>CM062357.1:14914410-19914410 GCA_031216115.1 Senna siamea
CTAGAAAACCTATTGACACATCAGATCTAAGTTACACATTAGTAAGGGCATTTTTATAAAATTCAATTTTAATCAAAATTTCTTAATTGCCCAATTAAGACTCTTTCCCACGCACGATAACAAAGTTCAACAGCTTGAAAGGACTAACAACATCAAAGATTCGCCACTCCCTTTAGGGCTAACAATTCAACGATAGGAAAATAAGAAAAGTTGTTAAGGGTGTCCAAAATGGAAAGGAGATTATTGTCCCAAACTTTAGGTCTTGAAAAATATGAGAGAGGGATACATCCATATTGTAATTGGAAATTCCTAGCTAATTTAATTTCTTCTCTGGAAAAGATGCTAGTTAAGAAAAAGGTCTTTGGTATTATTGTGATAACAAGTACTCTCTTAACCATAGGTGAAAACCTACGTTTTCCTTGTTGATTAGACAAGAGGAGCTAGAAGTAATCATGCAAGAAGAAAAAGAGAATGAAGTGCAACTTATGGGAAGTGATGGAATATAGTTTGTGGAAGATTCCATCACACCAGAAATAAGTTTTAACTACTTAGAGGGCCAATATCATCTAAATACATTGTGGGTTAGCTGCAAAACTGAAAGAGTACACATCATAATAGATAATGGCAGTACATACAACATCATCAAACCCAATATAGCAAAACGTCTTTAATTTCCCTTTACAGAAATAAAATTGTTTTAGGAATCAACAAGTAGTGGAGAGTACTTAACTTATAGATATAGATGTGATAACATGGCGGTAACATTCCAAAAACCTATTATAGTTTGTTGGTTTTTATGTGTTGGAGATAAAGGGACCAAATATTGTGTTGGGTTTGCAATGGCTTATAGAATTAGGGGCAATTTTTACTAACTATTAGGATCTTATGATGTCTTGAACAAAATGGACTACAGTACTACTAAAAGGTGAGGCTATTAATGAACCTTTGAGTGGAAAGGCATTGCATAAGTTGTCTAATTCGGGACAGATAACATGTTTGCTTCAATTACAAAGAGCTAAAAAGGTGATTATAGATGAAGAACATATGATAAGAATTATGCAGCAACTTTTATAGGTGTATGCCAATATATTTGAAGAACCAAAGGATTTACCTCCAACAAGAGAGATTGATCACTAGATAACCTTGCTACACGGAGCTAAACCAGCCAATTTGAGGTCATGCCATTATCTCTACTTTTAAAAGGCAGAGATAGAAAAATTGGTGGCTAAAATGAAATCTTCAAGAGTAAATAAGAGATAATCAAAGTTGATTTCCTTCCCCAGTTCTGCTAGTGAACTAGAAGGATGAAATTTGGCGATTTGAATTGATTTTAGAGCCCTTAATACTATCACAATGAAAGATAAATTTCCAATTCCTAACATTGATGAAATCCTTGATGAACTCTATAGCACTATAGTTTTTTCTAAACTAGATTTACGATTAGGATATCATCAAATTTGTATGAAGGAAGAGGATATTTACAAGACTGCATTTTGCACTCATTTGAGGCACTATGAGTTCTTGGTAATGCCTTTTGGACTTATGAATGCTCCATCTACATTTTAGGTTGCCGTGAATAAAATTTTTAGTGTATACTTACACAATTTTGTGGCTATTTTTTTATGACATTTTGGTGTATAGTGGTTCAAGAGAGGAGTATGTTAAACATTTGGTAGTGGTGTTAGTAACTCTGCTTAATAATAGTTTCTTTCAAAATTTTCCAAATGTACATTCTTCAAGGACAATATTGAATACTTGAGGCATATAATCAGTCACAAAGGAGTTCATGTGGATCCAAAGAAAGTGAGTGCAATGTTGGAGTGGCCTTAACCAAAAACAATAAAGCAGCTGCATGGTTTTTGGGTTTAACAAGCTATTACAAAAAGTTCATTCGAAACTATGCATATATTGCAAATCCTTAGACATAGACACTAAAAACATCACTTTGGGTGGAATGAAGGCGCACAATAAGAATTTTCAAATCTTAAGTAGCAAATGACTATAACACCTGTTTTGGCATTACCTGATTTACTAAAACTTTTGTGATTGAAATAAAAGCATCTAATGTTGGTGTAGTGGCAATGTTGTCACAAGAAGTTCATCCTTCGGCTTACTTTAGCAAAAGGTTCTAAAAAATACTGAGTATAGCTTCTTCTTACATTTGTGATCTTTATGCTATAACCCAAGCAGTTATGAAGTGGCGCCATTATGTTTTGGGGACTAAATGTATCATTAAAACTGACCATAAAAGTATAAGAGAGTTGGTATACCAAGTTATATAGACACTAGAACAAAAATTTTATCTTACCAAGTTGATGGGATTTGACTTTGATATTTTTTAGAGGTCAAGCAATTCCAATAAAGCAACTGATGTACTTTTTTGGATAGATGAGAATGATGCAATAGAGTTAGGAGCCTTGTACTCTATGATAGAGACACAACACTCTATTATAGAGGAACTCAAGTTAGCCAATGGTGAAAATGAGGAATTATTACAGCTTCATTGGAAGATTACAACTTAATAATTACCCTTGAGTTATTCAATTAGAGAAGGAATGATTTTGTATGATGATAGATTTTTTGTTCTAAAGGATAGTGTAATATCTACATTTTTCCTATCTTCAGGTATGTTTTAAATTTATAAATTTAGCAGTTGTATGCTCGAAAGATTGTAATTAAATTGCCCAAAATTTTTGAAAATGAGAAAGGGACCAAAATGAAAAAAAAAGTCAGGGACTAAAGTGAAAAGAAGAAAAGTTTTACTAAAATACGAAAACATAATCATTACACTTCCAAAATATCTTGCGCATTTATGATACGTCGTTATAATGCTGAAAAAATATCTTAAATGTAAGGATTTTGCCTAAAAAATATTTAAAAGTCGTATGACTTTAAAAAAATATTTGAGGGCAAAACGGACAATTTTTATCCAAGGGTAAAATGGTAATTTCATCCAAGGATAGAATAGTAATTTTACCACAAGGGTAAAATTGTTATTTTACTTAGAAAAATTATGATAAATTTCCTCAAGGATATTCTCCTATATTTTTGAAAATTATGGAAAAAAGAAAAGGGGTAAAATGGTCATTTTGATTAAAAGGACAAAATGATAATTTTACACTAAGGATAAAATTGTAATTTTACACCTTAGGGATAAAATTTTCATTTTATCATGAAAATTCCTATGGAATTTATATTGTGCCATTTTCCAAAATTGTGAAGTAAAAATGAGGGAAAAAGTAAAAAAAGTGAAGGTTAAAGTGGTCTTTTATCATTAAGAGCAAAATGGTCTTTTGCCAACCAAATTTAAATTTCACGTCTTCTTCTTCATTTGGGCAAGAGAAAATGACGTGAGAGGAGAGGGGAAGAGCAGCATTCAACCGAGAAGGAAAAGGAAGGAGAAGAAGAGGAAAAAGAGAAGGAAAGCTTAAGATAAATCCATCTCTATGGTCAAACCAAGGCAACTTTACATCCTCCCATCACTTATTTCATGTTTCATAGTAGTTTTCAAGCTTTTAGCACTCTCCCATGGCTGCCATGAACAATACCCAAAATCTCTCTACATTCACGAAATGCTTAGAACTCTATTAGGATTTTTTTAGAATGTTGTATGGATACATATTTGAGTATTGAATGAAATTGTTAAAGTGTTTATGACTAGTTTGCAATTTTGTCTCCATTTCCATGAAAAACCCCATTTCTTGAAAGATGATTGTATGATGCATGGATCGTCATATTTTTTTTTGGTTAAATGATGTTTTATGACCTATTGATGATGAAAATGGGATAAATGGAAAGAATGGATGAAAATCATATAGATTCCCATTTTCCCCCTTTTGGCTGTGGCTATTTGTTCTTGTGAAATGGAAGAATTTTTATGAATTTTGCCTAGTTTTTCATGATATTGTCTCGGGCAAAAGGGAAGGAGGGAAGGAGAATTGATGTTATGATGAAAGCATATGGTTTTCCCTTTCTCCTCCACTTGGTTGAGAACACGTTAGTGACTTGGGAAGGAAGTTTTGTTGATTTTGCCTAAGCACTATAACGGCTTTTCGGTCACAAGTAAGGGAAGAGGGAAAATTGTTGTTTTGTTAAAATTATCCCATTCTCTTTATGTTAGTGGTCTTGGCCGAGAACATAAAGGCACTTTTGTGAAAATTTTGTATCAATAAATATATCATGGTTTTGGTTAAGACATGGAAAGAAAGGAAAAACATGTGTTAATGAATTAATTAGTATGCAAACCCTTAAAATCATGAAATCCTAGCATTTGTAATGTATGATAAGAATGGGGAAAATTGTCGTGTACATACCTATAGGTATATTATGGGAAAAGAAGTGCTTTTAGGTATGTATGAATAGATTGAGAGTGGATTGGAATGGTGAGACAAAAGAAAGTTTTTAATGTTCACCTTAGGACCCTAAATGAGAGATGAAACGTAACATGAAAAATTGTATAGAAATGGGAGGAAAATTATGTAATTATGTTTATATGCTGTCAAGAGTGAAAATTGGGAATTTAAAGCAAGAAATTATCATTTTATCCTTGATTTCTTCTCATGGATAAGAGCAACCCTTCCCATTTATATGAAATTTGGACATGAAATTGCTATTTATAGATAAGGGTCATAGTGAATGAAAGGAAATTATCATGATAAGTTAAAAGCATGGAAAGAGAAACATAGAAAAAGAAAGGAAAACATAGAAAGAAAGAAAAACATAGAAATGTAAGAAAGAAAACTTAGAGGAAGTATTTCAAATATATATTCTAGGATAGACAAGCTTGTAATTGAGTGACTAATTGTCGGTATGGGATGACCATTGTACATTTCACGATTGTGTCATAAATATAGATGGTTAAACATCCATTCGAAATTAAGATTTTAGAAAACACCGTGATGGTTGCAAATTCTAAGTTAGTGTAGCTTAGATGGCCAGTAAAAAAGAGACATTTACTTAGAATTTAGCATAACCATGGGTACAAGCTAAGTTATCCTAGATTATATATAGGAGATAGCGTACTGGGAAATGACACACTGGAAAAGTAATGGTGATTCATAGCAGCATGATCTGCTCAGAAAGCGGAGAGGAAATGATCTACATAGTAGTAGTGATCCTGTGAGCTTAATTTTAAGAGTTTGCCTTTAGGCAATAGTTAGCCTTCGAGCAATAGATATAAAGAGGGGTATTGGATCCACTGAGGTACGCCTCAAATAGTACTAGTGACAGAATTGTCACATAGAGGATAAAATTATATCATTCATTTAAGTAGTAGTAAGTGGAGTAGTACACTGGGTGACTCTCCAGATACTCTTAAGTCTTTTCTTTCACAGAGATGACTTTTAGCCAAGAATTGATTGTTGTTTTCCTTATGATTGACAAGTGTTTTCCTATGAATGATGAATGGTTTTCCTATATGTATTTATACTCAGAATTGTTTTCTGTAATCATGATACTAAATGGTAAATGTGGTGAACTATCTAAAACACTGTCATATAGTATATTCATATATGTATGCCATATGTATTAAAGAACATTATTTATTTAATCCCATAGAATGAAAAATGTAATTTTAATAAAGAATGTAAAGTTATTTTTTGTATCACTACGGTGGTATATGTTAGATTATTTAAAGAAAAAAGAAGAGGATTGTATAGCTACTAAGAAATTTTCTCACATTTATATCTGGCATGTATCAGATATCGAGATATATGGTATGGCTAGAAGTTGATGTGGCATACGTGGACATACCTTTTCTAGGCTCCTTTATGGTAATTCAAGCAGTATATGTTGTAATGGTAATGGAAGTCCCTCCGACATAAAAGAGGTGGAAGTAGTATCTTTGGAAAAAGATGTAAATAGGTAGAAATAGCCCATTATCCTAATTCCTTTATATATTTTGGGAATGGGATTAGGATAAGTATTTTTGGATCTATATATAACATATGGGCATATATGTTAGGATATGTAAAAGTTATCCATTAGTAGTAATTTTGGTAAAAATGAATGGTGTACACTTGGCATATCTTGAAATATATGTATGATATGACATTGTAAATATAAATGGAATGGAAATCATGTGAATGACATTTTAATTTTCGCTACATTATTGTTTAATTAATATTTTAATTTGCTTAGTCTTCTATTGTGTAAATATATGAATGCAATACCGAGTAAATAATCCTAAGCTTAATCAAATAATAAATGGAAAAAGGAAAATTTTTTATTCAAAAATTAATAAAGAAATAAAGAAGAGGTAACACGTTAATCTTATGGCTAAATGGTTATTAATAGGAATATTTAAAAAGAAAAGCTATAAGGTTAGGGTGTTGCAGATAGCAGTCTAAAGGAAATGATTATGTATTTGTTTCATTACATACCAATAGGGGGACATCTCAGAAGTTTTGCATTGGTAACATTTAAGAGGGGATGTGAAATCTTTTGTTCAAAAATGTAGTATTTGTCAACAAACAAAGTATTCCATAGAAAAGAAGTAAGGCCTTTTGCAACCATTGCCAATACCTTCTAAACCATGGGAAGATTTAACAATGAACTTCACTATTGCGTTACTTAAGTCACAAGGTCACACTGTTTTCTTTGTGGTGGTTGATCGGCTAACCAAAACAACACACTTGGAAGGACTGAAATTAGGGTTCAATTATTTGCTCAAATTGTAGTCATGTTTCATGGGTTACCTTGGATTATTATATTAGATTGAGACCTTACTTTCTTTAGAAAATTTTAAAGGAAATTAATGAAGTATAAAGGCATGAAGCTATTTCATAGTATAACTTATCACCCACAAACTAATGGTTAGATTTAAGTTTTAAATGGGTGTATTGAGCATTATCTCAGAGCTTATGTAGCAAACCAACCTTAGAATTGGTTTGACCTTTTGCCTTCGACGAAACTATGGTGTAACTCTTCTTATAATTCTGCCACTAGTATGACACCTTGTCAAGCCCTTTATGGAATTAATCCATCACTAATACCATCATATAACAAAGGCATGACTTTAGTGGATGCCTTAGATACTTTAATGCAAAATAGGTGGTAGCTGTAACAGTCTTTAAAAGATAATTTGGAGAAAGCTCAAAAGCACATGAAGAAAGTAGTTGGCACAAAAATAAAGGATAAGGAGTTTAGTAAAGGACAGTGGCTATGGGTTAAATTTCATCATTATAAACAAAGCTCAGCTACTAAGCATCTTAACTTCAAGTGAG
This sequence comes from Senna siamea, assembly GCA_031216115.1. Classification (NCBI taxonomy): domain Eukaryota; kingdom Viridiplantae; phylum Streptophyta; class Magnoliopsida; order Fabales; family Fabaceae; genus Senna; species Senna siamea. The sequence goes on from CM062357.1 coordinate 14,921,634, forward strand.
CTAAAAGATTTTATAGGTCATTTCAAATCATTACCAAAATTAGAAAAGTAGCACATAAGTTGGAGTTTCCCCTTAAAAGCTGTTTGCATTCTATGTTCCATGTGTCATTTTTGAAAGAATTCCATAGTAGTTCACACAAGATATAGCTGAATTACCCAATGTTATTCATTTCTTTAACCCACAACCTTATGCAATTTTTGCTCCAAGGCAAAAATAAGGCTTGAACATTGATATAGTATAGGTGTTAGTAGAGTGGGAAGGAAATACGAGAGATGATGAAACATGGGAAGATTTGAGAATATTCCAAGAGACATTTCCTCATCTTAACCTTGAGGATAAGGTTGTTTTTGAACAAGGGGGTATTGATACAAAGAGTTTAGAAAGTTTTGAAGTGGAAGTAAGAAATAGGCAAATAAAGAAGCTTCCAGGTTGGACTAGGGATTCTGTGATGACATGAGCAGGCAATAACGGATACAAAGCTGTTACAATTTTGTTATGGTATTTAGTAGAGTAGGACGTATGAAGGATGTATAAAAGCTTATATGGAAAGAAAGTGAGTAGTATGTTGTTTCGTAAACACTAATTTAGTGTATGAGGAGCAAACTTGGCTTGAATAAGGATAACTTTCTATGTACTTTCTATTCTTCTTTATTTGGAATTTGACGCAGATTCTCTATAATATCATTTTTGAGTTTCCATTTTCTTCTTCTTCTATTCTTCTTTGATACACGTAACACTTCTAGGGCACGAGGTCTGTAAATTGATTGATTTGAATGTGCTTTATATTGCATTCTAGACTGATTTCAATGTATTTTTGATTCACATTATGTATAATTTAGATGGACTCACTTTTTTAGTGTTGAGGCTTCTTCTAGTATGTCATTTTTAACTCTAATCTAATATCATGTTTTATATGTGCCATATTTTTTTATTAGCCAACTTTAGCTAATTCATTATCTTTGATTGAATCTCTCTCCAGGTGTGTTATATTTTCATATTTTTCAATTTTGTAAGTTAGAGAGGAAAATTATGTTACAAGTGAACATTAGAAAGGAAGAAAATTATTTAACTAAAAATTGCATAAATAAAAAGCTTTATAAAATGAGGTGTGGATTTTTTTTTGTCATTCTGTATATGGCAAAGAAAGTTATGTTCTTAAGATTGAAATTATTGATAGGAGTTGTAAGTACATAAATAATGTCATGTAGACTTACCTGATGATTACATGGAATTAAGATAAATGATTTTATCTGTTTTCTCTTAATTCAAAATCATGTTGAATGTCTAAATAATCCAAAATTTATAACAGAAATATCATTAACCTTCTTTTTATTCAAATTTACTTTATCTATACTAAATTTATATATGAAAGAGTAGTGTTCATAACATGTTTGAAGCAGTAACCTATTTTGTTATCATCTATGTATGGAAAGAGAGGTACGCTTCAATAGTGAAATAGTGATTGGTTTTGAACTATAAAGATTTGGTGGTCATTGACATCTTATTTTTAGCAATCTCATTCTCTAGTCTTTATTGTATGCTTCTTTGTTCTCTAGTCTCTTCTTCTTTTTCCCCTTTATCTCTTACCTTTTTATATACCATTTCACCCTTATTTGTAGTATATAGTTCATCTTCAGTCTTTATATTTCCAAAGAAAAATTAAATACTAGAAGAGATTTCAGCTTTCTAATTCAATTTGCTATGAATTTAATGGTGAGTGCAGATATTCAGGTTTGAGGAGGTAGAAAAGCCTAACTTTGGAGAGTTCAAGGTGGTATGGTTTCGTCTTCCCTTTGCTTCTCTGTATCTCCACCTCATTGAGAGAAATCTTACCCCTAAGCTCCTTAAAATGTGGTGAACTATTTTTCCTTTCATTTTTTATTTTTTGATGTACTTATACTGTAATTTGTGGGATTTTTCATGGATTCTTTTACAAATGAGTGAGTCAACAACAAAAGATTATGAGAGTAAACTAATTATTTTTCATTGAATCATGGAACCCAATTATGACTTTAATATGGTGGAGTCTTCTTGAATCATGTACATTAGTTTTTTAATATAAATAGTTGAGCCTACATAAGAATTCCTCCCATTTCATGGTAATGTATACATATATATACAATAGGTCTCTTTTTGTTTTCCTCAAATCTTTCATTAAACCCTTCTTTGGGTTTTAGATCTTCCAATGAGATTTGGTTTTGAATTTGTGGTTTTTATAGTGGATTTTGTAGGACTTGTCATGGAGTAATGTTTAGAAGGCTTTCCTAATTACGGTACAACTAGCATTACTATAATTTACCTCTTGAAACATTCAACTTTATGGGAAAATACTCAGTAGACTTCAAAAAGTTTGGTTATTTTTTTATTATATAGCATGTCCAAGTTTCAGTCAACCAGTTGATGTTGCTAATTTACTGATTATGTGACAATCAATTAAAATCTCTATCCTAATTCACCTAAAAATAAGACGTAATGAAAACATGCTTTTGAAATATGTCTTGGATATGGTAAGGTAAAGGTATAACCAATCATTGTTTCAGTTTTTATATAGTAATCAATGTTGTTTGCATTCATTATTTTGTTTTGTAGTTTACTCCCTTTGCATTACTTCTAGCATACCCATGTTTTAAGAACATTTAGAGAACATGTTAGAAAAAACCAAGGTTATGCTTGTGAGTTTTACATTCTACAAGCATTGGTAGCATGTTACGTCATATTTTGTTGTTGATTTTTAATATGCTCTTCATTTGGTAGGAAAATATTAAAAAGAAAAACATTTGGATGGGAAGGAAATACTGTTATTTTCTTATATCTACATGAAAATTAACATTATCAAGAAAGGTTTTATTATTGCTCTTATTGATTTATTTTCTATTATATTTAAAGTGGTGATTTTTCGTAGTGAATTGTATTGTCTTTGATTGTTTATCTTAATCAGGACAAGTGTATCTCTTTCAATTGAAGTATCTTTTTTGATAAGTTTGTCTCTAGCATAGTTTAACCATAACAATTAATTGTCCTTTTGATTTTTAAATTTTGTAAGTTAGTGCCTAATCGGATGATGATACAAAAAAGTAGATGACCTCATGACCTCGTGCCTGATCGATTTTTTTTTTAATTATATTTGTATAATTCAAAATATACTTATTATTATTAATCAATTTTATGGAATGATAGAATTCTTTGATTTTTTTTAATCACATGGTTGTGTGCATCATTTCTTGATTGTTCACTGCTATATGGAATAATACTCTAGTATGGTAGATAGAGATGACGCATGGTTTGATCGGCTTTGGATGACCCATTTTATTAGACTTACAGAGTAGACTTGTTTCAGAGGTAGTGTAACAAGGATATGTGAGTTTATGAATTTATTTATTTTCATTTTCATTTATCATGTTTATTGACGACCATCCATACTAACATTTAGCTTTTTCTCATAGATTGGTTGGGAATTACACATATGGCGATAGGCAGGGGATCATGATGACTTACCACTCCCTACCATTGTCCCATATCTAATAACAAGCTAATTTTTATGGGGTGGCCCAGCTTGGTATGCTTCATTTTGAAAGTGATCTTATATCCATTTTAGTTGAGAGGTGGAGCCCAGAGACACACATATTCCACCTACCATATGATGAGTGTACCATTACATTAGAAGATGTCGCGGTATAACTTGGCTTACCATGTGTCAGGTTACTGGTGATTAGGTCGACACTTACAAATTGGGTTAACGTTTGTCAACAATTATTGGGGCATGCTCCATTATTGGATGCCAAAGATGATCAGAGATTGAGCCTTATGTGGCTCTTTAATACATTCAATGAAGTCATTGATGATCCCACTAATGATGAGAAAGGATGACAATAGAAATGAGTATTATGGGTACTCGATGGCATCTGTTCAAAAAAAATATTCAATACGATGATATTCAATGGATATTAGATATTTAATAGGGTATGGATAGTAAAAATGCAATTATCCATCAGGTATTGGGCGGGTGTAAATATCAACTTCAGATACCTTATATCCATTAGAAATGAATGGGAGTAGAATACCCGATATCCGATACTTAAATAATATATTATAAAATTAATACATATTATTAAATAAAATTTCATACTTTTTAGTGTTATTGAAATTATTTTTTAAAAATTTTAGTTTATAATAATTATGTAAGATTTTTTTATTGTAAAATATTTTTTTATAGCCATTTATAATATTTGAAAATTTTTTATTGGGTGGCTATTGAGTGTTAGATATAGGATAAATTAATTGATTATAGAGTATCCATTATCTATTACTTTTTTTTTTTCAGGTATTTTGAATATTTCAAGTGTTTTGGATATTTTGTGTATTGGATAGTTTTAGATATGAATATTAAAAATGGAAAATTTTTTGAATTCGATTAAGGTTTGGATATTAAATATTAAATTATAAAATTATAAAATATATATATGTATGAAAATTACCATATAAAATTAGCCAAAAAATATTTACAAAAATTATACAAAAAAATAAATACCTCAAAATATTTAAGATTTTATAATTTAACATTGAAAAATAAAAAAATAAAAAAATTTAAAATTTGTATTTATAAAGGAAAGATTGTCTTATTCTAAAAATATACTATGCATTTATTGATGTTAGTTAAAAAATTAAAACATATTAAATAGCATGACAAAATACTACTTTTAAGAATATTTAATATTTTTTAACCAGTGCCTTAAAAACATTTGATTTGCAAAACCCTAAAAAAAATAATTGTTTAAAAAGAGAAAATAAATAATAAGAGAAAAAAAAAAGAAGAGAGATAAAAAAGAGAGATACATTTTATTTATTATGTTTAATAAAAAAATATTTTTATAGTGATTATATCTTTTTATTAAAAAATATAATTCAGCTTTTTGTATTATTTAATTATTTTTAAATTAAATAATTATTAATTATATGTAATTTGTATGAGTTTATTTTTTAAATATAATTTTAGATATTTATTGTGATTGTGATTAACACAATCATTTTATTTTATCATTATAAAAAAATAAACTTATAACATGAAATAACATAAATTTTTTTATTTGTTTTAATTATTTATGATTTATTTTTATTTAAAAGATAGATAAATTTATAATGATAATTTTAAATTTTATTTATTTATAACAAGAAAATTTTGTAATATTTGTTTAAATTAATTTTAATTATAAGTTGGTGTAGTTATTTTATATTATTATATTCAATTTATGAGTTAAAACTTTCATATATATATATATATATGAAATACCATGCCTATTCTTTTATTTTAACTATTGATCATTAATTTATAATTTTATTTTACATAATATATTAATATTATTAGGTTAAAATGAAAAAGACTATGCTAAAGCCAAGCCTAATCTTTTAATATTTTAAATGAAACCATCATTTTATTTTAGATATCACTAAATCGAACATAAACATGATATTTGCGAGTAGATCCCATGCTAGGCACCTGTTGTGCGACAAAACGACGCTGTTTTGTCACGTTATATATATATTTTTCCCAACAATGAAATGACGCCATTTTGCCGCGTTACTAATTCAATTTTTTGCAGGCGAAAACGATGTTGTTTCGTCATTCAGCAGCTAAAAAAAAAAAATAACGCCTGTATTAATTTGATTTTCCCGTAGCCCTCACCTCAGCATCGCACAATCACCAGCTGTGGCAGCCCATCCTACAGCGTCTCGCCGACGCTCGCGGACGGCAACACTGGGACCACAACATGGGTAGCATCAGAACATAGCAGACTAAGAGACGCCACGATAGAGAGAAAGACCGAGAGCATCAGAACAGAGCAGACCACGAGCCGCCACCACCATTGCCGTCATCCAACCTCCACCGTTGCTCACTGGTTTGCAGGCATCCAACAAGGTAATGTTGAGTTTAAATTAAATGGGCCATTGATGTTAACAATTTTTACAACAGGCCTAAATGTATTATGCACCAATTGTTTACAATAGTATGTTTTAGGCATCTGTTTTCTCATTATAGTTATTTATGGACTAGGAAATTAATGAGACAAGGGTTCATATTATATAACAAATTTTATATATCTAAAACATAAACCATGGATAGCATACCTCCAGAATAGCATGAAACTCTTCCTTTGCTATCACAAGCCTGTCTGTGTCACTTGAATCAACAACATAGATAATTGCTTAAGTATTTGGAAAGTAACACCTCCAATATGGGCTATGGATCAAAAACCAAAATAAGGAGCTATGACATTCATAATTCCAATTTTATTTTTAACAATTATGGGGGAAAGCAACATAGCCTACAACATATGAATTAATAAAAGAGAAATTCATCTTTGTCCACATCTAGTTAATTTTCAGTATGGGTTTATTTTCACAATTTGCTACCATAATTTCAACACACAATTCTCAAATAAGTTTCACACAATTTCAAACTTCTGGGAAGTAAAGTTGGGTTTCTTCCATGGCCCTGCTCTTATATATAGTCATTAAAAATGTCTTGATGTAGATAACCTACCATATTTTTTCATAATTTTCTCAATTATTTTTTATTTACTTAAGGAAAAATATACAACTGGAATGGTTATTGCAACTTTGGTACATTATTGTAAAAATCTTAGTGCTTCAACTTGGTATCTGCCTTTTGCTTAACATTCTGTGTTTATGAGGTATGTCTAGATTTTATGCTGGGTTTCAACCTAGTGTAATCTTGACCATATGCAATTATCTTGTCTGAGTTGTATTAAGTTCATCAGAGGTACAACAGAGGTTACTATGGCTTCTGATTGTTCTGGCATTATATTCTTAATTAGGGAATTAATGGGGAAAGGGTTGAAAAATGGAAGCCCGTTTAAAAGAAGACATCCTATTGGAAGCTGCAAGGTATTCTTGCGGTTCTACACTATTAATTTGTTGTCCATCATGTTTAATTCATTGTTGTGTTTAATATTAGCAAATCTTGCATTGCAAGATAACTAAACTTATCTGATCATTGACATGACAGATATGGAAATAAGATCCTTGTGACTAATGAACTGCCACATGGTCAGATGGTGGACCAGTGGGAACCAGTGTCATGTGATTATATGAAGACACCACTAGAGGTATCAGTGGACCTTGTTTACTATGGGGTATGAGGCTACTTTCTTAGTAGATTTTATTAAATAAGTTTTTTTTGCTGCAGGTATATGAGGAATTGCAAGTGGGGGGATACCAAGTTGATTATGAAAGTGTTCCTGTAACTGATGAAAAATCACCAAAGGAAATGGATTTTGATATTTTGGTGAGTTTTCATGTCTTAAATATTTATTTAAACAAAAGACCTTTGCACAAGTTCTATTTGTGAGACAATTATGATTGGTCAATCTTTTAATTTATCTGATGTGTTACACCAAAGATAAACTTAAATAATGGGACAGTTTTGATACAAGAAAAAGGTTAAGTAAGTTTCTTCTTTTGTTGACTTGACAAAGAGCTGCTGATAAACATTGCTCAAGGTTATATTTGGATCAATGGAAGAAAAATAGAGGGAGAAAAATTCGGAAGAAGTTGAAAATTTCCCTTGTTTGGATGATCACAAAAGTAAAAGGAGAAGGATAATAGGAATAAAATTGTAAACATTTTCTTAGTTTTTCTCTTCATTTTAATTTCTTAAAAATTTTGTTTTGGACTTTTCTCTGTTATTTACTTTCCATTTATCTAAGTGTAGCATAGATTCCTAGGGCCTTCTTATTTTTGGTACAAAAATTATTTGCATAGAAAGCTCATCCTCAACTTGGCGTTTTCATGTATCTTAGCAACTCTTGATTGTGATTTTAGGTTTGCCCACCTGTTTCAAGAAAAGCATGTAATCAGAATAAGAAACAATTCTTCTTGTGTTACAAATACATACCAATTCTCATGCAACAAAAAGTTCACAATTAGGAGCCAATAAATTGAAGAAAAGATACCTTATAATTGTCTGGGTGGGGGTATGTATTACCTAATACTTGTATGCATTTGTTTTCTACATAGTTTTATCCTATCTGGGCTACATCAACATTGAAAAATACCAATAGATGAAGATAAATAAGGCCAAAAGAAGACCAAATATCATCTCCTAATTCTTTTATGCGCTGTACTTACATTATACTACATTCATTCTAGAAGAGTTTTAGTCAAAGACATTGGTTCATTCGTGTTTGTATTATATTTAGCCTGAGAAAAGGTACCGTATAGCTAGTGTATGGTCAATTCATATTTCAAGATGCGTATGTTATCATGTTTCTAATATTTCAGACTCTTGACTCCTTCAACACTGCAGTTGTCTCTCCTTTAACTCAATGTTTCTAATATTACATGCAAGCACAAATATGATGATAAGGTTGCAAGAACAAGGTTAACTAGGTGAAGCAGATTCCCAATTGAAGGAACACAACCAACACCAATTGCTTGCAAGAATATTTCAAGTGAAGCAGATTCCCAATTAGCAGATTTCAAGGATATTTCAAGTGAAGCACTATGTAGACTAGGTGAAAATAAATTGTCTAGGATGACTAATGATGTTAATGATGAACAGATCAATGTTGTAATAATTTTGTAATTTTTTTTCCTGTCATTAGGATTCGAAGTGTACTATAGTTTAGGATTGAATTTGTAGCAATTTTGTCTTTGGGATGTTGTATTACTCAAATGATTTTGAATAAAATAAAATGTGATTTTATTCAAGCAGGATATGCATATATATTTGTAACAATTGTACTGCAATTTTGTCTTTTAGATGTCATTGTATAACTGAAGTGATTTTGAGTAAAATAAAAAGAGATTTCATTCATTTATAGCTTTTACATAATGACAATAACGGATTACTTGCATTAAAATACGACATTACACCTTTACAAGAATTGTTACTGTGATACAAAATGCGTAATTTTTCATTTACAATTGCAAAATAATAACACCTAGTAATCTTTATACATTGTCACTGCCAAAGTTCAGTTCTCTGAGGGGAATTGATCTTTCACCTTGGTCCTTTGTATACAACACAAAAAGAGAATAAGTTACAAAATATCCAATGATCTACAGTATAAATTAAATTGAGATCTTTTAAATTTCTCACCATTAATAGCCTTGTGAAACTAAATGGATTCTCTTGATGAACTTGGCTTGAAACTGCAATATCCTGCAAAGAAAGTAAAGAAACATTAAGGACGCAATTCCATTTATCTTTGGTATAACTCAAATTAATATACTCAATGTAGATTGGTCACTTTGAGATACTGTGATGGTTGGTTGTGAAGTGGACCTCGAAACCCTTCTCTTTGGACGTCGCTCCTTAACCCAGCTCTTCATTCGCCTCTTTCTTTTAAGTCCAAGCCTCTTTTTGATGTCAATTGGCTGCGACACCTCGATGACATTAGGTGAAATAGAATCATCTTAGAGCTCATTTGTTCTGTGCATTTTTTCCTGGCGACTCGCCATAACTTTCTTGGTTTCTTCGTCCATAGCCTAGCGAACTATAGAGAATTCCTCATCATTATCTACGACCTCAGATGCAAGCTTGACAAAGTCTTGGCAGAGGGATCTATACTGAAGCGTGCAACCCAATTTTGGGTCTTCCTCAATCTCTTTCCCTTGACATCATATATATTCCCAGTTCTTGCCTCCTTTGTCCACCTCTTCAATATATACGTATCAGGAACCTTCTTGACATCGTTCACATCGAGCACCTTTAGAGCATGGCAACACAATATTCCAATGCTCTCAAACCGCCTACAAGTGCAACCAACTGATCTTTCGTGATGATGAAACAAAACTTTCCACTCTCCTTTGTGATCAACCATATTAATGACATATTCAATAAACGGCTCACATTCCCTTCTTTCTTTAACATAGAAAGCATCCTTCAAGTCAAATTGATTTTGAAACAAATCAAAGATGGTAGGCGTGTAAATTTTTACAAGTTGCTTTAACATGGGCGAGCTTGGGTTATGTAATCTCGACAATCTTTCTTTTGCCTCGAATTCACATTTCAGCTCATTATACCTCTTATCTTTAACTACCCATTAGAAATGTCTAAAAAATCGAAGAATATCAACATCCGAATTTAAGCACCTTTTCACTGAGTTGCGTGCTTTCGTATGCCTAATGTAAATACTCTTCTCATATGACAAGCTGCCCATTTCTCTTTTAAGGTATAAATTGCTCCTATCCACTTGTTTTCTTAGACATTATAGCAAGACAATAATTGAATCCAAGCCTCTTCGAACTCTATCTCTTCATCGTACTCATAGATACAGGCTTTGAAGTCTCATAAGAAATGCGACCCGTGCTTCATTAAATTATCCAAGTGCTTAATGCCATTTTGTAATAAATGCCATGTGCACAATTTTTGACAAGTGTCAGGAAGAACCTCTTGTATGGCCCTCATCATTGCTTGATCTTGGTCTGTGAAGATTGTTTGAGGCCTTTTATGATTGTGTGCCTCCAGGAAGGTCTCAAAAAACCACTTAAAAGATGTTACTATCTCATATATAATAACGCAGCACCAAAAATAACCGCTCCTCTATGATGATTAAAGCTTGAGAACAAAGCAAGCAGGTTGTGTGCATTGTTAGTGCAATATGTTGTGTCCAAAGAAACAACATTACCAAAGTGACCATAGTCTAGAAGAATCCTTACGTCTGCCAAAAATATATTCGTTATTTGTTCCTCTGTATCCATCTGATATGCAAGAAAATAAGATGGATTGGTTGAGAATTGCTCTTGAAAATAACCCAGTAAACATCATGCTTCCCCATACTCCAAACTTTTTTGTCGTCGAGTGCGCAGATTATTTTTCTGATCTAAACGTGTATATCTAAGATTCACTTGTCCTCCGACATGCTTGCTAATTAGTGCAAAACTAGTTCTTTTTTGGATCCCAACGTCATCAGCAAGCTCAACTTCATGTGCTTGGACATCAGACATGTGTCGTTGAGATGCCAGCATGTGTGTAGTTTCTGCTAGGTGGAGTTCATGATTATGCTCTTCTATAAATTCATTCACTACAAACTTCCCATTTAAACTACGAAGCAAAATTCTTACTTTGCAATCAGTTCTAGTCTTAGGTCTTGGATTACTTACTAAATAATCCCTCTTGTCTTTTTCTCGTACCCCTTCTTTATTACATACAAATCGGCAAGATGTTATTGACCCATTCTTTTTGCTCTTGTTTGCATAGTCTTTTCTAACACAAAAACCCATTTTACCACGATAATCTAACCAAAATTTCCAAGCACTTTCTATGCTATGGAATTTCATCCCCACTTTTGGCTTCCAATAAAGATCAATGTCAGTATTTTCCCTACAATACATAAATTTTTTTTTATTACATTATTAATTTATTGGTGCTTGTACCCTATAGATATGTATATATATATTTTTAAAAATTGTTATAACAACAAAAATACGCAAAAAAAAATAATGTCTTGCTTAACCCACAAATATATGATGCAAATATAAATATGCTATATGTGCATAATGAGATGCAATTGGCAAAAAAAAAACACAAATATATGTGCATAATGTGATGCAATTGGATCCAACCTTATCAACACAATCAAACTATATTTACAAATCAATTTCCAAATCAATTTCTTAGACAGTCAAATTGTATCATAAAAATTCATAATTTTTTGTATTTTTTTCTTTTTCCCTTCATACATTTCAAGCATCACCATCACCATACATTTCCAAATCAAACCAATGTTGGCCACCATATATTTCAAGCTTTTTCAGTAGACTATGATGTCGAAAAACGCTGCTGATGAAGATGCGGCAGAGACAAACCACGGCCTGGAAAAAGTCGATGAAGATGGTGAGATCTTTGCAATGCCACACGGTTCAAGATGTTGATGAAGACGGCCACTTTTCGGCAGACCACGATGACAGAGAAGGTGACGACATTACGGACAAGATGGTGCCGTGAAGTGGACGCTGCAGGCAATGGCATGCACTCACGTAGACGATGAAGCTTGCTGATGAAGAAGGAACAACGCGCGCAAGAATTTTATAGGCTACATTTTTTTTTTGCTGCTAAACGACAAAATGACATTGTTTTGCCTGAAAAAATAAAAATACGATGAAACAACATCATTTTTGCCTATGAAAAGCCAAATTAGTAACGCGACAAAATAGTGTCATTTTGTCGCACAGCAAGTGCCCAGCAGGGGATCCACTTGCATGATATTTAGGCTGGACTCTTCCAATGACGTGTGACATGTGTCCCTTATAATGTATTAATAGGAGTATTCATCATGATATTTCAAATTATGAGAGTTTCTTGTCAAAATCGTAATCCGAGATACACAAACCCAGCATAAATAAGGACAATTAATTAAATAAGTCAAAATTAATATAATTAAGGGTAAATCTTCTACATTTTTTCTAAATTCAGTATTTGAAAAGATTAAACCTTTTAATTTTATCTTTTAAAAAAATTATTTAAATAATTTAATTTCAATAATAATCATATGAATTTTTAAATAATACTATAGTAAAACAAAACAATAGTATGTGATAACTAATATGTTCAAAGCATTTTTTAAAAAAGGCTAATTTAAATATTTTATCGAATAAATTGAGGTAAAATATATATTTTTAAAAAGACCAAAACACTCTATAATTAATATGGACGGACCGAATATTTTGTGTGAAATTAGGTCTAGGGTTCTTTTCAAGCCCTATATAATCCCCATTTGCTCTTCACTCTCACTCATTTCCGAACTGCATTGCAGAGAGCTAGTAATCGGAGAGAGCAAGATGGAGCAAACATTCATCATGATCAAGCCTGACGGTGTTCAGAGGGGTCTGGTATGCCTTCCTTCGTTTCGCTATCCTTTTCTGCTTTTACCGTTTCGACTTTCGTGATGGCTCTATAGTTTATGCGTATGTTCCCAGTTAATTGTTGGAAGCTGGTGCTTCTTTGAGAAATTGCTGGAAATTAATATTTTTCTTGTTTTCTCTTGGCTTGTTAGGATTAAAAAAATAAAAACTTTTCCATTTAATTTAACCAGAGTCATTGGGGAATGGGTTATTGACTATTTTGTGGTTTTACTGTTGTTGCGCATGCAAATTATTTTCAGTTTGGCTATTTATTAGATGTCTGTGATTTGGCTAATGGCGAAAAAAATACTTAAGGTGCATTTTCTGAGTATTACTTATGTACGAGATTTAGTAGAATTTAAAAATAAAGTGACTTATAAAGATTCTTACCTGTTTCAGATTGGTGAGATTATCAGCAGATTTGAGAAGAAAGGCTTCTCGCTGAAAGGTAAAATTTAGTTATCTCATACTAAAATTTATTATGAGTATGCTAACTGCAATTCTGTTGTATCTCATCTTTTAAGCTTGGAGATAAATTTACTCGCTAAATTTTAGAGATAGACATCTGAGACCATTTTCAAGAAATGAGTAGGGTCCACCGATTAAATGATGATGGGCCTGACATGTGTCTATTTCTCTGAAGTTTACCATGTAAATTTCTTTTCAAACTTTTTGAGGAACTAAATGCCAATATATATGTTGTAGCTTCTATTTGACAGGCCACTATCCTTCGATTATCCTCCCACTGATATTTCTAGAATGACGAACTTTTAACTGATTATTTGAAATAATTATATGATTGTCCATATGAGAGTTTTGTTTGATAATTTAGCAATGATATTTGGCGTTTTTGTGTATGGTCTATTAAATACCGTCCTGAAGATAAATATAACTTGTGATTAGTTTGTCATTTTGAAATCACTCTTATTTTTATTTCTGTAACTTGAGTTCAGGTTTGAAACTCATTACGGTGGACCGTCCTTTTGCTGAGAAGCACTATGCAGACTTGTCTGCGAAGCCATTCTTCAGTGGATTGGTGGACTACATTATCTCTGGTCCTGTTGTTGCCATGGTTTGGGAGGGTAAGAATGTTGTGACAACTGGCCGTAAGATCATTGGAGCTACAAACCCTGCTCAATCTGAGCCAGGGACTATCCGTGGTGACTTTGCTATTGACATTGGCAGGTATTGATTTTATCCTGATACAAAGTTTTTTTTTTTAATTTGAATCAATTTTTTTCACAGAATAAGTAAACATTTTCAGTCAAATTGTGTGAAAAGTAGGTTGAAAAGTGGCAAATCCTTGTGCTTGTGTGCCTAATTTAGTTATCTAACTGTGTAGCTCCTATTGGTCCTTGAGGGCATATAATGTTTGCATTTGCCAACCCCACTTGGTGGAAAAAGGCATTGTTTGTTGTTGAATGTTGTCAAAATCATTGGAGAGTATGAATATGCATATGCAATGTTTAGAGATGGAAACCATTTCATTAGATATTTAATTGAAAGAGAACTTCAGTTTTATGCTTATACTGTAATCTCATAAACTGCTTTTGGACCTTTTGACAAAATAATCACCTAGAATATATGTAAGTTTTAATGGAAGCTGGTTTTTAAGCTGAATGAGCATTTAATGTAAACAAATTGCATTCTATGTAGGAATGTTATCCATGGAAGTGATTCCGTTGAAAGTGCAAGGAAGGAAATTGCATTGTGGTTCCCTGAGGGTCCGGTAGCCTGGCAAAGCAGCCTGCACTCCTGGATCTATGAGTAAATTATACCTCAGGTTACTATTAATATTACTGCTGTAATCCTATAGATATTCTGATTACCTGTTATCAAACTCTTTGAAGTTTGGTTTATTTAAGTCTTGTTACGAATTTCGTCGGAGGACATTCCCTAATCAGATGAATCTCAAACTAGTTTTGCTATTTCTCATTGTTCATTGATGTTTTACTTTAGGCTTATATGGTATTTATGACGATGTGGCTGCAATTTGAATCCTATAATAGCTTGTAGCCTTGAGAAAACTACATTTTAAGCCTTAATTAAATGGAACCTGTCAATCTATGATGATTGGTAACCAGTGATTATGCAAAAATCATTCCATCACGTGCACGTTGCTTCTGAATGAGCATCTATGAGCTTGTTTGAATGTAGTTTTTAACTACTGTTTGATTTTTAAAAATAGAGAAGTGAAAAAAATTGTTTGAATTATTGTTTTTGAGAAAAAATAAAAAATAAAAAATAGAATTTGTTTTTGAAAAAAAAAATAAGATAATTAAAAGATGCTATGAATTGTAACTTTTTAAAATAAGAAAAATATTTAAAATAAGTTTTTTTATTAATAGTATGTATATAAATGTATAATAATAATAATAATAATAATAATAATAATAATTAGTATAAATTTTTAAAATTAATTTTATAAAATGAAATTAAAAAAATAAAATAATATTCAAACAGCCCAATATCTCTGGACTATGGAGAAATATAAACTTTGGTTATGCAAAGAAAATTCGTGCATATTGCAATTAAAATTAGAAGCATTGAGGTTGACAAATATTAAGTTTGGATTCAGATATATCGGGTGTAAAGAACAATTTGTTTCTTTATTCAAACCTATCAAGCGCGTTGAGAACTCTGCTCGGGAGGATCTTAAGTGGTTTGTTTTTATTTATTTATATATTTATTTGTTTGTTTTGTAAATGGGTAATGAATGAATTTTTCTTTCTTTTTTTTTCTTTTAATAGTTTCTAGTGTTTCAATTAGTACATCCAGCATTAAGAAACGATATGTAAGACTTGAAACTAGTAAATTTCTGAGTATCAAAATCCAAAATTTTTAAATTAGTAGCCGTGCAAGGTTTCAAGGTCAACTCTGCATTATATACGAGGAAGAACAATGCCACATATATAATTGATTGATGAGAGTACCAGTTTTGTGTGATTTCAGAGCTGTGAGTTGATACTTAGATCGTGCTGATCCTGCATCTGGTGTTTTAGAACAAAAGTATTAAGTTAACATACACCAAAAACTAGGGAAAAAAAGGGAGTAAGCGGCTAAGCGCAATTATTGTAAATAAATTGAAAATAGAAGAAAACCAAAAGCCTTGAGTTGCAAAATATCAGTTAATCAACAATTATTCGAACTATACGAAGCAGTATTTCATACTCGAATATCTTCATTATATTAAAATGAAAAAGTTAGTTCTTATTTTTAAAGAAATGTTCAATTTGTATGGCGATCACTTCTATCTTGGAATTACACAACCTTTCGTAAATAGAGGAGTAATTCATCTTTTGAAGGAAGAGGAATTCTTTCAATTACTTATTCACAGGCAGACATTTGTAATGAATTTGTCATAACTGAACATTAATGAAAATTGAACGAAGGAAATCATTCCTTAGCGGACAGCGACATTGGAGGGTTAGTTGTAATGCAACCAACTAAAGATTAATATTATGATAAAATGGGTGAAACTGTTTTTTTTTTTTTTTTTTAAATGAGGAGGGTGTATTATTTTCGTGTAATTTGCCAAAAAAATAAAAAGGTTAGACTCACTAACAGGGGGAATAATTTCCCCCTAATTGATTACTAATATTTTTAACCCATGCGAACCAAATTTTTTTATTATATTACTATACACAAATATCAGCATGATCAAACAATGAAAAACTTAACCTCTCTATAACACAACCCTTTTCAGATATCTTTTTAAAGTCGTCTTTATAGCTATCCTATTCCGTCTTCTCTATCTTCCTTGCTTCCCAAAGTCTCATTTTTCTTTTTCAATCGAAATTTCCCATCATCTCTCATTTGTTTTAAGCAATCCTTCATCTCCCATCTTTCAAAATTCAAATTCTATATCGCAATCCCTAATATTTTTTTTCCACCAAATTCCTCCAGTCTAAGTCGTGACTCACTCCCTCTTGCACCGAAGGTTGCCGAATGCTGATTGACTTGGATTGCATAGTTACGAGTTGCAAACCGATGTATTGTAGAATAATGCAAAACAAAACTTTCGCCCGTTGCAGTCTTCCAGGTATGTCATCTACAATCTCGGCTGTTTTTCTGTTCACTTTGCCGTTCCAGTGTGAATAAGATAAGTACTTTGTTTAGGAACGGAAGAACAAGAACAAGGTTCCCAGAGGGTGGATTAGGCAACAGAGTCAAATCCTCCGATAACAAATATGATTCTCTAACTAAAATCTTAACTGCTTCAGCTGATGACATCACAACTGATGACATCACACTTAAGCTGGCCTCAGTAATACAAGTTTCAGCTCAGTCTTGCTGCAAATTTTGGAGTTTAAAAGCTGAATTGACAGAAATGGTATCAGATCATACACAAAAACCTTCTAGCTAAACTAGTACTCACACTCTTGGAACTCATCTCTA
Organism: Senna siamea; assembly: GCA_031216115.1. Lineage (NCBI taxonomy): Eukaryota > Viridiplantae > Streptophyta > Magnoliopsida > Fabales > Fabaceae > Senna > Senna siamea. The sequence goes on from CM062357.1 coordinate 14,938,896, forward strand.
TCGTGTAAGAAGTTTGTATGAAGGCAAATCTTCAAGCCGTGTTATATCTTCAAGGAGAAGCTCTTTCTCCAGCTGATGGCGCGTAGCTTTCATCACTCTCTGTTAGAACATGATATAATAGGTGTATATTAGCAAAGTCACTAAGTAACAGAAGTTAGAAAGGAAAGATCAGCTGCTAAGCAACAAGATGAAGGTCGGTTGCTATAAAGCATAGACAGGCTGTTGAGTGTCTGACGACATAACCATGACACATTGTCAAGATGACTCTGACACATATGGCAAGTTAGAATTAAAAAATATTTTTTTTTTTGGATTGGACATACACCAAATGAGACTTGATATGCGTTCGGGAAAAAAAAGTAGAATGTAAAATTAGAGAACCCTTCTTAATGAAATAATTGAAATTTATTTCTAATTGTTTTTATTGTGGATGAGTAATTTGAATAAAGTAGAATAACAACTCTTGATTTAGTAGATTTGATTTAGAAAATAATACATAAGATAAATAGAAAATAATGTTAATGCTTATGAAAGGGTGTGTTTGGATTAGAGGAGAATGAAAGGGAAGTGAGGGAAAACCCTTAATTTCAATGTTTTCTTTGATGTAAACTTAAACTTTTTTTTTTCTTCCTTTTTCATCTATTCTACTCATTCCAAACATATTCCAAGAGAAAAGAAATATTAAAATGAATCCAAGTCAAAGATAGTGTCAAAATTAAGATTTCACTTTCCCTTAATCCAAACATTCCTTAAAATAAAGGAGGTTAGTGCAATATTTTGTAAACTGGAGGGAGCACTGTAACTGTAGGTTTTAAAAACCTCAGGGAAAGTGACTGTCACCACAACTGACCAAAACGCCAAGTTAATGCTCAAAAAAACTTAAAAGTAAAGGGGGTTAGTGTAATATTTTGAAATTACAGGGAGTAACTGACAGTAAGCTTTAAAAACCTCTGGGAAAGTGAATATAATTTATTCTTAATTTTAAACAATTGCGCCATGTCCTTTTCCTATCTCAGAAGCTTTCAAATCAGAGAATACTTACGTTAAAATCCATGTATGATGCTTGCATCGCAAGCCATTGATGATCCATCAGCTTGAATGTTATGCAATAGAGAAGATCAAAAGCTAGTTCATTTTCTGTCAGACAAAGATGAATGTAGTTACATAAAACAGAAAGCTAAGATACAATATGTAAATGATAGACCCAGGTCACAAAAATAAAATAAATAAATACAAAATATCAGAGTGGGCTGAAAGGAGAGGATGGAGAGAATATCCTAATGGGTGGGGCACCACAGGATCAAATTCTGATATATTGGAGGGCAGAGCAAAGGGGAAAAGGGGGAGGAAAAAGGCTGAGAGAAATTAGGACAGTGTTAGCCTCTCAAATGCTAGCAAGGTTCTCTTTTGGTACTGCTTATGTGTGAGTGTTTGTACTGTACTGTGTTTTGTGTTGCTGTGCTGTTTTTCTTTTGCTGCCATTGTTATTTTCTGCTGGTGTAGTGCCTCTGCCAGTGTTGGCAACTCTCTATTTTTCTGGTTATTCAGACTCTAAGCTGTGTTTTGGTGTTTCTCCCTTATTGGGACTAGTAATATACGGAGCAATATTCAGTATATTTCAGTGGGTTCCATCAGTAAACAATAAGGATTCTGACCCTAAAGTGAAAATTCCTAATTGAAAATATTTTCTTATTATTGCAAGGTGTCTTATTATCCACCTTGCTTATTTGGAAGCCTCATAAACTATGACCCATTATAGTATAGATACCTTAATTTAATTATGACCACGTTAAAACCTTTCCCCTCGCTTCCTCCAAATAGAAGGGGGGAGGGGGCAAAAGCAAATTATAGAAATAAAAAATTTAGCTTACCTGCAAGAAGTTTCAGGAAAATTGCTCCCACCATTGTCCGTGGCTTGACTATAAAGGCAAAGCATATTGTTAATAGTTAATTTCATAATTTCTGCTTGGTGGTGCACCATGTAATTAATAGGCCAAAATGCAAATAATTCCCTGAACTTCTAGTTGTGTACAACATACTCTCTGTTAATATTCTCATCTAAAATCCTAACAGAATTTGTCCACCTCAGCAAAACTTAGGGGGTATATTGTACAAAATTGAAAGTCTGGGGTCTTTTTTCAACTTTTTAAAGTTGAGGGAGGTAAATAGCACAACCTCCTTAGTTGAGAGCAATTCTCTGCATTTTAGCCTAATTAATGTATAATAACATTTGTGAAAGAAAGTGCTTATTCATATAGACAGCAGCGTCTTTATGTCTTCTATACATATATAATGATAATAAGAAGTTATGATAACACAAGAAGTAACAAACCTGCTTCAAGATCAAGCATCTGAATAAGCATAAATGTGATGTTCACACCAGCAACAGCAAAAGGGTATTCCCACACTGATCGATCTCCTTCCTGCTTCCATAAAAGGTCCCGGAAGGATTTCTACAAAATGAAATGTGTAAGTTTTACATTTACGATAAAGACATGAATAGTAAACACAACTAATCAAATCAAAGGTCAAATTAGAAAATCTTCCAACTCATGAGGGGAAGTGGGACCTATAATACAGCAACAAAGGAACAACAAGAGAGGGTCAATGACTATAAAGACAAATGCAAGGATCACGCCAGCATGGAGCCGATCCCTAGAAAATTGCAAGCATGTATCTGATACAAAGCTACACCTAAAAGAAAAATACATAATATATTGAACTCGTAATCTGTATTTCAGCACCAGAAGAGTAATATGCAAGGGAATTAGGAATTTGAGCATGCAATCAGAAGATATTTAATGAAAAGGTCCTCTGAAACAAGAATGTTACCAATTAAAAATATATCACAGCTCATAATTAGTCCACAGTGAATCATAGGCTCACACTTTAATGCCTAACCAAAAGTAAATAATGAAGAAAGATATCATCACTTGCATGACATTATATTCCCTTCTCATTGGAAATCTTGACTCATCAATAGGTTCATCTTAACTTAAATGTTGTACTTTCTGTTTCCCACATGACATTCATGACAAAGAGGACAGTAGGAAGACAAGATCATTCAATTTTAAAATTGTTTCAGGTGGCAACTAAAATGCGAGACCCTCTCTCACAAAGTTAAAGCAAGCGTTTGGGAAAGGAAGAAATATATTAATATGGCAAAAAAATTTCTACTATGAAGGAAGTCCAAATGCAGAAGATTCGTCTATAGATGTGCATGAACTTGTTTAGATTTATTGACTATGAACTTAAATTTAACTATCTATGAGCCATTTGGTGCATTGTCATCTTCATTTTTGTAGAGTATCTTACACAAAACCATGGGGATCTCATAACATCCCTTGATCTATAGCCTGCTAACTTTTATTTATTTTTTGTAAGAGCTTTGCTAACTGTTATTAAACACCAAATTTAAGATCCACGGAATTTTTATACCTTGGTATCTTGTATTGTATCCAAAAAACCAAGGAATGTGAGATACAAGTGTACCAAACAGCTCCCTAATGAACCATTCAAGTAACAAGAAGCAATGGTGGAGTGAATATAAGCCTACAAGTTAGTCAAAATAATGATCCCTATTTCCAAATAGATTACATAAATAAAAAGTGAGGACTATTTCTTCAAGCAAATAAATACCCTTCCATGCGACTATCTCTTTATCAGTCAATCACAGATGTCCCTTGTACTAACAGACACTAAACATCCCTTTAATTTTTAGAAGAACTACTGAAAATTTGATTTGTTAATTTCTACAGGTTTTCGGATGAGCTCCTATCCAAAACAGCAGGCTTTCCATTTCCAGGCCCCCAAAATAATTGTTCAAAGACTATAAAGGCATGAGCAAACAAAGAAAGAGATCATACCGGGAAATTTCTAGCAAAGAACAACAAATTCTCCAAAGATATAAAACCACCACCCCTACCAAATAAACCATAACAAAAACTGTAAGAAACAACATGTAATTAGAATGGAGACAACATCTAGTGAAGAAGATAACCAGGGCAATATCTACCTAAAGTCTGTCGATGGATCCTTTCCCTGCCAACCCATTTCCTTCCACTGCTCAGATATCAAGCCATGGAGTTCTTCTTCAGGAAAAGCAACATTCCATAAAGCCCTTAGGGACTCCTAAAAAGAAAGAAGCAATAGCATATGTAAATTAGAGTCTTAGATGATTGCAAGTGTAGTAATAAGGCAGGGCAACAAATAAAGTCAGAGGTGCATAAAGATATACTCGTCAATGCAATTAATAATTATTGCCAACATCACTTACAGAGACTTGAGAATTTTAACAAAAGGGTACCTGGTGCTCAAGGATAGAATTATCATAGGGAACATCTATACGGTTCTGTAGCCTCAGCAAGCTTTCCTCCTGAGAGTCAAAATTCAACATTATGAAGATTTGTTGTAGCTTAATTATGACCAACAATATTTAATAAAATAAAGATGTCAATAGCACAAAAAATAATATTCTTCCAAAAGAACACAACAAGAGCAAACATTGAAAAAATTAATTAAATAAAGCCCAGCCATGTGAGACATGAGCACCATGGCACCTATTAAGACACTATACTTTGTTTGTCTTTCTTTTTTTAAGATGTCTCACAGTTGAATGCAAGTTGTATACACGGTGCATCCAACATAAAAACATTTGAAACTCTGCATCAGTATTCCATAGAAACTAAACTCTTGATATGTTTCCAAAAACCATGTGACAAGCATGAGGCAGAATACACGACCTAGGTTTTAAACATGCACTAGTCACTAGTTAAGTAATTATTAAATGAATAAGATAACTCCACCCAATAATCTCTGCCAGAACTTTAACATCTAATAACATCAAGTGAGGTGAAATTCGAGGACCTATATTTGGAGAGAACTCCAGCAGCAGAGAGCCTCAAAATTGATGACTACATATCACATGTTCTAATACAAAATTAAATTTTCTAAAACTGCCAACAGCATATTTACAAATTTTCTTCTTCAATTGCTACTTTGGTACTTAAATCACAAGAATAATACCTGCGATGGAGTTAAATCAAAAGAGAGACGAGCATCACTCTCTCTTCTCTGTGCACAGACACAAGATAAACCTCTACCAAGCCATGCTGCCGACCCTGCCACAGCCTCAGCTGTAACCCAAAAAAAAAAAATAGATGCCCATAAGTTCATGAAAAACAAAAAATACTGTAAGTGTTACAAAAAAGTAAATTATCATCCTCAGTACATGATATTTTCTTTTGTTCAGTTTAGTTTGTAAGATGAAATCAGAACCATTCAGCTTGTTTGGACCAAAGCAGCATACAAAGCACTTTCCCTCAAGTGTTTTGTAAGGACATAGCCCACTGACAAATTATAATAGCAGGCCAGGCATAAACTACAATAGAAATTACTCATAGAATATTAAGAAAGTGAATGGTATTAACTGCCGAATGATACATGCTACAGAAAGCGGCACTTTTATTTCATTTTAATAGTTTGCATACGCTACAATGTGTTAAAACTTTCAATTAAATCTGGGAAATTCTAAGCTACTTAAAATGTAGTATTAACATAACTAGTGGTAATTCGAGTTAATATATTAATTTCTCAACTATTTTAAGCGTACTCAGATATTTAGTTGGAAGGAAAACAAACAGCCGTCCTACTGGATGTGCATCCACTAATCACACCAACCCTCACACTAAGGAAGCACACATGATCCAAAAACTTTGAACCAAAGTAACGAAGTACTTTCACCAAAACATCATAAACATAACTTACAGAGTTCGATCTACATCAGAGAGGACTAGAAGACCACCGGCTTGTCTTATTTACAATTCTCCACTATTGATGCACTTCATAAATATCCTCTTCACACTTTATTATATGATCCCGATATAAATTATACCAGCTTCATCTATTATAGGTGTGTATAAGTACAACTGTCCAGGTGCATGCCATAAAAGCTAGATCTATAAAGATAACCACATCATAGATGGCATGAATGAATTAAGCATGGAAAACAGCTCTAATGCTCAATATAAAGGAATATTATAGAAAAAAGGGTAAAACGAGTCCGACAAAGATCTCGAGCAAGTTTGAATCTACCCAATCAAGCAGAGCCAGAGCGTATTTGCCCTTGAGAAGGTAAGAGTGAGAGAGTGTGCGTGCCAGCGTGAGTTCGCTTTTGTCAATCGCGAAAGACATTACTTGCTAAGTTTGGAAGATAATAAAAAAATTATAAGCCCAAAAGAATCCATATTAAAAAGACACAACAATATGAATTCACCCACCAATGCAATTTGGAATATCAGCAAACATCATGCAAGTGTAACTTCCGCAATGATCAAGCTACACAAACATGACTCGACCTCGATTCATAGATCCGTACTTCATTAAATTGCGAAAGCAAAAGAGCGAGCAAGAGAGGGAGAGAGAGCGAGAGAGAAAGAGAGAGAGAGAGAGAGAAGGATAATTGCAGCAGTACTACTATCGTGAAAATGAAAAGGAGTGACAAAAACATGTCAGAGAGAGAACATCTAGATGAAAAATACAAAAAGCAAAAACAATACTGAAATTTAATGCATTTACCAGAAGTTGAATGGCAGGTGTTGCCACGCTCAAGAGTTTGCGAAATCCTCCTAACAGCAACGAATGAGCCACCTCTATCATCCATGTCCACCTCTTCTTCACTCGACTACAACCACTTCATAACCAACTAAACCCAGAAGCTCTCACTCCCCGAGAAAATATATCCTCAACAATCCAATTAAGTAAAAATGCCAAAAGACGAAGCGGAAACCAGATCAAACTCCAAAAATTTTCCCAGTGAACTCGCCAAAACCTGACCAAATAAATCAAAGCCTCCTGAAACCAAACAAACAAAGCAGGAATCCAAATTTCTTCAGGAAACAACTAAAAAGAAAGTCGAAAACTGAACGAAACCAAACAAATTTTACTTGAGAACTAAGCTGAAGAATCTTGAAGGAAGTGAGATGAATGTTGGCGAGAAGATAACTAGGGATTTTGAAAGATCTGAGAGAAGAAATAGTCCATGGAAGACAGTTACAGATACAGCTCCCCCTTCTCTCTCTACCTCTCTCTCCAACGCATGGTTCGTTAGCTCGCTCGCTTGCTAGCTTTCTGTGTCAGTTCGGTGATGGCATTGGCGTTTTGCTTAAAAGAACAGTGTGGGGTGCGATCGTTTAGAGGGGGAATTGTTTTATTTATTTATTTTTTAAAAATGTAAATATAATAAAACCTTTAACTTTGGTTTTTCTTCATTAAGTCTAACTTTAAAGATAAAAAACAGCTCCTACGTTTTCCCACTCAAATTTTGTAACATTGTGCCTTTATTTTATAATAAAAAATTAAAAAATATTTTCTAAACTTTTTATCCTTTAGTCAAAATTTTAGAATTTAGAATTAAAATATTTTATTCTTGCTTAAAATTTTATATTAATCTCTTTCCTTTCAATTTAAAGTTAAATTATATTTTTATAATTTTATATAATTTTTAATTTAGTCTCTAAATTGATGTATCCTCTCCTCTAGAGATGTTCAAATTACGCTTATCTCCTTGTGAAGTTAAAAGATGTCCAGAATACTTTTCATTATAATATTAAGAATGAAATCCATTAAAGTTTGCCTTAAATTTTTAATTTTCTTACAAAATTATTAATTCTTTATGAATTGAAGATAGATATTTCTCCTTTTGTCAATTGGAATTCTAAATTCCATACAAACAACACAATATCCACTAAACTTTGCCCCTAAATTTTATCTCTAATTTTTCTGACCAAATTTAGATATAGTTTTAAACCTTTGCTCTTAGTATCTTCAATTATAACATGATAAATAATTACAAAACAATATAAAATTTTATAATTAAATTTTTTAAAAAAGTTTCTCCACATATTTTATTTTTATTAAAATATAATGAAACATTAATTCTTATATCAATTAAGTAAAAAGAATTGTGTCCCAACTAATAGCTATAATTTTTAGTCTAATAATAAGTACTCAATCTTACAAGTTTTTTTACATATTTTATTTTTATAAAAAAATAATAACAAATATATATGAAAAAAATTAATATCAAAAGAATTCAAATGATATATATAGAGACTTAAGGTAAGTTTTTCAAAATAATATTTGCCGACTTGTGAACTCAATGTATGCATCAAGTGTTTCGTAAATAAAGCCGACCATAGAGTTCCCTTTAATTAAGACATGGAGAACAGGGGTCACATAGTTCACGTGGCATGTTGCCGAACATGGCCCAAGCCATCATGGAATGGGATGGACTTCTCTCAAGTTAAAAGTGTCATATGAGAGTTAAGTTTAAGAGACGAAATTAGTTCTGATAAAATAACAAAATAATAATTAATTTTTTATTAAAAAGTATATTTATATTTAAAGTTTGACATTCTAATAAGATTGTATTTAATAGATAAATACTTGTAAAGCTTAAGAAAAAAGTGTAATGGAACATCAAAAATATTAAATAAAGTTTTGAATTTAAACTTTTTATATTTAAAAATAACTTTATTTTTATATTTAATTCAAATCAAATTAATTAAAATCTAAAGAACTTTTAAATATTGTAAGTTAAAAATAAAAAAAGGAAAGGAAAAAAGTGCGATGCAATTGCAAGCCTCCATCAAAGTTGTATAGCACTTTACGTGGGAATTAATTTATTGACATGCAATGCAGAGTACTCTTTCCCTTTTTGATGCGTACCTCGCTTTCCCTCCAACTATAATTAATTTGCTTGCACGAAGGGGTCTCAATTATTGTTGCAGCAATTGAGATTATATTTAATTAAGAAGTTCAGACATTAAGAAATTATTTAGGAGAAAGGTAGTCTCAATCATCTCAAAATTTAATCAACAATTATTTTAAGTCTAGTGAATCTTGAATGTTTCAAATTTGAGATGTCTCAATAATGCTTTTGTCTTTCAACATCTTATCCTTTCATTTATAACATCAATTTTAATCAAAGTTAGATTTAGATTTTTCATTTTCAAACAAAAAAAATTGTAAAAGAAGAGTCTATATCCAAATTAGGTACTCAATTAATTGTTCTATTTAATCCTAACATAACAATAACATGTCGCAAAAATTAAGTCATATTAAAATATAAAAGATTTTTTTAAATTTTAGTAAGTGTCTAAAAAACTTTCATAAACTTTAAACCTAATGCAAAATTTTTTTTAAAATTTTTAGCCTTTTTAAAAACAATTTCCTCAAATAATTTGATATATTTATCTTTTGTTAAAGTTTTAGATAAAAAAGTTAATATATAGATATTTTGTATAAATTATAAAGTTTATAAAAGGTTTTTAAATTAATTTTTATAATTAAAAAAATATTGATGATTCATGTAGTCAATTTTATTTAATAAGAAAAAAATTTTGTTTGTTATTATTAATGTAAAAATAATTTTTTATAAATAATCTATAATTATATACATTTTAATCTTTATTTATACTCTCATGCCTGCTTATGCACTGTGGTCAAAAAAGAAAAGGTGTAGCGTTAGTATTATAGCCTCATAATTAAAAAAATGGACGGATAAATAATAAATAGAATTAAAGAAAAAGATCCAACAATTATGGAACGATGGATCAATATCAATTGTGTGAGGTAAGTTTTAGATAATGATTCAGCCAATTTCGAATGTCTCTAATCATAAGGAATGACTTGGTCGATTGAATGGCCCAAATCACATTAGAAGTGACGTCGCTTTCATGAACATAATAACACGATACTAACTTTATAATTTTTCTTTATCTATCAGACAAATATATACTTATAAATAAGATATTTTTCTTCGTTTTTAGGTACAAAATTAATATCTCTTATACTCTTTGAGACTTTTATTATCATTTACTGATTTAATTATCAGAAGTGTACCACTAGAGAGGACTTCTTTTCTTTGTCTATATGAATAATATGTTTGAACTATTTAACAAATCAAAGGAAACAATATGTGCTAATTTTTCCTTGTTATATATATTGCGGAAATTTTAAGGTAAACTTTTAAAACAAATAATTAAATTTTATGACCAAACTGATCTTTTAAAAATTAAAGTGCATATCATAATACATTTTTCAAAGTTTAAATATTTAATGTTTCATTAATGAGACTATAAATCTTAAAGTAAACTTGTGAAGTTAAAAAAGTAAGGGACTCTTTGGTTTTTGAAAACATTTTTAATTTTATTTTTAAATTTTTAATATTTTAAAAGTATATTTATTATTAAATTTAAAATTTTAATCATATTTATTTTTAAATTAAATAACTATATTTTTATTGATCTCTAAATTTGATTATAATTAAAGAATAATATGCATATGATAAAATAATTTACTACTTTAAAAAATTATAAAAATAATATTAATTATTATTTAAAAACGTTGAAAATATTTTTTAAATGTTTCTTATTTTTAATTTATTTTTTAAAAATTACATTTATGATTATATTTTATGTGTTTAATAAAAATAAAATAAAATAAAATCAAACGACTGCATCGTACATTTATTTATATTCAATTATGGTTAAATTCAAAGTTTTGTGCAAACCAACAAAATGCAATGAATTTTGCATGCTCGGCCCTTCATCATTTCTAAGTATCTATCTGACCAAGACACCTGTCGGATCAAGTCAAATTCAATCTTAATTATTAGTATTTCTTTAATGCTTTTGCAGCTTTGTCAAGCTTTTAAACTTAAGCGAATATATATTTATTATAGAGTGTTCAATTTCAGATATCTTGAATGTTTTTTAAAAAAATATATAACTTTTAGGTAATAGCACAACTTTTTATTTTTTTTATTTTTTAAAAAAATAGTAGAAGAAACCTTTTTGAAAAAAAATTTATTTTAGATTTTGAAATATACAATAATTTTTAATTTAATTTTTTATAGATTATTTTTATTAATTTAATCTATTAAAGATAAAAATATTTTTAATATTATTTTTTATCTAAATTATATTTATATTTTAATATCTCATTTAATAAAATATTGATTAAAATTTTTTTTATTAACGTAAAGGTTATAGGTAGTAGATATATAATTCAAATCATATTAAAAAAGTTCATGTATATAATTATTTAAATTAACTCTAATTTTCAATTTTTCATAAGATAGACAATTAGTTAAAAAAATTCATGTATATATATAATTAAAAAATTTTGATTTATATCCTATATTTTATCTTATATAAATTAATATGTGACATGTAAGATAGTCATATCATTAACTAAATTACACTTTAATATTATTATACTAAGTCATAAATTATGAATAAAGTTTGAATAGAAATATAATATAAAAATATTTGTATCATTAAAAGATTAAATTGATAAAAATAATATATAAAAAATTAAATTAAAATTCATCATATTTGTCAAAGACTAAATTGTCAAACCTTTTGTCCTTCAACTTAGCCAAAATTGTGGGTATTTCTATTACTAGAATGAAAAATATTAAAGAATATAATAACCATGAACATTTTTTAAAATTTGAATCCCTGTTAAGAGAAGGTATTTACACTTAGTTTTAAAAATTTTTTTAAATAAGATTATTTACAATAAAAAGACTCATGTAAAAAAGATAATTTGGGTAATAGCACAAATTATTATGTATTTTTTAAAAAAAAAATAGAAGAAATATTTGTTTTCTTGAACTTAATCAAAATTGTGCGTATTTCTATTATTATAATTAAAAATATTAAAAAGAATAATAACAATGAATATTTTTAAAATTTTGAATTCCTACTAAAAAAAGTGTATGCATTTAGTATTAAAAAATATTTTAAATAAAATTACTTTCAATAAAAAGACATGTATAAGAAACTAAAAATATATATATAATTTGGGTAATAGAACAAATTATTATGTATTTTTTTAAAAAAAATATTAGAAGAAACTTTTTTTTTCTTGAACTTAGCTGAAATTGTGTATATTTCTATTATTATAATTAAAAATATTAAAGAAAATAATAATAATGAATATTATGTATTTTCTAAAAATAATATTAGAAGAAAATTTTTTTCTTGAACTTAGCCAAAATTGCATGTATTTTTATTACTAGAAATAAAAAAATTAAAGAAAATAATAACAAAAAATATTTTTTAAAATTTTAAGGACTAAAAATAGACTTTTTCCTGTATAATATATATATATATATATATAAAGAATTAAAGATAAGGAATATATGGCAATATGAAGCACTTGCATGCATTATATATTTTACTGTGTTTCACCCATTCAAGTTGTTAGAATTGGTTTTGCTTAGTGGCCAAAGCCAAACAACTTTTTAGGTCTTTGATAAAAAGATCAATGATTTGAAGATGTCACATCTACTGGTGCCCATATCTAAGCTTTTCCTGAGTTGTCAATTTTTAATAATGCTGTGCATGAATGTGATTCTTTAGGAACCATCTAGGAAATACTTAGTAGTTCGTTCCTCAATAGTTTTTTTCTTTAAAGTTTTAAAATTAAAAAATTAAAAAATTTAATTTTTACATTTTAAAAATGTAATATATCTTACTATCTATTTAGTTTTGACTCAAACCTCACATCAGAATCCTTAATGCTAGTATGTTTAATTATCTATTAGATGAAGAACTTCAACTTTACAAAAGTTAGCATTGGGAAGAGCTTCAACTTTACAAAAGATGGAATTTAAAAATTCAATCTAAACCCAAAAGGCGAAGAGTACTCTTATAATTATAAAGTTGTGATAAAGTTAAACTTTATAGGGTAGTGGATTTGATGATAAAATTTTGATACGTGAAAGTTTGTAAAATAAGAAAAAATTAAATATTATAAAAAAGTTGAAAGATTTTATTATAAATTTTTACATTTAAATTAATATAAGACAGAAAGGATAGAGAAATGTATGATAAGAATACTTTCTTAGAGTCCTTTTATAATAAAAATATCTTTTAATTTGAAGTTTACTAGGCGCAAAATTAAAATTATTATTTTTAATAATCAATTTTCACATTAAAAATTGTAGCTACAGCTCTTAACAAGGAAATGTTACAGGGGACCAAATGTTTGAAATTTGTACTATTTATGAGTGAAGGGATTTCTTTATGCTTTTCTTGACAAGGGCCAACGTGTGTGTGTGTGTGTATAGTGGGGCCAGAATAGAATAGAAGCCTTTTCTTTTTTTTAATGAAACTAGCTTTTAGCATCAAATTGGAACGAATATATATAGGGTAGAGAATTAGATGTTCCACTAATGAATAATGAATAACGTCGAAATCATACCCCAAAAAAAATAAAAAATAAAATAAAAAACTGTTGCCGTTTGTTTGATGCCACCTAAATTGATGACTGTAGGTAAGGGACGTGCTTTTGGGCATTAGGGTCCTTATGGTTGACTGAAACTTAACGAATTTAGGAAAGATGCTCTTCGTTTCAAACTTTTTTTTTTTTCAAAGGAGCGAAAGAAATATGCTTTTCTAACAATTATACACAATTTTACGTTGATAGACTATTGAAACAAATATAAAAATAAATTAACCTTTAGATATTTTTTATATTTTTAAAAAATCAAAATTCTATTTTATAAGAGATAAAATACAAATTATATGTTTACCTCTTTTAGAGTGAGAAAAAAATAATGCTTTGTAAACAAACTCATTTAAACTTGTAAGAATTTTCTGATGATATAAAATAAGTATTTGTTAGTATTTATAAGTTAATTAGATTATATATACGTGAGTGTGTTTTTGTGTTAATTATTAGACCTTCGTTAATTAATATATGAAAAAAATTATTTCATACTTACAATTTATAAGGTTTTTTTAGAAAAATTTTGAATACTATATTAATTGTCTTTGATTGTACCTCCGATTATTTCTCACAAATCAAAATCTTGGATCCTTTTAACATTATATAATTCTTGAGTCATCTTAAATAGACTATATGTATATATAAAAATTAGAGTTTTTGTTCAATTAATTTCTTAAATAGTTTTTGAAGTTATACAAAAATAGACTAACAAAATATAAAAATGAGTGGATGAGTAGTCATAAACCAATACTATCCATCAAGACCTCTGAAAAACATTATATTTTTAATATTATATTAATTGATAATTTTTAAAAATATACCTCTTTGTTCACATTTTTAATGTGGGGATCATATTTGTTTTATCAAATGGAAAAAAATCTCAACCAATAATGTAACTAAGAGTAAATTATTCTCCATTTTCCATAAAAAAAAAGTCCAAAATATACTATAGGACTCTTTTTAAAAAGATGCATTCTAAAATTAGATAACATAATATAACACACTTTGACATCTTTTCTTTTACAATGAGAAAGAAACTAAAATTATGCATATTTTTATAAAATTATTCTTATATCTATTACTTAATGATATAATAATTTTTAACTATGAATTTGACCAATATAAAATTTAATATTTGCATTTTCATAATTTTAAAATATATGTAAAAATGTAATATGTATATATAAAATTTATAAACTAGAAAAAAAAATCATTTCGTCAATTTATGCAGTCACAACAAAAAATAATAATAAACCAACTATTAAATTTTACATTGTAAAGAAAAATATTAATCTGTAGTTTCAATCACTTTTCTCATAATTAATAAAATAATTAAGTTGATAAAATATATAATATCTTTATTATTAAAAGTAATTAATATAGATTAATAGATACGCTTGTTATTTTTATTTTTTAAATTTTTAAATAATATTTGGTGAAATATAAATTTTATTATTTCTGAAAATTTAAATGAAGACAGACAACTTTCAATATTGAAAGATTGAGTTAATTTTAATTTTTATAATTTCTTTATTTCATGAAAATAATTTATTATAATTATTTAAATTATAATTATTTTTATTTTTAAGTATTTTTTTACTCATTTATTTTCTTAAATTTTGATATTAGTATCAATGAAAATGGTTGCAATAAAATTAAAAATTATATAAATTGATACATTAATATATATATATATATCATAAAATTATAAAATGATATTTTTAATTTTTTTTTGGATTCAGCAAGAAGAAAATAAACCAAACTACACCAAAACTATCCTAGGAAAAGAAACTTCGACAACATCATCTAAAAGCATCAAACTGCATCCCTTAGGCGACCCATTCAAGAATTCCATCTCAACCTTCTTTCACAGCTTCCCCAGCTAACCAGTTAGCGACTTAATTCCCTTTCCTTAGAGCATATGTCACTTTGACATAACCATGAGTCTTCACCAATTCCCTTGCATGATTTATCAGATTGGCACAAGGATGTTTCTCATTACAACGTCTTTAAACCAACTCCACAGCTACCTTTAAATCTGTCTCCATCCAGACATTGTTAACATCTTTCTCAATAGCTAAGGTTAAACCAGTAATCAAACCCCAGATTTTAGCTTGGAAAGAATTGCAGACCTCAAGAGACGAACAAATCCCATCATCCAAAACCCTGTAGCATCCTTGAAAATGCCATCACAACCAACAACAGTCCCATTCCCTCTACAAGCTCCATCAATGTTACATTTAATCCAATCATCATTCGAAAATTGCCATCCCACCCAGATCTTTCTATATCTGTTATTTTTAGCATCCATTAGTAATAATCTCCTCTTCCAATCTAAAAATTTCATTAGTTTTCAAACAGATCTCCCAGTAAATGTCTCTGGACACATCCCTATCAAGATTAAAGATCCTCTCATTCAAATTTCTCCTCAACCAATCATCAAATTGGAACTCTGAAGAACTCATCCCATGGCAAAGATTATATTACAAATGTCAACAAGTAAGCATTCTCTTAATTTCTCTCCAGCCCATTCTTCATTATTATTAACAAAATCAAACACATACTCAGTGTCTATTCTACTGTTAATATCAACTGTAGCCCATTTATCAAGAATTCCAACACTTCTCACCCATTGATCCTTCCAAAAATTTATACCTCTACCATCACCAATATTCCAACAAATTTCTTCCTCCACATTTTTCCAAGTACTACTGACACCTTTCCAAGTATTTGAGCAATATTGAGTCTTTTTAATCTTAAGGATTATAGCCTTACCACATTTATATTTAGAGCGAAGAACCCTTACCCAAAGCTCCTCTTTTTCTATTGATTATGGCCCAGTTAAGTTTCATCAGCATAGCAGAATTTGTTTCCCTCATCTTTCTTATGCCCAAACTGCCAAGCTCCTTCGCTGAGTAACTTGCTCCCATCCCACTAAGTGAGGTTTTTTATTGTCATCAATCGATCCCCAAACAAAATCTCTGCTGACCTTTTCAATCTCATCACACACGGCATAAGGAAGAGCATTAGTCTGCATCATATAAACATGCATTGTGGTTAGAACAGATTGAGTCAAAGTATCTCTACTTACCAAGGATAGTTGATTAGCCTTCCATGAAGATAGTCTTTTATGAACCTTATCAATTATTTCCTTATATGTTTCCTTCCCAACTCTTTTATGGTGCAATGGAACTCCCAAATACTTTTCAAGATCACCTGTCAGCTTCACTCCCATTTCCCTACATGATTAACATTTTTATAAATTTAAAATATATGTAAAAATATAATACGTATATATAAAATTTATAAACTAGAAAAGAAATCATTTCGTCAATTTATGCATTCATAACAAAAAAAAAAAACCAACTATTAAATTTTACATTGTAAAGAAAAATATTAATCTTTAGTTTCAATATATTTTTTTCACTATTCTCATAATTAATAAAACAATTAAGTTGATGAAATAATTAAGTTGATAAAATATATACTATCTTTATAATTAAAAATAATTAATATAGATTAATAGATACACTTGTTATTTTTATTTTCTAAATTTTTAAATAATATTAAGACAGACAACTTTCAATATTGAAATATTGAGTTAATTTTAATTTTGATAATTTCTTTATTTTGAAAAAGATAATTTATTATAATGATTTAAATAATTTTTAAATCGATATATTTAAATTATAATTATTTTTAATTTTTAAGTATTTTGTTACTCATTTATTTTTCTTAAATTTTAATATTAGTATCAATGAAAATGATTATCATAAAATTAAAAATTATATAAACTAGTACATTAATATATATATATATCATAAAATTATAAAATGATATTTTTAATTTTGAAATTGAAAGAGATGCTTTATAAAATGTGATCACCCGTGAAATATTATTGCTCTTATTATATGAATTCAAGAAAATTATTTATAAAAATATATATAGATTTTAATTATTAAATTATAAAATAAAAATATCTAATATATATATATCATAAAATTATAAAATGACATTTTAAATTTTGAATCATACATATATAAAAATCATATTTATTTTTTAAATTTTAAGTATTTAACACTAATTACTACTTATTAAAGGTTGAGATTAAAATCAATGATAATTAATGATTATATTTTAATCTTTATAATTTAAAATAGTTAATCTATATTAGGAGATATGTTTGTTATTTTTAATATTTAAACTTTTAAATATTATTTGATGGAATATAAATTTATTTATTTTTATTTATTTTTTATGTGGACTTAATCAAAGGATAGAGAGTCTCAATCTTTTAAGATTAGGTTAGTCTTTATTTTTGTTAAGAAAATATTTTTTTAATGGTTCAAATATTTTTTAAACATTTATATTTATTAAATTATGTTAAAAAATCTAGACTACCACTTATCATAATTATAAATTAGTGGAATTATGGAGAAGAAAAAATCTAAAGTGCCACTTGTTGCAATTTTAAATTGGTAGAAGTAAGAACAGGAGGCTTTCAATGTTTTAAGATTGAGTTAGTTTTAATTTTAATTTTTTTACTTTGATTAAGAAAATTATTTTTAATGATTCAAATATTTTTCAAAACTTTTATATTTATTAAATTATGTAGAAAAAATCTAGAGCATCACTTGCTGCAATTATAAATTAGTGAAATTATGGAGAAGAAAAAAAATCACAATTTTAGATTGTGGACATGCTTTCATAACGAAGAATAAGGGCTTTTAATCTTTTAAAATTGATTTAATTTTAATTTTAATATTTTTTCCTTTGATTAAGAAAATAAATTGATAGTATATAAATTATTATTAATTATTTGTTAGAACTTTTTTGACTTAAATGCTACTGTTTGATATTTATTGGACATTAATCAACATATAGTTGTGTTAGAGTCTCAATAAGCTATTGGAATGAGCATGGGGACTAAAATGAAAAGAAGGGAAAGAGCTAAGGGACATAAGTGTAAATTTAGCCAAAAGAGTCACTATAGTTAATAAAATTTTGAAATTTTCCCATTAACATTTCAAGGGCAAAAGAGTAAATTCTTGTTAAATTAGGAAGAGTTGCACTATGACAACAAATGGTCAAAATGCATGAACACTCAACGGACAGGGGAAAAATGGTAATATTATCTAATCCAATACTTGATCAACTTAATGAGCTATGAGAGAGAGAGAGAGAGAGAGGGATATGTAGAACATAGCTAACTTAGAGGGATAGGCCAACCAAAAACTCACTAGCATCCTAAGTTTAGATAGAGAAATAGAGAGTGTGTGTTATAGAGAGAAATAGTTGATCTAGAGAGAGTGCTAAAGGGAACAAGTATTAGTTAGAAATCAAAGGTTTGAAGATAGGAATTCCAAGAAAGGCATTTGAACATTCAACGAATGCCCATTTTTTTACAGATCAAGGTAGTTCAACTCACCATTATCTCTCATTTTTGACTTGTACTTTTTCCTATGAATAAAATTACATTTTTATTGATTTTTTTGGTTGAGAGAAAGGCTAGAAATTACATTATATTCTTGCCTAACTTCGATTGGATGATTAATACTAATTAGATGTATTGTATGATTGATTTGGAAATGGGTTTATTGTTCATTTTCTTCATATGGATAAAATCCTCGGTTTGATGATGATTGAGTTAAAAAATTCAATGTTTGTTACGTTATAAATGTTATGTGAGTGGTTAGGACTAAATTTAGAAATTTAACACAAAAAATGAGATGAAGGATGGATTAAAATGGGCCAAGAAAAGAATTACACAAAACAAGGCATAATGTAGCAGTCGATTTCTAATCCCTTTGCAGTAGATTGTCGCATTCTTTCCTTACCTAGAAATGTATAGAACACAATAGTCGACTGCCAAGAAGTTAGCGGTCAACTATCATGTTCCAAGTTATTCAGGTTTTCTTAGAGGAAGTTAGTAACTGACTATTAGCTTGGTGATAGTTGAATGGGAACACTTGAATTCCTAGACAATTGACTGCTAAGCGACTATTAGCTCCCTGTTTCAAGTAGCTCATTCTAGAGAACTACCAATCAACCACCATTGTGCTATCAATCTATTGGTACCCATATGAAATGAGAAATGAACTTAGTTGCCTTACATTTTGTACATAAAAAGCTCAATGGATAATCTAGGCAAGGTATTCATAAGGTTTAAGTAATATATAACATGAATTGAGAAGGAAACAAGGATGAGAGCTAAATCAGAATTTAAAAAGTATTCATAACATATGCACTAAAATAGATAGGCTCATGATTGAGTGACCAAGAGTGGGTATGAGACAACCATTGGTCATTCTATGGTTAAGCCACAATTTAAGATGGCAAAAAATCCCATTGATTAATGAAGAGAATTTAGAAAACACCATGATAGTTATGAATTTTAGGTTAGTATACTCTATATAGCCAATTTAAGACTCACCTACGTAAAAATAGGTATTACCATAGCTTGAGCTGAATAATACTAGTATATATACTTTTGAATAGTGTACTAGGAATATTATCCATTTGGAACAGTGATTCAATAGTCTCATGATCCATCTAGGACGAAAGTGGAGATAAACTGTCTAGGACATGGATCCCATGAGCTCTATATACCTATCTAGGACGATGTTCTTTCGATCTTAAATCCACTAAGGTACACCTCAGATAATACTATGGTCTGGGACCATAAGGTGACTCATTCATGATGAGCTTAAGGGGTAGTTAAAAATGTAATGGAAGGTTGTTTGCTGTGTGACAACTTCAAGGGAGATGTTTGTTAGGTGATGCTCCTGTTGCTCTTGATTTGAAATGGTAAAGAAATAGTGAGAGACCATATCTTGTAAAACTTTTTCCCTGTATCAATATATGATAATTTTTCATACTACTATGATTTATGATGAAATGAGGAATGAATGAACATGCTCTAGGCATTGATAATGGAATTGTTTATGGTACATGCGTTCATAAGTATAAGTCATAATGAAACATGATTCATGCATTACATATAATAGATAAATTTTTTGCAAAAAAATGAATTGACAAGAATGTATGAATTTTTCATATGCCTATGGTCAGCACCATGTGGTTTTCAAAATAAGCGATTTGACTATTGAGATTTTAAATCTCACTTATATGTTGATGTGTCTAGATGACTAGGTCCCAAGTTATCTTGGAGATTCAAGGTGGCATGGTCAGAGGTCTCGTTCATGCGACTTATGATGGTAGTACAATATGTTTATCTATTGTTGGTGTTGGAGGTCTCTTCACCCCCTAGTAGAGGTCATTTGCATGAGTAGGATGGAATAAGATGTATATAAGTATTTTAATAGCTTTTATGATTCTATCCTTTTTCCACATCTTAATATCTTTTAGGAAAAGGATGATATAAGTTTTTCACCAATTGGAAAGGAATAGATATATATGTATCAGGATATGTGTTGTATACTAGCTTTATCCTCTAGTAGGGATAACTAACCTGAGTTTAAGTAACAAACTTGTTTCTTCCGGAACTCTTGGTTGATGTTGTATATACTTGCTACCATCACATATATAATATGAAAATTTATATAGGTTCTTAAGTATATAGGCTTATATACATTTATGTACATTAATCATTATTACTTTTTTAAACATGTGTGAGGACCTAAGAAGAGTAACCCAAACCAAACTCTACTAAATATAATTTGACCTAGTTAAAGTTAAAATTTACTTAGGTAGAGACGATAGTAACACAGTAATCTAAGAGTAACACAGTAATCTAAGAGCAACACAGTAATCTACGAGTATTATATATATTAACTATCCACTAAAAGGAACCATAAGTTGAGAGTGTTACATTTATACCAATTGTCACAATTATAGATTAGTGAAAGTGCATTTATATATGTATGTATGTATGTATATATATATATATAACGTTAACATACCAGAAGTTCGTCTTCTCTCTTACTTCTTTCATCCTTCCTCTCTCTCTTTCCCTTCGGGACCTCTCCCTTAACTCTGGTATTAGAGTCTGAAGAGAAAGTAGGGATGTACATGATGTATATACATTAAGATCTTTACTTTTTTTATTTGTACAGTAACTATTTTCTATTTTATTTTTTCATACTTAAATGCCTAATCTGATAGCACACATTACTCTATAGGGTAAAAGTGATCTTAAAATATCATCATAATGTGAGGTTATGGCAAAAATTCCCTGTGGTGGGGTGGTAAGTCCAAACTCTGGTACAAACTCATAGTAGATGGTATATTTAGGACCACATGTAAGAAATCAGGTATTTATTTTTTTTAAAAAAATATTTTTCTTTAATAAAATGATCTTAACATATATTCATTCCTACATCACTATAGAACCTAATGGTGATGATATCAGGAGGGAAATTTAAAGTCATTGTGTTTAGGTCATTATCATCTCACTTTTCCAGTTCTCCTTCTGCTCCCTTTGAACAAGCTTCCTCCTCCTCCTCTTTAAACAAAATTTTTAAACAATAAATCTATTTTGAGGATATTTCTCAAGACATTGACAACTAGGAAATACCCAAACTTTAAAACAATGACTTGTGCAATCCAAATGGAAACTTCTTTAAAAATTCTAATTATATAATAAGGACAGTTGAATAAGTAATCTCTAAAGACTGTCAAAATGATACTTTCTACCTATTATTTGAAAAATCAATCAAACTACACAAACAAAAATACAAATTCATCCACATAGGATGTGTTCAAGTTGCCATAAAACCCTTGGTCAAAGAAGGAATTAACACCTCTGTTCTCCTCTATTTGAGAGATACCATGCACAATAAATTTCAAGATTCCTTGTTAGGAGTTGTAGAAACTAGTCTTTGTTTTGGACCAATATGTTTTAACCACTATCCAGACAGGCTTGCCAATATTATGGATAAAAAAATAATGGACATTCTTCTTTTAAACATTAAATTATCCAATTTTGACATGAAACCTGAATCCATTCCCATAGCCCTCACTTATAGGATTCAATATAAGGTAATGAATTCAGATAGGTCTAGGAGCCTCAAACCAAAAAGATCAGGAGATACTTCTTGTTCTTAATTGATATGGAAAAAGCAAATTTCATAGTATCCAAAATCATCCTCTGGAGTGAGGTAACCTTGCTTGAAACCTAGGTCCTTGAAAAGGTAGCCCCCGCCTTGCCAAAACCATCTCCTAAACTAGAACAAATCATTCAAACTCAATCTGGAAGGATAAAAGTGACATCTGATAAAAGAAGGTCATTTCGCATCGGAACTAGATCCAATATTGGAACTAGATCTATGAGATTTAAAGATTTCAAATCTACCCTTTCAAAACCTCGAAGAAGATCTTGTTCAACTGTTCATTTAACCATTCCACCCACCATCCACCTTTAAGGGTTAGACACATCTTCTAGCTTCCCTAGGCCCACATATCAAAAAGATGAGAAAGACCAAAGGTCTATACAATCACCAATATACTCTTCAATGAACAAACCATATGAAATTAATGTGGTAAGTTCAGAATTCCAAATAGACAAAACATCTTTACAAAAATATTTTTATTCAGCGAAACATACACCTCAAAGGGAATGGTTCTTTAGAACTTTTAATAAAACACAATAGAAACAAATCCAAGAAAATTTTTACAAATTTCTTGGAAAAACTAAAATGAATATTCCTTTCTTTGATTGATTTGAAGCTTATGCTTTAGACAAAGGGATTGAATATCCATTTTCAAACTCAATTAATGCCACTTGGCATACAACTAAAGGTGATATAATCACTTCGGAATTCCACTAACAAGATACCAACCCATACAAAAACACTTCACCCATCATCAAACCATTACATTCACATAAAAAATCATTTATATATGAAACTATTGATGAATAGAACAACTCATTAATATTGTCATAGAATAACAATATAATATCATGGTTCAAAGAAGAAAAAACCTAATATTTTATATATCTTTCATAATTTTGCCTTGTGACTTCAATAATAGGATGAAATTTAACGACTTTAATAGCAGACTTCAATGGCAGCCTTCATTGTTGACAGATTTAGTACAGCATAACTTCAATAAAATTAATGGACTTACTTTAATAGAGACTATTTAGTAACATGAAAGTTCAATAACGTGTAAAATAGAGATGTTTCTTTGTCTATTTATAAGGCGTCATTTCATAGTTTAATGTGGCTTCGTGAATTTTAGCATGTATGTAGTCAGTAAAAATATATACGTCAGATGCCATATTAGCTATGAAGAAATTGTGAATTGTTTGAAGGAGTTGGGGACATATTTGATAGTATGCATAAACTTTAGAAATACATTTGACAGTATTCATAAATTTTATGGACATATTAGACATAAATATATAAGTAGAGTATTGAGTAAGAAAAAAATACACGTCAGACGCCGCATCAGCTATTTTCATTAGTGATTTAGATGGCGTTAGACATGGAATGAAATTGATTGCAATTTGAAACTTTAGAAATAAAATTGATAGCAAACAAACTTTAAGCACGAAATTAAAAATTGATGTATAGTTTGATGACATAAAAGGTGCTTTTGCCTTATATAAATAAAATTAATTTTTTGTAATAAGATATTAAGAGGCAAAAATACATAGAAGAATATTCAATTTAATGTTTTTAAAATCAGATCAGTTATTAACCAATCGAGAAACTAGTTCATGATTTACTAGTTCAACCATGGTTGAACTGGTAATATATATATATATATATATTAAATTTTTATTATAAATAAATAAATAATATAAAATAAAAATATGTCACATAATTTTATTTCATATAAAATAAAGTTAATATATAATACATCTTATTTTCTTTTTAAAAAATTAGTACTTTACTCATATTTTTTTTAAAATTAAAAAATATATCACATTTATTATTTTAATCTACTTTTACCTTATCATAATTTTTAATTAATTAATTTTTTATTTTCCTTTCTCTCTTTTCTTTTACTTTATCTATCTATTTTTTTAGTTTTTTTTATACATCTATGCTTCCTTCTTCTTCTTATCCTCTCTCTCTCTCTTTATCGATACTTTCCTTTTCTCTCTCTTTTTAATTTTTACTCTCTCTCTCTCTCTCTTCTTTTACTCTCTACCTACTCACTTTTTAATTTTTCTATATACCTATTCTCCCTTCCTCATCTCTATCTCTTTCTTCAACACCTTCTCCTTTTTTTATTTGTTATTTTCTTTTCTTTTTCTCACTCTGATATTCCTTCTTCTTCTTCTTCCAATTTTCTTTTATTCGGTCTTTCATTTTTCTTTATCTTCCTCCTCTTTCTTCTTTCTTTTCTGGTCTTTCTTCTCCTCCTCCTCTTCTTTTTCTTTTTGTGTTTTTGGACTAGTAAAATGCTTGAATCTTTAGTTTTTATCGATTTTTGACCGATTCTTTGCTTCTTCGGGCTAAGGGACTGGTTTACCAATATTTTGGTTGAACTAGTTGGTTCAATTTAGTTTTAAGAGTCATGATTTAATCCCTTTGTCTTTACAAATGACAATGGTTGATACTCGTTCATTTTTTTATTATATGTATCCACATCCGTCCAAAATATATGATATTTAAACCTAATCAAACCTAAAAAAATGACATTTTTAATATCTGTACCTAAAGTAACTTGATACTCAAAATACCCGAAACACCCAAACTATCTAAAGAAAAGATAATAAATTTAGATATCTTATAATCAAGTAATCTACTTGATATTTATATTCGATATTCATCTAATAAAAAAATTACAAATATTATAAATGACTATAAAATTATAAAACAATAAAAAATCTTACATAATTATTATATACTAAAATTAAAAACAATAATTCCAAAAACATTAAAAACATAAAATTTTATTTACTAATATACATTATATTTAATAATATATATAATATTTTATAATCTATATTATAATGGTTGTTGGCTGTTCATGATATTTAATATAAAATATAAAAAAAAAATGTGATGTGACAATATGAGATATAAATAGTAAAGATAGTGAGATGTTAGAAGAGAAGAGTGAAAAGTTAAATAACTTCATATTATTTAATTTATTATTTTAAAATCTAATAATAATAATAATTATTTTATATTATATTTTAAAAACTAAAAAAAAATAGCATGCACTTTTGAGTATGTGAAACCTCTAGTATATATTATTTGAGTATTGAATATCAAGTACTTTATCTGTTCATTTATATCGCACTAATATAAGATATCAAAAGCTAATATCTAAATTCTTCTAATATTAATAAATAATTGTATTTTACTATCCGTATCTATTTGATATCAATTGAATATCAAGTTATTTTTTCAAACATATACTACAAATAGCCTTAATTTTTGTAGCCATTTCCATCCCTATCTTTCTTTCTAATCTCTATATATAGATGATGTGGGGACTGAGATTAGTGTTTTTATATATATATATATATATATATATATATTAGGAGTTTCAGAAACACAAAAAGTGTAAGTTAATTTTTTTTTTAGTATTTGAAATATAATATAAAAAATTAATTATTATATTTTAAAATAATAAATTAAATAATAAATTTTTTTTATATAACTTCTCTTTATCCTTACGTTCTCTGTTTGATATATTTTTATATTTTTGGGCTTTCCATAAGTTTCATTTGGATTTTGGGCTTACCATAAGTTTCATTTGGATTTTGGGCTTGAGATGAATCCTACAAATGAACTTGTATCTCCATTTTTTTTAATTTGATCTCGATATTTCCTCTCACAATCTTCTCTTTGTTGGAGTACATTTTGTTTTTCCTTGAAACTTTTTTTACAAGATTGGTTATATACGACTCATCAGACACAAAAAAAACAAAAAAAGAAGTTATATGAACGTCGCTCAAATATTAATTTTTTTGCTCATCTATCTAATTTTCCTCCTCCTTCTCCCCAAAATTCCCGACATGCAATCTCCGTCTCTCCACCTCACCAAGACCTTCACTTACCACTGTGACCACCAACTTCTGGGATTCCATCGCTCCCTTTCCTACACTCACAACTCTTTCCCCTCTCTCTCCTTCTCCTTCTCTTCCTCCTCTACCTGCCCAAACCCAATATCTAGGAGGATTCTAGCTCAGGCCCAGAAACCCCATCGTAACGCTCGTCCCAAACAGGCCCTGCGAATAAAGGGTAAGAAGGATAATGTCTGGAGTATTGACAACGAGCTCGCTAAGGCGGCGTCGGAGAATGAGAAGGAGAGACCCAATCGAAGGAAGCCGAATGGGAGGATGATGGTCAAGAGGAGGAGAAGTAGGGGAGGCAGAGTCATGGTCTCAGGGGCTATGTTGATGGAGGTTGAGACGGTTCTTCAAACTCAGGTACCTTTTCTAGCTGGGATCTCTTTACAATAGCGATTGGGTACAGTTTGGGTCTTAAGATTATGTAGTTTATGGAGACTGGAACATTTTAATCTGAATTGGGGTGGAAATACTATGAAGATAACTACGGGAATAATACTTGGTATTAGATGTCTTAGCTGACTAAGAGAGTCATTACTGTAAAGTAGTGATGCCCTCCAAGTAGGTTTTCATTTTTCACGTCTGATTGAGCACATTTTTCCCTACTCTCCTTTTGTACTGAATCTTTCTTATTAACTTTATTAAAGATGGCAACAGTGAATCTAGCTGTTAATTGACCAATACCGTGTAGAAATTTATGTATTCATTGAGAATGTAAAAATTCATTATCTAGGATTAGAATAACTGGTCTTTTTGCTTAATAATGGATGTGCTTAATAATGGTAGTTGTTGATAATTAGGAACAAGTGCACATGAACTATATAAACATGATGCACTGATTTTATGCTTTTTTTTCATTTCTTTCCATCCTCCCTGTTTTCAAAGCATTTTCTCTGCATGTACCTTAGTAGAATTTTGTGTAAAGTTTTTAAGCCAGCAGTTTTAAAAGTGCCTAGAGAAATGACAAAAATGTGGTTGTGTAGTAACAGAAAATATTTCCAGAAAAAAGATACATGTCCCAGTAAAGATCAAGAGAGGGGAAAAAAGAGAAAGATCTGGAATTTTAAGATTTTTTCATTCAAATGGAAGATGTTTGGGTTCACTAACAAATCTAGAGGGGGCATTTGTTGGTGTTAAGAATCATTTAAACTCAAAAGTTTAATGGCAAGGATTGAACTCCTGACCTCTAGGTCCTAGAGGTTTTGATTTAAAATTTATTGAATATTCTCTTGATGCTTTAAGATTTTATTTTTCATATATTTATTCCTTTCTAGAATTTAAATTTGTGTGTGTTTGTGCGCACGTGTAGATAATATAAGTGAAACCGAAAGAAAATAAATTAATTTAAGCCTTTTATTGTTTTGGGACCTGAGATTTTTATAACTTAATGGAAGTTCAAATAAATCTTCAAAACTCAGGTTGGTTCAGATCTTTTTTTGAAGATTTGTCTGCTGAATTTTGCACATAAGTTGTGTAGCTTCTGTAAATTTCTTCCTTTTAGCATTTTATCGGGAGCCATTTTGTGAAAATGAAATCCTGGGCTTGTTCTTTTCTTTCATTTATGAACAAAATTCAAATAAGGCATTCCCTGAATTTAGATGGACTTTTGGAAGAAACCAATTGCTCCACCCTTCTTTTTATTACCATGTTAAAACTTTTTTTTTTTTTAACTTATATAAGTTATTGATATCTATATTTAATTTAGAATGATTTCTACTTCACTTTACTAATAAGGTGTAAAGGGTACTGACAGAGTTGACTTTGTTTCAGGAGCCAGTAATAAAACCAGCTTGGAACACTTTTGCTAGCAGTGTCAGTGGGATTTGGAAGGGTGTAGGTGCAGTGTTTTCTCCTCTCACTGCTGAAATGGAGCCGGTGGAAATAGGTAACAGGAATGAAAACCTATATGACTGCTATATCCTTTCCCGCATTGAGGCTGTGCCATCACCTTCTGGTAGACAGACATCTCAAATCCAGAGAAAAATTAATTGGGTGACACTGAATCCTTTTGGTGAAACACTGCAGCATTCTGAAGGCAGCAACATAGCTAAAGATGGATCCAGAAACAGTGGTGCCCCTGTACTTATGAAGGAAAACATCAGTGATAATGTAACAAAAAATGTCTTGCCTACATTTGAGTCCTTTGACTTTGAAACAAGTGATTCGATGGAAGAGGATGTTATGGAGTGTGAACCAGGCCTTGTTTACTTTGAAGTAAGATCTCTCCCTTTTACATGCAAGTAAAGATTTTCTTTTAGATGTCAAGTGATAATATTGTTGTTATCATTAAGCTTGATGACTTTCTTGCAGAGTGGGATATGTAAGCTATCATCATTACTAATACTTATATAAATTAATATTTGATTGATAAAAAAAGTTTTAATTATAATAAATTTTTTTATTAGATATATATATTTTTTATGTGCATGTGTGTGTATTGATTAAATTTTTTTTTATGTCTAACGTGATTTTATTTTTTATATTAAATTAAACATAATGTAAATTTAAGTTATTTTTTCATTAAAATAATATTTGATTGCAAAATTTTTTTTAAATAAGTCCTTTATAGTAAAATAATATTTATTCTAATACTATGGCCTCACAAAGACACTTACCCTTCAGTTTGGGTGCAGTAAAATACTCTTTCCTTAATCTACCAGACTTTCTTAAATACTTCTTACTTTTTAATATGGTGCACTACATTCTTTAACTACTAGACCTTCCTATAATACCTCTTAATGGGGCTATTAGTTTGCAAGTAAAAGGGTGTCTTAGAAAATGAAAGACAACCATTTAGACCTGTCATTCCCTTGTACCATGTGGCTTGTTTGGTATAAAGACATTTCATATGAATCTTGAATGAATAGGATCTCTTCAAACAGTATGAAGTTGTGTTACTAGTGTTCTTCAATTAAAGTTTAAACGAATTACTCCTTTGGAAAAGATCTGTTTTTTATGACAAGGATTTCAGCTTGATATTTTGGGTGTTAGATGTGATTGACTCACTGTATCCTGTATATCTTTTTTATTATCTTCAATAGTTGTTCACTCAGCATCTGATGATAATTATAATTCCTCTTTTATAAATCTTTGATAATTTCTCTTAGTATAAATATATGTCAACTGAGATGAACAATTTAAGAAAAAAAAAGTACAGTAACTAATAATTATTGGTAGAAATCAAAGTCATTATGAATTATGATACTTTGCTTTGAAAGTAGAGATAATTATTGTAATGTTGAGCTTGCAGAAGTCCTGTTGTATCATGAGCAAATTATTATATTTCTAAATGTTAATATAACGGTGATCATATGATATAGATATCAATGTTATAATCAACAAAAATGTTACAATATATGCGTTCTCCCTGTCATTCTGTCAATAATAATGACTATTAAATTGCAGGATGGATCTTACTCTAGAGGTCCTATAGATATCCCTTTGGGTGAACTTGATGATACAAAGTACTATATCACACCAACTTACAAGTTCGAACAAGTAAGTTCAGCATTCTACTTACAGAACTTTATATCTATAACACCTTTTCTACTGTCAGTTTTGACTTGGATAGATTGTGCATTGATAATTATTTTGGTGGCTTCTGTCATATAGATTGGTCTTGTGTGCCACAACTATAAGTTTTTATACTTACACAATATGAGAATGCATGTTATTTTTATCGATGACAATGCATATTATATATCTAATTTTATTTGCATCTGTTAGAAATCATGTTATGAGAATGCTGTTGTTTTTATTGAAGACAATGCATATTATAGATGGTGCATTTTATTTGCATGTTTGATGACAATGCACATCCTAGAGGGTTATATGATAGTTTTCTGGCATGTACTCGTCCTTTGGTTAACTTTTAATTAATGAAGTCAATATATAATTAATCCACTAACCACGCTTTGAACCTATTTAACCACCTGTCTGGTCAATTAGTGCTTGGTGAAAGGCTGTCACAAAAGGATTCGAATAGTCCATACCATAGAGTTCATAGACGGTGGTTCAGACATACAGATAATGAGAGTTGCCGTGTACAAAGAACAATGGGCCAGTCCTGCTAATCTTAACGATCAAAGGTATATGTGCTTTATTTCCATTTTGTAGTGAAGTTTGCGTTTGCATCTATGAAAGTATATTATACCTTAATGATATAATTGTGAGTTGTGACATGTCATAAATTATGAGAAACAATTCTAGAAAACTCAAAAATACCATGCAAAACCCAAAAATATGCATGTAAGAAAAAAAAAAAACTACGATTTGACATTTATATATTGTATGCATGTTAGTTCTTGCAATTTGTATGTCAGCCTTCAACGTCAAATTCTGCACTAGTCCTTCTCTTCTTCCTCCTGTGTCATTCCTTCCTTGAGTTTTAGAAAATAACTAATCACTGCAGCATCCTAAACAGTGATCTAGAGTTTGATGTAAAGCCATTTTCTCAAAGAAAACGAACCAGACCCTCAGAGCTGATTGGGTCTTGGAAAGTCTTTGAGGTCAGCGCAACTCCCGTTTTTGGGGATGATGACATGTTGGAAGAAGGCAATGGTACGCCATATGTTTACCTTTGTACAGAAACCCTAAAGAAGAGGAGCTTCCCTGAGAGTACCAACTCCTTTGGAGAGGAGGAGATGCTTGACTTGCAGGATGTGACTATGCTATGGCTTCCCGGGGGTGTAACGTGCTATGTAGATATCAAGAAGGATGGGATTCTGTGTATTGGAGTTGGATGGTACTCTGAGGAAGGAATAAACCTTGTGATGGAGAGAGATTATGGGGTGGATGGAAAACTTAAAGAAGTGAGATGGAAATCAGAGGTAAAGAGAAGGTGGTCTAATCCTCCTCCTGTATAAGTTCTATGGAAATTTTGCTTGTGAGTAATAGTGACTTGTAAATTCAAAATGTCTAGTCTGAGTTACAATGAACACTCCAGCGTTGTATGACTAGTATTGTAGTTGATTTTTCTCGTTTATAGAATTCCCGGTAAACAAGATTAAAGATGGAGCTTAATTTGAGGTATATATTACATTCAAGATGATGTAAATCAAAGTGTAAATAATCTTAGCACATGGTCATGGAGGCTATAATGTTGTTTCATTATAATATTTTTCTTATACTTATTATTATTATATAGATAAAGATATAAATAAACATTCGTCATAAAAGATTGGGTTGGATAGTCTGTATTCGAGATACTAAAATTATGTAATTAATATTTTTTTATTTTAAAATTATAAATAAATCTCTGTTGAGAAAAAAATATACATAGATATCACTCAATTTTATCTATATCTAAAAGATTATATTTTATCATTTAAGAAGTAAATAGAAGTAATAAATGTTTGCACTGATATAGATATCAAATGTATATCTTGCATTTTATTAAAGATATTGCCATTTGTCATACTAATCAAAGTTGACTTTGATACTTAGCATCTTATATATAAGGGTTACAAAACTCTTCAAGTTTGAAGAAGGGTAACAAAACTCAAGTTTGGAGAGACTCGCGGGGTTGTTTAATTTGAGGATCTTAAACACGGAAACTTTTTTTCGTGAGGATGGAAATGGGGGCAAAATCTTTTCAAAGTAAGATTGGGGATGGGAATGAAAATTATGTCCCTTGTCTCGCGGAATACCTGTTCTAAAAAATTTACTTAGATATCTTTTTGAATTTATATATATTTATTTAAATATTTTTTGTAACTTTTTTTTATTTGTTAATTAAAAAAATTAAAAAGTAAAACAAGTAATTGTAACAAGTAGTAGAATTCTTTAAATTTATCTTTTGACTCTTCATTTTTTAAAAAAAATATAAAATTATAATTAATTTTTTATTATTTTAATAGAATTAAGTATTTTTTTATTAATATTATATATATACTTTATAAATAATTTATACTATTATTTTAATAAATTATTATTAATATTTTAAATTTTTGTAAGATCTTAGCAATCTTCTGAATTCTTGTAAAAAATAAAAATAAAAGAAATTTTCACTAACATAAGTATTGGGAATGGGGATGAGGGGCAAGACCTCCTCGCCCCTACTCTACCCTGTGGCATCCTAGTGCCCTAAGGACACTGGCTAGAGTTTTAAATACTCTTAAAAGTAGTATTTTATCATTCTATTTAGCGTAGTTTAAAATTTTTTCAATCAATAGTAATAAATATAGAATTTATTTTTAAAATAAAACAAGTTTACCATTATAAATACAAAATTCAAAGTTTTGAAATTTTAATTATAAAATTATAAAATCTTAAATCTTGTGAGGTATTTTATTTTTTTTGGATAATTTTCGTAATCATTTTTTGACTAATTTTATGTGGTAATTTTCGTACATATATATTTTTGAATTTGTGTTTTATAATTTTATAATTTAAGATTTAAAAAATTATAAAATTATAAAATATAAATTTTATAAATATTTTTGTGATTTTATTTGTTTTTTGGGACAATTATATATATATATATATATTACTAATTTTATACATAGATATCACCCAATTTTATCTTTATCTAAAAGATTATATTTTATCATTTAAGAAGTAAATAGAAGTAATAAGTGTTTGCCATTAATCATAGATATCACATGTACATCTTGCATTTTATTAATGATATTGCCATTTGTCATACTAATCATAGTTGACTTTGATACCTAACATCTTATATCATTATGGTATTGCTAAAGGCACAGGTTAAGAAGTATTAAATATTTTTAAAAGATGTTATTTAATATATTTTTGAATTTTTTTAATTATTAATAATAAATGCATAATTTTTTTTAAAATAAGACAGATTTACCCTTATAAATATAAATTCAAAATTTTAAATCTTAAATTATAAAATCCTAAATCTTGCGAGGTATTTTATTTTATTTTTTTGATAATTTTTGTAAATATTTTTTGGCTGATTATATATGGTAAATTTTGTACATATATATATTTGGGTTTATGTTTTATAATTTTATAGTTTAAGATTTAAAAATTTAAAATATATTGGCATTTTATTTTTTATTTGTTGCAATTTTTGTATATATTTTTTTAGTGATTTTATATGGTATTTTTTTTCTATAAATATTTTTTGGTTTTCGTTATATAATTTTATAATTTAAGATTTAAAAATATAAAATTTGAATTTTATATTTATGAGGGTAAATATGTTTCATTTTAAAAATAAATTATGCATTTATTATTGTTTGTTAAAAAAGTCTTAGAATAAATTAAATAGCATGATAAAATATTATTTTTAAGAACATTTAATGCTCCTTCACTAGTACTCTAACGATAAAAAAACCCATATTATAATACCAAAAAAATTCAAAATATCAAGGTACCAAATGCCTTTTAAATTTATTTAATTTACAAATCAACATCATAAATACACTGCATTAAATTCCTAGATGCATTAAATTTATTTAATTGTTATTTATTGAGACACTAATTATCCTCCCTAATGAGCTTTGCAATTTAATACCAATGCATTAGAAGCACTCAGAGGCTCAAACCTTGAAGTTAGTCGGGGCATCCAAAATGAAGCCGTAGAAGCCTTATCCTTAAGCCTTGACTCAGCCATCAGATGGGTGAATGCCAACATGACACCTTTCAAAAATGACGTCAACATCAAATGGATCACAATAGGCAACAAAATCATCCTAGGATATGAAGCCAAATATGTGTTTCAAGCCATGAGAAACATCCACAACACCGTAATGATAATAGGCTTAACAAACACCACCAAAGTCACCACCTCAATCTCCATGGTTGTCCTTACTAACACTTACATTCCATCAAATGGACTTTTCACGAATGAAGTGGTGGAAGTTGTGAAAAATATCATGAATTTTCTAGCAGCAATTGGAACACCCCTTATGATCAATATGTACCCTTATATGGCATATGCATCAAATCCTCAACATATTTCATTTGAGTATGCAACTTTTTGGGCCAAAGAGCTTGTGATGGATGGCAATTTGAAGTATTATAGTCTTGTTGATGTGATGGTTGATTTAGTTTATGCAGCATTGGAGAAGAGAGGTTATGGGGGTGTCTTAATTGTGGTGTTTGAGACAGGGTGACCTATGAAAGGGAATGAGCCTTACACAAATCCGTTAAATGCTAAGGCATATAACCAAAGGCTTCTTAATCACGTGCAGAGTGAATGGGATACCCTTAGAGGTCCAGGAGGAGATATAGATACCTTCATATTTTCAATGTTTAATGAGAATGAGAAGGAAGGGATTGTGGAGCAGAATTAGGGAATATTTAATCCACATATGACTCCTGTTTATTTGATTTTGAATTGTTAATTACAAAGGCCAAACTAAAAATTAATTGGCATTTTGACAATTTTAGACTTTGGAGTATGTTGGACTTTATAATAAGCGAGTGCTCAAATGGAGAATGTCATGACTGAAATTTTATATTTACAAAAAGCAGTAAATCAAGAAAATTGAAGTAAGATAAGTATAAAGAATAAAAGCAGAGCAAAAATTAGAGACAAGACATTAGTTAGAAATTTAAAAAAAAAATACCTTAAGAGAAAAAAGAGAGTCAAAATAGAATAAAGGACTTAAAGAGGAATTAGTTGAAATAAGGCAAAGTAATGCAAAATGAGATCATTTCATGATGATATAGACCTCAAGAAACCTAAGTATAGCCTTGGAATGTTTTTAAAAAGTTCTACTATAATTTTCATAAAAGGTAGAAATCAAGGATAAAATCACAATTTTTACTCGATATAAATTATTGTGAACTTATTTAAGTGATTTAGAAGCCATGAGGAGTTTCGACATACCCAAATTGACTTATAAATGTATTCAATTACAAAATTATGGCTCCAAAAGGTAGAAATCATAATGCAAGGTTAAAATAGTCAATTTTAATTACTTTATGACCTAATTAATAAAGTTACTTTTTCCTTCTTCTTCCTCCACCATTTCCATGCCATTGTAGTAGAAAAGGAGAGAGAAAGAGTTGGTTCATGTTGAGGAGAATAAAAAGAGAGACAAAGGCAAAAAAGAGTAAGAATCCTTCACTTTTTCATCTTTTCATAGTTAGTAAAGTTGCTATACTCCTCAAGAGCTTTCTCTTCATATTTTAGCCCCAATCTCTAAATTTGAAGGAGAATTTTGTGCAAATAAGGCACTATTTTGAATAAGCAATAGCAAAGGGAACAAAAGGTAAGGTAGCTATGAAAAAATTATATATGCTTCATAAGGGAAAAGTATGGCCAAAGGGCTGAACTTGAATGTGATAAAATTAGGGTTTATGAGGAAAAATTTAATGCATGAAATAAAGGTTTTTACAAGTGCTTTAGGTGCTTAAACAAATCCTCCAATAACCAAATATGTTAGATTTCAATTAGATTTTTCAGAGCCCTTCAAATATGTCAAATATAAAAAGATAGGGTCTATGGAAGAGAATGAGAAATTTGACTTTTATGGAGTGTTTTCATGACTAGAGAAGTCACATGAAGTGCCTTCCTAGCTCAAAGGAGTTGAAATATGCTAGCTTTATGAATTAATCCACTTATAGGCCATTGTGTCAAGAATTTTGAAATTTTTAGGGATGAAGGTCGGCTATGATTTTATGAGTTCTATGATATTATTTGAATTTTATTTAAAGCCCTAAAAATCATTATGATGCATATCTAAAGAGGATTCTTTGAGAAAAAGTGTAGGCTAGCAAATGGCTATAATAGGTAATGGTATGTTAATGAAGAAAACTAGCATATGAATGATTATTTAGAGGCTAGAAGAACTATAGAAATATGTTTTCAAGTATAAAAGAAAGAACACATGATAGATGAATTTAATTCTATATGCATACTCTAGGTTCAAGAAGCAAAGTTAGCTACCAAAATAAAAATCTAGCATAGTCATGACATGAGTAAGTAATGAGTTCAATGACTAAGAATATGATAATATTGATAATGAATTACATGTGAATTTAGGGACTTGCTATTGTCAAGTGAGCCAACCTAGAAATAAAGAGGGAAGAAAACCTTGTCATTACCAAGAAAAGCTAAGAGAAAGAGAAGCTTGAGTGCAAGGTAGCTCCTTTCCATTTCTTATATGCTAAGTGTGTTTTTGTGTTGTGTATATGCATACTTGATGTTTGAAAGGCTTTATATGCTCATGAGATGCTTTATGATATGAATGTGTCATGAAGCTTTGATGGCTCAAGTATTGTGAGATGTATGATGTTATGAAGGGTTTTGATGAGCTAAGTCCTACCCTAGGTATGTTGTTTGATGAGTTTTGGCCATAAATTAAATGCTTACATGATGATTTTAGTATGAAACCATGAGCTATGTATTAGATGCTCTTGTATGGTTTACTTTCCCTTGCAAGCCATAGTGTGTTTGGAATGTGGAGTGAGCTACTGGGACTCCATGTTTTAACCAAAATTTTTACAAACATTTTTAGGTGAAACAAATAAAGGCAAGCAAAAAGAGGTGATTCCATAGTCTCTTGCATGTATAATTAGGGAGAAAAATAGGTGTAGAAAGTGATTTTGCTTATTTTGATGTAATTTTTGTATACTTTTGAGTGAGATATAGATATTGATAACCTATGTATAAATTTAATCTAGATTATGCCAATGTCAACTATGATAGTTAGAAACATGAGTAGGAATAGCACTAAGTTCCTTTGGTAGCCAACTCATTAGAAAAATATAGAGAAAATGGCTACTTCAGAAGAACTTGAAGTATGATTTTGTACCCATGATATCTTATGATGAAATGAGTAATGAATGACATTAGGTGACCTATATGGGATGTGTTTATGGTGTGAAATGTGATGGAAATGGTGTATCTAGCAAGATAATCAAATTTATAAACATGAATAGTTGCATTCCCAAGAGGTTTGCAAAAGTCCGTCTAACAATTTTAGAAAAGCTAAACCAAGAGTTTGGATGAGTTTTAATAAGTATTATAAGGCTTTAGCAAGAACACAATTGAAATAGGCCAATATCAAAATTTTTCATGTTGAAACTAAATTGTTGCAAATTTGGATCTAATTGCAAGGGATAAAGAAATTATGAAAATTATTTTCAATGAGCTCTAAAAGTTATGGAAGTTGGTAGAGTAAAACTAGATATGTAGAGGTTTATGGTTGCTAAATTTCATTAATTTTAGAATTTTTTAGGTACCCTTTTTGTAGACCTAAAATTGAGACAATTATTTAGAAAATTTTTTTGGATTATATACTTTCCCATGGGTGTTAAGAGACCAAATGAGTGAGTTAATGGCTAAAATTTTTTCTACTAGTACCTAAGGTCCTAAAGAACTTATTTTTGAAGTTTCATGTCATTTTGGAACTCATTTGATACAGTTTTGGCAAGATTTTTCCAAATTCTGGTCCTCTATTATGGCACTGTCAGGTTTGCACTGTTCCATTGGATTTGAGTGGCCAAATGTGCAATTTTTGAGCTGAAATTTGGCAAAAAATTAGATATCATATTTATATATATGCCATAAAAATTTCAAAAATTTCAGAGCTTCCTAAAATAAATTATTTTTTTTTAAAGTTGGCCAAATTACCAAATGAACAGTACCCAAAAATCAAAATTTTGCTCCTTGTGTTTAACTATCTTTTACCAAGTTTCTTTCATTCTTTCCATTTGTTTGTTTCAAAATTAAAAAAAAAAATATTTTTAAGCTTTCTGGTCTAGATGATGATAAGTACATTGGTATAACATAGCAGCATATCCAAGTTATAATGATACAATGCACCTGTCTCTTGGAACAAAATGTAATTTTTTATTTTTGAAAGGAGGGTTATAATTGATGAGTACTTTTTAAAGTCACTAAGATCCTTCTTCTTTCATCATTGCTCTTGTTTTCCACTTAGGTTCATCCCCTTTATGTAAATTTTAACAACTAACCTAGAAAAAAAAAAACCTTAAAATGTAGTTTAACATTTCAGAGAAGAGTATGAGTAAAAGTTTAACATTTGGCAAAACTTTGTTCATGGTTCAACTACTACTAATTCCAAACTTATGGATTAATAACCAAATACAAAAGTGTAATATCCCTAAGATTCAAAACCAAAAAAAAAAATGGAAGTCATATATATATATATCTCGAGTTAGATATTATGAGTAAATAAATTAAAAATATTTTTTTTTGAGAAAAATTATTTTTTAAACTAATATTATAATTTTATTAATTTTAATGTTAAAAAAATTTTGAAATTAAAATAAATAAAAAATTAAGTTAGATAGTGATTATATGAATTTTTTAATTTATAGTCTAAATTTAAAAATTTTTCAAAATTAAAATTTTACCTGATAAAATTTTTTTATATGCTAAACATTTCATGTCAGATATTTTTTTTATTGGACCTATGACTACCCAAAAAAACTTCAAATCTTTTTTATTTTTAGCTATGAAATTTTTAGAATAAAAAATATTTTTTAGAATCTTATTTTTATAAGACCCAAAATATTTTCTTAAAAAATGACTTAAATGACTATTTTAGCGTTAAAATCCCTATACAAAATCGTGTAAAATAAGAAAGCTTTCCTGTAGCAGAGTTTCTCCTCTTTTGTTCAGCCTCCACCCCTTTCCCTTCTCATTTCTCCTTTTCTCACTCCATTTTTTTCTCAATTCTTTACTAAATTGTGGGCATTCTTCAACTTTCGGCCAATGATCGTCATTGATTTTGACCACCCACCGCCACCCATTCCATCTCTTGTCGTTCGTGGCAGCACATATCTACTTTTGGAAGAAGAAAATCGTGGCAAGAGGAAGAGAAGAGGTGAGAGAAAAACTTGTACTATTTTATTTAGGTGAGCGAACTTCCTTATCTTCAAGACCTTGTTGGTTGGGATTATGTTGAGAGATCCACTTTTGGATTGTTAGCGAGGCCAAACAAAAAATTAATTCATGTTTTCACAATTTTAGAAGATGTATTGTTGGACTTATATAATAATTAACCAAGTCTTCAAATGTAGGAACAAAATGTAATTTAAAAAAAAAAGGTTATAATTGATGAGTACTTGTTAAAGTGATTAAGATCCTTCTTCTTCCTCCACTCTTCTTTTCCTCTTAGGTTTATTCCCCTTTTTTATGTAAAATTTGACAAAAACAAACTTAAATTTTTGGTAAAATTCTATTTTTTATTTATTAGAAAAACATCGTATAAGTAAATTGTTTAAATTTCATTTTATTTTTTCATTCTTTAAAATCGTTTTGTAAAATTGATTTTGAAAATTTATATTAGTATTGTTTTCAAACATTTATATTCATGTTATTGATTAAAATAATCATTTTTATAGATATATTTTAAAAATTACAGTTTAGAATATATTTTATTTTTTGGTAAAAAATAAATAGTAGTAAGGGAAAGACACCTTTAATACTACTGAGCAGGATGCCAGTGGTATATTTTACTTTTTTTTGTTTAACAAAAATTCAATTTTTTAAAAATAAAAAATTTTAAAAAATTGCATTATAAAACCTAATTTTTTAAAATAGAGTAAAAGTTTAATTTTAATTTTAATATTTATTTATTTAGTTTTGGATAGAAGAAGAACATCTTTAATAAAACTGTGGGTACTTAGGGCAAATACAAGCAAAAGATATGTTAGGTTAAAATGTAGATAAATTAGAACTAAACCTGCTCCTTTGTAACACATTGAAATGAAAAATAGAGGCTAAACACCTATAAAGCACTTACTTAAAAACTTACAACCTAAATCACATAAGAAAACAACAAAAATAGAAGAAAAACTAAAATCCATACAAGGAGAGCCAATACACTTACAAATCTTCTTTAAAGATTGAGTCTTCTCTTATTTTCTTTCTTTACAAGTCAATCTTTAAAGTTTTAAATCTGATTAAATATATTGCGAATCTTCAATAGACCACTTAACTCTTACCAATGAAAAGAGTAGGTCTTTCATGGAAGAGAAGAAATCTTCTATAAAGGAAAAGGAAAATCTTCCAATGAAAAGAGTAGATTTTTTTTTTTTAAATGGAAATTAAAAACCTACTAGAAATTTTAGCCACAAGAAGAGACTAACATGATGAACGAGGAGAGAATTTGTAATGTAACGACCCCCTAATCCACAACATACTATCCTTTATCTGCCTAGCGGAAGCATATGGGTTTTAGAAATAGTTATTCCCAATATGGGAATGCCAGGGGATTGCTATTGGTTGAGCGTAACCCAAATAGACATTTTGTCGTCCATTCGGATTTCGTTCAACCCTAATCCTCAAGTGGCTATACTAATTATACATACATTTATCATAAATTACTTTGGAATGAAAACTAAGATCTATATATACATTATATCGTTCATTCATGAAAATTCCAACTTATTTACACACGTTTACCGCTGTAAATCTTGTCAAAAATCTGGTAGAGTCTCCCCTGTATTTCAAACATATCCAAAAGTACAACTAGTAATTAACACAGCAAATTACATCCATTCAACAGTAAAATACATCATAATTACAAAATATCGTATAGCAACCACAGGATACATATATATACATCATTATTCAAGCCTAGACTACGCTGCTCTCCTGTTTATCACCAATTCTTTGCCAGCTAGCGTCTAGGTCCCTGTTCCTGTTCATCTGAGTAAACAACCTGGTGAGATATGAAACCCAGTAGAATAATTTACAATTTACAATATAGTTCAAAATCTGTTTGATTACTCAACGATGCAAGCACTGAAAATAACTTCTAGAAAATAGTTCAAAATCTTTGAAATACCTTATCTTTAAAAATCAGTTTATCACATGAAAATCAAGGCAAGTTTTAAAAATCATCAAAAATCCATTTCTTTGAAAATCAGTAATCAAAAGTGAATCAAAACCTATGCCCGGTGTATCTAAATCCATATCGGCCACAAATCATCTGCGACCGTATCTAAAATCCTCTAATTGCACGTCATATAGAGAAATTACATCTCTTATCGTTGGGTGTGATCCGTAACACCAATCACCCGAATCTCGCCTATGTTGTAAGTGTGATCCGTAACACCAATCACTCACTCAAGGATCGGGTGAGAATCAACATCTAGGGCGTCCCCTAGCATGTGCACATATGCCAATTCTCATCGTCATACAGTCTATTCAAACTCATATGCACATGATTAGCTATTCCTCAGGGTTCTAGGGTATTACGCCTAAATCACAACATTTTCTCATGTAGGCTGTAACAACGGGAAAGATTTGAAAGAGTTTTAAAGGATTTTAAAAGATAAATTTTGATTTTTGACACTAATTCCTTTTAAACGAAGCCTGGAACAACTTTCGAGGATAGTAAATCGAAACAAAAGATTATTCGAAGCCAGAAACACGATTAAACAGAAAGAAATGCAATCCGGCGATCAGAAACTGATGGAAGAAGTTTCGTGCGTCAATTTCGTTGATGGAGGCTAAAACTTTTGCATAAAAATGCGTGCCAACATTTGGAAGGATGCCGACACCTTAAAACATCCCCGGGTGGCCCGAGAAAAGTCAAAATTGTCCCCGGAGGCTTTAAATTACATGAATTCCCTCCATTTCTCTCATTTCACTCTCTCTCTCCTCTCTCTTTTCTCTCTCCTCCTTCCTCCACTGTGAACGGCCGTTACAGCCACCGTGGGCCGCCACCAAGGGCACCAACCGACAGCCCTCACTGCCCAAAACCTCTATCAACCAACCATGGCCACCAACAGCCGCCGGAGCCGCTGGAAAAATGCCGTTTTCCCCCTCCATCGCACGAAACTTCTCCATATCGGATCGCCACCATCCGTCGCCGTTGATCATCACCGCCCCCACCGCCGTGTAGCCCGAGCTGCCAGCTTCCTTCAGTAGCTCGTCGCCGTCGAAAGGAGGCCGGACGCACCCGGATCGAGGGAAACGCCATCCGCCGTGCGAGAAACTTCGTGGCCGGAAAATGCTGCCCAAACGGCCGTGAACCGCCGTGCCACCACCGTATTCGGACTCCTGGGCTTGCGGGCTTCACCGTGGTGTGATTTTCGAGACAAATCGCACCCCTCCGCCGTGCACCACCGTACGTCGCCGTGTGCCGCTGTGCCGGAGCTTCTGGACGTGCATCGGGAGAAATCGAGACCACTCCGACGCAGAATTCCATCGTCCGATCACATTGGTAAGGTTCAATTTCCCAAAAACTAATGGTATATGACTGAAATGGCTGCCGAACGTAATTAGGCAATAAATTGACCTAGGTTTTAGTATAACCGGATTTAGGATCGAAAAACGGATGACGTGACAAGTTTAAA
Organism: Senna siamea; assembly: GCA_031216115.1. NCBI lineage: Eukaryota > Viridiplantae > Streptophyta > Magnoliopsida > Fabales > Fabaceae > Senna > Senna siamea. Next base: position 14,981,455 of record CM062357.1, read on the forward strand.
TATTACATTTAATGTCCAGGGAATTAATTGGGCTCAGAAACTGAGATTTCGTGGAGTCCTGACTTGATTTGGAGCGACCGGAGACCAGGTAGGATAATTTACACTTCCCGAACCCTAGAATTGATTTAGTGAATACCTGAATGATTTAGATGAATTGCATGGATTTACGTGCTACTTTCGATGGTATAAATTGCATGCCTGTGTGCTGAAAACCCTAATTGCATGTTAGACACCTTGTTTATCGAGTTTAGATGCCTTTAGGACGGATTTACTTAGGGTTGGGTACTTGATAGCCGGTATGGGACGGCCGTTAAGTATCCCTCGTACAGGAAGCTTTTAAACGAGATTATTTTTATCATATTTAGCCTGTACTGAGTTAGGATTACGCGTTAAACCAGGACGACCCTAAGAAAGGTTTAGGGAGTATAAGGGTTGATAACCTACACGGGGAAACGTTGTGATTTAGGCGTAATACCCTAGAACCCTGAGGAATAGCCGACCGAGTGTATGTGAGTTCGAATAGACTGTATGAGGATGAGAATTGGCGTATGTGCACATGCTAGGGGACGCCCTAGATGTTGATTCTCACCCGGTCCTTGAGTGAGTGATTGGTGTTACGGATCACACTCACAATATAGGCTTAATTCGGGTGATTGGTGTTACGGATCACACCCAACGATAAGAGAGGTATTCTCTCTAGACTACGTGCAATTAGAAGATGATTTAGATTTGGTTACAGCGGATTTGTAGCCAACGTGGATTGAGATACACAGGGCATGGGATCTTACTTGATTTTGATGATTGATTTTAAAAGAAATGGATTTTCTGATTATGATATATTGCCGCGATTTCCATGTAATTAAATGATTTTTAAAGATAAGGTATTTCACTGTTTTCGAACTGATTTCGGGAAGACGATTTTGGTGTTCGCACCGCTGGGTATTCAACCAATTTTTGAATGATAATTTAATCATAAATTATTCTACTGGGATTCATATCTCATTAGGTTGTTTACTCAGATGAAAAGGGACAGGGACAGGAACCCAGACGATAGCCGAGGCTGAGTTGAGGATATACCGGAGGATGATTTAGCTTAGGCTTGAATAGTTTGTATATATACTCTGATGACGTTGTTGTTTATTGGGTTCTGTCTCTTATGTTTTCTGTATGGATTGGACTGAATGTATATGTAATATTTCAGATAGTGTATATGGATTGTAGTGATGAATTGACTCTGATGTACATGGATTTATGTTAAATATGTTTATTACTGTTGTTGGACTGGCTGTTGATTTTAAACAGGTGATTTTGTACTTTGGATATGATCGAAATGCAGAGGAAACTCTGCTAGATTTTCGGTAGGGTTTATCGCTGTAAACTTGAGAAATTCAGTTAGAATGTATGTGAATGCTTGACAGTATATGTATATGAGTTTTGGATGTTGAGTTTAATGATTGTATGTCGTATGTATGGACTTTAGTTTCATTCCAGAGTTATTGATGATGTATGTATGTGTATTTAGTTAGCTGCGTGTGAATCAGGGTTAAACAGAATCTGAATGGACAATGGGAAGTCTATTGGGTTACGCTCAACCAGTAGCGATCCCCTGATGTTCCTACATAGGGAATAATCATTTAGAATAACCCATATGCTTCCGCTAATTAGATGAGGATTGTATATGTCGTATTAGGGGGTTGTTACATAGGCTATCCCCCATTATACTCCTTAAACCTTTCTTAGGGCCGTCCTGATTTACCGCGTGATCCCTAATGTAATGCAGGCTAATTCTGGTTAAAACAATACATTTATAAAATCCCTACACTGGGGATACTTAACGGCCGTCCCATACTGGCTATTAAGTACCCTACCCTAAGTCAATCTGTCCTAATGGCATGTAAACTCGATGAGAAAATCATCTAACATGCAAATGGTATTTTCAGCACACAGGCATGCAATTTAATCTATCGAAAGAAGCACACAAATCCATGCAATTAATCTAAATCATTCAGGAATCCACAAGGTCAATTCTAACATTTGGGAAGCGTAAATTATCCTACCTGGTCTCCATTTACTCCAAATCAATCTGGGACTTCTCGTATCTTTGAATTTCAAGCCAAATTAATTCCTTGGACATTTATACGAATATTTAAGCTCGTTATGTCATCCATTTTACGATCCTAAGTCCAATTATACAATTTCCTAAGTCAGTTTATTTCCTATTTGCGTTCGACAGCTAGTTCAATCAAAATTCATTAGGTTTAGGTGAATCGGACCTTACCAGGGTTGTCAGATGACAGAAATCTGTCCTAGGGTAGTCTCGGGTGTCTCTCGGGTGTCTTTCTAGATTCTTTGAAGGTGGCATACAGCGGAGGGGTGCGGTTAGCCTCAAAAATCACACCACGGTGAAGCCTTTAAGATGAGGAGTCCAAATATGGTGGTGGCATGGTGATTCACGGCCGTTTGGATGGCGTTTTCTGGCCCTGAAGATTAATGCACGATGAAGGAAAATTCTCTCTATTCAACTGCTGCGAGCTGGGGGAGGAAGCTGGCAGCTCAGCCTTCATGTTGGTGGTGGCAGTGATGGTCAACGGTGGCTGACGGCGGCGATCTCAGCTGGAGAAGATTTCACGCGACAGAGGGAGAAAACTTCATTTTTCACCAACTCTGGCAGCCGTTGGTGGCCGTGGGTGGCTGCTGGAGGTTGAGGGTGGCGAGGGGTGTCGATTGGTAGGTTAGTTGGTGGCCCACGGTGGCCCAGGTGGTAGCACACGGTGGAGGAAGGAGGAGAGATAGGAGAGAGAAAATAAAGTGAGGAGAGAGAAGAAAGTGATGCAAATGGCAGGGTTCCGGTGAATTTAAAGCTCCCGGGGGTGATTTTGACTTTTTCTGAACCACCCGGGGAAACTTCGGGATGTCATCTTCCATCTGGACGTTGGCACTGGTTCCTATGCAGAGGTTTCGACCTCCGTCTGAGAAACTGAAGTCCTGAACTTTGTCTGTCAGTCTCTGATTGCCAGAACGCGTTTCTTTTCATTAGATCGCGTTTCTGACTCCGAACCGCCTTCCAATTTCAACCGTCGACCTCAAAATTTATGCCAAACTCAGTTTACATGAATTTAATGTCAAAATCCAGTTTTCATCTTTTAAAAACAGCCTCAGTTATTACATGTAACATCTGCCTCGAAACACCTAAAATGATTGTTTGACAATTTAACTAACTTGCTTCTTTTGGAATTAAATGTTGCACTAGGTTGCATATAGCTGCATCATAAGGTTTAGCTGAAAAACCAAGTTAAAATGAGATTAAAGTTAGAATAAATAAGAATTTGAAGATAAGTGGCACACTTGGGAGATAAAACCCATATAGAAGTGTCACATTATGGTAGAAAATAACTAAGAAATGGAATATAGGAGAATTTAAGAAAAAGATGTGGCATGAAGTGGGAAAATTTCCCAGAGATTATAAAATTGCAAAAATAGCTTGAGGACCATTTGGTAAATATTTTAAAACATGTGTTGAACAACTTAGCCTCTAAGTTTTTAATGGCGTACAAGATAAGGGTAGAGAGAGAGTTTTCAAAAGGTTTATTAGAGAGAGAAAGATAAAAGAACTAGGGAGATGAGAGGATTTGAATCTAGGACCTTAAGGAATCAATTAGGAAATCATTATAAGGAGTCTCTGGACGAATCATAACACACAAAACTAAACTAAAAATAGAGGTAATCATTCAATCCCACCCCTCACTTGCTATTGTTGAATGACTTTTTCCTTACATGATGAATTTATGAATTGAGTTTCAAATGTTCATCTGAGGGTAGAAAACTTACATTCTAATGTTGTTGAGATTGGATTTAGATGTATTTCCTACTACATATACATGAAGTACCTGTAATTTTGATATTATTCTATGGGTAGTTTTTTATTTTCTCTAGATACGTTTAAGATAGAATGACTAGTAGTCAGTATGGGATGACCTTTGGTAGTTCTACGATTAAACCACCAATTGGGATGGTAAAACATCCTTTCAATCTAGTATAAAGTTTAAGTTAGTGTACTCTAGTGGTTATGAAGTTACTTACTTAGGGTTAGACACACTATCACCTTAGATTCTATCATCCTAGTCTATATGCTTGTGAATCACATACCTAGAAAGTCATCCATCATAGGAGGGTGGTAATTCTTAGGCCTTATGACCTATCAAGAGGACGAAGTAGGTGTGATCTGTCTAAGAGAGGTAGTGATCTAGTGAGTGGATATAATCCATTAAAAGGCAATGGTGATCCTCAAGTTGGTACCTGAGTAAACTAGGGGACGCCTTGGTGGGTAGTTGGTCTAGAGCCGCATAACAAACTCATTCATTGAGTTTTGGTACAACAGGTATGTTATGGGTTAGTAGGAAGAATTGGTTGCCATTGGTTTGCTCCTTTAAGCAACGCCTTCTTAGGGATTATCGACTGAAAAGTCCTGTAGCTCTTAGTTTTATAGAAATGAATGACCTTTGTGTCTTTTTAGTTGGTTATGATATGTTGTTTCCTGCCCATAATTATGATATGTCCATATTACTTTGTTCACATGAGAAACATGATGGATATGGCCATGAGAATGATTGTAAAACATACATTTCGGTGCATTTCATTAGTACATGTTGAAAGTAAGGTGTAACGACCCCTAAATCATACTTTACATTCCTCTATTAGAGTAGCGGAATCGTATAAAGTTTTGAATAAATTTTTCACTTTTCCCATGTCAGGGAACATCAGAGGGTCGCTACTGGTTGAGTGTAACTCAAATAGAATCTTCTCATAGTCTATTCAAATTTCACTCAACCCTAAATCCTGTGCAGCATTTCTATTATCACATTGTACACCATAACATACTCTGGAATATAAATTCTAACAACCATTCAAATATAATTGAGATATGCTATTTTGGGTTACTAAGTCCATTCATACATCAGTCAGTAAAAACCATAATCCATCAAGTTTATTATAAAAAAATCCATTCTCCCAAACCATCTTTCTATCAAAAATTTGACAGAGTTTTCCCTAAAAACTAGACATTTTCCTTTTATACAACAGCCCAAACAACATATACAGCCAGTAATTTCATTAATAAAACCAAAAACCAACAATACATATAATATATATATACAAATTCAAGCCTAATTCTATGCCATAGCGTCATCCTGACATCCTTCTTCTGCCCAGCTATCTCCTAAGCATTTCCTGTTCCTAGTCATCTGAGCAAACAACTTAATAAGATGGTTAAATCCTAGTAGAAAAATTTATAGTTAAATACTTATAAAATAGTTGGATGCTCAACTATGACAACGCATAGAAAACATCTCCCCAATTCAATTTAAATGCATGTGAATCACTAAATACTTTTAAATTTAAAAAGTGTGGGAAATCGATGCAAAGCAATATAATAAGCATATTATCTTTATTCTAAAAAATTATACTAAAAATTATACTTAAAATCATGCTTGAGGATTTTCATATACTCATCTGTCACACGTCTCATGTGACTATTTACTATTCATTTCAAGTTGCATGCCATTTTAATTGAAAACATAATTTTTGGTTGAGTGTAATCTGTAACACCAATCACTCGAAAACAACGCCTATATTGTGAGTGTGATCCGTAACACCAATCACCCACTCAAGGACTGGGTGAGAATCAACATCCAGGGCATCCCTTAGCATGTTCATAAACGCTAATTCTGATCCTCATACAGTCTATATAGAAATACATACACATAGCCTACCAATACTCAAGGTTATAGGATATTATACTTAAACCAAAATGTTACCTCGTATAAGTTTTCTCCCCTTATACTCCTTGAACCTTTCATAGGGTTATCCTAGTTTAACGAATAATCCCTAACAGATGCAGACCAATCCAATTAAAAATAAATCAATTTACAAAACCATCTGCATAAGGGATATTCAACGACCGTCCCATACCAGCTATTGAATATCCACCTCAAGTTAGTCCGTCCTTATGACATATAATTCCAATAGCCAAATTTTATCAAACATGCAACAAATACTCTCAATATGCAGGCATTCTTATACACTCATATATTTTTAACACTTATTCCTATTCAATATAATCATTCTTAAAATAGTCATTCACAATGTCAATTAAAAGTCATGCGAGTGTAAATTACTTTACCTTTTACCGTTTGCTCCTATTCGGGTTGAGATTTCCTTTTTCCTCGGAGAATGGTCCCAATTAGTTTCCTAAGGAAACAATTCAAATCTTATGCGGGTTTTCCTTTTATTTATGCTTTCTTACAATTAATTATCTAATTTCTAGGTCAGTCAATTCAAATCTTATGATAGGAAAATATCAAATTGGAGTATTTTAAATTATACCAGAGGTTTTGAAAGCTCAAAATTTGATTCTTGCAACTTTTCAAAGAACTCCAAATTGTGGCATACAAGATGGCGTCTGATGGCTCACGGTCTGCGTATTGGGTCAAAAATTACTCTAAAATGTAGCCCGCAACTCGAGGATGCCAAATCTGGGGTCGGCTTGCCAAAAAATGATTATTTAACTGTGATTTTCTGGAAAAACACGGTGGCTCCCCTAAAACGTTTCTCCTCCGTTCACAGCGCGTGGTGGCCGCTCTTCACCGCCTGGCAACTGAAAAAGGAATTTGCAGCTCAGGCTAGATGAGGGTGGCGGCGGTATGGTCAGATGGTGTTGTTTTTTGGCCAAACAAAGGAAGAGAATGTCAGACGAAAAAAGGGAAAGAACTGCGAAATACGGCCACTGCGGTGGCTGTTGACGGCAGAGGATGGCTGCAGGAGGTCGACGGAGACGAGATGCACAGGGGACGCAGTCCGGTACTGGTGTAGCACAACAGTTCTGGCAGTGGAGGGTGGCACACGAAAATGAGAGGAAAGAGAGAGAAATTGTGTGAGAGAGGGAGAGAGAAAAGGAAAAATGAGAGAAAATAATGAGATTTTGGCATTTTGTGGCATCTAGGGGCATTTTAGTCTTTTTCTGCTTTGCCTGAGGTAAATTTCTGATACATTCTTCGATCTAGGCAAGAATATAGGCCTATATGGAAGGGATTTGGAAATTTTTTGAGGATTTTAAGCCTTCCAAAATATTTGTTAAATTCCTGAAGCCAGATCAAATTTTTTCCGTCAGATAAGATTTTTATTTTGAAAAATTCTCAAATTTTAACTGCAAGCTTAGAAAAATATGCTTAATTCAATTCCAACAAAATTTAAATTTATTTTACCCAATTTAATTTATTTTAAAATCAGGTTATTACACAAGGCATGAAATTGCCTGAGAATGCATGATTTTCTATGTCTCACTTATGCATTGATATGTTCAGATGGTATGTAGTTCTACTAAAATAAAAGTGGAGATATATTATGTCTCTGGAGTAGGCTACTTCTTGATGGTTGATGAAGTAATTCTATAGGTGGTTATAAGTCCTTGGTGACTTTGGCAGACTGGGGTAATAGCATGATAATGGTGTTTTTATATATGTACCGATTGATGATGTATATGTTTCTATGAAGGGGACCGATATTTTGTTTGGCGGTCATAGGGATGGAAATTTTTGGGATGTATCTAAATGACATAGTATTGTTATTTATATCTACTAATAGGTTGGTGGTCCCTGTGAGGTAAACCTGTTAGCTCTGGAGCTCTCACCTCTTCTTTTAATAGGATTTTGTATATATGAATACTATTAATATCATATATCTGTATATAAATTTTTGAATGTGTATGCTAGTTTACTTATTAGCTTTCGCTAACGCAACTAGATGAATGAATCGTGTGAGACATCTAAGTGTAGAACCCAAAATGGAAACTCCATTATTTAATTAACTTGATAAAAGTTAAAATAAACTTGGGTAGAGGGGTTTAGTAACTCACTAATTCTATGGAAGATGCGTAATATTTTATGAATTCCATTAAAAAGAACCATATGATTAGGTGTTTTAGAATGCTGGTGAAAGAAGAAATATCCATTTGTAGAAGAGGAGAAATATCATAAAAACTTCATAAAAATGATCCTTAATAGGGTTAAATATACGGTTCGTTAATTGTAGAAGAGGAGAAATATCCATTTGAGATAGAATCTGATGATGGATCAAAGGAGAGTAAGGAGAATGAGATGAAGGAGGAAGAAGATCCTTATTGTCTTTTTATAGAGGCAAATGAAGAGGAGAGGGGGACTTGGTGTAAGTCTTGGAAGAAATCTCTCATAGTGTAGGTTTTGGGATGAACAACGAGCTTCTGATTCTTAAAGACCAAATTGATGAAAATATGGAGTCTGAAGAATGCAATGGCTATGTTGGACTTGGGAAATGACTATTTCTTGGTGAAATTTTTAGAGGAAAGTGACTATTATTTTCCTTTGGATGAAGGTAGTGGCTAATCCTAGGACATTATCTAATTGTGTTAAGGTGGAAAGTAGATTTCAATCTAATAAAAGGCAACTACAAGAAGCTAGCAATTTAAGGTGACATTTCCTTAATTACCAATTGAATACTACAATAGAACCTTTCTATGGTGATTAGGAAAAAGATTAAGTAAGACGTTCAAAGTGGATATTCATAATTTCAGGAATGCGTTTAAGGTAGATGTCATCTCAAAGAGAAGGAAGTTTGATTGTATCTTCATTGAAATAGATATGAGAAAGAAACTTATTTCAAAGGTAAGGATTAAAGGAAGAGTTAAGAGGATTGAATATGAAGGCCATCACCTTATTTCCTTCAATTATGGAACATATGGTTATAAAAAATAAGTATACCCAAAATATAAGGAGGGAATGAATAAAGAACCAATTAAAGAAATTGAGAAATAAGATAGGGTGAGAGGGAACTGTGTATGTAAAGGAGAATTATGAAACTTGGATGATAGTAAAAAATCAACGAAGAAGAAGGAAATATAACCATTATTATGAAGAATAGGGAGAAAGAAAGAAGGGGAGAACAAAGAGGAATGTAGAATGTAGTGGGTGAATCCAGGTTTGCAGTTATCGCAAATTTAGAGGGGGAAGGGAAGGAGATGGAAAAAGAAAATGAACAAATGTTAGAAGATAAAAATGGCAGTGATGAAGTACAGGAGCTGGAGTATAATAGCACAAAGAAGAGGTTGGTGAATGAAGAAAAGAAATGAGAGAGAAATATGTCAGAAGAAATAGTTTGAGGAACTAGGGGAATTTGTAGGAAAAGAAAGAGAGTTTAAGTGCTAATGAAAGAGAAGGGAAATTTATTGGAATTGAATCAAGAGGAATGAAAAGAACTAGAAAGAAAAAAATAGAGAAGACAGGTGAAAAAACTCAGTTGGATAAAATTAGGAAACTGTTGAAGCAGATAAATTAGATTGGTGGGTAAATAACAAGGAGTTGCCAACTAGAAAGGCTATAGTTAATGTTGGGGCGATCTATTTGAAGAAATAAGATAAGCGAGGAATTTTTCCAGATAAGGAGAATGAGACAAAGATTACAAGAAGTAATATGGATGAGATCATATAGATGGAGATATGCAGCCTTATGGGTGTGGAATAGAGGTCACCTTGAAAATTTTCAAAGCAATCATAAATTATGTGCTGGAATAGTAGAAGTACTAGTGGGAAGAAATTTCCTAGAATGTTTAATGATATGATTGATATTTATAATGTGGATTTACTAGAAATTTTAGAAACAATATGTAGTAAGGAGAAATACGTGCGATTTATGAAAAAGATAAAGTTGAGGAAGAGCACTAGAATTAAGGCAAAAGGCTGTAATAGGGGCATTTGGATGTTTTAGGTTAAGAGAAACATAGAGATGAAGGTTATTTAAACCTATAAACATATTATTCATGTTGCAGTTAAAATGAAGAATGGAAGGAATTTTTGGTTCACTATGGTTTATACTTGTCCAATTTTGAAGAAGAGGGAAGAAGTGTGGCATCAGTTGAAGTATATTGGTGAAAATGTAAATGGACCTTGGTTAGTTGGAGGTGACATTAATGCTTATCTTACAATGGATGAAAAGCAAGGTGGTAAAGGGCATAATTAAATAAGTACGAATGGTTTCAAGAAGTGTGTTGAAGAGTGTAATTTGATGGATTTGGGATATAAGGGACCAAAATTTACCTAAGAGAGGAAGGATGTGAAGGAAAGGCTGGATCTCTTCCTAAGATCGGTTTATCTGAGTTTATATAAGAGTTAATTAAAGGAAAGAAAAGAGAGGCCTTTCAAGTTCATGATAACTTAGCTGTTGGATGACAGGTTTATCTTGATGTCACACCCGAAATGCGATGCAAATTTTGAATAAAGAAAAACTCATGTTTAAAACCAATTAAAAAACTTTTAGAAAACTAGTTTAAATTATGGAGTTGCCACCAAGATTTTATTTTTAAAAAGAAATTTTAGAAAAACCTTTTTAGGAAACAATTTTGCAAAATAATTTGATATACGGAACAAAGACAGGTTTAGGAGTTGGTATGCGTAAAGGTGGTAGGCACCTCACAATGTTTGATAATATAAATGTTCAATTAATTTGAATGTGTACTCTTTAACCTTATCAATTAGACGCAAAGCATAAACATGTTAAGGTTGGACTTGACTTAGGGAAGGCACCCTACGACCTAAATACCATTTATAGGAGATCAAAGTCCACATAGTTTAGGTGTAGAAAACCTTGGTAAGTTATCAAATTTTAATTTAATTTTTTAGGAAAGAGGGAAATAATGGCATAAAAGGATGCCAAAAGAAAATAATTTTGAATAATTGATTTTATTTTATTTTGAAAATATTCTATACCATTACTTCTATTTGTTGTGGGTTTTTTCACTTTTATTTTCTTTTGGGATTTTTGAAATTTTGTTTAATCTAAGTGAAATTCTAATTTTCAAAGAATTTGAAAAATTCAAGTGAAATTATTTGGAAAAATAAAAATATATTGCTAAGATTTTTTATTTTTCAAGATAAATGAAAATAATTTATTTGGAACCCCAAAGTGCGACATGCATAAAAATCAAATTCACACATGTGCATAGTTTAAACAAGTGATGCAGTCTAATGCTTTTTCTTAGTCCTATTCCCACCAGAACTATTGAGCAGTCGCATATAATGAGACAAGTACTTATACCTAGAGGCTAAGATTGAAATTTCATCTCATAGGAGTTCGGTTGCCTCTTCACCTCATGATAAGCTTAAATTCTTTTGGACTAATCTAATCGGAACAATTATATTTACCCTAAAATGTGTGCTTATTTAAAATAAAATAAATAAATAAATACAAAAAGGTATAAATGAAAACATTTCCAAGCTCCTTATGCCCCAAGTGTGGCTATGAATCTCTTCAACCCAATCTCAGATGCTTTCCCAAATAAGTAACAACATATGTACCTTAGAGAAAATAAGGATATTAGAGTGTGCTTCATCCAATTTCAAAATATGATGCTAGTTAAATCTTGAGCATGTAACAAAGTTCTCTTGAATTAAATAAAAGAATACTCATCCTTCTTCTTAACTCAACTCCTCATCTTTCATATTTTCACATGTTAACCAAAGAACGAAATTCATCTTCTTATTTAAAAATTCAAAACTACAGCATTACTGAATCACTATGAGACTCAATGATACAAGTTATTATTCTTTACCAAGTTAATATACTAGATCCCAACATATTCAAGGTTTATTTACCACCTAGTAGAAACCAGAATCATCATAAAAAAAAAAATCTCCAAAGCATCTTAGGTTTAGATTGATCTTATAGCTAAGTTAGATTGGATTTTTCTCTTATATCAAAACCTATCACAACCTTCTTATAAGCTTCTACATGTTTTGTTATCTTCAATTAAAATTCAAGAAATTTATCAATAACAAAAGAAAATAGGGAATCACTACTGATTCCAGCCAATACTTTATTAAAAAATAGAAAGATATTATGATAAAGCTTCATATCTAATAGCTTTGAGAAAAATCATATTGAATATTATCCAAGGACATAAAAATTTCTAATTGTTCACAAAAAAATTATAAGGAAAAAGATTATTAATTAAGATCCACACATGTGTAACGTCTCAGTCATCCTTTGAACAAAGCAATATAACTCAAATTGATTCATTAAGCGGAGCCACAAACATAAAAAGAATAGAAGGAAATAAGCTCATTTTTGTTAGAACAAATCCAGTGAAGATTGAATCAAGTGGAATTCACATCATAGCTCAAAAAATATGAATCTACACACCATCCCCTAATTTATTTAAAGTAGAATAAAACACATTGTTAGGTTTAAAATCAAACAAATTTACCCATATATCTTAATGATTAAATTCAACAAATTCTAATACCTCCCATTAACCCAAACGCTCGAAGCTACTCATATAACATCTCAAATAGCAGGAAAAAAAATGAAAATGCATAGGGATGTTTAGATTTCTCACTGAGTGAAACAATATCAAATCCTTTCAAGACATTTAGAGTGCAAATAATTTCAACAATCCATTAACTCATAGTTCATCATATATAGTCATACCATAATAGTGAAGTAAAAAAGCTTAGTTTCTCAATGAGCATTTTAAAGAAAAATTCAAATTTGTAATCCAACAATCATGGAAACCTACAATAACAACCTAAATTGTTCTCAAAATTGCCTAATCACTAAATTGAGTAGAACCAAAATATAGAACATTGGGGTGAAAGTGTCAAATTACATCTATTGGTGCATTGATGGTAATAACAATTTTAGATGTCGATGGTAGGGAGAATGGTAGATGATGGCAATAAATGCAACCATCTTTTCTTGACTTCTTTCTTATGTGTTCATAGCTGTGCTAAAGCAGTGGCATGGTTTCTTCTCTCCTGTGTGCTCTTGTTTTTGCAAGCTTACTTGACTTAGATTGCTCTCTCGCTGTCTCTTGCAAGCTCACTCTATGTACAATTCTCTCTCTCCTTTGACCGTGAGTGTTTAACACTCACTTATAAATAATATTTAGAGTTTAATTCCTAATAAAATGCTTGCTAGTGTAGAGAATTTCAATGAAGTCCCTATGATTGCAAGGAAGGGGTATCATGACTAAATTGAATAATAAGAAGAACGTCAAGGGTAGAAATGTTAGTTTGATTGTGATGGGAATTGTAGTTAACCAAAATTTGAAAATCCTTGCCAATTTTGTAAGTACAATGTTATAATTTCCTCCTTTCTAAGTAAGGTGATTGTAGAGTATGGGATGTAGGGACTAAAATGTAGAATATGTATTTCCCCTAACTACCTCTACCCCATATAAAACGAATAAAGAGAGAGAAGTGAACAAAATCACCACAAAAACCTCAGCAAGAGACAGAGGGAAAGTTAAGTTTTAAGAGAGATAAAGATCAAATTAAGGAGAAAGAAAAAAAAAATCTAAGGCAATAAGGGGTGATATGTAGGTTGAAAACTTCTTTAGTGGATAAGTGATCGATAATCCATTTGGGACGACTTTTGGGAATTCCATGGTTAAGCTATAATTTAGGATGGTAAAACATACACTTGAACATTAAAAGAGATTTCAAAAACATCGTGATGGTTTCAAATTCTAGGTTAATGAACTCTAGATAGCTAAATAAGGGTCATGTACCTAGAATTAGGTATAACCATGGTGAAGCTGAATCACCTTAGTATATAAACTTGTGAATAGCGTAATAGGATCATGATCCACTAGTAAGGGGCAGTAATTCCAAAGCCTCATGATCCATCTACTACGAAGTGGATGTGATCTACACAGAGTAGTGATCCCATGAGTATGACATGATTTGTCAAAGAGAGGGATGGTGATCCATATGTTTGTACTTGGATCTATTGAAGGACACCTTAGATAGTACCATGGTTGCATACCACAGTGGTCTAAGAACACTAGAGTGCTCATTCATGCTTAGGGGTATGTCAGAAAGGGAAAGGAAGGTTTCTCACTGGGAGACATCTTCAAAAAATGCTCTATATTTCATGAGATGAGAAAAAGGGGCCTGAGGCCAATTTTATGTAAATTCCTTGAATGTATAAGTAAAAATTTTCATGTTACAATATTTAATGATGTTATGTTTATGATTATGCTATATGGAATGCATGAACATGTTTTATACAGTTTGAGATGATTATTTAACTATACATGCATCAATGAATACATGTCATGGGTATGCATTGCATTAAATAGATAATTATTTATGTAAATAAGGATGTGAAAAGAATGTATGGATTTTTGTATAGGTATAACTAATACCATCAGTGGTTTTGAGTAGGTGATTTGGCTATTGAGATTATCAATCTCATTCTTTTCACTGATGTGTCCAGATGCCCCGATATCACATGCTTATAAAGATTGAGACAACAGTGGTCAAGGTTTCATTTATGGGGCCTATTACAATTATTAGGGATGTTTGGATTATGTTGGCATTAGAGGTGACCCCTATGGTATCTCTTACATTTAGTCTAGTACCGGAGTAGCCACCGCATTAGTAGATCTAGTAGGATGAATTTATCTTGAGTATTTTGGCATTTCTATCCTTGGTCAGGGTCTTATAATATTTTTGGAGTGACCCATAGTATTCTTTTTTTTTGTGCATAGAAAGGATAGATATAAAGATGATTAGAAATGTGAATAGGACTATCCACTGGTAGGTATCTTTTTGGGTGATGAGATTGAGTGGAAAACTTATTGCCTCATGTTCTCATGACGAACTATAAATATGTGTTAAGATGTCATATATTCTCATATATATTTCTAAAGGGAAGAATTCTATATGTATATAGTATGAAGTAATGTAAAGGCTATGACATCAATTTTTATATATATCTATATATATATACATATTGTTCATTTATGTATCATTTATTTATTTGTACACAATGATATTATATACTTGTGTGAACCTGAGTGTCGAGACCCAAACCTAACTCAATTAAATATAATTAACTTGGTAAAAGTTAAAATTTGTTCAAGTAGAAGAGATAGTAACACACCTATCTATGTATATAATCTATGAACTCAATCATTCTTAAAGGAACCATAGGTTGAGGGTGTTATAGAGTGTGTGTGCCCTTTTAAATAGGAGAGTGAAGGGGGAAAAAAAGGAAAAATGGAGGATTGATGGAGGGAATCAAGGAATGAGGGAAGAATTGCAGAAGTTTAGGTAATAAGAGAATTTGAGAGATTAAGGAAGATTAATGGAGATTTGGTGAGATTCAGTAATTTAGGGAAGAAGAAGGGAGAAGAAGAAGGAAAAGGGGATATTGCATGCTCGCGCGAGAGAAAGAATAAAAGAGAGGAACACGCAAAAGATAAAGAAGAAAGAAAAAGGAAATAAAATAAAATAGAAAGATGATGTATTTTCTCTTTTTTTTTTCACTTCTTTTGGACCTTAAGTCAAATCGGACCAATTTTTCAGAATTACATGTATTCTCTTTATTATTCACTCTCTCTCTTTTTTTCTTATTTTAATATAACTAAAAATACACACTCTTTTCCTTAACTATTAAGAACCTCCAAAACATAATAAATTAAAACTGTAAAAACCTAAAATCAAAAGACTTTTTTGTACCTTTTAAAATTTTTAGTTAGCATTTTAAATTGGGTTAAATAATATACGATGTTCACGCTTGAAGATGGAGATATGGTGGGATTTGAGTACAAAGTGGGACAAGAAGAGGTGGTGTGGTACCAAAAGACAAGGGGTGAATTGGTTGAAGTTTTGGGGACAAGGATAAAAAATTCTTCCACACATTAATAGTGGTGAGAAGAAGAAGAAACAAAGTAGAAGCTTTGAAGATCAAGGAAGAAAAATGAGTGTTCAAGGAAGAAAATTTGAAAAATATGGCTGCTGTTTTCTATAAGAACCTATT
The DNA here is from genome assembly GCA_031216115.1 of Senna siamea. Classification (NCBI taxonomy): domain Eukaryota; kingdom Viridiplantae; phylum Streptophyta; class Magnoliopsida; order Fabales; family Fabaceae; genus Senna; species Senna siamea. The sequence continues at coordinate 14,997,303 of CM062357.1, forward strand.
TAAAGAGGATGGAAAGCAAGAAGGTAATCTGCTAATGAAAAAATTTGAGTATGGAAGATGTAGAAAGCATTCAAAGTAAATTTACAAATGAAGAAATTAAGAGCAAACTTTCAATATGGAGGCTTATAAAGCTTCGAGACTGTATGGCTTACATGAAATCTTCTTTTAGAGTCAGTGGGATGTTGTGGGAGGTACATTTTGTGAGCTAATTAAGGGAATATTTGAGAATCCTAAGGGAGTGAAGGAAATAAATCACACCTTCCTTATATTGATTCTGAAGACATAAAAGCCATAAACTCTGAAGGAGTTCAAGCCTATTAGTTTATGTAATGTGGTATATAAAATTGTCACTAAAATCGTTGCTAATAGGTTGAAAATATTTTGAAATGATTTGGTGGCCTTGAACCAATGCAGTTTTATTCTAAGGAGATTAAGTTTGGATAATATAATTATAGATCAAGATGTTGTCTTTTCTATGAGAAGGAGGAGAGGAAGGAAGGGATGGATGATGGTAAAGATAGACCTCAAGATTGAAATTGAACTTTATCTAGAAATTTTTAGTGAGGTAGAGCTGGGAGAACAAAATGTGAATCTAATAATGAAGTGTATCAGGACTACTAGCTTTCAAGTGTTGTGGAATGAAGCAAGTTTTGAAATTTTTGAGGATTCTAGAGGAATCAGAAAGGGAGACCGCTCTATCTTCTTATCTGTTTAATCTTTGTGTTAAAAGATTGGGTCATATTATCATAATGGCAGAAGAAAAATGATATTGGAAGGGTGTTGGCTTAAGGAAGGAAGGTCCTAAGATTTCACATAATGTTTGCAGATGGTTTAGTCTTAATTGGTGAAGCGTCTGGCAGAAGCGATGGAAGGTTAACTAAAATTTTTCTATAAATACTCTAGGTAGAATGTTAGAGTAGATCAATCAAGAGTGTGTTTCAGCAAGAATGTCAATCACAATGTCTTTTAAAAAACAATAATATGCAAGGATTTAAATCTACTATGGATTTGGGTAGATACTTGAGATTGCTGCCACAAAAGAGTGATAAAAAATACTTAAGTTTGTGGTTGATAAGGTGCAAAATAGGTTATCAAAATGGAAGGCAAACATGTTATCTTTAGCTGGAAGGGTGGTCTTAGGTCAATCATTTATCTCTGCCATGCCTCTTTATTTTATGCAAAAATGTCTTTTACTTGCAGGGACATGTAAGGAGATTGAGAAACTAGAAAGAAATTTTTTGTGTAATTCCAAAAATGAGAAAACCAAACCTCACCTAGTTAAATGGGATAAAGTATGTTAGGGTAAGGATCAGGGTGGACTCGACTTGAAGGTGTTGAATAACATGAATCAAGCTATGTTGATGAAAGTGGGTTCGAGATTAGTGAAGAAGAAAGATGATTTGTGGGCTAAAGTGCTATGCCCAAAGTATGGGCGTGGTAACAATGTGATTCCCACAATTAGAAAAATAAAAGGATGCTCCAATTTGTAGAAAGGTGTCTGCAAAATTTAAGAGAAGGCAAAGAAGAATTTGAGATAGAATATTGGTGATGAATAAAGAATTAATTTTTGGATTGATGTTTGGATGCCTGGATATCCGTCATGATTTGAGCAGAATGAGGGAAAGGTTCCTGAAGTATATTCAAGAAGAAATTAAAAGATATTATGATGGGCAAGGAGTGGGATATGGAAATGTTAGAGAAGTTGCTAACTAAGGAGCGAATGGATAGCCTTATGTGCATTAGACCTCTCACTAGTTTGGGTTACTACAATCGGGTTCTCACACATTACACAAAGAAAATAAATAAAATAATTTAAATGAAATAGATAAATATAGAGATATTTACATTGACATTCAACTGTACATAATATTTATACATACATAATTGTAGTATGTGCAGACATATATCTATAGATATGCGAGCCTGAGTAGGGTAAGGAGACAACAAGCCTACCACTTATACCCTGTTTTAAGTAAAACTCTCTATCTCACATATCTTAATACATATATGTCTTTCTTACTTTTCTTACTTATACCAAAATTATCTTTCTGGTCCTTTTAAAATACTAATAAGGATTCAAGGAAGTGGGCATGTCTAAATACTACAAACTCCTAGTTATACACACAGTCAGGGGGAAAAGTGGTAATTTAAATACAAATAGGTTATTCTATCTCTATATCCATTAGCACCTGGTACCTAGGCATTTGATACAAATCAGCTTTAATGAGAATTATTTCTCAGTAGCAATAATCACCTGTAATTTAAATACTACTAAATTGTACCACCTTATAGGTACGGAAATCCACTATGTTCTTTTTCAAAATATTTTAAAATGTTATGCTATCAGAATAATATACATGAATTATACAAATATATCATGCATATACTTATGAATACTCAAAAATTGCAACAATTAGTCATGACATGGGATACATGAATACATTCTCAGACTGTAATGGTAACAACTCATATTCTCATATCAGTATAGAGTATAAAGCATAAACAAAGAACTCATGCAATTTGATATGGCTATAGTCAAAAGCATCACACAGTAATTTTTTCAAATTTCTATTCATAAATGAGATTCTCTTGTGGTCATGAGCCACCTGCAATCATTCTCTTGGTTTTCATTGTCAGCATTTATTCTCATGTTAATCTTCAGCATTTATTTTCAGGTTATCCGTTAGTAATTATTCTTAAGTTAACCGTCTGCAAAACTTTTCCTAGATTAAAGCTAGTTGTAGCTATTCTCACGGTATAACCAATTGCATCCCTTCTCATGAAATAACAAAATGCATCCCTTCTCGCAGTATAACCAAATGCATCCCTTCTCGCGGTTTAACCATTTGCAGTTATTCTCATTTATGGTTTATGCTCATTAAAATTCTCTTGTTTCTCTTCTTTTTCTCATGATTTCTCAAACATACACATTTCTCATGTTACCCATTACAAGTTAAGATTAAATCCTGCATTTGAGCGAAGTATTGGGCTAATTGTGTGTAAAAAGAGGTTATTGAGTCTATTTTCCCGAAACAGAGAGCTACAAGTTGACTTCCAGCCTCCTGGAAGTCGACTTCTAGTTTGCTGCCCCAAAAATGTTTCAACAGTGAACAATCAGTTGACTTCCAAGACCCCGATAGTTGACTGCTTTTTTCTTAGCTAATTTCTAGAAAATAAGAACACAGCAGTTGACTTCCAACCCTTGGCAATCGACTGCTAGCATTCTGGATACGATTATGGGCAACTCAGGAGCACAATAGTCGACTAGTAAGGCCTACAAGTCGACTGCTACGTTATGCTCTATTTTTTGAAAGCCCGTTGACCTAGATTTTTACACCAAGAACATGTTTTTAAAATAGTTTTGATGATTAAAAAAATCAATAACAGCATAAAAGCTTTATTTACTACTCAAAAATAGCCCAAACCACCGATTATTCATGCTTAAATCTTGGATTTAAGCTCTTTTCTCAAAAACAAAAAAAATCCATTTCTCAGATTTGTAATTATGCATTCACAAGCATATTCAAGCATTTTAAAACATCCAATAGCATTTAAAAACACTAAGAATGTAGGTTTTAATCTCCCTAAAGTTCAAAATTATGAAAACTCATAATTTACCAACCATACATAATAAATTTAAAAAATGAGGGAGATAGGTGATTTGCTACCTTTCTGCTGATTTCCAATCGGTATTTGATGATGGTGAAGGGTTCTGGTAAGTTTTGCTAGCTCTTGGAATGCTTAAATTCGATTAACAGCTTTCTTCCCTCTCAATTCCCACTCTTTCTCTCTCTAACTCGATTTCCCTCTCTCTCTATAATTTCAGAACTTAGGAAGCCAAATGAAAAGTTCTAGAAGGTTGGCTTATTTATAGGCAATTCGGCCTTTTGGAACTTTGCTCTTAATTCCCGACCATTCGGTCTAGATTGATAATTCTTCTAACTTTATGTTAAATGACCATTTTGTCCTTAACTGCCTGGTAGAAAATTTTCAAAATTTTGTTGCTACAGTAAACCATTTGGCTAAATTTACGGCCTATTACCTTGAAGTTTTAGAATTTCATACCTTTATCCTCACTTCATCTTTTCCTTTCAATTTGGTCCTTATCCTTTCTTTTTCCCTTAAAACTCTTTTCCTAATGCAACTACATGTAGCTTAATGCAACAAACACAAGCATTTGATTCATTAAAATTAACAAAAATCTCTCAATGTGCAAAAGGAGCGAATGTTACAAATGGAAGGTTATTTGGAGGTGGAAGGATCCCTAGAGGGTGAAAACTTTCCTTTGATTGCTAGGGAAGGAAAACTAATTGTCAGAGAGTTACAAGGAAGATGACTAGTGGTAATTCGTGTTCAAGGTGTAGATGTCATTGAGAAACTATTATTTATACTTTAGGGATTGCAATATGGTTAAGGATGTTTGGTAAATGCTTGTAAAACCATTTTTATGGGAAAGATTTTTTCCTTTACAATCGCAAGAATAGGTGGAGAAGTTTTTGGAGGAAAATTTTGGTAGAGAGGATAAGGGAAATTGAAAGTTGGTTTTTGATTTTGGAAGTTGGAATATCTGGCTACAAAGGAAAAGGATTGTGTTTGAAGGGGAAAGAGAGAAGTAGAGTACAAGTTTATTTTGGAAGATTCAAGCATTGGTTAAAGTAGAAGGTAGTGAGAGGTTAGACAAGCTCAACCTAATTAAAGGTAAAAGAGGAAAGGAGTTGGATTTTTTGGGGTGGTAAAAACCAGGTAAGGGATGGATAAAGTTCAATGTTGATGGAGCTTTTAGTAAAGAAAAGAACCTATCAAGTTGTGGAGGTGTTGCAAGAGATGATATTGAGGGTTAGATCTATGGCTTTGCAAGAAGATTAAGTGGAGGCATGCACTTGAAGTAGAACTTTGGGGTATATTCTCAGCTCTTGAGTTGGCATGGAAGAAGGGGAAGAGAAGAGTTTAAGTTAAGACGAGTTCAATGGAGGCAGTGAGATTGATCTATGATCCTACTGCAACTAACAGTGTATATGTGTCACTAATAAGACAAATTAGGGTGTGTATGGATAAGATGTGAGAGGTGAAGGTCAGACACGTGTTTAGAAAAGGAAATAAGGTTGCAAATTATTTTCTAAGTTGGTTCAAGAAATTCCTAATTAGCTTTGGTTTTCCTTGATGAGACCTTAGTGGAGTGTAGGAAGTTGCTAGATAAGGATATGAGACACAGATGTAAGGCTCGTTTGATTGGTGCTTTATAGCTTTTTTTTTGTTAGGCTTTAGCCCATTTATTTCAGAAAAAAGAAGAAGAACTCTTACACTAGATGATAGAAAGAAAAATAAAGACAAAATAAAACAAATAAATAAGATACGAAGAAAGGGGGTAAGTTGCCTCCATAGGTAGTAGCCCCTCAAGCAGACTAAATATGGTGTTCTAACCCTAGTAGGGTAGGAGGAGGTAGCATGGAGAAATGCAATTTCCCTAATTTAACATTTCTCAAAACTAGATTTGTTCAAGGTCAAATATAATATATATATATATTATGATTAAATACTTACCAAAATATTTTATAAGAAATAATATATCTTATAATTTACATATATAATTTTACATCACGTATAACTAATGTTTAATAAAAATGTAATATCATTTTATGTATATTAAATGTATATTTATATTTATACAGTAGGTAATACTAGTTTATTTAATTTACAAGTGGTCAACAAGTACATTGCATTAAATTCCTAGGTGATCGAATGTCATTTATTAAGACACTAATTAACCCCCCCCCGGCCCTAATGAGATTTGCAATTTAATGCGAATACATATTAGCACTTAGTGACATGAATGACCTTTGAAGATGTTGATGCCTATTTAAACATCAAAGCAGATAGATATATATCCCATAGCCAGAGCCAAATATATAGATAGTAATCTTTGTTCTGTTTCTGTGAATTGAAAAACATAATATGAAGATGGGTTCATGGCAAAACGTATTTTTGTTTACAACAATGGCTGCGCTCTTAGCTCTTCAATTTCTTCCTATCCGTAAGATTCCTTCATAATTACATAAACTTGTTTAGCTACGATTAATGTATGTCGTTGTGTTTCTCAGTGGTAATTAATATCAGTCTATATAAACAAATGGCAGACAGCTTCGGTGTCAACTATGGTCATACAGGCGACAACCTTTCACCACCACCACAAGTCATAAATCTATACAAGAAATGTGGCATTCAGCTCATCAGGCTCTTCGATCCAATCCCCCACGATGCATTAGACGCACTTAGAGGCTTAAACCTTCAAGTGAGTCTGGGTGTTCCAAACGAAGTCATAAGATTAATATCATCAAGTTCAAGCCTCGAATTAGCCATGAGATGGGTGAATGTCAACATTGCACCATACAAAGACGATGTCAACATCAAATGGATCACAGTAGGCAATGAAATCATACCAGGAGATGAAGCCACCAATGTTCCCCAAGCAATGAGAAACTTGCACAATGCCTTAGTCTCCATAGGCTTAAGAAACACCAAAGTCACCACCACAATCTCCATGGCTGCCCTCACCAACACTTACCCTCCATTAAATGGTGTTTTCACTAATGAAGTGGTGGACGTTATGAGAAATGTCATGAGTTTTCTAGCAGAAACTGGAGCACCCTTTATGCTCAATTCGTACCCTTATATGGCATATGTATCAGAACCTCAACATATTTCATTTGAGTATGCAACTTTTCAAGCCGAAGAGCCTCTGATGGATAGTAATTTTAATTATTATAGTCTTTTTGATGCGATGGTTGATTCGGTTTATGCAGCAATGGAGAAGATAGATTTTAGGGGTGTTGCTATTGTGGTGTCTGAGACAGGGTGGCCTACGAAAGGGAATGAGCCTTACACGAGTCTGATAAATGCTTAGGTTTATAACCAGAGGTTTCTTAATCATGTGCAGAGTGGAGAGGGTACCCCTAGAAGGCCAGGACAAGCTATAGATGCCTTCATATTTGCCATGTTTAATGAGAACCAGAAGGAAGGGATTGTGGAGCAAAATTGGGGAATATTTAATCCAGATATAACTCCTATTTATTCGCTTTTGAATTGTTAATTACAAAGGCCAAACTAAAAATTAATTAGCATTTTGACAATTTTAGAGGATGTTGGACTCTACAATAAGCAATTTTTCAAATGTAGAAGCATATCCAGGTTATAATTAATGATACAATGTACTTTTCTGTTGGAACAAAATGTATTTTTTTAAAAAAATAAAAGGGTTATAATTGATGAGTACTTTTTAAAGTCATTTAATCCTTCTTCTTCCTCACTACTCTTCTTTTCCATTTAGGTTCATCCCTTTTTTTTTATGTAAATTTTAAAACTAAATTTGTTTATTATTCAGGTAGTTTAGGATATTGCTCAAACCCAAACTCATGGATTAATATGTAAATATAAAAGAGTAATATCCGTATGATTAAAAAAGTAAAAGTCATAAATATGTTACATAGGAGTTAGATATTATGAACAAATAAATTATAAATATTTTTTTTGGGAAAATTTTTTTTTAAACTAATATTATAATTTTATTAATTTTAATGCTAAAAAATTATATATATTAATTAGATAGAGTATCAAATAATAATTATATTTGTCTACTAAATCTAATCTTAAAAATTCCATATTAATTATATATTTAATTTAATTTTTATATTCAAAATTTAAATATGACTATATTTTTAATAGATTAATATTTAAGTATCAAATATTAATAAATATAAATATTTAAAGCATAGAAATTTTAAATTGTAAATCAATCATTTAATATATGCATAACAAGTTGACTAAAGGCCATTTAAAAAGTTGTATAGATGTTCCTTTTTTTATGGTAATAGTTTCATTGAATTTCACTCCTTCATAATTAATACATTTTTTTTATTTTTTACATCGTGTATTAAAAATTTTGATTTTTTGTATCATGCATTAAATTTTTTTAAATTTCATTTAATATTTAAGAAGGGCATATTAATTATGTATTTAATTTAAACTAATATAAAAAATATAGATCTTTAAAATGTAAAAGTTTTAAATTATCAATCAATCATTTAATATATGCATAAAAAGTTGACTAATTTTTTCTTTTTATGAAAATAATTTGACTTAATTTTACTCCTTCATAACTGATATATTTTTTTATTTTTCAAATTTCAGTTAAAATAATTTTACATTTATTTGCTTATTATTTAAATTACAAATTTTAATAATGCAAACATTTAAAATGCGTTGATTTCAAGTAGACAATAAACAGGGGTAATACTAATTTATTTAATTTAAAAGTGATAATTAAACTCCTAGGTGATTTAATGTCATTCATTGAGACACTAATTATCCCCCTTCCCCCAATTAATGAGATTTGCAATGAATGCATAATTAGCACTTAGTGAAAGGATTACCTTTGAAGATGTTGATGTGTATTTAAACACCAAAGCTTATAGATATCCCATAGCCAAAGCCAGATATAAGTATAGATAGTGATCATTCTATTTCTATGAATTGAAAAACATAATGTATATGATGATGGGTTCATGGAGAAACATATTGATCTTGTTTACAACAGTGACTGCACTCTTAGCTCTTCAGTTTCTTCCCATTGGTAAGCTTCCTTCATAATTATAGAATTCGTACTTTTTTGGCTATGATTAATGGAAATAAGTAAAATAATCGGTGTATCTATGTGTGTATGTGTGTCACTATGTTTCTCAAACAAATGATAGACAGCTTCGGTGTCAACTATGGTCGTAAAGGCAACGACCTTCCATCACCACCACAAGTCATAAATCAGTACAAGAAATGTGCCATTCAATTCATCAGGCTTTTCGATCCAACCCTAGACGCATTAGAAGCACTCAGAGGCTCAGACCTTGAAGTTAGCATAGGTGTCCAAAACGAAGCCATACAGGCCCTATCCTCAAGCCTCGACTCAGCCATCGGATGGGTGAATGCCAACGTGGCACCTTTCAAAAATGATGTCAACATCAAATGGATCACAGTAGGTAATGAAGTCATACCAGGAGATGAAGCCACGTATGTGCCCCAAGCAATGAGAAACTTGCACAACGCTTTAATCTCCATAGGCTTAACAAACACCAAAGTCACCACTGCAATCTCCATGGCTGCCCTCACCAACACTTACCCTCCATCAAACGGTGTTTTCACTAATGAAGTGGTGGATGTTATGAGAAATGTCGTGAGTTTTCTAACAGAAACTGGAGCACCCTTTATGCTCAATATGTACCCTTATATGGCATATGTATCAGAACCTCAACAAATTTCATTTGAGTATGCAACTTTTCAGGCCAAAGTTCCTGTGATGGATGGTAATTTGAAGTATTATAGTCTTTTTGATGCGATGGTTGATTCAGTTTATGCAGCAATGGAGAAGATAGGTTATGGGGGTGTCCCTATTGCGGTGTCTGAGACAGGGTGGCCTACAAAAGGGAATGAGCCCTACACAAGTCCATTAAATGCTCAGGTGTACAACCAGAGGCTTCTTAACCACGTGCAGAGTGGAGGGGGTACCCCTAGAAGGCCAGGACAAGTTATGGATGCCTTCATATTTGCAATGTTCAATGAGAATCAGAAGGAAGGGATTGTGGACCAAAATTGGGGAATATTTAATCCAGATATGACTCCTGTCTATTCGCTTTTGAATTGTTAGCAATACAAAACACAAAATTATATAATTGGCGTTTAATTTTCACAATTTCAAAAGATGTATTGCTGGACTTATATATATAATAATTAAGAAAGTCTTCAAATGTTGTGGCAGTGTATCCAGGTTATGGGACAGATTATAGCTAAATATGATGATAGAATGTACCGTTTTGTTGGAATAAAATGTAATTTTTTTTTAAAAAAAAGTTAAAATTGATCAGTAAAGTAAATTACATCAATTATTTTATCACCTCTAATTTCAAAAATTATATTCAATATTTTTGAAGTTTTAATACAATATTATACAAAAAAATCTCTATTTTAATTCATTTTTACCAATAAAATTAATATTTTATATGAATTCTAAAATAATAAAATTACTTAATTGATAAATTAATAATTTTATTTTGAATCATAATATAAATTGAATTGTATCTATTGTCATATTAAAAATTAAATTATAATATTATTTTTTATATAACTCATTGAGATTCTACCTTTTTCCCGTCTTCCACCAATCTTCCTTAACTCCTAAGTTTTTGTACGTAATCAAGCAACGTGGACAAATCCCAAAGCCTTTGCTGACACCCTTATTATATACTCAAATTTTCATACACAGTACTGTACAAGAAAGCGATAATTAAAAAGCTTATCAAATAGATATATTAGTTGTGGACTTTACTTTTTGAAGTATTATATACATGAGTTTGGATTAGTTTGTCACGCAACCAAATTATACATTAATTGAATAATAATTTGAGTTAGCACATTAATGAAGTTTTGGGTTTGGTGGCAACTGTAGTGGTGGGCCTAAGTGTTGACAGGACTGGATGAAGGAAATTCATGTTTTGACCCCCTAAATGAGGTGACATGATCACTTCAGAATTGGAACACGACAAAATTAGGAGTAGGTAACCTCCACAAAATTATGTTACTTGAATGACATATTTTATATAAGACTTTTTTTTTTGCCTGAACTTATATTAGTTGATTGGTTTTTATAATTTTATTTGTTTTTTACTGATGTAATCAATATGTGTCATCTTACGTATACTCTAATAAGTATGATTTAAATTAATAAAAAAAGAATTCACATATACAACTTGTCATAGTAACTTAAGTTAATATACTTGAATAAATTTATATTAATTATATAAATTCAGAGGGTTAAGATAAGACATAGTTAATTAAAAAAATTTTAAAAAAATAAACAGGACATTAGTGAAAGTTTAATAATATGGATTATTAAAATTTGTGAAGTATAATATTTAAATTAAAATTTGAGTTAAATTATATAAATTAAACCAAAAAAATATAATAATTAACTTCCGATCCACTGTTACAAAAAGAATAAGGCACTCCTCTTTCTTTATGAATTTACTAATAAAATATGATATAAAGTGACAAGCCTTCTCTAATGATGAATTTATTATAATGGCATATTTTAATCCGCATTATAAAATATCCATTTATACTGTTAATGCATCGGACTATAATTATAATTTAATTTAATAAATTAACAAAAAACTCATCATGTAGATGAGTTGCAAGTGGTTGAACCAAAAGAACAAATGGAATATAATTTGGTTGAGCTGAGGAGTAGATAGACATTTGTTAGGAGCATTCGTTATTATATTTATTAATATTTTATACATAATTTAATTTTTTCATAAAAATCATATAATTCAATTTTAAATTATATCTAACTAATACAAAAAATATTTTTCAGCAAAAAGGTGAACAAAGTTTATTCATTAATTAAAGAAAACATTTATCACCATTGCTCAAAGTCAAATCTAAGTGTTGAATTGAATGAAATGCACACAAATTCAACAAACCAAGAACACCTTAAATTCAAGATATTACATTTATAGCACTGCCTCTCCCCTAGCACATGAAACCCAAAATAATTGATGAAACTAACAATGTCCCCATCAAATGGTTGATGGTGCGTCCAAAGCCACTAACTGCCCCATTTTTGGGTGGTGGTGGTGGTGGTGAGGCGGTGGTGGTAGCCGGTGTGCTGCCGGACTTCGGCGGCGACGGAGTGGCCGGTGAGGAGCCACTAGGGGTGTTGCTAGCAGCAACAACATTGACGGCCAACTTCATGCCACTAGAACAGTGACCTGGAGTGGGACATATGAAGTACCTCTTTCCTGGTGAAGGCAATGCAACTTTTGTGTCTCCACCATTGTAGGTTTTGAGGGCGTTGCTTGAACTGCAGCTATTGTAGTCACTTTCACTAACTTCGGCCACTCCGTGGCTGGAATCATATTTAAACACTGTTTTTCCAAAGCAAATCAAATTAATTGGTAAATTAAAAGACTTCTCTAAGTCCTCTGATAAATAGAAAAAAAGCATATATGAAGAAACAGAGAAAGCTAGAGCATGAAAACAGAGTAGCTACGTTCTGAGAGTTGTAGTGGGATTAAAGCATTAAAAATGTTTTTAGAGTAGAAATTTTTGATACAGGAAAGTACTGACCAAGATTATCACCAGCAGTGAAGGTTTCTCCGGTAGCCCAATTGGTGTAATCCCCTGTGAGGCTCCATCCAGAGTTACCACCAACAGTATGGTCCACTCCATATACAGTGGGAGCAACCAGAAGCAGAACCAACAAAGAAGCAGCAGTCATTGCCATAGCCATAGCCAAGTCTATAGCTTCTTGTTCTTCTTTGCTCTTGTAAGAATCAAAAAGAGTGTGAAGAAATGGTTAATTTGATTTCAATATATGTTTGAGACAAGAGAAAGAGGGGTTATATATAGAATGGACATATACCAACTCCCCATGTATTATTTAAGTTAGTATGTTACTAAAATGTTTAATTATGGGACTAAAATACCGGGTAGTTATTGACAAAGTGCCTGTCCAGTTTGGCATGTCTACCTAATGCATTGAGATTTTTTGTCACCTCAATTTGACTTCAAAAAGCTTAAAAAAAAAAAAGAGTTTGAGTTGACGTGTTATTGTTGCATTGGCTGCTTTGCTTTATTTATTTATTTATTTATTTTAATTTTCTTTTTCTTTTGGCCAACCTTGGCTGCTATGCTTGCAAGTTGAAATTATAGGAAAGATGACAGAAATATTTTTTGTATCCCTGAAAAAGTTTCAATTTATGTAACTGCTTCTGGAAAAGGATACTCAACAATAAAGACACAGAAAAGCTATTTCTTTTGGAATGATTTTTGGTTCACCACGTGATGTGAATGTATATAAAGCTCTAGACCTAGTCAAAACAATATGGCAATATAGTAAAAAAGGAGTCAATTTAGGTGACTTTCTATAAGATAAGGCTAAAGTACTAATTAATATTCTGTTTTCATAATAATATTGATTATTATCTTAAAATATAAATTACTATATATAAAAATGTGGAATTATAAAAAAAAACAAGAAAAGGAGATGCTTCCTTGAAATGATTGTTCCCTAGAAAAAGAGGTAGTGGAAAAATTAGCTATATATTAAATCTAGTTATATATTAAAACAATAGAATAATCAATGAAATTAGTTATATATTAAATCTAAAGCAGCAAAAAAGTCCATTTGCATAGTTCATCATTTCAATTGGAGGGAGAAAAGGCACCAAACATGTGCATGCACTTATATAATAAAACCAAATCCACAATACCTAAACCACCCATTCTTTGCCATTCAACCTTATCCCCAACATTTGAATTCTTTGGTGCTTATTATAGCCATGTGATCACTGATACTGATAGTGACCATGTAATGCATGCTATATATGTGTATGTCGTTTAGGAAAACCGTGTTTCACTTTATGTTTATGAAATTGATATTTTTATAGATTATCAAACGTACGTGGCATAATGTCTCTTTAATTTTTTGAATTAAAATTAACAGTAAATAAGGCTACATAATTTTGATTGTAATGAAGATATTCGGCTTATTTTAATGTTTGGATTTGCAAATGTTAATGTCTAGCTAGTTTCAATAATAATTAATTAGGATTAAACATATTCAATTTAATTAGTTCAAAGTTAACAAGAGTTTCTTTGTTACTTTTTAAAGTTTCCATGATAATTTTGTAATTAAATCTTAATTAATAATTAAAAAAAAGTTCTCCTACAAAAATTTTTTAGCTATCCATAAGAAAGTACAGCAGAAATTGATATATAATTTGCAACATTCCTTTCAGCTGTATGAATTTTAAAATAATTTAAACATAGAATTTGAGAATATATATATATATATATTGAATTCAAAACTACTATTTTCTAATATATAAAGGTGTTAAATTTATAGTTGGAATTGGAAAAGTGACTCCCACAAGTACATGTATGTATTCATAAATATATAGACATGCATAATTCGTTTCGTTTATTGTCCGTAAAGCATTAGATGTTTGGTAAAGAGATGTCAAAAGCATGCACGATATTAATTAAATACATAAATTAAAATGCCTCATATTTTTCTTATCTAGTGATTTGCTTTCCTTTTGAATTAAATAACATTATTTCAAAATTAAAAGTATTCAGGTTTTGAAAGAGTGTGTAGTCAATGATTGATCGAACACTGTAGATCATCCCAATTGCAAATAATAAATACATAAACCAAACATGTTGAAAAATAATAACTAATTAAACAAATTAAATCTCACTATACGTTTCAATTTTTATTAAAAAAATTTTATATTTAATATTTAATAATTAATAATTTTTTGAATAAGATTACTTCTAAAAAAAATAATCACTTTTGCCATCCTTGAAATCTTATATGGTTATATACTTGTATTATGTGAAGGCGAGTGGTTCTTTATGCCATATCGACAGTGAGAGTCATGGACCATTTAGTATTGATTTAATACATAACTGAGCTCAGAAAATTATTAAAAATGCTTTTAGAGATTTTGGTTACTGTGGTTTACATTAATATCTTCATTGGCAATGAACTGAGAAGTGTCGTGGATAAGTTAGAAGTGTTGGGAAAGGAGACGACTCAATTGGATGGTAAAATGAATGAATTTGGGTGGAGCAAAATTATATAAAATAAAAATATAAAATATTCTAAGAATAAATTTGTTCAAAAATATGCATACAATAAATAATATATTTAAGGGAAAAAAACACGAGGCATAATCAAGAAAATAATCAATCACTAAAAAAATTATTGAATATATCAACAATCATTTAGACATAAATGCATGTGTGTAATAACAAAAAATAAAAAGGGAAAAATTTATTTCCAAAATTTATAAACTTGCACTGCCTCTAAAAAAATAAATTTAACACAGAATTTTTTTCTTATTGAATATACTATTAAAAAAAATTGAAATTAGTGATGAATAAACTTATCACTAACTAACATTTTTTGTCACTGAAGATTTAGTGACGGATGATTGTTTGTCACTAATTTAGTGATGGATTCTCTATCAGTATTTTTGTGACAAGATTATCTGTCATTTCTATTGTGATAAATAGGTCATCACAAATCTATAACAAAAGCAATAAGAAATTAAAAAAACAAATTAGTGACAAAATATTCCTCACCAAAAATGTAACCACAATGACATCACAAATCTATCACTAAATTTTTTAATGTTTGTGACAATTTTTCATCACAAATCTGTCACTATATTATGATAAAATTTTTGTCACTATTTTGGATGACAAATTCCTATTTTGCAATGTCATGACAGAATAGGTGATGAGAATGAATTGCAAACCACTTTGTCACACATATGGGTTTCTAAAAACAATGGCATAAAATAAGAATAACATATGAGCTTGCATGACCAATTCTAGTATTTTCAAAATAAAGTCACTTTCTCAAAAACTTATCAATATCATATCGAAAATCATAGTTTAAAAAAAAACACATCAACAAAACCAATTAAAACAAATGTGAGCACATAATATCACAAGGGTAACTAGCCACAAAGGTGAGCACACAATTAATAAGGATAAACTAACCTTAGAAGTGAGCACATATTCCATAAAGGTAAAATAACCACAAAAAATATTATAGTTTAATATAATTCAGAGGAGCATTTTGCTCATACTATTTATATAGATCCAACTCATGTGCGTTGACTAACACACAGTGTAACAACGGGAAAGATTCGAAAGAGTTTTTAAAGGATTTTAAAAGATAAAACTTGATTTTAACCCTAATCCCAATCGAAGCCCGACCGTATTTAGAGAATAATGGTGGACATAGAAAGGTCCTTTGAGCCAAACACAATCAAGCGAGAAAGAAATGTAATCCGTGATCGAAGCGGCGGAAGGAGTTTCGTGCGTCACTACGTTGGCGAGCCAAGACTTTTGCATAGAAATGCGTGCCCAGCGTCTACGGAAGGATCTTGACACCTAAAAGATCCTGGGTGGCACTGGGAAAAGTCGGAATCGCCTGGAGGCTTTAAATTATCACAATTCGCCATTTCTCTCATTCCACTCTCTCTCACCACGCTCTCTCTCCTCTCTTTTTCTCTCTCCACTTTCCTCCGCAGTGAAGGTCGCCCACGACCACCGTGGCTGCGCCACCAAGGGTACCAGGCAGGCAACCTCAGCGCCCTGACCACCGGCGGCCAACCCACGACCCTGGCGGCCTTGCCAGCGGGAAAAATGTCGTTTTTCCCCTCCATCGCGTGAAATTTCCCCAGCCCGAATCGCCGCCGTGGTCGGCCGTTAACCCTCATCGCCCCACCTAGTGTGGCCGTGCCGACTTCCTCGATGGCTCGCGGCCGTCGAAAAGAGGCCGGACGAGCGGATCAAAGCGAGCGCCGTCCGTAGTCTGAGAAGCCGTGGTCGAAAAACAGCCCAAGCGGTAGTGAACGGCGTGCCACCACCCGTATTCGGGACTCCTGGGCTTGCGGGCTTCAAGTGGTGTGATTTTGAGGCAAACCGCACCTCCTCGCCGTCTTGCGCCAAATGCCGCCGTGTCTTGCCGTCTTGGAGTTCTGGGCGTGCATCCCGAGAAACCGAGACCAGGGCGTAGAATTCCATCATCCGAACACAGTGGTAAGGTCCGTTTTCCCAAAACTAATGTTATATGGTGAAATGGAGCTGCCGAGCGTAATTAGGCAATTAATTAACCTAGGTAACTTTGTTAGCAGAGTTTAGGATTGAAAATTGGATGACGTGGCGAGCTAAATGTTTAATTTGATGTCTAGAAATTAATCAGGCTCGAAACCGAAGGCTAGCGTGGAATTTTAAAGTGATTTAGAGCATTAGGAGACCAGATAGGATAATTTACACTTCTCGAACCCTAGAATTGATTTAGTGAATACCTGTCTGATTTAGACGACTTGTATGGATTTACGTGTTGCTTTCGATGGGATAAAATTGCATGCTGTCTTTGAAAACCCTAATTGCATGTTAGACACCTTGTTTATCGAGTTTAGATGCCTTTAGAGGCGGATTTACTTAGGGTTGGGTACTTGATAGCCGGTATGGGGCGACCATTAAGTATCCTAAATGCTGAGAAGCTTTTAAATGAAACTATTTTTATCAAATTTAGCTTTGTCTTGAGTTAGGGATTAGCGCGTTAAGCGGGACGACCCTAAAGAAAGGTTTAGGAGTATAAGGGTGGATAACCTACGGGAAGCGTTGTGATTTAGGCGTGATACCACAGAACCACTGAGGAATAGCAGGCGAGTGCATGTGAGTTCGAATAGGCGTATGAGGATGATAATTGGCGTATGTGCACATCTTTGGGGCATGCCTAAATGTTGATTCTCACCCGATCCTTGAGTGAGTGATTGGTGTTACGGATCACACTTTTCACAATATAGAACTTGATTCGGGTGATTGGTGTAACGGATCACACCCAGCGATGAAGAGGTATTCTCTCTGCAGACTACGTGCAATTAGAAGATGATTTAGATTTAGTTCTGCGGATTTGTAGCCAGCGTGGATTGAGAGACACGGGTATGAGATTTTACTTGATTTTGATAATTGATTTTAAAAGAAAATGGATTTTCTCGATTGTGATATATTGCGCGTAATTTCCATATGTTTAAGCGATTTTAAAGATAAGGTATTCCTTTGTTTCAGGCGATTTGGGAAGCGATTGGTGTTCACATTGAGAGTATTCAAGCTGGTTTTCGAATGATAATTGATTTGTAAATTATTCACTGGGATTCATATCTCATTAGGTTGTTTACTTAGATGAATAGGGACGCAGGCGAGGAGCCAGGCGATGTGAAAGTGACTTGAGGATAGGCGGAGAATGATTAGCTTAGGCTTGAATTATTTGTATATATACTTTGATGATGATGTTATTTAGCAGTTGTTTCTTGTAAATCTGTATGGGTAGACTAAATGTACATATAACGTTTTAGATAGTATGTATGGATTTTAGTGATGGATTCTTTATTCTTTGTGTATGGATTTATATTAGTTATGTTTCTGCTTTATTTGTTGGATTAATTTGTTGATTTATAAGCAGGTGATTACGTATTTGGGATATGATCAATTCTGTGAGAAAACTACTTGATTTTCGGTAGAATCTACCACTGTAAATTTATGGATTTGAATTAAAATGTGTATGAACGTATGACGTGACATGTATATGAGTCTTAGATTTCATCCCAGAGTTATTATTGATGATGTACGTATGTGTATTTAGTTAGCTGCGTGTGAATCAGGGTTGAACGGAATCCGAATAGACAGCGGAGAATCTATTTGGGTTACGCTTTCAACGATAGCGATCCACGCGTTCCCACATAGGAATAAACATTGAGAATACCCGTATGCTAGCTAATTGTCGAGATAAGCATCACGTATGACGTATTAGGGGGTCGTTACACACAGAGCAAGCAACATCCTTACTAACTGGGGTAAACAAGGTACACCAAGGGCTAACAAATATTGTCATTAGCTACAGGGTTTTATATTTGACAGATTCCCTTAGAAAAAATTCCAAATAAGAGAGAAATATTTATGAAACCAAAGAGTAAATACATTTAGTTAATAGTCCTCAATTACATATTCAAAACATGCATTCTAACTTTACCACAATATAAATATCTAATATCAAATAGATTCCCATTTTATTAATTTCCAACAATATGAATAGCTTCATAAACTTATATAAATAAGCATTTCTTTCTAGAATCTCGACAATATAATAGCTCAATTTCAAGTATAAAAGCTCATTTAAATACTTTATCAAATAAAACACTCCTAAAATCTAAAATATTGTCAACATAAATGATCAAGGATAATATTTTGTCTCGGCACAAAATAACATATATGCAAAATATGAATATTATATAGAATTCGAATTGAAAAGGAATTCAAAGGAGATGAACTTGAAGCAAGATTCATCAAGGACTAATATATATAGAAGAAAAGGTGCATTGCAATAGATTTATCTACTCACACTATTGTCGAACAAGGATAAAACCTCAACTATGCCAATTTGTGTCCCTAAGTGTAGAGGACACATCCAAAGCAACTATAGACACAATATCATACTTACTATTAATAATAAAATACCAAATAATAATTCAAATTTGATTGTCATAAGATTTCTAATATTCCCAACCCCCTTCAAATGACCATAAGCTTCAATAAATCTAAGATTTCACTTGCTTCACTTACATGTCTTCCTTCCATCAGCATGACTCTCAAAACCCATGGTTAGGAATTTAATTACGTAATTTCTTAAATATTATTTCCAATTAAACAATTTAGTTAGCCTATTTTTCAATTATTAAACAATAAGAATCAATTAATCCCAAAAACCCTCATTCTTACATTCATCTATTTTAGAACTCAAAATCACATCCAATGACAAATTGACAATGAATATTTTACTTCACACCTCAAATTTATAATTCTTGAACCTAATCAATTCTAAATCACTCCTTTAACTATTTTAGTTTTCTAATTAGTCTTATGCCTACATATCACTATCATTGTTATATAATTTTCACACTTTACCATTCTTATCTTACCCACATTTCAACTCTAATCATTCTTATAATTTACCATTTCCAAAATCATCAAGAAACATTTCAACCAGCATATGTAAGATTGTAACTAATATTCACCCAAACAAAAAAATTAACAAAATTTTAGAAGGATAGAAACTATTCACCTTTTCTAGAGAAAGCCCTAAACTTTTCCTCACTTTCGCAACTCTAAATGACTAGATATTTTGAGCTTCAATTTTACATTTTATAGCTAAAAAAAAAACAATACAACAATGATAAGCAAGGCTAGTGGCAAATAGGAGACACCGCAGTAGTGGCAATCATGGGTTGTCGTGGCGAAGAGAAAAAACAAAAGTGACCCATAGATGAATACTTCTTGAGAAAGAAGAGAGAAGAAGATGTGTGGTGAAGAATGGAAGAACAAGGAAAGGAGGAAATGAACGCTTTAGGAAGATAGTGGAAGATTCCAAATGAGTTTAGGGATTTAAAGGGCAATATGGGTATTCTCACACTTAAATAGAAATGATAATTTTGGGTCTTATAAAAATAATGTTTTGAATAGTTTTTTTATTCAACAAATTCAGAGGTAAAATGGAAAAACTTTAAATTTTTGGATAATTCTAAGTCTTTGAAAAAAAATCTAATATCAGGCTTTTAGTAAATAGGGACTTTCTACTAGGTAAAATTTTAATTTTGAAAAATTCTCAAATTTACACTATAAGTTCATAAAAAGCTCATATAATTACTATCTAACTAATTTTTTTTTTATTTTTTCTACTTACATTTCCTATTTATTTTAATTCCTAAAGTTTCTTAATATTAAAATTAATAAAATTATAATATTACTTCAAAAATTTTATTTTTTCTCAAAAAATTATTTTTAATTTATTTGCTTATAATATCTAACCCTAACATGAAATATTTATGATTTACTTTTTTTTAATTTTAGGGATATTACACATAATTCGCCACAAAAGGCATTATTTTCACTCCATTTACTCTAGGCACACATCCTTGGACCATGAACGTCGATGCAGATTTTATTGTGGTCTCACTTACTCTCGTAGTTCGCCTACAACATAATCATTGAGTGACCCTCTCTTAACAAATTCTAATCAATCATCTCTGTAGTGCATATGTTGATAAAGTTCTCCACCAGCTAGAGTGGGAGAAGTTTAAGAGGACTAGGAGACAGCACAATCCTGCTAATTGGCGAGCCTGATGAAAGTGATGAAGGCCTATAGCTCTACCACTAAAGATGATCTCACTCCTCCATTAAAGGGATGAGTGTTATGGAAATTATAAACCTTCAGGATGAAATTCCCGAAGCCTACCCTATCTTACAAAGGACCTCTTAGGGGTTCTTATTTATGAAGATGATTATCAATGTGAAATCAAGATCGGGAGCTTACTTGACATAGCCACTAGATAGTAATTGGTCAACACCTATGATCATCCTGGGGTAATAAAAAAATGAACATTCAGTGACGAGAAGTGATGAAGAGGTTCAGAAGTTAATAATTGTTGATTTTATCTATTAAAACAAGTATCACACATGGCTATCAAACATAGTCAAGGTGAAGAAAGCAAATGGAAAGCAGAGATGTGTGTAAACTTCACGAACCTAAACAAGGTGTGCCCAAAAGGCGCCTAACATCTCCCTAACATTCTCAAGCTGGTGGATAACAAAAGAGGTCACCTTCTACTTAATTCCCTTTGGATGAACTCAAAGGATGCAAAAAAGACATCCTTCACAAAAAAGTAGGATATGTTGCCACAAGGTAATGCCATTCAGTTTAAGGAATGCAGGCACTACACACTAGAGGATGATAAACATCGTCTTCAAAAGAGATTTGGAGGAGCCTTAAAGCTTTACAAATGATATGGTAGTCAAATCCACAGAGGTATCCCATCACTTGGTAAACCTAGAGAAAATTTTCAAGGTACTCAAATCCCACCAAATAAAGTTGAATTTGACAAAATGCGCCTTTGGCATATCCACTGGAAAGTTCCTTGGATTAATAACCACCCAGCCATGAATACAAGCTAACCCAAATAAGTGCCAAGTGATCTTGGACATTGAGTTGCCTCAGTTAGTTAAAGATGTTTAGCACCTTAATAATTGATTAGTAGATCTTTGTTTTCTTTCAAGGTACTGGCGTATGCCAAGTGCAGTCAAGTGGATTGTAAAAACCAATATCTAACTAGAGCTATGCGATCACCTTGTAGCTCAACGATCTACTTACCTTTTTAATTAATAAAGAAGAATTTTTTACAGTGCATTTTTCTTTCTCATTTTAAATACTTTCATTTATCCCACTTAAGTTGGCTGACCTTTTACTTCCTTTTTACAACATCTTGAAAATGTCTCTAACCTTTCAATAGACAAAAAAATGTGAGCACTCATTTCTAAGTTTAAATACTTACTTAGAAGCCCCTCAATCTTGTCAAAAATACAACTGGGGGAACCCTTGTTTTCTTGTTCGCTGCATCTTGCCATACTATTAACTTCACACTCATTAAAGAAGATAGTATAAGTAAATCCTAGTATACTATACCAGCCATGCTCTACAAGGATCACAACTACGTTACCAAAAGATCTAAAATTTGGCGCTTGCCCTCATTCACTCAACTCGAAGATTGTACTTGTACTCCCAACAACACACTATTATTGTGCATATGAACTAAACACTTAAATTTTTTTAAAAAAATATTACCCTGTTAGACGTATAACTAAATGCGTGATCAAGTTGTTAAAATTTGAAATCTAATATTAGTGTCGAAAAACCATCAAGGTTTAAGTGCTCACTAATTTCCTAGTAGAGATGACACCAGTTGAATAACCTATTATAGGCGAACTAGCTGAATCCTTCCTTAAGTCACCTTCTTAGCTCGTTCATGTTGATAACTCGTTTAGTGGCTAGACTTTTAAGGCAGTTATCATTATTGAAAGCCCCAAAGGAATCACGATGGAGCAACTTATCTGCGTATCAGTCAAAGAATCTAACAATCAAGCCAAATATGAAGCTATGATAGTTGGACTAAAGCTTGCCTTTGATTTACAGTCCACACGTGTGAAACCATTCAATGACACATAGCTCGTAGTCAACCAGTTGAAAAAATATTACGAGATAAAAGAGAGTACGATTAAGAAATAAGTTGAAGTTGTGCATTAACTAACACAATAATTTGAGTTCGCCTAAATAGATCAAATCCCTCAAAATATGAAAACTCATGATAACATCCTCTCTAACTGAGCACATTTTACTGATCGCCCCAATCACTGCTCAGTCATTAAGGCTACCATGGCCGAGCTGAGCATAGAAAATGAACTTTTCCTAATCCAAACTGACAGTTCATGGATCACCCTCATCAGAGCTTTTGTTGCCACTAGAACACTTCTTGATGACCACAACGAGGTAAGGAAAGTTCACCCAACTTCCAACTAGGTACACTACCACATAGAAATAGAAAAGACATTTACTAATGATTCCATCTTCTCTTCATCATACACAAGCTTGAACCCCTTCATCATAGTCTATATGTTCACTTTTAATTATGTTGGATGGAGACAATTCAATACATTCATCTCAAATCTAGTAAAGAGAGGAACAATCCCAAGATTCTTCAATGTATGTTTATACATTAATAACCTTAGCTCATCCTCGTACGTCAATTTTGATGGCTCATGTAACATCCTTCTTTAAGCACTTGAATTCTTCTGTAAGCAATTTCATTGGTTTCTAATGCATGTGTGTGAAATTAATTGTTACCTAGGACTAGGTATAATTATCACAGAGAAATTGGCTAAAAAAACTGGACTGAAATGAGGTCTAAATTGTAAGAAATGGAAGTTTAAGGAAGTGTCACACTTTAGGAATTTAACCCAAGTGTAGTGGCACATTAGAGTAGAAAACAATAGAGAAATCAACCTTAAAATGTTTTAAAAATGAAATGGTATAGAAAGGGAAATTTCCTAAGGGTTTATAAATTTTCAAATTAGCTCAAGGACCAATTGGCAAATATTTTCAAATTTAAGCCAAGAAACTTACCTTGGAAGCTTTGTAACACATAAAATAATTGGGAAAGAGATAGAAAGAGGTTCATAACCTTAAGCTTGAGAGTGAGAGTTGTAACACCCCCAATCCTATGGTTTCTTTTTAGTTGATTAAATAATACAATATTTATATACAGGATTGGTGAGTTACTACTACCTTTGCTCAAAGAAATTTTCAATTAGTACCAAGTTAAATAATTCAGTGCTATTAGTTTGGGAATTCTATGCTCAGGTTCTCAAACATAAAATTGCAGCAGAAAATAATTAAAATAATTAAGATAAGATATATGAATATATAAATATACATTCACATACATAATTCATTTATAGTATGTACATGTGTTACCCATCAGACATATTCTTATGGATATGTGAGTGTGTCATCTAAGGTAAGGAGACAACAAGCCTATCACTCATACCCATTTAACAAAAGACTACTAGTGTATTCCTAGCTCATATATCCTAATACATATATGCCCTTACTTTATATGTCAAAAAATTATCGTCCTAATCCTGTTCCAAAAGATTAATAAGGATTCAGGATATCAGGCATGTCAAAACACTATACAGTACTTAACACTCTATGCAATCAAGGTGTAAGAGGTACTTCAAACAAGAAAATGACTTATAATTCATTAATTACTGGGAAATATCCCAAAAAGGGTATTTCTACCATTTTCACTTCTATCTCTAGCAACACTTGATATCTAGGCATCTAATACAAACCAGTACTTTAAATGAGAATGAATCTCAGTAGCAATAAACAACTTGAATTTTAAAACACATTGGTCTGTACCACCGTATTCATACACAAAACACTACATTCTTCTTTTCATAAAATAAAACATTATGCTTATTGGGATACTATGCATGAATCATACATTGATATCATCTCATTGTTATACTATGAATGCAATATAAATTGTTCACATATCCATTCAACAGGATATATATATTTCATCATATTATATCTTATGTCCATCAAACAGGATATATCATATTACCTATCCATCACACAAGATATATATATAATATCATAATGGTAACAGGGAATCAGATAGAAACAAGAGCATATAATATAAAAGGAAATCGAGCATATTTACATGACCAATGCCAAATTATGATCATCATAAGATCATACCAAGAGAAATCAGGAGAGTTACTGAGCAAAAAACTCCTCACATAAAATCCTCACTCTTAGGTGAGTATCTTGTAGTCCAAGACTACCCGCAATTCTCAACTGTAATATATCTATAATCCAGCAATGTGTAACTGCAATATATACATTCTAGAGTGTCCCCTAGTGGATCCAAGTACATTCATCCACAACACCCCCATGAGGGTCTCTATCCACTGCTCTGACAGATTATTCCCCACCTCTAAAAACCACAGGGTCCCTGCCCACCTCTCTGGTAAATCTCACCTTGTATATTTGGGATTATTGTTCTCAATAGATCATTTTCCTAAAACTCAATTCACAAGTCTATAGACTAGGGTGATTTGGCTCATACTATGGTTATATATAACTTTAAGTATGTGAATCCTTTAATTAGCTATAGGGGAATTCACTAACTTAAAATTAACAACTATCACAGTGTTACCCTTGGAATGCCCAATTATCATCTTATACCAACAATTAGTCACTCAATATGTGCCTATATACCACTATCCATACACTAAGAATACTTTCTTATTTCTATTGAAATTCTCATGCTCATTCCTTTTCAATTTTTATATCATTCTTGCTCTTTTTCTTCACTCTCACCCTCTTGTTACCCATTATATAATTTTAGGTCTAGATCCCTCATTTAAGTGGAGTTTTGGGCTAACTATGCTTTTAACTAGGTTATTGAGTTCATTTTTCCAATACAGAGGCCTACTGGTCAAATTTCACCTTTCTGGCAATCAACTTATAGCCCACTACCTCAAAATTTCCAAACCAGAGGGTTACCAGTCGACTTTCACCTTCTTAGCAGTCGACTTATAACTCACTGTCTCAAAATTTTTTAAACCTGAGGGTTACTAGTTGACGTCCAATCTTCTGGCAGTCGACTGCTCTATTCTTGGTAAATTTTTAGAAAATATAATCACGGTAGTCAACTTCTAGCCTCATGATAGTCAGTACTAGTACCCTAGATGTGTTTCTGGGCAATTGAAGAGCACAATAGTCAACTGGTAAGGGCTACAAGTCGACTGGTACATTGTGCTCTATTTTACAAATCCTCTGTTGACCCAAATTTTTGCTTAAAAACTAGTTTGTAATTCATTTTTAACCCTTACTAACTCAATACCAGCATGCAAACATCATTTATCACATAAAAATAGCCCAAACTACTGTTTAATCTAACTCAAATATAGGATTAAACCCTATATTCATTTAATAGGAAAAAACCCTTTTCCTATAATCTGATTTCAGCATGGATAAGTGTATTCATGTAGTTTAAAACACCCAATAGCATTCATAAACATCAAGAATGTAGTTTTTAATCCCTTTTTTACTTCAGATAGTAGAAAAATCTCATTTTTAGCATATGCATAGTAAATTCAAAATTAGAGGGAATAGGTTGTTTTATTACCTTGTTTCATGTAACAATTGGTGTAAAATTATCATATGAACTCTTAGATTGGTCAACTATCCACTTCTTGCCTCAATTCACTGTAAAAATGTTGTTTTCCTTGTAAATTCTCACTTTCTCTCTTTAAAATACCCTTCTCTCTCTAGAATTCTACATGTAAGGTGAAGGATTAAGGTTCTATAATTTGGCCCTATTTATAGGTAGTCCAGGAATTGCCAATTTAGATCATAATTTTTTATCATTTTGCTCAAAATGATGATATCTCTAGCTACATGCCAAATTATCATTTTGCCCTTGAACTATTGGCAGAAAATTTCAAAATCCTGGTAGCTACAATAATTTTCTCAATTAAAATTATGGTATGCTACCCTTAATTATGGAAAATTTATAGAACTTCCCTCACTTAACGTTTTCCCTCTCATTTAAGTCCCTGTTCTTTTCTTTTCAATTTGGTCTCTGACTTTATTGCAACTACATGCAGCTAATGCAACAATTACAAGCATTTAATTTATTTTAAACTAACAATCATCTCTCATATATGGAAGAAGCGGATGTTACAAGAGTGAGAGTGTGGCTAAAGAGAGAGAAAGTGATAAGAGAAGGGAAACTTAATAATAATTCCAAGAAACTATTGGGAAAGCATTGCAGGATATCTCTGGACATCTATCACGCACAAACCTACTAGATTTGGATGTAATCACTCAAACCAAATTCCTTACTATTAAAAATTTGATGTTTTGAATATAATTAAGATAAAATTTAAAATCCAAGCTTTATGAATATGTGAGCTTTAAAAAAATGCATTCTAGACCTTGCGATGATCGATGTTTGTTGTGATTTGATTGTAAATGCCTAAAATTGGTTATAAAATGAGGATTAGGTTTTCTCTTTCTTGAAAATGGGTAAAATGCTTGGTTTGAGTTAGATATAGCCTGAAATATTCTTGTTTTAGATCGTGAGCTATGCCTAGATGTAGGGAATAAGTTTATGCTTTCATTCTTAGTTAGCATACATAAATTTAGGGCTAAAATGAATTCAATGATTTTTTTCAAAGGTAGAGTATAACGTAAAAGTCAACTTCTAGCCCTGGTAGTTGTCTGTCATATTCTACCTCTGCCAAAAAAACCTAGATTTAAAACATACAATCGACTGCCACGTGGCGAGTAGATGATTTCCACATTCTTAATTTTCTAGAAAATTCAAGAACTTAAAATTCCATTTCTAACCTCCGTAGCTAACTAGTAGGTTTCTATCATGCCTAATGAGGAATGAACAAAAATCTCACTCAATATATAAATGAGGTAAGTAATCCAACTTAGATCATGAATTAGAACACATGAAACTAATATGGGGTAATGGGTTGAAAACTATGAATAAGAAAAATGGGTTAATATGACATAACAAAAATGAGACATAAAAGTATATCTAGCATATAAATTAAGGATTGATAGGTTTTGGATTAACTTCTTGGTTGATATGGGTCGACCATTGAGAGTTCCACAGTTGACCATAAGTCAGAATGGTAAAATATCCATTCAATCCCAAAAATGTTGTGAAAATAATGTGTTGGTTGTTAATACTAAGTTAGTGTACTCTATTGACCATGGAGTTTCTTACTTAAAGTTAGACATACCATGAAATGAAACCTAGTATATACATTACTAAATCATGTACTTAAAAAGTGATTCATTATCAGAGGGATGATTATTCTTAGGTAACATTATCTCGTCAAGAGGATGAGTGGACATGATCTAGCCACAGAAAGGCATAGTGATCCAACAAGTGATGAATGTTGGTACTTGGGTAAATTAGGGGACGCCCTAAAGGTATAGGGCTATCACCATACAGCGAACTTATTTAATAGGTGCTAGGATAAAAGATACATTATGGTTAGTGGGAAGGACTAGTTTCCATTGGTGTGTTCCTTTAGAAAGCACCTTCCTGGGGATTGGCGACCGACAAGCCCCCTAGCTCTCAATTTTTATGATAATTATTGTCCGAAGTGCATATTTGTTTTGTTATGATATGTTATTCTTTGCTTATAATTGTGAATGTCCATATTTTTGTGTTCTATTGAGATATATGCTGAGAATACCCATGAAATATGAGATTATTATCATTTAGTGCATTGCATAGCATATGGCATAGTATGACATAGCATAACATCCTATTCATTTAATGATTTTGAGCTAAGAATGCATTATTTTTCATGCGATTCACAGCTAGTACCTTCAACAGTAATTTTTAAATTGGATTAATTGATTACTGAGATGTTTATCTCACCTATGCGTTTATGTATCTAGATGGCAAGGTATACAATCATGATGGAGATATAGGTGAAAATTGTCCACATGGCAGGGCTAGGGTATTTCCTGTTTGTTGACAAGGTTATACTACGGATGGTGATAAGACCCTCAGAGGGTTAGTGTGGTGGACTTGTGTGTTACTTTTTGGGAGATGTATATATGTATAACCTATTATATAGGCATTTTGTAACACCTTCATTCCTATGTTTCCTTTTAGTTAATCAAATAATATAATACAATATACTATAGGATTGGTGAGTTACTACTACCTCTACTCAAGTAAATTTTAACTTTTATCAATTTAAATTGTTGTGTCATTAGTTTGGAAATTATACACTAGGAATTCTCAAAGGTAACGCAGTGAAAAATAATTTGAAATATATATAAATAATTTTAAATACATACACATACATGTTTCATTCACAATAGTCATACTTTAGTTATACAAGACATATACCTATAGATATATGAGGCTAAGTAGGGTAAGAAGGCAACAATCCTGCCACTCATACCCCTCTTTGAATCCTACAAGTGGATATTCTTCTCACATATCTTGAATATATATATGTCCTCTTTTTCCTTACACTAAAAATCTTCCTGACCTATTTCAAAAGATAATAAGGGATCAAGGTATTGAGCATCACATATTTACATGTCAAAATATAAAACTACCATGCTAATCCTGCATGTCTACCCCTCATGTAGGTGGCAATGGGTAAATATCTATAATTGAAATTACTTAGACTTCCTTTATCACCATAAAATATCCCAATATAGGTATGTCTACTCAATGAACCTCCAATTCTAGTAAATATGGAACTAAGAATATGATACAAACCAGCATTTATATGAGAATAAATCTCAGTAGTAATAACAATCTGTTTTAAAAAAATGCTGATCTGTACCACCATACTCATAAAAAAATATACTATATTCTTTTTATCAGCAATTAATGCATCTTGTCTATTAGGATTCTATGCATGAATTATACAATTATATCTCATACTTATAAATGTAGCATCACATACCCATCACACAGGATGTATTATCATATTATAAGCAACTTATCACATATCTATCACATAGGATATATCATAATGGTAACAGGATTATATTCACATAAAAATATAGAGCATAAACAAGGAATTCATAGTATATCTCATGGCCATTGCCAAATCATCATCATAACAAAAGATCATATCAAGAGAAATTTGGAGAGTCACAGAGCAAACTATTCCTCATATTAAACCCTCACTCACAGGTGAGTTTCTCATACTCTATGACTACTTACATTTCACAACTACAATCTGTATTCTCGTGGTTTTCAGCCGCTTGCATTTCTTAACTGTAATCTTTATATTATCTGGTAGTCCTTGACTGTAATATGTGTAAATACTGGAGCATTCTCTAGTGGATCCAAGTACAACCATCCTCAACACCCCCATGAGGGTCCCTGCCCACCTCTCTAACAGATCATCCCCTATCACCAAGAACCATGGGGTCCCTACCCTGCTCTTTGGTAAATCCTTCCCTAAATTATCAATTGTAATATAATCCTCTTTATTACCACCCCTCGAGGGTCCCTGCCCACCTCTCTGGCAATTCTTTCCTTATATCATCATTAAAACAAAGTCCCTACCTACCCCTCTAGTAGCTCTTCTTCTATATATACATACGGGTTAGTATTTTCAATAAATCATCTTCCAAAATTCTATTCAAAAGTATATAGACTATGGTGATTCAGCTCATACCATGTTTATATCTAACTTTAAGTATGTGACTCCTTTAACCGGCTATAGGGGAGTTCACTAACTTAAAGTCAATAACCATCACGGTGTTTTCAAAATCATTTAGTTCTAATGTGAAATGCCTAATGATCATCTTATACTGACAATTAGTCACTCAACATGAGCTTATCTACCACTATCCATAGACTAGGAATACTTTTGCATTTCTCTTTTATATCTCATGCTCATTCTTTTAAAATCTCATCTCATTTTTGCTCTTGCTCTTACTTTTTTACTTTCAACCCACATGTTACCAATTATACATTCTAGGTTTGAATCCCTTGATTGAGTGAATTTTTGGGCTAATTGTACTTCAAGCTCGGTCATTGAGTTCATTATCTAAAACAGAGGCTAGCCAGTCGACTTTCACCAATGGTAGTCAACTTTTCACTCTCTTTCCTGCCAAATTTTCCAAACTCGAGGGCTACCAGTCAACTGCCATAAACTCAGCAGTGGGCTACTCTATTCTTGGCTAGTTTTTGGAAAATATAAGCATGGTATTCAACTTCCAAAGGCTAGTAATCAGCTGCTAGAGCTCTATATGCATTTTTGAGCAACCAAAGAATATGATAGTCGACTTCCAAGAGCTGGCAGTCAGCTATTATTTTATGCTCTATTTTTAAAATTGGTTGTTGACCTAGATTTTCACCCAAGAATTCATTTGTAAATCCTCTCTAATAATCAAAAACTAAATACCAAAAAATAAGCATCATTTATCACATAAAAATAGCTTAAGCTACCGTTTAATCTCACTCAAATCTTGGATTCAACCTCATTTTCATTAATAGGTAAAAACTCATTTTTCATAAAATGATTTAACTAATCATAAGTACATCCATACAATTTAAAACACCCAATAGCAGTTAAAAACATCAAGAATGTAGGTTTTAGCCCCTTCTCTTGTTTAAACACATGAAAATCACAATTTTTAATATGTAAATAGTAATTTTGAAATAGAGAGGATTAGGTCGTTTGCTACCTTATTTCTTACAACAAGCTATAGTATTAATATCAGATATCCTCTTAGGTTTCTCTACTAGCTTCTTGTCTCAAATCACTTTAAAAAGTTCCACTTCCTACTTAGTTCCTCACTTTCTCTCTTTAACTCTTCTCTCTCTATAAAATTCTAAATTTAGGATAGCAATGGGAAGGTTCTTACATTGTTGCCTATTTATAGGTGGTCAAAAAATTGCAACCTTTATTTGAATTCTTTGATCATTCAGCTCAAAATGATAATTTGTCCGACCATATGCCAAATTACCATTTTACCCCTGAACCATTGGCAGGAAGTTTCAAAAATCTGGTAGCTACAGTAACTCTTTTTGGCTAAAATTGTGGTTGGCTATCTTGGAATATTGAAAGCTTACATAACTTCCTCCAGTAACCCTTTTCCTTTCATCGAAGTCCCCATTCTTTTCTTTTCAATTTAATCCCTTATTCTAATACAACAAACACATGCATTTAACTTATTTAAAAACTAGCAAACATCTCTCATGTATGGAAGGAGCGAATTTTACACATTTCTACTTCCTACCCCTAGCTTAGTATGTTTTTGGAATAGTTAGGATAAGCCAATATTTCATTTGGAAGTCGCAATTGTAGAATTTTTGATATATTTATATAGATATATGTATGAAATGTATAAACTTACATGTATCCCACAATGGCTTAATGGTCCCTGAGAGATCTATCCAAAATCTCTAGAGTTCTCATAAGTACTTATTATAAATATATAACAATGTTATCAGCACTATAAGTTTATAAATATGAGGTTTTTGTATGTATGTGGAAATTTTTTTCTATTTTGTATGCTTCCGCTAATGTTAGTAATACAAGTGACATACACGAAAGTAACCAAAAATAAACTAATTAATGATCCTGGTAACATTAAAAATTGAACTAAAGTAGACTAGTAAGAAGATATTATAGTAACATACCACTTCTAAGGGAAGAGTATCTGTATTATTAAATAGGACCTATAGGAGTGGGGTGATACAAGCTCACTCTACCTAGAAACCCTAAAATCACATCACCTTAAGGTAGCAAAATACTTCTCCCTTAGAGATCTCATGTGCTTTTGTGTGTAAAGTGAGGATTTGAATTTCCTCACATTAGCATGTATCTTGCTCACCACATCCTCATCCAAACTTAGAAGCAATAACCCATTCAGCTCCTTATCCTTAGAGGTAAACATCATCAGAAGGGCTCTTAATGGGGTTCCTTCAACAAACCCTCAAAATATATATCATCTCCTTTTCACATATAAGCCTTCTATATAACATTTGCCTCCAAGCTTTTAAGTATGATTGAGAAGAAATAGAAGTTTAAAGACAAGTGATATTTTAAGGGGATTAAACCCACTACGAAAGGGTCATAATTAGGTAGAAAATGCCAAGGAAATAGAACCCTAGAATAGTAAAGTATAAGATATGGCATAGAAGGAAAAAAAATTTCCCAAAATTTTATGATTTTAAAATTGATAAGAAACTTCTAGAAGCTATCTAATGTGTGTATATATACATATATATATGTTTGAGAATAAGAGAGAAGGTTAAAAAACTACATGGTTAAAGAGAGAAGCACACTTTAGAGAGAGAAAGTAGAGAGAAATAATGATAACAGAAAAATTAGAGCGAAGATCTTGGGAATCAATTAGAGAAGGCATTATAGAACACCTTTGTACAATCATCACACATACAAATCGCATTGAAAATAGGTAATCAAGTATGCCTAAACCCTATTTGTATTAAACTCATTTTTTAACTTTTTCAATGGTAATTACATAATTTCGAGTTTTCTATTTTGATTTAGGGTTTAAAATTTCATTCTATTGATTTGAGCACTAGATGTTGACATTTTTCTGATGCATGTATGTGATTTGGCTGAGATAATGTTTTAGAGACATGGGTAGTTTTCTCTTTCCTCTAGATGATAAATTCCCTTAGTTTAAACTGGATTATACCTTGTTTTAG
Organism: Senna siamea; assembly: GCA_031216115.1. Classification (NCBI taxonomy): domain Eukaryota; kingdom Viridiplantae; phylum Streptophyta; class Magnoliopsida; order Fabales; family Fabaceae; genus Senna; species Senna siamea. Next base: position 15,030,587 of record CM062357.1, read on the forward strand.
TTTTTTTAAGGTATGTGAAGTGTATCAAATAAGAGGTTAAGTTCATGATTTTTGTTCCAATGAAAATACATGTATTAAGGCTAAAAAGGAATCAAATAATAGCTAAGAAAAATAGAGTGCAATGTACCAGTTGACTAGTAGCACATAACAGTTGACTGTTGTGTTCTATCTTTGCTTAAATTCTAAATTTTGAACCTATCAACTATAACATCTGCTCCCCCTATTTATTAAGAGATGTTTTGTTAATTTTCAATAAGTTAAATGTTTGTGTTTGTTGCATTAGATTGCATGTAGTTGCATTGGAGTCAGGGACTAAATTGAAAAGAAAAGAGTGAGGATTTAAATGAGAGGAAAAAGGTTGAGTGAAGGAAGCTCTGTAAACTTTCCATAATTGAGGGTTGCATAATGTAATATTAGCCAAAAGATTTACTATAGCTACTAAGATTTTGAAATTTGTTACCAATGGTGCAGGGGCAAAATGGTAATTTGGCATGTGGCCGAAGAAATTATTTTGAGCTAAATGATCAATTATGATCAGAATTGGCAATTCCTTAACTTCCTATAAATAAGGCCAAGTTCTAAAAGCTCATTCCTCACCTTGCATTCTGAAATCTAGAGAGAGAAAGGAAACCAAGTAGAGAGAGAAAGTAAAAGAGAAAAGATTAAATCTCCACTTTCAACAAGGATTGAATCCAGAAAAGCATTTAGGAAGGCATCTAACACAATAATCAGTTCACCAGCAAGGAAATAAGGTAGCAAAACAACTTATTCCCTCTAATTTCGAATTTACTGTGCATATGCTGAAAGTAAGATTTTTCTGTTATCTGAAGTAAAAGAGGGATTAAAAACTACATTCTTGATGTTTATGAATGCTGTTAGGTGTTTTAAACTGCATGAATATACTTATGCATACTGAAATTAGATTATTAAAAATAGGTTTTTACTTATTGAATGAATATGGGATTTAATCCAAGATTTAAGTAAGATTAAACGGTAGTTTTATAACACCATAATATTATAGCTTTTTATATGAATGCTTACTCAATAAATCATTTGTCAAAAGGCTGGGATATTATATTTATCTTTATCCTTACTTATAACTTGAGTAAGATTACTAACTTGGTAATTTGTATTGTATTAGGTTTGGAACTCAGTACTCAGGTTTCTTACTTAATTACATTGCAGAGGAAAGCTAAATATTAAAAACATTTATATACTAAAAACATCATTCATATTTTTCATATAATAAGTGCAACGTCATACATATATTTCTAGATATGTTAAGTGTTTACAATATTCCAGGGTAAGGAGGCAACAAACTTGCCACTCAAACCCTTTTTACAAAATATCTATCAGCTACTATTACTTTCACATATCCAAATATATATGCTCTCATGAGTATTTACAACAAAAAATGACTCATCCTAACTTTTTTCAAAACATATATGCAATCAAGATGAGAGGGCTATATTTTAGTTATTTACATCTTATAACAAAAGATAGATAGTCAGGCTCCTATAAACAGGAGGAACCTTCACAACAAACATTACATATATATTCTGCACGTAAGTGAAGGGCCCAACCAAGGTATTTCCACTAATGTAATATCAACTTCAAGCCAGATTAGATATCTTGCCATCTGATACACACCAGCTATTATGGTGAGAAATATATTCTCAGTAGTTAGACATTCCATTTTCTTTTAAAACACTGGTATGTACCACTATAGTGATACGAAAAATCATTCTACATTCTTTACTTAAAAATACATTTGTTTCTATTGGAATTCATGATATAACTCATTAATATGTATGACATGCATTTTTTAGTGAAAGCTATATCAGCATATCATGTAAATTCCTTATATAGATATTCTCGTAGGATCATGAAAAAAAACATATTAGTCTTGTATGTAACACCCCATCAATTAATTAACCTAAATTAATGGTGTCATTTAATTAATTGCTTGCTTGCTAATCAATTTAAGGAAGGGAAAATTCTACTTGCATAATTAAAGGGGCCCAAAATAGTTATATTGAAGGTAAGCTTGCACAAAATTAAAGTACTTGATTTAAATTTTTATCCTTTGATTAGGCTAGCCAAATTGCCAAAGAAAAGAGAGAATTTAAGCTAAATGTATATACATATAGATAACCTCATGGCAAGCACAATCACAAGTAAGGGAAGGTGACGTGAAGTAGGCAAGAAGGGAGTGCAAAATTTTTATTTTAATTATTGTAATAAGAAGCTCAAGAAGGAAAGAAGGATGCAAAAAAAAAAAAGGGGAATATCAAGGTTGCTTGTGGAAGTTAGTTGCTTGTAAGAGTGGACAAATCCAAACTTGCAAGGAAGGAAAATACAAAGAGTGCAAGTAAAGGCAAAGTGTACTTGCAAGTAGACTTTGTGCAAAATATATATATATTTTATAAAAAGAGAGTATAGAATTTTAGTCCAAAAAAAGGGGGGGGAGAAGGAGTTGAGAGATTAACTCTCTATAAACACAACAAGCCTCACTTGAAAGAGAGACCAAGGAAGAAAAGAGCAAAGAAACAAGGAATAGAAGGAGACCAAGAAGGGGACCAAGATCATTTCTTTTTAGCTTACCATAAAGGTAGGTTAGCAATTTTTTTATTTTTGTTCCATAAGTTGGTATATGTATTCCACAATGTTGCTTTCATGGAGCTAGAATAATCCTTTCCATTCTTGATTTAGGATGTGTTTTGATATAATATGCATGATAAACTTAGGAGTTGGCTATGTTGAATAAGATTCATAATGTGTTAGCCCTTTATGTTTGAGAAATAAACACAAATAAAGATGAAGTAAGATGTATGAAGTTAGCATTGGGAACTTTATTGCCATAAACACAAATAATTCATGATAAATACTATTATGAGGAATGAAATTGTGGAGGTTTAAGGTGAATAAAGATCATGGTTAGGAGGGATATTCCCATGGGAATTACTAAAATTTTAGAAGGAAATTATAGGAGATATAAATTCTAAGAAGAGTAGACAATTTTGTAGTTATTATTAATATTTTGAAGGGAATTCTATGTAATGATAAATTCTAAGAAAAAGTAGAAAATATTGTAGTCATTATTTGTAATTGAAAGGAATTTTATGTAATAATAAATTCTAAGAAGAAGTAGAAAATATTGTAGTCATTATTTATAATTTGGAGGAAATTTTATGTAAAGATAAATGCTAAGAAAAAGTAGAAAAAATTTTGTAGTCATTATTGATATTTGGAAGGGAATTCTATGTAATGATAAATTCTAAGAAAAAATAGAAAATATTGTAGCCATTATTTATAATTTGAAAGGAATTTTATGTAATAATAAATTCTAAGAAGAAGTAGAAAATATTGTAGTCATTATTTATAATTTGGAGGAAATTTTATGTAAAGATAAATGCTAAGAAAAAGTAGAAAATTTCATAGTCATTATTGATATTTTGAAGGAAATTTTATGTAATGATAAATTCTAAGGAAAAGTAGAGAATTATTGTAGTCATTAATAATAATTTTGGAGGGAAATTTATGAGAGAAACAATAGGAAATATTATTTCCATTAATAATAGAAATTTAGGTAAAAATAAATAGGAAATATTATGTCCTTTAATAATAATTTTTGGAAAGAAGTCTATGTAAGAATAAATAGAAATTATTATGTCTATTAATAATATTTTTAGGAAGGAATCTATGTGAGGATAAGTCCCAAGAAAAGTAGACAACAGTATGTCCATAGGTAATATTTTAAGAAGGAAATTAGATATAATTTCCCAGAAAAAAAATGAATAATATGGAACTTTCGAATTTATTCGAAAGTTCCGAGGAAATAAAACCTATCCCTGGATAACAAAAAGGGGGATGTAGGGTGACACCGCGCCACGTGGGGTCCCGAGTGCATACTAGCGACCTAGCGAGGCATGGCCGAAGGTGCTCCATGCTCAGAACCTAGTGTTTGCTATCACACTAGACACATGGCCGAGTGTTCACACATTACGAGGTGTGGCCAGAGGTGCTTCACACGAGTGACCTAGGGAGGTGTGGCCGAAGGTGCTCCATACCCGTAATCTAGTGTCCCAATGATTTTATGTATGTGGCCGAGTGCCCACGATTTACGATGTGTGGCCAAATGTGCCCTACATGGGCAGCCTAGCGAGGTGTGGCCAAAGGTGCTCCATGCCCATGACCTAGTGTTCGTGATTACGCTATATACGTGGCCAAGTGTCCATGAATTACGAGATATAGCCGAAGGTGCTCTACACGGGTGACCTAGGGAGGTGTGGCCGAAGGTGTTCCACCCCTGTGATCTAGTGTTCACACAACATGTATGTACGTTCTGATAACTGCATAATAATAAATTGGTACGCATAAGAGAACACTGGTCAGGTGAAAAAGATCTATAACTGTTGCTAACTACTAAATTTATCATGCAATAATTACCTATTTACAGTTATGTATTTTACTCCTAAATCAAGGATGTAGGTTGAACGTTTTTGGTGTCTGCACCCTGATACATATTAGTTTCTTTTAAAATATGAATTGCTAAGCTACTGAAAAACCTGTGTTTCTCATCTATGTGCTAATATGTATCAGATACAGACGCGTAACAGGGACACGTGGTGGTAGTACCTTTTGATTAAGAAAAGTTTTTTTGTAACCCCTATTTTTGGGTCCTAGATATACTCGAATTAGAATAGGACAGCTAATTTGATTGTATATACGAGTGGTTCTAGGGATACCAGGGAAAATAGATATGTGAAGGACCAGTTTATCACTATTTTGTGCGAAAGTCTGAGTGGCAGGCCTGTTGTCTCCTGACTTCTGTGGGACGGGTTCTTCACATATCTGGGAACAAGTACATCAGTATGTAATGATTATTATCAGACTTGTATTATTGGATTCATATGAAATACTGTATTTTCATCATGTAGCGTAGAATTTCATTATTCCGTTGTGCATGTAAGTTTTATTTTTATCTGAGCAAAAGATCCCGAACCTAATTCGTTTAATGTAACTTGAATGGTCTAACGGCTCAGAAAATAATTAAAAGGATAAGAATAATGTACCAAAGCTATCTATTGATATCGGACTGAACAACAAGACTAGATAGGGGTGTTACATTGTATAGGAAAACAACATCAATATCCATCGAAAAAAAATCATAAAATATAAGGAAAACAAACATATGTCATTAGCTAAGCCACATACAATGATAGGGATACTTAAGAGTATCAGGACACTCTGTAATAACCCAATTTTTGAAATAAATTAAATTGGGTAAAATAAAACTAGATTTTTGTCAGAATTAAATTCAGCGTAATTTTCAGAGCCTGCGGTTAAAATTTGGGAATTTTTTGGATTCAAAATTCGATCTGACAGAGAAAAACTCGATCCGATTTTAGGGAATTAGCAGGTAAATTGGAAGGCTTTAAATCCTTAAAAGAAGTTCGAATTCCTTCCATATGGGCCTATATTCTTGCCCAAATCAAAGAGGGCATTCGAAATTTATCCCGAGCGAAGTGAGAAAAGACCAAAATTCCCCTCGAGACCTTATAATTTCAAATCTTCACTTTTTCCTCTCATTTTTCCTTTCCTATCTCTCTCCTCCCTACCTTTTCTCTCTCTTCTCTCCTCTTACTTTTACGCCACTGTGCACTACCAAAAATGTCGCCCTTCGCCACCTCCAGACCTAGCCGCCGATGCAGCTCGATGCCCACGACCTCCAGCCACCATCCCCGACTGTCGACGGCTACCACAGTGGCCGAAAATAGCGTGCATTCCCCTCCATCGCAAAAATCCTCCTTCATCGTGATCTCCGCCGTTTGAAGCAGTCCGGCCACACTACCGCCACCATTGGGTAGCCTGAGATGCCAGCTTCCTCTGATAGCTTCTAGTCGGTGGAACGCCGCCGCGATGTGCCCAAAATGAGGGAAAAATAGTCTGATGTGCGTCGCACTTCGTCGCCAGAAAAAGTTGTCTAAACGGCCATGTTTCACCAAACGGACATCGGATCCAGCCTCATCGAGTTACGGGCTACATTTTGGTGTACTTTTTGACCCCAGCCATCATGCGCTACTATACGCCATCGTCCGCCGCCATGCTCCGCCGTGTGCCATCACTCGAGTTGCTAGAAAGCTTCCAAAATCAAATTTCAAGCTTTTGAAACCCCCGATACAGTTTAAAATACCCCAATTTGATGTTTTCCTATTGAAATTAACCCCAGATATGTTTAAAGATTAAATCGGCCTAGGAAGTTGATAAATTGATGTAGGAAAGCCTAATTGAAAGAAAAACCTACCTAAGAATTTAATTATTTGCCCAGGGAATTAATTAAGAGTAATTACCGAGGAAAAAGGGCCTAAAAATATACCAAGAGAAAGAAGGAGATTTAGTCAAAGAGAAAGGAAGCAAGGTAGGTTGACAATTCTTGAAAATAGTGTCCTAAGATTTCGTAGGTGTATGCCATGTTTTTACAAGCTTTCATGGGACATTGTCGCCATCTTACATTCTTGATATTATTTATGTTTTGCTGGCCAAATCTGCATGATAGAGTGGTATGTGAATATATGATAAAATGAACAGTAATGTTATGGAAATGTAAGTTAGCAATTTATTTTCTAGACCCATGATTTAGTATGCATTTTCAATGATTTTATTCCCATGGAACTAGAAAACTTGTCTACATTCTTGGCTTAGGAATATTACATGGCTTAGCTAGCATGATAAATCTAGGAGGTGGTTAATATTTGAACTGAAATTGTTCTTTTGATCATAAAGGAACTTAGCACAAGAGATCAGTGGTTTGGTGTTAGTTTAGGACCCTTTAACATGGAATAGATTTGTGACATAATGATGAAATTAATGCTAATTATGTGAGGGAGCATATCTCACTCAAATAGTGGAAAATTTTATGTTTAATATTAATATTTTTAGCAAGATATTGTATTGGAAATGCATAATTACATCAAACTATAAGAAAGGGGAATTTTTCATTGAAAGTAATAGCATCCCCAACAAAGTACATTAATGGTAATTTCCAAGAAAAGAAACGTTAATTTTTAAGTTATCAGAATTTAAGAGGGGATGTATGCTAAATGATAATTCTTAAGGAAAGAAACCTTTCATGGCCAAGTGCTCACGATTTGCGAGCAAGCACCAGTGACCTAGCGAGGTGTGGCCAGAGGTGCTCCATAACCGTGACCTAGAGTTCACGATGATTTTATGTACATGGTCAATTTTCCACGATTTACAATGTGTGGCCAAAGGTGCTCCACACGGGCAGCCTAGCGAGGTGTGGCCAAAGGTACTCTATGCCCATGACCTAGTGCTAGCAATTACGCTGTATACATGGCCGAGTGTTCACAGATTACGAGGTGTGGCCGAAGGTACTCCACATAGATGACCTAGTGAGGTGTGGCCAGAGGTGCTCCATACCTGTGACCTAGAGTTCACGATGATTTCATGTACGTGGCCAAGTGTCCACGATTTATGATGTGTGGCCAAAGTTGCTCCACACGGGCAGCCTAGCGAGGTGTGGCCGAAGGTGCTCCATGCCCCTGACTTAATGCTAACGATTATGCTATATATGTGGCCGAGTGTTCACGAATTACGAGGTGTGGCCGAAGGTGCTCCACAAGGATGACCTAGTGAGGTGTGGCCAGAGGTACTCCATACCCATGACCTAGGGCTTATGATGATTTCATAAAGGTGGTCTAACGTCCATATAACACCCTAGGGCACTCAATTAATCTAGATTGATAAATGTAAAAGTTAATGCATAAGCCATTTGTGTAATTAAGAGATAACAGGTATAATTTTATTTGGATATATTTCATTTGAAAGAGGATATCTGATTTTTATGTTAACATCTATATTATCATGCGATGCTTGCCTGATTGTATTTATGGATAACATCATGTTTTTAATATCAAGAATGTAGAATGAAATGTTTTGGTGCATGCACCCTGGTACATACTAGTTATCTTTAACCCGAATGGTTAAGCTACCGGGAAACTTGTGTTTCTCATTACTATGCTAATATGTATTAGATGTAGATGCATAGCTAGAGCGGGAGGTAGCAGTCCCAGTTTGATTTAAGTGAGATTTTTTGTAACCCTATTTTGGGTCCTAGTTCAGATATATTTAGTTTAGAACTAGGGTTATTCTTTTGGCAGTAGACAGGGGATATTTGAAGGACCGCCCATCCTTGAAAGTTGTAAAGGGGTCTGAGTGAGAGGATTTTTGTCTCCTGACTCCCTATGGACAGGTACTTCATATATCCTGATACACGTTTATAGAAATGTAACGAACATTATCGGACATGTATGTATTTGAATTACATGAATGTTTTTAATTTTCGCTGTGTAGTTTAGTACATTTTGATTTATTTCGCTGTGCATGTAAGTTGTAATATGAGTAAAAGATCTCGAACCTAATCCGCTTAAATTAATTTAATGGTTTTAATTGCTCAGACATCAATTGAAAGGATAAAAGATAATGTACCGAACCTATCTATTGATTCAGGAATTAACAAAGACTAGATAAGGGCGTTACACACTCACTAGGTGAACTTGTCCACGTACTACTACATACATGAGCAAGATAATTTTCCCTATATCTGTGGTGTGACTAATGTCACTGGTACAATTTGAGGCATCCCCCAGTGGATCCAAGTACCTCTCTGTATAATAATTACTACCTTTTGAGCAGATTAATAATATGTTAAAAATTAAGCTCACGGGATCATTGTTTCCTATAGGCAGATCATTTCCTCTCTGTTTTTGGGCAAATCATGATGTTATGGAATCACCACCCCTTTTTAGTGGATCATATTCCCAGTACGCTATTTCTAATGTATAAACTAGGATGATTTGGTTTGTACCTATGATTATGCTAAACTCTAAGTAAATGTCCCCTTTTTATAGTCCCTTTTAGGTTACACTAACTTAGAGTTTGCAATTATCATTAAAATTTCATGTTCTGTGGAATAACTAACTGCCATCCCATACTGACAGTCAATTATTTAGTTACAAACCTATCAATCCTAAAACATATACTAGAAATACTTCCTCTAAGTCCTCCTCATTGATAATTTATGTTTTCCTTTATTTGTATGTTTTCCTTTATCTTTTCTTTGTTTCCCTTCTTTATTCTATAAAGTCTATCATGATACTATGTCTTTCTTTATGTATGCATTTCTAAATATTCTTGCTCTTTAATAATGCATACATATCTATACACATATGATATTTATCCTTCCATTTTACAATTACATACTTTTAATACAAGGATGTCATGAAACTAATAATTTAAATAATGGGTAATTCCTTATTATTTTCTTTCTCTTTCTTAGTATATCCTAGCTAAGATTAAAATAAATATTACAATAAACTTATAAGGATACCTTTGTGTCTAAGCTAAAATACTTAAAATAAGGAAAATAAAATAATTTCACAAAGCATAATATTTTTATTTCCCTTTATTTAGAACCAAGATTTAGCAACATAATTTAATAAAATTTTAGCAATTTCTCTTTTATTCTAATGTAATAACTTTTCAGCTATATAGAAGGAACAAGAAAATTCACATACTTTCACTATCCAAATTTCAATTCTTTCACTCTCCTTTTTCTTCCCCTATAACTAAGCCAAATACAAACAAAACTTCATTTTTCCATTCTTTTACAAATCCTTTTCGGCTAAGGTATAAAAGAAACCAATCATAGGTCTATTACTTTTGCAATTCTTTCCTTTGACTTTTTGGTTAAACAAAAGAAAGAAGCCAAGTGATTTACGTCTCTTTCCTTCCTTCTTTTCTTCAACCGAGTGACCTTCATTAACTTTTTAACAAAGTTTCCTTTCCAATTTTTTACAAGCCTCTTAGTGAAAGAAGAAATTAATTTAATTAAATGAAACATCACTTTCCATTTCTCTGTTCCACCTCTTCATCGAATAAAATAGCATTTTCATTAAATATAAATTGTAAAATCTTCACTCCACTTATTGGCTTTCTTGTTTAAAATAAAGAAGGAAGAAACAAAATGGAACACATCTCTTTCCTTCCCTTGTTGCCTTAAAACCAAGATACTCATCACCATCATTTACAACCAATTTTTCCTTCTCAAATTTATATGCTTCCTCTCAGCCAAGCCAAGAAGATTTTAAGGAAAAATGTTGTTTTCATCAAATGGAACTATTTATCTCATTTTCATCATTTAACAGGCCTAAAACATCATTCATTATTTTCATGAGAATCTATGCATTAAAAGCTTACTTCCATAAAAATTGAATTTTTCATGAAAATGGAAGGAAATTTCTCAATTTAATCATAACACTTTAATCCATTCCAAAAACACCTAAAAATGCATCCATACAACACATTAAACACTTTTCCAATAGAAAATCAAGTAAAACAAGAATGCAGAGAATTTTTATACTATTCATGGTAGCCATTAATGGAAAATAAAAGCTTGAAAAACTACTTAATCCATGAAATTAATAGCAAAGGGAAGGCTAACTACCTTAAGTTTGCAATAGAAATGGATTTGGTTGCCTTTTCCCTTCATTTGAAATCTTCCCTCAAGCTTCTCCAACTTCATGGCTTCTCCTTCACCAAAAGCTCCAAATCGATTTTTGCCAAAAAGAAGGAGAATCTGTGGCAATTTATTTAGTGCAAAATAACCATTTTGCCCTTAATGGAAAATGACCAAAATGCCCTTCTAATAAATGTGAGAATGTCGTGAGATGAAGAGGGAGTTTTTGTTGGAATTTTACAATAGTTCTTCTTCCAAAATGACAATTTTATCCTTTTATTGAATTACCATTTTACCCCTAGTGGTAAAATTACCATTTTATCCCTATGATAAATTACTATTTTACCCCTAGATATTTTCTAAAGGTAATCATTACTTTTTAGATATTTTCTCTAGAGATTTTTTAAAGTAATCATTACTTTTAAAAATATCTAGATATTTTTTCAACGGCATAATTACGCGTAATAAATGCACCTCAATTTACGTACAAGTAATAATGACGCTTAATATTTTAAATAAACTTTTCTCTTTTTCACTTTGGTCCTTTTTCTTTTCTTTCATTTCAGTCTGTCTTTTGTTCATAGAAAATTAAGATAATTAAATTACACTTATTCAGGCATGAAAATATAGATTTATAAATTTAAAACATACTTGAATTTGGAAAAATACGGATATTACAAGTTTAGACTGTTTTTATGTGATAAATGATACTTGCACACTGGTATTGAGTTAATGAGGGTCAAAAATGAATTACAAACTGGTTCTTGGGAAAAAAATTTGGGTTAACAGAGGATTTAAAAAATAGAGCATAATGTAGCAGTCGACTTTTAGCCTTTACCAATCGATTGTCATGCTCTTCAGTTACCCATAAACGCATCTAGAGTGGTAGTAGTCGACTGCCAGGAGACTGAAAGTCGACTGCCATGCTTATATTTTCCAAAAAATTGCCAAGGACAGAACAGTCTACTGTCAGGCTTGTAGCAGTTGAATGGTAGCCCTTGGGTTTAGAAAATTTTGAGACAATAAGTTGCAAGTCGACTGCCAGGAGGGTGGAATTCGACTGGTAGGCCTCTTTTTTGGAAAAATGTACTCAATGACCTAGTTTTAACTATAAGATTGGGGGTGTTACATCAACTGACTTCCAAGATGTAACACCCCAAATCCTATGGTTCCTTTTAGTTAATTAAATAATATAATATAATATAATAGGATTGGTGAATTACTTCTACCTCTACCCTAGTAAATTTTAACTTTTATCAAGTTAAATAGTTAAGTGCTATTAGTTTAGGAATTATACACTCGGGATACTCACACATAATTTCGTAGCAAAAATGATTAAAAGAAAACATATAGATATATACATATATATGTTCACATTCATATACATAATTTCTTTTACAATAATTACAAGCTCTATATATATCAGACATATACCTATGGATATGTGAGTGTGTCGATTAGGGTAAGGAGACAAAAAGCTTGCTATTCATACCCATTTAACAAAAGACTACTAATGGATTCTTCTCTCACATATACTAATACATATATACCCTCATCCTGTACACCAAAAATCATCCTCTTGATCCTTCCAAAATAATAATAGTAAGGATCCAAGGTATCGAGCATGTCAAAATATATAACCTACTCCACTACTCCTAGAATTCCACCCCTCTTGTGGGTGAGGGAATTGAGGTATTTCTACTACAGTAATCACCCATAACTCCTTAATCAAGGTGAAATACCCCAAAAAGGGTATCTCAATCAATTCTTCCTCAATATCCAATAATATATAATACCTAGGCATCTGATACACAACCAGCATTTACATGAGAATGAATCTCACTAGCATAACAATCTATTTAAAAACTACCAGTAGGTATCGCCATACTTGTATGAAAAATCACTACAATCCATTTCATCCTCGATTAAATAAATAAAATTCTATTGGGATGCCATGCATGATATATGCCATTATTCCATCATAACATCATAATATCTACTTAAAGATGCATGCACAATTATTTTTCACCAGATGTTCAAAGTATAAAACATTTCATTTCATAATATATTCACGGTAACATTATCATATTCACATATAAAACATGAGTCAGGAAAACAATCATATCTAGCCAATGTCATATCATCGTAAGAGATATCGGGGAGAGTCATCCAGCGACTCCTCCGCATGCTTCACTCACACTCATGAATGAGTTTTGAGTGAAGTATCATGGTCCTAAACAATCTAGTAGCCCAATATCTGCCCTGTACTATCTGGAGTGTTCCCCAATGGATCCTAAGTATATTGTAGTCACTATCCTCTCTGACAGATCATCCCATGACTAGCAAAATTGATATCCCTTTGGATATTTCATTTTCCTTTCATCCTAAATAGGATCGGTATAACTCACAAGATCACTGCCAATCTCTAACAAATCATGCCTACTCTACCCTTGCGGATCATGAGGCTACAGGAACCACCATCCTCACTGATGGATCACATTCTAACACATTATTTACAAGTATATATTTTAGGGTGAATCGGCTCATGCTATGGTTATTCTTAACTCTAAGTATATGACTCTTTTTTGTTGGCTATAGAATAATTCACTAATTTAGAGTCCGCAACCATCATGGTGTTTTCAAAATCTTTTATAATTGAGTAGATGTTTTACCATCCCAAATTATAGTTCGACCATGGAATGCTCAATGACCGTCCCATACTGATAGTCAGTCACTCAACTATGAGTCTATCTACCACTAAGGCATACATTTGGAATACTTCTCTATTTTCTCTTTATATTTTCCTCTCTTTCTTTTTAACCTTATGTTACATGTTACCCAAAAATTATACTTTTCTCATGTAATGACATTAAGGTTGACTTTATTGAGCATACCCGTTAGGAGATTAGAAACTTAGACCCGCAAACTCATTCTAGACTCTGGGTATTTTATTTTAAAGGCTAGGTGGCTCTTTCAAAATAATTTCTCTATGAAAAACCATATTTTCCCACCTACCAATTGACTTATATTTCATAACAGTCAGATTATGAAGTTAAAATCTTGAAAAACCAAAAAAGCATGTTATCAGTTGAATGTTACCCTTATATCAGTCGGCTGCTAGTTAATAGAAAGCTACCAGTTAGCTGCTAGCCTTGTATTAATTGGCTAGTGAGCTACTGTCTGTGAGTAATCGACTATTGAAGGCTTGATAGTTGGCTGCTAAAAGCTATCAGTCGACTGTCACCTGGGTTTTCTGGAAAATATAAAGCTAAAGAACACAATAGTCAATTGCCATGCGCTATCAATCGATTGATATATGCATTTTCTAGAAAAATATGAAGACAAAGAACATGGCAATTGATTGATAAACATGATAGTCGGCTGCTATGCTCCTGAAGCTTCGTTTTGCTTCTATGAAACACTATAAGTCCATATTTTTAGCTCTTTTCAAGTCTAGAAAAGCATGAGATTAGTTTCTAACACTTAATTATCATTTACCTTTCATAAAAAATGCTTAAAATCATCCATCACAATGGATTTAACTTAAGTCAACTTTTATGAATAATAACACCCATTTTTCAGAATCTGTTACAAGTCATCCTAAGCACATATAATCAGTATAAATCACACAATAGATGTTATAAATACAAGAAATATAGGTTTTAACATCTCTCTCATTCAAACAATAGTAAAATCATCCATTTTTAGAAATAAGTGAAAACTTTCAAATGTGAGAGAATTAGATTGTTTGCTACCTTATTGTTGATTTGGAACATGTAAATGCTTGTTTAAGAGTTTTCTGGTGTGTAATCCTTGCCTCTAGGTGTCAAGCTTCTTCCTACAATTTTCTTCCCTTCACAATTTCTCACTTTCTCTCTCTAAATGACTCTGTTTCTTTCTCTAAAAATTTTTGAAAATTTGGGTGAAATGGTGGAGGGTTTTATATTTTTACAATTATTTATAGGTAGTTTGGGCAATTGGAGAAACTACAACCCTTCTCCAATGTCCATGTTGAGTTTTGATCATTTAACCTCAAGCAGTAATTTCTTTGGCCACATGAAGAATTACCATTTTGTCCCTAAAGCTTTGATGGGAAAATTTGAATTTATGTTAACTACATTAACCACTATATGTCATTCATTCTAATGCAACATACACAAGCAATTAATTTATTTAATAACTAAAAAACATCTCTTAATAAATAGAAAGAGTGAATGTTACACAAGATATGATCAGTCAATTGTCATGTTCTAAGTTACCTAGAAAACTTAAGATCTTAATTAGCAACTAATTGCTAACCTCTTAGCAGTCGACTATCAGCTCTCGGGTTAGAAGCCTTATTTAAACAAAGAGCTACCAATCGACTTTCAGACTACTAGAAGTCGACTAGTAGGCCTCTGTCATGAACAATATGAAATGAACTTAATTACCTACTAAACGTAACAAAGAATCAACAATTGTACTCAAACTATGAATAAGAAAAATGGGTTAAGATGACATAACAAAAAGGAGAGATGAAAGTATATCTAGCATATAAATTAAGGATTGATAGGTTTTGGATTAACTTACTGGTAGTCAATATGAGAAAATTGTTAGAAGTTCCAAAATTGAACCAGAAATTGGGATGGTAAAACATCCATTCAATCCTAGAAATATTGTGAAAACACAGTGTTGTTTTCTAACCCTAAGTTAGTGTACTCTAGTATCCATAGAGTTTCTTACTTATATTTAAATATACAATGACCTAGAACCTATCATTATAGTATATATGTTAGCGAATCATATACCTAAAGAGTGATTCACCATTGAAGGGAGATGATTCTTAAGCATCATTTACTCATTAGAAGGATGGGTGGATGTGACCTATCCTAAAAGGGAGGATCAATGATCCAATGAGTGGAAGGTTGGTACCTAGGTAAATTAGAGGACTCCCTAGGGGTATTTAGTCTAAATCCACACAATGAGCTCATTCAGTGAGTTCTAGGACAAAAAGGTACATTATGGTTAGTATGAGAGATTAATAGCCACTGATGTATTCCTTTGGTTAGCAACTTCTTGGGGATTTTCGACCAAAAAATCCCCTAGCTCTCAATTTTTTTGGAAATAATTGGCATGTGTGCCTATTTGGATCATTGTGATATGTTATTCGTTAGCCATAAGTGTGAATGTCTATATTATTGTGTTCACTTGAGAAATGAAGCCCATGTGAATATCTGTGTAACTTATATTTAGTTCATTTCATGAGTACATGACATAAGATGACACTACAAAACATCCAACGCATATGATTGATATGAGAATAAAAAATAATGCTTAGTTTTCTATGTGATCACGACTAATACCATTAATGGTTTTGAATCTGGTATGCTTGATTATTAAGAATTATTTTTTCACATGTGCATTGATGTGTCCATATGACTAGGTATATAATTATTATGGAGATAGAGGTAAACATCATCCACATGGCTAGTGTGGGGTATTTCTTATTTGTTGAAGGGTAGATACTATGGGTGGTGATAAAGCCCCTAGTAAGCTAGAAGGAATGATGTTGGTGAGTATATATATATAAGCTAAAATAATCTAAAGGGGGAAAGTCTAAGCACCTCTGTGTTGTGCTCTATAATAGAACCTCTATATAAAAGAGGATAGAAGTCATTCTATAACCTAGATTATTATTGGTCATCCACAGTATTCTCAATCCTAGTTTTATTACAAACAAGCTATCAAATTACGACATCAAAACTTTGAAGGGATAAGAATAACATGAATCCTTAATCTCTATATTTAAAATTAGTTTTATTACTTGTTTTTTTATTAAGTTCTTTATATATTTCTTTGAAATTAGTAGTTTTAACACATAAAAATATGAAAATATTAGAAAAGATAGATCCAAGAATATATTGTATATAGAGTTCAAAATTGCCTGAAAGTTCATATATACTATTAATAGAAGAGGAACCTTGTATCCATACTCCATATATATTAGCAGGTGATAGAGATAGTACTTTTAATCAAATAAATTGATTGAATATGTTTTTAACAAAACAACTAGGATGTTATATAAATTATAATTTAGAAAAACAAATTGGAGCATCAGAAGATATTATAGAAATATTACCAAAAGAAGCAAAATTAATAATTGATAAAGAAAGTCCTAGATATAGATTAGAAAGATTACAAGAGTTATCAAAACCATTAGAACAAAAAGTTTATGAAATTAAAAAAGAAATGAAAAATGTAACAAACGAATTAGCATATGTAAAAGAAAATACAAAAAAAAATAATGAAAGCATTAGAAATAGGATCAACTATAGAAGCTATACAAGAAAACTCTCAGATAAATATGTTACAAACTATAGAAACAAAACTAGAAATAATTGAAGAATAAATAAGATCTTAGCCTTTAGATGAAAATATGAAACAAACTATAATAATAATAGAACAAATACAAAAAGGACAATAAATAGTTAATAAAAATTCATGGACTATTTTTGAAGAAATTAGACAAATAGATTTAGCAAGACAACAAAAATCATGGATAAGAGAAGAACAGATAATTCAAAAAAATTCTACAGAAGAAATTATACAGCCTTTAACTAAAAAAGATCATGAAGTATTTGAACTAGCATATCAAATAGGAACTGATACAAAGGATATTTTTAGAATATTTAGAGAATCAGAAAAAAGAAAAGAAAAAGAAAACATACCTATAATAAAACTTTATGGCTAAAGTAAAATAAAAAATATACAAGTAGATTTAAGTGTAACGCCCCTATCTAGTCTTGTTGTTCATTTCAATAGCAATAGGTAGGTTTGATACATTATTCTTGTCCTTCTGATTATTTTCTAAGCAGTTAAACCATCGAATTATGTCATACACAATAAGTTCAGGATCTTTATGCCCAGATAAAAATAAAACTCACATGCACAGTGGAATAATAAAAGTATACGCTACACAATGTAAATACAATCTTTCATATGAATCAAATAATACATGTTTAATAAAAATATTCATTACAACTAATGAATCAGTCCCTGGATATGTGAAGTACCCGTCCTGTGAAAGTCAGGAGACAACAGGCCTGCCACTCAGACTCCCGCACCGAATTGTACCTGACCGGTCCTTCATATATCCGCTTTCCCTGGTATTCCCAGAACTACTCATATATACAGTCAATTTAGCTATCCTATTTTAATCCGAGTACTTCTAGGATCCAATAATGGGGGATTACAAAAATCACTCGATCCAAAGATACTGCTATCGCACGTCCCTGCTATGCATTTGAATCTGATACATATTAGCACATAAGTGAGAAACATGCGTTTCCCAGTAGCCTAGCAATTCATAATTTTAAAAGAAACTAACATGTATCAGGGTGCAAGCACCAAAAATGTTCAAACTGCATCCTTGATTTAGGAGAAAAGTACATATCAATAAATAGGTAATTATTGCATGATAAATTTAGTAGTTAGCAACAGTAAAAGCTCTTTTCACATGACCAGTATTTTCTTAAGTGTACTGATTTATTATCGCGAAGTCATCAGCACGTACGTACATATTGTGTGAACACTAGGTCACAGGGGTGAAGCACCTTCAGCCACACCTCCCTAGGTCACCCATGTGGAGCACCTTCGGCCACACCTCGAAGTTCGTAGACACTCGACCATGTATACAGCGTGATTGCAAGCACTGGGTCCCGAGCACGGAGCACCTTCGGCTTCACCTCGCCAGGCCGCCTGTAACGCCCCTATCTAGTCTTATTGTTAACTTTAATATCAAGAGATAGGTTCAGTACATTATCCTTATCCTTGATTTTGTTGGTGTCTGAGTAGTTATAACATTCAATTATATTAAGCAGATTATGTTTGGGATCCTTGGCTCAGAATAAAACTTACATGCACAACGGAATAAAAATACTACACTACACAACAAAAATTAAAAACCTTCATGAAATTCAAATAAATACAGGTCCATTAATTTCCATTACATACTGATAAGTCACATCCTCGGATGTATGAAGTACCCGACCATCAGAAGTTAGGAGACAACAGGTCTGTCACTCATACTCCTGTATAAATGAAGGACGGTCTGGCCCTTCAGATATCCGCTTTTCTTGTATACCCCAAATACAACTCATGTATACAATCAAAATATAGTCCTATTCTAAGTCAATTCTAGCTAGGACCCAAAATAGGGGATTACAAAAATCATACTCAATCAAAAGAGACTGCTACCCCGCGGCCCTGCTACGCATCCGTATCTGATACATGTTAGCATATAGATGAGAAACAAAAGTTTCCCAGTAGCTCAGCAATTCATAGTTTAAAAGAAACTAATATGTACCAGGGTGCAAGCACCAAAATATTCAATCTACATCCTTGATTTTAGACGTAATATTACACATAACTATAAACTGGCAATCATTGCATGATAAATTTAGAAGTTAACGAAGATTACATATCTTCTCGAATAACACGTATTCTTATAAGCTTAATGGTTTATTATAGAATTATCAGAGTGTTTATGCATGTTACGTGAACACTAGGTCACGGGTGCAGAACACCTTCGGCCACACCTCCCTAGGTCACCTATGTGGAGCACCTTCGGCCACACCTTGTAATTCGTGGATACTCGGTCACGTATATAGCGTAATCGTGAGCACTAGGTCATGGGCATGGAGCACCTTCGACCACGCCTCGCTAGGCCGCCCGTGTGGAGCACCTTTGGCTATACCTCGTAAATCGTGAGCACTCGACCACATATAGAGCGTAATCATGAGCACTAGGTCCCATGTGGAGCACCTTTGGCCACACCTTGTAAATCGTGGACCCTCGGCCATGCATAGATCAAAATCATGAGCACTAGGTCGTGGGCATGGAAAACCTTCGGTCACGCCTCGCAAGGCCGCCTATGTGGAGCATCTTTAACATTTCTTATGAAAAATTTAATATTTAAGGAATAGTTTGTATTTTCCTTAGAAACAATTTCTAAAGTACATTTTCCTATAAAACTCTAATAATCTCAATATTAATTTCTTCTCTTGGAAGTTGATTCCAATGTACATTTTTCTTCTAAGAATTTCAATAATAATTTTCCTTTTCTTGAAAATTTATACAAATGTGCATTTTTCCTTCTAAAATTCCAACAACTACAATAATAATTGTCTTTTCTTGGAATTTAATTCTAATGGGCATTTTTTTTCCTTATAAAATTTCAATAACTTCAATAATAATTTTCTTATCTTGGAAATTAATTCTAATGTGCATTTTTTTTCCTTCTAAAACTTCAATAGTAATTCATAATAAATTTCTGTTTCTTGAAAATTAATTCCCATATATATTCTCTTTCTAAAAATTCTAATATTTTCAATACTAATTTTCTCTTTCTTGGTATTAGTTCTATTGTACATTTTCTTTCTAGGAATTCTAATAATTTTCCTAATAATTTCCTTTGCTTGGAAATTAATTCCATTATATATTTTTTCTTTTTTTAAAATTCTAATCCCTTCCACAATAATTTTCTTTGCTTAGAAATTAATTCCCATGTATATTTTCCTTCTAAAAATTTCAATAATTTTCCTAGTAATTTTCCATAATCACAAGTATTTTTATTAGCAATCATAAATGTTTAATAACCCCATTAATTTCATCATAGAAATAACAAGTCCACTACAATATTAAGAATAGTAAACCAAGCTAACCAAACCATTAAATAAATTTCTAAATCTAAGTCCTCTCATGATCTCAAGGAAACAATAATTTAGAGATTAGCATTAGCCACCTTCTATCTTTATTATGCAAGTTCCATTAAATTTTTCCTAAATCAAGAGTGTAGACATGGGTTCAAATTCCATGGAAGCTATATCATTGAACATGCATACTCAATCATGGAATAAGAATTTAACAAATTGCTAATCTACCTTGGAAGTGGGATAGAGAAAATATTCTTGGCCTTTCCTTTGATTTCCTTGGTTTCCCCCTTGAGTTCTTCTTTACTTCCTCCTTCCTTGATCTCTCAATTCTCCCTTGATGCCTCACCTTCTCCCTCTCTTTTCTCCCTTCTTCTTTTCTTTCTCTCCTTTCCCTTATTTTCAAGTGTGGGGATTATGGTATGCCTCCCTCTTTTTTCTTTCATTTCCTTATTTTCCTTTTTGGGTTACTTGTAAATTGGTTTTCCTTCTTTTTTTTTCTTCCTTCCTATACATTAGGTGCATCCCACTAGCCACTAGTTTTGTATAAAATTCTACACCTATTAGATTTCTTGTTGCCTTAGTGTTCCTTTTCTTGCAAGTTTACCTTTTCCCACTTCCACAAGCAACCTTAGTACATATATATATTTTTAATTCTCTTCCCACTTTCCATTTCCCTTCACATGGTATGCATGCAAGATTCACACACCTGCACCTTGCACCCATTCCCCTCTCACGTAAACTCCAAGCAAGCCACACACATATGTTTATTTATTTTGCAAGCCTTACATGTGGCATTAACTTTTACTTGCATAAAATTTTAATAGTTCTTCCTTTAGTATTTAGGCTAAATACAAAAGAAGCAAGGGTTTTTCCTTTTGAATCTAAACAATTTAGTCATTTAATTATGCAAGTGAAATTTCCCTTCCTTAAATTAAATTCTTATAATTCTTTATAAGAATTTAATTTATCAACACCATGAATCAAAATTATTAATTTAAGCCACTTAAATTAGGGGTATTACACCGCCCGTGTGGAGCATCTTTGGCCACACCTCATAAATTGTGAACCCTCGGTCCACATTCATGAAATCCTCGGTACACTAGATCATAGGTATGGAGCACCTTCGGCCATACCTCCCTAGGCCACTTGTGCAGAGTACCTCTGGCCACACCTCATAATGCGTGAGCACTCGGCCACAATCTTAGTACGATCGCGAGCACTAGGTCATGGGCATGAAGCACCTTCAGCTACACCTCCCTAGGTCGTTGGTGTACACTCGGAGCCCTACAGGGTGCGGTGTCACCCTACCCTTCCCTTTTATTAACCAGGAAAGGTTTCGCTTTCACCACACTTGTGAATAAATTCAAAACCTCCCTAAAACTTAATCATACGTAAATTTCCATTCATAATATTATTTATAGACATAGCATTTTCTATTTTTCTTATGATGTACATACATTTCCATTCACAATATTAATTTGTGGACATAATTTTTTTGGCTTATTCTTGTATCCATTTTCTTCCAAGAGTATTATTAATGGGCATAATAACTTATATTTATTCTCCCATAAATCTACTTAAAAGTCTCCACCCATAATATTATTTCTGGACAATCATATTTCTACCTCCCATAGAATTTAATGTAGCATAAATTGCCATTCATAATATTATTTATGGGCATAATATTATTCTATTTTTCTTGAACTTATTCTTACCAAATTTTCTCTCAAAACATTAAATACGGAAATAATATTTTCCTTTTTCCTTAGAATTTATCTTTACAAAATTTTCTCCCAAGACATTAATTATGGAAATGAAATTTCTCATTTTATTTTCTTGGAATTTATTCTTACAAAATTATCTCTTCATAATATCAATTTATGAATATAATACTTTCTATTTTCCCTAAAATTTAATCTCGCATACATTTCCCTCCATAATATTAATTATGGATATAGTCTTTGCTACTTATTTTCGTATAAATTTTCTTCTAAGGATGACATTAATGAGCATAATATTTTCTAAGCATTCTTACCTAATTTCTAATATCAATGGCCGTAATATCTCTTATTCATTCTCACCTAAATTGCTATTATTAATGGAAATATTATATCTTATTATTTCTTTCCTAACTTTCCTTCCAAAAAGATTATTAATGAGCACTATAGTTTCTACTTTTCCTTAAGATTCATCATTACATATAATTTCCTTAAAATATTAATGATGACTACAATCTTTTCTACTTTTCTTAGGATTTATCTTGGCATAAAAATTTCCACAACTCCTAAATAATTCATACACTATATTTTCTAGGGAAATAAGTTTCCCTTACCAACTAGTCTATCTCCTTTCATCATCACATACAATTATTTATTAAACAACCATGTCTAATTACATTATTAATTCCATTTAACTTAGCTAACCCCTAAATTTATCATGTATACTATATCAAATTTCCTCCTTAATCAAGAATGGAGAAAATGACCCTAGTTTCATGGAAGCAACATTATGGAACATATATGCTAACCCATGGAAATAAGACAAGGGAATTGCTAACCTACCTTGATGGTGAGCTAAAAAGAATTAGTCTTGGCCCCTCCTTGATTTCCTTCTACTTCTTGTTTCCCTAATCTTTTCTTCCTTGATCTCTCTTTCAAGTGAGGTTATGTGGGGTATACATGAAAGGGAATTTGAATTCCCTCTTGTTCCCCTTCTTGTGAAGCCTCTCCTTCCTCTCTTCCCTTCATCTTTTCTCTCTTCCTTCTTCCTTTTCTTTTCCCTCCCGAATAGGTGTGTGTGTGTTTGGGTTAATTATTTTCTCTTCCTCTCTTGTCACGTGTTAGTGGGTGGGGGAGGTTACCAACTCCATTTTATTTCCATTTTATACTTCTATTATTCACATGACAAGGAACTACCACTCTTTCCATGCTATCTATTTTTGTCTACAAGTCTCACGTGTGCTTCAAGCACAATTTACATGATGAAGCATCTAGTGGGTTGGTTAACCCTTTGGTCAAGAAAAGGGAAGAGGGAACATCATTCATTTTTTCTTTTTTTATTCATTCTTGTCTCCTTTGCGTGCGAATGATGGTGTGTGTTTTCTTGCCACAATTTATGCACCTTCTTATCTATTTATATATATATATATTCATGTTGCATAAAGTGTATTTTGCCTTTTCTTGCACACTTGGTTTTCCTCTTCCTTGTAAGTTTAGTTTATCCACCTTCACAAGCAACCAATTCCCTTTTTTTTTCATGTGGCACAAAAGAATTTTGCAACTACTCCCTTTTATGAAAATGCAAGCAAAACACACACACACACATGCAATTTCCCTTCCAATTCACGTGGGATTCATATAGACATGCATTTTATATAATTTACTCTTTCATTTCTCCTTCCTTGAGTTAATTAAATTAATTAGTAAGCAAGCAAGCACTATAAGTTCTTTCCATTATTTGAAGCTAATTAATATATGGATGTTACATTAAGACCCGAAGAGCTTAGCAAATAAAACTTTATGGCTAAAGTAAGTAGATATTAAAAAAAAAATCTGCATGTATTATATTATAACAGAAACATCCAATAGAATCTACGCTAACTGAAGAAGTATTATATAAGAATAAATTTAATAAATAAAATATTATTAGAATCATAAATTAGTAAATTATCATTTAAAGATGAAGTTACAAAAATATATATTGCAGAAGTGCAATTATTAGTAAAAGCTTATTTTCAAGAAGAAATAAATTCACCTATAAAATTATTAATAACAAATGAAAGAATAGTAAGTAATGTGCAAGATAGTATATTAGGCATATTAACACGAAATTTCATTTACCAAAAACTTAAATTTACTATAAATACAAATTTTGCAATATCTAGAGTAGATGAACACATGGATAAAACACTACTAGTATATCATAAATTAGATAATATAAGATTATTACTAGGAGTTAGAACAATAAGTATTACAACTATGATAGGATTAGTATTTACAAATGAACATAATATATATAATAAAAATCAAGGAAAAATAACTATAGATATACATTTTATGCCAGTATTAAAAGAAATATAATTAGATCTTACTTATATAATTAGAATTAGATAGAACAAGATTATATACAAAAAGATTAACAAGACGAATAGAAGCAAATAATACAATTGAACAAAGAACATTAAGAATAAATACACCATCAATATCAACCTTAATATAAATATAAACCCACCAAGACATAGTCTAGAATATCCCAGAGAAAATAGAAATATTGAAAGGATAAGTAGATTATTGAGTTCTAGAAATATAAATAGAACAACAAATTTAAGACATCAATTAGCAGAAATATCTAAAAGTAGTAGATTAACTTAAATAAATCCACAAACACCCTAAATAAATTTAACTCAACCATAAGAGAGAGAGATATATATATATATTCCCTTAGAGGTAAAAAAGGGACCATTATGGAAACCTATAATAGCTATAATAAACTCCCAAATAAAAAAAGTACAATTCAATTAGAATACATAGAAGATACTATAGAAATAAAAGAAGGAACAAAAACAACAAGTATATTAAGATTTAATAATATAGATATAATAAATATTATATCATGGGTAAAAGATGAAATTAATATAAATAGTGAAGTAAAAATAATACTAGGAAATAATTGTTTACAACAACTTAGACCATGTAGAATACAAAAAGATAGGAGTTTATTTAATATAAACCAACAAACAATTACGATAAAAAGAATCAATTAGTTTAAATGCAGTTATATTTCATTTTGATAAAAATTAATTATAAAAAAATAGATCTAGAAAATATCATGCTATAATAAACACAGGAGCAAAATATCAATAGCCAAATATAATATATTACCACCATAATTGTGGAAAAAGAAAGAAAAGCCTTTAAGAATGCGTAGTCCAGGACAAGAAATACATATGATATAATTATATACAAAAGATATACCAATAAAAATAGGAGAATATGAGCTATTAATTAAAAATTTAAATCAATTTAATGATGCATCTAGTGATATAATATTAGGATTCGATTTTTTAGAACAATATATACCTATACATATAACTAAGAAAGCTTTAATATTAACTACTCATTGTAACCATGAAGCCTGAGGAATAAGAATTACAAAACTATATAGATAAAATGATAAAAAGTTTCAAAAAAAAAGACAAATGAAAAGGAAATACAATTTTTACCCAATAATAAACCTATAGAAATTGAACAAAAATTAGAAACCATAAAAAATATAAAATTCACAAAGACATAGAACAAAGAATTTTAGAAAACTATAGTGATAATCCATTTTATCATTGGGAGAAATCAAAACCCCTAGCAAAAATAGAGTTAAAAGATTATAATAAAGAAATTAATTGTAAACCATATTCTTAGACAAAACAAGATAAAAAAGAATTTATAAGCACATAAAAGAAATGAAAAAATATAATTTAATTAGGAAAAGTAACTCAAACTATTCTTTACCAACAATAATTGTATTAAAAAATAATGAAGAAAAAAGAGAAAAATCTACGTTAGTTATAAATTATAAAATATTAAACTCATTAGCTATTAGAAATAGATACCTTATTCTAGGAATAGACCTTTTATTAATTTAGTAAAAGAAAAAAAAATAATATATAGCAAGTTTGATTGTAAATCAGGATTTTTTAAAATAAATTAGAAGAAGAAAGTAAAAAATATATAGCTTTTAGTAAAACAGAAGGACTATATGAATGGAACATATTACCAATGGGATTCTATAATAGGCCAAGTAAATTTCAAGAATATGTTACTAAAACATTGTTACCAATTAGAGAATTTGCAGTAATATATATTGATGATATATTAATATAATCAGATACAAAAGAGATCATGAAAAACGCTTAAACCAATTTTTGGATATTATAGAACAAAAAGGATTAAATATATCACCTAAAAAATTGAATTAAAAAAAATAATATCATTTTTAGGACAATATTTATCACAAAATGGTATAGAATTACAAGAACATATAAGTGAAAAAGTATTAGAATTCTCAAAAATAAAAAATAAAAAAGAATTACAAGCAATTTTAGAATTAGTAAATTAGGCTAGAAATTATATACCAAACCTTTTTAAATTCACAGCAAAAATATCTAAACTATCAGGAAAACAAAAGTAGTAAATCAAATAAAAAATTATGTAAAAATCTACCAAAACTATTAATACCAAATTCATCTAATGTTAAATGGATAATATACACAGATGCATCTTATTGTCGAGTAGCATTATATCATGAAAATAATGAAGAAAAAGAAAAAATAACTAGGTATGCTAGTGAAAATTTTAATGAATCCCAAAGTAATTATTATTCAAATTGGAAAGAATTTTTAGCAATAGTAAAAGCTGTAAAAAAATTTGAACCATTTATTGTAAATATAAGATTCACAATAAAGACAGATAATACCCAAGTAAAACAATGGCTATATAAAGGAATAAAAACAAATAAATTAAGTAATAAAATATTAATTAAATGACAGAGTGATTTATCTTATTATGATTATGATATTGAATATATAAAAGAAAAAAATAATCTAATAGTCGATTTTCTAAGTACATGGAATCCACAAAAGTGCAAAATAAGAACTTGAAAGAAGGTCAAGAATTATCATTATCTACATGAAAACAAATGATTATGAATATCAATATTATGGAAATGCATATTAATCTAATGCATGGCTAAGTTACCAATAATATCAATACAATTAATTTGACAATTAACAATATGAATCTCTAGATTGAGCAGTTACAAAGAAAGGTCTCTAATACAGAAGACCAAATACATAATATTATTAATAGTATTCAGGAATAAAATAAAGACAACGAGGAGCCAATGAAATTTGCTGATATAGTAAAGTCTCAAGAAGTGACACAAAAAATCCAATAATCCATCTAAAAATTCATCACCAATATCCAATAGTCCATCTTCCTCCAAATCATCTTCACCAAAAACCCCACAAAAAGACCCTGATTCATTTAAAACCAAGGAACAGTTTAATTTCTTCAAAATATTAATTCATAAATTAAACCATTTAGCCATTCCTTCCAAATCAATTAAATATGTTTCTCATTATGCTATTAACAAGGCTATAATTTTGCCCGAAACTAATATAGAACTAGTTAAAGTCTTCCATGGTTATGGTTTGATCCAAACCATTTATCCTTCTAATAATATGGAAGAAATAACTTTATTGTCAAAATCTATCTAAGAAGCTACAAAACATTATTTTGGAATAGTTACTCAATATCGAATTTACATTCATTGTTATTCTGCTATTGATGAGATAACTCTAGATAAATTTTATCCATTGATTAACCTCATTAAATTTAAGAAACCATTCGAGTATAAACCAGAAGAAAAGCCTGATATAGAAGATGATGAAGATTTTTCATATAAGGTCTCTAATATCAGAGCACAAGAAATGGTTATTATTTTCCAAAAGACGAATAGAACGATAACTTCTAATGATGGACATCAATGGACTTATTTTATAGGTCCAACAACATGTATATATTTAGTTGGAAGAGTAAATAGATTCCTGAAGAATTTCCTAGCCTAGTATGAAAAAATCAAAACAAATAATATGGATAATCTAGAAAGAACTGAGAGAAAAATTTGCAGAGAACTCTCCAGATATCCAAGCCATAAATGCCATTATTGTAAAGAGACAGCAAAAGTGGTTCAAGACTTTAAAGAATGCCAGATCAATATTAGCCTACTAATGTAGATACTGACAGATTGATAAGATACAGAAAAGCAATCATCAAAAGAATTCAAAAGAAGAATTATTAAGAAAAAGTAACTACAGTTTAAAATTTGTCAAAAAGTAACTATGGTTTGTAATTATTGTAAAAAAAAAATTATACTTATGTAACCAAGGTTATTAGATAACTATAGTTATGTAACTAGGGTAAAAAAAATATTGGCTATAAATAGTCATGAATACTGTAATCAAGGATCATCGAAAACACTTGTATCAACCTTGAGAGCAACAATATTGAAGTTTCCAAATACTTGCCTTTTCTTTATATTTTGCCTTCATCAAAAATTTATCTAGAATTCAGTGCTACAATTAAGGTATGATTTGTTTCCAAATACTTGTATTATTATTTTTAGCTTTTATAATTAGGTTAAAAGGGCATTTTGGGAATGAAAAATAAGGAGGGCAAAAATGGAAATAAAAAAATAAGGGCAAGAATGGAAAAGCAATAAAACTAAAAATATCTACCCATTTTCATACTTTTTATTTTTAATCAATTTTTTTAATTATAGAACTAAAATAAAGTTTAAAACATTTTTTGTTTTATTTTTTAATTTTATTTTCTCTTTATTATTTTTAATTTTCATCTTTAATTATTTTTTTTAATTTTTATCATGAAAGTAAAAGTCTAAAACCTATTAAATCAATTTTAAATTTTTATTTATTTATTTATTTATTATTTTTTAATTATATAAAAAGATGTCTGGACAAAATATGAGGTTCACATCACCTCTTCCTACTCCAACTGATCTAACTTTTCCTTTCCCTCTTAGCATACCTAAGTATAAGATGATAAAATTTATGAAATTTATGATAAACTTCTTGCAAAATAAGTATAAGATGAAAATATAACATTTAAAGATATGCATAGGATTAATTTAATACCCAAGTGATTGTAACATATTAGAAGCATCAATTTAAATTTTGTTTCTTAATTCACAAAAAATATATGACTTTGGTGAAAACCAAACCCTCAAACTAGTCTGATGTCTTTTCGAAAAATGATACCACGAAGATGAGGGGTTGAGAGATTTTATTCCGGATAAGATTGGGCCTTAAGTTTTTCCTATTTTTCATTTCTTCAAAGATTGGCCCATATGTCAAGCTGCGAGATAAGCTACAACTTTACTATTTTAACTCTAATATCTTTTATTTATTAAGTATTAAATATATATTTGATCAATATAAAATATTTATTTTTAAAATTTAAAATAAATTTTATTTATGATTTTTAACATATAGTAATAACATTTAAATTAAAAAATTTTTAAATATATTTTTAAGAATTTATTATTTTTTTATAATTGTTTATTTATTTTTTAGATTCAATGGAATATTTATATTTAATAGATGGGAGAAAATTTTAATTTTTATATCTTTTATAAAAGAGGATTGTAATTTAAAAAAAAAGTATTTTTTTTTGTACAAATTATATTCCTACTCCAAATACTGGTAAAATGTTTCCAAAAGTCCTTACAGAACTGTATCTACTATCTATATTATGTTTGTTGTACAGTGACAATGTACAAAAGAAATCTCAGGTAGGGTACTTTTAATTAACAATAAAAGTTTAATATATGTGGTTGGAAATTAAAGTTCATATTTTTTATACAAATTCTTGCAAAAGAAAAGATGGGCTACTACGTATTCATGTATATATTAATTCAATAATTCTCATTCACAATTATGTACAAATAGGTTTGACCAATGATCCAATTCAAACATAAGCAACTCAAAATTTTGTTGCATTATGATGTGGTTGAAGTTAGTGGCTAGTGAATTCTGGGACCTCATTATCCTTATTTGAATGAACTTGGGCTACATATTGACTATATTCCATTTTCTGTTTTGGCATTAATTTATGGAATGACATACATATATATATATATATATATATATATGGGATTTTCTTTCAAGCTGCGTTAATGTTCACTTTCTTAAATATCCAAACATGCCTGAATGGATTTATTTTATGTCCAGCAACACCAACATGCAAAACTTGTTGTCTCATCTATTTATTAATTGATTGAATTTGCAGAGGAAAAAGAATAAAAAAACAAAAGACTAAACGCTGAGTTCATAGCTGCATATATATAAAATAATAATTTTAAATATTTTCATTGATTTTTTTCTTTTTCAATATTGATATATTTTACTTATGAAATTACCACATTTACTAGACATTTCAATCATTTGCATGAATAATTATTGAACTAATTATAGAAAAAGGTCAAATTCTTGACATAGAGGTATAGGCAGATGAAATTAAAAAAGAAAAAATTATTAGTACTATTGGAAATATATTACGATATTGAGATGTGAACATAAAACCTCTATAGTAAACGATCAAATTTCAGATGACCAAACTACAACTAGCTATTTATTAGGTAAATTAAACTTGTTGTTAGGTTCAATTAAACCGCTAGTAAACTAGGACAATATGATATGACTTTTAAACTTGTGGCGGTTTAAACCGCCACTAGAACTGACGATTCATGTCTCTTGAAAATATGCCTGATCTGATGCCTAAAATATAATTTGAAATACTTTTTTAATATTATTTATTATTTTTCAAATTCAAATATATTTATATGAATTTTATCATATCAACTTAGTATACTATATAGTATATTAATATTAACTCATGAAAAGTAACGCGGTCAAAATGTTTATATAAAATTAGGCTTAATATCTATGGACGTGATTTTCTTGTATTTTTTTATTAATTTTTAAATAAGTTTAAAATTAAGATACATAATTTAATTAAAAAATAATATATTTTAACTGAAGAAATAAAATAATAAGAAGAATAATTGTATCTTTTAAAATTAAATTAAATTATACACTTTAGTCCACTTAATGAATCTGTCAAAAGAAAAAAAAAATACTCCTATATATATATACCATGTTCCCCAATTTTGTTGTCTCTCATTCTTAGCCGTCCTCTAGCTAACTCAGCTCCCCTTCTCCCTGCAGTGGTCGTCGTCTCCAGCCTCGTACGGTTGCCTCCCGGTTGTTCTCTCCGGCAGTTGCTAACGGCCGTTGCCGTTGAGTTCAACGACGTATTCACGGTGGCTCTTGCCAACGTTTTCAACAATTAATTTGTTGACCTTCCTCTCTGCTTCAAATCTGTATGTGTTTTTGTACTACCTCGTCACCATGTGGTTGGGTTGGGTTTATGATATTAAAGACGTAGCTAGCTTCTTCTATATATATACATCTAAAGTGCAGTGGGATTGGATCAGATCTTCAAAAAGTGGGTAATGGAAATTTTGAGAAACAAGGATGAGAGAAAACTTGAAATACATTGGCAAAATAAAATCGAAGCACTCAAGCACCCAATATGTGTTTTGGTTAATGGAGGGTTTAGGTCAAAAGCCACGTGGTATTAGGTTTTTTAAAATGACAAGTGTAGTTTATATCTTTAAACTTTTTTTCTTGTTTCTTTTTTGATATTTTAAAATTTTAAACTCTAGTAATTTGATCCATAATAAAAATTTTAATCATGTTTTTTCTTTAAAAATTAATTTCTCCATCTATTGAATTGTTTTGATGAGACATCTATTGGATAAAAAGGATTTAAAAGTAAGAGGAAGACAATAGAGTTGGGAATTCAAGTTAAAAACTAAAATTAAACAAGGTGCAAAAGTACTATTTAAATTCTCAAATTTTGAAGTTATTGTTAAATTCATCTTGTCCATTTTATAATTATTATTAATTTCGTCTTAATTTCTTATGTGTTCTATATTTGTCATTTACAATTAGATTGTCATGTATGTAAATTTTGTTAGGATAATAAATGGTGTTAGAAGTTTAAGACAAAATGGACAATTTGAAAGTTTGGAGATAAAATTGACCCCAAAAAAAATTAGGGATAAAATTAAAAATTAATATAATATTTAATAACATGGAAAGTCTTTCTGTCCATTTTTTTAAAAGAATTTTTTTTTTTGTTTGTAAAAATCATATTCTTAGTCAAATAATGGTAATTAAAATGTTTCCAAAAGTCCTTAGAAGTGTATCTTTATTATGTTTCTTGTACAGTTACAATGTATAAAAGAAATATCTTAGATAAGGTGCTTTTATTATTTAACAATAAAAGTTGTATATATGTGGTGGGAAAGTTCTTTATTTTTAGTCGAAATTACTAATATTCAAAAGTTTATTAAACTTTGATTAATCTAATTTAAGTTAATAGAAGTTTCATATTAAGAGCAAAGCTCTTCGAACAAAAAAAATTTTTATGCACAATACTCAAAGTTGAGACTTTTAAAAAAAATAAAATATCTGTCGTTTCAATCAATTATTTGATAGTGAAAAGTTTATATTTTTTTATACAACTTACAAAAAAAAAAAAAGATGGGCTACTATGTGTACGTGTATTCGTTAATTCAATAATTCTCATTCACAATTATACAAATAGGTTTGACCATTGATCCAATTCAGACATAAGCAACTCAAGTTTTTGTTGCATTATGATGTGGTTAGAGTTAGTGCCTAGTGAAATCTGAGACCTCAGTACCCATGTATTTGAATGAACTTAGTCTACATATATTGACTATATTCCATTTTCTTTTTTGGCATTAATTTATGGAATCACACACACACACACACACACATATATATATATAATTGTCTTTCAAGCTGCATTCAATGTTCACTTTCTTAAATATCCAAACATGCATGCATGGAATCTTATATTCAGAAACACCAACATGCAAAAAATGTTGTCTCCTCTATTAATTAATTGATTGAATTTCCAGAGGAAAGAGAACAAAAAAACAAAAGACTAAACGCTGAGTTCATAGCCGCATATATATAAAATAATTATTTTTAATATTTTCATTGATTTGTTCTTTTTCAATATTGATATATTTTACTTATAAAATTACTACATTTAATAGACATTTCAATCATTTGCGTAAATGATTATTGAACTGATTATTGCACTAATTATAGAAAAGGGCAAAATTCTTGACATAGAGGAATAGATTAAGGATGAAAGGCTGATGAATTTTTTTAAAACAATAATGATCTTGAACATAGAACCTCTATATATAGTAAACGATAAAAGTTCAATGACCAAACTACAACTAGCTATTTATTAGGTAAATTAAACTTGTTTTTAGGTTCAACTAAACCGCCACTAAACTAAAGCAAGATGATATGGCTTCTATTTTTGTGGCGCTTTTAATCGCCACTAAAAATGACGATTCATGTCTCTTGAAAATATACTTAACCTGATGGCTAAAATATAATTTGAAATACTTATTTTTTAATATTCTTTATTATTTTTCAATTCAAATATATCTATACTAATTTTCTCACATTAACTTAGTATATCGTATATTACTAACTCATGAAAAGTAACGCGGTCAAAATGTTTAGAATTAGGTTTAATATCTATGAACATAAATTTTTTGTACTTTTTTAAATTAATTTTTAAATAAGCTTAAAATTAAGATATATATTTTAATAAAAAATTTTAAGATATTTTGAATGAAGAAATCAAATAATAATAAAAAAATCGTATCTTTTCAAATTAAAGTAAGTTATATTATACACTTTAGTCCACTTAATGAATCTGTTTAAAAATTACTATTATATGTATAACATATGTTCCCAATTGTGTGGTCTCTCATTCTTAGCCCTTCTAGCTAACTAAGCTCCGCTTCTCCTTGTAGTGGCCGTCGTCTCCAGCCACATATTGTTGCCTCCAGGTTGTTCTCTCCGGCAGTTGCTTACAGCCCGTTGTCGTCAATGACAGAGAAAGATCAACAAATTAATTGTTCTCTCCTCTTTTCCCGTTACTGTCATTGATGAAGCTAGCTAGGTCCTTAATCATAAACCCACTAAGCTCATTCTTATGCTCTCTTACGATTTTAATATCAGAATTGCATTCGGGGAGCCATGTCTCATTATGCATTTCTTGTTTGTTCTTTTTATATAAGATCTTGTCATCTTTTGTGATCTTTTTATTTTACTTGAGTGATTCTATTTAAAATTGATTCATCAGTATGTTTGTAATTTTTTTTTAATAGTTATTTTTTATTATAGAAATAATTTTATTGAGATATTATCGAACACTTAATTTAAATATTTTTTTAATAAAAATTTAAATATTAATTTATCATATTATGAGTGATAAATTTTTTTTTTTATTAAACTCACCTCTTATTAATTGTATTTTTGTGATCTCAATGAGTTGATAGAGAGTTAACTCAAGTTAATTTGCTGTATAAATATTTGAGGTTTGTGCAAATGTGACATTATTTACTTTTATAAGGAGAGAAACTCCAAAATTTTAGTCGAATTTTCCTGTAGAAACTATGTGAATCTTTTGTATATAAGAATTCATTCTACAATTTGTGAGTCTATTTCTAATTAATAGTAATATCAAGATTAATTCTGCATCTAATTAATATTTTAACACATAATTTAATTTATTTTCTAATTAATAAAAGTCACATAATCTATTTTTAAATTATGATTGACTTGAATTTTAAATTTTAAACGAGTATTGCTTTTTTGACAAAATATAAGTAACAGTACTAACGACTAGCTAGAGTATTAAAAATATTACCCTAACATACAATTTATTCTATTTATAGGCTTATATATACCAAATTGAGATTTAAAAAATAATATATATCTTTATATTTAAAGAAAAATAAAAAAATTTTAATTTTTAATCTGAGTGTGTTCTATTAATATGAATTATTTTTTATTTTTTAAAATATAAAAAAATATATCGTTTGTTAAATGTAAAAAATTCAAAATCAATCATATTCCTAATTTGAGGGTGTAACATAATATATGTTGTTTGTGTTCATATTTGCACTTGTAATTTTCTGCCTTTATATTATATTATATTATAAATATATATATAAATATATATATCAATTATGTCAAGCTAGAAATGAAAAAAAGATGGTCATCATATATATATATATATATACACACACACATATACATATATAAATTTTTAATTCCAAAGGCTGGGAACTCATATTATGCTTGTTGTACAGTTACAATGTACAAAGCAAAGCTAAATAAAAATTGCAGAAAACGCAGGTGTCGAATAGAGAGAGAGAACACGAAGACTGAGTTAGCTTTGTGGCAGAGCTCATGATACTATATATTATTAATTGTACAAATTTATTATTAATATATATTGCATGCCAAGTAGAAGTATGGCTACTACGTGTACCCAATTATCTGAATCTCAGTACTTGGTGACATATTCCAAATGATGTTTACCTAATTAAGGAACTCAAGGTTTTGTTGTATTGTGACATACACGTACATTTTTAGTGTTCATGGATTGTGAATCCAGGGGCTTCGAACTTGGACTAACATATATATGACTATACTCACATCATTTTTTCTGGCTCGCATCAATTCATGGGATGCATGCTACATGTATATATATAGGCGTGTCTGTGTCTGTGCGTCTTTAATCTGATCCTCTGCCATATTTTTTAGTGACGATTTTTTTCGTTGCTAAAGTACAGAAAACTTAAGACAGAAGATCCAAAGTTTTCATTAATATTCACATTCTTAAATATCCAAACACGCGTGAATTTATATCCAATGCTGACAAAGGTGAACTTTTTCAATCTTATTATTATACTAATAAACTATTTCATATTTCAACGCATAGAGACAAATAACTATATATCACCATTTCCATATGCATGCATCTAATTATAATATATATTGAATTGTTATATTTTTAAAGGAAATTAAAATATTAAGTGACTAAAACTGAATAATTATATTGGTTCAAGTGTAGTAATTTTGATTGAAGTTCATCATCTATACCTAAAGTTTTTTGTTATCAATTAATTACCAAGTTAATTAATATATTCACCGCATGCATAAATTTACATATATTTTTAAAATATAATATAAAATAATTATTATTATTATTTTAAAATAATAAATTAAATAATAAAAAATTATTTAAATTTTTACTTTTTTTTATAATTTTTTATTATTTTTATTTTCTCTCTCATAATCTTATATCATATTTTTTTATTTTATATTATAAAATATATCATATTAAATATCACTGACCAGAAATCTTAAAACTATTATAATATAGATATAGTATAAATTAAATTAAGCTAGACACAAATTAAGCTAATTGATTTAAGGCTCAATTATTACTTAATAAAATATAAATATATGTAAATCAATCTTACAATTTTTTTCTTAAAAAAAATCCTTATGCATAATGTCGTCTCGATCTCAAATTATTGCAAAAGAGATGTAAAGCTAAAAAGTGTATAGGTTTGATTGTTTTGTTGTGAGAACTCAGGAGTCATAAATCAAATGATGTGTACAGTTGCAATTTGTGAGTATTGAATCGAGAGACTATTGCTTGGCTTTATTTGAAGTTGGGCAATCATCCTTACTTCTTAGATCCTCTGATTTGGCATCAATTTTTGGAATATTATTCATAGGATTGATTGTCTTTCATGCTTTTGTTTTTCAATTCAGATTATCCAAACCTGCAGCAATATAGTAAATGTCGACAAAAATGTACTTTTTTGAATGTGGTCTATAAATTATATATTATATATATTGAGTTGAGACGGAAATATACACACACATGAAATGTTCAAACCCAAACATTTCACAATATGCATGCATCTGTGACTGAGTTACAACTTGCTCATTAATTATATATCTCAAACAATTTTTTATCATTATAAATTTGGATAGATATTTTTTTAGCTAGTTTATGTATTATATATGGTACTTAAATAATTTATTAAATTGTTAGTTCTGAACAACAAAGTTATAACAAAGGAAATACTTAATTAAATTAATGATTTAATTCTTAAAATAAAAATTAATGATTTAATTCTAAACCCTAATGAATCAAAATAATTTCTTTATAGACAATTTTTTATTAATAAACAAGAGCTTATGTGATTACGTTCTCTTAATCATGACCTATACTTTTTCCCAAAACAAATTTTTATTTAAAATATAGAAAAGTACTCAATTTTACAAAATTTGTGTAAATGACTCAATTCGTTTAAAAAACATTGACACTTAGACTAGTTTAGATCACAAATTATATTAATGTGGACTCTAATTTATTTATTAGGAACAATTTGTTTAAACGAATGACCAAGTAAGAGAAAATATTTAAGGGATTAAATGAAAAAAATTTATTTTTAGAAGATCAAATTGAGAAAAAAGTTTCTTTTATGTTATAGAAAATAATTTTTGAGCTCAAATTAATTATCTTATTTTTCTTGTTTTATTTCAAATAAAATTTGTTTGAAGCTATATTCAAATAAAGTTTAAATATGATTATTAATATTTATCACTTGGCACACATTGATTAAACTTGGTTACGGTAAAGGTGTAAGTCATCTGTGTTACTGAAATCTAATAACAATATTCATTTAAAAGGATAGGTCTTCTCTTTAACTTTAATCTTGTTATGCTAGTCTCACTGAAACTACTGCTCTATGCCAAGGTTATAATGAAGAAGATCAATCTTGTCGACTGATAGTGATGACACACAACCAAGTACACATCTCTTATCTTCTTTACTTTATTTAATATTATAAACAATCATGTATGATTATCGGTTCCCACACTGTAGACTTAAATTATTAATTTACTCAAAAATGTGTTAGAAAGAAAAAAGTTTAGGTAAAGATATTAAATTAAAAGAACCATATATATGATTTCAACAATTAAACTACATATAATTAGCAAAAATTTTATCAACTTCATTTATTTAATCAATTGGCCTTTGAAAAAAAAAAAGTTGAGAATAAGCTAAAGAGGGAGAATGATACAAAAGCTCATAAAAAAATAGCCAAAGTACATATAAAGTAAGTATATATGCATACGATTGATTCCATATAGGGATAACTAAATTAAGAAACTTAATTTGAGCTATTCTTTTTTTGGTAGAATTAATTTGAGTTTTTTTAACGATACATATTGAAAACTTGAACTACTAGAAGAAAACAGAAGCCTTGCAGGTGTCAAAACGAGACAATAGAAGTTGCAATATGTCAAAATAAAGATAAATCCAAATAAAACTTTTTTGAGTGCGTATAAAACATTCTGATTAACAAATATCACTATTCAATTCAAACTTAAAAAAAAAAAAAAAAAAAAGGAATTTGAAAAAGACACTCTTATTTTATTTAGAAAACCTAAATAATAGGTTATCTACAACTTTGTCAAAATATTGACTAACTAAACTTAGAAGAGCTACTAGTATAACTTTTAATTAGAGATTTCAAATTGTTTTAAGTGAAATTAAATTATTCTTATAAGTAAATTAAATGAAATTAGTAAGGTTCCCTAGTTTCTCAGTAAACGGGAGTACCGTTTTGCCTTTGGCGCAATTGGAACTTCGAAGAGACGATGAACGACAATACAAACGTGAAAACGTCGTCAAAGTTTCGAGAGTGTTGTTGGTGCAAGACAAAATATGAGACATCATGCTCAATTAATTAGTGATAGTGAGGCAATGCCGGGAAAAACCCACAACTTGCTTGTACACTAGCCGGAAGACGGCTACCACCCCACGCTCTAATATGGCGATTGTGCCACACGCGCCATGCACTTGCACATCCAGCCCGCACAGATTCATGTTGTGATATTATATTATGATTCTTATTATTGTTATTATTATATTTCTTCACCTTCATCATTATTTCTTCAACTCCTCCCTTGATCTCTCATATTTATGACCAAAATTGCTCATACTCATATTGTACTCTACATGCAGTGTAACTAAACAAGGAAACAAAGATAATGTAATTAAAGAATATATAATCCACTACGAGAAGCTTATAAATAGATTGAAGTTGAACTCTAGAGCTCAATTCACAAACAGCAAGAAAAACAAAAGAATAAGAAGAAAGAGAAACAATGGCGGGAAAAGAAGAGGGTGCTAGTGCTTCTAACCATACTCCGTTTACTAGTGCTATGAGTCTTGAAGATCAGTTGGGTGTGTCTTCTATACCTCAGCGCTATGTTCTTCCTCCGTCACAAAGGCCAAACCTTCATGTTCCAATCTCCAACGCCCTTCCTATTGTTGACTTGTCCTCTTTGAATCATCACTCACTTAGAGCTCAAACCATCCAAGACATTCGAATGGCTAGCAAAAACAATGGTTTCTTTCAGGTATATAAATATATATATGTATGTATGTATGTATATATAGCTCACATGCATGAACATTCTTCTTGTTCAATTTGCATACTCTCATGATTCATAAATCTCCAATTGCATGGAATGTTACATAAAATGTGCTCACGCCGTTTTCCATAATTGAACTATATGTTACATAAAGAAAACAGGACATTTTTTATACTCATCAAGTGGAGCTGCTCAAAGTACTTGGGAGTTCTTGTTTTCTTTTAATTTCTCAAGAGAGGTTAAGTAATTATTGTGCAGATTAATTAAAAGTACACGTGACTAGTTCTGGGTAATAAAAAATGAGCCAACCTCTGCATGGTTTGAACAGTATAAGTTTTCTTTTTCTTTTATTTATATTTATTGGAAATGCAGTTATATACTTATGTATATGCATATTTGTTCTATGCATGCATACATTGTCATTACCACTTGAATTATGTAGTGACATAATAATTCTCTTTTTTTTTTCAGATTATTAATCATGGAATTGAGCAATCCATAATCAAAGATGCCCTTGAAGCTGCAACAGAGTTCTTCAACCTGCCTCAAGAAG
Source organism: Senna siamea (assembly GCA_031216115.1). Classification (NCBI taxonomy): domain Eukaryota; kingdom Viridiplantae; phylum Streptophyta; class Magnoliopsida; order Fabales; family Fabaceae; genus Senna; species Senna siamea. The sequence goes on from CM062357.1 coordinate 15,070,381, forward strand.
AAAAAATGCGTTTATTTTCAGACGATGTTCACAAACCTGTAAGGTATGGAACAAGCCTAAATCAAGCTAAGGATGAAGTTTACTGCTGGAGAGATTTCATCAAACACTACTCTCATCCTATCTCAGATTGGATCCATTTGTGGCCGTCTAATCCACCAACTTACAAGTAAGTAAATGAGACCCATTACGTAAACTGTTACCTTAACACCATGAAGCTTGCTTATATACTCTGTTCATTCACTAATCTAGTTAAATGCAGGGAGAAGATGGGAAACTATGCAAAGGCTGTGAGACTGCTACAAATGCAACTAATGCAAATAATATTTGAAAGCTTGGGGCTAAACCCCAATTATTTACAAGAAGAAGTGAATGAAGGGTCACAAGTGTTAGCAGTAAACTGCTACCCAACCTGCCCTGAACCTGACCTTACTTTGGGAATCTTGCCTCACTCAGATTTTGGCTCTCTCACCATATTGCTTCAGACTCGTTCAGGGCTTCAAATAAAGGACAAGACTAATAATTGGGTCTCTGTTCCATTTGTGGAGGGAGCTCTGGTAGTGCAATTAGGAGATGAAATGGAGGTTCTGAGCAATGGACAATACAAGAGTGTGATTCACAGAGCCACTGTGAATGGAGAAGAGAAGAGATTTTCCATTGCGAGTCTTCACAGTTTCACAATGGACACAAAGATAGCTCCGGCACCTGAGCTTGTGGATGAGAATAACCCAAAGGCCTATAAAGAATTCAGCTTTAGAGAGTTCCTTGAGTATATCTCATGTAATGATGTTTCAAAGCAAAGGTTTATTGACACCTTAAAGATGAAGCCATAATATATTTATGGTCAAATAATTAAATATTGAGGACGTGTGCGTATGTGTGTGTTTTTTGCCTTTTTTTTATTATTTGTCCTGTCTCCTGCTTTTGTTTCTTCCTGCCTCCTCTCTTTTGTTTAGTTTGGTTATGAAGCACGGTAGACGGTACACATTAAGCCCTCTTGGCCGCAGCACCTACTTTGAAACCCTAGCAAAGCATCACACTTGCTCTTTGAGATGCCCTTGCATATGCAGTCGCAGCGCCCATCCTCTTTCTTTAATTTGCTCTGTTTTTTCTCTTTCACTTTTCCTCCTTTTATGGAGCTTTTCTTCTTCCATCAGGAAAGATTTTCTCCTCCTTTCATCTTTGAAAGTTTTTTCTCTCCTTTTTTGTATGAGTTTTTCCTCCCTTCTACGGGAGTTCTCTGTCTTTTTGGAAGATGGTTTTGGTGGAGTTATTTTGAAGAAATACAACATCTATTGGAGTAAAGAAAACTTTTTGAGAGGGATGAGAGATGTCTTGCTTCTTTGTCCAAATCTTCAAATTTTTTTCTTTAATCTGTAAAAATGTTGTAAGTTGAATAAAAGTATGTGGTATTCTTGTTTGATTGTGAAAGATCTGATCTTATCTTCCTTGAATATGTTGCCAAGAATTTTATTTAGGTTTTTCTTATCTTCATGTTTTATTATTTAGGAATGGAGTTCTATATTAATGTTATATTTGTATTTTGTTGTATCTCATTTCTACAACCAAAAACTATGAAGCTTGCTATCACACCTACTTATAACTTGATGTGATGGAAAAAATCATTTTTTATTAGTCTAAAGAGGATCCACATATGGAATGGTCCAAGAAATTGTATTTTCCCCTTTGGGCCCACATAGAGTTGTTCCTAGGTTCTGTTGGCCCAGTAGTATCGGTTCTAACTCCTAACGGTGGACATAGGCATTTGCAAATAAAAGGATTCACACAATAAATAGAGAGACACAGAAATTATGAGTGATCAATGGAATGAAAACGTCGAGTTGAATCTAATGACTTCATGTAAACTGCTAAGCAGGTAATCAAAGTGGAGCACCACACAATCATATAAATAGAAAATTTTTTGAGGTACCAAATTTAGACTCTTGTGCTGCATAATTGATATGACTAATCTATATTCCTTTTGTATTCCTTCAAAACCAATCCAAACGCAAAATCCAATTTGATTCAGAGGAAACTAACACATTCTTTTGTTGGAATTCCTATTACAAATGACAAGGTAAGGGAAGAAAAACGCGTGCGAAAATTTAAACAAAGTAATTCTAGGATAATCTTCGGAGAAAATTTTGAGCTACAAAATTTTCATATATATACTTACAGTCACAGATTGCAGAAGCGATTTCAGAATTGACCCAATCTTTTCTGTGTATGTCTGCACCACTCGCGAGCTTCTTCTTCCGAATCTTATCACGTTGCTTACTGCCTCTCTGTTGTGGAACCCAGACGAAGGTTCTGAACTGAAAGGGAGGTGAGTTTTGGTTGTGTGCTTTGCTGTTTATGCAATTACCATGGATAACAACTATCGTCCAATGATCTAGCGGGATTTGTAATATTTTTTACATTATTATTTTACTTTTTTATAAAAGAATTGCTGTTTATGCAATTACCATGGATAACAACTATCAGACATTGAAGCAAATTTATTTCAGGAATCAAGAAGATAGAAAGAAAATCACGAAACACTTTGTACAATACAATATATTTAAAGAATTAGAATTAAATGACTTATTTTTTGAGTCTTTTAATGGTATTGGTAATGGCATTATTCTTTTTTAGTATAAGTAATAATGCAACGTGTTAATTTTTTTAATAAATATATATTTTCTAAGATATTATTACCATACAGACACTGATCCAATACTTTATTGATAATCAAATTAATAATTAAGAAATAAAAGTACATTTGAATATTTTAATTAAATATCAATTTCAAAAATTTGAAATTAGCTTATAAGAAAACATTTATAAATTCTAGAAAAATATTTTTCGATTGAGTCAAATTAATATAATTATATGAAATACATGTACATGTGTGTGAATATATATATATATATATTTGTACACCCTAAACTTTAATCATGTGTTGGATATATTCCTGGAAAATAAAAACTTGTATTTATAGGAATTTTACTTTTGAATCTGGTTTTCATCCTGTGGATCCACCAGCTTGTGAATCGGAGATGCTACTTTGAAAAAAAATTTGTTTTTAAGGATATACATTGTATTATTTTATTTGTGTATTAATTAATTATATTTAATTAATTTTTTTATTTTTTTAATAGTCTATAAATTTATTAATATAAAATAAAGAGTTAATTAAATATTATGAATAATTATGAATAATAAAATAGTACAATTTATAAACATAAGAATCTCTCTGCCAACTTTCACAATTCAGAATAAATCTTCTTTAGTTAAGTGGCAATTAGTGAAGGAACAAAATGATGTAATGTCGTAATGTGAAATTAACATTTGACGACATTTTCATTGAGATTTTTAAGTGAATTTAATTACAAAATATTGATTTTAGTTTTCATTAAGAACTATAATCATAATAAGATATGATAAAAGTTGCACAAAATTGATTCTTAAAAATAAATCCTAGCGAGTACCATGAGAAGACATTTTTGTAGACAAGAAATAATTATGTGAACAATAGATGCAATCAGAGACAAAAATATATATCACTATCATCAGTAAGTAGAATCTTTTGCACAAACCATAGCATTAACATCTAGTTCAAAAGAATGGGATCATCTAGGCCAGTAATTCCCAAGCCACCCAGAAATTGTAGGACATAGGTCCACTATTTAGTGACACAACAGACTTCATGCACAATAGAAACACGGCAGACCTAATCAAATTGACCCCAACAATAACATTTGCTTAAGAGCAGCACCCACTTGACTGTGCAACAGGCTGTCCTTTGATCTGCACTGTTGCTGGCCTTCCATTATTTGCAGCTGGTTGGCTTGCCATTCTACATTCACGACAAACACAGCTATTCAGGTAAGACACACACAGATATTGTTACCATAATTAGTTTAGACTTTCACTCAATGTTAAATTTGATCTTTATAATTTTTGCAACTATTAATTTGGTCCCTGATTACATGTTTCATGCCAGCAAAGGGCATAAAATGCATTAATAAGAGTATTCAGGTCATTTCTTCATGAAGGCATAATTATTGCAAGAGTACTTAGGTCATTTTCCTATGTAAGATAATGCAGAGTTATGAGGAAATAACTTAAATACCCTGGTATTTTGATCAAATCACCTTATGTGTAGAGATATATATATTTAAATATATATATCGAAACACATGCTTCATTTACAAATGACTTTTCCAGGTAAGTTATAAACTAATTTCTGCCTGGGCTTCCATCTAAGTTTTAACAGAAAAAACATGGAACATTTGCAGTTTCCTGTAATAAAATATATATATTTTATTGCACAGGAATGGATACCTATTCTTGATTGAAGCAGCCATGGCCATGAATGCCTGTTCCACATTTGTAGCATCTTTTGCACTAGTTTCCATAAAAGGTATACCAATTTCATCCGCAAATGCCTACAAAAGGAAAACAGAGTCAAAAAGGAGGACAGGGTAGAGCCATAGAGGGTAAAAGAGAGGGAACATAATATAGCATCTACTGACCCCATGACAAAAGAACACACTCAAATGGGAAGGAACAGACAGATATATGACAAAGCAGTACCTTAGCTGTTTCATATGAGACAACTTTGTTTGCTGTAAGATCAGACTTGTTTCCAACCAAAAGTTTGTTAACATTCCCACTAGCATACCGATCAATTTCACTGAGCCACTGTTTCACATTATCAAAGCTCTCTTGATCTGTCACATCATAAACAATCTACCAGAGGAAATCAGTTAGTTGAGGCAAGGTTGGGGAACCCCACAAGAGAGGGAACTCTTTAAAATAAAGATTATGTCAAAAAAACTCATCACTCACAATGATCCCATGTGCCCCACGATAGTAGCTACTGGTGATTGTCCTGAATCGTTCTTGCCCAGCGGTGTCCCACTATATATTCAACATGGCAAACCAAGTAAGAAACAATCTGTCAACATAAACTTGACAAACTTGGTTTTAATTATCCACATAGTCTAGAAAGTAGAAAAAAATACAGTTTCTTAGATGACGGCCTTAAACTTAGAAATGAAAATAAAACACATTACCCTCATGGGAAGCATAAAATATGTCCTTCAAAGATTAAAAGCAGTTAACTCAAGCCTAGTGAAAATATATTATCTGCAAATTGAAAGGCAAAATAAAGGCCATTGGATTCATACAATCTGTAGTTTAATTGTCTTGCCATCCTGCTCCACAGTTCGTATTTTCTGCACAAAATAACATGAGATAATCAGTTTCAGACACAGTTCTCTATCAGTTCAAACTACCACTTAGCAATTATGTACTCACAAAATCAACTCCGATGGTGCTAATATAACTCTCAATGTATGAATCATCCTGCAGAGTAAACATAAAAATTGTCACAAAGGAAAAAATATAAATTTACTTCATTCAGTCCCTTAATGAACCATCACCGAAAAGGGGGTGGAGATGTTGAGCCCTAACCTTCCACAATGACATACTATTAAACCACTATAAGCATTAAAAGGAAGCAACAATCTCTACATTAAGTCGACACAAGCTTTTCACTTGGAAAGGCCATATTATTAAATAAGAAAAATGCAGCTAAGTAACAGAACCAAACAGGAGCATCTGAGAGTATCTCTTGGGCAAAATAGAAGCTATCATTGAAGAAACATTAAAACTATAATAATCATATCGAAACAACACAAAATCCATATATAATCTTATTTTATGGCTGCATATAATCATAGTACAAAACCTACAACAAGACATCCTATTGAAGTCAGCACCATCAATATTCTCAAGTCATTCTAAAGAGGTTTCTACTTTATCTAGGCACCCTGCTCTGATGCATAAATAGCTTAAATCACGCAGTTACCAATTCTAGCAGCTCACTCAACAAACATCCCAAAATTCTTTTAGTCTTCTACTTAAAAAATTAATCGCAATTTAAATTTAAAAAAAGGAAAACCATTTGAAGTAACACTTTAAAACATCAAAATAATTAGATAGCTTACCGCAAATCTCAGAAGGAGGCATGATTTTCCAACACCAGAATCTCCAATAAGAAGAAGCTTGAACAAATAATCACTGTTATAGAAGGACCAGAAGTGTGTTATTATTAAATGATTTTATTTAAAATAATGTGAATTGACCTTACAATCTCAGCTTAAAAACCAGATAGAAAATGTCAAAATAACTCATATCTATAGCCATAAACCATTTAACAAATAATACATATTACAAGAACCAACTAGGAAATTCAAAAAATTGCATATCATTTCTTAAATTGATACATGAAAGTTAACAAGAGCTATCTTTCCCTTTAATTGATTTACTACATGGGCTAAAAGTCCAGTCCATGAAGTTATTTCTTAAAGAAAAGTTTGTAACGCATATATCCCAATCAAATTTGATTCTATCAATTCAAATCTCCCTTGACTGCCCACTCTGTTCAGTGCTGTATTTGTCAGAAAAAGCATTGTTATGATTTTATCCAAAAAAAAGAAGCAGGAGTTATGAAATGTAACAAAGGACCTCATTTCAGTAAGCCAAAAGGTCATCAATTCAGAATAATTCAACCTTTTAGAAGGATCCACACTTTCCTAAACTACCACTAATTATAATATTAAGCATAGTGGGGAATTTCCATGTTTTATTGCCAGTATGCCAATTGAATAGTATATGGGTTGTGTTTTGCAATTCTAGCAGAACCAGAGAATATAGCAGTTCAGTTTTCGATTTAGTTAGAATATATTTGATTTATGCATCGATTCATTGAGACTAGAAGTATGGAAAATAAGCATACATGTTAAAGTGAGTCTATGAAATCATCCATAAGGGGCAATTTCAACGTAACTTCGCAGCTTTAAGATAAACCGTAAAATCAAAATCCACTTAACCCTACGGAATCCGAATTCAGATTGTTAGAAATATAGATATCAATTTAATGTATTGGGTCTGAATCCAGAAACCTGATGAATCTAGGGTTACATAGGAACTCATTTAATCACAAAATCCAAAAAAAAAATTAACCCAATTAACAGCCACTTCATTTACCCTTTTGAAGAACAACAACAAACAACTGGAAAACAAATAAAACTCCCAAGAAACAAAATTTTGATTCAACAACAGCCCCAAATTCAAAGCATATGGAAAATTTGAGGAAAAATAATAAAAGAAGGGACAGACAGAGGAACCTACTACTCTGGATTCATGGCGGAAAAGCGAATAAGGACGTGAAGTTGCCGGAAACAATGGATGTGTCGGCCGAGATGTCGCCGAAATTAGTCGGTTCCGCAACTTCACCACGAGACGAGATTTTAGGAGAATCGTGTCAAAGAGAGTTGAAAAGATGAAAACGTCTCTTCCTTCGGTTTTAAACTTGTGGGTACTATTCAGGCCGAAAAAGAAAAACTTGTGGTTACTGACAGATACGGTGAGTTTTGGTTTTCGTAATTCGTTGGCCTAATTTTAGTATAAATATATTTGATTTTGTTTGCGGTAAAAATTAGTTTTTATTTTGTATTTTAATAGGTTTCATAACATAAAATTACTGCTCATGTTATTGAATTTCTATTTTGAGAATTAAAAAAGAGAGAGCGTACGAGGAAAATAATTCTCAGAATGTAATTTTTTTTGTAATTATTTTTTAAAAAATAATTTTATTTAAAATATTATCAAATATTAAATATAAATAACTCTATTAACAAAAATTTATATTATTTTAATATATTATAAGAGAATATATCTTTTTGATAAATTTAATATTCTTTGGTTTAAAAAGTAAATTTAAATCATTTTATGTAAAAATTAAAAATGTAAATGAATCAATTTTTTTATAAACTATTCAAATTTAATTTATCAAAAGTTATAATAAGAGTTAGTTTATTTAATAAATAAATAAATTTAAACATTTAATATTTAATTTGTTAAATTTTTAAATAACTAAATCAATAATAAAATATTATTTTATATAATATATAATATATTTTTAATTTAAATAATATATGTCGTAACTCTATATATATATATATTTAAAAAAATATTAAATATAAATTTATATAATTTATATAAATTATATATATTATATGAAAGTTAATAATTTTTTAACTTAATATATTTATAACATTGTTTTATAAATTGTATCAACTGAGTTAGATTATAATTTTTTATTCATTTTAAAACTTAAATTCGTATTTAAATTTATTTTATTTTAAATAAATAATTTTATTTTATTGTATAAAAATATCTTTTAAAATTTCTTGTCATTATTTTCTACTTATTTATTTCAATTTTTAGAAATACATAAAAAATATTTTTTTAATGAATTGTTTCTTCCCTTTTTTCTCTTAATTTTTTTTCATTTTCTTAACTCACATTATATCTTTTTCTCTTTTTCCTAAGCACCAAGTGGCAAAAGGAAAAAAAAATCTCTCCCACGCTACGTGATGGAGGCTCTCTCTCATGCTATATTTGACATAACTCTACTTAGTCTATAAAATTTTTTATCCTCTTCCCTCTCATTTCACTTTCCATCATTCTTTTTCAAATTTTTTTTAAACTTTTTTTCTCTCTCTCGTCTTTCTCCATCTATCTTTTACAAATTTCTCTCATCGCTCTAATTTCACAGAGTATCAGTGTAGGTGTAACTTATATAATCCACAAAAAATAATAAGGTAGATTGACAAAATGCTAACTTGTAAGGATGCAAGTAAATTTAATCCAATTCACCCAACTTATAGATTACACAGATTTGGATTGGGTTATTCATTTTTTTAATTCTTTAGTTTACAATATATCATATATTAAACAAATTTATAATTTAGTAGATGAAATTTTATTTTTATTTACTGTCATAAAATTAACTTATTGAAAGAAACTTTTTTTCATCTACTTCTCTTATTTTTAATTTTAATTAATGTAGTTGATTTATTATAAAAGTAATATAAAATTAATTATATTATTTTCTCTCTACTATCATAAAATTAACTTTTAAAATTCAATTTAATTATAAAATTAATTATATTATTTTATTTCCACTATCATAAAATTAACTTTTAAACTTGTTATTGTATATTCTTTTTAAATACTTATCATAGTATTAGCATCAAACATACATCAACTAATTAAATAATTAGTTAATTACATATATTAATAAATTCAATTCACTAATTGATAGTTCATTAGGTTAAGCATAAAAAAATTTTAAAATAATCTTTTAAAAAATTAGATGCTCATAATTAAAAATATGAAACAAAAATTTTAAAAAATTACATGCCAACTCACCATAATATGAGCTGAGTTGGCACTTTTATAGTGGACAACCTCAATTCAGCTCATTTTTGAGCAACTCATAGTAAGCCAACTAGTAAGGATCGGTTGACTCATTTTGCCAATTCTAATTCCTCACTTTCATCCATTTTATCTCTCTTTTTATCACCAACTTTTTCTCTTCTCTTTTCCTCTCATCTCTCATCTCTCATCTCTGTCTTTTTTTATTCACCCGTTTTATTTCTCTTTGAATCACTCACTTTTTCTCTTCTTCTTTCCTCTTATCTCTCATATCTTTTTTTCTATTTTTCTTCTAAGATTAGTTATTAGTGTTTTCTCTCTCTTTGTTTTTCCTTTCTTATTATTTTTTACCCTCTGAATCGATCAATTTTTAAATTATTTTTTAGGTTTTGATCGATTCTTTTTATTGATTTTTGATCAATTACACCAAATTTTGACTAATTTTTTAATGAATGATTATAAGGGTTATCCGAAAAGGTGCTATGATTAATTCATCAATTTTTCAATCAAATTAATCAATCTGGTCTAATTTTTTAATCACTAATGGAAACCATAAATAAATAATATATATTCTTGCTCAATGTCTATCATTCTTCTCATATGACACCATCAAATTGTTCTCTCACATTAGATCATCTTGATCCTCAAAATGCATATATATGGACAATAGGCTTGGTTTCAGTCTTGTTTAATTATGTTTGTTTTCCTATATAATCTTGTTTGATAGACTTTATTTAAACCCAAAATAAAATTTACTATTAAATATTGACCAAAAATGTAAATTTATAATCCAAGAAAATAAAATGAGTTATTTTTATTTAAATAAGGAGTAAATGAGAAGGTACAATTATTATTATCAATTATCAACTTATATTTATTCCATGCAATGTATAGAATTATTAGATAGTTAGTTATGTAAAATACTAGAGGCTTCGTATACACAAATTTGTATGTCCTTTTTTTCTTTAACTTTTAAAATATAATATTAAATAGTAGTTATTAATTATAATTTTGAAATCGTAAATTTAATAATAAGAAAAATTATTTAATCTACTTATCTCTTCTAACTTTTTATTATTTTTATTTTCTCTCTCTCATATCCTCAAATCACATATTATTATATTTTATATTACAAAAATATATATTTTATGAGACCACTGATTAGAATGACTTAGAGCCATTATAATATAAATTATTATAAAAATTATAGATTTACAATATAATATTTTTTTTAAAAAAATTAATTAACTAAAAGATATAAATATCATAAAAAAATAAATCAAATATAAACTACATTTATAGTTATGCAAAGAATGAAAGGAATATTTTATCATATTTGACTATTAATAAAATATAATATAATTGTCAAAAATTAAATTTGTGTGGATAAAATATTGAAATAAATACTAAAAAGCATTTAAATATCTTTTTTTACATTTTTTGAAAAAAAATTATATGTTATAAAATAAAACAAAAATTACATATTTTCCTTCTTTAGAGTGGGGAAGAATATTTCTCTAAAAAAAAAGCCATTTAAACTTGTAAGAATTGCACTAGTATTTATAAGTTAATGAGACTATACGTATATGTGTATGTGTTTGTTAATTAGACCTTCGTAAATTAATCTATGAAAAAATATATATTATTTCATATTTACAATTCATAAGTTTTAAGTTGATTAAATTATACATTTGGTCCACATACTTTCACTATAAATGTAAGTTGGTTCTTATAATTATAATTGGTATAATTTGATCTTTATAATTTTAATTTTCAAATCATTTGTAAGTTAGTCCCCACCTATAAGTTTTTGTTATTTCCACGATGATATGGCTACCACATAAAATATTTTTAATACAAGTAATCATTTTTTAAAATTAAATTATAAAAAGAAGGGGAGAAAAAGATAAAGGCCCATTTTTTTTTTTTTGTATTTCAAGTTATGAGGTATTAAAAGATATATAAAATATAAAGTTATGTCTATGTGATTAAGAGAGTAAAACCTAAGAAAAAAGGAACTACACCATAAGTTGAATTGCAGAAAAGAAAAAAAAATTGTGGCAGCCTGCTAGCAAAGAAATGGAAGCCTTCAAATAGAAACATAAGCAAGGGGATGGAATGATTGCATTACAGCGGCAGAGCATTAAAAAAGTTTCTTCCTTTTTTAGGCTTGATGCCTCTCTCTCTCTCTCTCTTATGGAATTTGGCAACGACATGATGAATTTCTCAATTTATGACAAGTAAAATAAAAACATAAAAGATAGGGAAATTTAATTAATCTGTGTGGTGAGGCTTACTCAATTATTTTGTAGACCCAAATTTCTCTTCCATCAAATTTTTTTGCAAAATAATTCTTAGCATGTTAAAGAGTAATTTATCCAATATTAAAGAATAATTTTTAATCTTGGCTATTATTAGGAGGTTTGAATAAGTTCGAAAACATAGACCTTTCTTTTCTCTTAAAATTGGTTGTTAATCTGCTAGATGCTCTCAATAGAGAAAAATTATATTAGTAATTTAATAAAAAGAAGATTTGGAACTTAATAAAGAATAATTTAGATAATACCTATGTGCCTGTCTGACTTTTTCATCAACTAATGTTTTCTTCATTCCTTTATTACTTGTACATTGTGCTAAACACTAATTGCAAAAACAACACTATAGCCCACTAGCCGCAACTCTGATAGGGTAAATCAATTTTTAAAGCGATTTTGTCCTTTTCTCTCTTTATTTTTATAATTTAATTTAAAAAATGCTTACTTATATTAAAAAGATTCCATATGGTAGCTACATCATCATGGAGATAACGGAAACTTAATAGAATTTAATGATGGAGACCAAATTACAAATGATTTGAAAGTATAAGTGGTATATCTGGATTGAATCCACTAATAATATGATGCCATGTGGCATAGGATCACTCGCTAGGCAAGCAATCCCCTCAATCATCCCCTACACTAGGTGATCTTTACGATTGCTCCTAAGTAACGATTTTTCTCACTTGATGCCTATATAGAGCTACCTTGGCCTCTCTCAAGTATGACATTATTATTACTCTCAAATTCTCTCACTTGCATCCTCATATGCTGTACTAACTTGATCGTCGGAAGTGTATTATGGAGGTTAGCTCCCTTTGTGCATTCTTGTTTTAGGATCCTCATCCTCAATGGTGTTCCTACCAAAATCAGAGAATATTAATAGCATCCACCGTGGTCTTTCCCTGACCAACACATTCCTTCTATTCTTCACTCTTATACGCAATGTTTCTTCTTCTTTAAGAAACCTCCAAGATGATGACTCACTCAGTTCATGCCACTTCTAGTGCATAACACACCGCAACCAATCCTCTACAAAGGAGCCCCCGTATCACTGATCGTCATAGGGGGTATCAAGATGCCACCTTGCCTAATCCTAAGCCTGTCATTCAACAGCTTCCAACCAACGATCAAATGGTTGATGGTAGGACAACCTTGCCATCTACTAACTCTGCCCTTTTGGTTCCCAAAGTAAGAGAAGTGGGTTTAGTAACCCCTCAGAACCATAATCCAAGCATCGAACGGAGGTGAATAACCTCTAAGGAGTTTTGACCTTTTCCAAGAACTTGCCACATTGCACCAAGTCTTGCAACAACTCACAGACCCAGTAGTAATAATGCAACACCCAGTCTTGCCCATTTCGCCACCACCAAGAACAACATTATTCAACCAACGCTGATGTTGGTAAATCCACCTTCTCCTAAATTCAACCAATAAAGGCTCCACACTATTGCCAATGCACCATTACCAGTGTAGACTACGCCACTTCCTCCACTTTTCTTGTGGTAACAGTCATCCCAATTAGCCAACCAGCTAGACCACCACAGTTTAACCCATATCATCCCTACTATTATGGATGGTAAGGGTATCCACCACCATTAGACCCTTGCCCAATTGTGCTAGCACCCACAATTAATCAAGTCATCATGATCAATACGGAGGTCATCCTTGAAAGATTTTAGAAAAAAGGTCTCCATCCATTCCTCCCCCTACATCATGGATGAGCATATCCCAATTGGCTTTAAAATGCTAATGAAGATCTGTCCTTATGATGGAGAAAAAGATGCCAAGGATCACATTAATACTTTCAATTTCGTAATATCCATTTTGATCATGTTTGACACTCAACAATGTAGAATCTTTTCAAGCTAACTAATGGGCTTAAGCCTTCGGTGGTATTCACAAATACTAGTCAAATCGATTACAACTTTTGATAAACTCTCCAACAAGTTTCTAAAGTCTTCACCACCAACAAGAAGATCACCGACAACTTAGTCGGTCTCACAAAGGGAAAAATATAAACCCTATAGAGTTTTCTATCAAGATTTAGCAAGCTAACTCTCCATATCCCCAATCTTAAGGATAGTTTACCACTACACACCATCAAGCAAGGGTTACATGTTACACCTTCTACTTCTCCATTTCAAGGAATCACCCAACAAATCTTTCGGAACTCTTTAAATAAGCCGATAAGTACATCATCAGGGAAAACACCTATCTTGCCAAGAAAGTCATAAAGGCCAACAACGAGGAAGATAATAAGACAAGAAGAAAGATGAAAGCAAGAAGTAGCGATAATCCAAATATAAGAAAAGGATATCGCCCCCTAAAGGTCGCTTCTCCTCTTATACCTCCCTGACTAAAATTTTGTCCTACATTATGGACGAATTTTACAACATTGACATTCTTCTCTTTCCACTTGTTTGCCAACGTAAGAATAACACAAGTATAAAAAAACAAGTATTGCAAATTCCATAAAGGTTATGGGTATACCACGAAGAATGCATCTAGTTGAAAGATGAAATTGAAGACTTGATCCAATGTGAAAAATTCAGAAAATATATAAAGACAATCAAAGGTCCAAGCATTTACCTCTATAAGAAGAAACATTTAACTTTCGTCAGACCGACAAGTTTGATCTCCAAGATGACCACAATCCTCCCTCACGATGTGATCGTGGGTGCATCTAAAAGGGGACTTCTCAATCTTAATCCAAAAAGAAGATCGAGTAATCAATTATGGTGCTTGATTATCCATCAAAGAGAAGAAGGACATCCTCGAGTAGCACAGGTGCAATCACATTCACATTTTTAGACTTTACAAAGATCAACCTAGATTATGATGATCCCATTGTCATAATGGCTATTCTAGCTAACTATGAAGTTAAGTGAGCCTTGGTTGATAAGGGCTCCTATGCCAATATCCTTTATTATGATGCATTCAAGAAGCTCTGCCTAAAAGAGTGCAACCTTCAAAAATTCCATGACACCTTTACTGGGTTCTTTGGAATGTAGGTCCCAATGGAACACACCATTAAAGCAAGGTGACATTAGGATGCTCTCCACATATAGCATATGTCGATACAAATTTTATCATTATGTCAGCCCTATCAGTGTATAATGCCATTTTGGGGTAACCATCATTGAATAAGCTACGAGCTATTATCTTTATAGTGCACCTTCTCATGAAGCTTTCAACAAGATAAGGAATTAGCCAGGTTCGAGTCGATTAGAAAACAACACATGCTTACTACGCAGCCAACCTTACCAAGGTGGCCAGAACACCTGACCTTCAAGATAAAGAGAAAAATAGAATTGATCTACTAGTAGAAATAATGGAGATCGCTGATCTCTGAGATGAAATACCTTGGGTATGACCTGAACCCACAAAGGACCTTATCGATATCAAAACTTATGGGGAAGAAAACCTAAGGGAAATATTCTTGGAATCCCTAATGACTCTTGAATTGTAAAAAGACTTTATAGCCCTCCTTCAAGAGTTCAAACATAATTTCATGTGGACCCACTGGACATGCTTGGTGGTATATCTAGATTTGACCCACCAATGTTATGTTGCTATATAGCATATGACCACTAGCTAAGTCAATAATTCGTACAAACGTCCCTTTGGGCTAACAATCCCTACGATCACCCATAACTAAACTTGTAATGATTATTATTTATTTACATTAGTTTATTTTTGTCATTGTAAAAAATAGGACAAGAAGAAAAGAAGGAAATTACCTAAAGGTCCTCCAACCTCTACCATACTAGGTTTCATATGGTTAATGATCTACTTAAATATTAAGAATTGCATTTTACCTAGTCAATTGAAGATGATAGATAAACTAGAGCCTAATAACTTGATAATTTCGATTAAAGATGATCTTCCTAATCCAGTTGGCATCTCTCTTAAGCACTTGGACTATAGTGAAGTCGTGGGTTTTTAGCCACTCTAAAATCTTCCTTAGGAATATTAATTTGATTTACCTAACATCCAGGTGATTATCCACTCCATAATGGATAAAGTGATTGGACTGAGTAATGCATAGGCTGATTCTTAGAATCTTAGGTTATGCCCACTCGTTATTTTATGCCATTAGAGGAAGATAGTACATTGGTATAGTTGTTAGGGTTGAATATTTAACTAGATAATATTTTATCTTTAAGGGATTCAATGACAAGCCTTGCAACCCTCTTTTACCTCCAAAAGGTTATCCTATTTTGCAATCCAGCTTTGAATGATATAAATAGTTTTTTATAGGTTGATTACCTCTATATTATGCAAAAGTTAATTCCTTACAAACCAAAGACATGAAGGAACTATAAGAATAATTCGTAATTTCCTCCTATCTTCCTTTTTGGAATTATGTCTCCGCCAATTAGTGGCCAGATATTGAATACAGTCTGTGGTACAACCTTAAAATGAACCAATCCCTAAAAGATCAGGTCTTATCCCTAAGTTTATCCCAAACCAAATAAACCTAAAAAAATGGCACTAGAACATGAGATGATCTATACTTTCTGCTTGGTCATTGCATAGGCAGCATTTTTCTAGAATGTTTAAACCTCTTCTACACAACATATCCTTAGTAGGAATGACACCTCTCAGGAGTTTCCAAGTAAACAATCTAACCTAAGGAAAGATATTAAATTTCCAAAGAGTTGTCCAAAAACTCCAATTAACTCCTCCTCCTTGCTGAAAGTATTGTTGCATTTGATCTCTCATAAGCATCCTATATCCTTCTCTAGAAGATTAGTTACTCGAGTTTGAATTCCTCCAAACTATCTAATCTTATTCCCCTATCAAAGAGATCGGATAATTTATCAACACATCCGCAAAAATGTTAGTTAGATGTTGTAGATAACTTATCTTCCAAGTTTTCAATTGATGGTTAATGGATTCAGTAACTTTGAACACTCTGTGGTTCCCACTTTCATCCCTTTTCTTGGGAATGAAGTTTAACTAAAGAACCATTACCAATAGTCCACTCTGCCTTAGAGATAATTATTTTAATCCCTGTTGTCACTATATCCTACCATATAATTGATGTTGTAGGATTTGTAAGTGGTCTAGTGAGTTTGAGTCGTCCCCTTTCTACTTCTGTTATCCCTTCCTCTTGATAGTGGAAATTTTTAATGAAATTGGCTATTAGGGTTTGATTATTGATAATTCTCTAGAATGTATTAGTCAATAGTGCATCATTAAACAATTCAAGATTTTTAAAACCTAAGCCACCCCAATCCTTAGGGGTAAAAATCTTATCCCAAGCTATGGTGAGAATCTTCCTCTTCTCTCTATCATCTCCCCACCAAAACCTATTTAGGATACTATTGCATTTTTTTAAAGATATTTTGGTGACAGCTTAGTGGTGGATAAGTCATAGACTAATGAAGATGTTAGAGTAGATAGGATAAAGAGTCTTCTCGCTATTTGGGACAACATTTGTGCTTTTCAAGATGATAGTTTGCTCTCCAACTTATCCACTATTTTCGCCTCACCTTAGGCCCCCCATAGGGTTGAACCTATTAGTCGAGATTCCATTGACTAGTACTCGATAGGAGACGGTTGAAATGCATTGTGAAATAAGTTATCTTCATTTTCTTGGGAAACAAATTCTTTTCAAAATACAATCCAAAAATATCCAAAAAATTTCTCATATGCCTTGTGAATATTAGCCTTAATTCCTATCCATCTTCTCTTCCTAGCCTTGGATAGATTCATTTTTCTTTGAATCTCAATTGTTAACTAAATGCTATCATTGATCTGTCTTCCTTTAAGGAAAGCACTCTAGTTTGGATTTATAAGGTCGCTAATGATTCCCTTTAACTGGTTTTTCAAGACCTTAGATTTGACTTTTTATGCTACATTAAAAAGACTGATTGGTCTATAGTCCTTAAAACATTTTGAATCTTTTGTTTTAAAGATAAGGGTAATGAAGGTTTGGTTGAGTTTTCTCAATAGGTAGCCTCTGTTAAGGAAACTTGCCACCATTTGTATTAAATCATTCCCTACAATTCCTCAATATTCTTGGTAGAATCCTTTAAGTAGTCCATTTAGAGCAAGCATTTTTTTCATACCTATCTGGAACATGGTGGTTTCTATCTCCTTTCTAATGAAAATTTGTGTTATTTATTCAACGTGGTTTGTAGAAAGTGTTTTGAGGGGGCATTGGTGCAAATAATCCATGATTTTAACCCTTATGAGAGCAACTTTTACTAGAGTAGAGATTATGAAAAAACTCTATAGCTTCTTTATGAATTTGTTCATAATTATCCACTATGTCCCTAGCCATTGTGGTGATACTTGTGATTAAGGACTTATTCCTTCTTCTCTAATGTGATCAGACCCATTAGAGATGATCTTTCTAATCTAGCTAGTATCTCTCATAAGCACTAAGACCTTAGAGAAGTCCTAGGTCTTTAGCCATTCTAATATCTTCCTTAGAATATCAATTTGATTTTCTTGACATCCAAGTGATTGTCTACTACATAATGGATGGAGTGATTGGACTGAGTAATGGAATATGCTGATTCTTGGAATCTTAGGTTATGCCTACTCGTTATATTGTGCCATTGGAGGAAGATAGTACATTAGCATAGTTGTTAGGGTTGAGGATTTAACTGGATAATATTTTTTCTTTAAGGGATTCGATGCCAAGCCTTGCAACCCTCTTCTACCTCAAAAAGGTTATCCTATTTTACAATCCAGCTTTTAATGATATGAAAATTTTTTTATAAGATCGATTGCCTCTATATTATGCAAAAGATGGTTCCTTACAAACCAAAGACACAAAGGAACTATAAGAATGATCCTTAATTTCCTCTTATCCTCTTTTTTGGAATTATATCTCTACCAATTAATAGCTAGATATTGAATATAGTCTGTGGTACACCCTTAAAATAAAATAATCCCTAAAAGATCAAGTCTTATCCCTAGGTCCATCCTAAACTAAAAGACCCTAAAAAAATGGCATTAGAACATGAGATGATCTATGTTTTCTACTTGGTCATTGCACAGGTAGCATTTTTTTAGAATGTTTAAACCTCTTTTACACAACACATCCTTAGTAGGAATAACACCTCTAAAGAGTTTCCAAGTAAATAGTCTAACCTAAGTAAAGATATTAAATTTCCAGAAAGCTGTCCAAAAACTCCAATTAACTCCTCCTCCCTACTGAATGTAACATCCGCTCTTAAATTTTGAGAGATGTTTGTTAATTTTAGTTAATTGCTTGTGTATGTTGCATTTATGTTATGTTAGATTGCATATAGTTGCATGAGTGCAAGAATTGAACTAGAAATGAGTGAGAAAATTGACTAGAATGAAGAAAAGGACTAAAATAAAAAGTGAAAAAGTTTAGGTATGACAATCATAATTTTGGCCAAAAGAATTACTGTTGCTAACAGATTTTGTAATTCTCCCGCCAATGGGTTAAGGATAAAATGAAAATTTCTCATATAGTTTGAAATTTACCAAATTGAGGCCAAATGATCAGAAATTTTGAATCAATGCAAGTGTTGGATTGTTATATAAATAAGGCCAAGAGTCAGACTCCTTCATTCCAAAATTCAAACTTCCACTTTTAGATAGAGAGGGTGTGACTGAGTAGAGAGACAAGTTGAAGGATTAAGGAAGTGAATCTCATTTCTAGCAAGATTTGAAGTCAGAAAAGTGATTAGGAAGGCATCTACAGCATTAACCAGCATCCAAACATCATTTAAACATGGATTAAGGTAGCATAATAACCCAATTACTTTATTTCAAAGTTTATTGTTCAAATGACTGAAATTTGCAAAATTGAACTTGTTTGAAAGAAAAATGGATTAAAAACTACATTCTTATTATTTTTAATTACTATTGGGTATTTCTAATCAATTGAAGATACTTGTGCATGCTTAAATTTTCTTATGAAAAATGGGTTTTTCACCTTGAAAGAAAATGAGTTTGAATCTTAGATTTGGACAAGATTATATGATGTTTTGGGCTGTTTTCTTATTTTAAATGTTGCTGAGAAGTTTATCTTGAGTTCATTAATTTTAAAATGGGTTTAAAAATAAGTTTTTGGATTAAAAATCTGGATCAACGACAAGTCATAAAACATAGCAAGACGCAGCAGCCAACTACCTCGGTACAGCAATCAATTGTCGTGCTCTTGAGGTGCCCAGAAATGTATATAGAATGCTAGCAACTGACTGTCAGGCACTTGGAAGTTGACTGCCATGTTCTTAATTTTCCAAAAAAAATTTCAAAAATGCCCAAAAACAAAGCAGCCGAATGGCTTGACCCAGTATTCGACTATCGGGCCCAACAATAAGCTAGCAGTCAACTGCCAGACACCTAGCAGTCAACTAATAGCTCTCTGTTTGGAATTTTGAGATTGGACAAAATACAACTAGTCGACTTGTAGCATGGTACCATTCGACTACCACCTTTTGTAATGGAATAATGAACTTAATTACATGTTTGAATGGTATCTAGTCCAAAAACTTAATCCAAACTAGAGATTAAACTTAAATTACAATTAAGGTAACATATACTCTAAATGTAGATGAGAAAGAGCATGAAAGTGATGAAATTTAAAAGGAAAGAGCAAGAATGCATAAGAGAAATGGGAATTGTATTCTTAATATATGTATCTGTGGTAGATAAGTTCATATCTGAATGACTGATTGCTGGTATAGGATGATAATTGGATATTCCACGAATATCGTGATAGTTGTAAATTGTAAGTTAGTGACTTAATGGCTAATGTAAATGAAAAGTCACATAGTTATAATTTACAGAACTATAGTATGCACCAATTCACCCATATATATATGTTTATGAATAGCATTTTAGAGACCCTAGTATGTACTCAATGCGTGGAACCTAAATGTGTGAACTCAATGTAGGGACTCTATTGTACTTGGATTCACTAGAGGACATTCTAAAATGTACACAAATATGATATGCAGTTGAGGACTGCCAATGGGCATAGTTGCCAGAGCACATATTCGAAAGTATAGAATAGTGCACATGATGACCCTCTGGATTTCTCTTATATTATGCAATTATATTATGATGACTGTGATGATATTTGGCAGAGGCCAACGATAAATGCTTTTATTTCCTTATTGGTCTTTATTTTATAATAAAAGTTATATGAATGATGTTATGTTACCTGTATGTTCTAATGAATTTATAAGATATATATTATGAGCAGAGCATATAGAGTAAGCAACGCATGCAAGTATGAATGTTAAATAAAATGTTCTACAAGATAACCTAATAGATGTGTTATTTTATGAAAAAGAATGTAGAATTTTCATATAAATTTACAGTGGTACAAACTAGCTATTTTGAAAAATAGTTATTAATACTACTGAGATTTATTCTCATAAAAATGTTGACTTGTATTAGATGCTTAGATACTAGATCCTCCTTGAGGTAGAGATAGAGTTGGTTGAAATACTCTTCCTGGGAGTATTTCCCTGTCATTAAAGAATTATGGGTCATACATGTATGGAAAGTTCTTCTCGCACCCTGATTACATGAAGTATTAAGTATTAGAGTAGAGTAGTGTAGTGAGTTTTGAGATGCCCGATACCCTAAATCCTTATCATCATTTTTGGAAAGGATCAGGAGGATGATTTTTTATGTATAGAATAAGGGCATATATGTATTAGGATATGTGAGCTAGGAATCCACTAACTATTTGTGTTAAATGGGTATGAGTCACATGCTTGTTGTCTCTTTACTCTAGTTAACACACTCGCATATCCTTAGGTACATGTTTAATGTAAAATAATTCCAGACACTATAAATGAATGTGAATGTATATATGTATTTATATTTTATGTGAATTAATTTAATGTATTTTTCACTGCGTAGCCCAGACCATTAATACTAATTATTTCATTTGATAAATATTTAAAACTTGACTCGGGTAAAGAAAGTAGTAATTCACCAATCTTATAGTACATTGCTTATATTATTTAAATCACTTAAAAAGGAACTATAGGGTTGGGGGGTTACACTAAAAGTATTGTTGCATTTCATCTCTCAGAAGTATCCTATATCCTTCTCTAGAAGAGTAGTTACCAGAGTTTGAATTCCTCCAAACTATCAATCTTGTTCCCCTATCAAAGAGATCGGATACTTCTTTAGCACATCCACAAAAATTGTAGTTAGATGTTGTTGTAGATAACTTATCTTCCAAGTTTTCAATTGATGGTTAATGGCTTCATCAACTTTGAACAATCCATGGTTCCCATTTTCATCCCTTTCTTGGGAATGAAGTTTATTACCAATGGTCCACTCTGCCTTAGGGATAGTTAATTTAATCCTTGCTGCCACTATATCCTACCATATAATTGATGCTTTAGGATTTGTAAGTAGGCTAGTGAGTTTGATTC
Source organism: Senna siamea (assembly GCA_031216115.1). Taxonomy (NCBI): domain Eukaryota; kingdom Viridiplantae; phylum Streptophyta; class Magnoliopsida; order Fabales; family Fabaceae; genus Senna; species Senna siamea. The sequence goes on from CM062357.1 coordinate 15,092,363, forward strand.
GTCCCCTTTTTACTTTTACTATCCCTTCTTCTTGATAGTGTAAATTTTAAATGAAATTGGCTATTAGGGTATGATTATTAAGATTTCTCTAGAATGTATTAGCCAATAGTGCATCATTGAATAATTCAAGATTTTTAAAACTTAAACCACCTCAATCCTTAGGGGTAAAAATCTTATCCCAAGCTATGGTGAGAATTGGGTTTATAGTCCTTAAAACATTCATAATTTTCTATTTTGGGGATAACGATAATAAAGGTTTGGTTGAGTTCTCTCAATAGGTAGCCTCTGTTAAGGAAACTTGCCACCATGTGTATTAAATCATTCCCTACAATTCCCCAATGTTCTTGGTAGAATCTTATAAGTAATCCATTTGAAGTAGGCGCTTTGTTCGCCCCTATCTAGAACATGGTGGTTTCTATCTCCATTCTAGTGAAAAGTTAGGTTATCTATTGAACATGGTCTGTAAAATGTGTTTCGATGGGACATTGGTACAGATAATCCATGATTTTGCCCTTATGAGAGCAAATTTCACTAGAGTAGAGATTATGAAAAAACTCTAAAGCTTCTTTATGAATTTTTTTTAGAATTATCCACTATGTCCCCAATCATTGTGGTGATACTTGTGATTAAGGACCTATTCCTTCTTTTCTTAACCAATGTATGGAAGTATTTTGTATTCCTTTCTCCTTCTAGTAACTAGAGTTGCTTGGCTTTTTGGGCCTATTTAATCTCTTCAAAATTCAGTAACTCCTCTAACTAACGTCTGATCATTCTCTCCTATTGGATCTGGTGACCAAAACCAATGTTTATCTGGATATTTGCAAGTTGGTTCTCTAGTTGTTTGATCTTTCCGTCTATATTACCGTATTCCTTTCTATTCCACTCTCTTAGATCATGATGAACATTTTTTGTTCTTAACATGAATTTATAAGCTCGAGAGCCATAAACTAGCATATTCCAAGCTTTTTGTATTACATTCTTACAATTACTATGCAACAACCACATTTTCAAATTGGGAAGGCTTATATCCTTTGATAACATTATAATCTATATACGGCAAAATGGGTGAATGGTCTAAGCCCACTATTAGGAGTTCTTATATAACTATATTATCAAAAAGATGCACAAAACTACTATGGCCAAATTCCTTGTCAAGCCTTTGAAAATATCCATGTTCCTAATTTCCCTAGTGGTGAGATCCCTTCCTTTCATCAAGGTAAACTAATTTTCAAAATAGGTATGTAAGTTAATTTTTTCCAAACCAGAGGGCTATCAGTCGACTTACCCCTTCTATCAGTCGACTAGTCGCCCATTGTCTAGCCAATTTTTGCAAACCCAAGAGCTATTAGTTGACTGCCAGGGACCTGACAGTCGGCTGCTATCTTCTTAGCAATTTTTTGAAAAATATGAACGCGACAATCGACTGTCCTGAGCTAGTAGTCGACTTCTAGCATTTTGGATGCATTTTTGGGTAGTTTAAGAATACAACAATCAACTGGTAGGTACTGCCAGTCGACTGCTATGTTTGCTTTATTTTTCAAAGTTGATTTTGACCCAAATTTTCACCCAAAAGTTCAGTTTGTAAATTATTTTTGATAATTATCAACTTAATACCAGTATACAAGCATCATTTAACATATATAAATAGCCCAAATTACCGTTTAATCTCACTCAAATCTTAGATTTAACCTTATTCTCAATCATGAAGAAAAACCCCATTTTTAAGAATCGATATCATGTATTCATAAGCACATCTATGCCTTTTAAAATACCCAATAGTAATAAAAAAATCAAGAATTTCGGTTTTATTTTCTCTCTAACTTAAACAACATAAAAATTAAAGTTTTCAGCATATAAATAGTAAAATTTGAATTAGAGATGATTAGGTTGTTTGCTACCTTATTTTGTGTAAAATGATATGCTAGTGATGGTATATGCCTTTTTAAATATCCCTTCTACTGAATCTCACCTCATATCACAGTAAAATCTCCTCTTCTTCTCAATTTCTCACTTTCTCTCTCTAAATTTTATCTCTGTCTCTCTCTCTAAAACTTAGAGTTAATGTGCCAAATAAGGGTTCTGGGGTTTGGTCCTATTTATAGGTGATCAAGAAATTTTAATTATGTTGCTCTTAATTTCCAACCATTCGACTCAAAATGATAATTTCTCTGGCTATATGTCAAATTACCATTTTATCTCTAAAACATTGGTGGGAATTTTTGAAAATCTAGTTACTATAGTAACCCTTTTTGACTAAAATTATGTCTTACTACCCTTGGAGTATTGAAAGCCTACATAACTTTTCCTACTCAACCTTTTTCATTTCATTTCAGTCCCTGCTCTATCTCCTCAATTAAAGCCCTTATTCTAATGCAACCACATGCAATCTAATGCAACATAAACAAGTATTTATCTCATTTAAAGTTAACAAAACATCTCTTAATAAATAGGAGGGGCGGATATTACAGTAAACCCATCAAATTTAACTCAATTCATATAATTGAATTGGTTTGCATTAGGACGAACCTACCCACCCAACCCAAAGCATTGAATTTTTAAGTTAAGCCTTTATGTTGTATATTTTTTTTATTTTTTTATTTTTTAATATTTTTTTTGCACATGTAGATAAAAGGATAAAACTAACTAAAGGAATTATAATTTAAAATAGTATACACAAATTAGATATCAAGACACAATTTTAAAATTAATTTATCTTAGTATTTGTAGATGAGAAAAATGATATAATTTTGATATTAATTTATTTTAGTACTTGTATATGAAAAATAATTATTATTTTCTTATATTTATGATTTCTATATTATTTTATTAGAAGAAATTAAATAAAATTATATTTTTTATTTTTCAAAATTCAACCCGCCAATCCAACCCAAGCTAACTCACATATATATAGATTGGGTTGGTTCAAGTTATATGATAAATTTCATAGAACCTAACTCAACCCACCACATCTTAATTGGATTGGGTTTAAAAAATCCCTCAAATCAAGAACACCCCAAGATAAAAGTGGATAAGGATGTCAAGTAAAAGTTTAGAGCTATTTGTAATGTAGGATTCAGATAAAAGTTTAGAAGGACCAAATTATGGTTTTGGAACCAATAAGATCTGACCATTTGGAGTTGAATGATAAGAGAACTCTAAGATATTTTAGATTTGAATAGATGTAAGTTTAAAAAAAATTCACATCAAATATTGTTTCAACTTCATCTTTAATAACAAAAACTATATATTTATAATAAATATTTCAAAAAAATTTTAAAATATGTCTAACTATAATCTTTGAACTGAATTGAGTGAATTTGAGTTACCAAATTTGCTAGTTCAATACATGCATTATTAAATAAAATATTCAATCATAAATAATCAAAACAATAAAAATTTGGGAGCTGATTTTATGCGATTGATTGTTTTTATTTCCTTGATGAGAATATTTCCAGAGATAGAAAGTTGACTTAAAAAAAAAAAATACTAAAATCAATATTCTGGTGCAACTCTGACATCTGCTTAGCAATGGTTCACCATAAAGATAAGTAATGAAAACTTTACTAAAATTTGCATTGTTTACCTCCATATGGATCCAATTTGTTATAGAGGCAAGGATGTTGATTCCTAGATGTTTCTTTCAAAAAAGGAAGATGCCTCCACTTGTTCCTTCCGCACCAATTTCGACAAAGCAATCAAAGTTCTACCTAGCTGATCTTTGCTCAAAAAGCTTGACACTAAATTTGGTTTCCATCAATAACAACATATCATAATTTTATTTAAAAAGCAGTTGCCTAATTCTTCGAATTGTATAGAGGTTGTCAAGGCCTTGAAAATTCTAGCTAATGATCTTTATGGATGCTGGGGAGACTATTGTGGTACAATTTCCCTAAAACCCATATGCATTCTGTGAAAAATCAATTGTACTTCCTGTTCAACAGATATCTTATGATTTTCTGTAGGATTAATGTTGTAGGCCATCCTATTCCTCTTCCTTGGCAATTCATCCCAGGTGCCCACCAATTGTTTCCTTCCCAGTTCTTTTCTACCATATATGAATGTGATTTCATGGGGGTTAGGAGCATCTTCCTCAAAGTTCATGATAAACCCAGCAGTAGAGGCCTTGAATTGTCCACTAGCTCCAGATTGTACATTTCTTTAGTGTCTATTCCTTCTTCAAATTCACTACTCTCTGTCTATCCTATTTCTCTGGGATTAGAGTAAGGATCGTTACTTATTTTAGGAACTTGTTAATTAATTCCTTGTTTTTTCCTTGTCATTTCCTTTGTGTTACTCAGCTTATATAATGCTTCTTCAGACATTCTTCATCTCTTCCAATCTCCCATTATACAAGTGTCAAGAAGATTGACTTCTCAGTGCAACCAAACAAACTGAGTGTTTAAACTTAGCTCCAAATGCTATCTTGGTTTGATTGGCTTGGAAAGAGGAAAATGAATGGAGTGTGTGTCTGCGCCTTGTCCACTCCTTCATCGAATTTAATAGTAATGATGATTGATTAGCTTACGCAGCTACACGTTTCGCCAATCCTTGAAGAGGAATTCCACACAATTTCCTCAGTAAGGTAGGCATTAGGTAACTCAACTTCTCAATACTCTATAAGCTTAGACAGAAATCTTCTCGATAATTTCACTATTAAGCTTCCAAAGTGTGGCACAAATTGAGAATAACACTCAATCCCTTTTATTAATCTTGGATATTTAATTTGCTATGATGAATTTTCTGTGATTTTTGTAGAAATTGAAAAGCCCAAATCTCACTTGGAGAAACCCTAGCAGGGCCACTCTTAGGCTAAATTTTATAAAAGTTACACCACTAATAATAGTTTATTATATATAAGAGTATTTTGATCAAAATGAGTGAAATTAAAGTTTTTCTTATATCTCAAGAAAAGAGAAAGCAACTTCTTAAAATAAAATAAAAAAAAAGATAGCGTAATTTTAATGTCTTTCAAGAAAGTAAAATATAATTTATTCTTAAATATATGTCATGATTGTGGCTTCTTTTATTTCTTTTATTTTACCAACTTTCTCACCAATATTAAAATAATTAATTTGGATCGTTCTTTCTTAAATATACTACTTAAAATTCTATCTTTTAGAAATTTAAACAATAATAGTATATTAACAATTCATAAAAATCATCTTTACAATCAGTACAAGAAGTTAATAAAAAAACAAATTATAAGAAAGTTTGGAGAAGCAATCTTATGATTTAACAATTTGTCTCACTCGTATCAATTCTACATAAATAAATAAATAAAAACGTCAAATATGCGTATGATCTAACAACCGCATCACCTCAAACTGAGCCGTGGTTTCTTTTTCTTTTTCTTTTGTTGATTCACCATAAGCAAGGAGTATCTTGTATAAATTTGTTTTCACATGAACTTTCAAAAAAAATACATAATTATTTATAGTTGTAGATGCATAAAGAGAACGAGAATTATTAAGAATATATTTAAGCGGAGAATTATTAAGAATATTCTTATAAAATATTCTCTTAAATCTTAACTCTATCAAATGATTAGTTTTTAATCATATTATAATATTTTGAATTTTAGATTTAAAATAAGTAATCTTCCAAATCTATATTATTTAAACTAGTTAATCTAGACTAAGAGATATGCTTGTCATTTTTATTTTTTGAACTTTTTAAATAATATTTGATGAAATATACATTTAAAATAAGTACAAGTGAATTTCAATCTTTCCAGGTTAGTTTTAATTTTAATTTTTTCAATTTGGTTTAGAAAATAATTTTTAATGATTCAAATATTTTTCAAACATTTATATTTATTAGATTATAGAGAAAAAGATTTAGAACGCTACTTATCGGAATTCTGTATTTGTGAAATTATTGTGAAAAAAAATTCTAAAACGCCACTTGCCCACTTGTTGCAATTCTAGATTGGTGGAATTACCTTGTTTGATTGTGTTTTTTTTCTAGTATGTTCTTGTTTAATAGAGTTTATTTAGATCCAAAATAAAATCTACAATCAAATATTGGCCAAAAATAAAAATTTATGATCCTAGAAAATAAACTGAGTTTTTTTATTTAAAGAGTGAATAAAAAGATACATTTATCATTATTAAAGTGCTCAGGAATAAAATTGCAGTGTAAAAGGTATAAAAATAAAAGAAACAGACAAATAAATAAAATAGTCCATGCTGTAAGCCTGCAATACAGGTAAATGAACTTAGCAGGCAAACAAACTAAATGTTCTTTTTTTTTTTTAATTTATAATTAGCATGTCTAGAAACTTCTTTCTTTTCTTTGCAAATATAGATTTTAGAGATAATTGTACAAGCAACATTGTTTCACCACTTTTTTAAACAAAAAATTTAATTTTAATTTATTAAATTATAAAAATATAATTTTTTTTACTAGACCAAATTTTCATATCACGAAAATAACTTCTTTCCCTTTTAACATTTTACTTATCGTACAAATTTTAACTCAACTTACATGCGTGATAATTGGTCTTACATTAAAATTTTAAGCATCATATCTTCATTTACATTTTTTGTACCCTATCTGCATTTTGCCTAAGATGTTATAGAGGGTGATGATTTGGTTTGTGCGTGTGTTAATGTATGTCAGATTTATGTAAGGCAACACTTCATGGAAAACTTCGGCAATCTTATTGAAACGAATTTGCAAATGTAAGGCTCTTTACGGTTAAATCTTCAAAGGATTTTTTTTTTTTTCCAATTGAGGAGATCAGCCAAGAATAATCAATATTGACGTCAAAGAAACTCGCCTTGATAAAGTACCTATATATGAATCATTGACCAAATAGACTGAGAATTTAGAAGTTCATATATTATCATTTCTCTGAAAGAAGAAACGTACTCCTAAGTCCAACTTCGATAATTGTTCATAAAAAATTTCAGAGTGATTTAGCTATGGATTGTAACTGCCAAATCCAAGAGTACATGATCCCCAAAGCACTGTATATAGAGATCAACATAAGAGGTAAGAAGGGAAGCTTATCACCTAGAAATAGTGGATGTAAAAATTGTCCCCAAATTTCTACTACTACAAGACCTAACATATAACTCTTCTCAACCCACCCAATAAAAAAAACTCTTTTCATCGAAGCTGCATTGGAACTACCTCGAGATCCAAAATGATCAACTCTTTTCTTTGCATGAACAGCAGGCGCTCTTGATGCTTCTGCATCATCATAAAATTGTGCTGAGAAACCTGACCACATCAAAATGGAGTACAGTAGCAGCAACATAACTTTGATAGGATATTCCTGTGCCTCAAATAGTAGTGGGAATAGCGAATAGCAGGATACTGCACAAAAAATAATAATAATAACCAATGTGAACTTAAGAAAACAAATAAAGCATTCGCGTCGAAATTATATGACTGGCAATTTTTGCATGGTTTTCAGCCAAATATGCTCTCCCCACGTCAAAGCATGGGTGAGGCTAGAGTCAACCAGTACCTGTACCATCTACTGGCACACTTTGAGTACATCAAAACGTATCATGTATTATCTTTTTCTTTTTCCATAATCTGAACTAGATACATACTGGGTGAATTGTAAGTATGTCAACAAATTTTTTAATCTGAATTTTAAAGATTGGAAATTAAATCTTACTAACTCAACACAAAAAACAAAGTAAAAAATAAAAAAGCAGAGATGCATGCACAACATGAAATCATATATGACTCTAATTTACTTTTGAAATAGTTAAACAAATCTTGAGAGCATGCAGGAAACTTAAATTACTATTATGGTTGATACTTGATTATGTAGTAAAGAAGGTTATTATCTAAGTTTATAGCTGCAAGAATTGTTATTTTTTCTAAAATATTTATATAATGTGTATACTGTTGTACCCCTACCCTATTTTTGAAGAAATTACAAAATCCCATACTTGTGCAACATAAACCATATATTCTTGTATCATACTATTAGGAGGTAATAAGAATTTAGGAAAGTTTTGTAGTTTAAGAAAACCAACCCTACTAAGAGGTATTAAGTATTTAGGAAAGCCTTATAAGAAAAATAATTACTTGTAGTTGCACTAAAACTATAAGGATATGCGTCTTTTTGTGATTATAGTTAGTAAAAATATTAAGCAGACGTTAAGAGGTCAGTGCTATATACACCATATTTGAGTCTTCCAATAGCACAATCTGTTTGCTACCCTCCTTTTCTCCCTATCTTTTTCTCTCTTTGTTTTCTAACATGATATTAGAGCCTGTTATTATCCACCTTGAAGCCTAACTCAAGCTTCCATATAAAAGAAAAATCAGTATAATGAGTTCTTCTTTGATCTAACTAAATACTTTATGGAAGTTTTCCACTCTTTTTGAGATCTAAATTTGTTGAAATAATTGTTTTCTGCCATGGAGTTGTTGTTGAGTTTTACTATGGTGATTATGGTTGGTTTTAATGTTAATTTGTTAGCTTTGCTGTCAAGGAATTTGTAGTCAAAGTTCATGGTGCATTCTAGGGACTCCTATGGAGTGAGATCCTAAGAGCTGCAAACTGAATACTTTGGCAATAGTAAGAGTTGCGTTGGATGCTTTGATGAGCAACCCAAGTAGTGGAACTCATGAGAACTCCCCTCAATCTTCCCCAACCTAAGAAGTGGAGATTACTTGGGTCAGTTGCGTGGGAGAAGATTGAGGGGTCTACTTGTGGGAAGTAGATTGAAAACTTCTGGGAGCTGTATCATAGTCCTAGACATTGTGGCCTAAGAGAGCAATTGGGAGACTGTCAAGGGGACCACTCATTGGAAGATCAAAATCTTCTGGAGGTGTTTGTTTGCCGAGTACATTGTTCGAGTATGTTTAGTTTTATTTTATTTGAGTTGGCTATTGTTCTTTGTTTTCAATTGGGTCTTATTTGTAACAAACCGCAAGCTTTGTAAGCTTCACCCATGGGGGAGTATTAAGATAATAAGAAATAATAAAAATTCAGGAAAGTCAATTAAGATGTATTAAGACTTTAGGAAAATCTTCTAGGTCTTGGAATGAGTTACTCGTAGAGCACCCAAAGAAAATGAGTACAAGTATCTTGTGCTTTATAGTGTTAGTATAGAGGTTGAGTGATCGGCATTATACATAGTCATTGAATCTTTCAATAATAGATACTATTTGGGCCCTTCTTTTACTCCCTAACTTTTGCTCTTCTAGTTTTCTCAAAAGCAAAAATTTAACCCTCTTTTCCAATAACACATCAAAATTCCAGGGTAATGAGTACCCAAGAAAAAGAAAACAAATAAACTGTAACGCTGATTTCACCACAGTACAAATTTAGAATGGCAAGCTATACCTATTTTCAATCTTTGATTTTAACTCTGTCATTCAGTCCCACAACAACTTAACCACCTTGTGGTAATTTTCAATCTTAATTTTAAGAGAAATAATCATGTAGATACTAAATCAATGAATAGTTTCATTTTCAAATGTATGTTTTACTTATACCTAAAATAGTTTCATAGTCTTTTAAGGCTATTACTATGCTTAATTTGGAAAATCCCAACAACATTAGCTTTTGAAGACTAAGAATATGTATGATATAGGCGAAACAAACTCTTTAACAATGAGAAGGTTTATCGTTTTAATATTCATGTGATTATAATCACTAAAATTTGCATGTAAACTAAAATATTACAAAGTGGTTAAGTGGAAATACATCAAACCACAAGATGTTCAATAACACTTTAAACCAAAAACGGTCAAACTGATTTTGGACCAAACCACTTACGAGTAAACTGTAATTTATCCTAATTAAATACATAATACTTGTTAGAAATTATAAATAATGAAATTCATAAGCCTTCACATAATACCTTAAGCTTTCAAATTGAAGTAGTTCTTCACGTAGTATCAGAGCCTCTATGATAAGTAGTTAAGAGTTTGACTCTTGCGTTCCCATTCTTCTTAAATAATTCGAAATTTCAACACTAGGTATGACGTGTCTTGTTATTTAACTATGTCCAAAGAATCAAGCCCAAAGGGCTTTTCACATTAACGGGCTTACTAGATTATATAAAGCTATTCAAGAGCCTTTACTTAATAACTTAAGCTTGAGTTGAAATGGCCCTCAGCAATATTAAAAGCATGAGTAAATATTAAACATTATTAGAGACTAGAAACACATATTCAATAAAATCTATTTGATATTACTTTTCGTTTTACTTATTTTTTATTTTTCTTCAGCTACAAAAGATGGGGAAAAAACTTCAATAACTGGCAAACAAATGAGCATAAAAAAGCATACCTATTGAGAGCAAAAAGTAATGCCTTGCATCATCAATAGTTTGTCCTGCAACAAAGGCAAGTGGTATTACAAAATGGAGCGATGCCTTCTCATGTACATGCCACCCAAAAAGAAAGCCACTAGTGTAAGCATAGGCTATCCATCTGGTAATCATCGGCTGCTGAGGTCTCTTCCAAGCCTTGATAAGACAGGGAGATAAGGCAAGCAGAACCAATGTAAAGGTTACCAAGGGAGTGACCTGCAGATTGGTTAACTGAAAAATAAGTACTTTGATGATACTCAATTGAATGATTAAAAAAGAACTGGCATAACTGCGCTCATCAGAACAACAAAACCAACCTTTTGTAACATATATGCAAAACCACCGATCATCAGATGATAATATCAATCAAGCAACAGGATCCAGAAAGTTGCAATGGCAAGAATGTATACTGTAATACCCGATTCCTTGGAATTTCTAATGATGATGGTAATTTTGAAATTTCCTATGAGGATTTAAAATGAAATAAGGGAAGTTGGGTTATAATAGGAGGGATTAAAGTGCAAATCTTTCCTTTTCTTAGGAGATCCTTAATACTCCAGCTGCTCACCTTTCCTTTCCTTCACTTCATACCCACCTCCCCAAACCAGATAGAAGAGAAAGAAGGAGAAGGAACCGAGCAAAAAGGGACGAGGAAGAAAATCAAGAGGGAAGCTTTCATAATCAAAGTCGGGGTAAGAATCTTTCATCCATGACTTAAAAATATTCTGAATATCATCTAGGGATAGATTTCTTCCTTAAAATGCGTCTGATCTGCTGAAATTGGGAGGGGAAAACGAAAATGCCAAGGTTAGGGCATTTTTGGATTTTCTGAATATATGGAATGGATAAACTGATTTTTAGGTGGTTTGAGGTTAGGAATTTGGTTTTTGACCCAAATTATTAGTATCCTTAACTTCCATTTCGTGTTTCTGACTTGGAATCAAATTTCTCATTTTTAGGTTACTATTTACTCAACTTGCATGCATGGATTTTCTATTATGATTGATGTTTTGAACCCGAAAATGATTGGGTTTTGAACAGAAACAATTAAGGATTAAGCTCATCTACTTTAAATGTGAAATGGACTGGAATTTAGAGTGAGATTTTTGTGAAAACCAGCATTTTTGTACTGTTGAAGAACATAACAGTCGACTGCCAACATGCACTAGTCGACTGTCGTATTCTTGGCAAGCCCAGAAATGTATCAAGAGGCAAGGCAGTCAACTAATACCCTCCTACCAGTCAACTGTCGAGCCACTGTAAGCCCAGAACTAGCAAACAAAAGCACGCTAGCCGATCACGAGCATGAATCGACCGTCGCCCCTATCTCAGACCAGACTCCAAAGAGCCACCAGCCGATTGCGACCATGACGACGATCGCGACCCTCCAGAGAGCAACCACCGATTGCTAGCTCCTAGCAAATTAATGGCAACCCCTGCTATGAAAAATGACTTTTAAAACATAATTTGAGCTTGGAAATCCCTAGTTTTGATTGGAAGGAAGTTCAAACATCATCATACATGAGAATTACATGTAACGAGTAATAGGAAACATAGAAATAGGAAGAAAAAAAAAAGGAAAATTAGAGGAAAACCCATAGGGAAACACTAAGTCCTAGTTGCATAAGTGCATGATTGAAAGGAAATTTGTATGAGACTTGAGTTGTTTCCCTAAGAAACTAATTGTGAGGACAATTTCCGAGGAAAAAGGAGAACCTTGGTCTGGAGAGAACAGACGGTTAAGGTAGAGTAATCTACACTCCACTATCTTTGAACTAATATTGTGAATTACTGTTTTAAATGAGATTTCTTTATTGAAATGGGAAATGGTTGCTGAAATTAAGTTGATAAATGTGAAGTTTCGTATGAGTGTAGAAAATATTGCTTGTATGTATTAAGATGCTCTTTACTGCTTGATAAGATTGGCTATTGGGTTATATGCTCATAGGGACGGATGAAACTTAGGGTGGACATTCAATAGCTGGTATGGGACCGCCGTTGAATGTTTCTTATGCAGAATGCTTTATGAATCGATCTATTTTATATTAAATGGTCTGTATTTGTTAGAGATTACTCATTAAACCAAGACAATCTTATAGAAGACTTGAGGAGTAAAGGGTGGATGGTTTATACTGGGTAACATTTTGGTTTAAATATAATGCTCTATAACCCTTGGTATTAGTCGACTATACGTATATATTTGCCATATAGTTGGGATTGAGGATGAGACTAGCAGTGTGCACATGCCGGGGGACACCCTGGAAGTTGATACTTACCTATCCTTGAGTGAGTGATTGGTGTGATGGATCACACTCAAAAAATAGGACAATTATTTTTGAGTGATTGGTGTTACGAATCACACCCAACTGTTTTCGGGTGATTAGTGTTACAGATCACACCCAACTAAAACCAAAATGATTTTAATTAAACGGCATGCATTAAAAAGATGATCACATGATATTGTGATAGACTAGATAGAATTTACAAGTGTTATTTAAATGATAATTTTGATTTCATGAGAAGATGCTATACTCTTATGAATTTACTTGATTTCCCATGTTCATTGTATCAAAAGTATTTAGTAATTCACTTATGTGTTTAAAAACCGGTTTTTTGAGAGACGTTTTCTATGTTGTAGCCACAACTAAACATATAACTGATTTGGAATTATTAAATCTATAAATTACTTTATTGAGATTTTATATCTCATGAAGTTATTTGTTCAAATGACCAGAAACAAACAGGGTATGCCTAAGAAATAACTAGGCAAAAGATGGGTGTCAACGCCACGAGACATCCTAGGAGAATTGCAAAGTTTTAAGTTGGGATTTGCTATTTAGGTTTGAATTGTATGTGTATAAAGACAATTGTTACTTCGTGATGAATATCTCAAGATGTAGATTAGTGTAATGAAATTTATGGAGTTTTAAATTATGGATGGATGAATTATTTAAATGCTAAAACTATATGGTATATCTAAATTTTCTGGAATGGCTGCTAAACTTTTATATTCTAAAGTACATATGGTATGAATGTGATATTAGATATGCTGTGCAATGGTTAAGTGGAAATCTGAATGGACTAGAAAGAGAGTCTATTTGGGTTACACTCAACCAGTAACGGTCCTCTGACTTCCCCATCTTGGGAAAGGGAAAGGAAAAAATTTTTAAGATACTTTATGCTTCCACTATATTACATACTAAGAATGTAAGATCTATGGAATGGGCTCGTTACATATACAATGTAAAAGCTGATATTAAATAATTTTCTACCATTCTTGCCCATAAAATCATCTTCACGAGATGACATTTCTCGTGAGAAATGGAAGACCTATGTCAAGCGTAAACATAGGAACAAGGATCATAAGGTTTAATATTAGGATTTTTTTATTATTGTTATTTCCTTTCTTATTTTGATTATGCTTGATTTTCCTTTCCTATTTTCAGCACATGTTTTACTGTTTACTTTATAAGCATTTGAATTGTAGACCATCAGTCAATTTTTGAGATTGAATAAAATATCAAAATTTCTACTTCCTCTTTTTCCCCCTCAGTTTCTCTCTACTTCTTAACCTTTCCCTGCAAGTTCTAAATCAAGATTCAAACTCTGGTCCAAACAACCATTTTAGGAAAGTCACCACAGTCGCCGTTACTCACCGAAAACCCTTCAATACTACTGCCGTGTCCAAAGCATTTGAAACCATTAAGATTAAAATGAATGAGGCTCCTGTTTTAGCTTGACTAGATTTCTCCAAGGGTTTTTAGGTTGCCAGTGATGCTTTGGGTGTAAGTTTTGAGACATGAAGGTCGTCTTATAGCCTATTTAGGGAGAAATTCAATGAGGCTAAGTAGAGATATAGAGTTTTATATTATAGTATGACCCCTGGAACATTGGAAGTATTATCTTTGCCCTAAAGAATTTGCTTTGTGCCTTAATCATCAAGCACTCCAATTTATCCAATCCCAAAAACATCTGATGATAGACATGCCAAGTGGGTTGAGTTCATATAAGGACTCTCTTTTGTGTCTGATAAGGATGTTAAGTTTGTTAGTTATTTTTGAAGATCCTACGGAAATTTTCAGTACTTCAAAATGATGTTCACATCAACTTTTCACCCTAGATTGGGAGACTTGTTTTGAAGCTTAGTTGGATAGAAACCTAGTAGAAATCAGGGCCTCATCTATCCTACCACTAAATTTTCCTATTATAATACTGTTAACAGGTCCATGGAGGGAGCCCTTTTGAGATTGTCCATGCTTTATCCCCTTAACAACTAGTCAATTTATTACCATTACCTCTAGCATCTCAATCTTCTAGGTTTTGGCTTTCAGATAATGCTACAAATCCCCCCTCTTATTATGCACCAATACCTCCACTTCCTCTTTTTACCTTAGCCTTGTTCATTGGAAGCATAGTCCTAAGTCGAATTCTACTTGGATCACTAAACAATAATTCTTGAAAATTGACCCTAGCCTTCTACAACTCTATCACCATTCTCACTCTTTAGCAAAGAGTTATTTTTAACTGAGGGGAATTAATGATGTTTCTAATAAGGAAAGGAAGACCTATGACAGTTATAAACATAAGAGCAAAGACCATAAGGCTAAAGATTTTTTTTATTATTGTTATTTCCTTTCTTGAGAATGATGCAATACTAGAAAGTATAGGATTAGAAATGATTGTATAAGAAAAAAAGTTGGGGTAGCACCTATCGTAGAAAAGTTGGTAGAAACACATCTTAGGTGGTTTGGTCATGTATAAAGGATACCATTGTACGCTCCTGTACTAAAAGTTGACCAAACAGAAGATAGTTCAATAACTATAGGTAGGGAGAGACCAAAGAAAACAATAAGATAAATTATTAACATAGATTTAACTATAAATAATCTAACAATAGAAATGAGCCTAGACAAAATATGTTGCCATCACTTGATCCATTTAACCGATCCCACCTAGTGGGAAAAGGCTTTGTTTGTTTGTTTGTTTGTTGTTATTTCCTTTCTTATTTTGTTTGTGCTTGATGTCAGAAATTATTTTCTTCTTCCTTCCTCAATTCCTCTACACTTCTTCCCTTTCCTCAACTGGTTCTATATCATAATGCTCATAAACATCACATCTTAAAGTGGGACTGGTGCTAGTTAACATCTAGAGCCTGCCATGAGACCTTTTATTTGTAAGATTTTTCTAAGGCCAAAACTAAATGAATTTGCTACATTATCCACAAGTTTAAAGATTAGTTTTCCAATCCCTCAAATGACTAGGTCAAGATGCACAATTCCAAGCTGGAAGAATCACCGCCTTCGCTTCCCCTTCTCCACCCCCACCCCCAAAAAAAAAAAATAATCAAAGAAAAGCAAATGTGCATAGCAACTAAAAATTGTTAATCTGTTTTGATGCAAACACATAATCAGCTAGCAGAGGGTCACACCATATACTGGTTTCCATTTTATTTTTTTCTGGATAAAAGACACATTTTATTCGTTTAGAGCTTACCTGAGGTAATACAGAAAATGGTGTGGAATCCCCTACAAGCCCTGCAGTGAATGAAGCCTCTAGTGTTGGGATTCTAAATCCAAGTTTTCTGAGCATAAAAACAAGCCCTTTGTCAAATATGATATAAAATACCCAAAAGTTTGGAGCCCAGTATGCATGGCAAAGCCCCCTTCCAAAGGGAAACATTCTTCTGGTGATTTGATCTATCTGCAATTTAACAATTGAATAATCATCAAAAAAAGCATACATGTAATATCTTCACTCCTATCCACCCAAAGTAGTAGTAATACAGTCTGACTCAATTGACGGGAAAAGCTGATTACTTACAATTGGTAACCAGAAAAATTAACAGCAGAAATCTTCACAAAATCTTGCAATGAATAACATAAATTGGAGAAGTTTAAACTTTTAATAAGCAATTAAACGAAATTACATTAATCTATTATCACAAATTCAAAAAAAATCTGTAAAACACCTAAACTTTTATACATATTCTTCCACAAGTTATCAATAATCTTAAATTAGTCAATGAAAGGATTTATGTAGTCTACATAATCACCAAAGATGAATTCAGGACGTAAAAGTTATATTTACCTGCCCAAAGTAGATAAATGGCCCAAATGCAGCAGCAAAGACTGCTGTAACCACGGCCCCCATAATAAACAGCCGACAGAAACCTTTAAGCATTCCACCCCAGCAGTAGTGCCTCAATAAATAAATGAAATAAACCGGTGCTGCAACTGCAAATAAATGCTTAAAGCACAGCAAAACAGCAAAAACAAACCCACCCAACACATCCCTCCCTTCCTCCAAATATGAAAGTGAAATCAACAAAATCCCAATGAGAAATCCATTGTACTGAAAATGCATGTGGTCCACTATAAAAAGCATTGGTGACCAAATAACCAATGTCCAGATCAACTTTTGCCTTCTTGAATCCAGATTCTTAGTCATTCTATAAACCCCAAAGAGAAGACACAAATCAGAAAGTGTAACAGTAGCTCTTTGAAAGTAAATCACGGTGTTTGAGCTATAATTCAGCCCCTCCTGAAGATGCACTATTTGCGGGTCAACCAGGTGAGCAAAAATGGATAGAAATCGTTCGAAATAGGCAAAAAATGGTGGGTAGTCAAGAGTCCATGGACTGGTCTCATCTAAGTACCATTGGGAGAGTGGGAGTGAGTGAGTCAAAGCCAGCCAGTTGCGGTGGACCTCAAAGTCTGTGCTGCGGTAGGATGGGAAAACAAGAACTTTTATGCAGGCAGCTACAATATAGAACCACCAGAGTGTCATTTTGGGGCCATAACAATTTTGAACCTCTTTGAAGCTTGGCTTCTGTTCTCCCATGACAGAATCTGTGTGAATGAATGAGGGAATCAAAGGGATACGGAAGTATTTGATGCAGAACCCCACGGCGAACAGTGACGAGAGAAGGAAGGAACTATCATGGAAGAGCAAATGAATTTATTGTTCGACGGGAAGTCTGGTTGAAGCCCTACGATGCAAAGCGGCGTGTTGCAATTTGTGTTTTTAGACTTGAACATATTACTCAAACAAATCATTTTTAGATTGTTTAAAATATTAAAAATTATTATTTTTAAATTTAAATTTAACAATTTTGTGTTTATTATATAATTTATTTTTTCTCTTTTTTAATTTAATTCGCATTATGTGAGAAGGAATACTGAAAAGAAAATAAAATTTATGATCTTTTTAAATATTTTAATTAATTTAAAAGAATAATTTATTACAAACTAAAATTTAAATAAATAATATATTATATAAATATAACTAGTATTTGGCCTGTTCAATGCACAGTTGTTAAAATAAAATTTAATAATATTATTGTATTGCATGAAATAAAAATTTTAAACTAATCATAAATATTTATAATAAAAAATTTTGGCTATCTAATAACAAAATAATTAGATAAATAATTTCTAACCATTACTATAATTAAAAGATCTTAATATTTGATTGAAATAAAAAAAAAACATATAACAAGTAAATAAATTGTTTAGCTTAAAAGAAAATAAATATATGAATTAAACTCAAATCATCTCATCAAGGTAACTTCACAAAAATTTTCTTATATCGTATGATTCATTTAAATTCATAGTTGAAATGACTAACTATTTTTTGGTAATGTAATTGTATGTGTAATACAGTTCAATTCATTTGACACGACCATTGCAAAGATTCTTGGTATTTGAAAAAGCAATAAATATAACTTTATTATTGATCAACAATAATTATACATAATTATGAAAAAAGTATTACTCTTTAGCAACAATGGTATATAATTTCTCTTGTCATTATTTATGTTAATTAAAAAATAAATAGAACAGTAAGTAAGATACTAATGTTACAATGTAGTAAATTTTTGTAAGAATTTTAAAATTATAATCAATCTTTCATTATCTTTGTAGAAAAGCCTTTGCCAATGGTAAAGCTTCAAAGCTAAGCAAAAAGTTATTAAAAATAAACAAATAATTTTAAAAAAAATTGATAAAAAATATACAAATTTATAATTATAATAAAAGATTGATGAAAATAATAAAATTCATAAACAAAAAAGTGTAAGAAAAATGATTGTCAAAGGCAGTTTAAAACTAAAAATCTTTGATTATAAAATAATTTTCTCATGATTAATAAAATTAATGCTTTTTGTTTATAACTTAACAAATAAATGATAATTATTTAAAATTTAGAATTGAATTTAATTAAAACTTAAAATGAAATTCGGTTTATGAAAAATGTATTTATTTTTTGTATATTTTTTTAAGTTAAAAATGAAAAAAAATCTCAAATTCAAAAATTTTCATTGGAATTAACATCCTTTAAGACCTAAATATGAGATTTTCTTTTTGCAAAGTTGCGATGCCAAAACAACTTTGGGATGGAAATGAGGATCATGCCCCCCATCACGTTGAAACAACTACTAATTCCAACAACATAATGTTGTTCCATTACACACACATGCAAGTACGCGCACACACACACACATATACACTCAAGATGCTTATTCACAAAAGAAATTAACATTTCTATTACATTTTTATATATATAAAAATAAAAAATAACTATTCTTCATCATCTAAGTCAATAGAATGCGATTTATCATCATCCCTAGTATCATCTTCTTTACATCTGAGCTTGAAGTTAGATCAAGTTCAACTTCATTAAGTTCATGATTAAAAAGACCTATCAATGCTTCTAGTGCAATTTTATTATCTCTTAGAGTTGGAAGCTCATCATTGTCATTGTTTGCCAGTGCGATTTCTTATATTCAATCACTCTGATATGTATCATGGTGAACTTCAATGATGGGAGCATTAATTGTGCTCTTCACTTTTGTTCTAATTATAGCCACCTAATCAACTTTATCATGTCTTGCAGGATAAGGAGCATAATACACTTGTACTACTTGTCGTACAAATATAAATGGCTCATATGTTTTTTGGTAGATAAATAACTCATTTTTGTTTGGGTAGATAAATGACTCATATATGTTGTACCTTCGTGTTGTTCAAATTTCAACAATTCCATCCTTCTTATGGGTTCTTATACCGTGATTCAAGGTTGGATCAAACCATTCGCAATTGAGCAACACTATATGTTTTAGTGGTGACTTATATACTCCACTTGGATGACTTCTTGAAAGTATGCCATAATAGTCACTTTTTTACTGTCTATAATCAGTTCTCTTAATGCATATACCACTATTTATAGTGGATTTATGATGGCTTTATGCTTTTGTATGGAACTTGTACCCATTGACAAAATAAATTGACCATGTTTGTACACTTTTGTTAGGTTCCCATGCAATGTCTTGTAAAAATTGATCACTCACATTATGGTTTGGGTTTTGAACCTATGCAACAAAATTTGTTAGATGTAATAATAAGGTGTAAACTTTATTATTTATATAGGTTCCTCAATGATAGCTTACATATTCTCGAAACCACCTTAAGATTCATAATTTGAGGTATATATGTCGTTACAACATTAACATATAATCTACATCCATAAATTTTATTAACTAATCACACACAAATAATTTAACTCATGTAAAATGTTTTCTTAATAGGGTAAAAATTACTTTGGATAAGGTTGCACTTTCTTGCAATTTAGAAGAAAATATTTTATGGTAGCTATCATTTCATTATCATTTAAGAAATGAGTCTTACATTCTCCATACAGGCATCCTAGATAATTAAAAATGGATAACGATGGTTGAAGTGAATCCATGTCATCATCATTCCTTGAAACCCTTGTCATTCTTCAAGTGACATATGATTCAAAATAATGTGAATAAAAAGTTGCAGTCTCCTCAATGATATAAGCCTCACATATAGAGGCATCTACATGAGATTTGTTCTTGAATTTTCACTCCAAAGTTAGAGAAACCTAAAACATTAAGAGTACTTGTCATTATTCATACCTACAAATTAAAAAATACGAAATGGTTTATTTATCATCACCTCTCAAATGAGTACATCCACCGATATTAAACTGGACCACTAACTTTTTCTTCATATGGTAAATGAATTGGTATATATGTGTTCCATTGAGTCAAAGAAACCTGAAGGAAAGATCTTTTTCAAATTTGCACATTGTTACTACAATGTTTTGTTTCAACAATTCTAATTGATCTTCTCAGTATAACATCATTCTAACAATGATAAAATATCCTTGTATGAAATTCAAATCTTTTGACTTTGAAAACAAAATGCAAGACTAAGAATTGAGGGAGGAAAGCTTTAATTAGAAAGATTAACAAACCTCAAAGACAATTCACTTCAACATTTCAAAGAAATAGAGGTATTGCATGATAGTGTTGGGAAATGGGCAATCATGTCGCATGGCAGTGTTGGAAAATAAAACATATAAGACGTATGAATAATGTAGCTCACTAAAAGGCATGAAATCAAATCAAGAAATTAGTCATTATCGAAGAAGTATAAAAAAATAGAGTTTGTGTTAGTCATTTTGAAGAGCATTGACTATTTGTAAGGAAAAAAACCACTGTAATTATTTTTTTTCAATAACCATGAAACAAAAGATATACATAAAAGGGAATACAAATAAAAATACTAAAAATTCGCTAAAACATAGACACTTACTTTGAGCCTTCCACCCATATATGAACTAAGATATTTGCTAAAAGAAATTCCACTGTGAATACCAAACTTGCTTGAAAAGAATTCTTTAAATTTTTTAGGGGCATTAGGACTAAAAACCATCAAGGATGTGATGGTGTTTATTCTTTGACCGACTAACTTGCAATAGTAAAAAAAAATACAATATCATTAGCACACAATAGATGGAAAATCTAAGACCCCTCCTTGCAAATTTGATCCCTTGGATTTTCTTTTGCTCTTCTTCAAAAGCTAACATAGCAAAAAAAAAACATTAGTGGCTATTATAAATAAATAAGGGGACATATGATCTCCTTGCTTAACACCTCTTTGAGGTATAACCTATTTAACCTTTTAACCATTCAATAGTAATTAATATAAAACAAGAGTAACACATTGTACGATATTGTCAATAAATTTTTTTTAAGGAATTTTATTTTCATCAAGATTGTCGATATGCAATTTCAAGTAATTTAATCCTAAATTTTGTCCATGTCTAATTTTAGTGCACTCCAACAAGTCTTATTCTTTTTTAAAAATTCATGGTTCTTTCCAACGTCTGAATCATCTGCAGTCTAATTTTCGTGCATTCCTCGACAATCCTTTCAAAATGACTTCATTTTGAGGATTTTTTTTTCTTCAAAAATTTTCAAATCACAATGCATTGTTTTGATCCATCCAAAACAGTGCTTTTAGTGGCGAAAATGAGAAAATGAAAGTGGCTCTTTCCTTCCTCCATTCGTGTTTCTACGGTCTGACTGCATTTTTGCATCTTTGTGTTTCTGTCATGATTCTGTCAGTTTGATTTCCCACTGTCGAGGTCATCTCCTCGTTGCGTTATTCTCTATTTTTTGTCATCAATTTTGTTTCAACGTCACTCACTTTCGGCCTTTGTTACTGCTTTTCAATCCCCATCCACCTCCAACCCATCAAGGGGCTTTTTCCATTTTATTTCTCTTTCTATTTTCAGTTTTCATTTTTCAATTTGTGCTTCATTTTTTTTTTTGCCATAACTATTGTTCTCATTTTTTTTTACTTTTAGTTTTTTGCTTCATTTTTTGTTTTTTCCACAATCATTGTTCTCATTCCGACCCCCATTCATGATTGTCCTTCATAATTATGCTTCATGGGTCATAAGCTCTCAAGGGTGGGACTCAAAACATGCTACATCTAACTCTTATCTCTACTCTGCTTTCCCCACCGATATCTGTTGTTAGAGTTAGCTATAGCATGTTGTGAATGCCACCTTAGATCACGTCATGGTATCCTTCAGTCCCATTTTTGGATGGTCTATCATGTTAGTCTTTTTCATTTAAAATGAATGAACGCTTACATTTTCTAATCAGTCATGGTTCCTACATAGTGTATTTAGTGGCAATCTATTTAATATTTTCATTTTAGTTCCATTTCAAAGTTACTAACATGTTTATTATAGAGTGTTTACTACTATTTCTATCAAATATTCAGGAACAAGGCCGAAGTAGTGGCACTAGAACACTAACATGTTTGTTATCGGGTGTTTAATATTATTTCTATCAAATATTTAGGAACAAGGCCGAATTAGCGGCATTAGAACACTCACATGTCTATTATAGGGTGTTTACTATTATTTCTATCCTCAATTCTTGTTACTGCTTTATCCGGGTAATTTACTTACAGAGCTTATGGTTTTGATATGTTTCTTCCCCTAAAAATTTAAAAGGTTGAATAAAATAATGGTCTTTACAAGTTACAACAGTTATATTTTATTATTTAAACATGCCTTTACCTGTAAAGTTTCAATTTGTATATCTCTGAGATTTGGCTATGTGAATATTTCATTGGCCTTCCCATAATAGATAATATTGATTTTTCACACTCCTTTTTCCTTTATTGTATACTGAATTTTACTATAGTCCCTATCCTTGTTCTTGGGTTCTGTAAATGATGAACTTTGCATGAATTTGGGTTTGATTAACAATGTGAGCTTTGAATTCAAACAATTCTTTTTTTGTGTTTCGAAATGAAATACATAATTACATATTCAAGAAGTGTATGGTGAAGGTAGAGTTTGGGGTTTCTGGAAAGGTGTATTACCAACATTGATCATGGTACGTTCAAAGTGAATCTCTTTCATACTAATAGAGTGTTACTGACTGGATGTTATTAATCTCAGGTAAGCAATCCTTTTATATAGTTCATGCTGTATAAAGCCATGTTGACACAGTTAAAAAAAGACGTGCTTTGAGTAAAAAGGGTAGTGATTGTGTTACTACTTTAGAGGTATTGTTTCATTTCACTTCTCTAAGAAACTTGACCTTTGTTTCATTTCCTATTGATACCTATGTATTGCATTTTATGTTGATTTTAGTTACTTACTAGCTAGAGTTATTGATTTGATGACTCCATTAATAGATTTTTGAACTTATCCATTACCCAGAAACCATTGGCACTATTGATGAGGTCACTTGCAGTGTAAGAAAGATAATTAAGTAATTGTTGGGCAATGGGCTCCAATTTTTTGTGAGCTTACCCTTAGTCCTAATAGAAAGCCACAAGTACTATATCTTTGCAGTTTAGCTTCATAGGTCCTTCAAGGGTGGGATTCACAAAATGCTATAAATAACTCTGATGATAGAGATTAGTAGGGAAAATAGAGTAGAGAATTGTTTAGGATTGATCATGTTATAGCATCCTTCAGTCCTTCAGTTTTGGATTTTGTTGGTGCTGTTGTTTTGCTGCAGTTTTGGGACTGCTTTGATGGCATTTTGGAGATGCTATTTTGTTGATCTTTAAAGCTATTTTCTCTTTTTTAAAATTGAGATTAGAATATGATATTTGTAATTAGGATTAGAATTGAGATTTTATAATTGGGATGACATTGTACTAAAATATTGATTGTCAATAAGATAAAAGAGATATTTTTTTTATTAAATTGCTTAAAAGTGTTAACTATCATTTGCAAATTCATGTAAAATCACCCAAGAATGCAAATATGACTCTAAAATTCATGAATCATTTACAAAATTACAAACATGCAAAAAGTAAGTCAAATTCATCATAACCTGTCACCACCAAACTTTAGTCCTCCAAGAGAAATTGGTCCTTCAAGTGGTTCTTTGTAAATAAAACCAAAAAGAATAAGTCACCACTGCATAAATTCTCACACAAAAGTAAATTGATGGTCATTAAAAATTTTACCATTAACAATCTCATAAAACTAAATTAGTTGTCATCTTTGCATAAATTATCACATTGTACTTAATTAAAAGCTCCAATGTTCTATAAGAAAAGTGGATGCATATTAAATTTGTTTTCAAATCTTTGGTATAAACAAATTTGATATACGTATTGTGGATTGTTCACTTTGTGAATATGCGACAGTTGGTTGTGACATGGACTTTGAAGTTTTTCTCTTTGGACGTTGAAGCTTAACCCAATTCTTGAGACGCCTCTTTCTTTTATAGCCAAGTTGCTTCTTAATACCAATAGGTTGTGACATGCTGGTTGGTTGTGTCATGTCTGTTGGTTGAGACACATCATTTTTTACTTGTGTTTTCCCCAATCGAAGTGCCATGACCTTTTTAGTCACTTCATCCATGGCTTTACAAACTAAGGAGACTTCTTCACAACCCGAGACTTCAACAGCTAACTTGACAAATTTTTGACAAAGTTCTTTATATCGAAGCATCCGACCTAATTTTAGGTCTTCTTTAACTTCCTTCCCTTTGACATTATGTATAACATCAGTTCTGGCCTCCTTTGTCTACCTTTTCAAATTGTACTGGTCGGAAAGCTTGTATACATTGTTGAAGTCAAACATTTTCAAAACAAGGCAACACAATATGCTAAAAGTTTCAAATGTCCTACAACTGTAAGAACTTGACTTCTCTTGAGGATTAGAAAAAACTTTCCATTCTTTTTCATGATCAACCAGATGAATGACATATTCAAACAATGACTCAATTTTCTTTTTTTTTTTTCTTTACACAATAAGCCAGCATCAAGTTAAACTAATCTTTGAACATATCCAATATTGTAGGTGTGTAGACTTCTGCAAGTTGTTTCAACACATATAAGCTTGTACATTTTAATCTTGGCAACTTTTGTCTTGCCTCAAATTCATATTTCAATTCATTGTATCTTTTATCTTCTACCACTCATCCAAAATGGTTGAAGAATTGAATAATATCGACATTCGGATTCAGGTACCTCTTTATGTCAGCATTCAAACTCTCACTAAGTTGTGTGCTTTACATGCCTAATGTGAATACTTTCTTCATAAAACAAGCATCCCACTTTTTCTTTAACTTGTAGACTGATGTTATCTATGATTTTTTGTGGATATTGTACTTTAAGAGTAACTAACTCTAAGCCACTTCAAACTCTGCCTTGTCAGTGTACTTATACATACAAGCCTTGAAATCTGGTAAAAAATAAGTGTCATGCTTCATTAGGTTGCCTAAATGGTTAATGCCATTCTACATCAGATGCTATGTGCATAACCCATGGTATGTGTTAGGCAACATCTCATATAAGACCTTAGTCATTGCTTGATCTTGATCATTAAACATATTTTGAGGGTTTTTTTATTATATGCCTCCAAGAACGTCTCGAAAAACCATTTAAATGATGGTATTGTTTCATTATATAAAAATGTAGCCCCAAATAAAAATACTCCTATATGATGATTCAATTCTGAAAATAAGGCAAGAGGCTTATGTGTATTGTTAGTGCAATATGTCATATCAAGAGAGACAACATCACCAAAGTAACTGTAATCTAGTAACATTCTTGCATCAACCCAAAATATGTTCATTATTTGTTCATCTAAATCCATCTGATAGGCATGAAAAAAAGATGAATTTTCCAAGATTTGTTTTCATAGCCATTTACTCAGCTTCTCTATAACATCCTATTCTCATAGCCATTTACTTAATAGATATGTTTTATTTCAGTAAATGATCTTTGGCTATAAGACTGGTATGTTTTCTCTTTATCCTTTTAATTTATTTACTTAAGCAAGATTTATTTTTTTATTTATTATGGAATCAAAATTAGGCTTGGGATTCATTACTCAGGTATTCAATCTATATAATACGCAACGAAAAATGGGTTGAAGAATTAAATGCCATATTCTCTTCTTCTTTAATCGGTTGGCCAAATTGTTCCCTTAAGGTAGTATGAAATGGGTTGTGCCATAAGGATAATTATTTTACTTCTAAATTGATTTAAATGAAGTAAGGAAATAATATAGAAGTGTATTTAATGCTTCCCCCTTCATCATGAATAAAGAAAATATGTGAATATTGTGTCACTTAGTGGCAGGGAGAATGCCTTGTGTAACACCCTTTATCTTTATATTACAATTTTTTAGAATGTAAAAGATAAGTGGTCACATTATTCTTTACCTTGAAATCCATTAAGAATTTATTATTGTTTAGGTTTAGGCTTCTTTGCTCAGGTTATCATACTTTAGCACAGCGAAAATTTCATTCATTACAATGAAAATTATAAAAACATAACATATATATGTATATATGTTTATGCTGTCTAATAAATAATCAAGATATGTGAACTAATCACTCAAAGGGATAAGTAGGTAACAAACCTGTCACTCAAACCCCCTTTTCAAAAGAATACTATTAATGGATGAATTCTTCACATATCCTATCTAATACATTTGCCCTTTTCCATCATGTACATTCTAAAAGAATAGTAGTTCTAATTCTATTCTAAAAATAACATGTTGAGAATTGGAAGAAAAGGGCTATAATTTCACAATTATAACTATTCCTTAAATTTACTAATCTATTGTGAGGATCTCAATTATTGCCATCATGCATTTGATACACACCAGTACAATAATGAGAAATAATTTTTCAATAGCTAAAAAAATCATACAGTTTCTAAATAATTGGCTTGTACCACTATACGGATATAGAAAATATTTCTACATTCCAATTCTTTCAAAACAATTTTCATTCAATTCCATAGGCATACTTTATATGAAACATATACATGTACAGTTGTGAACATGAAACTATAAACAATTCATGTCATGAACATAATACATGGCATCACATAGTTATGCTTCATTTATCTATAAAATACATCATTATGCATTCATACTTTTCATATCAATAATAATAAATTGGTGCCATCAAATTCCTTACCATTAGAGTGACTTTTATTAGTGCCATTAAGTCATTACCACTAGGGTATCATATAGTGCTATCACATACACCTTAAGGGGAATCTACTAGTGTCATTCTATACCCTTTCTTGGTGCTCTTTAAGGGAACATAAATAGTGCCCTGGTTCACCCTCATCATGATCATTCATTGCCTATTTACTTATCCTTAAAGAGAGATATAAATAGTGTCGTTCTCTCACCCCTAAGATAAAATTCATAGTCTTTACATATTCACCTTAAGGGGGATTTTATAGAGCCTTTCTTACCTTTTCTTGGTGTCATTCCATACATTTCATTTCTCAATTTCTTGTAGTAACAAATTTGGCATTCATAATATATGAAATTGAAACATTTAGATATTAAAATCACAAATAGATGTAATTAACATTCACATCTCATTTTTTTCATCATTTTTCCCATTCCTCTTGACATTGACCATTTTAAATCACATTTTAAACTTCTCTCCATTAGCACATGGATTTGGTTATCAAGGGGAAAATGGGGTGATGTTCTCGGCCAAGGTGAGATAGAGGTGGAAGTTAGGGATTTTTGTGCCATTCTTTCCTATTCTTCCATCATTTTCATCATTCAAGTACAATGGTACCATAAACTTAAATTTTCATGACACTTTTTCTTAAATTCAAATTGTGCATCTTTATGCTTAGCCTTTCTTTTTCTTCATTTTCACAACTCATTTACCATGCTAAACATATAGTTACATACTTTCTATCATTTTCACATTTTAAGCACACTTTTAAGATTGAATGACATAACTAGAAAATGGGAAGTTTGCCAAAATCATCAAAATAACATAATTTTCTCTCTCTTCCTCTCTCATGACCGAACAAATAAACATTTTTGGACATTTTTCAAGCAAAATCCAGCACCATTAAGCTTAGGTGCTTTCGGCCAAGAGAGAAAATGAGAGAAAATTGAGGGGTTTTCATCCAACACTTACATAGCTTTCATTTTTAAGTAGTTCTCATGCAAAATCACCATTTTCTCTTTCATTTCCATACCATTTCAATCATTTCAAAAGTTCATGTTTTTCATGAAAATGGTACCAAACATGCAAAAATTTAATCTTTTATGATTTCTAGCATACAAACATTGCCATACTCACAAACACAACAATATTTCTATACAAGCATAGCCAAGTATAGGAAGCAAGCATTATGGAATGTAGAGAGAGAAAACCCTAGGTTTTATTAACATAAAAACACTTTAATCTTTCCATAAAATATAAAGCTAAAGTTATAGGATTGTTAAGCTACCTTAAAAATGCAAGAAAAAGTAGAATCTCTCAAGAGGTTTCCTTGATTTTGCTCTTCCTCTTTCCCTTGTGAAGCTTTCATCCACACCCTCTCTTTTCTCCCTTGTTCGACTTGTTCTTCTCCTTAAGAAAGAAGATGACTTAAATTTATGGTTTAAGTAAAATTACCAAAATGCTCTTGGTGCAAAATGACTATTATACCCTTACTACTTCTCTTTTTCAAGAATGACATCTTTTCTCCCTCAAATTGTAATTTCATGGAACTTTCATGGGAAATGACCACCTTGCCCTTTCAAATTTTGAATTCCCATTTGGCCCTTCAACTTTTTTAGAAATTACCTTTAGGTCCTTGGGTAAAATTATCATTTTACCCTTTATGCCCAAAATGACCAATTCACTTTTATTTTCTTCTGTTTTCGGCCATAACACCAAAAATTTTCAAATAAAGTTTCATAAAGTCTCTTTCATAGAATTTATATTCCATCCCTCTTTAGATAAAATTATCATTTTGCCCTTCATGGCAACATATTTATTTTTACCCTCATTTCATCTCTCTTTCTAAGATAAGAGAGTAAAAGCCTTCAAATACCATTTCCTAAAATACTTAGATGAAATTATTATCTTTTCTTTCATAGTAAAATTATTATTTTACCCTTTCTTTGGGAAATTCCAATTTTACCCCTTTATGGTAAAACTAATGCTACTTGATGAACATGTCCATTCTACCCCTTTATTGCATCATTTCTGACACCACATAACAAAAACATTTACATAAAGAATCATCATTAATAATAATAATAACAATAATATCAAGCATATTGGAGGCCGGTGCTACACCTTGTGAATTAAAAAACAAAGGAAATAAGGTTGTTATGAAATATAGCAATGTTTAAATGAGGTAAAGGGTAAAGTAAATACAACATTTTGCATGAATGTGTCTTGTTTACCTTTCCTCCCTTTGTTGGCCGAATGGATGCTTCTTTCCCTTAAGAAAATTTCAATTCTATTATTCAATGGAAAAGAGGCTATGATTATTTTTGTTAACCAAAGATTTAAAAGGGAAAGATGGAATAATGAAATATGTAATTTATGCATATTATGATGGCACTAAAGTGTAAAAGTTTGGTATTTAAATTGATATCTTGTAAATGCTAAACTAGATAGTGTTGTTGATGGCATTAAAGTATGATGATCTTATGTTGTGATTAACGTTAATGGCATGAGGGTGTGAATGCCAAATTTAAATGGTGTGCTTGATGGTCCTAAATGATGGTATTGTTGATATTATATTGTGATGATGTTGAATATGTTACTAAAATTCCACCTAAGGGGCATGGCACTAAATTTTTCCCCTAAGGTGATTTGGCTACGGTGATTTGGCACTAAATTGGTACCTAGAGGCATGGCACTAAATTTTTCCCCTAAAATGATTTGGCTATGGTAACTTGGCATTAAATTTGTACCTAGGGGCATAACACTAAATTTTACCCCTAAGGTGAATCGTGGCACTAAAAGGGTGGCCCTAATTGGCAGCATCAAGAGGTAAAATGGTGATCAGTAGTTTCTTTGATTGATTTATGCCCTTTTGTTTTCAATTGAGATTATTTTGAATACCCAATTGATAGCTGCAATGTTTTAAATGTTATATGTCATATATGCTTATATAATACATACACATATGCATTGCATTCGTTTAGGATTAAAGGAAGTATTTAAATAAATAGAAGGTAGAGATATTTTTTTGTATCATTAGTATTACGATGGTACATGCTAGAGATTTTATGAAATAAATTAGATTGCTTAACTACTGGGAAAATATTCTCATAACTGTATCTGGCATGTATCTAATGCCTATATATATGGTATGGTTCGAGGTAGACGTGGTATTACTAGAGGTTCCATTCTTAGGAACATTTAACGTAATCCAAGGGATCTACATAGTAGCTGTTGTAAAGGTCCATCCCCAGTAAATGGATGGAAATTATGTATTTTTAGAATATAATATTATGACTTAGATAGTAGCCCATTTTATCTTAATTCTTATATATTTTGGAAATAGAATTGGGATAAGCATGTTTGGATGTACATACTAGAATGGGCATATATATCTAGATATGTGAAAATACAATTTTTGGAAAAAAGATTTGAGTGGCAAGGTTGTTGTCTCCTTATCTTAGAAGACTGAAAACACAACACATATCCCAAAATATATGTATAAAAATGTAAATATCTAACAAATGTTAATATGAATGAGTTCTATTTACAACGTTGCCACTAAATATCATTATTTATTTAGTTTTTCGCTACATTTTGTATGGACTGAATACCTAAGTAATGAATCCCAAGCCTAATTTTGATTCAATAATAAATAAAAAAAATTCTTACTCAGGCAAATAAATTAAAAGAATAAAGAGAAAACATATCAGTCTTATAGCCAGAGAATATTTATTGAAATAAAAACATATCTATTAAGTAAATGGCTATGAGAATGGATGTTACATTCTCCGTACATCAAACTCTTTTGTCGTCGAGTACGAAGATAGTTCATTTAATCCAAATAGGTATATCCAAGATTACTTCATCCCCCAACATGCTTACTCATAAGTGTAAAAGTAGATCTTTGTTGGATTCCACAATCATTTGCCAATTCTATTTCATAAGCTTGAACATCGGATATATTATGTTGACAGGCTAGCATGTGTGTAGTCTCAAGGAGATGCAGAGCATGATTGAGAATTAACTACTAAATAATCTCTCCTATCTTTTCCTTTTAGCCCTTCTTTACAATAAATA
This sequence comes from Senna siamea, assembly GCA_031216115.1. Lineage (NCBI taxonomy): Eukaryota > Viridiplantae > Streptophyta > Magnoliopsida > Fabales > Fabaceae > Senna > Senna siamea. Next base: position 15,123,530 of record CM062357.1, read on the forward strand.
AATCTGCACGAAGTTATTGTTATCTTGTCTTTTTTATTCTTGTTAACATATAACTTTTTAACCCCGAATCTCATTTTACTGTCATAATAAGACCAAAATTTTAATGCACTATAATATCTACATTTTTCCTATCTTCGGGTACATTTTGAATTTATAAATTTAGAAGTATTATGCCCGAAATATTGTAATTAAATTGCTCTAAATTTTCGAAAATGAGAAAGGGACCAAATTGAAAGAAAAGTTCAGGGACTAAAATAAAAAGGAGAAAAGTTTTACTAAATGACAAAAAGCGTAACCATTATGCCTCAAAAATATCTCGCTTATTTATAACGCGTAATTATGACACCGAAAAATATTCGAAATGCAATAATTACATCCTAAAATATCTGAAAGTTATAATGACCTTGGGAAAATATCCAAGGATAAATTAGTCAATTTTTACCCAAGGATAAAATGGTAATTATATCCAAAAGATAAAATAGTATTTTACTTAAAAAAATTATGATCATTTTCCTCAAGGTTAATCCCCTATAATTTTCAAAATTGTGGAAACCAATAAAGGGGTAAAATAATTATTTTGACAAAAAAGGTAAATTTGTAATTTTACACCTTAGCGATCAAATTGTTATGTCATCAAAATAATATTTATGGAGTTATATTCTTCCATTTTCCAAAATTTGAAACAAGAAATGAAGGAAAAAGAAAAGTATAAGGGTAATTTGGTCATTTTATTACTAAGGGCAAAATGGTCTTTTGTCACCTAATTTAAATCCCAAATCTTCTTCCCCCTTTAGGCTAGAGGAAACAACATGAAAAGGAAAGGAGAGGGAGAGCGTCCGGCCAACAGGAAGAAAAGAGAAGAAGAAGAGGAAGAAGAGAAGGAAAATTAAAGGAAAGCTCACTTTAATTGCTAAACCAAGGTAGCTTCACATTCTTACACCACTAATTTCATATTCTATGGTAGTTTTCAAGCTTTTAAAACTCTCCCATGGCTGCCATGAATAGTAAAATTTATTTCTCTACATTCTTGAAATGTCAACAATTCTATTGGGATTTGTTTAAAATGTTATATGGATGTATTATTGAGTATTGATTGCAATTGTTGAAGTGTTTTATGACAAGTTTGCAATTTTGTCACCATTTCCATGAAAAACCCCAATTCTTGAATGATGATTGTATAATGCTTATTTTGTCATGATTTTGTTGGGAAAATGACGTTTTATGACTAGTTGATGATGAAAACGGGATAAATGAAAAGATTGGATGAAAACCACATTGATTCCCATTTTACCCTTTTTGGCCTTGACTATGCTTCCTTGTGAGAGGGAGAATTCTTGCTAAGTTTTGCTTGGTTTTTTTATGGTATTGTCTTGGCTAAAGGTTAAGGAGGGAAAGGGAATTAATGTGGTCGAGAGCATTATGATTGCTTGGGAAAGAATTTTTGTTAAAATTTTGCCTAAACACTAGGATGACATTTTGGTCACAAGAAAAGGAAAAGGGAAATTGATGTTTTGATTTGATTGTTTCATTTCCTCCATGATTGGTGATCTTGGCCGAGAACATGAAGGGATTTTTATGAAAATTTTTATCAATAAGTATCATGATTTCGACCAAGGCATGAAGGAAGAGGAATAATATATGTTGATGGACTATCTTGCATGTAAACCCTCAAAATCATAAAAATCCTAGCACTTGAGATGTATATTAAGAATGGAGGAAATTTTTTGTATACATACCTATAGGTATATTATGAGAAAAGAAATACTCTAGGTATGCATAGATAAATCAAGAATGGAATAAAATGGCATGACAAAAGAAAGTGTTGGAAATTCAACTTAGGACCCTTGATGTGAAATGAAATATGACATGGAAATTGTCTAAAAATGGAAGAAAATTTGTGTAAATGTATTTATCTAATGTCAAGAGTGGAAATTTGGAATTTAAAGTAAGAAATTATTCCTTTTCCGTTTGATTCCTCCTCTTAGCTCAGAGCAACTCTTCCCATTTCTTTGCAATTCAATCATAAAATGTTATATTTATAGATAAGGGTCATAGTTTATGAAAGTATAGTATCATGACAAGTTAAAGGAATAGAAAGGGGAAACATAGATATGAAAAAGGAAAACATAGAAAGAGAGGAACACAGAAGGAAAGAGGGCTTAGAGGAATTATTTCCAATGTATATTCTAGGATAGACTCGCTTGTAACTGAGTGGCCAATTGTCAGTATGAGACAGTCATTAGGAATTCCACGGTTGTGTCATAAATATGGATGGTTAAACATCTACTCGAAATAAGATTTCTTAAAAAAAACTGTGATGGTTGTAAATTCTAAGTTAGTATAATCTAGATGGCCAATAAAAAAGAGACATTTACTTAAAATTTGGCATAATCATGGGTACAAGCTAAGTCATCCTAGGGTATTATATATAGGATAGCTTATTGGAAATGTGATACACCAACAGAGGGCGATGATTCTATAATAGCATGATTCGCTCAGAAAGTGGAGAGGAAATAATTTACAAAGTAGCAGTGATCCCATTAACTTAATTTTAAGAGTTTTCATTTGGGTAATAGATATACAAAGGGGTACTGGATCCACTGAGGGACGCTTCAGATAGTACCAGTGGCAAAATTGTCACATAGAGAATAAAATTATCTCAGTCATGTAAGTAGTGGTACATGAAGTAATTCACTGGGTGACACTGAGGGATGCTTTAGATAGTATAAGTGGAAGAATTGTCACATAAAGAATAAAATTATCTCAGTAATGTAAGTAGTGATACATGGAGTAATTCACTAGGTGACTCTCCCGATACCCTCAAGTCTTTCTTTCATAAAGATATGGATTTTAGCCACAAATTGATTATTGTTTTCCTTATGATTGATATTTATTTTCCTATGAATAATAAATAGTTTCCCTATAGGTACTTGTGCACAGAAATGTTTTTCCTATGATCATGATACTAAAAAGTATATATATATATGGTGAACTTGTAATGAATTGTTATATAGTATACTCATTAATACATGCCATACACATTAAAGAAACTATACATGTATTCCTATAGAATAAACTATATTTTTAATAAAGAATGTAGAACTATTTTTTTGTATCACTACGGTGGTACATACCAATGTTTTCAAAAAGAAAATAGAATGTCTAGCTACTGAGAAATTATTTCTCACTATTGCATTTGGTATGTATTAGATGCCCAATTTTATTGTTTGGCTGGAGTTTGACATATCATACATGGGCCTTCCCTTTCTGGACACGTTCATCGTAATCCAGGCAATTTATGTGATATCAGTTATGGAAGTTTCTCTCCTGTAGGACAGAATGAAGATGTAAATCTTTTTGGATAAAATGTAATTAAGTAGGAATAGCCCATTATCCTCATTCTCTTATATTTTGAGAATGGAATTAGGATAAGTTATTTTTGGTATATATATTGAGATTGGCATATATATCAGGATGTGTAAAAGTTATCCACTAGTAGAAATTTTGTAAAAAGGTCTGAGTGATAGGTTTGTTACCTCCTTACCCTTAGAAAATAGTATAAACTTTACATATCCTGAAATATATGTATATGACATTGTAGATATTAAATGAAATAGAGAAGATGTGGATGAAGTTTTAAATTCCTGCTGCGTTATTATTTAATTGATGTTTTAATTTGTTTAGTCTTTCGTTGTGTACAATATGCATGAAATCTGAGTAATGAGTTCCAAACCTAATCAATCAATCAAATATTCAATGAAAAAAATTTTAAATTTACTCGAAAAATAATCAAGGACTAAAGTAAAGGTAACACACCAGTATTATAGCTAGAGAGTTTATCGAAAGAAATATTTATAAGAAAATGCTATAAGATTGAGGTGTTATATACACTCTCCATACTATCAAATTCCATTCCTATTATAGGCTTCTAATCAAACTCCATAGTAGTATTTTTCCTACAACACAAATATAAAAATCATATCGGTTAATTAAATTACTAATTGCCCCAAACACTAAACAATTACTAGATTGCATAAACAATACAAATAAAAATATAGTACTTGAAACTTGTATTGAGCAACAAATATCATAGAAATTTTTTAGCAATATATATAACATTAAATCAATTAAAAACATATTTCCAACAAAGACAAGTTAATTATTTGTCATTGATAGAAGCTAAATAGATCACCCATATTAAGCCCAGCGACAAAGAATTCATGAGGATGGCTATGTTAAAACATGAAGAAATTTTCAGAAAGCAGGTGCTTTTTCTTTCTAAATGCTATCCTTTAATTTTGTTTATCCTCCATATTTGATCTTGAAATTATAAAGATGCACAGAAAAAGCCTAAAATTATATTTGATCTTGAACGTCCAACAGAGGATCAATCAGACGATGAAAAGAAACCTACCTCCAATTCGTGAATGTCGTAATAGTGAAGCATTTCTATTTGGTTGACATTCTTTTAGTGATGGCAGGAGCACAAGCTTCGTGCAACTGTGTAACATCCCATGTTCTTGCAATTATAATTAAATTCATGAATTAATCAGATAAATTTGCCATGAACTATGCCTGATTACGTGTGTGATCTAATACTTAAAATAAATATTGGAAAGGATGGCATTGCATAAATTTTGAGGTACTTAAGTTAAATTTCTTTCCTTTTTAAATTAACTAGCCAAATGGAGTTACATAGGAAATGAATTAGGATGCAACACCTCATTTGTGAACCAAGCACGTGAATAGATTGCCAAATTAATAGATAAAATAAACAAAAGAAAATGGCATAAATACACATATGTGCACGTGGAATCCATTGCCAATTTATTTCCTCAAGTGATTTGGAGCAACCAAGTAAGCATGTAATGGGGAAATCAAATGTACATTCGGTGGAGAAGGCTTTGATGTGTAGGGTGTGAGATTTTTTTTTATATAAACATATGTGTACCTACACGGCAAGAAAGGAAATGGGAATTTGAAGGAAGGAAGTTAAATATAGATTTATATGTACGTAACACGCTACAATGGATGGAGATGGCTACACATGATGATCGGTTATGCCAAGAAATAAAGGGAAATGAAAGTAAGATGGAACATGACATTAAAAATAATATATATGTGGGAAGCAGCAAGAGTTCACGTGAGGAGCTTGGGCGAAAATTTAATACTTAAACCCCCTTTTCCTTTGATTTTACCAAATGACACCTTGCTTGAATCCACTTCGTCCACTCTTAGTGGCACTACTTGGAGAAATCAAATTGCACAAAGGACAAACATGAGGAGCTTGCATACATTATGAAGAGCCGTACGTTCTTGCATGTGTGTAAGAGATAGCGTAACCCTCCTTCCATTTAGCCATGAGGGGATGAATAGCTTGCAAGTTATAGGGACCGTGCCTTGAGATACACTTGTGGCTAGGAGAACATTTTAATTAAGGTTGGAAATAGTGGCAGCCTCTCCTTTACCTGGATGGATACAATACATGAGAAATGGGAATTGAAGTACATACGTATAAGACAAACACAATGTGGCATGTGGTGAAGGAGTGAGGAGTTACGTGACTTCTCTTTTCCCCTTGCTTGGCGTATTCAAGTGACAATACAAGACTTGCAAGGAATGTAGTGCTCCTAATGTCTACATGGGGCTGTCACATGAGGAGGAAAGGAAAAATAAAATAATAAAAAAGGGGAGCACGAGATCACTTACCTGAAAGAAAAAAAAATACACAAGAGGGAGGGAATAGGATTTCACATGAGAGAAGCATTGGAAAAGGGGAGGAAAAGCAGCTCCACAATAGAGAAAAACTTATAACTACATTCAGTCAAGCGAGAAGGAGTGGGTTAGCCAAGAATCAAGAGGCCAAGAAGAGAAGAAGTAAGGAAGAACTCAAATGGGAGGCTAAAGGAGACTCCATCTTAGTACATCTTCAAGGTAGGTTAGCAATTCCTTTATTTTAGTTCCATGATTTAGTATACATGCTTTAAAATTTTTCTTCCATAGGACTAAAGTGATTATCTTCATTCTTGATTTTGGGATAAAAATTGATTTAGTATGCATGATAAATATAAAAGTTGGCTAAGGTGAATGAAATTAAAAAATGTGATTCTCCTACAAGTATGAAAGGAATTAGCTATAGAGATCATCTTAATGTTGGGTTACTTGAGTTATTAATCTTATTATTGAAGTGAGCTTGTGAATCCCTTAATGAAATGAATGTCAATACATGTAACCCATGCAATAAGGAATGCCTTGTTCAAAACGAATGGAAAAAATTATGGTAGCTAATAATAATGCATGAGATTATGGGAAATTTATGTCTATTCACAATAATGCATGTGATTAAGGGAAATAATAGACCAGGATAGTAATGGATATTATTGTTACTATCACCTATGAAACTAATTAATGATGAACACCATCATGAGAAATTTGATTTTGAGGGTTTAAGACTAATAATGATGACCATGGATAGGAGGAACAATATTATGGAAATTATTAGAATTTTTAGAAAGAAAAATATATATTGGAATTAAATTCCAAGCAAATTAAATTATTAGAGAAATTATTTAGAAATTTCTAGAAAGAAAACGTGCATTGGAATTAATTTCCAAGGAAAGAAATTAATAATTGAGATTATTATAATTTCATAAGAAAATATATCTTAGAAATTATTCCTAAGAAAAATAGAAACTATTCCTTAAATATTGAATTTTTCATAAGAAATGTATAATTACATTAAACTATAAGAAAAAGAAAACTTTCATTGAAATTAATACCATTCCCAATGAAGTACATTAATGGTAAAATCCAAGAAAAGAAATGTTAATTTTTAAGTTATTAAAATTTAGGAGAGGATGTATGCTAATGATAATTCTCAAGAAAAGAAACTTTTCCTTGGATAATTAAAGAAATGTTAAAGGTGGTCCAGCACCCATATGGGACCCCAAGTGTGCACCAGTGACCTAGTAAGGCATGGCTGAAGGTGCTCCACACGGGCGGCTCAACGAGGCATGGCTAAAGGTGCTCCACGCCCATGACCTAGTGCTCACGATTACGCTATATACATGGCCGAGTGTCTACGATTTACGAGGTATGGCCAAAGGTGCTCCACACAGACGGCTTAGCAAGGCATGGCCGAAGGTGCTCCACGCCTATGACCTACTGCTTGCGATTATGCTATATACGTAGCCGAGTGTCCATAATTTACGAGATGTGGCCAAAGGTGCTCCACACTGGTAGCCTAGCGAGGCATGGCTGAAGGTGCTCCATACCCACAACCTAGTGCTCGTAATTACGCTATATAGATGGCCGAGTGTCTACAATTTACGAGGCGTGGCTGAAGGTGCTCCACACGAGCGGCCTAGCGAGGCATGGCCAAAGGTGCTTTATGCCCATGACCTAGTGCTCGCGATTATGCTATATACGTGGCCAAGTGTCTACGAATTACGAGGTGTGGCCGAAGGTACTCCACATGGGTGACCTAGGGAGGTGTGACCGAAGGTGCTCCACACCCGTGACCTAGTGTTCACGTAATACGCATAAACACTATGATAATTCAGTAATAAACTGGTAAGCTTATGAGAATACATATTACTTGAAAAAGATATCTAATCTTTGTTTACTTCTAAATTTATCATGCAATGATTGCCAATTTATAGTTATGTGTAATATTACGCCTAAAATCAAGGATGTAGATTGAATGTTTTGGTGCTTGCACCCTGGTACATATTAGTTTCTTTTAAACCATGAATTGCTGAGCTACTAGAAAACTTGTGTTTCTCATCTATGTGTTAATATGTATCAGATACAGATGCGTAGCAGAGTCGCGGGGTAGCAGTCTCTTTTTTATTGAGTATGATTTCTTTGTAATCCCCTATTTTGGGTCCTAGCTAGATCTGATTTAGAATAAGACATTATTTTAACTATATACATGAGTTGTATTTGGGGTATATAAGGGAAATGGATATCTGAAAGATCGGACCATCCTTCATTTATATAGGAGTCTGAGTGATAGACCTATTGTCTTCTGACTTCTGATGATCGAGTACTTTATATATCCGGGGATATGTCTTATCATCATGTAATGAAAATTATTGAATATGTATTTATTTAAATTACATGAAGATTTTAATTTTTGCTGGCTAGTATAGTATTTTTATTCCTCTGTGTGTAATATTCGCTCCTAACACTTGTATTTTATGATGACATTGTTGTTATTATTATTGTTAGCATTAATTGTGAAGGGTTAAGGATGATTTATTAAGGAGTTAGAATGAACATTTTTATCATTATACAATCACTTTTGTGAAAAAAAAAAAAGAAAAAAAGAAAGAAAAGAATGAAGTTGGAAATTTGGTAAGGAAGGGTAAAATGGTAATTTTACCATGAAATGAATAATTAGTTTAATTTTTTTATTCCATGAAGTTATGTTAAAGGACTCTTATTATTTTCATTTAAGAGAGAAGGAGAATCTAGTTATGCAAAAAATTACTTACATTGATGTTGAAAGATAATTTTTCCTAAAAAGGATAAAATTGTAACTTCACACTATGAGTATGATAGCAATCTTATATGAGGTGAGAAAAATTTAGTTTTTTACCCTAAATATTCTATGAAGGTGGGAATTAGAAATCTTTACTCATTCTTGATCAAAAGAAGAAAGTAAGAAAGTGAAATGATAGTTTTAACATAAAGGGCAAAAAGGTAATTTTGCCTTAGGGGCAAAATTTTAATTTTGCCAAAAATAGAAGTAAATTAGTAAATTTATGGAAATGAGCCTTATGAAATTTTATTTAAGTAATTTTACTCCTTGAAACTGAAAAGAATGAAAAAGGGAGCAAAAATGGCCAATTTGGACTTAATGGCGAAAAGGCACTTTTCTTAGGGACTAAAATGTAAATTTTGAAAAGTTGAGGGACCACTATGTAATTTCAAAATTTTTGGAAGAGCAGAACAATCCCAACCCATGGAAGTTGCATAAAATTACAATGGCAAGGAGAGACAATGCCATTGTTAAAAAAGAAAAGAAAAAGGATGAAATTGACAAATTAGCAAAAGTGACATTTTTGTAAATAAGTCAAACTTTAATTCAGCCTATTTCTGCTCCTAATTACTAGAAATGTCGTGAAAGGTGGAGAAATAGGAGAAGTGGCTGAATTGCATCTTGCCTTGGAGAAGAAGAAGCTTCCACCAAATCAACAAAGAAATCACACATTTATTAGCTTTTCAAGGTAGATAAACAATCCTATGCCATTAATTTCATGTTTTATGGTATGTTTATAGTGTTTTCAAACTTGTAAGCATGATGGCAATTTCTCTCTCTACATGTGTATGGTGGATTTGTATGCTTGGATATGAGATATGTTGGAAATAACTTGTGGTTATGATTATAGATATGTAAGAAAGCATGGAAACTCATGAAATGGTGAATTTGCATGGATGGAACTTGATTTTATTAAACCCTAAGTGGTGTCAAGGCTGAGTTTGTGATTTTTAGAGTGAGAAAATGGTATTTTTGCATGGATTTTTCATGAATTTTGTTGTAATGTATGCAAAGTGATGAAACAACTCCATTTTTCTTGTTTTTCTCACCTTGGCCGAATTTTTAGCCAAATTTTATGTTAGAAAGAGTGAGAGAAAGTACTAGAAAATGGTAAGAGAGAGAAAGTCTAATTAGATTTGCATTTAGGTACCTTTCTCATTGTCTAGCTTTACAAGTAGCCAAGCAAGTGTGCTTTAGTCACCTTAGACGAATGGATGCATATGAATGGTGCTGAATTTGCTCTTGAAAATAATTTAGAAACCATATAAGTTTAGTTCCAAGAAAGGAGGAGAGAGAAAATTATGGCAATTTATGTTTCAAGCAATGTTGCCAATTTAAAGTCTTACTTGTTCACCTTAAAAGTGTGCATAAAAATATGAAATTGTGATATTAGATGTGTGATTATGTTTGGCATGAAAAATAAGCTAGAAAAGTATGAAAAAGAATGGCCTAAAGTATACTTACCTAATTTTTAGGTGTGAGAAATTGTTAGGTATAATTATGGAAATTGTCACCATGATGTTCCATTAATGAGAGTAAGGCTAGAAATGTGCCAAAAGGGTTAGAAATATAAAGTATTCATGTTCGTTCTACCTTGGCCGAATACTATGTGAAATTTTCTCTAGAGTGGCTAGATTTATGAATGAGTTGGAAATAGCCTAAAGTGCCATCTAAATGGCCTATGTTAAGGGAAGAGAGACCAAAGATGCAAGGGTCAAGAATGAATGAATAATAGCATGCATCTTGCCATAAATAGTGAAATGTTTAAATTTATGCAAAAGTGATTGAATGGAAAAGAATGCTTAATGTAATTGTGAAAGACAAGGTTAAAGCTTCCTTATGGGAAATGATCTGGTGTATACTCCCAAGGAATTAAATGAGGAGGAATGATTTGGTGAATACCTCCTGAGATTAAAAACCTGTGAAGGAATGATCTAATGTATACCTTCCAGGGAAGTTCCCTAAGGGGAATGATCTGATGTAAACCCCAATAAATTAAAATGTAGGAGGAATGATCTTGTGTATACCTCTAAAGAGCACAGTTAAGTAGGAAGGAATGATTTCATGTATGCCTTCCCAGAATTGAGTAATTATGAAATGTTATGTATGTATTGCATGAACGTGATTTATGTGATTATGATTATGGCATGTAAGCATTGAATGTTTGTAGCCTATTCCTTGAATGACCTAATTGAATGTGTATTTCATTTCTATAGCTACATCCACATATGTTTTTGTGATATGTCATATCCAAGTATCTATAAGAGAATAATTTTAAAAATTAACCGCATGTAGAGTGTTTTCTGTATTATTACAGTGGTACATGTCAGTTATTTTAAAATAAACTGGTTGTTTATCTATTGGGAATGTATTTCTCACTTCTGAACTTATATGTATCCGATGGTTAGATATTGTGTGGTAATCGAGGTGGAGTTAGACACGGTGGAAATTCCTTTCTTAGGAGTTTTCACTATTATCAAGAATGTGTATGTTATCACTGTTTTTGAATTTCCTATAGAATAGATGAGTACGTAAATATATATAGCTATAGCCCGACCTTTTGGAGTCCTAATTCTTCGTTTATTTTTTTGGGTTTGGAATTAGGGTTGATATTTTTGGCTGTATATAGAAAGAAAAATGGCATATGTATAGGGATATGTGAAGGACCTATTCACTCACGGTATTTTGTAAAGCAGTATGAGTGACAGACTTGTTGTCTCCTTACTCCTTATGGATGGGTACTTCATCTATCTCAATGTATGTATACCAAATGATGTACTAAACAGTTGTATAATGTATGTATATTAAAAAAGTTTTTATATATTCTGTTGTATTATTTAATATTTTATATTCCGTTGTGCCAAAGCACGTTACCTGAGCAAAAGAATCCAAACCTAATTGCATAACAAATCTATGATGGATTGGATACTCGGGAGAAATAAAGGCAATCAAAGACTAGAATTAATGTAACTACTTATCTAAATAAGTGTTATGACATTGTTAAGTTATGATAAGGGGTGTTACACTGTGCATGTAAATTTTTATTCTAAGCAAAAGATTCCAAACCTAATCTGCTTAATATAATTGAACGGTATAACTGCTCAGACATTAATGAAATCAAGGATAAGGATAATGTACCGAACCTATCTCTTGATGTCGGAGTTAACAATAAGACTAGATAAGGGCATTACAAACTGGACGTGTAAAGGATCCTCGGCAAGAGCACAAGCTTTGTGAACATGCTATATTTTTTCTCTCCAATAGAAAGGGTTTAATGAAAAGAAACTCACCTACAATTTGTGAATGCCGCAGCAGTGAAGCGTTTCTATTTAGTCGACGTTCTTCTGATGACAATAAGAGCACAAGATGAACAAGATCCCACAAAAGAGGAAATGTTTTCTCTATCATGCGAGAACATATAGGAAAGAGCCGCTATCATTTTCTCATTTTCACTGCTAAAATCACCGTTTTGGATGAACCAAAACGGTGCGTTTTAAGTTGCAAATTTCTGAAAAAAAAAGAAGAAGCTTAGAAGCAACTTTGTTTTGGAAGGACCGCCGAGGACTACATGGAAACTGGACTGTAGAGGATCCAGATGCTTCTTTCCAAACTTGATTCCCAAGAGTATGGCCACTTATCTGCTCATGTGAAATATGAAAGTCAATTGCGTTATAAATTCACAATAATGGAAGTTAACTACAACATCATCATATTCTTATAATTAAGTTTATCTAATTGGTCCATGAGTCATGTTCTTTTCAAATTGTACATTTTTCAAGAAAGTTCCGACCTTATTTTAGGACATGTTAGAAAATCACTATTTTTCTAAAGGAATTAAAATCATTCTCTTACCTTTGCATTGGAATTGGCCCATCATCTCCAACAATCCAACTATGCATTGTTTTGGTTATAAATCCAGCACTCTATACTTACCTCTGAAGTTACCATTCTCACCCTTATGTGTGCCATGGCTTGAATAGATGAATAGAAGAGGACGAATTATGAGTAGCACCAACAAATATAGATGTGTGGGAAATAGGGTTAGATGAATTTAGAATCAAGGTAAAAACCATAATCAAGATTGAACTGAATTTGAATTCAAATTAGGAATTTAAACTTCAACCAATTAGTTTTGTTAATTAAATAACTAAAATTATTTTAGTTATATATGCATATACTTTTAATTTCTTTTAAATAACATTTTTTACTAATCGTAATTAAAAATCAAGTATATTTTAATTGGAACTAAAATTTGAAAAAAAATAATTTAAAAACATAATTTCTCAACCTGTTTAAAAATATATGAATTCTTAATAATTAAACTATAAAATAAAATATTCATAGGAAATATATATATCATAATTAAATTAGAATTGAGAAGTGTTGATGTTGTCACTCATAATTAAGTCTTGATTTAAGTATCTGAAACACTCGTAGAGTGGCATTTGCGTAATTTCATTTGCATTTTAAGATCAACTTGAGCGCTCTTTCGCTTAAGAATTATAAGAAAATTAATTTTTACAGTAGCGAGGACAAACGCTGGGCACGGCCCACACTCGAGTCTCAACCCACTCCCAAATAAATTCCACCTTTGAGATTAGGTTGCTGTCACTTTTCACTCTCAAGCAGCCTCCACTCCTCTTGCGGCTAGGGTTTATTTTTCTTCCTCTCTCATTCTTTTGGTTTCCTCTTTTTCATTTGTGAATTTATGTTCCATTCCATGGAGTTTTTGCTTTTATAGTGTTTAGTGGTCGCTTCCTTTTGGGACTAAGTGTGTACCGAGAACTGGGGTTTTTGTATTGTCGTATTCTGTAATGGCGACCTTGAACCCGTTTGATTTATTGGGTGACGATGCTGAGGACCCATCGCAGTTAATCGCGGCTGAGCAGCAGAAGGTTGTGTCAGCCCCGAAGAAAGCGCCTGGTCAGGACCATGGCAAGCCGGGAACTCGTGCTCTGGCTCAGCAGAACAAGCCGGCGCAGTTGCCTTCCAAGCCACTCCCGCCGACTCAGGCTGGTGAGTTTCTGATTAGCTTTTATGTGGAGGAATGTTTCTTGTTAAGTTAGATTTTGTGGGTACCAGAAAACTGGTTGTTTAAGGCGTTATAATGTTGTAGGTAAACGTGGTCTATTGGGTTTATGCTTATTCGTTAAGTTACTGGAACAAATGTTTTGCTATGTGTAATCATGTAGTTTTATAGATCAGTTTTTACTAAGAATCTACATTTTCTTTATTGCTGATTCCTTAGTGGTGTGGTTGGTGGATTGCTCAATGTTTTTGTTCTTATATGAAACTCTTGTGCGTGACCTTCACGCTGACCTTGTTCTTGTTTCTGACGGAGCAGGACTTTGTGACTGGAATCCTAGCTGAACTGCTTGCTTCAAAGATCAATTTTTTTCTTAATCCTTATTAATATATCTTTATGCGTTGGGTTTATGTTTTTACTTTATTATCTGTTATCCTGATTATTTAATTTTGAACAGTCTTTCTGCTGATGATTCTTTACGTAATTATTCTTTTCATACTATTACATTCTTATTATTTCTTACTAATAGTGAGAGAGGCGAGGAATGAAGCTTCTCGTGGAGGCCGTGGAGGTGGACGAGGTGGACGTGGATATGGACGTGGCCGTGGTGGTGGTGGTAGTGGATTTAACCGTGAATTTTCCAATGATGAAAACTCATTTATTGCCAGTGGAGGCCCTGCTGGTCAAGGTGCTTTTGTAGAAGGAGAAGCTGGAAAGCCCTCGGAAAGACGCGGATATGGTGGACCTCGGGGTTCCTTCCGAGGTGGTCGTCGTGGTGGCTTTAGCAATGGAGAAGCTGGAGAAGAGGGTCGCCCACGAAGGGCTTTTGAACGCCGCAGTGGAACAGGACGCGGGTTAGAATTTTTGCCAAGTGTCAAACTTCATAAACTTGTGTCAGTACCAATATTGATATGACCTGTTCTAATTGCAGTAATGAAGTTAAGCGTGATGGTGCTGGGCGTGGTAACTGGGGGACACAGACTGATGAACTTGCTCAGTAAGCATTTCTTTCAGAGGCCACTACTTTCATGCTTCTAGTAACAATTCTAGGCACATGACTGCTCTTAAACTATCCTAGTTTCTATGTTTCTGAACTGATTGTTGTAATTTATTAATTTTCTCCTTTGGATTACAATTTTCATAGGGTAACTGAGGAAGTTGTGAATGACACTGAGAAGAATATGGGTGATGAGAAGCCTGCCGAGGAAGATGTGGTGGATGGCAACAAGGAGAGCCCTGCTAATGGAGAAGAAGAAAAAGAGCCTGAGGATAAGGTGAGAATCTAATCCTGTATAATGTGTTTTCTATTACCCTATTGTTTCTGCACCCTCTAAACATAGACTCTTTCAAGGTCAATAGGCAAACAGAAGATGTCTTATGAATATGAATATGTGATCAAATTTGTAAATTGATTGACAGTTGAAGGGTAGCTTCTGGATGCCATTTGATCAATGATAAATGTTTAAAGTTCTGTTTGGTTTGTCCAATGTCTCCCAAGTTCTTCTCTCTGTATAACATGCATTGCTTTTTTTTTTTTTTTTTTTTTGAGGGTGGGGGGCTTATTTAAGCTTGAACTATTCCCATCTAGTGGGAAATGGCTTAGTTTGGTGATCTTATGTAAGTTTGCACTATACAGTTTTAGCATATAACTAAGCGCATTGGTAACTCTTATCATTCATTCCTTATTTAAAGAAAAAAAACTCACTTTATTTTCCTTTGTCATAAATTGTTATTTTTGGCCAATATTAGGTTGCGCCCTGAACTATTGTAATTTATATATATATATATATATATTTACTATCCAGTGTCAGTGTATGTATCGAGTTCCTTAATCAGTGGGGCATTATATATTTTATTTTATTGATTAATAAAGTTTTTACTGTTTTGTAGGAGATGACATTGGAGGAATATGAGAAAGTATTGGAAGAAAGAAGGAAGGCCTTGCAAGCACTAAAGACTGAGGAGAGAAAAGTTGATACTAAGGATTTTGAATCCATGCAGCAGCTGTCAAGCAAGAAAGACAATAATGATGTCTTCATTAAATTGGTGAGATACTTTTTGGCTCCTTTTTCCATTCCAATTTATAGTTTTCATATTAGATTGTTGGTGCCTGATAATACCTTTTGACACTTGACATTGTTCTTTCTAATAGGGATCTGAGAAGGATAAGCGCAAAGAGGCTTTTGAGAAGGAAGAGAAATCCAAAAAGGTGCTACTTTGATGCAATTGTTTGCCCTTGACTGCTATATCAAAGTGCCATATTATTTTTTTAATTTAATTTAACTTAATATATAATTTATTTGACCTTTTTTTTGGCCAAATATAATTTAGTTGACCTTCATGCTTAAGCCCTACTTTATTTATCATTGAGAAATCTGATCCAAAGTTGACAGGTTGACCTGTGATCTGATCTACTCTGTAAGCGGCTTCTATTTTTCTTACCTGTTTACCGAAGCTACCCACTGCCTACACTTTGCTTGAATGATTATTAGTTGCTAGTAGTCTATGAAACTTCCATTTCACTTATGTAATTTACATTTTGAGACAGCTTCTACTTTCATTCCAATGCTAAGAATTAATTTTCTATTTATTTAATTTGGTTATTTACATTTTTTTGGGAAGATGACTTGAAAATTTTATAGAATGTTATATTAATGATGAAACCAAAACTTTTGAAATAGAACGAGGTGGAATTGATAAGAAACTTGAAAACCTTCCATGTATTATCCTTTCAGATAATGAATTTATGTACCATGTCTTAACTTGTTAAATAACTTCAACTCTATAGTGCCATAATCTAAACTCCTTTAGTTAACTTCTTATGACCTTAAACCTTTTTGTTGATCTCCAAGATTATATGTTTCATCTTGTGATTGTGTGGGGACTCTTGAAGTAATTTTGTTGTAACTTTTGGTGAACAGATTGTTATGTCAATTATCCAACTAAACAACAAACAACCAAATGGGGCTCGGTTATATGTCAATTATCCAACTAGTTTAAATACTGACAATTAAATATCTTGACATGAGCATGTCTTAATGGCTTTTGTTATTCCTTTAATTTTCTCGCTTACTGTTTCCTTAGTTTCCTGAACATGCAACTTAGTATTGTGACTGGCTTCCTTAAGCATATTCAGACTTCTCCTATCAATCATTTTCCCTGTCACTTTTCAGAACCTAAAATATTGAAATCCCTTGTTTATTTAATGTTATAACTAATAATCAACACAAAATTTGAGGGACTAGAATGCATGTAATTTGGAATCGTAGTTTTGGTGAAGTTCTCTTTTAATGTAATATCAAATCAAATAATTTTTCATTGGTTTAGAAATTGTTTAAATCCTCATTTTCATACATATTGTTTTAAGCTGGCAATCTTCTTGTTTCTCCATTCCTTCTAATATGAACTCAATTTCTCAGGCTTGTCTCTTGGATATTCTATATGAATATCTATTAATAAAAAATAGAATTCAGGTTTAAATTGCAAAGAAAAGGTTACTGTATGAATTTCACCCTATCCTCTTTATTTTGGATTGTTTTGAAGACTTATTTTTCCAAAGGTATTTTGGCAGGTCTTTTAACAAGGTTTTGAAATTTTGATATTATCTTTAGGAAATTTTTCTTTAGATAAATTCTGATTATTTCATAGATGTGCTGTATGCTGGAATTTGCTTGAATTTGATTCTGCATTTACTTAAATTGCTATTTTCTGTTAACCCCTTATTTGAATTACTTGTCATTTTGCGCCACTGCTGCCCAGAAATTTTGATTTGATAATTCATGTGCTCCGTGATTCCATTGGCATTCTTGCTTGTTGGCTACTTATTCTTTCTTGTGGTGATCTGAACTGTTGATTGTTGAGAGTTTTATTAGATGCAATATGTTTAACTCATCAACTTGATTTGAAATTAATTTTTTCAAATTTTTTCTTGCTCCTGTTTTGTTCTAACTAAACTTATATCATTTATTGTGCTTCATTCTCTTAGTCTGTCAGCATTAATGAGTTTCTGAAGCCTGCTGAAGGGGAAAGGTACTACAGCCCAGGTGGCCGCGGTCGGGGTCGTGGCCGTAGTTCAAGAGGAGGTTATGGTGGCAATGTGAACAACAATGTATCTGCTCCATTGATTGAGGATCCTGGGCAGTTCCCAACCTTGGGTGGCAAGTGAGATTTTGCAGAGCCCCTGCTTGACAGACCATTTTCAATTTTGGATTATGTGCTATGTTCTAAAGCAGGAAAAGAACTATGGTAATTGGATTTCCTTTATCAGAAGGGATTTTTAAATTTATGCGTTAAAAATGTAAATTTAGGGTGTTTTTCATACCATCGCATATTCCCTTTGTAGCCTTTACTCTTATTATTACGCTTTGCTTTGACTGTATCTGACCTTGGGAGTATGTCCGCCGGATAAGACATAAATGTTGCTGAGTTTGCTTTTCTTTATATATTGAGTACTCAGTTTTGCTTATGGGTTCACATATCCTTTTAGAAAATGCTACTTGCTCAAGCTCTTGCTACTAATGCATTCATTGGATCTTTCTATGACACACTTGGTATGTGCCTTGATTATGTGTCTAAATTATGCCCATTATATTAAATTTTGGTTTTTAATATATTACATTTAAGAAGCCAAATTGAGTGGATATATATAAGGTAGACAGTGATATGTCTAGTATAATAATTTTTTCTTATGGTTATATCTGGGTTTGAGTTAAGCTAGAATATGCCTGATCCATATGGGTTTAATATATTTCATTTATGAAGCCACTGTAGTAAAGGGAAAAAATGATTTTGTAAGTCAAGCATTGTTTCTACTCTTTTTCGAGGTGAATGCAGTTGAAGGATGTCTCGTCTGAAGCATCCTCTTATACATCATTGTGATGGCATCCTTCTTGTCCTGTTAATTTTATTCGAGGAGCATTTCATTGAGCGTGGAAGCTTGTTAGCATTTTATTTTTGTAAACTAGTATCAAGATGTTCTAGGAGATCATTGGTGTGCGTGGAATGTTTTTATTCTTCAGATCGCTGGGGCTAGAATGTTAATTTTCCTGGATGTACCTGGACGGAATTTTTTTTTTTTTTTGGGGAATTTTGCAAATGAAGTTTTAATCCGTGCTCAAGTAGCTGATCTATATTTATCTAGGTTCCATGAAGTTTTAAGTTGATGGATGATTATTTAGGACTTGTTTAAGTTGTTTTTGGTTTTTACAAAAAAAATTTTAAAAAAATTGTTTAAATAACTGTTTTTTATTAAAAAATAGAAAAATAAAATATGTATTTTAAGAATAAAAGACAGAACAATAAAACTTAGAAAGTAAAGGTATTAAAATGGTGTTTTGTTTTTTAATTTTTTAAATTTATTTGATAAAATTAATTTTTAAAACTTATATTAGTATTATTTTTATATTTTTTTGGTGGAGATTATTTGTATTTAAAAATTTATTAGACTTTGACTAACAAGATTTGAGACTTTGTTTAAGAAAATAAAGTATTTATTATTTTAAATAACTATTTCTTGGTTGTTTTCTTGTATTTATTATATACATGTTATTTATAAAAGAATTTAGTTTTGTATTTTTTTTGTTTTAAAAAATTGAAGTTAACATCTTCAAATTGTTTTGTATTTTTTTATTTTTAAAATATATATTCTATTTTTTATTTTTTGTTGAAAATAATTATTCAAATAATTTTTTTTATTTTTAAAAATAAAAGCTGTAATAGTAAAATAGACCCTTAATTTTTTTATTAATAGTATATATATGTAAATAGATGAAAAGAATATTAACATAAATTTTTAGTATTAATTTTATGAAATAATTTTAAAGAATAAAAACATAAAACAAAACATTTTTGTTTTTGAATTTGGGACGGGCAAACTTAAACTTAGTATAAGAAAGGTTTTGAGCATTCTTATTGCATGTTTTAAGACCATAAACATGGAATTTTTATTGTAAAGAGTGCAAAAATATTTGGATCTCATAAAAACTGGTTTTATGCAGGTTTTTAAACAGGGGTGGGTATGAGTTGAGTTTGTTATGAAAATTAATTCCAACTAATCACTTTTTTTAATTTTAATTATTTTTGAATTTTTAATAACTTTTTAATTAAATTTTGTGAACAAAAAAATTAAATTAACTCGTTTTTTAATTAATCAATAGAATTTAATAATAAAATATTATATTTATTAATCTATATATACAAAGTAACTGATTGAATTGAGTTTAATAAGTTAAAATTTTTTAAATTCATTAATCAAATTAATGGATTTGTAAGATGATTGTTTTAATTCAAACCAACTCACTAATTTAATCTAATATGACAGATTCGATCGAGTTAAACAAATTATTCCAATCCAATAATGAGATTATTAAGGGTTGATAAAATTTTAATTTTTGAAAAAATAATCAGTTTTTTAAATAAATTTATTTTATGGTTTGCACCTCTCTTACTCATACACGTGAGGGCCATGATCTGGTCTGTATATATGTGAGACCTACATGCAGACCAAATTCGTACCATTATACGTGTCTCTTACATGAAGAATTTCGCACCATCCTTCAATAAAGAAGGAATTAATAATGTGTTGTTTCTAGTGTCAACATATAATATATCGTGACAATTTACTTTTTTGGTTTACGATAAATAGATATTAATAGATTAAAATAAAGAAGCATT
Organism: Senna siamea; assembly: GCA_031216115.1. Classification (NCBI taxonomy): domain Eukaryota; kingdom Viridiplantae; phylum Streptophyta; class Magnoliopsida; order Fabales; family Fabaceae; genus Senna; species Senna siamea. Next base: position 15,143,773 of record CM062357.1, read on the forward strand.
ATTTTAGTTTATCACAATGATTTTTTTAATTTAATCTTTTATAAATAATTTTTAAATTTAATTCTTCTTAATTTAATTTATTATTAATTTAATTTCTGTTATCAAAATAATTAGCAAATCCTTTTGAGTTGAATTTTTTTTACTGATTGTGTAATATTTATATATTTATATATTTTTTTTCAATTTCAGATCAAACTTAGGAATAACGTCTCTTTTCTTCTTCTCTTCTTCATCAAATAAAAAAACACTCTGCCCTAGTCTCTACTGTTGTACGCGGGTAAGCTACGAAGAAACGCCAGTGAAGACAAAACTTGTTCGAGCAAGGCCGCATGCACGTCGCCGGTGAAGACAGTACTCGTCACGTTATTTCTCTGCAATTTTGCCATAGTTAATTTCAGTTTCTTCTTCTCTCTGATATATATATATATATATATATTTGCTTGTAGCGATTGTCAGAAAATAACATGGCTGCATTAGTTTGTATCTTCCCATGCATAACAAGTCAAGAAGGCAAGTTATTTCTTATTTGGAGGGGTAGGGTGTCAAAACCGGAGGAAGAAAAGTACAGAATGTATCTTCCCATTCATAAAAAGCCAAGAAGCCAAGTTATTTTCTTTTAAATAAATCTGAACTAAACATAACGGTCGAAGAAGGAAGTTTTTTTCAGGCATAAAAAAGAAATAGAATGGTCAATAAATAAAAAAAAGAGAGCAGTAAAAGGAGTTCCTTTTTCAGGCATAAAATTCCTCTATATATATATATACACCACATTACGCAGACAATAGTATTTTCACCAAAACCATTTTTAACAATATATGAGTGAATCCCAATTCTTCAAATAATTTCCTTGTATCAGATATTGAATCACAATTGCAATTCTCTGTGTAAATGTGCAGAAGTGGAGACTAGGACAGAACGTTTTCTATTTGATGAAGAAGAGAAGAAGAAAAGGGATGCTGGAGTAAGTCTGATATGGAATTAAAATATGAAAAAATAAATAAATATGTAAGTGTTACACGGTCAGCCAAAAAAATCCAACTCACCAAGATTTGTTTGTTATTTTAAAAGTATGACAAAATTGATAACAAATCAATTTAAGAGAGACTTAATTGAAAATAGTCATTTATGAGAGATCAAATTAAAAACAAGGGTCATCTATAAGGGATCAAAATGACATTTTAGCCATTTTGAAATATATATTTTGATTTTTAAAAAATTATAATATTTAATTCATTAGTCTTTAGGTAATTAGTTATTAATAAAAAAGATAATGTTAAATGTTAAATACTAAATGGTTCATACAAAATTAAAAAATATAAATTTTTAGTCTTTAATGTACTAATAGTCTAAACTTTAATAATAAGTGGAACAACATAATTATAAAATAACATTTAACCATATTTTTAAAAATATGACTTGCAACAAATAATTTTTTTATTTATATATCAACACTTAACCATAAATCAATAAATGATATTTAATATTTTTATACAAATTTTTTTCTTAATTTACCTAAATCATATTTTTGAATTATTAAAGTAAAAGAATATCATAAAAATTTTAAAAAGAGACATTAAGGGCCTATTTAAATACAATTTCTAAAATTATTTTTTAATTTTTAAAAACAAAAAAAAAGTTTAAATAATTGTTTTTGTCAGAAAATAAAAAAAAATAGAATGTGTTTCAAGAATAAAAAATATAGAACAATTAAAAGATACTTTGAATTTTGTTTTTTCAAATAAAAAACAATTATTTTTATTAATAACATATATATAAATATTTGAAAATAATACTAATATGAATTCTCATAACTAAAATTGTAAAAAATTTTAAAGAATAAAAAAACAAAACAACATTAAACAGCCCTAAGATATTTATATTATTTTAACAATTCTAATTAAATATTTGTAACATTTCAACTATATAATCAATCAAATAACTAATATTAGTATTTAATATTTTTACAATATATGCAACATATATTCTATTTCTCACTTACAAGTTACATAAATTTAAATATTTTTTTAACACTTAACAATTTCAACAAAACACTTATGTCTATCGAACATCTAATAACTTAAGCTTTATCTTGATTTGATTTTAAATTTCAAAGTATTATATAATATGTTCTATCAACAAGCTTGTGTGCATACACATGAGTGATTTCTTTTATGATTTTCTATTACTTTTTCATGTACACATGAGTTAGTAATTTGAATGAGTTTAATATTTTTAGGTATAATTTTGAAATATTAAATCATTGAACAAAAATACATTTAATCAAATAAGTAACAAAAAAAAGAGACAAGAGAAGACCACATTGACAAAATTTTTTTTAATCAAATTTTATTCTTTATTGAAAAAATTAACTTAATTAACCTTATTAAAAAAAACTTATAGAATACAATTATATAAGTATAAAATCATTTAACAAATGAGCAATATTAACAAATTAGAGTAGAACGCTATCAAACATACAAAAGTTGCGAAGTGCGACTTATATTTTAAAGTTTGTGTGACTTATAAATGAAAAATAAAATATATATTTCATGTGATAAAAATATTACAGATGAGTTGTAGTTTATTTACTGATTATGCAATTAAAATATTGTATATATTTAACTAGAATTATTAGGATTATAGAGATATTTTAATATATTTTTATAATTTTTTTTATTTTAATAATTTTAAAATATGTTTTAAATAAATTAAAAAATAATTTATATAAAAATATCAAATATTTATTTATTAATTTATAATTAAGTACTGATATATAAATTTATTTGTTGTTAGTGTTGCTTTAAAAACAAGTTATGAGAAAATTGTGATTTTGGATCTTCTGCCGTAAATTTTTGGTTGGCCCCTGTTTTGAGTTTTTAGCGGCGGTTTTATCCGTTGCTAAAGTGTAATTTAATATTATTGCAACGAATATTATTGCTGCTATAACTTTTGTTTAAATAATTAATTTATAGTAACAATAATTTTGTTGCAAAAAAGTTTAGCAGCGAAGAAAATCGCCGCTAAAAACACCAAGCAGGCGCCAAGCAAAAAACACCAAGCAAGGATCCGGACGCAAAAATTGCCCATTTGGATGCTCTAACCTAAGATTGAGGACCACACTTTTTGTGTCAGCTTGGTTTGGTTTGCCCAATGGTTGACTTCATATGGTGCAACAATAGCCAGGAAGGATCCCCCTTAGATGACTTCATTTTGGAGGATAATAGGAAGAGCGAAAATTGGGTTTGGGTTTGTATCTATAAGGTGACTCAACACAATCTGCAACCAAACATGAGCTTGGTGGAAAAGCCAATTCTAGCATCCTAGCCACCACCATGAAATGCATCAGGGGGTGATCCTGGTTGCCCAACAGACAAAAATCATTCACATGTTCATTCCCAACACTCAACTGCCTCAGCAACTAAGCAAAGGAGGTGGCTTCAATAAGGATTATGCAAACTACGTATTGGAGAAGACATTAATTTTATTTGCCAAAACCACGCTAGAATTTTTTTCCTCTGGTTCTTTTCATTTTCCTATAACTCATGGTTAGTATGTTCCTTAAACCTTACCACTGATTTATTTATTATTAAGTTTTTTCAAATGTTATTGTAGTTTGAGTACATTAAAGATTAAAAATACATATTTTTAATCTTTTAAAAACCATTATCAATGTTTATATTAATTATTTATATCTACATTAATATTATATTATATGGTTTTAAATATTTTTTTATCTTTCAAATTATTTATGAAAAAAATTATGAAAGAAATAGTTATAGAAGAGTGAGAAATAATTTAATTTTTACTTATATATAAAATTAATTTTTTTAAAAATTAATACATACTTTAGTGAGTTTAATATAAATTATTAGTTTTTATTGAATAACTGATTTTATATTTTTATGGGAGGCTGAGAAATTGATAGATTGGCCAAAGGAGTTAAATATCTAATTAGTTAATAAAATATTTACTCAATAAAATTGGTTACTTTTATTAACTTTTTTTAAAAATAAATAAATAAAATTAATATAAAACAATTAAATACTGTATCAATAAATTAGATAATTTTAAAGTAATGTCTTTATCAAAATTAATTTTTAATACTGTTTTTTAAGGTTGGTGAATATTGAAGAAAAGAGGGGAAAAAATAAAGCAACAGAACCAAAACGGTTAAACCCTATCTTCTTATCCCCGTAAGGCGTCAGTACGGGTATTCCTTGAACAAGCAACTAAGTTGTTTCTGGCGTCACTGTTCGGAGTCAGCGGGCCATGGCTGTCCTGGCCATCCCCTTAGTCATCTCCATCCTCAAGCCCCATCGTTCTCACCTCTCGCTGCTCCGCGCCGGCAAAGCCAGCGCCAATGGGTTCTACTCGCCGCTGCGGCGTCGTCAATTCACTAGTGCCACTGGCTCTGCTTTAAGTACTCCTTCGATTTCACAGCATTCTTCAACGGAGTCAAATACCCAGGCCCAAAAAGCCTCAGTGCTGACTTTCCAGCAAGCCATTCAACGCCTTCAGGTCTTACGATTATGCCTTCTGAGTTCTGACAATATTGTGCTTGCTTCCCTGTTATAGTAAATTGTAGAGGGTCATCTTATTACTGGTTGTCACTGTTGGTGTTACAGGAATATTGGGCTTCCGTTGGATGTGCCATAATGCAATGCAGCAACACAGAGGTAATGTTCATTTGCTGTTTACTTTTTTATTTTAAAATTTAATCTTGCTTCATTTCGTTGATCATTGCTTTCCCCTTTCTGATTATTTAGGTCTTTTTTTCTTTGGATAAAATTCTGCTTATTTAGTTTTAACCTCAAGAAATGATAAATAGCTATTAGGGGTGGAGAAGAGGTCCAGGTTTGACAGTATGAATCAAACTGAAGAACTTAGTAATCTGTATTGTGTTGACCTGTGGCATTTTCTCTTTACTATTTGGCATCTTTTCTTGGAATGTAATAATCTACTTGATTTTTCATTTGCTAAGCTATTGCCACTAGACAGAACACACTCGAGCTATACACACAGACACAAACATTTGTATGTATGTACATATATATTATTCGTGAATAAAAGACTGTTTTATCTTTATACTTGTTGAAAGTGATAGTGATTTATATATATACTAGTGGGTTGTACTAAATGCATGCCAAGTTTTTCCTTATTATTATATTTTAAAAATAGTAAAAGAAGTTGTGAAAAGTTACTTATGCCTCTGTTTTTGTTTTTTTAATTCTTTAAAACTGTTTTGTAAAATTAGTTTTGAGAATTCATGTTATTATTATTTTTATGTATTTATGTATATGCCATTAATGAAAACACTTGTTTTTTTGTATTTTCTTTGTTTTAAAAACTTAGAGTTCAGATTCTTTAGAACATCATTTAGTTGTTCTGTGTTTTTTATTCTTAAAATACATATTCTATTTTTTTGTTATCAGTTGAAAGAAGCATGTTCAAACAGTTTTTGTTTTTTTTGTTTTTAAAAATAAAAAAACTGTTTTTAAGAATTACTTTCAAATAGGGCTTAACCTCCAAATCTCTCATATGCATTTAGTGCATTTAATTTTTATTTATTATTATATTTTAAAATTAGTAAAATGAAGTAGTAGAAAGTTATGTAATTTCCCACCCTCTTAGATGACGTCTGATCCCATAAGATCTTTACTAGGGGAATGGTCTTATTCCTTAGGGTCTTGACCTCAGTACCGATGATTTGTAAAGGATTTGGCTGATAAATTAGATTATCCTTTAATTGCAGCGCATTGACGTCAAGTATATGTGAGGGATTAGGTATGTATTTTCTGAGTTGGGAGACATGGAAAATGACCATAAGGCCAAAACCCATAAGTTAGATTATCCTTTAATTGCAGCGCACTGACGTCAAGTATATGTGAGGGATTAGGTATGTATTTTTTGAGTTGAGAGACATGGAAAATGACCATAAGGCCAAAACCCATATGATAAAGTATAGATATGTATTATGGTTCTGATCTGGTTGTCTAAGTCAGGCAACTTCTCTTTTAGCATACATTATAAAGCATTTGGTCTATAAGTCCAAAATATGGGTGTCTCATTTAGTGACCATTTCATTAACTCTCATCTGAGCTTGAGCTTGCATAGTCTCCTTTTCGATTTTGAATAGTTCTTGTACTAAAGATGTTGAGCTTGTTATTTTCTATCTGCTCTGGTACAAATTACTCATGTGATATTGGTCTTTGATTCGTCCATTTTTGTGGCCATATTAACCAGGTTGGAGCTGGGACTATGAATCCTCTTACATACTTAAGGGTTCTTGGTCCAGAGCCATGGAATGTTGCGTAAGTATGATTTAGATGTTTATTGATAAGTTTATTCATCAATTTTCCCAAAGATGCATTTGGTTCAGTAGAAAAAGTTTCCAGAAAGGATTTTAAAAATTAATTACAACAACAATTATTTTCTTTTTTTTTTAATTTCCCCAAAAAGTCAAGGGAGCAAAATGATATGCCTTTTCTAGTTTAATTTGATCAAGAGGATTTTATTGCAATTAATTTTGCCGCATTACTTCACATTCATTATATATGATTGCTAATTTGAAAATAGTATTATTATTAGTTACTATAAAACTGTCCTAAGCTATTATTCAGTTTTTCATTATCTGACTATTGAATGTCGGTGAATTTCTTTACTGAATATATATTTTTTTCTTTTCCTTCTTGGCTTCAGATAAGATTGCTAATGAAATTATTCTTGACTCAGAACCATCCTAAACAGCAAGTCTTTTGTGTCTATACGCTACCATTTTTATCAGTTGATTTTATTCATTTTTTAATTTGGTTTTCTTGTGCTGTCTATATATTTTAGGATCAGTTCAATGAGGTGCAGATGCAAAAGATCAATGTCCTTTTTGTTTTGAAGTATTAAAGATTACACTAACTTTATAACAATCACCAAATTACAGTGACATCCTTTGACTTATTCATAATCCTTGACAAAGGATTGAAGGTTTAAATGTTCCATAGTTTCTATTTAACAAGTAGTTTCTAAACAAGTTTTACACTTAATCAAGAGCAAAATGAAGTATAAATCAGTCAGTAGTTTATTAATAAAACTAAAAGCAGATGGTCAGAATCTGAAGGTATTGTTGGATTTGTTGTTTTTTGATAAACAGTGCTACTTGTGCCAGTTCAGCAGTGTGTTATCTGGAAAGTTTGGAGTGTTTTTTTCATGTTTAATCTAATGAGCTTCTAAGGCATTAATAAATTAATTCATCCAGAGAAGAAGAGACATTATCCTTGCTAGAAAAGAAAGAAATACATGAGTAGTCTCCTACTACAAGAAACCCATGACAGCGCACTAGCAGTCCCTGGATATCCATTAGAATAGTCCTCCTAATAAACCATGAGGTGAACACCAAAGTAAAACATGATGCACTATCCTACCCCACAAGGCAATGAGTTAGCTGAGGTTGAAAAGCAGAAGCTATGGACAAAGATTTACCAGAGGAGAAACCTGAATATAAAGATAAAATTCTATACCAAACTAAAATCTTCTGCTTCTCTATTGTTCAAATTCTTGAAAAAAAGGAAAAGCCCAGAAGGTCAGAACTACAAGATCTCTCTTGTACACAACTTGCAAATATGGGAGTTTTCTTTACTAACTTAGAAGAGCAATGGATTTTCCCATATGGTTTGGAGTTTTCTGGTAAATTTTTCTGACGATTTGGACAAGACATGGGGAGGAAAGATTTTTGGTGTTGCAAGAAACAGCTTGAGAGTGTGGATGGTTTCCTGGTAAAATCTGTGTGGGATTCTAGGTTTAAGGATTGATTGTGCTTTCCTTTAGTGGGGCCTTCAGGGCCAATGTTGGTTTCATGGGACACCATAGGGAAGGGGCAATGATGGTTTATTTCTGGCCAACTTGGCCTAGGTTGCATTCTTTTCATTGGGAAGAATTGAGTTTCATTGATGGGTTTTGTGCCATTTTGGTGTGCTGGGGGTGACTTTAATACAGTTAGGTATCTAATTGAGAGATTAGGTGGTCAAGTTATGAGGGTTGCGGGATTTGGATCTTATGAGAGTAAAATTATCAAATGATATTGATTCCCCAGATGAATTAAGGCAGAGGAGGTGACCTCTATTGAAAATAAGCAGAGTAAAGTCTGTTTGAGAAGTCAATTAGAAGCGAATATGCTCAGGGAAGAGATTTGGGTGGAGATATATCTTTCAAGCATGTAATTCCGTGCCTTTATATTCTTTATTCCTTACATAAAGCACCTATTCAACACTTCTTTATTCTAAAGGGTTCATCTACATATTGGAATTTCTTCTTATCAGAAAACTCATTGATAGGAATTCTTATGATTTACACTCCCTCTTGGTTCTTTTAGAAACCATTATCTTTACTCCTAATCTGGATAAGAGAATCTGACATCTGGACATACTCTTCTGGGTTTATTCATGTACTCATTCTCCTAATAGAGAAAAATTTGTTCTAGATAAATCCATATGGAATTCTAAAGCTCCCTCTTGGGCAAAGTCATTTGTTTTGATAGTGGTACTGAATAGGATTAACAATAATGAGATGCTGCAGGTTTGCATGCCTAAAAATGCACTTTCTCCGAACATTGTATCAAGTGCACAGATAGTTTGGCAGTGGCTGTTCACCTTTTCTTACACAGTCCTGCAGTTCCCTTTTTGTGGAATAAATTGTTTGGAGTTTTTTTTTGAGAATGTTGTCCTCGAACATTTGAGGGTTAAAGGGTTTGGAAGGAAAAAAGAATCTAATGCACTGTGGTAACTCACTTGATCTGCAGTGTCTTGTTGTATTTGGTTGGAGAGGAATGCTTGGATTTTTAAGGGTGTTTCTTTGTCTTTGGATTGGGAATGATAGTATTCATGTCCTCAATGTGGTGTTCTGCTCTTGTTTTTCAAAGGGGGCTGCTATCTCAAGTTTGCAGATAGATTGGGCTGCTTTGTTACATTTTTGAGTTAATGATTTTAATTTTTTGTTTCTTTCTATAAAGAGATGTCTTATTGTCTTTGTCAACTTTGTTCATCCTTAACAAAATTTCATCTTATACATAAAGATAACAACTTTAGGCCATCAATCTTTGCCTTGATGTCTTCTTTAAGATGGAGTTGTTTTCTTGAATTCCTTGTGGATTCTTTTTCTGAGGTGCAAAGGAGTTGGAGAGCCTTCTTGAGTGATGCTTTGGTCTCTTCTTCTATAGTGGTCTCTAACTGTTTGAGGATTATATTTCGTCCCACAACTTTGTACTTCCTTTCCTTCTAATGAATTTGTTCATAAAATTAAGAAAACTACTAATATAGCATAATGCAAAGAAGGCAAACAAAGGGAGTTCAGTGCATGAGACTCCCACTAGGTAGGGTCTAGGGAGGGTAAGTTGTACGTAGCCTTACCCCTGCAAGCAGATATGTTGTTTCCATGTTTTGAACTCATGACCTTCAGGTCACATGGCAGCAACCTTACCGTCGCTCCAAGGCTCACCCTTTGAGTATAGAAACATATCCTATCCTCACATGCTCCTCTAAGTGCATGTGGAACAATCTCCTAGCTTTTTTATGAGCAAAGGAAAATAGAATGTAGCTAACAAGAGTGGATTAACAGGAGGTCAAATTTACTTTACTCTTGAATTAGAACAAAACATGGTTCCTTTAGTGGTGTAAAATAATTCCTTCTCCATTAACAATTGTTTATATCAAGGTGTGTTATAAGTAACCTGTAACGAAAAATTTAATGGATTGGATCATGATGCATGTACCTATGGTCAAGCATAAAGTGGGAGACCTATACATGAAAATAATATAGGATCAGAAAGTTTTGGCACCTACTGGTTACTGAATTTCTTGTTTTTTAATTATAATCTCCTATAAAAAGGCTGTTTATTTTCTCTCTCTTTTTCCTTGGTGTGCTTCCTAAGCCTACCATATGGGTGGTGTTTTCCTAATGTTTTAGTTTTAGTTTTCTCTTTTTAATTTTTTCGACCATCTTTACATTTAAAATACACGAGTAGCTTGAGCGTTTTAGAACTGATGTTGCTGCTAATTTTGATTTTCATGATGGAAGGTATGCAGAGCCTAGTATCCGCCCTGACGATAGTCGATATGGGGAAAACCCAAACAGGCTCCAGAGGCACACCCAATTTCAGGTCAAGCTTGATACTGTAATCGACTATAGAATTAAAGTTATTTGATCATCTTTCTAGTAAAATTTTTGTGTTTCCTTCTACCACTAATTTCTGTTGCTTTTTGATTCTAGGTAATATTGAAGCCTGATCCTGGAAATGCGCAGGATCTTTTTATTTGCAGCCTATCAGCTTTAGGTAGTACTTGCTTAATCTTAATTATTTTTTTTTATAGTCATTTTTTCTTAGCTTAACAAGGATTTCTTTGCACAAGTAATTTGAAAATTTCATGATAATTAAATGAAAATCTTACAAGAAAGTTGTGAAATAATCTGTTAAGAAAACTGAATAAGCTTTCAATGGAATAAACACATGGATTGTTGTTCATTTCTTTTAATTTTGGGGTTGATAGTAGGATTCCAATTCCTTTAGATCGTACAGAGCACACAGGAGTCTAATTTATATATCTCTGGTATTTCCAGAGGGAGTACAAGGTCATGAAGTTAGGTTTGTTGATGATTGTTGACCTTTGATTGTTTGCAAGTTATGAAGCACAGACACTGGTATGGACATGGACACCTGACATGACATAGACACGGACATGTTAACACAAACTTAAAAAAAATATAGAATATGACATGACAAGGCATATATATATATTTTAAATTTTCTATTAGTGATATAATTATAGAGAAAAAAATATCAGTCATTATTCTATATTTTAAGCAACTTACAATATTATTTTCTAAATCACATCTATTGAATCAAAAGTTGTTACCTTATATATTTAAATTACTCTTGTACAATAAAAATAATTAATAAAGAACTTTAATTAACTCATCAAAATGAGTTCAGTAGTCTTTCATTCATCCATTTTTATGGTCTTTTCCTTTGTTTTGGGTCATCTTATGCTTGGCTTGAATATGAGTTGTATTCAATGTTTGTCCAAGTTGGGTTTGGTGCATTTTTGAGCTGAATTTTTTTGACACCTTTGTACTGTGTCATATAACAAGTCACAAGTTTTAAAGATTTAAGGACTATCATACAAAATAATGGAGAAATAGAAGGGGATGTAAATCATAAGATTCAAGTTGGGTGGATGAAATAGAGGAAGTCTTCAAGTGTCATTTGTGATAGAAAAGTACCACTCAAACTTAAGAGAAAATTCTATCACACAGCTATAAGACTTACAATATTATATAGTACTGAATGTTGGATGATAAAAAGGCAACATGAACAAAAATTCAATGTTGTAGAAATGAGAATATTGCATTGAATGAGCGGAGACACTAGAAAGGAGAAGACTAGGAATGAATGCATTAGAGAGAAAGTTGAGGTAGCACCTATGATACAGCTTGAGTTTCACTAAATATTACTGGTATTAAAGTAATTTCTTACTCAAAAGAGCTAGAAATCCTCCGCAACAGAAACAAAACACTGGAATACAGACTCTTGGCCTTAATATTCAGCCACACAGAACAGAAACACAATAAAAGGAAATAGAATACCACACCAAAGTCTCACAGCACACAAAGAAAATATGGTAACCAGCTAGCTTTCAAGAGGCTGGCACTCTCCAAACATTCTCCAAGATTTTTTCCTCCCCTCTCTCATTCTCCCTTCAGGTTTTTGTAAGTCTCTCACTGTACTAATTAACCAAAACCCATCTGATGTACATGTAACACGTGCCCCCGGACCGATTATGCCCAAACCATAATAGAACCCCTTGCCCGTACCTTTCCTACCCTCTACCTTCCTTCCTAAACCTTCTAGAATATTGGGATCCATCAACCTATCCTAAAAAAGTTGGTAGAAACATGTTTTAGGTGGTTTGGCCATGTATAGAAGAGATCGATAGAGGCCCCTTACAAAGAGTAGATCAGATGGAACATGGAATATAACCCAATAACTAGAGGTAGAGAGACCAAAGAAATCAATGAGGAACTATTAGAATGGATCTAACTATCAAAGATTTAACTATAAAAATGAACTAAGATAGAAAACGTTGATGTCGCTTGATTCATGTAGCCGACTCTGCCTAATGGGAAAAAGACTTTGTTTGTTGTTGTATGTGTGTCAGACATGTGTTGATGGTGTGTTCGTGCTTTATAGTTTGCAACCAATATTCAAGAGGGATAAAACATGAGTGAAGTTGTTATAATAGTTGATAATAGAGACTAAGCTCCCGGATGCATAGCAAGCAGTCAAATTGAGCAGGAAATAATGGATAAGAGAGAGAGATGCATGTATGTTCTGCCACTGACCTTCTATATGTGCTCCCATAAAGCAGAATAAACCAAGTAGCAGTAAGGAAAGAACACCCGAAATAGGATAAGCTCTAGCACAATTTTAGTCAGCCACATACCCTCTGAATTCATTCTGAAACTTCCTTACCTTACCATCCCTTCTCCTTCTTTCCTCCTTTTATTGTCCCATAACTGAGTAATAACTAACTCCCCCTCTGATGCTCTCCATATCAGCCTCATGTCCCATTGTTTTCATTCCATACAGAGTTCCCTTTTTTCTTAGCTACGGGTCTTAACCCCGCTTCTCATACACCTTAATAATAGGCTTTCTATTAGTTGGTATGGCATACCTTTGCTGTATGGCATGTATATAGTTGTATAGTAGTTATTTAAAAGTTGTAAAAACAAGAAGTTTGAGCTGTTCTTGCTGTACATTGTTTTGAGCCACTATTTCTCAATTTTTGAACTCTGGGCCTGAATGTGTGGCATATATCTGTGATAGGCATTGATGTCACTTCACATGATATACGCTTTGTGGAGGACAACTGGGAGAGTCCGGTAATATAATTCTGACTTTAATGCGACTCACTATAATGCTATTTAACTTGTTTCTAACAGTTGCTGGCGTCTCCATCTTGATTTATTCTAGACATGTTATGCTTAATTCAAAATGCATTTAGGTTCTTGGTGCTTGGGGTTTGGGCTGGGAAATCTGGATGGATGGGATGGAGATTACTCAGTTCACCTATTTTCAACAGGTATGTTGTATTCCATAGGGTGATTACTATACTTAGCATTTTAAGTACATAGATTTTGTACTGCAGCTTTGTTCTCTAATTATATATTCTTTGATTAGGCATCATCAATTTTCATTACATATGATCTTTTTAATGCCTATCTATATTACTCTTCCCATCTCTTTTGTCCAGGCTGGAAGTCTCCAGCTATCACCTGTTTCTGTTGAAATAACTTATGGTCTGGAGCGTATCCTCATGTTACTTCAGGTTTGTTGGTGTATTTGCATTTTTATGCTTAACCTTATCTCATTTTAAACAACCTTAGGAAAGCTTGCTCAATTTTTTGACAGGGAGTTGATCACTTCAAGAGAATCAAATATTCTGGTGAAATTACATATGGAGAGCTGTTCTTGGAGAATGAGTACCTAACTTATCTTGCTACCAATTTTTTTTTTTTTTTTTTTATGGTGAAATGTGGATGCCAGCAAGAGTTTGCAACTTTTTTCTTTTTCTTGTTTGCTTGTATTTTCATTTTATTGTATGATGCTTTGAAATACTTTTTAGAGAAAGAAAGATTCTTCTGGTTTAATGGTTGTTACCATGGCTTGAACTTATTCTAATCAATAAGAATTCATTAATAAAATGAAGGGGTGTGTTAAATATATAGAAACGAGGACAAGGAATCTGATAGAACCCACTGAAAAAAATACTGAATAATGCTCTGTATATTAACAAAACCTCAGCCTAAATACAGAGTTGTGTTTCCTTCTGAATAATGCTCTGGATATCCAAAATACTGAATAATGCTCTGTATAAGAATTCATAAACCTAATTTTGTGTTTCCTTCTCAAAAATTTGTTTGTCTGTCATCTATGTCAAGTTTTGTAAATCCTGAATATGCTTTGAACCTAGATAAATAATATATTTTGTTTTCCTTGCTTAGGAAGGAAATGAGTGCATATTATTTGGAGCATGCCAGTGTTGATCATGTTCAGAAACATTTTGACTTATTTGAGCAGGAAGCACGCTCGTTACTGGCTTCAGGCCTTCCAATCCCTGCGTATGTTTGATAATGGTTAATTTGTTTTTTATTATGTCATATTAATTACTTTCAGTTGCCTTTGTCAAATGTGCTTGTTTGTTTTTCTACCTTGTCTTTCTTCTAATGTTCATTCCACAAAATGCTAGGTATGATCAGCTTCTGAAAACATCTCATGCCTTTAACATCTTAGACTCCAGAGGTTTTGTTGGGGTAACAGAGCGTGCTCGATATTTTGGTCGTATGCGTAGGTAATGCTTGTTTCTGACCTATAATTTCAAAGGAATCCTTGAAAGAACATGTTATTGCATCAGTTTGATATACTATTAATAATGATTGACATTGCTCCTTTCAAATTTGATAATATTGTAATGCTCAAATTGTCAAATTAAAAGCTGTGAACATGGTTATTGTAAAATAATCACCTAATATAAAATATAGGAGCTGAAGGGAGAATCATACTTTGGATCTTCTGACCTCCTTATTTATATTTTTGATAATAATAGATTTTGACAATGAAACTACGTCCTAGAGATAAACCAAATAAAATAAATCACTTGTGCAACTAAATATACTGGAGACTCATGCTCCAAATTTGTTACAAAAAATTTGATTTATAGTAAATAAATGAGCTAGTTACAAATATACTTAGACTTGTATAGACTGTCTTGATCAAGTTCTTCTAAAGCTTTTCTCTAACAAAGTGACAATCAAAATTTATGTAATTTGTTTGTTCATGGAAAACTGGATTTGGAGTAATGTGAACTGCAGCTTGGTTATCTCAAATAAACTTCATGATGAAGAAGGGTAAAAGAATATTTGGAGTGACATGGTCAATGATATGGGTAATTGTTTGTAATAAAGAATTAAGACATTAATTATGGCTTTATATTGGAGTTCTTTTTTTTTTTTTTTTGGTTATTTGCTTTCTTATTTCTGGATACTTGATGTTAAATATTATTGTTGTTATTGTTTCCTTTGTTGTTTTCAGCATATTTTTATTGTTTCTTTTATAAATTTTAGGGTTGTAGACATTTTGGATATCTTGGTCATGGAATAAAATATCAATATTTGTTTCTCCCTCCTTCTTGTTCTTCCCCTCTTTATCTCCTTTTCTCTTGTTCTTCCCCTTATTTTAGTACAAGCCTAGCGTACCAGTTGTTGTCACACATTACTGACCTAGCTGTTACAATATTCTAGCACACACCTTTGCGTTGGAGGAGGATATCTTATCCTCCCCATACTCTTTTTCACTAATGATATTTCTTTTTAATCTATTCATTCATAAAGAAGATACTTTTTTTTTTTTTTTAATATCTTCTTTCTCATTAATAAAATTCTCTTTTTTTTTTTAATTAAAAAAAGATACCTGTTTTTTTTTTAAACCTTAAGTGTTTAAAATTCTTTTTATTAGGGATTTTTAGAATTTTCAACTTTAAAATATAGGGTGCACCAGTTTTTTAGTTATCATTATTTTATATTTAAACTCCTTTTTTTTTTTTGGTTGATTTTCAGTATTTCCTTATTCTTTCCACGCATTATGTTTGCTCCAGTTTGGCTCGCCAGTGTGCTCAACTTTGGCTGAAGACTAGGGAGTCACTTGGCTATCCACTTGGTTTCATCTCAGAGCCTGACCATTTATTGTTGCCAAAAGAAGTTCTGGAGGCTGCAGTTGATAAGGTTAGTTTGCAAATATGGGCAAGCTCAGTCAACTTTCCTTGCCTAAAATACCGATGTTCCAGTATTTTAGTGATGGGCCCAGATATATACTAGAAAATATAAGCAAAGGTAAAAGGAAGAAATATTGTGAGGGATACGTGTAGGCTCTTGAGAGGAAGTTCTAGAAGGAGTTGGTTAGGCAATTCTCAATAAAGAGTGAAGGAAGAGAGAGCCAAGGGGGAGGAAAATTTGGAAGGGACTTAGTACTGGCCTCTCGAATGCCAATGGCCATTTACTGCTTTCATCTTATTTTCCATTCTCTGTTTTGTTTTACCATTCTATGCTAGACAGTGTTATTCCTCTAATTTATGGTTTTTATTCCTAACTTTCTGTGTAGTTGCTAATCCTCTTGAGAGGTATCATTTAAAAGAGGAGTCTAGTATTATTCAGTATTTGGATTTCTTGCTTGTTTGGAGTTATTTATCTTAGGGGTTTCTATCATTTAGCCTCTCACCCTGTTTTAGAAATGAACTTTTCCTATGCTAAGTTAGTCTTAAGCCCAGATAAATGAGGAGGATTGTGTTAGGTGTTCGACAGCCAGCATAAAATTTTGTCGAATCTTATGAGTATGGATCATTGCAATGAACTAGCCGACCCCACCTAGTGGGAAAAGGCTTTGTTTGTTGTTGTATTCTGTTTTAGAAATCTGCTGCTTCTTTACTCTATAAGATTATTATGTTAGATTATCTGTCTTCATTTATTCAAAGTTCTTTCACATTTATTTGGGGAATTTACTCTTTTTTCTATTGAGAAATGCTCAAATTACCTGGCGCTCTTTCCTCTAGTTTGAAAATATGCACAATCTTCCACTGACAAGCTGTCTGGCATTCCTTTCATATGATAGATTTTGTCCAGTTGAGAACTTTCGGTCTATCATTGTCTTCTTCACTTCCATCTTATCTATTCATCATGGTTATTGGCTAGTTTGCTAAATTATTATAACTTCTTGCAAATTTAATGAAGAGGAATTATGAACTCTTCCTCCTTTACTGCTCTGTAGTAGTGGTATTTAGAATGATATGATTTATCATGACTAAGGCCTTGTATGGAATGCTTTGGCTTGTGCTTTCGGCACTCGTTGATTGCAAAAGACATAAATGAGTAGTTTTGAATAAGGCTTTATATGACTTATCCAGATTGAGGCCGTATGACTTATTTTTGGTAACTTTTTTTCTGGCGCTTCTTTTGGTGCTAATGTTAATGTTCCATTTAAATGAGTTTTCTTATTAATTGGATTGTATAATTCATCTTTCTTTGGTTGTAGGTGAATGATGATTCAAGAGCATTTGTCATTGAAATTGGAACTGAAGAGATGCCACCACAAGATGTTATTGATGCGAGCAAACAAGTATAACTTATATTCATCTGAATAATCTGATGGATTTTAGTCTCCGAAATTTCCCCATACTGCTAATATATTTTCATTTGTTTTCAATTTTCTTTTCTGGAATTTTTATTTTAATTTAATACTGATGTTTCAATTCATTCCTCTCTTAGTTGATTCTGCTCTTGCTTAAATTTTATTTCCATCACTGTTCTTAGTTGATTCTGCTCTTGTGGTTATTGTAGCTCAAAGATTTGATGTTGCAATTACTTGACAAACAAAGGTTGGACCACGGTGAAGTGCAAGCTTTTGGTACCCCAAGGAGATTAGTGGTACACTAATATGCTTCGAATTTATCCTAATTAGTTTATGTGATGAAGCTGTTACATTCTCTTTTTTTTTTCCTCGTGGTATTTTTTATATATTATATATTGATAAAAAAAGAATTTTCAAAAAGAGAGAAGAGATACAAGAAGGAGGACAAGCCGTCCTCTATAAAAAGAACAGAAGAACAAAAGAAAGAAAAAACAAGAAGCTAAATTAATAAAGCCTTCCAATTCCTTTAGAGATCCCTCTAAACAAACCATTAGAAGAAACCCACAAAGAAGTCAAGAAAGTGATTCTATCTCAAAGGTGAGGCAAGAGATGTTTATTTGTAAAGACTCTAGCATTCTGCTCCATTCAAATGCACCACAGAGTTGCTAGAATTGCACATTGTCAGAGTGATTTATGCTCTTAATCCCTCCCAAAACCCACAAACTTGATAGCAAGAAAAGTGCCAAGATTAGCCAGGCAAACCCAGTTCTCTTCAAAGTAGCCAAACAAATTGTTTCATAAATACCTAGCAATATCACAGTGCAAGAAGAGATGGTTATTTGTCTCAGAACTTCTAAGACACATCATACAAACATTTGGAGATAGAGCCTTGTTAGGACTTGTGGTCTGAAGCAAATCATTAGAGTTAATTCTATTAAGTATCGTTGTCCAAACAAAAGCCTTTACTTTAGAAGGAGCTTTAATTTTCCAAAAATAATTAAATTATGTTAATAATTTGCTGATATGTCTTTTGCTATCAATATTGATTTAAACTTGTAGCTCTTTCCCCAATTTTCTCAGTAGAAAGTAAATGATGATTTTTTAACTTTTCTCTTTGCTGGTCAATTTATCTCAATGTGCATTGATAGCCAATTAAGAGAGCTATTAATGTTGCTCTTATTCTAAGATCTTTGTTTGTTGTGTACTTCGTGTTATTTCATTTTAGTGAGCTGATTTTTAAATTGAATCTACTATGTTATTGAGATCCTTACTCCATCTCTAGTTTATCAATATTGATTCTTATTTCTAAGTTTAATGTGTAGGAATGATAGAGCACAGCACTATAGACACTGTATTCCCACTCAACAAACTCAATACACAGACCAGCAATGCAGAACAGTATAAAAAATACGTAACAGCAGCACCAAAACAATGTCCAATACTAGCAACACATAAACATAGCACAGATAGAACAGTAGCAACCCAAAGACAACACTCCTAGCTATTTGAGAGGCTAGACTCTTCCTACCGTACTTCCCAGAAATTGCCTGAACCTAAAAGAGCTCCCTCCAGCATCATATACCCTCCTCCTCTCCTCCACTAACTCTGCTAGTGTCAGAATCTGTTATGGGTTGGTCTTTTTCCAATTCTGCCCCTGCTACCTGGCCCTTCTTCCTCCTAGAATAAACCTTCAGCCCGTTACTCTTTTGAGGCCCATCAAGGGATCATAGTTGAATGAGGATTTTTTTGCATAGAATTAATTACATAAATGTTAATAATTGTGATAGAACCCATCCAGAAAACTATAAATAACATATGATAATACTGGATTTCATGAATTAAAATGCTAAAAACAGGGGAAAATTACTAATTTCTAAGAAATAAAACACCAAAACAGAGGCAAAACACCACAATGGAAGATTTGCCTTTTACACGAAGACAAAGAGAAAATGCAGAAAATAACACGTTGCTAGGCCTTTGAGATGCTAGCTATCTCCCAACCCATTCCATAATATTTTCCATGCCCTCTCCCATTCTTCCTACACCTTTTTTATATAGGTCTCTCCCACCCAATGTAATTGCAACACGTGCCTACTATCTATTCTGCCCAAAACCATAACAGAACATCCTGCCTATTCTACCCTCTATCTTCATTCTTGAAGCTTCTAGAATATTGGAGCCCATCAAATTGTGTTCTCTTCCCTTTATCCTCCTGAAGCCTGTAATACATAGGACTTTCCATATGCATTATTCCGAACTGTCTCTAGTAATTTTATGTTACTGCTTATTTGAGATTTCAAAAGTCAATAAGTGAATTTCAGTACTCTTTAGTCTTAATGTTTTATGCATAGTTTAAATATTTTCAGTACTTCTCAATGCTTTATGAATGGTTTAACCTGGCCTATAACTCTACATAGGCACATTAAAAAAATCCTTTTTAGTTCACCAACAATACTTGTTCAGGATTTAATAGAAAATTGCATAAGTGCTAAAGTTGATTTTCTTTTTTCAGTTATTGCTATGTGCACTTCATAAATTTTTGAACAATTCTATAATTTTGACTCCAATAATGATAATTATCCATATCTATTGTCTAATCCACAGGTTGCCATTGACAATCTTTGCACTAAACAAGCAGAAAAGGAGGTCGAGGTTCGGGGCCCTCCTGTATTGAAAGCATTTGATCAACAAGGAAATCCAACGAAGGTTTTCACTATGTTTGTCAATTTTTCTGGTTTTCTATCCTAAATTTTGGGTTCAGAAACTCTGCCTTAATTTAGATATTTCGTGTCAGGCCATTGAAGGTTTTTCCCGTAGATACTCTGTACCACTGGAATCAGTATACAGAAAGGTTGATGGTGAGTTTGTAAGAGGCTAAGCTCTTGTGTGGGTTTCAGCATTTTTTCTTGTCGCTGTCTCATTACTGGGTTAAAGGTTAGTTTGTCAAAGTGTTGCTTGGCATGGCCGAGTGTGGATAGCCAGATTCTTTCTTCTTGGGCTTCCATTGCCATTTGTCAAGCTCTTAAGTGGGTTCTATTTTATTTGGGCATCCCTCTAGGGGTAACCTCAAGTTGTCTTCTCTTGCGAGCCAGTTTTACAAAAAGTTTCTAAACTCTAGTCAATTGGAAGGGTCTTTCTTCTCCTTAGGTGGCCACATTACTCTTATTCAAACCTGTTTTTCTAGTATTCCCTTAGATTATCTATCCCTTTTTAAATTTCCAGCGGGTGTTGCCTAAAGATTAGAGAAAATTATGAGGGATTCTCTTTAGTTGGGTATTGGTGAGTTAAGAAATTCCAAATTCGACGCTCAATATTTTTTCCCAATGTTTCCTTTCAATGAAATCCCTATTTTTAGCCAAATTCCCAATTACCCTATGAAATCTCTAATTTTGTACATAATAAAGACCAAAATCTCTTCCATGGCTAATAGAAATCTCTAATTTCATAAGGAAATTGGGAGATTCACCCACATTAGCTGTTGCGTGACTTGCATGAGCCATTTTCAGTTCAAAAGCTAACGGAATGAAATCACATGGTACTAATATGCTAACGATTTAAACCACAGGCCATTAGAATGCCTACTCTTAAAATGCAGAATAGCAAAGTGAAAACAAGCCAAGCTACAAGATATCAAAGTGTATTTTATTTGAACATTATTCATGAGCCTTCATTAATAAATCCTTCAATAAAATTCTTTCTTTTTCTATAAAAAAAAAATTAGCTATTTTAACTTCTGAACTACCTTAGCCACTGGTTAATCTTGCAGAACAAGGTTGACTTGATGCATTTGAATGTTTTCTCTAAAACATTTCAATTTGATTCTCAAGCATTTTAGTCTAATTTATGCACCTGTCATTATTTCCTGTTATTGTAAGGTTATTTCCTAGATAGGTGCTTGAACAGTTTTTCAGTTTTGCAGGGAAAACAGAATATGTTTATGCTCGTGTGAAGGAGTCTTCACGACATGCTTTGGAGGTTTTCAAATATTTAGTTTATTGGAATCTAGTTCCTTCTATGTTTTGATTATCATTTCGGATATGTGATTGTATGCATGTATCTTGGATATTAGTAAAAAGTTACAAATGTGGGTTTATGTTCTTTGAAGTTACGAGTTTGAAGTTTCTATTTTTTTCTTCAAAGTATTAAATGGTTTGGTTGTTCAATAAACTTTATGCATTCTACTCAAGGTCTTTGTTGGAGCATTGAGTTCTAGGGAAGCACTATCTGATTTAGAGCTTTGTAAAAGAAGAGAGCATTGAAATGATTTGCGTATATTATGCAAACCTCTTCCAGCTTACTCTTTTTGCTGAAAGCACTGCCATTATACCTTGAAAGAAGAGATTTAAATTATAAATCTTTCTGAATGTGAATTAAGCTGAAATGTAACTGAGCACTTAGTTATGTGATTCAAAAGTGTTTTGCAGTCAACATTACACTAATCAAATGAAGTGTAAGACTGATATATTTTCTTCTTGATTATACCATTGGCTTTGGAGAAAGGGATAAACACACGTGTGTTAAGAATTGTCCAATTGAGATGTCAATCATACATATATTCCATTTTTTATGCTTTATTTCCCCTTGCTTCACAAATCCATTGTAAGAAGAATGTTAATGCCACTCTGATTCATTCTACTGTTAATAGGTTTTGTCTGATGATTTGCCTGCTACTATTGCTAGAATATCTTTTCCAAAGACAATGCACTGGAATGCTCAGGTATGCAGCTTTTTAAGTCTAAATTTCACTAAGTAATGTGACTTGTTATCTGCAGACATATTTTGAAAAACTATAAAAGTTAGATGGCCTTTATTGCCTTTATTCTTCTAATACCAAAACATGGCTTATTTAAAACCTTATTGAAGAAATTCTTAATGAGTTTATAATTTGCCTTTTGTTTTGGCTTAAAATTCATACCCCTTGCTTTTTTACAAAGAACATTTTTGACAATTTAATTAGCAAAACGTAGCATCTAGATTTGCCTACCTCTAACAAAAGCTTTGTCTGGAACAGGAAATAAAATTATCAAGAAGCTTAGAAAAGTTCAATTAAAAAAAATAAAGCTCACACAATGACTTGAAATGGTTATTTGGAGCCTAGATAAGGACAAAGCACTTTTTATTTTTTAAATGAATTTCTTTCAAAGCTGTTGCAATATCATTAACTGTGTTTGGGTGGACAGAAATTGATTGAATGGAATGGGAAACTATGGAAAGGGAACTTTTCCCCTTGTCTGGAAGTTTTAAAAAATAAAGGAATAGAATAGAAAAGGAGGGCAACTCTTCTCTTCCCTTTCCCTCCCAATCCCAAATTGGGAGGTAAGGATTGGGAGGTAAAGGGAGGGAACATTTAATTTTAATTATAAGAGGACATTTTTATTCTCTAAACTTTATAACCTACTTTATTACACTCCTTTATCTTAGGATAATGAAAATTGTTGGATATGTAATATTTGCTCTAAGTTATAAATACTTGGGAATTGGTTTCTTAAGGGTTTTATTTTAGAATAATGAAAATTGTTGAATATTTAATATTTGCCTTTTCATTTTATATGTAGGTGATGTTTAGTAGGCCTATCCGTTGGATATTGGCCATGCATGGTGATGTAGTAGTTCCATTTATGTTTGCTGGCATGACAAGGTAATTAACACTTTTTGGATAATCTTGCTTCCTCCCACCCGATGCTCCATCTATGGCATGTGGCCACAAAGTCATGTGCAGTTATAATTATATAGGGAAAAAAAATTGGCTTTACTTTTTGAGCTTCCTAGGGCATCACCTGAATAGGTTTTTGCTTTATATGTCATGTTAAGCTGGTAAGGTAATTAACACTCTTTGGATAATCTTGCTTCCTCCCACCTGATGCTCCATTTAAGGCATGTGGCCACAAAGTCATGTACAGTTATAATTATATAGGGAAAAAAAATTGGCTTTACTTTTTGAGCTTCCTATGGCATCACCTGAATTGGTTTTTGCTTTATATGTCATGTTAAGTTTACGTGGAACTGATATTCTTTGTATAATATATGACATTTTGTACAGAAGTTGGATTGCTTTTTTACTTTTATTTCTTGGACAGCCATTTTCGTTTTAAAAAATTATTTTTGCAATGAAAAATAACTACAGGGAAGTCATCTATCAGAAATTTCTATTTATCTGAGGGCATTATATTGGAATATTAAGGAAGTTATCTCTTTTGTTTTGGAACATTATCTGGATCAGTTTTTTTTCCTGGGTAAAGTCTTCTGATGGTCTAATTTAAATATATTGCTTTCCTGAAGTTGTGTGTCAAGGAAATTATAAAATTGCCATCTCTATCCTATTCTTAGTGCATGGATTGGTAACTTAGTTTTGCTATATTCATTTGTTTCTATTACTTTTGGTAGTTTAAGGTTAAACTTAGGCGCACTTACCCTCACCTGCTATGTTTCTGATGTAAGAAGGCAGATTGGTCCAAGATAACATATTCCTAAAACAGACAAAAGAATAAAACAGCACAATGAACATCATTACTAGAGCCAAGGCCTAAAGGATTCCTGAATACATTAACTTTTTTATAGTTTTATACTTTTTATATTTTGAAATGATAACACCTAACGTGTTTGTATGATGTAGTGGAAACTTATCTTGTGGTCTCCGTAACACTTCTTCAGCTGTTGTCCAGGTGCGAGCCTTAACCTAAAATGTTTATTTTGTCAATGGGAAAATGTTTTATTTAATAACTTTTTCTTTGTTTTACTATCTATCTGTTTTCGGTTACAAGGTTTTCTAAATTAATACAGTTTTGAAAGCGTTTCATGAGAAAAGTGTTTTCTAAAATTTTATTAATTAGTGGAGTTAATACATTAGTGTGTTTGTGTGAGAGATCAAGAGAGAGAAAAATATCTTGGTCACTAGATGAGGAAACTTGTGTTTGATTGATCAAGTAAGGAATGCTTCTTGTTAGATTCTGCTTTTGACAGTTTCATGTATAACAGCATGACTAAAACTTTTGCAGGTGGAAAGTGCAGAGTCTTATGCAGTTGCAATTAAAAATGCCGGAATTAATGTTGCAATGGAGGTACTAATGTTTAGATAATGTTTTAATATGTGTGTGTGTGTGTGAAAAGTAGCAAACTTTATCTCTGGATTTTGCAGGAGAGGAAAAAAATAATATTGGAGAAATCTAATGCATTAGCAGAAAGTGTTAATGGTCAAATTTTTATTCCAAAAGGATTGCTTGATGAGGTAAGTGATGTAATTTATTTTTTCTCAATATTGTTGAAAATTTGTATTTCTAATAATATCCATCCACATCAAATTTTAGGTTGTAAATCTTGTTGAGGCGCCTGTTCCGGTGCTTGGAAAGTTTAAAGAGTCCTTTCTAGAGCTTCCTAAAGATCTTCTGACTATGGTGAGCTCTTTAGTATTCTTAGTTATACTGTTGGGTATCCGTTTGTCTCATAGTCACTAGACTAGTTTTGATGGTAATTTCAGTTTAAATGCTGCATGCTGACAGTATATTGATATTTGATAAATTGGTTTTTATGCTTTTCTTGTCTGTATTTTCAGATCTGATGTAGGCATGCACTGAATTTAAAAATTATACTTAGTGATATATATTGTTGAGAAAATAGGGAGAGCAAAAGTTAAGAATAAAAAGGAATGGAACAAACAAAATATATATTATCTATTGAAAGGCCATTAACAGTATGTGTAGCGGTGACTCCTTAACCTCTATCTTGACTAATACTATAATCAAGGTAAGAGATATGCCCTCTACTTTGGGTGCACTACAATTGACTATTTCCTAAATTATTAGCAATTATTAACAAGGTAACTCTTTTTTTCTTAACCAATAAGGTTCTTATAAATTATTAATATCTCTGAACATGTAAGGAAACCATTCCCGCATTTTCTTCTAACAGCTTAAGCTTTTGGGATAAAGTGGTCCTTATAATGGTTTTAGACGTTGTTAAGATTTCTATCTGTGCCACTTTCATTCTTTTTAAATTTAATTTCAGCAGAAGACATGGTGGCCTGTGTTTTCTTCACTCTTCTAGTCCCTAAGGCTTTTGCATGAGGGGACATGCTAGAGATTTATTTCTAAATCATTCCCAGGGATTCTAATAGCTTAAGCTTTTATAACGAAATGGTCCTTAACTATACTATTTTTCTTATGGAACATAAATTGATGAAGTTCTTTTATCATCATATTTACATTGTTCCTTTTTTTTTTGGGTCAATATCACACTAAGAGAAAATACAATTTGCACAAGTAACGTACTTCTCCTGCACCCTTCTTCTCCTTTTTCTTTTTGGTTATGATTGCTTGAAGAGGTCTCCTTTTTAATTTCCTACCTGCCTTTTTTCTCCCCCTTAATGATTTCTTCTTTCACAACAACTAGTACAACAGTAATTACACAAGGCTATCTTGGGGAATAATTCCCAGAGGACTTGCTTTTTAGTTTGAAACATTAGTAAATTCTTGGGAAATGGACCTAACTTTGAAACAACAACAACAATAAACAAAGTCTTTTCTCACTAAGTGGAGTCAGTTATATGGATTAAGTGACTTCAATGTGTTCTATCCTTGCTCATTTCGACAGTTAAATTGTTAATAGTTAAATCTATCATATTAGTTTCTTGGACTTAACTTTGAGAAACATCTATATAAGCCTGCAAGTTTTGTTGACTGGTGAAAATAGCAAATTACTATTATGCATATTTACTGCAGGTTATGCAAAAGCACCAGAAGTATTTTGCTGTGTGTGATGACAGCGGAGGATTGTTGCCATACTTTATTGCTGTGAGTGCTTGCCAAATACCTAGTCTCCTAAAATAATTTAATGATTTAATTTATCATCTGTTATGTAATATGGGACATTGTTTAGGTTGCAAATGGAGCAATCAATGAAGCTGTAGTCAGAAAAGGAAATGAGGCTGTGCTCAGGTATTTATTTCTCAGATAACTATTAAGTATTAATTTATATAGTGCATTAAAATTTATACAATCTTATTAGCTTTCCCTTATTTGGACAAGAAAGGCTGTATATTTTAAACTAAGTGCTCGTTCTTGAGGATAAATATTGATCACTTTCAGAATGTATCATGTCATCACATTCTTTTATGGAGCTTTCAGGCTGTCCACTTTAAACCTGGCATATTGTTTACATTTGCAGGGCTCGTTATGAAGATGCTAAATTCTTTTATGAGATGGACACACATAAAAGATTTTCAGAATTTCGAAATCAACTGAAAAATATTCTCTTTCATGTAAGTTGTTCAAAACTTTTAATTTGGCATACATATATTATTTTTTCTTTAGATTTGGAGGTTCAAGAAAGCATTATCATGTACTGATTTTATTTTCTTCTCAAGGAGACAAACAATTTTCTTACAAGGTCATTGTGTATACCAAATTGAAAATAAGGGGAATCAAGCTTTAGAGACGTCACTGTTAAAGACTATAATATATACTAGTGTAAATTACTCAGAGATGGCTTATTTATATCGTCTATTACAAAAAAAAAAAAGAAAAAAAATTACAGTCTTTCTAACAGTCTTTTCTTGAAACCTAAAGGTAAGTGACAACTAAACATATTGGATAAGTATATAATCTACATAAACACTATTATAATTATAAAAGAAATTAGAATAAATTTAATTTAATTTTTAACAAAAAATAAATAACATTAATATAAAAATTTTAAGAAATATTTTTTTATGTTATATTTTTAACAAAAAATCAATTATATAGTTGAGGGTATTTTGGTCAAATATAGTTGTAGGTTATCTTTTGATTTCAAGGGAGGGTCATGTAAGTTTTCACAATAGAGGAAGACCAATGTAATTAACCGTCTATCAAAAGCCGGGAGAATAATATACACTACAAACCAACTATGGACTTTCAAAAAAAGAAAAGGAGCTTGATTCTCTAACACTCATAGGGGCAAATGCAACATGCTTATCAAAAAGAGAAAAGGAGCTAAAATTGATTTTCAAAAACCAAGGGCTTGATTCTCAAGCATCCCTAGCGAACTTGCCAAATTGATGTTGAAACAATTTTATCTTTCAAGAAATCAATCATTGTGGCATTCTTCACAACATTAACCATATTTACTACTTTCTTGAGAGTTATGACAAGGCACATGTATGCTTCATTTAGCATTACTGCTCAAGATCAATGAAAATATTAAGATACAACCTGAGGTTTTTATTAACTTCGGTATCATAATACTTTGTTCGATGATTCCAAAAAGTTCCTCAGTTGAGTTTTCCTGCTTTCCTTTTACAATCAATCCCTTTGGTTCTAGGCTGTCCTCCAGCATTTGGTCATCAAGCAATGCCCATCCCTTACCACCTGCTGTGAATGTGGCGGTACTATAAGACACAAAATGATGGCCAGATACTTGAACAAGGCCTAAACTCAAAGGAATTGGTTGTAAAAGCTAAAGAAGGAAAACTTAATTAAGGAAATTTTTAAAATCATGGGTCAAAGTGTGCATGATTGATGTTGTAGAGCAGTTAGAGAAAACCCCAGCTCGAAATAATTAAAATTGGTTATCAAAATGATTTCTAAAATCAATTTCAATTATTTTTTCTTGTTCTGGCATGCACGTTGCTTTTGCCCATTTGAGTGTCAATTGTGATAGATTGGCGACTCCATTGGAGAGTCAAGCCCACATTTAAATTGATTTTTGAAAATCAATTCCAGTTCTTTCCTTTTGCTGCCTCTTGAGCTGTGGTGGCCCCTGTAAGTGTCAAATGTTACAGTATTGGAGCCCCTAATCAAGCGATATAGAGTTCAATTCTTGTTGTCTCCATCTTCAATAAAAATTATGTTTTAGCACAAGGTATGGTAGGTCTGTGCTTTGTGCACACTTTAATATGAGAGGATATGTTAAAGAAAAAAGATTATAATAAAAAGATAAAAACTAATAATGGACCTTCTTTTAACTGCTTGAGCTTGAGTTGAAATCATTATTGACTATAACTAATATGCGGTAGTTGTTTAACATACGGTGCTTAGTCTGTAATAGCCTTTTATTTTGACATCCAATGAAACTAACAGGAGAAGCTTGGAACCATGCTGGATAAGATTATTCGTGTTGAAAACATGGTTACTAAGCTAAGTTCATTGTTGGAAATTAGTGAATATATGCATCAAATTATCTGCGATGCTGCATCACTTGCTATGTCTGATCTAGCCACTGCAGTTGTCACTGAATTTACATCACTTTCTGGAATCATGGGGCGTCACTATGCTCTCAGAGATGGATACTCTGAGCAGGTTGTTTTTCTTACTGATAGCTATTATATTTATTACTATTTCATTTAATATTCAAGAAATTAGCATTTACTTCCATTTTCCCCATTCCGGTGCATTGTATATGGTTGCTATTTATATGTGTATGTAATAACACTAACCGAACTAAGGGATAACAGAAAAAGAAGAATAGCAGCAGATTAAATATGCAGGGATCTTAAACACACTTAATCTCTACTGGATGAGTTCATAGGAGAACTAGACCCAATGTAAATTGAATATATTACTTCAGATGCCTTACAAAAAACAGTTCAGGGTATTTATAGCCAGAATACCCATCTAAGTTGCCTAGAACTGAAAATAAAACATGTATAGAACATGTGCAGTGAATAAGGAAACATGCCTAAAAACTAGGGAACCTTATTGTGCTGAAAAAATAACTGAATTGCTAAAAATCAGTAAGTGAAGCCCGAGTGGGTCTGCACTTCAGTCTGGTGGAGGTAACCCCAGTATCTCTAGCAGTAACAGAGGCGATTCATGGGTTTTGCTGGAGGAAACATGCTTCCTTCTAGAATATTGGAGTGTAGGCTTCATAGGCTGTCTTCTAGAATATGTTAGCAGTGGCTTACTGCTATCAGTATGTGAATTATAATAATTTTTATACATAACCTTGCTTATTTTCTTTGTTACCCTACCTTGCAGATTGCAGACGCTCTGTTTGAGATCACACTTCCTAGATTTTCTGGTGACATGCTTCCCCAAAGTGATGCTGGCATAGTTTTGGCAATTGCTGATAGGTTTGTTGTTGGGGCATCAATCTTTTCCTGTCTGCTTTAGAGATAATTACATATTACAAGAAATATAATAATCCTTTGTTTATGAATACCTTGAGTTTGCATATATGATTATTAAAGACAAACTAAAGAAAGATTGCTGACGTAGAAAAGATTTAGAAACCTATCCTATTCTAGCTTACTGGGTCTTTGGTCCACAGTTGTGGATTTTATGTTTTTCATTGAAGAAGAAAGATTATTATGTTCATGAATTGGAAGATGGACATGTAGGAAATGAAAGGTGGATGAATTTATGTATATGCAAGCTGAACATCCTAGCATCAAGAGATGAATTTTACTTATGAAGTGATATTAGTACTTTTTTCTTCCTGGAAATAGAAACACTAAAGGTGTTTTGCATAATCTATATATTCAAAATTTTTAGCATTTTCATGTCTGAAGTAGAAGTAGAACTTTCTCAACCTTTCTGGAATGATACTATCATATGCTTTGTTAAGCTGGAATTCATTCACATTTCCTTCAGTGACAAAGTTATACACCCTTACTTGATATGGTATTTGTGCTGCAGATTAGATAGCCTGGTTGGTTTATTTGCTGCTGGTTGTCAACCTAGTTCCACAAATGATCCATTTGGTCTGCGGAGAATCTCATATGGTCTTGTAAGTATAACATTATTATTGTATTTGCTCTTTATAAATTCATGAAGTTCAAATACTTACACTTATAGTGCTACATTATATTATTTAATTCAGGTACAGTTGTTGTTGGAAAAGAATAAAAACCTAGATTTTAAACAGGCTCTGGAACTTGCTGCAGATGTCCAGCCCATCAAAGTTGATCCTCAAGTAATTAATGATGTATGTTGAAAGTCCTCTATTCTTTATTATCTCAGTAATTCAGATAACATTTGCTTAATAATGGGGAATAAATTGTTAAAAAATGTGAGAAGCCTAATGTCCAGTGTTTTTTCAATAACGATTATAATTTGCATGCAATCAAACAAGTGATAGTGTGTGTGAGTTTGGGGGACAGTGGGAAGGAAATAGAGTTGAAAGTATATATCTTATTAATGTCTTTCACATAGAGAGGATTAAAACCTGAAAATTTCCCTATGATAAGAAGGAGAAGAAACAGAGTCTCTATGTTAAAGAATGAGGAAGGTGATTGGGTTGAGGATGATGGAGAATTGAAAGAGATGGCAGTCAACTTTTATAAAAAGCTGTACAAATCTGAGGATAATCTGCAGGATTTCCCTCTGAAGAAGAGCTTACCGAAGTTGAATGGTCAAGATAAAGCTGACTTAAGTAAGCAGGTCAGCAACAAAGAAAGAAGATGCTATTTTCAGTATAGGGGCTTTTAAAGCCCCTGGAACAGATGGTTTGAGTGCGATTTTCTATCACAACCAGTGGAATGAAATTAAAGATTCTGTGATTAAAGTGGTGAAGGATGCCTTTGTTGATCCTAGCAAGATTGGTGAGATTAACCAAATGAGCCTGGTGTTGATACCTAAAGTTGAAAAACCAGAAACAATGCAGCAATTCAGGCCCATAAGCCTATGTAATTTCGTCTTCAAGATTATATCGAAGATCATTACTAACTGGCTAAAAACTTTGATGCCAAGACTGATCTCTCCAAATCAAGGAAGTTTTGTGATGGGAAGACACAGCGCTGACAAGGTGGTGATTGCACAGGATGTTGTTCACTCTATGAGGATTATGAAAAGAAAGAAGAGGTTGATTGCTTTGAAGGTGAACCTGGAGAAAGCTTATGATAGACTGGAATGGAATTATATCACTAACACCGTGGAGGATATAGAGGTCCCAAGGAATGTTATTGATTTAATCATGGCTATTATCTCTTGTTGCGAAAGGAAGATCTTATGGAGTGGAGAGGAGTCTGAGACTTTTTTGCCTTCAACGGGAGTGAGACAGGGGAACCCCTTGTCTCATTACATTTTTGTTATTTGTCTGGAGAGATGAGCTTACTGCATTAGATGGGCTGTTGATGAAGGATGGTCGAAGCCAGCTATCTTAAATAGAGGTGGGCCTCAAAGTTCCCACTTATTTTTCACAGATGACATGATACTTTGGCCAAAGCCTCTTTGCTCACATATGTGGTAGTATCCGAGTCCTGATGCTTGAGATTGACAAGATTAGATAAAACATCATAATAGCAGCAAATATCATTACTATATATTGAGGCTGCCTTGTTCCACACATCATAACATGTTTCATAAACTTGGTATGTCGGAAGTAATTGAGAGTTCAAAGAATGCCATAATAAGGAACAAAGTTGAGCATCAATTTTTATCCAATCTGGTCTATTCATTTCAGCTATATCAATGTCACGCTTAGTTAAATGTTCTAAATATCCTTGTCCTTTAAACCATAAGTAAATTGATGCACCCCAAGATTTGTAATTGGATGCCCCAAGCAATTTTTCAGAGTTAATGGTAGGTGTTCTACTAAGGGTGGAAAATGTACTTGACTTAGCAGTATTCATCACCGTTTTTGGTTTGAAGGAAGCTCTACTTCTTGAAAATAGGAAGAGGATAGTACGACAACCACTAGAAATGAGAAGAGGGCAGCACGACGATCACTACGGTGGAAACAGCGGCGGTCGACGATGACGGAGGTGACGTCACGAGTCGGCATGTGGCAAAAACGCAGTTCTGGTCGGCAGTGTGCGACGGCGGCGGCGGCGGCGACGGCGACGGCGTTCCGGCTTTTGGCCGATCGGAACCTTCTGAATACGGTGGTGGGGCGCATGTTTCAAGAAAAGTCCGGGAAGTGGTTGGGTAATGAGTGACCAGAATTGAAAGAGAATGGAAAAGAAAGTGTTTGGGCTGGAAAGAAACACAGTCCAAACGAAATGCTACTGGAGGATCACTGTAGGCTCTGATACCATGTAGAATGAGAAATTTCTGTGTGTATTACAAGAGCAAAGTGTAGGGTATTTATACAAGAAGAAAGGACCTATTCTAGGAAACCATAATAAATACAATTAAATGACAATCCCTAATGTCTAGCCTAAACTTTAGGCTAACTTCATTTTAACTGATATAATCTGATCCTAATTGATACACAACAAAGTGTAATGAGGTGTTCCGCAATGCTGGTGGTCAAAGAATGAATAAAGAGAAAACTAGATTATTCTGCTCAAGAAATGTGAACCATAACAGGGCGAAGGAGCTTAGTGATGCCATGGGGGTTTCTTTATCTGTAGATTTAGGAAAATATCTGGGAATTCCTCTGCACGGTGAAAGAGTTAACAAGAATACTTACCACGAGGTGGTGGAAAAAATTAAAAGGAATCTGATTGGAAAGCAAATACTTTATCTTTAGCTGGCAGGGTGACTTTAACCCAGTCAGTCTTAGGGCATTACCAGTTTATCCCATGCAGACCTCTTTGCTGCCTAGTGAAACCTGTGACGAGATGGAGAGGCTAAGTAGAAATTTCGTTTGGTGATCAAATGAGGAATCCAAGAAACCACATCTGGTGGCTTGGAGTAAAGTCTACCAACTGATGAATGAGGGTGGGCTGGTAATTAAGAGATTAAAGCAAATGAACAATGCTCTGTTAATGAAGCTTAGTTGGGGATTGATATTGAAGAAGGAGGAGTTATGGGTTAAGGTGCTGAGAAGTAAATATGGGTATGGTAATGAAATCATTCCCTCTATTAAAAGAAGACAGTGTCAGTCAAATGTCTGGAAGGGCATATGCAAAACGTGGAAGCATGTGGAAGAAGGATGCAAATGGCAGATAGGGAATGGTAGACTGACAAGGTTCTGGCTTGATAGATGGGTGAATAATGACATTATCCTTAATATTGGTGCCTGTCCAATCTAGAGGAAAATGAACTGAGCATGAAGATTGTTGAAGGAAAGGCTAAGAATGGGGATTGGAATTGGGATTAATTGAAGCAAAAGATACTTGAGGAGATCTGCAGGATGATTACTGGACATATCCCTCCTGATGACAGAAGAGGGGGGGATAAGGTGACCTGGAAATATACCAGCGATGGGAATTTCACGACTAAGTCGGCGTATGAAGTTTTAGTGGGGAAGGGAGAAAAGGAAAAACAGGATGTTTGGGGCAAAATTCGGAAGTGGCATGGGCCTCAGAGAGTCAGGAGTTTCTTATGGTTAATGACCAAGGAAACGTTGTTTACTAACAAGGCCAGAATGGAGAGAAGGATTGTAGGGAATGATAATTCCAGTAGGTGCTTGGGTTCTTGTGAATCTGTCCTTTATGCTATTAGGGATTGTCAGAAGATTAAAGAAGTTTGGAAGAAACTTGTTAATCCTAATTATTGGGATTTGTTTTCTATAGTGGACATAAGGGATTGGGTGGAAAGGAACCTGAAGAATAGTCTAGGGGTTGTTGATGGGTATGAATGGAGTCTGGTATTTGGTATTGCTTGCTGGTGCATATGGAAAGATAGGAATGAAAGATTTTTCCAAGGTAAAAAAGAAGATGAAACTGATCTTTTCTTTAAAGTTCTGTTCAAAGCTAGAGAATTTGCAGCTCTATAAGGAGTGGAGGAAAGTAGGCCTTTGTAAGCAGACCTACGAAGAAAGATTTCTGGGCTGGACTAGGCCAAGAGTTGGATGGGTCAAATGCAACGTGGATGGAGTAGTTAAGAGAGATACCTCGAAAGCTGGATGCGGGGGACTTATTAGAGATGATACAGTTGAATGGATTTCTGGTTTTAATGGAACCTGAAATTTCTTTGTAGTGTTCTTCATCTTGAACTTTGAAATTTGCATCGGGTTTAGAACTAGCCTGGGAGAAAGGATTCAGACGAGTTTGGATTGAGATGGACTCCAAAGTTGCAGTTACCCTTACTAAGGAAGGCTTCTCTGATTTACATAGATGTGCTGAGATGATGATGCAACTAGCAACGTCAGCAAACAATATAAGAGAAGAAATAAGGGACAAACACGGAATAATACTACTGCACCTATTTTAAAGGTATATTCCAGAAGAAATAAGAAGGACAAGGGGAATGAGGAGCTGGCAGGAGAGTGGACGAGTATCAACTAATTCTGGAGGCTTGGCTGAGGTGGGACCACTGACGGACAGAAGGGAAAGTTTAAGGAGGGAGGTCTTGTTGGTTAGTGGCAAGGAAAAACTTGGATGGTCGTGAGGAGAGCTCTGGCCTCTCAAATGCCAGATTACCTTGTTTCTTTTATGTTTCCAGTATCTGTTCTACCTAGTAATTCTGTGTGTGCGCTATGTTTTCTTTTACTAAGGTGATAGCTTATTCACCTACGCTGTGAGTCTACTAAGTCTCTTAATTGGAGGATCATTAATAGAAGGACTAGTATTATTCAGCTATTCTTTTGTGTCTGTATTTTCTACCTACGGCTTCTATCAGATGATTGAGATGGTTAGACTTTGGATTGATAGACTGGGAGGTGAATATCTCTAATGAGTACAGGGAATGCAACAACGGTAGATTTTCTGGCCAATTTAGCTGTTGGAGGGAATGATGGTTTTAGAGTTTGGCAAGTGCCTCCACGGGGTTGCAGAAGAATTATTGAAGAAGATAGGATGGGGATCTGTTTTCCTAGACGTGTGTTAGTCTAGGGGTTATTTGTTTTCTCCGTTGTTTTTCTTTGTTTGTTGTTGTGTTGTGTTGATTCTTTCAGTATCAAAAAAAAAAAACATGGAAATTTCTTATCAAAATAAAATCGTCCATAACTCCACATGTGTGTGGGTATATATATATATATATGATGGAATGCTAAGTGCCACACTAGTTATGTGGATGTTAGCAATCTCCACATTGTGTTTTTTGACCAAAACATCGTCACACTTCCACTAAAAGACAAAATAAATATGGGGCATTTAGTTCATTTCCTTACAACCTTGCATTGATTATGGTGTAGGGAAATGACTTAAATGCCTCTGCGTTAAATACACCTTCATGAAAAATGACTTAAATACCTCCATATTTGTTTTGTCTTTTAGTGGCAGAGTGAGGGCTTTTTGGTCAAGAGATCCAATGTGGGGAATTGTTAACCTCTGCATTTTAGGAGTTTAGCGTTTCTCTCTCTCTCTATATATATATATATTTGCAAGATGCCAATTTAGGACCTTTGTCTGTCTATCCATTTACATTTTCTATGGAATCAAAATCTGATCATTATTATTTTACCTTTAGGTACATCAATTTGTTACTCGGAGATTAGAGCAGTATCTGGTAAGCTATGTTCATTAATGTAGCTACATGATTCCCATATTACCATTTTTTACTTAAAAGTGTTCACATAAAGGTTGAATAATCTTTAGCTTGAGATGGTGTGGTAGAATAGTTTGTGTGTGACAACTGGGGTAAACTAAGTATGTTAGTGATGAGTAGGCTTAGGCTTGTACTTCATGTACTAATCATTATGATAGAAGACCCTAGGAGATTTATTCTAGAAGGAATAAAAGAAAATCAATATTTTGCAATAGGATAAATATTTAAATTTTGAACATTTGAATATTTTATGTTAGGGTAAGAATAGTATCTTTTAAAATAAAGAGTTTGTTTATCTTTATTTTATCTTTTATTTTAAAATAGTTAGTTCCCTTGATGATTTAGGATTTTATATTATCTACGGTTTTATTTCAACTAGGATTATATCTTTTGGCTCTCCCATGTAAGGAGCCCTCTCATTCAGTGTAAAGCAGTTTTTGCATTGATTAAATAATATTATCAGTTTGAATTCTCTTCTCCCTCTTTCATTCTTCTCTCCTTTATATCCTTCTCCCTTGTTCTCTATTATTCTCCCCTCTCTCTTCCTCCTCCCTGGTTCTACATCAATTGGGATTAGAGTTTAACCTCTTTCCAACTACGCTTGACACCTAAATCTACCCGAAGAATCATACATCACCTCTCCAATGCCAAAACACCTAACTCCAGCCACTGTTTTCTCAGCTTCTTTAATTTAGCTTCTCATTGGAGCCTCTGGTATGTCATCTGAGAGAACTTGGGGGTAATTTTATACTTTTTGGCTCTAATTTGCTTAAGGAAGGCACCTTAACTCCCTCTGAAAACTGTGATTGATGATTATATTGGTGGACATTGCCATATTAGGCCATCTTTATTTGGAGTTCTCCTATTCTTGACCATCTACACTTTTCTCTTTCCCCTTATTTTTTACCTAATAGTAGCATAGCCATCTTAATTTCTTACCTTCCCTACTTCACATAAAAAAAACTTTTATTACGTCCTACCTAATTATTGCTTAGCTCTTTTATTCACTGCCTTTCCTATTTGACATAATGGCTTAAAAGGAAAAAGTTATAGTGTCACATAGTGTTCATTTATTTTGTTTATCGTTTAGTATCTAGTATCAGCTTTTTCTATCCCAAAAAAAAAAAATCTAGTCTCAGCTTTTTCTATATATATAAAAACAAAAAACTCTAGTCACAGCTTTTCATTTTGCATGACACTGCATGACCATTAGTGACTTGTATAATAGCCAAACCCTTTTAGCTCAAGAATCCCTTTCCTAAAATATCCAACATATCCAAACATGCCTGGACAATCTTGAGGAAAGATGTAAACAAAATAGCAAACGTACCAACCATCGCTTTGACAAGATTATGAATGCCAGCCATTAATTTGTTAGGTAGACAAATCAATGTTAAAAATGTAGAAGGGATCCTTGGGGATCATGGGTCTTAAAGACAAGATAAAATAGATGAGAACCCTCTGGAATACTCACCCAATCATAACCACGCTAGGACTCCACCAATGGGTTCCAATAGAAATTAATAGACCTCTATTGGGCCTAATACTAGAAATACTTGAGTTGACCAGTGGGATGAGTTAGAATCCATAGGAAATCACAATAAGTACCATGGATTAGCCCCTAATCATGGCTGAGAAAGGTTTCGACAAGAGTACGATGCCTGCAATGACATTACTAGGAAGGTTAAGATTGAAGCCCCAAAATACGATGGTAAGTTAAATCCCAATGTCTTTTTAGACTGGTTAGGGAATCTAGAAGATTATTTTGATTGGTATGATATGAATGACATTCATTGTGTTCATTTTGCCAAAATGAAACTTGTAGGCTCTTATAAAAAGTATTGGCAAACTGTTCAAAGAAACTTAGAACATTTGGCCAGCACCAAATAGAGGCTTGGGCTGAAATGAAAATAAAACTAAAAGAAAAATATCTCCCTACCTATTACAGTAGTCAATCAATGAATCAATTACATGGCTCACTTTGATGAGCTTGTGCTTAGATGTGATCGTCAAGAAGAACAATGGATAACAATCCAAGTTTGTTAATGGGCTTCGATTAGAAATTCAAAGGGAACTTAAGTTAAACATTCTCGACTCTCTTGAAGAGACTTACAACAAGGCACTTGAAATAGAATCTTTGTCTAGGTACCTGCCCTCTAAGAAAACAGCACCCCTAGGCATAAAGTCTCATCAGACTCATAGTTTCGTCTTAGTTGATCATTTTACAGGGATGTCCCAACATAGAGCTAGTTTCCAGTATACTCCCAACCCAATTTCAAATCCCACATATAATGTTATCGAGGGAAGTGAGTTTATAGGTTCTAGCTCCCGTCCTAGTAGTTCTACCATCAAGCATTTTCATTGCCACTCTAAGGGTCATATTGCCTCTAGATGTCCGAATTGTTCTCTGGCTTCTGGAAATAAAATTGATAATTCACTAGGTGAAGTCACAGTGGTAGAACTCCTTGAATGCCCTTTTGATATTGAGGATGATGTCATAATAGAGAATCTAAAATTGAACTTTGGAAATCTTAATATAATGAGTTGCATTTTGCCTACTCCACAACTTGAGGAATTATAGAAAAAGTCTAATACCCTTCATACATTTGCAAGACGTGAGACAATTTGTGTAACTTAATCATAGATGGGGGTAATGAGATTGTCCATGGATCTACCTCCTACAAGCCTATCAACCTTATGCCCACCCCTTCTCTGCTTTGTGCTTTTGTTTGTTCTCTCTAGTTTTTTGGCCCTTTTTTCCTATTTTTCTGGCTTCCTTTGTTTTTCCATATGGCGAATACTATGGAAGCTTCCAAAGAGGCAAATTCAATTGCTTCTTGTCTTATGATGAAATTCAGTGTCTCTACTGCCTTTTGACTAAATTTGATTCCAACAATATTGCTACATCCAACTATATGGAGTTAGGTACAACCTTTAATGCTCATCTCCCTTCTTGGATTATTGATTCTGGTGCAAATAGACACATGACAGGCTCTTCTAATGGCCTTCAAAACTACTCTTCATGCCCTAAAGGGGAGAATGTTAGAATAGCCAATGGATCTATATCTCCTCTATGTGGAATGGGTTCTCTTACTTGTACTTTTGATATTAAACTTTCATCAGTTCTCCATGTACTTGAGTTTCTTGTTAACCTCTTATTTGTTGGCTCTATCACCAAAGATATAAACTGTAAAGTTGTGTTCTTCCCTAATCATTGAGTTTTAAGACCTTTAAGCAAGGAGGAGGATTGGCAATGGTCAATTGCGTGATGGCTTGTATGTAGTTGATGGACTTCAAAACACAGTTCATGCATGTTTGGAGTTAATAAGGGAGTGACTAAGGATGTTAACCAGGAAATACTATAGTGGCATAGACGGTTAGGCCATCCATCCTTTTTTGTCATGAAGAAGTTCCATCCCAGGTTATTTTCTAAAACTTAGGATGAATCATTGTTCTATAAACATACTAGAAATTCTTATCCTTTGAGTCATAATAAAAGTTTGGTTCCCTTGACTATTCAGGGGCCTTACTCAAACTCCTTCCTTATCTAGTAGTCGTTGGTTTGTTACCTTTATTGATTGTTGCAATAGAACAACTTGGGTTTATCTGTTGAAGGCCAAAAGTGAAGTCTTTTCCTGCTTCCAGTCATTTCATTAGATAATCTGTACTCAATTTGATTGTAAGGTCAAAATCCTAAGAACAGACAATAGGACAAAATATATGGATAGATAGTTTGGTGCTTATTTGGAAACTCATGGGATCATCCATCAAACTAGTTGCACTTATACTAGTGCCCATAATGGGGTGGCTGAGAGAAAAAATAGACACTTGTTATAAATGGCCAGATCTCTTATCTTCACCATGAATCTACCCAAACCTTATTGGGGAGATGTAGTTCTCATGACTGCCTATCTTATCAATTGTATACCCCTAAGTAACTTCGATTTTAAAAGCCCTCTTGAAGTTTTAAAAGGCAAGACTGAATATACTGTCCCTCCTAAGGTGTTCAGGTGTGTCTGTTTTGTTCATGCTAGAAATGGTGGGAAACTTGATCCTAGAGCCCTTAAATGTGTCTTTATTGGGTATTCTTCTACACAAAAAGGTTATAAATGTTATCATCCTCCCTCCAGAAGAACATTTGTTAGTATGGATGTTACCTTTCGTGAGATAGAGTCCTACTTTAGTGATCCCTCATCACTTCTTCAAGGAGAGATCAATGAAGTAGAAGAGGTGCTTCTTGATCAAGAATACATGAGGGAGAATGAAGTTTAGGGGGATACTAAAATTCAGTGTGAGACTGTTGGGAGATTGGACAAACCATACTCAAGAAGCAATCATGCGGATAGTGCTAAAGAAGTTACCACGCAATCTGCCAAATCCTCTTCCATTGGTGAGTTGTCTACATTACTTTATGAATTAAATTTACCCATTGCTCACAGAGAAAGAGTCAAGTCTTGTACCAAACATCTTATATCTAACTTTGTTTCATGACTCCCTATCCCCATCATGTAGAGCCTTTTCTTTGTCTATTTCCTCTGTGTCTATTCCACAGAATTGGAAGGAAGCTATTATTAATCCCAAGTGGAAGCAAGCGATGATTGAAGAAATAAAAGCCTTGTCCAAAAATGGAACTTGGGACTTGGTCTCTCCTCTACCAGATAAGAAATTGGTAGGTTGTAAATGGGTCTTCACTGTGAAACATAAAGTTAATGGTTCGATAGAATGGTTCAAAGCTAGACTGGTGGCCAAGGGATTCATACAAACTTATAGAGTGGATTATCAGGAGACTTTTGCTCCTATTGCAAAAATAAACTTCATTAGAATTTTGTTATCCTGTGTAGCTAATCTCGATTGTCCAGGACTTATACCAATTTGATGTGAATAATGCATTTCTTAATGGAGACTTGGGAGAGGAAGTGTATATGGAGATCCCACCTGGGTTTGATAATGAATAGAGTCAAAGAAAGTTGTGTAAACTAAAGAAGGCTTTATATAGACTAAAACAATTCCCAAGAGCATGGTTTGACAAATTCAAATGTGCCATGATCTCTTTTGGCTATCAACAAGGCAATGCTGATTACATCCTATTCATGAGGCATCGGAAGGGCAAACTCACTCTTCTCATAGTTTATGCTAATGACATAGTAATGACTGGAGATGATAAAGAGGAAATGTCCCAGTTGAAGAAGCTATTGGCACAAGAATTTAAGAGCAAAGATCTCTATAAACTACAGTACTTCTTGAGAATTGAGGTTGCTAGATCAGAGAGAGGAATCATTATTTCTCAAAGAAAGTATATTCTGGATCTCTTAGAAGAGACTGGCATGACAGGGTGTAAACCAACAGAATCTCTTATTGAAAGTAATCACAAACTACAATCAAGGGTTGGGAAGTCAGTTGATAAAGAGAAATATCAAAGGGTGGTAGGAAAACTTATTTACCTCTCTCACATTAGACCAAACATAATTTACGCTGTCAGTTTGGTCAATAAATTCATGCATGATCCTTGAGAATCCCATATGCAGGCTCTCTTTTGCATCTTGCAGTATCTAAAATCTAGCCCAGTGAAAGGATTACTTTTCTCCAAACATGGTCACCTCTAAATAGAAGCCTTTAAAGATGTAGATTGGGTCAGATTACTAGATGATAGAAGATCTACCTCTGGATACTATACGCTTGTAGGAGGAAACTTGGGTACTTGGAGAAGTAAGAAGCAGAGTAGTGTGGCTAGATTCAGTGCAGAAGCTGAATACAGTACTGTGGCATAGGGAGTTTGTGAACTTCTGTGGGTACAAAAGCTGTTAGAAGAACTAAGGCTATTGGAAATGGAGAAGCTGTCCTTGTACTGTGATAACAAGGCTACCATTAGTATAGCTCATAATCCAATTCAGCATAATCGAACAAAACACATTAAAATTGATAGATACTTTATCAAAGAGAACATTATTAGTGGAATCCTAAGCATGTTTTATGTGACGTCAGAAAAGTAGCTTGCTGATGTATTCACCAAAGGCCTCAGCAAACAAATGTTTCACACACTAGTTTGCAAGTTGGGCATGTGTGACATATTTGCACCAACTTGAAGGGGAATGTGGACTAGCTTAATTGGACTATTATGACTAGCTTAATTGGGCTGTTATAATTAATGTAATTGAGCTATTAAAGCTTTATTAGGTTGAATATGTAATTATTATAGATTTGATTTATTTTCTAGATTAGAATAGAAACATTGTGTATAAATTCATTGTCCATGTGTAAACAAACAACTAAATAATATAG
Source organism: Senna siamea (assembly GCA_031216115.1). Taxonomy (NCBI): domain Eukaryota; kingdom Viridiplantae; phylum Streptophyta; class Magnoliopsida; order Fabales; family Fabaceae; genus Senna; species Senna siamea. The sequence goes on from CM062357.1 coordinate 15,185,560, forward strand.
AATTATTCAGTCATTCAAAAATCTTTAGATACAATGGCCAAATGAATCTTACCCTGTTAATAATTTGTGACAGGTTGACAAAGGAGTAAGTGTAGAAGTAGTTCGTGCTATCCTTGCAGAGCGGGCAAACTTGCCTTCTCTAGCAGCAAAATCAGCATATAAAGTAAGCAAAATCAGGCCATATCATCACTGTTATGTTTTTGTAGTTTTAAATGGATCTTGGTTTTCTTTAATAAAATCAATTCTTTTATGGAATAAATGTAAATTGGCATAATTAAATGTCTAAGTTAGAGATCGTTTAGCTCACACCAACAAAGGCATTGATAAACTTAATTGGTAATTGTATTCAGAGTTTGTTAGATTTGAGCTATGTATTAATACTAGTCTGTCTCTCTTCATTTGGTTACATTATAAAAGTCCACATCTGTTGCATCACAAACTAAACAGCCTTAGCTCTATTATAAATTTTACATAGATACAAAATAAAAGCCACCCTTTATAAAGGTTTTCCTTTATATTTCTTCTCTTTTATTCATTATAGTGCTGAACAATACCAAAACTTGAATTGGATCTCAAAAACCAGAGGATAACAAACGAATTAATTTTCCAAGTAGATTACTCACAGAACTTGATTCTATCTGTGCCATGTACTTTTTATATTTTAACGTTGTATCAACAAGTGGTCTTCCCCTAAATTGAGTGTAAACCATTGTATTCTCAGAAGAGTAGCAGCTGAATCTACACATAAAAAGAGAAAAGCAAAGGCTTCAATTAGTGCTTTAGGGACTTTACCTTTTTCAAATGACAGCATATTCTGAACTTATGCTCAAACTTTTCTGTGATTCCAGATTCTTGGTCATCTTAAATGAGAAAAGGCTGGCCAAACATTTTCTCACACTCAACTTTAGCAGCTAATACTGTTCTTGGTATAAAAATTATTTAAACGTTTAATATGAATATGTCTGGTCAACCAGATTTTGTCAAGGAACCAACTATCACAAAAGGTTAAGCGATGAGTTACAGGCCAGGGAATGGTTTTTCTTTGTGAGATCATAGTGAAGTTTGTGCATTGATCTTTTTTCTTTGTAACTATCACAAAAGGTTAAGCGATGAATCACAGACCCTGCATTGCACTATAATCATAGTTCTTATTTTTTTTTCCCCTCGTAGGCAATTCCTCCAAAAAATGGATTGCATTATTTTCATCATTCTTTTCTTTAAGTTGTAATACTTGTGAAGAGTATATCTTTTTTATTTTCTCATATTGATGGTTTTCAATGGTTGTTGTAGATGGAGGAGTTATCAAGTGGCCAGCTTTTCTCTAAAGTTGTTGAAGCATACTCTCGACCCACAAGAATTGTTCGTGGGAAGGAAGTTGAACTTCATATTAAGGTTTTGTTTTCTTTTAATAAGTGGTAGATTTATTGGGAAAACCATATTAAAAACTATATTTTTATCATAAAATTTATTGGGACAACCATGAACCACAAGTGAAGGCACTAGAACTAGAAACATGGCACAAGGTTTAATTTCTTGAAATATGATACACCTCAAATCCATCAGTGCTATGAGAGGAGGAAAAGAGGAAAGATGGAAGGTCCAGCCAAACTAAGGGTTTATTCTAGAAGGAATAAAATCGATGAGGTGGCAAAATAAAGATTGCTAACTAACTGTTTCATAACAGCTTCATAACAGAATTGGCTGGAGGGTGGGTGAGTGAGTGGGGACCACATCCAGGTAAGGAGTATTTACTAGTAGCTAGTGGAAGATAGAGGGGGGAGGAAAATTAGAAGGGACTTGGGAGAGTGCTAGCCTCTCGAAAGCTGGCAACCTTTTCTATTGTTTTTTTGGCTATAGTATTTCATTTTCCTTGTTTCTCTTTTCTGCTATTTCGGTATGAGTGGACTGTGCTGTGAGAGGTGGCTACTGTTTCTAGTGTTACAGTGAGTGTGGTGATACTGTGATTATAGGCGTGTCATTGTAATTGTCTGTCTTGTTTTCAATAAAGCCAGAGAATTATTCAGCAATTCACTCAGTGACCAGGCCCCATCAAAATATGACACTCCATAATTAGAAATCTCAGTGCTTGTTAAAAAAAAAAAAAAAAAAATCTCTACTTATTTACTGTAAGACTCTACCTAGAAGTATAATATAAAGCTAAAGATGTAAAGTCCTCCATTAGACCAGACTATTTGTTTTGTGGACCTTCAGTTTTGGTTGATTTGGGTAAAGTAGATATAAGTCACTTTGACTGCTTTCTTGTTTTAGCCAACCGATCTTTGAGACCGCAAACTTTGATATCAGACTAACATGAATGAACTATACATAATACAAAAGCTTTAACATATAAGACTCTAATTATAAGAGGCTATTTAAGTGATTGCTTTACTTATTCTCAAGCACTAAGTACATTAAAAAAATTCTGGATAAAATTAATCATGAAATACTAGTTCACTATCTCACGGTTTATGTTGAACTAGTTCGGAATCAGTAATACATTAAATTAATTTTTCTCCCAGGGAAAGTTCAATATGGACATAGTAATGATAAGTGATGAAAAGATAGGATGAAAACCTTCTTTCTTCTAATCATTATGTTATATCTCTCAATGCACGAAACTTGTCTAATTAGGTGGATGAGGCTGCTTTTGAGACAGATGAAGAGAGAGTTTTATGGAGCACCTTTTTATCAGTTAAAGAAAGAATTCATCCAGGTACTGGTAATGTTTCTCATGTTTTGTTTGACTATATTGTATTCGCTAATTTCATTGCCATATGTATATGGAAGATAGTATGTGTTTCTCTAATTTGGTTTGCTATTGTTTTTGTATAATTAGAGTTAGTTTCTTTTTTCCCTATTGAATATTGAAGTTTCCTTCATTGTACAGGTCTTGAGATCGAAGATTTTGTTGAAACTTCATCTGAATTGATACAGCCACTTGAGGATTTCTTCAACAATGTCTTCGTAATGGTGGTATGTTGCTGACTATTACTATTCAATATTTCATCATATTTATAATCGTTAGTTCAGTTTAAGAAGTAGAAAATGTCTCCTCATACTATTGCTAACTCTAGTCTTTAATTTGGAATTAGAAGGAGGAGATTGGGAATGAATACATGCATGTGTTAATGAATGTATATATAAATCCTCCCTCCTTTGTAATTTTAAGTTCCTTGAGGGGTGTGTTTGGGAATGAGGAGGAGAAGGGAAGGAAAGGAATTAAAAGAAAAGGAAAGAGAAGGAAAGAGAAAGTTAGTTCTAATTTCTCTTCCCTTTGTTTGGATGTCTAAAAAATAAGGAAAAGAGAAAAAATATTACAAACTTTTCTTGAAATATATATTTATAATTCACATATTTTTGCTTTTTCATCTCCCCCATTTTTGCCTTCCCCTCCCTTAAATTGGTGCTGTTTAGTATGGAGATTTCTTTAAACCCCAGGAAACTTAATTTGGGAAACTAAAAATACTGTTTGGTAAAAGTTTTCTATTGAAGTTTCTTGGAAATTCTAATTTCCCAAGTATCTAGTTAACCATAAAATGTGAGCAACCTATTCCCAAATATGACCCCCTGGATTCTAGTTTTCGCACTTCCTTCTCTTGTCATCCTTATTTGATGGACCATTTGCCAATCTTTTTCATGATTTGTTCGTCGAAAGTTTTGTGTCCAATGGATCCTTCTGTCTCGAATTCTCTGATTTGAGGTTTTAAAGTACCTTATCAATCAAATCAGACACACGATCACGTGAATTTGATTGAAAGCAAAAACAAGTATGCCCCACATTTATGTCGACAGGGTAAAATTCAAGGCACCCATTAAGAAAGTTCACCGCAGATATAATATTCTGAGCAGAAGCAATGGTATTGTTTTTTTCTTTTTTAATACGATAAAGCTAAGTAGATTTCCAATTATATACCAAATTACCAATCACATAATATTGGTTACCTTCATGAATAATTTTGTGAAGGAAACTAAAATCTCCTTGCCAAACGTCACCACAAATTACTTCCTTTCTCTTCTCCTCCCAACTCCAAAACAGATTTAGATCCTTTAAAGTATAATAGAGTTGAAATTCATGAAGTGGGAGAGGGATAGGAAGAAAAAAGATTTGGACCTTAATCCGTCTAGAATAAGTCTTTTATTTATTTCTCTTAATTTTATTTTTTTATCTTTCTTTATTTTAAGAACTTGACACGATAAAGTTTTTTTTTTTACCAAAACATGCCCTGTCTTATGAAGTTATGGTTCCATTCATTTTGTTTCATTACATTGACATTTTAGAGTTTGCCATCAATAATTTTAGACGGAAACAAAAATATTCATGAAAGAAAAAGGAAAAAAGAAAAAGTGCCCTAATTTTTTGTGTGCCCGTGTAGGATGATAACAACATCAGAAAGAACAGGCTAGCTATGCTAAAAGCAATTGCTGACCTACCTAGAGGGATAGCAGACCTTACATTATTACCTGGGTTTTAAGGATCGGAAACATATTAATGCCCAAAGAGCTTAAAAGAAAAAGATGGTTTTCTTCTTCTCCTCTTTTTTTTTTTCCTTTTGGTTTTGTACAGATTTGTACCTATGGTATTATTAATGCCCAAGTGGGTCTACAAATTTTGTAGCTTTTTCTGTATCATATAATTTATCTGTCATATTCTTCAATTACCAAATAAGTTTGGAGTCTACTTTTTTATTTTTAAACTCTAGTTTGTTTTGGAAGTAACAATTTGGATATACAAAGATTATTTTATTTTTGTGAATTCAATTGTTATAACTACTTCGACTGTAAAAAACTAAAATTAGAGTGGGAAATTCCAATACTTATATTTGCATATTTATCTGTCTTTAATTTCAATATCAATAGTTTGGAACTTTTGGGCGCTAAAAACTTTAGCTCGCTACAAAAGAAATCCGCCATAGATCATTCATCACCATGGTCCACTAGATTAACATTCGGAAGCATTCAAAAAAGCACTTTCAGGTCTCACTGTTTATACATTCTTTCTTGATTTCTAAAGACACCAACATCACTGACTCACTCTCACTGGGGAAAAGATCACCCTTTCATCGATACAGGTTTTAAAGTGATTGTTGTGGCATTGTATTTACGGCGTGGGTCTCATATCAAGTAAAGCTAATTTTGAAAGCATCACAGTATACATATAACTTGATAAATTAGTTAGCAGTAAAGCTAATTTTGAAATTACGTATCACAAAAATGACAATGATTAATTATAAACGTTAATGCAGTTTTCTTTTTTCATAAATGATGATTGATTAAAGTACAGTATGATATCCTGTAATTTGCCTTCTCTGCACCTTGGTATAGAGAAATTAGGCATTTGGACGAAATTAAGTGCAAAATTAGAAATTCTGTTTAGAGGAAAATTTTCAGTAAACTGATTTATTCTTTCTTTTTTGTATAAAAAATAATATGCAATATAAATTTTTAATCATTTATTTGTTATTGGATAACATATTTTTGTCTTTTATTTCAAATATTATTATATTATCACACAATAGCTATTAAACTTTGTTATGCAATCTTGTCATTTACAATAGTATAATATGGAAGATAATATAGCTAAAATTATAGTATATCAAACACCTTTCATATATTGGGAGAGTTTAAACTATTGACAATACTAGTATATTTATCTAACCCTTACTTAGTTCATAAATAATTTGTATATTTTATGAATAAATCAATTAAAATTTAAAAACTTTATTTATAATTCAAAATGACTAACTTGAAAATAAATTTAATTATTTAATAAAATATAAATAATAACAATATTACAATGCTGACTGCTGAGTATCAAAAATTAACTCCATATTAACTTAACAATACAATTGAGTACTTATAAACTTATAGTCAAGCAGTTTATAGTCAACCACACTGTTATTATTTCAATTTTATTCATTCTTTGAATTCATTTTGCGTTTTAGGTTAGTTTTTCGTAGGAAAATACTTACATACATTTTTTATATTTTTTTATTAAATTTATTTTTTTAAAAAAATATTTTAACTTATTTTTTTTTGAAGTTCTTGATAAAAAATATAAATAACAACGTATAAAAAAAAACCGATTTTTGGCATTACACGAGGACTAAAGCACCACACTCAGATAAATTCCACGTTTAAGATTAGTAGCTGTTGTCTCTCTCTTTTCACTCTCTCCCTACTCAACATCCTCTCTCCTTCTGCGGCTAGGGTTTTTGTCTCCCGGTCCTATCTGCTTCTTCCTTTTGGTTGATTTGTGAATGTTCGGAATATCACTATAATGGAGTTTTTGTTGCTCAGATAGGGTATAGTGGTCGCCCTCTCTTGCGTATAACTGTTGAGAAGTAGGGGTTTTCGTATTGTTGTATTCTGAAATGGCGACCATGAACCCTTTTGATTTGTTGGGTGACGATGCTGAGGACCCATCGCAGCTAATCGCGGCTGAGCAACAGAAGGTTGTTTCGGCTCCGAAGAAAACTGCTCAGGATCAGGGTAAGCCGGCAACTCGTGCCCTGGCTCAGCAGAACAAGCCGGCTCAGTTGCCCACTAAGCCGCCCCCACCATCTCAGGCTGGTGAGCTTCCGATTCTCCTTTATGCGGTCGAGTGCCTGTTGATAAGTTTGATTGCTTTTGTGGGAACCGATAAATGTAGTGTTTTGAGTTGAGGTTTTGTGATGTTATAGAAATCGGATGAAGAAATTTACTTTTTGGTCTCTTCAAAAGATACATCCTCTACCTATTTGAATGAAATGTACTCCTTTTGGACGAGGGACTAACAAGTATATTTTTTTGGTATTGAATCATGTAAGGAAAGATTCAGGGACCCAACAGATGAGGCACGTATCTTTCAATGGCAAAAAGAACATTTTGTCAAATTAAATTTATCTGTGATTTGTTTGAAGATTCAGTTCTAGTAGTTCTCCTGGTTTTTTGGCAGGTCCTCTAATGCCTTTGATGGAATGTATGCATTTTTAATTTTTTTTTCACTCCTTTAATTTTACGGCATGTTCATAGCTAGATTGGGTGTCTGACCTTGAAGTTTCATATAATGGTTTTTGTTGTCGTCGAGTGATTATTGGCTCTCCTATTTTCCTTTTAATGTCCGTAGCTGACATGTATTACCCTTACATTTGCGGTTGAAAATACTATCGATATTATCTATGGCTTTTCTTTTCCTTTCTCTTTTGCATATATGAACAAAGCTTTATCGTTGCTTATATTTTGTCGAAGAATGATGTGTATTAACACTTATAAAATCTAAAGGTTCACAATGTCAACAGTTCGGTTTGAGTGAAAGTATATACTTCAGTCATAACTCAGTTCAGTTTGTAGTAAGAAATTTGGATATTTTCTTTAATACTGATTCTTCAGTGGTTTGGAAGGGAAATGCTTTCAATTTTTTATGTGGTGCCTTCTGTAGTGATTCCAACTAACCTGATGGGTTAGTTGGACTTTTCACTGGAATAATAGTTGATTTGCCTGCTTAATTTATTAATATACTCTTCTCCTTAAAGGACATATTGTAATTCTGTTCTCTGATACACTGATTCCTGAATTGTCAATGGTCGTTGAATTAATGATTCCATTGAACTACAATTTTCCTCATGTTACATTTTTTTTTTTAATCAATAGTGAGGGAGTCAAAGAATGAAGTTTCTCGTGGAGGCCGAGGAGGTGGACGAGGTGGTCGTGGATATGGGCGTGGGCGTGGTGGCAGCAGCTTTTACCGTGACTCTTCAAATGATGAGAACTTATTTGCTGCCACTGGAGCACCTGCTGCTCAAGGTACCCCTGAAGAAGGTGAAACTGGGAAGCCCTTAGAAAGGCGCAGTTATGGTGGACCACGTGGTCCTTACCCAGGTGGTCGTCGTGGTGGCTTCAGCAATGGAGAAGCTGGTGACGAGGGACGCCCAAGAAGAATATTTGATCGCCGCAGTGGGACTGGGCGAGGGTGATTGTTTGCATACTGTTGATATCTTGCACTTGGCTTTTTCTGGTACCAATTTTGATGTGACTTGTTCTACTTGCAGAAATGAATTTAAACGTGAAGGTGCTGGGCGAGGGAACTGGGGGACAGAGACTGATGAACTTGCTCAGTAAGAACTCCCTTAGCATCTCTGCACCTTCATGCATATAATAACAATCCTTGGCACATGGATTTTGTTAATACATTCTGTTCATGAGTTAATCATCATTGTTTATGCCTATTCGTTTGATTTTCATGTTCTTAGGGTGACTGATGAAGTTGCAAATGAAACTGAGAAGAATTTGGTTGATGAGAGCCCTGCAGCCAAGGAAGATGTTGCAGATGGCAACAAGGAGAACCCTGCTAATGAAGATGAAGAGAAAGAGCCTGAGGATAAGGTGACTGCCCATTTTTGTTTGAAGTACTGTTTTTCATGTACTCTATATCTGCTGAACATCTAAATTTTTTTACTTATTCATAATTGATTGACAAACACAAGATACATATCTTAATCGTATTTACTGGCAGAATATGAAATTATGTATGCATGAAATCAAATATTAAATGAGTTCACAATCAGAGGGAACCTGGGTATTATTGAAAAATTACTTTATTTCATCTTGGTTTTCTGCTAATTGCATCTCAGTATCTCCCTGTTTTTCCTGTTTTGCTATATTTTTCTTTAATATTTATGTGTTTCACCGTATTTTTAGAAATTATGTAAGAACCTTGATAATTCTTCCACTCATACAATCCGTTTATGTGGGACAAAGGCTTATTTTCCCGTCTATGTTCAATATTGGGTCTCTTATTGAGCTGTGTTTTTAAGTGTTAAGGAGCATATGTTACTCTTTTGGTTTTCAACACAAAAGTCATAATATCAGTGTTATATTTAGAATTCCTCAATTAGTATGCTATTATATTCTAAGAAACGTGAATATGGGTACTTAGTATCACTTACAGAATAAGATATGGATTTTTTTAAAAAAAATATGATACAAAATTTCAGTATGCAATTAAATGGAGAATTAAATAACATATTGTCCTTTTACATATTAAAAAGCTACAATTTCTATATTTTTAAGCGGGTTTCAGACAAGCTTCAGTTTATTTTATCATGTTTTGGCATAATTTAGAGCCAATTTTCAGTGTTTGAAAACATTTCACCTTTTTTTCAGTAAATTGGATGTTTTGAAATCCATTTCTGCCAAAACAATTTATAAGAGTAAGTAAAGGGTATGCAGACATGTAACTCTCGTATTTGTGTCATATTGGTTTTTCATATACAGGTGTTATTTTGTAGCTAAATATTGTTCATTCTTTGATAGGAGATGACTCTGGAGGAATATGAGAAAGTTGTGGAAGAGAAAAGGAAGGCCCTGCAAGCACTGAAGACCGAAGAGAGAAAGGTAGATGCTAAAGAGTTTGAATCCATGCAGCAGCTGTCAAGCAAGAAAGGCAATGATGACATCTTCATTAAGTTGGTGAGATTATTTGGGCTTCCTTTTACTCTCCCTATTTCTTGTAGTACATATTGTACTGTGTGGTATCTCATTATATCTTTTGACACTTAATCTTTTTATTGTTTCCAGGGGTCTGATAAGGATAAGCGCAAAGAGGCTTTTGAGAAGGAAGAGAAATCCAAGAAGGTGAGGCCTTGTTGCATTTCTACTACCTTGATTGCTGTGTATTTAAATTCCCATAAAGGGTTACTGTCTTCTGCATGATTTCAATGTTACGACGCCATTGACACTAATGATTGTTTATTGCTCCTAGGTTTATTGATATCTCTACAGAATTTCAATGTTACCATACTCTAACTGTTGCTTTCTACATTCCAGGTTTATTGATCTCCATGATTTGATGTCTCTTCATGTATAGTTGGCTGGTTGTATAGTCATTTAGTTGTGACTACTGACATAAGTATATCATGATTTGTGAACAACTAAAGATTCCTGGTTTTTTTCCATTTATCTGGACCATGGGGAATAGATTCTGTTTGTTCAATATTCTCTCGCTCTCTCACTCTCTCTCTCTCTCATTTTTTTTTTAATTTTCATATAATTCTCTAATTTTGGCATTCTTTTGACATGTAACATATTTCCTTTTCTAGTTTTCCTTTTTATAATATCTGACATCAAATTGTTCCCTACATGCTCTCTAGGTTTTCATTGTAATCTGTCAAATTTTTTGTTGGTCTGCTGGTTTATTTCTTCTGAGTTGTTTTGACCAACCATATTGTCAATGGGTTTTGTGTTAGTCTGTCAGCATTAACGAGTTTCTGAAGCCAGTTGAAACCGAAAGGTATTATAGCCCGGGTGGCCGTGGTAGGGGACGCGGCCGAGGTTCAAGAGGAGGTTATAGTGGCAATGCAACCAGCAATGTACCTGCTCCGTCTATTGGAGATCCTGGGCAGTTCCCTACCTTGGGTTCAAAGTGAGATAATGCCGAACCCTTTTGACATTTGCCTGTCCTTTTTACAATTTTGGGTTCTCTGCACTGGAACTGAAGTAGGATAAGTACTATGGTAATTGGGTTTCCTGTATCAGAAGGGTGATTTAATTTTATGCCTTAAAATGTAAATTTAGGCAGTGCTCGATCCGTTCCTCTATTTCCTTGTAGCCCTTCTCCCCTATATTTTATGCTCTTTGCTTCTCTGACAAATTGGGGGTATATCATGGCGGATAAGACAAATTTTACTGGGATTCCTTATCTTTATAGATTGAATGTTCAGTTTTGCATGAAAATTTGGGTTCATTTCTTTATCCTAATGGGGCAAAAATTTTTAAAAAAATTTTATTTACTTTTACTAATTGATACTATGATTTCTTGATTTAATTTTGTTAGCTTAAACAAAATTACTCTAGGTAGAATATAGTATTAAAAATCTTCATATCTTTTTTAATTTATCTAAAATTTTTAAAACAAATTTAAAAGGAAAAAAAAGTAGCCTATTTTATTATTTTGGATCTATTTAAGGATCTTTTTTGTTAGTTCAATTAGGTTGGTAAGAAAAATAGCCTATTAGGAAAGGAAAAAAAATGTAAATAGACCCGTGAACTTTGAATTAGTTGTCAATAGATTCTTTAACCTTTAAAATTAGCGACAAAAACATTGGGATCTTAAAATAAAGACATAGTATTTTGTTTAGATTGAGGTAATCTCTATTTACCTGTTGTCATCTCAATCCTATATCATAGCAAATTTAAAGATTTAGGACAACTCGATCTTTAAAATTTTTGGTTATTGTTCAAAAACAAAATTGAATACATTTAACAACGAAGGAGAAATGAATTGTAAAAAATGGAGAGTAAAGAGTTAGTAGCATCAAAGAGTTTGTTTGAATGTAGTTTTTTAAAATTAGTTTTGATTGTTAAAAATAAAAAAAATTTATTTAAATAATTATTTTTAATAAAATAAAATAAAATGTGTTTTAAGAAAATGACAGAACATTTATCAGCTAGCACAAGAGAATCAAGCTCCAGCAAAACTTTGCGAAAACCAAACTTCCAAGCTAAATTAAGACCTTGAATCACACCCCACACTTTTGCCTCAAATGTTGTGCATCGGCCAAAACTACGGTGTCCTTGAATCCATTTGCCGTCACAATTTTGATCAACGCTCCGCAGTCGGCCAAACCAAGGTTGCCTTTACTCGCTCTGTCAAAGTTAACTTAATCCAATCAGGGTCAGGAGGCCACCACCTAATATCTTCAATGTGAGAAGTCCAGTAGGATTGTGAAACAGAAAATTGAAGGGCATTAGTAATATTTAAGATAAATTGGATAATTGCTGTTATGGGTTCTTTAGGTAGAGAGAATTTTTCATCAATGATGGAGCAATTTCTCCATTTTCACACAAACCCGCAAGTCACTGCAAATAAGGTATTCCACTAAACATTATATTTTGGTTGTTCGTTTTTAAGAAGTTTCTCACGAAACCATTATGTAGATTTTTGGAGAAAAAAGGAACTCTGTAAATAGATTTTATCAATTGTTTCCATATTTAGGTCACTTTGCGACAATCCCTCAAAGCTTAAATTGTGGTTTCAGGGTGACTTTTGCACAAGGGGTAGCTGTCCTCTTGCTTACTTCATTTTTTCTTGATCACATTTGTGTGGATTTTCTCATTAGCTGACAGCCAGAGGAAGAAACAGATTCTCTCGGGATCCTGCCATTTCCAAATGATGTTCCATAAATTGCATTTCATCTCCAGGTTGTTGCCGATAAACAAACGGTAATCAGATCTAAGACTATACATTCCATTCTTTTCCCCGATCCACTTAATTCTATCTTTTCCATTTGTATGACTTAGAGGAGGGAGAGCATGAATTTCAAGTATAGTATTTCTAGGTAAGTCTTCAAACAATTTCCAATTCCATTCACCATGGCTGGTAGTGATTTCTAAAATTTTCCAATTTCAGGTGGACTCACTTAAACTCATGTTCACTTGTTGGCAGAGTAATGCGGGATTTGAAAGACAACGATTTGTCCAAAAATTTATCATTTCCCTGGAGCCAATTTCCCAAGCAGTGCAATCCTTAGGTCTAAACCATGTTGATGCTAGGCCTCTCCAAAAGTCAAAGCCACCACTATTGAAGGTAAAGCTAGTTGTGATAGCCTTTCCTTGGTTATACTTGTGTTTTAAAAATTCTAACCAAAGACCTCCTGCATCATTGCATATGCTCCATCCAAGTTTAAGGATACATGCATCATCTGTGATTTTAAGGTTGCGAATACTAAGACCACCACATTTCTTGTCCTTCTGTAGATTTTTCCATCTTATAGGATGAAATTTCCTTATGTCAGTATTGTGTCCCCATATGAAGCTTCTTTCCAATTTTTTAATTTGATTACAAATAGTAGCTGGAAGTTTTGTAGTCATCATGGTATAAATAGGGATTGACTCAATGACTGATCTAGCTAAGGTTATTCTTCTAGCTAGGCTTATTTGAGATCCTTTCCATCCAGATAGGCGTTTCTTTACTTTGTCCACTAGGTGTTTGTACTTAGAGACCTTTGCCCACCCTTGTGTGATGGGCACCCCTAGTTTCCCAACTCTGGAGCTTCTACGAAAGTAGTGAATTTGGTAATTTCATCTCTTGTGTCAATCCCTACATTTTTGGAGAAAAATATATTTGTCTTTGCCTAATTAATTTTCTGTGTCGAAAGATCACAAAAGAGGCTTAGACAGTCTAGGGTGCATCTGATTTTTTTCATTGATGCTTCCCCACATAGGAGGAGGTCATCGACAAAAAGTAGATGGAAAATTCTAGGACCATTCTTACTAACTTTGAAAGGAGTCCATTCGCCTGCTTCTATTGCCTCTTCGATTATGTGAGATAATTTTTCCATACACATTTCAAAGATGTAGGGTGATAGGGGGTCCCCTTTTTCTAAATCCTCTAGAAGGGCTGAGATGGGTAGTTTTTCCTCCATTGCAAAGGACTTGAGATTTAACTGAAGTTACACAATCCATAATGACCTTCCTTAGCTTTCCTAGGATTTTGGCGTCTTGAAGTATATTTTGAATAATGAGCCTTTTGTAGGTCTACCTTTATAATAAAGAAACCTTTTCTCAATAACATTCTCTTCATTATGTGGAACATTTCTTATGTGGAACATTTCTTTTGCCACTATGATATTTTCCTGAATGTGCCTGCCCAAAATGAAGCTGACCTGATATGGAGATATTATGGTTGGAAACACTGATTTGATGTGGTTGACTATAATTTTACTGATACTCTTGTATACAACATTGCATAATGAGATAGGCCGAAATTGTGAGACGAGATATAGTTTCTCAACTTTAGGGATCAAGGCAATAATAATATTATTAAATTCAGCTATAGGAGTATGCCCGAATATCATATTCAGGATCGTGTCTGTCACACAATCACCTACTTTCCCCAGTTCTGATGATAGAAAACTATAGGAAACCCATCTATTCCAGGAGCTTTAAAGGCTCTAATGTAAAAAATAGCCTTTCTAATTTCTTCTTTTGTTGTGGGTTCATCAAGACTTGTGAGCACTTCTTCTGAAATTTGGGGGAAAGATTTTTTAGTATGCCAGAACCTAGCATTAGGATTATCCTCATGGAAGAGGTTTTGAAAAAACTCTACAATAAGCTTTTCGACTTCCTCTACATCCTCTATCCATTCCCCTTAATTATTTTTTAGCATATGTATTTTATTCTTATTTCTCCTAGTCACTGTTTTAAGGTGGTAATACCTTGTGTTCCTGTCCCCATCATTAATCCACTTTGTCCTGACCTTGTGATACCATAGTAACTCCTCTTGTTGTAAAACTTCATTGAGGTCTCTTTGGAGGTCAATTTCTAAGTTGCAAAGAAACCTATTTTTGGTAGGTTGTTTCTGGATGCCATTTAACCGAGTAAGGATCTTGTTCTTTATTGTTGTGATATTACTGAAAACATTCTTGGTCCACTCAGAGATGTTATTCTGTAAACCCTCTAAATTGTCTTTTAAGGAGATCCCATTCTGCCAGTTCTGGTTCAGGAAGTTAGGAAAGTCTTCATGGGTTAGCCAAGCTGCTTCAAACCTAAAGAGTCTATGGCTAAAATTAGAAGGTCATCCATTCAGCATAATGAGAATTAGGTGATGATCCGAGCATGAAACTCTAGGGAGGACTTTAGTTATAGCATCTGGGAAGTGAGCTCTAGCTAAAGTTACACAATGCTCTATCTAATTTTTCATAGAGGCAGTCATAGTTTGGTTTTGTTAACCTCTCCATGTGAACTTATGACCTATTGCATCTAAGTCAATAAGGCCACTCTTTTTAATTCTGTCATTAAAAATAGAATAACGACGTGTATTTCCTCTTGCACCCCTACTCCTCTCATGGTCACCTCTGATGTCATTAAAATCTCCTGCAATACACCATTTTTCCTAGATAGCTAAGGCATAATTAATTAATTTTTCCCAGAGTAAGGATTTCAGTTATGCTTTTGGACTTGCATAGTGATAGCAGTAAGCCACCACTACTAACATATTCTAGAAGGAAGCCTAGGAAGGAAACACTCCAATATTCTAGAAGAAAGAGCAAAACCCACGACTCACCTATGTTACGGCTAGAAATTTTGGGATTACCTCCACTAAGCTGAAATGCAGGGCCACTCAGGCATACTCACTGATTTTAGAAATTAAGTTTATTTTTCAGCATAATAATGTTCCCTAGTTTTTAGGCATGTTTTCCTAAATAAGTGCACATGTTCTGTACATGTTTTTACTTTCTGTTTAGATGGGTATTTTGCTTATAAATACCCTGGACTATTTTTCTGCAGGTATATGAAAGTTATATATTCAGTTTATATTGGGTTTGGTTCTCCTATGAACTCACTTAGTAGAGATTATGTGTGTTTAAGATCCTTGCATATTTAATCTGTTGCTAGCTATTCTATTCTTTGCTCCTAAGTTCGGTTAGTGTAACAAATTGGTATCAGAGCTGGTTTGCGGATGGCACGGAGAGGGCTACCTGCGGAGGGTTCTAACCAGTGGAGGGGTTTACTTGCGGAGGAGTGAAGCAACGCTGAGTAAAGTGTCGCAGAGTGCAGCCATCGGAATGTCGGCTCTTCAAGGGAGATGTTATGATAGGGATAAGGGTAGTATGGGCTATCCAAGTTCCACATCAAATAGAATGGGATGCTCGATGAGGTATTTAAGTGGCTTGGTTCTTCTCCTTCAACAGCTAGCTTTTGAGGGAGGGTTTCCCAAGTCACTTGGGTTCCTATCAATTGACCAAATTGTTACACTAACCGAACTTAGGAGCAAAGAATAGAATAGCTAGCAACAGATTAAATATGCAATGTTTTTAAACATACATAATCTCTACTAAGTGAGTTCATAGGAGAACTAAACCCAATATAAACTGAATATATAACTTTCATATATCTGCAGAAAAACAGTCCAGGGTATTTATAAGCAAACTACCCATCTAAACAGAAAGTAAAAACATGTACAGAACATGGCATTTATTTAGGAAAACATGTCTAAAAACTAGGGAACATTATTATGCTAAAAAATAAACTGAATTTCTAAAATCAGTGAGTATGCCTGAGTGGCCCTGGATTTCAGCTTAGTGGAGGTAATCCCAGACTTTCTAGCAGTAACATAAGTGAGTCGTGGGTTTTGCTCTTTCTTCTAGAATATTGGAGTGTTTCCTTCCCAAACTTCCTTCTTGAATATGTTAGTAGTGGTGGCTTAATGCTATCAATACTCCTCCCTTGGAATTTCTCCTTGTCCTCAAGGGGAAAATTGGGGAATTGAGCAACCAGTAGATCATAATCTTCCTAGCTTTGTTCTTCAGTGGGCCAGTCATACCATTAGATGAGCAGCTCTAGTGTTTGTTCAGAGGATGTAGGGATCCATCGGTGAGAAATGACACGGGCAGGTTGTAGTAATAATTCCCAGTCAGGGGAAAGGGGTTGAGCTGGAGGAGAAGTAGGTGTTGGCTGGCCATGGGCTGGATGGAGTAGTGAGACATGGAAGACCGGATGGATGCGAGTAAAGGAAGGTAAATCTAGTTGATAAGCCACAGATCCCATCTTGTGAATAATTTTATAAGGCCCAAAGAACCGAGGGGAGAGTTTCTCATGCTTTCGTTTGGCCAAGGAGTGTTGTCTGTAGGGCTGGAGTTTTAATAGGACAACATCTCCAATGTTGAAAGAGAGATCCCTCCTTTTAGAGTTGGCTGCAGCTTTCATGCGATCCTGTGCTTGGTGAAGGTGGGATCGGATGAGGTGCAGCATGTCATCCCGTTGTTGCAGCTGCTGTTCTAGATCAAAAAGATGAGTATTGCCTGCTGTATAAGGGTGGAGAGCAGGGGGTTCCCTCCCGTAGAGGACTTTGAAGGGATTTGTGCCTATGGAGGTGTGAAAACCTGTGTTAAATAAGTATTCTGCCTAGCAGAGGAATTCACTCCATTTATTGGGCTACTCATGTGTAAAACAGCGAAGATAGGCTTCCTAGCAGCAGTTTACCACCTCGGTTTGTCCATCACTTTGGGGATGGTAATCTGAGCTCATGTGGAGTCTGGTTTTGCTGAGTTTAAAGAGCTCTGTCTAGAATGCACCTAGGAAAATTGAGTCCCTGTCAGAAACACGGGGCATACCATGGAGATGGATGATCTCTTGGCAGAAAGTGGCAGCCACTGTTTTGGCCGTATAGGGATGTGAGAGAGGGATAAAATGGCTGTACTTGCTTAAGCGATCCACTACTACTAAGATAGTGTCGAACCCCTTAAACTTTGGTAGTCTAGTGATGAAGTCCATAGAGATATCTTCCCATACTCAATTAGGAAGTGGTAGCGGTTGGAGCAGACCCGCAGGAGGGAGTGTTTGGTATTTATTCTGCTGACAAGTGAGGCAATGTTGCACATAAGTTTTGGCATCTCTGTTCATGGAGGGCCAATAAAAATTTGAATGTAATTGCTGGATTGTCTTGAGGTAACCCCCATGACCGCCAGAAGGGGAGTTATGAGCTTCGGTGAGAAGTATTTGTTTAAGTGCTGGTAATTCTGGAATAACTAACCTTCCTTTGTAAAATAAGTGGTTGTTGGTCCAAGAGAAATTTGGGAGGCTGGCTGGATTCTTTTGCAGTATTTCAATATGAGCCTTAGTGATTGGATATTGTAAAAGAGTCTCCTGGAGTCCTTGAAAATCAAGATGAATAGGAATAGTAATGGCAAAGTATTCCACTGGTGGTGGTTTTCTGGATAGTGCATCGGCTCCTTGATTAGTATGACCACTTTTGTAAGTGATGGAAAAATCAAAGGGAATGAGCTTCATAATTAATCTTTGCTGTTCTGGAGTGGTTAGGCGCTGTTCCAGCAAATACTTGAGGCTACAATGATCAATGCGCACTGTGAAATGTCTTCCAAGCAAGTAATGACGCCATTTTTGTAAGGCTAGTAATTCACGATCATAAGCAGATTTTGTGTGAGTGGAGGGAGCAAAACCTTTGCTAAAATAAGCAATTGGGTGATCTTCTTGTATGAGGATAACCCCTATCCCTTCACTTGAAGCATCACATTCTACAACAAAGGGTTTTTCAAAATTAGGAAGAATGAGGACAGGTGTAGTAGGGTGTACCTATTTCAATTGTTTGAATGCTTCTTCTGCCTTAAATGACCATTTGAAGTTATCCTTTTTGGTGAGGTCTGTGAGAGGTCTAGCAAGGATGCCATAGTTGTGGGCAAATCGACGGTAGTAGCCAGTAAGACCTAGGAAACCGCACTGCTCCTTTACTGTGTTGGGAATAGGCCATTCTAGGACAGCTTTAACTTTTTCTGCTTCTACTGCCAACCCTTGTCCAGAAACTACATGACCCAAGAAGTGTGTGGATGATTGGCCGAAGAGGCACTTGCTAGTCTTGGCAAAAAAAGAGTTCTGGGACAACGCCTCAAGAGTTAAATGGAGGTGTTGTCGGTGTTGCTCCAAGGTGGGGCTGTACACCAAAATGTCATCAAAGAAGACCAATATAAATTTGCGAAGGTATGGCCTGAATAGATCATTCATGGCTGCTTGGAAAGTGGATGGTGCTTTGGTGAGTCCGAAGGGCATAACTACAAACTCATAGTGGCCACTATGAGTGTGGAAGGCTGTCTTGTGTATGTTTGCAGGGTGCATTCTGATTTGGTGATAGCCGGAGCAAAGATCAATTTTGGAAAAAAATTGAGAACCATGTAATTCATCTAATAATTCATCAATGGTGGGTATAGGATACCTATCTGGTACTGTAATTTGATTAAGCTTCCTATAATCGACGCACATCCTCCAAGTGTCATCCTTCTTTTTTACTAATAGGACTGGGCTTGCAAATGGACTAGTGCTGGGTCAAATAAACCCTGTTTGGAGCAATGCTGTCGCTTGTTTTTCAATCTCAATTTTTTCATGGTGGGGGTATTGGTATGGTCTAATATTGGAGGCTGATGCATAAGGAAGTAATGGAATAGCATGTGAATGTGTGCAGAAGGGAGGTAAGCTTGTTGGTTCTCCAAATGCAATTGAAAAGTGTTGTAATACCTGCTAAATTGGCCAAGGAATTGTGGTAATAGGCTGTAAAGGATCTTTTTCTTGGGACATACATTGTAGTGTGATCTGTTGGGGATTGGGCCGAGGAACTCCTTGTAATTTGTAACATCATCCATTGATGTAAAAGATAAGGAACATTTTGTTCCAATTAGCCTGTATTGTATTTAGAGAAGCTAACCATTTGATTCCAAGGACTAGATCAACACCTCCAATTGAAAAAGGGTAAAAATCCTCAGATATGGTTAGATCAGCAAGTTGAAGTTGCACTTGCTTGCATATAGAATGATAGCGCATAATAGCCCCATTTCCTATTTGAATGCCGAAGGTCTAGACTTCTTGAACAGGGATTTGTAATTGTTTCACTAAACTCAAAGAGATGAAATTATGGGTGGAACCACTATCCACCAAGATTAATACCTCCTTTCCCTGAAGAATTCCCTTGAGTGTAAGTGTATATGTCGAATTATTGTCGAGTATGGCATGCAGAGAGATTTCAGCCAGGTCTTGGACGTCTTCTTGACCCTCTTGTTCATTCATGGTTTCCTCTTCCAATGTTTCTTCCTCACTGGCATCCAGTAGTGTCAAAGAGGTGGTTTTGCAGCGATGACTAGAGGTAAACCGTTCGTTGCAACAAAAACAAAGGCCCTTATCTCTCCTTAATTGGCGCTCGGTTTCTGTGGGATGCTGAGAACATATTGCCGCAAAAAGGGGAGCCGAAATTGGTAGCATGCTTGGATTGTAGCGAGAAAAATTTTGTTGGTTGCATGCCTCCCTTATTTTCTCTGAATTTGAAAAATTTGGCCGATTGCCTTGGGCTTGATGGGCCCACGGGTATGTAGTTCGGGTAGGGTTTAATTTGAATTCAAATTCTAATGCAAGACTCGTAGCCTTGTACACAGAAGGTGGCTTATGAATTCTGACATTAGCCTTCAAATCCTCTCTCAACCCTCTCAAAAAAACTCCTAGTAGACAGTGTTCGGGCCAGTTCTTCACGCGGGCAGCCCATTTGCCAAATTCCTGGCGGTATTCCTGCATAGACTCGATCTATTTGATGCCGCAAAGAAATTCATCTGGGTTATGAAATTCAGCAAGTCCATAATTCTCTTGCAAGGCATACACTAACTCTTCCCAATACAACAAAGTCCTTTCTAAATTTACCCATGCAAATAAGTCTAAAGCATCACCTTCTAAATACATGGTAGCCACATCTACTTTTAAATCATTCGGGGTCTGGTAATACCGAAAGTATTTTTTGGCCTTGAGAATCCATCCTCTCAGGTCTCCTCCTTCAAATCGAGGAAATTCCATCTTGGTGAAAGGTGGTTTTGTTGGACTTCGGCTTCCCCAAGAATCGTCCGATTCTTCTTCCTGATCTTCATTCCAATAAGACTTGCTTCTTCCTCTGGAGTCTCCACATTCAGGACTCTTTCCTTTATTACTAGCAGCCTTGAGAGCGGCCACTTCTGCTGCCAAGGAATCAACTGCATCCAACCTTGCAACTATGGTTGACAATTGTTGGTTAATTGCATCAACAATTGGGGGCGGATTAGGTTGGACAGATATAGATGATGTGGGGATGTTAGGGCCACTGTTTAGAGGGGTTGGTTCAGGTAGTGAAGATGAGGATCAGGTGGTCATCCCTATAAGGATAAACCAGGCTTTAATACCAATTGATAGGAATCCAAGTGACTTGGGAAATTCTTCCTCAAAAGCTAGTTGTTGAAGGGGAAGAACCAAGCCACCCTCATCCCTATCACATAGACAGCAGTTAGTTTCCATTTTTGCTCTCTTGGGTAATGGATATCTAAACGATATGAAAATTCTTTTTGGTAGGTGTGCATAGGAGTCTATCATATTTCCATCCCACCCAAATGCCCCTTGAAAAGCCTATTCCTTCCACTGTTATGCTGGATTTATAACCCAGACTTTTAAAGAAACTTGAGGCTCGATTTTCATTTACCCTTGTCTCAACTAGAATAAAAATATCTGGGTTGTACATACGAGAGAACAATGAAGCATGTCTCTTAACCAGCTTGCTACCTGCCCCACAGCAGTTCCATATAAAGATGTTTTTATTCATAGGCCTTAAAAGAGAAAGGTAGCCAATTAATCCACATGTATATTAGAAGCAACTTCCTTCTCGCTATCCCATTCTCATATGCTATCCTCCTCTTCCTCTATACCTTTTTCTCCTTGATCATGAATACCAATATCTGGGGGACGGGCTTGTGGATGCCCAAAATTATTGAAAAAGTTTCATTGTTGTCCATCCTATTTTCAGTGGCACGGTTGTAATTCATGGGATTTGCCAAACTGCTTGTTTGAATCAAAGTGTTTTCTTGATAATTCAATTGAGGAATTTCAACATGTACAGCTTCACTTTTGTCAGATTTGTTTACTAGGGAATTCTTCAAGTCTTTACTATATGTTATTGCTAAGTTTGAATTCGAATTTCCAATAAGGATGGACTGATTTTTGACATGAACGATATTATCTGGGTTTGAGCTCACATTCCTTCTTTCTGCACCAGGTGGGGTGTTTGAGACTTGGTTTACTATATTGAGGGTCTGTGGTTCTTCATTGGGAAGTATTTCTTTTTGAGATAACTTGGTTTTCATCCATATGTTCTTTATACAGCAGATTAGTGAAGCGAGAACCTATTTCTTCTAGGTTCTTATTTCCTTGTTTCCTTCCTGCTCTTCTCTTTGCACATTTGTTGTTCCCATGTGAGGCCTTCTATTCTTTTTAACCACCATCCAAGGTCCGTAGTTTGGGTCAGACACCAAAGCTGTGTGGTTCGATGATTCATCCTCACATGATTTCTCAGGCTGTGTACTGTTTGTTTTATTCGGGCATCCCTCAGAAGGGTGACCATAACATCCACAAGAAAAGCATGAGAAATGCAAACCTTCGTACTTTATCTTAAAAGCAGTAGTCTCATCCACTTTAATAGTTTTTCCGACTCTATTACCCATTCTAAAAGGAGTTTTTTCATCATAATATTCCAAAAATCTGGGAATCTTGCCCATATGATCACTGTTTCTATTGTTGTCTTAAGAGGTTCAAATAGGGGAAAACATCCTTGACTGTTAGATAATGATCATATCAACCATGGACCATCATCTAGAGCCATATTATAATTTACACTACTAGAAAATCTGACACAGAAGTATCCATTCCCTACATCAATTATAGGGATCACACCATCTTTAGACTATAATTGTTGCAGTCTTGATTCAAGTGCCTTAAAACCTATAGACCTACATAGTAATTTCACAATCAGGGTCTTCTTGAATGGACTTGAGATCCTTTTTTCCTCTTCTTTAGATAAAACAAATTCAGGAATTGATAACCCATTTATTTTATGTTCCACAATCTTGAAATCTCTTTCGTGTTCGTTCACTATCTGAATCTTTTGAATCCTATTCATTTTCATCTGATTCGCTAGCCATAAAGTTTTCCTCTACATAGTTGACATCCATGTCTGGTTCTGCATTGCTACCTTTTAACATTTCAATGTAGAACTTTCTTCTTGGGGGCGAATCCAATCCTATCAGATCAACACCTTTAGCGTCGCATGGATTGTGACTTTCACCAGGTGAAGATCCATCATATTTCTGGATCTTTTTCTTACTGCGGTGCAAGATGTTAATCTCCTCCAGTGATTTTTCCTCCTCCATAGCATGATATGTGATTTGGTCCCTCTTTTCTGCCTCCCGTCAGAGCTGCACCTATGAAAAATTTTTTGTATTAAGTTCTTGCTTTTCTGATTTGAACCTCATTTTTTGTGGAGTTTTTTTTCCTATAAAAATGATGTTTTTATTTTGTGATTTGTTTAAAGAAAATATTATCTGATGTGGTTTTATTATCTGATGTGGCATATCATGTTACCATTAATGTGACAAAGAGTTGACATAGTTGCCATCAATTTAAACAAAAAATGGCTATTTGCTTAAGTTGGTTTTGACTAGTTTTAAAAGTTTAAGGATCTATTTACAATTAACTCAAAGTTCAGGGTCTATTTGCATTTTTTTCTCTTATAAAAATTAGGTGTTCCTGCAACTGCAAATGTAATATTTTTATTGTTTAAATTCGGCAAGTGTGAGCAATATCAATCCTCAATTCAATTAAATCCATATTAATTTTAATACCAAATAACTTACTTGTTTGTTCTTAAAAATTATGAAAATTAATTCATTAATCCTTAGATTATTAACCATTAATAATTCAAGTGAAGTTACAAGCTAAACGCTTTTACGTTAAGTGACACCAAGCCAACAATTAGATATGATTTAAAATCTTAGTGAGCATCATATCACGTCCAACTAATCAAATTAAAAAAAAATCAATGCATTTAGGGTTTACATTCTTTGCTTCGATATGACTCTTGGATTTGGTTAGAGAAGATTGAAGCTTTGTAGAGGGAAACAAGGAAATTTTTCGATAGGGATTCGTAATGCGTGTAAGCATCTAGATAAGAGCAAATTAACATCAACAACGACAATCACCAAAGTTGATTCTCTGACGAATCGAAACAATGACACACTACTATAACAACAGCGTTCGGATCCTCGGCTGTCCAACTTTCCCGTTGTCCTCGGCTGTCCGTCCAAAACGGCGTCGTTTTATGCTAATTTTTTTTCGAAAATTTTTGACTCGAAACGCACCGTTTTGGGTAAGTGAAACGGTGCGTTTCGACCTTTTTTTTGGACGCCCGCCACTGTCAAAACGACGCCGTTCTTGGGGGAGGAAAAACACGCCGTTTCATGTAAGGGGAACGGCACCGTTTTAGAGTGCAAAAACGGTGCGTTTCGAGTAATGAACTTCCTCTCTCTCGGACGCTGGAGCGACGACGTTTTGGAGGAGGCCAAACGGTGCGTTTCGACCTTAATACTTTGCCATAAACGCTTCACCGAGGACGCCATTCGCGTACAAGAAGGGAAGGAGATTCGAAGGCTTGTGGCGAAGGGATCTCTACCGTTCGCCGAGTTCATCGGGCCGTCGCGTCGGGGAGGCCAGCTTGGCCTTGGTTTCGTGCTTCACCGCCGCGATGGTGGTGGCCGACAACCTTCCCCGACGCCGTTGGAAGGACTGTCAAGGACTATAGGAAGGAGGATAGTCGTTGGAAGTGGACGAACGGCAGAAATCCCGATTTGGCCGAGAGAGGTAACCATTTTACTGATTTTCGTTCTGTTTCTGTCTTCATTTGATGAACGCGACGTGAGTATATTTCAATGGCTTGAAGTTGCATTGTTTGTGGGTTGCTACTTTGAGTGGAGGAATTTAATTGCTGAATTTGATATTTATTTTTGGATAAATGGAATTTGTGGTTCCTCTGGGCTGCTCATTAAAACAATTTAATTCCTCTAGTTTCAATTTGATTTATGTTGTTGTACTACTTCTATGTATTGACAGATTCCCAATTACGAAAATTTGGATTGGGCAAAAAGGGCCTGACTGGAAATGGTTAAGGGACGTGTGCTAGATGTCAGTGGGAACAGGAGGTAAGGGACAATCATCAGGAAGCAGCCACCATTGTAAGTATGCGTGCTTCCTTATGTTACAATCCCATTTGGTAGGGCTTGAATATACACGTGCACATAATAATGGTAATGCTTGAACACATATGGGCAAAGATCAAACCCCTTCCTACTTGGTATTTATACTAAACTGGATAAATTGAATACAAAGATAATCTTCCAAGGGTATGCACCTCCTTAGTATAATGATGAAGAATAGTACATGACTTCTGGACTAAGATAGACTCCAAAACTCCGATATGTATATATATTCTTAATCCTTCAACCTTAAGAAAATCTTACATAGTAGGCTGCAAGTAAAATGATTTTGCAACTATCCAGGATGAGAATATGCTTTTTTTGAACAATTAATTATAATTTGTTTTTGTTAAAAAAATTTATAATCTGTATCATGAAGGCATATTATCAATTCTGACTTGGTGGATGACATAAAATACTCATCTTAAGTTCATGAATTTGCACTCTGACTTGTTTGGAGAAGTTTTCTGATCCTATGTGGAAGCTGTTACTAATATATGATGCCTGATTTTTTTCTTTACATTCTTCTCTATTTTGGGGGGAGGTTATAAATAACAGAATAGTAAACATCTGCATGTTTAATGTGGTTCCTTATAACGCATGATGGTGTATGTAGTTACTTTTAATATCCTTTTTTTAAAAAAATTTGTTGCATGCAAAACAGATTACAAATGACTCTTCTGACAAGCAACGAGGAGCGATTGGTGAAAGTGGTAATCAAATGAATTGCTCGATGGAGGGGGTTTACTAAACTTGAGAAATGTTAAAGCGTAAGACTTTTACTGTGCAAGTTTTGTGTGATGTGCATGAGGCATCATAACTTTTGATTTTGCTTTTGAATTGAACTTTTACAGCTGGCTTTTGAATAATACTAATGCAGATATCTTTCAATGTTACGTTTTTTGGCATCAATGATCTGTGAAAGATTTTGAAAGATGAGTATAAACTATCATAGATAGTATTTAGTTGATTTTTTTGATAATTTCTTCTGTAATATATTTCATGAATAGCATGCTATTGTTTTGGGATGAAACAGTAATTTCCAACCTCCCTCTACGCCATTGTCTGATATTGTGCACAAGTGTGGATGTGGTCACAATCCATAAATGGATTTGGGTCTGCCTTTTGATGTCTTTCATTACATTTTGAATGATTTTATTATAGTTTATTATGCAATAGTTTCTTCTTTCCCTTACTATTTTATTATCAAATTATAAATGGATTGTTTTATTCAATATATATATACACACGTGCTGGTGTGGATTGTTTTATTAGTATGCATATATATATATATATATATATATAAAAGCACTGGAGGTGCACCTGCACTGCAAATTTGTGACCCTAGTTGTCACACCCTATAGTTCAAACTCATGTATCAGTCCTTTATTTGACATGAACTCTTATAAATGATCCGCTACATTATTTGATACGTTTTTCTTTTGGGTAGGATTTTTTTCATAGATGTTCCTTCACTCTAATAAATATGAGCTGCTTTGTAATACGTTTTTCTTTCCTGTAATATGTGGAATATTCAAATCATTATTTTTTATTGGTAATGGTTGATAGTCGATACCACTTTTAATATATAAGCAAAGTAAAATATTTGGTCAGCTATATGAGGTCATCTCTACCCTCATCATGCTGAGGTTATTTATTACTATTAGAATGTTTCAGATATGTTAGAAAGATCGTGAAGTTTAATAAAGGCTTCTTTAAATTTATTGTAATGTTCTATGGTTGTCATGTTATATTCAAGATGGGGTCATATAGAAATAATACATTGGTCAGTGTTAGTTTCAGTTTTCTCTTAAGGATAAATATTTATTTAAACCATACATAGAGTAACAGATTTTCATTACTGATGTTTTGACTTGCATGACTTGATCTAGATTTTCAATGGGGTCAGAAAGGCAGTAACAGAGACAGCAGGACACACAGAAATAGCAGGACACACAGAAACAGCAAGACACACAAAAACAGCAGGACACACAGAAACAGCAAGACACACAGAAACAGCAGGACACACAGAAACAGCAAGACACACAGAAATAGCAGGACACACAGAAACAGCAGGACACATAGAAATAGCAGGACACACAGAAATAGCAGAACACATTTTGTTAGAATTGTAGTTAGGATTGCAAAGGGATAATATAACATTGTACTTAGGATTGTAGTTAGGATTGCAGTTGGTAATTTTTTAGGATTGCAACTAACATTTTGTTAGAATTGTAGTTAAGATTGCAATTGGCAATTTGTAATAATGACGTTGTACTATGCCTTTGAGTTTGAATGAAATAAAAGAGTGTTTTTTTATAGAATTGCTTTCATGAATCATCATTTGAACAAGGAATAATCGCTACTGTATTGGAATACTGTACAAGGAATAAGCACCATTACACATTAACAATTTCAAACGCATCATAAGTCAGGGTCACCACAAGCTGGGTCTCCAAGAGAGGTTGTTCTGTCGAGTGGTTCCTACGTAGATAAATTCAACTATAATAAGTAATAATTGAACAAATTAGCACGCACACGTAAATTGATCGTTATTATCAGACTTACCATTAACAATCTTGTAAAATTAAATTGGTTGTCATCTCTATTTAAGTCTTCACATTGTGCTTGACTGAAAGCTTCAGTGCCCTACAACAAAAATGAATGTAAGTTAAGTTTGTTTTCATATTGTTCAAATAAATAAGTTTTATATACATACTATGCATTGGTGAGGTTGTGAACACGCGACGACTGGTTGTGACATGGAATTTAAAGTTCTTCTCTTCGGACGTTGCAGCTCAACCCAGCTTTTCGGACGCCTCTTTCTTTTATACCTGACTCGCTTCTTAATACCAGTTGGTTGTGATGTGCCGGTTGGCTGTGACACATCGTCTGGCACTTGTGTCTTTCCCGCCCGAAGTGCCATAACTTTTTTGGCCGCGTCATCCAACGCTCTATGAACGATGGAGAACTCTTCTTCACAACTCGATACTTCAGCAGCTATCTTGGTCATCATTCGGCTGAGTTCTCTATATCGAAGCGTCCGCATCAATTTAGGGTCCTCTACAACTTCTTTCCCCTGAATATCATATATAACACCACTCCTGGCCTCCTTTGTCCACCTTTTCAAAATGTATTGGTCCGGAAGCCTTTTCACATCGTTGAGGTCAAATGATTTTAGGCCATGGCAGCACAGTATTCCAAGAGTTTCAAACCTCATACAGCTACAAGAAACTGACTTGTCTTGGGGGTGAAACGAAACTGTCCATTCTCCCTCGTAATCAATCATGTAGATCACATACTCGAACAATGGATCGGTCTCCCTTTTTTGCTTCACACAACAAGCCTCCTTCAAGTCAAATTGATCTTGGAATACCTCAAACAACGCAGGAGTGTATACTTCTGCAAGCTGTCTCAACATGGGCGAACTCGCACATTTCAATCTTGGCAATTTCTGTCTTGCCTCAAATTCGCACTTTAGTTCGTTGTACCTCTTATCCTCGACAACACGCTCGAAGTGCGTAAAGAATTGAAGAATGTCGACATCCGGATTCAAACACCTCTTGACGTCTGCATTCAAACTCTCACTGAGTTGTGTGCTCCGTATGCCCAATGTGAAGACTTTCTTCATAAAACAAGCTGCCCATTTTTCCTTTTGTGCGTAGATCGAGGCAATCCAACTATTTTGACTGACATTGTATTCTGATAGTACTCGAGTCCAGGCCACTTCAAACTGTGCCTCATCCTCGAACTCATACATACAAGCCTTGAAGTCTCGTAAGAAGTGCGACGCATGCTTCATCAAGTTCCCAAGGTGTTTGATGCCGTTTTGCATCAAGTGCCATGTGCATAATCCATGGGTTGTCTCAGGCAATACCTCACGTAGTCCTTTGGCCATAGCTTGATCTTGATCAGTGAAGATGGTGCGAGGCTTCTTTTGGTTGTGTGCCTCCAAGAATGTCTCAAATAACCACTTGAAGGAGTCTGCTGTTTCGTCATACAACAATGCAGCACCAAAGATAACCAGTCCTCTATGATGGTTGAAGCCTGAAAATAATGCAAGAGGCCTCTGTGCGCTGTTCGTGCAGTATGTTGTATCAAGTGAGACAACCTCACCGAAGAAGCCATAATCCAACAACATCCGTGCATCGGCCCAAAAAATGTTAGTTATTTGTTCTTCTGTATCCATCTGGTAGGCATGAAAGAATGATGGATTTTCTGTGATCTGTTTCTGGAAATAACCTAACAAACTCCCGGCTTCTCCGTACATTAAGCTCTTTTGGCGTCGAGTGCGGAGATAGTTCTTCTGATCTAAACGGGTGAATCCAAGATTGCTTCGTCCCCCCACGTGCTTGCTCATGAATGCAAAAGCAGATCTTTGTTGGATCCCAGAATCGTGTGCCAATGCTATTTCATGTGCCTGAACGTTGGACACGTTACGCTGACAAGGCAGCATGTGTGCGGTCTCAGGGAGGTGCAGATCATGATTATGTTCTTCTATTAAATCATGAACTTTGTACTTCTCATTCACAAGGGCTAGCGATATTCTTACTTTACAGTCTGTTCTTGTCTCCGCTCGAGGTTTAACTACTAAATAGTCCCTCTTATCTTTCCCTTTTAGCCCTTCTTTACAACAAGCAAATCTGAACGACGATATCTTCGTCTTGTCTTTCTTATTCTTGTTGACGTATAACTTCTTAACCCCGAATCCCATCTTACTTCCATAACTAGACCAAAACGTCCATGCATTCTCCATGCTGTCAAATTCCATTCCTATTTTGGGCCTCCAATCAACCTCTGTGGTAGAATTTTCCCTACAACACAAAATTAAAATTATATGGGTTAATTAAATTACAATTCTTGCCAAACACTGAACCACTAGATGCCAGCTTATGCATGCCACGCTACAGATCATTAAGCTTCTATTACCATTCAAAATAATATATACAAAATTGGGTATTATCAATTTATCATAACATATTTTTTATATTAATTTATCTTACTACTGCGAAAAATAATAAAATTTTAATATTAATTTATCTTAGTATCTAAAAATAAGAAATAATACATATTTTTATTGTTATTTATAATGATGACCATCATATTAACTAAATTCACTTATTTTACAATCAATCAGAAAAAGTAATATATTGACATGGATAAATTCTCTTTCTATGAACTTTCAATTTTGTCTCTTCACAAAACTTTCAAAGGTCAAATTGCATAATAATAATAGTAAGCGTTTAGGAACTAAATAAAATAAAAAATTCAAGTACTATATATCATTCTTAGATAAACATTAAATTATCAAAACCTCACAGTGCTTCAATAAAATAAGTCATGAGTAACAAATATGACTAACACTAAGTAATAACTTACATGCATGCATAAAAAAAATTATATATCATAGAAGGCACCAAATTAAATCACAAATTTAAAGCTTAACAATTCATTAAATTTAGACACACAAGGTATTATGTCCTTAAAAAAATCCATTTTGAGTCAAATAACGAACAAAAAATATATCTGTAATTTATGCAATCTCACACTGTAAGAAAAAATACATTAAACCACTAATCCCAACATCTAACACCCTGTTATTTTTTGTTCATTTTGTTGCCATCTGTTGGCTGAAAACTCAAGCATTATGGAAGCCAAATATATATGGAATGAAGACTCCTTTCATGCACTTGGCTGGAAAACTACACAGACAATGCAAATGGATTGCATATAATAACATGGAAACGTGGGTGGAGCCATACATGATCGATGGCCAGGACTAAGCTGCCGTTCTTGTGCTTCACCGGCGGCAACGAGGAAGGGACCGCCGAGCTATATGGATGCTTTAGCACGCCGTTTTCGCCCTTCTCAATCCCAGGTCACGCCCTTAGCATCGACGGATGATAATGGATCAAAGTGGCTGCATCACGCGATCAGAATGGACGTCGAAATCCTGCAGAAAGCCGACCAACTTTCACCAACTCTGCCTCAGACTGAACGCGGGAAGGAACTGCTATTTCTGCATTTCTGGCCATTCGAAACGCACCGTTTGGCCTCCTCCAAAACGTCGTCGCTCCAGCGTCCGAGAGAGAGGAAGTTCATTACTCGAAACGCACCGTTTTTGCACTCTAAAACTGGGCCGCTCCACTTACATGAAACGGCGTGTTTTTCCTCCCCCCAGAACGGCGTCGTTTGACAAAGGGCGGCCCAAAAAAGGTCGAAACGCGACTGCTTTCACTTACCCAAAACGGTGCGTTTCGAGTCAAAAATTTTCGAAAAAAAATTAGCATAAAACGACGCCGTTTTGGACGGACAGCCGAGGACAACAAAAAAGTTGGACAGCCGAGAATCCGAACGCATAATGCGTTAACATAATCAGAGTCAAATCTATGTTAAAATTTTAAAATAATTTTTTATTAATTTTAACAGAAATTTCATAATGTTGAAATCAAATTATGCTTCAAATATCGGTCAAAGAAATTAATAATAAAAATATAAAAATTAAATATAAGCGACTAGAAAAAAAAACTCCAAATATCAAACTATGGGACCTAAATCGAAGCCAATCAAAGGTCCCCTGTTTCTCCCAACCTAAAAATGACTGCCGAAGAAGAAATGGTCGCAGAAGTTGAACCGTGGAAGCTGTACGTGGATGGTAGCGAATAGCGATTGCTTCGTAATAAGATTTTAGGGACAAACTTTAAAAAAATGAAAAATCTTCGGAGGCTTTCAATATTGACAAAAATTATATTATAGCGAAAAGGAGAATAAGGAATAAAAAAAGCTCTCAATATCAAACTATGGGATTCGGACACAAATCGAAGCCGAACTTCCTCTCTTTCTCTCTACCTAAAATGGCTGCTGCCCAAGAAGAAGTGCTCGCAGAAGTTGAAGCTTTGGAAGCTGTATATGGTGCCGATTGCCTCGTTATTGATTCGTTCCCTCCTCATCTCCATATCTCTCTGAAGCCAAGAACCGCTGATGTCTCATCGGAACAGGTCCAAAACATACTTTGTTTTTTCAATTCTTCTTCTTTTTCCCACTTTTTGTTTGGAAACTGGAAGTCTGATTGGTGTCTGCTTGGTTACTCCGTAAAGATAGAAGAACATAATACTGGATTATAATACACATGAGTACCATCCTGGTCCGTCGCACATATTATAAAAGAAGGTATTGCTTCACTAGTGGTAAAGTTATAAGGAGTTGATGGGATGCAGTTTAGCAGTACATAAGGAGTGTGAGTGATAGTAATAAATCTACTTTTTCTCCTGTCTAGCTTCAGTACTTGACTGCTTCCACAGTAGAATCCTGACTATCCCAAAAGTCCATATATCCTAATTCCCAAATGCTTCAATCTTAATGGTCTGTTATGTTTGTTAGGAGATTGCAAAATTATGCATTCTTTTTCATTTATTTTTCTAATGGCATTGTTTTTAGACAAAATTTTCTCTCGAGAAGTATAGCTTTGTTAATATTTTGCCTATATTTTTTCCTCACAGTTTGTTGAAGCTATTATAAAGATTCAGGCTAGCCCACAGGTATGCTGCACTTTATGTATGCAAATTATCAGAATTAAGGCTGCTTGGTGCCTTTAACTGCAACAGCTTAGGATATTGCTTACACTCTCAAGTCTCAGTCATTTCCTGTTGATGAGACTGCATGAATAATTTCAAGCATTTTAATTTGGTTTAGTCTATAACTATTCATCTTCTACCTGTGGCTCTATGCTTAGCTTAGTTTGGAATTCTTCTGCAATATGTGATTGTTGAATTCCCCAATCAGTATGCACAAGATTTTATAACTTTCGCACTGACTTTTGCCTATTTCTCGTGATAGTATCCACAGGAACCACCTTATATTCATCTAGTGGATTCCAAGGGTCTTGACGAACAGAGGCAGAAGGTTCTAATGAATTGCATACAAGACAAAGCCTGCGAGCTCTCCCCTAGTTTAATGCTTGTAGCTCTCTGTGAGGTAACAATAGGATTATTAATGTGTCACCTTTTGAAATGTATCATTTCTGGTTTTAATTCATATCTCTTTAACACTTGTTTAGTCATTAGAAAGTCATAAAAAATTTATACAACTTTATATTTGCATCATTGATCTAAAAAGTTGTCTCATTTATCAATTGGCTAAAGAATAAGTTTTGGCTAGTACAGATGGTTTTGTGATTGAAAGTAGCAATACATAAATTTTGTCTATTGTTTTATTCAAATCAGTCAAACTTGAATTACTACCAAATTGTCTTGATCTTCTTTCTTAGGAACCCAAGTGGTCAAGGTTGAACTCAGACTAAAAGCAATCTTCATATAAACTTAAATTAATAAAAAATCCTCATCAGATCATCATTCATAATAACCCAGCAATTCTTAAGGAAGAAAAAATAAAAGCTATTGTAATCCCATCCGCCCATGAGCCTTCTCAATATCAAGATCCCAGACTGCCTTTCTTGCCTCACCTTCTTCCAAACTTCACTCCAACCTTCTAGCCTTATCTGCTGATAGAGAACACTAATCCAAACCCTTAGGACAAGGACAATTTAGCATATGCTCAATAGAAAGATCTTTAAAGAATTAGTTATCTCAACATAAATAGAACCTGGATCCCATAAATTCTTATTATCATCAATTTCTAGTTATGGAAGGATGCTAGAATTTATCCCCTCTAATCCATGTCAATAGAGATTTCTTCCTCCTGTTTGTTTCTTGTTTAAGAAGAATTTGATCTTAATCATTATTGAGGTTAGCTCTTCCAGTCTGCTGTCTTCTGATCATCAAATAACCTATCCTGACTATACATACTTTCCAAAGTATCTCTAATCCTTGTACTATATCACAATATTAATTGATGATTTAAATATATTTGTAGGAAGCGGTGGAGAAGCTCTCAGCTATGAATCATCCTGATGGTGATTGTCCATTGTGTTTGTACCCTTTGGTACCAGAAGATCAACAAAATGAATCCTTTCCTTTTATGAAGTTAATGTCATGTTTTCATTGCTTTCACAGGTGGACTCTTATTGTTTTATCTTTCATACTTAATTAATTACAGCTGACAGAACATTAGATTTTGGAATATTAACCTCCCTCCCAATTTTCTTCCATTATTGGCAGGGAATGTATCACTAGATGGTGGAACTGGATTCAAAATATAAAAAGAACAAAGTCTGCCAATTCAGCTACTGCAACTTCACAGCCTATCCAAAATGTGGAAAATGGGAAAGGTACTATTTATTTCAAATTGACAAGTAGTTTCAGTATGAACTTGTAGTCTATGTATATGCTGTGGATACAGTTTTGGAGGGATGATGCATTGTGTCAAAAAAATTTTAAGGGACTGTATAGCAATGATTTTCAGATTTTGAGCTCCATCAACTGTGCTGCAGTGAGAGTAATTTAGCAAATTTTAGCAAATTCCAGTTTGAAATAGGTGTAGGTTAGGATCTCAGTGAAAGTAGCATATTGTTATTTGCTTGATTTATGACTTCTCAATGCCAAATCTATTCACCATGTGTATATTCCTCTAGTATCAAATGACAGGGTTTATTGTTAGCCTTAAAATTGAATAGGATTAATTGATTTGTTGGTTCTTATAGTTTTATTTTATCTTATTTCTTTTTTAAAAAAAAAATTGAGTGCCTTTCGTTACAGAATTGTCACACTATCATGATGAACTTGTGGCACAGCAAATGGTTGTACATGTGGCAAGTGGTTCTTTGCCACATCAACCTACACATTTATATCTATACTCACAGCAAGTGACATGTTTTTTTCCCTTATTTGAGAAAATCAGCATCCTCCTTCTTTTTCAACCCTTCTATATGGTTCTTTCCTCCAGAAAAAAATGTGAAAGAGAGGGAAAGAGAATTGAAAGTCATTACTTCACACCAATTTAAGAACTTCAAGAAAGACCTGAAACTGTATGCATCTTTTGCTGCCATCATCATATGAACACAAGGAATCCACCAGGTTTTAAGGGAGTTGGTTTAAAAAATGGTGGAAGGAAAACTGATTTAAAGTGAAGTAATACTTGGAAGCGAGAGAGGGAGGTTTTGAGAATAAAGTAGATGCAGATTGAGGTGACAAATATTAGATTGCTACGAGTACGGCCATTTGTCCAAGTTACAAATTAATGTTAGGGACTCAATAAAAAGTAACTGTAATTATGAGAACTTAATTATAACAAATACCCTTATATCCATTACTTTGACCAAAATACCCTTATATCCATTACTTATCTTAATATAACTTGTATTAAGTATGTATTTGATTAATATACAATAGTTGCTTTTCTAAACTTAGCAAATTGTAAAATCATTTGATTAAAAAAAATATTAAAATCAAAGATCATATCCACAAAATTAATTTTTTAAGATTAACCAATCAAAAGAGAATAATTGATAATATTCAATTAGGAAAACTATACATTTAGTCCATTTTTTGTCTGAGTTTTTAATTTGGTCCCTATAATTTTTCTTAAACTACTCCCTACACTTTGATGCTGATTTCAAGTAGGTCCTTTCCGTTAAGATCTGTTATAGCACTATGTATCTAGAGCTGAGTTGGCTAACAGATTGTCTACATGTTACATGGCATGGCTGATCAAGAAAATAATGGGAGACAAGCCAGCACCATGAAGGCTATGACACATCATTTACTCCATCAGATTGACACATTCTTCTTCCTCAATCTTCAAAATTTGGTCCCTTATTCATTAACTACCGCTAACTGAGATGAAAAGAAAAATGCAGCAAATCATGAGCAAAACTGAGGCAAAATTTGTCCGTACAGTAGCCTTTGAAACCAATAAGCAGTAAAAATCCCAGTAAGTCGAAAAAAAAAACCAGCAAGCAGAAAACAAAATTCAGTGCCCGTTCTGCCCAAAGCAGAGTTAGTTTCATTCTTTTTCTTCCTAACAAAGCAAAACAGATTATAAAGCAAGTTCATGGATTGGGATTGTGAAGCATCTGTTGGTAGCTGAAGCTTTTCTTTTGCCATTTAGATATTTCCATAAAGCTCCAATAAGAAAGGGTTCACTCTGAAAGTCCAAGTTTATATTTCCAAATTCACCTTTAGTTTCCTATGCTTTGTTTCCTTCAATTTTAGCATAAAAAAGGTTATGGACAATACATAATACATCCAAAGTTTAAAAACAAATATCAGAAAGGAAATGAAGCATCTTAGCAAATCAATGAAACTAGCAAAAAAGATTAAACCTACACGGGCAATTTTATTCTTGGAGACAATTGTTTATTACTTTCCAGTCTCACGCTTTTTTTTATTTTAGATGAAAAAAGAATTTACTATGATATTTTGTGGTCAAGTAAAGTTGATGAAACTTTGATTACAACAAACAACAAACAAAGTCTTTTATCATTAAGTGGGGTTGGTTATATAGATCAAACAATACCAATATATTTTTTCTTTGCTTATTTTTATAATTAGATTATTGATAGTTAAATCCATCCTAATAGTTTCTCCTATTATTTTCGTTGGTCTTCTCTTACTTTTAACTATTGGATTATCTTTCATCTAGTGAGCTCTAAGTACAAGAGCCTCTAACGGTCTCTTCTGTGCATCATCAAACTAGCTAAGGCTCATTTCTACTATCTTTTTTATAATAGTTGCTACTTCGACTTTCTTTCTAATGCACTCATTCTTAATTCTGTTCTTTTTAGTGTAACTATTCATCGAACACAACATTTTCATTTTTGCAACGTTGAATTTTTGCTCATGTTGACTTTTTGATGCCTAACATTCAATGCTATACAACAATATAGGTCTTATAGCTGTCGCTTGAGTGGTACCTTTTTATCACAAATAACTCTAGATTCCTTCCTCCTTTTCATCCACCCAGCTTGAACCATATGATTTACATCCCTCTTTATTTTTCATTATTTTGTATTATCATTCTCATATACTTAAAATTTGTTACTTTTTGTATGGAATGATCTCCAAGTTTCACCTCTGCCTTAAAATCAATATCACTTTTACTAGATTTACATTTCGTATATTTCTTTTTACTTTGACTTATACAGAATCCTGTATGTCTCCAAAGCTTGTCTCCATCTTGCTAATTTTTTGTTTACTTCTTCTTTTGAATCTCCAACAAGGACTATGTCATTAGCAAAAAGCATACACCTTGGTGCTGTCTCTTGCATATGTTCAATGAGTATATCCAATACTATGTTACAAAGTTAAGGACTCAAAGCTGAACCTTGATTTAGTCCTATGGTTACAAGGAAATCCTTCCTGACTCCACCTTGTGTTCTCACACAAGACATTATATTTATGAAACTTTGATTATGACATTTTATTTCTATTCAACTTTGATGTTATATTGTTAATTGCATTACATTGGTATCTTAAATTTCTTATAAAATTTATTAATGTATCCTGGAAGTATAGTATTTTGATTTCTAGAAAGTTGCCATATCCTTATGTCCATATCGTATCATACTCGTGTTGGATCTCATATGCTTCATTGGCTCCTTTATACTTTAGTGGGGACCATTTTGCTTGTCGGTAGCAATCAATCTTCAATAATATCTCTTCCCCTCCTTTTAGATTACGTTGAAACTACCCTTTTGACTTTCTTATAATTGGTGTCAAATTACTCAATCCAGCTTCTTGACTTGTGGCCTTTACAGAATTTTTAATTTTCTACAGCTTCAGTTCAGACAATAATGTACAGTTTTTGACTTTAAGCTCATGTCTCTTCCTTTTCTCTTTATCTGTAGAAGTTTTGCCTCTTGGCACATTTTATTGAATTCCTATTAATAACCATGAATATCTGCCCAAGGATTTTTTTTTTTTTTTTTTTGCTAGGCATATTCCAAAAAATGGAAGAGGGTGTTGGAAACTGCCCTGTATGCCGCAAGCTGTTTCATGCCAAGGATTTGGAACATGTGCTTGACCTTATTGACTCACATACTTCCCAATTGGTAAGTCTTTTAATTTACCACTACAAACATTTAAGGGTAAACTACACTCCCCTTCCTTGAAAGATGTAAGAATTACACTCTTCTCTGTTTTTAAAAATTACACTCTCTTCCTGCCATAATCAAAAGATGTGCTACACTGACATCCCCTTCAACAAATGATAAGTCATAATTCACTCAATTTGACCAAAATACCCTTATATTTATAATATAACATATATTAAATATGTATTTGATTAATATAAAAGTCACTTTTTAAAACTTTAAATTTAGATAGATTAATATTTTCAACTCGATAAATAACATTGAAATAAAAATTTTGAAAATACAATTTTCTGCTAAATTATGTATTTTTAATAAAAGAAATCAATATTATCTTTGAGGGTGTTTTGGTCATTTTTGATCTTCAAAAGGGTTTGTATGTATTTTCAAAATAGGGGAGGGGAGTGTAGTTTGCGAACATTTAATGTAAAGGAGATTTTGAAAGTTGTTTGGGCTGCAATGGCCCAAGTCTAGATGATAAATAGTGGGATCAGGGATGACTGATATCTAGGAAGTAGGAACATACTTGCAATCCAATAGAGTTGCTCTGCTTGCTGCATGATGTAGTTAATGATTTAGTATGAAGATTGGAGGTTTTGTCTTAACATAAAGAAGGTTCAACTTCTTCTGTCAATATCCTCAGCTACAATTTATCTGAGACTGCTTCGTTTCATGGGCAACCTCAATTGCATATTATAGGGTTGGTGGAATTGTCAAAGCAAATATGAGCTTAGGTCACCTGCAGTTCCTTATGGTTCAGTTTGCAGCGGTTCAAGGCAAGATTATGCCATATCAATAATTAAAAAAAAAAATGATTGAATGGCTTGAGCTGTCCTAGTTGCTTGGCATTTGTGCACCAGTACACCAATTCTTATGTCATCCCCATTTTAACAGGCTCTGAATTGATTCCTCTTTCTGCCAAGTACAATGCTTTTTCAATGAAGAGTTCACAAAAATAGGCTTCTGTTTTGAGATTTTTTTTAAAGCTGAGTTTTATTATTTTCTTAAATCTCCAGATACCAAAAGCACTGTTGGTCTTTTGTGAAAGCGGGGAAAAAAATCCCAATCCGAAAGGGCTGCATTTCTGTAATGCATTTGACTTGTCATCATTCTGTATCAGCCTGCATTAGCGTAGGCTTCAGTTAAAGATAATAAAGAAGCCATTCCTAGTTCTTATCAAAAGCTTAAACTTTCGTAATGAGTTAGTTTATGATATCAAAGTATCTTCAGTCAAGGGGCAGCGTTTAACCCTAGGGACCCTCAATTAATTTAAATTTCAACACAACATATGGTGAGCTTATGCTTTGTTCATGCTTTAAGCCCAAAGGGCTTTTGCGTGAAGGAGTGTGGTAGTGATTGAGGCTTTACCAGAAGTGTGAATGAATCATAGACTTGAATGTATTTCTCACTAATGGAGTGTTCTTAGAGAGGGGTGGAGATCCTGAAACCAGATGTAATTTTTCAAGATCAAGGTTTTTTCTTTAGGATTAGATCACTAAATGGAAAGTTAAGAATTAGGGTTTGAATATAAAATGTGAATTCAAACACTTGTTTTATGTTTTTCGAAGTTTAATGTGTTAACTTATGCATGCATATCCTATTAAATGATAGTTAGGTCGTAACTATTTTTTAAAATTAGTCCTTTGTTGCTCTTGAAGTGAGTTCCTGTCTTCTATTGGAATTCAGGGTGTGGACAACAAGGAAGCTGATGGTGATGAAAAGATACTTCATTCTGAGTATGAGATCATTAGGAGAGAGAAATTTGAGGCCACATTAAAATTACAGAAAGAGAACAGTGGTGTTATCGAACCAAAAAGAGAAATAGTCATACTCCCTGGTATGTTCCTTCCACAACCAGTTGCAACTTCCAGCTCCATATCAGCTGTGGAATCTGCTGAGCAGGAGGAAAAAGATGCAGCTGAAGTAGCTTCAGGAAAACATGCTAATCTTGGGCCTAGTTGTAGCGGAAATCGAAGAAACCACAAAGGAAGTAGTCACCGTCCTCATTCCTATAATTCAACAGTAAGAAATCGAAGCAAACCTGTCCAACAGTGGGTTAGAAAAGACGATGACAATAGTAGGCAGCAGAAATGATCAATCTTCACTGCTGTACTTCATTTTTATACATCAGGCCGTGTATAAAAGGAAGGCATGGAGCAATATACAAAAATAACAGGAAGAGACACGTGCCTTCCCTACCCCCACGTATCTCTTCTAGTTTTAGGGGATTTGGAGATAGAGGATGAAACATATACAAGGTGCTTAAGTTTATCTGCATATCTTCCCAAATTGTTTTTTCTTTTACTTCAATTTCAGTTGGGAAAAGCTTCATGTTAAGACATTCAACTTCTTGTTCTTGTTGCGTCCGGATCCTCTGCTGGTGCATTTTTGGTGGGTGCCTGTTGGGTGCTTTAGCAGTAATTTTTTTCATTGTTAAAGTTTTTTGCAACGGTTTTTATTGTCACTATAAATTTTGTTAAATTAATTATTTAAACAAAAATTATAGTAACAATAATATTCGTTGCAATAATATTAAAATATATTTTAATAACGAATAAAATTGTTCATAAAAAGCTAAGCAGGCACCCCACAGGAGATTCAAAAGCGATCTTTGTTCTTCTTTTTTAACCCTCTATCAGTTCATCCAAATTATGGGATCAACGCTGTTTCTACTGTGAGTACAAGTCCCTTGTTCCAATGCAGGAAAAGTGAATCTTGTTTGAATCACTTGGGCCTTGAAATGAGTGGAATAAGACAATCAAATGATTGAAATTTTAATGAAAAAATTGATACTATCATACTCTTCACTAATTGGATGTAGCAAAACATTATTTTTCTGTTCATTCTCATCCTCAATATAAATATATTACATACTCACTTCAACTCTAGAATAAAGTACACTTTATTTCTTGTATTTTGGCTTATATTAAAGGGTTTTGCTATGGGGAGGTCAACCTCTTAAGAAGTTGATCTCCCCCATTCTTTATCTCTCTCTACATTGAAAAAAACAAAAAGCAAAAAAATAAAAATAAAACATCCAAATGAACAAATACGGATGTGAAAAGTTTAACTTTTCTATGATAATAACTTACAGATTTGTGAAATCTAATTCATAAACCTAGTGGTGAAAGATTTTGATGGTTTGCAGGGAGTTTTGAACTTCGTGTATAGCTATGTAAAAATAGAACTAACTCATACAATTTGCACTCTTGCTTGCAATATTGTAGTCAGAAATATAAGGCACGCCAACTTTTAGTTTTAATATATTATTAGTACTTTTTGGATATCTTTAAATCGTCACATGCGAGCAACGACAAGGTATTATATAATTAATAACTCCCTGAAAAGATTTTAACTTTTCTGTTGGCCTTCATTACAACAAAGTTCATAAATGGAGATGGGTTTATATACGTTGAATATATTGTCTTCAGCTCTATATATGTATGAAATTCTTTTTTGACGAGCTGCAGAGTTAACAGGTCCACACTCCACACTGAAATCAGCACTTCTTCATCTTTTCTTGGAGTTGATATTCATTCTTATAATTGAACTTCATTTAAGAGAGGTCACCTGCCTAGAACGTAACAGCAGTAAGTTGAATTGAATGCATAGCATGTTCCAAATGGTATATGATATGGATTGTTATTTATTTATATGTTTTGCTTACCAATGCCTTAAGATGAACTTTTATTAATTTTTTACATATTCCAAGTCATTAAATGTTTCATCAACTAATTAGGTGAAACTTTAACAAGTGTCTTAAAGGTACTGATTAATAACATCTTTTATTTATCAAAAATTTAAATTTCATATAAAAAAATCAAATTTGATCAAAATCTAAAATTCTTATTCTGTGCAAAAATATTCTTTCATTAGATTAACCTATGATTATAATCAAGGCAATACAATTGGGTGGGTTAGGCCCGTCAGACTTGAGTAAGAATATTAGAAATATAAATAAAAGAAATCTCGCATCGATTTTAAATAAAAAGTTAGACAATGAATGAGATAACAAATTAAATTTTCTTAGGTATTTTGAACACAAGCCATTTCACACCTAAACTCATAATCTAGGCTGAACCAATATTCCACCATATAAACCCGTCAAACTCTTAAAATAACAAATTATTTAATATCATATTTCTATCAGTTTTTTTTTTCTTAACATTCAAATGAAGTAACAAAATTGTTGTATGCTACTCTCTTCCGTCCTCAATAGAAATGGTTTTAGGGTCAACCATTTAATGGAAGAAGTGCACTGATTCAGTTAAAGGAAGGAAGAATTAATTATCATCTTTGTAAAAAAAATAAACGGACAGTGTACCATTTTAGGCATTATTTAATGAGTACATCTATCAGGGTGCAGGGTGTATATTGATTATACGGTCAAGTAAAAGAACGGGAAATAAATCATTTGAAGAGGTATTTTGAGAAATGTAAAATGTACTATTTTATATATTATAATTAGCTATTGCGTTAATCTATTGATAAAAATAAAAATAAATTATTATTTTACATATTAATTTGTTGGTCGTGTATTTTTAATACACTTCACACATTTTATAAGATGCAAAAAATTATATGAAAATTACGAATAATTTGGTCAAAATTTGCTTACTTATGATAGTTGGAGATGGCTTCTATGATTGGGTTTGTTTATAGAAAATATAATTTTTCTCCGACATATTACTCTCAAATAAAATTTGTAAAGAACAAGTTTTAAATGAAGAAAGATGTTGGGAAAGATCCAATAGATACTTTTTGGGGGCCTTAATAAGATGATTGGCATAGAGTTGTATATGGAATTCTAGAGAGTAGAGACCACACTGGAAGCCAGCAAGCATAAAATAATCACCTCACCTTCAAAAGCTGTTTCTTATCCTATCCACCATGCATTGAATGAAAAAGCTTCCTCTGTTTCAACTTTTGCAAAAGTCTTTAGTGGAAGCTTGGAAAATAAAGAAAAAAAAATTACTTTTCCCAATTAAAATTTAATTATAAATTAAGTATCATATATCTCTATAAACTTTTTTTTATTTTTCACTTGCATAATCTTTTAACCTTTATTTTTTACAAATTCTGAAATTTTAAAATGCATGTCAATTGTAACTAATTCGTAATGTTTTTATGTTTTTGTAATAATTTAAGGAATAAATATTTTAAATTCATCAGAAAGTTAGATTGTAGTTATTTACTTATAGAAAATGTTTTGTTAATTTTAAATTTTATATATGGATTTTGTAGACAAACTTTAAATCAAGAAGTTAATTTTTCTCCAAAAATAACCCAAAAAAAAAAAATCCAAGACAAAAAGGCAGATGAGATCTGACTCTGGAAGACGACAAAAGATCGGTTGTGGTCAATAAAAGACATGGCAGGTAATAAAACTTGAAATCAATAAAAAGAAAAGAAAAAATAGAGAAATGGTACAATAGACCAATTTAAAAAAGCATTAGATTAATATATTATTTATATTTTTGTTATCAAAATTTTTAATTATAATAAAATTAATAAAAATTATATATATAATAATTTTTAATTAAAAAATTTAATAATAAAAATTATGGCTAAATTATTTTCTTTCAAAACTAAATTCGTAAGTGGGAGCTCAGCCCACGAAGCATATTGTGAAATATTTAAATTAAAAAGGGTTTACACGTACCTGTTGTGCACTTTCTTTTATGCACATTAATAGTATCATTGAAAAACGCCATTCGGTGAAGCAAATAAGAAAAATCATTTGTCATAAAACCAATTAATGATTGAGTCTGCATTACTTTGCGTCGGCGTTATTATGAATTTCTATTTATTAGTAGCCTAGCCAACTCTACAATCAAGCCACTTAGCCAGCTGATCTCAGAATCAAATCAATAAAATAACAATATATAAACTACATTTCATGATCCTATGGGCTTAAAATATCATTTCCATTCAACTTCAATTCTTGGGTTACATTGTTTTCAATTTCATCTATAATATAAATATTTCAAGAACAAACTACTTGTTTACTTGGTGAAGGACAAATCAACTTTTTTCTTTAGTCTAAATGATAATCATGGGATATAACTAATTGACATCGACCACCAAAATTTTAGTCCAAATAGTTTTCTCTTACACATTTTGTCATACTTTGAAATATTTGAGAAAAATACAATGGAAACCTCAAATTAGGTAGGAAGTTGCAAGTCTTTAACTTTTTCTCTAAAGACATGCTACATGTAACAAAACATTATTTTTTTTCTTCAATTAGATGTAATCTTTGCCTAATATTAATTAAATCCATTAATTAAGTCATACTCATTCTTCAAAGTGTCCTTTTTCATCTTTCCAACTATATTTATTATTATTGACACAATATTATTGGATACATTTCTCTTAATATATGAAATTAAGGTTATACACACATTTTCTTCCAATTATAATTAGCATTATGTATATGAGGTGTAACACCACATTTTCCAAAAGCTAAATTGGTAGAAGGATTTTCCAAGCTGTATGAAATTAGATGTGCATCTTAACACACCATCATTAACTTGTTTTCTCACGCAATTTTATTTTTATATAATCCAAACCTAAGTTTCAAATAACTTTCTTAACTTTAAAGTAAGAATTAGATATTACTATCCTCGCTTTGAGAACAACTTTAAAGAAGCTAAGGGCATGTTTGATTGTAATTTTTAAAACTTATTTTTGGGTTTTAAAAAAAAATATTTTTGAATAATTATTTTTAACAAAAAATAATAAAATAAAATTTATGTTTTGGAAATGAAAAATAAAAATAATTATAAAAAATTTTTAATTCTAATTTTTTAAAATAAAAATAAACATAAAAATAAATATTTTTATTAATAGCATGTATATAAATACGTAATAATAATAATAATAATATAAATTTTTAAAATTAATTTAAAAAATAAAATAAAAAAAAACTTTCCAACAGTCTTAATTAACCAATTTTGGTTCTGCCTAGCTAGCAAAACTAGTAATGATTCTTCTTAGCATTCCTCAAAGCTAAGTGCCATGTTAAACCAGTCCAATAAGCTTAAAGAAATAGCAAGTTGTAAGATAGCAATTTGTAAAAGATCAAGATCATCACCAAAACTTTTTATATTTAAAACCTAGAACTTTAAGACATTCAACTAGTCAACTGCTAAAGCTTTTTTATTTCCCTTTTACTGTTGAAATATGGGGTTGCCTACTTTTTTAAGATTTTCTCTTAATTGTTTGGCTGCAAATATCTGCCGATGTGGCAAAGGAA
Source organism: Senna siamea (assembly GCA_031216115.1). Classification (NCBI taxonomy): domain Eukaryota; kingdom Viridiplantae; phylum Streptophyta; class Magnoliopsida; order Fabales; family Fabaceae; genus Senna; species Senna siamea. The sequence continues at coordinate 15,230,372 of CM062357.1, forward strand.
CTTCTTTTCTTGTACTCATCCTTGAAGACCAAGAATTTTCTTATTTTGCATGGACTTTGATGCATTTGGACTTGGGCTTACCTGACATTAGACTCTTTAATTATCATGGGCTCTAAAAGTAAATATTATCAAAATAACCTTAAATGCTAATAACATATAAAGAACTTAAGAAAAATATTTAGCTAATAAGTCCCTCTAAAATAATGTAGTGTGAAAATAGATAAATTAGGAACTTATCACTAACCATTGTTGAAATAGCTCTCATTATTCTAAAAATAACATTCCATGTGGTTGTTGGCACTATACTTATATTTCCTATAACGTCTATTCCATAACATTTTCTATAGAATTGATTTTGATCTCAAACTAGGAATTTTAGAAATTAATTGGGCTTCTAAAAAAGTTAGAACAAAATTAAGGTAGCAAAATACTAATTTAACTAAAAAAAACTCAATTTCAAACAATTATTATACACTTGATTTTCTTATGATATTATTTTGCTTTTCTTCTTCTATGTAAAAATATTAGTTTAGGTACCTTGGGTTATTTTAACATTGTTAGAATTATCTCAAAATAACAAGATTTACTAACTTAATAATAAAATAAAAGCAACCCAGGTAAAACTTTGAATAACAACAGTGAATGATCGAAATTACTTAATTTAAATTAAATTAATAAAAACTCAATTTTTTTATAAATATTTTTTTATTAAAGATAATCTTATTCAAAGTACTGTCGGACATTAAATGTAAATACTTCTTTTAACAAAAATTTAAAATTTAATTGATCGCGTTGTAAAAAATTAATCTTTTTCACTAGACTTATTGATTATTAATCAAAGCTTAATGAAATTTTAAATACTAATAAAAAAAATTAAAGCAGTCAATCTGAAACTTGATTGTCTAATTTTATATATAGTTCTTTTTAAAGGATCCATTAACCGTCTTTTGTCAATCAATAGCCTTGTTGGAATCAAAGTTGTAAACAACTGTACTTTCTTGTTAGATCTAACGCGTTACAACTATATGCAACCTCTGCTACCTATTCATATAAAAATATAAGATGCAACAATAATGTGGGATCTCTATCTTTTTCTCTCTGACTTTGTTGTACATATATAATGAAATAATTAAATGTCAGAAAGGTTTTTGATTTCAAAGCTTGGATGACAGTTTTTATATATATATTTTATGACTAGAATCTGTGGTTCAACTCATGCGACGTTTACACTTAGTTTACCAAAATTCTTGATCTTTTGCTTTGATTCATATACACCATATCTCCACCAAACTCATTAGTTGATTTCAGAACACACAAGAAGGGAAAAAAACTGGAGGTCAGAGTTTTCCCTAGTTTGGTAGCTTAGAAGGTTAATGCATTCATAGGTAACATTAATGTGATAGCAACTAAACATTAAAAAGAAAAATAAAGTGATTCAATTTACGATTATGTCACCAGGTTTATTCTTGCAAAAAAAAAAAAATTAATTTTAATATTTAAATTCGTAACTTTCAACTCACATAATAATAATCTTATTGTTGCTTCAAAGTGCACTCTCAACTAAACCTTATTATTTAAAATAAATAAATAAAGAAGAAGAAGCTCAAAAAAATGGTTGGTTCAAACCAAGAGGTCAAACAGATTGAATATTAATTCTTGAGTCGGCAGTGATAATGGAGTACTCACTTGTATAATCTGAGTAAACAAAAGAGATTTGAGTCATATATATTTATATAACTAACTTAAGTAGAAGAATTAAACATAAACCATATTTCTAAATTTTCCTGAAAATCAGTCAAACTGGGAATTTATGAGATGAGATTATGAAGAAAGTGTTTGAGGTGTACAAAAAGATGAAGTTGCATAATGAGTAAGCAAGGACCACTGATGTTGTATCTGTCACCTGTGTGTGGGTTACATTGCACTGACTGTGAAATTAGTATATACACAGCGTCCACATCATCATCATCATCATCATCATCATCAAGTTTTCTCGCATGCAAGCGAAAGTTACAGCCAATATGAGATTAATTAATAATGCACAATGTGCACGCAAGTTTCCGTGTAAGGAAATTAAAGATTAGATAGTTTTATCCAAAAGAGAAGCAATACATTCATTCATTCATTCATACATACATACATACATATATATGAACCAAAGAACATTCTCAAAAATTTTACTACACCACGCATTGCCACCTATTAATTCTTCAAATCTACATCATTTTTTGGCTCTAAATGAGTGGTTCATATATATATATTCTGGCCAATGTCCACTAGTGCCTATGTTCATATAGATAACTCCCATTCTAGGATAGAAAACAATTCACATATTAGGTATTTAGATAAGCCCAGATTAGAAATTATTTTTTTTCATTTCGAATTTTATTACTCTTTTTAATTAAAGCATATATATATGAACTATGAACCATTGGAAGCAAATGTATATAAATATAAGAATTGGTCAATTTAACTAGTCAACATATATATGAAAGGCACTTTCTAGTTTGTCCTTTATGTGAAATTGGAAGCCTTAATTTGATTACCGAGGAAGAAATTTAGATCCTATTGAAAAGGAATTATATAATTTTTCATTTATCAACAAAATTAATAAATTAGTTTCCTGTCAATTAAAGTTAGTAAGATGGAGCTGCATTAAGGCAAACGCTGATAAACATTTGCTCAAGAGCTAAATACAATATATATATATATATATAGTAATTATGCTCCTTCTTAAAACAACATTTGAATAGTGGAGTATAAGATATCATATCTTCGGATCTTTAATTTAGATCCTATTGAAAATGATTGAAGTTATATTTACCGCTATAGCTAGGTATAGGGGTAATATATAGGTTAGGCCTCTTTGTGGAATTTAAATTTTTTTACGTTAAAAATGTTATATAAAATTAATTAAATAATAAATATCATTTATATAATAAAAATTATATATAAATAGTATATTTTTAATTTGTATATATTATCTTATCAAACTATATTATCATATTTTTTTTATATATAAAAGAATCATGATTCTTAATTGTGTAGCCCCTATAAATACTAAAAAAAAAAGGAAAAAATCACTTAGCTTCTATCATGTGTATATGTTTTTAAGATCAATCTATATTATGTCATCACTAAAAATAAATTTAAAAGAAATTATCTTTAAAATGTTGAGAAAAAAGACGAATTCATTAAGTGAGAAAAAAATTAACAATTAGTTTACACTCAAATTGTTCCTTGTACATTTGGAGAAATTAAAACCCAATTTGTTGACTATTATTTTTCTATATGGTGCTTTGATACCCAATTATATCAATATTTGAACGAACAAGAATGTTAGGTCGGTGTACGCAATGGCTATGACTAAGTCTTTTATCTCTATATTTGATTTTTTTTTTTTAAAAAAAGTCTTTTATCAATAAGATAAGATACCCAAATATATTTGTAGACTGATCAAATCTATATAACATAGGGGAGGTTTGCTTTCTTATCACCTGTTGACTATTTTTTCTTTACATCAAGCTTTGATGGAAAATGATTTTCTTTTTACGATAAGAGAATTCAAAACGAAAGATTCCTTTTTGTGTAAAATATTAACATATATGTATATCTTGTAACTTAAGACATAAAAATTATGAATTCTAGGGTGCATCATTTTGAATAATTTATATTATATTATGGAACTTTAAATTTTCTACTTTAATTTCAAAACTACAATATGAATAATAATTAAAATGTATTTTGAGATAAATAAAAAATTAAATAACTTCTTATTACATTTTATTATTCTTAAATATAATAATTATTATAACAGAATTAAAATACACTACCTCCACACCAAAATCACAAGTATATATCTTATATATGTAAAAAAAAAAACTTCAATTTATGATTTTAAATGTTTTAAAAATAAAAAAAAATTCTTTTTTAATTTATATGGATTTTTAAATTTTATTGTGAATATTTTTAATTATATATAATCAAAAAAAAGTCTTAAATATTATATCCCTTGATATTATGTTCTATAGAAAATATTTAACGTTTAGAATAAGTAATCTTAATCTCCTTTTTCACAAGAAAACTCAAAATATATACGTATCAAAGTTGGTATGAAGCCTTATATAATATTATTATTATGATATTGTATCATTAATTTCTAAATACGTACTATGGCATGCATAATTCCTTAAATGTCTCGTTTTGTTATATTTAACAAAATAGATGAATTAACGAAACGAAAAAGTGGTCATGTAACTATCATTATGATTATGCACCAAGTAACTTGACTTTTGACTATAAGTATTTCATCTCTTTTTAGGTTCAAGATCACTTGCACAGTTTTTTCACTATTCATTTTTGGGATTTCTCTACATTCACTTCTATATATAGGAATTCAAATTTTGTAATATTATTCGTTGTAAACACATTATTTGTATACAACGTACACGACATTTTCTCTGGGTCAAGCTTATATACTTTTTATTTTTGTTATTAACTTTTATGAATGTTTTTGTTTCTCGCAAGAATCTTTTAATTAGATGTTAACATTAATTCCTTAAATTGTAATAAACTATCCTTTTCAATTAGTTAGTTTACTTTTATGAATTTGTATTCGAATAATATATGGTATTTAATAAGTTTAATGATCTAATTTAATTTCTTTTGAGAACTAATTTAGTTTATTTTAAAGTAAGTTTAAAATTAGAGTAATTTATTCTTTATTATTTCAGTTAGATTAAATTTATCCTTTAAATGTTCTAAAAAATATAATTTAATATATATTTAATTAATTTTGAGTAGCTTAAGAAAATTTAACTACTATTCAGTCTAATTAATTATTCATTCAAGTAAATGGCTCCCCAAGAATTCAACTAGTTTCTTGGTGCCTTTTATATAATTTTTTTAATATTAAATTTAAGTTAGATAAAATATATATTTATTTAAATTAAAATTACAAGGATTAACTTACTTTATTTCACCAAAATATTTTAAAAAAATCCTTTAGCGAGAAAATTAGAGGAATTAGAAGTGCTAATGAATTTATTTTTTTTAAAATAAACTTCAGAAAAAGCTATTTAATAACAGAAAACTTGTAATAAAATTTTAATTACATAAAAATTGAAAGAGTCCATAATTATAAAAAGATTGCATGTATTTCAATTTTCATAATTTACATTTCAATACTTTTAATGGAGAAATTAAAATATTAAAAACAACAAAATTTTCCAGAGCATATTTTAAAATTAAAAAAAATAGAGTCACCTAATTAGCTCATTGAATTGTTTATCAATCCCACTTCATTAGATATATGACAGCTAGCTTTTAAGCATAATATATAGATGTAATGTTACTTGGATAACTTTGTAACCTATAATTAATTTCTTAAAGGATTTGGATTCAACAATACTATTAGCAGAAGTTCTTGTTATATTGGAGATTGATGAGATTGATAACAAAAATGGAAGTTACAATTTTAGATCTTTTGCTTTTTAAATCTATCCACTACTTTGTCAGATAACAAGGCCGACTTTGATACCTAAATATTTTAATCATTTTGAGAGGATTTTGTGACTTTGTCAATATGAAATTTCAAATCATGACAATGATATCCTCTCTCATATTAATCAACAAAAAAATATTAGAATAATAGATAATTCATTCTCTTTAAATAAAATTTTTAATTCGAATCTTATATATATAGAAAATATATTTTATTCAAAAACCTTTATCCCGTTATATATAAGCTATCAATTAACTCAAATCAAATTATATAATTAAAGTCAAGTAAACTTTCTACATACTGATTTGACCGAAAGAAATATATAATGATATGGTCATGACACATGAATATTTGCTATGTACGTTAATAATTAGTCCATAAAGTGACTTCTATTTGTTTGGACACAAGTGCTATATAGGTGACATTGTTGGTGGCTTAATAATGCATGAGCTTCGCTAGTTGGCTTTAGAAAATGCAGGCTAGCTTGTGATGTATTTTATTTACAGTGCTAGAAATTTGGTGTTTAAAAGTTACATGTAGCTTGTTAGGGCCAAAAATTGAAAAGGATAAAATGAGGCATATGAAATAATGGTCCAATGGAGAGCATTATGTTTTGTCCACTGAGGAGGACACTGTTTATGGGTCCTATGGAAAGGACATACCAAAGTCATATGATTCCCCAAGTAATAATTGTTTAGGCCACGTTTGGGTATATATATATAGATATCTTAATTTCTAAAACATCTAAAAATTTATATATTTATAAAATAATTAAGCTTAAAAAAATAATAATAATAAAATCGTTACTTTATAAGACACACATATATATTATACATAAATTTTAAAATTTTCATTCTTGTTATATCCAAACATCCAAGAAACAAATTTTCAAGCACTTAAAAGTTAAAATTCTTTTATATACAAAATAGAGAAGAAGAAAAAGAAGAATGCAATCACACTAAACCAATATAAATACTAGTTTTCATATACCAAATGTCTTAATTAAGGAGAAATCATATATAAACTGTAAAATATATAACACGTCAGCATAAAAGGTGAAAATAATACATATTAATTAAAAATTAATTTAATGATACTTTAAAAACTACATATTCAATTAAAAAGAAATATTTTTACTTTTTCTAATATGTTTTAAAATTTCTATCTATATTATTAAGTTGAGGGTCTTTTAATTATTAGCCTCTAAAATTATATATATTGACATAAATAAATTGAAATATAAATTTAATAAATATGTTTAAAAAGTTAGAAGAGTGAAAAAAAGTGAGGAATTAAATAAACATCTTTATTATCATTTTATTATTTTAAAATATAATATATTTTATATTTAAAAATTAAAAAATAATATACATATATTAAACTATTTTTCAAATCATATTATTTTTAATTTTATCTACTCAATTTATTAACCTATAACACATTAATTGATATAAAATAATATAGCATAAATGACCCCACATTTTCACTAGAAAAAGATATTCGGAGTAAATTTGGCTTGAGCGTATTTGCATTAAATAAAACGTGGAAAGCCCTAATTTGAAGTGAATAAAGTGTAGTTGCATGGTGAACTCCTTTTACAACTTCAGAAAATGGAAACTTCATACTTTTTTTTTTCATCAATTCCTTTAATTTTGCAAATATTATCATTTTTCATCTCATTCTTCTTATGCGCATTACATGTTATATAGTCGCACGTGCAAAAGCAGGATCCTCTCATATCATATCATATTAATTTTAATATAACTATTTTATAATATTAGTTTAAGAAAATAATTAAAATGTTCTAAATTTTTTAATAATATCTAAAAAGATTTTAGCTTCCTCAACCCCTATTTTTGTTGGACTTTTTAATTTATATATACTGTTTCAATATACATTAGAATAATATAATTATTTAACTAAACTATTAGCTTAAGATGCATCACGGGTACTATGTAACACCAAAACTCTTTTTGTTTTCTTTTTTTTTTTAGTCAATCAACTGTACTTTTTTAAAAAAAAATTAAAGTGAACTCATCACTCTTTGCGATGAGTTCGCTTTATTCTAAATTAACATTGACAGTGTTAAACCTGCCTGACAAGGCCTCTTTGCACAATTGGCCACCCATTAAGGTTCCCCACCCAGTTCAAACCTTTCCCCCATCGCCACTTCCTCTTCTTCCTTCTCTTCTTTTTCTTCATTTGCCAACTCTTTCACTCCTTCATTCGTCAAGCTACTATCCTCTTTTATTTTCACAAGGCATGTTACAGACATTATTGAATATTTTGTGGTTCAATTATTTAAAATAGATACTTTTATTTTTGTGTTTAATATACAAACTATAAATAGAACATTGTTGCATTTTTTTTTTGTTTACAAATAGTTTGACATAAAATAAGTTTGTTAGGATTTTTGTAATTGCTTTAGAAGATTCTTGCATTACAAACCATTAAAATTTTCTTGTAAGAAAAGACTATTATTACAAATAAATTTTCTATGATACAAATAAATGCCATTATAATTCTTTGTAATTTTTTTTCATAAAATAAAATTATAAATATATTTGTAATAAATTTTTTATAATATTTCTCCTTTACATAATATGAAAGTTTACATATTTTTTATTTTCCTACTTCTTCTCTCAGATTTGACATTGTTATTTTCAAATTGTTGCTTGTTCTTATTCTATTTTTACGATCTAAAAGATTTTGTTACATCATTTTACTAATTCATTTTCTCAAGTGGGGCTGCTTCACTTTACATAAAATTTTGCAGGCTAGTCATCATAAAGAGATTCTTCCATTTTGTTTTAATATACAAAATTATATTAGAAAAATTCTTAGATCTTTTTTTATTTGCATAAAGTATGAAATAAAATATATTATCTAAGTGCATTTTTAAATTTTTTTTAGTAGATTCTCACATTTGAGTATTTAATTTTTTGCTAGATGTCTTGTTTATGAAAAAAAAAATAGTTATTATTGGGTATGCTTTGAGTTGAATGATAATATTTATCCTATTATTTGACTTGTGCTGAGTATGATAAATTTTTTTTTTCTATTATTACTAAACTTGTGTTACTATAAATTTATTTGATTTGAAAAATAAGACTTTTGTAGGAAGAAAAAAACTTACAGAAATTTTTTTCATTTTTTTGATGTTACTAGACTTGTGTTAATTATAGATTTATAATATTTTATATTTTCATGAAATAATTTTAAGCATTTTTAAAATTATATTAGGATGAAATAAGTAATATTTTAAATAATATTTTGTATTTATTTAAATATTTATGTCTTTTGATATTATTTAATAATCAATATTTTTTTGCTATTACTAGACTGACTTTGATAGAATGTATTATTTACTAGACTAGACTAACTTTGATAGTACTAAACTTTAGTTGAATGTTTTTATTTGTTTGGAGATATATGAGAGAAATTATTGGACAAATTTATTAGTGCATGTTTGTAAGATTTTATTATAGTTTTCATATAGAAGAATGAGAGAATATTTTATTTTTCTATATGTCTTAGTAAAAAATTTATCATATTAATGGTGTATGATATTCTCAGTATAATTTTGTTCTGATAAAATGAAAATATGTAATGAAATGGCTAGAAGAGTTCAAGAATTTGTGAATAAAGATGGAAACATTTATAATGACAATGGAGGAGTGACATCCAAAGCAAACAGAACTAAATGAGTCATTTTGAATGAAAACATGACTCTGACAGAGTTAAAGGAGATTGTGGCAAAAAAGTTAAATTTAACAAGAGATCAAGAGATTAGTGAAATAATCTACCAGATGTAGATGACACTAAATCCACTAGAATTTGGAAAATTTTACCTGAAAGACGATTCTTGTGCAGAGATGATGTTTGATTCTTACAGGGAGAATGGTTCAATGTTTAATGGTGTGGAGTTTCTTACATAGACAACAACTTCTCAAATTGACCTGAATATAACACTAATCCCACCTATAAATGAAGGCTCATCCATAATTTATGCCTCTACAGAGGCCATGCAAACTTTTAACATCAGTACCACTTATAATGTACAGCCAATAACAGAATGTTCCCCTAGCTGCTCTTCATGAGGTCTTTCTATAGCAGCACAAAACCCTGCTTGCTCTTCATGGGGTCTTACTATGTGTGATGAAAGCAGTCATCAACCAATGTTAGATGCTGAAGATGATGGCAATAGAGACACTGATTTTATCCCCTATGAGTTATCTAATACAAGCTTAGAGGATGATTATGATATGGATAGCCAAGCTTTATACAGTGATGATGAAGTTGATAAGGGCAAGGATGTAAATGAGGCTGGAGATAAAGATGAAAATAATGTGGAAGAGAGGAGGATGATGGAGTCCTTGGTCCAAGGGCCACGGAATATCGTGATTGTGCTATGCAATTTTTCTCACGAATTAACATGGACACAGCTAGACAACTAGAATTTTTAAAAGTTGAGAATGTGTATGACAATGAACAACCATTGTATCTGGGATCTCCTTTTTAAGATAAAGAATCCCTTTGGCAGGAGGTAAAATTATACTCAATTTTAGCACACACAAATTATTAGGTGTTCAACTCAACTGTCAAGTATGTAGACTATCAATGTGAGTATTATAAAAACCCATGCTAGTAGAGATTATGGGCTTGTTAAAAAGAATATTTTTGGGAAATTACAAGATATGTTGTGCCACATACTTGTGTTAATCTGGCACTTATGCAAGATCATCTAAAATTGGATTCTGATGTCATTGCATCTTGCATTGTGGGAATGGTGATAGAGGAGTCTGATGTACATGTTCAAGTTCAACGGAGGTCTTATATCCACTCTTGTTGAGAGGTGGCATCCTGAGACACACACATTTCACATGACATAAGGCAAATGTACAATTACCCTAGAGGATGTTGCCATGCAGTTAAGATTACCTTGTGGTGGCGCAACATTGATAGGACCGACTTCACGGGACTATAAGTTTATGTATGGCCAGTTGTTAGGGGTGATTCCACCTGATTATAGGATAGAAGGGTAGCGAGTAAGCATGCTCTGGTTAGCACAGACATTCAATGAGATACCGATCGGTGCAAACGATTTTGTCTTTAGTGCTATACTAGGGCATATATATTACTACTAATAAGAGGATATTTAATGGTGGATAAATCCTCCTAGTATGTATATTTAATGTATCTGCCAATGTTAGTAGACCTTCGTTTAGCTAGGGGTACAATTTAGGGTCAACAATTTTAAGTTTTTATATAAAGAACTACGCAACACAACCTAGCACCAGACAAGTGAGATTGGTGGCTGTATAACCTTACTACACCTATGGGCATGGGATAGGTTCCCCAAATTAGTGCCCCTGATTCCCGCCCCAGAGGATCCTTGCAATGACATATACCTTTTACTTTTGCCGCTTGGTTTTAGGTGATAAACTTATTATAATTTTTTTCTATACACAAAATTCACTATTGTCTATTGTATTTATAATTTCCATGCGTTGTATCAAGTGGTCAAGTCTATACACCTCCTTACAACCTCATGTGATAGAACAAAGGCATTACTGTACTGTTATAGACCAGATTGATGAGACTGACGTATTTTTATAAACTTTAAAACCATATATATCTTGGTAATATTTACATCATTTTCAATTTTGTATCTTATTCACTAAGAAAAATTTTCTTCTTATTTACAGATTATATAGAGACCATATACATCTGATGCTGTCAAATAGCTCATCCTAAGATATTGCTTTGACACCCCAGATGTTTGGCGCGCTTCTGTGCCACTCATGTTTTCACATAGTTGAGTGGAACCACTTGGATCATGTGCTCCAACAGTTTAGCTTATATCAGCCTATTCCAAAGCCGATGATGTACTTAGGCAATGTACATCTAATAGACCTTAAAGGGAAGACAAATGTGAACTGGGCGGTATGTCACGCTGTATTCATCAACGCGTGGAATAATTGGATGAACCATCTTTCGCAAGTCCCACAATCCAATATACCATTAACTTGATAGTCGGAGTATATGATATGTAATTGATGTCATACACATAAGTGGATTGCTCCATCTAGTTCATTTGGATATGTGGTAATTTTTGTTGAAGTTATTTTTATCTTATGTCTTATATTCAATTCACTTAACAATAAAAAATAAATACATCTTTTTTGTAGGCTGACATGGCAAAGCTTCTGATTACCAGACTTGAGCAAGAAGGCTCATCTTCATTTACTCAAGAGGTAGATAGGGTTACAGAACAATGATGCATGCTTTGAGAGAACAACCACTTCCCTTTCCCCAGACATTTTCTCATTCATTTTTTCAAAGTGGTGAACAATTCGATACACAACCATCTTATGTTCCATTCAAAGTGTCTACTACTTCTTTCATATCCCCTACTAGTCCATCAGTCAACACTCTGACGATGCTTTCAACATTTTTTGATAAGGCTAGTCCATCATATTACACACCATCACCTTCACTTGGGCATCCATTTGAGGCTGGTCCTTCACATTGAAATCCATGTCCAATAGATACAATGCCCTTTGAAGAAGAAGAATTTATGACACCAAACCACCGTATCCCACTATATCACTTACCCGATGGTTGACCTAAATGCACAACCACCTCCTAATGAGGATGAGCCCAATCTCAGCCTAAACATCATGATTAACCAAAGAATTTTCATCCACAATGAGACATCTAACCCACTCGTTGTGGAACTAGTAGCCTTCTTTTTTAGTTCTTTTTTATTTTTTTCCTTGCCAATATGTAAAGAATTATGTATATATTTTAATTTAACAATTTAGCATTCCATCTTCCGTGTTAACTAAATTCAACAAAATCACATATATAATTAATGTTGGAATATTAGACATCTCATAAAGATGCATATATTATAATTAAAATTACAAAAACAATTATTAAAAATAAATATTATGATTAATACACTTATACATGAATAAATTATTAAAAAATTAATTATTTATAACATTCATAAAATATAAATCATGATTAATGAATTTAGAAATATAATAGATAAATAGATAAATAGAATATAAAAAATCATTACTAATAACAACTATGTAATGTTTATGATAATTAAAAATTTATAAGTATAATAAATAGATACAAGATATAAAGATAATAACTAACAATAATAAATAAAAAATATTAAAGGTTAATTATTAAAACCAATTATGACTTTTCTTTTATGATTATTAAATTTATGAATATTAAAAATAGATATACAAATTTTATTTGCTATAAAAATTATTATATATATATGTATTTTATAATTAATAAATTAAAATATATAATAAATACATTTATAGTATTTATAAATTCATTAATCATAAAAAAATTTATGAATATTTATTATTATAGTTATACTTTTATGAATTATACAATATATTTATATTTAATTGTATTTATAATATAACAAATAAAATTTTATATTAATAAAATATTATATTTTGCCTTCGCGAGGCATTAACTAGTCAACCTACAAAAGGACCTTGTTGTGCAGAGTGACGAGGTCTCTTTGTGTCAACTATCAATTAAACTAACACGTTAACTAATCGTTAGGACTTGTCACTCTATATGATGAGTCCTTTAAATAATTAAAAAAATTAGAGACTCGTCACTCTCAATTGTCAATCAAACTAACACGCTAACTAATTGTTGGGACTTGTCACTCTACATGATAAGTCCCTTAAATAATTAAAAAAAATTGAGTGACAAGTCCCTAAAAAATTAAAAAAAAAAAGGAAAAATGAGTTTCGATGCCACGTGGCACCAGTGGTACATCTTAAGCTAATAGTTTAGTCAAAAGTCTATAATATTTCAATGTATATTAGAACTACAGTATATTTGGATTAAAAAGTTATTTTTGTTGTCTTAAATTCCTTTTTTCATTTTTTTGGTTTACAGATTGTATATCTTACCATATTCTTGATTTCACTACAATATAAAGACAGCAAATAAAGAGTGTGGAGTTTGGCCGTCCCCATTCAAGGTATATATATAGTGAAATTAGGAATTTTTATTATTATATCTATCTAATATATTTAATATCTGAATCATAACTAAATTAAAAAAAAATGTTATGTTTAATATATGTATCTAAAATTATCTAACACTTGAAATACTTGAAATATTTAAAATATCTAAAAAAATTAATAAATACTAGATATCAAATAATCTATAATTAAGTAATTTATCTAATATTTAGTATTTAATATCTATCCAGTAAAAATATTTTCAAATATTATAAATGGTTAAAAATCATTTTTCAATAAAAACCTTACATAATTATTATAAACTAAAATTAAAAAATAATTTTAATAAAACTAAAAAGCATGAAATTTTATTTAATTATATATATTATATTTTATAATATATATTATTTAAGTATCTAATATTAAGTATCATATCTACTAATTTATTTTAAATAAATAAAATATTCAAAATTAATATTCACACTCGTTCAACTAGGAATGACACCCAAGCGGGGCTCCAAGTCCTCGCCAATCGAAGTTTCCCCCATCCTAGTCCGTGATCCCTGTAGCGGAGAGAATTTCTCCCATGTCATTGTTCCCCAGCCTCTCTACATGTCCCTACGGTGACCCATTTTATTATTAAAAAATTTAACAAAAATTTAAGAATATTTATAAACATATAAAACACTTATTTTTACTAAACATTATCATATAAGGTGATAAATTTAAGATCAAACACTTAAAAAAAGTTCAAACAACAAATATTACAACTGAATCAACTAAAATAAAAAAGAAATTCAACTAATTAAAAATGTCAAGTTCATAATTTTTTAAAATCATTTATTAAAGTTTTCATTTATATTTTCATCCACACGTGTCAGTGCCACTTGCCTGCAAAATAAACACAAAACTTATTATTTGAATAAAAAAGTATTAAAATAATATATAATTTGATATAAGAACATATTTTTTTAACTTACCATTAACATCTATATCCTAAAAAAATTGTTATAATTTGTATTGCGTGAAGAACCTAACAAATAATAATTGAAGAATTAAATTAATTCTAGGTAAAATAAAATTATAAGAATAAGAGTCAACTGTGTCACATTTTGTGGTAAGTGAAAAAAGGAAAATCAATCAATTTAAGAAAAAAGAAAGATTAATTCAATCAATGGGAGCAGTGCGTGGAATATCTCTAATGATATCAGCATTAGTACCTTAATTAGTAGGATAAGAGTATGCATTCTTCATTTTCTAATTAAACTCTATTTATTCAAATCTAGGGAGAATTTTGAGATATTAGATATTAGATTTTTAAATCCCTTGTTTCTGGGTTCTTGGCATAGTATAGTAATACTAATCGTATAATCTGCATCATCTTCCATCCTTCACTTTCATTTTGGACAATTATTTGAGTTGTATTTTGTCTAATATAAAGGTTTTGTTTTGCATCTAAAAGTTTTTTTTAGTGTGAGGGTGTGACTAAGGTGACAACCCATCGAGCAATTCGTAGTGTGCATGAGGTACATTAGGCAGGCCTATGACATATAGAATAGATTACATAATCGATTTTATTGCATGCCTTAAGCTGGTTAAGAGTGGAACTATAAAAAGTTCGTATTTATTTATTTATGAAGAACAACATATATAGACTAAAGATTATAATTTTTAAGTTTGTAAAGCCTAGTTTTCAAGTAATTGTTGGAGTAAGGATTCAAGTTTAGAGATAATACAAAAGATTTAATTATCAATATCAACTAAAGAGACCAACACAAAGACAGAAGCGTCCGGATTCTCTGCTGGGAGTTTCCTGATGGGCGTTTTAGCAGCGGTTTTTTCCGTTGCTAAAGTTTTTTGCAACAAATATTATTGTCACTATAAATTTTGTTAAATTAATTATTTGAACAAAATTTATAGCAACAATAATATTCGTTGCAATAATATTAAAACACACTTTAGTGACGGATAAAACCGCCGCTAAAAAGCCCAGCAGGCGCCCACCAGGGAGGCGCCCAGCAGCAGATCCAAAAGCGAGAGAAACACTGACCAGATAACAAATTGCTGTTAGAAAGGTAGACCGCGAACGGTGAACAATGATCTGTTGCGCGATCTGATGGACAACGAATGGTGATATGTTACTCGACTTGACTACTACACGATCTAGTGGATGGCAAACGGTGATCTGCTACGTGACTTTGACTGCTGCGCAATATGGTACTAGGTTGAGATGTTGAGTTGAATGGCGATGCAACTTGATCTGATTTTAAATTAATAATATGTCGTATGCCTCTCTGATAGAGTTTTACTTTTAGAATTTAGGCCAAAAAAATTAAATATATAACTTTTTATATAAATAATAAATTATAAAATTAATAAAATAGGCATAATAGATATAAATTAATATATATATATATATATATAAGATTATTGATGTAAAATACATACATTTTAATGAAATAACCAAATGTTATCGGGGAAGAGGACCCCGTGGGGCGAGGGCTATGCTTCTTGTCCCTGTCCCCAAATTGAGTTTGAAAAAAAAAAAAAATTTCAATCATGTCCTCGCATGGAGAAAATTTTTGCATATGGGGCCCCGTGCTGGGTGGTCCCTATGAGAATCTGTACTGGATAAAAAATTTTATCATTTTTTTATTTAATATTTAATAAATAATTACATTTTATTATTTATATTTTATTTAATATTTAATATTTATTGAATATTAAATATTTTTTTATAAGAATATTATTGAATACTTATAATACTCATATCTATTATTATTTATAAATGAAGTGCTGGTATATAATATTAATTTTAAGCCTTGAGGATAAAGTTTAAATATAAAAGATGTCTTGTATTCAAAACATTTTTTTTAGCGATTGGCTAAAAATATACAAAATAAATTACTCTCCAAGGAAGACTACAAACAAAAAAAAAAAAGCATCGGCTCACGTCATGAGAGGGTCCTGTCAAAGACAAATTTGTTGTGAGAACTAATTTTTGCCATTTTATTAGCACATTGGTTGGCTTTGCAAAAGATGTGAGAAAATTTGAAATCTTTTTCAAGAAGAAGAACTCCTCTAATGTTTTTTATCAGAGTGCTCAAGAAGTGAAAGATGGAATTAGCGTGCTAAATAAGGTGTAAAACTTTAAGAGAATCAATTTCAAATTTTTCCATCACTTGGTCAGTTTAATAATCCAAAGTTCTAATTACATGTTCAAAGTAAAACTTCATATTATATAATATTTAGATTTGTCTCAATCAATGGACGTAAAACTTCACATTTCTTTATTTCCTAATGATTCATTTCAGTAAGCTCCACAAGTGTGAGAATTGAGTGGAAAGGAGAGTTGGACCCAAGATCCTCCCAGACTTTGGACATATCCCTTCCTATTCTGGCCTCCACATTCCCTCCACACATTTCGTGTACGGAAAGGTATAAGTAGCTATCTCAGCCCCATATATACAGTGGTATCCAATTTTAATTTCTTGAATAAATTAAGACTGTAACACATCAGGCATCAGAAATAATATATATAAAAAACATTAAAGATCATAATTAAATAATTTATTTAAAAATCCCAAAACTTGTCTAAATGAGTTCTTTTATATTTAAAACTTCATCCCTAAACCTGAATGAGGATTAAGGGCCGGATTGATGGAAAGAAGGAAGGGTACCGAAAGAGAATAAGGGTAATTTTGTCAATAAAATTATAAAAGCAGAAATTCTAATGAAAAATATAAAATTGAACACTTGAAACCGTACGCTTTAGTTAACTGATTTAATTTAAGGAGGTTCGAAAAATAGAAGAGACGTCTCAGTCAACGATACCAAAAATGATAAGGAGGACATGATACATTTTAGTCCGAGTTTTAATTAAGACACTAGTGGCTCAAGATTCATTCCTTTTAGCCCCACGTCACACATTTGTCGATATATATATATATATATATATATATATAATGGAGCTATGCATGCATGTATTTAAAAGACAAAATTAAAAATATTTTTTAATTTTTATGTTTTTCAAAATTATTTAAGAATTTGTTTCAGACTAAAAAGTGAAAGAGAAAACATCAAAAGTAAAAAAATGTTAAATATTAATTTTTTTTAAAGGAGAAACATATTATTTAATATTTTTTATATTTTACAAATATTTTTTTATAAAAAATAATCTTATTTAAAATATGATTAGGTATTAAATATAAATACCTTTTTTTAATTCACCATATATAAAAATTTAGTCTCTTCTATTAATCTAATCCCGTTGATATATTATTTAATATTTATAGTATACTAACCTACCAACTTTAATATTTCTCCCAAACACATTTAATGATGATTGAAAATTAAATTTAATAAAAAAAAATTGTCTTCCGAAGTATAGTAGATTAAGATTTAAGTTTTTATGAAAAAATATTTATATTTAATATCTAATCATAATTTAAATAAGATCAATGAACAAAAAGGTTTTCAATTAAAAAAATGGATGTAGGCCACAAAATGTCATGGCTAAAATGTGCCAAGCTTTAATTCCATTTTCCTATATCATTATGCATTCCAATCAAATTTCAAAATAATTAAAGAAATCAGAATATATATTAGTTATTAATAAATACTAACGTCTATATTGTTTATGGATTAGACATTAAAATTATTCTATCATCCCATTTATTTTTAAAATTACACTCATTTTCTCTTAAAATAAGAAAAGTGATGATTTTATTTATTTTATCAAAATATCTATATATTTATCAATATATTATTAGTTAGGTGGAAGCAATCTCACCTTCATAAGAAGAAAGACATGAGTTCAAATATTAAAATGTGCATTCATACAAAGGGATGTATCTTCATACTTTTGGGATTAGTCCAAGTCTAATGTGTTCGATAATACCTAAGTTTTCACCCAAGAAATATTTATATAATTAAATATTTTTATCAATTTAAAAAAATCATTATAATTTTCAAAATTAACACTTATTTTTCTTTAAAAATAAGAAATGTTTATAATTTTTTATTTATTTTAATCAAAATATCTATATATTTATTTTTTATATAATTATTTATTTTTACCAGTATAAAAAATTCATTTTTTATATATTTAAAGTAAATTAAATTTATTATTTTTAACTCAAAATAAATAATATTAAAATAAAAAATTATGAAATATATTTTTTAAAATTTATAATTTTTAAAAAATTATTATCACAAAAAGTATTTTAATCAAAATAAAAAAATTTAATCTCTGAAAGAATATAATTTATCTAATAATTTATGAGATTTTTTATTTTATATTAATAAATTTCATGTAAATAAGTCTTAAATTATTCTCTTGAATTCTTTGATAAACAAGTGCTAGACAAAAGATTTAAGGATAAATACTTCACCGTAATATACTCTAATTGATCTCTCTTTTTTTTTTTTCTTTGTATCTATTTTTATTTAATTTTATATTAAATTTTTTTAAAAACTTTAAAAACATCCAATCGGTACTATACTCTAATTCTTTGTGGTTTGACTTCTATACAAAATTAAAGGACCAAAATTGTGTTCCTAAATTGTGCACAAGTTCCTTTCATGAGGTTGAGACCACATATCCATTTTATTCCCATCTTTTTTACACAAAAAATATGAATTGAGGAGGACCGTACGTAATCATTTAAAATTATAATATTAATTTTTCAAAAAAAATTTATATTTAAAAATTTACTAACTTATAATTAATCTGGTTTGAGTTAAAATCTCATCAAGCGACTAAAATTCTCCTGGTTATGGGGCTTTTCTTTTTTTAATTTTATATAAATAAAATTCTTGTAAATGAGTCTTGAATTCTTCCATTTGAATTCTTTGTAAACAAGTACTAGACTAAAATTTTAAGGATTAATCAAATATGATATAAAAAATTAGAATTAATTTTGTTAGCCACTCCTGCTATCTTTGAAGAAGGTTAAAATGTTTTTGTCTCTCAAATATATACTTAAAAATACAAAGCTTTCGGTGGCCAAAAGTTTAAATTATTAATCTTTAGGTAGTCTTTATTATATGGATATTCTAATTTTTTAAATAATTAAAAATTCGTTTAGTAAAAATGTTGAATTTGATATATATTAAAAAATAATCATCCTTTTAAACTTGTGTTTAGACGGTCTCCTAAACATTTGTTCATTGACGAATTTGAATCATCTCATATAAAAAAATAATATAATAATATTATCTAATATTATAAAATTGATTAAATAGTAAATTTTATTTACATAATAAAATTCATAATTTAGTAAATTATATATATTTCTATTCTGCGTCTTTCCCTCTTCACGTAACCCTGTTATGTTATACTTTTGCATAAGAAAATCCTGACCCCTCGTTCAATCACTTGTATGTAAAATTGTGATTGCAGCCATTCCTTTAAAATGATGAAAATGGAATTGTTCGTTCCGAATTCCATGTGATAGTTAATCTAGGACATATATATCATCATATCATCCATAATTTTTTAAAATTTTTAATTTATTATATTTAAATCTTTTACAAATAAAATTTTAAATATGTACTGAAAGATTAAAATTTTCATGTACTAAATATATAACACTTTAAAGAATTTAAATTCAATTTTTAACTAATTTTATCTAAAATAAAATTTGAAACTTGACTCTACTAACTTAAATTAAATTAGTTAAAATTTAATAAAATGTTTAAATACGAGTAATTTCGATAAAAAAATTGAAACCTGGCCACATGACCAAATTTAATTCAAAATTTTTCACTTTTTCTGAATACTATAATTATTTTGATGAATCTATTCAATAATAAAATTGTGGTCATGTTTTCACTTTTTTTTTAACTGAAATTTGCTTTTGTTTCCTTGTTTCTTTAAATATGTTTTAAATTAAATTTTTAAGAATTAATTAAAAATAAATATCTTTTTTATATTTTTTTAAAAATTATTTAGTGAGTTTTAAAATTTTTTTGAGAAAAAATAAAAAAATAATATGTTTGGATATTTTCTGAAAAATTTTGTGGAAATTATTTTAATTTTACACCACATATATTGAAACTAAATTTTAAGAAGTTTAGATAAAACTCACTGTTCCAAAAATAATAAAACATATATATATATATATATATAGACACACACACACACAAAATAAACAAGGCCTATATATTTTTATTCACAAACTTGAAAAGTAAAATTAGTTAAAAAAAAATTAGACTTATTGAAATTTTTAGAAAAATTTCTATGAGTACGTTAAAAATTAAACAATTGGAACTATTATCGTCCAAAAACAAAAACTAATGGGCTGTTTGGTAAGATTCTGAATTTTCTGCTTGGCACTTTTAGGAGGCGATTTTTTTCGCTGTTAAAATTGTTTTAATATTATTGCAACGAATATTACTGTTGCTAAAAATTTTGTTTAAATAATTAATTTAAAAAAGTCATAGTAGCAATAATTTTTGTTGCAAGAAATTTTAGCAACATAAAAAACGGCCGCTAAAAGTACCAAGAAAAAAAATTCGGACTTGTTTGGTAAGTGTATCTGGAAAAAAATTAAAAATTAAATGTTTATTAAATGATTCTGAATTCTATTTTTAACTTTTCCGACCCGATTAGCGAGATACTCAGCTCCATGAGTCAAAATAACCGACAAGTGACAATTCACAAGAAGGAAAATTGTTTTGGCCATTAACACCCTTAATTCAACAAAAAAATTAAAAATTATAGAGTTGGGTTCATTTAATATTTTTATATTAAATTATTATTAATACTAACAATTTATTAATTTTAAATGTTAAAAATTATTCATTTTCAAAAAAATTTTAATATTTTTATTTATTTATTACCTATATCTTCTTATTAAAAATATTTTAAACATTAAACATAAACACATCATCTAAGATTGGAAGCTTAGTTTTTTTTCTTTTCTCTATTTTGTCACAGCACACGAGAGAAATATAGAATTTATAAGCAAGTAGGTTGTCTACTCAACAACAATTAATGCTCATTATAAGATAAAACTTTGTGTAAATTGAAGTTGAGTCAGTTAAATTAGATTGGTATTAAAAGGTTTGAAAGTTTCTATTTTCAATTTAATTGTTCATATTAAGACTTTGGGTGTCGTTCTTTAAGATAATGATGACTAATAAGTTTAATTAATTTAGGTTAAAATACATATAACTTTTATAATTCTATGTAAATAATTTCTTGAACAATAAAATTGACTTATAATTCCTCAAATTTATTAATTTGTACAAAAAAATTAATCTATTAATTTTTTTACCTAAAACTCTAATGAAAAATAGAAATATCAAATTATTTAAAAAATTTTGTATATAATGTTTAAATTTTAAGGAGACTTTTTGTATAAGACCTAAAGTTTAAAGAAATTTTTTATACAAAGCTTAAAATTTAAAGAGAATTTTTGAATCTTGATATAACTTAATTTTATTGATACGTCATTATTTTATTAAGATTTTAGATAAAAAGTTAACGAATAAATTTTTTACATAAATTATAAAATTCAAGAGAGTTTTTAATCAATTTTAATAGATGAGAAAAAATATCTATAAATAACACATAATTGAAAAAATATTTTTATTTTTTAGCTATTAATTTATGACAAAATGATGGTTTTGCTTTAGTGCAATAATTAACAAGGTAATAACATATTTAAGTTTAAGTATAGCAGTTACTTAATTTAAAATAGTGTTTAAATTTAAAGATTTAATTTTTTTATATATGTGAAATTGATATACTATTAATATAATTGGCATAAAAATATTAAAATTGACTTAATTAATGACTATATTAACTTATAAATGTAAGAAAATATCTGAGATATATGGATTGACTTGTATAATCTATAAGTAAATACATATTATTTTATAATCAAGTTATACGTAGGTGAACAAAACTTAAACTCAACCTTCCTTTAGCTAAATAGGTGAGGTCGGTGAATTAAGCCTAGTTTAACAATTCTAAAATTAAAAAAAAAATTTATCAAATTTTAAAGTTTTAACATAAAATTAGTCAAAATTAAGGATAAAACTAAAATTTAAAACAACGTTAATAGACAAAAAGAAATATTTTATCAAAGTTTAATTTAATCCTGTTTAAAGTTCTATCTGATAAAAGTTGATGATACTCTGAATTTTTACCTACGTCATGTCACATCATATTGGTACTAGAATTTGTATTGTTATGCAAGTGTCACGCACTCTATCTTAACCATTTAACATTTTCTCTAAATTCATACATAACAATAAAATGCTATTTATCACAAATTTTATATTTACGTTTATTTATCAAGAAGCCAATTTGAGCCACCTGAACAAAACTTTTTAGGATCTACAAAATGAAAATGAGAGAGAAAGATTATTAGAACTGTACAGTGCAATAAATTAAATGTTAGTAATTTCAATATTAAATTCAAACTTTGCACTAAAATTTTATGTAATTAATTTTAAGAGAGAATAAAATTTAACTTTGGCCAAACTATAAAATTATTTGAATTAGATATTCGCGTTAGTTGCTTCATCATACTCACGTATTTAATTTTGAGATTTTTTTTTCATATAAATATGATCTACCATAAATAGACATCTTATAAAACAACTCAATCTTATATCTTATCGAGATTATTTAAATTTTAATTTTTTTTTACTAAATTACATTTTATACATGGTGACACAATTACAAATTCAAATATTAGAGTTTAGAATGATGAAAGTATGCATAGTTAATAAATGTACGCAAAATTTGTCCGTTTGAGTCAATTATATTATTAATATAACCATTTTAAAATTTAAATTATTCTACCTTAATATATATATACTGATACTATTATGAGAAAATTTAAATATAATTTTTATATTTTTATTAAATTTTTAATAAATATTAATATTATATTGATATTTTTATGCATTATTCTATAATTCGGTCTTTGTCAAAGTTATTTTAATAATAATTTAAAAATTTTAATTTGCTTAGTTTAGTTCTTAGATAATTTTAAATGACATTTAAATTAAATGGATGGATCAAACTAATTAAAAAATATTATTTTAATTTTTTATATTTTATACATTAATTGTATATATATATATATATATTAAGCATAAATTATAATTTTTCTATAGTTGAACTTATTTTAAAATTATTTTGAATTAATATTAATAATAATTTTTTGGTTAAAAAATTATGTTTCAAAGATTAAAAAATATATATTCATCCAATCTAACACTTACCTTTAAAGTGATTCACTATATTTTATTACAAATTTAAAGCCAAAGTTGCACCATCACCATGGAACGTGCAAGAATTTAAGACATGAGTTTGTCATGTAAGAAACCATTTCTAACTCGTTTATTTTGTATCACCTTCACACACTTGCCAGCAATTTTTATCAAACAAACATGTTTCACTGCCTCGTTTGGCCAAACAACTGTCGTGCCCGCATATGTTTCCCAAACCTCCTTTTAACCGCCAAACACGCCCTAATCCCTTACCGGCTTACACTTTCTCAGCCGAGCCGACATGAGCCGATAGAGCTGAGCTCAATAATACACCGAGACATTAGATTACTCCCTCTCACGTGTTTACGTGCCCTTCCTTATACGGTCGGAAAGTGTGGTTCATGAGTCAAACACTGTGACGTTGATTAATCTACGCCATTGGATTAAAATCTCTATTGTGCAGACCCCACTGCAGTTTTTCCAGTTATAACTCTTAGTCCTCACCAACCATATATCTAATCTCTGAAAAAAGATCTTCTCAGGTATAAGTTTTTAAAATGTCAAGTATACGAGTTGATTTATAAGGTAAAATATTTATTTTATATGTTAATTTGTATATAAATTAATGAACAAAAATATTGTATTTCAAAAATATGATAATTTTATACATTAATTTATATATAAGTTAATTTATAATATAAAATATTTATTTTATATATTAATCTGTATAAAAATATTATATTTTAATACTTTAAAAGATAGAGTTAATCTATTCTCTTAATCTCTCTCAGTCTCTCACACACTCTTTTCTCTCTTTCTCGCTTTCTCTCTCTCTACAGCACGACAAAATGAAGCTCCACTCATTAAAGCAACCCACTCTAAACAGTAATATCTTCCCCTACTGTGTACTTTTTTCCCCTTATAAAAACTCTTCTTCTCCAAATCCTCCTCATCGCATTCACATTCAAAACACACACAGAGTACTTATTCATAATTCATATGTACCACTCAGTTCTACTCAACAATATATGAACCTTCTTCTCTCTTTTCTTTCATCGTCACACTCATATATATATATATATACACAATGAGGCTGGCCATGAGACCTCCAACACTCTCACCTGCTGCACCCACATCCACTAGCCATGGCCGCCACGTCCTTAAACCCATGTGCATAAACGTCACCCAGCAACCAATTACCAAATCCAATAAATTGTCTATGTCGGAAGTAGCCACAAGGTTAGAGAAATTGATAAATCCCAACCACCACACTACTAATGATCTTCCGTCGTCGTCGTTGCCGGAGAAACTCCGGAAGAGGTGGATGGAGTACCAAGGTTACAGAAACTGGGAGGGGATGCTGGACCCATTGGATGAGAATCTACGCGCTGAGATTCTCCGCTACGGTCATTTCGTGGAGGCTGCATACAAGTCCTTCGAGTTCGACCCTTCATCGTCTTCCTACGCAGCCTGCAGGTACCCAAAGAACAAGCTCTTCGACGGCTGTGGATTGCCGAATACAGGCTACAAGGTGACCAAACATCTTCGGACAACCTCAGGCATTCAGCTACCTCGTTGGGTCGAAATGGCACCTAAATGGATGGCCACTCAAACCAGCTATATTGGCTACGTGGCGGTTTGTGACAACAAGGACGAGATCAAACGACTTGGTCGGCGTGATGTTGTTATTGCTTACAGAGGAACAACCACATGCTTGGAATGGCTTGAGAATTTGCGTGCCACCCTCACTCACATTCCTTGTCGGCGCAGAGGGCTTGAGGAAAGTGGGGCCATGGTTGAAAGCGGGTTCTTGAGTCTCTACACTTCGGCCACCCCTTCTACCGTCAGCCTCCAACAAATGGTGCGTGAGGAGATTCGCCGGATTCTCCAAACCTACGGCGACGAGCCGCTCAGTTTTACAGTGACCGGCCACAGCCTTGGGGCGGCGCTGGCCACCCTCACGGCGTACGACATTCGGAAAACGTTCAAGCAGTCGCCGATGGTGACGGTGATATCATTTGGCGGGCCGCGAGTGGGAAACCGGAGCTTCAGGGAGCAGCTGGAGAGACAAGGGACGAAGGTTTTACGTATAGTGAACTCAGACGATGTGATTACTAAGGTACCTGGGTTTGTGTTTGATGAAGAAGAAAGAGGAGAAGGTGGTGGTGCTGACGTGGAGGACAACAGGAATGTCCACGTGGCAGGACTGCCAAGCTGGATCCAGAAGCGAGTGGAGGATGCACAGTGGGTGTATGCGGAGGTTGGGAAGGAGCTTCGCCTATGTAGCAGGGATTCTCCGTACCTCAGTGGCTTCAATGTGGCCACGTGTCACGAGCTCAACACCTATCTGCATCTCGTCGATGGGTTTGTCAGCTCCACGTGTCCCTTCCGAGCCACAGCAAAGAGGTTCCTCCGCCAGTGAAGTTAGCAAGTTTTCTTTCGATTTACCGTACAAATTATACCTTGAGAAAAGTCAATGAGGGGAAATTTTTTATGAAAATACCCAGAAAACTGATTAAATTAATGTAATTATCTGTAAATTATATAAACATTCTTTTTAAGGGGAAGAAAAAGTGACAACTTTGCAGAGCAATAATTGGAGATAATGTGACGTCCTAGGGTCACTCCATATATATATATATATGTGGTAGTCCTTTTGGGTACTCTGCTTTTCGAACTAATAACATTTATATAACGAAAATAAGGATTTCAATTATAATAGAGCACTATGTACGGAGCTGAACTTTCGAGATAGTTGAGCTTTTTATTGTAAAAAATAAAAAATAAAATAAAATAGTGTAAATATTTCAAAATCCACTACTACTTTTTGTTTCATGTGTTAGTGATAGTGAGTAAGGACTGAGAAAGAGACATTGACGCCATATTTATCTGATCAGTTATAAAGATTAATGTTGTTTAGCGTTTTTACTAAATTAATTATTATGTTATATTATATTATATTAATGTCATACAATTTATTTTTGACACATTTAATGTAATGAATAATTTATATTTCAAACAAACTTTACAAATATAAAATTTTTATATTATTTTAATATCTTAAAATATATTGTACAGTTACTTACATGCATGCACCATTATATAAGGAATTTTTTATTTATATTTAATTTAAATTGATTATATGAGATATGTAAAACATGTAAGAAATATAAATTTTTAATATATATATATATTCAATCTATTTGAAATTTATACATCAACATGCCTTCAATATATTCTTCTACAACTAATTTAAAATTTTTTTAAATTAATATTTGATATTATTAACAAGTTATTAATTGAGATAGAAGTAGTTTCATATTGTAAAGAATAAGATATAAGTTCAAATTATAAGAAATGCAATTATTGAGAGAATTTTACTTAATGCTCTCAATTCAATAAGGACTAGTCTCAAGTCCAATACCACTTAGGACACTTTGATTTTTTACAAAAAAAACTAATTGATATTACATTCCCAAAATATGTATTTAAAATACCTAAGATGTATAAAATTGAAAAGTGGCTATATATATATAGGCATTTCATACCATCTATTCTAACCCATCAAATCCCAAAGATAAATATTAAATTTTATCTATAATATAATAACATAAATTTTAAAAATATAATAAAAATAAATATCTCTTGTGTTTTTTGCCACAAAATTTATATTTAAATTGCATCTCCAACAATTTATCAATTATTCTATATATATATATATTGTTATGACTCCTTGTCCAACACTTTATAAAAAATAAATAAATAATATTCCTTATAATTTAAAATATAGTATGCTTCATAATTAACCACATCTTTAGATTAATACAATATTGTCGTGTGTTGCAATAGAGCAGTACTAATTTGGTGTAATACAATTAAAGCTATGCATTTAGCAGTGATCATGCATGAATTGCGAATAATTAAAAATGTAATATAACTAATTAATCCAAGTGTTGGCAACAGAAATAATTATAATTAGAACTTACCAAGTACACTAGGACTTAAATTGAAATGATTCCAATGAAAAATATTTAATAAAACAAAAAAATTAGTATCACTTCAATATTCATTTGTAATTAATAATCTGTTTAATAATATTAGAAATTATATATATAGTAGCTACTACTACAAATACTCAAAACACGACCATCTTAGCCATACATTGGCGTGACCTTACAAAGGTACAAAATTGTTTGGGCGTCCCCAATATATAGTATCATTTGTGTTGAGAGAATTCTATTTTTATTATAATATATTTTAACTAATTTAAATTAAATTAATTAAAATTTAATATTTGATATTTTAAAAAATAAAAGCACATTATTAGGGGTAAATACATTTTGCATTTGGAAATTACATTTTTGCCATTACTGCACCGACTTTTTTTAGAAGACTGGCAAGTGGTGTTTCTTCTTCTTGTTGTTCATGACCTTGTGGTGAGGCCACACTTACCTAACCGTGCGCCGTCCATACCAAACCCCACACGGTCGGTTTGAAGCAGAATGACTAAAATAACCTTGACCCCTAAGTACCCTTCATACTTCATTCTTCAGTCTTCATCTTCATATCAGCAATGGTCAAATAGAGCAGGAGGCGTGTAGTGTCGCTAGGCATGTCATAGTCATGGATGTTCATGTACTATGCTATACCTCTAATTTTCATCTTTTTTCTCTCTCTCTTTTCTCATCATATATACATTTATTCTTCATTATTCTTTTGATAAACTACACGGCCTTGAAGAGATGAAAAATGTTATTTCTTTTCTTGTCTAACTATTTGAAATATAAATATAAATGTTATTTCAATCAAAATATTCTTATATTTATTTCTTATTAATATTATATATAATTATATTTTTTAAAAAATATGAGAAATTTATAATTTTATTTATTTTTATTGAAGTTTCTTTAATGATAATATTAATTTTTTAATAAAATTATAATTTATTAAAAATATTTTTTAAGTTAAAAATGATAAATTTATTATATTTTAAATTTTAAAAATATTTTTTATATTGGTAAAAAAACATTTAATTGCATAAGTAATAAATATAATGAAATTTTAATTAAAATAAATAAAACTATAAATTTTTCTTAATTTTCAAGAAAGAAAGATTGTAATTTTCTCATATAAAATTTTCATTTTGTAATTTAAATCAAATCAAATTTATGATTTTTAACTCAAAATAAATGTTTTTAATATTTTCTAATAAAATTTAATTTAATTAAAAAAATTAATATTTTGATTAAGTATACTTTAGTAAAAACAAATGAAATTATACGTTTTTGTTAAAAAAAAAACTAGTATAATTTTTCAATATATAAGAGAGAAGATAATGTAATTTGGCCTTATTTCCAGTGATAAGACAAAATTATACAGCAAATTTTCATTGTGATCAATTCCTATTAAGTTGGAAAGCGTTAATTTAAGCACTGTATTTGTCCATTCCTATTCGTACCCTTTTTTTGTGCTCACATTAATTCACAAACATTTTACTCTACAATTGTTTTTTAACCTTTCAATTTGCCCAATACTTACTAGCTACGTACCTATCTATGTGATCCCTTTCACTTTCAATTAAATATGTGATCACATTACCAGATTTTTTTCCTCAATATTATATATGTTCATTGTACAAGCATATGTCTTTAAGGCTGATTCTACCTAACCAACGAGTTATATATGGGTGTTTTAATTTGATACTTTTTGACAGAAAAATAAAGCCACACAATTTGTGTTTGCTTTTAGTTATATTTACGTTAGCTAATTTCTCGCCTAAATACAAGTTTATGATCACACTCCTTTTAAGAATACTGAATATACAAATCTGAGGTTTTTTTTTTATTTTTAACTATTTAATTTGTGTCTTTAGTTCTATACATAATTGAAAATTTGACAAAACATTATTAAGTTTCATCCGTATTATTAATTTAACCTTCAAGAGCTAATACATGTTATTTTAATAAATATAAATTGATATGAAGCTATCAATTAAAGCCTAATAATTATTATTCTATGTTACCACGACTAGACTAAGCGAAATTTACCCTTTCTGAACAATACTTTGTAATGTAATACTCAAAATGTTTATTTCCATATCTTCTTTCACCCTTTTAACATTATTAATTTAATGAAAAATATTAAAAACTCCATTCTTGAAAGTTGTAATTAATTTTTTATAATTCTAAAAAATAAAAATGAAAATAATTAAATATATTTAAAAGATTATCTCAAACGTGACTTGGTTATCACAAATCACAATATACCAAAATGCGAAAAGTGACTTAATTTTGTAAGCATAGACAAGTGAAGCAGCTTACAAACCTATCAATGAATGAACGAACTTCGATTGCCACACATCATGCTTGTCTAGCTAGCACTACAAATAGCACAAGATTACATCAAGAAAAAAGAGTAGTGGCGGGACATAGATATATAAGTGAATGTGATAGGCATATTCTAATTATAGATTCCACTATATATACATATATATTTAATTATGTGCCTGAAAATACAAGTTTATGGCTCTAGCAAAAGCATATACACTTGATGAGCCCAAACTTGCTTAGTATCACAGAATTTTACACATTTTACACTAATGTTTACATCTTTAACAGTACCACCAACACTCATATCCACATAATACATTGTGCTATTGCATGATGTCCCAGTTTTACATATTTTTCTTGTTTTCTAGTCTTTTTCGACGTTGTCATTTTGGACCACACCACCACACTTTGATCTTGTTAAAACAATTATTTCATTAAATTTTTTAAAAAATTATTATTTATTAAAAAATATGTATTTTAAAACTTATTATTTCATCATCATTTAAAATGATAAATTTATTTTATTTTAAATTATGAAAAACATATTTTTTATATTGATAAAATATATATTTAATTATATAAATGATAAATATAAGACATTTTAATCCAAATAAGTTAACTTACAAGTTTTTTTTTATCTCTTAAGGGAATATAATTTTCAAAAAAAAATAGTGTAATTTCAACTAATGGCATTGTCTAAATGGACATGCATGTCCACTGAGAAAGCTGATGGAATCATCAAATATCTGTGGGATTGATTTAATATCGTATGTATAAATAATGTAGAGCAAATATATATGACAATATATGGCGGTTTGATTAGATTTTTCTTTTTCTTTTTAAAAAATGAAGAATCACACATTGTATTATTATCAATAAAACAGCATTCATTTTCTGTTGTTTTATGATGTTGCAATGAGTATTTCAATTCTAAATTTTAGATCATTAATGACATCAGAGAATTATAAAATTAATTGATTAATGAATAAGCAAAGGATAATATTTACAAGAGTGAAATTAATTATTATTAACTTAATATTCTCCTAATTATTCACCCTAAAATTAAGATAAATAAACCACTATGTGATTAATCAAGACAAAAGGACTTTCATTAAAATTAAATTATCAGGCTTTAAAACTTCAAAAAAGAAAATTAAATCAACCTATATAAAAAGTAAAATTTTATTTTTAAAATTGATGAACAGGTTTGTTTCCGAGTTCAAGGGTCTATCTAGTACTGGTAGATTAATACAATAGGGCACTTTTTATAGGTGTTCGTGACTTTATTTGTGTAGTTTATTATGGGCTCAATCTATCAAGTCCCCAGGTCCAAATTTGTCAAAAGTATTCTTTAAAGCAATAAAATTTAAATTAATAAACAAAAATACAATCTCATCTTTTAATTTAACTCACTTAACTCCTTTAAATCACTTTTATCCAAATTTAAAACAATTATGCTCAAAACCTAAGAAGTTCTTATAAAATTAAAAAATATTCCACTTGCATATTTAATTTTCAGAGATTCATATTGGCTTTCGGAGTGGCAACATAATGCAGATGCTCAAAGACACAGAAAACTTTCTCAAAAAGTGAGGTGGTGTTGGTAGAGATATTTTTAAGCTCTTAAAGGATTTTCAGTCCGTTCATATGAATGTCTGCAGTAATTGTAACTTAGCCCTTTTAGATTATTTTAATAGTGCTCAGGTAGGTTACTATTATTTCACAAACTTGTTGTAATCTGTATTTCTGGTATTCAAAAAAACTTTTATTGGTGCTAAAATGTATATATACTCTCTAAAAATTACAAGTAGAAACAGATTGCTTAGAGGTTTATCAAGCCTATCTAAAATTTTAGGATGTCTTTATCTTAGACATTATCATTTAGGATTGTATCTCTCTAGAGCATTCTTTTGCCTCCTTTAGCTTTAAGCATGTGAAAAGAGAGTGCAATGAGGTAGCTCATCATATAGTTAAATCTCTGTCATATTTAGCTCCTTCTATCTAGTTTGCTAATTTTCATAATTCTGTTTTAACTATTGCAAGGAATGATAGATTGAACTCTCAGTTTTAATACGAAATTATTTTGATTCTAAAAAAATCCTCTATAAAAATTAATTTAAAATTTTTTTATATAAAACTCTAATAAAATAGTAATATATTAATAAAATCAAATAATAACAAAATATAAATTTTTTTATAAATTTTAAGAATTGTGTATAAAACTCTAATAAAATAATTTAACATATCTAGTATCAAAAATTTTAGATAAAAAAATTAAAAAAATTTTTTGTATAAATTATAAAATTCGAGAGAATTTTTAAAAAAAGAAGGAAAAAAAAAAAGAGTGGCTTCCTTTAGCTTTAGAAATGGAAAAAGCAAAAAAGAAATGTGATAATTAGATAAAGCGGCTAGATATTAGAGAATATGTTGGCCGGAACTTCAATTTCCACCGTCGAAGATGATTTTGCATTTTTGACTCCATTCGGACTTAATGAATTAGCCACCATTATTACTATTACTCACCAATTATCACTATTCTCAATAATATATTATGAAAGACTAGTCTCCACCACTCATCTTATTGATTGCATTTTTTATTTTTGTGAACGCCAACACATGACTATTGTCATCCTTTCCTTTTTTTTGGGAGTCAAAATACGCCAAATCATCATGCACAACGATCCAATATAGCGTTGGTTAGGCAACAACAAATATACTACATTGAGGACATCAATTTCAAATTAATGTTAAATTTTTAAACTAAATTTACATATAATTATTTATATTTTTATTATTAAAATAAATATCGATATTTAGTATCTACGTATGAAAATAAAATTAAACACAAATTTAAAAAAATTTGAAAGTTCAAATATAATTTACTTCGTGTTTTTCACATTAAAAAACAATATATATAATATAATTTTTTAATAATTGATTTATTATATTGTCCATTCTTAATAAAAATATAATTTAAATATATTATTCTGAAACATGAAGAGTTTGATATAATATATATAAATTTTGTAAAAACATAAATAAAAGGACGGGTTTTAGTGCGATATTATAAAGAACGAATCTCTTTCACGATTCCAGCTGTGAGACGCAGTGGTTACAATTAGAGTTGTCAGCCACTGCAATATATATAACCAAACACACTTTAATCTTTAGAGGATATATATTTGAATAAAAATCAAATAAAGTTATAATAACTCATCTCTTCATTTTGAGTAAAGAAACTAGAAATTTCTAAGATAAAAGAAAAATGGAAATGGTCGTGTAATTTTGATACAAAATTAGAAATAGATGATGAGCCCAAGTTAACATCTCATGGCATGCGATGATAATGGGAGGCAAAGGCAACTGGGACGGTGAGGGGGCTTCTTCAAACACGTGTTATTATATATATAACTTTGTAATCGCTATTTTAAAACATTGATTATGCATATGAATTTAGAAGATTCTAATTTGATTACTGAAATGGTCCCAAGTCGGTGGTCTACAAATTAAGCATAAATATCAGCCGAAGACTAAAATATGATGACAAATAATTGGCATGCATGTCTTTTCAGACTGATCAGAGATCTTGAAATTTTTGCTATTCATGCATGGCTCCACTTACACCTCAAAACCCTTTCAACTTCAATCAATAACAATCATGTTTAACAAGGAAAATCTATTTTATCATGTCTCACTCGGATTTGACCCCAAAAAGAAATCTTCAACCACTAAAGATATTAATTAGATAGAAGAATGCATGAGGGAGGGCAGTAAATTTTTTTAAAAAAACTTTACACACAGATTTTTATTAAAAATAATTTTATTTAAAGTATTGTCAGATTAATTGATTATATTGTGAGAAATTATTATTATTATTTTTTGTTAGACTGAAATTAAGGGATTGTAAGGGTGCACTGCAGAGAGCAACGGGACAGATACATGGGCATGGAAATCAAACACACGCCAACGCCATGCTTCCTCCAAGAAAGCAAAAGATTCTGCGGCTTCTGCATCCAACACATTTGTCACCTTCTAACCCTTCACATTTCACAATCACTCTTACCAAACTTATACTATCACTTCTATTATTCACAAATTAACACATAAAGCGACAACGCTTGAGGTCATCGTCATTCATCAAATCTAACACCACTTATATACACGACTTTTAAAAAAATTTACTTTTTTACAACATGATGAAGCATAATTTAAATTTATTTAAAATCTATGGACAATTCGTATTGAAAAAAAGTGTACTTTGATCTAAAGTTTTATCACCGTCGTTGAGGATGCATAACTTATAGACCAACTTAGTTAAGACACTTCTTCTCTTAGAACCCATATTTCAAACAAGCCAAGCCATGAATTGGGAGAAAAGTATATTTGAGTTTTCTTTTGCTCCTATATATAATTTCCTCAAACTTTGAATATTTTAAATATTAGAGTTTTACTAATCAATACTCTTAAAATATTAGTTAATAATATTAGTTAAGACTTTTACCTAATTGGTTGGTAAAACATTTAAATATTAAAAAGTAAAATAAATTATAACCTCATCTTTTAAGAGATTTTTAAATTACACTTCCACTGAAAAATAAAAATATCTTATCTTTTAATCCAAAATTCAATTATTGGTTCAAGGGTCCTTCCAACTTAATGTCTTTTTTATATTTTCAATGTAACTCTTTTTTGACCAAAATGCCCTTTCTCAAATTATTGAAACGTGGTCATAACAAAGAAAAGAAAGATTTGGATTCTCCCTATAAAAGAGAACCGAACTTGGGGTTTGATGGTATATATGAAAAGAGTATTGAAAATAACACTCTTTTTTTTCGATGTTGATTTATTCGATTTGGATTACTTTCATTAAATATACTTTAAAACTATAATTTTTCTTCATTTATCTGATAATTAGCATAAAATTAATTATATATGTCATTGATAATTTCTCCTCTTAATTTCCCTTGTATATATATAAGCCGTTTTCTCAAAATATGAGAAAATGAAATTAGGGACAAAAATTATAATACGGAAGAAAAATTAAAATAATATAAGCAAATTTTTAT
This sequence comes from Senna siamea, assembly GCA_031216115.1. Lineage (NCBI taxonomy): Eukaryota > Viridiplantae > Streptophyta > Magnoliopsida > Fabales > Fabaceae > Senna > Senna siamea. The sequence goes on from CM062357.1 coordinate 15,265,521, forward strand.
TATAAAATAGTTAAAATTAACATTATTTAATTTGGATTTGGATTTGGATTTGATTATTTATCTAAATAAATAGGTTTAAAAAATTAAGTTAGCATGTTGTTAATAAAATAATTGCAAAAGATAAAAGAAACCAATTAATTCTCTAAATTTTTATAAAAAATTACTTATTACTTGTTAAAAATTTTATAAAAAAATCATTAGTTACAATTTTTTTTAATAAAAACTAATATTTAGTTATTAGAAATTTTTTACAGAATTTGTTAAAATTTTAATTTATTAATATAATAATCATTATAAAGATTAATAAAATATTTATAATAAAAAATGTAAAAATAAAATAATAACATTGACAAATAAAGTAAGATGTGTTGGTTTTAAATTTCAATGAATTAGTCACATTTCAATAATTTGATAGAGGGCATTTTGGCCACAAAGAAAAAGTTACATTGAAAATCTACAAAAAGACATTAATTTAGATAAAGACTTTAAGAATAAGTAAATTTTAGACTAAAATATAAGATATTTTTATTTTTTAAAAGAGAAAAGTGTAATTTTTAAAATAAAAAAAATAATATAATTTTAAGATCTCTTAAAAAAAAAAGTATAATTTATTATTTTTGTTAACTTTTTACTCATTTCAAATAAATAAATATTTTATTAACTAATCCAATCAAACCTTAATTAATACTCTAAGAACACTTATTAGCAAAATTTTAGATACTATTATAATAAATGATAACTGTTTTTAGTTATAGCATACACCTGCTAACTTGAAGAAAAGTTATAAAACATTAAAATTAACTTAATGTTATTAGCTGTAAATTATATTTCCTAGAAAGTCAATAACTTGCAGTATTCCAAAGACCCAAAAAGCTACTTTCACAAACTTTCAGAGTAAGAAGACAACAATTAATAATGGGTTTTGAATTTGACTAATTTTCTAGTCTAAAGCAAAGCCAGCGTTTGTGCCCTCTTTTAACGCGCATATTCTTGACTCATTAACAAATTTGTTAAGTGCGGAATAGCTAAAGATCAATGACTAATTGACTTTATCTCACTTAACCTTTTTTTTGTTAAAAAAAATCCAGTTTTTATTAAAAAAAAATCCAGTTTTTATTAAAAAAAAATCCAGTTTTTATTAAAATATATAGCTAACATAATCATGCATACAGCAAATTCTTGCTCAATTACTTCTAAATGGAGGCATGTCCACCCAATATTGTAGAGAATTGTAGTTTACTCCTTATTTCTACAGAAACAGTCAATAGTGATTAAAAATATTATATTATATTACTCTAATCCAGTCCCAAACTTTACTGAGAGTGACAGAAATTGTACAGATTGGGTCCTATTTGATTTGAGCTTGGTTTGAGAGGTCAAATAATCATTTTTTTTGGATAAGTATATTTAAAATTGAATGCATTTGTGTTTCTGTAAAAATTTAATCTCAAAATAGACCATTTATCCCCTCAAATGTTGAAATTTCCAAATCTGCCCCAGTTTACTGCAGAATCTATAACACTAAACTTTCAGCTGAAAAAACCCAACCAAACCTTATTCAAATGATCTAAAAATTTTTGACAAGTAATTAAATCCTCTTTCCAAATTTTCATAAAAATTTGAGAAGAAAATGAGGCCATTAGAATGGCTTTTTTCTGACATATTTATGGAAGGACAAAAATGTAGCAGAAACAGGGCAAGTACTTATATGCTCACTTTAACAGCTTAAAAACCCAATTAAGGACATTTAAAAATTACCAAATACCCTATATTATTAATTTAGGGTTTAAATAAGTTATACACCAAAATTTATATTCCAAGTCTACCATTTGGCCTCTGATCAAGCTAGATTTTTCTTTAGGCACTAAACTGTCCTATTCTTGATTCAACGCCCAAATATGTTTGCAAAAATCAGATTCAGAGCCCTGTTATGTAGCTGAAATTTGGCATATATCTTCATCTAAGGCATAACTAAATAACATAAAAATTTGGGACTAAAATGAAATTATTTAATAGGTCAAAAATACCACATATCGGAAGTGGACAGATTATGCAGAAAACTGAACTATGGTTTAAACCAGCAACTTTCACATAGCTCCAAACATACGTAGGTATGTCCAATAAATATGAAAATTTTCATGCAACTTTATTTTCATAACATAAAGTTCCACACAAAATTTCAGAATTTGATACCATGGGCTCTAATTTAGCAATTTCAAGCCATATTACACATGTTTCCATCTAACTACTGTTTTAGCCTCGTTTGGGGAATCAAATGAACTGTAATCAATCTAGTTTTTTTTGTCAGCATTTATATAATCACCTAATCAAGCTTCACACCAATTTTCAGAATATGAGACCAAGAACAGCAATTTCAAGCATTATAAACAACTCATTATACCAATTTACATGATTTCACTTCATTGGTCATCAAACCAGCATACATATCTCATATATGTACAAAGGTTTATACAAAGGTTCATAATGTTCATAATGTTTATACAAAGGTTCTTATCCAAAAAATCACCCAAAACATAAAATTACATATTGAAATACACAAGTTCTGCTCCTTTACACATAACCCACTTCAGGTTTGTTCCATATGGATCTCTTTTGCTCTTTCACCTGGAAAATATATAATTGTGAAATATAATTAATATATATACGTAAATTATGTTATTTGTTTTAATTTTATCAATAAAATAATTTATTTTTAATATTGATCTATAAATTATTATATTTCATAATTTTTTAAAGATAAATTTGTTAATATTTTATATTAATTATATTTAAAGTTTACATAATATAATTGATATAACTTGTATATCTTTTTCTTTATGAATTTATATATAGATGAGTCATAATTTTAAAAAAATAATTATTTTAACTTGTTCTAGGTAAATAGGTTTAGGTTTAGAGATTTAGGAATTCAAAGCATTGGAAGATGAGAATTAATTTTGTTACTTGCTCAGGTCTAGGTTTGATTACAAAAATTATAGTATCCTACCTATATTTTACCCATAATCATCCCTAGTTTTGCAGCATGAATTCATCACAATTTTGCTAAGAAATACATCGATTTGCAACTAATTAACACTTTGGCAACCTTCAAATTGCATAATTATGTCAATAAGCACAAGTTTTTGGCCATACAAACACTACCTGAGAGGGAACTATGCACAATTCCTACCCAAGCTAGAAAACCATGAAAACTATAAGTGAATGTTTGAATGCACTTTTTAAAATTGTTTTTTATTTTCAAAAATATAAAAAAATATATATATGTGTTTGAGAACAAAAAATATAAAAAAATTAAAATTTATTCTAAATTCTAATTTTTTTTAAAATAAAAAATACAAAAAATAAGTATTTTTATTAATAGCATATACATAAATACATAAAAATATTACTAGTATAAATTCTGATAATTAATTTTATAAAATAGTTTTTAAAAATAAAAAAAGACAAAAAATCAAAAAATCCATGAAGTCATGAAGCTCAAGATACGCCAGAACAGCAAGCATCCATGTTAGATTTATATAGAAATTTGAATAAAATTAGTGAGAATTCATGAAACTAGATACCCTATGGATTTTGCAAGCTTCCAAGTTTGTAAGTAATGTTAAGAGGTGTTTTAATTTTTTTTTATTATAAAAATTTTTGTTTAGATTAAAAGGGAATAAAATTTAAAAATTTTATGGTAATTTTAGCAAACAATATAAAAAGAATTTGAAATTTTTCCTAACTAACTGAAATTTTTGAATTCCTTCTTATTTATTTTTAGAATATTAGTTATTTGTATTACTTTCAGTACATATATAAATATAAATACACTCTTATACACATACTAACATGAATATATGCATACATGTGTGTGTGTGTATTTATATATGTGTGTGTATGTAAGTACATATATATCTATATATATGTATATAGATATATGTATATATTTATTAATATACATAAATATGTATATAAATACATATATTAACACATTATAATTTATAAATATATTTATTATTTACAACAAAAATTTTATAAATATTATAGTTATTCAAATAAAAAAAATAAATTATGACAATTTATGATAATTTAAATTGTTTTCGTTTTAAATTTTATGAAATTGTACAATTCATGACAACCTAGGTCCCATTTTATACATATATGTATTATGTATTTATTAATATACATAAATATGTATATAAATACATTATAATTTATACATATATTTATTATTTACAACAAAATTTTATAAATATTATAGTTATTCAAATAAAATAAATAAATTATGACAATTTATGATAATTTAAATTGTTTACGTTTTAAATTTTATGAAATTGTACAATTCATGACACCCTAGGTCCCATTTTGAATTTTTTCACTAACGGTTAAAAAGAAACTCCATTTACTATCCTTTAAAATTAGTTTGTTGTTTTTTGAAACAAGTTAGGCCAAAAGTAATGGATTAGCCATTTAGCCTCAAGTGCATAGTTGGGTCCGAACCATCCCTAGCCAACGGTAGTGGAGATGGATGTTTGCGAGGACCATAGCCAGCCACTTCATCCACTATGTACAATCAATCAGTCGACATCACCATCAACCTTCAATTTCGCGTGAGAATGTTCCTTTTTCGGCTATTTTGTTTTGTTGAAGATATGCCCTACAAAGAGAGAAAATAAAAAGAAAAAGAAAAAACTAAAACAGACAATAAGTGATGGGGCAGGAGGAATATATCTTCTAAAATAATAACATTAGAATACGTTTAATGAAATTTTAGACCAGAGACTAGTGACTTTTTATTTTTTAAAAAGAGAAATGTAATTTTTTTAAATTAGAAAAAAGAGAAATATAATTTAAGCATTTGTCAAAAGATGAGATTGTAATTTTTTAAAGAATTAAATTATGCTTATCTTTCTACCAAAAATATATTTATGTTTATTTAAGATTGGTGCACCAAATTAAACCAAAGTAAAGAGAATAAGTAGAAACCTCCTATATCTAAATTTGAAAATTTTTAACTATATAAAATGTCTAAAATACCCTTTTTTACATAGGCTTTTTGCCTTCTCTGTCTTTGATTTTAACTGTGTTTCACCTGCTTTCCCACTGAAATTCAACTTCTTGATGCTTTACTAATTCAAGAATCTCCCTTTAGAACAAGTTTGGAAAAATATATTCAATAATCCTCAAAATTCACGATCACTAAAAACTTATAAATATTATGGAATCACATTAACCATATAAAATGGTGGACCTCATTCTCAAATGAGCAAAAACCCAGAAACCTTACAATGCTCCAATTTGATTATCCAAAACTACTGAAGAAATTTAGAGCTTTTCAATTCAACTATTCTTTTTCACAACTACTAGGAGCCATGACAGACTAAATAGTTTTATACTTTATCTCAGTTTATTTTCCGAGAATTTAGCATTTACATAATATAATATTAAATAATTTTTTATTAGAGATAATTTTATTTAAGATATTATTAAATAATACAAATACTTTTCATAATAAAAATTTAAATATTTATCACATTATAAAAGACTAATTTTATTAATTAGGTCACACTTTTGTTTAGTTTTATATTAGAAGAAAATGAGAGAGTACTACGGAGGCATTAAAAAATAGAAGGGCATTTTTGCGTTTTTAATACTAAAATTTTAAAATTCAGATTACATAAGGTTTATTGTAATGAAACTAATAGGTAAAGGGATCAATTATTATTTTTCTTAGATTGGTGGACATTGCAATTAAAAGTAAAGATGAAAATAGATAAATATAATTTAAAAAAAATTGTGGAAGATTTTAGGACGGCGTTTGGTATACTATAATTTTGAATTTGTTATCCCACGTATTTTGATATCTTGGATGTCAAGATTGGATAATGTCAGTGTTTATTATCCTTATTTTTTTTATGGCAATAAAATTCATAATAAAATTTATTTATAAAACTAAGTATCTAAAATATAATGAATAAATTATTAAACAAAATATATTATATAAGTTTTTTGTTTTTACAAAGTAGAAGGAAGAAATTACATATATATATGAACTTTTAAATTTTATTTTCATCCAAAAATGTATAAATAGTATAAATTTTTAAATTTTACATTATTTAAAGTAAAAATAATATATTATAAATAGCATTAATTAAAATTTATAATTAAATATGTATATATATTTTAGGTAACTAATATATATATATATAAAAGATACCACCAATTTATTAAACTAAATATTGATATCATCAATATCATAATATTTTATACTATAATTAGTATCTAAAACAAAATACCAAATACTTGCTAGATTCATGAGTAAACTAAAAAAATGAACTGAAACTAAGATATCCAAATTAAACGAAACCAAAATATAAGTATCGAAGTTTGGTAATTATTAATTATACTAGTGGTGTTTTGATATCTTCATTAGAATCTACCGACCACTAGTGGCCACATTAATATTATGTAGAATGATAACAAGCATCGTACTGTGTGGTCCTGCTTTAATATATCCACCTCAAAAGCCTATGCCTCTAAATAATTTAAAATTTTTAGTACTTCCATTATACTCCATGTGCTCAATTGAAGGCTTCTTTATGCTTTAATTTTGATGATCAGATACTTATGGATAAGTGATGGATAGCTCAATCATAAATTAATCAATGTCATAAGATCATGAAGTGAGATTAGACCTATTATAAAATACTCTTAATTCTTATTATTACGTTTTTTTCATAAATATTTTTTACTAAACACAATACTAATTATAGTTAAACACTTTTTTAACAAATATTTAATTTTAATTTATCATATTGGAAATGATTAATTACTAAATTTTTACATTAAAATTCAGAGAATATATATAATTAAAAATGTAGTAAAAATTTATATTTCCTCGATATTTATTAATAATTAATTAATTAATTACATCTATAGATGATAAGGTATTAGATATTTTCAAGATAAAGAAAATGCTGGATATACATAAGGCACACTGGTGATGAAAGTAATTCACACGTTTGATCGATGTTAATTAATATATATAAGTTTCAGATTAGCTTCAAAAATCATAAACATGCAGCAACAATTATTCTCCACCATATAATATTTGCGTTTGTATCAAGGAATATTATTTAGCTTTATCCATATCTAATGCATGATCTCTCTCTTACCCAATCAAATCTAAATCTCTCACTTGTTTTTCAATCATGCAGAGATTAGTTTTAAATTTGAATTCTTTAAATTAAAAAAAAAATTATTTTTAAATAAAAACTTTAATTTTTAATTTATTTAGAGTGATATTTTTTATATTTTTTAATTTTTAAAAAATATATTATTTTTTAAATTTAAAGGTTCTAAAAATTAAAATCGTTAGTTTCTCTCTCTTCGATTTGCTTATCTCATCATTCTAACTCTTAAATCATTACTCATTGAACGAATCAATGAATAATGAATGGTATCTAAAACCGCGTACGTACAATGTTGAAGAGGCTGCTAGCTATTTGAGTGACATCTACAAGTTCAATTAATTAATTAATACTTTATGAATGTCTTAGCTTCGACGAACATGGATTTAACCCTAATAAGATGATTAAGAATCTAGATTATGCTATATGGATGACAAAAGAGTATAAAAACTTGTACTGAAAAGGTGCATATGAAAATGAAATGAATAGAAAAGAAAAAGTTTTGACATGAAGCAAATTAAAAATATATATATTACCTGCAATCTTCTTAAAAAAGTGATTGGAAATTATTGTGTGATATTTCTTTTTTATTTTGTCTTTATTTATGATCGATATAGAAGGTGATAAGGATAAGGAAAGAGCATTAATTTGCGTAATCCAAAAGAATTAAACAAGGAATTTGGTTGGTAGAATTTCTTTTTATTAATTTGGGTTTTTTAAAAACTCAAAAGCACTCTGACAATTATAAATGTTAAATGTACTAATTGATAGTTTAAGCGTCTACTAGATATGGTCTATTTATGACGTGTTTTGTAGTTTACAATTATGTTCATTTATTAATTTATCCATGTCATCATGTACTAAAAAGGCAATAAATAACGTTTTCAATAAAAAAAAGTACACTTTTTTTTTAATATATATATATATCTCTCTCTCTCTCTCTTTAGTGATAGAAGAGAGATCAACGATAATATTCATTTAATTATTTGCGAATATATATATCTCAACTGGACAATTATATGCCATTCATCAGTACTTTTGAATTTGTGCATTTTCTTTTCCTTTTCTTAATTTTTAGAATATTAATAAAAAAATTATTGAAATTGACATAATTAATGTTAGGTTCTCTCGGAACAGATGGTACAGAATTGAACGAGTGAGTAAAATTTGAAGCTTTGTTGCCTATTAATTATATACCTCTCTCTGCATGCCCCAGAAGCATTTATTCTCCATTTTTTGTAAATGTTTTTAATTGATTTTCAAGAAAAAAATTAAATTTGAATTCTCTTGCTTATATAAGAAAATAATATAATGTTTTCATATTATGTAAGAAATAAACAAAAATTAATTTAGTTTTATATATTAATGTTCTCAGTGCCAAGCTTAAATGTTAATGAAGTTTTATATATTAATTACTCTGTCCTAATTAAAACTCATAAACAATAAGACAATAATTTCTTATTTAAAAGAGGTATTTCACGATTTTTTTTTTAAAAAAATTCACTCATGATTTCACTTTATTGAACCTTTTTTCTTTCAAGGTGAAAGCTTCATCTCGTAAAACGACTTTTTATAAAGAATTGCTTTTACTTGTAATAAGACGTGCTTTTTGTTCCTAACTTCATGGTGATCCTCTAATTTTGCTTTTAGCTTAAGATGTGTAATCAACCATAGAGAAGATTACACCATTGTCAATTCGTATGGAGGCGGAAGAAATTCAGTATTAATTAACTCTTTTAAGTTATTCATATAATTTACAAATTTTAGCTATATTTTTGCTAATAATATATATATATATATAGCATGAATGTTGACTTGTTCATTATTGCATAAAATATTTTAGTCAAATACTATTGGCAATTTTTATTTTCGAGGTTGAGATTGAAGAAAAAAATTATTCAATATAGAATTTTAAAAATTTATACAGCATTTTTCTTTTCAAAAAAACTGACGGTTCAATCCCTTTCAAATTGACTAAGGTTGGATTAATTCATTTCATATGTACCTATTAATTTATAAATTTCTGCTCATTTAATTAGTATATATGTGTTATTTGGATTAATTAAATTTGGTGTTAAAAATGGATTAGGGAATATTGAATTTTTGGTATGGTGATGAATCGGACAACGAAATCATATTAATTATTTCTCTTATATTTAATAACAAAGCAAGCAAGCATATAAGACATGACAAAGTAGAGGAAGCAAAAAATTTGAGGGATGTATATATAGTGATAATTAATAATGAGAGATGGAGAAAATAAAAATCCTTAAAAGAGAAAGAGAGTAATGTATGTTTCAATAATGATTGTATCATTATCATTGAATTTAAAGTTGCTTCACAATTTCGTCTCAATGAATTAGCATTACTCATAATGATTTGGGTTAAAAGAAGCAAAGCGTAAGTTGTCACTTTCTTGTCTCTATAAAAAATTTCAAATCAATCAAACTCAGTTGTAATAACGAGTACCAACCTGTGAGGATTCGCTTATGCGTTCATTTTTCGTCAAAATCATTAAACATGCATATTCCTACCAGTATTGATACATTGAACCCTAAGAATTTACATAAATATTCCTAACAGTATGGATACATTGAACCCTAAGAATTTACATATACTTTTTTCACATTTACTGATTAGATGGTTTAACTTAATTTCCAATCAAATAATAAAATATGGTATTTAGTTTATATAAAAAGGTAAATATTAAATTAATTTAATATATATTTTTATGTTATATATATCATTTATTCAAAGATAGCATTTTCAACTTTTCAAAAATTATTTTAATTTTGTCCTGAAATCCTTAGTTACTTTCTTCCTAATCAACACATATATACATATAGAATGCAAAATGCATTAATTTTACTTACCATTTCAAAAAAAAAAATTGCCCTGAGATAATTAATTCAATGTATTTAATTAAATACTAGATTTTATCATATATTAATTTCATCATAATTATTGAAACTTATTTCATTGAGGAAAAAAGAAAGTCAAAGATAAGGAAAACACTAATGGCAATTTTTGTTGCAATACTAATTAATGATATTGAACAATTGTAATAATTAAAGACAGAATTTTTGAAATCATTTTTGTTTGTTTGATCATTGATGTTATTTACCAAGTTTGCAGTTCAATTAACGAAAAGGATTCATAAGTCTCATATTGAAATTTGTAAAAATATATATAAAAAAAACTTGGACTCCTCCAATTAATGCTCTCTCTATATAGCTTCTCTGTTAATATGTAAAGTGAATGTTTCGGTCTCCGTTGACCTCTTTCTCTTGAGAGGTTTAGTGGCTCAGTCTTGAATCTCTGACACTCACTCACTCCATACTCATGCTGTAACGCGGCCTGCTCCTTGACTTCAACACTCCTCACTCTCCGTGACATACACGTGCCTATTCTGTGACTGGGCAAAAAAGCTTCTTGTCGTTATCTCTACATTCATTCTTCTTGTGTGCCTCCGCCTTACGTCAGACATTCCTTCTTTCTCACTCCGCAGCCGTTTTTCAGTTACTCTCTCTCTCTCTTTTTCTTCCACCACCGTCCACTTTCTTCTCTTGTCATCATCTTCTTCTTCTTGTATATATAAATAAATCGCATGCAAATAGCACAGAAAACAACCATATATAGTGAGCTCATTCTAAGCCTCTCTTTTTCTACTATGAGACTCCCACTCAGAGCTTCTCACCAACCATCTACTTCATCACCTTATAACACTCGTTTCGATTCTTTTCAATTTAAAGCGGCTGTGGCCTCCGCCTCTGCCGCCACCACAAATTTGCCATTCAAAAAGTCTCAGCTGTCGTGGAGCCGACTGAAGCATGACTCGCCGGCGCAATGCAACTCGCCGAAGCTGGGCCACAAGTGGAAGCAATACCAAGGAATAAACAACTGGGACGGCATGCTTGACCCTCTTGACGATAATCTTCGCCGGGAAATCTTGAGGTATGGTCACTTTGTCGAGGCTGCTTATCGCTCTTTTGACTTTGACACTGCTTCTCCTACTTATGCCACGTGTCGCTATCCCAAGAGCTCGCTTTTGACCCGATCCGGTGTTCGTAACTCCGGTTACCGGATAACGAGGAACCTCCGTGCCACTTGTGGGATTTGCTTGCCTAAGTGGATTGATAGAATGCCTCTGATGAAGTTTAGTTTGTCTAGTTGGATTGGTTACGTGGCAGTTTGTCACGACAAGGATGAGATTGCTCGCTTGGGTCGTCGCGATGTTGTGATCTCTTTCAGAGGTACTGCCACTTGTTTGGAGTGGTTGGAAAATGCACGCGCCACCTTGACAAATTTGCCGGATGACATGGATCGTAAAGGTAGTGGAGCCATGGTGGAAAAAGGGTTTTTGAGTCTTTACATGTCGAGAACTTCGAGAACTCCAAGTTTGCAGGCGATGGTGAGGGATGAGATAAAAAAGATTATTCAGTCCTACGGTGATGAGCCACTTAGCTTGACGATCACGGGTCACAGTCTTGGCGCCGCACTCGCGATTCTCAGCGCGTATGATATAGCCGCCACCTTCAAGGACGCGCCCATGGTTACGGTGGTGTCTTTTGGCGGGCCGCGCGTGGGGAACGAGAGCTTCAGGTGTCGGTTGGAACAAAGTGGGACCAAGATTCTGAGAATAGTGAACTCCGATGATGTCATTACGAAAGTGCCGGGGTTCGTGGCCCGAAATGATGACGTGACAGACAGCGGAGTGGTCCACGCTGGAACACTGTCAAACTGGTTGCAGAGGCGCGTGGAGGACATGCGCTGGGTCTATGCTGACGTAGGCCAAGAGTTGAGACTAAGTAGCAGGGAGTCTCCATACCTCAAGAACTTAGATCTTGCCACGTGTCATGATCTCAAGACGTATCTTCACTTGGTAAATGGTTTTGTGAGCTCTACGTGCCCTTATAGTTCAAAACCCACACAGTATACAGCCCAAGCTTGGCTTTGATTTTTTTTTCCCCTCAAAATATCATTTTTGAACAGAAGAAGCTCAGGTTTTGTAAAGATTTAGATTTTCTAAAATAAAAAAATAGTGAAGTAATGGAATGTAAAGAAAGAAGAAAAAATATAAATTATAGACTCATTTTGTATATATTAATATTTATTTATAATTTTTTTGATACTTCACTATGTTATCTTTTATCCTCATTTTTTAGGATCTAAATCCAATTTTGTAACGTACATGCGAAAACGGAATGACAAATTGTTTAGTATAAAAAAATGACAAATTGTCAACCAATTGAAAGTAAAAATATATAGTTGAAAAGGGTATACAGGGAAGTTTTCGCCCTTTATGTCTCATCCTTCCTTTTATTTTTAAAAATATACACAAATTTCTCTTTAAAATATACTTTTCATATTTTGAAAATTCCAAGAACAAAAAAAAAAAGAAGAAGAAGAAAAGAATCTAGCTTTAAGTTTTCTAGGCCAATATAATTCAATCCACCTAGAATTATACTAAATATACTCATTCAACTTGTAAAACACCACATTCAACTTAAAAACAGAAAGTTAACTTCATAAATGTCCACACTACTTTAAAATTTAAATTATTTATTTATTTTTAAAATTCATATTATTTCTTATAATATGGCACAGCCCATTGATTTAAAATTAATAAGAGTAGTTAAACTATTAAAAAATGCATAAAAAGAAAACTTTGGACAAAATTAATGCCCTAGATACTAATTGAAGGTTAAAATTGAAACATACAAATAATATAGAGATGAGAGTTAAACCTATATTCATCTAGCTGCTAGAAGCTAAAGAATTACAAATAAAATTAAATTGAACAATATATTTAATATGAGAGTTGTATATATATAGTATTTGTGAAAACAATAGCAGCAATGTGTTTTTGTGAAAAAAATGACTGAGAAAAGGAACGGACAAAAAATAAGAATATATATGTATAATAGAAATTTAATATAATTAGTTACAATAGAGAAATATATGAAATTTAATTAAAATAATATTTTTAACATATTAAACTTTTAACGGTTAAAGTTGCTTTTAAAAGTATTCAGAAAATATTAAAAAAGAAAATACCCTCTTAAATAATTTTCATTCAGACAATTATAGCATATGAATGACGCCTGTTCTGACATAAAAAAGCACTTCTCCTATGAATATCGCTTTAAATCTCTAATTAATTCAGGCCAAAAAAAATCTAATTACTAATTATACAAATAGGTAAAAATGACCACAAATTTTCATTCGGTATTTTCTAGATTGCTTACTTTAAATAATTTGGAAAATATAAGGTTAAATCCAAAGTTTTGAAAATTTTGATTTTGTTAGTATAATGAATAAATATTAAAAATAACATTTCTAAAATTTTAGATTAAACTAAATTCAAGTTCTCGAGATGGCCATGCCTCAAACAATGTAGCTAATTAAGTCATTTTTACCTTTTTTGATTTGGAATCGCATTTTTTAAATTTTGTTTTCTTGAATAATTTTGAAGATTGCATATTGGTCACATATGCATCCAATTTGAGAAGGAAATGACATGTGGATCATTTTTACCACTTATTTCTCTATAATTGATTTATTTTAAAATTTTTTTACATATTTTATTTTTATTAAAAATTTTGATAATAAATATATAATTAAAAAAGTGTAGCTAATTGAGTCAACTCCATGATTAAGTTAATTCAGTAGCTTCGATATGGGGCCATAAAAAAAGTCATCATAAGTAATCATTTGGATTAAGTTAATTCAGTAGCTTCCATATTTTATACTATCATTATTTTTGTTTTTTTTAAGAAAAGGCCATCCAATGACAATTTCTAAAATTAGTAAAATAAAATAGGTTTCTCTAACAACCAGCAATTTTAAGGCAATGAGTAATATTTTTTTATAAATTAATATATAGAGTATTTAATAATTTAAAATATATAAAAATAAACAAAAATAATAATTTGTATTGTAAAAAAATTTTATCAACAAATCAAAAGAAACATTTAATAAATGATGTATGATACTGATTAGTAAAATTCAAATAAAAGTAATCATATTTTATTATTTAAAACCATAAAAGATTAATTAATGTGAATTAAAAGGGAAGAGAAATCATATTATATGTATTGATATGATAGATCATCTTATTTGCTCAATTTTGGTTCGTTTACATAAGGAGATATATATATATATATATATATGTATATATGTGAGTGCATATATTGGAGCAATATATATTGATGAGTATATGAAATAATGATTTAGTTGAAAGAAATTAAAAGTAGGTTGGATGGAGATTGATGGATGAATATGGGTCGTATGTACAGTGTCTCCAATCATGAGTTGGCAGCATGCATTATGATCCTAGCCACCAAGGAACTTGGAACCTTATTTTACATGATCATTATGGTATGGCCACACCCATATTCATTCTTGAGGTTAATTCCTAAAGAAATTAAGAAAAAAAAAAACTCAGTACAGTGAACTACTATTTTTAATTCTAAAATATAATGATTTTGTAAACCTTTGAGCACTTCTCAATTTGATTATTTGGAATTGGCAAACCAAATTATGATTGTAGGTTTCCAATTGGATTCATTTATTATATTTAATGTATCTCAATACAATAGAATTCTATTTTTAATAAAAATACCTGTAAAAAATTTTTTTTTTTATCTTAAGATGAAGAAGATATAAAATTAAAGTATTTAAGAATGAAAAATGATATATATGTATATATATATTTATATATGACTTTGGGATGACATTAAAGAGTTGAAATAAATTGATGATAATGATTAGATATCTAGAAGAAGGAAGGGACAGTTAAAGTATGTGGAAAATATATTATTATTATTATTATTATTATTATTATTATTATTTTAACTTTATAATTGGAGATAACCAAACACTAAATATGTTTATAGCAGTTTTCTTCAATTCTAGTCAAATTTCAAATCTTCAAGCAAAGCTAAGATCTAATTTTGACTCATAGTTATCTTAACATTGAAAATGATCCATATGTTCTTGACTGTAATAATCAATTGACTTACATATATAAAGTTACTTCTAATTAAGATCCTATGAAAAGGAGGGAACAAGGAAAATGGGGTAATTTAAAGTACGCCATTCAATTTTCATGTATTAATTTTTTTATTGTATATAATTTTAACCAAAATAATCATATAAAAGTTCTCCTTTACTTACATTATAAATTATATATATCCTAAATAATGTTATAATTTTTTAAATGTCGTTATTATCTTAGGATAGTGTTAACATTTAACAATAAAATTATTTATAATTATAATATTTATATAATTATTTTTTTATTAAAAATTAAATGTAAAATACTATAAAATATTTAATTATTAATTAATTAAACAAACTACACTATGTTATAAATGACATAGTTTAAATTAAAAGAGAACAAATTATATTGAGCTAAAATTTGATAAAAATAAATTATAATTTGTCAAAGAAAAAGTTATAAACAAGTATATATATTTATATTATAATAATTTTAGGTCTTTTTGATAAGTGATATTACAAAATATTATATTTTTAATATAAAATATAACATCAAATATGTAATATGAAAACATAAAAATAATTAAAAAATTATAATAGATGAATGAATTAAATAATTTTATATTATTTAATTTATTATTTTAAAATTATAATAATAATTATTTTAAAAATATAGAATAAAAAACATATACATTTATACATAAAAACCTCTAATATAAAAAAAATTCTCGCACATATACATTAAATATTGCCCCTAAAAATTTATCCGATCCCACAACACATCCTTGAATATAGATAAAGTAGCGTTATTTGTGTTGGTTAATATTTTGATGGCAAATATAACATAGACACTTTCTAGTGAAATGACTACTATCAACTAGAGGTGACTATTTTTTAATAAAGTTCCATTATACTATCGTACTTTTTGCGTGATACTGATATGTGATTATACCAATGCTTGTTAATTTTTTCATTTATTTCTTTAAATCAATGAGCATATGAATGACTTTTAGCTTTTATAATGATTTCCAGAGGCTTCAGCATATCCCACTGTTTATGAAAATTACAAGTAATAAAAAAGATAAGATATGGACTGTTATCCGATCT
Organism: Senna siamea; assembly: GCA_031216115.1. Taxonomy (NCBI): domain Eukaryota; kingdom Viridiplantae; phylum Streptophyta; class Magnoliopsida; order Fabales; family Fabaceae; genus Senna; species Senna siamea. The sequence goes on from CM062357.1 coordinate 15,281,822, forward strand.
TGCTTATTGTTTCTCCATTCTATTGTTTTTTCAATTGATTAGAAAAATTACAATTCCACCCAAATAATAGCAGGATGAATAAATGCTATTTCTTCAATGTCACACACACATGATATATATATATATATATATATACTAATCAATTAAATATATATAATTAATATTTATTAAAATAATAAATTACTCTTCCCTTTTAAAAACTTATACTCCTCTCTTTTAAAAAATTAAAAAAATTATAATTTTATTTATTTTAACTAAAATATGACATTATTAATTTTTTTTAAAAGATTATAATTTATTAAAATACACATTTTAAAAATTATTGTTTAATTTAGTTAAAAATAAAAAAATTATTTTATTTTAAATTTAAAAAACTTTTTTTAATTAGTCAAATATATATTTAATTATAAAAATAATAAACATAAGGTATTTTGGTCAAAAAGATAAAATTATAACTTTTTTTATCTCAAGAGAGGGAAATATAATTTTTCAAAATAAAAAAATAATATAATTTTAAGATCTTTAAAAATATATATAATTTACTCTTATTAAAAAAAAAGAGATTAAAACCCACTGGTTGATATAATAGATATTTTGTTATTATCGAGCTTAGATCTTGTATATAAAGATATATACTATTTCTATTAATTATAATATTCCAATCAAATCAAGTCACATTAAACGTCAAAATTTAATGATTTTTCATATACGAATGGGATGAAAGATAAGAACACAGATGAGTACAAATTTGGACATGATTTATTTAAAAAAGTGATGATAAATATATAAATATGAATTTTTGAAAAGAAGGGCATAGGAGTAAAAAACACAGGAGTGGGTTCTAGGCACCAAAGATTGTTGGAAGTGGGAAGAAGAAGTTAGGTGAAGGTGGTACACGCGAATGGTTGAAACGAGTAGAGTGCGTGTGCGTGTGTATCTAAGGTCATTGACGAAATAGGAGCATAAGTTTTTGATGTTGCACATTTGGAGGACAATATTCACCCAAAGTGATATATGCACAAAAACACACACACACTCACTCACTCATATATCTTCTTCAATGGAAAAATACAGCTCCAATGTGGACATGCCATTACTAATTTATGCCCTACCCTATATAACAAACTTGAAAGCTGCTCCAAATATTATTGATTTTCATGAAATAAAATGTTTCAAAATATATTCAAATACTTAATTAATCTTCATACGAATATTTTTATTGGACTAGGATCATCCTAAAACTACAGAGATATTCAATATCAATACACTCCGTAAATTTAGATATTCTAGAAGTTGATGATCCCAGTTTTTCATCGAACATAATTAAAATCTCCACAAGTTAAATTAGAGAGATTGTGGTACAGGATTTTCCTTTTTCCCTAGTGGGACTAACATATACAAATGATAATAACATTAGGGGAATGCCATGTAACTCGGTCATGGCGTCGATTCCCTGAAAGGTATTGCTATAAATAATGATGTTCACGTGTGAGGTGTCCCATACAAGTCGAACACCCTTGCATATCCCATTGGGTCGACTTTCAAGTTCATGATCTCAGTAAGCAACACAATATTTGGACAGTGTCTGCCTACAAAATAAGAGAAAACTCTCCTCAAGTTTATGCTGCCCGCGCCTCTCACATTCCAATCCAAAGTTTTGATCCGAAGAGTTCGAATCAGAATTTGAATTACAAGATTCAACTTTATGACTGGGCATACCCTATTCACAGTTAAACAATGGTCTGCATTCCAATTCATAATCTAACATCTATGTTGCAAGCTTTAGCTAGGTTGTGACACAGACATCAATAGCTTTGATTGCCCATATTTTTATAATCGATTTTTTTAGATGTTTCTTGCATGACTGTAAAAAAAAAGAAAAAATTAGGTTCACGGGACCAATCTAATCCTTATAATAAAAGGTGTAGAATCATAAAAATAGGGGCCCATGTTCACGTAAGACCTTTAGCCTAGCCATGCCCAATAGTGTGTTTGTAAAGCCCGGTCTGTGTCAGCCCCATAGGCCTCATTTTTTATTTTAAGAATTTTGTATCATAAAATAACATATAATTTATATTAATATATAATATTTATTTTTAATATATTTATATATAAAATAAATTATACATATAAATTTTTTAGATAAAATAAAAATTATTAAAAAAATTCACAAATCGATTCATCTTAACTCAAGATTTGTTAAAGGTTAGGTTGAGTCATACCAAACTCGATCTAATTTTATAAATAAAAGTCTTTGGTGAGATGAGATGAGTGTGACCTGGCCATTTTGACACCTGATCCTATGATTTTGCTTGTAATCTAGTAGGAGATGAAGGTGCTGTGGTTGATCAGTTGTCCTAATGCTAGAAGAATCTCGTTTACACTATGCTTCGGTGGCTAATTGCAGTGGACGACTGCACAAGGATCAGTCCATTTAATTTCAGTGCTCTCATACAAGCTCTGACCTCGTGGCTGGGGATTGTGAAGAGTTGAGCTAGCTGGGGTTCCCAAACTATCTGTTGGTATAAAATCCTTGTTCACCATATGACCCGTTGACGTCTAATGATTCCAATTCAAATCAGATAACTGAGGTTCCCAAGAAGGAGCCATGAGTTGGAACCACCGTTGGGTCTTACTGATTACAAATCATTCTCTGAAGACTGAAGAGTACCTCCCTGCATCTAGAGGGTGCTTCTTGCCATTGAAAGGGTTTTGATTTTATAGACTCAAGGCTTCTATTAAATGCAGATTTTTTTCATGGGCTCAGACGCAAAAAGGTAACTACACAAGTTTTTCTCCGTAGAAAGAAAACTTGTGGGCTTAAGGTTCAAATGCTCCTTATAAGATTCAAATTTATCGCCGAATTTGTGCAAATCTTCCCCTTCCAAGGGTTGGCGGTGAGAATCCATCGACGACGACTAGTTTTTTCTTACTTTTTGATTCCTAATTGTTCTCCATTTTGGATTCATCGTCTCTTAGGGATTTACCATTGATTTGATTTCAATTGTTGGAGGCGATTTCTCAATTAAATTTTTAATTAATGGAATGTGTTATCTCACTTATCCCACTTCGCCTCAATTCATCAATGACTACTCTATCATACTTTTTTTGAATTGTCAATCATGCCCTTGGATGTTTACACATTGCAACGTGTGAAAATTTGATTCCACCAATTGGCATTTGCTTATTGAAAAATAAAAAGACATATACCTCCTCCACTTAGATTTGGTAAGAAGGCCCATTTGGCGGAAATTGTCACAATCTGAAAAAAAAAAAATTTATATGTAAATAAAGCACATTGTACAATTTTATCTAATGCAAGTCAAAATCATGATGACTTCCTCTGCACTTTCTACAACTATTATGGGACCAGAATCCTCAAAAATCACAAAGGACCATTCTGCCAAATTTATAGTGAACAAAAGAAAAAGAGGATGCGACAGCGAGCTCAACCTCCCATTCATAAGCTTCCCACAAGACAATATTAAAAAAAAAAAAAACTAACATGAAATATGAAAAATATCTATGTATGCCATGAGAGATAGAGTATAATTAATATTCATTGGGCGATTAATAAAAAAGTAGTAAACAAAACTGGACACGTTCTTCCTTGTGATGAAATTGATCCCATGGAAGTATTTTTAAGGTTCACTCATTCTTTGTTGTAGATGGTCTGATTGTAAAATGTGGTCCATGGACAAGATTTCCAATTAATAGTACAAGCAAATATGAAAGATCCTAAAGTGGCAAGAAATTTTATATTACAGTAAATTTTAGATAAAAATATACATTTTTTATTTCTTGTACTTGGGTATTTTTTTTGTTTATTTAAACAATTTTTTTATTACGTTCATTATTTTCAAAATTTGTTGCAAATTTATCGCCAAGACATGCTTTTTAATGGTTTATTTGAATGATGAAAATGAATGAAATAGAACGAAAAATAATGAAAAGGAAAAAAGTTTTCATTGATGAGAAGTTTTTAAAATGAAAAAGAAACTTTCATCCGTATCACATCATTTGGCTGGCATTCAATTGCATACTTATTTTTTTTAATTTTTAAATATAAATAATAAATAATAAATTATTTTTTAAAATTTTTTGCTTAGCTACATCATTTCGTCGTTAATTTTCCCATGTGCTTGATAAACATCATGAGGTCGCTATTCGATTTCCTTTGATGTTCATGCATTTCGCTTAATTTCAGAAGAATCTGGAGCGGCCCGGAAGAACTTGTGATGCTTATGACATTTCTTTTTTTCCGGAGATTTAGTTCATGTTTAAAATAAATATCTCATTGCTACTCATTTTTATAAGATTCATCTAAAATTTTTATATTTTATATTTGAGATATTATTAAATATTAAATATAATTTTTTTAAAAAAATTTAATTTTTAATTTATTACATTATGAGAGACAAATACTCTTTTTATTAGACTTAATTTTTGTTAATATAACATTTGTCTAAAAAATATTTGACTAGATCATAAAGTTTTTTTGTGAAAATTAAAAAATTATAATTGATTTGTATATATATAAAACAAGGATCAAGAAAATGATCTTTGAATTATTTTAGAGAAAGATAAAAAAAAAATAAAATTAATATATATGAATAAAAATTTATTTTTAATTACAGAGAATTATTAAAAAAAAAAATTATGATAGATAAAAATGAAAAAAACTGTATACATGTACCTGACTCTACCTTGTTGTCGTTTGGTGGCAAATGTCCCGGTCAGCAGTACTTGGCCCTCGTAACATTGAGATAAGGGGAACTATTTATTAATCATACTTCTGACGATAAGAATACCAAAAAATGAGCCTGATATTATTACTGTCTGAAAATAAAATCTCTACAATGTCAAAGCCCTAAATGCCTCTATAAGCGCAATGTGGCTCTAGGAACCTCGAAAATGACAAAGGCAAAATGATGGAACTAAACTTGTGTTTGCCACCATAAGAAATTTTTTGTAACTAAAATAGAAACTTTACAGTGAAATTTAGTATAAATAATGATTATAAGATGACATGAATGCTAGTTTAATCTATAGTTATTAATGACGCGCTACTGCCTGCGTCACTGTCAATTGCTCAAGTGTGCCTTGGAGGATGGAGCAATGCAGTGGTTATCACATTATTAATTTCATTTGGTCGCCATTATTAATGGCCTGCACAATTGAGTTATTCTGAATTAAGACTTTTTTTTATATATACTCAGCTAACTCTGAGTTTTTTTTTATTTTATTATTCTGATTATTTTTTTACTTATTTTTTTTTTAATTTTTGATTATTTTTTAACCTAAATTTATTTTTTAATTTTCTAATTATTTCTTCCATAATTCTTTTTCTTCTTCTCTATTGAGTTATTGAGTCTTTCTTTCCCTCAATAGCCAATATTTTTTCTCACAACGTTGTTCTCTCTCATATAAGGTTATTATTATTATTTTTTTTTCATATGTCATTTGAGATTAAGATATTAAATGTAAGATAAAATCACAAAATACTTATTAACTATAAATACTTGCTTGTGAATTGTAACATTATTTGAGATATACTTCGATTACTAAAATTTTATGACATAGGAGAATGATTGGAAAACTAAAACTATGAGAATTATTAGAAGATAAGAATATATTATCTTCTATTGACTATATAAGTACCTTCCTCAACGGAATGTAGTAGAAAGTAAGATCAAAACTACCATCGATACGATGAGATTTGTGATGTTAAAATTTAGAGTAAATTATTATCTCTGAAATATATAATTTATTTTAATTTAATTTTTAAATTATAAAAATATTTAATTTAATTTTTAAAATATTAAATTGAGACATAAAAAATATATAATATTTATACATAAAAATTAAATTAAGATATAATATATATTTTAAAAATTAAAACAAATTATTTTTAAAAAAATTAAAATAATAATTTACTCTAAAATTTAAAAAGTTACCTAAATCTTTTTTGTATAAAAGTAGTTACTTGTGCTTATCCAGTTTATAATTTGAGTAGTTGTCCAACAAAAAATGTTCAAGAAAAAGCACCTGAGAAAGCTAAAGCTGAAGGAGACAATCAATTCGTGATTTGAAAATTTTTAGATGTTATTTACACCCATATATTTGACCAATTGAAAAAGAGCTATCAGTGGGAATTTAAGTCTGTTCTTTGCTGTTCAACGTGTTGCTACTGCTAGCTTCAGTTTGCGCCTAACAACATTGCAGAAGCCAGAAGGTCGTTGAGTCTGCGTGACAACATTTTCCCTTTTTTTTTTTTTTATCTTTTTAAACAAAAATAAGAAAATTGTTTAAAACAAAAAAATTACCGACTGTTGTTTTATTTTTTTTATTTTCTAAAATTATCTTATAAAATTAATTCTAAAAATATATACTAATATATTTCTATGCATTTATATACATGGCATTAATAAAAAAATTATTTTATATTTTCTATATTTTATAAAATTAAAATTCAAAATATCTTTTAATTATCCTATATTTTTTATTTTCAAAACATAAATTTTATTTTTTATAAAAAAATAATTCAAATAATTTTTTATCTTTAAAAGCTAAAAATAATTTTTCAAAGCTATACAATCAAACGTGCCATTTTGTAACTGCTGAATTCTGAGGATCAGGGATTGTTATAACGTTGAAGTCTTCCTTTTCTTGGTCCGAGGAGAATTTCGCATTTCTATTATCGCTTCTACTATCAAATCTCATATGGCTACCTCTCTCTTAACATTGCCCAGCCCCTCTTTGAAATGCCTATTCTGTATTCTAGTACTTGAATTCCTTCGTTCTAGTATTCACCATTCCAAGTGATGATCACTCCTCTAATACTAAATGATGAACTCTGACAATACCGGTATTATTCTTAATTCAAAATAGTAAAGCAATCCACCCGAAACAGAGGAGGGGGTGAGAGTGTGCAGTACAATAGCATAACACAACAGAAAACAGACAAGAAATAGTACCTAGCATTCAAGAGGTTATAGTTTCTCCCAAATGTTTTCCTCAGATTACCCTCTACATCCTACTCCCAAATGTTCTCAGATTATCGTCTGCTATCCATGGATCCAAAAAAAAAAAAAAATAGAAAAAAAGAAAATGTAATAACATTGTTTTGTTTATTTATTAAATTTTAAAAGATAAAAAAATAAAAAAATTTAATTTAATCTTCTTTTATTTTATTCTTTTATTAATTTTAATTATTTTAAATTAAAAATTTAATCAAGAGAAGGAAAACTATTTCAGAGAAAAGAAAGAGAGAAAAGAAAAAGAATTTAATAACTTTTCCTTATTTGCATCTTTTAAATTTTTCTAATTTGAAATAACTAAAATTAATAAATAAAAAAATTTAAAAATATTAACATAAAATTTTTTAATTTTTTTTCTTTTAAAATTTTAAAAAATAAATAAATAAAAGTTAATAATTCTTTTCCTTTTCTTCCAAAACTGCTCTCCCAAGCACATCATTAGAGTTTGTTTGGGAGGAGAAAAATGAAACAAAAAAGAAAGGAAAGAAAGAAAATTTCTTCTTATTTGGTTCTTAAAATTTTTTAAAAAATAATTTAAAAAAATTTATGTTAACTCTCCTTAACTTTCTTCATTTGTTAATTTTAATTATCTCAAATTAAAAAAATTTTAAAATATCTAAAAAAAAAATTACTTAACACCTCCTTCCTCTCCTCCCCTTTTTCTTTAATTCCTTTCCTTACCTACTCTTTCCCTCCTTTTTTCGCAAAACACACCTTTAAAGTTTATTAGAGAGAAAGGAGAGGGAAGAAATTAAAAGATAAAGAAAGAGAAGGTTAATTTCTCATTTCTTTCACTTTTTTTAGATATCTGAAAAAACAATGAAATAAGAATAAAGGCTCGAATAAATAATTATAATGTAACCTAATTGTTTCTCTTTATATTATAAAGAATTTAAAGTGAATTTTGTTAAAAAAAATATATTAATTAAATTTTATAACTTACATGAATAATCTAACCAATACAAGTTTTACAGACTTGTACATGTGTCTACACATCTACAGAGTATGTGTGTTTAGATATGTATATAGATATCTAAATGTGTGTATACATTTGTGTGTTTGTACACGCATATACATATGCATGTATATGTATGTGCGTGTTTATAAATATACACATGTAGAAGTATGTATATGTGTATATATGAATGCATATACATATATGTCTTTATGCATTTATATATATTTATAAAATATATGTATATATGTTTATGCATTGTGTGTATATATATATTTGTATATGTATGTATGTAGTAAATATTTGTGCTTTAGAAAAATCTGTTAAATATGCATAATTTGTATGTTAAAAATAATGATTATTGCATAGTGTAAGTATAGATATATGTGTGTATTGTATTATTCTTTTAATACAGAATAATGTAATGATAATTATACCAAAGTATCCACTTTAGGATAATTACAAAGTATCCCAAACATGGGAAACCTAGTAAAATTCTCTGAAAATTTTATCGCCAACAATAGCTATTTCTTCCAAACCTTCATTTTTGTCTTTTTTTATAAAAAGATAATCCATCTGAACATGATAGATTACATACCATAATCTATCAAATATCCAGACAGATTACCTCTTTTTTTTTCAATATATTTGGACCTAATATGTTTAGGTGTTTGAGAGATTAGGTCCAAAAATAAATTCTTTTTAAGTCTACACATAATCCATCTAATGTAGGGACAAATTAGGCTTATTTGTTTTTAAAAAAATTTGTTTGAAATTGTGAAAAAAGAAAACATATCTGACTAAAATAGAGCCAACGTGTGCAGAATAATAGCTCAATTTTCTGTGTTCAGATACTCAGTAATCCACCTTCTCTGTCGATGTCTACCGTTGTCTACCATTAGATGCATTCCAACCGTTCGTTTCATCTCGTGGATAACATCTTTTCATGCGTCCTTTTAGCTTGTGCAAAACATATTTTGGATGCGATTTCAGAACATTATATTTTGAGTTTTTTGAGTAAATCTTACCCTATATCTTTTTGTACGATTTAGATGAACAATAAACCAACAACTTTTTTGTAATCCTAGATGGTTATCTTAATTTTTTTTTATCATATTTAAAAATTTATTTACGATAAGTATGATAGGTGTATTTTTAATAAAATAACAATATTAATGCTTACCTAAAAATTAAAAATATTAAAATATATTTATTTTTAAATATTTTATATACTAATATATATATATATATATTATATAATTTTGTAGTAGATCCTTCTGTGAAAACTCTGTTATAAGTGGTAATGCATTGCTCGTAAAACCACTTCTGCAGAAGGAACTAAGCGTTGAAGAAGATTAGAAACAAGTTCAATGTGAAAAGAGCAAAATCATTGCCATACAAGAATGCATGATATCGATTCATCGTGCTTCTAGTTTTTTATTGCAGAATATTGGCTTATGGCAAAGATTCCTCAACTGCTAATTAAACTCATTGAAAAAGTTGGACTTGAGAAGCGTGAGATGCTGATGTATTAAATCTTTGAATGCAAACTTCACTAAAGAGTCTATTGGTGGCTTAGACTTGCGAACACTATGGACACGACATGGACTTACATATTGGCCGCCATGCATCAACACATGAAGTATTTAAGATTGCATTGCCACAATAAAAACATGATAAAATCTAGCACTAGGAAACGAAGTGGGAGACAATAAAAAGCTAATACATGATAATTAGAAGCCTAACTATGAAGTTAACTAAATACATGCTATGTGTAACTTGGAATATATGTTTAATTAAGTTGATTTCTTTTATCAATTTAACCTTATTTATAAAATTATTTTTTATAAAAACTCAAAACAAATTCAACAACTATAGTTCAACTATAATATTACTATAAAAAACTTATTAATATTTTAAAAGTGTTCTTACTAAAATAAATCCTTTAAATCAATCTTTCAAATAAAGAACAATGGGGATGTCAACTAACAAAATAAATCACTCACAGATGCGAAGAAAGTAAGAAACATATAATTTATATATAGGTAAAATACATGTCCATTGCATGAAAACAAAATTAATTTCATCCTCTCTAGTAAGGATGCAACTTGTAGCAGAGCAATTTTTGTGTACACTTTAAAGATTAATTTATATTAATTAAATTAAAAGGTTAATTTTTACTTTTATTTTAATTTTCCAATTTTATCTAGTTAATAAAATTTTAATTTTTAATTTAATTAATAAAAGATAATTTTAATATTAAAAAAAGTTAAAATCAAATATTAAAATTAACTTCTTCTTATACACATACATACATATATATATAGCTTTTGGATCTTCGGGAGGGAGTCCTGCTGGGCTTTTTAGCGGCGGTTTTATCCGTCGCTAAAGTGTGTTTTAATATTATTGCAACGAATATTATTGCTGCTATAACTTTTGTTTAAATAATTAATTTAACAAAATTTATAGTGACAATAATATTTGTTACAAAAAACTTTTGCAACGAAAAAAATCGCTGCTAAAACGCCCGACAGCGCCCAGTACACACCCAGCAGGAAATCCGGACGCATATATATATATATATATATATTTCACTTTCTCTCGTTCTCTCTCCTTTTCATTTTCACTGTAACTCTCTAACGTCATTCGTCTTTTTTCAATTTGTCTTTTTCTCTCTTCATTTCTCTTCCCTCTCTTTCTCTCTCCATCAAATAAATTTTTAAAGACTCTGAACCAAAAATAAGATAACCAATCAAGGTCACGAAAAATTTATTGCTCCATTGTTCATCTAAATCCTATAAAAAAACATGTGACAAGATATTCTCAAAAACACCCAAAATATAAAATCTTGAAAACGCACCCAAATGTATGTTTTGCATGAATAAAAAAGACGAGTGGCAAAACATTATCTGCGATATAAAACAAGGCATCTAAAGACAAAGAAGATATACTAGAAAAAGATTTGAACGCCAATTTTCACCCTTATAAGTCAATATGTGGATCTTGCCTCTGACTCTACCTTATGCTAAATTATTCTTCCACTAATTTATCACTCTACTTCTACTCTTATTTTAATTTATTTTTGTTATAAAATTAATAATTTATATAATATATTCTTACTAAGATTGTTGTATTCTTACTAAGATTATTAATTAACATAATTATTTTTAATCCTTCTGTTTGAAAGCTTTTTTTCAAATACATAACAATGATACAGTTGGACAGTACACGCACGGTGACTCTCTGCCTCTTCCCTTTCAAATTATTAATGAATATAATTATATAAATTATTAATTTTATAAAAGAAATAAATTAAAAGAAGAGTAAAGGTAGAGTCATAGAGTGGTGGAACAATAATTTAGCATAGAGTAGAGTGAGAGGGAGAAAAATTTGTTCTGTGTGATGTTGACTAACTAATAAAGTGGAGTCCACATTTTGACTTGTGAGGGAGAGAATATTGAGCTATTGTGTTTTCCTCTGCTCTAGTTAGATGTTTTCTTTTTCCACAACATCCAACAAAGTTTTTTTTTTAAAAAGTAAGACTCACTGTCTCATATAAGAATCTGACATGAGACGAATTATGTGCAAACTTCAAAAAAAAATTTTACTTCTGGACCTAATAAAGTGTGTAACCCTTCACATATTCAGACGGATGAACTATAGAAAATGACAAAAATAAGAGTTTGGAGAAAATAACTTTTGTGGGTTAGGTTTTTTGAATTATATTATTATAAAAAATGGTTTTTGATAAAACTGTCAATATTCTCTCACTCCCTTACTGCTAAACTTAGCCTTGGGTTAAAAGATCATTTTGCCTATAAACCCCCATTTTCCCTCCACCATCACCTCCAATCCATTGCTAATGATAATCAATAAGCAATTAGGGATATTCCCTGATTCACTCTTGTAATCTTCTACTTAAGTGGGCCGTCAATCTCCCTCTTCTTTCTCCTACTACAAAACTTCACCAGTAATATTATCATTTAGCCCATCCCCCTTCTAAAATCATTGTAATAAAAAATGAAACCCAGATCCTATATGCATCCCAATCATTGAAGGCCATGGCCTCCATATTAACTTGCAAGTCAACTAGTGGCGTTTCAACAAATTCATATACCAAAGAGGCACCGTTCTTTCCTCTAACCTACAGCCTCACTTATTTAGAAATCGAGGGCTACATATACCTATGAAGCCAATATATCTTCATATAACGATAAGCAATCAATATCAGTACAGCTTTTGTAAATACCTGCAGTTTAGTAATTGCTCTGGCACCATTACCCTGTTGAACCCATCCATCATTAATGATCTTGAAAGCTTCATCACGGGAAAGGAAGGATGCAAAGTAATGCCAAATGAATGAATGGAGTAAGAAATGGCAGCTGATACTGAAATCAAAAGAAGAAAAACCAATGAAATTGAAAAATTCAGGATCGAATAAATTGACATATCCAATGCAAAATAGAATTTTATGATACTTCAGATCCAACATGCATTCCAGCCTTTAGAAAAAATTTCAACGGCGTTAGGAAAGATTCCTGCTGTCTTTGCCCTTCGCACATTAGTGACTTCACGGAATGGGAAAATTTCCTGAAACACCAAATCATCAAAATTATTAGAAGCAGTGAAGATTGAGAATTCTAAAACCACTGGCTATTAAAACCATGAAATGAGATTCATTCCATGGTACAACGCATATTCAATAGCATCTAGCAAAATCCTAACACTTTGGTAGACCAAGTTGTTAAATTTTAGGACTAAAGCAAAAGTACAATTAGCAGAACATAAGGGCTAAAAAAACTCACCACGTACAAGCCCTCTATACCTTCTTTTATTAATAATATTCTGAAAATATAGTTTAATTACAAGATAAACTCCTGGACATAAAGATAACGGATAACTAAAAGACTCCTAGATAGAAATAGAAGGAATAACTTGAAGAAACCAATTGAACTCTTCAAACACACAACTCAAGCTAAAACTAGGTGGACATAGTTGAACCAACAGCAATCTTCATGACAATAAATTATTTATTGCCTCATAGACATTTCACCATGTTTGGTGGTCTTACAAGTTGCACTATGCTTGTACTTGACCTAATTTATGATTATAAATAAGACTCACGAAGAGCCTAACTGATCAAGTCAATGATCCCATTCAAATTCCTCTTTCTTTCTTATTCTCTATTAACATGGTATCAAAGCTGGGTTTAAAGGAAGAGCAGGCCTCCAACAGCTAATTGTTTTCAGGGCCAAACCTCAAACCACTTCTCCTTAAGGGCCCTGACCTGTTTTCTCCAACGATGCTCAACTCTAATATCCTTTTCTGAGCCCTTTTCCGTACAACAACAACAACAAACCAAGCCTTTTCTCACTAAGTGAAATCAACTATATGAATCAAGCAGCACCAATGTGTTTTATCTTTGTTCATTTTTATAATTAAGTTATTAATAGTTAAATCTATCCTACTAGTTTCTCTTATTATTTTCTTTGGTCTTATCATACCTCTAATTATTTAGTTATCTTCCATTTGATTAACTTTTCGTACAGGAGCTTCTAATAGTCTCCTCTATACATGACCAAACTACTTAAAACGCATTTCTACTAACTTTTCTACAATATGTGCTATCACGACTTTCTCTCTATTGCACTCATTCCTAATCTTATCCTTTCTAGTGTAACCATTCATCCAACGCAACATTCTCATTTATGTAATGTTGAATTTTTGTTCATGTTGACATTTTATCACCCAACATTCAGTACCATACAACAATCCAAATCCAGGTTTTATAGATGTATGATAAAATTTTTCATTAAGCTTGAGTGGTACTTCTCTATTACAAATAATACCTAAAACCTTCCACCATTTCATCCATCAAACTTGAACCCTATGATTTACATTCCCCTCTATTTCTCTATTATTTTGGATTATTGTTCTGAAATACTTAAAAATTGTAACTTCTTGTATGGCATGATCTCCAAGCTTCACCTCTAGAATTAGTGTCTCTTTCACTGAATTTACATTCCATATATTCTGTTTTGCTACGGCTTATAAGGAACCCGTATGTCTCTAAAGATTGTCTCCACCTCTCTAATTTTTCGTTTACTTCTTCTTTGGAATCTCCAACAAAGACTATATCATCAGCAAAAAACATACACTATGGTGTTGCCTCTTAGATATGTTTAGTGAGCACATCCAATACCAAGTTAAAAAGGTAAAGGCTTAAAGCTGAACCTTGATGTATTATAAGAAAATCCTTTGACTCCACCTTATGTTCTCACACAAGTCGTGGCCCTATTACACATCTTTGATTGCTCGAATATAAGCTACCCAAACTCCTTTCTTTTCTAAAACCTTTCATAATACCTCTCTGGGTACTTTATCATAGGCCTTTTCTAAATCGATGAAAATCATATATAGATTCTTAAGAAATCACTGATATTCTGAGCCCTTTTCCAATGACAAGAAAAAATTTTTAGACAAGTTAATTTTGGTCTACCTTCGGACTGTCTTTAAAACTTTCCAAATAGTGCATCACTAACAACAGAGATGTTATAAGCCTCCCCACGTGTTGCCATTCTAGTGCTTCCTTTCCGAATCGTGTTGGTATGTGAGGGAGCCTTTGACACCCATAGACACTCTAGCTTGCCCAGAAAGGGTCAACTAGCCTTCCTAACATTCTGTTTGACCTCACTTTGAAGTGGATCATGATATTTAGTGGTGAATTTTGTTCTTCCCTAGCTTTTCCAGTGTATTTCTTGATTTTGAGTGCGTTTATTACTTTTATGTCCTTTAAGTAGTTTAATATTCAGAATACATTGTTAAAAAGTTGAAGTGTGGTTTGAAACCTTTTTTTAAAAAAAAAAATTGCAAATTGAAAACTTCAACACTATAACTGTGTTTTGTTGGGTGCTCTAGTGTGCAACATGAGTAATAGAGACCAAGGTGGGAAAATGTAAAGAATAAAAGGCTCATGAACATAGTAATAAAATCCAAATACAGGATAAAAGGGAGTTAAAAAGGAGACTCTTGCCTGAAAACTATAATATGGATTTGTTTTCTTGAAAAATTCAAATTTGCAGCAGCAGGAGTGTGGAAGAGTTTACAATTGAGTTTCACCATCTCTTGTTAAAGTGTGATGTAGTGGAACCAAAACAGCAAACAGATGCATGTTATGTTGGAGAACTGAAAAGGGAAATTGAAGATGCAATTTGTTGCAACCATATTGGTCTTTTAAAACTTGAGGAAGCTTACTCTGTAGTAAAGTAACAAAATTAGACTTGCAAAATGGACCCTAAAACATCCAGTTAGTTATTTATTTCCTTCAAATTAAGGAAGTATCTCTAATGCAAAGCCATTCTTTCAACAAATGCTATAGGTGATGAAACTCCTTGTAAGGGAGACAAACAGGGTAGTCCATCCACTACTAACTCCAAGAAGTGCATCAAGTGTCAAGGTTAAGGAATATCGCTTCTGAATGTCCACACAGCAAAATTGTTACTTTTATGATGAAAGAAAGTGATGAGTTGGAGAATGAAGCTAGTGAACCTAACTATGAAGAAGTGGTGCATTCTAATGAGGGAGAGTTGATTGTGATTCCATGGAATTTGAATCTGAATCTTAGAGAAGATGAGATGAGGCTATGAGAGGATTTTCCACCATAGTTGCACTTCCCATGCAGAAGTTTGAGTGATCTAATTATTGATGGAGGTACCTGTGCTAAAGTTGTTGCAACAAAAAAGGTGAAGTAGTTAAAAGGTTAAAACACCAAAGCATCCACAGCACAAGAAGATGGTGGTTTTACAAGGGAAATAAGGTAAGAGTGAATAAGAGATGCTTCATTGAATTCTCTATCAGAAAGATTATAATGACAAAATCTAGTGTGATGTTGCTCCTATGAAGTTTTTTCATATACTTTTAGGCAATAGGCCATGGTTGTATGATAAGAATGTGGTTAATGATGGCTTTAGAAATACTTAATCTTTTGTGACAAAATGGTGTTAGTGTTGTTATAGTCCAAGGAAACCAGAAAATATTCCTAAGCCCAATAAAGGACTTGTTGTCTGGGTCTCTGGGAGCTTAATTGAAAAGAGATGTTGGTAGGGGAGCTTTTGCGCTTGTTCTTGTTGAGGAATCAAATAATAGAGTAAGTTAATTCCCCTAGCTCATCCTCTCTTAAAGCAATTTGCAGAAGTTGTTCCTGAACCAATATCTTCATTTGGTCCATTGACGGCAGAAAAACATGAACTGTAGGAAAAATGTTAATTCTAGGCAACTTCAGAAAACCTAAATTTTCAAAACAAACAACCACAAGCAAATCTACAACGAACCTACCAACTAAACTTCACAAGAACACCCTCAAACTGTTTAGGAGTGCAAGAAAAAAGTTACAAGTAAATAATCTAAAGTGTGCGTGTGTGCGTACGCGCCAAGAGAGGCATGGATAGAGTTAAAACTTCTCAATCTTTATTGTAGACTCAATTCAATATCCAGAATACCAAAACCAAACCACATTACCAACTTCGATTCCCTAATTTCTTTGACAATTCACTAACCCAACATAGCATCGATTCAACAAAGTCAATAGGATCCCAAATGCATTAGCTCGCGTGCTTGCATGAATAGGCAAGAAACAACCGAAAGCGAACGAAAACTCAAGTGGAAAGAAAAGTACACAGTACCACCTGAATCTCAGCATCCTTACGAGAATTCGGCGACAAGCTGGAAGATTTGTTCCGATCAGAGGCATCGGCGACGCTTGAGTTTACGGCGGAGGACGATAATTCAGTCCTTCCCGCGGTGGCAGTAGCGCCGTGGCGGTGTATGATCTTCAATATCAACATGTGTACGATACTTGTCTTCACACGAAGCCATAAAAGAATATGACAGGTCGCCGCTTACACGTAGTTAATAGTGATGACTGACGATGAGATCTTTTATTTTATATAAAATATTTTATTATCTAAATTATTAATTTTTTACATTTATATATTTAATATTTGTATCAATAAAAATAAATAAATTACCTTTGACTTATGTTTTAATTTTATTTTTTAAATTTGATTAATTTTATTTTATTCTTTTAATTTTAAAAAATTAATTAATTTTTTTATTTTTAACTTCATTAATTTATTTAAGAAAAAGTATTAAATTAGAGTTAATTTTAATATATATATATGTATGTATCATATTATTACTAATATTATTAATCTATTAATTTTAAATATATAAAAACAAAAAATATATAAATTTAAATTTTAAAAATAAAATTAAATACTCATCAAACCTAAATTTAAATATAGTGCTACCTCTAAATTTTTTTTACATATAAAACTAATAAATTGATAATATTGATAATAATATATCATAAAGATATTAAAATTAATTTAAAATCAACATTTTTTGTTAAATAAATTAACAATATTAAGAATTTAAAAAATTTTGATTAATTTTATAAAATTAAAAGATTAAAGTAAAACTAATCAAATTAAAATGACGAATTTAAAACATAAGTCAAAATTAAATAATTAAAAATATATTTTTAATTATATATAAATTAAAATTTATGAAAAATAAATATAAAATGAGCTTACTCTTATTATTAAGAAAGCTTACATTAAAATTTTATAAAATTATTATCAAAAAAATAATATCAATATTTTTATTTTTTGAATTATTTTATTTATTAATAGTATAATAGTGAATTTTTTTTTTGTCTAAAATTAGTACATCTCACTCAACGTAATTTCATCAAGGTCTTAAAAACTTGCAATCCAATTTTATGCGTTTGGGAATTCAATACTTGTGACGGAAGTGAATTACTACTCAGTGGACGATTTTCGTGGTGAAATTCTACCGCCGTTGACCTCACTCGTGGCATGGGCCTTTTGGGTTTCGAGGGAGGTTTGAGAGGAAGGCAAAGAAAACAAAAGAGAAAGTAAGAAGGAAGGATCAGAGGGCGGGAGGAGAAATTGCGGGCCGCGTTTGGACCTTGTTTTTTTTTTAAAAAAAACAATTGTTATATAAAATTAATTTTAAAAATTTTTTGATCTGTTTGATAATAATTTTTAATTTTCAAAAATAAAAAATTATTTAAATAATTGTTTTCAACAAAAAATAAAAAATAAAATATATATTTTTAAAATAAAAAATAAATAATAATTAAAAGATGTTCTGATCTTTAATTTTTTAAAATATAAAACATATAAAAAATAAGTTTTTTTATTGATAATATGTATATAAATATATAAAAATAATACTAATATAAATTCTTATAGCTAATTTTATAAAATAATTTTAAAGAACAAAAAGATAGAACAATTGTTAAATAGGGCCTATCTTATTATTATTTTCATGTATTTATATATATGTTATTAATAAAAATACTTGTTTTAAAAAATTAGAGTTTAGAATAATTTTTAATTATTTTATATTTTTTTTCAAAAATATATATTTTATTTTTTATTTCCTATCATAAATAGTTATTTAAACATATTTTTTTATTTTTAAAAATAAAAAATAATTTTAAAAAACTCCAATCAAATAGCGCTTCTGTATGTGTTTTTCTAGTAGTAATCTTCAATAAATTTATTAAATTATGACTAATATAAAATTTTTTGGCAAATATGTTTTTATTTGAAATATTCATACTCAAAATTTTATTTTAAAAAAAATAAAACTTTTGCTACTCAAACTAACTAGTCATTGATGAATTATGTATGCTTTAAAAACATAATAATGAAAATTAGAAGGGAGATAATTTTTGGTATTTTCATAAATATTTCAATTTTGACATATATTAATAAATTTCATATTATAATCAAATCCTTTCTATTCATTCGATACAAGAATCAAAGCATTCAAGTACTTAACATATTTGTTTTAAAGCCAAGCGGAGGAGCCAAACAAAAAATAATTTATGATCAATTGAATTCATTTAAACTTAAAAAGAAACAAATTCTTGGGTATATATATTAAAAAAAATAGGTTTTTTTTATCATTAAACAACACATAGAATCCTAATCTACTAATATAAGATAACGTGTCTCAAATTAATTTTTTATAGTGACAAATTACTATAAATTTATTATTTTAAAAAAATTAAATGTTAATTTTAACTCACTCTAAACTTCGTTATTTTAAAAATTGAAAGTCAAATGACTCTCAATTTTTTTAAAATTTAGGTCTTTCGAACCTTTATTTTTTGACCCAACCCTCATTGTTTCACACTTTAATATTTTTTCATTCCCAACTTCAATTTGTAATTTTTTCGTACTACAATAGGTAATATAAAAAAAGGAAAAGAATGAAAATATTAATATAAATTTAACTAATAAATAAAAGTAAAATAATCTTAACATGTAGACATTTAATTCTCATATAATATTTTTTTATTATATTATTACTACTTCAAAATATTACGTTTTAAATTTTATTATATTATTAATATTTTAAATTTTTATTTTTAAGAGTTCATTACTTATTACTTTTTTGAAATATTTATTTTTTAAATTTTAGATGTTTCAAAAAAATTTTAAAATATCATAATATATATATTTTTTAAAACAAAATATTATAAATTTATACATACCTAATGATTGAAGAAGTGAAAACTTAGTAGAGGGAGTAAAATAGTTGAAGGAAATTTGGTAAACACAAATTTGGAAGTTCAAAAATTGTATATTTGAAAGCCGTGGGTATATATAGACTGTATGTTTTTTTTTTTGCGTGTGATTGATGAGAATTGTTTGCGATGAAAACGAAACGAGGGCCATTAGGCCTTTGGCTTTTGCAGATGACCTTCATTTGTGGTAGGAATAGGGATCAACTGACTTTTAATTTCTCTAAAGTTGAACGTATTAAAAACAAAAGTTTATAATAATTTGATATATAGAGAGCCAATTTGAGACATATTATTTTATGTCAGTGAATCAAGATTTTATGTGTTATTTATAGGTTAAAAAGTTAAAAATTTATGTGTAATTTTGTTATTTTTATTATTAAATTTTTTAATTAGAGATTAGTATATATATAATTTATATAAATTATTTTTTTATAATTAATTTTTTTAAAAAATTTTATATACTTTATTTTAATTTAAAAATATGATAATAAATATATAAATATTTGTATTAGTTTGATTTATATGTATTATATTATTTCATTTATCTATTAATTAATTATATTCAATCAAAATTTTTTATTTTTTCATAATATATAATTCTATTAATATAAAATAAAAATATTTAATTAAATATAATTAATTAATACATAAATAAAATTGTATAATATATATTTAAAAATTTATTGTTTTCAAAAAAGAAAAAATGGTTAAAATTTTTCCTTAATAACATAACGTCCATAGTTTCCCATTCAGTCCCACCTTTGAAAACTTGTGTAGCTGAAAGAAGAAACAGTGCGGGTCCCACTGCTGGGTCACCACCTCTTATGGGTCCCACTTTCTCTCTCTCTTCCTTTTACTCTTTCTTTTTCTCCTTCCCTTTCTCTTTCCATACCATAACACATGAGGCATGAGCTAGCTAGCTGCACATTCAAAGCAGCAGCAACCAAAAAAAGCAAAAAGCGCTATAACCATAACTATCACTAACAAAGTTTTAGTTGCAGAGGTGGAGCTAGAAAGCACGCTCAAGCTCTGCTAGATCGCTCTGCTAGATCAGATCACCTTCTCAATATTCTTGTTTCAAGGGAGCTATCTGGAAGAGACAAAAGCGAAGCTCTCGACTCTTTCAAGCTCTGGTAAGGAAATACACGGGAAAAGGGAAAGAGGAATGGAAAGGAAAACCGATTGTTGTCGAACTCATTCTTACATGATTTTCTTCTTCATTTCAATGGTGGGTTAGTAGTGTCCCATCCATTTGGATTGTAGTTTTTGTTTTTCTTTTCGTACTTCTTTTAGCTTTTTTTGTTTTTTAAAAAGTTTCTAATAGGGGCCTAGATCTCTCTCTTTGTTTCACCATTTTTTTGCAATTTCAGATTCTTTCTGTTATTGGTTCTTATTTATTTGAATGTTTTGGGTTTGGGAAGCTGGGCTCATGAGGGTTATTATTAAGGAAACATGCTGCAATGGAAATAGAAGGAAATCACTGAATTTAGCATTTTGGCATTTTTCGACCTTGTGGTTTTTTTGATTCTCTCTGTCTGATTTTCCTTTTCTTTTTTGTTTTCTGGGAATATGGGTTTTCAAATTCCTGTAACTTAATAAATATTTTTTTTTGTTGATTGTGAGTGAAGTTAGGGATTTAATGACGATTTGGTTTCCTGATCTGGTGAGCTTCATCAAGGCCTTGCTATTGGGGTTTTCTTGCTCGAGGGTTTTGTATTTTGAGGCTCTATGATTTGTGGCTCAGTGAGGCTTCGCTGATATCTGCTGTATATACAAGCTAAAATGACATTCGACCGTTTCTTTTATGTTTGTTTTATTTATTTATTTATTTATTAATAATGCGAACGGTTGTTTTCCTTTGGATATTCCCATGTTAATTTTAATACTCAGCGTTAAATTATTTAAGCTCCTATATGTTTAGAACTAGCTCAATAAAAGGAAATGGAATCTACACAATGCCATATTGTTGGGCGGTTAGGGTTGCTGATGACTGATGCTTCGTGCTGCTTTTGACTTTTAAATATGCTTCATTTCTTTGTTAATTAACTTATTATGGCATTTGTGCTTTCCGTACCTCACTCTACCAAGGCAAAGTTGGATTATATGATTCTTCCACATTCTTCTTCTGTAGGCTAGTTCCTTGAGTTATTGCATTTTGGCTGATTCAGAAGGAATCTATCGGTATTGTTTTTTTTTGGTTTGTTTTTGTTTGCAATATGACTTATCTTAAATAAGTCAAGCTCCTATTGATTGAACTCTTACTCTATTTGCAGGATCTTGATATTTAGAAATTTATGTGATGATATGTGATATTTGGACATGGAGAGGGTCCCAGAACCAAAGGCACTGCCCCGGATGTTGCCCATCCTGGTTGAGGTATCAAATGCACACACAACTGCACTGAGAGAAGGTTCTCAGAGATCAAAGGTAGAGGAGGTTTCAAGTGTGCATGGAATTCTAGCAAGAGAAGTGAATCAGTTGCCAAGAACACAGGATGGTCCTATTACATGCCTGGCTTCCATAAGAGAAGTGGCTCAGTTATCAAATGCACGGATAGTTTTGGTGAGAGAAGATATGGGGTTCAATGCACTAGCTTCTCAAGAACCTCTCTCCCCTGCACCTGTAAGAATACTGAAAGGAAAGGCTTCCATGCTAGAAACAGAAGAACTGATGACTGATGTTGAGATGTTGAAGGGTAGCAGCGATTCATTTGAGGAGGGTGGCTCAAGTTCATTTGCAGGTGCTAGTCATCCCCCAGAGCCTGTTGATACAGATCCGATGAGAACAGTATATGTACCAATTGGTCAAAACAAATCTGAAGTTGGATGCTTAATGAAGAGCTTGTCTACGAAGGGTCCTTTCCTAGAAGATCTCTCAATTCATGTTCCCGCTAAAAAGCCAAGCTCAGCTGTTCTGTCTCCTGCAGAATGTCTAGTTGAAGAATCGAATGATATGTGTAACTTATCCTCACCATTTTCTGGTCATCGTGCATCACAGAACACTGAAAACTCTCTTCTGCCCCCAGATTCTGAGGAGAAAGAATGTGTTTGGGATGCTTCTTTACCTCCAAGTGGTAATGTCAGTCCACATAGTAGTATTGATAGTACTGGTGTTGTCACAACAATGAGCATTGTTAATAGTTCTGCAGGTACATATCGGAGTGATGTAATTACTAGTGATGGCATGCTTAGTATAGACAGGAATTGGGATAGTAATAAAGGCAGTTTGAGGGGGAATTCACTTGAGAGTGCAAAAACTAGTGCTAGTCGGGTTAGTGATAGCAGTGGCCTCAGTGATGAAAGCAACTGGAGCAACATAACTGGTAGTGCAAATAAGCCTCACAAAGGAAATGATCCTCGGTGGAAGGCTATCATTGCCATTCGAGCACGCGACGGAATTTTGGGCATGAGTCATTTTAGGTTACTGAAACGACTTGGTTGTGGTGATATAGGAAGTGTTTATCTCTCAGAGCTGAGTGGAACCAGGTGTTACTTTGCTATGAAAGTTATGGACAAGGCATCACTAGCAAGCAGAAAGAAATTGACTAGGGCACAGACAGAAAGGGAGATATTGCAGCTCCTGGACCATCCATTTCTGCCTACTTTGTATACACATTTTGAGACTGATAGGTTCTCCTGTTTGGTGATGGAATACTGTCCTGGAGGTGATTTACACACTTTAAGGCAACGGCAACCTGGGAGACATTTCTCAGAGTATGCTGCACGGTATGTATTATTTTACAGATTTTGATTTCCATCTATTTACCTAAAAGTCTGTTCCTTGCTTTCTATTACAAAGAACTGTTTTTCTGCTACAGTGAGTAATAATTGTATGTAATTATTGGTCATGTTCATATATCTAAGTATCATTTATGTTGTTGTGTTTTTCTTTTCTGGAAGTTTTCACCATAGGAATGCTGAAAATTTTAATATTTTCCATAAACTTTTATGTCTGGATAGTATGAGTAACATAGGGCTTGTTTGATTGCAGTTTTTAAAAACTGTTTTGGTTTTTAAAAACAGAAAAACAAAAAAAACCTATTTGAATAATTGTTTTCGACAGAAAACAAAAAAATAGAATGTGTTTTGAAAATAGAAAACATAGAACAATTAAAAAATGTTCTAAACTCCAGTTTTTTAAAACAAAGAAAACACAGAAAACAAGTCTTTTTATTAATAATATGTATATAAATACATGAAAACAATACTAGCATGAGTTCTTACAACTAATTTTATAAAACAGTTCTAAAGAACAAAAAAACAAAACAACATTCAAACAAGCCCATAATTTCTTAGCTTTAAAAGAAATAGGAAAGAGAGGGAAGAATGCTTTAATAACTTCCCTCTTATGCAATTTTCATAGATTTATAATACCCTTTAAATATGTTTTTTTAGGCTTTATGATGTAGAGGAATATTGCATTTGTTTCTGATTTCTTTTATATCCTGCATCTTTTGAGGGATATGTAGGGTTTGTTATTTGCAATTGTTTTGATGTTTTTGTTTAACAAGATTCCTTCACAAACTAGGTCCATGAATTGTGAGTTTGTGACTCTCGTGTCATGTGATCATTGCAGAGAAAGAAAAAATGAAAAATATAAGGGGGAGTTTGCTGACTTCATAATTAGCCAAACACCCTAAGTACTGTCTATTTATAATTGTAAATTAGGTGACGTACAAGAGTTAGTACATGTAGTACAAACCTAATCCCATTAGTCACTATCAGTCTTAGTTTACTCTTACTGTTATATATATATATATAAACTATTCTAACACTACCCCTCAAGCTGAAGATTATACAAACTTCACCTTGCTACAATCAAAACACAATCAAAATCAAATAAAACCATAATCTGATCTTGTAACCCTAAAAGATCTAGACAAACCACTGTGACTCGCATAGTCACCCAAACAAAGAATAGCAATCAAAGATCTTCAGCAACTAAAATAAATTTGACGTAGACTAACAGTTCCCACTTCCCACAATTATTCAACTAGCTCCCCATGAGCAGCCCCCTCGACATTCCCCCAACTGCTCTCCTTGGCCCCTTCGGCATTCTCCTAGCTGGTCTCCACAACTTGAGTTACAATTTGTGTTATGTCTATTTTAGTGAATTTGCTTCAGTCTTTCTACAGTTACTATATTTAATTTAGTGTTAAATCAAACGTATGGTTGGTAGAACTTGGGGTACCTTTTTTTATAATACAATACAGTGATTAACTACAAGATAAACTCCGAGAGGTAAAAGATAAATTATAAAGAAAGCTGAAGATAACAAACTTTCCTGTTGTCAGATTTAAACAGGAGGAAAAATAACCCATATATATGAGGAGTAAACTATATAAACAGTTAAAGCATAAATTCTCAAGGCATCATCACAAATTTTCAAGATATCTATTAGAAAGTTACTAACTTATCTATTAGAAAGTATTTTTCCCTTCTCAAGTCCACTATAGTATATCACATACTGATAGGATCTAAGTGGCTTGGGGAACCCTCCCTCAAAAGCTAGCTATTGAAGAGGGAGAACCAAACTACTTAAATACCCCATCGAGCATCCCATTCTACTCGATGTGGGACTTGGGCATCCCATACTATCCTCATCCCTATCATAGCACCGCCCTTGAAGAGCCGACGACCCGGCGGCTGCACTCTGCGACACTTCACTCGGCGTTGCTTCACTCCTTCGCGGGTCAGCCCCTCCGCCGGTCAGAACCCTTCCCAGGTTAGAACCCTCCGCAGGTAGCCCTCTCCGTGCCGTCGACAAACTAGCTCTGATACCAATTGATAGGATCTAAGTGGCTTGGGGAACCCTCCCTCAAAAGCTAGCTATTGAAGGGGGAGAACCAAGCTACTTAAATACCCCATCGAGCATCCCATTCTACTCGATGTGGGACTTGGGCATCCCATACTACCCTCATCCCTATCACATACATAATGCAATAATCGACAAGCACAAGTATATATGAAGTTATTAAGGATTTTGTGATTTTGTCCTACACCTAATGTCCTAGCCTCAAATGACATATGAAGGGAAAACAACATAATAAACAACCTGACTTGAGAGAACAAAAGTACAGAACAGTGAGGAGAACTACTGGCTGTTCAGCTGTTGAGGGGAAGAAAGAATCAATAACTTAGAAAAGAAGAAGAAGAAGCACGGAAGAAACAATCAGAAAGTTAGAAGAGAAACTTATGTAAGAGATAATTGAAACATTAGAAAAGAGGAAGACAAAGAAGAATAAGGGAAGAAAAAAGCAAAATGGTAGAATAGAGGGATGAAACTTAGACTGGCTAGGTGAATGGGACAAAACACAACTGAGACTTTTATAAAACACTTGTCTGTTTACATATATGACGAGCTTGTTATTATTTAGGAAATTGCTTCATGAGTTATGGTGTGCAGTTGCATGTAAAAGAAATTTTCCCTTTAGATAGAGGTTGGCAGAGTGTGAGATGAAAGCATTTTTACAGTGCATGCCAGCATCAGATGATTTCACTAAGGAATGCATCTATGGAAAATAGAAATGTTTGATCTTTGATCTGCATTTCAATTAAATAGAAATCCATGTCTGAGTATCTTTCTCAGAGTTGTTGCTTCTATTTGAAATCTTTTTTGGGTAAGCTGATTCTTTTGAGTTCTGAAACAATAGGAAGATGTCAAAAGAGTCAAAAACAATTCCTTCATTGCTTGTATTGCTTGACAGACATTGTGATATTTTGTATATAGTGCTCTTTTTTTTACATTGTCTTATTTGTAGAACCTAATTTAATGAAAACATTTGCTGTTAATTCTTGACATATATAATGCTTAGATTTCATTTTTCGTTGTGGGGGGGGGGGGGGGGTTGTAAACCAAATACTATTTATAAACTATATGAGGTCTTTAATATACTTAATGTTGCATTTAGCTACATATATAGAATAGCACCTACAAAATTGGTGCATTGATCATCTTGCTCTCCATAGCAGGTCTTTTACAGTTAAATATGTATATAATTGTCATACAAATATCAAAATGATTTATCATTGTCATATTTATATGTAGTTTTTATGCTGCGGAGGTCCTGTTGGCTCTTGAATATCTCCACATGCTTGGAGTTGTATATAGAGACCTTAAACCTGAAAATGTGCTGGTCCGAGATGATGGTCACATAATGCTCTCAGACTTCGATCTATCTCTTAGATGTGCTGTTTCGCCAACGTTAGTTAGAACTTCCTATGATGGTGATGCTTCAAAACGGCCTGGTGGTGCATTCTGCGTTCAGCCTGCTTGTATTGAACCTTCATCAGTGTGCATCCAACCCACCTGTTTAATTCCTCGACTTTTTCCTCAGAAGAATAAGTCACGGAAGCCTAGAGCGGAGATTGGTTTGCCAGCCAGCACCCTCCCAGAGCTTGTTGCCGAGCCCACTCAAGCTCGGTCTATGTCGTTTGTTGGAACTCATGAATACCTTGCCCCTGAAATCATTAAAGGAGAAGGCCATGGCAGTGCAGTAGATTGGTGGACATTCGGAATTTTCTTGCATGAGTTATTATATTGTAAAACCCCATTCAAAGGATCTGGAAACCGGGCTACACTTTTCAATGTGGTAGGCCAGCAGCTTAGATTCCCAGAATCACCGGCAACCAGTTATGCCAGCCGGGATCTGATCCGGGGTTTGCTTGTAAAGGAGCCACAACACCGGCTTGGGGTAAAGAGGGGTGCAGCCGAGATCAAACAGCACCCCTTCTTCGAAGGTGTGAACTGGGCATTGATTAGGTGCAGTACACCACCAGAAGTTCCGAGACCGGTGGAGAGTGAACTACCTGGGAAGTTCGGAGCTGTCGATACTGTTGGGGTTGGCAGCAATAGTAAAAGGATGGTAGGTACTGACATGAAGTCTGGGGGTAAATATCTGGACTTTGAGTTCTTTTAGTTTGGATTCCTCGATCTGCATTGTATTGTATTACCATCATCAATCAATTTTTCATGATCTTGCCTGCTTTTTCCATGTCACTTCAGCTTACATGCTTCATCAAAATATATCTTTTCAGTGGGAATTATGAGACCTCAAGATTAGGGTAGAATCGCGGCCATATCCAATATCATAGTCAGTATTTTGATACCGAATTAGATACTTATCGTTAAAGTTATAAATTTTTCTTTTTCTGGGCCTTTTGATTCATTTTTCTGATGATACTATCAGTTACAGCTGATATCATTTGTTGTGCTCTAATTCTCCATTCTGCCCTTAGAACACAGCATTTTAATGAAGATCCGTGAGGAAAAAATATAGGTGTAGTTTTATTTTTTTTTTGTCACTGATTTTTATTAATTAAATATTTATACATGTATAATTTATGTAATTTATTTTTTTTATGATTAATTTTTTTAAAAAACTTTATATATTTTATTTTAATATGAAAATTTGATAATAAAAATATAAAGAAGAATATATAAATCGTTCAAATTGTAAAGCAATCTTACGTGAGCGGTGTTTAAGAAATATTCTGGCAGATACTAGTTCTAAAAATTGCTTCTTTTTTTTTCCTCAGCGATAGTTTTGGATGTACTCTGTTGTTTTCGGAGGAGGAAATTTAAGTGAGGAATGCAACTTTTGGAGGCATTTTAATTATTTTATTATAAAAATTGTTTATTCGGATTAGGAGGGATTAAAATTTAAAATTTTTATGATAGCTTAAGTGAAATATTTATTTTTGAATTTTGGTTCTTTTATTATTTTTAGTATACATATATAAATATGAAGATTAGATTTATATGTAATTTTTTATTTTTTATTTTAAAAATTCTTGTGAAAAACTAAAAAAGAAAAGGAATTTCTTTTAACAAATTTACTCAATTAACAATTAGATAATACATTGGGTAATATTTTTTTCATGAATAATCAGATTATTTATAATATTCAATATAGATTTAAACTATTTCATTCTTTTTCCTTTTATTACACTTATTTTTGGCCAAACCTTTTATTACACTTTTAAACAAAAGATCATTTCTTTTTCTTTTTAAATCTTCATTAATATATAAAGAATTAATCAAATAGAACGACCTAAGTATTTAGACGTGGCAATTCTTTGTGTTGTATGTTTGGGAGCTAAAACTAAAAATTTTCTATTTTTATTTTTTATTTTTGAAAAAAAAAAAGCAGCCTTGAGAAGGTTCTTGATTGTATTATCCTAATGTAACTAATGTTTTTAACTGCATAAAGGTATAGAAATAGGACCAATAGATCTATGTTCAAATCCAAAAGGATGTGAGGGAATCATGATAAGAAAAATAGGTCCACTTTGAAAGCAGGCTTTTGTTGATAAAGCCTACTTCTATGGATTTTAAATTTGGTCCCCTCTTTAAGTCTAATCTTATCAATGTCATTCATGTACATGTACTCTTTGTGTGCCTTTTATAATCACATTACTCATCATCTCACACTCTTTCTCTTCCTCTCCCTTTCATCATAAACTAATGCTTTCTGAAAGCTACACCAACTTTAGTGTTGACATTGAAATGCCCTATCACACCTAAATTTTTAGAACTTATATATAATTTTTTTTCTTTTTTTCATGCTTGTCTATAAGCAACCATCATTGGTTTCAAAAAATTTATAGTCTAAAGGGTTATTATTATTACAATTTTAAGTTAATCCAATTGAAATATTTTTGGGGTTTTTTTTTTGGATTACTTCCCTTTCCTTCTCTTTCTAACTCTCAAGCATACACTAATAAACTTTGCTACAAGATTTACTAGGAAAAGCCATAGTAGGAAATTCTTTTCATTTTATTTTTTCTTTAGAGGAATCCTTTGAAATTTTAGTGAAAAATTCTTTATAGGAATCTTGTTTATGATTAGACTTATTTTAAAATTTTCTTGAGCTAATCTTAATATTAATTTTATTATTGGAAATATATGTTTTTATAATTGGATTGAGAAAATACTTAGTGTTGAAATTTTAAAATTTTTAAAGATTTTTTTATTGAGTAAAATGTAAATAATTTTTTTAAATTATAGGTCATGTATAAATAACTTCTCTCAATAATAAAAATTGACTTAAAACCTCCTCAAACTTTACAATTTGTGCAAAAATAATTTTTTTATTAATTTTTCTATCTAAAACCCAAAGGATAATAAATCGATCAAATTATTTGAGAGTTTTTTTATACAGTATCTAAAGTTTGTGAAAGTTTTTTACATTTTAGTATAACATGATTTTACTAATGTATCACACTTTTGTTATATTTAAATTATTTTAGTCTTTTATTTTATTTTAAAAAATTTGATTATTTAATGTAATCTAAACCAACTAAAGTTAATTTAAATTAGATGACTTTTTTAACCATTTAATTAAATTAGTTGGTACTCATTCTTAATAATATGCAATTGTAGAAATCTAGCCAACCATAAAAGAGTTTCATAAAACCCAAATTCATGTTCATACCTTATTCAAATTGTTAATTACTATCATAATCTTGAGATTAATTAACTGAAAATCATCAAATAAACTATTGATCACACAATGAGCACATGACTTATATAATCCTCATATATAATTACATCTCAGGTCAACTTATTCCCTTTATATATAACTAGTCACTTGCCTGCCATGCTTGTTTTACTGTAGCAGTTGGATAGTTAACAAATAGAGGAATCACACCCAAACCTAAGAAAAATCTTTAAATAAAAAAAATTATATTTTACACTTTTTTTTTTCTTTTACAAGAATCTGAAAATGCTTGCTACATTTTTCCAAACACATCTAGATCCTATTTTCTAGCTGGCAAAACCATCTTTTGATACTCGCAGCATATGAATACTGATAATTCTTATTAGTTCAATCAGAAAATGCCAGTGAAATTAAAAAAAGATTAAATTGTTCTAATTCATATAATTTCACTTCATTTTTAATTGAGTTTTTATAATTTAAAAATTTTTTATTGAATCTTTATAATTTAACAAAATTTTAAATTAGTTTACTCTGTCAAAATTTTGTTAAAATTATATTAAATTATATTAATATTATTAATATATAGTATTTTATCATTTTTAAATATCTATGATTTAGGTAAAAAAATAATAATGTAAAAATAACTTAAATGTAGTTTATGTTAAATAATATGTAGATTAATTTGAATCAACTAAATTTATAATGCTAAGATGGTATATAATTAGTATATCATCAAAATTTAACAAAATGTTAATTCAAATTTAAGCTCAAAGACTAAATAAAAAATTTATTAAACTACAAGAACTCAATTATAAGTTTTAAATTATAAGAACTCAATTAAAAATTGAGCAAAATCATAGAGACTATAAAAGTAATTTAATCTTAAAAAATGACGGAGTCTATTTTCCTTCAACCAAAAAATGAAGATACTTTAGAAGGGAAAAATGTGAGGGAAAGGACAATAAATGGATATTGGCATCGTGGTCCAAAAACATGTGGAAATGGATTCCATTAAAAGTCTGGACCCATACTCCATTATTTTTGCAACTTGGCCATTACTTACTTTCAAAGAAAATTTTAGATCGAGTAATTTGATGTGAATAAAATTCCTTTTTTTCTAAATTTTTAAAAAATATATTTCTATTCTTTTTGCAATATATATACACACACATTTGCATTTCTGAAGAAAAGAAAGGATATTTGCTTATTTTTTTTAAAAAAAAAATAACAGAACTAAGCTGATTTGTGAAAATGAAAAGGAGAGTAAATGATAAAGGAATCATGCAAACAGAAGGGACGAGACTGCTAATTTTCCAATGATAATTTGATTATGAAACAGAAGCAATCTCCAATTATTAAATGCAGAAAAATAAATAAATAAATAAATAAATAATTTGGAAAGCCACTAAAGTTACATATGAACATGTGATCATGGAACTTTCTATTGCAAAGCTGGGATTCATTTCATATTTCATTTATGTGGTTGTCCATATTAGCTGTCAGTCTCAATTAACACATTAATAATTTTTTGACAAAAATGAAAAGACGAGGCAAAACTGGTCCCACTTCATAAGTACTCAAGTTAAGAAGATCCAAAGTTTGGGCATTAAAAAAAAAATATTTGATAGTTTATTTTCCTACTAAAGGAATCATTTTTTGAAAAATCATTCCGAGTATTCAACTTTTATATTGCAATATTTTATACAAAAATTTTTTCTAGAATTTTACTATTTATTTATATCTTTTTCATTTTAAAAAAGGTCATCTCTCATCATGTTATTTCCACTATGTTGTCACCGCTACTGCTTGCTACTTTCATCACTACCGTTATTGTTGCATCTTTTCAAGTCACCTTCATCATCATTCCCAACCATTAACATCAATACTTAACTAATTATTCAGCTTATTCATAAATCAAAAGTTGTATTCTTAACTAAAAAGGTAACTATTTGACAAATATGATAATCCCAGACTTCAACCAGGAAGGCTAAACACTCATAATTCCAATACAATAAAGATACCTTTATTTTTGCCTCTTCAATCATTTTCTATATAAAGAAAAATTTTTAGATCTATCTACTAAAAAGTGGTAAATTAAAGCATCGATAAAGACACATACAAACATATCCATACATCTTCAGTAGATGAGATTTACCAAGAATCTGTGTGTATGAAGGGGAGAATTGATGATGGATTACAGAAATGCACAATAAGAGTAATTTATTAATAAAATGAAATAGCAAATTCCCTGATACAATAATTCAGGAAATTTCCTGTACAAAAACACCATTCCCATTCCCATTTAAGATTCAAAAAATAAAAGATGGAACCACAAAATTCTTCATATATACATTTCAATAGAACGACTCAAAAAATAATAAGATTATGAGTGCAAATGAACTATGAGAACTCTGACCCCAAGCAGAACAAATAAACTACCTACCTATAGCATATGAACGTGTACATACTGTGTCAAGAGCCTCAGTGAACAAAGAAGAAAAACTGGTCAATGCCTGAAAAACACCAGGTAAACCTGTTTGTAGATTATTTAGAGTCATAGCTCTTGTTACCTCCACAGCCTTTGAATGCCTCAGCATCTCATCTTCCACGCGCCTCTGGCAGGCTGCGAGTTCCAGTTTCTTTTCGGCCAGTGGGTCTCGGGCATCCAAGCCTTGTCCATTATCTGCAGCACCAGGGAGCCCAATACCTACCATAGAATATGAGTTGTAAAACTTCCTCTCAATGTTTCGCAGAGATGAGGCCTTTTTATCAAGTTCTTTTGAAGCAGTCTCAGTGCGTTTCTTGATCTTTAGCTCTTCAGATTGTTTGACAGAGATCACATGAACCACGTTGATAAAGCTCTTGATGGCTTCAGATGCAACTGTGTCTGGCACACGGTCCAGCCCAAGCTTCCATTCATCAAAAAAGGCATATGCATCAGAGGGTTCCTTGCTGCTGTTGGTGTTGTCGTTGCTGACTGGAATAAGACTCAGCTTGAACCAGCAATGTAGGGACAGGATGAAGACCCGCTGGAATTTTATGAGGCGGCAAAAACTGGAGTGCCAGGCAGAGACAGCTGACTCAAGATCACGAGTTGCCTGCCGGTGCAGTTCAGATGTTGAGTTGCCTCCCGAAGACCGGTTCACTAGGCCACGGACTTGCTGCACAATGTTGCTTTGAATTTCATGATACTGGTGCATCGATCTCCACATGTACATGATTCTACATTTATCATACACAAACATTAGTAAAAACTGCAAATCTTGTAAGTAGGCACCGTCATTTTTCAGATTGAAATTGTCAGGTAACTAAAATGCATCTATGAGACAATTTCTCAAGGTAAATCTGCAATCTAGCTGTTTCACAGTATACAAAGTGGTCTGCTTCACTACATTATTACAGTGCAAACACACTCATTAATAGATAATCCAATCCTCACAAATTGCCATTGTCAAGCTCTACTCTAATGCCATGCACCTATCTTATATATGCACTCACTCTAGTCAAAAGCCATTTGTGACACTGAAAGTTCAAACACAAACTAGAAACTTCTTCAAAAGTGTCACAAGTCTCTAGAACATTCACATTCGCCTTATCTTGTTATTGATAAAGGGGCTAATAATAAGTAGTGAGTCCAAAATTTTCAAGAACTGAATTGCGTAAAGATTAGATTCAGAGACCAAAGAGGCATGTACCTTTTAGTAATAAAAAATAGATTTCCTCTTTTTATTTTTTGATAAAATAGGAAAACTATATTAAATAGAATATATTCAAATGTACCCTTCCCATAAACATTTATGGATGATCAAGTTAAAAAGTAACAAATCAACTTGATCATTAAGTGTTAACTGAAAATTAAAACCCAACTAAATGTTCTCTTGCAAATTGCAATTAAGACGCTTTATCAAGAATCAAGCTCACGTTTCCATAAAATCCTTTGTTTCTTCATATTAGCAAATTTGGAACATTTGGAACAATTAAGTAAAATAGATGAATAATAACAATAATATAAATGAAAAAATTATTGGTTCAGTAGCAACCAGTCAATAAATAGTTTAAAAGCAACCAAGATGTCATACCATTGTTACTTTAACACACCTAACTCCATCAATACATTAAATTTTGAGAAAATGGGGCAAAAATTTTGAAGACAACATAACATTTTGGCAGGTGCAGTGGTGGGCCAAGTTCTGAATTTAAAAGCAAGACAGTAGTTAGGCAGTGCAGTACATAGAGGCACATGCACTTATACAGAGTTGATGAAGCAAGTGGCTTAGCAGAGCAGTGAGCCATAATGCTTTCAACCACCATGTCCAAAGATTTCTATGATCCACACACTAGCATGTTTCACATGAGAGAATTCTTTCTCCTTTAATTTAGTTGTGGATTAAATTCCTCACTCTGTATACTCTCTAACCAAAAAAAAGGTACAATAAAACAGAGATTCAATAGTTATTTCACTTCCACCATCTAGATTGCTTTTCTTTCACACACATGAGCAATTAACAATCCTAGAAGCATGCCAGCAACCTGATGTTAAATTATTGCAACATAACAAGCAGCACAGAATTATTGAAAATGACTTCAATTATGAAGTCCCCAAGATCTCATTTAATTCATATATCGACCCAACAAGAACAAATACTGGGTCTACTTAAAAATTTTGGGATCCAATGAAGTTATTTAAGTTCATTCATTTGCATCAGTATGAGTGCCAATTCAATGAGTCCATATTAGTGATTAGTCATATCAGATTGAATGCTGAACCCCGTAGCTTGTGTTTATTAATGGTCTAACCTTGTAATGCAAGAACATGAATCTTTAGCAGTCCTCTCACAGTAAATCCATTACAGAATTAAAGGACTTACCCATGACAGAGTTGAACAAGCTGAGGAACAAAATCAGAGTCCCTGAGGCCGATAATGGCGGTCGAGGTAGTAGACACGGCCTGAGATGTGACAATAATCAGTGATTGCAGCCTCTTTATGGAAGCCTTGGTTTTGTTCAGCTTTGCTTCATCCTCCCCTTTGTATTCCTGACTCTGCAGAGCTGACAATTTCTTTTCATGCTCAATCTTCACTCCTTCTCTAGCCTAAACACCCGAATAATTTGTTATGTCAATTAAAGCACATCATCTCAAACCACATGGTTTTAGCTAAAAATAAATGCAATAGAACCACCTTCATTTGGTAAAAAGGACAGGCCAAGCTGCTCAAAACATTTATGGGAATTTCAACCATCCGTATTTCAAATTCTAGACATTACTTTCTGGTTATGGGTGTATGTCCAAAGAAATTCGCTTTCTTTTGGCAAGCAAATCCGCACATGTTGTAGAAAAATCTATACACATCATTCATAATCATTCACCCACATATAGGACACGTATACAAAGGAAATAAGAAGCTTCTTCTATTTGGTCCCTGAATCTTACCACTACATGATTTAGTCCTGAAATTTATTAACTTGCTACTTGTTAGTAAAAAACAGAGCAAAAAAGTACATGCCCAAAAAATTAAAGAATGAGTGAAAATTTTAAGAACTAAATCATATAGGAATAAGATTGAGGGACTAAATAGTTGGGAAGTATATTTTTCAAAGACTAATACATTTTTTATTTCATATATGGGTCTTATGTTATTTTTTCCTTTCTTTTTTGTGACAAAATTATGTATATGATGTAAAATCTAGTTTTCCTCGTGAGAAGGCATCACAACGGTGGAAAAAAAAAAGAAGGGGTAGTTCGGTCATTTTGCCGCACTGTACGAGCCTCATAAAAACAAGGACAGTCATCCAAAGCAGGGTTATTTTCGTCAATTCACATGCCATCAAGAAGGGTCTTTTCCACACTAAACAGTCAAACACTGCGGTGGCCCTACGCTACTACCAAGTAAGTCCAAGGTCGGTGGTGCATATCCTACTCATTTCCTTTGCCTTTTGTCTCGAAAATAACAGCGAATTACATTAAAAATTGGAGTAAAATTCTACTTTCGACACAACAAAAAATGAAAATACCAAATATCTCACAAATTAAACTAAAAATTACCTTCACTTCCTCGTACAGCTTCTTCTCCCACGCCAAAAGCCGCTCCAAAGTGGAGCAGAGGCTCTTTGGACCGCCCGGTTCTTCAAGCGAACCGGTGTCGAGCTGGTACTTCACAGCTAATGGCGGTTTTGAGGTCCAACTCGAGCTCAGATTGCTCAAGATACTGCTTGAGTGATACACGGTTTCTGCAATCAGAATCATCAAATTGTAATGAATTCGGAATTCCCCATAACTTTAATCCACGGTTCAGTTGATGAGAAAGAGATATTAATCACTTTTTTTTCCTGAAATAACAATGAATTTGATGCCAATACTTGAATCCATGCCTCATTTGGTTTAAATTTTCACTCACTTTCTGAGTAACCAAATACAGCCCAGAAAATTGAGGCTCAGATTGTTTCAATTTTACCTAAGTTAAACATAAAGGAAATAAATTACACCCCGGATTTCAAAATTTCTAGCAACATTAAAAGGAATGAATTAACTTACTCCTCAATTGCCTGAAACTCCGATCAAGCTGAGCTCTGCCGATCTCGAGCATCTCCGATACCTGATCTCCGGCCTTCGCAGCCTTCTCGAAGTTATCTCTGATGGCTTCCACAATCTCCTTCAAGTCCTTGTGCCTCACCACCATCTTCATGTCCATGACATCCCCAGTCCCGTAACTCACGGATGACCCAGCATCGTCAGACTTCTCGGTCTTGCTGGCGGCCCTGTGCATCTTCGGTGCTGCCGCCGCTGTCATCGTCGATGCTCCGGTGACGGACTCCGCCCGCACCGACGACCCGAAATTCGACCTCGTCCCGATCTCGGACCTCGAATCCGCATCCTCTTCCTCTTCATCGGAAGAGCTCGTCGTGCTGTAGTGGTCTCCCCACTCGCTACACTGAACCTCTTCTCGCTCTGTCTCCGTGTACTCTTGCTCGTGATGCTGACGAAGCTTTTGGTTTTGGGCTTGAAGGATTTCATGCTCGTGCTTCCGGTGAAAGAAGTCGTATTCGGATCTCTCAGTATCTTCATCATCGAAATCCTCGGTGTCCAAGTGATGCGACACATTTTCAATTTTCTGATTCAAGGGTTGCTGAGCTTGTTGTGCCCGGTTTCGAAAGTACTCAGAATCCGGAGGAGAAGGAGGATAGAAATTTTCCCAGTTCCAAACAGAGGAGGCTTGTGATGGTGTGCTTGAATAGGTAGAATTTGCTTGGAATGCAGTGGGGAAAACTCCAGAAGGGAAATTTGACGCTTGGCTTCGCGGTGAGGAAGACGGACTCGATTCAGAGAGAATGTGTGGGAGCTTCGACGGCGGTTTACGGCGGCGATTGGAGGCAGCGATACTCGACGAAGAGAGTATGTGGGGGAGTTTAGAACTAGTTATGGTGGGGGAAGAAGGGGATAATGGTGGTGGCGGTGGAGGGTGGAGAGAAGGGGCAGGAGATGGGAAAACACGAGGCGGTGGATGGTGATCAGTGGCCGCGCTTTCAAATACCGACGGAGGCGGCGGTGACGGGCTGAGGAAAACGGCGGGGGTGTTGCCGGAGACGGAAAGGGGTTCCCCGGCAGCGAATGTGCAGAGGGCGGAGCCGGTGAGGCGGAGCGACCGGCAATAGTCAGAGTGAGCAGCAGCGAGGTGGTGCCGCGCATAGACAGCCTCCTTCATAAGGCGGCGCCGCTCCTTGCACCGCCGCACAGTGTCCTCATTGTCGAGCTTCGACGCCGTGCAACCCATTTTAAAGTGCCGGAGCTATACTAAATACTATACCTCAACCACTACTGCTGGCTGCTGCTAGCCAAACCTATACCACGAATCGGAGAAGGGAAGAAACGGCGGAGGACGGTGGGCGGACGTGGTGGCGCCTGATTTGGCTGGGTAGGCTCTGTTTGAAGCGAACGAAGTGGAGGGGTTGTAGTATGAGACTATGAGCACTCTATTGTTGTGTTGTGTTGTGGTGTGGTTTGGTTGTCCTTTGGAGCTTGGAGGTTTCAGACTGTGCTAGTGTGCCAACGTGTGTGTTACTTTCTTTCATTTTCTTCTCTTCTCATATTTTTTCTTTTTCTTTTGTTTGTATCCAAAGAAAATTTATTAAAAAAAGCTGTTTTTGCATCTGGGTTTGGTAATAAAAGTAATGGTAGATGATCAGTGGGAGTTTGATAATATTTTTATCACTGTGATTATGTATAATCTTTTTATTAATTTTATATTAGTGTTCTGATTAGAATTATCTTAAACAAAAAATAAATTTATATAAAATTATTTGTATCTTTATTTTTAAGTAATTAAAATAAAATATATAAAAATATTTTTTAAAAAAATTAATTATAAAAAAATTATATAAATTATATACATATTAATTAAATAAAAATTTAGATAAATAAAAATATATTAAATTTTCTTAAATAAAATATATTTATAAAAAAATTATTATTTTGTGGTCCAACCCATTTTTACTCATCGAATTTGGGGCTATTAGCAAGGTGGACACTTTGCTTCTTCTTTTTTTTTCGTTTACCTTTTTGTCTGCTGTGTGAGATTAAAATATATAACTTGATTTAATGGCTTGCTTGTTATTATTTGTGCCCAATATTTTGATGAAGTTTTTTTTTTTCTTTTAATTTTGTACTTTGCACAAGGAACCTTTTTTTTTTTTTTTAATTTGGGATGTGTGGGAAGTTGGTTGATTGTCCTTTTAGAAACGATTCCTTGTTATGGATTCGTTTTTAATTATCAAAGAAGTAAACAGAAGGAAAGCCATGTCACTTTTCATATCAAGAATGGACATAACTTGTTTATAAGCAAACGAGTTATAGTAATGACATCAACTTTTTTATTTTTTTTCTTTTTTCCGGAAATTGACATCAATTTTCATTAAATTAATTTTAAAATTAAATTAAAATAGTTTCTTATACTTTGAATATAATAAAAAAACTTATTTAATTTTTTATTATTATATAAATTATCATTCTCTTGTATCTTACATAAATTTAATTTTTTTCATATTATATATATGATCATTGATTATTAATGACCACATTTATTACTATTTTTCCAATTTCCATATAATTTTCTATAATTTTTCATTTTATGCCCCACTATTATTTATTTGTTTTAATTTATTTTATTTTCAGTCTCTTTTATTTAATTTCTATTGCTTGTATAAACAGGAAGAAAATGAGCTTAAATAATATTTTCTTCATTTTCCTTTGCCCTTTTTATTTTATTTTTAAATAAATCCATGATAGATATATTGGGTAAGATGGTCAAATGTGAATTTAGATCTTCTAAAATAATAAAAAAAAATAGGTGAAGTTTATAATTTATTCAATGTGAATATTTTATTTATTTCTTTCTTAATTTTTTTTTATCTATTTCTCTCACTTCAGAAATTTTACTCTTCTTGACCATTTTATTTTTTTTATGTTTTTCAATGAAGTAGCTCTTCAAAATGACCTTCCAAATTATATTGTAGTTGGTGGAATATGATTGTTTCTTCGAAGTGCAGTGTTATTATTTTTAGTTTTACATTAAAAAAGGGGGAAAAAATAAAAGACCTCTAAAACATTGATCATCAAAGTAATTTAGTCTTTGAATAAATGATGCACTCAACTATCATCAAAGAAAGACATTATTAGAGCAGAGGACAAATCACACAAACTTTTTCTATTGTAAAGGGTTGTGTAACTCCAATACCCTTAAATTTACATCCATTTTATATTTTTTTCACAAATAATATCTTATTATCAAATTAATTTATTAATTATTATTTTATAATAATCAATCATAAAAAATTTAGCATAAAAAAGTGTGAACTATATATTTCTTTATTAATAGTAAGGTGTAACGTGACTTACTTTTTCAAATACTGTTACTTGCACTACTATCTTCACACAATTTTGGTACATCTTTTTCCATATAATATATTTATGAATCTTTATACATTTTGTATTATTAACTTTAAAATAAAATTTACCAATTTCTTTTAAATTTTTTTCAATCTTAAAATTACACTCATATTCGTGAAATATAATATAACATTTAATTTAACAACATTTACTATTATAATAAAAATAAAATCATAGTCTTATTTATACAAAATATCATCCACAATAATAAAATATTAAATTAGGGAGAGTAATATCAATAAGTTTTGATTAAATTAAAAACACTTATTCTCATAAAAAAAAAAGACACAAGTTTAATTTTTGAAAAAATATACTTATTAAAAAAATTTTATCTTAACGTTCTTGATGGAACACAAATTAATCTCAAATATAATATAATTAAAATTACTTTAAATTTTTACTAAAAAAATAAGAGATGGTAAGTATATTTTTAAAATTTAAGTAATAGTAAATACAATTAAATTAAAATTTTAAAAAAGTAAATATAAATTTAGTTTAATTTTATAATCTGTCGAAGGATTATTATATCGCTATCATCACTACTTGGCAGCCCCGTACCTAACACAAATTATTGTTCTAAATTGGTTCAATCACACAATACAAACAAACAATTAGCTGTTTGAATCTGTAGACCCCTATATGATTGAATTCAATTTAAAGACGAAGGAGTTGCGTAGAAAAAAGGCATTTTAATTTTGGTTTCATATATTTTAGAAATTATTGTCTTCGTCTTTCTCTCTTCGCTATCATATTTGGGTAAATATTAATTAAATCAATTGTCTAAAATGGGATACGTAGCTAAGAGTATTATTAGTACTTGGCCACTAAGTCCAAGTGAGTCATAATTTTGTTAATTAACTTCATTTGACTACTTACGTTATAATAGTCACTATATGATGACTTGTTTGGATTTTTAATATATCTTTATTTGTTTTTATTTTTAGATTTATATATCATGTTTAGGAGTGTTCAAATTTTTTTAAAGAGATTTGAATTCTCTATATAAAATGGATCTTTAACGAGAAAAATTTTATTTTAGTCCATGATATGATAATTTTTAATTTAATATTTTATAAATTATTTTTGTTAATTTTAAAAATAAAATTTTTAACATAAAAGTTAATATTTTATTAAAATAAAATTTTAATTTTAATAAATTATTAACTAAAATTTTTTTTATTAACGTAAAAGTTATAGGTGATTGATAATCTACATTATATTAAAAAATTTTATGTATACAATTATTTAAATCAACCCTAATTCTCAAATTTTCATAAGATACGTAATTAGTCAAAAAAAATTCATGTATATATGTAATTAGAGAATTTGGATTTATGTTTCAATATTTTATCATTATAAATTAATGTGTGATATGTGAGACAATTATGTCATTAATTAAATTATACTTTAATATTACGTTAAGCAATAAATTATAGATAAAATTTGGATAAAAAAATATTAAATTTATTTTTATTTTTTAAAGATTAAATTAATAAAAATAATATGTAGAGAATCAAATTAAAAGTCACCATATCTATTAAGAATCAAAATAAAGTTTTTCTCACCTTTAATGTATCTCTATTTTTTCCCTCCATTTTCTTACTTCAAAGAATCCAAATCTAAATAAAAAGAAGGAAATAGAAAGAAGGGGAGCTTTTCATGAATCCTAAACCTCTTCTCTCTCTTCCAAATTTCAAAGAAAAAAAACAGAAAAACTGAGGGTGGACCAATAAGACTCTCAATAGCACAATCCTAAATAAAAATTTTACAAATATGCGAGAAGATATAGATTAGGGAGCATTTAAAATTTTTTTAAAAAAATCCTAGTTCTCTAAATTTTTTTGAAGGTCAAGTTCTGTATTCTTACCTTATGTTTAGATTGAAATAAATAGAGAAAAAATTATTTAATATTTTTTAAAATTTAGATATAGATATAATACTTTTTTATTTCATTTATTCTATTTAATCTAAATAATATTTCTTACAATATTTATTATATTTATATTTAAATTAAAGATTTCATTTTATTTTTTTATTCTCTTCAATCCAAATAATATATAATTCTTTCCAATTGAGTGAGGAGGAGATGATAATTCAATGTGAAATAGGGTTAAGTGGGATTGTAATGTGCATAAATTAATGAAGAATGGGATGGTAAAAAAAACAAGCAACAATGGTGACTATGGCAACCGTGTTGCCTAAAATATCTCATATTATGTGATGTGATATCAACATCTTCCTTGTTATGAACAAAATTTAAAATCTAGAGAAAACATGCATTAATATTTACAAATGTTTTAGGGCTAAATTAAGTATTAATTAATTATATTGTTGAGTAAAATTTCAAAATTTTAATGTAAATCAAGAACAATGTTTTGTGTCCCTTTTATCATGTTATGGAAATTAAACACAAAAATATGTGAAGAATAAAGCTAAATGTTGTAGGCAGCATGAATAAATGAATTAAA
Source organism: Senna siamea (assembly GCA_031216115.1). Classification (NCBI taxonomy): domain Eukaryota; kingdom Viridiplantae; phylum Streptophyta; class Magnoliopsida; order Fabales; family Fabaceae; genus Senna; species Senna siamea. Next base: position 15,324,289 of record CM062357.1, read on the forward strand.
TACATATTCCCCACAATAAGTTTGAACCTTTTGAAGCAAAGCAAAAGATGAAAGGAAAAGCTCAAGAGAGTGACAATTCAAAACGGTGAAATGAAAGGATCTTTAATTTCCTAATCACTTCACAACTTTGCTACACAAACTCCTATTATCTCCTTTTGAAATTTTCTTTTTAGTTAGTTTGTTTCTCTTTAATAATAGTAATTAAAGCTATGCTGAAAATAAGAATCACTTCTATAATTTAATTACAAGTAAAACATATTAACAAATTTTTTATATGTTCACATAATTACTTTCTAAGTAGTAATATGTTGATATTTTTATTTAATTAATGATAATATTTGACTACTAAATTAAAAAAATCATATAATAATTAATAATAGTGAGAGCTTAATTAACCTAATACTACTTAAGAATTGCTCATATCTTAATGTATAGAGATTTCTCCATATCTTAAAGGTCTCAAAATATTAAAAAAAATAGTGATAATTTTATAAATTCAAGTTCATATAAATTATATATAAAATAAAATTGTCACTTGTTAAGAATTTAATAAAAAAAAATTAAAGAAAAACATTCATGTAGTTAAAATTGATAATTATGCAAAAAAAATTATATTAAATCAATTTTTTAATTATATTATTTTTAATTTTCTTCATTAAATTTGTAATATATAATAAGTTCATGTAAGATTTGACAGATCTGAATATATGAAAAAAAAATTAAAAAAAAAAAGTTAAAAGTTTGGAGCTCCTACCGTTAAAGTTAACAGCATAAAGTAACGGTGTGAAAAGACCTTTCCTGCCTTTTCTTGGTTTGGGCTTTACAATTGGAACCCCCACCCAGGACCCAGCTTTAGTCACTTGTAGAGTATCCGATTCTTCCAAAAAGCATGGTGACGTTTCTATTAAAATATTCGTCAAATTCATTTAATTTTGTAGAGTCTAAAAATTATACTTCCTTATTTAATATTTGATAAAACTCAAATGTCTTTATTGCATACTATGACTTTTCTTTATTTTTTTTACTATTTTAAAATATCTTTAAAAATAAAAAATGATGAGAAGTGAAATAACATCTCACTTTTCAACATTCTGTCTTATATCATAATTTATATTTACATTTTTGCAAATTTATATTTAATTTTTGCATAACTTAGAGACTAAAATGTCAAAATATGTTTATATAGTATAGATAAAATCGCATTTTCGTATTACATAATAGTTTTTTTGATTAATAAAAAATAAATAATATACATTAAAAATTATTTTTAAAATGAGAAATTAAAATATCGTGAATAAATTTGTTAAACCTAACGTAAGGTTAGTGTAACTCTTTTATTTCACTATTATTTGGTCACTTTTTACTTATTGTCCTTCCAGTCTCAGTCCAAAGCCTAAGACTAAGAGTAACAATGCGATCACACAAGAACACATATTTAATAAATAGCCTTTAACTCTTATCTTGTCTTGTGTGTTACAATGCAATCACACAAGGTCAATTATCATGTCGTATCTTAAAATTTTTACTAAAAAAATTATATATATTTAGTGTTTGATCGATAATATTTTAAAAATTAAATTAGTCATTAAAATTATTAAGATAATAATTCATAGTTTAATGATTTAAATATGATTGAATTATGATTAAATTAATATTAATATTATATATTAATTTTAAATTTAAATTAAATATAATAATAACTATTTTACATAAATATAAAATATATTATATTTTTTAGACAAATTAATAAGTTATTTATCAATTTTGTCAAAAAAAATTATAATATACAAACTATTAATCATCTTTTTTTTATTCATTTTTTTCTCATTTCTTTTTATTTCATTTTCTATTCTATTTTTTTTACCTTTTTTTGTTAAAGAAGATTGAAAAATACATAAAAAAAAATTTATTTTTTTAAAATTAGTTGAATCATTAAACTGATTGATTTTATCTAATTTATTTAATTTTTTTAATTATTGATCAATTTTTTATAAAATTAATTTTGACAATTAACTAAATAAGAGTTATGATCGTTTTATTAATTTTTTAATTAAATTAATTAATTCAATTCAATTTTTTTAATTATGATGATTGCAGTAACTCAATTAAAATTATTATATATGTAAAATTTTATAAATTTCAAAACTAACAAAATCTAAATACAAAAGGTAATGTAGAAACCCTAGATTTATGGGTTAACGTGAGACGTGTTAACAAATAAAAAGTAGGTAGAGAAATGAGGCAGGGTAATAGAATTTAGTAGATAGTATAGAGGAGAGGACGCAGGTCAATGAGTTGGACCCACTAGAAGAAAAAAAAAAGGTGACTTTCAAAAATAAATATATATATAAAAAAAGTGATATTGTGAAATTTGGAGGGTTGTTGGCGCTTAGGGTTGAAAGGAAGGGTCCCCTTTCATGTCTGGCTTTTTTGAAAGTAACAGTTGCATCATTTTCTTTGGATTGCTGCCCCCACCACACCACTCTTCACCTATTATTATTGCCTCCAAATCACCTTTTTAGGCACTGTTAGCTGCACACCAACACCTTAAATCAGGGACAATTCTTTATTCCCTCCAAATTTTAACCAATTCTTTATTGGGACCTTCCTTTACATATTCATTTTACCATAAATTTCATGGGTAGTAAAAATAATCAAAAAAATTTTAGGTTAAAAATTTATGTAAGAATAATTTTTATCAATTATAAAAATTAATTTAAAATTTTTTTAAAATTTATAATTATACAATATATTCATCTATTAATTTTTTATCTAAAATTTTAATAGAATAACGACACATTAACAAAATTAAATTATGTTAAAATATAAAAAATTCTTTTAAATTTTAAGTTTTATATAAAAAATCTCTTTGAATTTTTTAACTTTGTGTAAAAAATCTCTTGAACTTTAGACACTGCAAAAAAAAAATTTTAAATAATTTGACATTTCTACCTTTTGTTAAAATTTTAGATGATGTTTTTTGTATAAATTATAAAATTTTAAAAAATTTTAGGTCAATTTTTATAGTTAAAAGAGATTATTTACACATTATCTATAATTTAAAAGAATTATGTACATTTTAGTCAAAAATTTATCAACTAATGGGATGAAAATTTAATCCGTACCTTAAATACTGGTTAGAAAAATCCAAATTTTATTTTCAAACCTAAAATAAAATGTTATGTCTAATTATGTGTTTCAATGTTGCACCATTTAGTTTTAGGGAAAAATAGTTATTGTTTAATATTGTTATAGTGGGGTAGTGATAGGATAAAATAATGATTTAGTTTTTAAAAATTTATTTTTATTTTTTAAAAATAAAATATTTAAATTTAGTAGTTGGAACAAATGGTTATGGATCCAAAAAAAAAATTGCTTTATCCATAAGTGAAGGTTCAAATCACTATAAAGTCATTTAAACTCTTGTTTGATGAGCAAACCACTTTAGGGAAGTCTCTTGATACCCAATGGTTAGTCAAACGAATAATTATGATTGAATAAAATTAGTTACGAATTAAAAGATGTGCAATAATTATTTATATTAAATTTTTGTTAATCTTTTTAATATATTATTAGTGTCATATCTGATATTTTTATAAATGTTTTCCCTTACTATTATTTTAAAAGAAAAAATTCCACCAAAATAATCACTGTGCCATATAAATTTATATTTTAATATTTTTGATATTATATAAATAATTAGTGACTATGTGATGCTTGCAAGTATAGGTGTTAGGACTTGAAGTACATTACAGTGCATAACTGAAATGGTTAAAAAGTTTCAAACATTCCGTTTGAACAATTAATCTTCACCTCTGTGCTACACTGACCATTTCTAATTTTTCCTAATTAACAGTTCTCTTCTCTTCTCTGCCCTGCATAAAGATTCACCACTTACACAACTCTTCCATCACTCACTATTCACCAACTACACAAACCTATGCATGCAAATGAGCTTCAATAATTTCTTTTGCCACGAAATAAGAAACACTAAAATTTCATTAGAAAGATGAGGTATTTCTTAATTTGATATTTTATATAAATTATGTCTCATATAAATTTATATTAATAAAGCCTTTTTATTGACTAATAATTTCAAAATTTAATATGATAAGTTGTATAGTTAGTTAAATGTTGACTTATACATTTTAAATATTTAATTAATTATATTTTATTACTTAAAATATGCAGAATGACTAAGTAATACAAATAAAGATTTTTATTAATGATAAATTAAGTAATTAAATTAAATTAAAAAACATTTATAAAATATAAAATTATAAAATATCTAACAAAATGTGAAATTTTACTCAAATACAAAACATGTTTCTATAAGCACCGAAGAAAAAAAAGATTTATATAAAATTAATTATATTTTTACTATTAAATCATCAAATTAAAATAAAATATGTAAAATTTTTTTTAAAAATAATTAAATATAAAAAAACAAATTATATACATATTAATATTTTATTAAATAATTTAATAATAAAAATATAAAAATTATATCTATATTTTTTTAAAAAATTATTTTGTAACGTTCTCTCGTCGAATCTATCTTTGCCCGTTTACCAAAGAAATTGATATTTTAAATAGGATTAACTTTATATATAATTTTTTTATATTTGTTATTATATTTTTAATTTAAAATAGAATATATAATTTTTTTAAAAATTAATTATAAAAAATAAGTTATATAATTCATACAAAATTTAAACTACACCTAAATTTTTTTAACAATATTTGGACAAATTGATCTTTGAATTATTCTAAATTTGTATAAAATAAATTTATTATTATTGCACGTACAAATGTTAAACTAATTCTCTGGATGAAATTCATATATTTTTCTTGCACATTAAATTTTACACACAAAAAGAAAATGCATCATTCCGATGACTATCTGTGTTCATTCCAACGAAGAATGACAAGACAGAAAGGGCTATGTCAATCTCACCCCACCACGTTTTCTATATGCCAAACAGCTAGCGCCAGAAAAAAAAAAAATAATAACTTTTTTTTTAAAAAATTAACTAATAAATTAAGATTTAAATTTTTATTAAAAAAATTTCATAATATTTTAACTAAAATTAAATTTAACAAAACATATTTTTTTAAAAAACTTCTTTACACCTATTTATCTCTTTTCTTTTCAAATTTTTTATTAAAAATTTTATTTAAATCACTTTCATATATTAAATACTAAATATTTATACATATAAAAATATATATTATTTTTTAATTTTTAAAATATAATATAAAATAATAAAAAATTATTTAATTTATTATATTTTCTTTTAACTTATTGTTATTTTTATTTTTTTATTTCATATTTTCATATAATATATTTTATTTTATAAAATATGTTATTTTTAACATCAGAATTATTATAATATTAATAAACACATTTTTAGTTGTGTCATGGAAAACTAATCTTAATGCTGTTCCATCGCCCTTTGCTTCTCCTATTTTCTTTGTTAGCGACAAACAAACAAACAAACAAAAGATGAAGACGCGTCCCTATACACACAAACTTATCATCCTTTGCCTGAATTCAAATTGAAACAAATAGGTGAGACAGAAGCTTTTCACCACACGACACGACACGTGTCCACCAACCGAGGGTGCTTCCTGGTCCTAATCCTACACAAAAACTGAACTACAACCTCGCATGGCTAGTCTTCTTGTCATTAGTCATTACCAAACCCAAAATTCCCAAAACACCCTGCACGATGGACGAAAACCAAAGAGTAAATGCATAACTGGATGTGTTTCCCAACAATCCCATATCACAGAAGAAACTGAGAATAAATTAACTGTTTGGTCTTCGCCTACAAATCAAAGAGATGGACTTGCCTGCATACATCATGTTCATGTGCCAACCTTCAAATTCATCAAATCCAGACTTTTGCAGAGGACACATGCTTCCAACCAGAAAGTTGGATGCAAAGTGAGGGAAGGGAAGAAGCAATCTTTTAGAATCTAACAGAAATGAAACATATTATTGGTTTAACATGCGTGGTACTTATAATAAATAAGTAGACTTGATGGAATAAAAATAAGGCTAAAAGAGTTGTGTAAAATAGAAAAGCCATGGGTTCTTCTTTTACGCAAGTATCAGGAAAAGCAGCTGTTAGAGATGAGCATGCAAAAGAAACTAAATGAATGTCTTTTCATGTGAAGCATCTTGCACGAGTTATTGGATGGGGTTGATGATCCATGTGATGGTCAGGCTGGCCTTGAAACACTCAATAACTTTTGATTCATGAAAAATGTCATAGAGCAGAGCAGTGATTAAAGTGTAAGCAATACTTCTTGTAATGCCTCATACCAAACAAGGTGTCGTTTAGGAGTAACCTAATTACGTGAAGGATTTATGAATGCTTCATCATCTTTTAACATTTGCTTGAAATATGTTGATTTTTGTAGATGGGGAAGGACTCTAACATACTGTATGGGAGGTCATTGGAACGTGTTTCGCATACATGTATAATTACAAATTTTGTACAAGGACAAAATATTCATAATAAATACAACATTTTGGTACAGAAACTGATGTAATCAAGCTTTTTTTTTTTTTTTTTGGTGTAAGAGGACAAAGCGCAAGGCTAGACAACACAAGCGCGAGGGAAGGAAACCCCCGTGATATCTTCAGCAAGAATCTTCATTCCTTCAGCAGGGAGAGTGTGAAAGATGGTATTTCCCAGCATCAAATGATGTCTCCAGTTAGCCATTAAATCAGCCAGTCTGTTTCCTTCACGATAGGTGTGGATGCACTTAACTCTCCACTCGCTACTCATCAGCCCTTGGATGCATTTGATGATCCAGTAGTAGGGATGGAGGTCACCGGTCTTCTGGTTTATCAGATCAAGAGCCGTTTTAGAGTCTGCTTCTAAAATGACATTTCTGAAACCTTCATTCCAAGCGAGCGTAAGACCCTCCTATATAGCATAGAGCTCAGCTGCAGTTATCGTGCATATGCCAAGATTGTTGCTGAACCCAGATATGATGTTGCCAGCTGAGTTTCTGATTACGCCACCACAGGCCACGTTCTTCCCCTCGTTCACAGACCCCTCTACGTTGCATTTGACATAGTCATTCCTAGGAGGATCCCACCCAATAAGCTCTATTCTTCTGTGGTGTTTCTCCTCTCCGGTCCACTTAATCCTCGAGCTTTCCATATATTCTTTGCACCTGCAAATGATGGAGAAAAACAAATCAGTCTAGCGTTGGTTATGATTAAAGCAGCACATAGATGAAGCATGTTAAGAACATCAGTATAGCATCTAACTCCAAAAAAATTTTATCCGCATCACCATCTCCGCCTATTCTTGCCAACTTAACAAGAATGTTTCAAGAAGTACTATCAATTCTAAAACAATTCTAAAGCAATAACAAGTTTTCCCCCCTTTTATGTTTTCTTCTATTTCATGCTTTTGTGGTGGAACAGATAACAGCTCTATCAAAGAGGTTATACTGTCTCCAAATGCAGGATATTCTCAGTGGATGCATGCCATGAATAAAAGTCAGGCAAGCTTCTAAAACACCCATCCAATGACCTCCTTTATCTATTATACTCTCTTCAAGATAATGGATGCTGCCTCCTGCAATTTTTCCGAGTCGTCAGTCCTGAAAGAAGTAAGAACTATACTCTACCAGACATATTTAGTTAAGCTTCCTACATGATACATTCCTTCCCATTAAGAAGACATAACATATTGTAGTAGTTTAAAATTCAGAACCGAAGAGAATAAAAAGCACGAGGGGGTGGTGGACAGAAGCATATTCAATATAATAAATACAATATTTAGGCATTCTAATCACCAAATACAACAACAACAAACAAAGTCCTCCCACTAAGTGAGATCGACTATATAGATTAAATGAGGCCAATGTATTTTATTTTATTTTTATTTCCATAGTTAGATTATTAAATTCTAGTCATCAAATAATTATTCAAAAATGGGTTTATTACAGTGTAATGCCAACTTCATTCATATCCATCCAAGTTGACAGAACCAGTCAAGAATCAAAACCAAACTTTCTTTTCTGGTATTGCCATTAGGGTTACATCTGGGTCAATCAGTGTGCACACAGCCAAAGTTTTTCAAGACAATCTCATCAAATTCTTTGATGCACACAAAGTTGTTTCAAATTACCTCTTTGGTTGGCTTTGATCCTCCTCATAGTCAATCACTTCGCCAGATTCAGAGTTGATCTCCTCATGCACTCAGAAGTCAATGTTGGCCTGCTTAGAGTGTGCAACTTCTGCCACAAAGTAAGACACACCAACCACTATATCCCAGCATTTGTATTAAGACAATTAATCTAATAACAAAAGACCAAACAGTAAAGCAAAACAGGAAATTATCTGAGTTGGCTTTATCTATACATGAATTACACTAAGTGTGTAACTATGTATAAACAGTGAAAGTTTAAATTGTACATTGTGCATCCGATATTTGTGTGCCTTGGCTTCATCATTAAAAAAAAACTAGCAGTAGTCAACACAATCACGAAAATGACTTCAAGGCAAACCCTGACTAGCATGTGGAGGATGTGGCAGAACAGACACAGAAAGAATAAATTAAAACTTTTACATAGGCCTTTTTTATTCCTTTCATTGAAACCGTCCAGCCTCTATTAAAGACAGAGAAGCAAAGGGAGAAAATAATTCTGGCAGATAGTGCCAAGGGAAAATTGCATACAAAGATCAAATTTACCAACATGAATTCTAATGAATGAATGTACGTGATTTGAAAATTTGACCGTTATGAAAGAGATTGCAATGAAATGAAATTCAACCGACCTCGAAAAGTAATTTCTTCACTTCATCAGCCTTTTCTTTCACGTCCTTCTTGTGCTTCTTGTCCAATTCACTCATAGTATCAGCCCATTTTATCTTCTCTTGAATTGACACAAGCATATTATCTGATGTAGACAACCTAGGTTCCCAGTCATGATTAAAATATTAGATGCGACGCTAGATCATTGTATTTTATAGAGGAACTCCATACATGAGGTTGACATCAGAAAAGTAAGAAAAAATAGCGGAGACAGATATCATTTTGAGAAGCTATGAAGAAACAAGATAACCACAGTATCAAAAAGCGTTGAATTGAAAACAAGATAACCACACCAAGCTTGATCATTGAAACATTAAACCAGCAGTAATTGAATAGTGTTTCCAAATAAAACCTGAATAGAATGCAACTTAAAGCTTTGATTTGAATTACCCTTAAGTAGCAAGAAATTACAAGATCCCTCTGACATTACAGTTGCACAGTATTACTTGTCATATTTATAGTCTGACTAGGCCATCCAAGTACTTAGCCAAATATAGGTAACTCGTTTATCAAGCTGACATATGGTAACAATAAGTTTTCTCACTTGCTACATGAAAAGTTTACATTAACAGTTAGAGAGTGTTTGTATCATATTTCCCAGCTAGCCAGGTCTCAAGTCCCTCCCTGCTGAAAATTGGACCTGAAGTTCACTCTCAAAGATCAATAAATTTTCTGATAGAGGACTCAACAAATGCAACAATAGAAAGAAAAAAAAAACAATTCAAGAAAATTATGACAAAGTTAGCGAGGATAAACTGGGGCTCAACAAATGCAACAACAAAAAGGAAAAAGCATAATTAAAAAAAAAAAAACTATGACAGTGATCATGAGCTGGGACCTCAAAGCATCTTTGCAGGTGATCCAACTTTCCTCTGACTATATCCCTAGTGAAAGCAATAAGAACTGAATGAGATTTCAGCCATTAACGATAAAAATTATTTCCAAATTACCATCTTTTTTTATTTGACTTTCCTAAATCTTGAGGAAAAAAGAGTGCAAAAAAGTCAGAGTAGAAAAATCTACAGGAAGATAATTGCCAAAATAATAGGATTAAAACTGCAACATGGGGGGGGGGGGGGGGCTTGATTATCATCTTAATTTATTATAATCAGCAAGTAATCTATAATACATTTTATCATTGTAAAAAACCAAAGATTGATAATTCAACAGAGGACTGTGAGCAACGATTATAAAATAAAATATCAAAATGCATATTAATCCTTTTGGCATTAACATTGACCAAAAAAGATCCGTCAAGTAATTTATAATGCTGTTCCTGTATCCCTCCAAGACAGAACAGCAATTCTAAATGGGATTAACAAATGATTTGCCTTAGGTTCATAAGTGAAGTAAGACTTCATTCTCTGACATTAGTACTATGTATTTATCAATTGCAGAAACGAGATAGTCATATATCTTTTTCCGATGAGTGATACCTTGGTAGCTTTGGGATATGATTTTTGCCATCTTAGAGGAGCAATGGTTTTGCCCACATTCTTTGGACAACTTCATTCGTTCTCACTAATTAATACTAATGTTTTAAAAGGTTAAAGGGGCAGAAAGCATTACAAAAAATTATAATGCTGCAAAATTCAGCCATTGGATTCTTTCTTTACAGCTTGAGATTTTCATGGCTGCCCTATACGGTTTTTCTGATGATCTTCAATGGGTTTGAAGAAGAATTGGAGAGCTCTTGAATTTATTTATTTTTCTTTTTTGCTTTGCTGTTTTGTACTATTCTTTCTCCTTACTCAGCTAGTTATTATCTTATAAATTAAAATAGTAATAATAATAACAATAACAATAACAATAATGATGATGATGATTAAGAGTATATAGTAATAAATATCATGATGTTGATCCTAAAATATATGTTCTGTTTATTAGAACAAAAGGGTGGGTGCAAATACAAATTTTTTAGCACATTTGAGCAGAATTAATCCAGAAGGAAACAATACCTGACATATACATGCCCTCATTAATTAGAAAATCTTCAAGTTCACGTACGTTTGTCACATCTAACTCCTGCATTCATTGGTCATAAGGTAGTATCTGAAAAAAAAAAAACTGAATTTGTGATGAATAATTGCATATGTCAAAAGACAAGCACAAGTAGATAAAACAAAACTGAATACATTAGGGTTTTTATCAACCAGATTATTTTCTACATAGGTACATGGAAATGGAAAACACAATGATGAAAAATCCTAGGTATAATTGAAATAGAGTCTAGGGAAGAGATGGTTGCACAGTAAGTTTCCATAAGGACTACAAGACATGTAACTACGATAATCTAACAGTTTGGTATATCCAAATCCAATTTAAGAGATCAAGAAAAGAGAAGGGATTGCTATCAGTTAACTAGAAGACATGGATTAAACCCAGTTTGGAAGTCTAAGGCACTACAAAGGTGAACGGTGAACTCATTTGTTTGGAGATCAGTACTTAGTAGCACCAACACTAATGACATGCTGCAGGTTTGTAGAACAAAGAGCTTTTTACCTCTAATGTGTTAATATGCATGTTCAATTCTGAAGCCGCTACACATCTTTTACTGCATCTCCAGGCAGCCATCTTTAAGAGGAGCAAGTTGCTTGGCATTTTTGGTGATCGTTGAGTGCGTCCTCCGTCCTTAGAACAGTTTTTCCAGACAATTTACAGTGGTTATAGGAAGGAAAGCAAAATGATGTGGCAGTTCGTGCTTTTGGCATTGCCATGATGTATTTGGTTGGGAACAAATGCATGCGTTTTTTAGGTGTTTCATGCCTCTTCAGTAATTGTGGGACAGGATAATATGACTATGGTCTATCTATGGTGCTTTCCTCATTGTGTTCTCAAGGGAGTGTCTGTCAGATGTGCAGAGAGGCTCGGCAGCTTTTCTGCATTCTTGTCCTCTTTGTTTTTAAGGTTTGGTTAGGCTGTTCGCTTCTTTCTTAACTTTTTACACTTGTTTTACAAGGTCCTCCTCATTTACAATATCATGTGTTTCTAATAAATCTTTTTCTATCCCTTTTTTATAGAAAAAGAAATTTATTGAAGACAAGAGAGAATAATACCAAAAAAAAAAAGAGAACAAGTCATCCTCCTGTATGAAAAGAAAAGAAACAAAATCAAACACCAAGACTCTTTTATTTTTCTATTCATAACAATGATAACAATCAATAATTAATAATCACTATCATTCATTAAGCCAACCAAAAGAACAAAGTCAGATATTTCCAAGATTTCTAAATCTGCCGCAGATTTTAAGGGGACCACACCTTATCTGTCTCAACCAGTTTAATAACTGTAAGTTGCTTCAGCTTGAGGATCTGATCAGGCATTAATTGAGGAAGATGACCAGCATTACCTACAAACCACGTGTATTTTTCAAATAAGCTCCTCTATGACATTATATTCTTAGAACGAAGTATTGCTCTTGTACAACCCTTAAATATGATAAGCAATACCTCTGCATCAAGCACTATTCTCTTCTTGGAAAAGAGAGTATTAGAATTAGGAATTTCCTGTTTAAATAATTTACTAACAGAAAATTGCACAAATTCAAGCAGTTGCTACATGAGCCTTAATCTGAATAATGCATAATAATAGGAGCCATCGAATGAACCCTAACAACTAACAAATCTAGGGATGGGAAGGGAGAGTATAATTAAATACAAGAACATACTAAGAAAACCAAACCTGAAAATGGATTACATATATGTAACCATATAGTCATAAAGATCCTTGACTAGGTTAAGTCTTATGATCACCATCATTTTCCTTCAATACATCATCAACTATTTCCTCCACTGAAAATCAAGAACTAAAACATAAATGTTCCAACCTCCTCCCAAATGCTCTAGACTCATTCATGACAGTATGTAAGAAGGAGGGATTGGGGAACAAGCAAATGTTTCTATATACACAGATGTTTTACCAGAAAAAGTAAAAACTTTCTACTTCATGACTCAAACATCCACTAAACACATTAATACCAACTCCAAAATTTGCAAAACACATGGCATCGATACTTATCGGTAGTTGCTATAATATCCATCTAAAACGTTAGCATCATAATTTTGAAAAGAAACAACATCACAATAATGCAGGAAAAATTTCTCCATTATATGCCTAATGAAGACTGTATATAAAATGATTATAAGCAGTAAGAAAAATAAATACAGAAAAAAAATGCGAATCTTTAGGCTTACTCTTGTAATCACTCCATGTGCCATTTGCAAACAATCGAAGCTAGTCAAGGTAGACAGAATTTTCAATTCCTTCAAGCTGCACAAATTTTTGATCAAAAAATTTATTTACATAATAATTTTGGTATTTTAATTATTGGTCTCACAAACTATATATTATATAATATAAAATTTAAAATAAAATGTGTAATATAAAGAGAAAAGAGAGAGAAAGTAAAGATAGTAGAAAGTTTGAAGAGAATACTAGAGAGTTAAGTAATTTTTTATTATTTAATTTTTTATTTTAAAATTTAATAATAATTATTTTATAATATATTTTAAAAATAAAAAAATGTGTAATTGTTCAATATCCATGAGGGAATAGAGCAAAAGAGGTGACTGTACTGCAGTAGTTCTCTATTTTTGGTTGCATTATTTTTTTTTATTTCTCTTTTATTAATTGTAGAGTATTCAAAGTCAATTTAAGGTTTAAGATTCAAGGACCTAACACAAGAAGGCTCTAGCTTTGGCTCGTAAGTCCCACTTATAACATAAAATAGAGGAAAAAATTATTTTGGAGATATTTTCATCAATTTAATTTTTTAGATCATTTATGTTAATTTAATTTTTTAAAGATAAAAAACATTTAATATTATTCTTTAATATAAATTTCATCTATATATTTTAATACCTCATTTACTAGAATATTGACTAAATTTTTTTTTGTTAATATAAAAGTTATAGATGATAAATAAATTGTATCATATTAAAAAAAAAATTTATGTATACAATTAGTCAAAAAATCTTTACTATTCAAATCAATCTTAATTTTCAAATTATTGTCACATTTGCAATTAGTCAAAAGTTTATGTACGTAATTAGAGAATTTTGATGTATTAACATTTTATTTTATGTAAATTAATGTGTGATATATAAAAAAGTTATGTCATCAAATAAATTATACTTTAACATTATGTTAAGCAAGAAATTATGAATAAAATTTAGGTAAAATGATAATATTGAATGTACTTTTATCTTTGAGGTACTAAATTGACAGAAATAATCTATAAAGAATCAAATTGAAAGTTGTTATATGTGTCAATGACCAAAATAAAGTTTTTTTTTCTATAAAATATAAAATAAATAAGTAATGAGAGAATAGAAGAAGCGAAACAAAAAATAAAAATAATAAAAAGTTAGAACAGAATAGTAGGGAGTTAATTAACTTCTCAAGTTCTCATTATTTAATTTAAAATTTAATAATTATTATTTTATAATATATTTCAAAAATTAAAAAAAAATTGTATTTATATTTATGCATGCTAAGAATCTAGTTACTTGTATTCTTGTTATAATTTTGTAAGACTATACTAATTAATTGGTTCTTGAAATATGTGGCTACTAACATTTTAGTGCTTAAAGAATTAGCACTACACAAGTTAGTTATTGAAAGATACAAATGTTATACACGTTAGTTCCCTCCTTTGATTTAATTATCTAATTTTTGATGGAGTTTTTGATGTGATTGCTAACATGATACTATAAAATATTTAATATATAAAGTGGTCCATATAGGTTTGAATTACTAAATAAAATAGTCATTTAATTTTTTTAAAACATATATATTATAATTGCTGTAAGATCTTATAGTCTTCAAAATTATATAATATATAATATATAATATAAAATAAGATATGTAATGTGAAAAAATGAGAGACAGAATGTAAAAATAATAAAAAAGTTACAATAAAAGTGAAAAATTAAATAACTACCTATTATTTAATTTATTATTTTAAAATATAATAAACATTTTTATATTATATTTTAAAAAGTAAAAAGTAAATATTTTTTATATTATATTTAAAAAAGCAAAAAATAAAATGACATGCACTTTTGTACATATTGTAACGACCCTTCATTACTTACATATATCAAAGTGATCATGAAGCGTGAAATTTTTCACTAAAAATTTTTTCTTTTAAAAATTGATACCGCTTGAGCCGTCACTAGTTGAGTGTAACCTAAATAGACTATTCTCTTAATCCATTCAAATTTCACTCAACTACCACTTATGCGTAACATATTCTAATATCATAATTTATACAACCATGTAATATGGAATACAAAATTCTAAATCATTCATCTTAAACATTGAAGATACTATTTACATTTAAATTATTGAAATCAACTCCCCATCATCAAATCACATTTCAACAGAGTTTGTCTCTAAATTTTCATGACTACATAACCTATGAAAATTTCATCAAAATAATCATAAGATTTTCATTATATACATACAATTCCTAGCCTACATGCCATTAATAAACCTATCTAAAAACTCAAAATCCATAATCTTCTAGGTTACCTTGCAGCCCTCATACACATCTTAAACCCAACTAAGTTCTAGGTATATCTTGACCTTGATCATTTGAACAAATAACTTAATGAGATACAGTTATCCCAGTAGAGTAATTTACAAATTTACAATTTTATAAAATAGTTGAAAGTTAGCTATACCTCCTTGGGTACAGAAAACCTCTCCCTTTTGGTTATAATACACATGTGAATTGAAATTTCATATTCTAGGCAAGATCAATCACATGGAAAATTTCACAGTTCAATTTTACTCATAAATCAAATAAGTTTATCAAAATTATAGGAGTATAGGAGAAACATTTAAATCAAAATCATTACTTCAAAACACTTGTATTTCCATTTAAATTTCTATTTGCATAACATCTCCCTATCAGAATGTATGCTGTTTCCCAATCTCAATTTTAAAAATACTCCAAGGGACCGTTATCCCAAAGAATTTCACAGGACTGTTATCTATGTGACTGAGATTGTTATCATCACAGGGACCGTTATCCCAGCGATCGTCATAGGACCGTTATCCATATGACTAGGAATCCCAGCGATCGTCATAGGACCGTTATCCATATGACTAGGAATCTAACTATCAGGGCATCCCTTATTATGTGCACATCTTTCGTTAGTCTCTTAATTCATAACTATATGGCAATGTATACAGATAGGTGCCTAATACTTAGGGTTATAGAGTATTTTCTCTTAAACCAATCCATTTGCCCCTGTATAGACTCTCCTCCCTTTTCTCCTTAAGTCTTTCATAAGGTTATATTGGTTTAAAGAGAAACCTCTGACATATACAGACTATTACTATGGAAGATAATTACATTTTATAAAAAATTTTCTGCATAAGGAACACTTAAAGATCGTTCCATACTAGCAATATTAAATGTTCATCCTTAATTTCATTTGCACTATAAGTATACAACCCAATAGTCAAGTTGAAACAAGCAGCAGGGGTTTATCTCATATTTCACAAACACCTACAGGAAATTTTCCTTATACTCGTATGAAAACATTTCCATTTCACAAGCATTTTCATCAAACATTTCCTATTTCATAAGAATATATTTCATTTCAATCAATACAATTCACATTTTCATTTTAAAACAGATGAGTGTAGATTAATTTACATTAACGGTTTGTTCCTTTCTTGATCAAGGCTTCCCTTTTTCCTCTTTGAGTTTGCCTCATAAGTCACTTCCTAAGAAATAATCTAGGTTTCACACTAGTACGTTACCTATATGCATTTATTGCATCATGCTTACTATGCATCCTAGGCTTAAAGTTTTACTATAGGATAACTCTTCCTTTTTCCTTTCCCATTTTGATGTTACTCATCACCTAACGTATGAAATTCTCATGTGTGATGATATTTGAGCCTCAATCCAACCAATAGTAGGGGTTTCTATATGTAATTCTTGTTTTAAAAATCATTTTTCACATCAGAGGGCTATTAGTCGGCTGCTAAGAAGCTAGTAGTCAGTTGGTTACTCTTTGGAAGGCTGACAGTCGACTGTCGTGAAACTGGTAGTTGGCTGGTGGCTCTCTGAAAAGCTAGATTTCAGAAGAAAATAGCCTACCAGTCGATTGATAGAAGGCTGCTAGTCGACTGTTAGGCAAAAATTAAACCTGATAGTCAACTGCTAAGGCTAACAGTCAACTACTGCGTTCCTGTATAAAATTTTGGGTTTGTCAAGAACAAGACAATCGACTGATGCATGTTGACACTCAGCTATTATGTTCTGCAACAGGTAAAAAAATCTAAAATTTTGAAATTATCTAACCTAGAATCCAGTATTTTTTGATATTAGAAGGTGTAAGCTTAGTTCCTAACCATTTTCCCCCAAAACCTAACCATTTTTATGCTCAAATATCACTCATACAAGCCAATTTCATATGTAACTCGGGTGAACAGTAAAACCTAACTTTGCAAATCTGATTAAAACCTAGAAAATACCTAATGGAAGTTAAAAACTCTAGCATTTTAGTGTAGCAACCTTTTCTAACTTAAAGCAACCTTAAAATCATTATTTCATATCAGAAAACCAAAATTTTTTGAAGAAAAGGAGGTTTCCCCATTTTTGCTAAATCCTAGACATTTTAGTAGATTGGATGGGTTTTTGGAGAAGTAATCTACTCCTAAATGATGCTGAGATGTATTACCAAGCTATAAGTGAATATTTCTTACCTTAAATTCGACTATGAAAGATCTCCACTTGATTTCCTTCTCCTTTCCCTTCTGCTCGTTTTTCCTTTCTTACTTTGTCTCCTAGGGTTTAGTCATTGTGTTGGTATGGAGGGGAAGTGCAGAGGAGAAGGGATAAAAAAGGTTGGGCAGGAAAATTTTCAGGGACCTCTTAGCAGAATATGAAAATGGCTCTTTAGTCCCCCTCACTTTAGTCCCAAATTTCTTATTTCATTTTAGTCTTTGGAGTCAAAATTCCAAGATCACCCTCAAAATAAATTTTTAGGAAACGGATATTACACATGCCAAACCTCTGATAACAAATAAGTCCTGACACTTACATGAATTACATATAGAATAAAGAAAAAAATTTTTGCTTGCATTATACAAAGATATACTTGTGCTCTTTATAGTCTACTAAATTCTCAAATAGCCTAGTTAACAATTGTAGCAATATGTCCCTAGTCTAAGAGTTTGCAAATGCATATGTAATGATAAATACACATTATTTTTGTCTTCACCTATTATTGTCAAAAGTTGATAAAGTGGGAGATAATGAAGACAAAGATGAGGACAATGAGCACTTATACAGTTTTTCTAATGATTGTGATAATAGAGAGGATGAATTTGTTGGATTTATTCAATTTTCAGAAAATTGTTTGAATTAAAAGAAATTGAAACAGAAGCATACCAGAATCCATTATGAAATCTCTAGATTAGGAATGCCGGTCTTGTGACTGATGGTATCTTTTTAGTCTCTTGTAGGCAGATGGGAACAAGAAGGAAAGAGACCAATTATTTCTTAAAAAATGGTGTCAGGATGCCTCAATCAGAGACCACACCCTTTATATATAAGTCCTTATATGTCAAATTACCAAATTACCCATCATAAGTCGGTAATTTGCACTTCAAGTATTCTACACATTTTATTAGTCCCCACACATTATTATTTATTATAAGGACCATTAAATTAAATTAGATCACTTTATCGGTCCTTAAAATTTATGATAGTAATGTGTATATGATGATTAATCCATAATACATGTATGTCTACATGTCCTAATGTGTTTATGAATGTACATAGTATTCAATCCAAATTCTAACAATCTCTTACTTAGATTGTACAACTATGTATTCATATCTTAGAACCTTTAATCATATATAAATCATCATAACTTTATGTGCACCTTAATTTTATCAATCTCATCCATTAGTCTTATCAATGTAAGGACCAAAGAGGCATTCATTGTCTTTTGCAACTAAACCTACAATGATCACAGACATCAACTTAACTAAATGACATAAATCATGTGTGGATGTGTAGCATGAAAATTACATGTAATGTGATCTATACATGTCTATTTCCAACTGGTCATACTTAAACAAATGAGATCAAAGTTCAGAGTAATTTATGTAAACTGAAAAATGAATACTTCATTAATGTAAATAAATAATGTCATGATATCAAAATACAATAGAATACAAACTCTGACTATTTTAAACAGCATCTAACGGAACAACACCCATTTAAGCAATATGCTCATGAAAGGCCAAGGGTGTCAATGCCTTTGTAAGCGGATCAGCAAGCATAGAGTTTATTCCTATCAACTCAATATTAATGAAGCCACTATGAACTCTTTCTTTTACATCAAGGAACTTTATATCTATATGTTTAGATCTAGAAGAGCTTCTGTTGTTATTTGAATACAGAACTGCTGCTCTATTGTCACAATTTAACTTGAGTGGCCTTTCAATACCATTGACAATGTACAGCCCCATGATAAAGTTTCGTAGCCATATAGCATGATTAGATGCTTCATAACATGCTATGAATTCAGCCTCCATAGTAGAAGATGCAACAAGTGTCTATTTGGCACTTTTCCAAGATATTGCACCTCCTGCTAACTGAAATACATAACCAGACGTTGATTTTTGACTATCTTGGCATCCAGCAAAGTCGAAGTCAGAAAATCCAACGATCTCAAGTTTGTCCAACCTCTTATATGTTAGCACATAATCCTTAGTGCGTTGTAAATACCTGAAAAGCAAGGTTAGAATCAGAAAATCTAATGATTTCATGTTTTCTTAACCTTTTATATGTGAGCATATAAACCTTAGTGTTTTGTGAATACTTG
Organism: Senna siamea; assembly: GCA_031216115.1. Taxonomy (NCBI): domain Eukaryota; kingdom Viridiplantae; phylum Streptophyta; class Magnoliopsida; order Fabales; family Fabaceae; genus Senna; species Senna siamea. The sequence goes on from CM062357.1 coordinate 15,343,994, forward strand.
AAAACTCTCTTGGCTGCTACCCAATGTTCTCTTCTTGGATTACTTTGATATCTTTCAAGCATCCCCACAATGTATGCAAGATCAGGTCGAGTGCAAACCTGTGCATACATCAAACTCCCTACTACAGAATCATAAGGGATATTTTCCATAAACTTGGATTCAATATCACCTTTTGGACACTGTTGCAAACGTCTCCTTTAGATATGGGGGTATCATGAGGTCTATAATTTTGCATGCCAAAGCGTTCAAGTATTTTTTCAATATAACCCTTTTGTGATAATCCAAGAATTCCTCGTGAACGATCACGATGAATTTGGATTCCTAATACGAAGGATGCTTCACCAAGATCTTTCATTTCAAATTTATTTGATAAGAATTTCTTGGTTTCCCGAAGTAATTCTATATCGCTACTAGCAAGAAAATGTCATCTAAATATAAGACCAAGAATATATATCTACTCCCACTGAACTTATGGTATACACAATTTTCAACGGTGTTCACTTCAAAACCAAATGAAAGAACAGCTTGATGAAATTTTAGGTACCATTGACGAGAAGCTTGCTTGAGTCCATAGATGAATTTCTTAAGTTTACAAACTAAGTGGTCAGTTTTCTTAGAATTAGATAACCTCTCTGGTTGTTTCATAAAGATAGTTTCCTCAATTTCTCCATTCAGAAAAGCTGTCTTTACATCCATCTGATGTAGCTCAAGATTGAAATGTGCCACAAGTGCCATGATTGTCCTAAAAGAGTCTTTCGAAGAAACTGGAGAGAAAGTCTCTTTATAGTCAATCCCTTCCCTTTGGGTGAATCCTTTAGCGACAAGACGAGCTTTATATCTTTCTACATTACCTTGTGAATCCTTCTTGGTCTTAAAAATCTATTTACAACCAATTGGTTTCACACATGCAGGTAATGAGACAAGATCCCAAACGTCATTATCCTTCATAGATTGCATTTCTTCACCTATAGCATTGATCCATTTATGAGAATTAGAACTATTAATTACTTCATTGAAAGTGAGTGGATCATATCCCAATGAATCAATATATTCCTCATTCTCAAGGAGATATACAAAATAATCACTAGAAAATTGCATTTCTCCTTTCTCTTGAAGATCTTCTTAAAGGCATTGGTTCTTCTTGAATTTGAGGTTGTTGATTTTGATCATCATGGTCCTCAGGAATAACTTGTCTATCATGTTAATTTTGAGGAGTGAAAATTTCAACATTATCTTGAATTGAAATTAAATGTTGTTGATGAATCATGTTAGGTATGAAAACCTGATCATGATCATGTTTCACCACAATTGTAGGAAGATGAATGGTAATTGAATTCTCTTCACTAACAATGTCATTCAAATCTTCTTCAAAAATAATGTCTTTATCCTTATCTTCCCCCTTAAACTCAACATCCTCAAAGAACCGGGCATTTTACATCTCAAAAAATGTTCTTCTTATGGGATCATAGAATTTAAACCCTCGTGACCTTTCAGAGTATCCTACAAAATAGCTACTAACAGTTCTTGAGTCCAACTTATTTTCATTTGGCTTGTAAGGCCGTGCTTTAGCTGGACATCCCCAAACTCATAAATGTTTGAGTACTGGTTTCTTACTAGTCCATAACTCATAAGGGGTTTTTTTTGTAGCTTTTGTAGGAATTCTATTCAGAATGTACATTGCGATCTATAAAGCATAGCCTTAGAGTGAGTGAGGTAAGGTAGTACAACTAATCATACTTCTAACCATATCCTGAAGGGTTCTATTGCGCCTTTCGGCTACACCATTCATACTTTGCGAACCGGGCATGGTGTATTGAGGCACAATCCCACACTCCTCTAAAAATTGAGTGAAAGGACCTGGACGTTGTTCACCTGATCCATCATATTGACCATAGTATTCACCACCACGGTCAGATCTAATGGACTTGATAGTCTTGCCAAGTTGATTCTCAACTCCAGCCTTAAAAGACTTAAAAATGTCCAACGTTTGAGACTTCTCATGTATCAAGTATAGGTAGCCATATCGAGAGAAATCATCAATGAATGTAATAAAATACTTTTGACCATTCCAAGAGGCTGTAGGAAATGGCCCACATACATTTGTATGTATTAATTCTAAAACATCCTTAGCTCTCGTAGCTTATAATTTTCTCTTGTTTGTAATTTTTCCTTTAACGCATTCAACACAAATATTATAATCTGAATCCTCAAGTTTATCAAGAATTCCTTCTGACACAAGTATGTCAATTCTCTGTTTAGAGATATGACCCAGACGCTTATGCCATAATGAAAAGGAATTCTCATTTGAGAATTTGCGTTTAATGCCACTAGTTTCAGTATGATTAGACTCATTATATGCATGTATTGAATCTAACAAATAAAGGTTTTCATATGCAGATAAAGTACTAGTTCCAACAAGCATAGAATTAAAATACACATTACATTTTCTGTTTCTAAATGAACAAATATAACATTCTTTGTCCAGTACAGAAATTGAAACCAAATTTCGTCTAAAAGACGGTATAATAAAAGTGTTATTTAATTCTAAATAAAAACCAGTATATAATAACAACCTAAAATGGCCTATGCCTTGAACTTTAACCGGATTCCCAGCTCTCATATAGATGTACTTTTCATCTTCATTGGGTTTTTGGTAGTTCAGGCAACCGTGCATAGATATACTTATATGAGTTGTAGCACCAGAATCAAACCACCAAGTATATCTAGGTACTGAAACTAAATTTACCTCAGTGTAAATAAGAGTGAAAGACATACCTTTCTTCACGCGCTAAGCGTGATACTTAATGCAGTCTTTCTTCATATGAGAAATGTCCTTACAAAAGAAGCATTTCTTTTCCATATGTCCCTTGGACGAATCCTTAGGCTTCTTTTGTGCTTGAGACATTGCAATCTCTTTACCTTTTCTCTTCTTGCCATGGCCTGAGGAGGTAGATGCCAGATGAACACTCTCAGTCTTGTGCTGCTTCATCTTATCTTCCTCTTGCACTAAGTGAGAGATGAGCTTATTCAATTTCCATTTATCCTTTTGACAGTTGTAGCTCACCTCAAACTATTCGAATTGTGGAGGAAGGGAAATAAGCACTAAGTGAACGAGCAGGTCTTCTGAAAGCTCGATCTTTAGTGACTTTAACTTTTCAGCTAGATGAAATATTTCTAAGATGTACTCCCTCATGGAAACAAGTTTTCTTAATGTTCCACTTGTCTCCGCCTTGTCACTCTTGGCAAAGCGCTCTTCAAGAGTATTCAAGAACCTTAGGGCATCTGTTTCCCCAGACAAGGTGTCCAGAAAAGTCTCTGGGATTGCATTCTTCATGATCATAAGACTCACGCAGTTAGAGCGGTCCCATCTCTCAAAGATTCTTTGATCCTCATAAAAGCTTTGATCTATAATAGGTAGAGGACGTGACTCTCTGAATGCAAGGTCCAAGTCCATGCATCCCAAGATCATAGTTACCTTATTTTTTCAATCTTTAAAATTACTACCATTAAGCATAGGAATGCTATTAATAGTGGCAGTAACAGAAGATGCATTTAACATATCAGCTGTACAAAGAACAAATACACAAAAACACAATCAGCTCACATGCAACAAAATTAGTTATTAAATATTAACAATAATAACCCATCTCAAGAAAATCAGTGTGACATCAAATCTAATCTTTGGATAGAGAATTGACTCATAATTGACTTTCTTGGTGTAGTAATCAAGTAGCAATGATTGGATCAAGTCAAGCATTTAACCTTCCTTTGAGCCAACTAAATACTCACAATGGACACCTAATAATCATTTTACTTATTACCACATGTATGTATAAATTTCTGCCAAACAATAGCCTTCCTTTAGGCCAATTGATTATCTGCATGAATATAAATACATATTAGCTACTTAGTTATCCATAAACAAAAAGGTTTCCACAACAGAGGTTACTTTGGCAACTATATTGTTTCCACTAATTTGAATGAATAACTAATTATTCTTAATTTATTATTATTTAATTAATCACTAATCACTTAATTAATTATGTAATTTTAATATACATTAATTACATAGTAATTAATTAATCTGAATTAATTATTTAATATATATATTTAAATTTTATTTAAATTTTAACTATATATAAAACCCAAAACAAAACCACATCAGCATATTGAGTTTGCCTCAGTGGTCGCGGGCAGTTTTGGCAAACTAAATGGCGCAAGTTTGAATCCAAGCATAATAAAACGACGCTGTTTCCAGTTTAAATGAAATGATGCCATTTCCAACTGGATGAAATGACACCGTTTTGAATATACAAAATGGTGCGTCGCGCGAGGAGTTGTCTTCCTCCTCGCGCTGGGTCGCGAGACCCGAACGGAAACCCACCGTTCTGAGGCAATTTTTGGCATTTTTTTCGATCATTCAAGTGGCGATTACGTCAATAATTTGATGGGGATTGTTTTTGTGATTTCAAAGTTGCCAAAAAGGTCAAAAATGGATTAACCCAATACCCCCAAAATTTTGCCTGAAAATCGCCGTTCTTTGGCCTTTTCCGACGAGTTTCGCCATTGATTCATCGGCTATTCTACCATGGGTTCTATTATAATGGTTTGCATAATTTCAAAATTGCTAAAAAATTTAATTTTCCCATGTTGGTTTTTGAGTCGGTTACATGCAATTACAGAGTTCAAAAATGCAAAAATTCCAAAATTCATACGGTAAGTTTGAATATGCATGGTTCCTAATCCAGAGATCAAACTGCAATGTTACAGGCAACAATCATAGTGCATAATCCAGAATGCAAAATCATGAATTGAAATTCAGTTTACTAAATCTATATCCAAATGAATGTATGAATATATATATATATATATATATATATATATAATATGCATCATATGACCAATTTTTAGACATGAAACATAGGATTTCATCATTCTTTTCAGATTCAAATGCACATACATTACATGGAAAATTTCAGATTTTAATCAATTTCATGCTTGATATATTCATCAAACCAAATTCAACCAATTTCTAGAAATTGAAAAAACCAGGCTCTAATACCATTGTTGGATTTATTCAATTTCAGAAATTGTTTGAATTAAAAGAAATTGAAACGGAAGCGTACCAGAATCCATCATGAAATCTCTAGATTAGGAATGCCGATCTTCTGACTGATGGTATCCTTTCAGTCTCCTGTAGGCAGATGAGAACAAGAAGGAGAGAGACCAATTGTTTCTTAAAAAATGGTGTCAGGATGCCTCAATCAGGGACCACACCCTTTATATATAAGTCCTTATGTGTCAAATTACCAAATTGCCCATCATAAGTCAGTAATTTGCACTTCAGGTATTCTACACATTTTATTAGTCTCCACACATTATTATTTATTATAAGGACCATTAAATTAAATTAGATCACTTTATCGGTCCTTAAAATTTATGATAGTAATGTGTATATGATGATTAATCCAAAATACATGTATGTCTACATGTCCTAATGTGTTTATAAATGTACATAGTATTCAATCCAAATTCTAACAGAAGTATCCAAGTGTAGTTAATAACTATTTGACCAAGATGATGATTAAGGGCTTGAAATATCAAGAAGAGGGAAATAACTTCTTTTAAGAGTGCAAGGGCTTATTCTAAAAGAGGAAAGATAAACTATTAAGGTGGATATATCAAAGAGGAAAAGGGAAGAAAAGAAGAGAATTAACACAAATGATGATGAAGAGGCTGGGACTAGTGTAGCCGCTAAGGAGCTACCATTGATGTCATCATTGTCCACCTTTTTAGAAGACAATGACAATGAGGTCTATGAATGAAAGGTTAGATCCACATCTTGCTTCTAAAGAGGATGAAGACATTAGAAGAAGGAATAAGTGCCATTAGCTTAATGAAGGAGTAAACTTTGGTGAAGTGGTGTTTCAACCTAATATGGAATTTTTATCACTCAAAGTTTTGAGCTAAGATTTCATTCAAACATTATGATACATTTGAATTTTCAAAAGAAAAAAAGAAGTGTCTATGTTGGTGAATTTCAAGTGTTCAAATTTACGAAAATTGTTAGGTAGATAGTTGAAGAAAGTAAAAAGGAACAAAAAAATTGAATGCTTTGAGAGAATTATGACGAGCTTATGATTCAAAATCTTGGATCCATAATGCAATAAAATGTGAAGTATGTAACACTAGATGCTCCTTCATCCTATGACTGACTTTATACTTGCTTAGAAGCAAGTAGAAGATGTTTCAAGGTTAGGTGTAGAATAATCATTAATTTAGATGGTTGTTTCTTTAAAGGATATTATGAAAGTTGGCTTCTAACAAATGTAGGCCAAAACAAAAATAATGCATACTTCATTATTGCTTATACATTTGTGAACTCATAGATTAGATACATATGAATATGGTTTTTAACTAGGCTACTTCATTTGGGGGACTATGAAGAGCATTGATAGAACTTTGTATTAGATAAGCAAAAGTTAAATTTTTCTCTCTAATAAGAATACAATTTATGCACGTTTATGGACTTATTTTTTATGCTTTAGAAAACATAGAAAAACTATTTTTTTAGTAATACAAACTTGTAAAGATTATTTTCAATAATAAAAATTTTAACATGCCTTATTAGTAATTAATGTTACACATAAACAACTTCGTTAAGGTTACATAACTGAATTAGATGAAGGGGCTAAAAGGTATAGTGTTTGTCTTTTTTAGAGACTAACTTATATAAAACTAATCTTTCAAGAATTAAAGTATCAATAATTATATTTTTCAGGGATCAACTTTTAAGTATAGTCATTTTATAAATACAATTTCCTTCTTTTTTAACAAAAAGGTGTGTGTATATATATATACACACACACATACATACATACTATTTTTCTTTCTATATTTACATGAAGTACTGAACAAAAAATTTTAGGGAATTAGGAAATTATTATGCCCTAGTATTCCTTTTTTTTCTTTTTCACTATCTCTCTTTTAAATTTAGAATTTTAATAAAATCATCTTAAAGAAATGTTTTTTACATGCTTGTATAGATGACACATGAAGCAACATTTTTTTAAAACAATAATATAATAGCGATAATAGTAAAGTTGTCTCCACTCCTTATATTGCTTGAAACAATTCAAATTATTTGTTGAAAATGATATTGTATATAAAAAAAATATTGTAAAAATATATTCTTATTGTAAATTTAAGGTTATTAGTTAATAGAATCATCAACGATGAAGTAAAACAAAGGAAAAAGGTGTTTTGGGTGCTTCTAGACGTGTGGCTATTTCTAAGTTGAATTAGATGAGCGCGATCATGGAAAGTGCAGAGGAGCCAAAAACTTAACAAAATGAATTATGGTATGGGCGTGTTCATGAAAGATTATATAAATAGGGGTTTGGGGGTTGGTGTATTTTTTATAAAAAATAGGCTTTGTCATAGCAAAATGATTGAGAATTTCAAGTTCATAAGTTTCATTAGTCGCGAGAGAAAAGGAATGGAGTATACAACTCGTTTTGATGCAAGAGTGCTTTTCTTGAAGAAGAGAACCAATAAACAGATGAATTGAAGAAAGCAACTTAATTATCTTTATAAGAAATGGTGTTATAGAATATAACTTTATAAATATAAAATATTTAAAAAATGATTAATATTAATAAATTAGAGAGATATACTATCAAATATAAGTGAATTATTAATTATTAGAAATATATTTAAATTTTTGTGACTTTTAAGTGAAAAATAGAACATATGCTACATTTGTGATAAAAATATTAGAAATGAGTGTCCGTTTATTTGTTGATTGCGTAATTTAAATGTTATATATGTTTAGTTAAAATTATTAATATAATTTAAATATCTCAATGTCTCTCTATTACTTTTAAGATGTTATTTCATTTTAATAGTTCAAAAATAAGTGTTAGATAAATTAAAAAAATTATATAAAAACATTAAATATTTATTTATTAATTTATAATTAAGTTATAATATACAAATTTATTTGATACAAATCATTCTTCAAACAAAAAAAACTCAACTTTGTCATGTTTTAGTGCATTTTAGTGTTTCTTATTGTAATATTAGTGATCCTTTGGCAATGTTTAGGGAAGCCCAAACTAGTATATACATTCTTTTATAACCCTGTCTTTTCAAATTAAAAAAATTAAAAAAATAAAATTATACTTTAAAAATATAATTAAGTATTAATTTATAATTAAATTTTTTCACTAATTAATATTATTATAATTTATATTAATACGCTATAGATTAAAAAATACATATTTTTAATCTTTTAAAAATAATTTAATATTTATCATCTTTGTTATCTTTTTTTTAATTAACTAATATCTTAAAAATTTATGAATTAATTATTATGATTTTTAAATACCAAAATATATATTCTAACTTTTTCAAGAATTAAATTAAATTATTTTCTTTTAAAATTTAAAAAATAAGTTATCTCTATTTTTAACATAAATAATTTTACAAGGAAAAAGGATTCGAGAAAGTTTCTATCAACCATATCATATTTGGAAACCTCGCAATCCAAAATATGTCATTCCCGATGCCCCGATGATCAAATGGACCGATTTTAGTTCAAATGAAAGAAAAAATTTCATTACCAACCTACCAATAAATTTTAAGCAAAAAAAAAAAAAAAACCTTCATCCCTTAATTTTGTCCTTCTAAAAATTTGCTGAAGTCCTTCTAAAAGCTTTCTCCAGATAATTTATTTTTATTAAAAAAACCTAACAGATATAAGAAATTGTGTATAAACCTAATATTATTTTTTATAGCCTTAATCTATCCAAAAATCTCTCTGGGCAGACACATTCAAAGCGATTAAGGCAACGCATATATGAAGCATGTCAAGTACATCAGTATAGCATCTAGCTCCCAAAAAATTCTATCCGCACCACCATCTCCGCCTATTCTTGCCAAACTTAAAAGGAATACAATGTTTCAAGTACTATCAATTCTAAAACAATTCTAAAGCAATAAAAATCCCCCCCCCCCCCCCCCCCTTCTCTTTTTTTTTTTCTTCTATTTCATGCTTTTGTGGTGGAACAGATAACAGCTCTATCAAAGAGGTATACTTTGTCTCCAAATGCAGGATATTCTCAGCGGATGATGCCATGAATAAAAGTCAGGCAAGCTTCTAAAACACCCATCCAATGAGCTCCTTTATCTACTACTCTCTTCAAGATAATGGATGCCGCCTCCTGCAATTTTTCCGAGTCATCAGTCCTGTACGAAGTATACTCTTACCAGACATATTTAGTTAAGCTTCCTAGATGATACATTCCTTCCCATTCAGAAGACATAAAATGTTGTACTAGTTTAAAATTCAGAACCAAATAAAAAAAAGAGAACCGCGGGGGTGGACAGAGGCTTATTCAATATATTAAATACAGTATTTAGACATTCTAGTCATCAAATATGGGTTTATTACAGTGTAACGCCAGCTTCATTCATATCCATCCATGTTGACAGAACCAGTCAGGAATCAAAACCAAAATTTCTTTTTTGGTATTGCCATTAGGTTACATCTGGGTCAATCAATGTGCACACAACCAAATTTTGTCAAGACAATCTCATCAAATTCTGACGCACACAAAATTGTTTCAAATTACCTCTTTGGTCGGCTTCGATCTTCCTCATAGTCCATCACTCCACCAGATTCAGAGTTGATCTCCTCATGCCCTCGGAAGTCATTGTCGGCCTGCTTACAGTGTGCAACTTCTGCCACAAAGTAAGTAAGACACATCGACCAATATATCCCAGCATTTGTATTAAAACTATTAATCTAATAACAAAAGACCAAACAGTAAAGCAAAACAGGCATTATCTGAGTTGGCTTTATCTATAAATGAATTACACCAAGTGTGTAACAATGTATAATTAGTGAAAGTTTAAATTGTACATTGCACATCCAACATTTGCGTGCCTTGGCTTCATTATTAAAGAAATAAATACTAGCAGTAGTTAACACAATCAAGAAAATGACTTCAAGACAAACCCTAACTTGCATGTGGAGGATGTGGCAGAACAGACACAAAGAATAAATTAAAACTTTTACACATGCCTTATTTATTCAATACAATTCCTTTCATCGAAACCATCCGGCCTTTATTAAAGACAGAATCAAACGGAGAAAATAATTCTAGCATACAGTGCCAAGTAAAGGGAAAATTGCATACAAAGATCAAATTTACAAACACGCATTCTGATGAATGCATGTACATACTTTGAAAATTTAACTGTTATGAATGAGATTGAAATGAAATTAAATTCAATCGACCTTGAAAAGTAATTTCTTCACTTCTTCAGCCTTTTCTTCCACGTCCTTCTTGTGCTTCTTGTCCAATTCACTCATAGTATCAGCCCATTTTATCTTCTCTTGAATTGACACAAGCATATTATCTGATGTAGATAACCTAGGTTCCCAGTAATGTTTAAAATATTAGATGTGACGCTAGATCTTTGAATTTTATAAAGGAACTATACATGAAGTTGACATGAGAAAAGTAAGAAAAATAGCAGAGACAAATATTATTTTGAGAAGCTAAGAAAAAAAAAGATAACCATGGTACCAAAAAGCATTGAATTGAAAACAAGATAACCACACCAAGCTTGATCATTGAAAGTTTAAACCAACAGTAATTGAATAGTTTTTCCAAATAAAACCTCAATAGAATGCAACTTAAAGCTTTGATTTGAATTACCATTATGTAGCAAGAAATTACATGATCCCTCTGCCATTACAGTTGCATAGTTTACTTGTCATATTTACAGGCTGACTAGGCCATCTAAGTACTTTGCCAAATATAGGTAACTGATTTACTGAGCTGGCATATGGTTATAATAAGTTTTCTCACTTGCTACATGAAAAGTTTACTATACCAGTTAGAGAGTGTTTGTATCATATTTCCCAGCTGGCCAGGTCGCAAGTCCCTCCCTGCCGCAAATTGGACCTGAAGTTCACCCTAAAAGATCAATAAATTTTCTGATAGGGGACTCAACAAATGCAACAACAAAAAGGAAAAAGAACAATTTAAATAAACTATGACAGAGTCAAAGATCATGAACTGGGACTCAACAAATGCAACAATAGAAAAAAACAAAACAATTCAAGAAAACTATGATAAAGTCAGCCAGGATGAACTGTGACTCAACAAATGCAACAATAGAAAGGAAAAAGAACAATTCAAAAAAACTATGACAGAGATCATGAGCTCCCACCTCAAAGCATCTTCGCAGCTGATCCAACTTTCCTCTGACTATACCCTGATGAAAGCAATAAGAACCAAATAAGATTTCAGCCATTAATGATAAAAATTGTTTCCAAATTACCATCTTATTTTATTTGACTTTCCTAAATCTTGAGGAAAGAAGAGTGCACAGAAGTCCGGGTAGAAAACACTACAGGAAGATAATTGCCAAAATAAAAAGATTAAAACTGCAACATGGGGGAAAGGGGGGGGGGCGGTTGTTGATTACCATCTTAATTTATTAAAATCGGCAAATAATCAATAATACATTTTATCATTGTAAAAAACCAAAGATTGATAATTCAACAGAGTACTGTGAGCAAGGATTGTAAAATAAAATATCAAAATGCATATTAATCCTTTTGGCATTAACATTGACCAAAAAAATCCATAAAGTAATTTATAGTGCTATTCCAGTATCCCTCCAAGAAAGAATTGCAATTCTAAATAGGATTAACAAACAATTTCCCTCAGTTCCATAAGTGAAGTACGACTTAATTCTCTGACATTTGCATTATGTATTTATCAAATGCAGAAACGGGATAGTCATATATCTTTTTCCAATGAGTGATACCTTGGTAGCTTTGGGATATGATTTTTGCCATCTTAGAGGAGCAATGGTTTTGCCCACATTCTTTGGACAGCTTCATTAGTTCTCGCCAATTAATACTATTGTTTTAAGAGGTTGAAGGGGCAGAGGGCAATAAAACAAATTATATGCTATAATATTTAACCATTACTTTCTTTCTTTACAGCTTTTGATGTTTTCACAGCTTCCCTATGGGGTTTTACTAATGATCTTCAATGGGTTTGAAGAGGAATTGGAAAGCGCTAGAATTTATTTATTTTTCTTTTTGCTTTGCTGTTTTGTACTATTCTTTCTCCTTACTCTGCTAGTTATTATTTTATAAATTATAATAACAATAATTATGATGATGATGATTAAGAGTATATAGTGATAACTATCATGATGTTGATCACTTGATCCTAAAAAATATGTGCTGTTTATCAGAATAAAAGGGTAAGTACAAATACAAATATTTTTAGCACATTAGAGCAGAATAGTAAATCTGGAAGGAAACAATACCTACCGCATACATGCACTCATTAATTAGAAAATCTTCAAGTTCACGTACATTTGTCACATCTAACTCCTGCATCAATTGGTCATAAGGTAGTACCTGAAAAAAAGTAATAATAACTTAATCTGTGCCAAATAATGGCATATGTCAAAAGACAAGTGCAAACAGCTAAAACAAAACTGAATACATTAGGGTTTTTATCAATGAGATTATTTTCTACAGACTACACAGGTACAAGAAAATGGAAAACACAATGATGAAAAATCCTAGGTATAATTGAAATAGAGTCTAGGGAAGAGATGGTTTCACAGCAAGTTTCCATAAGGACTACAAGACATGTAACTACAGTAATCTAACAGTTTGGTATATCCAAATCCAATTTAAAAGATCAAGAAAAGAGAAGGGATTGTTATCAGTTAACTAGAATACAAGATTAAACCCAGTTTGGAAGTCCAAGGCAGTACTAAGGTGAACGGTGAACTCATTTGTTTGGAGATGAGTACTTAACAGCACCAACACTAATGACATATTGCAGGTAAGATAGCTTTTTACCCCTAATGTGTTAATGTGCATGTTTGATTCTGAACCTGCTACACATCGTTTACTGCATCTCCAGGCAGTGATTTTTAAGAGGAGCAAGTTGCTTGGCATTTTTGGTGATCGTTGAGTGTGTCCTCCATCATTGGAACAGTTTTTCCGGACAATTTACAGTGGTTATAGGAAGAAGGAAAGCAAAATGATGTTGTAGTTTGCGCTTTTGGCATTACTACGACGTATGACGTATTTGGTTGGAAACAAATGCATGCATTTTTTTGGTGTTTCATGCCTTTTCAGTAATTGTGGGACAGGATAATATGACTGTGGTCTCTCGCTTTCGACATTGTGTTTTCAAGGGAGTGTCTGTCAAACATGCAGAGATGCTCAGCAGCTTTGCTGCATTCTGACCTCATTGTTTTTAAGGTTTGGTTAGGCTGTTTGCTTATTTTTCAACATTTTACACATTTTACAAGGTCCTCCTCAATTGTAATATCATACATTTCTAATAACTCTTCTTTTTCTATTCCTTTTTATAGAAAAAGAAATTTTATTGAAGAGAAGAGAGAATACAATAACAACTACAACAAACCAAGCCTTTTCCCACTAAGTGGGGTTGGCTATATAGATCAAATAACGCCAATATGTTCTATCTTTGCTCATTTCTACATTTAGATTATTAATAGTTTTTATAATTGTTTTCTTTGGTCTTCCCCTTCTCTAATTATTGGGTTGTCTTCCATCTAGTCAACTCTTTGTACGAAAGCCTTTAATGGTCTCCTTTGCACATGCACAAACCACTTAAAACGTGTTTCTACTAACTTTTCTACAATAGGTACTACCTCGACTTTCTCTCTAATGCACTCATTCCTAATCCTATCCTTTCCAGTGTATACCAAAAAAAAGAGGACAAGTGATCCTCCTGTATCAAAAGAAAAGAAAAGAAACAAAAGCAAAAAAACCAAGACTTTTCTTTCTATTCATAACAACGATAACAATCAATAATTAATAATCACTATCACTCATTAAGCCAAGAAAAACAAAAAATTCAGATATTTCCAAGATTTGTAGATCTGCCAGAGATTTAAAGGGGATCACACCTTGTTTGTCTCAGCTAGTGTAAGAACTGTAAGTTGCCTTAGCTTGAGGATCTGATCAGGCATTAATTGAGGAAGACGACCAGCATTACCTACAAACCATTTGTATTTTTCAAATGAGCTCCACTATGACATTATATTCTTAGAACAAAGTATTGCTCTTGTACAACCCTTAAATAAGATAGACAATACCTCTGCATCAAGCACTATTCTCTTCTTGGAAACGAGAATATAACAAATAGGAATTTTCTATTTAAATAATTTACCAACAAAAAAATCTAAAAATGCAAGCCGTTGCTACATGAGCCTCAATCTGAAGAGAACCTATCAATGGGGAAAGTTTTTTCACATACACCATCAAATTACAACCCTAATTTACAAGAGTGATGCATAATAACTAGATCTGTCCAATGAACCTTAACAACTAACAAATCTGTGGATGGGATGGGAGAGTATAATTAAAGACAAGACCATATTAAGAAAACCAAACCTGAAAAATGATTACATATATGTAACCATAAAGTCAGAAAGATCCTTGACTGGGTTAAATCTTATGATCACTATCATTAGCCTTCAGCACATCATCAAGTATTTCCTCCACCAAAATCAAGAACTAAAACATAAATGTTCCAACCTCATCCAAAATACCCTAGACTCATTCATGACAGTATGTAAAAAGGAGGGGTTGGGGAACAAGCAAATGTTTTTATATACACATATTCATACAGATACCCTGCAGATTTTTTACCAGAAAAAGTAACAACTTTCTACTTCATGACTCAAACATCCACTAAATGCATTAATACAAATTCCAAAATTTACATAACACATGGCATTAATAGGTATTGCTAGTTGCTACAATATCCATCTAAAACATTAGCATCGTAATTTTGAAAAGAAGCAACATTAAAAGAATGTGGGAAAATTTTCCCCATTATATGCCTAATGAACACTGTATATAAAATAATTATAAGCAGTAAGAAAAATAAATACAGGAAAACAAAAAGTGAATATTTAGGCTTACTCTTGTAATCACTCCATGTGCCATATGCAAACAATCGAAGCAAGTCAAGGTAGACAGAATTTTCAGTTCCTCCAAGCTGCACAGATTTATGATCGAAAAATTCATAGGAAATTTGTAGAATCTATTTCTCAGGATGAATTGAATAAGCAGAAATATCTCATTTAAAGAAGCCAAGAAAAACAGAACCCCTCCTCCCTCCTCGCTCCTCCCTTTTTTTTACATATTATAACCCTAGCCATAATTCCCTAATATTTTCTTTCCTAGAAGAAATGCCTCAAGAGAATGAAGCTTTACGAAGCGGTATTATCTTACTATTTAACCACCACCATCTTGACATCCTTCATGAGGCAAAAATGGATATAAGAAATCCAACTCATACAATTCCTATCTGAACATATCACATAGCAGACTAAACCTTTTAATAAGGGTGAAACTCAGCTGATAAACATCACAAGAACCAAACATAAATTAGAACCCAAAAGGAAATGTCAAAAACTCAATAATTTTAATACAGCAACCAAAAATCCTCGAGACTTAAGAAAGAATTATAAAATTGCGGCATAAATTATGAAAACCATTTAAGAAATTCAGTTTCCCTTGGTTAACCACCCTATAGCATTAAGAAAGAATAAAAAAATAAATTGGGCAAAAGTACGAAGCAGAAATTTCAGAGCATTGAGGTATGTACGAACCTCTGCAACATTAGGGACGGCCAGAATCTCAGAGAAAGCGAAGAGAGAAGGGTGAGAAGTGGCTTCAACAACCACGGAAGCGAGTGCCGAACCCTTGGCAGCAGAGGCTTGCTTGACGAACTGATCGATGAAATCCGCTTGCTTTTGTTCAATATCCATGTCAGAATAGAGCAAGAGAGAAAGCAGAGATTTGGGAATCGAAGGGTGGATTCAAGTCGTAGAGAGAATGCTCCTGTCGTGAGACGTTGGAGAAGAAGGCCCTCACTCAAGAAGGCTCTCGCTTGGACTGCGTAACTCCGACTTACTACCTACATTATTGTTATAATTTTATAAATATAATTTCCTTCCTTTTTAAAAAAATTAAAAAACAAAAGTTTATATATAGACCATTTTTCTTTTTTATATTTATCCTATAGTACTTACCCATTTTTTACGGAATTAGGAAATTATCATGCATATTATTCTTCTTCTTTTTTATTTTTTTCACTGTCTCTCTTTTAAATTTAAAATTTTAATAAAATCATGTTAAGTATATATTTTTGGATGGTTTGTATAGATGACATGCGAAGCAAATTTAAAATAAAATTAATAATATAATAGTGAAAAAGAATAAAAAAGAAGAAGAATGGTTAAGCTTAGATTTTTTTTTTGGGGAAAAAAGTATATATCCTCACTCTTATAATAATTCAAATTATTTGTTGAAAATGATAGTATATATAAAAAAAATGTAAAAAATATTTTTTTTTCCTCTCAATTTTCATGGGCTGGCTGTTTCGGCCCAGCTTGCATTTAATAAATATGTGTTAAGTTCTGGCAAAAACAAAAAAAAAACAAAAAACATGTTTAAGTTCAAACTTCTAAGTATAATTTTGATTAGAAAAATATTTAAATACAATTTTTATAACTTTATCATTAAATTTTTTAATTAAATATTAAATATATAATTTATATAATTTATCTATTTTATTAATTAATTTTTTAAAAAAATTCACACGATTTATTTTAATTAAAAAATTATTAACAATTAATTTACCTCTTAAATATTTTTTTAAGGCAAATATTCAATGAATGCTGCAATCACAGCTCACTGGGATGATATTGGAATCCCTATAAACACTAGCATTGAAGTCAAAGATCTTCGCTAGGTATTTTTATACATATTTAGTTTTTTGATAATTACTATTAAGGACACGTTTAAATTAAAAATATTTTTTTTTTTAATTTTAAGTATAAAAGAAGTTTGAATTCGGAAGAATATATGATAATTAAAAAAAGATAAAAATATTTTTTATGTTTTAAAATTTTACATTAATTTTTAGTTTTATCTTTAAAAATTTTCTACAATCAATTTTGTTTATAACATTTTAAATTACAATCAATTTTGTTTCTTGATCTAACATCATTTAAATTACTAATAAAAAATAATGATATGATATTTGACAATAAATTTTAAAAACATCAACAAAATTTTGATAATATTCAAATATTAAATAATAACATATATTCTCATATTATAACGTTTTTACTCTCACTCAATTATTATTTGACATAAAAATTATATTTTTTAATAGATACTTTGTATATGAATTAAAAAATTTTATTGAAGGTTTAATATTTTTCTTCCAAATGCAATATATCATTATTTTTCACTAAAAATTTAAACAACGTTAAATTATGGAACGAATCAATTACAATTTAAAATTTTAAAAATAAAATTAACTGCAAAAAATCAATATAAAGTTTAAAGACATAAAAGTTACTTTTGCCTTAAAGAAATATCTATTTAAATTTTAATTAAAAGTCTTTTTTACCTTCCCTGTTATTATCAATTCCAATATACCATAAGCATCAATGTTTTAAAAATTATACTAGTCATGAACCAAAATACCCGTTCGATCATTGACTGACCGATTTAATTGATGGTCGAATCGAATAACATTATAAATATATAAATGATAATAATTAAATATTTTTAAAATCAATAATATATCTTATACTACAAAAATTATGTTTTCACTTATAATTTTTAAATATAATAATTAATTTATACAAGTAAATTATATGTATGAAAACAATGTATGTTCAAATCATGATAATTTAAGTATTTATATTATTTATATATCATATCAATTGGTCCATAATCATCTAAAATTTCAAATTCTAAAATCTATAATATATATAGTTTAATTTATTCAAAATTTTAGACCCAAACATAAAAAATGAAGAAAGAAAAATAAATTTAAGGCTTGACTAATTTAGTAATAAACCATCCAATTCTCTTTTTTTTGTTCTTCCAGTTTTGACCGGATCAAACCGATCCGACTGACCACCTAATTGTTAAGAGCAAACCGAATTGTTGAACTAGTTAATTACTAGTTCAACTGGTAAGACTGTCCGATCCAATCCAATTCTTACAACATTTTTAAGGGTAGGCATTACTTATACCTACTAATTATGTGTCTTAATGCTTGCAGCACAAGACATTGGCTCAAAAATGTACTATTAAATTTCCAAAATACAAAAAGAGATAAAAAAGTTATTCCTCTGTTTCATCTTTCCTACCTCATGCTTGGTGATGGAACAGAGACAAGCACAACATCAAAGAGATATACATACTTCTCTCCAAAATCTGATATTCTCAATCAATGCAAACAGTGAATCGAAGTCAGGCAAGCCACTAAAACACTCTCCTTTATTTACAACTGTCTTCAAGACTCAATATAATAGATGGCATCTCCTGCAATTTTTCCAAGTCATCAGTCCTATCATAACTATATACTAAAGTTCCTTGTTAAGGAAAACATGATAATTATTCATGAAAAATGAGTTCGTTACATAGTAATACCTGTTTCATTCATCTATCCAAGATGACAACTAACCATGTCAATATCATTCACTTGTGTATAGAAAAAACAAGGGTTATGAAGGAGAAAGGGATGAAACAGAATTCAACCAACCTTGGAAAGGAACTTCTTCACATCTTCTGCTTCTACCCCACATGCTTTCTGTGCTTCTTGTCCATTTCAACCATAGTATCAGCCCATTTTATCTTCTCTTGAATTGATGCTACCAGATTTTCTGAGGTTGACAACCTAGGTTTCCATTCATGAATTAAATATTAGATGTGACAGTAGGCCATAGTATTTTAACAAGGAATTCCATATCATAACCATATAAGTAAAGAAAAAAATAGAGAAAAGTAAATTTGAGAAGCTCTGAAACAAAGATCAAACAGAGATGACAACAATAACCCCCAAAACAATTTGAAAACTTTCTGTCTTCTTAGACAAATGGAATAAATGGCTGAAAGAAAAAGGACAAAAGGAATGTTCGAAAGCTTATACAAGACAAAAGAATATAATTTTTAAAATACGACCATAGTATAATACAACTTAAAGAATTGAACTAATTGTATTCGAACTTACAGTTGTACAGAATTACTTGTCATGACTCATGATTACTGTCTGTATAGGTAATCTAAATACTTTTCCAGATATAGGTAATTGATTTACCAAGAAGACAGTGGAAAAAATAAGTTTACTCACTCCTTGAAAAAGATATAGTACCAGTTAGAGAGTGTTTGTATCATACTCCCCAAACGACCAGGCCTCAAGTCCCTTCCAGCTGCAAATTGGACCTGAAGTTCGCCCTCAATGATCAACTAATTTTCCAACAGAGAACTCAAGTGCCAGAACAAAAGGGAAAATGAACAATTCAAACAAATTATAACAAAGATGATGATGAGATGGGACCTCAAAGCATCTTTGCAACTGATCCAGTTTTCCTCTGACAATTCCCTGATGAAAGCATGAAGAACCAGAATAGATATCATCCACTTATTACATAGTTTATTCCAAATTGCCAATTTATTTAATATGATTGTCTTTAGGAAAAAGACAATCTGAAAAAGGAAAAAAAAAACATTCCAGAAAGATAATTGCAATATAAAAGTATATTAAGAAAAGAACTGTAATGTGACAAGGATACAAGACATGACACTGACACGAAATCAGCAACTTGACAAAATTTGAATTGTCCTTGTGTAATTTAAAGGGTTGCATTATGTCTAACATGAATGCCTGACACTTGTTAGACATAGACGGGACTTCTTTTTTGAAGTGTCTATGCTTCATAGGTGACAGTGAGGATCATATAGAAAATCATTTCCTACAGTCAGCAAATGATCTACAATACATACAATCGTTAATTCATTATTAAACCAAAAATTGATAACTTAAAAGAGAACTGAGAACAAGGATGGTAGAATTAAAAGTCAACTTGTGTAATAATCCTTTGGCATAAACGGTAACAAACACAAACTTTTCAAAACATATATAGTGTTGTTCCACCCTTCAAGAAAGAACTGCTATACTCCATAGGATTAGCACACATGATCTGCTTGATATGCATAGGGCACATAAGGCTTTAACCTGACAATTGCATTATGTATTCAACTATTCATGAAGTGCAGAAACTGATAAGATATATTTTCTTGGTTGTGAGATAGGTTGGCAGGTTTGAAATAATGTTTTCACTATCTTGGGAGCAATGGGTTGGCCCAAAATCCCCAGATTTTTTGGACCGCTTCCTTTGCATTCACCAATTAGTACTAGTGCGGTTTTGAGGGGATGAAGAATCAGAAGGCAAGGCATTCAAATAACATCCAAATTTGCCATTATAAGCCTATTATTGTTGTCAATGACTAGGTCAACTAAAAAGCCTAAGCAATTAAGTCAAGGCTTATGCATAGTTTTATTTCAAGCAAAGCCCCTTGCACCAAAACCCTTCAAGCTTGAAGAGTGGACAAAACATGTGCTCACGTATTTTGTGCAAAAATTTCATTCAATTGTAAAGAATGAGGGCTGCAAGGATTGAACTCCTCACCACTTGGTCTGTTATACCAGGTCAAGAACTACTTCAATTGAAAAGCTGTGGTTGTTAAATGAAGGGTTATGAATAGTGTAAAGCGAAAGACTTGTGAATAATGCTCTGATCTTTTATTCATTCAGAGAATAGGTATTTATACAAAAGGTAGTATGCTAACTAAGGAAAGAAAATAAAGGAAAGAAAATAAATGGAATAATTCTCTATAATTGATTCCTAAGTTATAGCCTATAATCATGCCTATTTAATTACAAATATACAGCATTGATTCATATCTATAACATTTAATTGATTCATATCTGCAACACTCCCCCTCAAGCTGGAGCATAGATGTTAATCATGCCCAGCTTGTTGCAAAGGTATTCCACTCGAGTACCATTTAGTGCTTTCGTGAATAAGTCTCCTAGTTGTTCTCCTGTCTTCACGTATCCAATAGAAATTGAACCTTCTTGAATCTTTTCTCTAATAAAATGACAATCAACCTTAATATGTTTAGTCCTTTTATGATAAACTGGGTTAGAGGCGATGTGAAGAGCAGCCTGATTATCACACCAAAGTTTTGATGGTGTAGTGAATTCTAACCCAACTTCAGTTAACAAGTGATGTATCCATAAAATCTCACATGTAGATTGTGCCATAGCTCTGTATTCAGATTTTGCACTAGATCGAGAAACTACATTTTGCTTCTTACTCTTTCAAGATACCAGGTTTCCAGCAACAAAAACACAGTAGCCTATAGTAGATCTTCTATCACACTTCGATCCAGCCCAATCAACATCTAAAAAGCATTCAATGCGATTGTGTCCGTGGTTACTATAAAGTATGCCTAGTCCTGGTGCCCCTTTCAAGTGACACAAGATATGTTCAAGAGTTGCCCAATGTTTTATTGTAGGAGCAGACATGAATTGACTAACAATACTTATAGCATAAGCAATATCCGAACGAGTCAATGTGAGGTAGTTTAACTTCCCTACTAATCTCCTGTACCGCTCTGAATCATCAAACGGGTCACCATCATCTTTAGTAAGATGATCATTTGGGATCATTGGAGTACTACATGGCTTGACTCCCATCTTTTCTGTTTCTGCAAGTAGGTCAAGAACATACTTTCTTTGCAACAAGTAAATCCCCTTCTTATTCCTCAGTACTTCTATTCCTAAGAAATACTTCAATTGACCTAGATCTTTAGTGTGAAATCTAGTATGCAGAAAGGCCTTCAGAGAGGAGATTCCTGTATTATCATTTCCTGTAATAACGATGTCATCAACATAGACAACAAGGAGAATAATACCAGCCTTGGTTTGTCTGTAGAACACAGAATGATCACATTTGCTTTTGTTCAAGCTAAACTCTTTAGCTACCTTACTAAATTTTCCAAACCACGCACGAGTGCTTTGTTTCAAGCCATACAAAGATTTCTTCAAATGACATACCTTCCCATACTCCCCCTGAGCAACAAACCCAGAAGGTTGCTCCATATATACTTCTTCTTGGAGATCACCATGGAGAAAAACATTTTTGATATCGAGCTGATGTAAAGGCCAACTATAGGAAGCAGCAAGAGAGATAAATAGATGAACGGAGCTAAGTTTGGCAATAAGAGAGATGGTATCGGAGTAGTCGATGCCATAAGTCTGGGCATACCCTTTAGCAACTAAGCGAGCCTTCAGCCGAGCCACCGAGCCATCAGGGTTCATTTTAATTGCAAAAATCCATTTACACCCAACAGCCTTTTTTCCGTCAAGTAAAGCCACTAGATCCCAAGTATGATTTGCATCCAGAGCATTGAGCTCCTCTAGTATTGCTGCTGACCAGCCAGGGTGGGAAAGAGCTTCTTTTACTATTTTAGGTATGAAGACTGAGTCTAAAGAAGCAATAAGAGAACTAGACAAAAGGGATAAGTGGTCATATGAAACAAAATTAGCAATGGGATAAGAAGATTGAGAATGAGTGCATTCACGCTTACCTTTTCGAAGGTTGATGGGTAAATCCAGATCATTGAAGGGAGGATCAGATGACGAAGGAGGTGGTGCAAGACATGTATCATTATGAGTCTCTCGACGCTAAGAGTAAACTTGAACAATCGATAGACAAGGTGCAGGAGGGATATCGGGCTGAAGACCAAAAGAAATAAGACCATCACCAAGACAATCATCAAGAGGAACCGTCGCTCCCGAAGACTCAATAGGTGGGACTCTGTATATCAGCCAATCAGTGTCATCTTCAGCATTCACAGGAATGGGTTGGGGAGAGAAGAACGGTATCTTCTCTGAAAAGTTTACATCATTGGAGACCAAGTACCAATTTAGATCAGGAGAGTAGCACCTGTAACCCTTTTGTAAACGAGAATACCTAAAGAAGACACACCGCAAAGCCTTAGGATCCAGTTTAGTCAGATGAAGGTCGAACATCACGGACATAGCAAGTACTACCAAAAATGTGAGGAGCAACAGGAAACAGCGGTTTGTGTGGAAACAAAATAGTGTAAGGGATGTCACGGTATAGAACTGTAGAGGGCATCCGATTGATCAAAAAACATGCAGTGGATATTGCATCAGCCCAAAACGGTTTAGGAACTTGCTTTTCAAACATGAGAGCTCGAGCGGTCTCTAGAAGATGTCTATTCTTCCGCTCAACAACCCCATTTTGGGCAGGAGTATCCACACAAGAGGTCTGGTGAAGAATCCCATGTTTAGACACAAATTTTTTAAAAGAATCTGAGACAAATTCCTTAGCATTGTCACTGCGTAAGATCCGTACGGGTACATTAAACTGAGTTTTTATTTCAGCAAAGAAAGCAGAGAAGTGGGAAAGTACTTCAGAACGATGTTTCATAAAATAAATCCAAGTCATGTGAGAGAAATCATCCACAAAAATAACAAAGTACTTGAAACTAGATTTAAATGGAACAGGGCAGGGTCCTCAAACATCCGAATGAACTAATTTAAAAACAGACTCAGCTCGTTTATTTATTCTAGGACTAAAAGAACTACGATGGTGTTTCGCAAACTGACACGATTCACACTCCAATGAAGATACATGATGAAATTGAGGACATAGTTGCTTTAATGTAGATAAAGATGGATGACCCAACTGACAATGAGCTTGAAACGGAGAAGTAATGCTTGAGCAAGCAGCCAACTTTGGTTCCTATGCATCCAGAATATAGAGACCATTAGATATATGTCCTCTACCAATAATCCTCTTCGTCATAAGATCCTGAAAGAGACAATGATCAGGGAAAAATGAGATATAACAATTTAATTCCTTAGTGAGTTTACTAACAGACATAAGGTTGAAAGCAAAATTAGGTAAACTCAATACAGAGGAAAGGGTGATGGATGGGGACGGTGTAACAGTGCCAGACCCCTCAATGTAATAAGTGGAACCATCAGCTATGGTAACAGGGGAAGGTGCCCTATGAGACCAAAAACTAGAGAAGATAGTGGGGTTACCTGTCATATGGTCTGTGGCACCTGAATCAATGACCCACTTGTTTGAGGAAGAAATAAGACATGTGTTACCTAACTCGGCAACTGTAGCAACTTGATTAGTCTCTTTAACGGATTCTTGAAATTGAGAGAATTTTGCATACTCATCAGTTGAGATGGTTACTATTTTCTCACCCGATGAACTTGAGGTGATGGCAATATTTGCTATTTGAGCTCTCTGATTACAATTCTGTAAATTCTTACAGTACCTTTTGTATGCCCCAATTCCTTACAATAGTGACAGATGATATTACCGGTATCAAAGGGTTTGTTTGTTCCCTTATTGCCATTCTTCCTTCCTGCATCATATCCTTCTCCTCCTTTAGCAACAAAGACACTGGCTTGTGGAGTAGAAGGAGTACTCTCAGTACGTAGCACCCTACTAAAGACTTCTTGAAGGGAACTAATATCTGAGCTGGAGAGAATCTGTGATTTAGTAGTTTCAAATTCAGCAGGAAGTCCAGCCAAAAAACTCATGATTGCCATCTGTTCTCGCTGGGCATGCTGGGTTTTAATGTCAGTGCTGAGTGGTAAAAGAACATTTAATTCTTCATACGTTCTTTTAAAGTCCATAAAGTAAGCAGTGAGAATTTTAGTCTCCTTCTCAGCCCGATAGAAAGCCCTACACACTTCATACATGCGATTAATGTTCCCTTTACCAGAATACAAAAATTCCAGATAACTCATCAGTTCTTTCACAAATTCACAGTGATTGGTAAGGCCAATGAAATCATTCTCAATGGAATTCCTTATTTGCAAAAATAACCGTGCATCATCTCTTAACCAAGTTTATCTACTATTATCAGTTGGAGGTTCTTTTTCCAAGTGGTCATCCGTATCAACACTTCTTAAATAAACTGTAATTGTCTTACTCCACTCAAGATAATTAGAGCCATTGAGCTTATTTTCAGTAATTTTGGACATTGCAGGAAGTATTTCACTAACAGTACCCTTTACTTCCCCCATATTCATAAAAAATGGAAATACTTGGTTAAGTACAATGAAAACAATATGCAATTCTCAAAGAAAGTACTCAATTATTTTCAGCAAGTGATCCAGCAAATCAACAACTCCAAAATTCAGCCAGAATAGATTGCAACACACCAAAACAGAGTGCAAAGGATGCCAGAGATGTGTAAATCAGAGAACACACAAAAATGCCAAAGAGAACAGCATAATACGTCAAAACAGTGTGGAAAAAGAAGAGACTACACCAGTAATGTTGCTGTCTCTGTCGGAACATGATTGGGTCTAGCCGGAATCACCACTGCGACGCCGGAAAAATTACCTTGCCGTCAAGTCGTCCCCCCACGTGCTCTCACGCGCCGGTGCGTGATTGGTGTAGAATTCTTGTGGCAGCTCATGAGACACGCGCGCCGCGAATCCTCGCCGGTGACTAGGGTTTGGCCGAACTTTTGACGGTGGAGGGTTTTATGGTGGTGGTGAGAGCTAATGGTCACTAGAGACGTGACCCAAAGACTAAAGAGCGATTTAAAGCAAAAGCAAATCAGAGAACCATAGGCAGAGAAGCAACCATAGCTCTGATACCATGTAAAGCGAAAGACTTGTGAATAATGCTTTGATCTTTCATTCATTCAGAGAATAGGTATTTATACAGAAGGTAGTATGCTAACTAAGGAAAGAAAATAAATGGAATAATTCTCTATAATTGATTCCTAAGTTATAGCCTATAATCATGCCTATTTAATTACAAATATACAGCATTGATTCATATCTGTAACATTTAATTGATTCATATCTGCAACAAATAGTTTTATTATATCCCTTAACAAATATCTAGGAGCCTTAGAGTTTATTATTGTTTAGGATTCTCATAGTGCATTATATTTAGCCTTTAGGAGTTTATCTTGTAGTTAATCTCTATTTCATAATATATTATAAATAAAGGAAGGTACAAAGGCGATGTGAGTGTGCTTTCTTTAACCCCTAAGTTCTTCCAACCATTACCTTGCTTTAACCCCAAATTTCAACAGCAGCTTTTGTGAAATGGGTAGTTTTCACAACTTGTCTATGGGTTTTTGTTCATGTTTTCAGATGGATTTCTTTAATGGCCTTGCCTATGGTTTGGAGAGCTCCAAAACTAGTATATATATACATATATATTCCCCCTTGCTTTGCTGTTTTGTTTAAAAGTAGATTTTATCCTCCACTTTGTGCTTCTCTTTTCTCTTATAATTATTCTTTTACAAATATATATATATATATATATATTATTAAATAAATTATAGTAATAACTACAAAGTTGTTGATCCTAAGACAGGCATATTCTACATATTGGAACAAACATGCCATTTATTTAGCACACTTGAGCAGCAATTGAATATCTGATAGGAATGATACCTACCACATACATGCAATCATTAATTAGAAAATCTTCAAGTTCTCGTACATTTGTCACATCTAACTCTTGCATCAGCTGTTTGTAAGGAAGTACCTGAAAAAAAAAAAACTCTACCCATGACTCTGTGATGGATAATTGACTATGTCAAAAGGCATACACAAGTAGCAATACCAAAAATGTATACTTAGAGTGTTTATCAACTATGTTATTTTCTACATGAGTAAATGCAGAAAGTAAACACAAAGATGATGAAATATTCCTACATAGAATTGAAATAAATCCTAGGGAAGAGATGGTTGTGACAATAAGATTCCCATAAGGACTGAAAAACATTATATTGGTATCCTAAATTTTAATACACACACACACACACACATATATATATATTATATTCGATAACATATCTTAGAAGTATTATCTTGATTTTTGGAAAATTGACCTATCCCCATACCTTTATCATATCGTACCCATGTCAAGAAGGAATGGCCCCCATAAGGAGAAGTTAGAAAATGAAACAAACTTACAACAAAAGGAACTAGAAGAATCAAGAGACCAAATTCTCCTAATTCATCTGGAGGAAAATGGTTTGGAGTCTAGTAGAAGTAGAAGGGAGGAACTACAAAATTATGAACATATCCCTCACTCAAATTCCTTGAAAAATGAAATCCCAAGAAACAGTAGAACCTCAGATAGAGTTAAACTCTAATGGAAGCTGCAAAGAAGAAAGATTATAAGGACAAGGAAAAGCCTCCTTAAAAAAGATGGTACTATAGTTTGGCCCAAAATGGTTCATCCTCCTATGATTTTAAGCATGTCATTCACCCATCATGATTCTTTGTTCTGTTGCCACTTAACCACCCAAGGATATTTTCCATTTAAATTTTAACATAAATAATCACATACATGTTTAAAAATAGAAATTCAGTGTTATAATTCCAACTTACCTAGGGAATCAATCAGTCAAGGGATCTCATCTAACCTAATCCTAATAATCACATACCTTGTTTGTCTCGGCCAGTGTAAGAACTGTAAGTTGCTTTAGCTTGAGGGTTTGATCAGGTAATAAGTCTGGAAGACGACCAGCATTACCTGTAAATCATATATATATATTTTTAACCAAACTAATAAAACAATAATAACAAGGTATTGCTGTTACACATCCCTTGG
The DNA here is from genome assembly GCA_031216115.1 of Senna siamea. Classification (NCBI taxonomy): domain Eukaryota; kingdom Viridiplantae; phylum Streptophyta; class Magnoliopsida; order Fabales; family Fabaceae; genus Senna; species Senna siamea. The sequence goes on from CM062357.1 coordinate 15,371,600, forward strand.
ATATTACAAAAAATACCTTTGCAACCAGGACTCCTCTCTTCTCAGAAAAGAGATTAGAAGGAATTTTCCTATTTAAATTATTTACCAACAGAAAAATAATGAGACAAATTTAGGAATTGAAAGGCTTCAAAAATCAACAAACAAGATGTAGTACTTGGTGGACTTCAAAAAAGGCAGGAAATGATATAATTGCAAGCAAACAATGGAATATATGCTTCTAAGCAAGCCTTACAATATAGCAGGATGTTAGTATAAACCCTCAACATAATCTAATAGAATCATAAGATAACATGTAATCTAAGGATGGGAGCTTCTTGATCCAGGTAGATTCTAGTTATTGAACTGGCTTCCAACAAGTAATATATAAATGCAAGCATTTGTCACATCACATCAGTCTAAATGTGAGCACCTATGGCGAAAGTGTTTTCACAATTCACAAACAAAATCAAATGCACATGAATTAGAGAAGCTTTCAAATAACCCTAGTGACAAAATTACAACTTTCTAATTTATGACTTGAACATCCAATTTGTATGTATCCAAAGTTGCATTACCATAAATTTCAAAATTTACCAAACGCATGCCGCCAATTGTAGCCTAGTAGTTTTCAATTGCTCCAGTAATCCATGACTTTGAAATCATAATGTTGGAAAGAAACAACAATTAAAAGAATGCAGGAAGGATATCCATTATATGCTTAATGAACACTGTTATATAAAAGCCATAACCAGCAAGAAAAAGAAATCCAGATAAGAAAGAAAAGAAAAGGAAAAAGAAACGTGAATCTTTAGTCTTACTCTTGTAATCACTCCACGTGCCATATGCAAACAATTGAAGCACCTCAAGGTAGGCTGAATTTTCAGTTCCCACAAGCTGCAAAAATAATGATTAAAAGATTCATGGGAAAAGTTTAGACTCTAATTCTCAGAAAGAATTGAATAAACAGATGAAAAGAAGTGTTGCTATTACAAGTTCCAATAAATATACAAAAAATGGGTATTTGTATGCTTATTCAAGTGAAATAACTCCTGAAAGCCACAGATAACTGATGGACATCTAACAAAAGTAAATAGCTCTCGAATTGGTTGCCTACAATCAGCATGAAACATAAAAGAAAATGAGGTCAACAGAATACCATATTTAGTAGAGCTAAGAACAAAAGAAACTCTGGCTAACCAATTCTTATCCCTAGATGTTCATATTTCCAAACCACAACAACATGAATCTCTTCAGCTTCGCAATATTTTCTTTCCCAGCAGAAACTGCCTTAACAGAAGAATTATAAAATTCACACAAATCTTTCATCATGGACGAAACTCAGAGATGCACCAATCTCACAAAACCGAATGTAAATTAGGACAGATAAAACAGTAAAATTTACAAATAATATTAGGGAATGTGACAAAAAGTCATGAAACTATGAGTATGCAGCATACAAGTGCCTTCTTTCAATTTTCACAGCATCTAAACAATGGGCACAGATTGGAGACAATAGTGAAGATAAACACTTTTTTTTCTCTTCCAATTCCCTTTACAATGAACAATCACCTGACCAACATTCTAGAGCAATCAGATAAATACAAACCTCTAAAACATTGGGAACGGCCAGAATCTCCGAGAAAGCGAAGAGAGAAGGGTGAGAAGTAGCTTCAACAATAACGGAAGTGAGTGCGGAACCATTGGCAGCAGAAGCTTGCTTGACGAAGCGATCGATGAAATCCGCTTGCTCCAGTTCAATATCCATCTCAGAACAAAGGAAAAGATTAAATCTTTGCGATTTAATATGGGAGAAATTTAGAATTCATTGAGGATTTGAATTTGTAAACAGAAAGCTTAGTCAGAGCTTGAGAAGGAAGGCCCTCACTGTCAGGCTGTCACTTCGGTTTTCTGCTCTCCAAATTTTGGCATGTATTTTAGTTACTTTTTCAAAAATTGGCTACTTTGCATTGATTTAGGTTTTACTCCCTCCAATTTGGTTCTCTAGTATGAAATTGAAGGCTAAATTATTTTTTTAATTAATTCATTTAAATTTTAATTTATTTATATCATTCAAATTTTGTTAACCTGAAAAATATTTTGACTGACAATTTAATTCTTAGATCATTATAATATACAATTTAATTCTTAAATATTGTTAAAAAATTAATAGTTAGTATTTCAAAGATCACTCTTAATAAAATAGTTGACATCAGAAATTAATATTTAAAAAATATACAAAATAGTCCTTAAGAATAATAATTAATATTAATTAACTTTTATATTTGATTTTTTTTTTCATATATACAATTAACGAGTATAAGAAGTTAAGTAATAGAAATATAGAGTCATGTAAACTTAAATCCAAAAACTTATCCACCAATTTAAGTTTCAGAGATTAATGAAAACACAATTCACATCGTTTGCTAGCTAATGATGCTCAATTAACATTAATCCCTCCAAATAAACATTAGGATTCTTCTTGGCGTCTTCAATATATATATATATATATATATATATATCCAAAAAGATTATCATTACACAGTGAAAAGGCAGTTGCTTGAATCCTCATGGGGTTAGCTAAAATATTTGCTTAAGAGATATCTATCTGTCTCTATTAGAGTTAATTTTTTGGCATTTCAAAGAACAAAAGTTTTTAATTTGTTTGCTACTAATTCTGCAGAATCTGTATAATTAATTAATTAGAGTTAATTTTACCATTAATATAGCTTTCCAGACGGTTCTGGATGGAAGTTATGTTGGAATTTTGGTCAATATTAATCAATTATAATCAATTAATAATGTTTTAATAACATTTTATTATGAAATAAAAGAAATGCACCGTTTTCTTTATCTTCAAATACAAAACCATAACCCTCAATATCAGATTTAATTGCTTGAGGCTATGCAGTCTCGTATAAAAGGAAGTGAACATCCCAAAACATGAGTAATGGAATTTTTGGCTCTGTTTGCTCTCTCACTCTGGTTTCATATTCTCTTTAGCATTACTACGCATTGTAGATTGTTACTTCTCATATGGTTGAGTATAATTTTTATATCTTTATTGTTATGTATATTTAGTACAACAATAATTTTTTATTATATGACTGTTTTTTTTTATTATGTTGAAATGCTATATATATATATACACATTTCATTCAATTCCCAACATTGATTCTAAAATTCTCTTGAAGAAAAAAAGGGTATCAATATTAGCATACAATAAATTAAATGAGAGATTCTGTAACACTTCTTGCAAATTGAATTACCTTGAATTTTGTGATCGTCCTACTCTGCTGTATAGCATTTCAGATAATACATTAATTCCAACATAAAATAAAAAGGTAGCCAGAAAGAGAGCATCTCCTTGTCTAATATTAATGTATATGCATGCTTGCGGGAATTTCATTTGGGTAAGTACAACCTGTAGAAAATTTTAGCTTAATCTATCAAAGAAAATGTCTTCACGTTTTTGTCTTTGTGAATTATAAAATTCATCATTTCATAAGTTAGAAGACGCTATCGGAAATTAATTTGTTACTTTATTAATTACTAGAAGCATGTCTTTTTTTAATTTTTAAAATATAATATAAAATAATAAATTAAATAATAAAAATTATTTAATTTATTTATCTCTTATAATTTTTTATTATCTTTATTTTTTTTTTTATATCTTCATATTAAATATTTTATTTTATATTTTATATTATAAAATATATTATTTTATGAGGCTACTTATACAAAATATCTAAAACTATTATAATAATATAAATAGAATGTTTATTGGGCTTTAGAAGCTAAAGAGAAGAGACCCCGTATAATTCTGTAATGGTATAATATTGGTATAATATTAGGTAAAAATGTAGCTAGCTTTAACATATCAGAAGAAGTACAAACAATAACAACAAACTCATATATAACAAGAAATAACGCAGTTTTAAATTTCAGACTAAACCGACAAGAAAAAGAATTTCAAAATAACAATTCAACTCTGCCTGACATAAAAGAAAGCAATCAAAAGCTATAGAAATTTATTGCAGAGACATGTGTGTGTGTGTATAGGATGAAGTTGAACAACTGAAGAAGTTACAGTTTTAAGGGCTAGGAGATGAAGGTGGAGGAGAGAGGAATGGGATGGAAGGAATATTGTTGGGGATAGAGTTAGGCATGGATGGCAATGGAGGAAGAGTGAACTGTGGGACCTGTGGGAGTGTTGGAATAACAGTGGGCAATGGAAAGCTTGGAAGAGGAACATTATTAGGCATTAATGGCATTGAAGGCAAAGGTGGCAATCCCGTTGGTTTAGGCAAATTGGGAATACTTGGCAAGTTTGGTAGTGAAGGCTGTGTTGTTTGGAGAAGACGACGACCTGCTAGGCTCACACTAATCATGCTTGACAATGTAAGAGCAAGCAAGAATGCTGTCATCATGGATTTGCGTGCACAAGAAGCCATGGCTGAAATGAGGGACGAGAACCCATGGGAGAGTTGTTGGTGTTATATACAGAGAGAGCTAGCAAGAGTTTGTAGGGTTTGGAGACCTAAACACAAGCCTTGGGCTTGGAGATTTTGCGGTAGTTCACCTTCTGTGCTTCAAAATCCAATCTTATACATCTGGTTGACTGGTTGCTTCCCATATTTCAGACGTCGGATCACCAACTCTATTTATTTTTAGACAAAAACTTCTCCACCTATTGCTGAATTATAAATATTAAAATTATTATACTTATGGTAAATATTCTTTTATACTTTTACATGTTTGAATCTAAAATTTTGTTTAATCAATTTGAGATTAAATGTTGAAAGAAAATTAAAAATTATAAAAATTTATAATTTATTTGAGTCTTTTCAAAAATAAAATAATTTAAAGAAAAATATTTTTTAAAAAAATTAATAAATTTAAATAAAATTTATAGTTGAGGCCAGATATATATATTTTTTAAAAAAAATACTTAATGATATTAACTAATATTAAATTTAAACATATAAAAGTATAAGGGTTTTCTATGTTTTTAATAATTAATATTTTTTACAACTTATGATTATGTGATTAATTGGTCTTTTTTTTTTTAAAAAATCATATTACTCGAGAACTTAGTAGTTAGTAAAAATTCAAATAATTAATATACATCTAAGTTTGATCCCAAAAAAAATTCCTTAATCATTCTTTTTTTATTATATATTAATTATTAATTTGTATATTTGGCAGCTGGAACAATTGGCCTGGAAACTGAAGAAAATTTGGTAAGATGTGGTTTAACTAATTAGTATCATTGTCACCAATAAAGGGTAGGTATAGCAAAAATAATTAGTAATAAATTAAGATTTAAATTTTTTAAAAAAATAAATATACATTTAATATCTGATAATACTTTAATTAAGATTCTATATAATAAGAAGATGTTTGTAAAAAAAAAAAGATATCATTGTTTGAACACCATTATTCATTGTTTGAGGAGACACTTGTCATTTCACATGTAAATAAAAATTTGTAGAAACTAACTGGATCATTCAATAAGAAAAAACAATTACATATTCGTTATATATTAATAATATTGGTTGCATATAAAGCCTAGACGTCGAACCCACCCATTAAATTTATGTTAATTATTAAATGTATTATATATATTATTGAGGAGAACAGTCTGTGTATTTTATATATATAGTACACAAACTTTTGGTGTTTGTTTGTGTAGTAAAAAAAAATGAAAATTTGTCTAAATTTTTGGATGAATCATTATTTATTTCATGCTAAAGTACTTTTCTCCTATCATGAAAAACAAGTTAATTACATAATTATTATATATTTTCTATAAATAATAAAAAAAATAGGGGGACCTCTTCTATAACCAGAAATGTGAAATAAAGAGTATTATGTATTCTCTGATTGATTTTCATTGATGCACTAGGAGTGTATACACTAATGGTTACAATTAGCCATAAATCTAATCCCTAATAATTAGGTAACCACAAATCATAATTAATCTATAGGTCAACTATATAATTAAAAAAAATTAAACAAAAATTAAATGATTTAAAACATGAAATATCTCTTGTGGTTGGGGAAAAGATGTCAAGCATTCGTAGCTTGGACAAGGATTCTTCAAACTTGATTCTTTCAAATCCATTTTCAAGGATATTAACAACTTAATGACTACTAGAGACTTAGTCTAGATTAATCACATCAATCTCTATATTTTCCTTGATGAAGTATCGATTTATCTCCACATGTTTTGTTCTCTCATAATAAATTGGATTCTTTGCTATACTAATAGTTGTCATATTATTACATCTAACCTGTATAGGATCCTTTAGAGTGGTCCTTAATTAATCAAAAAGTCAATTTAACCATAAACCTTCACAAATATTTCCATGGGCAAGCGCTTTAAATTCAGCTTTAGCACTACTCCAAGCAAAAACTAGTTGTTTCTTTTTAACTTTTTCATGTCACAAGATTTCCCCAAATATAGGTATAATAACCTAATGTGAATTTTCAATTATAAACATCTCCAGTCCAATATGCATCAGTATAGACTTCTACATCTATGCTTATGGGATTCTTGAAGAAGATACCTTTCCTAGGAGTCATCTTCAAGTGTCTTAGGATTCTATTTACCATCTCCATATGTTATTCATCTAGTTTATTCATAAACTGGGTTACGACACTAACTAGGAAGTTTATGTTAGGTCTATTATGAGAGATATATATCAAATTTCCTATAAGTCTCTAAAATCTTGTAGTGTCAATAGTGTGCTCTCAAACTTGATATTCTCCTTATTGACTTCCATACGAGTATCTATTGGCTTGCATCCCAACATGCATGTTTCCTTCAACAAGTCAAGAGTGTATTTTTTTTCTTTTTTTAGAATCAATCATCCCTTTATTAGATCTACCAACCTTTATTTCGAAGAAGTAGCAGAGTTCTCCCAGGTCTTTGATCTCAAATTCTTGAAATAATACTTCCTTTAGTCTCCTTAACTCCTTAATGTAATCAACTGTAACAACAATGTCATCAACATAAACTATTAAAATAATAATTTTACCAATAGATGATGTTTTGGTGAACATATGATCTAATTGTTCTTGTTTGTGTCCAAGTCTTTCAACAGCCTTGGTGAATCTACCAAACTAGCTTTTGAGAGATTGCTTAAGTGTGAAAATTACATAAATACCTTATGTAATTTTCACACCTTTCCATTGTTTTTGCCCTCAAATCTTGCAGGTATTTCTATATTCTTCCTCCAAATCACATTTAGGGATGCATTATTCACATCTAGTTGAAATAAAGGCCAATCAAGGTTTGTTGCCAATGATAGTAATACTTTGATGGAGTTCAATTTTGCCAATGGGGAAAAATTCTTTTGGAAATCAATTCCATATATCTAAGTAAATCTTCTTGCCACTAATCTTGCCTTATGTCTACTCATACTTCCATCAAGATTGTATTTAATAGTGTATATCCACTTGCACCTTACAACTTGTTTTCCCTTTGGAAGCTTAGTCAAAGTCTATGTGCCATTCCTTTCAAGGGTATTGATCTCCTCCATGATAGATTTTCTACATTCAATACTCTTAATTGCTTTATTCAAATTTGTGGGAATTTGTTCCTGAGAAACACTTTCCATATATGCTCTACATGTAGGAGAAAGATGATCATATGAAACAAAGTTACCTATAGAATGTTGGGTACAAGACTTTACCCCATTTCATATAGCAATATGAATATCATAGTTATCCTAAGGACTTGGATTGGAAGTTGGTGCTAAATACTAAGTTTTTTGTAGTGACTAAATCTAATCATGTCTTTGTCTTCTAGAGTAAACTAGCAACTCTCTTTGGCCATGATTAGGTTCAGGCTCCATAAGTTTAGATTTAGTATGTTTAAGAGATTGGGAAGATGTTTCAATGGGTTCAGGTTTAGGTATTCAAGGAATTGATATAGGTTCAAGATAAGATTGGTGAAACACATGCCCCTTACTCCCTAAAATCCATTCATTTTTAGTCATCTCCCCTTATATGGGTATTTCAGGGTAAAAATATTGATCTTCTAAGAACATAACATCCACAATGATATAGGTTTTCTTGGTTGTAAGAGAATAACACTTATACCCCCCCCTTTTTTTTTGAAAGAGTAACCCAAGAATATATAGTTGTGGGCTCTATGGTCAAGTTTCCCAGAATGATAGGTATGGACATAGGTTATGGACCCAAACTTTTTTTGAAGGATCGTTTTAAGATTCTTATGTCTAGGAAATATATTCAAGTAGCTTTTGGCAAAGAGGTAGTAAATTTGAGGACTTTGGAGGGCATTTAGTTTCTCGAATAGGTGGCACTAAAGATAGCTTCTCCCTAGTACATTTTTGGAACATAGGTGGTAAACATAATTGCTCGGGCTACTTCTAATAGGTAATAGTTCTTTCTTTCAATCACACGATTTTGATCAAGTATATTTACACATGAGCTTTGATGAACAATTCCATGGGACAAGAGGTAATGATTCAAATTGGTATTGAAGTAATCTTTAGCATTGTCTGTCTGAACGATTTGAATTTTTTTTTTTGGAATTGAGTCTAGACAAATTTGTGGATGTGTTTAAATATCAATGTTTTAAAAATTGAATTGATCATTGAACCAAAAAAGATAGTGGTTCACAATTCACTCATCTAATTATAGTTGAAGTAGTACTAATAAATATATTAATTATTATATAATAATATTATTATTACTATAAATAAGAGTTAAATTAATAATAAAATTTACTTTATTTAAATAAAAATATTTTTATTACATATAAAATAAATTAGCATTTTAAAATATATTTTATATTTTACATATTTATAATAAAAATATTAATATTTAATAAAAAATTAAACACACATATTCCAACATAAAACTTGTTCCATACTCTATACTACACATTCCAAAAAATTATCATAATTCACCTCTCATTCTCTCACTACTAGCTATTAGCTAGCCCATGCGTTCATTGCCTTAATAGTTGAATAATTTGGATGCAATAAATAAAAGATGAGTTAAGATTAAACTCTCAAGTCTCACACTCTCCTATGCTACATGAGTACGTATCATCTCTCCCTCTCTTTCTTTTGGTTTTAAATTTCTTCTCTTAATACTTTACATTACTTTCTTCTTCTCACCATCTCATCTTCTCTCAACTTTTTTCTTCTTCCAACCGTCTCCTTCTTTTTCTATTTATTTTTTTTAAGTTAAAAATAGCTTAGGCACTGGCAACACATCTTTTAATTTAATATTGAAAGATAGAGTCACTCTCCATTTCACGTTCAAACCCATTAGCAATTTTAACCATTAGGTTACCTTGGCATGGAACGAGATCATCAAAAAATCTTTCATTATCTATCATACGATCCAAATTACTCAAATCAACAATCCATGGAGATTCATTTTAAGTTTGAGTGAAAGGCAAAGGATTGATTACCTAACTAGATAACTGTTCAAGTACCAATCAACTTTTTATTAAAAATTTTTGTTTGATTCATTTTAAGTTTGACATTTTTATCTGTGGGTTTTTATCTTTGGTAGTAACATTGTACCTTCGGACCTCACTGGTTCTTTGGCTTCCAATTTGGTGTCTTGCCATGTATCTTTCAAGAGAATTCTTTAGTGTTGTGAACACCATAAAAATTGATAAATAAAATAAATAAATAATTATTAAAATAAAATATCTTTAAATAAAAAGGGCGAAGCAAATAATTAAAAAAATAAGAAACTCAATAAAAGTAAAAAATAAAAAATCCACAAATTAAATAAGCCCAAAAAGATAAAAACATATATGTGTAAAAATATCCAAAAATAAATAAATAAAATAAAAAAATAAAAAATCAGAATCCCATTACAATCAGAGCCCCATTCTTGGCACTCTTCATCTTCAATCAGCTTCATCTTCTTCCCCCAAAATTGCTCCTCATCCATTAAAATGGCCAAAGTCAAATCCTCATTAAAACATAAATTCCACCCAATCTCAATCCCCAAATTCCCTCCATCACCATCAATTTCCATTTCATTTTTTTCCTTTTAATCTCCATCTCTCCACCTATTTAAAGAGGCACTTCACAGCAAGAAAAAAACACAAAAAGAAGACTGAAAAAAATTCAAGAAAGAGAGACCGAGAGAGTGTGAGAACAACACAACCGAGGAAAAGAGGGAGAAAGCCGAGAGGGGGAGAGCCGTTGTGGACCGTCGCGGCTACAGCTTCGCTCGTCGTCACCGTTGCCCACCGCCACTGCTGATCAGTTCGCCATCTCCTACCGGTTGTTATAACTTTGAAGGTGATATCTTCATTCCATTCCTATTTCTCTATTTTTGTTTGAAGAAATAGCTAGATTCAAATTGAGTTTTGCTTCATTCTAACTGCTCTACAATTGGCTGGATGCAATCTGCTCCTGTCTTGTTTTTGGGTTTTCAAATGATGGTTTGAATTCTGTTTTGATATAAAACTGTGAGGAGTTGAATTTACTCATGCTTCAATTACTCTGTTCTAATAGCTTAATCACATTTGCTTCCACTTGCTCATGGTTTAGCCATTAGATTATGTTGCTTGCTCTGTTCTTTAGTTGGCGATTCTCTTTCATCTTCCCTTCAATATGATATTCTTGGTAGAATATATGCATTTTTATGACTGAGGCAATTAAAGTAAGCATTTTGTAAATCTCCAACAATCCATTTACTATATATGTTTATTTTATTTGCTATGATGGACATGGTAGGATGAACAAAAACCCGTGTGCTATAAATAAGAATGAAAGACCATGGGTTGATGGACGGTGATAACTGCACATTTCTTGGAGTATATAATATGAAATAATTAGCATATTCTAATTTTATTTTCACAAAATATTCACTGGCTATTTGATACCTGATTACCTTCTTTTAAAAAATAAATAAGTAAATATTTTTATTTTTCCAAATATTTCTCAAAAAACCAAAAATCTTTCCCTTATCTTGAAATTAAGGAATTAGTTTAGTTTTTTTTTTCTCCAATATTTTTTGAAAATGCCAAAAACATTTCTCTTACCTTTAAATTAAGAAATTAGATTTTGCCCCTTTTTTTTCTCTTCTCAAATATTTTACAAAAATATCAAAACATTTTCTTTAGCCCGAAATTAAGAAAATACCCTTTTTATATAAAAAAAAATGATAATAATGCCTTTCTTTCCTTAAATAACTTTTCGACATACCAAAAAATATTGTCCCTTTGTTTACAAAAATAAAAAATCCAAAAAGATAAAAAAGAGAAAATGAAAAGAGTTAGGAAGTGAAAATAATTGATTAGGAAAATTAAAACTCAACAACAAAAGAAAATGTTTGCAAAATCAATTTATTATTCATTTTTTCTCACAAAAAATGGTAATCTAAAAATTATCAACCAAATGACATTGTTTTTTAATCTCACATTATGTAAACTTTGATCTCAATTATGAAATATATAAGCCTTAAATTCTTATCTTAATTCAAGTCTACTTTATAAATAATTTTTTTTCTTTCGCTTTAATTATTTTGACCTTTCAAAAAAGATAAAGTAAATGAGTACTAAGATGAAAGAGACGAGATTGTTTGAGATGACAAAAACACCCATTGATTCCATATTTTCAATCATCGATGTGACTCACGAGTAATCTTTTTTCAGCTTTCTTCGTTACGAACCATAGAAAAAACTTCTTTTAATAAAGGTAGTTCCTTAATCCCAAGAATTCTCCCCCTCACTTTTTCAAATGGCTATTTAGCCCCATAAAAAATTGTATGTTCTTTGCTTTTCTATAAGCTCTTTGAAGATCTTTACATCACTTGCATATGACCATGTGATAGTATCATACGTGTCTAGCTGCTGCCACGTTCTAGTAAGTGCATTAAATTACTAATTCATAGCCAACTATTTCTTGTTGAAGTGCAGCCAATTGCCTCTCTATTTCAAATATGACAGCATAATTTTCATGGGTTGAGTATGCTTCCTGTTCAGCATACCACATCTCCTTAGCAGTATGATAGAGATGAAAGTTTTCTTTTATGTCATTTGTCATTGAATTGATCAGCTAAGAGATTACAAGATTGTTCTCCACATGCCAAGTCTTGAATTTTTGATCACTTGGGTGCGGACATTAGGCTACCCCGATGAGATAGAAACAAGATCCCCTACTGTCCAATAATCCCGCTGTTCTCTGTTGTCTATAAAATATGCATCGTCCAATTGATCGTGTGGATCACATTATGCCTTGTGTCCAAATTTTTTTTTTTTTCAATTTTAGTATCAAAAACGCAAGTTTTACAAAATTTAAGTGTAATGTTTAGTATAGAGTTTCTTCTGTTATTTTAGTTCAGATAAACTTTCGATCCTTTTATTTTTGTTGCTTTCAATGTGCTATTTCTCCTTAGCATGTTTGGCGTAGTGGTGCTGCGAGCTTCTTACTGTGGCTGGCATATGTGAAATACTTGGAAGCTTATAAGTTTTCTTGCATTTTGATCTTCTCAAAATGCTACTATCCAAAGTCCAAACGTGATAGGGCACTTTGATTAGCTAGGTGAATTCACTTACAAATCACGTTGCTAATATTGCATAATGGATCTAATATAGTTTGCTTTGGTTTTGACACTTTGAATACTGAAAGGATTTAGAATGCTTGTGTTAAAAACGCTCCACTTGAAAATTTTTTGTAAAACTTGCGTTTTGGTTCTTGGATCAACCGACAGTAGGAAATCCTCTTTTGATGAGACAATCATCGTTTCTACTACAAGAAATGTACATCATAACTAAATGGTAACACTATAGGTAATTATTTTCATTCAATCGATGTCTCATGATTAACACAGGTACTGATTCCATATTACCATAATTTAACACCTCTTTCATATCACTGCTTGACCCCTTTTCTTTATGTGTAGCCATCTGAACTTACTTCTAATAGATTATTTTCATTGAGAAAGACTGTTTGAGAGCTGAATAAAAAGGTTTTATTTTTTAAAAAATAACTTGAAATATAAGAACTCAATTGAGAAATTTTACTTTTTTTTTTCAGGTACAAAAACGGAGCCTAAGACCCAAAAAAAAGAAACAGAAACACAGAAAACTCGGAAACCCTTAGGAACCTTATTGCCTATGGCGTCAAACATCACATACAGATTAAGCGAAAGGAGGAGGAGAACCCCAACTGTGGATCCCCGGATCAAGTGTGAGACCAATGTTAGCAGGAAGGCTAGCTCATTTATTTCCTTCACGGAGGATATGCAGAAACAGCACTCTCCAATCTCGCCCAACAATGTCGCGAAGCCTCTTCAGCAGATTGGTCTCCATGCAAGGGTCCAAATGAATTTTGTTGGGTTTTCCTGAGAGTGCTAGAGAGTCCATTTCTATCATTACTTGTCGGAACCCCAAATTCCATGTGAGCTCCAGGCCTTCGATCACACCCTAAATTTCGGTTGATAACGTGGAGCACCCGTCGATAGTCTTATTGCAGCCGCAAATCCAAGCACCATTGGTATCTCTAACCAAAGCTTTGCAACCAACATGCCCCGAATTTCCCTTGTTCACACCGTCAAAATTAATTTTGACTTAGCCTTCATCAAGAGGCTACCAACGAACCGCTTGTCAAGTGAGAGAGGAGAGACTTGAAACGTTAAGGTATTGTGAGAATTCAACATATTATGGTAAAAGCCACAGATATGGAAAAGAGGGTCTTCTGGTAACTTGAAATTATCCACAAATATGTCATTGTTCCTCTATTTCTAAATAAACCGACGGTTGAGAGCAAAGAGGATTTTCCAAGGTTATTTTTTAAAGATTAATTCCACTTTTGCAAATTGACAGTGAACCAATCCTAAGTTTGATCTGAGAGGAAGGGCAATCTGTCTGTAGGGTTGATTAGCTTATTCCAAATCCCAGCTACATGGCAAAAAACACGGAGGGCATGAATAATAGTGTTAGCGTAACTATGCCAGAGCGAGCAGAGGTCATCCCAATTGCTCCAGTGCTTTCTGATCGAGTTTGTGTGGAGCCTATTGTTGGCAGGCAGCCAAAGAAATGTATGAATCCTCTCTAGACCAGGCCATTTCCAAATTAAATCCCATGTCTTTGCTTTGGTTCTCAAACGAAAACCCATGAAAATGATGTAGGCAAATTGAACACTATACATTTCATTACTTTCTCCAATCCATCTAAGTCTGTCAGTTTTATCTATGAGACAGGGAGGAACAAGAACATGGATTTGGATAAGAGAGTCTTTAGGAATTAAGCCATCTAGTGGTTCCCAGTTTCATTTGCCCTCTATATTGATGATGTCAAACACTATCCAATTCCAAGTAACTTCATTCGCACTTAGCCAAATACTCACATGTTTACCTAAACCCTTTTTTTAGGCCGAGTTGTCATGAAGTCTATGCCAAGTTGAAGCAAGGACTTTCCAAAAGTCCTAGCCATTTTTCTTGAAACTAAAAATAGTAGTAGTAGGGTTCCCGTGGTTGTACTTATGCTTAATCACATCAGCCTAAACGTTCCCAAAATTGTTGCAAATAATCTAGCCTAGTTTTACTGTACAGGCCTCATTCATAACCTTTAAATTGCGTAACCCATGCCCACCACTATTGTTATTTTTATGAAGGCTCTTCCAACCAATAGGGTGAAAGTTTCTTTTAGTCATGTAATGATCCTACACAAAACTTCTCTCCAATCTTTCAATATCATTGCAAAGGGTGGTCATCATATTGTATATTGGAATAGACTCAATCACTGGTTTAGCCAAGTAAGGCGCCTCTTAATCTTCTCTACTAAATTATAATGTTTTGCAGCCCATGGACAACCTTTCACAATAGGGACACCCAAATAATTTCCCAAATCGTACAAGAGAAATTGGTAAATTTGATAATGTCATCTTTCATACCTTGACTCACATTTTTGGAGAAAAAAATGGTTGTTTTAGTATGAATAATTTTCTGACCAGAAACCGTGTAAAAGTGGTTAAGGCAATCCCCATAATGCATTTGATTTTATTCATGGAGACTTCTCCACCCAAAAGTAAGTCATCTTAAAATAGGAGATGAGATATTCTTGGGCCCTTCTTACCAAGTTTAAAAGGGATCCAACTTCCTGAGTCCACTACTTCTTCGAAGATGTGAGTAAGCTTTTCCATACACATCATCGAAATATAAAGGGATAGAGGATCCCTTGTCTAATTCCTACAGAAGGGGTAAACTCGTTAGTTTTTCCCCCATTACACAAAACTTGGGTACTAACCATAGTTATGCAATTCTTAATTAGATTTCCAAAATCCATAGGAATTTTAGCTACATCCAGGATATTTTGAATTAAAGACCATCTTAAATGGTCATAAGCCTTTTTAAGATCCTCCTTCGTTATAAAGTAACCTTTTTTAAAACACATCCTTTAAATGATGTGCATCATTTCTTTCGCAAAAACAATGTTCTCCTAGATATGTCTACCAACAAGGACAAAACTGACTTGATAAGGGGAGATGATTGAGGGAATAATAGGCTTCGTTTTGCTCACAACGATTTTACTTACGGCCTTATAGACAACATTGCATAAAGAGATTAGGCAAAATTGGAAGATAAATTCAAGTTTCTTAACCTTAGGAGTAAGAGCAATAATAGTGATATTAAGCTCATACATGGAAGTTTGGCTGTTAAGAATTTCAAATAATGTGATTGATACACTAGTACCCACATTTTCCTAATGGTTTGGTAAAAGGTTGCAGGAAAACCGTCAACACCTGGAGCCTTGAAGGCTCTTATAGAGAAAATTGCTTTCCTTATTGTTAGGAATAACATCTAAGATGGGGTGAATTTGATATTTAAAATTTTTTTAATTTTTAGAAGCTGAACACGTCTAAACCAAAAAAACTCTATTGTAAGTTCCTTGAATGAAGTTTGTAAAACTTTAAGTGACAAAAAAGCAATCTAAAATGAAGATTAAATACCAAAATAGAAAACAACACAGCAAAACAAAGTATAGCTATATGTAGTAATAGAAAGTTATTGAAATTTATAATGCTGAAATGAAAGTGAAGTAATGTAAATAACACAAATGTTTATCCTAATTCAACCTATCAAATAAAGCCTACATCCAATCTCCTAGCAAAGCTTAAGATATGCAATAATTACCACAAGTTCTAAATAAGTACTTATGAGCCACTAAAATCAACTCTCAACACTTATCTTGTTCAATATATATACTCAATGAAAACCTTTCCTTAAGATTTTCGCACCCTTCCTTCATAGAAGAAGAATATATTTTAGAAGACTCTCTCTTTTAGAGTGAATGATACAAATGAAGTACTATAGTCAAGTTAGAAAGTTAGAGCTTAGAAGAAGAATTGAAATTCTGAATTAACAAATGGTTCTCTTAATGTTTTCATGCTTCCCAAGAGCTTTATTTATAGATGTTTTAGGAGATAGCTATTTAGACTCATGTCTTTGCATATCTTTTGAAAAAGAGTCATTTGTACCTTCACTTTACTATTCTGTACTTTAGCAGTCAATTTGAAGGAGTTTAGTAGTCAACTATCATGTTCTTAAATTCAAAATTTTCAAGAACTAACTTATAACAAGAGGTTGTTGGACACCTAACATTCAATTGGTTGCTCTCGGGTTTCATATCATTTTTGCCCAAGGGCTAAGAATTGGCTGCCTATGTTCTAAAAGTCGACTATTAGCTTACTATAAGCTAGTGGTCAATTGCTAGAGGCCTAACAGTCAACTGATAATCTATTATAATAAATTTTTTAAACTTAAATGATGCAAGTCGACTGCTAGCATCCTACTAATCGACTAGTAGCTTAGAAAGTTGACTTTTAAGAGGAAAATTGATTTGAGAGCTACCAAGTCTTTGGAAATTCAGTAGAGGAATAATTTCAATTCAAATAGAGTTTTGGGCTCAAGTTTCTATTTTACTTTTATAATTGAGTCCTAGCTACCTAAGTAAAATTGTATGCATTTTTAAGCTTTTGGTGATCTCATGAAGAGGCTATGCTCAATAGGGTAAAGACTCTTCCCTTTTTTTACGATGACAAATATATTAAATTCCATAAAACACTAAAAAGGATTTTGGTTAGTTAAGAATATCTTGGGGTGAAAAACTCACCTTAAGTTTATGCACTAATTTTATTAAAGTTTTTAAAAAACATTGGAGAAAGAACTCCCCCTTAATATATAGACTTTGACAAATTTTAACACTACATAGATTTTTTAAAATATTGGAATCTCTGAAAAAAAGAATTGGTTCCTTTTTTAAACCAAGTATGCACTTTGTTTTCATGAAAGTTTAATTTCTTGTGCCGAGGAAATTTTGCTAATCAATTTATTGATAAAAAATCTGTCTTTTGGCACATTTTCAGGCACGATAATCAAGTTTTATGAACTATTTTAAATTGATGATGAACTATTCAGAAAATGAAGAACCATTCAGTAATTCAAAATATCATGAACTATTCATAAAATAATAAACATTTAGAATTCACAATATCAAATCAAAATATATGATATAAGTTTGAAATTTTGAGAAATTAACATAACCAAACATTCAAAATAACTAACTACATTTCACCCTTTTCCCATCAACAAAAAGAAGGAAGGGTGAGTTCAAAAACAAACAATAATAAAAATTAAGCTTGATCCCCAAGTCTTCTATGTTGCTGCTGAAGCCTCTTCAAGAGGTCATTGTTATCACAGGCTTTTATCTCCATGAGTGAGTTGGTCCTCAAAACTCCCAATTCTAGTGTTCAAAGAGTCAAATATTGTAAACATTGAAGCTTGAAATATTTGGAAGGTAGTCATGAAAGTTAAGTGATCAAATGACTCAGGAGGTGGTTGAGAGGAAGTTCCTCCTTTTGTGATAGGCTTGTCAAGATCATCCTTAACCTGGGCTCTTGTTGCTTCCCTTTGTTCCCTTCACTGTCTCGTGGATTCCAATTCCATTTTTTTGGATCCATACACCCCCATGTTTGACATAATGGAATTGAGAAAGTGTTATCATTGATTTCACTTCATCATCAAAAGGATTAATCTTACATTTAGATGCATTTAATTTCTTCATTAATTCATCTTATTATTGATAAAAAAACACGTCTGTTTTAAGAAATAATAAGTACTAAAATTCTTAAACTTAAGATTTTAAATAGTCTAGTCAAGGGAAAGTAAACTAGAGTAAGAGTTTAGCCTTGTCAATTAATATAAATAAAATACATTTTAAATAATATAACTTCAAATACATAAATAATTTATATAAATATACTTGAATCATATACTTTTATATATAAATTTTTAACATAATCAATCCAAATTAAACATAATCCATATTATATTTAAACAATCCCTAACTATTATATAATAAACCATCAATATATCAATAAAAATCTTTTAATCAATTACAATTGTTCTCTCCAACTCTAATTTTGTTCCCCATTAAATCTTCTCTAAGACACCCACTCATATTATATAGCCAATTTGGACATATACTTTTTGTAGGACTACAAGCAGGACTTAATTGAAAACAATTTTATCGCTCACAAGAAAACTAAAATTTTTTCTTTGGACTAAAGTAATTAAAAGATATTTTATATTTTATTACACTAATATAATTCTCATTCTCACACTTCACACACTCTCTCCAATACTTTGCTTTTCACACCTTCACAAACTTTCACTTTGCAAATCACTCACCACTCATCATTCTCTTTGGCTCTTCTGCTACTATGAAACCATAAATTGCAGCTTCCTTCATGTTTTTAAATCTTGTTTTTAACAACCATGATGAAGAATATAACACCCTAATCTTATAGCTTTTCATAAAAACATTTACTTAATTATTCATTTGTCAAAAGACTAGGATATTATATTTATCTTTATCATCACTTATAACATGAGTAAAATTATTGACTTTGTAATTTATATTGCATTAGGTTTGAGACTCGGTACTCAAGTTTCTTACTTAATTGCATCGCAGGGAAAACTAAATATTAAAAACATTTATATACCAAAAATATCATTCATCTATTTTCATATAACAGATGCAACGTCATTCATATATTTTTGTATATGTTAAGTGTTTATAATATTTTAGGGTAAGGAGGCAACAAACCTATCACTTAAACCCTTTTTACAAAATATCTATCATTCACTATTACTTTCACATATCCAAACATATGTGCCCTCATGATTATTTACAACCAAAAATGACTTATCTTGACTTTTTCTCAAAACATATATGTAATCAAGACGAGAGGGCTATATTCTAGCTATTTACATCTAGTATCAAAAGATAGACAGTCTAACTCCTCTATATAGGAGGAACCTCCATTACATGCACTACATATATATTATGCACATAGGTGAAGGGGCCCAACCAAGGTATTTCCACCAATGCTATGTCAACTTCAAGCCAAATTAGATATCTTGTCATCTGATACACACTAGTTATTATAGTGAGAAATAAATTCTCAGTAGTTAGACATTCCTCTTTCTTTTAAAACACTGGTATGTACCACTGTAGTGATACAAAAAATCATTATACATTCTTTACTTTCAAATACATCTATTTCTATTGGAATTCAAGGTATAATTCATTAATATGTATGGCATGCATTTTAAAGTGAAAGCTATATCAGCATATCATGTAAATTTCTTACATAGATATTCTCATAGTATCATGAACATAAAACATATTAGTCTTGTTTAGGGAAACAACATCAATATTCATAGGAACACAATCATAATACATAAGGAAAATAGACATATATCATTGGCTAAGCCACATACAATGATAAAGATACTTAAAAGTATTAGGACAGCCACTAGGTGAACTTGTCCA
The DNA here is from genome assembly GCA_031216115.1 of Senna siamea. NCBI lineage: Eukaryota > Viridiplantae > Streptophyta > Magnoliopsida > Fabales > Fabaceae > Senna > Senna siamea. The sequence continues at coordinate 15,391,422 of CM062357.1, forward strand.
TGTACTACTACGTACACGAGTGAGATAATTTTCTCTATATCTGCGGTGTGACAGATGTCACTGGTAAAATTTGAGACGTCTCTCAGTGGATACAAGTACCTCTCTATATCATAACTACTGTCTTTCAAGTAGATTAATAACATGTTGAAAATTAAGCTAACGGGATCACTGTTTCCTATAAACAGATCATTTCCTCTTCGCTTTTGGGTGGATCATGGTGTTATGGAATCATTACCCCTTTCTAGTAGATCATATTCCTAGTACGCTATCTCTAATATATGACCTAGGATGATTTGGTTTGTATCTATGATTATGCTAAATTCTAAGTAAATGTCCTCTTTTTATTGGTCATTTTATATTACACTAACTTAGAATTTGCAATTATCACTGTAATTCCATATTTTGTGAAAAAACTAACTGTCGTTCCATATCAACAATCAATTATTCAGTTACAAATCTATCTATCCTAAAACATATACTAGAAATACTTCCTTTAAGTTATCCTCATTGATAATCTATGTTTTCCTTTCTTTGTATGTTTTCCTTTATCTTTTCTTTGTTTCCCTTTTTATTCTATAATTCTATCATGATACTATGCTTTTCATTACTGATCATTTCATTATAGTTATGTATGCATTTCTAAATATCTTTTCTCTCAAAATAATTCATATAGTGCTTACATATCTATATACTTATAAACATTTATCCTTCCATTTTATAACTACACACTTTTAATAAAAGGATGTCATGAAATTAATAATTTACATAATGGGTAATTTCTTAATATCTTCTTTCTCCTTTGTATTACATTTTGGTCAAGATAAACCTTACAATTTTTCATGAGAATACCTTTTTGCTTCGGCCAAGATGCCTAAAATGAAGAAATAAGATAACTTTTATAAAGTATACATTTCTTTTATTTTCCATTACTTGTAACTAAGAGTTAGCCAAATTGGATTTAGTATGATGGTTTCTCGGTCAAGTGGAAGTAAAAGAAGAAAGCCAATGAAATTTTTTTCTTCATCCCTCGCCTCACGCCCTTAGTCAATCAGAAAGAGACAAAGAAACAATAAGATTTTACTAAAACAATATCTTCCCTCTTCCCTTCTGTATTCAACACAAAATGGAAGCATGAATAGGTTTACAATAAAGATTATAAAATTTATTATTCACTTCACTATTAAAATCATGATTATAATTTCCTTGACTTCTTGGTCAAATTCAAGAAAGAAAAGAAAAGAAAAGAAGACAAGTGTAACACGTCCCTTTTCTTTCTTCTTTCCTTCATCATCAAGTCACCTTCTTCCCTTTTTACAAAATTTCACTTCCAATTATACAAGTCTCTCGGTGAAAGAAGGAGTTAAATTAATTAAAATAAACATCATTTTCCATTTCTCTCTCCCACCTCTTCACTGAATAGAATAGCCTCTTTCATTAAAATACAATTTGCAATCAAAATCTCCACTCCACTCACTAGCCATTTTTTGATTAAAATAAGGAAGAAAAAAGCAAATTTTCACACGTCTCTTTCCTTCTCTTTTTGCCTTAAAACTGAGACACTTCTCATCATTCTTTACAATCAATTTCTCTTTCTCTCTTTTACATGCCTCCTTTTGGCCAAGCATAGAAATTTTAGGAAAAATTAGTGTTTTCATCAAGTGGAACTATTTATCTTAATTTCATCATCTATTAGGCATAAAACATCATTTACCCATTATTTTCATGACGATCCATGCATTAAAAGCTCACATCCATGAAAATTCAATCTTTCATGAAAATGGAAGGAATTTTCTCAAATTCATCATAATACTTAAATCCATTCCAAATATACCTAAACATGCATCCATACAACATTTTAAATACTTTTCCAATAGAAATTCAAGCAAAAAAAGAATGTAGAATAATTTGCTACTATTCATGGCAACCATTAATGGAAGAGAAAAGCTTAAAAAATTACTTAATCCATAAAAATAATAGCATAGGAATGTCTATCTACCTTAAATTTGCAATAGAAATGGATTTGATTGCCTTTTTCCTTCAGTTGAATTCTTCTCTCAAGCTTCTCCATTTCATGGCTTACTCCTCCACCAAAACTCCAAGTCGGTTTTTCCAATAAAGAAGGAGAAGAAGATGTGGCAATTTTTTTGGTGTAAAATGACCATTTTGCCCTTGGTGACAAAATGACTAAAATACCCTTCCAATTTAATAAGAGCCGTGAGTTTACTTAGAATTTCAGAATTTTTCTTTTGCCCAAAATGGCAATTTTATCCTTTTGTATAATTATCATTTTATCCCTATAGTAAATTACCACTTTATTCTTAAATATTTTTTAAATATAATCATTACTTTTTATATATTTTTTTAGATTTTTTTTAAAGTAATTATTAATTTTTAAAAATATCTAAATATTTTTTTAACATTATGATTACACATAATAAATGTATCTCAATTTACATGCAAGTAATAATGATGCTTATTATTTTAATAAATTTTTTTTTATTTTAGTCCTTTTTTTTCTTTCATTTTAGTCTCCCTTTGTTCATAAAAAATTAAGACAATTTAATTATAATTATTCAAACATAAAAGTATTAAATTTAAAAATTTAAAACATACCTGAAAAAAATAAAAATGTGGACATTACACAGAACCTCAAGAGATGCACAGATAATCCAAGACGCATACAGTTCTGGCTGCTAGAAAACGTATGAGTTAAACGGCCACTCACAAGCTCTGGCAACGCAGAACAAAAATGGCAGAGAAGACGCATACAGAGCTGAAAAATACAAAACAAAGTGCAAAACGGACAGGATACAGAGATAAAAAACGCAAAAAAGAAAAAAATGCATCTTCCTGGATTGAATCAAACGATCCTGCAATCTCACGATGCAGATCGCAATCCCGTCGTGATCCTACGTATTTCCGATTCTGCATGCAATTCAATTCACAAAGCAGACATAAGATCGCGATGTTGATTACCATATGGTAGGGAGTCCATTAGTGCAATTGTGCTGCTGTGATGGGATATTTTTGGCATTATATGCTGAATATTAGGTATAATATAAAGTTTTATAATAAATAAATATGTGTATTACTAAATATATATTTTAATTATTTTTAAAAAATAGCTAGGATCTTATTATCCTCAATTATTATAAGTATATCCTTACCAAATAGATTATATATATATATAATTTTTTAACTATAAAAATTAATTTAAATTTTTTAAATTTAGTAATTCATAAAAGAAAATCTATCTATAAATTTTTTGCATCCAGACGGAGGTGGATATATTAGATTAATTGAAATAGTTCTAATTCAAATTTTATAATTCAGAGGCCTTTTGCATAAGGTTTAAAATTAGGAAAAAAAATTGTAATTTAATCTTAAATTTACTACTTTATTTTTAATGTATTAATATTTTGTTAAGAGTTGAAATAAAAAAATTAAAAAAATTGGGATTCATGGTTAAAAACATTGAGATCAACTTTTATAATGGTAAAAATTACCTGTATTAACCTGTCATTTTAATTAAAAAAAAGTAGGTGATGGAGAATTGAAAAACAAGCCAAGATATATAATTGCAATGTGAATCATAATTAAAGTCAATAATTTGGTCAACAACTTGAATATGGTCAAAGTCAGAAACGTGTTATCACATCTCAGATCGGACATTGAGATTGCAGAGAACGGTCAAAGCTTTTCCTAAGCATTGCTTTGTCTGTTTCCTACGTCACCAATAAACGTAAGCAATAAAGTTAATTAATTAATTATCCACCATTTAAACATGCATGTTTGAAAATCGTTGGCTACGTACCATTTTCCTATATTCCTTTCTTTTTATTATTCAATGCTTCAATTTAGAATTTGTTGGGAGTGATGTGGTTTTCAAAAAGTTAGTGGCTTAGAATTAATCCATTCACCTAGATTTTTAGATACCCATTGTACTATTTTATTTTTCATTAATCATTCTCTTTCATATTGATATTTGATGAGCTCATGTATTATAAAAGAAATAAAAATAATTAATTAAATATAATTGAATAATGGTGAAATGAAATAACACAATATATGTACTTAAAATTCTTTTTCTCTTTAAATTAATTTGTCTTAACTCAAGCTTTAAGGAACTTCAACTTCTTATTAGCTTTTTCTTCTTTTTGTTTTAAATGATTCTTTTAGTTGGTCATTTTTAAAATATTGAATAACATAATAAAAAAGTATATGTTAATTTTTTTAATTTTTAAAATATAATATAAAGTTATACTTATTATGTTTTGAAATAATAAATAAAATAATAATAATTTATTTAACTATTTATTCTTTTATTATAACTTCTCATTATTTTTATTTTTTTAATTTTTTTATAATTATATATTTTATTTTATATTATATAATATAAAATTTTAGAGATTAATGACAAGAAGACCCCAAATTTATTATAATATGATATATCGCCCAAGCGCCAAGAAACAGTCATTTGGAACCAAGTTCAGTATGTCTTCAGGTAGGTTCAAGGTAGCTTCCAAACTTTGTTTGTTTCCAATTAATTCTTTTTAAATGGAGTTTCAAAAAACATACTATAAAAAAATAGATTATGTTTATCCAATTCAATTACAAGATACTTTCATCAGTGTTTAAAAAATAATTTATACTTGGCTAATTTGTATAAAAAATACTTTATATGTTTCAAGATAATATATATATATAGTTACGCTAAAAATATAATTTATGCATAAGAAATTTGTGTTTGTGAATGATTTTAAAAAAATAAAAAATATTATGATAAATAAAAAATTTTTGATAAAATTTTTTTTTCTAAAATATTTAATTTTTAACTTCTTCTTTTACACTATACAATTCCACAACTAAAAAACTGATAGCTACTACTAATAAACAAGTTAAGCAATCCTAAACAAACACGTCCATTTCTACGTATTTTTTTAGTTGTAATAATCCCAAGGATGCCTAGGCATCCAGGCATAACTGAGCTAGGTTGCTTGTTATAACTCATTGGGGCACTGTTAGAAAAATCAAACTCAATCATTTATTCTAATTAAAAAATTAATGAATTAATCATTATTTCAGTCTATTCAACCTTTAAAATTGGCTTTACAAAAAAACAAAGATTAATAAATAAAAAACTTGTTAAAAATTAAACAAACTAATCAAAATTAACTAGTTGAATATATAGTTCAACCGATCTAAAAAAAAATAATCCTTTCCATGAGTTTTCTAATTTTTTGTAACAAGAAAGGCAAAAAAGAAATAGAACAAGAAAAAAAAAAAGATAATTGAGGGGAGAATTGAGAAAAAAAATCAATAATTTATATATTATGATATTTTTTAAACTTTTATAAAAATTTATAAATAGTTTCTTAATTTTTTTAAAATATAATATATATTTTATTTTTATATAATAAAATTATATAAAATATTTATTATTATATTTAATTATAATTTAAAGTTAATATATTATATTAATACTAATTCAATTATAATTGAATAACTATAAATTAATATTTGATCGATTGAATAATCGATTTAATTAATATTCAAACATTACTCTGGCGTAATTAAAAGTAAAACAAAGGTTAAGCTTTCATTTCTGCAGCTAACTTTGAGTTACCTTCTTATATAAACTTACTTGACACCTTAGTTTCACTTTCTCTTGTCCATCTAACAATATCTTAATTGCAGGAAAATTTTAAAGCATTACATTTGTTAAAAAATAATACCTCCAAAGCACTCGTAGATTCGCACAATCAAACTTTTGAAATTTTTCATTACATGAGTACTGGAACACTTTTTCAACGTCACCATGAGCCAAAACAATATATAAAATATTGTAACGTGACAAACCCTAAAGAAAGCATGAATATGGATATGGATCACCCAATTTAAGAACATTATAACAATTAATATATAGCACGAGGATTTTTCTTTTAGATAGTTTTAAAAAAATTCTATTCAACTTTAAGTAGATGATGGGGGCAGGTTAATTAATTAAGCACATTTTAGTTTTATAATTTTATAATTAGAGTCAAGTTATAACTACTTCTTTTATTAATTCTTTAATCTCGATGGCTTATATTATATATGATTAAATACTATATATTTAACAGCAATATAAATAAAGGAAGTGCTGAAACGTGGCCTAAGTTTCAAATTTTGATTTAGAATGTATAAGTTGTTTATTAAAAAATAATTAATATGAATGTAAATATATTAATTTTATTTGAGAAAATGTAAAAAAGTATTGCTGAAAAAGGATTAAATAATTACAAATGATCACCCTTCACCACAGGGTGAAAAACAAAATACAAGGAAAACAAAAAAGCTGAACTGAAATTCAACTTAATAACGAGCAATTCAAACTTCAAATTAAACATTTTATTATTAAACTATAGAATACTCCGCTGTAATAAAACTATATATATGTGCAATTGTGCATATATATATATTTATTATTGCCACCAGGTTTGATTATCCATGGAAAATTGCCACGTCTCCTCCTTATTACCACTAGCGTCGACGGCGCCACCCATCGGCTTACTCCGCTTCTCTCCGGCTTCCGTTGATGGTATTGGCAATGGCAGCTCTGGTGAACGGCGCTTGAGGCTGACTCGAACCGGCTCGGCTTGATCTGAGCCGATCAAGTGAGGAAAATTCAGCTTAGCTTTGGAGCCACGCATCTTGAAGGCGGCTCGGTCATAAGCCAGAGCCGCATCCTCAGCTGTCTCATAAGTCCCAAGCCATACTCTCATGCCGTTCTTCTTCGGATCTCTGATCTCCGCCGCGTACTTCCCCCACGGTCTTCGCCGCACTCCTCGGTATCGCCTCTCATCCCTCGGCGCGTGACTCCCACTCGCCACCGCTGCTGCATCCGTATTGACATTCACATTTATAATATTTTTATTTGAATTTTCCATTCTCACCGTAGAGGGAAACCATCCAGTGGGAGCAGCATCACGCAAAGCCCCATGGATAACCATATCATCACCTTCGTTCTCCTTGAACAACGGTACGACTTCACTCCAGTTCTCCATTAAGAAGACGTTTCCATTGCTCGAACTCTGAGTCTGAGGGTACGACGGAGCAGCACCGTTCTGAAAAGACGTCGCTTGTGTCGTCGTCGAAGGATCGGAACTATCAACGATGAAGACACCAACTTCTGAAAACGGAGTACACATTCCGTACATGCGTTTTCTCAGGTTGTTTGTGTTTAAAGTTTTGAACTTTGAAACCTCTCGTTTTTCTTCTTTGGTGGGTGCCGATGGGGTATGCATTATATAGTTGGCAAAAAGAAAAGAAGGAAAGCACTACGACGAGGCTCTCAAGGGTTTATTTTATTGGGAAAGTGCCACAGTGAATAGGGTTGTTGCAGCATTAAGATACTCTTAACAGGAAAAGTTGGTCCCTCCTTTATTTTTTTTAATTTCATCTTTTATAAATTTTTTTAATTTAATATGTTGTAATTTAATTTTTTATCTAAATATAATTTAAATAAATAATAATTTTATTAACTTAGATATTCGGTAGTAATCTATGTTAAATGTACGTAATGATTTAATTTTTATTTTTTTAATTGAATAACTTTTAGTATTAACTAAATAATATTAAATATTAATGAATAAGCTATGTCTTGACTAATTAAAAAAATAACTATTATAATTAATTTTTAATATTATTTAATTAGTATCAAACTTTTAAATTATAAAAATTATTATTTATTTAAATAATATTTAAATAAAAAAAATTAAATTAATAATATATTAAATTATGATTGACTAAATTAAAAAAAATTATGAGAAATTAAATTTAAAAAATTATTATGTATAAAAAATAAAAATAATGCTTTAGTCAAAAAAATAAACATAAAATATATTACTCAATTATAAATTTTATTACGTAAAAAAGTTGTATTATCTAATTAATTTTATATTTATTTATGTTATTTTAATTTTCCATGTGACATGACCAAAACAGTTGTTGGTTTCCTTGAAGGTTCTTTAATGTCCGTCCACGTGAGGTTTTTGTCACGTGATTAAATGAATGTCTTTTTAGTTTGGTTTTGTTGTTTGGTTGGTTGATCCGTGTATTTTTTATTCTTATTCTAACATTCTGATTTGAAAGTGACGTTCAATTATTAAAAAAATGTTAATTTGAATTTTGAAGTGTGTCTCCATCTGCGTCATATGGCAGCTATACAGTGCTTAATTTATTATTTATTGATTTATTTATTAATGAAGACATAAATTCTTTTATATTATAAGTGGTCCGCTTTCAACTTCAGAAAAAAGGATAGAGAGATCTACTCTAAGTTTGCACTTTTGCAGTGTTTTCATTTTACCAACATCCATACGTGTATTTTACTTTTGTCCTGACAATATAATTTATTTTTGAAATTAAATTTATATTTATTTATAAATACTAATTTTGATAGAGGTTAGTAACTAATTAATTTAACTAATCTAATTTAGTGAATTCGATTGGATGGTCATTCTTTTTAAAAATTATTGTTAACAAAAAAATTCTATTTATTTTTTTGTTAATAAAAGTAACTTTTTTTTTATACATTTTCCATATAAAAGTAAATATATACAATAAACTTAAGAGTAAATGATTTTAATTTTGTCATGTAGTACTTTATATGCTTATATGTTATCAAATTTTTTAATTAAAATAAAATATATAAAGAGAGAAGAATAACATAAATTATACACACGTAAAGTTTTTAATTAAAAAATTAAATAATAAAAATATAAAAATTATAATTAAATTTCTTTATTTCAATATGAGATTCTTAATATTACAATATAGATAATTAATTAATTTTATTATTTTATAATAAATACAAATCATTTAAAATATTAATTTTATTGAAAAAAATTGTGTGTAATATCAAAACTAAAAAGATAATAAAGGTATTTCACTAAACCTCAAAAAAGTTAGTACGGTTTTAAAGTTTTTTTTATTTTTACATGCCTTTTATTAATAATTAAAAAATTAAATATTTAAATATAAAATATATTTAAATATATAATTATATATTTAAAATATTAAATATATATATTAATATTTGAATTCTATTTTATAATATTTTATTAAACAAAAGTGGATGTCCAACTAAAGACGGCCCAATTGAAGTCCAACTAAAGACAATCCCCACAAAATAAGGGGTGGTAGCAAATATCAAAAAGTACATAAATTATACATAGATTTATTATATGTTAAGAATTTAGTAAAAAAATTATGCGTGTAATTAAAATTAATAATTATAAAAAAAATTATATTAAATTATTTTATTATCAATTTTATCTAAATATATGACAAGTTCATATACAATTTGGCAAAATTCAGAGTCTGTATTTAAATGAAAAGAAAACACAAAATGCAGGGAAGGGAACGTTACCTCATCTTCCTTTTTCTCTATATTTTCTTTTACTCCAACATTTTGTGTATACCCATTTTATATATTCATATAATAAATAAGCCAATCGCACACTAATTCACGAACAAAAAAGACACTGTCACGGGAACATGAGACGCACACTCATTCACAATCAGTCACTCATTATAAATATTCCATTGTTTTTCCTTTTCATTTTCTCAGCTTTTCTCATTATTTTTAATCTTTAATTTTAATTCTTTTTATTATTTTAGCAAGTATTTGATAAAATAGTAATTAAAAAAAGTTAACAGAATATATATTAAAATTTTTCTTATTTAACTTAATTAATTGTTCATAAAGTTGGGGGCCTAACATTTACTAACTCACATTCAAACTCCCAAAGTCATTTTTTATTTGCAAAATAATTGCTTTTTTTTAAAAAAAAAAAACTCCTTTTAAAATTTGAAATATTGATAATTATGCTATTTCAAAATTTTATTTGAGTTTTACCAACAAATCGTTGGTTGAAATAAAACGATGGAAACAATCTACTTCTATAATAAAGAGAACACAAGTTTGATTTTTGAAAAATGCACTTGTTAAAAGATTTTATCTTAATTTTTTTTATTCAAAAAATATTAATTCTAAACTCAATGTAATTTAAAAATACTTTAAATTTTTTTTAAAAAAATTAAGTATAACTTAAAGCATGCATATATATTATGCTTATGCCTACAATACATAGTCATTCAAATAGAAAATGTAGGTCTCTCATTATGTTCAAACGCTCAAGTTTATCTCTGTTGCTAAAATAGCAAGTATTACAATTTGATGTAATAAGTATCACTAATATGGTACTTTTATTTTGTTTTCCTTCTTAGCATATTATAGGAAGAAGTAGATGAGTTAGAAAATATGTCAACCATATGCAAAGAGTATTATATATATGCTGAACAATCTTAGTTGAAGACTTTTCAATTTAAATAGACTTTGCGTCTAAGTTATGTGACTTAATCGTCGATTTAATAGACATTTTGCCAAAGATTTTTTTTCCCTTGTATCTATTTTTGTTGCATAATTTGGAAGTATAGTTGTAATTACTAAACTTAAATTTATACTTATGCAAGTGAAATGTTGTTGTATTTTGACAATATAATAATTTAATTAATTGGTTCACTTTATTCTAAATAAATTTAAAATTTGTATCCTTTTTTTTCTTAATTCACATTAGTTTCATTTATACTTAAACTGACGTTGGTGAAATTGCAAAAAGGCTCACCTAATCGATCTTTTGTGTAAATCCCAAGTAAGAATCGTACACTTTGATCTATAGAATATTTAATCAAAATACGTGTGAAGTAAAATGTTAGTGATCACAGAGTAATTAATTGATATAAACATTATTAATGTCACTCACCACCATCAATTTTTTTTGGTAATAAAAATAGTAAGAAGAAATAACTTTGAGGTTATCGAGTAAGATATTAATGATATGTTGAGAAGAATAACAAAAGTTTAACTAAAATAATTATTGTGCAAGCTTAAATCAAAATAATTTATTTAATCACAGTTATTCAATTAACTCTTAAATATTAAAGAATCTCTTTTAAAAAAAATATTTATGAGATTTTAAATAATTTTAATTTAATTATAAATCTTCATTTATAGGTAAAGTAATAATTTTTCTTTGAATCTTTAACTATTTGTACCATATTGATATTATATATATATATGTATGTATGTATGTATGTATATGTATATATTTTACTTTTGTCATATTTTCTTTCAAAATTTTCCTTTGACAAAAATTTGTATTTTATAGAAAAAAATGTAGTTAATATATCCTATTCAACACTGTTTTACCTTATGGTGCACAGAATCAAGTCATGAGATTTTTTTGAAGTATTTTATTGGACAACCTTTTTGTTACTCCTACGAAAGCCCTGAATGCCATGTGAGTGGAGGAAGCTACAAAGAGGCACATCCTAAAAGTATTATTATTTTTTATGTTAATGTTGTTTTATATATTAATTATTGTTGGTATAAGTCATACTAATTTGGAGTTTTGAGCGACGTAATGCGCCTGATAGGGGCAATGTTTCCATGTGGAGTTTGGGAATATAATGAACTATAAGATGCATAAATGTACAAAAAATTATTTGGCTTTTGGATTTTTCTCTTGTTTTTATATGTGGAGAAGAGAGAAAGAAAGCGAAATTATATATGGTAGATATATATATATATATATATATATATTTATGTCATGGTAATCAACGCTTAGATAATAAAAGATATAGGTGCTAATGCTAATTGGTACAAATAGTTAAGGGATGAAAAGAAAATTATTATATATCTTCTTCATGGGCCTATATTCCAATTCCTTCAAAATCATAAAAATTCTTTCTGGTGGGCAACTTGATCTCTCTAAAAAAATTATGTGATGTCCAAAAATTAGTTGAATAATTGTAATTAATTAAATTTTTACAATTTATATATACTTATGAAATGATCTTTTGAATTGAGTTTCTATTAATTTTATTGTTAGGCGACACCCTGTCTTAATACTACTTTTTATTATAAATTAATAATAAAAGATGGGTTAATTATTTTTTATAATTTGAATTTTTATAAATTAAAAAAATTATAATTGTAAAAGCTTTTACTTTAATTCTTGCTATTAATTACTTTCCTTAACATGTCATTAAATTACCATTGTAATTATGGTTAGTCTTATACATTTTATTAATACAATCATTCATTAATACATTTTACGTTAATTTACTCTTATGTATAATCTCTATAGTTTCACTTAATTTTTAATTAGATTTTAATATTTTAAAAATATATAATTTAGTCTCTATAATTTAATAAATTTTTAATTTAGTCCCAATAAACTTAATTTTTATCAATATTTTATTAAATTTTCATTATATACTAATTATATACCTTTTTAATATTATTAATTTATTTAATTAAAGTAAGTCTATTCATATTACCTTATATAAATTGTATTTTATTTTATATACATAAATTATTTTTATATCATTATTTATTTTTTCCTTCTTCATTGATATAAATTATATATTTAAAGTGTTAAAATACTATATATATGTTAATCATATTAACAAAATTTAATATAATTTTAATAAAAATTGACAAAAAGGACTAATTTAAGAATTTATTAAAATATAAGGATTTAATTATAAATTTTTAAATAATAAAAATTTAATTAAAAATTAATTAAAATTATAAGAATCACTAGAATAATTTAACCTACATTTTAATTACTCAACCTGCAGGAATAACAATATTAATATTGCTTACAGTACATCCATAATGGAGCCTATAATTTGAAGCATTAACGGAATACAGATTTAAGCGTAATATACCCCTTAACTTCCACATTATTCGCCTTAAATGAACATTATGTATATTATATGTATTGTCTCTTTAATTTATACATTGATTTTCTTTATATTTTTTTATCATGAAGGAATAATTGAAGAACATGCACCAAACGCACTATTGATTACAATTTACAAACAGCTCTTGAAAACGACCAGAAGCTACTACAGATCTACCTTTATTTTCCAAATTAATTTTTTTAAAAAAAGAATCAATTTTTTATATATACTGGGGACGCAAAAATAATATTATTATGAGATTGCTCACTTGGTTTTTGTTATGAGGTCATCTGTACACCCACTCGCACACAACAATGTCAAAAATGGTTGTTGTAGAAAACATTCCAATTTTTTTTTTGGAAGGGTAAATTATTACAGTGCGTTAAAGTTTCTTTCTTTTTCGTAAATAATTGCATCAAAATCAAAATAATCAAAGTACAAGCAGAGATCAAAAAATTAGCCTACACAAAAAATTAGGAACAAACTGAAAGAAAATTGATGTTTGAATCCAGTTTTTTAAAACTATTTTTAATTTTTAAAAACAGAAAAAAAAATAAGTTTTTTGAATTACTAATTTTGACTGAAAACAAAAAGTAAAATATGTGTTTTGAGAACAAAAAATATAGATCAATTAAAAAATATTTTAAACTTTCATTTTTTAAAACAAAACAAACACAAAAAATAAATCTTTTTATTAATAGCATTTACATAAATACATAAATACATAAAACAATACTAATATACAAATAGAAGTTGGGTGTAGTAAAAAAAATTAGCCTCTCAAACAATGACAAATTAAAATGTTAAAATTTTTATTAAAAGAAATACTCACGTTTAGTACCTAATAATACTTTAAACAGTATTACTTTTAGTAAAAAAAATTTGTGAAAAATAAAAAAATAATTCTAATATAAATTCTCATAATTAACTTTAAAAAATAATTTAAAAAAACAATGTATGGTGATAAGTGTTGTTGAGTAAGATTCAACAATGAAGTTTCTGAAATTCATCATGTCAATGATCATTTTTAAGCGGAAACAAATTGTCCAAAGTTTTACATAACATAATGAAACAAGACGTTAGAAATCAATTACGTTTTTAATCCTAATCCACATCCACATCACCTTTGTTTCTTCTTAATTTTTCAGTTTTATTAAGCAGTAGAAAATTCTTAAACAAATTAAAAATTTTATATTAAAAATTACTAAAACCAGGTGATCAGTGATCACCAGCCTGTAGGTGCATATATGTGGGTCACATAAGTATTAGAAATATTAATATAATAATCAAGCATTTTACTTCCGTCTCTATCTCTAGCTTTTTTAAAAAACAAAATTTCTTTTTTCTTATTCATTTGAGCATTAATTTGTTGAGAGCAATTTTATATTCAAGATGATGGTTCAGAAAGATTCTGATATCTTGAACAAAGATTTTCAATTTATGAGATTGCTATATCTTCACTTTTGATCAAGTTATAACAACTTCAAAAAGAGTCAGATTCAATCGTAACAAGACTTTGTGAAAGTTCAATTTTAGTTAGCTTGCTAGTAGTAAAATATTTTGTACATGGGCTTCCAACAAGGAGTTAATTAGCTTTAATTGATAAGTAATGGTATCCTTTTTTATTAATTTAAATTTTGATTTTTCTATAATATTCTGAATGATATTCTAAATATATACCAGAAAAGTAAGCTCTTACAATCATTCAAAGGGGAAATTTAGCCTCGAAGGAAAAAAAAAAGTCTTTAATTTGTAGGCTGTTTTCTATTTTTTTCTAATTTTTTTCTTTTGGTTCCCACAAATATTTCTACTTTTTTTTCTAACTATGAATTAAACTAATGTCATTTTGGGTGTACCGTCTCTTTCTATAAGTATTTTTACGGACTTCAACACCTAAAATATCAATATGCTTTATCACTTTCAACCATAATTCTTGGGTTGGTCGAAATTTACATAACTAAATTGAACCTAACCTGATAATTACATTTATATTATCGTTTTTAAAATTATACATTATATAATATAAAATATGTTATGTGAAATTATCAGAGAATATGAAAGAGATAGTAAAAATTATAAGAAGTTTTAACATAACAGTTATATTCAACTTTTTATTATTTAATTTATTATTCTAAAATATAATAATTATTTTTATATTATATTTTAAAAATTAAAAAAAAATTAACATGTATTTTTTGTCCATGTGAAACCTCTAATATATGAATATGACAGAAAAACACAAAAGGATAATTATATTCATTTGTGCAATTTAAAATACTCTATTCTTCAAATGAATTTTTAACTAGAAAGAAAAATTGATGTAGAGGTAATTAACTCTCATTCATTTTAGATTTAACAAGGAGTACTTCCGACTTCATATATATATACATACACACACACACACACACACACAACTTGTTCTCACCAAAATGGCTTGGATTTTTAAAGCATACTATACTCAAAAGCTTATTAATTTATGCAATCCTTTTACATTATCTCTTATATATATATAATTCTATATATACAGGCTACAGGAAAGAGTGGTTGAATTTTTTTCTTAATTCTTTTATCTGAAAAATGTGTTAGAGATATATATATTTTTCTAAAAGAAAATATACATACGCCAATTAGCATGCGCCAGGGTATCAAAATACGACAAAACCTAGACAAGTAAATAATAATTCGTCCCACCAAATTGAAGATAAAATTATTTTCACAGATAGGATTGATTATTAATTATTAATATACATACACACACAGTCACGCGTGAATACAAAATTGCTGCCATTTCAAACTTGAACGTCACTTGAAATTAATTCCATTGAAGTTTCACCGAAACGCAACCCACAAAAGTTAATTAATATATAATTAATCAATTAATTAACATGTTACTCCATTATTCCTTTGCTATAAATATAACACATTGAACCTGAGGGCTCAGGTGCTAAGATCAAGAACAGTATTAAAGCATATATCTTTACCTTCTTTGCATGTCCAATAATGGCTACAACCACCATGGATTCCGATTTCTCTTCCTTGATGGGATCTGTTCATCAATACCAGCTCCACTCTCATTCAAGCATTAACACCAACGACGGTTCTGGCGTTACTAAAACTGTGTCTTCCATTCAAAAAAATGAAACGGGCTCCTCTAATACAGTAGTTGCGGAGGCGCGTGCACCTCACGCGCAGTCGATATGGAAGCATTACCGAGGCGTGAGGCGGAGGCCGTGGGGAAAGTTCGCAGCAGAGATAAGGGACCCAAAGAAGAATGGCGCTAGGGTTTGGCTGGGGACTTATGAGACTGAAGAGGAAGCGGCTTTGGCTTATGACAAAGCCGCTTTCAAGATGCGCGGCTGCAAAGCCAAGCTTAACTTCCCAAACCTGATTGGCTCAGAGTCGGATGACATGGAAGCGGTGCTCGAGCCGGCGAGGGTGGTGGCTCCAAAGCGGCACTTGCCGGAGAGTTCATCGCTGTCATCGGATTGTTCACAAGGATCCAAGAGGAGGAAGAAGCTAGCTAGTTTACTGAATAAGCTAGCCAAGAATAGAAGCCAAGTACAAGTGTTTGAAATGGGCTCAAATGCAAACGTTGACCAATGGTTGAACTTGAATCTCTTGGACGATAGTGGTCTCATATGTTTATGATATGTGCCTTCATCTCTCTCACTACTCTATGTTTAATTAATTTGTGTTCTATGTTCTAACTCAATTTTCTTTATGTATTTATTTTACTTAGTTTCATTTTAGTGTAAGCTCAAATTGGTGAGGATATAGGTCAGAGTTTCAATATTCTCTTGTATAAATAAAAAAACCAATTGAAATAATTTGATCATTAAATTACCCACTACCTGAGATTTCTGACTCTTCTTGCTAATCACACTCACCTTTAATTTAATTATTTGTTTTCGTCTCATGGTGACCTAAAAAATTATACATTTTTAGAAAGAATATATGCAAATCTTAT
The DNA here is from genome assembly GCA_031216115.1 of Senna siamea. NCBI lineage: Eukaryota > Viridiplantae > Streptophyta > Magnoliopsida > Fabales > Fabaceae > Senna > Senna siamea. The sequence continues at coordinate 15,408,184 of CM062357.1, forward strand.
CTTAATTGTCACAAAATGTTTTATGTAAAATTCCTTTAATTTAATATGAAATAATCAATTATTTTCTTATCATGTACATTTTCTTTTTGGCTAAACAAATTCTTCATGACACAACAAAACAAAAACAACACAAATTCTAGCAAAGCAAACCCAGGTCCAGAAAAAATATGTACTCTTGAAAAGCCATATAGATTAATAATGGAGCATGTAAAGGCAGTCTTTTTGTTGTTGTTGTTAAATACTTTAATTTATTAATGGAGGTGGATGATGGCAGAGGCATACGACAACAATTGCTGCTCATGCTGACTGCAACAACAATATTTTTTACTTATAAAAGTTGGATTTTGCTGACCATTAGGATACCCTTAAAGAGTATTAAATATTCTTAAAAATAGTATTTTATCATGTTACTTAATGCGTTTTAAATTTTTTCAATTAACATCAATAAATATACAATATATTTTTAAAATAAGACAATCTTATCTTTATAAATACAAAATTCATATAAAATTAGCCAAGAAAATATTTATGAAAATTATCCAAAAAAATAAATACCTCAAAAGATTTAAGATTTTATAATTTTATAATTTAAAATTGAACAAATTAAAAAATTTGAATTTTGTATTTATAAAGGTAAGATTGTCTTATTCTAAAGACATATTGTGCATTCATTAATCTTGATTAAAAATTTTAAAACACATTAAATAATATGATAAAATATTATTTTTAAAAGCTTTTAATATTTCGTAACTAGTACTTTTGTTGATTAGTAAAACCTATAATATCTTTAGCATCTGAAATGTTAACAAATCTTTAAATGTAACACGTGCATCTATATATAATAAGTAATATGTTCTTCCTGTGCTTGACTGACCATTTTTTTTAATTAAAACAAAATTGTTTTGACTATTTGTAGGTGTACTGTATTCAAAAATCAAAATTTCAATATATACGATTATTATTCTTTATAGCAGGTTCCATTTTAAAATAAAAATGTGTTTGACATTCCATATATATGTTAAATTGGTAGAGATATATATTTCGAATTCTAAAATGTAAATTATTTTATCATGAAAAAAAAAATGATTTGACTATTTTAGGGAAGGGAAAGTTTACATGCTAACTAATTGAGAGAAGCTCGTGCGTGGCGGGATTTCGCAGGTGACATGTCTAGTTTTAACTTTTAAGCATGTCCATGTGTGAGATCTAATTAAGAAATATATATAGATAGAAGTTCAAATTATATATCAAACTCTTATTAAAATGCGATTTAATTAGAATAGAAAGAGATCTAATTTTAACAAACGTGAAATCTAAGTTGGATCATTTTTCTTATTAGCCTGCAAATCACAAACTTCAAATGTTTATTCATTATTAGATATGAGGAGCGGGAAATCTGGAAATTAGTAAATTACAGCTTTTTTCTGTTTCCAAAGCATATAAATGTTGCGAATCTAATACGCCACCTCTTTCTGTGTAAATCACTCACCTTATAATTAAGTATAAGAAATATTAGATATTTTAAATTAATCAATTAATAATAGGTTAAATTAAATATTTAATCTCTATAATTTCATGATAATTGTAAATTAGTCCCTATATTTATAATTAGTGTAATTGAATCCTTATACTTTTAAAATAATTAATCGTTAGTATTTATCATTAAATTTTGTTAACTCTTCATTAATATCTCTTTAATGATGTAGCAGTCACATTTTTTTTCAATACAAATAAGCATTTTATTAAAATTAAATTATTAAGAAAAAAAGAGAAAAACAATGGGCTGGAAATCATTGAGCAAAACTAATTGGTGAGTAAAGAAAGCTTGGGTTGAACTTCTCTTTTCCTATTTCTTCTTCTTCCTTGTTTCTATTTCTTCTTTCCTATCTATTCTTTTTCTTTCCTATTGGGGGATTTTTTTTTCTATTTTTTTTTTGTCTTTTCATGAAAAAATGATAGAGTAAGAGAATACATGGTGGATTATATAGCAAGAAAGAAATTTGTAAGGTGATGTCATCTTATATTGTGCAAAAATTATTTAATTTTTAGTAGCGCGAGACTATTATTTTCTCTTTTTTTCACAATTTGATTTAAAAAATAAATATATTCTAATTTTTATAAAAAAAAAATATGTGGCTGCCAAATCATTAAGGAAATAATGGAAAGTCAACAAAAGTAAACAGCAAGGACCAATTTATAATTGGTTTGAAAGTATAGGGGCTAAATTACACCAATTATAAGTACAAGGGCTAAATTACAACCTTAATAATAATAATAATAATAATAATAATAATAATAATAATAATAATAATAATAATAATAATTTTATTATTATTATATTATTTAAAATTATTTGGTAAATATGTACAGCTCATATTGAGACTTAAAAATCATATATAACAATCATTTTTAATGATGTTAATAATTGAAAAGGATATATTATCATAAGATCAGTATATTAGGGAATAAATTATTATTGTTTTAAAATTATAATACAAAAGTGTAAGTTAAAAAATTATGTAGCTTGAATTCGGAAAAGAATTATTTACATTACTTTACAAGATAAAGTTACTAAAATATATGAGAGAAATATGAAGAAAAAAATTATAAGAGCTATGTTATCAAATTTAAGAGTTTAAGTAAAATAAAAAAAAAAGAGTAAACTCGACTCTTAAATTTGTATGAATTTACCTAAATCAATAAATAATTATTAAAATATATATTAATTTTTATGATAATTAATATAAATAAAATAAAATTTTAAATAATATAAATTCAAATACAATTGATACATAAATATTGAGTTTGGACAATATAAAATACTATCATTTTTAATTAATTTTTAAATAAAGAGGACTTTGGTTTGTGAATGAATTAACTAATTTTGCTAATGTAAATTCGTAAGAGTTTAAGAGTTAACTTGAGAATTTAATAATGTAAAAGAAACATAAATAAAAAAATTATCATGGATGAATTAAGGTTTAAATTTTTTTTATTTTATTTTTCTTTTACTTCAAAAATTTCACATAGTAGAAGATTTAAATTCCTCGAATTCATATACCTTAAACTTGATGTACACTTTATAAAAATAATTAATATAGATTTATCATTGTGTTACCTCTTTTGTGTTTAATTTAAAATAAAATTGTTTCCATTTAGTTATAATTGTGTTATTTAATCCCTTAATGTTTGGTTTTTGGTTAACATTTGCCTATCCCGTGGTATAATTTATCCAAAATTTGAATGAGTATGAGTATTTACTCCTATGATTTGATTTAAAATGAGTTTTTTTTCTCGTGTCTTGTCATTCAAAAATTAAATTATAGTTTTTAAATTATATGAGCGTAAATTATTATTTCTTACCTGAATTTAATTACGATTTGGATAAAAATATCATAAATTTGTTAATTATTATATAATAGAATAACTATTGAAAGGTTAAATGATACTCTTGATAAACTGAATTTAGGACAAACACAAAGGTAATTCACTCTTAATTCTTAACTTTAAAACTTCAATATATGTGATATAAAACAAATAATTATTTTAAATATATGCCTATATTATAATATTTCAAATCTTATCGTCATTAGTTTCATGAATTATATATAAAATATAAAATATAAGATATAAAAAGAAAAGAGAGAGAAAACAAAAATAATGAAAAGTTATAAAAAAGTTAAAAATTAAATAACTTCTTATTTATTTAATTTATTATTATAAAATATAATAATTAATTATTTTTATATTAAATTTTAAAAATTAAAAAAAATTAGCATGTATTTTTATACATATAAAACTTTTAGTGTGTGTGTGTGTGTGTGTATATATATATATATATATATATATATGCGTACACGCGCCTGTGTTTGCAAAAAGTGAAAGAAAAAAATAATTATTGTTAAATTATAAATTAATAGTTTAAATATATTTATAATAAAATGAATGTATATACATATAATAACATGTGAACTTGAAGACCCAATTTTCTATTTTTGAAGATGGAATAAAGTTTTGTCGGCAGGCTGAAGGCTCACTTGCAAGTTTCAAGTTCCAAGTTCCAAGTCCAACGCATAATTTTCGGAAATCAGAATCTGTCTCTTTAGTATTTCATTATGATTTAAAGTGAATATATCAATGCAATATTGAGATTGATCACATACTCTTGAAACAAACGGGACCTAATTGCCAGAAAAGAGGATTAATTAATTTAAAATTTAATTTGGCATCTACACTGCAGTAGCATTGTTTTTTAAAGAAAATTATATCATATATATACATTTTAAAATTTAATAAAAGTATACGATAAATTTGACATTTTTATTTAAAAGGATAAAATTATAATTTGAGATTTCATACGAAAATGTTTTTCTTAATAAAACTAACACCTTACGTAACATGCGTTGCGTATAAGGGTTGATCTAAAAGTAATGCTGGAAGTCATATATAGTTCATCACATTCAACCCTCACACTAGTTTGAAAATCCCATGCCACTCGTTTCTCCCACGTGAAGCAACAAAAACGCGAACAAATACACGCACATTCAACAAACTTCAAGAAAAATCTTATTTAGTTCCCACTTTAATTTCACACCTCATCACTCCCATATTTTTACTCTTTTTTATCGCTTGGAAATTCTAATTTAATTTTGACGAAAAATTACACTCTAGATTCATTAATACCTTTAAAATCACTTTCTTTAAGTGAAAAATGCATACATGCATGTTTATCTCATACAATATTCCAAAAAAAGTTATAAGAGAATCTTACAAATATCAATGACATTCAATTTAATAAAAAAAATTAATTTTTATAATATAATAAACTAAAGTTTAAATTTTTATTAAAAATAATATTTAAATTTAATACTTGATAATACTTTAAATATAATTATTTTTAAATAAAAAGACACTTATAAAAAATAAAAAAATTATATATTTCTATATTGATGCCAAAGTTTCTTGCTCTAAAATAAAACTTCTAACTCTTGATAAAATCGAATTTGTCATCTCGTGATCCAAATAATTCGCCAGTCTTAAATATATATATATATATATATATATATATGTTTTAGCTGTTGGGGCATCTTCCAAGCTTCGAATAAAGTAAAGCTCACAAATAATACAAAAAAATATTACTGAACCTGCTTTCAAATCTAGATTAAAAAAATCCATTAATTTTTAATATTAATATCATACAAATTACAGCACGTGAACATGATGGAAAATTGAGAACTTTCATAGAAATTAACGTGGTCCAAAAACTTTCCTAGATATCCATATTTATATGTTACAGAGACCACTGGCAAAAAACATAAACATAATCACATTCACAAACATCTTGCTCTAACCAATGGACCACAAGACTACTTTTGACTCTGATCTCTCTCTTCTGGAATCTATCCGAAGCTACCTTCTAGACGAGGGTTCCGATCCTTTCATGGCATTTCCTGCCACGACATTCGCCGCCGGCGATGCTCCGGTTTTCTTCCAGAGTTCTAGCTACGGCCTGACGAAGAAAAGCGATAGTCATGAGATTAACTCTCCGTCTTTTTCGTCGGAACAGACAAAGATTGCCGGCGTGGAGGTTTGCAGTCCTGACAGCAATCGGTCGGCCGTTGCGCGTGGTTCTCACGCGCCGCGTAGTGGCAGTAATTACAGGGGAGTGAGGCGGCGGCCGTGGGGGAAACATGCGGCGGAGATTAGAGATCCGAAGAGGAACGGCGCCAGGGTGTGGCTTGGGACTTACGAGACGGCTGAGGATGCGGCTTTGGCTTATGATCAAGCCGCTTTTAAGATGCGCGGCTCCAAAGCTAAGCTGAATTTTCCACATCTTGTTGGTTCAAATGTGTCGGAACCACCGAGAGTGACCGGAAAGCGCCGGTTTCCGGAGCCTTGTTCACCATCATCAACTACGTCAGAGGATGAGTCCCCTGAGTTGAAAAGGAGGATGAGCCAAGTAATTAGTATCTTGGACACATCCGAGCCGAATGATATAAGCCAAGCCGAGGAGTTGGGAATGGGGATGGGTTCCATAGCATTTTACGACCAAAAATTGAATGATACTACAAGCAATGACCTAATATGGTGCTTTCAAGACCAATTTCATAATCATGGTTGGTCATATAGCTGTCTCTATTAAATTGTTAATTTGGAATTTATTAATTAATTATTTGTTTTGTTAATTGTTATGGATGTTATTAGAGTTTAATTTTTTGAAAGCTTTGAAGCCCAAAGACTCATCCTCTAATATCCATCAAAGCCCAAATCTGAGAATGCACTTTTTTAATAGATTCTTTCACTTAAATCAAGTGTTTACCAAAGGATAATTTGAAAGAGAATCAATATAAATATATAAAATGAAGTGGACCTATGGAAGATGTTGACATTTGTCATCCTCTTATCTTCTCACGTCTATTTTATTTTTTTACTTAAAATTATTTTTGTTAAAATTATCAATATTTAAAAATTAATTAAATTTTAATTAATTTAACTCAAATTAATAAAGATTCTATAACAGGAATAGAAATTTTTATCAAAAAATTTTTTATACATAAAATTTAAATTCAAAATTTTATTTAAAGAGAATAAAATATCTATCACTTCAACTAATTTCACTTAAAATTAATTTTGCATTATATCAGTCATTTATTTCAAATTTCACATTTTAAGTATTATAATATTATTTTTAATAACCGTCTAACATTATTTAATTAGAGTTATTAAAATGAGCTAATGTGATTCACATATATTGACTTATTATGAGCTAAGAGTTAAACAGGTTGAAAAACGCTCACCCACTTTTAACAAAAAAATAGACTGCTCCATCAATTTAGTTACCAAAAAAAATTAAATTATTAAAAAAATTTAAATCTCTAATTTTTTTTAACTACAAAAGGTCAATTAAATGGACAAAAATATTAATTCTAAAAAATAACTAAATAATATTACAATATTATTTTTGATAGCCATATGGCAGCATTTAATTAAAATTTTCAAAAAAAATTAATTTGACTTTTATAAATTGACATACTATGATGTTTGTGTTAAACGAGTTAAGTTAAACAAACTAAAAAATACTCACCAACTTTAATAATAAAATAGGCTAGCCCGTTAACCTATTAAAAAAATTTAAATTTTTAAATTTTTTTAACTACAAATGGTTAGTTAAATAAATGAAAATATTAATTCTGACACATCAAATAAATGAATAACATTGTATACTCAACAAAAAATATAACACAATTTTAAAGTCTCATTCAAGTTAAAGTAAGAAAATAATTAAAAGTCTAAAACAATGTTTAACAAATGTATATATATATATATATATATATAGTTTAAGTGAATCAAATTGCTTTATTATTAGTAATATATAGACTGAAAAATTGAGGACCTAACTCATCTAATTAGTGAGTTAAACAGATTGATTTATTGAGTTGAGTCCATTTTAATGATACTACATTTAATACTTTCCAACCATCTCTCTTCTAAATTGTCTGTCTCATCCATTAATATTATCTATTCTCACATATTCACATCAAAATTTTAAATTTCATTTTTCTCCCTCATTTTTATTATATGGCATATTAAAGTCTTGATACAAATCCGTCTCTTTTTTTTTTCTTGAATTGGGATTTATATTTGTATTTTTTTTTAAAGTAGTATTTAGAAAAATATGATTTTCCTAGCTATGTCTGTGGTCGTGATATCGGCTTGGAAGATTTGTAGTATTTTCATAGAGAGAGAAAAAAAGAAGAAGGGAATTTTGCTTGGATTTGTAACAAGGATGAAAAATTATCAACATGCAAACAAGACTACGAATATTTTGTACAAAGAATTTTTTTCAACTATTAAATAGTTATTGTGAATATTCAAGAGTAATGTAAAATTACTCTTATCTGCAAATTTTTGTAAGATATTCTTATTTACATATATATATAGACTATATTAATAATTTAATTCTTAAAAAATATATTTATTGATATTTTAATTTTTAAAAGATATTAATTATTTATAAATTAATTTTAAAAAATTTAAAATACTATACACATTTATCTTTACGTCATATATTGATAAAAATATTTGAAGAGGAATTAATGTGTATAATATTTTAAATTTTAAGAACTAATTTATATAATCATTAAATATTTTATGTAAATAATTAACATTATACATCAACATATCTGTTATATAATTTTAATGATATCTAACAAAGTGATTAATGTGTATTGTGTTTCAAATTTTAAAAAATTAATTTGTATAATTAATATTTTTTTAAAGATTAAAATATTAATAATCAAATTTATTCAATTCCAACCACTTCTTGTATATAAATCATATAGTAAAACTCTTATTTAACTTTTAACACTTTTATGCTTGCTCAAAATTAATAAAGAAAAAGCCATGAATACAATTCCCAAATTTCGAAAATTTAGACATCCATAAAATTGGAACGATACTATACTCTCAAAAAACATGTTCTACAAAGTAATTTAAATTTGACAGCTAAGAAAAGTTTGTAATCCTAAAAAAATAGTGATTTTATATATTGTTTCTTGTAATTCTAGAATGTTTGTTGCCTCCATCTCCATCTTTTCCTTTGTTCACAGTCACAGAGCTTCTATTATTTTCACAAGTTGATCTAGTGGTTAAAGATTTTTGTTTTTCAAAAAATTCAAGTCTGTTAACTTTTATCATGAATTGGTTGTTTTTAATTTTCATGTAATGTTTTAGTGATTTCATTTTTTCATGGCTCCCTTCTTGAATTTTTGAAGTTCAATTAAGTTCTCATTAGATCTCTCTCTATTTATTCCCCTTTTTTTCAAAACACAAAAAAAAAAAATCAAAGAAGTTGAATCTGACCAATATCATCAATTGTAGTTTTTTTTTTTCTTTTAGATAACATTAGGGAGGCAGACACCATATTTAAAACGGAAAATAGGATGGATATGAAGACATATTTTTTAGAGTGTAAAAGTTGAAGCACCCATTTTTTTAGTTTTAAAAATTTAATAAGCTATATATATATATATATTAATTATCTAAAGTAATGGAGAAAAGTGAAATTTGTAAATTAAGAAAAAAAATTTTAACTCTAATTTATTTAAGATAAATATTTTATTTATCTTTTTCTTAATTATTTTATATCTCTTTTATTTCAACAACTCCACTTATAAAATATTTTAAAATATATATATATATATATATATATATATATATATTGCGTGCACAAATAACATTATTAATTGTTGGTTTGACAGTACCTTTCATTATTAAACTCCTAATGAAAGCTATAAAGCCAATGTAGCATCTTTCAATCTTCGACAAATTAAGACTTAAATATACGTTTGGAGCAACATATGGAGCAAATCACATACTAAAATAATACTAATTAATGAAGTTGCTTTCAACTTTAACTTAAAAAGCTCCATTAATTTTATAATTTAAGAATCAAACCCATAAAAACCACGTGATGAAAACATATGAACTTTCATGGAAATCACATCAAAAACCTCCTCCTTTTGACGCCATCACAGATCCATATATATATATATATACACACAACAGAAACCTAATCACATGAACAACACAAGACAAGACATCAATACTTCAAGTTTCAACGAATGGATTACAAGACCACCTTTGACTCTGATCTTGCTCTTCTCCAATCTATCCGAAGCTACCTTCTCGACGACGATTCCGATGCTCTCACAGATTTTCCGGCCACATTCCCCGGCGACGCCGCTCTGGTTTGCTTCCAGAGTTTTAGTTCCGGGACGACGGAGAACGGCGAACGTGACGGTTACTATTCATCTGTTTCGTCGGAACAAACACACATTTCAAGCGTGGATGTTTGTAGTGCGCAGAGTGAAGTGGCTGCGGTGGCGTGTGGGTCTCACGCGCCGCCAAGTGGGATGAATTACAAGGGAGTGAGGCGCAGGCCGTGGGGGAAATATGCTGCAGAGATTAGGGATCCAAAGAAGAACGGCGCGAGAGTGTGGCTCGGGACTTATGAGACGGCTGAGGATGCGGCTTTGGCTTATGATCAAGCCGCTTTCAAGATGCGTGGCTCAAAAGCCAAGCTAAATTTTCCACATCTTATTGGCTCGAATGTGTTGGAACCGCGAAGAGTGACCGGAAAGCGCCATTTTCCGGAGCCTTTGTCACCGTCGACATCAACTATTTTTGAGGAGAAGCCATGGATGAAGACAGAGAAAAGGAGGAAGAGCCGAGCCAGCATCTTGGACACAGAAGAAAGACAAGCCGAGAAGTTTGGGATGTGGCCTGGGCATTTTATGAATAATTCTTAAGTAACAATTTAACTATGACGGGTGGTCATTACTCATTATAGCTATTTCTCAAAATTTGTAAATTTGGATTATTTTATTTTATTAATTGATATATGTTCTAACTTTATTGATGACTTTTTCTTTTGAAGCAGTCCTAACCTTTTATCCATTCCAAAGAAACAACCTAAATCTTTTTTTGTTTTTCCAGTGAAACAATTAATAATTATAGAAGTCTTGGTGTCTCAAATAGAAATTTTATCTAAAACTCTTTTTCAATTAAAAGTTAGAGTAAATTACACTCTATCTTCTAGAGAGATTGAAATTAGGCTTCTTACCAATATGTTTTTTAAAAAATTATATTATCATCCCTTGAGAAATAAAAAAATTTATAATTTTAAAAAATTATAAGTCTTATAAAAATTTAATAATGTCATTATTTTAGTCAAACCAGGTAAAAGTAAAGATTTTTTTAATCTTTTAAGGGATAGAAGTGTAAATTTATCTGAAGAGGGAAAATTGTTATTTGCTCTAAAAGTTAAAATTGTTTGAAACTTAATTGATCCATACCTTTAATGAGTATTTTCTTAAACTTTTTTTGTGTCCAGACGAGAAACAAAAGAAAAGGCAAGAAACAACTTCTTAAGCAACACTATTGAGGAGGCATGAGCAAGAAAAACAAGAGTGATCTCTTGGAAAGGTTCTTCCCATATCGTAATATGGAGGAAGAGTTATGACACCCAATTTTGGCCATCTCATCAGCATCTTGATTGACTTCTCGCAAGATACAAGCAAAGTTTGTACTCAGAATATCTCGGATGTCTTCAATAATATAGAGTCTAGAAAATGAAAGATGTGTTATAACTTTCTGAATTAGGTGAAGAGATTCTAAGCAGTCCGTTTCAAACTCTACACTTTCCACTTCCATGTCACAAGCCATATATATATAGAGAGACCTATCCAGATAGCACAAAGCTCAGTAGCTAACTACTCATAAAACACATCTAAACATGGGACAATTTGATGCAATATCTTCTAAATACGATCATAATTAATTCCCTGTCATGCATGCTTAATAATAAAGCAGTCCAGAAATTACAAAATTAAACTATGTTTCTCGTCCATCTGTTCTCCCACAGAAAATTAAATCTGGAATATATATATATATATATAGCACAGAAAAATAATTATATATATATATTATAATAAGTTTATATATATATATATATATATATAGAGCAGTTTCAGAATATGTAAAACATGAGCAATATTCAATGAAGATTCCAATGGCGGGTGGTTATTGCTTGGGAAAATGATGAAGTAGCCACTACAATTCTAGAATATGAAGCAAATATTACATTAGCGTTTTCTTCCACCAATTTGAATTCATCGAACTCCTTCCAGTCCCATGGTCTCTTTCCAAGGTCCCTGAATCACCAGCAATAATATGTATGTAAGAATTAATTCATGCCAATTTTAAAATGAATAAATCTGTTTATCAAATCCATGTCATATGTACGTACTTTTTGTCACCTCAAGCTTGATAAGAAGATCTCAGAGCTATTGCCCCAAAAAAGAAAAAAAGAAAAACTAGGCACTGCAAATCAGATATTTCAATCATATGCAGATTGTAGATACTTGTTGATTCAACATATAGAGATTAAACAAAGCTATTATTTTCATTTGTATTTTCTTCATCTCATAGTTTTCACATTTAAAACACTAATTTTAATTTCCCCCCTTTAATTATAACCTTATTTGATGCAGGACATAACTAATTAAAGAGAACCAAATGATATTAAGAAAAGGAACAAAATCTCAGAACTCAAATTGCAATTCAATATATTTAATAATAAGAGATACCTATTACAACCAACTCATTACATTTTATACGAAAGACATACAAATAGGTGGTTGATCACAATAGTAACAAGGGAAATAACCCTATCATGGTGATGAAAATAAAAATAGACTTATATATAATTTTTTATATCTTTATTATTAAATTGTTTAATCAAAAAAAATAAATGAAAAAGTTTTAATATATATCAATCATAAGATAAGGTATATAATCTATACACTTATTAATTTTTTTTAGAAGGTTTAATAAAAAAAATAAAAAAATAATATTTAAATTTTATCCTCGCAAAAACCCTAGTTAAAACTAAAAGAAAGACTCAGGCTAGCCTAATTATAAACCGTATTACCCCAACTGCCCAAATTGCAAACTAGAATTTTCATGCATGCATTTCTATAAATTATCAGTAGCATAAAAAAAAAAAAAATCTTGTTTGTATTATGTCGTTTCACTTTCTCCAATATGAGGATGCTCTTAAATTGATTAAGCTTTCTATAGGTTCCAATTAAGAGTGTTGCGTCCATTACCAATCTAAATAAGATTAAGTCACCAAGTATTTTTTTTTTCTTTCTTCAAGTTCAATTGAACAATATTGTTTGCCAAATTTATAATGTTTTCATGGGTATCAAATTACAAACAAAATTAGACTAAACAGGCATACAAATCAAAATTTGAGGGTAATTTAATCTAAATGGGAATCAGTCTAAGTAATTAATGTAATTTTTATTAAAATTTTTCTGTCATGCACCATACAAATGGATAAACAAAAACAGGCATTTAAAATGATACAAAACCTCAATAATTTACATGTTTACATAAAACTTTGAACGTACTGAAAGGATTCGTTGAGACATTAATTTTTAAATACTAAATACAAATATTTCTCCTAACGAAATTTAAACGAGAATTCTTTTATTAGTAGAGAGACAGAGAGTTGATTTGAATGTACATGTAAAAGGTCTAAATCTAACATCATTTAATTTAGATAACTATATATTCAAATAGTTTTGTGGTTTGATATATATAAAACAAGTTGGGCAGCCACTGCTGTTGGGTGTAATTAAGGAGAATTAATATTTTTGAAAATTATATATGTAGTTCGTACAAGATATATTTCTGTTGGCGTCACACCAATATCTCTAGGTATTATGACCTTAATTTCATGATGGTAAAACAAGGAATAGGCGAGAATACTACATTGCCCTGAGTCAAGTAAATATTGTTGAAGGTGATGAATAAAAGATTTTGTTAATTGAAACCATCATAATGAAGAAGCATCACAGAACACTTCAAAATTTGGTAGATCAATAGATTTTTTTAGGGTCTTATATATATATATATATATATATAAAACCTTTAATTAATCTTTTTAAATAAGTGTTGCATTAAGTATACGCTAAATTAAAAACTTAGGCATATAAATCTGGACACTAACAAATCAAGTAAGAACACATATGTAGCATACAATATATCTACATCAATTTAAGGTGAAAAGAGAAAAGATGCTTTGAACTAGGTCAAAAATAAGATGGTCTTTGCTTCTAATATGTTAGATATATTTGGGAGTGAGAAAATAGAAGAAAAGAGAAGGAAAAGAAATGAAAAGAAATTTAGGAACTCTCTTTTTATTTAATTCTTAAAATTTTAGAAAGTAGAGAATTAAAGGATTTTATATTAATTTTTTTTAACCTCTCTCTTTCATTAATTTTAATTACTTTAAATTAAAAAATTTTAAAAGATTTAAACAAAGAAAAGAGGAATCATTACTTTCTTATAAAAAGAATTAAATTATTAAATAATAAGAGAATATAATTTGACCAGAACTTAATGAAACAGGACTTGACTTGAAGCATAAGAAATTAGAGATATAAAATTCAAAATAATTAAATATACATCAAACAATGATGTAGGACTTCATTTCCAGAAGAATCATATATAAAACCAATATGTAAATGTCTATACCATAAACCACTTGAGATGAAAACACTCAAACATCAACAAACACAACATAATTAAGCATCACAAAAGACAATTAATCATATATATATGATGTTGTGACAATCAAATTAATGTTAATTACCTTACATGTAGAATCTGAACCTCATCGTTTACCAGCTTCACACAATGTCTCATGGGGATCAAACTAGGAACATGAGGGATCATTTCGAAGTCCGAAGTGATTCCACGAATCTTGAAGTAACGAAACCTTTTTTGAGCAGGATTGTAGGAAACCAAGGCATTGCTAGGATGAAACATGAGCACATCCCCATTGTCAAAGTACTTTATAGGTTGATACAAACCCCTCGGCCATATGTTCAAAGAAACTGTACTAATGACAAGATCTTTAGTCCAAGACACATTATCATCTTCCTCTTGCATCACCCACAATTCAAACTCAGTGTACGAGGTTATGTCGGAGACATAGAGTTTACCTCCTAGTACTCCCATCCTAATGTTACCAATACCTCGTTTATGAACCTCAGAAAAATGGGATGGTGGTGGGATCTCCTGGAACTCCTCAAACTCAACACTGAAGGAATCTATGAACATTGGACTGCTCTTGCGATTGCAAATCCAGTGAATTCTTCCATTTAGATAAACAGGCCAAGATGGCTTATACGGTGCATTTTGCAGTTCTATACGATGATCCCTTCGTTTCAACTGTACTCCAATATCTCCAAAACTTTGCAGTGACCCAATGGTTCTCCATGAAGTATCTGAACCAAGTGTGAGCGCTTCAGCAACAATGGTTCTCACAGAGTCATCGTTTACCACCTCTAGTATCCTCATCAACTTGTATTCTTCAGTATTTGGACTGAACCCAAAAGCAGAAAGAACAAAGCTTGTGATGTGCATATATCCATCAAGATCTGTGTCCATTATTAAGAAATCTGTTTCGACAATATTTTGCATAGGTTCTGGGAGTAATATGTACTCTCCTGTCATGGGATTGCAAACATAGATGGGGTTGTTAAAGGGGACACTACAAACACAAACTAAGCCATTGCAAGAATTCACTATCCCCAGTTTTGTGTTCCAATCGTCGCTGGCTTGATGAAACGTAGTGTATTTTGGGATAGAAAGTTTCGAGAATAGCTTCATGGAAGAAGTAGGGATCAATTCATCTGGATTGCTACCATCTATCATGTATAAATCTCTTGGCCAACATTGAGGCTCATAAGTTCTCAACAATGGGAAAATTTGTGCTTGAGAGAAGAGAATTTTTGTGCATTCTGGATCTGTGAGAAGGGAAAGGAAAGTTTTGCAGACAGATTTGGCACTGAGAAGAGATGCAGGAGGGAGTTTGGAGAGTATGTTGAGAAGGACATTATCTGGGAGATCTGTCAGATTAGTGTCGCAATTAGTCATTACAATCTTGCTACCTTCTTTGCCATAAAGGGTTAATGACTGAATAAACCTCATTCTTTCATCGTTGCTGACCCAGACATTATCCACAAAAAGTAAAAATCTCTTCTCAGATAGAAGACTTTGGTGAGAGATTCGAAGAAGATTCATTTTTTCAGCTTGATTATCCAAAATCCACATCCTGAATTCAAAGAAATGGACCACTTTTTCGTGGTTATAAACCAGAGGTGCTAAAGTACTAGTAATGAGTCGGATGGTAACATGATTATCAAGTCTCAACAAGGACGCAATGAACTTTTGGAGAAAGTTGAAATCTTTTACACTCAATTCTGCTTGTGAGTAATTTGTTCTCTTTCTCCGTTGGTAATTTTCCTCTGTGGAGCTGATCAACCTTGCTCTCCTTCTACTACTAGAAGGTTCTTGATCAACAATCTTCATCTACACAAGTTTTTAAAGGAAATTAAACACACAGTAAAAAAACAACAAAATTGTAAGAGATGCACTTATCTGAGATTTTTTAAACAAACCTTGTTTAATTTTGTTCAAATTGCTTTCACTGAAATGTTGCTCTAAGTGAGAGGAATTGTCACAAAGCCCTGATCAAATGAAGGGAACCAACAAGAGAAATGAGATAATTAGGGTTTCATACTTGAGAATGATCTACTTTGTTAGAGAAATTGCTTTGAAATCTATAAACAAAAATGCAATAGATGCACTTATCTGAGATTTTTGTAACAAACCTTGTTTTGTTCAAACTGTTTTCACTAAATGTTGCTCCAAGTGAGAGGAATTGTCACAAAGATATGATCAAATGAAGGGAACTAACAAGAGAAATGAGATAATTTGGATTTCTTACTTGAAACTGATCTACTTTGCGAGAAACTTACTTTAAAATCTTTAAAAGAAACTGTAAAATTAGTGATATCTTTAGTCTTATTTTATCAAAAAGTATTGACTATTTGTTTTACATTTGCTCTTGTAACTCGAGGTTAATAGATGTACTTGAAACGACTTTTTGGTTTTTTTAAAAGAAAGCTTAAAATCAGGCTTAAAACCAGGGGCGCATCTAGTTTTCACTATCCAGAAGTAATAAATTATTTTTCTAAAATTACCCTTGTAACGCATGATTATTAAATGTACATTTTGGTAAATTTAATTTTGGTTTGTTTCTTTTCCTAAAAGGCTTTCATCCCAACAACTCTATGATATTTATCTATTTTTTAATAAAAAATAAAGAAATTATTGGGTTATGATTGTAGATTTAAAGGATAAAATAGGCATAAAATGTTTTAATTAAATTAGTAAATATAGAGAATGAATGTATTCAATCAATATACTCCTTTTTTTTTTTGGTCCAAGCATTAAATTTACAAATATCAATTATATTTTTAAAAATCAATTATTATTTATGTCTAGTTTTTTTAATATTTACCTTATTATAATTCTATTTTTAAAATATTAAAAAATTTAAGTAACAATTTACATCCTTTATATGTGTGTGTGTGTATATGTTTCTCTTTTTCTTTTGTTTCCTTCCTTATATGATCTAATAGTGTTAAATTGGCCATTAGGTAAACAGTCCACCGGTTGGCCAAGTAGCCCACCAATTGGGCGCGTTAGTGGGATATGATATGAATCGAATTTGGCTATTTATTTAGTTTGCGAGCTAAACATGTTGGGAGTGAGTCATCAAAATATAAAAAATAATTTTTAAAATTTAATAAAAATTAATTTAAAATAAATATAAATGTGTAAATTTATGGTAATTATATTTTTTAGGACAACATTTTATTCTTGATAAAAAATGAATATTCTAAGTCAAAATGAATCAAGTTGCGATTTACAATGAATCATGTGTAACTTATTAGTTATTACCTATATATTATTTAATTTTTATAGGAAACTATAATATATATATATATATGTAGAGTACATGAGTTGATAATTTTCATCTCTATGTAAATTTTAAATTTTTTAAAAATTAAATGATTTAAAAAAAATTAAATAATCAAATAAATATAATTTTTGAAAAAAAATTAAATTTAATTGAAAATTAATTACTTACCTTAATATATTTGTGTAATTTAAAAAAAATCATTGAATTACAAATAAATTAACTACAAATAAATAAAAAATTTAGCATATATAATTATTTAATATGTTTAAGTCTCATATTCTGATATATTAAATCATTAAGAGTATATTATACCAATAATTATAGACCCAAACCTAATATGAATCACAATATATAAAATGGTTAGGGATAATTAGTCAACAAAAAAAAAGAAATCTAATATGGTTAGGGATAATCATGATAGAATATTATAGTCTCTGCATTCGGACTTAAATTTGAGTAAAATAATAAATAAATTGCACTAACGAAGGAAAAAGAAATGCTTTCTTAGTGGTGGATTTTGCATTTTATTCTCTAAATACTAAATAGCATACTAAGCTTAGAGCTGTTTCTTGTTTTTCTTTGGGAAGTTGCACTACAAATTATCTGGGAAATGGTCATTTTCTTTTTTCAAGTGAGAGGAATTGTCACCAAGCTTTGATCAAATGAAGGAAAACAACAAGAGAAATGAGATAATTAAAGGTTTTATATATAGTTGAGACCAATCTGCTTTGTTAGAGAATTTGTTTTGAAATTTACAACAAAAATTATAAAACCAACGATGCCTCTAATCTTTCTCTGACAAAAAGTATTGACTTTTTATTTTAATTTATTTTCGTAACTTGTAATTAATAGATGTACATTTGAAACGATTTTTTAATATTTTTAAAAGAAACTTTAAAACTAATAAATTATTATTTTTTAAATTACCCTTGTAATGCCTGATTATTAAATGTACATTTTGGTAAATTCAATTTTGATTGTATTTCTTTTCCTAAAAAGCTTTCATCCCACCAACTCTATGATATTCATTTATTTTTTTCTATAAAAAATAAAAAAAAATTTGGGTTATGATTGTAGATTTAAAGGATAAAAGACATAAAACTTTTTAGTTAAATGAGTAAATATAGAGAATGAATTCATTCAATTAATATACTCCATTTTTTTTGTGGAGTCAAAGCATTAAATTTAGAAATATCAATTATATTTTTAAAATTAATTATTATTTATGTCCAATTTTTTATTATTTACCTTATTATACTTATATTTTAAAATATTAAAAAATTTAAAGAATAATTTACAACCTTTATATATATGTTTCACTTTTTTACTTTCTTTCCTTCTTTATATGATCTAATAATGTTAAATTGGTCATGGAGTAATATAGTCTACCCGTTGGCCAAGTAGACCACCGATGGGTGCGTTTGGGATATGAATCAAATTTGGCTCGTATAGTTTGCCAACTAAACATGTTGGATTTGAATCACTAAAATTTTAAAAATTAATATAAATTAATTTAAAATAAATAAAAATGTGTAAATTTATGGTAATTGTATGTATTATGACAAACAACATTTTATTCTTGATAAAAAAGTTAATATTTTGGTATAAATAATCAAACTGTGATTTATTTTATTCAAGAGAGAGAGAAATGTGAAATTTTAAATTATAAAGAAAGGAATTGTAGTAGCTGTTAATTATTTTTTATTTTTAAAAATAAAAAAAAATTTGAATAATTATTTTCAATAAAAAAATAAAATATTTATTTTAAGAATAAAAAATATAAAACAATTAAAAGATATTTTAAACTCCTGTTTTTTAAAATACAGTAAACATAAAAAATAATTTTTTTATTAATAATATATATATAAGTACATAAAAATAATACTAATATAAATTTTTAGAATTAATTTTATAAAATAATTCTAAAATGTTGAAACATGCTCATTATAACTTTTTTTCAGCACCTTTGGAAAAAAATGTGAATTTTTTGTTTATTTTACAATTTCTTTTTGTCAAATGGATCCTCAACACAACATGTGGAACTTATTACCTCTATCGTATTTTCTTTTGATAGGAAACTTTAATTGATATTAAAATTAGTTACTCAATCCTTGTTTTTTTAACTTATATTTAAATAATGATTATGGAATGACTTTATTAACTAGAAAATATTCTACTTTAGATGACACATAAGCTATTTAATATATTTTTATTACAATGAAAAATAATTATTTTTAATATTAAATAGCTTATATGTTATCTAAAAATACATTTTTTATTCACATAAGTCAATAAATTAAATTTTCATCACTATTTAGTCAGATAGATAATATTATTTAATTGACTTAATTACTAGTAACTCTACTGACACCAAAAAAGAAAAACCATTTTCTTTATATTTTTCCAAATTTTTTAAACATTAATCTGACTCATTTGGGATAAGACAACAAAAAAAAAATCTAAAATGGTATTAATAAAGATAGTTAATAAAAACCATATCTAATTACTAACAAGAAATTAAAAAGAAAAAAAATCTGAAGGTGATTGCAAATTGGGTTGCGCAAACCATTCATTTTATCTGAACGAGTGGGCTTTCATTTGGAAACCATAGGCCCAAATTTTTCTACCAATTCCATAAAATAAAATAATAAATAAATAAATTGCACCACCGAAGGAAGAAGAACATTTTGTGCAGGTTTCGCATTCATCGCAGTGGGTGAGTGGCAATCAGCTACGTGATATGTTCTTCGATTCAGTTTTGGTAATCCCTCTCACTGTATTCCTTATATCTCAATTATTATATTTTGTCCTCATTTAGGAGAAAGACAGAGAACTTGTTATTTCTTACTTAGAATCTTTCGTGCTTGAATTTGAGGATTGAAAAAATGCCAATGATAATATCCAAAAACAGAAACTTTTTTTTTTGGGTTTCTTTTGGTGTTTACTAGCAAGCTATGACTCAAACAGGATAGAAAGTAAATATGGTTTTATGCTTGGGAAACAGAAATACTTGCTTAGAGCTGGATTTTGCATTTTATTCTCTAAATAGCGTACGTACTAAGCTAATTTGTTGCTTAGAGCTGTTTCATGTTTCTCTTTGGAAAGTTGCCTTCTGGTAAATCGTCATTTTCTTTTCTTCTTTTGTCTTCATTTCATTTTAGAGCTCTTATGCCAACTGTACTTCTAACAACGGAAAGTTTCAG
Source organism: Senna siamea (assembly GCA_031216115.1). Lineage (NCBI taxonomy): Eukaryota > Viridiplantae > Streptophyta > Magnoliopsida > Fabales > Fabaceae > Senna > Senna siamea. The sequence continues at coordinate 15,428,794 of CM062357.1, forward strand.
ATTATGATTTCCTAATTTTGGAAGAGAAAACATGATCATTTCTGTCTCTACTGATTTCTAAATCTCCCTTTCAGATCTCCACATGGAGCGTTGGAGTGGGATTTTGAGGGTTCCTTTCTATCCTAACAGCAGGACTTGCCATAGAGTTGGTGCATCTCTTTGCCTTTCTCCTGAATCCAAAACTCTCAGTGTATGTTAGAGCATTCCATGATTTCATTCATAAAAACTATTTGTCTTTCTTTCTATAATTGTTAAATTCTTCTATATTTTATATTTAGGTCTCTAGCTTTGTTCTCCACAAAAATAGTAAATTGTAGCGGTGAAATTTCTGAGTTGGATGACTTCATATTGTTTCGTAGAAGTCCTAATCTTTTGTTGGCGATGGATTTAAAGAAAAGCTATCATGGTTCAGTAGTGCTTTTCTATGTGAGAATTAGAAAGAATCCATTTACAATTTGCTTCCCATTTTGTAATATTCTTTCAATGGTAATTTTTTCTCTCTCATCTGAAGTGGCTCATGTCTAGAACTGTGGTTCAATTTTGTGACTTAGAGGAGTTTATTGGTAAATCTTTTCCCCAATTTGGAAAATGTAATATAGAATACTGTGATTTGGGCACACTACCATGTGCGACACTATTGCTCATTTGCATCACTTAACATAACCTAGTTGAAAATTTTATATCTGGTGCAGGTACCATCAGCAAATGCCATTTTTTACTGTGGTGATCAAGTTAAAGGGACTGGTAATCCAGTGATTGAAAGGATATCAGATTTACAGAATATATCTGAAATTTTGGTGTCAAAATTTGGTCCTTCCATCAATGCTTGGGTTATTGAGGCTTCTGTTTTTAATGGGCCTTTCGCTGTCTATAAGGAGTTCATACCATCTGTGAATCAATATGGAGAGCCAAGGTCATACAGTCCAATTGGATTCCCAGCATCCACATCGACTGTCTCACTCTTATCCAATTTCCTTGAAGAAGTATGCCATTTTCCTTTTCCTTTCCCTATGTATTATCATATCCATCTCTATTCAGTTAGGATGATATTTCTGCATTTCTCAGCAGGTGTTATTTCTAATTACTAATGATGGTGTACAATCTTCTCCACTGCTCTTCATTAGATAATGTTTTACTTTCAGTGCAGGGTTTGGGATATTCTTTGGTTAAGGCTACCTTCCCTTGTACTTTCTTTGATTGGGTTATGGATTTTTCTTTGTGTATTTGTCTGTGTCTCATGAATGAGCAAAGATAGAATACATTAATACCGCTTGGTCTATATAGTCCACCCTACTTAATAGAAAAAGATTTGTTTGTTGTTGTTGTTGTATGTCTGTGTGTGTCTCTTCCTTTCTATTGCTCTTGATTCACTGAATTATGAAATTTTATATGAATGAAAACCATTGGCTAGTGTATCCCAGACCTAAGCAGGTTCCAGCTTCTTTGAGTAAATACTCTCTTATAAGCAGTTGATTCCAATATGCTGCACAACACAACACAGTATTATTTATTTATTTATTTTTGGAAATCTTTGAGGAGACAGTAATGAAAGCAACTCCAGCTAATGTTCTCTTTTAATACTTATTTGCAGCTTGAATAACTGCTTAAATTGAATGCTTTCCATATTCAAAGTTTTTTTTTTCAATGATATAGTTCAAAAAGGAGACACTAGGGCGACAGATAGATTCACACTTGCAGCACAAAACTTCCTCCTGTTTTTATAATCCTCGGACATTAATCCTTGGATTTAGCAAAGGTGGAACAGTAGTAAACCAGTTAGTTACAGAGCTTGGGTTTTCCAATGTTGGATCCATTGAATATTCACCTCATTTGGGACAGCAATTTGACAGAAATTTCTCTGCATCCAATGAGATTAATGTAGTACCTAAAACAAAGGAAGCCTTTCTGAACAGCATCACCGAGATTCATTATGTTGATGTTGGTCTGAACTCTACTGGAGCCTACTTAACCGACCGAGATGTGATTGAGAGAATCTCTAACAGGCTTATACAGGGACCTGTTGGAGTCCGCTTTATGCTTCATGGAACTCCCCGGCAATGGTGTGACAAGCAGCGAGGCTGGATATGCAGTGAAAAAGACACATTACTCCATCTCCTTGAATCTGAAGCCCACAAGAGTGGGGGAAAATTAGAGGTACGTGAGAAATGTTATTTTGCTGATAGGCCTCCAGATCTGCAGATGCATTTTGAAATTATTGAAAAATTAGATGTAAATTCATAGGTGAACTGAAATGTTTATTCTTCACCATGTTTGTTAGTTGTAACTATAGTATTCTGATGGAATGTTATAAAAATGAGAGGTGAATGTGAATTTTATATTCCCTTGTAAAAAGCAACTTGATGTATTTTGATGGATATATACCAGTAAAAGGGAGAAGCACATACAAACATTTTCTTACTTGCAAGTACTTCACCATATTTAGGCATTCAAACAGTATGAATGGCCTATTGAATAAGAAATATTTGTACACGAATAAATTGAAAATTAATAGAATTTGAATGCAAACATGAGCACATAACATAACAAAAACCAATGAAGCAGTTATTAGTAGATGCATATATAGCAGGATGCGTGATGGCAAGCACATTGATGAGAACACAAGTGGTGTAAACTATCCTCATGTTGACACCATGCAATGAGAATGTTGGGGAAGCATTATATTTATATGGGTAACATTCTTTGATTTGATGTATCCAATGTTAATCAGATAATTTCCAACTGCCAAGTAAATAAAATAGGACTGGTTGCTTATGTCTTTATTATTAGTTTTTTTAATTAAAATAAAATAGGTAATTTTTCTTTTTAAAGAATCAATCATAAGAGAGATGAATTGTTAAATTATACAAATATAAATTTTTCATTGAAAAATTTAATAGAAGAGATATAAATATTATATTTAAGTTTTTTTTTAGTAAACAATCACTTTCATAAATTATATGCTCATTCCTTGAGAAATTTTAAAATTATATTTTTTTATCTTTCATTGTGAAAAATTATATTATCTTTTCTTGAGAGATAAAAAAATTATAATTTCAATTATTTGTATTTGACTAATATAAAAAAAAATTTTTTAAAAAAATTTTTTAAAAAAAAATTTATCATTTTTAACTCAAAATAAATAATAATAAAATAAATTTTTAAATAATATTTTTTAATAAATTATAATTTTTTTTTAAAATTTAATAATTTCATTAAAGGTTTTTTAGTTAAAATTAGTGAAATATAAATTTTTTAATCTTTTAGGGAAAGGACATGTAAGTTTTTAAAATAGATGAGACGAAAATATAATTTTAACATTTATCAAAGAAAAAATTGTAATTTGCTCTTAAAATTAATTATTTAAACTCTAATGTAATTTAACTTCTCTATGGTTTAACACTAATAGTAGTTATTCAATTTTTTATTATTTAAAATTTATCATTAAACACTCTAAAATTATTAAAAAATAAAGATAAAAAATAATTATAATATGCAAGAAAATTATACAAATTTACCTTAATTTAATACATCTTTGGTGAAAAATTCCAAACTTGATAATTGGTAATGCAAACAAGAATAGTGTAAAATATAAGAATATCATTTCAAAATCATTATTGTTTGAAAATATTTTTTATTAACTAATGGTTAATTAGAGTGATAGATACTCAATTTTTTTTAATTAAAATCTCATATTTGAGTTATATATATAAAAAAATTCTAAAAAAAACTTTATTTTTATTATATTACTTTTATTAGTTTGCATTAAATTAGTTATATTTTAATAAATGTTTGAATATTAATTTGATTCTTTTAGCAACTGATTAATCACTATTGGTATATGTAAATATATATATATATATGTGTGTGTGTGTGTGTGTGTGTACGTACGTAAATGAGAGGTTTGATTATTGTTAGGACTAAAACCAAATTGTTTGATAGATGAATATAATTAATTTTGGGGTAAACTTTGACTTTTTGGTTCAGTAGGAGGCGGTGGATCCAATAACGAAGAAGTATCAGACATATGGCGGCAAATATAACGTACGAATATTTGAATAACAACATAAGATCTGCTTTTGAATACTTTCTCTTCGAGTACGGCCATTGCAGAAGCAGGCCGGCGCCCGACTGCCACAGTCACCTTTTCCTTTTTCCTTTTTTTTATTATTTCGGCCATTCCCTTTCCTTTATTCATTACACACATTCTGCTTTGCTTCACATTATTAATTCTCGGATTGAACCCTATCTCAATCTCTCGTTGTGTCCATATATATATATATATATATATAGGTGAATTCTAACTGTCGGAGAATTCATTTCGAAGGTTGAGAAAACACGAAAACAGAAATTAAGAAAATGGAAGAGAAAGCACTGTCACTTGATGCTGTCATAAAAGAATCTGTTGATCTCGTATGTATCTTTAATTTCTTCAATTCATATATATATTAATAACGTCTTTTACAAAATGTGGATAATTAATTCATGTATTCTTGTAATGTTGATAATGTCTTGAGGTCTTTATGAAATATTGTTAGTAATTTAATTATAAGGAGGCTAATTACGTCTTTTCATTTTTTTGCTATCGCATTTTCAGAATGGTGCATGGTGATTTAGTAATTATTCATGTACTGCTAAGGTGTTAGTAATCACAGAAACATCGGATTATTAATACTAACTTCTTGTTACTATCTCCTTTCCTTCGTAGAATTTTCTGTGACTAGTCATCATAATTTAAATAAATGCTTTTAAGTGGTACTAAAAATTATTTTTTAGTTTTGAAAAAGAAGTAAAAAATTAAAACTATGTTTTTGGACAAAAGCACAAGTTAAAAGTTAAATTTTTTTAAAAAAATACTAAAATTTTATATTTACCGTATTACCTATATTATACAAATTTATTACGTTTTAAAAATAAAAGTTTGAAATATTGATACATAAATTTATATTTTTTTAAAAAAATTTAATGTGCTTTTATTATTTTATTATAATAACTTAATAAAAATTAAGAATAATAAATATTTATAATAATTTATCTATTTAAATAATATTAATGTCAAAGTAAATTTATATGTATTCTTATTGATAATTTGACTGTTAAAAATATTTTTTTCTACAAATTAATCAAACACAATCTATTTCTCTTTTATAGTATTTTTTTAAAATCCCATTTTTGGAACATTTAATTTTGAGGAGATAAAAAACCCGCAGGCTGAAATTGAAGTTTATATTTTATACGTGTAGGAGAATATTCCCCTTGAGGAGGTTTTTGAAAATCTGAATTGCACAAGAGAAGGTTTGAGCTCTAATCAAGTACAGCAGAGGCTTGACTTGTTTGGGTACAACAAGCTTGAAGAAAAGAAGGTTAAATAACACCTTTGCTTTTTTGGTTTTTTTTTATCTCCTTGTTAATATTTGTTTGTTTGGTTGTTTTTTGTGGAGTTTTCTCATACAATTGTTTGTATAATTTTTACTGTTTTACAGGAAAGTAAAATACTCAAGTTTTTGGGATTTATGTGGAATCCTCTGTCATGGGTAATGGAAGCTGCAGCTATCATGGCCATTGCTATGGCACATGGAGGGGTAAGTATGCTTTGGATTTTTTGTAATTGAATAAGAAAGAAATTAGAAAAAAATAGTAATCTATCAAAAATAAAAATAAATTTATATAAGTTCATTTCTTTCTTATCATAATAAATTATTGTAAAAATACATTGTAATAAGTGCCTTGGAAAAACCAACTTTAAAAAAAAAAATCATTAAAGTTAACGAAATAAGTTAAATTTTTCCTAGGAAAGAATTAAAAGAACGCAATAATAGTTTTTTTTAACAAAAAGCCCCTTACTCAAATAAAAAAAAAAGTATATTTAAGTATAATTTTAGATGTTTGTTATCAAATTTTTAATACAAAAATAATAAATAAATCAAATCTTGTCCTTTCTATAATATTTTTATCTAAAATTTGATACCAATTTTTTCTTATAAATAAATAATAATTTAATAAAAAATATCAAATTTAGTACTAATTTTTTTTATCATTTAAGAGGAGGGAAGAAAAGATTAAATAATGATTATTTATTTTTTACTTTGTTTGAATTCTTTAAAATTTTTTAATTTAAGATAATTAAAATTAATGAATGACAAAAGGAGGATTTGTATAAAATCTTTTAATTTCTTTTCTTTTAAAGTTTAAAAATTCAAACAAGAGAAAAATTTTAAAATTTTCTTTTCTTTCATGCCCTTTTCTTTAATCCAAAAACACTCTAAAAGTATATTTAAGCATATTCTTCTAGAAAATGATTTTTAAAAAAATAAAAATTTTGGTAGTAATAGTCAAATTTTGACTTATCTGGTAATTTCTGGTTCTAACTAAATTCAAATAAATGGAAACTTTAATTGTATAGGGAAAAGGTGGAGACTACCAAGATTTTGCAGGAATAATCATTTTGCTACTAATAAACTCTACCATCAGTTTCATAGAAGAGAACAATGCTGGAAATGCAGCTGCTGCTCTTATGGCTCGTTTGGCCCCAAAAGCAAAGGTTCTTCAATTTCTCTATAAACAAATGGACCTGCTTCATCGTTATTCATTACTTCATGTTTCATTTCCTTGGGCCTGTGATTTCATTTACAGGTGCTTCGTAATGGAAAATGGAGTGAAGAAGATGCTTCAGTGTTGGTTCCTGGAGACATAATTAGCATCAAGCTAGGTGATATTATTCCTGCTGATGCACGTCTCCTCGAAGGAGATCCTTTGAAGATTGATCAGGTGAAATTCCATAAGTGTAATTTCAGGATAAGAGATTCTCAGGTTGACCTAAAATTGGTTTATCAAGTCAATTATGAAGAGTATGTTCAAGATTGCTCAATGCAAAGCATTGACACTGACACCACACAGACAGGGACATGTTGAAACGTTAAATTTTTTAAAATATAGGACACAACACAACACGACACAGCATATATATATTTTATGTTTTCTTTCAGTGATAAAAAAGAAAATAACTAATATTATTTTATATTTTAAGCTTACCTTATTATTAAAATGAGTTCTCTACACTTTTATTTACTTATTTTATGGTATTTTTTTTTTCTCCAAATCATTTTATGTTTGGTTCAAGTATGAGTCACGTTTAGCGTATGTTCAAATTATATTTTAAATTTGTTCGAGTTGAGAAAATAATTTTTTTTATTCTTATCCACTTACACGTATGTCGAATGCGTGTCTATAATATGTCATAACGTGTCAATGTCGTGTTATGTGTCGGCTATATGACGTCCGTACTTTATAATTAATGCATAACTTGAATGTCGTGGTAATTCTTTTTTCCTTGAAATTTTACTGGATGATTTTATACCTCTTCATAGTGTAATAATACTACAAGGCTAACATAGCTTTTAGCTGAAAATGACTAGATATAGCATAACCATGCAATGTTTTGGACTATTAAGTTTCATTATGAATGAGAAATAGGAGTTCAAATAGTAAACAATTTGATGGAACATACATATTTTAATATAACATCTCTATATTTAGTCAATGGCTAATATTTCTCATTAGATAGGCATGAACTAAATGGGAAACTTCTAAACAGGTCAATTAAATTCCTTAAGAAAAAGGAAATGCCCTTGTCAAATAGAAAACAAACACCATAACTATGTGTTTGACATCCCAGTTACTACAATGCTTGATCATCATCTCCTCCAACAACAAAAAAATCCAAATTTAGACATATAATTCTGTTCTTTTACAGTCTGCTCTTACTGGAGAGTCACTTCCAGTGACAAAAAGTCCTGGAGATGGAGTATACTCTGGCTCAACATGCAAGCAAGGTGAAATTGAAGCTATAGTTATTGCAACTGGAGTTCACACTTTCTTTGGGAAGGCAGCTCATCTTGTGGAAAACACAACACATGTTGGGCATTTTCAGAAGGTTCATAAATAATATAATGATTTCACATCTCAATTATGCCATGTGAATGAATCCTCACTGTTAAAATTAGTGTCTCCTCAGGAGATCATGCTCAACTATATTAATCATTAATGTTTCAGGTTTTAACAGCTATAGGGAATTTCTGCATCTGTTCAATTGCTGTTGGAATGATTATTGAGATCATAGTGATATATGGGATTCAAAAAAGGAAATACAGAGTTGGTATTGATAACCTCCTTGTGCTACTTATAGGCGGGATCCCTATTGCTATGCCAACTGTTCTTTCTGTTACAATGGCTATTGGCTCACACCGGTTGTCTCAACAGGTTCATGAAGATACACCAAAGTACAATGATTGATTGATTTATTTATTTCATATAGAAAGTGTTATAATGGGTGTCTCGTTTGCAGGGTGCCATAACAAAGAGAATGACCGCCATTGAAGAAATGGCTGGAATGGATGTGCTATGTAGTGACAAAACAGGCACATTGACTCTTAACAAGCTTACAGTGGACAAGAATTTGACTGAGGTTTCTTTTACATGGAAACTTTGAAGCATGTGTAACACGAAGTGTGATGCATGTTTGGCTTTCTTTGTGTTTCAATAGGCCATTCACATGTTTTGTAAAATATTAATTTTTTTTTTCTTTTCCTTGTTTACTAACAATCATCAATGTTTGGCAGATATTTGCAAAAGGTGTGGACAAGGATTCAATTGTACTCATGGCTGCAAGAGCATCGAGGCTAGAGAACCAGGATGCAATTGATGGTGCAATTGTTTCAATGTTGGCGGACCCAAAGGAGGTAATAATAGTTCAATATTCAAATACCTACCTTGTTAAGCTAGGTCTGAAGAAGTCATTTTAAAGACGAAAAAGAGTAAAAAAAAAATAAAAAATCCAGCTTTCTAAAGCAGAAATCACAAGCATCTTAGCATCCCTTTTCAAAATGGATTACATAATATTTACGAGTACTTTTTCAGTTGACATGTTAAAAAGGATCCTATTGACATTTAGAAAATTTTCCAAAAAATAACTGTAGGATTCTGCAAATAAGTTTTCACCCTCCATTTTGTAAAGTTTGGCTAACCTACCTATGGTGTTGTGGCATTTCAAGGCACGAGCTGGAATAAAAGAAGTTCATTTCCTTCCATTCAATCCAACTGATAAAAGAACTGCACTGACATACACTGATGCTGCTGGTAAGATGCACAGAGTTAGCAAAGGTGCACCAGAGCAGGTAGAACATAATTCAATGTGAGATGGCATTTGATATGTGGATATCCCAATTTCCCAAGTATTTGAAAACCTATTTAATAAAAAGATTGAGTTTGACATGTATAAAAAACTGTCATCCATATATTATTTAGGACATGTATAACACATAACTTTCACATTTTTTATATTTGTTATATCTAAACATCTTATAAATATGTTTTCAGACGCTTGAGAAATAAAATTTCCCACATAAACATGAAAAACTTTTTATATCTTGTCATACACTACGTAGATTCTCAATCTGGCACATAACAAATCAGAAATAGAACGAAAGGTACATTCAGTTATCGACAAGTTTGCAGAACGAGGGCTTCGATCTCTTGCAGTTGCTTGTCAGGTGTGTATCTTCTATGAAATTATCATCATCTTGAACATGATTTAATGAGTAGACTTTTGAGCAATGAACTTCCTCTCAATGCATAGGAAGTACCTCAAGGAACAAAAGACAGTCCAGGAGGCCCTTGGCAATTTGTTGGTCTTCTCCCTCTGTTTGACCCTCCTCGCCATGATAGTGCAGAAACAATCAGAAGAGCTTTGAATCTTGGAGTCAGCGTCAAAATGATCACTGGTATGTGTCATCATGGCTACAGTAATATAATTTTAGGATGGGTCATATATATGCATTAAATCATGCTTTAAAATAAACCTATGTAGGTGATCAACTAGCAATTGCAAAGGAAACAGGAAGGCGTCTAGGAATGGGCACTAATATGTATCCTTCTTCATCACTTCTTGGTGAAAAGAAAGATGAAGTAGTTGCTGCTCTTCCCATTGATGAGCTCATTGAGCATGCTGATGGTTTTGCTGGTGTCTTTCCTGGTAAGTCCAGCAATTATCCAATGGAAAAAGCCTTATATTTGAAGTCTTGTCCAATTTTTGATAGCATGAATTTTACCTCAGAGCATAAGTATGAGATTGTGAAGAGATTACAAGCTAGAAAACATATATGTGGGATGACTGGTGATGGAGTGAACGATGCGCCAGCCCTAAAGAAAGCTGACATAGGAATTGCAGTAGCAGATTCCACTGATGCCGCCCGAAGCGCTTCTGACATTGTTCTTACAGAACCTGGGTTGAGTGTGATCATAAGTGCTGTTTTAACTAGCCGTGCAATATTCCAGAGAATGAAAAACTACACAGTAATTCACAACTACTAAAATATCATAGACAAACACTGATCTCTTGAGTGTAACTAATTGTTTTTTCCTTTCCCTTCTTTGCAGATATATGCTGTATCTATCACTATACGTATTGTGGTAAGCTATGCTTTCAAAATGAATTAGTGCATATGGAATATCAGCTACAATCGACCTCATCATCAACCTTTCTTATATTAAATGTAATTTGAATTGCAGCTAGGTTTTATGTTACTCACTTGCTTTTGGGAATTTGACTTTCCTCCCTTCATGGTTCTTGTCATCGCAATTCTCAATGATGGTAATATGAACTTTATTTCACTATTTTGAGAAATTCTTAGATAGATTTAGAGGTAGACCAAAATGGAAATATATACATAAGTACGTACATATATATGTCAGAAGTAACTCCCACTACAAAATATATTAATATACTTATCTAACATTGAACTACCTAAATATTTCTCAAAGTATCTCAATCTCATTATAATTTGACACTTGACAGCCTCTACATTACTTCACCATTTTTCTTGTCCTTTGACTGGTTGGCATCCTTGTAGGTACCATCATGACAATTTCAAAAGATAGGGTCAAACCTTCTCCAATTCCTGATAGTTGGAAGCTAAGTGAAATTTTTGCCACTGGGATTGTCCTTGGAAGCTATCTCGCTCTAATGACAGTCATATTCTTCTGGGCAGCATATGAAACTAACTTCTTTCCTGTAAGGCTCTGTTCATGGGTCAGGCCTGGGCCTAAGCCCATTGGACTTTATCTATATGGGTTTAGGCCCAAGTCCTGGCTCATCTAATTCTTGCTCATTGTCACAATTCATTTTTGTGACTTGTGATATGATATTATTCTTGTGTAGGACCATTTTAATGTGAGAAACTTCAATTCACATAGTCATAACATGTCTGATTATACTGTCTCTACTGAGCTGAAAGAGATGCTGGGATCTGCCGTGTACCTTCAAGTTAGCACAATCAGTCAGGCCTTAATTTTTGTGACTCGCTCTAGAGGATGGTCCTACACGGAAAGGCCTGGCCTTTTGCTTGTTATTGCCTTCATTGTTGCTCAGCTGGTACTGCTTTTATTGATCTTCTTGTTTTACTTCACATTTACTTTTTGATTGAAGTAGCATAACATTTTTGCTTGGAATTTCATTACATAAGTGATGCAGTGTGAAAAGATATTTTTATTATTTATTTTATTATGAAATGTAATTATTATTTGATAATTAGAATTTGTAATTAGGCAATTAGTATAATTAGAGATTTTAATCATTGTTATTTTCTCTACAGATTGCAACCATTATATCTGCCACTGCCACTTGGAAAACTGCTGGAATAAGAAGCATAGGTTGGGGTTGGACTGGAGTCATTTGGTTGTTCAATATTGTAACTTATGTATTTTTGGATCCTTTAAAATTTGTTGTTCGATACGCTTTAAGTGGAAGGGCTTGGAATCTGGTGGTAGACCAAAGAGTAAGTATGATTAAATTTTTTATACAAATGATTGCTCAAATGGATACTGAGAAGCATGACAAATTTGACCTAACAAAATCAAATATACCAAATGATTTCCTATAATTTGTTGGACACAATGATTAGTGCTAAGATGAATTCTTGTTTATGAAACTTACAGACTGCATTCACCAACAAGAATGACTTTGGTAGAGAAGCTCGAGAGGCAGCATGGGCTGCTGAACAGAGAACCCTACATGGCCTCCAATCTGCTGAGACAACGATGTTCTCAGAGAAGCAAACATTCAGGGAAATAAGCATAGTGGCAGAAGAGGCTAAGAAGCGAGCGGAGATAGCAAGGTCAATTATTACCTTCTTTTTAGTAAAATGCTTTGGCCTCTTCTATATTTAGCGTTGAATACTTTTACTGGTTTATAATGTTTTAATTAATGATTGTGTTAAATACCACTTCAAAAGACGGAGTAGTCTATATATATATATATATAAAAGGACTAAAATCAAAGGGACTTCAAATAATTTACTCAGTTTTTGGTTATATTTTTTTCATCTTAATTTGTTAATTTTTTTTTTTTAATATTTTTGCTTTCCATGCAGGTTGAGAGAGCTTCACACTCTCAAAGGCAAAGTTGAATCATTTGCTAAGCTAAGGGGTTTTGACATTGATGCCATCAACGGGCACTACACGGTCTAAAAGGCATCTTAGAAATTTTCTAGCCCCTGGTGGCTATAATTTGGTCATTTTAGGCACAATAGTCCCCCTTACACAAATTACTTGCTGGATTTTCGTCTTCTCTTCTCTGTTTTTCTATCAATCTTGGTCTTCTCTAACTTTTCCCCATTTTTTCTATCAATACACTGTCATTACGGGAAAAGGATTTTAAAGTTCAATATATATATATATATATATATATTATATACCCATGTAAAACCATTAGTTTTGGTTACTCAAACATTAATAGACCATGTGGTCTTAATGTGTCAACTAGATGAATTAACAAGCAACAAAATCTGAAAAATGTCCAATAAAGCACCAAATAACGAAGAGAATATAATAATTAAATTTGAAAACCTACCTTTAATGTGAAGACTAAAATTCATGAGACCACGTTCAGAGAATAATCGACCAATAAAGTTGATGAATACACCAATCACTACTAGAAAAAGGCAAAAATGTCCTCCCCCATTCAAATCATTCAAAATGGATGAGTTTTGAATTTCATCGTGAAATAGAAAAGTTCAATGAACTCTATTTCATCATCCTTGTATTTTATTCATCACTAACAACTAGATACACTAGAGCTGAAACACCTGACTTCACAACAAAAGCAAGAAAACTCATTGCGTTTTAAAACAAAAGATGATGAAAGCAACGTACAAGAATATAAAGGAAAGATGTACAGGGCAGTGAGAACAAGGACACCTTAAATTACTTCATACAGTTATAAAAATCTAAAGAAGATGAGTCCAGTAAGTTGAACAGTCTTCCGCCAATTCATCCCCGATCCTGCAAATAGAGAATTATAGATATCATGGAAAAAAATGTCGACAAATTTCAATTCCACATTCGCATATGTTTTTATCTCCACTAAAGTCAGCCTAAATAGAGAATTGTAAACTCAGTCATTACATATAATAAGCCCATGTGAAAGCAGAAGCCTGCTGAGTGTTGATTTTTCATTAGCCATACATTTTTGTGACTGCAGTTATACTCCAACAACATTAGAGAAATCTCCAATTAAGTTTCTTTGCATAGGAAAAAAACTTTCTAAAGGTTAAAAAACATTTCATGATTATCATTTACAAGAACTGACTGGGACATCATCACATGAATAGAACACAAGGTTCACAATATGCAGTCAAAAGTTTTTGTTTTCTGCAACTTTAAAACAGATACTACTTGAAATGGTAGTAATTTATGACAGTCACTAAACAACCAGAAAAGTTGAACCAGCAAAAACTTACCAACCCTCACACCCCAAAATCATTTTGCTAACACCATCATCTGTGAGAACAACTATTGCAAGATAAGGAATAAAGATATATTAAAAGAGAAAAGTTCTTGAGAGATAAAACTTTAATGTTTGGAATCTGAAAGAGAATAATTAAATTCCAGTATAATTATGAAAATATCAAACTGTTATTGCTTGAAAGAAAGCTGCTCAAAGAAAAAGATTTTGTATAAATTTCAGATACAAATAGTTGCTAAAACCAATCTAACGGTTCTCTGTTAGTATTTACCTCCAATATAGTTTTAGCTTCATCATTAAATGTTTTGCAAAGTATTTCATAACTCTTCTCAATCCCTATCTGCACAAGAAGGTATACATAACTCAACTTTTAAAAATAGAAAATAAATTTGGAGATTATTGTCCCATTACAACAGAAAAGTAATAATATACCACTGAATTAACTCTTGAAGGTGAGACAGTTGATATGATATATCTGCAGCACATAAATATCTATTCAATCAATTAAATAGAACACAAACATAATAGAGGGAAGCACCAAGAATTATAACTACAAAATCTAGTTAGAAATGGTTAAGATTCAACTTGGCATTATAACAAAAATCTAGAAAAGATATTAGAACTTGTATAGGTTCGCACATGGATGGGATAGTTCCAAATGATGTCATCCAAAGCAAATGTCATGTAACAGAAAAAAATCACATAATTTGCAAAGATATCTATTATTACAAGATGCAAAGTGAAATGCAATGACATGTGATTGCTTGAGTTAACATACACTTGCATAGCTGTAAGTCTATATGGAATATCGTTATTTGTCAACCTTTGTGACTTAATATTAGTCAGCCACTATCCTTGACAGCTCATAAATCTCTAAAGCTATCAGCACATTTTTTTTTTCCTCAAGAGTCAAAACTGGTCCAGCATCATTAGTCAAGCAGTCATGTTCTACATCAAACCAGTTCAGACTACAGAATGCCAAACCACAATGAAACTAAACAATCAAATTACAAATTCATGTTTGCTCTCCCATATACCCAACCATAAAATAATAATAATAATAATAAATAAATAAAAAGCTATGTTTAAATGGAATGTTTCAAGGTGGAAATACAATTCATGCAGCCAACAAGAACTGGTATTATGATATAACCAACAAACAGATCACTCTTTTTCTGGAATTCTGTTCAAAATTGGCGTGTAGTATCTCCATAAAGGAAAATAATTTGATGAAGGCATACATAAGTCCATATTTTACCTCAGCTTACTTATATAGAAATTCATAGCCAAGATGTTTGCTTTTTGAACAGTTAGCATGACAGCACCCATGCAGTTCTGCATTTAGACAAAGAAAGTAAATCACAGACTGCATTCCTGGCAAAATCTTGTTCATTAAAAACTCATAAGCTGATCAAGAAAAAAGCCTACATATTGACATCATGTACAAAGTCCAGATAGAAAATACAAGCAAACATTGAATATATATATATATATATGTAGGGAGAGAGAGAGAGAGAGTTTCTTCTAAGATTCTAATTTTAAACAGTCCATCATTTTCATTCTTACTAGTATTGTCCTTTGCAGCACAGAAAAACTTCTGTGTTTTGATCACAATCAATTAGATGAGAAAAAGAACCAGTACCTTGTGAGCTATAAGCTCGATTAATTGCATTAGAAACTTCCCCAGTCCTTTCCCCTGGACATGAGGCTCAAGCTGTAATTCATACACATAAAGCACTGGTATCTCTTCTTCAATAATAAATCTGTACTGTACAAATCCAACCAAGGGACCACCATTTTCTAAACAACTAGTTGAAGTAGTTGAAGTTATTTCTGCAGTTAGCATCGTTGTCATCTTATTAGCATTTGTGTTGTCAACCTTGTGCACAAATATATAACATGCTTCTGGAGCAACCATTTCTCTGCGCTTCACCTTCTCTTCCACTTGCCATTCAGATCCATAAGGACCTTCCATGTTCAGCTGCAGTTTTAGGAAAGACAAGTCAAAAACATTGATCCTTTCCTCTCTTCCTCTCTGTTTTCTAATGAATAAGCTAGGGTAACGTTGGACCAAAAGAAAAGCAAAAAGAAGACAGTGTCAGGAACAGAAGGAAAAATGACATATTTTCATCATTATTATAGTAGTTTCAATGAATAAAAAGGGGACCCGACGGGGGAGGGTGTTTAGTTATCTACTCCTACCTTGAGGAGATTCTGAATGTAGTGCTTAACAGGAATGGATAGTTTATCTCCACGTCCAGGCGCCAAATATACATAGAGACCTAGAAATCATATTGACATGGCAGGGCAATTAGAAGCAACAAAATTATCAAAGTGAGAAACTTTTCCAGGAGATGAGGAATTGTAACTATGGAAACTACCATTTATCAAACATAGGAATTAAAGAAGATTGCAACTAAAGCGATAATTTGATCACTTTTACCTGAATATATATCACTTATATTTTCCTTCGGAAATCTACAAGCTAGGAAAACTCCTAGTAAACATATTTCCAATTTAAGAAGAAATAATTATTCAAATATGAAAAGAGTAGTTAAATGTTCAAAGCTAAGTCAATTGTAAACATAGCTTCATTAACCACTCTTTCCAGAATTTGGTCAGTAATTTTGTTGCCTGGTTGAAACTTGAAAGCGCCCAGAATTTCCTATTTCACAATTCTCCCAATTTACTACGAACAGTTCATTTACAATACAAGGAAACTTCACCATAAATTGACACAAAATATATCCGTATGATTGCGTCTCCAAATTGTGGTATTAATAAAATTCCAATAAGCTTACCATTTCTGTCGTAATGGCGAAAGGAACGGAAAGAATCAAGATGATCCTTCTCAACATATGCTGCTTTGATGAGTTCTTCATTGGCTTTCTTCTTGGCGAGTATCTACAAAATGGACCATGATTTTCAAAACCAGCCCAGATATTGAAATGGGTGAAAGCTCAATGATGGATTTACCTCTCTGCGTTTGGCCATCTTTACCGAAATGACACTGTGATCATCGCTTCGACTCCATAGCTGCTCCGCACTGGATGCCCAAATAGCAGTTAGTGAGAACTCATTTGCTTGTTTATAGTACACAGATCAGGATTCAGGACCAAAAACCACAAAGATTGAGTTCTCATGTGCCAAGTCCAGAGCAACTGAACAACATAGTAAAAGTTGGAGTAAATTATTATTTTATTCTATTAAAAATTTAATTTTTTTTAATTTAATCTCTAAATAATAAAAATATCTCATTTAACTTTTAAAAAATATATTATGTTATAATATATTTATATATTATGTATCATTAATTAAGACAATTAAATTTATTGGCTTGACATAAATAAAAGATAACATGATAGTTAACTACTATCATCTAATTTTATATGGTAGCTAACTACTATATCATCTAATTTATATGATGGTAGTTAACTACTATATTATGATTTGATAGGTGGCTACTTGAAAGAAAGCTCCTTAGAGCATGGGTTTTGAATATGTATTGGTCATTGACTTGATGAGGCGTTAAGGTCATCAAATAATTGGTTTAATTGTCAAGTTATTAAAAAAATTAGTTAAATTGATAAATTAATAAATAATTTTTTTTGTTATTTTAAAATTACATGCATCATTAAATAAAAATATCAAATTATGAATTTAGTAAACTCTAAGTTATAACGATATAATTTAAAATAAACTAAAGTTAGCTTTAAATTTATTTCTTATTTAAAATTAAACATTGAATACATAATTAAGTATTAAAAAAATATTAGAGTTACTACAAATTATAATATTTAACTATTTCTCATATGAAAAGCAACAAATCACAAAATCATAAAAAATAATAAAAATTAAGC
This sequence comes from Senna siamea, assembly GCA_031216115.1. Classification (NCBI taxonomy): domain Eukaryota; kingdom Viridiplantae; phylum Streptophyta; class Magnoliopsida; order Fabales; family Fabaceae; genus Senna; species Senna siamea. The sequence continues at coordinate 15,446,449 of CM062357.1, forward strand.
ATTATAAGTAATGAACTAGTTTTAGGATTATTCATTGCATGTGAGAAACAAGTATAAATGTAGCATCATATAAGAATAATATCATAATTCACCAAAGTTAAGAATTTTTTTTTTAAAAAAAAGTGGATCGGGTTACTCGGTTAATTAAAGGATTAGACTTATATATAGCTTCTTATATCTTTGCTATTAAATCCTTTATTTTGAAAACTTTTTTAAAAAAGAATCAATCACGGGAATGATGATGTATAAATCATACGTGTTAGTCTCTTATTGAAGAATCTGATAGTAAAGATATAAAAACTGCACTTAAGTTTTTTCATTAATTAAAAATTGGGGGGGTCAATCCTGATTATCATCAAGTCGATTGCAAAACAATTTAAATAATTGATCAAAATCAATTTAGTGGGTGGTTCAATAGTTCGACCGACCGGGTCAGTTTGAGTCCCAAAACTATGCCTTAGAGGCCCGAAAAGTAACCAACTATCAAGCTAGAATCTAGTTTACTTATTAGAATAGGGGACCATTTTGCTTCCTTGATCTGCAATGTTTCAACCCTTGATGAGGCATTTTCCTACAAATAGTGTTTCTTATCGATTTTAGGGTTAACATATATTCATATAGTATAGTTTCCTTTCTTGGCTAGATCTCCACACCAATTTAGATAGGAATGCAAGATTTTTTTTTTCTTTGGTTTTCATTATGGCGGAGCCTTCTTAGGATTTAACTTTACACACTTGATTCCAATTAACCCAGTGGATTTTTCTTTTTTTAGTAGTTAGTCCTTAATAGTAATCAAATGCAAGCAAGTCAGAAGAAGTCTAGAAGCTTCCAAAAGAATCAAGTTAGTCAAAGTTACTTGAGTCAATCAAAAGATAGTTAGGATTAGTTGAGTTAGTTAGTCGAAGTAAAGCTCCTATATAGCTTGTACAAAATCTTTATATGTATATGTATATATGTGTATGTATGTATATATATATATATCTCTCTCTTTATATGATCAATAATATATGGAACTCATTTCCTTATATATGAATCATCTTCATTTGTCTTCTTTCTCTCTAAATCTTAGCATGGTATTAGAGTTACACAACACAGAGATGGAGAACGACAATATGAATCATTTAAACACAATATCTCTGGCACCCTCAAGATCAGCTTCTTCTTCTTCCTTTGTAATTTTGTTCAGTCATCTTATCATAATGAAGCTGAGCAAGAAAAACTTCCTACTATGGAAGAAATAGGTTTTGGCAACAATTCAAGGACACAAACTGGATCGATTTATTGAGAGAGGAGATCTGATGCTAGTAAAATTTGAATCTGTCGAAGATGAACAGATTGAGAAATTTAGTGATGCTTATCTTGTATGCAAGAAGTAGGATCAACCCCTACTTTCTTGGCTTCTCTCCTCCGTGACAGAAGAGATTATGACTCGACTAGTAGGATGTGAGAATTCATCTAAAGTGTGGAGTAAGATACTCAAATTTTTTGCAACATAAACTCATGTCAAAATTCACCAATTTAGAAGTGAACTCAAAAGCACAAAGAAAGGCACCAAACCATTAAATGAATACCTACTCAAAATTAAGGCTATTGTTGATGCTTGAAGGTCTCTCTGATAAGTATGATCCATTTATCTCTACTATAAACTCCAAAAAAGATGCCTACTCACTATTTGAAATTAAAGCACTTCTCCTAGCTCAAGAGTCTAGGATTGAGAAAAAGAATACAATGACATAAACTATGTAAGCTAATTTTGCAAATGTTGACTCAAAGGATAAAGGATCAAGTGGCAAAAATATGAACTATTCTAGAAACACCCATGGAGGTTCAAGAGGAGGAAGGCAAGGACAAGGACGGTTTAGAGGAAGAAAAAGGTATTATAACAATGGAAATAGGAACTATGTAGTATTTCAATTTTGTAACAAGCCAAGGCGTTTGTGATGTAATGCATAATTTTCAACCTAGCTTCTCCAATCATACTCAACAAAGGCAATTTAAGCCCAATGCACATATGGCAGTAATGGTAGCAAGTCTAGAAACTATGTTTAACTCCAATTGGTATCTTAATTTGAGTGCCACCAACCACGCCACACCTAACTACAATAATCTAATAGAGAAAGCTGATTACACTGGATTTGAACATCTCCATTTTGGAAACAGTTCAGGTTTGCCTATAAATCATGTTGGATATTCTTGCATTTCTTCTCCTTTCAAACCTAATGTCTCTCTTCAATTAAAAGACCAATTGCATATCCATAATATTACAAGGAATTTGGTGAGTGTGTCTCGATTTGCTAAAGATAATGATGTATATTTTAAGTTTCGTCCCTCATTTTGTCTTGTCAAATCACAAGTTACCAAGGAAACTTTGCTCCAAGGAACCATTAGGTAGGATGGCCTCTACTAATTTGACCCATTCTACCTAAAACATCTATCATATCATTTTATTAAAAGCAACTACTGTACTGACAAACTTTCTTCAATGCTCAATGTCCATTGTAACTTAGCTACTTTTATTATTTTTTCCAATTCTGTTACAGAATGTGAGCTACGACATTGCCAACTTGGGCATCCACATTCTAGTGTTATAATTAAGGTACTAGAAAAGTGTAATGTACCAATCAAAAATAAAACATAAATTTCAAATTCTTGTGCTTGTTGTTATGGAAAATGTCATTAGCTCCAATATTTTCCTTCTAGTTCTACTTTACAGTGTACCTTTAGAACTTATTTTCATGACTTGTGGGGATGTGCCCCCATTAAGTCTTCCCAAGGGTATACCTATTATATTACCTTTGTTGATGCTCACTTTAAGAATACTTGGATTTATCTCCTTAAAAAGAAATCTAATACATTTTTTATTTTTATGCAATTTAAGTCCGTGGCTGAATTGCAATTAAATGCCAAAACAAAGCACTCCAATTTGATTAGGGTGGAGAGTTTCACACTTTTTCTCCTTATTTATTAAAATAGGATATTTTACATAGAAAATCTTGTCCTTATGCTCACTCTCAAAATGGTAGTGTTGAAATAAAACATAGGCATATAGTTGAAATTGGTTTAACTCTCCTAGCTGAAGCCTCAATGCCTCTTAAATTTTGGGACGAGGTGTTTCTCATAGCTATTAGTCTCATTAATTGGTTACCTTTTGTAACCCTTAATGGAATTTCACCCTTTAAGAAGCTATATAATACACCACCATATTACAAATAATTAAATGTCTTCGGCAATGCATGTTACTCATCATTGAGATACTATAATTCACATAAATTGTAGTTTTATTCTATTGAATGGACCTTTATAGGCTATTCTCAATAGCATAAAGGATTTTGTTGCCTAGCACCAATTGACAAAATCTACATCTCAAGAGATGTTATCTTTAATGAAAATATGTTTCCTTTCCAAAACATCAAGCCCTTTATTACTATCCCTCAAAATTCATTACACCCTTCAACTACATCTCTTATTGTCCAACATGATTTGTACACTACCATTTGCAATACTTGCTCCTTCTATGACATTAGCAAGTGAAAGGAGTCCTAGCAATAGCAGTTATCATCAGAATGATACTCCAAGTTTAAATCCTACCTTGTCCAGTCATACTCCACATTCACCCAAAGAAAATTCTGATTTAATCTATCAATATCTTCACACACACTAAAAGGAAATGGGAGACATTGTATGTAATATGTTGAAGTAAAGTTCACTATGGCATTTACAATAGTAATTCTTCCCATAAGGGAAAGGTGTTTTACCTTCCAATTTTCTGTCCTTCTAGATATTTTATCGATGATTAGTTTGAAGTCCCCTTTCTTTCCCCAAGTCCTAAGATGAAATCCTAAATAGTACAAATTAGCAATTTCTCTTCTTGGAAATTCAAGAGTGTTAGGTGAAAACCAAATAAAAGATTTAGTTACAGTTGTATTCAAATTTGAACAATTATTGAATGTGTCAATTGCTCTCTTAATTGTAAGAATACTCTAATTTTCAACTTTTGCAAATAACAAAACATCATCTACAAAGAACAAGTGAGATATTAGTCGGTTGTGAATTTTTGCTGGTTCCAATGTTTATTATCAACTTTTCTTTGAATAATATTTCAAAGAACTTCTATGCATAGAATAAATAGATAAAGGGAGAGGTGGTCCCCTTTTCTAATACATTGCTTTGGGGTTAAAAAATTTATCATGCCCCCAATTATAAAGGGTATTTTATCCTAAAATAGTAAAGTTTTAGTTTTTGCTTTTGGCTAGAAACAAAAATTTTGGTTTCTAGCTTCTACTCCAAAGTTGAAAATTACTTATGATACCACTTAAAACCACTTATAATGCTTTTTTTAAGATAGATGAAAGGTTAACTGATGTCATATTAATAAATACTAATTTAACTATAACATGATAAATTGGATCATATTCAACAATAAAAAATAAAATATATCATATTTACAAATTACATAATCAAAATGCACTGCTTACAATTTTTTATGTATAATTTGTACGAAAACAAGATGGGCCCCATTGAATTTTACATGGTGGTCTCTTTTGCTTAGGTGATTAATTATAGAGGTGTTTGAATATTTGATTTGGTTTGATTTTATCTTAAAATTGAACTGAACTAATATAATCAACTTTCAAGATGAGTAGACCTTATCAATTTTATTTTTAGTTGGTTTGATTCGACTTTGGAATAATTTTGGTTCATATTTACTTGACGTTTTCATTTTGAAATATATTAAATAAAAATCTAACTTATTTACATATTTTATATATTTATAAAGTCTAAAATAATAATTTAAAAATAGTTTTTAAAGGTTCAAAACTATAATAATATTATATTAAATAATCCAATCCTAAATTTTTAAATCAAGATTCTAACAATATTAATAAGTAATAAAAATCTTAGAACTAACTAATTATATTATCTAATAAAATCACATCAAATATTCTTATGTCTCAAAGCATCAATATATCTTTATAATTATTTAGAGAAGTATAAATAAAATAACAACTACATAATATAATTATAAAAAGATTTTTTAATTTTTACTATTAAAAGGTATATATACACACACAAATAATTCAGTTTGGTTTGATTAAAATCAAACGAAAAAACTATAAACTAACAATGAAACCAAACCATTTGATTTTAGCATTTTTGAAAATCAAAACATTTCTTTTTAATTTTGGTTTGATTTGGTTTAGTTTAAACACCCTAATTAATTGCATAAAAAATCTTCATGACCTGTGCGGTAGTATAAGCATTATGGATTGAGATTCTCTTATGTGAAAAAATAACATAAAATTATTATATGATGAGAGAGATAGACATATAATGAGAATATATCATTTACTCATGGTCTCTATTATATGAGTGAGACTTATCACTCAATTAATTTTGTGTCGATTTTTCTTATCACATAATATCGTTATATTATTTTCTCACATTAAAAGATATTAATTCTAAATATTATCTAGTATGTCTTACGATTAAGAAAGCATACAAGATTTTAATTATCAAAACTAAAAAAATAGTAGTATAATAGTGAAATTTTTTTATAAAGAAAAAAAATTCAAATTTATTAATATGCAAAATATAGTTACTACTAAAAATAGTATATGTGAAAATTTTAATGAGATATATAAAAAATTTAGAATTTTTGTCTATATAAAATTGTGAGCACCCCATTTTGTATGGATAAAAAAAAATTAAATTTGACCTAAAAATTAAAATAGGCTCAAACATTAAAAATAAAATTATGGCCTAATGAAACACAAAAATAATTTTTATTAATAGAAAATATATTGAAAGAAAGTAAATATAATTTTTAAACCAAGTATAATTTAACTAAATTGATAAAAACATCTTTTATGTCTTTAAACTTTACATTGATTTTAAATTTTGTTCTTAAAGTTTCGAATTACAATCGATTTCATCGCATGACTTAACTCTATCCAAATTGTTAACAAAAAAATGATGATTATAATGTTGTGTTTAGAAGAAAATGTGAAGTTGCTATTAAAACCGTTCAAGTCATATATGAACTATATATTGCAGTCTCAATTAAAGAATTTTTTCATATCTGATAGTAATTAAGTGAGAGTAAAATTGATGTAATTTGAAAATATATGTTTTTATTTAATATTTGAATGTTGTCAAAATTTTGTTTATATTCTTAAAATTTAATATCAAAATTTTAGAGACAAAATTGACTTAAAAAACTTTTAAAGACAAAATTAAAAATCAATATTAAATTTGAGAACATAAAAAATATTTTTTATTAACTAAATTTAAATATGTAATTTAATTTTTTTAAAAAAATTAAGGAAAAATACACTTTATCCAACACATCATTCACTTACACTTTAATTTATAACAAATCACTCATCAAAACTATTTTTTACTTTTTGAAATCAAACTCATCTAAACTAAAAATATTGAATTTATTATCTAAGCTAAATTGATCAAGCACATGTTTCTTTTTATTCCCCAATCTTCTTTTGCATCCAGCAACATATAAAAATACATGATTTGAAATTGAATACAATAGAAATACATGCTTTAGAATTTGAATTCTTTAAGATCAATAGATCAAGTATTGAATTTTAATAACTTTTGTATGGATAGCGATGACTTCTATATTTGGTAACTAGGTGCTTTGGGCGTGAAAAAATTAGATCAGAGAAAGATAAAAAATACATCATGTAGTGTTTGTTAAATTAAATTCTATAGATAATAATTTTAATATTTTAGATAAATAATTTATTGAAAATGAATAATATATTATATAGAGAGGAGTTAAAATGTATTACGGCGCCACTTTTGCTCACGGACGAAACTCTCTTGAACACGGAGGCAGAGCAAAACGAAGAAAGAAGAACTGACTACGATTTCATCTTCTTCTATCGTCGCAGCAACCTTCATCATCACAGCATCGGCCCAGAACGCGTTGGAAGAGTTGGGAGGCCGAAACACCACGAGCAGAAAACAGAGTAGGCGAAGAGAAGAGAGAATCGGAGTTGCTTACCGTGACTGGAGGGGAACGAACCACAAGCCATTGAGACTCCAAAGGCCGTCGTCCACCGCTGCCACCGTCGCACGAACACTGCTTGCCGCTGCCACCGTGAATCCCGCCGTCATCCGCCATTGGTAGCCATCCAGTTCATTCCGGCAAGTTTGTGGTTGCCCGTGAAGGTAATTTGTCGAACCCCATTTGCATTTTTTTTCTCTTCTTGCCGTTTGGGTGCTGATTAAACAACTATGTCTGATTGAGTTTGATGAAGGTGATTGGAATTATAAGAACAGTGATTATATATGCCTTTAATGGTTTTTAGGATGCTTGATTTTATTTTTTCTCTCCATTGCAAATCCGACGCCCCTGTCCCAAGCCTTGCGTTTTGTTTCTGTTCTCTATCAGTTTCGTTGTCACTTCTCAGTTCACTATACCAATCTCCCTCTACCCCTCGATCATCATGGCAGCGCCCGAATAGTGATAGCAAAGACTCATTATTTCTGTCATTTTCTTTAATTAGTTCAGTTTAATTTTTCCTTTTCTAACCATCTTGGTTGTGCAAGATTTAATTTGTGATTCTCTGTTCATTTTGTGCTTTTATTTCTCTCTTCTATTATTTTCTCTGTTGTTTTTTTCTTTTTGGTTTTGTTGTGTTTCGTTTGGGTTTGGATAATGGATGTAGGATCTCTCAGTTCTTCCTCAAATTTGAAAGCACAGTGTCGGTCGGGGGTTTGTGGATTGCAAGGTTGGTAGGATTTATATATATATATTTTTGGGTAGGCTAGAAACTGCTTGTTTTGTATTCTCCTCCATGGTGTTTTCGAAGCCCCTTGTTTTGGAAGTTTGCATTTTGATATTGTGAGTTTATGAGGCTGTTGATTCTTTTTTTTTTTTTATCTTTTGTATTGAATTTGGAAGTAGTATTGCTAATATTTTTGGCTTCCATCATGTTGTTTTGGTTGGTTTCCACTCTTTCCCCATACTGATGAAGACAAATGTTAAATTTCCCTCTACTTTCCTTTTGCTAATAACTATCAACCTGATTGTTATAAAATAATGTGAGCGCACACAAGCAACATGAAGACACAAATAGAGGGAGAAAGGAGAAAGAGAAAAAGGAAAGGACGGGAATTCACCGATGAATATATGGCAAGATATCAACTGCACGTTAAGACTTCAAAGCACATATACCAATGTATGGCCTCCACATATAACATTTGTTTTCTTTGCCTCAAAACAAAAAATACATAATATGATGGAATTATAAATAACTTGAAAGGATATGACTTTAAAAATGGAAAGTTGCATTTTGAAAGGTTGGCTTTAAAACGATATGACAAAAAATACATAATATGATGAAATTATAAACAACTCGAAAAGATATGACTTTAGAAATAGGAAGTTAAATTTTGAAAGAGTAAAAAATTCAGTATATTTGCAGAAATTCTGTAGAGAGTAAAAAATGCTAGAGATGTCATTCATACTCATTCTGAATTGTGTATTGTGAATTGTGATTGTAGAGTCTCTTCACTCCTCTGCCAAAACAATGTCAGAACAGGAACAAGATCGACCCGTGTGGACTACAAAAGAAAGAAAATGCTTGTACCTTCTTCAAGGGAACAACACCATGGCTTCTCTACTCCAAATCCACGCCTTCATGCTTCGAAACACCCTCGACACCAACCTCCATCTCTTCACCAAATTCATCTCAGCTTGCGCCTCCCTCGCCCTTGTCGCTTCTTCTTCACGCCATAACCCACTTTCTATAATTCGACATGCTCGTCGCGTTTTTGATCGAAGGCCCTACATAGATGACCAATTCTTATGTAATACCATGATCTCTGCCCATTCAGCTTTGCATCAGTCTGTTGAGTCTTTCATTCTATATAGAGATCTTATGAGGAAGACGGGTTTCACTCCCGATAATTACACCTTTACCACTTTGGCAAAGTGTTGTACCATGAGTATGGCAGTTAAAGAAGGTGAAGAGATACACGGTGGTGTTGTGAAATCTGGGTTTTGCTCAGATTTGTATGTATCGACGGCTCTGGTTGATATGTATGTCAAGTTTGGGGTTATGGGTAGTGCACGTAAGGTGTTTGATGAAATGATTGAGAGAAGTGAAGTGTCATGGACAGCTCTTCTTGTTGGGTATGCGAGGTGTGGAGATATGGATGAAGCAGGGAAGCTTTTTGATCAGATACCTAAAAAAGATAGTGCTGCATTTAATGCAATGATTGATGGTTATGTAAAATTGGGGACTATGGGTTTGGCTCAGGATTTGTTTGACAAAACACCTAATAAAAATGTAATTTCTTGGACTAGTATGATCTCTGGGTATTGCTGTAATGGTGATGTTGAATCTGCTAGGTTGATGTTTGATGATATGCCTGAGAAGAATGAGTTCACTTGGAATGCAATGATAGGTGGATACTGCCAAAATAAACAACCCCATAAAGCTTTAGAATTGTTTTATGAAATGCAGTCAAGCACATCAGTGGAACCAAATGAAATCACCATTGTTAGCATCCTTCCTGCTATAGCTGACTTGGGTGCTTTGGACTTGGGGGTTTGGATTCACAAGTATTGCCAGAGTAAGAAGCTTGATAAATCTGTTAATGTGTGCACTGCACTTATCGATATGTATGCAAAATGTGGTGAAATTACAAAAGCCAAATTACTTTTCAATGAAATCCCTGAAAAAGGACTTGCTTCCTGGAATGCTTTGATAAATGGTTTTGCAACCAATGGTGCTGCAAAGGAGGCTCTGGAGTTATTTGCAGTGATGTTTGAGAAGGGAATAAAGCCAAATGAGGTAACAATGATAGGTATATTGTCTGCTTGCAACCATTGTGGTCTGGTGGAGGAAGGAAAAAGATGGTTCAAAGCAATTGAGAAATTCGGCCTTACTCCACAAATTGAACATTATGGTTGTATGATTGATCTATTAGGAAGGGCAGGATGCTTGGATGAGGCTGAAAAACTAATTGAAAGCATGCCTTACAATGCCAATGGGATAATTTTAAGTTCTTTTCTATTTGCATGTGGGTACTTCAAAGATGTCGCAAGGGCTGAAAGAATACTAAAAGAGGGCGTGAAAAGAGAGCCTGCAACGAGTGGTGGAGACTTTGTGATGTTAAGGAATCTGTATGCAACAGAGCAAAGGTGGAATGATATGGAAGATGTGAAACAAATGATGAAGTATAGTGGGTCAAGTAAAGAGGTTGGTTGCAGTGTAATTGGAGTTGACAATAACTTTATGGAGTTTGTGGCTGGTGATTACTTCCATCCGCATCAAGAAATTATTCACTTAACCTTGGGACAATTATGGAAGCACATGAAGCTAGAAATGATCTAACACATCAATACTTTAAAAATAGAGTTTGTTTTTTTGTATCAAATACAACCCAACATAACATTTCAAGTTGCATTTCAATGCCTTTTAGGAGCTATAGAAAAGAAACATACAAAATGGAAGCGAGAATTGGGGAAGGCACGAGAAGATATGTTACTTCTTAGTATAGTGATATATTGAGGAGAATAACAAATTTTCAATTCAAAGGATTGTTGTACAGATTTAAATCGCAATTAGTTTTATTTAGTGATAACTACTCAATTAGGTCTTAATTATCAAGGATCTCTTCGAGGAGGAATGTCCACCAACTAATCCTCAGGTTACTTCTTAGTTACTACCATGATCCATTGAAATTTTTATGTTCATGGCCATAGCCCGTAGCCAAGCTAGTGAGAAAATTAGTGAGACATGGGGTTGCAAGATTCACCGAAGCTATAAACATTTGGATATTAGCAGTTTTTTTATTTAAAGCAGTTAATGGAGACTACCATTTTTTTTTTAACTGTTGGAAATAAATTAAGAAAAATTAGTAATTATCATTTATCCCTCTTGGTTTGTCCGATGATCAATTTGTCCCTTATAATGTAAAGTGTTTTATTTAACTTTCTTATAATTTATTTTGTTAGCACTTAATTTTAAGTCATAAAGAGACAAAGTGAGTTTGCAACGGGAATTATAATTTATCCAAAATTAGTAATACTAATGTCAATTTTGGATCATGTAGAAACACCTACTTTAATGTAAAAAATAAAAAACTAACTCTCAATTTTTCTTTAGAAGATGTGTAACAAAAGATAAATTATAGTTGCACTAATTATTTTTAAAATATCCTTATATTTATATCATATTGCCGGTACCAAATATATTTTTGAGAGTAAAATAATTTACCCTAATAATTATTATTTTTTACCAATTTCTAATAAGAAAATCATTTAATGATTATAGTATTCAAATAACGTAGATATTTATTTAATACTTAATGTTGGAACATGTTTAAATAATTGTTGTTTGATTAATGGAAAATAGTTTCAACAAATAAGGCTATTAATCTTAATATGTTCAGCCTTTACAAATATTGAAATAGGTTTAATGTTTTTTGGTCAATAATTTAATAAAAGGCCTAAATCTTGTTTAAAGCCCGCTAGACAAAAGAAAGCCTTCTTCAAAGTTTTAAAATGGTTGAACGCCAAAATTTAAACCTCTTTAAAACAAATATTACAAGTCTAAAAACATTAGGTAGACTCTACTCCAGGTAATAGAAGACAACAGGCTAAAGAAATAGACTCCACCAGAGTGCAGCAGTATAGCAAAGCAAAAAGAAAATTAGCAAGGAAGCATTAGAGGTTGCAGCATACTATCAAGGAGAAAAAGAGAAAGGAACATGTCTTAATGCCAAAAATAAGTTTGCCCAACATCCTTCTTTTGGAAAGCCACAAGTCTAATGGACACAAAGGATATAATAACTGCTGGTCAACTTACATTAACCTAGACGTCTTCAAGGAGCTAAACAAAGTCAACCCTGAGCAAAGGAGTGTTCATGACTAGCATGACTCATGACATTTATTGGTACATTTGATAAAGGCTTCAACGGTTATTTTTGAAAAATTTTAAATAGAGTTGGATGGAAAGCATTAAAAAAGAGGAGTTATGATATTAAGCTAAGCATTGAAGTTTATACTCTTCCCTTTCCAATTATACGTTAGAAAGTATTAATTGCTCTTAATGAGTTATTGGGTATTAATTTCTGATTGTATTTTGAGTTGAAATCCTCATCATTCCTTCTGTCTGAGAATCTGGTTAGAAATTTAAAAGGAAGAGTTAGTGAGATAGATGTTGGCTTCATTCAGTAGGCTACTGATTTAAATCAATAGAGGATTAGGGTGAGTTTTAAAAAAATACTAGGTAGAGTAAAAGCAGGTGTGCTAAGCCTTCTTTGAATTGTTAGGTGGTTTAAAAGTTAATGTATGTTGAGCTCGTGTATAAGAAAGTTTTCTAAGTGTATTTTTAATAATTACCTTATTAGTAAAATATCCTTGGTGTGTGCTTGGGGAGATGACATAGGATCAAGATTATCTTGAGTTTGAACCTCTATAAATTGTGTATGTGATTTTTCTTTTCCTTATCTTTATTATTATTAACCATATTTTCATTATAACTTTTGAGTTAAAAGTTATTGACTTGGTTCATTTTAAAAGATTGTTAAAAAAACCAACATACACCTAAAAGATTTTGAAAAAGCTTTTATCAATGAAGGAACCAATTCAACCTCCCTTTTTAGTTTATTATCTAGCTAACAATCACATATATTTTTTATGGGTTACAACTTAACTATCTTGTTTTTGAGAGACTTGGAAGTACTTTTCCTTGTATTGAAACTAAATAATATGCATTAACACAGTACTTTATTCTAAGCCTTTAAATATTCATGTTTTCTTTTTTTTTTTTAATTAATTTAAGCATGAAAACACTTATATCTAAGATCTAAATAATCTAATATATATGTAATGCTCATGCACTCATATGTCACTTAATTACCGCATAACAAAATGTAAAACATTTATTATTCAATTCTATTATTCTAACATAATACTGATACATATGTAAGACGACAAGACCAAAGATTAGGGTGTACCAAACAATTTCTCAATGTCATTATGTCTAAACTAAACCTTTTCTGTGACTCAACACAGCATCTTTTCTTGTCCCTATGTCTGCTTTCCACATAAAAGCAAGTTCCAAGTCAAGAATAAGACTTTAGATGCAAGAAAAGAATTAATATCATTCGAAGCCACTTTCATTGAACAAATAGAGATACACACTCACTTATTATATTATATATTAAGAATTATTGGGCTCTCCGAATCTCAGCTTCTGTATTTGCAAACACAAAACATGGGTATTCTCATAAGTTTCATGATCGGAAGAGGTCACCCATTTTTTTTAAAAAAAAAAAAATCTGCACTTTATAATTTAATTTATATCCTGCTGCTATATAGTCATCTCTTTGTAATTTGTAATTTTAATTTTTTTAATGTTGTTTGATTTGGCGTTACAGGACTACAATCATCAACCCAGTTGTTGAATACTGCAATGGGAAAACTCCATGATCGATTTATTGACATCAATAACTTTGATGACTTCCATGTTGCGGTTCTTGAAATCTCCAAGTAAGCACGTAGTAATTAAATTAAGAGTAAATTATATTTTTTTGAGAGAATTTAGAATTACACTATTATTTTTTTATTTTAAAAAATTACATTCTATTTTAACTAAAATACCTTTAAGTTATTATTTATATAATCAAATATATATTTGAATAAAATAAAAAATATCTTTTACTTAAAATAAAATAAATTTATTATTTTTAACTCAAAATAAAAAATAATAAAATATTATAATTTTAAAAAATATATTTTATAATAAATTATAATATTTTTAAAAATTTAATAGTGTTATTAAGGATATTTTAATTAGAATAAGTGAAATTATAAATTTTTAAATATTTCAAGAGAGGGAGTACATTTTTTAAAATAAAAAGGAAGAGAGATAATTTTAACACCTCTAAAAAAAAAAAAGGAGTGTAATTTACTCTTAAATTAAACGAGTATTTGTCTTCTGAAATTGCAATAAGGAAAGGAAAAAAAAAATAGATATAATAAATTCAAAGGATTGCAGAAACACCTTCAAGATAATTAGGGGCAGAAATTTTCTGCAATAGTGCAGCTTATTGAAGGAAACGAAAAAAGGAGCAACACCCAATTAAATAGGTTTCATCTAAACTCCATTCCTCTAATTTTCTCTTTTTCCTTTTTTCTTGTTTTATACAGGATTCATATTAAGTGATATTTGTATTTTCAAAATAAAATTTGTACATAAAAATGCAAAGCTATTTTTCTTTATTAACACAATTCAATGACATGGATCCATAATATCAGGTATGCAAAGCAGTATAATTTCAAGTACCGTTTTTTATATAATTTTAAAAATTGAATGATATTTTTTAAAAGTTTTTAATTGAAAATGTTTTCATGGAATAATACACAATTTTAATAATTTGGGTAAAATACTCTTTATATATATAAGAGATGCTCACATTACATAATTTTAAAAATTACATTCCATCTCCTAAAGGAAAGTGATTGACCCTAAAATGACAATATTTTTTTGACCAAAAACTAATAAGAAAATCACGTAACAAAATACCTACTTAAATATGACTTTCTTATCTCGTTTTCAAAGTGTTGTTTTTTATTGCACGAGTTAAACCCATTGTTCATAATAAATTTTATGCAGCACTATCAACATGGCCTTATCCGGGATGCATTATAACTATAAATATGATGTACCACCACAAGAGGAAGTAAAGGTAAGTTAAAAAAATTAAATTAATAAATAAATGAATTTGAGGCTCAAATTCATTTTTTTCCCTAGCCCAAGTGCAAATTAAATCCTAGTCAGGTTTGATCTTTAATGTCAAAACAGAATTAAGTTCAACCATACTTCCAAAGAAAAATTTTCAAAATGAATAGTCAACACATTTTCATACTTTGAGATCAAGTACTTCTATTTGAGCCAAGATAGGCTTTAGTTGATAGATTAAAATGTAAAATTCTCTCTTTTTTCTTTGATACATTCTTTAAAAACACAACCTGAATATAGCCAAACTCGCATATTTCATGCAAATAGAAAGTGTTCGAAGAATGGGAAAAGGCCAAGGAGGAAGACAAAAAGCAGATTTTCATAGACTTCATGAAGGATTATTTGAATATGAAAAAAGTTGATGGCTCTATGATGATTACTGGGATAGTAGCACCCCCAGCAGCCATGGTAGTAAAGAGAAATGTACAGAGTATACCAGTACTTAAAGTCATGAAACTCATCCCTGATGTTGTCTTTGTGCCCTCAGCTACAGTTTTGGCTCTTACAACAGTCAAACTCTACAGAAATATCATTCAGTGGAAAATGATGGTGTCTTACCTACTTCACCTTTAACTATGCATGGGACGAACATCTTATGTGTTGATAAATTTCAAGTTTGCATAATAGACTTGTTCTACAGAAGAATCAATCCACAAACTGTATTGGGATTTGCTATGTGGAGAATCATCATGGTCTGAGTTTGAGAAACAACAATCTTCATTTTCATTTTATCACTGCAAAAGAGAAAATTTTCAAGTAAATCAAGGAAAGCAACCCTTTTATTGGGAATCATCGAATAAAATGCGATAAGTTTCCTACAAAAATAATAGCGTGCTTCTCATATTCACATCATTTACAGTTAAGCTCCAATTCCTGATGTGAGAGTAAGGAAACACAACGATATGCCTGGCATTTACACGGGATGATATAAGCAGATGGCAAAATCTTAAAAGAAATTCTCAGTATCCCTAGCTGTCTTAATAATTATTCTACTAAAATTTTGCTTTAACCAGATGATATCCATCTCTGCCTATTTCAGCTTGATTTCCGCTTTCCTCTCCTCGTGTTCCTTGGAAAATTTGACTTTGAAGTAGAACAAGCTTGAATAGCAGACTGCAAAATAGGGGGAACATTCTCAGCAGCCATACCAGGTTCTGAATCTTGAATCGGGGAAATGGATTTCTGCTCCTCAACTGACTTGCCGGTTGTTTTAACAAGCTGATTTCTAGCATTTTGATGAGTATGCAGCTCTTCCTTAGCTACCTGATTATGAATTAGAACTCCATCCTTGGCCTGTACAAATAAGAAAAGGACGAGATTAGAAACAATGATCCTTCAAATATGCACAAAGAAATTGTAACAACTCTTTATCATTCCAATATGCAGCCTCGAATTTGCCGATGGAGTATCAACATTCTTGTCACTCAATTCACAATCAAATCATAATTGCACCAGAAAAGAAAAGCACACATAAGGGCATATTATATCACTAGTGTATTAACTTGAATCATAGCAGAAAGTGCTTCTATATATGATTAAAAATTTCGGGTATAACATGGCAACAGCAGGAGGATATGGAAACTAGGAAAACAAGCCAAGTAACAACATAGTAGAAATAAAAAAGATCAAAAGTATATATATATATATAGAGAGAGAGAGAGGGAGAGAGAGAGAAAGGGAGGGAGAGAACTATTGCATATATGCAGACAAGAATTTATGAACTACTTAAATTTCAAGTCCATGTGATATTAAACACAGGTACCTACATCCCAGAGTTTCTTCATTCACAATTTAAACTAATGTCTAAAGGAAGGAAGCTTGCATAAAATGATTGTATATGATATCTAAGTTTACTCAGGATTTAATCAAAATTATAATCTATTCAAACCCAATAAGCTGCACTATCATTTACTATCAGCCTTAGCCATCTTAGTTTATACAGAAAATCAACCTCCCAACCATTTTGCCCTCGAGGATTTAAAAAGCCCACAAAACTCTAAGGATGTGTTTGGGAACGAGGAAGGGAAGGGAAGTAATTAAAGAAAAAGGAAAGGAAAAATTAAAGTGATGGTTTCTCAATCTTCTAAAATTTTCTAATTTGAAGTAATTAAAATTAATAAAGTGAGAAGGTTATGGAAGGTTAACATAAAATCTTCTATTTCCTTTCCCTTCAAAATTTTAAAAACCAAACAAGGGAAAGATTACTAAATTTTCTTCCTTTCCCCTTCCCTCCATTTTCTTCCTCTCAAACCAACCCTAAAAGTCGTCTATTGAATAATGTTTTGTACATAGCGATAGATGGAACTCCATAATGATTGAATATTTCTGTATTACTCAATCATAGGTCTACAATTATGGACAATGAATTTATACACAATTTCCTATTCTAATTTTGAAAATAAATCAAATCTATAATAA
This sequence comes from Senna siamea, assembly GCA_031216115.1. Taxonomy (NCBI): domain Eukaryota; kingdom Viridiplantae; phylum Streptophyta; class Magnoliopsida; order Fabales; family Fabaceae; genus Senna; species Senna siamea. Next base: position 15,463,650 of record CM062357.1, read on the forward strand.
TTACATATTCACCCTAATAAGGTTTCTATTAATCAAGCTATCAGAATAAAAGAGCAATTAGGCCCAATAAAGATGTCACACATGCCCAGCTTGCAAATGAGCATGTGAAAAATTTGTTTGCTGAGACCTTTGGTAAATACATCAGTAAGCTGCTTTCTAACGTCACATAAACCAGACTTAGTATTTCACTAGTAACCTTCTCTTTGATAAAGTGTTCAATTTCAATGTGTTTTGTTCGATTATGCTGAACTGGATTATGAGATGTACTAATGGCAGCCTTGTTATCACAATATAAGGACAACTTCTCATTTTCCAGCAGCCTCAGTTCTTCTACTAACTTTTGTATCCACATAAGTTCACAAACTCCTTATGTCATTGCTTTGTATTCAGCTTCTGCATTGGATTTAGCAACAAAAGTTTGCTTCTTACTTCTTAAAGTAACCAAGTTTTCTCCTACAAGCCTCCAGTATCCAGATGTAGATTTTCTATCATCTAATGATCTGGCTCAATGTACATTGATAAAGGCTTCTATCTAGAGGTGAATATGTTTGGAGAAAAGCAATCTTTTCCTTGGGCTAGACTTTAGATACCGCAAGGTGTGAAAGACAATGAGATTCTCGAGGATCATGCATGAATTGACTAACCAAAATGACCGCGTAAGCTATGTCTAGTCTAGTGTGTGAGAGGTAAATAAGTTTTCAGACCAACATCTGATATCTCTCCTTATCAACTAACTTCTCAACCCCTGATTGTAGTTTGTGATTACTCTCAATAGGAGATTCTACCAATTTGCAACTTGACATGTCAATCCCTTCTAAGAGATCCAGAGTGTACTTCCTTTAAAAAATGAAGATTTCTCTTTGATCTAGCAACCTTAATTCTCAAAAAGTTTTGTAGTTTATAAAGATCTTTAGTCTCAAATTCCTATGCCAATAACTTCTTCAACTGGAAAATCTCCTCTTTATCATCTCTAGTCATTACTATATCACCAACATAGATTATGAGAAAAGTGAATTTGCCCTTTTGATGTCTTATAAAGAGAGTATAGTCAACATTACTTTGTTGATAGCTAAAGAAAACCATGACATTACTGAAAACTACGCTCTCGAGGATTGTTTCAGTCCATATAAAGCCTTCTTTAGTTTACACACCTTCCCTTGACTTTGTTCATTATCAAATCAGGTGAGATCTCTATATACACATCCTCTTCCAAGTCTCAATGAAGAAATACATTCTTCACATCAAATTGGTAGAAGTCCCAATCAAGATTAGCTGCACAAGATAACATAATTCTAATAGAGTTCATTTTTGCAACAGGAGCAAAGATCTCCTAATAATCCACTCCATAAGTTTGGGTGAACCCTTAAGCCACCAGTTTAGCTTCGAACCGTGCTATCGAACCATCAGCTTTATGTTTCACAATGAAGACCCATTTGCAACCCACCAATTTCCTATCTGGTGGAGGAGGGATTAAGCACCAAGTTCTATTTTTGACAAAGCCTTCATTTTTTCAATTGTTGCTTGCTTCCACTTGGAATTAGTAATAGCTTTCTTCCAATTTTATGAAATAGACACAGAGGAAATAGACAAAGCAAAGGTTCTATATTATGAGGATAGGGAGTCATAAGAAACAAAGTTAGATATAGGATGTTTGGTACAAGACCTGACTCTTTTTGTGTGAGCAATACATAGATCTAATTCATTAGGGAATATAGATAACTCACCAGTGGAAGCAAATTCAGAGGATTTGGCAGATTGCATGATGGCTTCTTCAGCTCTGTCTGCTCGGTTCCTCCTTGAGTATGTCAACAAGTTAGGTTTTTCAATTTCTCCAACCTCCCAATAGTCTCCCCCTGAACTACATTCCTCCTTATGTTTTCTAGATCAAGGAGCGCCACCTCTTTTACTTTATTAACCTCCTCCTGAAGGGGTGATAAGGATGTGCTAAAGTAGGGTTCAATTTTTCGAAAGGTAACATCCATACTGACAAAGGTTTTTTTTGGAGGGAGGATGATAACATTTGTAACCCTTCTAAATAGGGGAATACCCTATGAAGACACGTTTAAGGGCTCTAGGATCAATTTTTTCTGTATTCTTAGTATGAACAGACAGACACAACCAAATACTTTGCATAGAATAACATAGTTTATTTTACCTTTTGAAACTTCAAGAGGACTCTGAAAATCAAGGATTTTTAGAGACATACGGTTTGTAAGATATGCAGCAGCTAAAACAGCATCCCCCAATAAGGCTTGGGTAAGTGCATGGTGAACATATGGGACCAGCCCACTTCTAGAAAGTGTCTGTTTCCTTTCAGTCACTCCATTCTGGGCACTAGTATAAGGACAATTGGTTTGATGGATGATTCCATGATTTTTTAGGTAAGTCTCAAAATGTTTATTCATGTAATCAATGCCATTGTCAATTTTTAAAATTTTTATCTTAGCATCAAATTGAGTATGGACCATCTTATGGAAAGACTGAAAGGAAGAAAAAATTTCATTTTTTGTCAGTTTGAGTAGGACCCAAGAGAATGAATAGTTATAAAAGGAATCAAACTTTTATTATTACTTAAAGGATAAGAGTATTTAGTATGCTTGGCAAATTCACAAGCATCACAAAACAAGGTTTCAACATTAAGGTTTGAAAACAAACTGGAAAAAAGTTTCTTTAAAACAAAAACGATGGATGTCCTAACCATCTATGTCATTGGATTATTTCTTAATTGACATCCTTATTAACTCCAAGAAAGGCCTGTCCTGAGTCTCGAACACCATCTATCACGTACAAGCCATCATACAACCTACCACTACCAATGCTCCTCCTTGTGTGAAGGTCCTAAAAGACACAAGGATAAGGAAAGAACATAATTTTACAGTTTAGATCTTTGGTGATGGAACTGACAGTTAACAGGAAACTTAAGTACATGATGCAAAATGAGAGTGTAATATTAAATGTAGAAACCATAAAACCTGTCCCACAAATAGAAGATACAAATCCATTGGCTATTCGAACATTCTCCCTTCTAGGACATGAAGAGTAGTTGAACAAGCCTTTAGAAGAGCCAATCATGTGTCTATTCGCACCAGAATCAACAATCCAAGATGGAGAATGAGCAGCGATAGCTATACTTGAGTGCACATAATTAGATGTACCAACAGTAGAGGAGTCAAGCTTGGTTAAGAGGCGACGGAGGGTGCTGAATTTCATAAGAAGAGAGAAAGGCTCCGAAATTTGCATCCTTGGGTGGCTTAACAACATTAGCCATGTTCGTTTGGCCTTTGGATGAGGTGACTCGCTTGCCTCCACAATCTTGAGTCAACCAACCATGTATCTTCCAATAAGTCTCCTTGGTATACCTCGGTTCACCACAATAATCACACTGCAAGTGATCTTTATCAGAGGTAGTGGCCTTGGGTTTCTCATGAGAGATAGTTAAACCAGACTTCTCAATCAGTGCTTGATAAAGCATGACACCACGTCTACTTTCTTCCTATACGACATAGGAGAAAGCATCCTCAACAAAAGGGAGAGAAGATTTTCCCAAAATCTGAACTCGAATCTGATTATATTCTGGATTCAAACCAACCAAAAAATCATAATCCCTTTCTTTTGAAATCAACTAGTGAAACAAAATTGTATCCTCAGTATGTTTGGCATGGAGATCTTGATAGTAATCTAACCCCTGCCATAACCCACCCAATTCAGAATAATAATTAGTTGCAGTCAACTCTCCTTTTTTGGTGGCATGGATCTATGTCTTGATTTTGAACACTTGGGCATCATTCCCTTTGCAAGAATAGGTACATTTGGTTGAAGTCCAGATTTTCTCAATAGTATTAAGTAACAAATACTGCTTAGAAATCTAATGATACATAGTATTTATCAACCATGCCATAAAAAAGGAGTTTTCAGAGTCCCATTGAGCATAGTATCATCATAAATAGTGGGAAGCTTTTTATCTCCAGTAATATAGCTAAGTAATTTTCGAGATTTAATGTATAACAAACAAACCCTTGACCAAGCGAGATAGGTACTAGTTCCATCCAACTTACTAGTACAGATATGGACAAGTGAAATATTTTCTATTATCTTGGTGTCCCCCATAATAGGGAATCAGCACCAAGAAAAGGGCAGAAGGAGAAAAGAGGCCAAAAAATTGAGAGAACAACTCCAAAAAAATAAAAGCAAACTAGAGAAGCCCAAATTGGCGGTCCACGCATGTGGTGACGAACAGGGACCAAATTTGGTGGGTTTTGCCAGCAGGGCAATGAGCTCTCCAGTTGTGGCAGCGATGAGGCAAACGACGGCACGAAACAAACGGGATAAGAGAAAACGTAAAATTGTCCAGAACTGCTCAAATGGAGCATGGAGATAAGTGGGGCAAGGGTCGATCCGACGACAGCAGCGATTCTGGGCCGGGCAAAGGATGTGAAGGGAGGTTGGAAACTCAACTTCTAAGATATGGATAATGAAGGGACAAGGAGAACTCAACCCCCTTCAAGTATACACAGGAACCCTAGTATTGCGGAAGGAGAAAAAATACTCACTTCAGGCCAACGCGGGCTCTGATACCATGAAGATTTTTGAATGATTAAATGTTTCTGTATTACTCAATTACACGTTTACAAATATAGACAATGAATTTATATACAATTCTCTATTCTAATTTTGGAAATAAATCAAATCTATAATAATTACATATTCACCCTAATAAGGTTTCCTATAATCATGCTATTAGAATAAAAGCACAATTAGGCCCAATAAAGCTAGTCAACAATTTTCATACACGTTATTTCAATAAAACCAACCTCCTTTAGAAATCATAAATGAGAGAATGTGTAGTACATTAGTACTACAACAGGAATCAACCTAAATGCATGACCACAAGCTGTAGTGCAGACTACATGAATTTTGATACAAAAACTCCAAGCAACAGTAATAGCCTAATAGGGTTTAGACAATCACCATCCATCAGGTGTTATTAAGGACTTTGACAACGAAATCAGAATGACCAGAAGCTTGATAAGAGTGCTGTAGTATCTCAATCCTTGTGAATAAATTTCATCCATGCATTATGACTTTGCAAAAACACATATAAATGGCACTTGCAAAAGCACTGTTCAAGCAGTAGACCGCTTAATAATTTCAAGGTTTGCCAATGTAAGACACAACCACCAAATATACTAGATCAAAATTATCACAAATATTCACAAGTAAAACAGGACAAGAGAAATGATAAATCAATTTTGTGTAAAAACTAAAAACTTACATCTTCCCACAGAACCTCATGCTGAGGTTTATCAGTCGTCTCAATAAGAGGACACATTTCTACACAACTTGGTACTTCACTTCCATGCATTAGTAGATCTCCCATGTTAAACTCAGTATGGACAGATTTCACAGGAGATGTGTTTTTGTTTCTAGCACTGGCAGGAGAAGTAGGATTTCTGTCAAAGTTATCCAATCCCTCAGATGGCCCATGCATGCATAACTTATTTACAGAACTGAACTTTCCTGGATTTTCACTAATCACAGTGTCGACTCGAGTTTTCAATCTGTGAATTTGTGCATGCACTGCTTCAATCTTCAAAATAGTATCCTTCAGGGATTTATCACTATCTTTACAGTCAAGAGAAGACAGAATATCTTCCAACCTGAACTCCTCTGTATTGCCAGTATTAACTGCAGATGCCAATGAAACAGGAAGTAGCTTTAGATATATATATATATATATTAATAACATTGTATGGTTAGAAATTCATGGAAACATATGATAAAACCATATAATAAATCTTCTTAGAAAATATATGAAATTGAGGAGTAAAACGAGTGCATCTAATACTTTGATGTTTTTTTTTTTGGTTTCACAATCTAAGAATGACGTAGACCATTGTACAATCAGCAAAAACAATATTAGTGTTACTCACCAAAAGCAACACCAGGAGCTTCTTTCAAATTAGCAACATCAGCAGGGTTTTTGTTTTCTGGAAAATGACAAAAGGTTAAAACAAAAATGTTACAAGATCACAGAATTGATATAAATTAGGCTCCAACCAAGAAAATTCATACCATGGTAGGAGAATAAGCTGTGGTTAGACATGTATGATGCCAAATCACAATTCCCTTCAACTCTCTTCCGCTTCTTCCTTATCATAACTTTATTTCTACCAATTGAACCAGAAAAAGGCACTGACTTGGTATCAAAACCATCTAATTTAAGGTTTGCAAATTCCTGCTGTTTTCTACGATCATATAATGCAAGCTCTTTATTATATTTAAGTGCTTGTGACTGAAGTTGTCTCAGTTGCAATTCTATCCACCTACAGCGCCACGTCAGCGGATGTATAAACCTCCTCCAATGATCTGTCAACTTTTTCTTTCTGCAACGTTAATAGGGCAAAACAAATTAGTTGTTGATATTCTAATCAAACACATAGCAAGCAAGAGAATGTAATTTACAAATATTCAGAAGACCCACATAAAAGCTTCTATCATGGCAAAAAAAAAACTGATTCATTTAAATGGTGACAGCATAAAGATTGATAAAAGATAACAGAACAAAGGAATGGATCATTTCCTGATCCTTGCACTCTAAAAATGAAGTCCTGGACATGTTTTAGGCTGAATCACATACGCATGATGATGCACTTCCTTTCTATCTTACAAGTGGAATATAAAAGTTGTATCTATGTTTACAACTGAACCAAGGGAGAAAAAAAAATCAGAGTTCAAAGTAAGAGAGAGAAAGGAAAGCCAAGGTAACAAAAGGAAAGGAAGGAGTATCAGCATCAGCAGGCATAGTACATAGTAGGATTCTACTTCATTCCAAAAATCCTTACATGTGCCAAAAAAACATGACTAAATCATTTAAAGACAAAAACATTTTAGAGGGAATATGCAAACAAAAATAAAGATATAGATATATGTGTGTGTGTGGGGACCAGTGGCAATCAACTCTACAAAATACTGCAGTCAGATTGACGAGACCTTTCTCTTCATTTTAATGTGCTTAATCAATTGTCAGAGAGATAATGTGCCTCTTTATACACATATGAAAGGATATGACAATAAATTCATTTTTCATTTCTTCTTTCTCCCAATTTTGTTGTCATACTTCAAATAGACTAGAGTCACAAGACACAAAAATAATGCATGAAAAAAATCAAACTGAAACTATACCTTATTCGAAATGGTTCAAAACAATCAGCATGCACTGGTGAGGATGCATTCCCAGTATTAATCTGTGATTCAACTTCATCATCACTGAATGTTGAACCATTCTCATTTTCTTCATCAGATCTTGTATCACCAAAAGAACTGGAATACTCAGTGACATCCTCGCAAGCAACTTCCACAACCAAAGGCTTTCCAGAATTTGAACACCCAGTTATGTTAACTTCTACATCCTCATTTCCATTAGACAAAGCAGTTTGTTCAATTGGCAATGCTTCTGTGCCACAAGCATGACACTTTGCATTAATTCCAGCCTGAATATCCTTTTGTTCTGAAATTGGTGGGGCAGGTAGAATCTCTTTACCAACTTGAACTTCAGGGGCAGCTTCTGATTTCCCCTTCAGCTCTATGTCAGGGCCCATTTTGGCAAATCATGCAATAGGCTGTCCAGAGATCATGCAATAACTACAATGTACAATTGTAAATATGTAAAACCCAAATGCACTTGAAAATCATGATGTACCACAAAAAGGGAGAAAGAAAGAGTTTGCTTTAATTCATAACATTATTATAATTTCTAAAGCAACATATAACTAAACTATTAAACTCTTCAGAGAAGTGGGTCCTAAGAACTGGAAGCTCAAAATTAGAAGGGTTACGACCTTATAACCCACAAACTGAAAAATATTAACTACAGGCACAATAAACACCCAAGCACCATGGGATTGCAATTCAAATCAGGTAAATTTGATGAAGGTTTTATATAGGGGAGTGAGAGAATAAATTGAGCCTTCTTTGTATAAATTTATTTGTGTCACAAACAAGAGTCCCTAAAGGTTTGGTCATTTTATTCAAATCCTTCTATTTTTAGCCCTCCAAACTCCAAAGTGCGCATATGCAGTAATTAAAAGGAATATCCTTATATTTTCTTTCCTTTCAGTTATCTAATGAAAAATTCCAAAATTGACCAACCTCTCATTCAAAATACTCCTTTATGCCTTAGAAGCCAAAAACTCTTTATGTATCTTACAGGGAAACATTAGCTTAAGTTTTTCATCAGCATATTGAAATCTAAAAGCTGAATGAATAAGTTACCATAATTCTAACCATTCAACAGACACATATTCTGGTGCAAGGTCCAAAATCAAGTCCGTATGGCATAAAAACATTCGAAACTTTTTTGGACGCAACCAGTTTTGATGCGTTTGGGATCACGACAGTAGTCAAATTGTCAGCGAAAAAGTTAATATTCATCATATTTTCTGGTGAAAATGAGGAAAATACAGAATATCTTCTCACACGTAATCTAAAGCCCCACTAATTTCAAATTCTCCTATCAATCAATAGCTTCAATTCAATACCAACATAATTCAAACTTCAAGCAAGAGCCTTAACTTCGTTTAGAAGAAAAGCAGGAAAACGCGTAATAATTTCTGACCCAAAAACAAAACCCTCAAGGCAATATCTAAAATCCAACACAAACCCGTGAATCAAAATCACAACCAAATATCAGAAAATTGAACAGAAGTATACATTTCGCAACCCAAGCACCTTCAGGGAAGCCCAAAGGCAGAGAATAGTACCAACCTCTGCAAGTAGGAAGCCAAGTTTTCACCCACCCCTCCCTGCGTGGCGCGTCCCTCGTGTTTGCCCTTGCTTTCAACGAAAACAAGAAGAGACACAATCAGTAACGGAGAAGCAATTATTTTCAGTGATCCATGCTCAAAGTTTCTCCCTGTCACTCGTCAAAGCTCAGAAGCGTTAATCGAGACACGAGTGAAGCAAGCGAAGCTAGCTCTGTTTCTTCACCGCGTTTTCTAGTTAATGTTTATTCTTTTTTTATTTCTCTCCTCACTCACATAAATAATGTCAAATAATAGAAATAGAGGAAATATACCGTTTGGTTGAAAAATATTTTTGTTTAATAATAAACATGGTAATTAAAGAATTGTTTAGAGAGACTGGGCTTATAAAAATATACTCAAAATTGAAGAAAAATTACAAAATAAATTAGAAGGAAGAAAATATATTAGAATAAAGGGGATCTAATTTGGCTGTTTCCAATTCCAAGTGCACAAATTTATGCTGAATTCATCAGGTGACGAAGTAAATGTAAAAGTTGTGTTTAGTTAGGAATGATGTTTACATTACATTTGTTACACTCACCTACTATATATAAACTAATGTACGGCTCATTCAATGGAATGTACAACATCATTGAATTAAAATAATGAGTAACAATTCAATAAAGGTAATTATGATGATATTTAATTAAAATAAAATATTTTAAACTTAATTTTAAAAGAGTTTAAAAACTATAGATAACAACACAATTATAAAATGATCCTAAATATACTTTATCAACACATATTACTTTTTTTCATTTCTCTACTATATGATTTAAGTGTTATAGTCAAGAATAGAATTAACCTTTCTCATAACCTTTGACTCTCTTGTTTTATAAATTTTTATGATTTAAAATTATTTAACTATCATATAAACATCTTGATAAAAATCTATTTTACCATTTTCTAAAGATAGAAACATGTCCTGAATTCCTTGTATAACCAATGTCTTCCTTCCATCAAATCCAAGTCATATTGCCAAACGCCATTACTCTGTTAATTTAGTAATTCTAGTTCCTCTTAGCCTAGAGGAAAGCTTTGAAGTTTGAAGTTGAAAAATTGTGTATTCTTATGGCTCCTGAATACAAGAGTATCACTTCTACTTCAATTTATTTGCTCCATAATTGTATTTATTCATTTGCCCACATGACCCAAGGTTTGCTCATTCCAACTCTTAAGATGGTGTCTAGTTCTGACTAGATTATGACAGACTTGTAAAGATGATTCATGAGAATCATGATTTGTCAACTTTTGCCTCTTCACAATCATCTTGCCTTATTGACCCATGCTCAAACATGAGAGTTCTTTTTTATTTTTCTTTTTTCTTTTTAATTTGCTCTCTACTTCATATATGTCTTCCAAAAAATGTGACACAAAAAGAGTGCTAAATTTTGTAGAAGATAAATTATCTTAAGAAAGTGTTTAGTACACGATTTAAAAAAAAAATTGAGAATAGAAAGTCTGAAATATTACTTTCTCGCGTTTGGTATACGAACTAAAAAAATAATCTTAAAAATATTGTATTTTCGAAAATAGAGTATTTTTATATTTTTGCAAATTTTTATTCTTACCTAAGAGTATGACAATCTGATATTCCTATGATATAATAATATTTTTTATTAATAAAAAATTAGTAAATTTCCTTAACCCATTTATTTTTCATATTATATGAAATATACAAATTACATTATAAAAAATAATATTGATTTATTTTATAACAATATAATTTACTAACATTATTTTTTAAAAAATATTTTATCCAAATTTAATTTATTATATATATGTAAACAATTAATTTCATGTCATGATTTTATATATATGCAATATATAATTAATGTAATGCGTGTAGCATGCATCATATTTTCTACATATGACGGTATAATTGTATATATATGTGTATACATATAATTGTTAATTTATAATTCTGAAAAGTAATGACTAGCAAGAAGACTAATAAAAATTCTAAGATTAAGAAGACAAATTACATTATTACCTACCTTTAAGATTTACAATATTTGGTTATAAAATAGTTGGTTATAATATAAAAAAATATTTAAAAATTATCAAAGGTATATTTGAAAATTTGTTAAATATTCTTAGGAATATTAAAACTGAACCAAATGCAAGAATATAATATTCCTGAAAATATTATAAAATATTCTCAAAAATATTTTATGTAAACCAAATAAGTTTTTTAAAATTATTAAGAATCATATTCCTAAGAATCACATTTTAAAGAATGTGATTTCAGGGAATAAAAAATCTATCCATGTACCAAACAACTCCTAAGTTTTGCCATGTTTAAATTTAATTTTTTAAAAATATTTTTAGTTTTTAAAAATAAAAAACATGTTTGAATAATTATTTTCAACATAAAATAAAATAAATAGAATATATATTTTAAGAATAAAAAATACAGAATAATTAAAAATTGTTTTTAATTTTAATTTTTTAAAACTAAAGAAAACATAGAAAATAAGCTTTTTTATTAATAACATATATATAAATACTTGAAAATAATATTAACATGAATTTTTAAAATTAATTTTATAAAATAATTGTAAAAAAACAAAAAAAAAATTCAAATAGACTCATCTTAATTCAATTTTTCTAAGACATGGTCAAGATAGACTTGTATATTATCATATTCGTCGTATTTATTAGACTAGACATAATATCCGCTTCCTTAAAATTTAATATTGAGGGTAATCTTAGAATTTCTCCAAGGACTAAAATGAAACAAGGGATTTGTGGTTAAAATGTGAAGGACTAAAGAACAAATTCCTTATTTTCCTAGGAGGTCCCTAATACTTCATCAACTTATTTCTCTTTTCTTATATCACACACCCTCCTTCCCGTACCAAACCAAAGTGCCACTTACACCAAGAAAGGGAAAAGGAAGGAAGAACGGGCAAGGGAGAAAGGAGAAGAAACCGAAGTAAGAACCTTCAATAACCAAATTTGAGGTAAGGAATCTTCACTTATAACTTAGAAAAAATCTTAGGCATCATCTAGGGATATATTTTTTCTTATGAAATGCATTAAATCTACTGAAAATCTTTTAAAATAGTAAAAATGACCAAGTTAGGTTATTTTCTAAATCTGAGTGTTCTTAGCCTAGAATGATGATTTTGAGGTTGTTGGGAGTTAAGAAAAGGTTTCTAAACTGGAATGCTAGAGTTTTTAACTTCCACTAAGGATTTTCTAGGCTTGAATTAGATTTTCAAAGTTAAGTTTTACTATTAACTCATTTTGGATATGTAGATCAACTTATATGAGTGATATTTGAGTATGAAAATGGTTAGGATTTGGGAAAAAAATGGTTGAAAACTGAGCTCACACCATTTGATCTTGAAAAATATTAGATTCTGGACTTGAAATTTTGGTTTTTTCAAACTGTCGCAAAACATAACAACCAACTGATAGTATATACCAGTCGATTGTCATGTTCTTAACAAACTCAGAAATCTACATAGAAATGCAGTAGTCAACTGGTAGCCTCATTAATCAATTGTTGGGCTTTATTTTTACCTAGCAGTCGATCGGTAACCTTCTATCAGTCGACTGGCAGGCTACAATCTTACGAAGTCCAGAATTTCAAAGAGCCACCAGCTGATTGTTAGCTTCACGACAGTTGACTGGCAACCCTCCAAAGAGCAACCAACCGACTACTAACTCCATAGCAGCCGACTGACAACCTTCTAACATGAAGAATGATTTTTAAAATAAAAATTGAGCTTAGAAACCTTAATATTGGTTGGATTGAGGCTCAAATGTCATCATACATGAGAATTGCATATGTTGGGTGATAAGTAGCATCAAAATAGGAAAGGAAAGAGGAAAGTTATCTCATAATAAAACTTTGAGCCTAGGATGCATAAAAAGCATGATACAATGAATGCATATTTGTGAAGTACTAGTGTGAAATCTAGATTATTTCTCAAAAAGTGACTTGTAAGGCCAAGTCAAAGAGGAAAGAAGGAAGCCTTGATCAAGAAAGGAACAAACAGTTGAGGTAGAGTAATCTACGCTTCCCGATTTGAAGTGATGATGTAAATTGTGTTGTTTTGAAATAAAGTTATTTTATGATATGGGAAAAACGTTTGATGAAATCTATTGTGAAATGAAAATATATTCATACGAGTACGAGAAAAATTACTTGTATGTGTTTGAGAACTATGAGATAAATCCCTTGCTGCTTGTTTTAATTTGATTATTGGGTTGTATACTTGTAGTGCAGATGAAATTTGGGGTGGACATTTAATGGCTGGTATGGGACTATCATTAAGTGTTCCTTATGCAGACAATTTTTTATAAAATGTAAATATTTTTCATGATAATAGTCTATATTTGTTAGATGTTGCTTTTTAAACCAATACAACCTTACGAAAGATTTAAGGAGTAAAGGGAGGAGAGTTTATACGAGATAAATGAATTGGTTTAAGTATAAAAAATCTAAAACCCTAAGTATTAGTCACTTATCTATATACATTGCTGTATAGTTATGGATAAAAAGACTAATGAATGATGTACACGTGCTAAGGGAACAACCTTATGATGATTTCCTGGATAATGGTCCCCATGATGATAACCATCTCAGTTACATGGATAATGGTCCTGTAACATTCATTGGGATCACGGTCCCCTTGACTATTTAAAATTGAGATTGGGAAATAGCATACATTGTGATGGGGATGTAAATGGCTGAAAACGTATGCATATCAATTATGAGTGAATATGCAGTTTGTTTTTATGTGATATTTGCAGTAACGTGAGAAATGTTATGCAAATAAGACTTGAAACTACAGGCGTTATGAAATAATAATTTTGATTTGAATGTTTCTCCTATACTCTTATGATTTTGATGAAGTTATCTGATTTATGAGTAACTGTGAAATGTGAATTTTTCCATATGCTTGATAATGTTTAGAATATGAAATTTCAATTCATATGTGTATTATTATAACCACAGGGGAGAGGTTTTTTATACCTAAGAGGGTACAACTGAACTTTCAATTGTTTGTAAAAATTTAAATTGTAAATTACTGTACTAGGATAATTGTATCTCATAAAATTGTTTGTTCAGATGATCAGAGCCAGGACATGCCTAGAATTTAGCTAGGCTTGAGATGTGTATGGGGGCTACAAAGTGACCTGGAAGATTGTGAAATTCGAGTCTATAGATAGGTTTGTTTAATGGAATGTAGGCCAAGAATTGTATATATATAATGAGAATTTTATGGTTATTTTGATGAATGCCATGGGTCATGCAGCCATGAAATGGAGACAATTATATTGAAATGTGATTAGTTAATGAGAAGTTGGTTTTAATAGTATTATTATGACTTTATCTGAAATGCTTATGAATGGATGGTTTAAAATTTTATATTTCAGAGTATATGATTATATCAATTGTGGTATTAGAACATGCTGCGCTTAAGAGATAGTTGAGTGGAATTCGAATGGACTAAGAGAAGAATCTATTTGGATTACATTCAACTAGTAACGACCTGAGTGGTATAATTTTTTAAAAGAAAAATTTTTTTTAGTGAAAATTCCAAGCTTCATGATCACTTTGATGTATGCCAGTAATGAGGGGTCGTTACACCAGATGTATAGATAATAATGAAATACTAGTCTTTAATCTCACATTCATTAAAACCATGAAGAAAAGATTGCACTTAGTAGTTAGGCCAAGGTTTATCACCTACTTCATTTTTTTTAAAAAAATACACATAATCTATCTAAACTAAAAATTATATACACAAAATCTTTCAATTATAGTAGTTTATTTAAAAAATTTATATTTTATAAAATAAATTCTTCTCATTAATTTTTTTATCTAAAATTTTAACAAAAAATGAACACGTCAAATTAATTAATGGTTTTAAATCAAGTTTAATAATTGAGGAGTTTTATATAAAAAAATAAAATTAAAAAGGATTTTCAGCTTAATTTTCCTATCTTGTTACTTTTTCATTAAAATTTTGGATAATTTTTTTTGCATAAATTACAAAATTTAAAGAGTTTTAAGTTAATTTTTAGACTAAAATGTATATAACCTTTTATGAACTGTAAGTTATGTGTAGATAACTTTTATCAATTATAAAAATTGACTTAAAATCTTTAAAAATTTTACATTTTGTATAAAAAAAACTCATCTTTATTAACTTTTCTGTTAAGAATCTTAAAGGAGAATAGATATGTCAAATTATCTAAGAGTTTTTTAGTATAAGACCTAAAATTTAAAAAAAATTTTATACAAGACTTAAAGTTTAAGAAATTTTTTAATAAGATCTAAAGTTCATAAAGATTTTTTTGTACAAGGCATAAATTTTAAGAAGAGTTTTTTTTTATTTTAATATAATATAATTTTATATACATGTTATTGTTCTGTAAAAGTTTTGAATAAAAAAATTAACTAAAAATTTTTTTAATATAAAATAATAAAGTTTGAGAAAATTTTAAATTAATTTTTATAATTGAGTAAAGTTATTTTTATATGAAAATTTTTTGAAAAATTCTTAAATACACTTACTGTCCACCGTTTATACACTGATCAATAGAATTCAATAATATTCTTTTTTATATATGATGTGAATCAAGTAGTTTAAAATAATAAAAATTTAATAAAGATTATTGAGATGAGATGGTATTATAATCTATATATACCGACAACTTATCAAATTTTCTACATTTTAACGTTTTTTTTTTTTTTATATATAATTGAGGGTTTTTTATGCATAGCTTCAATAGCTCCGGGGTTTAACCATGAAGTTTCCAAAGTCATCAACAGCCACGTGCGTAGTGCACTGGCACGCGAACCATCCCAGCCAGGAATGGTAGTTAGCGTCTTGTCTTGTCTTGTCTGTTGTCTGAGACCTCTTCTTCTGAGTTCTCAATTGTGTGTGCCCTCGATGAAATCTACCCAGAAATTTTTACCCAAAAATTTCTGGGCCGAAACCTAAAATCTAAAATCTCGTAGCTTTGCCAGCTATAGCTAAAACCCATTAATCGTAATGGGTAATCCTCAAGTACTTCCTATCTTTGTGTTCTGTGTGCTTGCGCTCATAACGGTGTCACGATCTGTTCCCTTCATAGTTTTGCATGGTAATTTTTTTCCTTTCTCAAACTTTCGCTTTGTTACCTTCTTTTCATCAATTTCTGGTTTATGATCTCCTTGGTGCTTATTTTGTTTTAGTCGAAATGGTTCACTTGTTAGTTCTTTATGCTGAAAATTGTTAGTGGTTCTATGGAATATTTTGTTTTAACTGCAAAAAGGCAGTGCATGACATTCTTCCCCTTTAAATTGTTCTGTAATTCATTTGATTGTATACTTGGTGTACTAGGAATTTTATTTAGCCAGTCTTATTACTTATCAGCCAGTTAGGTAGAATTATTTTATCATTTTTGTATTTGTTCTACTCGATATATTTGGATAAGAAATATTTCTTGAGAAAATAAATTTTTAAAATTAATTTCTCTTGTTGCGTACATTTGTTGGCAAAGCTGTTTGGAAAGAATTGGATACATGAACTGTTTGACATGTACATGAATGACTCTGTTGTTGATGAGTTATTTTTCTTTCTTGAAATTAAAAAAATATGATGCAAAATGAACTTATGGTCTACAGCCTCTTCCCTTGAGAGTTTCGGTAGTAAAGAGAGATATTTATTTACTTACTCGACGTTAAGAAGTATTTCCTTGCCCCTAGGTTTAATATAGGCTAATAAGGGCATGCTTGTTTGGTAAAAATTGGGCTGTTGAAATATGAGTATGTGCAAAATGACATTGTATCTTAGACTATGTTGCTCCAATACAATGCCATTTTCTATCTTCTCATTTTAGTGTGGTCATTAGCACTCCCACCAATCATAGCTTAAGGTTGTGTTTAGATGAGGTAATTTAAAGAGGCAAAGTAATCTTTGGAGGTAGTTTAACTACCTCCTTACAAAATTCCTTGTTTGAATTAAAAAGGAATGGAATTTGAAAATTCCATGGTAAGTTAATCAAGTGATTTAGGAAGAATTTGAAATTCCACCTAAATATGTGGAATTTCAAAATTTCCTTATTGCTTATTTTTAGAATGTTAGTTATTTGTGTTATTTTTAATACATATATAGATATAAATACATATGTATATACACACACACACACACACACACTACATGCTTACATATATATATATATTTATATACACTTTATACATATACGTATATAAATATATGTATATTTGTTTATGCATACACACACACATACACATATGTATATAGACATACATATATGTATGTATGTGCACACACACACACACACACATACACATAACATGTATATAGATATATACATTGATATGTTATACATATAGTTATTAGTTACAACAAAGGAATTTATAAATACTATGGTTATCCAAAGAAGAAATTTAAAATGCAAGGAATTTAAACTGTGGTAATTCAATCTCCTTACATTTTAAATTCCATGAAATTTAAAATTCCACAATCCAAACATAACCTAAAGGTTCAGGATGGATGTTGGAGAATCCTTCCTTTATAGATGTGTTTGCAGGTGTGAGAAAGAGCAAGTCTGTCTACATATTCTTTGTGGAGATTCAGTTGTCAAATTCTGATTGTTTGCATTTTATGTCAGGCATTGGAGATAAATGCAGACATCAAGGAGTCCAACATTTCACAGAACTTTTAAGCAACTGGTCTGGTTCTCAAGGATACTGCATGTATGCTGATTTATTAATATTGAATATTCAAATGTTTCTATAAAAAAAAAAAATTGGTACTGAAATGATCATTTTACTTTTTATTTGGTTGTAAGTCCAGATCTTAAAGCATAATTCATGGGCCAAGTACTATCTGTCAGAGGTGGAGGTAGTTGTGTAGGAATTTAAAACTTGGACTGCATGGCATTGATGACTATTTTGATACATAGAGATTTCCTAAGAGATGCAAATTTGTTTGTCTCTTGTTTTTTGTTTTCCTATATGGCTGAACTTAAATCATTGAGATGGAGGTTCCGGACATTAAAAAAAGTGTTAATTAATAATCTGAAATGTAGATTTTTAAACTGGGATGTGAATCAATAATATTTATTTCATCTACTTGTAGAGAAACTGGAGAAGGATCATGGGATTCTTGGACCATGCCTCTATTGGAACAGGTGACAATTCAATGAGGTGCTTTCTTTTTACTATTTTGGCATTTGACAATCTAGTAACCATTTTTATATTCATATCCTTGCAGACAGCTATTGCCTGTGAGAAGGTGACGTTGTTTGGTAATAGATGCTAATTTTTACTCCATCTGGTACAAATATAATTTGTTTCCAAATAAGCTTTTGTTTCTATCAATAGGTGAAGAAGATAAGTGAACTAAGTCAGGGTTACAACATCGTAGGACTTTCTCAGGTAAGTAAGCTGAGATGAGAACTCATTTTGCCTTTCAATTTACAATTTTTTTTTTCATTTTAGACATATTTTTTTTCTGGTAATCCATATTCCATGCTTGATTATATTGCTTCTGTTTTTTGTCTTTTCTACAACCTAGACTAATTTAGTTGAGAAATTAAGAATTATATGAGGATCCAGGTGTTGAAAAAAGCCATATAGTATTTGAGTGTGTTATTTTGCTTATAATTGTTTAGAGGAACATATTTGACGTTTGTAAGAATGAAATTACAGAAGTGTACAAAGCTATATATATCTTCTTAATTTCTGTAGTCATTGGGAACATTACCTACATTTCCTCAAATACGTTTTTCATCCTAGTAGAGTACTTGCATATTAATGTCATTTGGTTCACAGGGCAACATGATTGGTCGAGGGCTTATTGAATTTTGTGATGGAGGACCACCTGTAAGAACTGATTTTTTAATCTATGATATTGCACTTTTACTTCTCCAGGAAAAAGTAGTTTTGACATTGCATCTTATAGTTTATTCTTTTTTTGAGAACTCTGTTTCTTTTGACATTTTATTTTAACATTTTATTTATTTTTGGTTTTATGCTATTTATACCAAATTTGAATGTAGGTGTCTTTAACTTTTTTTTTTTTTTAAAATCTAAAACAGGTTAAGAACTTTATATCACTTGGAGGTCCACATGCTGGTACTGCATCTATTCCATTCTGTGGAGTACGTGCTTGTTCTACTTCTGTGATTTAGCAGTCTTTGTTTTTCTTCTGAATTTTATTTCTGTTTGGATAAGGTTCTATTAAACTTGACAGTTGAACTCAATCTTCTATATGTTAAAATGGCAGCTCTTTATTTTAAAATGTAAATATTGATGAAAAATAATCTGAGAAAGTTACTTAAGTGTAATATATGTTGGAAATATGTGGTGGGATTATGATTGTGAATTTGTAGTTGGCAAATTTGTAGGACAACAGATATATGAAGATAAATAAATTTATGATGACATACACAAAAGACTCTCACTATTTTCTTCTTATTTCCACTCAAACATTCATACAAATTACAAGGCTTCACACACTTTCTTCCACACTATTTTTTAATGTACAAAGCATTCCATTCATGATTCTTTTCCCACACTTGCT
Source organism: Senna siamea (assembly GCA_031216115.1). Taxonomy (NCBI): domain Eukaryota; kingdom Viridiplantae; phylum Streptophyta; class Magnoliopsida; order Fabales; family Fabaceae; genus Senna; species Senna siamea. The sequence continues at coordinate 15,483,010 of CM062357.1, forward strand.
TCTTACTTTTATTTTCACTTCACTTCCTTACCTTATGTAATATGAAGCCTTTTCTTATATATATATAGACTAAAGTCTCATGCATGCAATAAATGAAGAATCACATTTTTCTTTGCCTAAGTCTTCATGTAGGATGGCTTGTCTAACACACATTAATGCATAGGTTGGCTTGTCTCCCATGCTTTGTTTGCCATTTATTATGGTAGACAAATTTGACAACTTTACTATGTGGCAATTTAACGTCCCTTATTTGCCACATTATTCAACTTTTGCTGACATTTAAATGTTGTTGGATTTATTTGAAATCATAGGAGAGAGAGAGGGGAGGGAGGGATCTTACCCATTGGTTCAGTATTGCTATGCAATAGTACTCATCTGCCTGTCTTTTCTGGAACAGTCTTGTTTTTGTAGCTTCTATATGGGTTTTGGTTCACATGTGCGGGCTAAGGTGTGGCAGAAATTATTCATGGGGAAGGCCTACTGTGGGGCTAAGTCATATAGTTGAAACTTGGCGTTTGGGCCATAGTTAAGTATAAAGAGCTACTGTTTTTAGTTTAGTTGTAAGAGTGTGATCAAACAATTAGTATTAGAGCCATGGTTGCATGTTTGATTCCCGGCAAGGCAATTATTGAGGGAGAGGATGATGGCCAAGGTGTGGTATTAATTGTCCTGTGGTGGAGGCCCAATGTGGGACCCAGTCATAGTTAAAACATGGCACTTGGATTGAGTATTGTTAAGTAAAAAGAGTTACACCTTGATTTAAAGCTATGACTTTTGGATTGGGGAGCTCCTTCTATGCCATATATCTTTCCTCCATTGACGTATGGCTTTGGAGGTTATGGTGTCTTGCTGTGAAAATAGGTACAGCATAAATAAAACTAACCAATTTTGATGTTTTTAATGGGGTAGTGCAATATATATAAAAATGAATATAACACTAAAACTTTTGATACTTGTATAATTTTAACGAACAAATTTTTACTAGAATTCTAGGCTTGGATTCACTAGGCCCAATGGTTGGTCTAGGACTAATTTTGTAAGCCCATTAATAAAACTAAGGCCAGGTTTGGCCTAGGATTTTACAAATTGGATCAGCACTGTTTTTATATACAATTTTAAAATTATATATATATATATGTATATATTATGATTATTTTCTTCTTTACACAATAAAAAAAGTACACCTTAAATGCCTAAAAGTTGTATGCACTTATTCCAAGTAATAGTATGTTAGAATAGGTACCTTATTGCAACATTGTCAATCTATGTCATGAAACTCGGGAAAAAACATTCTGTCATGTTTTCCTGAATCAATAATATATGTCTTGGAGTGTGGATTAACCTATGAGATTTTCCTTGCTGTCCATGTAACATGCATGCAAGACCATGAAATAATGTTTCAGAACTTTTGACAAGGCAAATGGTTTGATGAAGTATAGAGATTTCAATAATTAGCTCTAAATTATCTTTTATTTTGTCAGCGAGAGAATTGTTGCTATTGCTTTATTGTCTGATATCTATTATTTTCCCAGTCTGAGTGGATATGCATTCTTATTGATTCTTTAATCAAATTGGAGATCTACAGCAGCTTTGTCCAGGTTTTTACTTTCCTTATTCTCTTTGCTGTTTCAAGATGTAATTTTTCACTGTTTAATTTAATAAGAAGATTCAAACTGTATGTTATAATGCCCTTATTTAAACGTTTTCTTTTAATATTATTTTGCTTCTGAAATTCATTCTTAATATCAGATGGCTCATTTCCCTCCTTTCTGTATCCAATGAAATTGTGATTGCAGGAACACCTCGCTCCCAGTGGTTATCTTAAAATACCAACAGTGAGTTTGATGTTGATTTGATCTTAAACATATTGATTTGGATTGATATTTTCATGATCTCAACATCACAAACATGTATAGTAGGAGTATACTTCTTTATGCTTCATTGGAATACATATTATGAAGACTAGACCTGCATGGTTTCAACCAATTACTTATTTTGCAAAAGTATCTCTTGATCTACATTACCATTTACTTTTTTCAATTAATCGTTAATGGTAAAATTCAGATGAAAAAAAGAGTAATCTGTTCTTATTTCCTTTTTCCAGGATATTGCTGACTACCTTAGAGGGTGTAGGTTTCTTCCAAAGCTTAATAATGAAGTCATTAATATGAGGAATAATACTTACAAGCAACGATTTAGTAGCTTACAGAATTTGGTTCTTATAATGGTAAGAATGAATTTCTATGTTCTCTTTCTCTCTTTATTTGATTTGGAATAATATTACATACGGCTATGGTGTCAATTTGTATAATACATTTCTCTTGTTCTATCAATTCTATCAATTCTGCATGTAAATCAGTTTGAGCAGGACACTATTTTGATACCCAAAGAAACATCCTGGTTTGGTTATTATCCAGATGGTGCCTTTGATCCTGTTTTGCCTGCACAAGAGGTAATTTAAGTATAACATATCTGTAATCTACCTGCTGCAAGTGTTATTTACCTGGCTTCTTATTATCTTTTTTCCTTTTGTTTCTCAAGGGTGTCCTCCTATGTAACACTACTTTTCAAGGGAAAACTATATTTTAGCCCCTGAACTTAAGGATGATCAAGGGTAGATTATAATAGTTTGGAGAAAAATATTTCCCTATACTTGAACCTTGAACCAAGTGGGTAATAAAATCAACACTGGTCTCTGGTTTTAGGATAAAAGTAGAATTTTATTAAGGAGAAAGAGAAGATACAAGAGATTACATGAATAGAGGATAAGAGTTCCTCTTCAAAATGAAAAACTCTATTAAAAACTGATAGGGATGAAGGTAGTATGGGCTACTCAAGTCCTACATCGAGTAAAAGAAGATGTTCGATAGGGTATTTAAGTGGCTTGGTTCTTTTCTTTTAATAGCTAGCTTTTGAGGGAGGGTTTCCTAAGTCATTTGGGTCCTATCAAAAACAAAAGAAAAGAACCAAGATTCCTAAATCCCTAGACCCATACCATTTATTTGGAGAAATTTCAAAATTAGCAATTTTTTCTCAAGTTGAGACTCATCTTTATGAAATTTATTCATATAAAACGTAGTTTCTCCTTTTCTGTACTCCCCACTTTCTTTATATATTATAATGAAAACTCGGAAATTATTGGGAGAAATAAGTGGCTGCAGCAAGCAAAGAGAGAGAGAGACTGAGAAGGGAATAAGTCAGGGTCAAGATTTATCAACCTTGGAACCTAAACCTCTTAATGGATACTAGTAGATGAGGGAATAATTATAGAAATCATCACAGGATCCCTTAACTCAGCCGATAATCCTAATTCTGACTCAATAATTGGTCCCACAGTGATAAGTAGTCTAACTCTCATTACTCCCCCTCAAATGGTGCATAGTTTTCTCAAATTCTCTTATTTTTCACTTGAAGCCTTTTTAACGCTGGTGCTTGCGTTATGATGCCAACAATGGAAGGGGCAATGTTTGTATCTTATTAAGCCAAGGATGCATCAAATAGTCTTTCTTTATCATGTTTTATGTTGAATAATATTTTTTTGGTTAATTTTATCTTCCGTTGTAATTCTAAATCAGATCCTTCAACCCTACGGATAACTGTAGTAGCCAAAGCTCGTCGGTGTATGTTGAATAATTCTAGTTGTGCATGAATTGCATTCCTTATGTATTTACTTAATTATTTGTACATTGGACCTGCTAAATTTTTTCTCTAAATTCATGTAACCCTATATCATCCTCAGATATTTGATATCTACATCACGCCTTGTTTTCTGCAGACTAAGCTCTATACTGAAGACTGGATTGGGTTGAAAACTCTGGATGAAGCTGGGAAAGTGAAATTCATTAGTGTGTCGGGAAATCATCTGGAGATCTCGCGCGATGAAATGAAAAATTATATAGTGCCATACTTGAAGGACCAAACATCAAGAGTTGCACAGCCAAGAATAGTAGAATTTTCATCTGGTAGTTTGATCTCATCAATCTTGAGCTTTCCTTTGGAAAGGGTTAGGCTTGAAGAAGATTTTCCATTACTGCACATCGTCAGCTAAGCAGAGTATCCGAAATTTCTAGTGAATTTTAGATCACAAGAAGTTGAGGAAGAATGAAATGATTACTGAGTATTGGAATGATGTTCTTCCGGTTGTTGTATCCTACTTCTAAGAATATGGCAGTTTTACAGAACTAGGAATGGAGTCATGGAGATGTTAAAGAGATTCTTAGCTGCTTCACTAGAGGAGTGAATCTAAGAGAAATCATGTGTGGAATGTTGCTTTTGGATTGTGTAATTTATAACTCTAGAATGTCACATGCAAAGATTTCAGATTGGTGCATTTAAAATTTTTTGTTTGGATAAACCTAATATTAATAAAATTCTTTATTATCTTTTTTGTTTGAATTTTAAATTCAGACCCTTTATAAATTAGTAAAAGTAAGAAGCTACAACTTTAATAGTAATAAAAGATGCTATTACTATAATTATAATAATTTGGATTTTAAATTTATGTGTGCATCTGGGTAAGTATGTCTCTTGCGAGTGTGTGATCGAAGACAGATTTTAATTTGTTAGCTTTAAAATTTTGAATCTACCAATAGAGGGAAGGAAGCAGAGATAAGAAAGCACATCAAGAGAACTTATCCGAGAGAAATCATGTAGGGACTTTTGGATTAGCAAAGAATTGAGGGAAGGGAAATTGAAATTTTTAGAGGTAAGTTAATGATTTAATCTCTAAAAAATAACTCTTCTTTAATGTAGTCTTTTTTAAAAAAATTAATTTAGTCCTCGGATAATTTTTTTCCAATCATCAAAGAATTTAAAGTGGAGATTTAGATACAGAATAACTAACATTAAAAATACTTTTTTTTTCTAAGTAATATTTTTAATAAAAGAAATTAACATTATTTCAGATGGTAAAAATGGATATCTTCAATTTCAAGGAAATTTATGTGTATTTTAAAAATAAAATGGAGGAATGTGTAATTTAATTAATCCCCCCACGATAAATTGATAATATTGAGTGATAAAAATATTATAATAAGTGGAAATATAACAAAAATGTACCAAAAGACTCCATTGAAAATTTGACTTGGCATATAATAAATCTCATCTCACTCCTCTCATTCCGGAGAGTTTAGAGGACAATCTCCAACAAAGAGGCCTGTGTGGCATTAACGTCTTCCTATTGCAGCCAATTTTGGGAGAAAACCAGAGAAGAAAGAGCCTTTCCTCCATCAGGTAACAAAATCATGTCTCATTTGTGAATTGTGATCACTTACTCTTTCTCAAAATCCCACATTTTTTATGTTAAAAATGCTGATAAAATGCAGAATCACCCTGTTGCATACCCATTTGGAAATTGCATTGCAGGGAAATCAGCTTCAGCAGAAGTTTGAAAATGTATGAATTTTGACATCTATAATCAATTTTGTTCATTTTAATGTTCAACTCAGTTTCTCAAAAAAATCAGGAAGATGAAAGCTTGTGAACTTCATTCACTGTGGTACTCTTTCTCATAATGTTGTTTTACAGTTACAATGGACCCCTTTAGAGGACAAGGAGGAATTCAGATGCTATTAACCGCAGAACAAGAAGCTCAACACATTGTTTCCACTGCAAGAAACTGTGAGACTTGCCTTTATGATCTTCATTACGTTTGTAAACTAACAATAATTTGTCCCTAAATTATCAGATTCATTTAGCTTCAATTCTTAAATTTGATTTTCTATTTGATTATATATTCACCAATTCAACAATGTCTTCTCCTTCCTTTATCAATTACGAAATGCCTACCATGTGTTTGTATAAACTCTTCAGTGAGAACGCAAAGACTAAAGCAGGCGAAAGATGAAGCTGAGAGGGATGCAGCTCTGTACAGATCCCACATGGAAAATGAATACCAAAAGAATCTTTCAGAGGTATTTTATTGTGCGAACTAATAGTTCGTGTTATATTCTGTTAACAATAAAAGTTCATTTTGGTCTTTTTAAAAATACGTAACTTTTAATTTAATCTTTTATAGATTATTTTATCAATTTAATTACTCAAAAATAAAAATATTTTTAATTTTACCTTTCTATCTAAACCCTATTTATATCTTAACGTTTCACTTAACAAAATATAAACTAAAATATTTCTTGTACCATAGAATTTATAAGTGGTAGAAAATTTACATTATAATTAAAAAGTCTATGTATACAATTAGTCAAAAATATTTTTAATATCCGAATCAACTCTAATTTCCAATTTACTGTCAGATATATAATTAATAAAAAAGTTTATATATCACATTAGAAAATTTTGATTTATTTAAATATTTTATCTTATATAGATTAATGTGTAACATATAAGACAACTATGTCATTAACTAAATTACACTTTAATATTCTGTTAATTATAAAATTATGGATGAAGTTTAAGTAAAAAGATAACATTAAAAATATTTTATCTTTAGAAGATTAAATTAATAAGAAAAATCTATAAAAAATTAAATTAAAAATTATTGTATCTATCAATGACCAAAATAAAGTTTTTTTCTTCTTTTAACTTTAGTCTCTGAAAATTAATGAACTTACAAGTTAATCCATCAAAATAATAATTTTGGTGTACAGTACTCATTAATTTTCAAGGACTAAAGCTAAATAGGCTTAACAATTCAGGAACCAGATTGTTATTTCCTTCTTTGCTGTTGACTTGTGTTACCATAGACCAGTGGGAACTCTGGATCTAATGTAAAAAGGCTTGAAGAAGAGACAGAAGCTAAGATTAATAATCTAAAAGGATCAGCTTCAAAGGTTTCCACAGAAATTGTTGACATGTTACTCAAGCATGTTACCTCTGTGAAAGTCTAATGGTCTGCATGAGGTCAGTAAATAAAACAATTCTTCTTTCAAGCACCTGACTTTCTGCAAATTCACAATCTGGGTTTTTAAATTAATTTCCATCTCATGAAAAATTAATACTTCAAAAACACAACATGAAACATGCTATATATAAATTACATTTAACTACTACATATTTTGTAAGAATTATAGACCTCAAACCTTGAGATTTCTAGTAGATTTTAAATAAGAATTTTGTTATTAAAATGGAAAAGTCACACAGCTTAGGTTACTGTGTAAACAGTTCTTCTGAGAGAATAATGGAAACCAAAATTTATTTTGTCTTCTTCAGATGCTATCCCTATCATTCTCAGACATTTTTAAGTCTTGAAGTCATGTTCGGGTAGCTAGAAAACTCATCGTATTATATCTGCTTGAAGTGTATCTCTCTCTCTCTCTCTCTCTCTCTCTCTATATATATATATTTGTATAAGTTAAATTATTCTTATAATCTTTATAATTTCACTCAATTTTTAATCAATAATCCTTATAATTTAAAAATTTATAATTTAATTATAATTTTTTAAATTATATAAATAAAATTAAAAATTAAGTAAAATTGTAAGGACTATATGCATAATTTAATTATATATATATATATATATAGACATACACACATAATTATTTGATAATGAAATAATCCTATCTGTAGCTTTTATGTTTATTGTATTTCTTGTGGTTCAGTGATTGTTGAAGAAGCCAAGAAAGGAAGTCACCTACAATAAAAGCAGCAAGGCTAGACAACTTAATCTGTTATTTCATAAATACTATACAGTTGTATCTTTCAAGGCTATGAAATAATTCTCTGTTGAAGAGGTTATCACCTGTTAAGTAACTTTTCAATTATTCTAATACTAATTACAGACTCTGCATATTTTATTAAATACTAGAAGAAAATAGAGTTTATGTTTTTCAATTTTAAAAGTTAACAAAACATCCTTTTAAATAATTGTCTTCAATTTCATTTCTAGTTCTATTTGCATGTAATGTTCCTTTCCTATTTTTTTGCCACATTAGTTTCCATTTATCGTTCAACGTCTTTAAAGTCCAAAATTTGGACGCACATTATTTTAATATCAGATTGCATTTTTGGTGGACCAAGGGTATCATATATATATATTTTAAAAGAATTCATTTTTATGGTATAATTTTATGAGAAAAATATATTTTACTTTCCTTAACTATGCTTATACGACACATTATTTATTTAAATTTTGATTTGTAAAAAATAATTTTTTTAAACTATTCAAAATATTAAAATTATATTTAAGAAATTCATAAGTTTTATTTTTTCTCTTGTTAAATTTAATTTTAAAAATAAATATTTTTAATATTTTGAATAATTTAAGTAAATAATTTGTTACAAATTAAAGTTTAGATGAGTAATATATTATATAAGTATAGTTGATGGAAATAAAATATGTTTTTCCTAATTTTATTAGAGAATTTAAATTAAGAAAGAACATTTAAAAGAATTTAATGTAAATTTAATTTGTCATAAATATACGCTGGCTGTAGATTGGAGAGAAGAGAGACAAAGAAGAAGGAGAAGGTGAAGGACTGGATTTTAGGTTGGAAAGTTTGAATATCATTAATGAAACAAAATTGCATGCGGCATAATCCCCAGATCAATCAATAAAAATTGCCCCAAATATTGCGCAATCCCTAAATTAAAGGGATATATAAATGTGTAATTTGAATTTTAAATTGGCTAGTTTAACATCAGTAAGTTTTATAATATATTTTCTACTTAAAAAAGTTTTAATATATTCATGAATATAAAACATTCATTCTAATTTTATTACTTTTTTAAAAAATTTTATTACTTAAAATTTGAACTACTCACTATTTCCACTACATATTGTCACACACAAACAATGACTAACATATTGATATATTCATTTAATGGTCATAATTCTCCATATATCTATATCTAATATTACTCTAGGGTTATCAAATGACTAACAAATGTGTATTTTTTTATTTTAAAAATATAATATCAAATAATTATTATTATAATTTTAAAATAATAAATTAACTAATAAGAAGTTATTTAATTTATTTAGTATTTTTTTTATTTTTATTTTTTCTCTTTTATGTTCTCTTATTATATATTATATATTATAAATATATCATTTTGTAATATTACTGACAAAAAAAATTTAGAGTTATTATAATATAGATATAGTATTGAATATTTATTATTATATTCATTAATATTTTTATATGTAATTTAATTTATTTTAGTAAAAATCATATAATCTAGGATCTGAATTATAATTGGATCATGATCAGAGCTTTTTTTTATATTATTTTTATTTATCAAAATAATAATAATAATAATAATAATAATAATAATAATAATAATAATTATTATTATTATTATTATTATTAAAATTTTCAATACTACAAAACAACATTAAATTAAATATTTCCCAAAGACATATATACAATTTCTTTTAATAATTATGTTAATGAACTATTATATTTTACATTCCTTCATCAGATTTGCATATAATTAAACCTGCCCATTTTGTTAGTTTCCTAGGCACTTGAATATATAAACATTAATTCTTAATTAAGGTTGTCTTTAATTTGGTACATAGATTATTAATATAATTTACTATGTAGATTAATTACCCAACTAACTTAAATTTAAGTTCTACTTTTCTTATTAGAAAATGCTAAATATATTATGTTGGGTTTAGTTAAAGTTTAAAGTTAGTGATGAGAAATGTGTTATATATAATATAATTTTTGAGAAACTTAAAGTAATCCTTAATTGCACCAAGATTTTAAAACATATTTATAAAGCAGTCTACCTTGATATATATACAATGCATAAATTTTATTTTATTTTTAATATTTCAACATCTTATTATACATAAAAATATATGTATTTAAAAAGTAAGAATTTGAAAATTAATATTAAACACCCATATATAGATTTTATTTTTCTTGATACAGATGAGTTAAGCTTTTATTATATTTATTCTAAAAAACGTATCAGAGAGTTGCATGCGTAAACAATCTAAATGGATGGAATACAAGCAAAAACGCAAACACAAAAAATTAGTAGTTAGTAACAGATCGATGGACGAATAGATATATATATATATATATTTATTTATAAAATCGATTCTCATCTTTGTTTTTGTGAACAAAATTGATGAACTCTGTCTCTTCTTTCACTAAGAAGTACAAGTAATTAAAGTAAGAACCTAATAATTAACATAGAAATCGTCATGTAAGTTTAACAAGAGCCATGCATAGTTGTTGTTGAACTCGAAAGGACCAGACTTGAATAACATCGTTCACTGTGAGGCCACTGTCATTAGCCACCTTCATCCAACTTGATCTCAGCATGTGGCAACTACTCTTGCTCATGTCCCATTTCCCCAACACTATGTTTCTCATGCGAAGCGAAGGGTCTACCAAAACGACGTCCAGGTCTTGGCACTTCCCCTTCTTCTTCTCCTTCAACAACTGTGATTCACTTTCCCGCAAGAAATCTGTCTTCTTTATCTGATTCATTGGAAGCGAAAGCCGACTGTGCCATGGGCTCAGATCTGTCGAATGCAGACTCTTTTGTATTAGCAGACTCACCTCTGACCCTCCCATTTCTTCCATCTTCTTCTTGAAATCCTCTGGCAAGCCCATTGGTGTGTGATCAGGACCCTCAAGATGATGATGAGGCGTTACTTGTTGGTGTTGTTTCCTCGACTTCTTCTTCTTCTAAATCAAGAACCTAATCTTTCTGATCATCAGAGAGAGTGGCGTGACTACGCTTCAAACTTCTGCTGTTATTTCTCTCTTTAGGGTTAGGGTTGTTGGGAACATTCTTTTGTTTTGAGTTTGCAGTTTCTCGTTGGAGTTTGAGAGAGGCCACTCGTGCAACCTCCAGCAAGGCTTCGAAAGCAGAAATGTTTGGGTCCATGGGACAACCCTTGAAGTCTTCCACGGACAAGAGCGACGGCATCGTCTTCTTTCTTCTTTCACTCATGATGACTCTTCTTTTTTCAGATATACACAAAAGAAAAGAGATTGAAGTTGAAGGGACTGATGAAGTACCATGACCTTTATAATGTTGGAATTAATTACTTTCCACAGAAGTAAAGGTTTAGTGTTAGGTTCATAGTTTTATACTTTCTTTTCTTGTTTATTTTGATGTTTTTAATTAAATATTAATGGTTTTTAAATAAATTTTATAATTAGATGTAATTTTGGTAACTTAACACAATTTTGTTGTATTTTTATAATTTCTACCAATGCAAGAAAATAAAGGGTGAAGATGCATAAAATAAAATAAGACAAAAAATAAATAATAAAATAATAAATAATATAAAAAAGTAAAAATATAAGAAAATTTGAAATTAGAAAAGGAGAGGAAGGCCGTGGCTTGAGGGATCATGATCATCTATCTAGAAGCTTATCATCTTCCTAGAAACATCATCATATTTAAAGGAATTTTGACTTATTATCATCTTTTTTAAAAACCTTATCATCCCTTTTGGCCACTCATCATCTTATCTTATTCTATCTTATCCTATCTTATCTTATCTCATCTCATCTCATTTTATCTTATCTTTTCTTATCCTATCCACCACATCAACATTGTCTATAAAAGGGCATGTGACAGAGGGGGTGGCAATTTTGGAGTCTTCATCTTCCTCAGATCTCCATCTTCTTCACGGGCCAGAGGAGAGGGAAAGTCCGAGGAAAGAAAAAGTTTGTTTAGGAGCTGAATCAGTGACGCTTATTGATGAATCTCTTGTGTTTTACTTGTTTTGTTTTTGTTTCAATGATTATGATTGGCTAAATAATTTATCTGGTTGAGGGAATTTAATTCCATATTATCCAAGCTGTGAGATTAGGAATTAGCTTAATATTTTTATCTATGTTCATTTTAGTTTCTAGTTTTTGATTGAATATGTTAAGGATACATATGAATTGCTGGGCCATCAATTTATATATGGGTATTTCTTTCAGCTATTTGAATTCCTTAAATCCTTAATTGTTTAGGAATTTGATATGAGTAACAAATTACATAAGATAAGCTATATGTTATACTTATTTTGCGTAATGAAGCTAGAAACCAATATATATTAAAGCTGGACATTCTATTTTAATATATTATGTATTTAGTATATCTCTTTTAGGTCTTAATGTTATTAATTAGGTGAATTCAGATACGTTATTTAGATCACTGGATTAATTAGTGCAATTTAATGGATGTTCCTTAATTTTTTATATTAGAAAGGGATTTAACAATTAGTAAGGTTTAATTGTTAAGTCAAATTTGTTATGAAGCACAAGATGATATTAGATCAATAAGCAGTCACTGATGGTATGAAATTGAACATCCCTTAGCTAGAGTTTACTTAACTGGTCTAAACTCTCTTTACAGTTATTTCTTTTGCGTAGTCATATTTAATCTTGTTACTTTATTTTAATTTCCTTAGTTTATTTTAGTTTTATTTCATATTTTAATTTTTCTTAAATTTCTTTTTACAACCCCCCATTAACTTTCGCTATTACTTTCTATTGAATTTTTGGTTATTTGAGAAAATTTTAAAATCTCTAGTCCCTATGGGATTGACCTTGCTCATACTACACACAAATCATGTAGTAGCAATAGGATATTTTATTTTTGTTGGTTTTGACACCTGAAAAATTTTGGCGCTGTTTCCAGGGATTGGTTTACTTGATTTTTTTTCTTTCTTTTTATGACTAGGACTGCACGTGGAAAGGATCAACTTTTTGACTCAAAAATAGAAAAGACAGCTAGAAGATTGAGGAAAGAAACAGAGTTAGAAAACAAACTTCAAAAGCCTCTTCTTCTACTGAACAGATAGAGAATATAATATCGATAACCAATTTGATTATTGAAGGCGAGTTTATAATTCCAAATATGGCAAGAGAAAGGATGTTAAGAGAACTTACTGCTCCTCCGATAGATCAGTCGCCCTTAAGCATTGCCGCTCCAACCTTAGAAGCACTATTGAAGCTTAAATTTGGATTCATTCATCTGTTACCCAAGTTTAGAGGACTTACAAATGAGGATCCTTATAAACACTTGAAGAAATTTCATGTGGTTTGCTCAAGTATGAAACCTCAAGGAGTGAAAGAAGAACAGATCAAACTGAGGGAATTCCCATTTTCTCTGGATGACGCAGCTAAGGAATGGATTTGTTATTTACCTATAGACACCATCACCACTTGGGAAAATATGATGAAGTTGTTTCTGAAAAGATACTTCCCTACATCCTAAGTCATAAATGTCAAAAGGGAGATATATGGGATCAAACAGAAGTTGGAAGAGATTCCAGAGACTATGTGCCAGCTGTCCACAACATGACATTTCAGAGCAAGCATTGATTCATTATTTTTACGAAGGCTTGCTACCTACTAAGAGGAGTATGATTGATGCTGCTAATGGAGGATTAATAGTAAATAAGACTCCGAATTAAGCTAAGGAGTTGATTTCTATTATGGCAATGACCTCTCAGCAATTTGGAAGTAGGCAAGAATATCCAAGGAGAGTGAATGAGGTGAATACATCATCTATTTAATCGAAAATCAATCAACTCACTGACTTGGTACAATGCCTAGCTGTGAATCAGATGCCACCAGCTCGAGTCTGTGGAGTTTGTGCTAGTGCAGGACACCCTACTAATATGTGTCCCACAGTCCAACAAGACACACGGGCCTAAGTGAATGCCATTGGTGAATTGCAGCCACAGAGGAGGTATAATCCGTTCTCAAATACTTACAATCCAGGATAGAGAGATCACCCCAATTTTAGCTATGGAACGAGGCCACAGAATTTCAGAACTATTAGCTTAGGCCATCAACTCCAACGCCACTACCTCAATAGCCTTCCTCTTCAAAATCAGGCTCATCCTTAAAGGACATTGTGAAATCCTTAGCCTTGAGCACACAACAATTTAAAAATGAGACTCACTCAAGCATTCAGAACTTAAAGAACTAAATAAGCCAATTAGCCACATCAATAAGCAATATGGAATCTCAAAGTAAGCTTCCCTCTCAACTCGAGGTGAATCTGAGGTAAAATCACTACAAAAAATTTTGCCTTCAGTGGCGACGAAAGTCGCCACTAATGATCAAGAAGTCGCCACAAAATCTCTTCAACAGCGACAAAAATTTCGTCAAAGGTCGCCACTAAAAATTTCGCAACTGATAACTTTTAATGGCGAAAAAACATAGTCGCCACTGATACATATTAGTGGCGACAAAATGTCGCCACAATAGGCTGTTTCAATGGCGACATTCATATTGCCACTGAAGGCCGTTTCTGTGGAAAAATTAACAGCCTACTGTGGTGATAAATAATTTTGCCACAGAATATTTTCTGTGGTGACATTTTATTTTTCCACAGAAGATTTTCTGTGGTGAATTATTTGTCGCCACAAAAAATCTTCTGTAGCAAAATTATTTGTCGCCACAGTAGGCTGTTTCTATGGCGAAATAAAATGTCGCCACAAAAGCTCCTTCTGTGGCGACATTTATCACCACAGAATCCCATTTGTCGCCACTGAAGACCTTTGATGGCAATAGATTTTATCGCCACAGAATGTTCATAATGAATTAATTCAAATGTTTCCAAATTTTTATATTTGTTGTGGCATACAGATTCAATTTCTATATTTCCTGAAGGCATACAAATTCAATTTGTGAGAGAAAATACCATTACATTACATTAAAAACAAATAGTGTTACATTGTTGTCACATTATAGTCAATAATTTACAATAATTACATAATTTACAATAGTTACAAAAATAAAACATATTTTGAGCATCATTAATTCTTCTTTCCTGAAGTTTGTCCCTATTTAAAATGGAGACAAGACAACATGTCAACAACTACAATTATGGTCATTGAAACGTTGATATCATCTAATTATGGCATATGACAAACCAAATCCATCCTAAAACTTATGAGGTAATTAACAACCAGAACAATGTGAAGACTTTGATAGCAAATTTCAACCAAAATAATGTCAACACCAAAAACACAAGCCAATTTCAGGCAAAACAACGTCAACACCAAGTACACAAACCAATTTTAGGCAAAACAATGTCAACACCAAGTACACAAACCAATTTCAGGCAAAATAATGTCAACACCAAGTACACAAACCAATTTCAGGCGAAACAACGTCAAAACCAAGTACACAAACCAATTTCAGGCAAAAAAACATCAACACCAAGTACACAAACCAATTTCAGCCAAAACAACATCAACACCAAAAACACCAACCAATTTTAGACAAAATAACGTCAACACCAAGTATACAAACCAATTTTAGGCAAAACAACATCAACACCAAGTACACAAACCAATTTCAGCCAAAACAACGTCAACACCAAGTACACAAACCAATTTCAGCCAAAACAATGTCAACGCCAAAAACACAAACCAATTTTAGGCAAAACAACGTCAACACCAAGTACACAAACCAATTTTAGCCAAAAAAATGTCAACACCAAATACACAAACCAATTTCAGCCAAACCAATGTCAACACCAAGTACGCAAACTATTAAATTCCAACCCAGTATCATCAACAAATCAATGTAAGAAGGGAAACAGAAAAACCAAAAGTCATCATTACCTGTTGAAGTCTTTACATTATTACATCCAACTGTGCTTAGATCCTCTAGTCAATCTCAGCTTGCATTTGAGATTGAAGCTCAGCACGCTCCTCCTGGAGCTTCCTATCAAGCTCAGATTGCATTTGAGATTGAAGCTCAGCACGCTCCTCCTGGAGCTTCCTATCAAGCTCAGATTGCATTTGAGATTGAAGCTCAGCGCGCTCCTCTTAGAGCTTCCTATCAAGCTCAACGTGCATCTGCTCACGTACACTTTCAATTGCAGATGACATGCCAGCTTCCATACTTATCTGTTGCTAAGATTTCCTAGTGGATGGCTTCTTTCCATAGCCTTTTCCACGAACAAATCCTGACCTCTCTCCAAGTACAGATTCCAAGATCTCATCTCCTGTGAGTGGGTTCTCAGTTTCCTGTTGCTGAGACATAACCTCCTGAATGCGTGCCTACATTAATGCAAACAATGATAAAAAGCACAAGAAATGACACTTAAACTTCAAAAGATAATTAAAATTTTTAATATACATGAATTTCTTGTGATTTTGGGTCGGACCACACAATTTCTTCTTCTTTTTTTCTACGAGTGTGCTGGAGCTCCCACACTCAATCAACCGATGCCTTTTCTCCAGTCTCAGGATTCCTTTACAAAGAAAACACTTGTAAACACGTATGTATTGTAACCATGGTTAAGTAATTAAATACTCAAAGTCACTTACCATAGATTCTTATATCTTAGCAAAGGATCGAAGGCCATATGTATGTTGTGTTATTTGTTATGCCCTATTTTGCTTGTTCCTTTCACTAACAGCCTACAAGAACGAAGCTCTTATAGCTTGGATAACTGAATGAAAACTCTTATATTTTAGATAGTTTAAACAACATATAATTCCACATTACCTTGAATTCATTTGAACCGTAATGAGCTATCAACCACTCCCAATCTTCAGGCATAACATCAGTTGGTCGATTAGCTAATCTCTCTTCATCGTTGCTGAAGTGGTTGTAATGTTTGTGTAAACGGGTCTTCCATACTCTGAATAGTCGCTGCATAGTAGTGATGACAAATTTTTCCATTGCCATTTGTCTTCTGTCATTGCCAATCTCAAACTTCTCCTGAAATGTGGAAAAATATTTTTCTTATGAAGAAAGTAAAAAAGTATAGAGTTATATGCCTATTTATAACTAATCACCTTAACTTTCAACCACATTTCTTGTCTATACGTGGCAAAAACGTTCTGCCATCTACCAGCTCTGAAGGAGACAGTTTTTCTGACTATAAATCTGTAGTAGTTGGCTATATCTCTAGCCTCAGGGCCCACAACTCTCTTTATATCATCAGGGATGTCAATTTTAATCTTACCCCTAAATTTTGTCTTCATATCTACCGCAAATGACTTATATTTCCCTCTGCCAATCTTAATGGTGCAAGAAGCTGTAAATAAAAAGAAAAATAATTAATCTTGCTTCTAGATATTATTAAATAATATGTATAAAGTTAAATTAACCTGAACTACTCATATTCCTTGATCCTTAGACCGGTGGAGATTCATCATTTAGCTGTTGACTTGGTCTTGCCTGGCCCATCGGAGAATCTTCATTCAGCTGAGTATTGTGTTGTAGGATCCTATCACCACGTGGTGGCGACAATCGTCGGCCTGAACTCACTTCTCTCTGGTTCTCAAGTCTTCCTCGACGTGCACCAACTTTTACAACCCTTCCACCTCGCCCTCGCATGAGACCTGACATCTTCTGCAATGTATTTAAGAAATAAAGTTAAAAAGAATAAAATACATCTATGATTGGATTAGACATAAGAATGCAAATCATAACAAATTTTTATCTATATTACCACAATTGTTATAACAATATTTAGTTAGTCTTCTAAATCCTCTGTGTCTTGTGTGTCGTTGTCATCTATTAAATCTTGTTCCTCACTTTCTTCACTTACACTGGAGTCTATAGCATTGTCATCAATGAAATCTAGGTCAGTAGAGATACACATATTTGATCGTGCTTCATCACTTGCTTGATTAAAGGATTACGGTTCAACATCAACTCGTTCAAAAGTAACTACAATGTCATTTTGCACTTCATTTTCTGTTGAAGTATTTAATTGCTCAATCTCGATTTGCTGATACGCTTCTTTATCCAGCAACACAAGATCACCATCAATACCGTCATATTGAGGCATGTTGAATAAGTCTTGAGGATTTGTCTTCACAATAACTAACCAACCTTGATCAATCATATCATTTAAAGAAAACACTTGTTCTGCTTGAAATGCCAAGACAAATGGCTCATTTGTATTTAACTAACATCGAGTATTAACACTGATGAATCCATACTTATCTACTTTATATCCTCTGCCTAAGTGAGCAACATCCCACCAATGACACTTGAAAAGGTAGACCTTCATATCTCCGACATAGGAAAATTCATAAACATCATTTAACACACCATAGTACTCCTTCTCAGGGTTTGACTCATCACCCTTTACAAAAACTCCATTATTTTATGTTTTTCTTCTTGAAGCATGATCTTTCGTGTGAAATTTATATCCATTCACCATAAACATTGAATATTTATGCACTTGTTGAAGAGGGCCTACAGCTATGCTTATGATCTCTTCACTTACACATTGTTGTTTAGATAGCTCTAAAACCTGCATAGACAAAAAGTCTTTAATCATTTCTAAAAAATAAAATTTTCCTCTAAAATATAATGCATTAAACTGTAAGTTTATATAAAAAAATACATGTGTACGAAACCAGTCTGGAAATTCCATGCTTCTCCTCTCGTCTTTCATTGATATCTGAAACTCAAGCTCCTTTTGGTATTCCCTACACATATTATTGCAAGAAAAGATATTGAACTTACTCCATACATATTTCTTCAAAATTTTTTATATTAGACAAGTAGCTAGGTGAGCTTACTTTATAAATGGCCAAACCTTCTCACAATTTTGAAGGACATATATATAAGCTTGGTTAAACTCTGAACGAGATAGTGTAATTAGTTTGTAACCCCCTATTGGTTGACCACTTTCTTCAAAGATAGACAGCTCACAATTCTTTTGGGGTCCATCGTCATTCCTAGCTGGTTTATTAAACTTGGTTGGGACGTTCTTCAAGTATCACGAGCAAAAGGTTAGACATTCTTCTGCCAAGTATCCTTCTACAATTGATCCTTCAGGATGAGCCTTATTACGAACATATGATTTCAGAGTTCGTAGATACCTACATTCATAAAACAAGGACAATATAATAGACTGTTATTAAATGAATACATTATGAATTATCTAGTACATATAATGCATTACCTCTCAATAGGATACATCCACCGGTATTGCACGGTCCACCAAGCTTTGCCTCTCTAGCCAAGTGAATTGGCAAGTAGACCATGACATCAAAAAATGCTGGTGGAAATATGGTTTCCATTTTGCATAAAGTTATCGCCATTTGGGTCTCTAATTTATCAAGATCTTCAACTTTCAAGGACTTGCTACAAAGATTCCTGAAAAAATTGCTTAATTCTACAATTGGTTCGTAAACTTCCTTGGGTAAAAAGCCACGAATCGTAACTGGAAATATATACTGCAATAAGACATGGTGGTCATGACACTTCAGTCTAAATATTTTCCTTTCACGCACATTGACACACAGTGAGATGTTTGAGGAAAATGGATCAAGAACCCTCAAATTAGAAAGGAAGTTGCAAACTTTTAACTTCTCATCCAAAGAGAACGCATAGCATGCTGCTGGTAACAAAACATTTCTTCCATCTTCAATTGGATGTAACCCTTGCCTTATACCTAAATCCACTAAATCATATCGACTCTTTGATGTATCTTTTATCTTTCCATAGATATTCATCACTATTGATACAATATTATCGGATAAATTTCTCTCAATATGCATGACATCAAGATTATGTCGTATCATCAGATTTTTCCAGTAAGGCAATTGGAAGAATATACTTTTCTTTGTCCAATTATAAGAAATGGATGGTTAGTCACGCTTTTTTTTTCTGACCTTTCCCAAACGTAACGTTTCTTAGTTCTTCTAATTGGTAAAGTGCTTTATCACCAGTTAATGGAGTAGGCACCATGGCATTTTCCATTTTTCCATCAAAGGCCCTTCGATTTCTACGCCATGGATGAGTGGTATGTAAAAAATGACGATGGCCCATGTAGCAAGCTTGTTTCACAAAGAAACACAGTGGGTGTCCTTATGGCAACAAGGACATGTAAGCTTACCTTTAGTTGACCATCCAGAAAGGTTTCCATATGCTGGGAAGTCATTAATTTTCCACATCACAGCTGCCCGTAACATAAAATTAGATTGTGAGTAAGCATCATATGTCTTTACCCCTCCCTCCTATAACTCTTCCAACTCTTCAATCATTGGTTGCAAGTAAACATCTATGTCATTGCCTGGACACTTAGGGCCTGGAATTAAGAGTGTCATAATAAAATATGGGTCTTTCATGCAATCCCAAGGGGGAAGTTTATATAGAACAAGAACAACGGGCCAAATACTATGATTAGCACTCATATTTCCAAAAGGTTGAAACCCATCACTTGCTAAGCCCAATCGAAAATTTTTGGGATCATTAGAGAAGTCAGGGTATTGTTAGTCAAAATATTTCCAAGCCAAGGAGTCATAAGGATGTCTTAAAATGTCATCATCGACTTGTTTTTCCTTGTGCCACCTCATTTGTTTAGCTGTGTGTTTCACCATGAACAACCTTTGCAACCTAGGTTTAACTGGGAAATGACGCAATATTTTGTTCACTACTTTCTTCCCTTGGTGTTCACTTGACTTCCATCTAGGCTTCTTACATACAGGACACAAATTTGCATTAGCATGCTCTCGCCAATATAAGATGCAATCATTTTCACATGCATCTATTTTCCTATAATCCAAACCTAAATCTCCAATAATCTTTTTGGCTTCATAGTATGAATTAGGTATAGCTGCCCTATCAGGAAGAACTTCTTTGAAGAAGCCAAGAATCGCATCTACAGATTTATTGGTCCAATGGTTAAGACACTTCAAGTGGAGTAACTTTACTACGAAAGATAACTTTGACACTTTATTACATCTAGGATAAAGTTTCGTCTCTGCATCTTTTAATAAATCAAAGAATTTCTTTGCATGCACATTTGGTTCTTCGTTGTTCTTAGAAACATGATTTACTTCCTCCATATTTGCAAAACCACAAGTATCATGTACCAGATTATTAATATCATCCATCACATCATTGTGATCTTCCCTTTGACAGTTATGTTTAAGGCTATAAGTTCTTACAAAGGCTTCTCCATGTAAATCGCATACTTTGTAACTATTCCAAAATCTTTTTTTCAATAAATCAAATCTCACCATATTTCTAGCTTTAAACTCTGTGTTTCCACACCTATTGCATGGACATCGGATCAAAGTATTCACCCTTGACTGATTGTATGCCCATTCTAAAAATCCATCTATTCCTCGTATATATGTTGGATCCGCTCTATTTTTTATTTCTAGCCAAATTTTATCCATTCCTTTTTCCTACATATCAATGTGATGTAAATTTCATTATATTGCTAAATTTTAGGAAGTTTAAGGATAGGTGAACTAAAGCAATCTATGCACTTGGATAGTTCTGAAATTATACGATTCAATTAAATATATGAAAATGACATAGATTTAAATCATATAATAATTTTAACATTTATATTATTTACCCATCATATCAGTTATTCTAAAATTATATAAAATTTTTAATTTTAAGATCCATAATGTATAGAGTTTAATCTAACTTAAAATTTTAAATCCAAACATCAAAGAGGACAAAAAAAAAGTTGGACCAATTTAGCAAAATACCATCTAGTTACCAATTTTTTGTTATTTTTCAATTAGACTTATTTTAACTAAGTCAAACCAATGTAACATAAAGATCCATTCCCAAGTAAATGAGTAAATTGGAATGTCTGCCTAGCTAGTTATATACCAATTCGAATGACAATGAATAAAGACACACACTTAATTACTCAAAATATAAAAACGTAGCCAATGAAAAATATGTTATTTTGAGATGAAAATTTGAATAATATAATCTATAAACTAATTTTTCCCCTTAAAAAGGATGATGACCTATACACAAACACACACCCCCCAGGATGCATGGATTATTATATAGAATGTTGATGAAATTAAAAAGATTATTTTGCCATCAAAGTGGTAATTAATTACAGTGTTTTCAAAAGTCTGCATTAAGTTAATGGATCTAGTAATTATTATGGAGGCATTAATGTATACTATGCATATATATTAAATATTAAGTTCTTCAATCAAAATAAAATACTAAAGAAATTTTTTTAATCAACAATTTATAAAAAAAAATAAGTTATATAAATTATACATATTTGAGTTTTTAATTAAAAAATTTAATGATATAGATATAAAAACTGGATGTAAATTTTTTCTAATAATTCATTATTTATAAGTTAAACAAGTTGACTTATTTATCTTACACACAATTAAATTGTATCATCGATGACTCATTTAGACTAACATTAGTCTATGAACTATCAAAAATTTTCAAAGATTCAAATTTTAAAGTGATGCCCATTATCTCAACTCAAGGCATACCCACTGCACCACCAAACATTAACATGCACTTTAATTTCTGTGACCCAAAGTATTTTTAACAAATTTTCTATTTCCAAAATATATATAAACACACATACATTATTAAAAAGCATATCTCATAAATATATATATTGAAATGGACTAACCCAAAGTATATACTATAATTATAGAATATTAATGTATAATTTGTACAAGAGGCAAATGGGGGTCTTCTAATTCCTTCCTATTCAGACTAAATGCAACAAAATTTCCATTTTCCACAACCTAAATCCAAAGTTCAAACAAAGTCAAAAAAAAAATTCCATTTTCCACAAGCTAAATCCAGAGTTCACGCAAAATCAAAAAAATTTCCATTTTTCATAAGCTAAATCCAGAGTTCTAGCAACATGAAAAATATTTTCATTTCTCACAAGCATCAAAAGGACTTTGAATACAGTGAACGTTGTTCAAGAGGGAAGAGAAAGCCTACCAGATTTTTCCCAAAACAACCGTTCATGGTGGTGGAGGGCAAGGACGTCGCGCAGTGGTTGTTTAAGCATGATGAAAGACGCTCTATGGAGAACGACTGCCATTTTTGTGACGGACGATGCACTAACCGACACACGAAGCTGGCCGACCAACAACGGTGCCAACGCGTGGAAAACAACGCACAGCTAGCTATCAAAGTGCAGGAGCAAAACAGCGTAGGCGCGCGCGGGATGGAAATTTGTGAGAATGAGCTAACCAATTTGGTGAAATGTGGGTAAATACTGGAATATTTTTCACGCTTCATTATATATTAAATGATGAAATATATAACTCCAAAGATTGCTTGGCGTGTTGATTAGCACGTTAAGTCTGCAAAAGGGTCATGCCTTTGAGCAGCGCAAACACACACCTTACTAATTTAATTTAATTTTAAGGTGCTTCAGTGGCAACATCGTATTTTCCGCCACTGAAGGTCTTTTGCAGCGACAAATATCCTCGCCACTAAAGCCACTTACAGTGGCGACATAAGGAAAATCGTCGCTACAAAATTTTTGTGGCGACAAAAAATGTCGCCACTAAATCATTTTAACGGCGACCTCTTAATTGTCGCCATTGAATTATTTTTATGGCGACTATATATCGCCACCACAACCCTTTAATGGCGACACTTTATTTGTCGCCACTTAAGGTTGTCTGTGGCGACTTATTTTGTCGCCACCTAAACTTATCAATGGCAACAAAAAATGTCACCACCAAAAATAGACTTTCAACGACAAATTTTTTGGTCGCCACCAAAAAGTCGCCACTGAAAGTCCTTTTTCTTGTAGTGAATGTTAGTGCCATTACTTTGAGGAGTGGAAAGGAATTAGAAGAGCCAACCAAGAAAGTGAGTTGTGAGCGCCGTTTAGATGCTAAGATTAAACCAGAGGCTGAGGTTATTGTGCAAAAATCAAGTGAGAATATTTATAATGATGAGAAGACAATTTTGTACAATGGCATGGTAAGCGTTGCTATGTCTTTGTGTCACCTTCCAAGATTTCCTTTTTTATGCATTTCATGGCTCTTGGGAAGTGTTGCTATTATTTATCTTGAATTTTCCTTATTTATGATAGTAGTGATTGGGAAGCGCCACTATGTTTTTCGTGAATTTTTTTTAAATAATAGTGTTGCCTTTCAAGCACCAATATCTTTTTGGGTGAATTAATTTTTTTTATTTTAGTGTCGCCTTTCAAGTGCCACTGTCTTTTTGGAAGAATTAATTTTTTAAAAAAATGTTGTTGCCTTCCAAGCGCCACTATCTTTTTGGATGAATTAATTTTTTTTTTTAAATAGGCCTTCCAAGTGCTACAATATTTTTAAAGTATTTTTAACTATTTTTTCGATGCCTTTTAAGTGCCACTATTTTGGTCAAAATCTGTCACTAATTTAATCCATATTTTTGCTTCATTTTGCCATTATTTTAGGCTAATTCATATATATATATAAATTTTTTTTGTATTCGATTGTTCTTAACACCCTTTAAGCACTATTTAAAGTCAAATTTTTAAAATTATTGTTCCTCAAGCTTTCAAAATACCAATATAATTTAAATATCCTTGTTTGAAATGATGCATACCTTATTTACAATTACTAATTAACATTAAACTATATAAACTCAACATATGGTACATTCAAAATAGTATCTTTATTGCATAAAATTCCCATGTTCAAAATGACATAAACCCAACATATGCAATTCCTAATTATAATTCAAAATAATTAATAACAAGTTAGTATCCTAAGTTTCCTTGCACCAAATTTTTATACATATGATTTTATAATATATACTTACTACTCTAAATGCCAAAATATGTAATACACCATCTACTAAGTGGGATCTTCCCTTGTCGATGAGTAAGGTTCGATGCTGTCCACTATTTGCATCAGATGATTGTAAGGATTAACAAGTTTTTTATAGCTTGAATGAAACAAAGAAAATAATTTTTTAAATAAAAAATAAATATCAAACTAACCTGAGGATTAAACAAGTGTGCAAACTGAGGTGCAACATTTCTCAAGAAATTTTGAAAAATGTAACCCAAGGCATTTCTCATCTCTTCATTTGAAGATTGTAACCTTAACACTTCTTGTTGAAGAGTGACGTTAGAAGTATTATCACCCTGATTTACTGGGAACTAACCTAAGCTAGTTGTATTCATGCCAAATACTTGAGTTGGACTAGGGCCAAATCCTAAACCATGAACTCTTCCAGGATGTTCTTTTCCCAACACTTGTCCTAAAGAATCTTGCTTAGAAATGGTCTCAGATGAAGTTCCTTGACTTTTAATTTCTAATATTTTTTCTTAAAATAACAAATTAACTTGTCAACTAAGAGGCAAAGACATAAAGTGCAGCAATTGGTCCTAATTATCAAAACACACATTCAAACAACCTATGAAGCCACTGCATGATACACATAACCTACCATATGAACCCAACATTGATATCTATAACAAGGAAAATACAATAATAGGGTTATACCACTCCCACCATATGAAGCCAACATCTACATGATACACACAGCCTACCATATGAAGCCAACATTGATAGCTATAACAAGGAAAATACAATAATACAATGATAAACACAGCCAGAAAAGAACCAAAGAACACACAACATTGGTAACGAGAAAAATGAATTCCTTATGGAGATAACCTTAAATGGTTAGGGTTTAAGCACACTCAACCAATAAAAATACTTTCAACTAAGTATTTATAATACTTACACTTACAACCCTAACCTTATCATTGACATAAGATCCATCTACCTTCTTGTGTATTGTAATAAATACAGCTCCCCTGCTCACAAGCACGTCATTTGCCAATTCCTAACATATGTTAAATGGAAAATATCATTATCGCGAATTTAACACATCATAACAAAAATGTATTATTACCATTTCATGTTTCTTTCTTGCAATGGTTTTGGACCTACAAGTGTGTGGCATCTTTAACTTTTGTCTATTTAGTCTGTTATTATTGCTTATTTCCTACAAAGTTCAAAAATAAAATTAAGTTATATTGTTGTAAAACCCTTTGATTTAAAAATCTAATTTGAACCTTGAGTCTTTGGATCTAATTTATAATTAATGAAGGATGCCCACATGTCTTGTGGTATGAAGTAATATAACTTAAAATGTTTTGCTCCTTAGTGGCATCCCACTTGTAATACATGTTAAACAACTCAATCCGATAATTCCTTCACTTCTTTCTAATTTTTTTCAACAAAAAATTATTTGCAACCCAGTTATCTAAGCAAAACTTGGCCTTCAAATCATAATATCAAAGATTACATTTATAGTAGAAGCCAATAGAAATATAATTTAACACTAAGTACACATTTTATATTACCTTTAAGTTATCAAAAAAAGCATCCTTATAGCTATTAGGAACTTTATCCCACGAATGATAGCTTATAGGAAATGCATTCAAGTCAGTCCTAATCACTTTGATGACTCCACCCAGAAGGCCAGCTGCTTCCCCAATTGGTTGGCCTTGTTCATTAAAGGGTACAACTATACGTTGCCCTGCAAGAAGTGTCTAAATGTCATGTAATCTTAAATGTCTTTCTCTAGTGTTTCCTTTCTCATCTGCAAAATAAAAAATACATCAAGATAATATCAATAATTTGAATAGTAAAATGAAAAAAATTCAATTACTAATGATATTAACGGTCTAAGATGAACTTATACTCCTTCCACTTGAGGACTGGGCTGAGTCAATAGTTGAAGCTGGTTCTGGCGTTTGGGCTGGGGGTGGAGATGCCACTGGCTTGAAAGGATATGAAGTGGGGGATGGAGATGGCACTGACTTGAAATGATGCAGAGTGGGGGATGGAGATGGAGTAAGGATAATTGAGTACTTTCCACGGGTTTTACAAGTCTTTTGCTTTAATCTTCTCATGTTTATGACTTTCAATGCATATAACAGAAAAAAGTAAAGATAAAAAAAAATCAACAGAAAATTATAAAAAACATATTTTTTTGATAGAGAATTACTTGAAAGACTCATATTGATAACTATAATGCTAGTCTTAAATAAATACCATACAGGATCTTATGTATTCTTTGAAACAAAGGAAAAGTCAACCACTAATTACACAATATTTGATCCTCATCATTGTTATTCACACTATCAACAACATTCATGACAGGTAATTCTTCTTCTTCAACTCCCCTTGCCAAAGGTATATTTCTACATCATCAGAAAAAAAATGTTGCTAATTGTTGTTGTAGGTATGGTTCATTCTCATGGACATTCTCTTCATCTGCCATATCATACAATCCCATGGCTTTAAGTGAACAAGAATGCACCACTCTCTGTCAACTTGATCGTCAACGTAATACACCATTTGAGCTTCAGAAGCTTGAATATAAGGCTCATCATCTACATGTGTGTTGGTGTGGATCAATTGCGAGAAATTTATCAAATCAAACCCAACCTTTTCATTTCCATTGTTGTTGTTGTATTAGCCCATTTACACTTTAACATTGTGATCATGAACTGGCCATGATAATTTAACTCAATTATGTCTACCAACTTTTCATAGTAAGGAACACCCCCAAATATTGATTGATTGTCATTGATGCTTGCATAACTATTTGTACTAAATGAGCCAAATACTCTACTATTTTGTGTTTTCAACCCTTGTTCTCGATCTATGGTACGAAATTTAAAACCATTGATGTTAAATGCACTAAATTGTCTAGCATGTGGCAGTAGACCTTTTGCTAGACATTTGATGTCCTCGAAATGAGCTCCACTTTCATCATTCGCAACTTGCAATGAACACAATGATACGTTTGAGTTTGAAGTTTTTGTATATAATAACCACAGGAAAATAGGACACCACTCACTTAGTCATAAAACCATGAAGCAAACTCCCTATGAACTGTCCTTTAGATAATTGAAGAAGAATGAGTGCAACTTCTCAGCCTTCTTCTTGTAATCTCCTTAAATTCTCTACGTTTCATTAACAAATGAACAAATTAATTTCAAAGGATTGAAAACATCTATCAGATTATCAAATATATAGAATTACTTACTGGATCATTCCACGTGTTTACAATTCATTAGTATATGGCGATGAGCTTGATGTTTCTCTATATCTGTAAGTTTGATATATGAGTAACTTTTAACTGGTTTGCCAATTTGAGAAAAAATTATTTACACCTGAGATTATTCAACTTCATTTGGTTGATCATTAACACGTCCAAGGCGATTAAATCTTGTCTTAGTTCTGTCTAAGTACCTTGAAGAAAATGTAAGGCACTCTTCAGCAATGTAACTTTCTATTATAGAGCCTTCAGGCTGTGCCTTATTTTGTACGTAAGACTTCAACAATCCTAAGTACCTATAAGTTTAACATATACTTAAGTTAGCCTTATGCCAATCATTACAAAAAGTATTGAAGTTATATAAAACTATGTTAGCAATCTTACCTTTTTATTGGATACATCTACTTGTAATGAACAGGCCCTTTACATTTGGCTTCACCAACTAAGTGAACAATCAAATGAACCATGACTATAAAGAATGATGGGGGAAATAACACTTCCAAATGACATAGGCATACCACAACTCTCTATTGAAGGTTGTCTAACTCAGAAGCACTCAATACCTTACCACATGTGTTAGAAAAATAAACACAACTCCACTAAGACTGCGCATATATGATTAGGCAACACAGTTCTTAATGCTATTAGTAACAATTGTTCTATCAGAATATGAGAATCGTGACTCCTTAGCCCAGATAACTTACGATTCTTTAAGTTGATACATCGAGAAATGTTGTTGGACTAACCATATGGGACCTTCACATTCTTCAAGATATTGAGGAACTTATCCTTGTTGGAATTTGTCATTGTGTATAAGGCCAAAGAATATTTTCCATTGTCATTCGGCTAAAGGTCTTAAAAAATTCCCATGACACGTAGTTCTTTTCGAGCATTGAGATGATCTTTTGTCTTATTAGCTTCATTCAGTAATGTATATATGACGTTGTCACACATTTTTCTCAATATGTATGACATCAAGGTTGTGGCTTAACAAATTAAATTTCCAATACGGAAGCTAAAAAAAAAATACTTTTCTTCCTCCACTAGGAATCACTTCCTTCGACATAACTGTTACGAGTTCTTTTCCCTCTAACATCTAACTCTTGTCCCTTCCTAAAGGTCACGTTAATATTCTCTACTTGCTTCAATATTTTTGAGCCTGATAGTGAAATTGGTGGATTCCTCATTTCAGTGTTACCATCAAACCGGAGTCAATTCAATCTAAATCTATGCCCAGGTTCCATATATGTGTTCCATCCATAAAAGGTTCTGAGACTAGGAAAATCATTGATGGTCCATATTAGCGCTACCCGCAATATGAACATCTTAGCTGATGAAGAATCATATGTTTCCACTCCATCTATCCATAATTCGCTCAACTCTTCAATCAACGGCTGGAGGTAAACATCTATATCATTCCCAAGAATATGTTTACCTGGAATAATCATAGAAAGAATGAAAGATGTTTGCTTCATACACATCCACAGAAGCAAGTTATACGGAATAAGAACCACGAGCCATATGCTACAATTGGTATTTAATGATCCAAAAGGATTAAAACCATCACTAGCTAGCCCAAGCTATACATTACGTAAGTCAAGAATAATTTCATCAAATGACTTCCATGCCTTAGATTCTCTTGGATGTCTCATTAGCCCATCATGATTTTTATCTTCTTCATGACACCTCATAAAATCTGCCATTTTAGAAGACATGTATAGCCATTGCAATCGTGGTTTCAAAGGAAAGTAACATATAACCTTAGCTGGTTACTTCTTCTTCTTATGCTTCTTACCCCTATTAAGCATGTTTCTTGGACATTCACTGCTTTTCCATTTGGCAGTGTGATAGACTTTGCAAGATTTCTTACTTGCATAATTTCTCCAATATAGTATACAATCATTTAGACAAGCATTGATCTTTGAATAACTAAAATGATGTGTCTGATTCTATACAAAATTGTTGGATGTGAATTGTCCATTTTGTGAGCATTTTGTGTAATTTTGTTATTAAAATCACCTAAGTTTGCTTCATTTTCTTTTGCAGACATTTTATCAACTCGTCGTCAGCAAACAGAGTAATTTGGAGTGAAGGAAAATCCAAATAACGTGTTGTGTACAGTACTTGGCCATTAAGCAAACAATCCTTTGTGAAAAAGTGGAGTCCCACGCATGAAATGGAGGGGAAGAAAACAGTAGCGTGAAAGAGTAGAGTCCTAGGCGTGAAAGAGGAGAGAAGACCAAGCCACGCGCGAAAAAAAATGAAAAAAAGGGAGGGTGAAGTGAACAGTAAAAAAAAGAAAGAAAAAAGAAAAAGAAAGAAAGAGGGGGCTGCATCGTGCAAGAAAAAGAGGGTGAATAGTACCAGCTGGAATCCATCATACAAAAAAAGGAAGCATTGCGACCCAAGAGCAAACCCATCCACCCGTGAGCGACGCCGTGCCGATCAATCATCGAGGGAGGCCGAGTTGCCACTGGAGAGGCTCCGCGGACGGTCCTCCACCGTCTTGGTCGTCCGCGCCACCCATTCTAGCCGTCCATAACGCGAAGAAGCATCGCGACCCGTGAGAGGATCCGGTCACTTTTGGAGTTGCTCCCATCGCCGTTGGTCCACGACGCCACTGGAAAATGACTCTCCGTCGACCAGCTCCCCCACCGCGACCGTCGCCTACCAAAGCTCGGTAGTCGATTTGGGCGTTTTCGGTACCGTTTGGCTCACAACCCGACCCGCTTGACTAGGATCCGACCCGTTGACCCGTGTAGCTTTTGGACAGCACTGGATTTGAATTCTCTGGTGAATTTCTGGCATTTTTTTTAGGGAGATTCGAGTGGTTTTCTGGCAACCAATCCGTGCAGTAATCATTGGGCAATTGAGAAGATAGGGGCGTGCTTAATTTATACTATTTTTATCTGCTGTATAATTGATTGCTTGATGAATTTTCTGATGGATTGCCTGCTATTGGATTGTGTGCTATATGTAAATATGTGTATTGAAACTAAAAATTCATTGGGGTCCCTAATCGTGTTGGATTCTTTGTTTAAATTTGCATGGATGTTGAATTTAATGTGTGATCTCCGTTACAATTATGAATGTATGTGTTAGCGTTATTTACGAGACATCGTGGTAATGTTAATTAGATTCCTTTGAGATCGATGATGATAATTGGAATTGGAAAACTAATCGTAATGGACAATTTGTTATCGCTAGAACTAAGGTTAATAAATTGCCGGGATTAAGACGAACGACTCTTAATAGTGGTGAATTAGATAGATAATGCCGATTTAAAATTTGCCATTAGGAAGAACCATGGTGGATTTTAAGTTTAAGAAATTCATTGAGATCGACAGAGAATTTGAATTTGCATTGGAATTCACTCACAGGTAACATAGTTAAATTCAGTAATCCATTATCCTTCGTGTGTTTGCCAACCAGTGTAGGTTCCCTGATGGATTTGCATTTCTTGCCTCCGTGTATTTTCTTCTATTTCTTGTCGCTGTTAGTTTATTATTGCTTATAGTTAGACGTTAGTTTAGATAAAAATTAATCATTTTAATTGCTAGGCTAGATAACAGAGAACAAGTAGTAACTCTGGGCTTTCCCGTTCCCAAGGAATACGACCTTGATACTCACCATTGCACTAGGCTGCATTGATAGGTTCACTGCCTTAGGTGTTGTTGCTAGATAGCATTGGCAGCACGCATCATAAAAACAAGTTTATTTATTATTTTTTTGGCCTCATAAAATGAACTAGGGATATTCGAATGCTCAAAAGCATCGTTCAACAGTTCAAGTATCATAGACATTGCTTTGTCAGTTATCTGACAATAACACTTGATATAATATAGCTTAATTAGAAAGGATAGCCTTGAGTACTTTGCACACCCTGGATACAACTCCTTATTGCAATCTCTAACTAAGTCTATAAAATATGAGTCATTCCTATGTATTTCGCTCTCCATTTCCTCAAAAGACTCATATATTTCCATTGTAACTGGTCTACTAACTCTAAATGCATTATGGATCATATCCTGCATACAATATTGATCAAGAAAGTTACTCTGACCACCCACTACATCATGTGGGACATTTGAAGTATCATTTGTAGTCCCCATCACTAACTCTTCATGCCAAGTTCAAATAGTGTACCCTTGTGGGAATTGGGTACAAATTAAGTGGTCATATACCACTTCTCTGGCTTGCCACCTTCTAAACCCACAATGACTACATGGACATCTTATCTTATTGTTGGCAATTGTGTGTGCAAATGTAAAATCTAAAAGCTCATTCAAGCCTTTATCATATTCAGGGCTAAGTTGTGACTTGGTAATCCAATATTTATCCATCCCTAAGACCTATATTAATAAAAATAGTAGCAATATTAATAAGTGGAATATCATCTCTACTAGAATTAGAAATCAATAATACGCAAGCAAAATAGTATGTTATATATAATATAAGTGAAATTAATAATTAGAGTAACGAAAACCACATACATAAGCATAGTTGAAAATGTAAAAGAAAAGAAAAAGTTAAAAAGGAAGGAAAAAGAGAGAGAGCAGAGAGGGTGTGTAGCAACAGTAATTAGATATCATTCTAATTTGGGCACAAGCTCATTCTTCTGTGGAAAAGCCATTTAAAGTAATCGACAACATACTCATAAAAAAAATGGAACAATAAATATCTAATACATCTTAAAAGCTATAGAAAAATAACAAATATTGCAACAACAAGTTTAAAAGATACTAAAGAGGTAACACTTACTCTTCATCTAAATTATCAATTCAAGAACTCCAAATTATGGACATGTATGATAACTCCACGTTGAACTTTAATAAAAACACATTGTCAATTTAGCAGTATAAAAAATAACTAATGAATAATGCAAACCATAATATTAATCTAATGTAGAATATTTAATCTAGTGAAGAATAGAATTTTTAAGAGTGCATAAATAAAATTGTAGATTGCAAAACAAAGCAGACTTTATGAGTAAACCAGTGTAAAACCCAGTGCAAAAATGTTTCCACGGATTCAATTTCATCAATGTTAAATGGATAACACCTTCACGTTCCTACACATTTTGACTTTCAAACAAGAACTCTAAGATGTAAAAATATGTACACAATGAATTAAACACCAAAATAAGGAGTTTAAACACATTTTGACTTTGAAATGCATAAGGCCTGCTCAAAAGTCAAAAGGGTTTAGACAGCCATCAAAAGTTTTCACACACATATTTTGAGTCAAAGTATACTTTGAAATGCAACTGACATGTTCAAAATGAAGTGGACAATATATATATGAAGTGAAATGCAAACTGCTTTATAGTTGTGTATCCTTTGCTTGATTAAAGAAAAAATAATTCTTACATTCATATCACAAATATTACATTAAAAACCTATGATTCCAAATCAAGTATATGCTGATGGTATCACAAATTCAACCCCAAAGATAAGCTTGAGGGGAATTTGGAGTGTGAAATCACATTTGTTGTAAGTGATGGAATTTGGAAGGTGAATTATTATTAACACTGTAACATTTGTTGGCCAATTTGAAAAGGCTATTATTGTTTTAATAGATCTAGAGAATAAAACTCATTTTTTCTCGTAAACGAGTAATTTCTAATCAAGAGGCAATGAATATTGCTAGAAGGGCGAGAGACCCACAGAAAGAAGCTAAGAAATTAACAGTTGAAGTATTGAAAAGGGACAGTAAAGATGATATATCTTGCGTTGTGGTTAGATTTAGGTGATAATATTTTTCAATTTGAATATACTATAATACAAAATTGTAATAAGATTCATTTACTGAGAATATATGTCATTAAAAGATTCATTCCTTGTATTTTAATTTATTTTTCTCAAATTTTAAGGAATTATAGCTTTCGAACAGCATTATGTGGTATCAAGCTAAATATTGAATATACATAAATTATGAAGCATACAGACATAGCAGATATTTGTACTAAAAAAATTTTACCAATGTAGAAGAACCCTTCTCAAAATGTATTTACTGTGTTTAACTTTTAACTATGCCACAGACTACCAATGAACGTTAAAATTCCATACAAAAAATAGAAAGATAGTAAGATACCATCTAATCCTCAAATAACTAAATAAATAGTTTGATAATCATAGTATAAGGCACTAAAGCTACAAACCAGTCAAGCCAAGTGCATATAGAAATTTCTATTCAACTCTCAGCCAAAAGGATGAAGAAACACCAACCATTTTTCAAGATCTAAATGCAGCTCGAAGGGATGAAGAAACAACAACCAAAAAGCCCAAAAGATAGCAAAGAATGGCTTACCTCTGAGCCAGCATAGGACCCCTCCCCATCATGACATCTCATATTACATTCACACCCAAAACACATTTCAATCAACAAGATAAAGCCAACAGAGTGGGTGGAGATGCTTACCTCTTGGCAACGTTCAACAACATTCCTTAATAGAGATCAGCAAATAAAAATCGACAAGTGTTCGCGCTCGGAATGCGATGATGGAATCCCCAAAATGCTAAAACAATTTCTCTCTCACAATGCGACAATGGAATCCCTAAAATGCCAAAGGGTTTCATGCTTCAAATAGGGGAAATAAAAATGAGGAAACAAATCTTGGCGATAGACTTTAAGGGAAAATACCAGCGCTTCCAAGGTGCCATTAAACATTTAAAATTTTTTAGAAGCAATTTTGTGGCACCTACAAAGTGCCGGTAAATAAATAAAAATTATAAGGGCACTTTAAGCACCAGAATAAATCCACGAGCACCGCAATATCCTGAAGCCTCTAAAAGTGCTAGTATAAAATCACTTTTGTGGCGCTTTTAATTAAGCGCCACTAAATAAGCACCACAAAATCCCACCTTTTCTGTAGTGTAAGCCCAACCACATTCATGCACAAAATTCTCATTAAAGAGAATTACAGGCCAATTCAAGAAGCACAAAGGCACCTTAATTCTCCAATGATGGAAGTGTTTAAGAAAGAATTTTGGATACTATTAGATACTAATATTGAGTGTTCAATTTTAGATAGCCAATGGATAAGTAAAGTGCAAGGGGCACCAAAAAAATTAGTGCAAGGATGATGAAGAAATCAGAATTGGCAGACAAAATGGTCTTAAAACCACCAAATTGAGGATGAGTTATATTTGTTACTTAAGGTGTGCCCATGCCTTAAGCAACACCCTTTAGTAGCACTTAATTCATTTTTTCTTTTATTTTAATTATTTTTACTATTTTTCTCACTTTTATTTCATTCAAAATTAATTTATTTTTGTTTTCATTCTGAAAAATAAAGCATGCCCACACCATAATAGGATACCTTCCTTCCTTGAGGTGGATTTATTAGTTTTATGAATTCTTTAAGCAAGAAGCATTTCTGCACAGCTCCAGAAGAGAATCCACTTCATGCCATAACCCTTTACCCAGTGCATCCAGTTTAGGGAATTTTTACCTTTCCATTACTCTTATCTATTTGTTCTTACTGCTTGTATTGACTGCTAGCATTGAGGACAATGTTGTATTTAGGTGTAAGGGAGGAATATTCTAAATCTTGGAAAATTGAGAAAATTTTTTGAACTTTTGATTGCTGATGATATTTTTAGTTTAGTTTAATTTTGAATTTTTGCTTCAATTGTGGATAAAACATTTTGAATAAATTTTGGAAAATGAAAATTTTTGAACATTTCTAATTTTTGGCAGAATTTAGTTTTATTTTAATTTAGTTTCTGACTTTAGGTTCAATTTGCTCCACTTACTCATGTTTGGACTACTGAAGCATAGTTCTTGAATTTTTAATTTTTTAAGCAAAATTCATGCTTTCAAGTCACTAGATTGAACTTGAACATTTGAGTTATGTTTCCTTCCTGCATCATGACTATGTTTTTATTGAGTATACTTGTTTGAGTTGAGAACTAAGAAGAAAAACTTTGCATGCTAACCTTAATTGAATTACCTAGCATTTTAAGACTTTTGTTTAATTTACTAAAATGTCAAAGACAAGACGGATTACATCGCTTTATAGGTCCAAGAACATGGAATTGATTAGAAATTTTGTTATTTCACCTTCCTTTTCCTTTTACAAACAAAAAAAAGCAAATAATAATAATAATTTTTCTGCTCCTCTAATTCAAAAAGAATTATGAGCAGTGCTAGTAACCATTTAGAGTTGTAAATTATTGAGTGATTGGGTGTAGGTATCAACAATATTTTCATTTGCATCAAAAGATTTTGACACTCTAAGTAACAGTTAAAAGTGTGTTGAAATAAGAAATGATATAACTGAGTTGAGTAACCGGGATTGTGTACCAAAATGTATACTCTTTTGTGTCAAAAGGCTTTGTTAACATTTTTCTTTGAAAAAAGAAAAGAAAAAAAAGTTGAAGGGAATTTGAAATGTGAAATAATAAGTTTTCTTTGAAATTGTTGGATTCTTTTGGACCCTATTATTTAGAGTATGCTTTGTGTTGATATATTGGTAAAATCTGCAAACGTCCTTAGTGCCAATATGCTTGTAAGACATTTTCTCTTCTCTCTTGAGTATTGCTTGTTTGGTTTCAAGGCTTGCAGCACTATGGAAAGTAAAATTAAATGTTCCTTGTTATATTTGCTGATTTGGAAGTATGCTCTGTGAAAATTAGTTGCTTGAATTCTGCTTGAAAAGAACTTTATGCTTGATACATGCTTGAGGACAAGCATAAGCTAAGTGTGAGAGAATTTGTTAGGTTCAATTATTTGATAGTTTTATACTTTCTTTTCTTGTTTATTTTGATTTTTTAATTAAATATTAATAGTTCTTAAATAAATTTTATAATTAGATGTAATTTTGGTAACTTAGCATAATTTTTTTGTATTTTATAATTTCTACCAATGCAAGAAAATAAAGAGTGAGCATGCATAAAATAAAATAAAATAAAATAAAATAAAATAATAAAAATAAAATAATAAATAATATCAAAAGTAAAAATATAAGAAAATCTAAAATTAGAAAATGAGAGGAAAGCCGTGGCTTAAGGGATCATGATCATCCATCTAGAAGTTTATCATCTTTCTAGAAACATCATCATATTTAAAGGGATTTTGACTTATCATGATCTCTTTTGAAAACCCTATATTCTCTCTCGACCACTCATCATCTTATCTTATTATATCTTATCCTATCCTATCTTATCTTATCTTATCCACCACATCAACATTGTCTATAAAAGGACGTGCTACAGAGGGGGTCACAATTTTGGAGTCTTCATCTTCCTTAAATCTCCATCTTCTTCACAAGCCAGAGGAGAGAGAAATTTTGAGGAAAGAGAAAGTTTGTTCATGAGCTGAATCAGTGACACTTATTGATGAATCTCCTGTGTTTTACTTGTTTTGTTTTTGTTTCAATGATTATGAGTGGCTAAATAATTTATCCGGCTGAGGGAATTTAATTCCATACTATCCAAGCTGTGAGATTAGGAATTAGCTTAATATTTTTATTTGTGTTCATTTTAGTTTCTAGTTTTTGATTAAATATGTTAAAGATACATTGATGTATGAATTGCTCGGCCATCAATTTATATATGGGTACTTTCAGTTATTTGAATTCCTTAAATCCGTAATTATTTAGAGAATTTGATACGAGTATCAAATTACGTAAGATAAGCTATACGTTATACTTATTTTGCGTAATGAAGCTAGAAACCAGTATATATTAAAGCTGGACATTTTGTTTTAATATATTATGTATTTGGTATATCTCTTTTGGGTCTTAATGCTATTAGTTAGGTGAATTCATATACATTATTTAGATCACCGGATTAATTAGTGCAAGTTAATGGACGTTCCTTAATTTGTTATATTAGAAATGGATTTAACAATTAGCAAGGTTTAGTTGTTAACCCAAATTTATTATGAAACATAAGATGATATCAGATCAATGAGTAGTCACTGATGATATGGAATTGAACATCTCTTAGCTAGTTTACTTAACTGGTCTAAAATCTCTTTACAATTATTTCTTTTGCATAGTCATATTTAGTCCTGTTACTTTATTTTAATTTCCTTAGTTTATTTTAGTTTTATTTTGTATTTTAATTTTGCTTAAATTCCTTTTTACAACCCCCATTAACTTTTGCTATTACTTTTTATTGAATTTCTGGTTATTTGAGAGAATTTTAAAATCTCCATTCCTTGTGGGATTAACCCTACTCACACTACACACAAATCACGTAGTAGCAATAGGATATTTTATTTTTGTTAGTTTCGACACCCGACACCAAGTAAATGAAAATTGTTCCCCGAGGAATGTTATGTATAGAACTAGTTTTATTTGTCGCATTTTCCTTGAACCATTCATAGATAAGGAAGCCATTTGGCTGTGAAAAAGAAGTGTTAATTTGGTTCCATACAGCTTTGGTCTTGTCACAATTCCAAAAGGTATGAAGGAGGTCCTTAGGAACCTGATTATGCAAAGGGCAAGAGGAGTAGATATTTATACCTCTTTGGGCAAGAGTTGATCTACAGCGTAGCCTCTCTTTACACATCTCCAAATAAATACTCGAAGTCTGTTATGGCAGGAGAGCTTCCATATTCATCCATAATTTTTCCTTGGTTGGGGTTGTTCATGAATGCCTATTTCAACTCTTTTGCAAGAAATATTATATGTAGATTTTAAATAAAAAAACACCACTAGTATTGTACTTCCAAGTTCGGACATCCTGCCTAACGTTTTTTGGATTTATGGGAATAGCATTAATTATGAGTTAAAAGCCTTTTGGGATGTCGAAGGAGATTGAATCCCAATTTCATAGACTTGAAGGACCTATAACATCTGCTACTTTGAGGCTATGGTTATGGGGAAGCAGCGGATTGTAGATGACAGATTTGAGATGACCGAGGGAGGTCCAACTCTATATCATGCCAAAAGGAAGTGTCTTTGCCATTATAAATGACACAATGTGTGGCTTGCTTCAAAATTGTCTCTCCCAATGTCAAATCTTTCCCTATCAAGGACTTGGACCTTAGATTTAATCTATACTGACAGATTTTGGACCACAATTGATTGGGACCTCTTTTTACTTTCCAGCATAATTTGGCTAGAAAAGCAAGGTTCCTTTAATGGGATTTGGCAATACCTAAACCTCCCAAATCTTTGTCATCACAAATAGTATTCCAAAAAACAAGATGTAATTTCCTTTTATTTGAAGAAGATCCCTAAAAAATGTCTCTATTTATCTTATCCAATTCCTCACAGGTACTAATAGGAAGGGGAATGCATTGCATAATGTGAACCAAAATTGAAGAGGTAACAGACTTGATAAGAGTGATTTTCCCTGCTTAAGACAAGAGTTTTGTTTTCCAAGGCTGCAATTCAGTGAGAACCTTATTGATTGAAAGCCTAAAGTCATATCTCCTTCCTGATGCACCAAGAGGAAATCCTAGATAAGAGCTAAAGTTGTTTGTTGTGTTGTATCAGAGGATAGATTATGCTTCTCTCTTAGCCTCCCTAGGAGTGTTAGGAGAAAACCACATATGTGATTTCCCTTTGTTTATGGACAAACCAGAGCATTCAAGGAAAAGGTCAAGAACTTTTTTCACAGCTTTGACACTATTCTTACTTACTTGAGAGAACAAAAGAACATCATTTGCAAATAAAAGATGGGAGATGGAGGAAGAGCCGATATGGGAGGAATCCAATGCTTGTTGGACACATCCAAGTCTATGAGTTTAGTGAGAATTTCCATACACATAATAAAAGGGTAGGTAGACAATGGGTCTCCTTGCCTAATGCCACAAATGGGTTTAATGTTGTTAGAGATGCCTATTTATAAGAATTGAGAGATTAACCGAAGAAATACAGCTCCAAATGAGGTCAACCCATTCACTAGGAAATTTGAGGAATTCAAGTGTGGCTCTGATAAAGTTCCAATTGAGCTCATCGTAAGCTTTTTCAAGATCTATTTTGATGATTATCCAACCCATTTTCCCTTTTCTCTTTCTAAAGGAAGTGATAATTTCTTAAGCTATGATGTAGTTTTCATAAGCATTCCTTTAAGATAAAAGCTTTTGGTTAAGGGAATGGGAAGTGAAATTATAGGTTTAAGCCTTTTCATAAGAATTTTGGATATGATTTTGTACAGGGTAGTGCAAAGGGTAATGGATTTATAATTTCGATTTGTCGAGGGGGAAGCACACTTAGGAATGAGGCATATGAGAGTATGATTCCACTCAGTAGGATTTTTTTGGCTATGAAACACATCCAAGAAAAAGGATTGAATGGATTCCTTTGTTATGTTCCAAAATTTTTGGAAGAAACCTGATTGGAAGCCATCTATGCTTGGTTCTTTAAAAGGTTTTAATTCCCTGAGCTTCTTTAGTCTTGGTTTCATTAAGAGCAGTAGTTTTGAGACAACTAGCATTGGGATTGAGAGAAACAATCAATATGTCAAAAGTAAAGGATCTTATTTGAGCAACTCTAAAACAATCTACAAAATAGGAAGTGCTAAAGTTTTTAGTTTTGAGACAACTAGCTTTGTTGTTTTAAAAGTCAAAAATTTATATCTACCTTTAATTTAGGAATTATGCATGCAATTTTGTTTCGTTGCTTAATTATTCCATCAGAATGGATAAATCAAAAAGAGTTTAAATTTTAGTAAATATAATATGTTCTTATTGAGTTTAGGGTTTAGGAATGACAAAATTTCATTTTGATCCTTAAAATTTAGTGATTTTCTCAATTTAGTCTATCATATTTGTTTGTTCTTAATTTGGTCCCTACGTTTGAAATCATTATCAATTTGGTCCCCCTATCTACAAATCATTAAAATCTATAACGAACGTACTGAGTTGGCAAGTTAAATGTTGAAAAGGAACCACCAAACTTACATTTTTTGGTTCCTTAAGTTTATCATTTTTCTCAATTTGGTCCTCAAATTTAGCGATTTTCTCAATTTAGTCTATCAAGTTTAGTGATTTTTTTAATTTGGTTATAAATTTTAGGAATTTTCTCAATATGGTCCCTCAAGTTTAGTATTTTTCTTAATTTAATTTGGTCCCTCATGTTTAGCAATTTTCTCAATTTCGTTTCCAATGTTTGAAATTGTTATCAATTTAGTCTCCCCATGAACAAAGCGTCCAAAGACTTGACGAAAATGCTGAGTTAGAAAGTTAAATGTTGAGTAAGAATGTTAAAAGACCACCAAACTTGCATTTTTTTTTCTCATTCCTTCTAGGCAATCAATGTTGTGCGCTTTGAATTTTTTTTTAATATCCTAAAAGAAATTTCTTGAAGGTTCACTCCTACTATGCCTTGCCTTACAAACCAAATAACTAGGTAAATAATTTCATATTATCTTAACATGAAGTAAAATTATAAATTATTTATATATATATATCAAATGTCATGTACATATGAGGCCATTAGAGGTTCCCATACAACGTTAACCAGATGGAAGATTGGCCAATAATTAGAAGTAAGGGAAGACTAAAGAAAATAATAAGAGAGACTATTAGGATAGACTTAAGTATTTATAACCTAACTGTAGAAATGAGCAAAGATAGAACATGTTAGCGTGACTTGATCTATATAATAGACCCCACTTAGTGGGGAAATACTTAGTTTGTTATTGTTGTTGTTGTTGTTGTTGTTGTTGTTGTTGTATTTATATATATCAAATGCATGTTTCATATACATTTTAAACATTATTAAAAATGATTATATGTGTATATATATATATATATGTTCAAAATGGAACATTTGGAGTACTTGGAAAAAAAGTCAAAACGCACAACATTGGCCAGCTAAAAAGAATGAGAAAAAATAAAATGTTTGGTGAAAATTTCTATCCTATTATAAGGATTATTTCTACCCTTCAATATTATGTACACAAGAATATAATTGCTTAAGTTTGGTGGCCTTTTAATGTTCCTACTTAGCATTAGCCTTTCAACTTAGCGTTTTTGTTAAATATTTTGATGCTTTGTACACAAATGGACAAAATTGATAATAATTTCAAATGTTGGGGACCAAATTGAGAACAACTATAAACTTAAGGGACAAAATTGAGAAACTTGTTAAACTTGAGGGACTATATTGAGAAAATCAATATACTTTAGGGGCCAAAAATGCAAGTTTTGTGGTTCTTACTCAGCATTTAACTTGTCAACTTATCATATTTATTATATATTTTAACGGTTTGTAAATTGAGGGATTAAATTGATAACGATTTCAAACGTGAGGGATCAAATTGAGAACGAGCAAACATGAGGGACTAAATTGAAAAAATTACTAAATTTGAGGGACCAAAATGAGATTCTTGTCATTTAGGAATTCTCAAAATAATGGGAGTTTGTGTATAAGTTTATTTGTTGCCTCTATGTATGTGAGTTAGGGGAAAAGAATAGTTTGAGCTCTCAATAAAATGATATTTTACTTACTAAATTAATATTAAATGTTTACCTATCTTATTTGGAGTGATCATGTCTAGGCACGAAAAAACTTTAATCTTACCAATTCACTTCTTAAGATTTGCAACTTTGTCTAAATTAAGTGTCATGGGTGGCACTTAACCTACACAAACCTACTTCAAAAAGCATTGCTTCCTCGCAAAATCAAAGTAACCTTAGTGTGGTTCTTCTCAAGTTAATATTATGCTGACTTTGAGGGAGGAGATAACTTCATCACACTCTCCAGTACCTCATACTTCTTAAGAGGGAGAGTGAGTCTTTGTTTCTTGTTCAAGGGATAGATTCAATGGGCACCTAAAAGCACTTTGATCAACAAGAACTTTATCATTGAGAGATGCACTAAGAATAAATGTGCCAAAGACCATATGATATTAAAGAGACTAAGGTGAGACATCTAGTATCTTACTTATATTTATTATCCAAAGGATGGATTGTATGGAGTGAGAGAGATGGAAGTACATTCTCTTCTTAGACGGAGGCACCCTTTTAGGTGGAGAAACTCTTTTACTTAATTAGAGAGACTTCTTCTATTTGGGTAGAGGTATTTCTTTTCCTCTTAATAGAAAGAGGAATCACCATCTTTTAAGAAAGAGAATCACCTCCTATTTAAAAAATTAGTTACTTTCTTTTAATTAAATAATATAATAATTTTGGTTTAATTAATTAATATTGTTAACCTGAAAAATATGTTATACCATAATCAATTTAAAATAATTCAAATTAATAATTTCTATTGTCATTTTGTAATTTTTCATTCAACCTTGTGTTTGTTAAGCATGATTTTTGTATTCTTTTATAATTAAAAACTATAATTTATATGACATTATTTATAGAGTAAATTAGATTGTAGTATTTTGAGGCTTACCTTATTTACACTTGAGTACCTTATAGTTAAAAAAAATTACATTTTGACAAATTGAACTTTAAATTATTAACACATTAATAGTCTATTTCATTTTATTATCTTTTGGAAGGGATCCATTAAAATGTGTCCTAATTCCCAATTTCCTCACAAAATTTGAATTTTTTATTTGGCATGAAAGGGATTTGGTCTTGGTAAAGGAATAAACCACATAAAAATCAAATGGCAAACTAAAATCACGTGGAGCTAACTTTGACCCGAGTAGAGGATATAAATTGTAATGTGCAATTATTAATAAAAAGATATTAAAAATTTTCAACCAACCTTTCAAAAGCGTCCTTTTATTATATTTTCAAAGTTTTCTTAGTTTGATTAAGAAAAAAAAAAATCTCTCTAAACAGAAACAGAAGTTATCATTTAACAGTCTTTTCCACATGACCAAAAAAAAAAAAAAACCTTTTCCACTTTTATTTTTAAATTCTTTTCCTTCAATTATAACCATCAGTTACAACGTAAAAGACTTCATGAGGTAAGCCCTTGAGCTGATTCCATATCCATGGCTGCTCTTAATATTCTAAAATTATTTTGAAAAGGTAACAATAAGATATCATAAAATTAAATGCATTATCCAGCTTAGATGGTTAATAAACTCAACCCAGCCTTTAACAAGTGTAATAAGATAGCTCTAAATTTATAATTATACAGAATATATTAGAATAATACAAAGGAAAGGCTCAAGGCTATAGTTTTAAGACCAATTCCCCTATCTCCTGTAGCCTTGATTTGGAAAGATTGATACAGGGAGAAGAAAGAAATACAACTCAAAATTAACTAACTGTCACCTAAGCAGTTCAGGCAGGATGAGAAGGAGGTAAGCAAGAGAACCTATCAATTTTGCTTCATTTACAGCAAGGAACAGTGTTCTTATGGAACACTGAGCAGTTATGTCTACTAATGAAATATCACAAACTCTAGAATAATTTCAGACATGAGATCACAACCAAATGCCAGAATTGTTCTAGACTGACTGCTGATCTGTCTGATGATACTCAAGGTTGCGAAGAACAATTCTGGCAAATATTTTTGCTTCCAGTGGGGCGGTTGCAGAGGCAGCCGCACCACGAAGAACTCTTGCCGCACCTGCATTCTGCATGAGGCTAGCATGGTGCATAGCATGTCGTCCACCAGGAATTGTAAACTGCATTTTAAAGATTAATACAAGAAATAAAATATTTGTCAGAATAAATGACATTGCAACACAATAAAATTTGTAAGATTCCATTAGTAATTTGGATATAAGTGAACACTAGAAAAAAAAAAAAAAAGGATCAAGATTAGTGATTTGAGACAGAAAAAGTTAAGTTAGTAAAGTTACCTGGAGAAGAGCAAATGCAGCACAAGCTTTTAGTATGGATGACGGATTTCGAAGCATAGCAACAAATCTTCCAATTTCAGAACCACTAAGGAACAATCAAAATAAAATAGCTTAGATACTCCTAATAACAAAACCAAAAACCCTAAGTGGAAACATGCATATGCTGATTATTGTGTTAATAATTTAAAGTTTAATTTGTCAAAATGGAAACAGGCATCACGCAGGAGGCTGCTCAGTCAAACATTATCATTGGCAGAAGAAATAAATCTTAGGTAGAAATAATACTTTATGAATTTTTTTTTTTTAGATAAAAGGGCACACTTTATGAATAATTACTGTTGTTTCTTACAATGACATTTACTCTAGTATAATTAGTTTTTCAAATGAGAGTAAGCTTTGGAGTAACAGTAAAGTTGTTATCATATGGCCTAGAGATCATGGGTTCAAATTCTGAAAACATTC
The DNA here is from genome assembly GCA_031216115.1 of Senna siamea. NCBI lineage: Eukaryota > Viridiplantae > Streptophyta > Magnoliopsida > Fabales > Fabaceae > Senna > Senna siamea. Next base: position 15,527,855 of record CM062357.1, read on the forward strand.
CCAAATGTCATAAAAATTCCAAAGAAATCATTGATTAAAAAAAATTATAATAATAACTGATCAACATAGTATAGTCCACTACGTTGTTAAATTGCCTATGTTAGAGCTCAAATGACTTCGTTTAAGTAGAAGAAATTGAAGGAAAAGAACAGTGATAGATTTGCATTAAAAAAAAAAAAAGATTGAATAGACATTTCGGTCCCAAATACACCTTGTTTTAATCTAGTCCCCTAAAGTTTTAATGTCTCATTTCAGTCATCCAAAAAGTAAATTTTTCCAAAATTTTCCTCACATTTAAGCTCCATTAAAAAATAGTTAATAGAGATAGATGACATGACATAACATGATGTTGATGTGATTGTTTAGTGTTCACCTGCCCCTTAAACGAGGATAATAAGCAACTCAAAAATTGTGTTTTGTAAATACCCGACTGTTTAATATCACATTTTGAGGTCAAGCAAAAACTTAACTGCTACAAGCCTACATAAAAATCATGGTAGGCCACATCACACATCTCTCTTAATTATTTGTTAACAAAGCTTAACATGAGGACAAATTTGAGAAAAAGTACTCTTTGCAAGATTGAAAGATGACGTTACAACTCTAGAGATGAAATTGGGACAAGATATATCTTTAAAGGACTAAAATATTAATTCACTCATCAAAGAATGAAAATTTATGATGCCAAAACCAAAAAGAATACCATAGAAGCAGCTGACTGACATTGACCCTCGTATCAGCAAAACATATGACCAGATAAAGTTCAGGGTAATCCATTCAAGTGTAATAAGAAGGAGGCATTTTTTAATGTTAACTAAGAGATAAAGATACCTGCATCTAAGATGCCCTGCTTCTTGAATTCGGGCACCTTCAGTAACTTGAGTCAATGCTGCAGGAGCCGAAGATGCAGCAGCAACAGCAAAGGCATGTGGATCAGAAAACATAAGGATAAAAGCTTCAATGTGTTTCAGAGCCATCCTCCTAGCTCCATCCAAGCTCACACTCTTAGAGATGCTTTCTGATGTGGTGCCTAACAAAGCAAATTCATCCATTCTGCACAACACATCACAAGGTTCAAAATATAAACAGAAACCCTTGATTACTTTTATACTCTCAATTGTTTAAACAATTTATTACATCACAACCAAGACTTGTGATGAGAGAAAACGAGCTGTTACTTCTTAGAAACAACTTCATCAGATATTAATTTAAGTAAATGACTCTAAATTCCTCCTTTCATAACCATCAACAGAAAATGCATAGCTGACTTGCTCATCCATTTAGTACCATTTGCATCTAGAATTGGATTGTAGCTTTCTTAAAATGGTGGCCGACTTAGTTACAAACTCAATGTTCAAAAATTTTCCTAAGAGACACCCATCACTAAAAAATAAAAACCATCTCACCCACCAATTAATCTTCACTTCTAGGGAATAGAGAGCATATTCCCAGATTCAAAATAATATAAAAATAATTTTGGTTTCTCAAAATTATGATCCTCTCGTGAAATGTAGAATCATATGAAGCAACTATGGTCTTGTATGCTGTATTATTATAACAAGATTCAAGGTACGCCTATCCATTCATATGTTCTCCCAGTTTCTGCAATGAGAAACTCACATCTACCCTTGTTATTTTCATATAATAACTTCATGAATGTCCATCTTATAAAAACTGCAAAACTAGACCCAAAGAATAGAAAATATATATCATAGCAATAATGAGTCTTATACAATAATTATTCCTAATAACTACAAGTTCCATACTAGTGGTTTTGTAGTCAAACCCGTTAGGAAATAAACTTTAACCATAAAAAGTCATCAATTAAAACTTCAATAGAGGACAACAATCCAACATACAGGAAAGATTGCAAGCATTTTCAAGAACAAACAAGACAAAGAAGGATAAAAGAACCAGGATATATGGTTTAACCGTATTAGTTACCTCCCATCAAACATGTAAGCCAATGCCAATGCAGCCATGAAACGTGCCATCTTTGATAATGATGAAGAACAGAGATCCACAAGTGCAGAAACTCCTCCTTCCTCTACAATACGTAGAGCATTACCAGGGTTAAAAGCAAGATTCCAGAGTGCTCCTGCAGCAGTTTCATGAACATCCTGGAAGCAGAAAGGAAGCTGAGATGAAGTCACAAATTCACTTATAAAGAAAGATGTTACAAGGATATAAAATTGAAAATCATATATTGTGTTTGAGACATGAAATATTCCATTTTCTGATGCAGATATGAAGGGGGCACAACTTGTACACTAAGGGACTAAAATATGGAAGATTAGAAATGAAGCAAGATCCACTAGTCAAATAAAACCCACCATAATAAAAATTGGTAGCTGATTGGCTGGTTACTAAAAAGAGATCATAGCAAATAATTAGGCATTCCTCACAATTCATTAAAAATATAAGAAGATTGGAGCCTCTAGGGCCTGAACTCTGTTGGTCCTGTCTTCTATTCTGTGCGTTTGGGTTGTCTGAGGCATTATTTGGAAACTTTTCAACTACAAAGGAAAGAGATCCTGAAGTACATTTTTTGCAAAGTGCTTAAGTGCACCATTTTTACACATTAATACCTCCAAAAATTGGTGCATTTGTGGCTGAAAAAGAGCTGGTACAACAGTGAATGGTTGGTCAGTCTCACTATCTTTAATCATACTGCACAAGGACACCTCACACGGGTTAGACTGAGGCACTCCATGTAATTTGTAATGTTTGCCATTGAGGAAAAATATTAAGAACATCTTATTCCAATTGGCTTGCACGGTTTTAAGAGACGCTAACCATTTAATTCTGAGCACCAAATCAGCTCTGCCAATTGAAAAAGGATAGAAATCTTCAACAATGGTCAAATCTGCCATTCTAATCTCCACCTTTTTGCAAACTGAACTGCATCTGATTATATCCCCATTGCCTATTTGCACACCAAAGGGAGCAATCTCTTGCACAGGCAGTTGGAGTTCTTTGACCAGATTTGAAGAGAAGAAATAATGGGTTGACCCAGTGTCAACCAGAATTAGAACTTCTATGCTCTGAATAATACCTTGTAGCTTCATAGTAGATGCTGAATTGTGACCCAAAATAGCATGTAGAGAGATTTCTGCCATACCCAATGTGTCCTTAGGCTCCTCTTGATTTTCGAAACCCTCTTCAGCCTCTGTTTCTGCATCAATCAGCCCTAGAATTGATAGGGAAGACTATTTGCAGCGATGCCCAGGGGAAAATCTCACTCCACAGGGAAAACTAAGCCCATTATCTCACCTAATTTGCCATTCAAGATCTCCAGGATACACTGCAGATGTTGTAGCAGAGTGAGGTGCATTTTTTGGGGGCTTATTAGGCTTAGAAAAGCGGCTGAAAGAGAAATAACGAAGTCCCTATTTTTTTCTGATGTGGTGGCTGCTGTACATCCACTTTGGGCTGGCTGGGCTCGCAGGTTGCTCCAATGGGTCGGGTTGAATTTAGACTCATACTCCAACGCTAAACTCACAGCCTTGTAAACCGTTCTTGGCTTGTGTATGCAAACATCAGCCTTCAATTCTTCCTTCAATCCACTTAGAAACACGCCAAGCAAGCAGTGCTCAGGCCAATTTTTTATTTTGGTAGCTCTCCTAGCGAATTCTTGATGATATTCTTAAACCGTTCTAGTCTGTTTAATTGCACACAAGAATTTGTCCGCATTTTGAAATTTTGCTGGTCTATAATTTTCTTGTAAAGCTTGGACTAATTCATCCCAATAAGGCAGTGTTCGTTCAGACTTCACCCAAGCAAACAAATCAAGGGCGTCTCCTTCAAGATACATGGTTGCCACGTCAACCTTCATATCCTCTGGTGTTTGATAATACCAAAAATATTTTTCGGCTTTCAAAATCCAACCTCTCAAATCTCCTCCATCGAATTTAGGAAGTTCAATTTGTGTGTGGTGGTTTGAGAGGACCGCAGCTTCCCCATAAATTATCCCAATCTTCTTCATCATCCTTCCAATGACTTGACTGCTGTTACTGGTTTCAACTCCAGTTTCAGGACTTTTCCCCTTGTTGTGGCTTTCCTTAACTGCTGCTACCGCCACTGCCAGGGCGTCTACTGCCTCAAGCTTTGCGGAAATGGCAGAAATTTGCTGGGTTAGGGGATCATTAGGTGTTTTAGGATTGGAGGGGTTAGGATCCAGTAGTGCAAAAGAGGAACGAGTATTCATCTCCATAGTGAACTTAGCTCTGATACCAAATGATAGCACTACCCACTGAAATAAGAGCTAGGAAAAGGAAAATATAGTAGCAGAACACGTGCAAGGATGTTAAACACTGAATTCTCCACTATATAAGTCCGTAGGAGGACCAAACCCAATACAAATTTACTGAATAAATCAAGATGCTGAAGTAGAAAGACCTAAGGGTATTTGTAGATGAATACCCATCTAAAGTAACTTCAGAAAATAGAGTACAGTTATTAGTATAATTAAACTGAGATAATGGCAGTGAAAACATGTCTAAAAACTAGTAGTGGGTTTGGTTAGTGGTACACTTCCCTCTCCCATTCAACTGAACCTATGTAGGCTTAAAACAAGTAAAGTGGCGAAATGCCTAACCAAGACAGCAGTGATCTCTCCTCTGGTTTGTTCTTATTCCTTATTCCTTCTAGAATAAGTGAGTAGTGGTTTAGGCCTATCACAGAGAGAGAGAGAGAGAGAGAGGGGGGGGGGAACAACTCAAACTCTAATCTAATACCATTGTGTATTTATGCAACTGTGGGAAATGATTGGAAGGTATCAATAATAATCATTGTTTGAAAAACCGGACCGGACCGGCCGGTCGAACTAGAAAACCTGTGAACCGGCCATGGTACCGGTCCGGAATACCTCTAAAACTGTACTTAAAATAAACCAGTCAAAGACCCAAAAAACCGGTAAAAACTGGTAGGTTACGGTTCAGACCAGTCTAAAGGGGAAAAAAAACAGAGGGAGAGCCGAGAAGAAGCAAAAAGCCATAGAAATGAAGAAAGAAAAAAATGAAAGAGACCATGGGTGAAGAAGAGAGGGAAAGAGGAAGAAGTAAAAAGTAAAAAAGATGAAGAAAAAAGAAGACAGACCGTGGGTGAATAAAGAAGAATGAAGAAAGCAGAGAAAATGAGGACGAAGGAAAGAATTGGAGTTGGAGAAGAAAGAGAAACTATGGATTTTCAGTATAGCCCATTGAATAAATGAATAGTGTTAATTTTGAAAAGTGAAACGTCAGGAATGCTTGAGTGAAGAAATGCAAATAAAATTTATGGCAAGTACAACAAATAATAGGAGAGGATAATGGGCACATTTCTCAAAACACTTTATAGCCTGTGCCTATTTGATTTTCTGCTATCCTTGAGATTGTTTTACAATGCTTCTTTTTTTCTTTTTCTATAAAATGAGCATATCATTAAAGCAAAATAAAGGAAGGGTACAAACAATAGTTCAAGTCATACGAATACTTCGAGTGTTGGTACTGTGTGGTGATTGTTAGTGATATAATTTAAATAGATTATTTTAAGTTTTAATATATATATCTATTATATTTAATATAAAAAACATATTTAATATATACTAATTTTATTTTAAATTATTTATTTGATAATTTTTATAACAAAATTAATATATATTAATACTGATTCAACTACGACTTAATTATAATTGAATTAATAAATCATGAACCCTTGTCTTCTCCGATTCAATAACTAGTCTAATTTTTAAAACATTGATGATAATAATACAAACAGGTAATGCTATGCAACTCAGAAAACCGCTGATAATAAAGAAAACTCCAAGAATAAGCAAATCCATCCCACAAAAAGGGACTGTATTATAATTATAATGAAGTTGCACAGCATTGATAAATGATAAATATAGTCATGGACATTAACCACCAGGGAAACAAATTACCTCAGCTTCAGACCTTGCCAGTGCAATTAAAGGTGCAACACCTCCTTCTCGCCCAATAGCAATGCTAAACAATGACCAACATTAATGAATGTATGTGAGAATAAATAGAAAAAATTAAAACTAGAATATGGCAATAGTCTTATATATGATTAAATTCAAACCATTTACTAATCAAAGAGAACAAGCCCAAAAATTAATGAACATAACTATTTATAATGCCTTGAACTTCTTATTGTCAATTTATACTCCACTTTATTAAATCTTCCATTTTTAAACAAGTGCATTATTGGGTGACAAAGCAAATTATAAAACTAGAAATTAATGGAATATTGTCAAACAAATTTGTTGCATTTCCAAGCTTGACTTTTCTTTCAGCACAATGGATCCTATATTTTCCTTTTAGTCTCAGTAGTTTTGAATACCGCAATTTTTTGTTTGGCAAAGGAAAAAATGATACAATGTTGGTTAAGATAGACAATCCATATCAGACAGAGCAAGTAAAAATTTTAAGATTAATGTGTTAACCAGGTGATGCTTTATTAAGTACTCGAGTCAAAAATGGATGTAGACAGATAAAGCAAACACTTAAAATCCAAGCACAGATGTTTTCACTATGAGATAAAATGTTGTATTTCAATGGAAGAAGCAATCTCAAAAGAAAGCAAGACCATCCACAATGTATCATGTACCAAGAACTAGACAAACTCCATTCCATTACTGCAAATATTAATGAATTTCCTTACAAATAACTTTCTTTCAATATTATGCCAGTTTCAACTTTCAAGTGACCATGTAATACCTTTTTTTTATTTTATTTTAAAGCATGGATTTATATCATTTTCCCATTAATACATTTTAGAGAGAAAAAAATTTGAAATTGTCAACAGATTCTTACAGCTCCTGGAGATGTTAGTTAACCAAATCTCAAATTCAGAATCTTGCATTTCCAAAAGAGCTTAGATAACTCAGTATCCTCTTTCTCACTATTAGCTTAGGGTTTGTTTGGGAGAGGGAAAATGGAGGGGAAAGGCAGGGAAATGCAATTTTAATTTTGACATTTTTTATTTAGATTTAAATCTAACATTTTTTTTTCCATTCTCGTCCATTTCTTCAATACAAACATATTATACAAGAAATAAGTTGAGATTTTATTCTAAATCAGATAAAGTGTCAAGATTAAAATTCCACTACCCTTCCCTTTCCCTCCATCTTTCTCTTCCAAGCAAACACTTAACAAGATTTTGATTTCCAAAACATGAAAAAGCCGGCGTCAAATGATAATAGCTGTGACTGAGTCTGAAAAAGTTCAGGGTGTCTAGCATTTGTAACAGAGTGCAGATTCAAATTGCACAAGAGCCCAACACATGGACACTGCTCTAAAACAACTCAGATAGAACAAAACCTTAGCTTAAAGGTATAATTTCCAATACAAATCTCCACCTGCACTGTTGTGCAAGTCTCACAACCATCAACATCAACAAGGGCATTGACATTTGAGACACTGGGACCATTGAGCATTGAAATCCTTTATATACTCAAAGTTGACTGAAAACCTTCACCTCTTGCACTAGTTCCTTCATTCCATAATTTTGTTCCCATTGGACAAGCATCCAACTGGAGTTTAGGTTCATGTCTCCTCTATAACTTAGGGTTTATAATATCAAGTGTGATTATCACAAAAGTAGAAGAAATAGCAAGGAGGGAGAAAGGAGGAAAGAAGTAGAGGAAAATTCTGAACCTGCATAAGTTAAGGTCTAAACATGTAATTACAATAAAACTTTCAAAGACAAAGGCTAAGACAAACAAATAAGTAAACCAAACTCTCATAGAAAAAGGAAGTTAAACCTTAGGCCTATTTGGATGAATAGAATGGGAAGATAGAGATATTGTATTGTATATAATATCAATAGATAATCATAACAGTGGGTCTACTGAAGTAAATAACATCTTGTGAGATTTTTACATTTTCTTAGTGGTTCATCATTGGGATTTAAATTTAAAATCTGCATGGAGGTAGAATACAAACAGTGGGGAAATGGAAGTGGGTTAGAAAAGATTCCTAGGTCCATTACTATTTTCATACAAAAATGTATCAAAAAGGAAAAAAGAAAAATACATAGAAAGGGAAAAAAAAAAAAAAGGATGCACAAAAGACAGATGCCTAATGCAATGAAGATGTTTTACACGCACACAATATAAGCATTGAACTTCAGAAAGAATGCATTCAGTCATTGAAGTGCTATATTAATTTGCGGTAGCACAATTGTCTACTCTATAAAAGAAGGTAAGTGCAATTCTAACCCAAGAAACTTTGCTAAGAACCAAGATTCTACTGAACAAGAATTTCTTATAAATTTGAATTCCCATATTTACCTATTGGCTTCAGAAACTGATAATCCCCAGAGAGCACCAGCAGCTCTCTCTTGAAGTCCAGGGGAGGCATTAGAACAAGATTGGGCCAGAGCAACCTGCACAAACCACAGTGTCAAAGCTTCAACATGTTAAAACTTTTTAGTCTGTCTCCATAAAAGGCAATTATATGTCACTGAATTCATTTAAGAAACAATATTTTTGAAAAACAAAAAAGTCAAGATAAACAAAAGCAGGTTTTCAATGCAAAATATATCTTAGATATTAAACAAAAGCAGAGTTTTAGATGGAATTGACCAGAAGACATTTTTCTACATTCTATCCATAAATTAAACAAAGCAGGTTTTCAATAGAAAATATTTTTCAGATCAGTTACAAGAGTGCATTACTTAACATGTATTGAAACTTGTGCACTAAAAATGGGTTAACTACAAGGTTTTTTCAACACAGGAAAAATCAATTGAAATTAAACATTCACTTTGTTTATGAATATAAGATATCCAGGTCATTGAGGGACCAAATTGATTCAAATGTCCCTCTAATGTAAAATATAAGGGATACATTATGCAAGACAAAATTTCATTTATATTACTTTGACCCAAATTAAAGTGGGAACTATAAAAAGATTGCATATATAGGATGGTCCAATACTTAAACCATGACGAGAGTCAAATACAATATTAAAATAATAGTAATATGTAATATATTGACTAGCAAGAGCTTACTTGAAAAGTGCTGGAATATCTTATTATATTCATGTCACTTCCTATTTGGCACTATCTACTTTGGCTTAAACCTATTCCTGTACTTGAAGCATATAAAATTAGCTTTACTCAATTGTTACTTTAATTTGTGAGTTTCCAGTATTACCTCAATTCATACAAATTCAAACTGTTTTTCAAAATGATTCAAGTTATAGAACAAACAAAAAAACACTTTGTAACTTAATCTTCGGAGCTATGCAACAGTGCAAAAGTGATTAGGAAACAACTTCTAACTTCTGCAAAATACTTGAACCACGGATGTTAATTACAATCCTTATCTGGAAGCAGCACCAAAGGATGCATGAATATACAATACTAAAGACGTTAAATGAAAAAGATACATATTATACCAAGGCTTGAACTCCACCAGCTGCTGCAATGGCCTCTCGATTTCTATCATCAAATGACAAATTCCAAAGCGCACCAGCAGCTTCTTGCCTGTAGAATAAGATAAATATTTATATAAGGGCAGGTCCATAACGGAATAGAAGTATCATTTTGGTGGGTACAATACCATAGATCGTCAAAGGGGGGGGATTACAAAAAGGGAAAATCACCAAACAAAAAAAAACTGTCAAAATAAAAAATGTAGCTCATCATGCAGAAAATCATTAATGTAGCAGGAGGAACCTTTCTGAGCAAACAAAATGAATAAATATGCAAACAACGTCTACTTTGGTTGAAATAAACCCCCTTAATACACAAAGATTGGCTGCCTCCAACCTGCAAGTCTACTACAGGATGGAGCATCCCACTTATTCAATTGGGAAAGTAGCAAAACAATAAACTTTCATTTTCCATCTAGAAGAAAATTTTGACAAATGGTCTGGAGCATTCTTGGTCGTTGGGATACAGGGTCCAAATCACAATTTTCAGTCCTATCCATTTGCATTTCTCAATCAAAAAGTTGTAATTTTACATTTCTATATTATAAATTATATTTGAAGTGTTCAACCACAAGTTCGGCTTCAAACATAAAACATTACACAGAGACAAAATCAACAAATTATATCAGTTTTTCATTTGAAAAGAAATGTCAATGCTTCTGTCTTTTAGAAGGGGAGAAGCATAGGTCAGATACAGATAAATTTTGATCGGCTCTTTTGGCTTTCTACGGGTGACAAGGTGAAAGATCATTAAGATTTAAGATCAAACTTTTCTGAATCATTTCACTCAATAAACTAGCCCTGAGGCCTCAAATAAAGAATTCTTGAAAGGAGAAACTAGAAACACATTTACCAATTCATTAGTTAACCTAAAAGCTTGAGAACTCAAGAAGCAACTTGATAATGATTTTAACACACCCCTCATATGGAACCCAATAAGCTTGAAACATGGAAGTTAACAACTACCTTTAATTGATACTAAACACTGCTTTATACTGTCAATACAAGATTGGTTAGAGTCAAACTACTTGCTCAAAGAAATTTTGATACTACTTATTGATAAATGGTTATCTGTAAATTAAGGAGCTATGATATGGATAATACCTTGAGATATTAGAAAAATAAATAAATAAGGATTATTAGATTTCACCATAGTTTACATTAGTAGTTATCCAATATGTTAGAATTATCTTAGAATTATCTTTTTAAGCATTGCCTTGTATTTGGATCAAAAAGACTATTGATATTGAATTATAATCACTGAGTACTGAAATTCTACTCCCTACCCTTTCTCTATCTAAACTATTTCCCTATTCTGTCTCTCTCCCGCAAATTCTCTATGATTTATGTAACCTTATCAATAATAGAGATGAAAGAATGTGTGACAAATGAAGTTAAAAAAAGGGGCACAGATGGCAGGTGAGGTGAGCACCAGTGAGGGGAGTTAGTATTTTGTAATCAAGGAATAAAATGGGTGGAAAGGCGGGAGAGAAGACAGGAAGTTTTGGAAGTGGTTTTGTGAGACACCTAACAATCTAGAATTGTGGTAGAGCCCATCCTTTGTTATTTTTATCTTTTCTGAAGTCATGACTCTACCAGTATGGGGCTGGAATACTGGTTCAAGGCACACCAGAGGTATCAACAATTCCTGTTTCCTCTACTTTCAGCTTAGTAATTCTGTTCTCACTATTTCCTAGAGTTTCGTAACAAATAAGACAATGGATACATGTAGAGATTGAGTAGATTTATACAAGATTACCTTACGCCTTCATGGGGGGAACGGGTAAGTTGAACAAGTGCCTCTAGAGCACCTGCTTCTTGTCCAACAGCAGCATTGTTACTGTTGCTGTCTCCATGAGCAGCCAAATTAGCCAATGCACGAGCCGCCTAATGTATAAGAGAAGTGACACTAATTATACAAATCCACTATATCTTTCTCAATGAAAAAAAGAAGAGATAATGAAGCATACAACTATAAAATCAGAGTTTGGCATATAAAGAATATAGACATGAAACGTCTTTATCAATTAAGGTGAACACTGAACATGAACATGATTCAGAATTATCATTGGCTAAGATTGTCAGCTCATAATCAAGACTTGGATGCTTTCCCACATTAGGCACATGACCAGAATAAGCCAAGTATAAACCACTTCACCATTGAAATTGAAATAGCATTCAACTTGTAAATAATAATAAAATAATAATAATAATAATAATAATAATAATAATAATAAAGAAAGAAAGAAAGAAGAAACTTTCTACCTTGGCAAGGATTGGATCAATGGCTCTAATTTTAGCAGAAAGAAAAATGAAAATCCACACATGCTCTTATGTTGATTGATAACCACATATAGAAGTAGTTGAATTATAATGCTTTTTCCATTTTTTGTCCTAAGAAAAAACTAAGAATACGAGTTCAGAACATGCTAAAGGAACCAAGAAATCAAAAATTTTTAGATACAAGTTCCTTGTTATATGTTAGTTCAACCCCCATCAAAGAGATTCAGGCATTATTGAGCCTTCTAACATCCAACTTGAGAATCTAGTAAGTAGATAATTAAAAACCAGTATCAAATCCAAACATCCCCAATCCCCAACCTCCAGCACAGGAAAAAGGACATAATTATTATCAATAGTAGGCACAAACATCTTGAAACCACTAACATGAACCAATCAGCTCTAATCTTTAGTTGGCAAGTAAACTGTACCATAATAAAATAGCTTCCAAGATTTTAATGAATGAAAAGTAACAGACACAGGCCCAAGGATAAAAAGTACTACTATATTACCTGCTCTTGCACTCCCTCAAACTTGCAGTTACGAGCAAGCATCACTAAAGCATGTACACCACCAGCGAGAGCAACTTCGGTACTGCACTTGTCATCAGCTGCCAAATTAGCCAATGCACCAGCTGCACGTTCCTGAAGGACAAAATAATAAATTAACATACTGCTGAATTTATCATATAACAGCAACTTATGGAAAGACCAAGCAACATTTAATGCCCATAAGAATAAAATAGAAGAAACTCACCAAAACTCCATCGCCAGTAGAGGACCACTTGAATATAAGATCTACCAATGCTTGTATTCCACCAGCCTCAGCAATGGCACCCTAAGATGGAAGCCTCCTTCATTTATAAGTTTAAACTTTAAACATTAAATGCGAAAAAAGAAAATTCAAATTAGATACAAAACCAAACCTTGTGCTCTTCTCCAACAGAGAGATTCCACAATCCTCCAGCAGCCTCCTCAGCCACCAACTTGTTCATGGACCTAGCCAATCCAGCAAGAATATCAATCCCACCCTCTTCTGCAACAGCTTTAGCAACGTTGGCATTGACGGACAAATTTGCAATGGCCTACATATTTAGAAAGTTTGGTGGAGGAAGGACAAGCACACAATGGTTAGATCAGCTTTTTCTTTTATCAGCTTTCTGAGTAAACATTCAAAGACAACTGATAGGACAGATATAGTATATAATCATGCATAAAGCACATGATATCAAGAGTACCTCACCAAAACCAACACATCAATATCTCTTAGAAGATGTATAAAGTTATAATGACTAGAAATAATTGGATAAATTATATATACACAAGAGGGTAGAGGAGATTTACCTTAGCTGCCTCAGACTGAAGCCCTTCCCTCCATGATTTTGCTAGTCCAAGAAGGAGGCGTATGCCACCATCTCGCATAACTGCTTCAGCCCTTCCACAATCAATGCTAGCATTTTCATCATCAATTACAACAAATGTTGCAAGACCTGTGGCTGCCCTCTCCTGAACATCCTCTTGGGGACTCTGCATTAGACTAAGCAAGAGTGCTCCACCTTGTTCAACCCAGAAATTATCCAGACCCTGTTGAGAGCTCTCAGCAGATCGTAAAAGTGTATGGGATAGGATCCACTCAAGCCAGATCATAATTTCTTTTAGGTCTTTATCATTGTTCTTCACATTCCTCCAGTCCAAAAACACATTCTTTCCTTTCTTTGTATCATCAAAAAATAAAGAAGCTAGTCCTTTAAAAATATCAGTAAAGAGGGCAATTAATAGCTTATTTTTATATTTATTTCCTGCGAAGCTGGAGTCTTCTTCAAGGATAGGACAATTCAGAGCACACAAAACCCTCAAGCTCTGTGACGATAACAATCTTGAAATAGCAGATGGACCAATGTCAGTTCTTGAAACATCTAATCCAGTAAGGTTGGGGAGCTTATGCCAAAGATGAGAAACCACACCCCACTTCAAACTTGACGTCCCAGCAACTGAAAGGAAACAAACTGATGACACATTTCCCAATGCTAGCTCATCAACATTCAGACAGTCAATGAATCCAATATCAGTCAAATTTGGACAATGCTTAGCCAAGGCATTAATGGCATCAGAATTTACATCCCTAATGCCAGAGAGTCTAAGTTTCTTTAATCTAAGACAGCAATGAGCTATTGCTTTTATAGCATCACTACTGATTCTTTCACAGAAATCTGGCCCAAGCTGAAGGCTCTCAAGTAACTCATGTCGAGCAACAATTACTGCAAGAGTTGCATCAGTAATCTTCCTGCAATAGTCACCACTTATTTCACGTAAATTCCTAGCTTGAAGATGAATTATCGCATCAGCAGACTCTGCCCCACGAAATCTAAGTTTCTGAAGATGCACACACCTTGGAGCAAGAGAAGATGCCATGGTGGCATCAAACCTGTGAGAGCGAAGATCAAGAGATGTCCATAAACATGGAGAGCTACCAAGAGACTTCCATGTCCTACAAGTTGATGATAAGCTTGCTCTGTCACGATAACTCAGACATGAAAACAACTGAATTACTGTATCATCAGGTAAGCTCCTCCAATCAAAAACCCGTTCAAGGTCTAAATCCAAAACCTCATCTTGAACTTCAGGGTAACATGGCAAAACCACCTTCTCTTTTCCTTTCCTGCCGATCTTCCTCCTCACCCTACGACTCATATCCTAACAATATTCACAGTAGAACCGACACTAATACCTTTAAACTCCAACACCTAAATCTTATAACCACTGAAGTAATTCACCAAGTCAAGAACCTCAAATACCAAAATCCAGAATCCATTAAAGAAGCGAAGATGACCCTGAAATCAATAACCTTCCACCTAAAAACCCTAGTCCTCTAGCAAAGCCACGAAATTCATCATAAAAACGGAGCCGAAAATACGTAGCATTCAATAACCGAACAACACCTAAATACAAAGGCAGAGAAAATCAGGATTTATAAATGCACTGAAGGTAATAACATAAACGGTCCCTTAAACCTGCGAGCTCCAGCTATCTGGTCCTGCTTGAACTTGCAATCACAAATCAAGATTATTTCTTCGGAATTGTATTGAAACAAACTCAAATGAAGCTGCTGCAATGGATAGGAGAGGAAGAGGACACAGGAGAAGGGTCTGATGGAAATTGAGATGAGCGTAAGAGAGAACAGAGCCAAACCCTCAAAGCTTGTGTCTACCTCTCGCCAATCATCCTTTCGTTGAAATGCACCAGGGGAAGAGAAAGATGATTCTCCTGGTGGGGATAGGGAAAAATGTTGGAAGAAATTTACAGCATTGAAGTACGATGGAAGAGGAAGAACGGTGTGAAACTACAGCTCATAAAAAGAGCATCAATGCACCTGCGTTATTATATATATCCCCACGTTGAGCTGAATAATGCACATGATTTATGTATGGAACGATGATGATTGTACAAAATTAATTTTTCCTTTTTTTTTTATCTTTGCTGTATCATATAGCTATATTTATACTTTTACTATATTATATATTATATATAATATATAATTTTAAGACTTAAAAAAGAGAGCAAAGAGAATAAAGAGTTAAAATATATCTAAACAAGAAAAACATACAAACAATATTAGAGTAATTTATATTTATTCTCCTTAAAATTTGATTAAATTTTATTTTAATTTAAAAAATTATACATACATTCTTTTTAATTTATTTTTTATTGATAAAGATAACATTTTGTACAAAATAAATATAACTATAAATATACTTAAAATTTTACTAAGTTTTGACATAAAATTTTAATGCAATATTAAAGATAATTAAGTAATTGTATTATTAAAAAAAATCTATCAACAACTTATCTGTTTTATTATGTTTATAGATTAGGAAGAAATTTTTTTCTAATGATGCTTAAATTTTATTTTATTTTCTTTTATTACTCACCTAAATGTTTTATTTTTATTATCTTGCTAAAATATGTCATACGACATATCCCATTAAGTAAAAACATAATGATATATTGGGCTGAACGTTATAAAGCTTTTTTTTGTGCTTTTATATAATTATACTTATGCTTAAATTATGAAAAATATTAAAATTTAAAAAATAAAAATAAATTGGGCCAATATAAAAAGTAAGCTCAAACTCAAGTCCAATTACATGTAATATACAATAAATTCAACTTAATCAATTTACTTAATCTTTTATATATAAAAAAATTTTATTAGAAGAAATATTGTGTTAAAAAATGTGTTGAATAGAATTATAAAAAAAAATATATCAATTTACTACTAAATCAAATTGAAGCCAACCATTCACTTTTAAAATGTGTACAAATTATTCTAATTGAACCATTCAACACCCTAAAAAAGAGTAAATTAAAATAAAATATTTTTTTATTTATTTTAAAAAAAAAGTTAGCATACACAAAACCATTTTTACCAACATAGGGCTGAAAAGTCAAAAACTATAATACATATAGCCATTTTACACAAGACAAAATACTCTCATTCAATTTTGTACGGTTACAATGACAAGTGATGGAAAGTTATACACGGATCCTATGAATAAAGAAAAACTTTTCACAAGGAATTGGCATCTCTTTTAGACTAAACCAGCTTGTAATAACATTTGTTGCCAGACAGAAGAATCTGATAACCTTTGCCACACGGACACTTGAACTGGATGCTTAGGCACTTCTCAACCCACTCTACACTCACAACTTCTTCTGCTCCACCTTCCACTACACGCTCATCCTGCAACAACATTTACATTAAACCCCAAATCCAATCATGATAAATAAAAAAATCTACAAAAATATGCTTAGATGACCACATGCCATCTTTTAATGTGAAAAGTGACCATAAAAAAAGAAAAAAAAAATCTACTCTAAGCAAAACTGAAAAACAAAGGAATACTTTGGAGTTGTTAGACACGGCTTTATGGCCTTCATAGACATCTTCCTCCTCCTCATCCTCCTGCATGACTTCGTCCCACCACTGCCTCATCTCTCTGAGGCGATCCTTCATTCTTCTCAGCCTCTGAAATTCAAACACTAACTCTTCACATTCTCAAAACTCGTCTAATCTCATTGCATAGATACGGGTGCAGGTGCAGGCTTACGATAATAAAAATAGATAATAAATATTTAATCATATATAATCAATCAAAATAATAATATAAATAAATGTTTTTAAAATTAGTATAATTTATATAATTAGTCATAATATTATATGATATTAAAGTACATATTTGTATTTCTCATAATTATCTAATTTATAAGATTAAAAGTTAAAAATTTATAAATACACTTATAATTTTTTTAATAAGTATTGAAATCAACTTTTTTTAAAAAAGAAATTCTACATCATTAAAAAAAAAAAAAGATATGACGTAATTCAATTCAAACCTAAACATACCGTACCGTTGAATTGGAAGTCTCTTCCTTGCACAATTCTACTCCAACTCCCGTATCTCCCAAACTCGGAACCAGAGAGATTGTCTTACCAGGAGAAGGTGTAGGATCTGAAACGCACCGTTTCAGGCTCGGAGGCCGAGGAGGCAAACGCGAGGCTGACGCCGACGGAGACCCTATCGTAGACGATGGAGCTTGTTCCGGCGAAGGAAACGGTGTCGCCGGAGCTCCAGAGACAGCAGTAGACGGCGGGCTGTACGGATCGGAAATGCACCGGCGAAGAACAGGGACGGTGGATTTTGTGTTCTGGATTGCCGCGAGGGTTTCGAGGCTTAGAGGAAGCGGAATGGCTGTGAACCCACAGCGGCGCGTGAGGTCGTCTTGCTCAAAAGAAGGCTTCTTGGCGCGTGTGGATTCGAAGTCAGATTCAGGGGATCGTCGCTTCATGGAATTGAAACCGTGGCAGCCGCAGGCGTTGCACGGCGGATGGTGGAGGGGATGGTCGCATCCACCGGCGGCGGCCGTGACGGAGGTGGATGAGGGATTGCTGCTGTTAAGACGCAGCATGGATAAGAGGTTGGTGGGCTCAAGAGAATGATCTTGGGGTTGTTGCTCCTCTGGGTTGTGCGCATCACTTGGTTCTTGATCATGAGGGCCCATTCTTGGAGAAATTTTCTCGGAGATTTTTCCCTGCCTTTGTGTTTGATCGTTTCTCTGGGAAAGATTTTGGTTTTTTATCTTCTGCGGAAGTGAAAGAGAAATAGCAGTATCAAGTCTGGGAGTAGAGACTAGGGAGGTAGCTATTTATATGTTTAGTTTACCGTTGGTTTGGTGGGTCTGGACGAATCGACGCGAAAAACAGTTAGACTTTTAGCTCTATGTGCTCTTCTAAAATAAAAGAGATGCATAATATTTATTAAAAAAATTCAATTCTTCAAGAGGTTGTCAATGTTATTTTATTTGATATGAAGTGGGCATGAGAATTATAAAAAAACAAAAGAAAAAATTAACTAGAGCGCACCGTTGAAGGTTTCTTTTATTAATTGATAAAATATTTAATATTTTAAAAAATAAATTATACTCTTTTTTAATAAATATTAAAATTATACTTTTTTGTTGTAAAAATTTATATTCTCTTCTCTTAAAAAATTATAAAATTTATAATTTTATCTATTTTAATTAAAATATTTTTAATAATATTATTACTTTTTTAAAAAAAGTTATTATAAAATATATTTTTAAAAATTATAATATTTTATTATTATTTATTTTGAATTAAAAATAATTATTTTATTTTATTTTAAGTTAAAAATATTTTTTATATTAGTTAACTACATATTTAATTATATAAATAATAAACATAAAAATAATTTAGTCAAAAAGAATTAAATTATAAATTTTCTTATCTTTTAAAAAAAAGAATGTAATTTTAAATTTTTTTTTAAAATATAATTTATCCTCTATCTTAAAAGATGTAAAAGAATAACAAAATAATATTTTTTTAATGTTTAAAAAGCCAATGAAATAAAATATAAATCAATGTTAACACTATTTAGTAAAATTTTAAAAAATAGTATATTTTTATATATTTATTATTAAATATAATTAAAAAATAATATGTATATAATTTTTATAACTTATTAAGTAATGATTAAATTTTTTATATATTTTGATTGAAAATTTTAATAACAAAAATATATAAAATAGTGAAAACATTATTTGATTCAATTAAATAATTTAATAGAAAAATTATAAAAACTTAAATTTTTTTTTTTCCTTTACATATACAACCTATCTTTTCACTTTATTTTTCTTTCTTCGTTAACACTCCCTAAGGCCTCCGGTTTTGTATTCAAATCATACTATCCGCCATGAGAAGCTTTGACACTAGCAGAGACATCTCTCCTTCTTCTTCTTCCTTCTCTTGTTGCTCTCATTTCTGGTCTTCTGCGATCAGAGCCAAACGGTTGTTCACACCGGCGGACAAAGCTGCCAGCGATAATTCCACCCGGGACCTTTCCCGACGACTCGGCTTGCTTGACCTCGTACTTATAGGGATTGGTGCCTCCATCGGTTCCGGCATATTCGTCGTCACCGGGACGGTTGCTCGCGATACCGGACCTGGTATGTCCAACAGTTTTGCTCATTTCCTGCTGAATTCGGCGTTGGTTTTTTTTTTTTTTTTTGGTGAGAATTTGATATAATTTTCTGTGATTGTGGCTGAGGTTGATTCTAGTTACCTATTTTCTGAAAGGGCGATTGTTGGAAGTGTTCATGTATCATGTTTGCTATGCATTGGGTGTTTATCCTTAATTGTTTTTCTTTT
Organism: Senna siamea; assembly: GCA_031216115.1. Lineage (NCBI taxonomy): Eukaryota > Viridiplantae > Streptophyta > Magnoliopsida > Fabales > Fabaceae > Senna > Senna siamea. Next base: position 15,547,300 of record CM062357.1, read on the forward strand.
GCTGAGAATTTTGGAGTTTTTTTATGGTAGAGCTAGTTAATTTTTTATTTTTGTTCTTGATGAAGACTGCAGTTCCAAAAAGCAGATTGGAAGAGAACCTTTTTTTTTTAATAAATTTTAGGCATTTAGGTGTGGTTGGTAGAGATGTAAATTTGCAGGGATGAAAATGAGGAGTAAAAATTATTTTATGCTCCCCCGGTGAAAGACTAAAGGATGGGCTGAAAATGGAGTAGTTACCGTGTGCATTGCATCTCTGTAATTTTTATTTTCATCCCAAATAACTAATTACTACTTTTAGGTAATTAAGCTTACATGACATAATCTTTAGCCGACACAGGGGTCTTTCTGACTCTATTGCTTTTGGAAGGCTGGATGTTTGGTTCTATTGGGCTATTAATACCACCAAGTGCTTGAGTGGGCTGCTTGTTCGCCGTTTTCTTCTTATTTGGGCTCCTATCATTCACCAACAAGTGCAAATCAAAACATATTTATCCTTTTTCATATGAACTTTTTTTTCTATATATTACACTTCTAACTGCACAACTTTGAGCATATTTCTCAAAATTCATAAAGAACTTAAAAGATAAGAGCAATATTTACAATGAATTATACATGGATTTACATGAGAATTTAGGACAGCAATCTATACTCTTTTTGGTCTTTACATGCATGAATATTATTCAAAGAAAAATTTATGTGGTGGTTGGAATATGTTGCAACTTCTTATTGTCACTGTCCGTCCCAATGTTTTTCAACTATATTATCCTTTTTGCTATGGATACTTACAACAACAACAACAAACCAAACCTTTTCCCACTAATAAGTAGGGTCGACTATATGAATTAAGTGATATCAACGTGTTCTAACTTTGCTCATTTCTATAGTTAAGTTATTAATACTTAAGTCCAACCTAATAGTTTTTTCTATTTTTTTTCTTTTTGTCTTTCCCTACTTCTAATTATCAGGCTATCTTCCATCTGATTAACTCTATGTACGGGAGCCTCTAATGGTTTCCTTTGTACATGACCAAACCATCAAAGGCGCGTTTTTACTAACTTATTTATGATAAGTGTTACCTCGACTTTATCTCTAATACATTCTTTCCTAATCCTATCATTCCTAGTGTGACCACTCATCCAACGCAACATTCTCATTTTTATAATATTGAATTTTTGCTCATGTTGACATTTTATCGCCTAGCATTCAGTACCATACAATAATGCAAATCTTATAGTTGTACAATAAAATTTTTCTCTAAGCTTGAGTGGTACTTTTTTATCACAAATAACACATGAAGCCTTTCTCTAGTTCATCCATCCAACTTGAATCCTATGATTTATGTCCTCTTGTATTTCTCTATTGTTTTGTATTATTGTTCCTAAATACTTGAAACTTGTGACTTTTTGTATGGAATGGTCTCCCAACTTCACTTCTACCCTAGAATCAGTCTCCCTTTCACTAAAATTACATTCTATATATTCTGTTTTGCTACGACTTATACGGAACCTGTATGTCTCTAGAGCTTGTCGCTAGAGCTTGTCTCCACCTCTCTAATTTTTTCGTTTACTTCTTCTCTAGAATCTCCAACAAGAATTATATCATCAGCAAAAAGCATACATCATGGTGCAGCCTCTTGGATATGTTTAGTAAGCACATCCAATTCTAAGTTAAAAAGGTAAGGGCTCAAAGCTGAACCTTGATGTAGTCCTATGTTTATAGGAAAATCCTTCGTGACTCCACCTTGTATTTTTACACAATTTGTAGCCCCATCATACATGTCTTTGATTGCTCAAATATAAGCTACTCGGACAACTCCTTTCTTTTCTAAAGTCTTCCATAGCACTTCTCTCGATACTCTATCAGAGGTCTTTTCTAAATCGATAAAAATCATATATAGATCCTTGTAAGATCTCTGGTATCTCTTTATCAATCTCCTCAATAAATATATCGCCTCTATGGTTGACCTCCCTGACTTTATGACTCATGAGTTTGATGCCCTTATAATTTGCACAATTTTGTATGTCACCCTTATTCTTATGCACTAGGATTAAAAATACTTTTCTTTCATTTATCCGGCATCTTCTTGGTTCTCAATATCACATTAAACAACTTTGTTAACCAACTTACCCCTTTTTTCCTTAAGTCTTCTACACTTCAATGGGTATGTTATCAGATCCTACTGCTTTTCCATTATCCATTCTCTTCAATGCCTGTACTATTTCAAACTCTTGGATTCTCCTATAGAAACTATAATTAAGATTCTTCTTCTTAGTACTTAGCTTGCATGACAAGTAGACAAGTATCCTTCATTAAAAAGTTTGTAAAAATAATTCTTCCATCTTTCATGAATATCTTGTGTCCTTGCCAAGATATTACCTTCTTCATCCTTAATACATTTCATTTGAACTAGGTCTCTTGTCTTTCTCTCCCTACACTTAGCAAGCCTGAATACTCTTCTCTCACCATCTTTGGTTCCTAAAGATTGATATAACCCTTCATAAGCTCTATCTCTTGTCTTTGATATTGTCTTCTTAACGTCTCTCTTAGCTACTTTATACTTCTCCAAATTTTCATTATCTCTACATAAATTTCATGCTTTATAACACTCTCTTTCAACTCTAACCTTAGCTTGTACATTTGTATCCCACCACCAAGATTCTTTTCCCTTTAGTCCAAAACCTCTTGATATGCCCAGCATTTTTGTTGCAGCCTTCCTAATCCCTTCAGCCATAGTGTTCTACATGTAGTTTGCATCTCCTTGTACTTCCTAAATTTCCTCTTCTAACACCTTTCTTTGGAAACTCCCATGTGGTTTGCCTTTCAAATGCCACCATCTTATCCTAGGACCTGATTTTTTACTTTTTCTTTCTATTTTTCTCTTAACATGAACGTCCATAACCAAGACCCTACGTTAGATAGTTAAGCTCTCCCCAGGTATAACTTTACAGTCAATACAAAGTTTTTTTATCTGATTTCCTTACCAAAAAGAAATCGATTTGCGAGATTCTTGTATGTGATAAGGTGCTATATTCTTTTTTTAAAACAGGTGTTTGCTATAGTGAAGTTAAAAGCTAAAGCAAAATCTAATATTGTTTTACCTTCTGCATTTACCTCTCCAATACCATGTCTTCCGTGAAATCCTTCATATCCTCTAGCTTCGCTCCCCACATGTCTATTTAGATCACCTCCTAATAAAATCTTCTCATCTAACGATATTCTCTGTATTAAACCTTCTAGGTCCTCCCAAAATTTAATCTTATGATGTTCTTCTAATCCTACTTGCTATGGATACTTACATCTACAGAAATTTGAACTTGTCTTTTAGACCTTTTCTCCATCTCAAATGACTATTATCATCCTTCTTCATTAAGAAAATGTAAAGATAAAGAAACTCTTCAATACAACTTCAGTAGTGATAAAACTGCATGGTTTTTTCAACTTTCATATATTTCCTAAACATTCCTCTCTTTTCTTTTTTACCACTGCTGAGCTCAAGCTTAACTGCTGATTGCCTCATTGAGTGATAGATTACTGCCCTTACTTTTTATGTTAAAGAAAGAAATAAACCTTCATTGCATGTTTATAAAGTTTCCTTAAAAACTTAGTCAGGAATGTAATACTCATTATGCCTGTACTTTTCTGAACCTGGTGGCTTATTCATGGTTTTTTGCTTTAATGCAGGAGTAATAATAAGTTTTGTACTAGCTGGAGCATCATGTGTTATAAATGCACTTTGTTATGCTGAGCTAGCATCTCGATTTCCTGCTGTTGTCGGTGGAGCTTACCTTTATGCATATACAGCTTTTAATGAACTCACTGCTTTTCTTGTTTTTGCACAATTAATGCTTGACTATCATATTGGGGCAGCTAGCATAGCAAGAAGCCTAGCAAATTATGTAGCAACAATTCTAGAACTGTTTCCTGTTTTTAAAGATAACATTCCAAAATGGATTGGACATGGTGAAGACATAGGAGGAGTTCTATCCATCAACCTCTTAGCTCCTGTTCTCTTAGTATTTCTTACTTTAATTCTTTGTCGGGGTGTTGGAGAATCCTCAGCTGTAAATTCGTTTATGACTGTGACAAAGGTTTTCTTTCATCTACCAGTTAACACTAAATAATATTAAGCATTGCATTAATACTGGGGATTAACAACAAAAGAAGTCAGAATTAATTATCACTTTACTGTTTGTTGCAGGTGCTCATCGTTATTGTTGTCATATTGGCTGGAGCATTTGAGGTTGATGTTTCCAATTGGTCACCTCTTGCTCCAAATGGTATAAAAAGCATATTTACAGGATCTACTGTTGTCTTTTTTGCATATGTTGGATTTGATGCAGTTGCCAATTCTGCTGAAGAATCTAAAAGACCACAGGTATGTATTGTTGAGACTGCTCCTACGTTTTCTGAATAAAGAGCTGGATGCCAAATGTGTTATCTGATATTACTTTGCCAGTTGGTTTGTTCACACATTTTAACCATCTGTTCCTTTTTATCTTTCTTATCTCTGATATGTTAGCGGGATTTGCCAATAGGCATCATTGGAAGTCTTGTCGTATGCATTGCTTTGTACGTTGGAGTTTGCTTAGTAATTACTGGAATGGTTCCATACAAGTTTCTTGGGGAGGATGCTCCTTTGGCTGAAGCTTTTACATCTAAAGGATTAAAATATGTTTCTGTTCTGATCAGCATAGGTGCTGTTGCTGGACTTACAACAACACTCCTAGTTGGTCTTTATGTTCAGGTGAATCACTTTAAATTAATGATATAATTGATTGATGTGCCTTATACATGTAGCAATTGCTAATATAATTGGTGGAATGTTTCTCATCAGCAGTCTCGGTTGTATCTTGGGCTTGGCCGGGATGGATTACTGCCTTCAATATTTGCTAAAGTGGACTCAAAATGCCACACTCCTATTCATTCTCAGGTCTGGGTTGGTATCGTATCGTGTGTTTTGGCTGGGCTACTGAATGTCCACGCACTCTCCCATGTTCTTTCTGTTGGTACATTGGTAACATTCCATTTCTCATCTGGTAGTCTTGTCAAATCTATCTATCTTTTCATGCCAATGTCTATGACTTCGGAAATGTGGGTGGATATCTAGATGATTGGGTGTGTCTTTATAGCAACAACAACAATAACAAACCAAGCCTTTTCCTACTAAGTGAGGTCAGCTATATGGATCAAACGATACCAATATATTCTATCTTTGCTCATTTCTATAAATAGGTTATTAATAATTAAATCTATTATAATAATTTTTCCTATTATTTTCTTTGGTCTTTCCCTATCTTTAATTATTGAGCTGTTTTCCATCTAGTCAACTCTTTATATGGAAGCCTCAAATGGTTTCCTTTGCACATAACCAAAACACCTAAGACGAGTTTCTACTAACTTTTTTTATAATAGGTGCTACCTCGATTTTCTCTCTGATGTAATCATTCCTAATCCTATTATTTCCAGTGTGATCACTCATTCAATATAACATTCTCATTTCTGCAACGTTAAAATATGTTATGCCTATACAAAGATATACCTTTATAACTTGCTAGTGTTTGTAAATGTATCTCACAATTTTATTCACTTGTTTCAGACTGGCTATTCAGTAGTCTCAGCATGTGTGATTGCACTTCGCTGGAAGGATAAGATGGCTAGTCAAGTATCATCTTCAGCAAGGCAGGAAGGTGTTCTTTGCTTAATTGCTGTTGCCTTTTGTGGATTTGGTGCTGGGCTCTTTTTTCGCTATGATGCTTCACTTCTTTTTCTGATTCTAGCTATAGTTGTGGCAACTGCTGCTTCTGCTGCTCTTTATTTCCGCCAGGTGGCTATTATCGAATACTTCATTTTACTGGTTGCTTTTTTCCTGGGGGCTATATCAAGATGCTTTTGATCAAAGATGAATTTGAAGATACATAAGCTCTAGAGTTGTATTATGAACATCAAAATAATGTCCCGTTTAGGGTATTAAACAAGATATAAAATAATAATAATTTAAATTTCCGGATGGTGATAGTTCTTGGTCTTTGGATTGAAACTTATCTATGCAACTAATACCCAGAGGTTTCAGAATGCAGAAGAGCACTGGTGCACACATACACATAAAAACAGATAGGGAAACTGAGGATAGAGATGAAATCAATTCATTTAGTGGTTGTATCAATTTCCCATGCAAGGAACATTGGGTTTAAGTTAGAGAGTCTGCTTGGCATCTATTTTGCCAAGAATTATGGCATCTAATCTAATTGACATACTTATAGTTGGGAGTGGCAGGGAGATCTAGGTAACCTCTCTAGTTTGGCTTAAATATACTTTTGGTTGCTCTAACAAATGTTTCAATTTGGTTCAAGTCAATGTTAATTCTGCATTTAAATGTAAGCTACTCTCACTAGTTTTTCTATGGTATTTATTTATTTTTATCTTAGGTTTATGCAGATGTAATAGGATTTTCTTGCCCTGGGGTTCCCATTGTGCCACTTATTTGCATCTTCTTCAACATGTTCTTATTTGCTCAGGTATGCTTATGATCTCTCCTTTTTTGAAAATATGCTGTAATAAGACTTATGAGAAAGTTAAAATTTGATGATTTTGTATATTATAGTGAGCAAGTGATAATAAGTGGTTTTTTTCACAGTTACATCATGAAGCATGGGTGAGATTTGTCTTTCTTAGTGCTGTTATGGTTGGTGTTTATGCAATTTATGGCCAGTATCATGCTGACCCTAGTGCACAAGAGAATGCCATTTATTTCAGGGCACCAGAGGAGGAAAGCGAGTTATCATTTCAATAATATCCCATGCTCTTCGAGTCTCTAGGTGGAGACATCTTGTATATTAAATTTTAGGTTGACTGAGTCTACAAATAATTAGTAGACTAAATCAGTCATTAATATGCTTAGATGTCTAGTGATAATAGGTTTAGTCTACTAGTTTTTTGTAGACTAAGATTTTCTCGATAGCATATCGACAGTGGCTTGAATTTTATGGTAAAGTAGATGTAGCAGCAGATCAGCTTATATTCATCTTGTTGGAAATGTTTACATATTTATGTACCTATATATGTTTCTGTTTGTGCACATTGGGGTAAATAGTACATAACACATAATCTTCCCCTTGTAAAGAATTGTGCTTTGAGAGAAAGACTATTTAGCTCATTGCCTCATGGACGAAATTTAAATCGAAATGCAGGGTTCATTGACTGATTGACTACTAAGACTGTTACTACTAATATTATCTTGTTTCGTCTTGAGATACAAGTCAAGACAATGAATTAGGAGAATTTCTTATGTACATTACAAGTACATACATGCAATGGCTAAAATTTCATTAGTAAACTCTACATGTACAAATGATATCATAACCATTGTATGCATATACATGTAGTGTACCCCTAAAATTTTTCATGAATTAGGACCTTTTGGAGTTTATGCTTCAGCTAAGTCTACCTGACCATTAAAAAGCAAACCATGTCATGCTCAGGCTGCTTACCTTCTCTATTTGACCAATGAACGAATTTTTTTAAAAAAAAAAATTATCAATTGTATAGTGTTGAGTTATAAAAAATCGAGTGTGTCGTATTTTTATTAAAAAAAAAAAAAAACTGCATTTAATATCTCATGGGAATGATTACATAATTTGAACATTATCTTTGTCATCATGATTATAAAGCAGCTAAGCTAGAAATTCCTCGACTTTTATGTAACCTCACTGACTCTAAGTAAGATTGTTTGGCCAAGTTTTTAAGTTGAAGTTGCTTCTAGTGAAATATATATATATATATATATATATAATAATAATTTTGTCATGTTTTGCCTAACCATTTAAAACAAAAGTTTGAGTAATGAGGAAAATCAATTTTTATTATAAATCATATAAAATATCTATATATACTACTTTTATCGAGGCCTATGACTAGAAGGAGTGGAGAAAAGCTAAAAATGGAACTCAAAGAAAACAAATCCATCTCAATCTTGAAGATTGACTTGTTGTTAAGGGTGTAAATGAAATGAGTTATTCGTGAATAATTTGGTTTCAGCTTGTATAAAAATTTGTTTAAGTTTAGTTCATTAATTAAATAAATGAGGTTGAATATATAATTAAGATCGTTTAATTAAACGAAGGGAGCTTGAAAAATTAATGTTTAACTCGTTTAATTTATTAATAGTTTCTTTAAGAATAAAATAATATAAAAATATTTTTTATATAAATTACATGTATAATAAATATTTAGAAATTATTTTTTTTCTATATATATAAAATAAACATATTTTCTATGTATATTTGTTTTTGAATTTATTACAGTTGTTATGTTTTTGTATGAAGATATCATTTTGTTAATAAAATATTTAAAATGATACAATTCATAAATTAGTGTAATATATAAAATAATTTGTATATAATCAATTTGCATTTAATAAAATGCTTTTCTATGAGTAATTTTTAGATATTTAAATTTTGGAATAATATATTTGTGGTTTATAATCTTTTTTTAATTAATTATAGTTTATTATACACATTTAATTTACTTTTTTATAATTTTACATGAATTACACGAGTCAAGCTTGAACTCTCATTTAATAAAATGAGCAAATCTTAATCTCAATTTTAAATTTATTTCATTTAAATGAATGAGTTCAAATAATAACATGTTTATTAAATGAGTCTGAGCTTGAACTCCTTAAAAATTAGCTGGACTTTGCTCAGCTCGCCTAGTTTACACTACCACTCGTGGCCGTGTAACTAAGAGCCCATTTGCATGTTGGGTACTTACGCACCAGCTTTTCATTTTAGAACCAATGAAGTGAAGGCTAAGGGATCAAATTTTTGAAGAATTCTTTTACATTTAACTCAAAAGTAAGACAATACTGGACCTCTCTCAATGTTTGATAGTATTACAACTCAAAAGTAAGTTACACCGTCAATGATGAACGATGATTGCCTCAGAAAGAAGCCAAAGTTGTGAGGTTACTATTTCATCACACTAACATATCATAATAGAGTTTGCTACAATACAATGAGTTGCAGGGTCAGGTTCCAGACATGACCAAGAGTATGGAAACCCAGTTCCTTCATACTTTCTTCTAGCTTTTCATCCGAAAGCATTTCAACGAAGGTTGTCAACCACTCCGACAGCAGTCTTGTCTCAGTTGCATATCACATCGGAGTAAAAGGCTATGGTCCTCCTTTGACAGTTTTGTATGCTTAGTAATTCAACATCAAAAACCTCAAACTGTTTTGAGCTGAAAAAGGTCGAAGGTCCTACCTGCATAACCCAACATTAGCCATGCTACTTTTGTTATAGATTACAATATAATTATTTATAAATCTTTATTTATCGGGTTAAATTTTTTAATTAAAATGGGCGTTGTCATTAGAGTCTCTATGACTAAATGTCACTAATAGAAATGTAGAATGCATTAATAAGAACTGTTACTCATAACATGATCTCAAGTGATCATAATATGAATTATATCCTGTTCCCTCATGACTTCTGAAGCAGCCAACTACAATCTTTTCTAGATAGGTTGTTCCATCTATGTTTGGATTGAGAAGAGTTGAGGGGAAGGGAAGGAAAGAGAATTTTAAAACCTTTCCTTTATTTGGATTTCTAAATTTTGAAAAGAAAGAAATTGGAGGATTTTGTATTAATCTTCTTTCACTTTCTTCTTTCGTTAATTTTAATTATCTTAATTTGTGAGAATTTGGAAGATTCAAATTAAGCGAGGAGAAACCATCACTTAACCTTTCCTTCCTTCCCTTTCTCTTTCCCTTTAAATCCTTTCCTTCCCCTCCCCTTCTTTTTCCCTTTAAATCCTTTCCTTCCCTTCCCCTCCTCATTCCCAAATACACCAAAGGGCAAGGGCACCACAATTGGTGGATAAAGTTTGATCCTACCAATTGAAGCAACTCATATTAGCATTTGAAAAGTTTTTTGATTCTATGAAAATAGTGAAATTGGTCATTATGTAAATAAGAATCAAGATGTAATCAACAACTGCTATATAATTGCTCATACGAGAGAGCACCCAACTGATGAAGCAATAATTAGTGGCAGAAATTAGAAACCTCTTAATTTTTGACATCACTCAAAACCCACCACCTTAGGTTTTCTAGACCAAAGACACTATAATCTAGAGGAATTTCCAAAAGAAATCAGTTGTTTTCTTCTCTTCCTGTTCTTTTTCTCCCCAAGATAGATCAAACTATCACAGTTAAATCACGTGCCTTCACAGTTATAATGCATAAAAAATGTGTGTAACACAATACAAAATTTTCTGAAACTATTATACTTACTCATGCTCAAAGTAGTCATCAGTCATCTCCAAAGGAAAGAAAAAAAAAAAAAGTCCAACAATAAGGTAGGAGAAGATAGAAGAAAATGAGAGATGTAGGAGCTAACCGGTGGTCCAAGCTCAGGCGGGATAATGATTCTTCTCTTCCCACCTGGTCTCATGTCTCTAATTCCTTCTTCAAATCCTGCATTAGTCAATTTATTTCTCTTAATCATTTTCACTTTTTTCCTCTTCATCTTGGCATTTTTGGGAAAGGACAGAAAGTGGATTAAAAGGATTATACAATTCATTATACAGTTGAATCTGTGAGGAATTATTAGTAGTAAATCTAGAAATTCTGACCTGGAACCAAAGCATTAGTCCCCATGCGGATCCTTGCTGGAGAGTTCTGTAAGTAGGTGCTATCAATGCGACGGCCAGATTCATTATAGCCAATATAGTGAAAGGTGACCTGCAAACATTGTAAATTTTAGAAGGCATGTTAAAAAAAAAAAAAAAAATTGAGAAGCATGCACACTGTTACAGACATGTCAACACAAAAAAATCTGAAGTGTTCAGACACTGTGAAGTGCTGCATCCTGCCTCACATAAGTGTACAACATGGAAATGACTTAATTGTCAAAATGCTCGTTCTTTCATGGACCCAAAGCAACAATACTAACAAAAGAACTAATGCAAGCTGCAAAAGAATAACTTCGACTTCAAAACGAAAGAAAAACCTGCTGACCATCCTTTGGGCAATCACCTTTCCCAACTTCAAAATCCTTGTATATGAGCCCTGAGTCACGTTTTACATAGCTATCTGATGCTACTACTTTAACTTCAAAACCTGAAATACGTACTAGTTAATCAACAACAAATCTAAAAACATATCATCAGATTGACACTACAATGACCTGACAGATCACGGGGTGCAAAATAGTATAGCTTTCCTGGATGAACTTAGAAAGTAACAGAACCGTGTAACAATGACACAGATTAGATCAGATACTATTGTGTAGGAAGCATACAGATATATCATACCTGTAGCTCTCTACAGAAATGGAATTACAAGCTACAATAACCATTACCTTCTCTAACAAAATTTGGGAAGCCCTCGGGTGCATTATTGTCTCTCTGTATTCTCCTATTTTGCTCTAACAAGCGTTTTTCATCATATGGGTTCTTGCTCTTTGTCTTCCCATAAGAAGATAAAGTTGGGAAAACACCAGTTGAGACCAAAAGGGCAAGTATGAATTTCCGCCTTAATGCTTCCTTAGAATGTAATATGCCACTACCCTGCACTCTATTCATATAGATATTATTAATTACAAGCAGCCCAAGATGCTAGTAGGTCCTTTCAAGAAATTTCGCAAAAAGCTGTCAGTCAACTAGTCAAACTCTTACTGATTATCTTTTGATATCTGATTTGTACAGCCATAAGTTAATTGTTTCCTTTGAGAAAAGAGAGTTCTTTGTGTAGAACAAGAGAAGAGTGCTGCAAGAAAATTAAAAGCTGTATTTAAGAAGTGCCCACAGCTAACCTAATCTTTAATCTATGGCCAAACAAATCTAGTAATTTTACAGAAAAAAATGCCTGCTCCAACTAATTCAAAGAATCTAAGCTCATTTATATTACTTTTCCTCCTCATTTTCGAAGCCGAGAAGCAAAAGTCAGATAATCTGAACAGAAAGAAATATCAACTAAATTTGATGCATTACTAAAAATACATTACCCGTTACTTAGGCCCAATTTTGCTGGCAAATCATTAATTCAGAACGATATAACAGTCATAGTGATAATGGTAGTCTCAGTTACGCTATGGTGCTACAAGACTGTTAGCTAACAATGGTGAAATATGATGAAATGGAGCAAATAATATATCAAATTTTATAGAGATTGCAGAGTGTAATACTACATGTTTACTTACCATCATCATCAACAACAACAGCAACAGTTACATGGCCTCAAAATAAACAACAATTTTCCAACACCTTAAACCTTAGTCACAAAATAAAGAAATCAAATTTCTGATGGTTAGACTAGGATTGCTATAACAAGATACCCATTCTCTAATTTCAGAGAGGAAGTGGAAAAATAGAGCAACAAGAATGAATACCCAGAAACAAAGTTCAGCGAATTAAACCTCATGTGAATTTGAGTCTCTCTGAGGGATGTCAAAGAGAGAGAAAAAAGAGACTTACAGGGGAAAGATGGCCTCGGTGAAAGAGAGGGTATGGATGATCCCATAAGCATGGCTGCTGAGGAGCACAAAATGGCCGTTTCCTCTTTCTTCCTTGTGTTATCCGTTTTGTTTGCCGGTAAAAGTTAAATGTCCATCAATATATATAAATATATATATATATATATATATATATATATATATTTCATAGTTCAAAAAGCAACCTTTTATTGATTAACCGATTAAGTTTCACTAAAGTTTCACCCATAAAAAAAATAGAAAAATACTTCTTTCAATTATTTTTTAATTATAAATAATACCATAAATTATTAAATATAATAAATATTATTATTTAACTATAAATCAATTATAAAATATTTTTAAATTATTAAGTAAAACAATTATCACTCAATTATAAAATATTTTTTAAATTATAAGATGTGACATATAATTCTCTTTAATTATGACTTAATTACAAATATAAAATTTGAAAAATATCACAATATACTTAGACTTATTAATTTTTTTTAAAAAAGCACCATCTTTGCTAAATTATTTTTTATTTAAAATTTTTTGAATAAATTAAAAATTTTTATAATTTTCAATCTTCTTCCAACATTTTATTTCAAATTTATTAAAAAAAATCTAAAAATATTTAAAAATTCAAATTAATTATAAATTTTTATAGTCTCAAATTTCCTTCAAATCTCATAAAAAAAATACTAAAATTAAAAACACATAATGTAACATTAATTAAAAAAAAACATTATTAATTTTGGATACAATAATTGCTTTCTATATTACAAAAATTTAAAGTTTATTTAAATATTTTTAAAAACTAAAATAGTTTAGCAGAAGATTTTTTTTTCTAAATTAATAAATTTAAGTAAAATTTATAATTGAATGACATTTACCACATTTTATAGTTTATGAAATATTTGCAACTTATTTCATAGATATAGGGGATATATGCATTTTTTTCAAAATAAATATATAACAATGTTAAATTTAAACATGTGAAAATACAAATGTGATATTTGTCACAAGAGAAAGTTCAAGGATGTATTTGCAACTGAGTGTAGGGGTGAGCATCGGTCGAGTTTGGGCGAGGTTTGTAACACCCTATAATTTAATTGACCTAAATTAATGATGTTATTTAATTAATTAGTTTGAATTGTTTGCATGCTAATTAATTAGATGAATTATTTTTAAGGAATGAAAATTTGGTACTTAAAATTAATTCCTTGATTTCTTTATTTACCTAGCCTAGGTACCAAGTAAGAAGCAAAATGAGATGTAACTATTTAAGAATATGCATGAGTGTGTCTTGCATGGAAGGAGGGAATGGAAGTTAAAATTTTTGCATAGAAATCCCAAGCCACACATGAGGTAGAAAGGAAAAGAGATTAAAAGCTTTCAAAAAATTTTATTATACATATATATATATATATATATGCATGGGTTTCACATGAATGGAGAAGGGGAAGAAGGATGCAACAAAAATATATAGGTGTGTGTAAGTGTCACATGAATGAGGGAGGAAAAGAGAGAATAAAAAAAGAAAAAGAAATACCAATATTGTTTGTGAAGGTTAGTTTATTGTAAGAATGGACAAATCTAAACTTGCAAGGAAGGAAAATACTAAGTGGGCAAGCAAAGATAAAGTGTACTTACAAGTACACTTTGTACAAAAATATATATAAATATATATACATATCCAACAGTGTGCATCATTTTCTTTTAGAAAGGAAACAAAAGAAAAGAGAGGAGTTGAAAAGTGACTCTTGAAGCATACCATAACCACATGTGAACAAGGGAAAGGAGAGAAAGAAAAGAAAAAAGAGAGAAAGGAGAGGGAGAACGTGAGACATCAAGGCAAATTGAGAGACCAAGGAAAGAGGAAGTGAAGAAGAACTCAAAGGGAAAGCCAAAGAAGCCAAAGAAACCAAAGGAAGGGCCAAGAATATTTTCTCTAGCACACCTTCAAGGTAGGTTAACAATTCCAATTTTTGTTCCATGTCTAGATATGCAACTCAATGTCTATATTTAAGTTTTCCATGGAACTTAGGTTGTCTCTTCATTCTTGGTTTTAAATGTATGGTTGTTGGCTAGCATGTGTGGTTATGAAGTTGTTGATAGATGAAATAACATGAAAATTTGGTTGAATCATGTATTAGGGTTAGAAGTTTTAATGATCACCAAGGAAGAATCCCTAACTTTTAAGTGTATTAAGGAAAGAACAAAAAGAAAGGAAATGAAATTGCCAAATGAACAAAACTCCCTAGGCTAAGTCCATGAGGTTCATTCTTGGAATTATTTTTTAGCCATGCAATATGACTTTGAATCAAAGTAAAGAAATTATGTGTGGGTATTAACTTTTCCAAGAAAAAGAAATAATTATGGACATTATTAGAATTTTTAGAAAGCAATTATATATTGAAATTAATTTCTCAAGAAAAAGAAATAATTATGGACATTATTAGAATTTTTGGAAAGCAATTATATATTGAGATTAATTTTTCAAGAAAAAGAAATAATTATGGACATTATTAGAATTTTTGGAAAGTAATTATATATTGAAATTAATTTTTCAAGAAAAAGAACTAATTATGGACATTATTAGAATTTTTGGGAAGTAAGTATATATTGAAATCAATTTTCTAAGAAAAGGAAATAATTATGGATATTATTAGAATTTTTGGAAAGCAATTATATATTGAAATTATTTTTTCAAGAAAAAGAACTAATTATGGACATTATTAGAATTTTTGAAAAGCAATTATACATTTAAATCAATTTTCCAAGAAAAGAAATAATTATGGATATTATTAGAATTTTTGGGAAGCAATTATATATTGAAATTAATTTTCCAAGAAAAAGAACTAATTATGGACATTATTAGAATTTTTGGAAAGTAATTATATATTGAAATTAATTTTTCAAGAAAGAGAAATAATTATGGAATACATTAAAATTTTTAGAAAGAAATCTACATTGGAATCTAGTTCCCAAGGAAAGAGAGAATCATTAGAGAAATTATTAGAGTTTTAAGAAAAGATTGTACATGGGAATTAAATTCCAAGAAGGAGAAATTTTAGGAAGATTACTAAAAATGTGTAGAAAGAAGAAGGGAAAAGTAATATCGAAATTGATAGTATTTTACAAGAGATAGACCTTAGAAATTAACTTCAAGAGAAATAGAAATTTGTTACTTAAACGTTGTAATTTTCTATAAGAAATGTGTCTTTGCCTTAACTTACAAGAAGAATAAAGTTTCCCTGAAAAAATTTGATAAGATTTTCAAAGGTGCCCAAGTGTCCACCTAGTGCCCAAGTGTGCACATTTACCCTAGGTGGTGGCCAAGGTCCATATAGTGCTCAAGTGTGCATAATGACCCTAAGAAGGTAGCCGAGTGTTCACATGTGTCCAAGTGTGCACAAAATATTTTAAAGGTGGCCAAGTGTCCACGAGTGGCCAAGTGTCCACGAGTGCCCAAGTGTGCACAGCTCAAGTTCACAGAAATTTAAGAAGGATAAGCTTAAATAAGTTGATACTGTTATATTAATATAAATCACCGCATGAGTATTTATAAGTACATTATTTTCATCTTATTAATATTTTAATTGACCACTTATTGCTTGCCAGTTATATTGTGTATTATGCTGTATTTTATTCCAATAATATAGAATTGCTATTTTGGTGCTTGTCCCCTGATACATATTGGTTGTTTTAAAACCGGATTGTTAAGCTACTGGGAAACTTGCGTTTCTCATTATATGCTAATATGTATCAAATATGGACGCATAGTTGGGCCGGGAGTTCGAGGTCTTTTTGGGTTAAGAAATTTTGTGACCCCTAATTTTGTTTTTCTAGACATACTCTGAATAGAACTAGGATTATTCTCTTGGCAGTAGTCCTGCAAGGTATTTAGGAAAGAACGGGGGAAGGGATAGGTGAAGGACCGGTTCGTCTGAAAAATTTGTAAAGAGAGTTTGAGTGACAGGATTGTTGTCTTCTGACTTCCTAAGGACGGGTACTTCGCATATCCTAATACACATTCACTGTTTTGTAATGGACATTATGAAACTTATTGAATTGTATGAAAGTTTAAATTCCGCAAAGTAGCATAGTATTTCTTTATTCCGCCGTGCATGTAAGTATAATTAATCTGAGCAAAGGATCCCGAACCTAATGCGTATAACATAATCTGATGGTTTAACTGCTCAGACTTAAAATAAATAAAAGATAAAGATAATGTACTGAACCTATCTATTTATATCAGAATTAATACTAGATAGGGGCATTACAAGGGTACTTAGAATTAGGTTTAATTTTTTGAAACTAAACCCACCTAGTCAACCCACTTGACTTGATGATATAGATTATATCATTTTCGGTCTGATTGATTGAGTTATGACTTCAAATTTTTTTAAATGATAAATTAAATACAAACTATTACAATACAAATATCAACTAACCACATTATGTTTAAAATTAATTTTTTTAAAAAATAAAATGACATAAAAGTTAAAACATGATATTTGAAACTAAGAAAAAAAGAAGTATGGTCAATTTTTTTTATTTACTTATAATAACTTAGCTTAAACATCATAAAAGACTAAATAAGAATAATAATAATTTTCTTTGCATTTTTATTAGAGCTTGAGAAAAGAAAAAATAAAGAGTGATTTGACTAAAAAAGACATGAAGAAAAATTAAGTATTATATAGACAAAATAATGACACATTTTTTGTTGGATTCAAATGCATAAATTGAGTTATGCTCACCCCTAACTAAGTGATAGTTGTAGGAGAATATTTGCAATTGAGTAATAGTTGAAAGGAGTTTTTTGCTCAAGTGATGATTTAGAGGGTATTTGCAACTGAATGATAATTTGAATGAAGTATATTTGCCACAAGTGATAGTTCATGAGAGTATTTGCAACTGAGTGATAATTAGATGAGGGTATATGCATTTTTTTCTTTAATTTATTATTTCTCTATATTGTGTAAAATAATGACTGAATGAGGTTAAGTGGTACATATAAATAATTAAAAAAAAACTTATGCTTTGGGTTGGGTGAATTAATTAGGGTTGAAATGAGTTAATTTTCTTCAATCCACAACTTGAACTATTAGTTATGGGTTGAAAGAAAATGAACATGAACGAACCAAATAATTCAATCCAAATTAATCTAATTGTGGAATTGGTTAAATTTGATGAGTTTGTGAATTAACCCAATTTGATGAACATATATTTTTATCCATTTATATTGATTAACTAGATATATATATATATATATATATATATATATATATATTTCTTTTTACTGAATGCTCATTCTTTCCAAATTCAAACATGAAAGTTTATTATTAATTATTTAATCTTGTATTGCTATTGAACATGTTGCCCTTGCATTTTTACAACTAAGTTTGTGCATTAATCTTTAATTGTTTTACCTTAATATTTCTATATCATATTTTAATATATATATATATATATTGTATTTTTATTTTTATACTTTTGGTCATAATTAATAGGTCAATAATTTTTTCAGTAACTTAGATATATAAAAAATTTATTTTATTTATTAACAAATATAACAAGTTATGTACTAATAACTTATGAAGTTTTTTTAATTATTTCATGCGTGAAATAAATTTATCATATTCTAACTTCAATAATTTGGTACATCAGCATATTTATATTTTGGTTTGCAAAGTAACAAAATGCCTAAAAGGATGCTGATATTTTTTTATATAAAATAACATATGATGTAAATTGATATATCCATCTCTCTACTAAACATTTTTATAAATGTCTAATTTAATTTATAATTTATCAATTTTTGATATTGTGTATCTTTTTTTGTATTTATTTTTATAAGTTTTAATATTTTTCAATAATATTTATTATATTTAATTATTAATTAGTGAATGAAAAATTTCGTGCAACACACGGTTGCACACTAGTTATTAGATATGACAAATATCTTTTTTAACTATGACTTAATTACAAAATATTTATTTAATCTATCAAGTGTAACAAATATTCTATTTAACTATGACTTAATTATAAAATACGCGTGTCTATTATAACATGTGACAAATACCTCGATTCAACTATAAGTTAGTTATAATTATTTCTTTAAATTATAAAGTATTGCAAATAAATTTTGATGGGTTTGTTCGGACGTTGATCTATTCTTTTGTTCTCTAAAAATGTTTTATAAAATTAATTTTAAATATTCATACTAGTATTATTTTAATATATTTATATACATGTTATTAATAAAAAAATTTATTTTTTTGTGTTTTAAAAATTGGAGTTCAGAACATTTTTTAATTATTATTTGTTTCCAAAACACATATTCTATTTTTTTTTTGGTCTGAAAACATTTATTCAAATAAGTTTTCTTATTTTTTTGTTTTTAAAAATTACAATCAAACCGACCTTATATTTTTCTATGTTTGAATTTAACTTTAACTTCAAAACTCTATAGTAAGTCAATTAAATATGCTCTATATCATACCTTTACATAAATATACTAATTTTTTTTAAAGTTTCTTCTCTACATAAATTCTAAGTTTAGCAAAATTTATACAAGATTTTCAATAATTTTTTTTATTAACATTAATTCACATGCCTCAAATTTTAAAAAAATTAAAATAGTTTAGGAAAAAATATATTTTTTTAAAATTAATAAATCTAAATAAAATTCATAGTTGAATGACATTTGCCACATTTTATAGTTTATGAAATATTTGTAACTAGCTTATAATTGAAGGAGAATATATCAATTTTTGTCAAAATAAATATTTAATAGTATTAATAAAAAGATGTTAACTGGAATTAAATTTAAATATTTAAAAATATAAAGAGATATTTGTCAACATGTAATATGTAATAGTTTAAGAGGTATTTGTATTGGATTAATGAAGAGAGGTATGAGAGGTATTTACAATTGGATAATAATTAGACGTGATATATGCATTTTTTTCACAAATTAAATTGAAAGTATCACTATTTAAAATAATATAGACAATTCGATGGGGTATACAATTTTGATATTAAGAAATAATGATTCTTTTCTTTATATATATATATATATATATTAAATTTTTAAAACAAATTAAATAAAAATTTATATTTTCATTTTTTTCAAAAAACCAACTCACAACCCAACTCAATCAAACCCATAATTAACTTTGATATTATATATTTTATAGTTTGAATTTTATGATAAATTTTTTAAAATTTAACCCAACTATCCCGATTTTAGTTAAAAAAAACTCAACCTGAATCAACAAAATCTGCAAACACTCGCAAATAAAAATTATTATGTTAAATTATACTAAATAAGATCATTGGATACATTTAAAGTAATTAATAATAATAAATTGTCATGAGAAGATATTTTCGTATTATTCAGATATTTAATATAATAAAAAAGTTAAAATATTTTTATTTTATTTATATTTTTATGTACTGATTATATTTAAATCTTTTAAATTAATTATTATTTAAAATTTGATATTGATTACCAATATATTATTTTAGAATAAGATTATTAGAAACTTTTAAAGTAACAAACAATAGTAAAGTTTTGTGAGATATTTTCACATCTTCTAAAAATTTAAAATAATAAAAATGTAAAATATTTTTATTGCAATTTAATATTTTAAAAAACATGTATATCTACATTAAATGGTAGAATATTAAATATTGATTATTTGTATACAAAATTTAATTTTAAATATCTCATATTAATTATTCATTTATTTTAAACTGTTAATTAAAGATATTAAAATACTTTAAAATAATAATTTCTTTTACTTAAAAATGGTAACTTCTCATATATATATATATATATATATATATATAGAACATATTCAAAGTTTAAATACGATTATAACTTTAACAATATATATTTTTTGTATTTTTTTAATTGACAAAAATATGAATAATTAATATTAAATTTTATCTTTAATATAATTAAATTATTTTTAAATATATATTTAAAAATAAATATTTCTTATTTTTATATATTTAAAAATAAATATTTCTTATTTTTTTGG
This sequence comes from Senna siamea, assembly GCA_031216115.1. Taxonomy (NCBI): domain Eukaryota; kingdom Viridiplantae; phylum Streptophyta; class Magnoliopsida; order Fabales; family Fabaceae; genus Senna; species Senna siamea. The sequence goes on from CM062357.1 coordinate 15,567,831, forward strand.
CTAAAAAATTCAAATTAAAAATTCATTTTCATCCATATATCAATCTCTGGGCAATGCTAATTATTCAATATAAATGACTTTAAATTGATATGTTGAACAAAGTAGAGTAATTATAAAAAAAATCTTATAAAAATGTTATAAAATATCAATTTAGAGTAGAAATGTTCTGAAATGATGTAAAAACAAAAGAAAAAAGTTTTCAAGTGTCAATGCATTAAATAAAAGGTTAAGAAAATAAATTAACAAAAAATACTTTTTCTATTTTCGAAAAGTTTTTGGTTAGGGGAGAAAAGTTTTTTTAGAAGTAGGAATTCTGAAAAAAAAAAAAAATATATGACAAAGGTGGTTCTTCTTTCATTAATGTGTGAAAAGTGTCCAAAAGTTTTTGCCTTAAAGTAAAAAACAAAAATGAAGGTTATGTACGGTAAGTAAGTGTATTTTTCTTAAAATATTAACTTTTTAGCTTTTAATTTTTTTTAGAGGTATAATTTTTAACTTATGTTTTACAATTACTTATGTTACCATTCAAAGACATTTATTTAAAATAAAAATTAGCTAAAGACCTTAGCATTTTTTTAAAAACTTTTTTTTGTCTAAGAATTTTGGCAAAATAATGAAATATGTTATGAAAGATTAATTTGGAGTAAAAATATCTTGAAAGGATGTAAAAATAAAAGAAAAAAATTGTCAAATTTCAAGGCATTAAATAAAAGGTTAAAAAGTAAAATAACAAAAAGTACTTTTTTTTATTTTCAATGAGTTGTTGGTTAGGTTAAAAAGATAATTTTTTAAAAGTAATAATTTTTAAAAATGACATGACAAAGTTGGTTCTTCCTTTATTATATATAGATTTAGAAGAGTATTTACAAAAGTTTGATAGTTGGAGTATATTCATTTTTTCAAAAGAAAATAATGTTTCATCTTTTTGTGATTTTTTTTAGAATTATAATATGGTATAAAGTATTATGATATATATTTTTTTTTTTACATCTCACTTTTCTATTTTTTATTTTTAAAGATATATATATATTTTATCTTTATTCACTTAGCTTGAAGATACATGTCACTTTTAAAATATTTTGTTTCTACTCCTCTGATAAGCCCATATGGTTCAACTTAACCTATTCTAGAAGAAAGGCACATTATAAAGACATAGAAGGACAGGGTTCTCTATCCTCCCTACATGTTCTAGTCAGTAGCATCATGCACTTGCTGCAGATTTTGAATCCTTTGTTGTAATCTCTTTGCTTGCCGCCTATTTTTGATAGCGATTTTATTTATTGTTAAAGTATATTTTAATATTATTATAATAAATATTATTATTAATATAATTTTATTAAAAATTCTTAATTTAAGATTTTTTTTTAAGAGTCATTTAGTATATATTTTTTTTATTTCACTTTTACTACTCTCATAATTTATCATTTCGATATCACAGTCTGGTTCTAAAATGGTAAGTACCTGTTCCACTGTATCTAACCCTGATCCAACAAACCCCAACACTATCATAGATCCTGTTCAACAGTAGCTATCCACCACGGCTGCCGCCTAGAGGTGATTGATGCCTTAGCTGCTGAAGTGACCTCATTAAAGTCACAAATCAACAAAGGGAAGGCACCTATAATCAATGCTCGATCTAGAACCATCTAGAACTTGGGGAAGGTCCCATTAGGAAGTTGAAGCGAAAGAAGATGCAAAACCATCTTAGATTAATAAGAGTCAGCCACGACTACCCTACACAAAGATGAAGTTTCCTAAATTTGAAGGAGGTGATCTGAGGGGTTGGATATTGAAGGTTGAAAAAGCACTTCCGCTATTACCAAACCACCATGTTCTTGGAAGGAGATGCGTTGGATTTATTCGCTTGGATTAATTCAAAACGAACTCTTTTATATTGGGAAGAACTAGTTAAGGCTTTACAGGAAAACTATGGTCCAGCAGAGTTCTAAAATCTAGATGAACATCTTAGTGGGATTGCGTAGACCAGAATAGTGCAAGAATACTGACAAGAATTTGCTAAGACATCCGCTAGAGTCAATAATTGGCCTGAAAATCTCTTACTAGGAGTTTTTCTTAGCGACTTGAAGGAAGATCTTAAAGCAAACATCTGTATTCAAAAGCCGAAGAGTGTGTATAAGGCCATGAGCCTAGCTGTGGAGTTTGAAGCCAAATGTAAGCCTGCCTGAGGACTAAAACGAGCCCATCCCAATAAAACGGGTTGACTCGCTACAAACTATCCAAAAAAACACGCGACTACTGTAGCGTATAATGTGCAACGACCCAACAGAGCAGAGGGGCAGATGCGGCGCAGTGAAGGACTTTGCTTTTGGTGCAACGAGCGGTTCACTCCTGGCCATAGGTGCAAAACTCCCACTTTGTCGCTGCTGAAGATAACCGAAGATAAGGAAGTGGTCGAAAATCCAACAACAAATTGAATGAGGCCGGAGATACTGGAGAGATGGCGTAAATCTCGTTTCACACTATCTTGGGTAGATTTGTAGGCTCCACTATAAAGATAAGTATCCTATTCCCAATTTATTGGATGAATTGCATGGCTCTATTGTTTTTTCAAGATTGATCTGTGGTCAGGTTACCATCAAATCTGGTTATGCTTAGATGACATCCACAAAACAACATTCTGAACCCTACAAGATACTAGAGTTTGTGGTTATGTCTTTCGGCCTTACAAATGCACCTTCTACTTTTCAGGTGACCATGAACGATTTGTTCTAACCCTACCTCTGAAAATTCATCTTGGTTTTCTTTGATTGCATCCTAATTTACACCACAACACTTTAACAACACCTAGAGCATTTGTGGTTGACTTTACAGATTCTTCATGACAACTCCTTTCATGCAAATCCCAAAAAATGCATCTTCGGGTAAAGAAAAATTAATTTTTTGAGGCATGTAATCTCACATGAAGGTGTTGGAGTGGAGCAGGAAGAAATTAAGGCAGCCCTTGAATGGCTTGACACCAAGTGCTGTTAAAGAACTAAGGGGCTTCTTAGGCATCACAGGTTATTATCAGAGATTAGTGCCCAACTATGGCTTAATAGCACGCCCTCTAAAAAATGGTTTGAAAAAGAAGAATGCTTTCGCATGGTCCAAGAAGGTTGAAATCGCATTTTAGCATCTAAAAAATCTGCTAGCTACTGTACCGTGTTACAATTACCAAACTTTGATCAATCGTTTACAATTAAATGCGACACTTCTTCTGAAGGCGTCGGTGTTATCCTCATGCAACAAGATCATCCAATTGCCTATTTTAGTTGTGATTGTGAGCTGCTTGCCCTTGTGTTGGCATTACTTAATGGGATGACACTTCTATGTCAAAACCAACCATTGCAGCCTAAAATTTTACTACAGTAGCGTTTAACCACCAATGAGCAGTAGCGCCTTATCATGAGGCTGCTTCCTTTTGACTTCACTATAATTTACAAAGGCCGAAAAAGATAATTCAGCAGTAGATGCGTTGTCCCGACGCCCTAAGAAGGCTGATTTCTTGTCTTTGGTCATGCCAATTCCCCTTGATTTCCTTAAATTACGAGAGGAATACACCAAAGACCCTTATACAAGAGACATCCTTGTTTCTCTCCAAGCCTAATTTCTCATTTGTGGATGAAAACTATTTTTTAGGAGCAGGCTGATGATTCTAGATATACCAGAATTATGCCAAAAAATTTTAGAGGAAGCCTATAACTCTTTACAAGTGGGACATAGAGGTTACCTTAAGACACTTTAAAGGTTAGTAGCTAATTTTTATTGGCCACATTTGAACGGGGCTGTCAAGGAATTTGTGCAGAATTTTTGGTTTTTCCAGTGGAACAAATATCAAACTCTAGCTCCTGAAGGTTTTCTTCAACCGTTACTCATACCAGAAAGAGTTTGGGAGGATATTTCATTAGATTTCATCATTAGGCTACCTAAATCCAATGGGTATGATTCAATTCTGGTCATTGTTGATTGCCTAAGCAAATATAGTCACTTCATCCCCTTATCTTGTCCTTACACAACCAAGATAGTGGCAACAATATTCTGTACGGAGATTGTGAGGTTACATGGAATCTTTAAACTATAGTATCCAACTAGGATTCTCTCTTCCTAAGTTCCTTTTGAAAAGAGCTATTCAAAATCAGTAAAACACGCCTCAAGATGAGCACTACCTACCATCCACAGTCTGATGGTTAAAATGAGGTAGTAAACGGGTGCCTTGAAGCCTATCTCTGCTATTTTGCCTATGAACAGTTGAATACTTGGAGAAAATTTCTCTGGTGGTCAGAATACTCATTTAACACTGTTTCATATCTCTACCCCCACCACTCTATTCAATAATTTTTATGGAAGAGACCCACTTGCCCTTCATCCCTTTGTAAAATGGGAAACTCAGCTGCATGACCTTGAAAAACAACTTCAGTAAAGAGATCACATGCTAAGACTCTTGCGAGACAACCTTGTTAAAGCATAGACTCGTATGAAGACTCAAGCTGATTTAACAAGGCGAGAGTTTCTTTTCAACGAAGGTGATGTTGTATTATTAAGGATTCAACCCTACCAACAGAAATCACTCCGAAGGTGCAATTATGACAAGTTGTCACCCCGTTTCTTCGGTCCCTATAAGGGATTGAGGCGTGTTGGACCAGTTGCGTATGAATTATAACTACCTATCACTTCGAAGGTTTCACTATTAAGACCAGCACATGGTCTAGATGTTGCACCTTCCCCTCCTTCTCTACCTATCACTGCTAAATGGGAATTCTAAGTGGAACCAGCACAGGTCCTCAATCACAGATGGGTTTCATTTGCTGGAAGCTCTAAACTGGTGTCGTCCCCCTAAAGAAAATAGTTGGAAAGATTATAACCTTCTAGTAGAAAATTTTCCTTCTTTTACTCTTGAAGACAAGGCAAAATTTCAGAGGGAGAGTAATGATAAGCCTATCAGGCCCATCCTAACCTATTCTAGAAGGAAGGGACGTGATAAAGACTCAGAAGGACAGATTTCTCTACTCCGATTACTTGGGTTTTCCACTGTCTACATCTTCTAGTCAGTAGCATCGTGCACTGACTGCATCGGCTAGGGGGTATATGTAATACGCATACCCGACTCTAAACAGGATAAAGGTCCTATATTGAAGATTCTCAGTTTAAGATCCTTGCTAAGAGTCATTCAATATATTTTCTTTCATTTTACTTTCAATACTCTCTCAGAATTTATCATCCTCATTTGTAGGAATTTTCTCTTTTCTTTTTTTCTTGTAAGGATTTCCTCTTCTTTAAAAATATTTCTTCTCTTCCCAAAAGAGATTTCTTTTCTTCTTCGGTAAGAGGTTTTGTTTTTGTGAAGATTTACATCCAAAGTTCCAAACTCATCAAATTTGCAAAAAAAAGTTCTACTAGTGAAAAAAAAAAAAAACTTAAGAAGACTTAAAAGAGGATTGAAAAATATGTTGCCTCTCCTTATACGACTATTTGTTCTTGTATTTGTATAGTTGTTTTTCTATGAAGTCTAGTTATAAATTTTGTCTACTTAAGTTAGTGCTTCTAAATTGTATTACATCTCATCTATGTTCTTGCACTTTATCTTCACTTCATCTTAAAAAAGTCAGCTTATTAATATATTTGTTACCTTGCAATATCTTCTAAATGTATAGTATTAATGTTTTTTTCTTAATGAAATGAAATATTAGTTTGATTAAAAAAAAATACATACACGTTGAATTTTTGAAAAATGGTTTTCTAATAGAGGTCATTTGTTCAAGACAAATAAACCAAAAATTAGATATAAACATATAGTTTTTTAATAAGTATAATGTGATCACAGATATTTTAAATTTTTGTTATGCCGTTGATAAGAAGTCATTTTGCCAAAAAAAAAAGAAAAGGTTTTATATATTGTTATGAAGGTAGCACTTACATATTATCTACAATAGGATGATGTGTTTATGATATGCCTTCTTTTTTTTAAAGTATACTTGGATAATAAACATATATTTTAAGTTGAGATTCAGATATTAAAATAATGATATATGCTCAACTATTGCAGTTCTTGTAGCAAGCAAGAGAATAAGTGGGATTTACCACTAAGTGGAGTCCATACTCCATACAAATATAAATTGAGACCCACAAGCGTGATACTTTTACCACAAACCACCCTCTTCTTTTTTATTAAAAAAATTCCATTATTTTATCCACAAGCTTGAGCTTTTTATGTAAAAAGCAATTCCAAATATGCTTATCTTCTAAACATGGGACAAGCCTAACTCAATTCCCATGGATTTTAATTTATTTAAACCTGAAAATTAAATAAACTAAAAATTGCTTGAAAAATAAAGCAAATGGCATTAAAAGTGCTTTCCAGCATCAAAGGTACACTCTACTACACTTCACGTAACTCACATCTTATATTGCATAGACATCTCCACCTCCATTGTTCAGTGGGATAGGAGAATCCAAGTCTTTCTCCTTGCTGAAGAAATATCCTAACAATTCATAAGAGAAGAAAAATGCATGGAGAATAGCTACAATGATGATAATTCTCATGATCCTACCTACATGATATCTGATTGATCTTTGATTAAAGGATCTTCCCTGCAAAGCTAATCATTTCTCTCTGCATTTTTTTGGCATTGATATATAAGGTATTTGATACATTGTTATCACATATTTTATAATACTTTAGAATATCATGATATAAGATAACAAGGTGGAAGAAACCATATTGTATTGACAATGTCAAATTTGAAATGCTTTCAGAAGAACAACACAGTTAATCAAACTCCCTATTATCAAATGAGTAAGGAGAAACAGCCGATAAGAGAAGAAAACAAAAACTGTCAATAGAGAGACAAGGAGCAGCATCAATATCATTGATACTACAAAGAATTCAAAGGCTTTGGAGCAAGATTACTTAAAGCATTAAGCAGCTGATTGGTCTTGGAGCAATTAATCTCAGAAGAAATCTGATGTTTTGTTTCCAGAATCAACTTAAATACAACTTTTTACTCTATCATGGTGCAGACGCCAAAAATATAAATGGAAAATTTATGTTAGAAACTGCACCACTGGAAGCAATTTCCAGAGAAACTCTTGCCGTGTGTGAAAATGACAAATGGAAGACCTCCTTCCATTATATAACAGAACTTGAACTTAATTGCATGTATAAACCATAAAAAAGGAAAATAAATACTCCTAAAATGGAGAAAGCTCCATGATTGGAATGGAACTACAAAAGTTTACGTATCACCTGATATTCTTTTCATTGTTCTTAGCCCGCTTGATCTTTCCATTGATGCCTCTTTCTGAAGCCTAATCTGCGCTTTAAACCTTGCTATAAACTCACTAGCTTTCTTATCAACCTCAGAATCCAGGCCTGAATCATTGACACATTCAGACACCCTATCTTCATCTGCGACCAACTGCAAAGTCTCAAGCTCAATGAATGAGTCTTCCTTAGACACATTCTTGAATGGTTCTTGTTCATCCCTCTTACAATAACTGGAAAATGTTACCTCAGGCTTAGGACTGGGAGGATCCATATTTTGTTTACCGGTGCCTCTCAAAAGATGATCTGATCCAACTTTTCTCAACTTTTCTCTCCTCGTTACTGATTGAACATTATCAGGCTGAGGCATCTTTTCAACCTTTTCATCAGTTGGCTTAGTGCACATATCTCCTGTTCTCTTTGTCTCAGAAGTCAGTCCACTGGTTCTTCTTGTTCTAACTGATTTTCCCTTTGATGGAGCTTTGGTTAAACTTGCAAGCTTTTCAGTGTCCGACTCTTTTTTGCACCATGGAACCTCACTTCTTTTGCCATTTGAAGCTGTCAAGTTATCTTTCAGGAAACCTTTCATGTCATCCTGGGGCAAGGAGCCAACACTGTATCCACGAGAATGGAATGTTTGCAATGAAGCTTCTCCAGTCCTTCTTCTAGCCGGTGGTGACGGTGAACTTGAAGAGCCATAAGAACTCTTACTCTTCTTCTCCCCTAAATCTTCCTTGGGCAGTTTCATATTTTCTGATGAAGCAGAATCTAAGGAAGAAAATAAGCTTGTCCGGGATGAGAAAGACCCAGTAGACTGGAAAGACCTTGAACCAAGGGACTCAAATTGAGTTTCATCAACTGACATTGGCCTGAAATGTGAAGGATGAGAAACAGCAGCATATTTTTCTCTAGTTACCATCTTTCTGTAACTTGGAGAAGAACCGTGTGAATTCATATTTTCTCCTGAATCTTCCTCTTGGAAGTTCATGATTTCAGAAGATGATCCATAAGAAATCTTCTTTTGTCCCATCTCCTCTGCTTCTAAGTTCACATTGTCTGATGTAGTAGAGTCTGAGGAAGAATATGAACTCGTGTGGGATGAGAAAGATTTACTTCGGAAAGCCTGTGAACTGAGTGACTCAAATTTGGTTTCATCAATCGAAAGAGGCCTAAAATGAGAAGCATAAGTAACATTATCGTGATTTTCTTCACTTTCCATCATTTTAGACCTCGAACGCCATGGAATTGGAGATGATCCAGCAGCATCAGTAAACTTTCCTTGATTTTCTTCACTTTCCATCATTCTAGACATTGTTTGCCAGGGAATTGGAGAAGAAGATCCAGGGGCTTCATGATTTTCTTCAATTTCCATCCTTCTACACCTTTCTTGCCATGGAATAGGAGAAGCTGATCCAGAAACATCATTAAAATTTCCATGATTTTCTTCTCTTTCCATCCTTCTAGACCTTGTTTGCCAGAAAATTGGAGAAGCAGATCCCATAACATCATTAAACTCTCCTTGATCTTCTTCAAATTCCATCGTTCTAGACTTTTCTTGACATGACATAGAAGAAGCTGATCCAGCAGCATCACTAAAATTTCCATGATTTTCTTCACGGTCCATCCTTCTAGACCTTGAACGCCAAGAAATTGGAGAAGCTGATCCAGCTGCATCACTAAAATTTCCATGATTTTCTTCACGTTCCATCCTTCTAGACCTTGAACGCCAGGAAATTGGAGATGCGGATCCAGCAGTATCATTAAACTCTTGGTCCAAATTGGAAGAACCCACATCCCCAAACTTTCTATCTCTACTCTTAACTAAGCTCTTAGATGAACCCCTTGAACCAGAACTTGAATCACTTTCATTGGTAGTATTAGGACTATCTAAGTCTCTGGCAGTTGATCTTAGACTCCGAACTGGTAGTCCTAATGGTTTATACGCAACAATCTCATCACATTCACCAACTGTGTAGTATGGCTGAGCCACAACAACCACTGGCTCACTGTGATAATAATCAGAATTCCAAGCTTGAACCACATTGTTTCCATCATATCTAACATCAGAGAAATTACCTTCACGAACTGGCACTTGGGGTTTGTACTGTTCACCCATAACAGCACTATTTTCATAGTACTGAGAAAAATTCCAGCAATGCATCATCATCCTCTTCTCATCAGATCCACACGAATTTTCACACTCATCGCCAAAAATCGACGAGACAGGAAACATTTTAGAAACATAACTAGGTGTATTGTCAATAGTGGAGTGAGTTTCTACGTCAGATTCTACATTTCTCCTACTGAATAACCCATAGGCCACAGCAATGCCAACGATGAGAAGGTGAAGAAGTTCCCAAAACTTAGTTAATATAGTTTGGTTAACGAAGTCAGGAGCTTGTGAAGGGAACAGTGGGAGAACAACGAGAAATAGGGCAAACAAGATAGATTTGAAGAGGAAGGATGAGTAAGACTTACCTTGTTGATTATTAACGGGTTTTGGTCGAATCGGCGAGTTGGCCTGTGAAAATGTGGAAGGAGGTTTATTGTAAGGACTCGAATCCGCCATTGCTGGAGAGAGAGAGAGAGAGAGAGAGAGAGATTGTTGGGCGTGTGAAATGGGAATGAAGAAAGGAAGACTTTGAAGGCAAGGAAAAGTGCATCCGAAGAAACGGGGCAAGAGAAGAAAAGGCCAACAATAGATATTGGAGAGTGAAGAAGGGATAGAAAGAGTAATTATTAGGACCGTTTAGCGAATGACGATATTAACCTCGTCTTTCTTTGGATTTACTTTTTCTATTTTAGGCAGACAAACATTCATTAAGGTCTTACGGTGTGGTGGTTGTGGGACAATACCACAATGCTCTACATTATAAGTTACAACACGTAGAATTAGGTCTCAGGTCGGGATTACTGGCAATTATTTGTCACTTTAACTAAACTTTAGAAAAAGCAAAATAAAGTCAATTAATATTTCTTAAAATTATCTAATAATTATTTTACGGCACTAGATATTAATTAAATTTTATTAACAAAATATTTAATAATTTAAATTAATAAAATAATAATAATAAAATGATTTTAAATATTAAAAATTTTTATCAAATAATGAAATGAAATCTTTTTTCATTTCATTAAGTTAAAATATATATTATTAATTTTTTTAATTCAAACTCCTGATATAAATTGATTCGCCAAATTAATTATATAGGATGTGATAAATAATAAGACTTTATGGGACATCTTTCTCATTTCAGTCACTTTCCTCTCCCTCCCTTCAAACATGTTGTTAGAACTATTAAAATGAGTAAATTCAGTCCGATCTTGATTTGATTTTATATTTTTAAGATTGGATTGAATTGACTTTTTTTATATATAAAATATTTTAAATTATTAAATAATATTTTTAAAATAAAAATTATGTATAACATAATAAAAATTATCACTAAATTTTTTATCAAAAATAAAAAAATATATTAAATTGTATTTGGATTGTAGAATTTAAAATATAAGGAGTTTAAATTTTTTACATTTTAAATTACTTATTTGAATAATCATAATATTTATACAAAAATTTTATATAACTAATAATGATATATATAAATTACAATATATGAATGTACCATTTTATATACATGGTATGTATATTATAGTATGTAAATGTGTAAATATATTTGTATGTATATTAGTATATATAAATATATTTATGTGAATATATACATATATAAATAAATATATATGTGTGCGTGCAAGCAAATGCATATGTATATGCATATATATGTACACATATATGTATATTCATGCATGTGTATATCTATGTGTGTAAACATAAGAATATGTACACAGACATATATGTATTTGTGTGTGTATATATACTTATAAATATTACATATATATATATAGTCATATATACACTTGATTAAATTATCATAAAATTTTAATATTTTATTTTATTTTAATCCAAACAATAGATTATAATAAGTTCATTAAAATACCTCCAAACATTTTTTTTTCTTTTCAAACATAATCTTAGAATACATTATATAAAATCTAAAAATTACAAGTTATTAAAATATATAATACATGAAATGTATTACACAACAATATCATAAAATAAAAATTATAAATTTTTTTTTATTTTTTATTTTTTTACTACTATTTTACTATCTTTTATTAAAAAATTTTACCATAATATTTATTTAAATTTACACTTTAAAAATAATAACATATTAATAAAATATAGATTCAATTAATTAGATAACTTAAATAAAAAATAAAAAAAAATACTATTTGAACCAAAGTTAAAGTTATATAACTAATTCATTATAAAAATATTAAAATATATATATATATATATATATATATATATATATATATATATATATAAAAGTTAGTCAAACTTGAACCTAAACCAATTTAGCCATATTCTTTTTAGTGTCGAGGTGGGTTTAGGTCTATTTTTAATTTAGGTTGAAAATTTTTTAATATGACCCTAAAAATTTTATAGGTTATATTGAACCGGCGCATTAGATTTAGTTTGTTTTGACACTTTATTTATTATTTACATGTTATGCAAAATTTTTTGGACCCAACTTCCAAGATGCATAGCAACAAAATCATGAAGTAGTTCGTGATTGTAAATTTGTGACATCTATTTTTAGATCTTTTGTATAATATATTTTTTTATATTTAAAAAAAACACGTAAAAAACCTACATTGATAATAATTTATTTGAATAGATTAAAAATTAATTTTTTTTATATTTCTTTTTTAATACAAAAGAAAAAAACACAATTTCTTAAATATAAATAATTCAAATCTAAATCTTCTTTAGGTAAATGCATTGGGATAGAAAATATAGTTAAAATTGTTCTTACATATATTTAGTTTAGATGTGGATCTTCTTTTTCTCATTTCTATTGTTTTATTTAACCAAAAAATAAAAATAAGATGCTGCACTAATTTTTCTAATGAATGATTTGCTATGATATGAGGATTGCTAGGAATTCTTGTGCAAAATGTTCATTAGTTAGAGAACAACAAAAGCTCATCATATAACAACTAACAATACTATTCATGGGCCCCCATCAAATTTAAACTTTTTTTTTCTTCGAGTTTTTCAATATACATAAAATTTGAAATTAAAATAATAAAACGAAATAATTTGCCATATATTTTAACTCTATTCTTTTTGAATCATTGGCACGATTCTATCATTAGAAACTAATAATTAGTGATAAATTACACTCATTTCTTTTTTATAAATGTAAGAATATTTATTTTTTATTTTAAAAATTACACTTTTTTAAAATATTAAAAAATTATATTTTTATCTATTTTAACCAAAGTATTCTAATATTTACATAACAAAGATTATATATACTAAATCAATAAAAAAATATTTTTTAGAATTTATAATATATTAAACTTATGATTTCAAACTCAAGATAAATAATATTAGAAAAAGTTTAAAACATGTTTTTAATAAATTAAGATTTTAATAAAAATATCTTTGAACACATTTTAGTTAAAATAGATAAAATTTTAAATTTATCTTTAAAAAAATGAAATGCAATTTATTCCATAATTAAAAATTCATAAACTTGCATAATAATGTAAAAATAATAATATTTTTACGACTGTATTTCCTCTGTTTCACTCAAAATGGGGTCCATAACAGCAACCTCCCACAGTGGACGATGAACAGTGCAGGCACAGAAAGATCCAACCGCAACCCTCTTCCTTGAAGTTTTGATTTTGATACGCTCTCTCCTTGGACCGAGCATTTTGATTCTTGATTTTTTTTATTTTATTCCAATCCAAACAAAGCCTTAGAGACAGGGACGTTGTTTGGGAATAGCTCGCGTTCCGCTCAAGAAGACATTTTCTTGGGAAAACATTTTCTCAGGAAAATTCCAGTGAGAAAATGGCCGGAGCAGAAGGGTTTGTTGAAGCGGATAACGCGGAGGCCATTATGACTAGAATTGAACACAAAACACGGAAGATCGAAAGCTTACTCAAACAGTAGTATCTTCTCTCGTCTATCTATTCCCTTTTTGAATTTAACCATAAATTATGTCATTATTCTAAAGCAAATGCTTGAAAAGCTTTTGTCTTTGATGCAACCTCAGGTATAAACCAGTTGAAGCCCTTAAAACTGCTCTTGAAGGCACTCATGCCATGACCCGAGATGAACGTTGCAAGGTTTTCCTTTCTCTCTTTGGCTGCGTTTACTGTTTAATACATTGATTCTTTAAAATTGAATTTACGTTCTTTAATATTTTTTCTTAAGCTAATCTCAAGAGGCAAAAAAGATTGGCTTATTTGTTATTCACAGACTAGTTGCAATTGAAGGCCTTCTAGTTCTTGATTAATTGAACTATATATAAAAAAGTTTTTTAATTTTGATTTACTTGTCCTTTTACATTTTCACACAGCTTGGGCTATTTATTTGGAAAGATGCAGTTGTCTAATCCGAAACTATATCGATTATACAACTTATTTCTCAAAATTTTTTGTTTTAATTTTTTACGTGCTTTATTTTAATTAAGCAAAGATATAACAAAGTTTAGTCCATTTTTTTGGTTCTGTTCAAGGTTGGCTTTTGAATTGTGATTTTAGTATGTTAGATGGTCCAGATTATATGATATGTAAACGTCTTAACATGCAGTCAATTTCTTATTCATAATTTGATCTGACTATTTTGTTGATCTTCTTGTGTTCTGAGACTGAGACTATGTAGTTCTGATATGATCTTGCGCACTTTGCAGTCTGCACATTGGATTGTCGTGCATAGAGCTTTGATGGCAATAAAAGATGTGGATGGAATGCTTTCTCAGTTGGACCCGGAGTACTATGACATTCTAATGAAGTAAGTTGTCAAGTATTTTGTCTAAATCTTTGTACATGGAAATTTTAACTTGGATATCTTCAGGCCTTATTAGCATAAAGCATTACTCTGGTAGTGTTGACATTCTGCAATCAATATTTTTTTTTTTTAAGTTTGGTTTCCCATCATATTCCACCAGTTGAAAGAGGCTCAAACCTATTTCAGTTTCCCCTTGTCTTTGCCTTTCTTGTCATAATCTGGTTTATTCATTTGAAACATTAACTGAGAAGAATAACTTAAGCATGCATGACAGTACTCAAACTGGAATGCCACAACTATATTTATTGCTTCTGCCTTTCCATGTAATGGGGAAATAAAATGTACATAGCATGATGGTGAAGTTCAAACTCCCTGAAATTATGTGCTACACTAGAACAACAATAGCTGGAAATCAGAATATACAATCTATGAATTATTTGTAAGTATAGTCTTCAATACTTGGAAGGACAGTGTGCTGGCATGCTCATAATATAGATTTCTATATGAGCTTGAGGGGTGTCTGGTATAGTCTTGAATCGTGAATTATATGATCCAATAACATATTGAAAACATTGACTAAATAACTAGCTTCTGTATTCTTTTAAATTTAATGTCTTCTCATGTGCTGCTATGGCCTGCTTTTAGAAAACATTAGAAAAATAAATAAATAAAGGAATTTGAAAATGTATTCTTTACAGCAGCATGCCATGGACCCAACTCCACAACTCAGATGATATCTAATACTTTCCCAGTTTCTTAATTGTAGAATTGTATGATTCTGCCATGTAGACTGAATTGCACCAGTTCGTACAATTCATGGTCAATTCAAAGCTGCTTCCAATTCAGCTATTGTATTGTTGGCTTTGTGATTTTTGTGAATCATGAGATTCAAATCATGGATCATACAACTTTGACAACTATACCACAGACCGATACTAACTTGATGCATTTTAAAATTGACAGACATGTAGATTTTATGATGATTATTATTTATTGCCCTGTCCTTTTATTGTTAGCTTATAATAATTACTCTACTACTTGATGTTTGGATCATAGTTGGAACCACCTTCACTTGTCCAGTGGAGTTGGGAGGTTGTTGGAGGAAAACGTCAGTACCTTATGTTTTCCCTCTTGTAAGATTTGTATATTAAACTACAATTGGTTCTGCAAGAACCGAAGTGTTGTGTGTGTGTGCAGAATGTGTACGTGTGTGCATGCCTTTTCCTCCAAATGCATCAAATGCTTGATTGTTTTCATAGTTTTGTTGTCACCCAATATTATAATTTCAGATCACACATCTAACATATTTGAAGAACCCCCATGTCAGTATATTTCCTGCCCATGATAGGACAAATGAATACTAAATACCTCCAAAAGTTGATTATGGAGTTTCTGATGCCTAATATTTAATATCTTATTGATGCAACCTTGCCTATGACACAAGGAGTCATTAGGACACCTTTTATATTTGGTATTGTGCCCATACTTGGTATTTGTGCTTATTCGGCGCTGAAAGATAATATAAAAGTTAAATGCAATCACTGTGATATATTATTAAATGCAATCACTACTGCATGACATGCCCAATTCATATTGTGCAAAGAAGTCAATTCAGAAAGTGAGGCCTTTTATTACTCACTCATTTGTTCTTGTAGTATGAAATTTTTTTGTATGAAAATGTCAAATAAACAAAATTATTGATTTTAGAATTTAAATTCTTATCACTCTGAGATTGTAAATTCACCATAAAGATTTTGTCTATGCCCTACAACCCCAACACACACACAATAGAAAAAAAAAAGGATTTAATGCTTGTGGATACTCTTGGTGCAGTTGCAACTGCCTCCTTTGGCTGCTTGCATACAAAACAAGTCTTGTGCCAACTTCTTTGCATTATGGAATGACTTCCTTATACAAACTATTTAATGCCTCTTAGCAAATTATGTAAGTGAAGAACTTGCTGACATGTTCTAGCCTCTCATGTCACAGTGGGTTTTATTTTTTAATTTATTTATGTTGAAGTGATTAGAATGTAGCTTTCTTCCCTTTACTCTCTTTGCTGCCAGCTTGATGGGTTCTTAGGGAGGAATCTAGAGCCAGGGGGAGTTTACTGCATCTTGGGTTTGGGTTTTGAGATAAATTAATTGCATCCCATATTGGTGCTTTCTTCAGAGAGTAGTGCTTCTAAAATCAACAAATTTCTTTTTCATTTCAGAGTCCTCGTGGCTTATACACCCAAGAAATATAGAACATTATGATTTATGCTAAGTGGATAATGCTTAAAAAAGGAATATGATAGTCCTTGGATAGATTTTACTTGATTATTTAGAACTTCCATAGCTGCATCTTCACGTTGTATATACATTCTTACAACACTTTGTCCTGGACTTCCTTTTGATGTTCAGAATAGATGTAGAAACTTGAAATCAAGATATCACTGAAGTCCAGTCAGCTGATACTGGGGATAAAACTTCTGTAGTTGCGTGCATGCTTAGAAATAACAGAACTCAATGTAGGGTCCCAAAAAAAAAACTTTTTGAGATCTCTTCTGCAGAGAATTTAAAAGTCCGTATGTCACATATATGAATGAGAACATGAAATTGCATACTGTGCTTGAGTTTAGTTTTTGCCACTTTTTGGATATAAAAATGGTCATATTGTTTGAGTTATTTATATAACTAATGTGAAGGACTAGTTCAACAGCAGGATATGTTGTGCCTTTGCCTATGAAATGAAGAAACTTTGTTATTTGTATTAGTGGAAAATTCAAAATAACTAGAAATCTTTGGCTGTATATAGTTACCATGACCATAACAGATAAAATTTTTTGAAGTGGACAGGGTGGACTCTTTTCTACCACCATTTTCTCCTCATGCTTTATATATAAGTGGCATGTTAATTGAAAGGTTGTCGTGGCTGAAAGCAGGTACTTGTACAAAGGCTTGGCTACAGGAGATCGACCAACATGTGACCAGTGTCTTCGGATTCATGAAAAATTGACAGAGCGAGCAGGATTTGGTTGCATACTGCGATACCTGACAGATACTGTGAATACAGTTTGATTTCCTACTCTTGATAACTTTTATTCCTTTTGAAGTTCTTCTTATGGTTTTAGAGTTCTCTCTAGCATGTCTTTACTTCCCTTTCTTGTTATCCTATCATGAAATTCACAGTTGAAAAATAAGATGATTGCTCCCTTATAAAACAATTGAAATGTCTGTAATATTTTTAACAGGTTAGATTAGTTCGTAACACCTTGTTTGCTTCTGCTTTGTTCTCTTAAAAATTATGTAGTTACTAGCTTTGTCTCAGTTCATTAGTGTTATTCAATTGAGCACTATATTCAGGAGAAATTTTGGTGGATTATGTACTAATTTTTTGTTGGCTAGACTAAACAATGCATTATGTGTTTATGTCAAAAGTGTAGCCGATATTTGCACATGGATGTCCGATTGGTCTACCAAATATTGATCTTTTCAAATATATAAGAGAAGTTTGTATGAAATTGAGAAATTCTAAGATATGTTGAACTAGGATTTATAAAATTAGTATTCTTATTTAAAAGGAAAAAAAAGTACATAGCACTAACCAAACTACCTTGGTTGTAAAAGAAAATAATGTCTTTTAACACAAACAAATAAAAAAAATGAATCAATGTTTTTCCTAAGTTTGAAAAAAGACTATGTGTACAAAGTGCTTTTTCAAGCAAAATGAAAATAAAAGCAGGAGAGTTTTTGGACGGCTCTAGAAGTGAATTTCTTCAAGCCATATGATATGATTTCTTAAAACTTCTTGTTTTAGAAGAGATGAACTTCGTTGAACATTGGAGGAGTTTGATTCTTCAATGTGTTAAGACAACTCTATCCAAGTACTGATTAATGGGGGGTCAACAGACTTCTTTAATCTAAGGTTGGGTTAAGATAGGGTGATCCCATTTTTCCGTGCTTATTCATTCTCTACAGAAATGTGTTGTCTTGCATCCTGAATCAAACTCTTAGTGACAACAGAGTTGGGGGAATTTATGCTCATGATAGCGTGGTATTCTTTAAAGCCAATTTCACATCATGTAATGAGGTTACCAAAATGTTAGAAGAATTCAAGTAAACCTGAGCAAGACTGAGGTTAAGTTTAGGCCAAATACTCCTAGATTTAAGAAAATTAATAGCAAGGCCGTACGATGTAAGATCTCAAAAAGATTTGACTACTATTTAGGGGGCTTCGTGGGGAATGGTAGAAATTGTTCTCAATTCCAAAAGATCTATAAGTCTCTAGTAGAAAAACTTCAGGATTGGAAAGCTATGCAGTTATCTCAAGCTGCAGGGCTAACTCTTATCAAATTGGTCCTATCTTCTATGCCCATTTACCACTTGTCCTACTCCAGATTATCAAAACAGGAAACAAGTTACTAGCTAGATTCCTTTGGGGAAGCGATAAAAATAAACGTAAGCCTCATATGATTTCATGGCAGAAGATCTGCCAGCCAATACAAGAAAGTGGTCAAGAAGTTCGAGCATCTCAGTAAGGCCCTCCTGGAAAAACAAATGTGGAGAGTCCTGAATTGCCCAAATACCTTGTTTACTAAGGTAATGAAAGGTAAGTATTTCAGTAAAGACGGTAGTGACATTTTTCTCTGCCCACATTATGCGTCTCTGATCTGGAAAGGAATATTTGCTTCGAATGAAGCAATTCTATTTAACATTAGAATCAATATTTGGTACCCTCCTAATATCGAAAGGGATGGGATTAATAAAGTTAGTGATCTGATCAGAGATGATGGGCATTGGAACAGAGCCAGGTTGAGGGACATGTATGATCCAAAAAGGACTTCATGATTCAAAAAATTCCAATATCTCGTTATAAACTAGCTGATAATTTCATCTGGGATGGAAACTAGTCAGGAATATACTGTGTGAGAGATGGATACTCTTCTATTCTCACAACAGAAGCTAGTAGCAACTCAAACAGCATTGGTACCATTAACCGTAGAAATGATTGCAACTGATCTCAACTGTGGAAGCTCAAGATCCCCCAGCATTTCATTCTTTTTGCTTGGAAACTTTGTCATGATTCGCTCCATTTAGGCGGCCACCTTTTGAAGCGGGGTTACAAAATCTCAGGTCTATGCCGTTTTGGCTGTGGGGAATTAGAAACAACAGACCATCTTTTCGCTAAATGTCCTCTTACCGGAGCTGCTTGGTTTGGCTTAGAATGAATGCTGTAGATCTATCTTTCATTGAGTGGTTTAAGCAATTCTTCATTGGTAGTTATTCGTCAGGTAACATGGCACATAACAATCTTGCAATCAGTTTGACTGAGAAGATTATCATCTTGTATTGGGATATCTTCCATCATCAGAATCAAAGCCTTTTTAATGGAATAACTACCGCCCCTAATTTAATTATCCAAAGGGCAAATCTAGTGGAAGACCAAATCCTACTGGGGTTAAACAAAAATCATAATTTATATGATGGAAGACAAAGACAAGATGATAACTTTGATTGGGACATTCCCTATATTGAGCATAATGACCTCTGGTTGTTAAATTTGTTTACAGAGGCCATGTGGGTATTTATACTTTTTTGTAATCGCTCGTGTTATATTAAGCACCCCAAAAACAAAATCAAAATCAAAATATAGGTGACAAAAGTGAAAAACTGCAAACCCAACCACCTCAGATCAAGTTCAAACTGAGGAAGACAAATTTTAAATAATTTTTTATTAAATTTTTTTATCACTCAATTTTTTTAATTACATAATAAAAAGAAAATATTATCTTAATACATGATATCATCATAAATTGGAGGGAGGGGGGCAGGGAGTGCCATGGCCCCTTACCATTCTACAATTTTATATATACTATATAATACATATCTAATTATGGCCCCTTTCTCAAAAATTTTTGACTCCCACCATACTATCTTAAACTTGAAGAGAAAGAGTAGTTTTGTAAAAATAACTTTTAGTTATTAATGCCCTACTTATATATATATATATATATATATATATATATATATATATATTGTAACTTTACTTTCTTTTTGTCTCTTTCTTCTATTTATTACATTAAGTGGAAGTGAGAAAGACATAGAAAAAGTCAAAACTTCAAATTCTCGAAGGTCAAAGTCTTCTTTCTTTATTTTCAGTAAAGACATTTATGCTTCTTATCCAACATAAGTTGTTGGATTATTGAATATGTCTTTGATGTTACCTTGATTGCTCTGAAATTTTCACATTTGTAATTACTCTTTTGCAACCAATTTATTTATTCCACTACTATTTATCTCTATAAATTTATATTTTTTAAATTTTTTATAGCATTTAAAAAAATTACAACTTTTGTCAAGGCAAAGTTCAAAATAATTTTTTTAATATATAATAATTTTGAGTGTCTAATGTTAAACAAAGCCACCAACACCCAAGAGAAGGTGAATTTGGTGTCTACAAAACTTTTAATTTTTATCAAAATTCTTTTTCAAAATACTTTTTATTAAAGATTCTTTGATAAGTGTAAAGCAATACAACAATTATTTCTATCAAAAGATAAGCTTTAGGTTAATGTTTGAAGTATTAAAAACATATATTTTATTCTTAAAAGCATAGTACTCCACAAATATAAGTATTTTCAATGATAAAGGTTAATTTCAAGTAAATAAGGACAATTAAAAATCTCTTAAATAATTATATGACTTAATATAGATTGAAGAACACTTATCAACTATGATATGTTCAATACTTTCTACAAAATTTCAAGTTAAAAGCAAAGCAGCAATCAATAACTTGAAATAAAAAGAGTATAGAGAAAGAGAGAAACAAACTCTAAGATATATCCTGGTTTGACTCCAACCCAAGCCTAAATCCAATACTCAAGCTTCAACTTGAGATTTCTCCACTAATTCCACAAGTTTGAATTGGGCAATTGTGAGCTACTACAAGCTTCAATTCAATCTAGAGTTATTTCTTACTCTAAAACGGAGCACTCCTCTCTTAGAAGAAATTAACACAAGATAGTCCCCACTCTTGATTTCTCTCACAAGGAATACACTATACTTGTCTTACAAGGCTTGAAAAGGAAAATAATCCATCAAATAAATTCTCTCAAAAAGTAGATATACAAGATGAAACTCTAAGAACTCAAAAGATAGAAATTATGCAAGCTTTAGCTCAATGATATTTGTTTATCTCTCAAATATGATAAAACAAGTTAAAGATCACATTATAGCAGTTGGTTCTCTATCGAAATATGTTTTCAAGGTCATATTTATAAGGTTCTATGAGTAAATAGTGGTTACATATATAAAATAGTTGTCATACACTTAAAAAAACATGTTTTCTGATACTACCAGTCGACTGTATAGTGTGTCAGTTGAATATCGACTTATTCTCTTAAAAAATATGATCATTAGACAACTTTTTTTAAAGTTCCAACCTATCGGTCAACTTCTAGCTTTGTAAAAGTCAACTAGTAACTCTCAAGTTAACAAAAGTTAACTTCTGCAACATATCAGTCAACTATTCCCTAACCTCTATTTTAAATGATCATAAATTCTTAAATTTAAATCCATTTTGAGCAAATGACATATTATTGGAAAGATCTTTGAGTCTAGTTTTTAATTAAACAAGTTTCAAACCAAAAATCATTACCATTTGGGGGATATGATTAAAAGAGTTACCAAAGGTCAAAATCTAACATTATTCCATAGCCTTAACTTTAAATGGTCATAAAGTTTTCATTTTAAATCTATTTTAGGCAAATGATCTATCATTGGAAAGATATTTGAGTCTAGTTTTTATTGAAACAAGTTTCATGCCAAAGCTCATTACCATTTGAGAGATATTATCAAAAAAGTTATCAAAGGTCAAAATTCGATATTGTTTTATAACCTCAACTTTAAATGATAATAAAAATCCATGTGAAGCAAATGGCCTATCATTGTAAAGCTATTTGAGTTTAGCTTTTAATGAAACATGTTGCACAGAAAAAATCATTTCTTTTAGATATGATCAAAATAGTGACCAAAGGTCAAATTTTGATTTTAACAAAAATCTATATCTTCCCATCTTTTGTGTCCAAAAAAATATTTTGAGAATCAAAATGTCTTGAGTCAATAAATGCTAATCCAAATAATTGAGTTTCATATAAAAACTATTAGCCTACAATATACCTAATTGAGTCTATTGGTTATCTTGGTACAACTAAGCTTCTATAAATCTTTGAATCTTCAAATTTCTCAATTCTTTGAGCATCTTTCTTTTTGTCATTTCTTTGAGTAAAGTATGATATTAATTTTTCTCTTATACTTTAATCCTCACTCTTATTAGACAATCCTATATAAAAGATATTAAACTTGCAAACTAATTAGTTATTCCAATTCATAGTTAACAATATGTATAACTTAATAACTTTTAGTTCAATATAAACAATCTTATCATTTACATGAGATTCTTATGATTATATATCCAATTTAGATTATATAAATAGCATATAAAAAAAAAATCTATTGGATATATTACAAGAAAATATATCTCATAGTCTAGGAATAAAACATAATTCAAGTGAAGGTAATACATATTAAAGACTAGGATAAATTATACTTTAATGCCATGTGGTTTACCTCAATTTCACTTAACTATCCGGTGGTTTAAATTTTTTTTTTAAAAGAGTGGCTAGTGATTTGCATCATTTGCACTTTAGTGTCTTGTAATTTAATTTCATTAAAAATTTAATGTTGGCAGCACGTGCGTGACATGTGATTGCAAAAGAAACACCTTTTTGTCTAAAAATCATGTTCCCCACCCTCCCCAAAAGCATTTCTCCCCAAAAAAATAAACATATTTTTCTCCAAAAAAATATTTTTTCTAAAAAGGAATTATTTTTTTTCCAAAAACTCCATTTTATTTTAAAAATTGGTTTTCGTTTTTTCGCTAAAACTTGATTTTTTTACTAAAAAATCTAAACTTGAAATCCTAAACCTCAAATCCTTAACTTGAAACTCTAAATCCTAAATTCTAAAAATAAACTTTAAATCTTAAATTACAAATCTTAAACCTTAAATTTTAAAACCTAAATTTTAAAGTTCAAACTTCAAATTCTAAATCCTAGATTCTAAACTTTAAATTATAAATCTAACCCCTAAACCTTAAACTACAAATAAAATTTTAAAAAAATAAAAAATAAATTATATATATAATATATAAAAATATATAATATATTTATAAATAAAAATAAAAAAATTAAAAATAAAATAATAATTAAAAATAATAAATAATAAATAATATTATAATATAGATATTATATAGAATTATAAATTAATCTAAAAATAGAAAAAGATAGAAAATAAACCAAATACTAAATGCTAAATTCAAATTCTATATTATTAATTTATATTATTTAATAATGATTAATTTATTGTATTTATACATTATTTAATATATTATTTAATTATATATTGTTACTTAAATTTATATTTTATATAATTATTTATTTATTTTATTATTATTTTTTAATTATATAATTTATAATTTCATGTTTTAAAATTTTGTTATATTCTTTAAGGGGCTTGTTGATTATAGTTTAAAGTCTTGTATTTAAATTTATAATTTATAGTTTTAAATTTAAGATTTAGAGTTTAAACTTAGACTTTAATATTTAGAATTTAAGATTTAGAATATAAAATTTAAGGTCTAAAGATTAAAGTTTATTTAGTATTTAGAATTTGGAATTTGGAACTTAGCATTTAGTATGGATTTTAATGAAAATATCATGTTTTAATAGAAAAAATCAAGTTTTAGTGAAAAAAATAGGAAAAAAATTTATTTGTATTAAAAACCTTTTTTTTTTTAAAGAAACTTGATTTAAAAAAACTAAATTTTTTAGAAAAAAATAATTTTTTGATAAGAAAACTCTTTTTTTTAGAAGAAAACCAATATTTTTTGAGAAATTTTTTTTTAAGAAAATTAGTTTTATTTTTAAATAAAATTGGCTTTTTTCTTAAGAAAACTGGTTTTTTGGATAAAAATAAATTTTTTTGCAAAATATTAATTTTTTTCACGATCATGTGCCATGCATATGCAGCCACCATTAAATTTTTAACGAAATTAAACCACATGGTACCAAAGTACAAATGGTGCAAACCACATGTTATTCGTTTAAAAAAATTTAAACTGCAAGTATGATCATGCATAACTTATAGAATATATGAGAATTTTATTGATAAAACATTTTATTACTCATTTGTCATTACCAAAACTTATAACATAAAACATTAGGTCTAACATCTAATTCTTTACATTTGGTTTTGAGTTGATATATTGGAGGGGATGTGCAAATTCTTTTCTCTTGATTAATTATTGGCAATTTGTTCAAGCTCTACGAATTTCTAATCTCATTATATATAGGTTTACATTGTTAATTTTATCTATTTTTTTAAGTTATTAAATTATCAATAAGTTTTGTCAAAATTTTCTTTACATTCTTAGTCTTTATTTTTTTAAGTCAAATGATGTCTAAAATTACAACTATTGACTTATTTTTTGAGAGTAAAGAAATAAATAGTGGTGGCATACAACCTGTAGTGCAAGCAAATTCAAATTCAAATTCAAAGTTTGAGGATGCAAATTTATTTTCTCAGCCATGAAAATTATTAAGACAAGACTAAAAAAATAAGATGGAAGATGATTTTCTAAAAAGATTTGATGATTATCTACATTGAAAAAGAAATTACTGAAAGATTTACTATACACACAATTATTATTTTTACTTTATGAAGAAATGATGAGCACAACTAGAAAGATAAAAATGCATGTTTAATATTCCTTTTAAATAATATGTTTTTGATTTTGATAATATTGGATATATACTCTTTTTTGTGCATTTTTATTACTTTTTATCATATTAAATATTAATCCTTTCATATAATTATAATATATATGCATAATATTACATTTCTAAATTAAAAAACTTGCCTCCCTAAAAAATATTATGCTTTCGCCCTGATTATTGTCCTCTTCATAGTCTAATACTTCATTGTACTTAGACATCTTATCCAATAAAAAATCAAGGTCAATGCTAAGAGAGTCATCATTATCGTATGTTCTCGATGTGTGATTATTACAGCCAATGTCTTCTTAAACTTATATTGAAAAAACATTGACAGTCATGATAAAAATCACGCGACACTTGTACTATGATAATATTGTCTAACACCCTCTAAATTAATCCCTTCTCTAATAATTATGCATTTAGGATTTTCACACTCAAAAGTCACTCTATTACTCCCATGACATATATTTATGTCTTTACACAAAAATTGATAGTATCTCCAAGCCATTATGTTTTCAATATTAGGCCAAGCATTTAAAGACAAATAAATGGAACTAATTCACAACGGTAATAATTTTTTTCTTTTTACTTTTATCTATATATAATATATTTGTGTTTAAATTTATTATTATATTTTAATAATATTTAAATTATACAAACAAATTCTATTTAATTTTTAAATAACAAAAAAATTAAATATTTAGGTTTGACTCTTTTTTTTGTACAAGTTTAATATTATTGGAAAGGATATATTAAAAATGTAAATAACAAAAAATAAACACTAAAAATTTAATATTATTAGAAAGAATGTATTAAATATTTAAATAAAAAATATAGTCACAGAAAAATAGAAATATTTAAATCAACAAATAAAAATATTTTTTAAAAAATGTATATTGAATATAATAGTTTTATTTCCAATATTATTTATATTATAAAAAAATAGTTTTGTTTCCATGAAAAAAAATTTTATTACAATTTTTTATTTTATTTTTAATTTTTAAAATATTATAAAATATATAAAAAAATAAAAAATTAGATTTAATAGATATAGAAAATTTACGTTTTCATGCAAAATTTTATTATATTATAATAATTTCATAATTTTATACTCTTTTAAGTTTATTATTATTAAAAAGTATATATTAAAGACAGTAATAATATTTTTTTTCTTTATATTTTTATCTGTTTATATTATATTTATGTTCAAATTTATTATTATATTTCAATAATATTTAAATTATACAAAAAATCATATTTAATATTTAATTAACAAACAAAAAATAAACATATAGTTTTTTTTACTTTTTTTGTACATGCGTTTATTATTATTAGAAATGTTTTATTAAATATTTAAATAACAAAAAAAGCATAAAAATAAAAATATTCTGACAATATTAAAATAACAACCAAAAATTAATATTTAGGTTTAAATTTTTTTGTTTGCAAGTTTATTATTATTAGAAATGATATATTAAATATATAGGTAAAAAAAATAAGACAGAAAAATAAAAATATTAGCATATATTTAAATGACAAAAAAAAGAATAAATTTATAAAAATAAAAATATTCAGATCAATTATAAATTTTATTAAAAAATAATTTGATCTAAAAATATTAAACTTAAGCATGTTGACACTACAAAATATAAAATAAAATATAATTAAATAGTAAAGAAATAAATTACATGCTTGATTGCAGATATAATCTTTAGTATTGTGAGAGTGAAGTGGAGGAAGAGCAATACAATGCAAGTTGAATTGGGCCACGAGACCAGTTTGTGTGTGGTTGAGGGCCAAGAAGGCCTTGAAAAAAAATATGTACATTAATTTGTCGTACAAAGGAGGAATTGGGGACATGGTTTCTTAATTTGAATAACAATAATATATCATAGTTGTTATATTAGGCTCAAAAAGACCATAATTAATTTGCATTTTGATTTATAAATATCATAGAATTGAAAAGCAAAAAAGGATGAACTAATTAACACTTGCCGAATAAATTTAGGGCTTTTCTTAGAGAAAGTTTTGGTTAAGTGAAAGTTTAAGTTTCGGTTTTTTATTAATAAACAAAAAAAATTATTTAAAAATTAAAAAATAAAACATAATTTTGATTTATTATTGTTAAAGAGAAATCTTATTCTGACTAGTCGCTGTGGAAAATAAATTATTAAAAAATTGACATAAAATGTGACATAACGGAAGAAAAAAAAATATTTGTCTTTATCCTACCCTGACCATTAATTAATGGCTCATATACTTGAGTCTTTGGTCCCTTAAATAGATTAGTCAAACGAGCCACAAAAGAAGAAGCATGTAGTAATTGACAGAACCCAAGAGTTTTAGCCTTCTACAGGTCTAAACTCTCTCACTGAAAAGGAAATGACATGAATTATGAAGAATATGAGGGACAAACATGCACCAAGAAACGAAAGTGACACTACTTTTATGTTTGTTGAATTGTCAACATCACCCCAATGGGAGACACTATAGATATAAATTTGTTCCATAATTATGCGAAATTTTTATGTTTCAAAAATTGATCATAAATATATTTATCCATTAAATATGGATAAGATATAGCTAAGTTTTCTTTAATGATCTTTGATGAAAAGATATATAACTAACTTAAGTAATTGTGGTTAAACTCTCAAATAAAAATATATTATGTAAAAGAATTTTTCTAAAAGAAACATTCATACTGTCATACAATACTAAGTGATAAAAATAATTTTCACTTGTTATATTTTATGTAAAAAATGAAAAAAATATATATGTAAGTCTACCTATTGCTCTTTACCCCATGCCACCTTTAATATGCATAGTCACTTGCTTTTAAAATTAAAACTTGTTGCATCATCAGATAATTAGTTTAAATAGTAAATACTTTTTTTTCTTAAATAAAATTTTAAATTTAAATTTTGTATATAAAAATCTCTCTATCTCTATTATAAAATTTTAATTTGTTAATAAATTTTTGAATTCTGATAGTTTTAAGGAAAAAAAATTAAAACTTTGTTGCAAAAGCACGTGATATAACGATTGATACTAGTGGCTAACCACTTACCCCATTACTGTGATGCCATTGGCAAATGGTAATCCAAAGTTAAAAAGAGAGAATCATCACAAAAGCAACCCACAAAAGTCCCACAATCTGACTCACCCAACCCAACAAGGGAATGGGAATCTCAACAAAAAGGATTAAGTTATTTACATTGATAGTGCTCTGAGATAAGCAAGCAAAAGGCAGACAGAATCATTATGGTTGAGATCACAACTAAATGACTCAACTTCATGGGAATCCCTTGACTTGTCCCTCTCTTCCAATCTTCACAAAATCTTACCTTTTTTAACTTCCCTTGCAAGTGGGATTCCAAATCCTATGACAACATTAGATATCAAATTCCTATTCTCTGTCATCTTTTTTATGCTAAAAGTTGAGGGAAAAAAGAAATTAAAAAAAATATTAAATCCTCTTGATTTCTTATTCTTAGATCGTGCTAAGAATTTAACTCCCACGAGCTTCTGTCTTAGTGTGTAAAAATTTCCATATCTACAGATATTTTAAAACTGACATTTTCAATTTTCTAAGATATTAAGAGAATCTAAATTAAAAAAGAAAAACTACTATTTGAGCATCTCCAAACAGACTTAACTAGCCCACACTATACATATCCTCTCTCTCTCTCTCTCTCTCTAAGGTTGACTAAAACATAACAGGCCTAAAATAAAATAAGCCTTGACTAAATAGTTAAACAAAGTGACAATATTCATCATATGTCCTTAAGTGCAAACCCACCACTAAGTGCCCTATTACTGCAAATTTGTTCGCCCTTTTCTACACATTGATCCATGTTGTCTAATAACCAAATTGCCCTCCTCTCCATTCTGAACTTTTTCCCATACTGCCTGCCCTTGGGTGATGAATCACGGTCGCCGGTGTTGGACCAGCATTGCCGCCCATGGATTGACCGGGACTGGCCGCTGGATATTAGGGCTCAATGGATTGCGATTCAATGGTGGCGCAACCACGGATGGGGCAGTTGTGGTAGCAGTCGACGAGGAGGAGGATGACGATGAGACGGCAACTCGCTCGCATGAAGGGCACATTGTAAGAGTGGTGGGAGGGTTCATGTGCATGTAGAGCTGTGGAGACAATTTTAATGCCCTAAGTTCTTGCACTTCCTTTTGCAACCTCCTATTCTCCTCAGTTAGATTCTCACAGCATCTCTTCAAGTACTCACAATCCACTTCAGTTTGCTTCAACTTGGTCCTGCATGAATTTGAAGCAAAAACTAGGTTCATTTTCCTCCATAACACAATCAAGCTAATTAAAACAATATTAATACGAAAAGTATGTCAATTCTTCTCCATATATGTAAAGCAAAGCCTAGAAGATCCTAAGTTTAAAAAGTTTCCAGTTTCAGTTTAGTTTCTTCATGTAAGTAATGCCAAAAATTCAATTACTTCTATATTATCATGAGAAGAGAGCATATGCAAAATCCAACAAGTCCCGAGCTTCAAACTTTTCTATTGTTGGATTACTTGTTTCTTTGTACAGACATTTCGACATACAGAGGCTACTATTTTATATTATTGCCATCATAATCATCAATAACTTTATCCTTGTGCCTCATAATTGTGTCATTGATCTCTCTTAAAAGTTGACAATCCCATTATTAATGTGTGGTATATGCTTAAAGTTACTTTAATTGATTTCCACAGTTAGAAGAATCAGATTCATGAGGAAAAAAACCGAAAAATATAACCCTTTTTTCTAGATGCAACTCATTCAAAACTTGACCACTTTAAATGTGAAAACTGAAACCACGGGTAGTGTTTTATCCACACAGGACAATAAGACAATAAGAGTATGGCTCATATGCAGAAAGACAATTTTGACCTTAGAAGTAACTGATAACCTCACCTTGCCCTTCTGTTCTGAAACCACACTTCCACTTGTCTTGGCCTCAGGTTCAGTTGCTTCGCTAATGCCTGCTTTTGTTTCTGACCAGAACAAAAAAAATATATTACAATAAATTAAAAGTAATTTAAGATATTTAATATATAATAAAAAATATTTCATGACTAAATTTAATTTGTTTTATACAAAGTGTCTTTTTGGAAAATGAAATTGCATATTCCCAACTCCTCGTGATCATGAACCACTTACACTAGAATTTCATTTCACCCCTCCTTCATCATGAAATAACGAAATTGCCACCATTGTCAAATCCCAAATTTGCCCTTAATCATCAAGGAATTTACAGATATGCCACAACTCACCGGGTTGAGCGTGTTGTGCTCCTTGAATGTCTCCTCCAACACCACGGCCTGTTCCTTTGAGAGCCTGAGCTTCTTCCTCGAAGTTTCACCACCAACGTCGCCGCCGCCGCCGTCTTCATCATCGCTTCCTCGGGAGCACGAAGTCCTCTCGGCATCGATCTCGTCTCCGTTCGGCTCCCTCTCGCTTCGCTTCCCACTGATACTCGATATCGTACTGTTCGGCGAGGAAACGCCGTTTTCGTCGTCGCAATCCACCGCCATCGACGGCGGTGCCAAATTCACATCTATTCCTCGGAGGAACGACCTTGTCTCAGAGCTCGGATCTGCGGTACATGGATTTTGCATGCGTTAGGCAGTTGCGTAATTAACAGCATAGTCATGGCCATTTTCGTACAAACATAAACTTATCTCATTGAGCGAAAGAAAATGGAGAAACACTATATTAGCAAAAAGGAGATGAAATATATAGCTCTGAAGCTATAGATCTGAAATAATTGAAAAAAAGAAAAAGAAAAATTGAGAAGAATCTCACCAGGTAACTGAAAAATATTATTCCAGGAAGTCCTTTGATTGGGAAGAGAGTGTGTAGTGTTGTTGTTGATGGGATTGAGGTTGAAAGGAAGCTGATTCCCTCCAGAACTTAAGCTCAAACTCAACCCCAACCCCAACCCCAACCCCAACCCCAACCCCAAACCCTCTTCTTTCTCACCCATTATTCTTCTTCCTTAAGAGAGTGTCTCTAGTCTCTAGTCTCTACTTGGCCCTCCTTAAATATTTTAGGTGTGAGTCCTATTTGCTAGTGTTTGGATTCTGAGAAAGCAATATGGACAGAGAGAAAGAAAATGGCAGAAAACGGGAGGGCTTTGGTTTGGTGCAGTGGGGTGTGACAGCCTTTTGCTTTTTGCAGCACAGTAAAAGGATATATGGGACTATATATAGATAGAGAGAGAGAGTGACAGATAGAGAATAGAGTATAGAGTTAATGATGACCTATGTCAGAGTAGCAAATTGGTTCAATGATGACATAAATGGCTAATACCTAGGCTTTTAAAGTTTGGCTCTCTCTCTATATTGCTTTTTGATTCAATGATTCCTCCACCAAGTCTCAAGTCCGGTTATATTTTAACCGTGGTTGGGTTAAACATTTGATCACTGCAGTTAGTTAGAGAGAGAAAAAGAGAGAGAAGGGTTAAAGTGTTGTCTCTGGGTTTTATTATTATCTTGGTATTCTGTTGAGAAAAAGGTGGCTTTTTTCCTACGTTGACTGTTGACTAGAGGTGAGGTAAGAGAAAGACGAGGAATGGAAGGTTGTTTAAGTCACGCGCTGTGGTTCCACGCGCCTGAAATGAAATCATCACCTCATCATGATGGAAATGGCTGTGGTGATTGATAGGAGTAGGATAGGAGAGATCGTTTTACTTTAATCTTACCCAAAAACACCTACACAATCATGTATTACTGTAGGACAGGGTTTTTAAGATAAATAAATTAAATTTATAACAAATTGAATAAATTGTGCGCTCTATAATTTTTTTCTTTATTTTAAAATTATATTTTTATTTTTAAGAGATAAAAATTTTATTATTTTATTTATTTTAATCATGATATCTTTATCTTTATAATTTAATAATTAAATATATAGTTAATCAATATAAAAATTTATTTTTAAAAAATTTAAAATAAAATAAAATAATTATTTTAAACTCAAAATAAATAATAATAAAATAATAAATTTTAAAATATATTTTTTAATAAATTATAATTTTTAAAATATTTAATAATTTTGTTAAGAGAATTTTAATTAATATAGATAAAATTATAAATTTTTTAATACAAGAGAAAAGAGAATAAATTTTTAAAATAGAAAGAAAATGAATATAATTTTAACATCTTTTAAAATAAGAGAATTTAATTTACTCTAACAAATAAGTAATATGAATCTCACATAAAAATATTAAAAAATTAAAATAGAACTTATAAATTAATTTTTAAAAATTTTCTCTTATTATTTTTAATGAGAATCTACAAAATAACTTTCAGTAACTTTAAATTAATTTTTATCAAATTAAAAGTAGTAAAAGAATTTATTTTATAAAAATAAGACAACTTTCAGTTCAACTAACTAAGTAATATATTATACTCTCTTATTATTTAGTAATTAAAATTAATACATAAATCTCTCTTGAAAATTTAAAGTATATATTTACTTTTTTTAATAACAAAATGCAGATTCCAGAAAACTAATTTATACATCATCTCAACTTAAAAAAGGCCAATAAAATAATGGTCATCGTAAAAGGAAAACCATTCATGGGTTTGCGCTATCAAGGTCAAAATTTTTATTGATAGTTTTTATTAAAATAATATATTTTAAATTTCTTAAATAATATGTTTCTTTACCATTTTATATCAAATTTAAGAGGAATGAGATGTTGTGCGCCTCCTCGTTAACGTTATCTTGATAAAAGTACTAAACTCTCGCCTGCCCTTTTTGCATAGTTTTATCGAATTTGACTAAAAAAATAAAGATAATAAATAATTACATATAAATATGTTTAAAAAAGACAATAATCTGAATATGTTTAAATTTTCATTTTCGATAAGTAGAATTTATAATGACAGAATCTTGTTGCATAAGGTGGGCCCATCAGCTGTGGGGTCCACTGTGAAATGGCTTTTCAATTCAACGCAGTAATGGCAAGCCAGCTCCAAATCACAAGGCGGAGGAGTGGGACCTACCGTTGGGGCCCGCGAGTGAGAGTGGAATGGCATTGGCAGGGAGAAAGGCATTGTTACACGAAATACTGAAATAGGGTTAAATTGATGATTTCAACTAATTTAATTTAAATTAATGAATATTTTATAATAAATAAAATTGTTCAATAAGAATATTTTTATATATAATATTTAAATTTAAAATTTTAATTAAAAATAAAAAATTATCATTTTAATTAATTATTCGATATATTATATTAAAATAAAGGTATAAATTATAATTAAAGTGTATTTAATATAATAAAAAATATATGTATTGTTATGAGATGTTTTTACATTATTTAGATATTTAATTTTTATACACTCATTAATATTATGTATTAAAAATGTTGATATTCAATATAATGTATTAAAAAAATTTATAAATGTCATTTAATATTAAAAACAATGCATATCTCTATTAATTAATAGAATATCATATAATATTTTATTATCAAATTAATGAAGTAATAAATAATTAAAGAATCATGTAAAATAAATTATTTTAAACAAAAAATTTATTTTATTTTATCATTTTTACTACTGTAATTATATTTTTTGTAATATCATCAAGCATTGTACAGGACAATGTTAGTATTTAGTATTACAAAGGTGAGTGAGAAATGACGACGAAAATAAAAACATGCCTCCAGAATTGTAGGTAACATTTATTTAACTTCATTCACGGATAAAACCTGATCTCCAGTCATAGTTAAATCCTCTTTTGCTTTTTACAATATTTATTAATCAAATAAATGAGTCAAAAAATTTTAAATTAACCTTTTTTTTCATAATTATTTTTTTAAGACTAAGTTTATATATAATATTTTTTTATATTTTTATTATCAAAAATTTATTAATTAAAATAAAAAATATGAATAATATTTTTAAAATAATTAATTAAAAAAAAGATAAATTATATAAATTATACATATATTTTTATTTGTATCTAAAATCAACAATAAAGATATAAAAATTTTATTTAAATTTTTTATATTCTTTAATCATATGATGACTAGTAAGGCACTACACTTTCTGCTAAACTAAATTTCTATTTGTATTCAAAACCAACCTGCACTAATTTTTTTTTTTTATTAATGATATAATTTGTATTTAGAATAAGTGATATCAATATAAAAATAATAACTGTTATCTTGTAATATTAATTTTTATCTTCATAAAAGTGAGGGAAAACCTTAAAAATTAAGTAAAGAATATTAAGCAGGGGAGCAATGCTAATTTAAGGGCTAAAGTTGGTTAATATGAGCTATTAGTTCACCGGCTTATATTTTTTACCTTACATTAAATTGTAATTATTTCAATAGAGTATTATAAAAATGTAAAGATATAAAATATATATTGTTAATTATATGACCTTTTTTATTTTAAAATTTTTAATTTTAATTAATTAATTTTAGATGAAAATTTTGTAAATTTTTTTTTATTATACTAACTTCCTTTAATTAAAGTTTGATGAAATTACACTTCATAGTTCTCTTATTTCAAAAATTATTCTCATATTTTTTAAAATTTGATTTAATGCTACATAATTTTTTTAATTTTTTTTGTATCAATGAAATCAACATTTTATATATATATATATATTACATGTTAATATAATTT
This sequence comes from Senna siamea, assembly GCA_031216115.1. Classification (NCBI taxonomy): domain Eukaryota; kingdom Viridiplantae; phylum Streptophyta; class Magnoliopsida; order Fabales; family Fabaceae; genus Senna; species Senna siamea. Next base: position 15,602,442 of record CM062357.1, read on the forward strand.
TAATTGCATTTATTTACATAAAATTTTTTTATTGATAGAAAATAAATTAAAAAAAGTGAGTATGAGAGAATAAAAATCAAACAGTTAAGAGAATCATTTTGTTTATCCTATATTTAAAGCTAAAAAGAAGCTAAATGAACGCCATCTATTATTATAACACCTTTATATATATTTGATTAATTGATTTCCTCTTCTCTTGTTTTTAATTCCCTCCATCAACTCAAAATTGACATTGGTTTTCAATGAAAGAACCATTTTATTATCCTAAATTCTACATAAAAGAAGAATATTCGTTATAAAAAGAATCCTTTAATTTAATTGATTTCACTTTTCTTTTTTCCTCAAATTTATTATTCATTTTGATTGGAAAAACTTCATTATACCCATATATCAACAAATTTAGTATGGCTAGAATTTGTGTTGATAGAATTTGAACAGATTTAGTATGGCCAATATAAATTAAACTTGAGGGTTATTTTATTGCATTAAAAAAATGTTTAAAAATGTGCTTAAATGATCTAATCTACTTAACTAATGGGGTAAATGAATTTGAATAGCATAATCCACAAGTTAAATCACAAAGTAAATAAAATTATAAAAAATAATATGTAGATGTTGTAAACAATTTGTTTATGTAGATGACCACATCGATTATCAGCATTAGATCCTCACAATTTGTAACTTCTCCACAATCATACCAATAGTCTTCTTTCAATTCCTAGTGTCATTTGTAACACCTTCCTTACACATAAGTATGTTTAATGGTGTATTATGGTGTTCTTAATTATATTTTATGACTAAAGTCCTATAAATAGGAGGCTATTGTACACAAATAAAGATGATGAATAGAATTTTATGCATCTTTTTTGTGTTCTTGAACTCTTTGTTTTACAACATGTTATAAGCTCTAAAATTTTGGTGTTGAGAGTTTTTTAAATTTGTTTTCATCACTTTAAGGTAAGTAAACATATTTTTCTTCTCTTTTAAATTTTTCCCTTGAATGTAAGTTTTATTCTTTTTAATTTTAGATAAAGGAAATGTGTATATATATGCCTTAATTATTTGAATTCCTATTTATTAATTTATTAAGGATAGTTTATTTACAATGTCAAATCTCAAAAGGTTTGAATTCATTGCACTTGATAAAATTTATTAGGCATGGGTTTTTGATGCAAAGTTCATTTGTGCAATGAATCTTTAAAATACTATCAAAGAAAGAAATCAAGCATCCTGGAAGGATTACGTAAAAGCAATGATTTTTCTTCACTATCATTTGCATGAAAAATTGAAAACATAATATTTCACTATTAGGGACTCATTAGTCCTTTGGAACAATTTGAAGAAGAGATATTAGCACTAAGAAACAGTTATTCTTCCTAAAACTCATTATGATTGGATACAATTGTATTTGCAAGATTTTAAAATTATACACTTTTTTAAAATTAGCTCTCAATTGAAATTATATGGAGAGAAAATTACTAATAAAAATATGTTGGAGAAAAACATATTCTACTTTTCATGCCTTGAATGTGCTCATGCAGTAGCAATATCGATAGCATGAATTTACCCAATATTTTGAGCTAATTCATGTTTTTTTTGTGGCTATGCAAAATAAAGAACTTTTGATGAAAAGTCATCAATATCGTCCAATTGAATTAACTCAATTCCCTTGTGAATTTATTCCTTGCAATGAATGTGGTTTTTTCTCTAAGTTGTGGATAAGGTCATGGTGAAAAACGAGGCCATGGAAGAAAAAAAATACTTAGACTCATAAAAATTATTCATATTTCCCTTCAAATTATGAAAATAAAAGTGCTACCCAAAGCACAAGAAAGGGACCCAAAATGAGGAAAATCAAGAAAAAAAAAAAGCCTCAAAGGAATAATGAAAATATTTCCTACAAATATGGCACAAAAGGTCATTGGTCTTGCATTTTTTATACTCCAAAACATTTTGTTGATTTTTAGAAAGTATCAACAAAACATAAAGGAAATCAAATTGAAATAAATTGTTTTTGAAATTTTTAATTCTACTATTTGTGATTGATCACAAATGAAAACTGATTTTGGCATTTCTAATTTTTTTTAAGATTCTAATGACAAAATTGATCATTTAACTAGTGATGGAAATGACTACTTTGTTTAGAGTCTTTTTTAGATTATGTTTTGTTTTATTTTCAAGTGTAATTTGTCTCCTTAGTTTATTTAAATTTGAATAAAATAAAGTTTTCATAATTTTTTTACTTCAAAGTATTAAAATTATTTTAATTTTATTTTTAAGGAATTATATTCAAAGTTATAGAGAATGACATATGCCTAATGGACAGTGGCACAACTCATGCAATTCTTCGAGATAAGAAATATTTTCAAAATTTAACATTAGCTTAAATTAATGTTAATAAAATATCTAGTTCTAAGAATGTTATAGAAGGATCTAAAAGCGTTCAAATTTCATTTCCAAATGGAACAAAATTAAATATTGATGATGCATAATTTTCTAGTAGATCAAGAAAGAATCTACTAAGTTTCAAAGATATCCACCGAAATAGGTATCCCATTGAGACAAAAAATGAAGGGAATATTAAATATCTATAAATTACTTCTACTATATAAAGCCAGAAGCTTATATTTGAGAAATTTCTTACCTTTTCTTTTGGGTTATATTTTACAAAAATAAAACTAGTTGAATCAAATTTTATGCACGGGAAGAGCTTAGACCTAAATTCTTTTATACTTTGGCATGATCTTCTTGGTCATCCAGGTTCAATAATGATGCGACGTGTCATAGAAAATACATACAGACATTTGTTAAGAGACTACTATATATTCTATTATCAAATGATTTTTTTTGTGAATCTTGTGCTTAAGATAAATTAATTGTTAAATTATCTCTTTCTAAATTACTCATTGAGTCCCCCACTGTTCTACATTGAATTCAAGGATATATTTGTGGTTCTATTCATCCATTATGTGGCCTATTGAAAAATTTTACGGTTTTAATTGATGCATCTACTAAATGGTTACATGTTTGTTTACTTTCAACTCGTAATGTAAATTTTACAAAATTACTTGTTCAAATAATAAAATTAAAGGAATATTTTTCTAATCATCCTTTCAAAAGCATCTTATAACTATTGCATGTCAATAAGAATTACTGTTGAATTATTAGTAGCTCATATTCATACACAAAATGGTTTAGATGAATCTTTTATTAACCCATTACAACATATTATGAAGTCAAACCTTCTTAAATCCGCTTGGGGACATGCTATGATACATGTTGTGTCTTTAATTTGTAATAGACTAATTGCATATCATAAATTTTTTTCATTACAACTTGTCTTTGATCAACAACCAAATATATCTCATCTTAGAATTTTTTGATTGTGTTATATATGTTCCTATTGCACTTCCCCATCTTATTAAAATGATACCTTAACATCGCCATGGAATTTATGTTGGTTTTAGTTCTTCAGTTATTATTAGATATCTTTAACCTATAACTAGTGAACCTTTTAGAGCACGTGTCTTATATTACATTTTTATGAATCAATTTTTTCATCTTTAGAGGAAGAAAATTATAAAGTTGCAAAAGCATATGAAATTAGTTAGAATACGCTAATATTATCATATCATGATAGTCACATAACTCAATGTGTACTTGAAGTTCAAAAAATAATTCATTTGAAAAATATTACAAATCAGTTACTAGATATTTTCATAGATACTCAAAGGGTCACTAAATCACATGTACCAACTACAAATATTCTAGCATGGTTAGATATCCTTGTAAGATAATCTTCTAGTATAGTAGCTAATGAATCTAAACTATTCTAGAAGTGTCATAGATTAATTAACGCAAAAGATATCATTTTTAGAATGAGAAGGAAATTTCTCTTAAAGATATTCAAGAAGTTTCAAATGCAAATCAACAACTCTACACTTCTGAATAAGTAACCCCAAAAGTGGTTTTAACCCTATAAGTGGTTTCAATAAGGGAAAATTATGATATCTCATTGAAATATAGGAAAATGTGGGAAAGAAATGAAATTATTAATAATAATTTTGTATGTGCAATAACTTTTGAAATTATCAATGACGGGACCTGAACTTAAAACTATGGAAGAATGTTTATATCAAAATGATTGGCCAAAATGAAAAGAGGCAATATAAGCTGAATTAGACTCGTTATCAAAATGAGAAATTTTTGGACTAGTTACCCAAACACCTAAATATGTTAAATTGTAGGGTATAAATGGGTATTTTTCGTAAAAGAAATGAGATAAATGAAATTGTAAGATACAAGGAACGACTTGTGGCACAAGGTACGACTTGTGGTAGAAGGTTTATAACACACCAATCTTATAATTTTTTATATGAATACTTATTTAGTAAATTATTTGTTAAAAGACTAGGATATTACATTTATCTTTATCCTTACTTATAACCTAAGTAAAATTATTATATTGTAATTTATATTGCATTAGGCTTGAGACTTGGTACTCAGGTTTCATACTTAATTGAATCACAACGAAAACTAAATATTAAAAACATCATTCATATATTTTCATATAATAGATGCAACGTCATACATATATTTTTGGATATGTTAAGTGTTTACAATATTCCAGGAAAAGGAGGCAACAAACTTGTCACTCAAATCCTTTTTACAAAATATCTATCAGCCACTATTACTTACACATATCTAGATATATATGCCCTCATCAGTATTTACAACCAAAAATGACTCATCCTGACTTTTTCTCAAAACAAATACGCAATCAAGATGAGAGGGCTATATTCTAGTTATTTACATATAATAACAAAAGATAGATAGTCAAGCTCCTCTAAATAGGAGGAACCTTCGTAACAAACATTACACATATATTCTGCACGTAAGTGAAGGGGCACAACCAAGGTATTTTCACTAATGCAATATCCACTTCAAGCCAAATTAGATATCTTGCCTCTGATACACATCAATTATTATAGTGAGAAATAGATTCTCAGTAGTTATATATTTCATTTTCTTTTGAAACACTGGTATGTACCACCGTAATGATACGAAAAAATATTCTACATTCTTTACTTAAAAATACATTTGTTTCTATTGGAATTCATGATATAACTCATTAATATGTATGACATACATTTTTTAGTGAAAGCTATATCAGCATATCATGTAAATTCCTTATATAGATATTCTTATAGTATCATGAACATAAAACATATTAGTCTTGTACAACATTTGAGGCGTCTCCTAGTAGATCAAAGTACCTTTCCATATCATAATTATTGCCTTTTAAGCATATTAATAACATGTTGAGATTAAGCTCACAGAATCATTGTTTCCTATAAAAAGATCATTTCCTCTCTGCTTTTGGGCAGATCAGGGTGCTATGGAATCACCACTCCTTTCCATTAGATCATATTCCCAGTATGATATCTTTAATATATGACCTAGGATGATTTGGTTTGTACCTATGATTATGTTAAATTCTAAGTAAATGTCCCTTTTTTATTGGAATTTTAGGTTACACTAACTTAGAATTTACAATCATCACTGTAATTCCATATTTTGTGGAATAACTAACTGTCGTCCCATATCGACAGTTAATTATTCATTTACAAACCTATCTATCCTAGAACATATACTAGAAATACTTCCTCTTAGTTTTCCTCATTGATAATCTATGTTTTTCTTTCTTTGTATGTTTTCCTTTATCTTTTCTTTGTTTCCCTTCTTTATTCTATAAAGTCTATCATGATACTATGTCTTTCTTTATGTATGCATTTTTGAATATTCTTACTCTTTAATAATGCATACATATCTATTCACATATGATATTTATCCTTCCATTTTACAATTACATTCTTTTAATACACGGATGTTATGAAAATAATAATTTACATATTGGGTACTTTCTTAATATCTTCTTTCTCCCTTTCAATATATTTTGGCCAAGATTAAAATAAACACAATAAAATTCTCATAGAAATACCTTTATATCTCAGCCAAAATACCAAAAATGAGGAAAATAAGATAATTCAACAAAGTATAATATTTCTATTTCCCTTTACTTGAAACCAAGAGTTAGTAACATAACTTGACAAAAATTAAACAATTTCTCTTTTATTCTAATATGATGACTTTTCAGCCAAATGGAAGGAAAAAGGAAAAGACCACATGCTTTCATTTGAATACTCAATTCCTTCTTTTATATCATAACCGAATATGTGTAGTATCAACATAAAAGTAAATATGTAATTTTTTTCCACCATTTGAACCTCTCGATCAAATGAGAAGAAGAAGGAAACCAATAAGATGTATTTTTTATACTTTACCTTAAATCTTTGATCAAAGAGAAAGAGACAAAAGAAAATATAGTTTTATTAAGACAACACCTTCCCTATTCTCTCCCATCTTCATCACCGAATGGAAGCATGAATATTGTTAAAATAAGGATTGTAAAATTTTCTCTCCATCCACTTGTATTTTTGTTACAATAAAACAAAAGAGGATTCAAGTTCTTATTGTAAAGTCACTTTCTCTTTTCTTTCTTCATGACCGGCCATCATCATCAACAAATACAAACAAAATTTCCTTTCCACTCTCACAAACTCTCTCAGCTAAGATAGGAAAGGAACCAATCATAAGTCTATGAAAACCTCACTATTAAAATCATATTTTTCAATTTCTCCCTTTTTACTTCTCGGTTAAACACATAAAAGAAAAGAAAAGGAAGAAAGCAAGTTGAACACATCTCTTACTTGCTTCTTTTCTTCATCATAAGTCACCTTAATCATCTTTTAACCAATTTTCTTTCCACTTTTGCAAACCTCTCAGTGAAATAAGAAATTAATTTAATTTAATTAAACATCAATTTCCATTTCTCTCTCCCACCTCTTCACCGAATGGAGTAGCATCTTTCATTAAAATACAATTGCAAAATATTCATTCCACTCACTTACACTTATGTTAAAATAAGGAAGGAAGAAGTAAAATTCATGGAAGCCATTAATGGAAGAGAAAAGCTTGAAAAACTACTTGATCCATGAAATTAATAGCAAATGAATGTCTAACTACCTTGATTTGCAATAGAAATGAACTTTTTTGTTGTTGTTTTCCTCACTTCTTCATCTCCTAACTCCTTCAACTTCATGAATTGCTTCTCCTTCACCAAAAGTCCAAGTAGATTTTGCCAAGAAAGAAGGAGAAGAGAACGTGGCAATTTATTTGATGCAAAATGACTATTTTGCCCTTGGTGGCAAAATAACCAAAATGCCCTTCCAATAAATGTAAGAATGCCGTGAGATGAAGAGGGAGCTTTTGTTGGAATTTACAATGATTCTTCTTCTGAAATGTTGTAGAATTACCAATTTACCCTTGGTGATAAAATTATTATTTTACCCTTAGATATTTTCTAAATGCGATCATTACTTTTTAGATATTTTCTCTTGATATTTTCTAAAGTAATCATTACTTTTTGAAAATATCTAGATTTTTTTTAACGTCATAATTACGCGTAATAAATGCACCTTGATTTACGTGCAAAGTCATTATTTTAATAAACTTTCCTCCTTTTCACTTTAGTCCTTTTTCTTTTCTTTCATTTTAGTCCCTCCTTGTTCACAGAAAATTAAGACAATTTAATTACAGTTATTCAAGCATGAAAGTACTGAATTTAGGAATTTAAAACATATCTAAAATAAATAAAAATACAGATATTACATTTCTCCCCTCATTCAAAATAATTTCATCCTCGAAATTCGCTGTGTTTAAGGCATAAACAACTAGGGGAAATTTCTCCACATATCTTCTTCTTTTTCCCATATAGCCTTTTGTGGTGAAGTCCGATCCCTTAATACCTTTACTAAGGGAATTATTTTATTTCTTAACTATTTGATGTCAGTATCAATGATTTGCAAAGGTCTTGATTGATAAGTCAAGTTTTCTGTTAACTGTATTGCACTAGCATCAAGTATATGGGAAGGGTCTGGAATATATTTACGAAGTTGAGACACATGGAAAACATCATGAAGATTAGACAAAGAAGATGGTAAAGCTATTTGGTAGGCAGATGGACCTACTCTCTTTAAAATTTAATACAGTCCAATGTATCGAGGACTTAATTTTCTGGATCTTATGGCTATACCAATACCAGTCATTGGAGAGATTTTGATAAATATGTGATCTCCTTCCATAAATTCTAATGGTCTTCTTTCACATTAGGCATTCTCTAAAGAAATGTCCCTGTTTTCCACACTTATAGTAAACATTTTGGCCCTATAGAAATAGCTTATTTCCATGATTCCTACCACAATTTGGACAATTGTTGGAATTCACTGGCATCGGATTCTTCCCTTTTTGATCCTTGAAGAATTTCCTTCCTCACCCCTTAGCATATCCTAGTGGCACTTTTCTTTTTAGAAAACTGGACACTTGCTTCTTGGTTTCCATCACTGTCAGAACCCTAGAAGCAATTATGCATTTATTCACCAGAGTAGAATAGTATCGAATTTCTTGGGTTACTACAACACTATGAAATTTAGGGCTCATGCTAGCTTCTAGATGCATAGCCTTCCAAGTCTCATCTGGTATATATTTCAAGTAAGAAGAAAATTTTTACAATTCCTCAAATCTCGTTAGATGCTCTTCAAAAGGTAAATTTCCTTACTTAATTTGCATAAATTCAACTTCCTTCACATTTCTCAGATTTCGTGGGAAGTATTTTTCTAGAAATATTTCCTTGAAAGATTCCCAAGTAATTAGAATTCTTTTTGCCACCATCAATTGCTTAGCTCCTTTCCACCAGTGCTCTGCCTCACCTTTCAACATATAAGTGAAGAAGGATACCTTTTGCTTATCTGTATTTTCCAGGACTGCAAATATATTTTCTAGCTCGTTTAACCATTCCTCAGTAATCCTCAAATCATGGCTCCCTCATAAAGTAGGAGGTTTAGCATTATGAAATGATAACCAACCACCAGTCCCATGATTTCCTCCTTGTTCATTTCCAAGATTACCCTGAATATTCCTATTTTCATTAGTTTGTCTAACAATTTTAATTGTAGCTGCAGCTCATTGTGCAACAACTTTTGCTTGCCTAATAGCCTTTGCGATGCAATGACTTCTTTGTATCGACATCTTCTTTTCGGTTAGTGGCGGCAGCCTGCTTTCTCATTGCCTCTGCCATATTCATTAAGGCTTGCATCACCCTAGCCATATTAGCATTTGTGTCCTAATTCTGTCCATTGCTCCTCCTAGTGGGTGCCATGTCTTTCTCTACAAAAAAAATATTATTGAGATGATCAGTCTCAATAACATATTATTTAATAGAGAATCTATGACATCTATAAGAGCTACCATCCTTCTCAAACCTAATACTCCATTCCTTAAGTCAAAATAAACATAAGCTAGCTAACTACCTAGGTTCAGTCAACTAACCTGAATCAGTCTCTTTCTTGAGGAATCTATCTTATTTCTACCTAGGTAACCACTACTTTGATACCAACTAATATAACACAACAATCTTATAGCTTTTTATATGAATACTTACTCAATAAATAATTTGTAAAAATATTGGGATATTATATTTATCTTTATCCTTACTTGTAACATGAATAAAATTATTATGTTATAATTTATATTGCATTAGGTTTGAGACTCGATACTTAGGTTTCTTAATTGTATCACAGCAGAAACTAAATATTAAAAACATCATTCATATATTTTCATATAAGAGATGCAACATTATACATATATTTCTGGATATGTTAAGTGTTTACAGTATTCCAGGGTAAAGAGGTAACAAACCTACCACTCAAACCCTTTTTACAAAATATCTATCAGCCACTATTACTTTCACATATCCAAATATATATGCCCTCATCAGTATTTACAATAAAAAATGACTCATCTTGAATTTTTCTCAAAACATATACGCAATCAAGATGAGAGGGCTATATTCTAGTTATTTACATCTAATAACAAAAGATAGATAGTCAAGCTCCTCTAAACAAGAGGAACCTCCGTAACAAACACTACATATATATTCTGCACGTAAGTGAAGGGGCCCAACCAAGGTATTTCCATTAATGTAATATCCACTTCAAGCCAGATTGGATATCTTGCCATCTTATACATACTAGTTATTATAGTGAGAAATAGATTCTCAGTAGTTAGAAATTCTATTTTCTTTTGAAACATTGGTTTGTGCCACCGTATTGATGCAAAAAAATATTCTACATTCTTTACTTAAAAATACATTTATTTCTATTGGAATTCATGATATAACTCATTAATATGTATGACATGAATTTTTGAGTGAAAGCTATATCAGCATATCATGTAAATTCCTTATATAGATATTCTCATATTATCATGAACATAAAACATATTAGTCTTGTATAGGGAAATAACATCAATATCCATAAGAAAACAATCATAAAATCTAAGAAAAATAAGCATATGTCATTGGATAAGCCACATACAATGGTAGAAATACTTAATAGTATCGGGACAGCTATTAGGTGAACTTGTCCATGTACTACTACGTACATAAGTGAGATAATTTTCTTTATATCTATGGTGTGACTAATGTCATTGGTACAATCTGAGGCATCCCCCAGTGGATCCAAGTATCTCTCTATATCATAATTACTGCCTTTTAAGCAGATTAATAACATGTTAAAAATTAAGCTCATGGAATCACTGTTTCTTATAGACAGATCATTTACTCTCTGCTTTTGGGCGGATCATGGTGCTATAAAATCACCACCCTTTTCCAGTGGATCATATTCCCAGCATGCTATCTCTAATATATGACCTAAGATGATTTGGTTTGTACTTATGATTATGCTAAATTTTAAATAAATGTCCCATTTTTATTACCCATTTTAGGTTAAACTAACTTATAATTTGCAGTCATTACTGTAATTTCATATTTTGTAGAATAAATAACTACCGTCCCATACCGACAGTCAATTATTCAATTAAAAAACTATCTATCCTAGAACATATACTAGAAATACTTCCTCTAAGTTCTCCTAATTAATAATCTATATTTTCCTTTCGTTGTATGTTTTCCTTTATCTTTTCTTTGTTTACCTTCTTTATTCTATAAAGTCTATCATGATACTATGTCTTTCTTTATGTATGCATTTCTGAATATTCTTGCTCTTTAACAATGCATACATATCTATTCACATATAATATTTATCCTTCCATTTTACAATTACATACTTTTAATACAAGGATGTCATGAAAATAATAATTTACATAATAGATACTTTCTTAATATCTTCTTTCTCCCTTTCAATATATTTTGGCCAAGATTAAAATAAACACAATAAAATTCTCATAGAAATACCTTTATATCTCGGCCAAAATACCCAAAATGACGAAAATAAGATAATTCAACAAAGTATAATATTTATATTTCCCTTTACTTGAAACTGAGATTTAGTAACATAACTTGACAAAAATTAAACAAGTTCTCTTTTATTCTAATATGATGAATTTTCAGCCAAATGGAAGGAAAAAGGAAAAGACCACATGCTTTCATCTGAATACTCAATTTCCTTCTTTTATATCATAACCAAATATGTGTAGTATCAACATAAAAGTAAATATGTCATTTTTTTTACACCATTTGAACGTCTTGGTCAAATGAGAAGAAGAAGGAAACCAATAAGATGTCTTTTTTATACTTTACCTTAAATCTTCAGTCAAAGAGAAAGAGACAAAAGAAAATATAGTTTTATTAAGACAACACCTTCCCTCTTCTCTCCCATCTTCATCACCAAATGGAAGCATGAATATGGTTAAAATAAGGATTGTAAAATTTTCTCTCCATCCATTTGTATTTTTTGTTACAATAAAACAAAAGAGGATTCAAGTTCTTATTGTAAAGTCACTTTCTCTTTTCTTTCCTCATGATTGGCCATCATCATCAACAAATACAAACAAAATTTCCTTTCCACTCTCACAAACTTTCTCGGCTAAGATAGGAAAGGAACCAATCATAAGTCTATGAAAACCTCACTATTAAAATCATATTTTACAATTTCTACCTTTTTACTTCTCGGTTAAACACATAAAAGAAAAGAAAAGGAAGAAGGCAAGTGGAACACGTCTCTTACTTGCAAGGGACACCCTTTTTCATCATTTATAACTAATTTCTCTTTCTCAATTTCATATGTTTCCTCTCAGCCAAGCAAGGGAGAATTAGGAAAATTTAGTGTTTTCATCAACCCATATCATTTTCATCATTTATTAAGCATAAAACATCATTTACCCATTGTTTTCATGACAATCCATGCATTAAGGGTTCGCATCTATGGAAATTTAATCTTTCATGAAAATGGTAAAAGTTTTCTTAAATTCATCCTAATACTTCAATCCATTCCATAAACACCTAAAAATGCATCTATACAACATTTTAAACATTCTTCAAATGGAAAATCAAGCAAAACAAGAATGTAGAAAATTTGGATACTATTCATAGAAGCCATTAATGGAAGAGAAAAGTTTGAAAAACTACTTGATCCATGAAATTAATAGCAAATGGATGTCTAACTACCTTGGTTTGCGATAGAAATGAACTTTTTTTTGTTGTTTTCTTCACTTCTTCATCTCCTAACTCCTTCAACTTCACGGCTTGCTTCTCCTTCATCAAAAGTCCAAGTCGATTTTACCAAGAAAGAAGGAGAAGAGGACGTGGCAATTTATTTGATGCAAAATGATCATTTTGCCCTTGGTGGCAAAATAACCAAAATGCCCTTCCAATAAATGTAAGAATGCCGTGAGATGAAGATGGAGCTTTTGTTGGAATTTTACAATGATTCTTCTTCTAAAATGATAATTTTATCCTTTTGTAGAATTACCATTTTACCCCTATAATAAATTACTATTTTACCCCTAGATATTTTCTAAATATAATCATTACTTTTTAAATATTTTTTCTAAATATTGTCTAAAGTAATCATTACTTTTTAAAAATATCTAGATATTTTTTTTAACATCATAATTACGCATAATAAATGTACCTCGATTTGCATGCAAAGTCATTATTTTAATAAACTTTTCTCCTTTTCACTTTGGTCCTTTTTCTTTTCTTTCATTTTAGTCCATCCTTGTTCATAGAAAATTAAGACAATTTAATTACAATTATTCAGGCATGAAAGTACTAAATTTAGGAATTTAAAACATACGTGAAATAAATAAAAATGCAGATATTACAAGGTTTCTCACAAAAGCCTGACATAGATTATAATGAGACTTATTCTCCAATTATAGATACAATTACATTTTGATTTTTAATCGATATAATAGCTTTTGAGAAACTTGATATACATTTGATGGATGTAGTAACTGCATATTTTATAGTTCATTAGATAATGACATACACATGAAAATTCCTAAAGGATTTAAGATGTCTGAAGCATATAACTCAAAATCTCGAGACATTTATTTCATCAAATTATAAATATTTTTATATGGATTGAAATAGTCTAAAAATATGTGCTATAACCATCTCGATGAATATTTATTAAAACAAGGACATAAGAATGATCCTATTTGTCCTTGTTTTTTTAATCAAGGAGATTTTTGAATTTTTCATAGTTGCATTTTATGTTGATGACTTGAATACAGTAAGAACTCTAGAAGAGATTCTAAAGATTGCACATTGTTTAAGAAAAGAATTTGAAATGGAATATCTTGGGAAGACAAATTTGTGTCTGAGATTTTAAGTTGAATATTTACTTAATGGAATTCTTATTCATCAATTATCTTACATTGAAACTTTTATGAAAATAATTCTATATGGATAAAACATATCCATTAAGTTCTTCAATTATTGTTTGTTCACTTGATATAGAAATAGACCCTTATCATTTATGAGAAGATAATGAAGAATTTCTTGTTCCTAAAGTATCATATAAAAATAAGGAAACTTTTATAATTTGAAAATTGTACTATACCAAACATAATCTTTACAGTGAACTTGTTAACAATGTTTAGTTTTGCACCAACAAAAGAAATTAGAATGAAGTGAAAAATGTCTTTTAATATCTTTATGAAATATCTGATATAGGCTTATTCTTCTCAAAAGAAGCAAAACCAAAATTAATTAATTAGATAAGATGATATTGCGTATCTTTATGTATGGAGGAATTTTCATTTCATGATGATCAATAAAGCAAACCGTAACAGCTATATCATCAAATCACTTAGAAATATTGGTTATTTATGAAATAAGTCATAAGTGTGTGTGGTTGAGAAACATGACTCATTATATTAGAGAAGCATGTGGATTGTTTACAACCAATGGCAAAGCAAAAATATTATATGAGGATAATATAGTATGCATAAAAAATGTAGCCAATCTTTTACTTAAAGTTCTGCCAACTCAAGTGTTTTTAAGAAGCATGTATACAAAGTCTTAAAGACTTTCATGATAAGATATAAACTTGAGAGGAAGAAAATTAACTATGAATAATGTACTCTTTTTTTCCCACCAAGTTTTTATCCCACTGAGTTTTTCTTAACAAGGCATATATTCATAGTGTGTGATCATCCAAGGAGAAGTATTGTAAACAAATTTGTTTTATGTAGATGACCACATCCATTGTCAATATTGGATCCTGACAATTCGTAACATCTCCACAATTATACTAATGGTCTTCTTTAGATTCCTAGTCTCATTTGTAACATTCCTTACACATTAGCATGCTTAAAGATGAATTATGGTTCCTTAGTTATACTTTATGATTAGAGTCCTATAAATAAGAGACTATTATACACAAATGAAGATGATGAATAGAATTTTGTGCATCCTTTTTGTGTTCTTGAACTCTTTGTTTTATAACTATAGATTCATAGTGATTTATGTGTCAACACAATTTTTTTTTCAACATGTGAAAGAAATAATTGATAGAAAAATTTAACATGACTTTAATTTAAAGATTATATAATTACTAAAAAATAAATATATTAATCTCTTTTATTTATTTAATAATTTTTAAAATAAAATTTTAATAATATTTAACTAGATGATGAAGGTTGGGGTTTGAATTCTTTATATTTAAAAAATAGAATATTTTTTTAATCTATTTAAGATACATCTCTGTTAAAGTAGATTCTTTATTTTTTATCTTTATTTAAATATAAAAAAAGATTATTTCTTAAAATATAAAAAATCTAAAAAGGAAGGAGTTGGATTGTTGAACAATGATAGGCGAGTTGAATCAATCATTGTTGACAAAGAAAAATTAAAATATATAAATTGATTATGTTATTAATGATTTATATCTAAATTCATAATATATATATATATATATATATATATAAGAATATTGTGCATGAGGTAGGCATGAAGCTACAGGTAATGGACCAGCATCAATGATATGAGTATATATGAGGATCTTTCATTTAATCATAAAAAAAGTAGTTGAATTAGGAAGAAGATGACGTGGATGGAGAAAATGATCGGTAGACAGACGTTGCATGGGATAAGAGAAAATTTTAAGAGTATAAATTATAACATAAAATTTGCTAATTAGTATTCATAAAGTATTATTAATGATTTAAAATTTATAAAAATATTTTATTTTTTAATATTTAAAAATTTTATTAACCAATTAAATAAAATCAATATGTTAAAGGATAGCTGATTAACAAAATTTGTATAACATTCTACTAATAAAATTGATTAAATTATTTATTTTAAATTAAAATATTCATATAATATATAAAATAAAAATATTTATTAAATTTTAGTAATTAATATATAAATAAAATAATTCAATAAATTCATCTAAACATTTTTGGTGTAAAGTGTTGAAATCTTTGGAAGATCTTGTGCTGTTCTCTAAAACTATAAAGATGTTACTGTCACGTGGCTGTAGCTGTGGCTGATGATGCCGTTTTTGCTTTCATTCCCATTTTCTCTTTCTATTTTATCTTTACTTTACCAATGGTTCACATTTCTTTTCCGCTTTCCTTTTTCTTATCTGCACTTCATTTTCTACTTTTCGAACTCCCTTTCAAATTCAATCCTATCTTACTCAATTTCCATCTCGAAAATGAATATCACCACAAATATTTTTAATCTAAAAAATATTTAATATTTAAAGTTATATAAAATAATCGTAAACAACTTAAATATGCATGTAATTCTCACTTAATTTTATGTATCCAATTACGCTGATATAATTTTTTTTAATTTTTATATATATCTTTTAATAAAAAATAATTTTATTTAAAATATTGTCAATTATTAAATATAAATTATTAATATAAATATTTAAACATGTAAGTTATGATTTTCAATCTTTTACATAAAGTGTAGAGAATTGACTTTTTTTCAAATTTCTTCAAAATACTCATATATTGATAACTAGTAAAAGAAAACGTTCTTAGAATATAACTCCTTTTTTATTAAATATTAATTTTAATTAATAAATGAAAAAAAATTTTAATTTAAAAAATTTAAAAGAATCAATTTATGGATTTGATAAGTTATATTTACATACTGAGAAAAAAAAAAAAAAAAGGGTTATTTGTTAGGGGTTCACGTGGGAGGGTGATGAAATGGGATATTAGGTGGACGCTTAAATGAGGGTTGAGAAAACAAAGGATCGAAGGAAAAGGTGAGGGATAGAGAGATTTGCGGGGACAGAGAGATGTGGGGATCACGTGGGGAACATGCATAGTTCACGTGCATCATCATGTCAAGATACGCCACGTGGCACCACGTGGACCCATAATTCCACTCGTGCGTGTCACTCTGTCTCTTCTTAACCAGACACGCACTTCTCTACAATCATTGGATGCTCTCCTTCACTCTCCTTTTCTGGGATTCCAAACATTCCTACCCCACGCCCTACAAATTTGCGTGCAATCCACTCTCTCTATCCTTTTTTTTAAATGATAAACAATTTTTAAAATTAACTTTGTATTATTTAATTTATATTAAAATTTTAATTTTATCTCTTATTTTTTATTTTTTATCTTTATTAAATAATATTATTTTTTCCTCTACAAATATTAATACGATTTTAAATATTAAAAACTTTGAATTAATAACGTTAAAATTTTTTCGAAATTTCATGAGGATTAATTTGACGTTGAACCCACAAAAATCTGTTTTTCTAGTTTACAAAATCAACCAAGTTTCAACGTTTTTATTTTAATCCAAAATTTATGACCCAGTCTTATAATTAAAATTTTAGTGTATGAATTATGGAAAACTGAATTAACCAAAAAATTAATATTTTCCATATTAACCAAATAATAAAGTTAATTTCTCATTTTTTAATATTTTTATATTTCATAATTATACCCATAGTTAGGATGGATCGTTCAAAGGCTACTCTATCATATACAAATTTTTTTTTTCTATTTTTGGCCAACCATTTATACATTAAAAGAAATTACCCTCACTAGTGACTAGAAATAAGCAGTTTTTGTATAAAGATTAGTTTAGTTTATATTGGTTGTCTTCTATTGTTTCTCGTTTTTATCTCTAAGCTTAGCAAGACACATAAGGTGCACGTGAGCACATGCATTCAAGTACTTGATTGTCGAACTCAGTCTAATTAGTAATGCATGATAAATGGATCAGAACCGAGTGTGTCAATTTTTCTTAATCTGGACTATTCCACCAACTAAAGTGATATCTATTATCAATTTATGGCTGGTCAACAAGCTAACATTCAAATAATACGATTAAGGATATTTTGGAACATTTTTTTGGCTAAATCCCATATCTAGGCAATCTTAAAGGCACACTTCCCAGATTGATTTCATGTATTTAGGATTTTACTCAGATTGCTGTTTCTTGAAAGAATTGAACACATGGTAGCTCGTAGGTTTAAGGTGAACCTTCCAAGTATTTCTATATATTCTTATTATGCTAAAAAGGTTTATCTTTCATGCTTGAACATAATGAATTTTTTACCAACGTACATGATATTGAATTTTTCAAGAGCACTGCACGTAAATACTATACGTCTCCAAACCACTATATTTCCATAATGGTTTAGACCTCAACTTGCAAGAAGGTCGCATTGAATTGATGCTAATTATAGTAGCTTGGACTCGCGATGCTTTCTTCAGCTTGTAAAGCAATTCTTCCTAAATACGTTATTCATTTACTGAGTGGCCATAATTGTGTCGATCAAAGTATAATGGGTGTATTATGGGTTTGGCCCCCTTTGAATATATATCTATACATAATGTATAATGGAAGCATTTGGGCTTTAAACAACTGAAAGCGATGAATTGGGCCATGTTAGCGAAACAAGCCAGGCAACTTTCAAAAGATGACAGTACATTTCCAAACACAATACTGAAACAAACACAACTCTAACATGAAGCATGTATAGCAAGATTTTAAGTTTTTTTTTGTTCTAAGACAAACATTCTGAAGAAATTGATTTTAGAGCCTCAACCATGCCCTTTAACTCTTTTTTTTACTTCAATAACAAGAATCCAAACATCTCATGAGCCATTTGATGATGTACTAGTTCTGTGGAACGCATGGTAAATTGTCAGACAGAATAATGAACTTAGAAATCACCATAGCAGAAATCTTTACATATTACATAAGTAACCACTTTTTTTTACAGACAATAAAAACAAAATACTTCGAACTATAATTTAAACAATGACTCGGTACAAACTGAAATAAGTTTGAACACTAATAATTCAATATCCACTAGATCAATACCGGTAAAGATATGCTAACCATCTAGGTAAACGTCCTACTTACACCAATGAAGCACCAAATGCGAAGCAACAAAGCTGGATTCATGCCTGGAGCATGCTTAGATGAGAACCAGAGATCCTGATTTTACAGGTTTGTCATATCCGAAAACTGAATAGATCGAGTATCTATTAGTTTCAGCATAAAGAAAAGAAAAATAGTATCTTTCAAGGAGAGAATACCAACTCAACTAACTCACAAGCGCAAGCATTGAGCATATGGCTTGACTTAATTTTCAATGTAAATCATGGTTTTGCAATAAAGTGTAAAATACAAAATACCAGTAATCATACCAATGTGTCATTGTTTAATTGGTATTAGTGTATAAGCTCAAGATACAACTTTCTCTGTGATCATTCTACTTAGGCTAGCAAAAAGCCATATTCTAATAAAGTAGACATCATTTCAAATTTACCCTGTCTCCTACCCACATTCCCCACTTAAGCATGCGTAGAAAAGCTTTCAAAGAATACCTCCGTTGATTATTGGGCGCCAGATTGTTGTATCAACTGAGAGTATATATACTCATCAACTCTCTGTTTTGCCAATGCTACCTGTTCAAGAGAAGTTTCAAATTCAGTAGAGTAGAAACATAAAATTAATTAAAAATCCACAATCAATATAAATCAAGGGTATAAATGGCATATCATAGGTTAAACTCCATCAAGCTGCCAAATTGTACTCAACATATAATCCAATTAATGTCATTATCAAAAGAAAAAAATCCTGATTTCTTTTGCTACATAAATCAACAGGCTAAATTATCATTCATAAATATGATCACCTGTTGTGCACTACCACCAAACTGAATTTGCCTATGCTTTTGTTCACCTTTTCCACCATATACCTGAACAGATAACCCAGATATAAGAATTTTTAACAATGAAAGAATAAAGAAAAATCATAAAATAAATAATTACTGAATGCAATGAATTAACAATCACTTATATTATACTGGAAGCATAACTGTTAAAAGAGCATCACGGTGCATGGCACATATCACAGTGTACAACATAAATTTACTCAGAAAACCATCAAGAAATCATTCTATCCTGCCTGTGTTTTCTGAAAGGCTGGAACACTGGTCTATGATTCTATCTTTGTTTGCTACTCACCATCTTCGGCCCCTATCCCTCCCTCTTAATTTCTTTTCTATTTTGTTTGTATTATCTCATCAGGTTCTTCCACTTTTGTTAAATTGTTTTTCTCATTCCTCCATCATCATACTTCTCTGTCATGGTCTCTCTCTTTATTCTGTTTTTCCCTTTTCTTTTCATTTTCTTGGTTTTGCTTCACTCTTTCTTGGCTTTTCATATAAGTGGGAGTGTTGTTTTATTAGTATTTAATATTTATATTGAATCATGTGTGTGCCAGCACTTCAATTTTGAACTACATAGCAAAGGGCCCCGTGTGCCCCATGTCTCATGGCTTGAAGAGCCCCTATTGGAACAGCACAAGGGCACCATCAACAACTATGATTAAATGAAATATAAAACAGCCTCTTAAAAGTATCAATTTTGTCAACAGCAACCAGGTCTTATAAAATTTGAGTTATCATCATCATCATCATCATCATCATCATCATCATCATCATCAATTTACTTACAGCTTATACAGGTCAAGTAATCAAGCAGGCTAGACATTCATTAGAAAAATTCAACAGACTCAAAATCTTCAAAGGCTTTCCATAATATTTGTTAATGAAATGCATAATTCTCAACTCATGAACAAAATATCTTTGTATTAGTTCAAAAACATGTCTTCAATATTATCGAGGAAGTTTGGTCAATAAAAACACTAAAAGTTAATATACAACTTGCATCCTTGTTTCTCACTGTATTGGTAGAAAAAATATAACAATTTCTTTCTTCTCTTTTGATTTTATTCTCAACCTCAGTCTCCATTAAAGGTCCAGCATCTCTAACGGCATGTCTGTAGAAAAAAAACTTCACTTGGTTCCAGATACCAAAATGTTCTTTCCTCTTCATAATACAGATTTATAATCTGATGTTAAATCGAGTAGAGCTTGAACTTCAATCCAAGAACTAAAATAATATTCCTATAGAAGGCCATTGACTTTCTTTCTAATTAGCTGTTAATGCTTTAACGTTCACACATTTGAGCAATGACTAAGCTACTAGACGAGAAATAGGTCCAACCTTGATCATTGCTCCAGACTCATTTCTTATCCTTGAAATGTTTGAGCCGCACCTTCCGATCAACCCACCAACCAATGTCTCCGAAATCAGCATCTCAAAGGTAACATAATCAGCTGCAAGATTGGTTGTCCTAAAGATGATGTGGTTGTAAGACAATATTTCAAAACTTGATACAACTGCTAAATGACAGCTAAAAGTGTTATGATATAGAAAACATTAAATAACCTGAAGTTGGGTCAAGATATGGTTGAGGTGGTCGTATTGCAGCATAATTGTAGGTTGGGCTGATTGAAATCACTTGCCTAGGGGGGTTTTCCCTAACAAATATAGGTAGAAATACAGGTCACATAAAGTTATAAACTAATTCTCATCAGATCAAAGTTCAATAAGCATATCAAGGTTAATTATCAGACCTTAGTTGACAACCTATCTCCTCCAAAGCTTTCATTACTGCAGAAAAATCTCCTGATAACTGAATTCAACAAAAAGAAATTTAGCAGAAAATTTAAAGAAGCCACAAATTTGATGATAGAACAAGTTGGAAAAACAAAACTTTTGGCAATTTTAAATCCCCATAGAAATAGGCCTCAAAATATTCAACCAATTTGAATTACCAAGACATGATCCTCAAAGTATTAGTCAAATAAATTCAAACCAAAATGTGAAATATAAAATCAAAAGCAAGACAAAAAATAGCTTCCCAAGCTGCTGAAAAAAATATCAAATAACAAGAATCAAAGTAGGGCAAGCCACCTGCACTACTCGATCAGATTCATGAGCAGATGCACATAAAGGCAACTGATTAGGTGCAAGAACTGTAATTGTGGCACCAGAAGAATTCCTTAACTTCTCAATGTTTTGACCAGACATCCCAATCAAACCACCAGCCTGGGACCCAGCAATCAAAAGCCTTATCGTATTGGCAGCCACATGACCTGCAGTAACTTTTGATGCATCGACATTGCTATCATCTTCCTGTTATAAGGTGCAAAGGTATTGTTCCGATTATCAAGGCAACCAAAAAAAAAACAACAGAGCCACTTGAGTTACTAATTGAAATTCACAGGTAAAATGGTCTCTCAAAATAATGGTCCATAAAAAACTATAAGTGACCACTTCCTGAGTAATATCACAGGATTATAGGATGCATCATGAAAAATAATAGGTTAAGATGCCTGAGCTTGTCTTATCATTCAAAAAAAGCTTTAAACGTTTCTAAGTTATAAGATAAAAAACAATCCATTCCATCTATAAACTATTCAAAATATACAGAAGGTCCACTATGTTGATGGATGAAGGAGAAATTATAAATGATAATGACACTCCCAATTGGAGAGTCAATAATTGTCACAATCTTCATACCTCATGTTTAGTGGTGAATGGTATAAAAATTATGTTAGTGAAAGACTTAACGATGCTCAATCAAGATTGCATTACCTTTAAAATTAAATTGGCTATTTGCTGAAGGGCATTCTCGGCATCAGTAATGCTGTCATCATTATCTTTAGAACTAATAATTATAACTCGCTCTTCATGTCGCTGCACAAACAAAATGGTGAGATTGAGTTCAGTGAAGGTTAGATAGTCTGAAAATCTTATATTAAAAACTACAAATCCAATTTATGCCCTTCAAGCCAAACACTATCCTACATAAGTAGACAAATATTAATCAGCAAAACTAAAAGAAGTTCCCATCATTGGGTACATTCACAAATTCTCCTTCCTCTCTTACTCTAACAAAAGGCACTAAAAAATAATATGTAATTGAGAATACAGCAAACCAGACAGTTGACATCAGTCAGAACATAAAAGAGATGAAAAAGGGACCTCTTGAGAAGATTTGTGTGTATGATAATAAAAAGCATTCTACACAAATCTTGAGAAGATCCAGACGTAGAGAGCTGGACCTGCTAAAGGTCGAGTATGGTAATAAAAAATTTCCAGACCACAAATGTTGTGAGAAGATCCAAAAGTAAAGAGCTCAAAGAGGTCAATCTCTTCCTACCATTACCCTAATTTATTATCAAAATAATACCTAACCTACAAAGTTCAGGTATGTTGTACACAGAAACAACTGATAGCTAAGAATTGCAGGAGAAAAGGCATATTCATGATTTCCAATTTTCAGTGATGTTACCAAAGGTTAAAAGAACAATTATAACTCCAAAGGCTATTAAGGCTCAGCCAAAGAAAAAATCAAGTTCCCGACATTTTGTGAATCATCTGTTTTATTTCTTCTCAATTGAAACAAAATAATACTTTAATGAATGTTCATATTGCTACCATAATTCACTTATTTAGGTCCCTACAAGCTTCCATATTAGATAAATAAGAATAATTCTGCCCAGAAGGATCCCTATTTCATTTTTCCTCTCCCTTTCTCGGCTACCAGACAGATATCACAAAAACCTAATTATGACTTACAGCAATAGCATCGGCAATCTTGATAGTGGCTTTTGTCTCCTCTCGAATCTTCTGTATACGACACCCTTCTTTGCCAATGACTTTCCCGATCTGCCTCGATGGCACCACGATCCTGAATATCACGTCTTGACCCTTTGCCCTCTTCGCCGCCGACTGCTCAGACACTCCGGTGCCGGGAGCTTCGTCCTCCCTGCGGCGCTTCCCGGAACCGGACTGGCCGGTTTCCTGGACGGGAAGGGGAAGCGGGAACGGCATGTGAATGGGCATCTGCATCTGCATCTGCATCTGATACGGCATCGGCATCTGCATAGGCATGGGCATAGGCACCTGCATAGGCATGGGTACCATTGGGTTTTGTGGAACCATGGGGTTTAAGGGAATTTGGCCTTGCTGCGACATTGCTGGTTCGGAGAGGTATCGGAAACCGAAAGACGCTTCCATTTGCAGGGACAATGTATATATTGGCGTCGAGATGTCAAGGGTTTTATGGACTCAAATTACGGTCATGCCCTTCTGTGCACTTAACAACGACAATTGAGAAATCCACTCTTCTCAATATTATCTTATAAAAAATAATATAAATATACTTTCAACTATAATTTATTTGGAAACACCTGAATTATAAAAACTAACGAATATCTTTTGAATCTATTAAGGTTTTCTTTGGGTATTATTTTATTTTTTATTTTTTAAAATTATATTATAATATAAATTTGAAAAAATTTATATTGATATTATTTTTATGTATTTATGTATCTATTATTAATAAAAAATTTATTTTATATGTTTTTTATTTTAAAAAATTAAAAATATTTTTTAATTGTTTTATATTTTTAAAATAAATATTTTATTTTTATTTATTAAAAATAGTTATTCAAATAATTTTTTAAATTTTTAAAAATTAAAAATAATTTTTAAAAATTACAATTAAATATACTCTAAATTACTTATGAAACAAAATAAAAATGATAAATAAAGAATTCCAAACTTTAAAATGATGTTAACAGACTAAAATATTAATTCCAAAAGCTTCAGAGTCATACCTATGGTGATCTGTAAACTGCGGACTCGCGGAGGGTGAAATGTAATTATATCATTGTACTTCCTCTGATACACAGAGATGATCTGCTAGAATGAAAATTGCATCCCCTCCCCCAACAAGCTACGATGATGAAGAAACCAAACCCATAAAATCTTCCGCTCAACTATGTTCACTAATTTGTTTTCTATAATCTTCTTCCGCCATGTTTGCACCTCCACAAGGAAGCTCCTAAACCACCCAAATATCCCCACCATTCCCACCAGGTACAAGAAACTCGCTATACGAGAAGCCCAGAAGGTTCTCACCGATTACCTCCACGAAACTCGGTGCTTACCCTTTGTGTTCGCAGATCAAATTGGCAAGAACTCCCTCGTTTCCCTCGCGAATCTTATTGCGAAGGTAGAATTCTCGGCCCCCACTTTCTCGAAGAACTTCGAGAAGTACCTCAGGTACCATCCCATCAACGAGTTTGAATTTTTTTTTGAAAGCATAGGCATAGATTACAATGGCATTTCTGGGTTGTTGCCTGCGAATAAGATCTTCTTTTCCCAAGATGGGACTATTCTCGATGTGGCTTGTGCGCTTTCAGGGTTTGGGTTTCCATGGGATAAGTTGGGCAAGTTGTATAAGGGAAGGAATTCAATTTTTAGGAGAAGTGCCGAAGAGTTGAAGTCTAAGCTTTGTGAGTTTAAGAAGTATGGTTTTAGTAATGTTGAAGTGGTTGGTGTGTGTTTAGCTTTCCCTTACGTCTTGAGTGAGGAAGGCCAAGAAGTTGATGGTGAAATTAATAAGTTGTTTACTGATTTGAAGTCAGTATTTCTAGATTTTGGGTTGGCAAGATCTGTTGAGGGAACTGTAGATTCTTGGCATGAGGTATGTCGAAAAATTCGGGTGTTCTACGATTTAAATGGTGAGAAAGGGAAGTTAGGGGCTCTCATGGGAAGGGCAAAAAACATATTTATTGAAAATGGAGAAGAGGAGTTGATTCGAAAGGCTGAATATTTCTGTAGATTTGGTGTCAAGAAGGAGGAAGTGGCTCTTTTACTCTTACAAGCACCAGAATTGTTGAATATTGATTTGCAGATGCCAGTGATTTCTATCTTGAAGTTATTGAAACACTTTAGCTTGAGCCCTAAAATTCTGGAGGACGTTAGGAAAAATTATGATTATGTATTGGGAACAAACAAAATGGCTAATCTGCCTAATGCAATGAGGGCTTTGAATTTACAGGAGTGGTTCTTCAATAAAATGAAGGATGGAAATCATCAGCTGTTAATGAGTTACTTTGCAACCAATCCTAATGAAGATCAGGATAAAGAATATCGAGATGGCTTAGAGATGATTCAAGTATTAAGGTTTCGAAATCATAGAATGAGTAAATTGAGTTTCTTGCATGGCTTGGGTTTTGGAGAAAATGCTTTGACCATGAATGTTGCGGCTTACTTGCATGGCTGTGGTAGCGAGTTACAAGAAAGATTTGATTACCTTCTCCATTCAGGGTTTGAATTCTCTAGGCTCTGTATGATGGTGAAAAAGGCACCTAAGATTCTAAACCAAAAATCTGAAATTATAGATCCAAAGGTGAATTTCTTCTGTCAGGAAATGGGAATCCCTTTACAGTATCTAGACACTATTGCAGTAGCTTTATGTTATAATTTGGAGAACCGCATTAAGCCTAGGTACAGATTCCATATGTGGCTTAAAGCAAAGGGATTTTGGAGGAAAAACTATTCCATCCTAAGTGTGATTACATCCAGCGACAAGAATTTTGTAGCTTGTGCTTCTAAAGTTCATCCAGCTGCTCCAAAACACTGGTTTGAGCAATTTTATATAATGGCAAACTATTAGTGTTATGATCATTATTGTTTGCCTGTGTATTGTGAATGAACTGCAAGAATTATTCTGACAGTCTGACTGACTTTGTACAGATTCTTAAACTTTGTTACTTCCTATATATTTCAGAGTTTAAAACACTGGTTATATTGATGGCAAACTTGTGACACCGTCATCAAGAATACGCTGGAAATGTCTTGTTTTGTATTACTACATTTCCTCTAGTTAGGCCAATTATACATCTAGTTTGGCTTCATTGATGTCATGTGTTGACAAGAACTTCCTGTGCCTTTATATTCTTAATTGTGCATATATGATAAGTATGGAGAGTATTTACTGTAATGATGTAGGATAAAATCCCTAGGACTATAGGAGATTATTTATGTGTTTATAGGAAAAGGATCCTCTAAAGTACTTTAAAGTGTGAAATTCTTAAAATAAGAGAGATAGAAAGAAAAAAAAAATTAGAAGAAAGATAAATAAAGTACTTATCCTGAATGAATTAGGACATAAAATTTTTTCCATCTCTTTTCAACTTTAAAAACTTCACCTCTCTCTTCTACTTTAGAGATCTAAATCCGTGTTTATACAGTTACATGCTAACATCTGGTTGGAAGCTGTCTTGTGCAATCTTATAAGCAGAACAGAATCAGAGTTTTAAGATGATTTACAGCTAAACAATTGACATATAGCGAAAATTTATTAAAAGACCTAATTATTTTATGTTGAGCTGGAAAAAAAATTCACATATCCTATTTTTATTCAAAAACTTGATAGAAAAGTCTTAAAAGTTGTACCTAAGAAATACAAAGCCAAAAAGGGTGATTTTAGCATGAAGCATCACCACTGGAATTATCAACAACAGCTTGTGTTATTTTCTTATTGTCGTCAAGATAATTTTGATAGATATAAGAAGCAAAACCCCAGAGAGCCATCAGCATGGCTATTATCTTCACACCATTCATCTTGTCATGAAACACTATAAGAGAAGCGATAGGAGTGACAGCCAAAGAGAGAGTACTTATAACATTGGAGAACAGAGAAGTCACCAAGAAAATCAAGCCTACAACTCCAACAGAACAGATCTGCCAAGCCACAGCTATCCAAACCAAAGTCATTACATAAGAAATTCTTCCTGTGCCAAAGCCCTCCATTTCATCATGTAAACTCCTCCATTCCCCACTTGCAAATAGACCCACAATGGAAACACAAGTGGCAACAAGCGAAGTATAGATTTGCATTTCCAAAACAACAGAAAATGTTTCCTTTTTCAGAACTTTTTGAAAGGAGAATTGCATAAAAGAAAGCAAGAGTGAGTACAGTGCAGAAGCTCCAAGAGTACAAAGGAAACCAATAATGTATTTTCCATGGGAGACACCAGATGGTCCTTCTGATTCATCATTGATAGCAAGAAGTGCAGCAGATAAAGAGAGGACTACTGCAGAGTTGATAATCAAGGGAGTGAACTTCTGACTATTGATGAAATGAGAGAAAACAACATTAAATGCTAACTGGGATGCACAAATCAATGAATACGTTGAAGCAGAGAGATATAACAATCCAACAGAATACATCATATTGTCAGCAACTGTTAGAACTCCAAGACAGAAGTAGATCATGGCAAAAACTTTGATAGATGGTGGAATCGAAGAAGAGGTTGAAGCCTCCTTAGGTGAAGAAATTAAAAAGATTGTAAGGTACAGAATTGGGAAGGCAGCAGTTTGGAGCAAAGTAGCCATCCATGTGCTATTTCCACCTTGATCATAGTAAAATCTTCCAAGGAGAACGGCAGCACATTGGCCCACAACCAAAAAAATTATGCTGAGTGCCATCAAAGACCACCATTGCCAACGCTTGTATTTATTACCTAGTGTTAGTGATTCATCCTGTGTATTTCCTGTGGTCATTGATTCTTCCGTATCTGTAACGGGGGATGACTGTAAAATCGAGTGTCTTCAAACTTGAACTTTTTATTTCCATTTAAAATTAAAAGTATTGTGACTGTATAGTAATTAGTAATTACCTGGCAATGGCATATAGGGGAAGACGAGTGGAGTGTGGAGTGTGACGCTGTGTAATGGAGAAAATCCGGTTCTCATCTTGCTGTGGTTCCCTCGTCTTCTATTTATAGGCGAACCAGACTACTCGGGCATCCAATTCAAAGATTCGGCGAGGATATAGATCTTTAAGATTTGTTGAATTTTAAATTTAAACGTGACTTATATAATTTAATAAAATATAGAGAATCTCAATCTTATATTTATGTATTGGATTTGCTTCCTAGACATAAATACTTATGAAATTATAATTATTTTCAGAAATAGTTTTGTGTCACCAAGTTTTCCTTCATTCTTGACATGGCCGGGTTTCACAATTCACACCTCCTTCTTCCATACTTCATAGTTGAGTTTGATTTTTGTTTCTTCATTGTTTTTGGCTTTCTTAAGTGTTAGTATTTTCAATTGATATGCTAATCTTCTGATCCCTCTCCACCCTATTCTCAAGTTTGGACTGACTCTTGAAAGTGAGAATCTTCACAAAAGTGACATGTCGTCAAGGGCACCGAAACACTTGCCGAAGATAAAGATTAAAAAGCACTTTTAATTTATTGACATCACATGTAACTTTTTACCTCTTAATTTTATATAAAATTACTTTTATGAGAGTATAATTAAACTAATAAAAAAATCTAAATAGGATTAAATCACATAGTTTTAAAAATTTAGGTTTGAATATTTAAACGAAACATTTTAAAAAAATTTTGAAACATTTTACTTTTATCTTAACTTTAATTATGCTTTAATTAGAGAAATTTTACTTTAACTTAAATTATGACTACCGTGAAGAAAAAAAGAAATTACATCAATTAAAAAAGATAAAAGATAAAATTAAAACAATATAAAGAACAAAATTATAAAATAAATAAAAGATAAATTTAACGCAATTGACTTTCAAAGAATCTCATAACATTATAGTTAACTTTGATTATTGAGAAATTTAAGCCAATTGACTTTCATATTTCACATAAGCACATAAGTGGCCTTAATCTTGGAAATCAGGTTTGGAAAGAATCGTGAATTGTTGAAAAGCTATTCCATATTGGTTGTAGTTGTGATCTACTTATTTGTTGTAGTTTTTGTTGAGATTTAACAATTTAGAATTGTTTGAATAGAAAATAGATGAAGCGGAAGCATATCAGAATTTATAATTAATTGAATATTGAAGATTCTTAAGGGTCTTTTTGATTAATTATATCCCTTAGTTCTCCTGTTGGCAGATGAGAACCAAAAAGAGAGAAACAAAAGTCTGCCTATAGTTTGTTTGTCAGGATACTTCAATTAGGGACTACATCCTATATATATTAGCCTTAATTGGTAAATTACCAATTTGTCCATCATAAGTTAGTAATTTACACTTCAAGGATTCTACAAATTATATTAATTTTAATTAATCCCCACACATTATTATTCATTATAAGGACCATTAAATAAAATTTAGATCACTTTATAGGTCCTTAAACTTTATAATAGTAATATCTATATGATAATTAATCCACAATACGTGTACGTCTACATGTCCTTATATGTTTATTAATATGTATATACATAGTATGCATCCAAATCTAATAGTTTTTAGATAGTCATGAGAAAAATATCCTTGTATCTCATTTGTTCATATTAGTTTCTATTAAATCCAAATATAATTATCGATGCATTTCTCATATGGAAGTACACAACTCCGTGGTGTTATTCATTTCCCAGTATTCAAGGTAGGTGAGATTCTATTTATCTCTATCAACAAGTGCAAACGATATACTTATTACTTTTTATTAAGAGATACTTGTCAATAATTTATCCTCATCTTCTAGATCAAATGGTTTTGGTAATTTCACAATGCCTATGTCTATTCTGACTTTATATAAATCATTTAGATTCTCGTAATAAAATAGGTGTTATCATATATAAAATATGTCTCCTTATAAGCAATCACAACATACACATCATAGCACCTAATAGGTCGACTATACAATTAGTATGTAGATCCTCTGTTGTAGATGTCTCTGTCATTCTCTGCCGTTGGGAGCATATCATCCATTCATCTTATCCAGTAGATTACATCCTGCCACGTGTCTATGGATATCTAGATTGCACTGTTTTGGGTGGTGTCGTCTCTCTCGATGTCTCTCTTTGTGTGCGACGATGGATATTACCAAGAACTGAGGAGATAGGCTGCCAAAAAATATACAGCATGCCCTAATCTACACTCTCTTATTTTTCTCTGGGTTTGACCAAGAGAGATGAGTGCTGTTGTTTTCTTTTTTTTTTCTTTTTTTTTCTTCTTTTCTCCTTAATGTATCTTGTGATTCATGTTTACTAGTTGAATGTTGCTTTCTCTCTATTTTGAGCTTTCTTTTCATTTGCTTTTCCTCCCTGTTTGTTATATTTTGTAGCTAAGTGTGGGTTGCATCTTGATGGATTGAAATCATGTTTTAAATGCTAATATGGAGGCTTTTGGTTGTTGGCAAAGTGGCTGATGTTTGAGTGTTGTTTCCATTCTATTTTTGAGCTCTGTTTTCCCTTCTTACTCCATATTTGGTTCTGTTTTCATAGCTAAGGTTGGGTTGCATTTTGGTGGGTTAAATTCTTGTTTTGCTTATTGAAATTATAGCTTTTGTGTTGCTGATATAATGGTTGGATATTGGTATATTTCTCCACTTGAAACTTCATTTTAAGATGCTCAAATGGTAATTTATGGCAGTTGGCAAGAGTGGATATTAGGTAACAATATTGCACCAATGAATAAAAAAGTAGTTGCCAAGGTATGTCTATAATTGTTTAATTTTTAGATATAAGGAACTTTCTTGGATTCGATTTTCATTGTCCCTTGTACATGCTAAGAAATTGGATATGAAATGATATATCGTTTCTAATGTATTTAAGTGCAACTCCTTTCTTACTCATTTGTGTATAAGTGCAGCTCCTTCATATATTTCATTGAATCTACTTACTCTCTCACTCACATGTCAAGATTGTTTATGTTAAATGGATGGACATGCAACTGTTATTATTGCCATTGCCTTAGAAATGTCACATATGTCATATAAGTGACTTTATATTAAGAAGATTATTATATTTTTATCTTTTTTTAATGGATGTTCCTTCCTTTGTTTTCTTGGCACGTTGTTATACTCTTTTAGCATGGAAATATTAATGTGCTTAGTATGTTTATTTTGTTAGCTTCTTTGTCAATCCAACATCTGTGTATTCTTTTGTTTTAATTTCTTTCTTAAATTTAATTGATGCACATCCTAATAAAATTGCTTGCATCTTATCCATGGTCTGGTTATTTTAGAGGCATTTCCAATGGAGGTGTTTGGCTGTGTTCTTAAAGTGAATTCTTATCCATAGTAAACTATGGTTGTTGTTAATTTGGATCAAAATGAAGTGGTTTTGAACTCGTGGAGGTCATCGAGTATGTTCTATGAGGCATTTGGTGAATACAAGTTATAAGCAGTAGTATTAGAGTAAATTGCACTTTCGAATACTAAAAAACATGATGGCTCTAGTAGCATACACTTGTTTTTTTGGTTAATGCAAATGAAACACAGAGTTCTGCTAGAATATATTTGGAGGTGTATTTTACCTTGTTGCATCATACTTTATGTAAACAATAAAAGGGTGATATATGTATAGAAGGGAGCAAGAAAATGTTGTTATTTGGTTACACTTTCTGTATACTGAATAGAATATTGAAACTGTCATAATGAGTGTTTGACAATATTGGTGACATTTATGGCATTATGAGTGTTTTACATTATTGCACAATTGCATAAAGCCTGAAACTGAAATACTAAGCTCCAAAATTTTGTTCTTAACATGCTTATCACTTTAGAATAGTAAAATACCATATTTAAGTGCAAATGATGGAATGCATTGGTGTTAAAATAATTCTCACTAATCCCTTTAATTACTTTTCCTGTTTCACACATTTAAAATTTTTGATAGTGGATTGAGTTATGCCTTTTCCTTTCCTCCTTTCTCATCTTTTAGTAGCTACTTCATGTTAGTTCGATCATTCAATTTGGCGCAAAGTTATAAATAATAATAATAATAATGAAAGTCAAATTTCCATTTAAAATTATTGGTCATTGTTAAACAAACCAGCCCAAACAATATACAAGGCTATTCATTGTTAAAATTAGAGACAAAAGCATGAAAGTCTCATTACTAGTACTATCAATGAAGTAAAAATTGATAAGTACATATAATATGCACACTTACGTTGAGCTTCTATAAACAACTTTGTTGGCAATAATAGACATCCCTTGTATTAAATCAAATTACTACTCATAATAGACTTAACACATCAAATCCATCTTATGCTCATCGAAATTTCAAATCAAAGCAAAGAAAAAATTGAAATAAAGCACTATCATTCATTGAGGGCCTGATCCCAACTGGTTGCACTGAGATGAGCCACCTCAAAATGAATAACCAAGTAGCCAAAAAACCCTCAGCTTCAGAAAAACAAGATAGCTTGAACTCTAGCAAATTTACACGAAATCGACCACTGATGTTATAGACAAAAGGAAATACGAATAAACCCATTTCAACGAATTGTAACATTCATGGTAGTAAATTTATTAACAAATGTTAGAAAGAAGGAAGCACAAATGTGAGCAAACTCAGTACGAGAAATTTTAAAATTCTATCTTGAATTGGGGTTTTATCAAGAACTGCACTGTTGGTTAAGATTCAGCTTGGCCTTCTCCTTCCTATCTTGTTCTATCTCTCGCTAGCTTTTCTTTTCCCTTCTCAACTCAAAATCCTACACACCCAACCCCAAAATGTAGTGCCTTTTTCATGCGATAGACACATGTCAAAATGTTAAACATTAGATGAAAGGGACGCTCAAAATTATCCCAATAGTAGAGAAAGGTAGAGACACACTACGGTAGAAGATCTGCTCAGTAATGAGACTAGGGTGCTAGAAATAGTTGGCTTTGAAAAAGGATGATGAAGTTATTTTGCATTTTAATCAAGTTAGAGTCTCTTCAATATTTGTGTATCTTCTAGTTTTGTTGTTATATGTTCATTTGTCTTCCATTTATATGACCAACAACTTGGGTAACGATGAATACCAAGACGGAGGGATGAGTAAATAATGTAGAACAAGAGCTTAGAGTAATGAAGGATGATATCAACCATATGAAGGAGGGTGTTAAGAAGATTAAAAACACAACAAGCCAGTTAGATAGAA
Source organism: Senna siamea (assembly GCA_031216115.1). NCBI lineage: Eukaryota > Viridiplantae > Streptophyta > Magnoliopsida > Fabales > Fabaceae > Senna > Senna siamea. The sequence goes on from CM062357.1 coordinate 15,635,932, forward strand.
AATGTGAAGAGGTTCAACCTTCTTCACAGTTAGGAACTAACCAAGAAGGGGAAGCTGCCTTGAGGATGAATAGAATGAATGAGAATGAGAGTGGGAAGTACAAAAGCTAGACTTACGTACTGATCTTCAATGGAGATGAACCCATTGGTTGGCTATTTCAAGTGGAGCGATATTTCACTATCAATGGTGTCCTTGAGGAGAAGAATTGTAGGCTATAGCAGTATGACTAAATGGAAGTTATCTGAACTGGATGCAGTGGAATGAAACCAGAAAACCAACACAAAGCTAGATTGAATTTAAAACTAGGTTGCTAAGATGATTTCATCAATCATAGAAAGGCAAAAGGTACGAAATGTTGATGGTAAGGAAGCAAGAAGGTTTTGTTCTTGAATATAGAGAGAAGTTTGAGTTGTTGTCTACATCATTGAGAGATGCTCCAAAAAAGATGTTGATAGGGGCTTTTCATAATGGGCTCAAGATAGGTATAAGGGCTAAATTATAAATGACACAAGACCATAAATTACTAGAAGTAATGGATATGGCCTAGTATTCAGCATTAATGAAAACCCCAAACCTATATCTTATGTGAGTATAACTATAAGCCCCAATAGTAAAGTCAGGCACGAGAAGAAAAATGTGACAATGACTTCCACGAATCAGGAAGGATATCAGCACTTAACAAAGTAAGAATTCAATCAAAAGAAGGAGATGGGTCTATGCTATGAGTGTGATGAGAAGTTTAACCCTAACCATAAGTGTAAAAATAAATAGTTGAATGTGATAATTTTATCTAAAGTAGTCGAGAAATGGGAGAAAGACAGAGAAGGAAAAGATGAAATCAATAAGGAGGGTAGCATTGAAGAAAAAAAGAATGAAATGAAGCATATGTCTTTATCCCTAAATTCTATTGTGGGCATTATGAGAGGAAAAACTCTAAAGATATTAGGAAGAGTAAATGGGAGAAAGTAGTGATAATGATCGACAGTAGGGTGACCCACAATTTTGTGTCTTCAAAGCTGGTGAAAGAATTATCTCTACTTATGGAGGCTATTCGAAGCTATGAAGTTACCTTAAGAGATGGGTACAAAGTGAAAGGGACTACTATATGCAAAAATTTGGGGGTGAAGGTTCAAAGTATACTAATTTTCCTAAACTGCTACTTGTTTGAGTTGGGAGAAGTGGACATGATTTTGGCCATGGAGTGGTTAGAATCCTTCGAGGAGGTTAGGATGAATTGGAAGTAACTCACTATGAAAATTAAAGTGGATGAGAAGATGGTGTTTCTTAGAGGAGATCCAACACTTTCTAAGTCTATGGTATATCATTGAAAAATATGATGTGTTCACAAAGGAAGGAAGGACTAGGGTTCCTAGTGGAACTTGGACCTGAATTACCCATAGATGATGCAATACAGAAGCTTGTAGAAGAACATGTTGAAGTGTGTGAAGCAATCACAAGGCTTCTCCTAAATTGATCAAGGGATCATGCCATTATTCTTAATGAAGGATAAAAACCACCTAACATTTGAATGTATAGGTATCCATACTCTCAAAAGGCTGAAGTAGAGAATATGGTCAAAGAGATGATAAATGCCAAGATTATTCGACCAAGTAGCAACCCTTATTCAAGCTCGATGTTATTTGTAAAAATGAAAGATGAGAGGTTAAGGTTTGGTGTGACTATCGGGCCTTAAATTGAATTATTATCCCTAATAAATTCCATATACCAAAACTAAAATAGTTATTAGATGAGTTAAGTACTGCCACCATATTTTTGAAGTCAGATTTGAAGTTCAAATATCACCAAATTTGCATTAGGCCTAGAGATGAAGATAAAAAAATTGACCTTTTAGACTCATGAGTGGCATTACAAATTTATGTTAATGTCTTTCGATTTGACCAACGCCCCTTCTACTTTCTAATTTTTTATGAATGATGTTTTTAAAGAGCAACTATTGAAGTTTATTTTGGTGGTTTTTGATGACATATTAGTTTATAGCCTAAGCATTGTTAATCACATGCATCATTTTAGGGTAGTTTTGGGATTCTTAAGAAGAACAAGCTAGTTATTTACAAGAAGAAATATGCTTTTTGAAGGAGTAAGATTGAGTACCTTGGGCACATCATCTTGACAGTGATGGTGAAAGTAGATCCTAGCAAGATTAAGAGTATCTTATTGGAGGAGATGGAATTGCATTTTCAACCGAAAGAAGTTAGATGGGTGAGGAAACTAATGAACAAAAAGCTAGAAGTGTTGATTAAATGGAAAGGCTGCTAGAATTTGAGAATACATGGGAGGATTTTGATATTATCAACATTTAGTTCCCTCAATTCCACCTTGAGGACAAGTTAAAACTTGTAAGGGAGGGAAATTATAGGCCTCCAATTAGGAAGAATTATCATAGAAGAAATAGGCTAAAGAAGTGGGTACAGACAAGCCCAAGTGTACAAGTTTATTCTATAAGGAAAGAAAGGACAAAAAATGAAATTAGAAAGGAAGTAACTAACTCTGACACTATGGGTGGCTAGCCTTTTATGGGAGGGATTCTACTTTTGGAAGGTAAGGAAAATATTAATGGACTTACAAAAAATGAGATAGAAGAGAAGATGAATTCGAAGCTTATACAATTTTTTGAGTCATAAAGACCACACTAGTTTCTATCTTAATAAGGCCTATGAAGCAAATTGGAAGTTAAAAGAGATGATCTTAATCCCAATGTTGATATCAAGCCATCCAAAAAGTATTTATTACCTTTTCAACATGAAAATAGTAAGATAAGAGCATTATATTGTGGCTGCCAAGGAGATGTGAAGTCTGGTGCATATAGATGGAGAAGGTGGCATTCTTTTTAGTTGAAAACAAAAGATGAGGAAGATGAGGGTAAAGTGAAGAAAGATAATTGGGTCATGGATTGGGTTAGGAAAATTAAGTAGAGAAGAAGCCTAATATTAAACAAAGAAGGAAAAATTACTATGCCCATTAATTCCTACACTTATATTATTGGGCCAACCTTGTTTATTACATTAATCAAACCTACAACCCTATTAAATTTAATGGGCTTAGCCCATATGATAAATGAGAGAAACCTAATTTTAGAGAAGACTAGGGAGAATAGGCTATACAAGGGTCCAACAAGAATTAGGTTTATTAAATCTTTAGATCCTCTAAGCCCATGTACTTGGGTTATCCTAATATTTGACCATGTAAAAATAACCAATGTCATGTGCCTCCTAAGCAAACTAGGATGTAGTATTCTATACTAATTTTACTAAGGACTAATGAAGAAGACAATAAATACAAAGGAAGAAAGGCACCTAATAAGGAGATTTAAACTAATGAAAAATCATATTCCTTCCCTACAACATCAGAAAAAAACCCAAAGGTAATTTATCAACTTTCTGAGGATGAAAAAGCAAGAAGCAAGGCACTGAGATTTTGTTTTTGGTGGGATGAACAATGTGGAACAAATTATAGGAGGAATACACTACTAGTAGTAATGGCTACTGAGCTGGGAAGGAGCATCATTTGTGTGTTCTGATTTTTATTCTCAAATCACCCAAAACCATGGGTTGACCCATTTTTATGCAACATCCCAAACTATTACCCAAAATAAGGAAGTCATGGATAAAGTGGTTAATGCTACACAGATAGCAATCTTATTAAGATCACATGAAATACTTCTTAAACAAGATTTTGGATTAGTGGTTGGTCATTACAATGAACTAGTGTGAGTTACTCATCAAATTTAGGCAAGTAAATCATAAGTTAAGCTTTCTTTGTGATCATTATTGCACATGATGTTTTGGGAAGACATGAGGATGCTAATGTTAAAAAAATATTTGCTATGAATTTTTCAATTATAGGAAATTTTCAAGTGAGATTACAATATAGAGGAATCAGATTGTGGCAAGTTTATCTTCTGGAGGAATTTATTTCTTCACTAAAAAGTTGAATGGTGTGAATATAATTGGAAAAAAAAAATAGGGATTCCAATTGTGCATAAAAGTTTATAAGAGATGCTTGACTGGATTCTTTATAGGATCAAGAGGAGACACCTATGGGAAAGAATCAACTAGTTGTAACTTCTAATTCTCATCTTGAGGACAAGGTGAAGCTTCAAGGGCCAAGTAATGATGAGCCCCTATATATGCCAAAAAATGTAAGAGTAAATGGAAGATGTGTTATAAGGGATAGGGCTAGGAATGGTTAGGAGGGATGAGAGACATGTGTAGACTCTTGAGAGAAGTTCTAGAAGGAGTTAGTTAAGAAATCCTCAATAAAGAGTGAAAGAAGGGAGGACAGAAGGGGGATTAAGAATGGGAAGGGAATTGGGAGAGTGCTAGCCTCTTGAAAGCTAGCTTGGCTTTATTTTAGTTTTGCTTTTGTATGAGCTAGGTGTGTTGTTCTATTTTTTATTTTTTGTTAGTGTGTTCTGTGTTGTTTTCTTGTTGAGTTTTGTTGCTGCCAATGTAAGACCATTATACTCTTGATATTCAGCCCTTAGGATAAGGCTTTGGTATTTTCCTTTGTTGGATGGACAATAAATAAAGTAATATTCACTATTTTTTAGAGGGTCCTAGCTCTCCTTAGTAGGATGAAAATGCTAATATTTTTGTAAACTATCATGTAAGTAAATCTTTTCAATGGTCGATATATATTCTTTCATTTTTTCATGTCCATGTAGAAATCTTTTCTTTTAGTTAATATATTTTTATTTGTCTACAAAGATATTATTTTCTGGATATTTATACATTTTGTACACAATAATTAAAATATAGAACACACACACATATATATATATAGTATATTAGGTGAAAAAAATAATATTATATAAGAAGTCAAAAGAGATAACAATTATTATATCATAAACTAATAGTTTAAATTGATTAATTTTATAAAATACAATATTTTTAATATGTATAAACATTTATGTAAATTAAGAGGTGTATGAAGAATCTTGTGTTATAAAGGTTTGTGAAAATAAAGTGTTATTTGTAGGAGTGGAAAATAGTTTAGATAGAGTTTAAGCTTAACTTTTCTTTTCTTGTTGGATTTAAATACTAATGAAAATATACTCTTGGCTTGAATTCTAAAACTAGGATGCAGTTAGAGCTATCAAATTTTCACAAGGGCTAGCCTGTCATGGTCTATAAGTTAAGTGGGCCGGGTCTTAAATGGGCCCAATTTAAATGAAACAAAAAATACTAAACTTAGTTCACCTTAACATTAATACGGGTTGACTTGTCAATTCACTAAAAAATTAAAGAAAAAAAATTCAAATCTCTAATTTTGCTTGCTACAACATTTGTGAAGTGAACAAAAATATTTTCAACACATCAAATAGATAAATAATATGATAAATTCATAATCACAAAAACAATACAAAGTCTCAAAATTATTCAATAAAAAGCAAATCACTAAGTGTAAACAGTTGTTTAATAAATTGTAAATAATAGAGGTTTTTTAAATTTCTTCATCAAGAACATTGGGGTCTTGTCTTGTTTCAAAAGTTGAAGTATCATCACCAATAATTTCAAAGTGAAAATACAATTTTTAAAAATTTAAAAAAATAAATGAGCCAACTAGAAGAGTGAAAATAAAGAGATTTGGACAAACAATAATAAGATTGAAATTTAAAATACTTAAAAAAATATTAATGTTAATTGAACTAAATATTACATTGGAAAAAAATTAAGAAGAAATGAAATTTCAATAAGAATTTGTTTTATTTTTTTTAATTACACTTTGTTTAGGTTTGGACCTTTGACCATGTGTTTCACCAAAAGAACATATATAATAACAAATTATTAAGTGTGGTTTAGTGATAAGGGATTTAATCTTTTTAAGTTGAAATTCTTACTCTATCATGTATGAAAAGATAAAATAGTAGAAAATATTGCAATAAAAGATGTAAATTTTTTACTTGTAAAAATTATAATAAAGAAAATATTATTAAGAAAAAGAAATTATTATGCAGAGATCATTAGAAACTAAGAAAAAAAAAAGAAAAATTATATGTAAAATGAAGCACATACAAGATAAAAATAAAGATGGTTCAAATTTTAACAATTAATTTCAAATTCAAAATTATAATTATAAAACTCATTATAAATTAGAAAATTGAAACAACAAATCAATAATAGAGATAAATTACTATTTTAAAATTTGAATTTGATAAATACTAAATTTACATATTATTCAAATTTTAAAATTTTGAACTATTAAAATATTATAAAATTAAAGAGTGCGTAAATAGTTTTTCTTTTTAAAAAATTATTGTACGGAATAAAATTTTAGATAATACATGTTTTGAAAGGGTACTTGTATTTAAAATATATGAAATTTCATATATATATTTTTAACCAATTATAAGTAATGGTGTATATTCCACACATTTTTTTATCATTATAAATATTTTGTAATTTTAATTTTCTAAAACTTGATGCAATTTTTTATTAATTTAAAATTTTAGTTTGACTTTCTGTGATAAAATGTGTGACTTTAATATGTTGGATCAAGTTTTTGATATGTTAATGTTATATAATAATAATGTGACATTATATATAGTATCCTTACATCAAATCTGATATAAAACGTTATGATTTAATGATAACAGAAAACTATGTTATCTCACGTCATAGGAGGTCAAAAGAGAAAATAGTTATTATATATAGTACATTAAGTGAGAAAAATGATATTATATAAGAGGTCAAAAAGAGAAAACAGTTATTATGTCATAAATTAATAGTTTAAATTAGTTAATTTTGTAAAATACTATATTTTTAGTCTGTATAAATATTTATATACAATTGAGATGTGTATGATGAATTTTTTGTCCTAAACATTTGTGGAAATAAAGTATTATTGTGTAAGATTGGAATGTATTTTAGATAAAATTTAAGCTTAACTTTTCATATCTTACTGGATTTTGAATATTGATGAAGATATATTTTTGGCTTGAATTCTAAAACTTGGGATATAGTTATGTGTTTTGTTGCGAGGAATATTATATTTTGAAAGCTCGTGAAAAATAATAAAATATTGTATAAGATGTGTTGAGTAAAGTTTATTTGCACTTGAGTTAGAGATTCCACAAATTTAAAATATTTGATTTTGGTTTCATGACAAAATGTAATTCATTGCATTTTGTGTCTTTCATTTGAGTGATATAGAGTGTTGAATAGAATACTTTGAGGAGATAAACCATTTTGTTATAACTTAAGAGATGAGGAAGATAAAAGATGTTATATTGATTATTTTGTTCCTCACTTATTTACTCTACATTATTTGTAAATATTATTAATTAAACACAATCACATGAGAGTGAGATTACTTTTATTTCAATCAGCAACTTATTAATAATTTTTTTAATTATTTAACTCTTAAAATAATTAATATTAAAAAGTAAAATATATATTTTTAAAAAATAGTATTTTTTCATTTATTAAAAAAAAGAAAGTGTATTTTTTTTTTAAGGTTTTACTAATTTGATTCCGAAGGATGGTTGGACTCAAACTTTATTCAGCCTCGTGAAACTGAAGCCCATGTAAGGGGCAATTCAGTCATTCCACCATGATTTCGAAATTGAAATTGAAATTGAAATACAGAAAATTAAGGGAACGTGGGGTTGTAAGTGGGAGGGAAGCGGAAATAACCGTCTAAACCGTCAGAGACAAAAACCAACACACTCCGCTATTGCGAGAGACACACACGCAGAAGCGCAGGAACACGACGAAAACAAAAGGTTAGGTTAGGTGAAAGCATTGTAATTTGTGAAAATCACAGAGAGATTTCCAAGACAAAGTGGAAACTAGTATTAATCAATGCAAGGGAAGAAGGATCAAGGGCCTGTGAGAAAAGGGCCATGGAAAGCAGAGGAAGACGAGGTGCTTCTCAGTCACGTCAGTAAGTATGGTCCCAGAGACTGGAGCTCCATTCGATCCAAGGGTCTTCTTCAAAGGACTGGCAAGTCTTGTCGCCTTCGTTGGGTTAATAAGCTTCGTCCAAACCTCAAGAAGTATTCCTTCATTCCTTCCTTCCTTCATTTATTCATTCATTTATTTTAGTTGCTTTGGTGTATGATGAAAGTTCCATTAGAGGGTATTTTAAGTTTACATTATTTGATGTGATTTTTTTGAATTAGTGGATGCAAATTTACGTTGGAGGAAGAGAGGGTGGTGATAGACTTGCAGGCACAGTATGGGAACAAGTGGGCCAAGATTGCATCGTATTTGCCAGGAAGAACAGACAATGATGTTAAGAATTTCTGGAGTAGTAGGCAGAAGAGGCTGGCTAGGATTCTTCAGACTTCACCAACACCCTCTTCCAAATCCCATAAGAGCAAAAATAATAATAAAGTTCCCACTTTTCACCATATTCCTGCTCTCGAGGTAATCAGAATCTCTTTCTGTTCACTATGTAGTGTTCATTCTTGATTGTCCTGAGTACAAAATGTCAATTTGATTTTCCATTGAAAAGGAATCATTAAGTTTGGAGTCTCTTCAAGTAAGCAATTCTGATAAATTGGTGCTTCATAATCTTCTTGAATTCAATCTTCAACATAGAAATTGAAGAGACTGATCAATTTCTAGACCTGATCTATTTGGTTCAAAATGGTAGATCGTGCATGATATTTATTATGGGTCACATTTCTTCTTGTCGATTATCTGCAAACTGGTTTCGTTTCATGAAAATATGAATATATGGGCACTGGTTTTTCATTTCCATTCTTTATATTTGCATTAGATTTTTCTTTTTCTTGGATTGATTCATAGGCTCCTAAGTTCAGTTCATCGTCAGAGGAAGAATCATCGTTAAAGGCTCAGTCATGTTCCTCATCCCTCATTGAGAATTCAGAGGTCATAAAAATGGTCCCATTAACAGATCCCATAAACTCCAAGCCATTGAGTTCTGTCACAAACGTGGTTAAACAAGAGTTTACTACCCCTTTTGAGAGCTATGCAAGCACTGACTTAAGCTCAGAAATTGCTTTCCCTCAGATATTCCCATTCTCAATGGAAAGTCAAGAACTCTTGGACAGAACTAGTGAGCCTAGTAGCTTCATTGATGGATTTGGACCATTGGATATTTCATCTGAACTTGGAATAGGAACAGAAATTCCCATTGGTTTTCCTTTCTTTGATTCATCAGGAAGTTGCAGTATTGGGACAAGGGATTCAATTGGTAACCCCACAAACCCTGATAGCTTCTTCGATGACTTTCCTGCTGATATGTTTGATAATATGCAGCCACCTCCAAGCCCATCGGAGTTGTGACTTTTGTGTTCATTTGGGTAAGTGTAACTGTGTGCATTGTTTGTAGTTGGAGGCTCAAAAGATATGTAATGTTTAAAATTTGGGTGGTCGTTGTAGCTTGATGTGCTTGAGAACTATATTAATATTATTTGTCGGAAGGACTGCAAAAAAATAGATGTTACTTTTGTTCTTGTTGCTGTTTTTGATAGTTTATCTGAATCAAATGAAAATGGAAGGAAGCGTAATGAAAAATGATGATGATAATAATAAAATTATCACAATAGGTATGCAATTTCGAGTTAAAGTTTATAATCGAATAATTAAATGATTAACTAAGGTATGCTCGAGAGTTAGAGGAGAAAGGCCAAAACTAAGAATTCAAAAGAATATAAAAAAAAAAAAAAAGGATGGGAAGTGATGTGATGGGATGATTGTTTATTTGGGTAGAGTTAAAATGTTGACATAAATAAATACTCCTTTTATGAACTTATGATATTGTCCTCAAAGTTTAAAGAATATTCAATTTTGTCCCCAACATTTAATGGGACAAAAAGGCAAAAGAACAAGAATTCCCAAGTAGTATTCGAGTTTAGCTTAATATTGTCCAAAAGAAAAAAAAAAATAGTTTCAGCCGATCACATCATTGATTCCACTTGCCAACTTTAAAGTAGTAAGAGAAAAATAAATAAATAAATAAATAATTCATCTTGAATGCATTGAAGTTCAATTTTTGTTATCTCTCTCTTACTTCATTAACTTCACATCTCTCTAAGATAGTAGAATTGACTTGCATTGCTTAAGACAATCACTATGAATTCTCTTTAATGTCAAATAGCAAGAATAGGCATGATTTAATGAGCTTGAAAAATATATATATAGATCTATCTACCATTTCTTTTATTGTTACATATATTTCAGAACTTGATTTGTAACCTTAAAACAAAGGGCCCAACACGATATAATAAAGATTACAATGAATAAAGAATGCTGCTTTGTTTTTGCCTGCTCAATTCTAACAGCATCCAGAAGGAAGAAATCTGTTTCTATGTCGAATTATTATCAAGTTTCCGTAATGTGATTGTTGAATGCATTTGGAAGGGAATAACTGACGCCAGTTTGACCAGAACGAGTAAGAACCTTGAACTCTCCACCACTATATGATTCAGCTTTCTGGAACATAGGACGCCTAAGTTCTACATAACCACAGTACTCTATTTCAAACACTTTAGCATCCTTTCTGAATGCAGAAACAGCCACATCAACTCCTTCCCCTGCAAAAGTGCAATCTTATATACTTCAAAACAAATATAAGCTTCATTCTCTCTGTAAATCTGATGTTGTTGTATTAGATTAATTTGGTGTCTCCAGTATTAATTAAAGCAACAATAACACTCAATTTTGGATTTAGATTTTCTGAATTGCGCATTTGGTGAAATGCATTATTTTTTCACATTAACTCACCGATAGATTAATGTGCAAAAATATTTTATTATTTTACACATTAATCCGTTTGTTAGTTAATATGCAAAACAGCGGCAAAAACAAATCACCGATTTACACATTGTAAAACAACGGGCTTGCGCGCTTCAGAGGATCCACTCTCCTCAGTCTTACCATGTGTGACAAGCAGCAAGTTCTGTGTAGGATATTTGTCTGCAAGGTCCTTAATTACTTGCTCATATCTGGCTCTTGTTTTCAAAACTGGCTCTTCCCACTGAGGCAACTGGAGTATATAAGGGAAAATTGTTTTCATCAGCCACAGTATAGTAATTTATTTTTGCACGCTTGTCATTATGGAAGTGCCAACTTATACCTTTTTATACAATCTTTCTACATTGTGATCCACTGTGCCATCTGGGAACATAGCTTCACGCTCTGTGATATCTAAACTAAAATTTCCATCTTTGGGAGCCACGTGAGGTCTGATACCTCTTCTGTTCATCATCTCACATAATCCATACTCAACACACACCTGCATGATTTGGTGCAAGTGACAACAACAGTTTTGAAACTAAATGGCTACATTAAAAGCAATCTGAATTTGTTACAGCATAAAAATTCAATTGTGTCTCATAAAAATCAGCAACTTTTCACATTTCATCAAATAAATTCTCCAAAAAAGAAGATCAGACCTTGACTTTAGAAGGATCGATGGGTACGGCATCGCCAGCGAGGGCTTCGGGCTCGTCATCGACGGCGCAGAGAGCAGTAACGACTTCGGAGGCGGTCTGGACGCAGCGGAGGAAGGGGGAGACAAAGACCCGGTGGATCGGGAATCCGAGACTTTCTCGGAGTCTCGAACCCGTTCTGATGGCCCGAACATGACCCGCTTGGAAGAGGGGCGGATCCCAAGGACATTTGGCAGTGGAAATCCACAAGGGCTCGAAGTTGTCCATACGGTCACCGTGCCTCATTACGACAACGTTTTGGTAGAAATCAGGAGCAGGCGTTTGAGCTGCCGGTGAATACATTTTGACAGAATGTAAAGATTAGAGAATGAAGTTTTTGTTGAAAGTTGAGAATTAATAGAAGTTTTTGAGACGTTTTATAAGAGAAAGAAGGAAGTTACGTAACAATTAAGAGGAAAAGGTTGGGATCTTACCACAAAATAAAGACAAGGTTGGGTTGATGAAAAAAGAGGTTGAATAATCAACTCAGAAATAAGAGGGAAAAGTGTTGTGATTAAAGTTTAAAATTATTTATGTCATTCTTTTTATTTATTTAGTTTACAAAATAAAATTAATAAAAGTTATGTAAATTTTTATATAAACAATATGTTTTTTGTTTTTTGTTTGAACTAAAATAACAATAATAAAAAAAAAATTGTATGTGTAGAAGATTTAAGGAAAATGAATAAGAATGATTATGAATAGAATATTATAATCTCTGTATTTAAATTTGAATTTGAACGAGTATTTTTATATTCAAACTCACAAAATCTTCAAATACTAAGATTCTGAACTTATTTACTTAAAAAAATTTAAAATAATTATTTTTTAAAATTATGACTTATTTATATATAAATTCATAGAAAAAAGTATATCAATTAAATTATATAAACTTTAAATATATAATCAATATAAAAAATTAAAAAATTTTATTCTTACAAAATTAATAATTATAATAATTTATAGATTTATATTAAAATTAAACTATATTTATATTAAAATTAAATTATCTTATTAATAAAATTAAAGCAAATAATATAATTTATATATAGATTTGCTTCAATAGAATAAATTAATATATATTTATAATATAAAAAATATTTAAATAATTTATATTTAGTTGGTCTAGATTTAGATAAAATATTACCTTTATCAAATCTAAATCTGCTCTTTTAATATTTGACCTCAGACCCAAATTCAATGAGTAAATTTTATGAATACTTATAAAATATATGTATTTTGATCATCCTTAATAATGAAAGAAACATGTTGATATTTGTAAGTTTTAAAGAATAACTACTGTACTCTCAGTAAAGTATATTATTATTGTTTTTGGATAATTAATAAGAAATGGAGCAAGGGAATAAATAATTGTTTTTAAAATATAATATAATTCTTATAATTTTTTATTACATACATAATTTAGTTATAAAAAATTTATCGCTTTATAATTTTATTTCTAAAAAATTAATGTATAATTACTTCTTTCAATATATTTATGTCGATTTTGATTCTTTTGATTTAATATGAATTTATTTTTATTTTTTATTTTTTTATTTTTTTCATATATTTTTACTAACTAATACACTTTTAATTGAGAAAATATAATATATATTTTTTTTTCATATAATTTTTCATATATTATAAATGTCATTTGTTTATATGACAGACATATAATCACAAAATTCACATAGAATTATTTATGTTAGAGCATAATTAAATTGAGAAAAAAGGTTCAGATAAAACTAAAAAGCTGTTAAGTTCATCTTCACACACAAAAAAATAAAAAATTAGATATTCTTAATTTAGATTTTGAATGTCTAAATAAAAGATGCTAAATAATTTTGAAACATTTCAATCTCAAGTAATAATTTTATTTGAACGGTACATTTGGTTAAAAAAATTGTATCAATTAATAAATATAAAAAATAAAATAAAATCTCATACAAAATTAAATTAAAAGACAAAAAAAATCAATTTTGACCTAAAATTTATCATTTGTAGAGTATTAGATGTGGGGCACTAATTGGAAACACCCCTTAAAACATAGTGCTATATTCTTGCTTTGAAAAATGCACACAATCCGTAATACAATTCTACTGCGTTTTTTTTTTACCTGTGTTTTTGGTACATTAAGGTTTTTATTTCCACTTTACTCTTTCCAACGGACTATTTTTACTTGTTTGAGTATAATGTTCGTTTCTATATTCATGACATTATTAGTCTAAAGAGTTCAATAAAAAAAAAATCCACACAGAATAAAAATAAAATGAATTTTGATGTACCTGTAGACAATGTGAAAGAACCAATCATCATCCTATACCCTTCCGGTTGCTGAAACAAAACAGTCGAACAAACAATCAACATCGTTGACAAATGCTAAAATTAAACGAAATAAAGCATTTGGATTTGCCAAAAAATCACCTTTTTGTAGCTTCCGCAGCGAAGTCCATGGTTTCGCGCAGAGTAAAACCGAAAGAGACGAAGCATAACGTTGATGGCAGAAAGAAGAACAGAATGAATGGGATATTGCCGCAAACTGAAGCTTGAAATTGCGAAAATCCTTTGAGTCTGACAGATAAAGATTGAGAAATGTTTGTTTCATGGATGAAATTCGAAGAAGGATTACAAGTTATGCTGAAACGGATTTGGAAAAGAAGCGAGTTCCAGGAAGCTTCTTAAAGAGCGTGAAAAGTCGCAGATTATAGGCCAAGAGGGTGTATGTGTGATTCACTTTTTTTTTTTTTTCTTTGTGAGATTTTCTATTTTTAATTCCAATTTCAAACCTAAGTCAACCACTTCATTGACTTGGACTGCTTCTTCACGTTATGAACACCTTTAATTGTTTTCTTTTTGACTTTTTAATTCCTCTAAAGTTGCTCAATATTTTCAAAGTAAATTACCGTCATTTTTTAAAATTGTGTTTATTATACACAATTTTTTGTATTAAATAATATCTATTTTTATAAAAAAATATAAGAAATTAAAAAATATAATTTTAAAATTTGTATTTTAATCTTATTATTTTTGGTTATAAATTAAAATTTAATTTATTCTAATTAAAAAATTATCATTTTATATTTTTCAGATATATATTTAATATTTATTGTACAATAAATAATGACTTTATATTAATTGTAATATGGATAATTAGCATAATAAATACTAGAGGGTTCAAATCATTTTTTTAATTTTTGAAAAATAATATAAAATATTAATTATTATATTTTAAAATAATAAATTAAATAATAAAAAATTATTTAACTTTTTACTATTCTATTATAATTTTTCACTATTTTTATATTTTTCTCTCCTCACATTATATATTTTATTTTATATAATACATATTTTTTTATATCTATATTATAATAATTTTAGAGTTTTATAATTATTGGCTTTTAAAATTATATATTATATTTTATAAAATATAAAATTTGAAGAAAAAATAAAAAAATAAAAAATATTTAATTTATTATTGTAAAATATAATAATTATTTTTCATATTATATTTTAAAATATATTTAAAAAATTAAAATTTACTTTTATACATGTAACACTTTTAGCATAATATATAATTTTTGAAGTCAATTACCAAAAAACTTGAGAATTATTTTAATATAAATATAAAAATAATTTTAAAATAGGTGAGTTAAAAATAAAGAGATAGTTAATGTTGATGTTCGGCCACTTAATTAAGTACAGTGGATTAGGTAAAATTCCAAAAACGTGGACTCCCTTTATTCTTGTTAGACATTCAAAAAGAGATCTACCAAAAAGGTTAACAAAATTTATAAAGGCTTTCGAACGCTGACCTGTTCCTCTCATAAATAAAAATATTAACCAATAAAGGTTCGAGCTTCTCATATGATTTTCTAAATGTATAACCATTTTCTAAGGGTGATAATAGTTTTGAATATTTTAAATATTTGATAGTATTTTTTTAAAAAAAAACATCTAATATTCATAAGATATCGAATATAATACAGGTAGTAATTTTTAATTACCCATTCACTAATGAAAACAGTGTAAATATTAACTTTATGTATCTTATATTTATTATAAATAAATAAATAAATAGAGTATTGATATCCTATAATTATATAATATATTAATTAAATATAATCGCTAAATAATTGGTATTGGTCCGCAAGTCTGAAGATTAGGTCTAGCTTGTTTTTTGATAAGAGAATGGGTGGGCCTATATAGTTACGGTCAGAACGCGGTGTTTCCTCTTGGTGTGTTGGGCGTGTGTTTGTCAGTATTGTAGCTCCTTCCTTGTTTGGCCGTTGCGCCTTTGTATACATACATTTTTTTTGTATACATACATTTTTCTTTATAACCAAAAATAAAACAAAGGCATTGTGTGTGTGTGCATATATATATATATATATATGGGGAGATGATAGGGAGAGTTCAGATCTACTCCCCCTCTATCTCTTTTTTTATATTTAAAACAATAAAAAAAAAATAGTAAGCGAAGAGATAATAAGAGAGTGTGTGTGTATATATATATATTGCATTATTTTATTAATATATTAATTAATTTTTATAATTAAAGAAGTCTTGTTATTTTGGACAGTTGGCACCAAATACAATATTATCATCAATTTTTATAGATATTTTTTTATTAAAAATAATTTTATTTAAAAAATTATTGAACACTTCTCCCAAGTGAACCTATAGGTAAAGCAAGAGTTATTTTTCAAATCTTTAATTATTTGTGTTAGCCCACGTTGACTCTTGGTGTGTAATTTGAACATTTAATAATAAACTTTTGTTTTGACTTAACTTATTTGGAATTAAGAGACTTAATTTGTTTTTAGTCTTATTTGAAAAATAGGTTAGATTATTATTTATTAGTACTGAAAAATTTTATGAAGTTCAAATTAAACAATTCAATTCATTAATTGAGCAAGATAATTTTAGGTTAAACTAAACATCCCGTCCTTATATTTACCTCATAATTATAATTAAATCTTTGTACTTTTATTTTGTGGTCTTAATCTCTGCAATTTCAAGCCATTTATAATGTTGTTAAAATATAAAGAAAAATAAGATATATGAAATTTCATATAAAATAAATTTAAATATTATATAATGTGTAAAAATATTGGACCAAATTGTTTTAGGTAATTTGGTAATCCTACACACTTAAAACTTATATTCAAAACCACGTTACATAGTGTAAACTTGGATCGAAATTGTTCAAAATAATAATTAGCTTAAGCTATTTTACCTCTCAAATTCATAGCAAACAGAGACAAATCTTTTGTGGAAGATCCATCTTCCTCTAGCGTATTAGCAGCCGCATCCTTCAACTCTTCCATTCTATTCCGAATTTGCTTGCCTTCTTCACCATCCATCAACCTCCTTATAACCTTACCTATCTCTTCTCTTTCCACTATCCCACTTTGGTTAGTTTTTGGCCACAGTGCCACTTTCAGACCATTAGTTAACAACACAGAATTCGTTCTCTGTTCTGCAAACAGAGGCCATGTTATCAATGGCACACCATGAACAACACTCTCAAGCGTGGAATTCCATCCACAATGACTTAAAAACCCACCAATAGAATTGTGTTTAAGTATTGGAATCTGAGGTGCCCATGAAGGAACAACCAAACCTTGCTCTTTAGTTCTCTCCAAGAACCCTTTTGGTAAGAAATCTAAAGGGTTCTCATTTAAGACACTAAAGTAAGCAGCACTGGAAACTTTACTTGGGGCTCTCGCAACCCATAAGAATTTTTTTCCACTTAGCTCCAACCCAAAAGCCAGTTCATTGATCTGCTCTTGAGACAGGGTCCCACCACTCCCAAATGAAACATACAGAACAGATCTTGGTGATTGATTGTTCAACCATTTTAAACAATAATCAGACCCTTTTGTCTCAGTGCTTGACCCATTTTGTATAATGGGCCCAACCATATAAAACTGGGGCTTCTTCATCTTCTTCCTCCCTTGGATTTCTTCTTGTAAGACTCTGATAGTCTCTGTTTCCAGTTCTTGGAAGCTGTTAACAAGAATTCCATCAAACAGACGGAATCTCCTGGAACGTTCTAGGAATTGCTTGTAGGCTAAGTCGCTTCGATCTTGAAGAGAGTCTGGAAAATCTCTGCCAGGAAGTGGTACACAACCTGGAATCTGAAAGGGTTCTGGTACGTCTCTGAACTCTAAAGAAGAATCCACCGTCTCGTCCAGCTTAGTGGTATAGAATAAGAGTGACAAAAGCATAGCAGATAGGGGGGAGTATATGTAAGACAGGAGGTTGAGTTCTGCAGCAAAATCCAGAGCTTCGTGGGCAAAAACATCAGCAACCAAAGCTACAAGTTCACTTTTTGAACTTAATGACTTCAATTCCTTGAGAATATATGGCAATGAGAGAGTCACTGTGTGTTGAATTTGTAATCCAGGTTTAGCTCCTTGAGGTATGTTTTCTTTGTGAATTGGAGGAAGAAAAACAGAGTGTATGTTTGAAGGAAGAGTTTGAAGGTAGGCTTTGGAAGCAGATGGATGAGATCCAAGTGAGGGAATGATGCAAGTGACATGAAAATCTGGGTGAAGATGAACAAGACGCTTGGAGAATTCAATAATTGGGACAAGATGGCTGAAGCCAGGACTAGGAATGATGGCTATGTGAGTTTTTTTCTCCATGGAGGAAACTTGGGTTTGATAGTTTGGCGAGTTAATTGTTGTTTGTGAAAGGGTATATATGAATTTATAATGTGGAGAAGAAGTATTTAAGAATACTAGTCTTCTTTCGCATGTTCCGAAGTATTCAATCAAATTACGTAAGTTCCAAAACGATGCATTAAAATGTCATTTTTCTTGCTTCGTTTCTTTATTTTTTCTTTTCTCCGTGTGTAAGAATATTTTTATGGAAAGAATCAAAGAAATATAAAAAATTTATGTATACTATCGATATATGTTCTTTAATATCTTACTAGGAATGAATTCATAACTGATAGTGTAAAGTGCATTGTCATTTACCTCTACATATAGTGGAGGTAGCTTTAATTTCCAGTGGAGATGCATGTGAACAGGTGAGGATTTTTTAAATTTAAAAATTAGTATATTTTTTTATTTCACTCTAAATATAATAAAATATAATATTTTTCAAATATATGATATCTGAAATGGTAAAATACTTCTTAGTATCTTTTTCCACGTGAATCCATTACTGACATACCTAGAAAAGTCGATGAAAGCCGATCCCATGTGGCCATGTGCACTAAACTCTTAAAAAAAAAAGGAAAGGGCGAACTTGAGAATTTATAATGTTTATATATATGATGTACGGCTAGCTAGTTTGATTTTAATATTTAAAAATTAAAAAATGATAATTAAAATTAAAAAAATAATAATTAAAATTAAAAAAACTTACGTTAATAAAAATTTATTTTAAATAAATTGAAAATTAAAAATTATTTTTATCTCTCTAATTTTAAAAAAATTTATCATTTCTGAAGAGCATTCGGACCCAGCTAGTTTGCGCTTGATTGATGAGTCAAGAAAGAGTAAATACGTGATTGAATAATACACTATATATATTAATTAATTTATATAAAAGTTCATCATATTTTGGAAGCTAGCATGCATCACGCATGACTTGCAGCTGATGACAAATTAAACTACATATAGGATTACGTTATAAGTGGAATCTAAAAAAGTTATTTTGACATCAGTCTGGCTTTTAATTTATTTTTTAGATATCTTTTAAATTTATATTTTTTTATATATTTGTTTTTTTATATATTTTATTTCTTTATTTTCTGATTTATATTCCCATTTATGTGATTTTTTAATTCTAAACATTTTAAAATTAATATATTTATTTTATAATATTTTTTATTTTTCTATGATTTTTTATATTTTTCAGACAAATATTTTCTTTAAAAATCTTCTATTCTTCTTAATGTGTCTACATATGAAATTAATTTTAGTATATTTAATGCTTTATCATAGTCATCTATTATTGTATTACTTATTAATTTTGGTAATTTTTTATAAAATAATTCTAAATAAATTCTTTTTTTGTCATAATTTGGTAATCTAGCTTAGTAATAATTTTCTTCATATTCACAAATATAAGAATTTAATATTTTTGGGTCTAATGGACATATTTGTATCTGATGTAAGTTATTTATTGCTCTTTTTATATTAGTAGTTTCATTTACTTCTATATTTGATATTCTAATTAATGATGTTATGATCATTGTATGCTATTGGTATAAAATTATTTTATTCTTTTAAAATATATTAATTTTAAAATTTTTAAGTAGATTACACCTTTTGTAAGAAACGAAAAAAAGTTATGCTAAATAAATCTGGAGGAGGAAGATTATGCTATTATATAGCATGTTCTACAAGAGAATAAAGAATAATAATATGAACAATATAAAAGACACTAAAAAAATAATATGTCAGAGATATTGACAAAATTTATGATATATTACTAATATTTTATTCATATTTATTTTTAAATTAGATATTACAAGATTTATATTTAATGTAAATTTTAACTTTTAATATATTAAATTTCTATTTAATGTTTCTATTATACTATTTGACATATTATTTATAATCTTATTATTTATTATTAATAATTCTATTAATATATATATTTTTGATCTAAAATATTTGTCAATATTTTTGATAATTAAAAAAAATTAAATGACATCTTCTAATAGTAATAACTAACAAAAAGAATCTCACAACAGAAAATGAAAGGACTTAAAGTTGAAGAAATTTAAATTATTGTATAAATAATTAAAAAAGTAGGATCTTCTTTTTCCTAATAGTCAAAAAGAAGGATGTCCTTTTTCAAAAGAAAAATTAAGATGTGGAAAAAAAATTAATAATAAAAAAAAAGAATGGCTTTGCTTATATAACCTTCTATCTCTCAAATTTTGAATTCACCTCAAAATTTGAAAACTCTCTACTAATATAAGAAACTAAAATGTTAAATAACTATCAAGACTCCTTTTAAAAGAAGAAAATCTATAAAAATATTTAAGTAAATAAAAATTTGTGACTGTTGTTGTCAAACAAATACTAAAACCAAAAATTATAATATTTTGAAATAGCTCTATCAAGTATTCTTAAATTTTTAGTCTTTCTAGATCTGATAACAAGCATATATTATTTTTTTGATAAATTTTCGGGATTTCTACGAAATATTTACTTTTTCTTCATTATTTTTGAAAAGATCATATTTTTTCAATCTATGGAAATATATCATTTTTTTGTAACAGAATAAATTCTGTAATACTGATAATAAATTATGGTTTAAAATATACAAATTTGCTCTTAGTTTAAGGTCAAAGTTTCCTTTCTAAATTCTCTTATGATATTAGCAAAATTAGTATGACAAATTCGCTATTGTCATGAAAAATTTGCCCTTCACTTTCAAAATTTTCTTTTAATTTTTTCTCAACATGTTACAATTTTAGAGATAATGTAATATATTGATATTCTTAACATTTTACGCTACACAATGGAGCATAATAAGTTGTGTAAAAATATTTAATTTCAAAGTCTGTCACTGCAACACATGATGAATAAATACGATATATATCTTATACAAGCAAGCGACACAAATTGGATAAATTTTAAAAAAATTTCTTGAAGTTAATTTCAACTTCTTCTATTTGATTTTAAACATTATTTTTATATAAAAATTGATAAAAATAAATAAAAAGATATAATCAAAATTATAATTTTGTTTGCAAAATTAAAAAAAATATCATAAATAAATAAAACATAAAAAATTAAATCATATTTTATTAAATAAAATTTAATGTTAGGTAAATTCAATTTTTTTTCTTACATCTAAGTATACTTAAATAAAATTTGGTGTTAAGTTAAAAAAAAAAACCTGCTTGATCTTAATTTTTTTAGTTTTATTTTAATATTCTTTTCATATAAAAAACTTGATAAATATACATTAAATATTTATATAAATATTTAATATTTTTTAGATTTTTATAATATTTTTTTTGTTAATAATTAAAATACTTTGATGAAATAAAAGTAAAATTAAACTCACCTAACACCAAATTTAATTTAATAAAATATGATTTTTTATATTTTAATTATTTATGATATTTATTTTAATTTACAAAAAAATTATAATGATGATGATATTTTTTATTTATATTTACCACTTGTTTTATAAAGAAATAATGTTAAAATTAAATAGAGAAAATTAAGATTAACTTCAAGTAATTTTTTAAATTGATCTAATTTATGTTATTTATTTGTATAAGACAGACATTATATTTTTTTTATTGTGTGTTATTTTTATATTAAATGATATATGTTAAAATTAAATATTTTTAAATTTTTTCAAATTGTATAACATATTAAAAATATCAATGTGTTTTGCTATTTTAAAAAATATAACACGTTGAAAAAAATTAAAATAAAATTTCAAATGTGAAGGAGGCAAATTTGTTTCCGAAGGTTAAAAATATATAGACATGTAGATGTCATCATTGGATCCATCCAGGCTAAATTCCTATGTCGTCCTTTTTGTAAACTGACTAAATGTCCTTTTTTTAAAAAAAGAATTGCTTGCTATGACAGTCTCATTTTTTTAAAATTTTTTTTAGGTATTTGAGTTAAGAAGTGAGAGAGAGAAAAAGATGAAGAGAAAAACAGAGGGAAGAGAGAGACGGAGAGAGAAAGAGAAGGAAAAGATGAAAAGAGAAAGAGAGATTCAAAAAAGAAGAAAAAAATCTACATATATATATAATTTTTTTATTTATTTATGTTTGATCTTAACTTTATTTATTTGATATTAACTCTATTTATTTGATCTTAACTTTGTAATATCACAAAGATAAAACTTTTTTTCTAAATAGATGCATGTCAAAGTTGATTCTTGTGCATGCATAATTATGATATATATTTTTTAGTGGAGTTGAATTTGAATTTTATTTCCATCTAAATAATTGAAAGATCCTTTTGCTTGAACTTAACTTGGAAGTCCCTACACAAAGTACAAAAAGTTCTTGGTAGGGTTGTTATTAAATTTTCTTTATAGTTAATTCACAAAGCGGTTCTTTATCAGTAATTTTTAAATTAAACTGTAATAGGTGAAGAATCTTTTTAAAAAACCTAATCATATAATTAAGCCGTTAAATCTTTTACTTGTCATAATTTTTTATTGAATTTAATTCTCTGACATTAGTTCGTTCAATGAATAGAAGGAAAACGGATTGTCTGGATGTCCGAGCCCTTGCTGTCTTGTACTGTCAATTGTATATGCACCGTCCATGTGATCTTATGCATCAAATTATGCCACGTGTCCAAGCCTTTTTTTTTTTTAATGTTTCAGGAAGTGTTTTGTTTCAGAAAGTGTTTGTCATGGTTGCACGTGCTTTGGAACGAGTTTAGAAACTTGCAACTTTAAGCATTTTGAAATTTTGAGTTTGAAACTTTTTTTGTTTAAAATTAATGTATTTTTTTATAATAAAAAAAATAAAAAATTTTAATTTTTAATTTATTTATAATAAATTTTTGTTAATATAATTTTTTTATTTTTACCTTTTTATTAAATAAATGTATTAATTTTAATCGACATAGAATTTAAAATCTAAAATCTTGAATTCAGATTGCGTGTTGTCCGAAAAGTTAGTGTTTGGCATTGTCCAAGAAATCTATACCATCCATCTAATCTAGTCGTTAGTGTGATGCCATGTGTCGTTGCAGCCTTTTTTTTTATTTACCCATACGTGGAACGCACTGTTTTACTATGAAGGCCAAAAAATAAAGACAAATCTTGGTTCCCTAATAAACTATATGGATTATTAATGTATAATGATGATGGAGTAATGAATATATCATCCAATAATCAATGATAGGGTATTTTATAAATTATTACTTACATATAATTTTTTACAAGACTAAAAAAGCTTTTATATTTTTAAATTTTATATTAATTTTTATTTTTTTTTAAAATTTTTGTGTGATCAATTTTGTCTTTAAAATTTATAAATTTTTCTTTTAAAAAAAATTAGAGATAAATTTTATATTTTATTATTAAATTCTTTAATCAGAAATAATATATATAATTTATATAATTTATTCTTTTACTTAGTTGTTTTTTAATTTTTTGTTTAATAATAAAGATATAAAAAATGGCACAATAATATCTTTTATTTTTAAAATTTTATATCAATTTTTAATTTTGTTCATAAAATATAACAATTTTATCTTTAAAATTTTTAATTACAATATATTTTGTTCCACAATTTGACACTAACTTTGGACCAAAAAAAAAATATATTTATCTCACGTTAACCTTGGAATAATATTTTAATATTATGTCAAATATCATTTTAATAATTTAGATAGGGACAAAATTAATTATAAAAAAAAATTATGGATAAAATTAAAAATTAATGTAAAATTTTAAAATATAAAAATTACTTTTGTTGTAAAAAATTATATGTAAATAATAATTTATAGAGTAATCTGTCATTGATTATTGATAATAATTATTATTTTACAAGAGGTGGATTAATAAATTTTTATTATTTTAAAACTATAATAATAATTATTTTATTTTTATATTTTAAAAATAAAAAAGAGATTTTAAATTTGTGTATGCAAAATTTTTAATATATATATATATTTAAAGAGATTATTGAACCGTTTTGCCAACGAAGGAATTGAAACATCAAGGTATATTCCAAATATCCCCTTTATTTCATTGGAGAATTTTAATTTTGAAAAATTTGTTCACTTGGATAAGTAGATATAGATAATTTGGTTTTTGTAGGGAAATATTCATTATTTTTTATTATTTTAAAAAAATTCATTTTTTATTTTTTGAAATATTATTTTTTAATTTGAAAAAATATATCACTTTTCTTATAATTGAGACAATTTGTTAATTGTAATAGCAAATTTTGTTTCAACTTTATACTAATTTGTTATTAACACTAGCGAATTACAAATAAAAAAAATTCATTAATGCTAATAGTGAATTATTATTTGACTAAAATTTTGACTAAAAATTTATTAATACTAATAACAATTTGTTGTTGACTACATTTTGATCAGTTTATCACCAAACGTAGACATAAATACAAAAATTATATAAAAATAAAATAAAACATGATAAATACCCAAATAAATATTAAAAAAAATAAAACTCAAATTAAAAATAACAAAAATATTATAAATAAATTATATAACCAAAAAGACAATAAAAAACTCATAAACCAAACAAAAAACCAAACAAAATTTTATATTAAAAAAAAAATTTTTAATAAACACAATTTAATTCAACATATTATTAACAAAGTTTAAAAAAATTGAACAAAGAAAATTTTAACTCGACTTAACAAAGTTTAAAAAAAAAGGAATAAATAAAATTTTTACTCAATATTAACAAAATTTAAATAAAATGAACAAAAATATCATCATTACCAATTAACAAACCAAATATTTACAAACACATATCAATTTTAAATTGTGTTTGTTAAAATTGTGTTTTTTTTATCCTTTTTTTGAGTTAATATTATTTTTGTATTTTTTTTATTTATGAGTTTTTAATAACATATTTTTTTATAGTTTTCTTTGTTATATAATTTGTTTATAATATTGTTTGTTATTTGTCAATTTGAATTTTTAATTTTTTTATATTTTTTTATGAATTTATCATGTTTTGTTTTATTTTTATATAATTTGTGCATTTATGTCTGTTTGACAATAGACTGATTAAAAATTTGGTTAAACAGTAATTCATTAATATTATTAGTAAGTTACTGGTTAAAATTTTAATAAAATAGTAATTTTCTATTAATATTAGTAAATTTTTTTTTGACTTACAATTAGTTAATACAAATAGTGAATTAGTGCAAAATTAAAACAAAATTTGTTATCATTATTAGTAAATCACTTCAGTTACAATAGGAAAAAAAGTATATTTTTGTATATTAAAAAATATAATATTTTTAAAAATAAAAAATAAATATTTTCATTCAAAACCTATATAATTTTGTATGGTTGCAAAAAGAACAATGTTTTGGCCAATCGTAAATGGATCATTCTCATTTTTACCAGCGAAGAGTAAATTGTCATCTTTTTAACATAAATATAATATTTCTATGGCCAAATATATAAGATTTTGATTTTCTTGGTTGATGTGTGCCACGGTTGAGAGAAGATCGTTTTGATTGATAGAAACGATTGATTGAGTTGTCTAATTGTGTATTAAAAAAAGATAGATCAAGAATTCACTAATTTTTTGAGATAAATAAAATTGGAATTAAAGTAAAGATTTATTATGATTCATGTGGCTACAAATTTTAGCTTATATTTTTAAATTCTTGTATGATTGAAACGATTGATTGAGTTGCCCAATTGTGTATTGAAAAAGACAGATCAAGAATTCACTAACTTTTTTGAGATAAATAAAATTTGAATTAAAGTAAAGATTTATTATGATTTATGTGGCTACAAATTTTAGCTTATATTTTTAAATTCTTGTAACATAAACATTGTATTTATGAAAATATGTTCATCATTTATTATTAAATATGCTTTGTCTCTTAAGAGAAGTACTATGCCAATACGTAGTCATCCTACGTACTATTTGAAGTTTTTATTTTAATAGTGCCAACAATGTTTATTTTGGTAATATAAAAAATATCTTTCAATCTTGGACATTTTGACGTAGTGTTATGTGTGAAAACATGAGCAATTAGAGACTAAGATATTTTGAGTGTCGAAAGGTATACGTGAAAAAAAAAATTATGAAATATTTTTAAGTGTATTTAAAGTTTAAATTTTAAATATAATTAAGATCTTGTTTGAATGTAATTTTTAAAAATTATTTTTTATTTTTAAAAATAAAAAATAAACAAATTTGTTTGTATACTTATTTTTTTATAAAAAATAAAATATGTGTTTTAAAAAATACAAAAAAATTAAAATTTTTTAAAATTTAATTTTTTAAAACAAATAATAATTTTATTAATAATAATATATATGTATATAAATAAATAAATGAAAATAATAATAACATAAAATTTTAAAATTAATTTTATTGAAAAAATAATATTTAAATAGACTGTAAATCACTTTTGAAATCTATATCTATTCTTATTAATGAAAGGGAGGATAGGAAGATGTGGAATTTATGCCCCTCTTTCTCTCTCTTTGGTTAAAAAAATATAACTTAAATTAAAGATAAGAAAAAATAAGGTGAGAGACGAGAGCTCAAACTTAAAAAATTGGAACTTTTTATAGCAGTACCCTTAATGAAATTAATTTGTTGTCTTTTTTTATAAACTAAGTTAAAATAAAATTTTTTTTTATATGCAATGAATGTATCAAATTATTTATATATTACTCAATAATATTAAGCTATATTTCTTAGTTTTCATCTTAACTTGAGCTTGCATTAGCTTTTTAGTATAAAAATAAAGTATATTACTTAATATTATTTAATAATATATGAATCATGTGACACATTCATTATATATAAAATTTTTTCCTGAAACTAAATTATATTAATTTTTATATCTATAATTTTTATCACATTAATTTTTGTGTTTATAATTTTCACTACATTATTTTACACATTTATTATGTTATTGGGTATTTTATTTTCAACAAGGCAAAGTATATGAGCATGTTCTTTTTTAGGTGATCTTTTGGGTACTGCTATTTTTGTTGAATAGGTGTTGGCTAAATTTCTTTTGACTCTTTGTTGGATGCTTGTTTGTTTTAATCAATCTCTTATTACTCAAAAAGGTATACGAGAATGTTGCCAATGAATAAATTAATACAAGTCACCCCTCACAGTAGTATTAATATATTTAATTATACTAAAATTATACCATGGATTCTTGTCACATGGGCAGGTCTCCATAATAAAAACACGAGCATCTCTGCAATTCTGGCGTTGAAGAGTCGGTGAACTGATGAATTGAAAGGCGAGTGAGTGGTTAGGATCGACCACATCTTCTTTAAAACGAAACACTGAAATCACTCTGCTTCATACTTCAACGACAGAAAGCTTCTGCCATAATATTCACATCAAAGTCTCTATGGACAAAACTACTCACATAGCCGTAGTTGCTAGTCCTGGCTTCACCCATGTCGTTCCCATTCTTGAGTTTTCTAAACGACTTGTTCATCTCCATCCACATCTTCATGTTACGTTCATCATTCCCTCACTTGGATCTCCTCCAAATGCTTCCCAAGATTACCTTCAAACACTTCCTTTGAATATACACCCTGTTTTTCTTCCTCCAGTTCCCAAGGAAAACATACCCCAGGAGGCTGTTCTCGTAATCCAAATTCAACTCACAGTCACTCAATCACTACCATTTATACGCGATGAATTGAAGTCCATAACTTCCAAAAATGGCCTTGTGGCTTTGGTTGTTGATATTTTCGCACTTGACGCATTAGATTTTGCTGCAGAGTTCAATCTCTTCTCTTACATATACCTCCCTCAAGCTGCCCATATGTTTTCACTATACTACTATTCCTCAACGTTGGATGAGACACTTTCTGAGTTGAGAGATCCACAACAGCTCATACAGATTCCAGGTTTTGAACAAGTTCATCTAATAGATCTTCCAAACCTATTTCAAGATCGAAGTGGCTTAGCTTACACGCTTTATCTGGAACGTTCCAGAAGATTTCGTCTTGCTGATGGAGTTCTTGTCAATAGCTTCCCTGAATTAGAAACAGAGACACTTAGAACATTACAAGAAGAAATCCAAAGGAAGAAGAAGCCCCAAATTTATATGGTTGGACCCATTATACAAAGTGGGTCAAGCAGTGAGACAAAAGGGTCAGATTATTGTTTAGAATGGTTGAAAAATCAATCACCAAGATCTGTTCTTTACGTTTCATTTGGGAGTGGTGGGACTCTGTCTCAAGAGCAGATCAATGAACTAGCTTTCGGGTTGGAACTAAGTGGGAAAAAATTCTTATGGGTTGTGAGATCCCCAAGTGAAGTTTCCAGTGCTGCTTACTTTAGTGCCTTAAATGAGAACCCTTTAGATTTCTTACCAAAAGGGTTCTTGGAGAGAACTAAAGAGCAAGGTTTGGTTGTTCCTTCATGGGCACCTCAGATTCCAATACTTAAACATAATTCTATTGGTGGGTTTTTAAGTCATTGTGGATGGAATTCCACACTTGAGAGTATTGTCCATGGTGTGCCTCTGATGACATGGCCACTCTTTGCAGAACAGAAAATGAATAGTGTTTTGCTAACCAGAGTTTTGAAGGTTGGTGTAAGACCAAAGGTGAACGAGAATGGGATAGTGGAAAGGGAAGAAATTGCGAAAGTTGTAAAGAGTTTGATGGAAGGTGAAGAAAGTAAAGAGATTAGAAGAAGAATGGAGGGTTTAAAAGATGCTGCAGCTATTGCAGTGAAGGACGATGGTTGTTCTACGAAAACCCTAACTCATTTCGCAGTTAATTTGATGTCCACATAAATTTGAAAGCCAAACCGTGGAAGCAGGTTTTTTTGTTTTTAAAAAAATTATTTTCCTTTTTCTCTGTTTTTACATCAGACGGTTATAGTAAGAACCGTAAATCTTGATTTGTACCCCTGTTCTCTAATTCTAATCTATACTCGAGCTTTAAGCTCTATGGAATTAGTTAGATTTTGTCTCAGAGTTTGAAAAACTTGAAGAAAAATGAGATTTTTGTATGTATAGATATTTACTTAACCTTTTTAATCTGAAAAAATCATTCCCAATAACTTAAATAGATTAATACCAAAGCGAAATTTTTTGTTTTAAATAATTTTTAAAAATTTTTCAAAGGGAGAGCATCGAGTCTCTATTTAATAAAAAATTGGGAGTAAGAAAGAGAAAAAAAAATGGAGAGAAAAAGAAAGACATAAAATAAGCATGGTTTAAAGAATCAAATTGGATTGAATTCGTCGGAATGATTTAAAAATTGTTAAATTAATCATAATTTTAATCTGATCAATCTTTAAAATTAATATTTTAAAAAATTAATTAAAAATAAGATAAATTAATCAAAATCATTTGATGTAATGGTTCAATCACTTTACAAAATTTTTTTTATATATATTTTAATATTTTATATTAAAAAAATAAAAAAAAGAAGGAAAAAGTGATGATAAATAGTACGCACATTATGACTTTTTTTAATTTATTTTTAAAAATTAATAAATAATTTATTAATTTATCTAAAAAATATGATATATTTTATATTTATTTTATTTTTATATAATAAAATTATATATACTTATTATTATATTTAATTATAATTTAAAATTAATATATAATATTAATACTTATTTAATCATAATTTGATTTATTAAACTATTGAACTGTGATTAGTATTTTGATTGATTTAATAAATGATGTAATTTTTAAAATATTAAAAATAAGAGAAAGAAGAATAAAAATAAAAAAATTTATGATTGAATTTTTTAATTAATAAAATTTCAATTTTTTAATTTAATCCATAAACTTAAGATTATAAAGGAAGTTAAGATTAAATTTTATTAATTAAATTAAAAAATTCAAAATTTAAACATTTTATTTTGATTTTTTAATTTAATGAATAAAATTTAAAATTTAATGAATAAAAATTAAATTTTAATGAATAAAAATTAAAATTTAATTAATAAAAAGGGACTTAAGATTTACTTTTAAGATTAATTTTTTATAATTAAATTAAAATTTTTATTTTGAATTTTTATTACAATTTTAAGTTTTATTAATAAATTTTTAATTTTTTAAATTTTCATTAATAAATTTTGATATTAAAATTATAAAAACATGATAAGATAAAATTATATTAATTAAATTAAAAATTAAAATTTTTATTTTGATTTTCCAGTTTTATTAATTTAATTAAAAAATTCTTTTAAATGATAATAAAAAAATAATTTTTTTATTTTCTCTCTTTTTTCTTCACTTCATTCCCGCTTTATTTTCCTCCATTTTTTTTTACTTATTTTTCTTTTCTCCGATTTCTCTCTTTCTCATTTTTCTTTCTTCTCTTTTTCTCTCCAAATTTTCCTCTCACTCTCATTTTTACTAAATTTGTATTTAAAAAATACACACTGATCAATAAAATTTAAATATTTATTTTTACTTTATTTGTTATGTGAGCCTCCAATTTAATAAATTTAAAAGAATAAAAAAGTAAATAATTATTATTAATCAATATATAAATTACTATATAGTACAATATATATTTTAAAAGTTTAGTTAAAATTTTTTTAAAAAATAAAATAATTATTAATAAAATAATATAAATAATTTTTTTATTAGTTAAATGTTATATTATAATTAATAAATTAAATGAGTTAAATAGTTAAAAGTTACGAATTATCTCAAATTTTTTAATTTAAAAAAATTTAAAATTTAAAATAATTTAAAAAACATCTAATTCATCGCTTATTATTATTTTTTATTAAACATCTAATCAAAATTTAACACTTCATCCCACGTCAGTCCTAAATCATGCTCCCACCTTCTTGAATTAGTATCTCAAGACGTGGGGCATGAATCCAAGTTCGAAGGACAATAATATCCAGAGCAAGATATGTCGCCTGTCTAATATTAAAAAAAATTCAAAGATGGTGTGCTTGACCACAAGGTTGAGGAAAGCATCTCTCCACAATACAAATGAAAGCCACTTTTCCAATAGTTTACACAAAAAATAACAAATGTTTTGCCCTTCCAATTTAAAAAGCAAAAAGGCGCTATATCTCAGGTAAGCGTTAATAATGAATCAATTTCAAAGCCTTCAATGCAAGTTCCGAGTCCTAACTTTTACGTTTGCACTTGCGTCATTTTGGAAGAAATTTGATAAGGAGAGTTTGCTTGTTTGAATCCAATTTTTTAAAATTATCTTTGATTTCTTAAAAATAAAATAATAATTATTTAAATAATTATTTTTAAATAAAATATATATCTTAAAAATAAAAAACATAAAATAATTAAAAGATATTTTAAATTTTAACTTTTTAAAATAAAAAATAATTCTTTTTATTAATAGTGTGTATATATATAAATATATATAAATAATTTTAATACAAATTTTTAAAAATAATTTTATAAAATATATTTTAAAAATAAAAATAATAAAACACCATTCAAATAGGCTCAATTTCTTAAACCTCATAATTTGAAACTTTTACAAATAATAGTAAAAACTGAGAAATCTCACTTGCAATTGCATTTTCACTCAATAATCAATTGAGTCTTAAAATGATTTTTTTTTCTTTTTATTTTAAAAAATTATGCCTTTTTTAACAAAGAAATAAAAAAAATCTATAATTTATTTTATTGAAATTAAAATATCATTATATTTATTATTTATATAATTAAATATGTATTTGATTAATATAATATTTTTTTAAATATTTAAAGTAAAATAATTTTATTATTTTAACCCAAAATAAATGATAATAAAATAATAATTTTAAAACTATAATTTTTTTTATTAAGTTATAGGCTATGCTATTGCGAAGTCCGATTGTTTACTTTTATTTAAAAGAAATTAACGTTTTAACATTTTTTTCTCTCCTTTAAAGAGGAGAGAAAATGGATGAGGGAAGGTTGAGAACTCAAGAACTTGACCTCTTCGTATTTTTACTATAAATTTATATTTTTTTTAAATTTAATAATAACATTAAAAATATTTTAATCAAAATAAATAAAATTATAAATTTTTTTAAAGAAATTGTAAATTTTTAAAATAAAAAAATGTAATTTTAACACGTAACAAAGGTATAATTTATTCTAAAGAATTTCTTAATAGCTAGATTTGGGGAAAGTATACACATCCATTAAGAAAACAACCAATTAAAAACTCAAGGAGTTATTTTAGGAGTCCAAATTCAACTCATAGTGACTCACTCACTACCATATATACATACACGAGGAATTGAAGTCCTTAAGTTCCATAGATGGCCTCGTAGCTTTGGTTGTTGATCCTTTTCCGCTCAAGGCATTAGATTTTGCAGCAGAGTTCAACCTCTTCTCTTATATATAACTCCCCCAAGCTGCAGCCATGATTTTTTCACTCTACTACTAGTCTTTTATGTTGGATGAGACAACTTCCTGTGAGTTCCGACTCGTACCACACAACCCATTCAAATTCTAGGTTATGTACCACTTCATGGCAGAAATCTCAAAGCTCCATTTCAGGATCGAAGCATTTAGCTTACAAGCAATTTCTTGAACGCTTCGAAAGATTCTCTCTAGCTGATGGAGTTCTTGTTAACTGTAATACCTCAAATAATTACAAGCAATTAAATATTTTAGTAGCTCAAATAATTAGAAAAAAAAATCAATGGCAACATGAAAATTTTGTGGGATAAGGAATAAGTGAATTATTTTAAACTTATGGCTCAAATTTAAAAATTTTTGAAAATAAAATTGTATTTGATAAAATTTTTTTTTATCTATTTTAAAAAACTTAACAAATATTTTTAAGAGGCTTAGGATACCTTAAAAAATATTCCAATCTCTTTCATGCTATACTATAATTTATGATGAATTAGGAAATGCACTTAAATTTTTACCTAAAGTAAAAGAGCAAAATTACCAAAATTCCCTCATAATAAAAATGCATCATATCTCTCATTGGTAGTGTTAGAAAAGAATGCCATTTCTGCCATTTCCTTTCCGTCGATGGCGTTCATGAACAGCCCAAAAAATGCCTCCTCCAGCCGCACTGCCTCCACCAAAAGGTATGTTAGGTTGCCCTCTTCCTCAGCCAGCTGTCACCCGTCAAAAAATTGCTGCTACGCGGCCCGATTGAAGTGAAACGTCTTCACTGCAATGTCTGCATTTCGCTAGAAATTCGCAGTTGAACCATTATTTTTTGCCGTACTGACTTCAGATTTATCATCCTTGTGTTTTGGTCTACATTTTCAACCAACTTTGGCCGTCCTCCGCCATAAGCCACCGTGCACTGCTATTGACCATCGTTGACTATCGTTGAGCACCGTTGACCACTGTCACAGTATCTTTTTTCAGTTGGCCATTAAAGCCGGTGTCGCCTAAACACTCTGAAAAAGCAGTATAGAAGCTCATCGAAATTATAGAAGTATTCTGGCGGTCGTTCATATTTCTGGGCATTTAACAGATATAAAGTAGCCTAAATTATTAGTGAGATACCACAATATATGGATATTTGTTCTAGTTGGTTTGGATAAAATAATATTTAATGATGTTCTTGCGTAATTTCATATAGGGAGGAAAATAGAAAATTAAATAGCAGAAAGGAGGAATTGAGAAACATTAGTACTGCACTAGTAAATTAAGGATTTTGTTACAAATACTTTTAGGTGAGTGTTTGATAAATGAGATATTGTTTTCAAATGCCCCATACCTGTAATTGAACTAAATATGAATTTTAGTTGTGTATGAGATTGTATACCTTGTCTAGACAGCCATGGGAAACAATTAGGACATGTATTGTCTTTGAATTCATGATAAATTGATGATTTTATGTTTGTGTGACTATTGGTACCAGATACAGGAATTTATGTATTTTCTAAATGTTTAAAATTGATTATTTAAAATTTAGAGTTAGATTGATTAAATGTGAAAATTTGTACTTTTGTTGGACAATAAATGTGTGCTATAAGATCTGTGTGATTTGGAAATGAAGATGTGGTGATAATTACCTTTGATTGTGAAATGATATGTGTGTTTGTTCGATGTTGTCTCTAGTGTTACCCTGTATTGAGGTGCCTCGTGCGATGGGAGGTATGAGGCTAGTCGCGCTTGCATTGCACAGTGGGTTGTCATAGTGCGGCTGAAGGCATAGGTGACTGGTGGCACTGATGAGTTGTCACGTGTGATGGGAGGCACAGTGATTAGAGTGCAGTGCAATGCGCAGGGGGTTGTCATAGTGCAGCTGAAGGCACAGGTGACTAGTGATGCGGAAGGGTTGTCCTAGTACAGAGGGAGACCAGAGATGATTGGTGGTTGTTTGAAAGTGTTAAATATTGTATAGATTTATGAAAATTATATTGGAGATGTTTGGCATTGTATGGATTTAATTAGTTATGGTATTTTCTACTAAAATATTATTATAGTGACATTTTCTTTAAATTTTATACAAGATTTGATTGACAAAAGGTTTAATCTTTATAGCCTTTTAATTTTTTTATAATGATAAAAACTCTGTGCGAGTTTGTTCCCATTTTGTGTGTTTCTTTTATCTTACACTCACTGGGTATGTGTGACTGACCCTTCTTACTTTACATTTTTCAAATCAGCCTCAGGTTGAAGAGTAGAATTGATTAAAGTTTTCTCTTATTTTGGGTAGGCTCAATATTGGGTCATGCATGTTTAATGATGTTGCAGCTTATCAACACCTTAGTATTAGACTAGTTTGCTGATGTCATAGTTGGCACGTAGACATAATGAAAAATTCTGTAGGCTTGTGATAGCCAGTTATATTTTCTTTTGATTAAAATGTATGTTGTTGTGTTTTGGACTGTTGTAAAAATTAAGGAAAACGTCCTATTTTTAGGGGAAACTCTGTTAAAATTGTGGTAGAGTTTGGAATGATAATTAGGGATTTGAAAGCTAAAATTAAAATGTTTTAATATTGTTGTTATGAGATAAATAGATTCTTAGGTTGGCTAGACCTATTAGGTGTTGTGATAGGTCTATGCGCTGGTCATAGACTCAATATTTTGGGTCATGACAAAGTTGGTATCAGAGCCTAGGTTTGTTAGGTCATTAAAGCTGTGACAATGGAGGGTAGTGGAATCTTGTGTGTAATTCTGTGACTAGTCATCTCAAAATTACATATTGAAAGCTATTATCACCTATTGATATCATTGAGTCCTACATTGTTTTATGTTGTTTAAATTATGACTCTATTCATTAACTCTATATATTATTATATCCTTATCTATGTTGCTCTTTCACTTATCGTAGGTAAAGATGCCATCGAGAAAGAGGATTCTTAACAGAAGATTCTCTTATGATGAAATTTCTTCATTACTTACTGATGCCCCAATGAGAAATCGAGGGTGTGGTCGTAGCACTAGCTATAGAGGTGGCCATGGCAAGAGTGTAGGTTCTGCTCAAGCACCAATAGAGGAAATTTCAGATACTGGGCATAATCATGGTAGAAGTGTGGGTGCCTTTGAAGCACTTAAAGATAAGACTTTATAAGTTAGGAGTGGGGACCCAACATTAGCTTATATTGTTATTGGGTTGCAAAATATGCATCAAGCAATGAGAAAAATGATGGATATGATGACCCGTCAACAACAACAATAGCAACAACAACAAATAGAATAATTGTAACTCCTAAGCTAGAACAGGAGATTAGACAAGGGGATGTCAGAAAAATAGAGGGGGAAAATTAAGGTTTCTTTACCAAAATTCTTGAAGCTGAAGCCTCATTCCTTTTTAGGGACTAGTACTGATGAAGATCCCCAATCTTTCTTAGATGGCATTGATCGTATTTTTCGTTCCTTGGGCTATTTTTCAACCAGATCAGTAGAGTTGGTAGCCTTCAGATTAGAGAACATGACACACTAGAGTTATGATGGTATATAGGGAGGTAGGCCTCAGGGATCACCTCCTTTGACATGGGAGGAGTTTGTTGAACTATTTATGAAATGTTTTCCTCCACAGATAGTCCAAGATGCTAGAGCCAGAGACTTTGAAACTCTGAGACAAACAGAAGATATGACAATGATGGAGTATCATATGACATACACCAGATTGTCCCGGTATGCTCCATATTTGGTAGCCACAGAAGAGATACATGCAAAACGCTTCGTGCATGGTCTTCTTGATTTTTTTTTAGATCTATGGCAAGAACCAAATATGAATCATATGAAAAGTTATTTGAAAGTGCTCTACTATTCGAGACACGTAGTAGAGAAAGTAGAGGAAAAAGGGGGTCTCAAAAATGACAGCGTACCGAGGGTAATTAGGGAAGTTCCAGAGGTTGTTATGATGTGCAGTTAGGAAGAAATGCTATAATAATCCCTCGGGGAAAGCAAATAAATTCTCAATAGCGGGGAGGTTACAATGTATCTTCTTTTGGAACCATTTTAAATAACAGGAACACCTTATCAAATTCAAATCAGTTTGGCAGCAATAATGGAAGATTTTGGGAACTCCTTCTCTTTGTTCCTCTTGTGGGCAAGTTCACACTGGCTCATGTTTTACAACAAATAAAAGATGTTGTCAGTGTAACCAACAGGATTATATAATGAGGGATTGCCCTATGAGATTAGCACAACCATCCTCTAGTCGTGGGTCAGCTCCAGCACCAATGCCGTTAGCTTTAACACCTTCAAAATTGTTAAGGCCAGTAGAAAGTTCTGGAGGTAAAGGATTTGGGGGCACACAATCTGGAGGAAGAGGTTTGACCAGTATAGGTCAAGGACAAGCCAGTAGGGGTCAAACTCGTGTCTTCGCTATGACAAGACATAGTGCTTAGGCATCCAATGCTGTAGTTGCAGGTACACTTTCTGTATTTTCATTCAAAGTTAATGTCCTGTTTGATCATAGAGCCACTCATTCTTTTGTATCCCCATTCTTTGCTTCTCTAATTAATAAGAGTGCATCAATTCTAGATGAGCATTTGATAGTCTCTACACCAGTAGGAAATTTAATTGAGGCCAAACAGATTTTTAAATCATGTGAAGTAATGATAGGGGATAAGTTTCTCCTAGCTGATCTAATTGTCCTGGATGTAGTGGGTTCTGATGTGATATTGGGCATGGATTGGTTATCTTCTTATCATGTTACAATTGACTGCTACAATAAGATTGTTAGGTTTGATCTACCTGAAGGAGAGACATTTACCTATCAAGGAAACCAATGCCTCACACCGTTAAAGATTATCTTGCCTAATGCATTAGGAGGTTGATGAGGAAGGGATGTAACATTTTTTTGGAAATGGTTAGAGATACTCGAATGGTAGAAATGAATTTGGATTAAATGCCAATTATTTGTGAGTTTCCTGATGTTTTTCCCAAGGAGTTACTCGGCTTACCACCAGATCGTGATATTAAGTTCTGTATAGATTTAATTCCTAGATTTCAACCTGTTTCAATGCCACCATACAGGATGGCTCCTGTAGAATTGCAAGAATTGAAAGAGCAATTACAAGATCTTCTTGATAAAGGTTTATTCGTCTTAGCTTTTCCCCTTGGGGCGCTCTAGTATTGTTTGTAAGAAAGAAAGATGGTTCAATGTGTTTGTGCATTGACTATAGACAGTTGAATAAGGTGATAATCAAGAATAAATATCCCTTACCTCGAATAGATGACTTATTTGATTAACTCTAAGGAGCTAAATGTTTCTCTAAGATTGACTTGAGATTAGGGTATCATTAGTTGAAGAGCAGGAAAGAAGATACTCCAAAGACAGCCTTTCGAACTCGTTATGGGCATTATGAGTTTCTGGTTATGTCTTTTGGACTTACTAATGCCCTTGCAGCGTTCATGGACTTGATGAATAGAGCCTTTAAACCTTTCCTAGATCAATTTGTAATTGTCTTCATTGATAATATTTTGGTGTACTCGAAGAGTGAAGAAGATCATAAACAACACTTAAGGCTAGCTCTGCAAACCTTGAAAGAGCATCAACTTTATGCTAAGTTTTTCATGTATGAGTTCTGGCTTGACAGTGTGGCTTTTTTAGGACACGTGGTGTCTAAGGATGGAATTAGCATAGACCATAAGAAGGTTGAAGCAGTTTGAGATTGGCATAGGCCTTCATCAATGATAGAGATACATAATTTCCTGGGGTTAGTTGGATACTATCGTCGATTTGTCAAAGATTTTTCTAAGATTGCTGCTCCTCTTACTAAGTTGACAAGAAAGGGAGAAAAATTTCAGTGGACTGATAACTATGAAGAAAGTTTTCAGAAACTAAAAGAATGCGTTACTTCAGCTCCAGTATTAACTCTTCGTACTGGGAGTGGTGGTTATACTATTTATTGTGATGCATCAAAAGTAGGCTTGGGTTATGTATTAATGCAGCATGGAAAGGTAATAGCCTACGCATCGAGGTAATTGAAGAAACATGAGTAAAACTACCATACTCATGACTTGGAGATGGCAATTGTAGTCTTTGCTTTAAAGATTTAGAGGCATTATTTCTATGGTGAGACTTGTGAGATTTATACTGATAATAAGAGTCTCAAGTATATTTTTCAACAAAAAGATCTTAATCTTAGATAGCGAAAGTAGATGGAATTGATGAAGGATTATGATTGTACAATATTATACCATCTTGGGAAGGCTAACATTGTAGCAGGTGCTATGAGTAGAAAATCAATTGGAAGTCTTAACCATATTTCAACAGTGAGAAGGCCATTAGTTAGGGATTTGCATAAACTAGAAGAAGATGGTGTACAATTTGAAATTAAAGAAGGAATAATTCTTTTAGCTCATATTCATGCTCACTCTTCATTAATTAAGAAGGTGAAGGAAGCACAAAAGCAAGATTCTCAAATATGCAAGCTGACAGAAGATGTAAAAGGGGAAGCACAATAATTTCTCTATATCATCAGATGGAGCATTAAAGTATAAACAACAATTATGTGTTCCTATGGCAGAGGAGATAAGGGAACAAATTCTTGAGGAAGCCCATAAATCCACCTACACTATCCATCCAGGTGCAACAAAGGTGTAGTATGATTTGAAAGAACTGTACTGGTGGGAAGGCATGAAGAAAGATATGGTAGATTATGTTTCTTATTTTTTAACATGTTAAAATGTAAAAGATGAACATCAGAAACCAGTTGGTTTGTTACAACGAATGGAAATACCGGAATGGAAATGGGAAAAAATTACAATAGATTTTGTGATTGGTCTACCCTGTACATTGAAAGGTTATGATTCTATATCAGTGATTGTTGACAGATTGACTAAGTCAGCTCACTTCCTTTCGATGAAGACCACATATGGAGTGGCAAAATATGCCCAGTTATATCTT
Source organism: Senna siamea (assembly GCA_031216115.1). NCBI lineage: Eukaryota > Viridiplantae > Streptophyta > Magnoliopsida > Fabales > Fabaceae > Senna > Senna siamea. The sequence goes on from CM062357.1 coordinate 15,675,312, forward strand.
GATGAGATTGTTAAGTTACAAGGGATTCCATAATCTATTATTTCTAACCGGGGTCCACAATTTACACTATGCTTTTGGAAGGCTTTCCAAGATGCCTTAGGTATACATCTACATCTTAGTACAACCTTTCATCCTTAGACAAATGGTTAGTCAGAGAGGACTATAAAAATTTTAAAGGATATGCTAAGGCCTTGTGTACTAGACTATGGTGAGAGTTGGGACAAGTACTTGCCTCTGGCAAAGTTTGCCTATAATAATAGCTATCAAGCTAGTATTTAGATGGCTTCGTTTGAAGCTTTGTAGGGCAGGCGGTGTAGATCCCCAATTGGGTAGTTTGAAGTTGGAGAAGTGAAATGGATTTAGTGCAAGACACACTTGAGAAGGTCAAATTGATTAGGGAACGCTTAATTGCAGCCCAAAGTAGACAGAAAGCTTATTTAGATCATAAGAGGCAAGACTTGGAATTTATGGTATGTATTTCTATGAGTATCTCCCATGGAAGGTGTAATGAGATTTGGTAAGAAAGAAAGAAAAGTCCATGATACATAGGGTCTTTAGAAGTTTTGGAGAGGATTGGTGTTGTGGCATATCGATTAGCATTGCCTCCTGACCTTGCAGGAGTTCATCCAGTTTTTCATGTATCCATGTTGAGGAAATATTTGCCTGATCCCTCACATGTAATCAAGCCACAAGAAGTTTACTTAAATAAGGGATTAACATATAAAGAAGAACCAGTAGTAATCTTGGATAGACAAGTTAAGAAACTTTGGTCAAGGGAGATCGTGATGGTGAAAGTACTATGACAAAATCACACTCAAGAAGAAGTCACATGGGAGGCAGAAAAGGAGATACTTGCAAAATATCCACATCTATTTGAAAATCAAGGTCAGTAAAGTTTAAATTTGGGGACCAAATTTCTTAAAGGGGAGAGAATGTAATACCTCAAATAATTACAGGCAATTAAATACTTTAGTAGCTTAAATAATTAGAAAAAAAATTCAATAGAAACATGAAATTTTGTGGAATAAGGAATAAGTGAATTATTTTGAACTTATAGCTCAAATTTAAAAATTTTTGGAAATAAAATTGTATCTGATAAGAAAATTTTCATCTACTTTGAGAAACTTAGCTGATATTTTTGAGAGGCCTACGATACTCAAAATATCCCAATCTCTTTCATGCTATATAATAATTTATGATGAATTAGGAAATGCACTTAAATTTTTACCTAAAGTACAAGAGCAAAATTACCAAAATGCCCTCATAATAAAAAAACATCCTATCTCTCAATTTTCCCTCAGCTCTTTCTACTCTCACGTAACCCAGACTTTTCCTTCATTTTTCATACGACTCATTCTCTCTAATACACTCTCCTTTTCATTCACTCTCTCTCTTTCATGGTTCATCACTAGCGCTATTTGAAGCCGTCAGAACTACCAACTCGAGACCGCCACTCCACCGCCAGCTCGACCATAATCTTTCACGGCTGGTAGCTTTCAAAAAGAACGCTATTTCTGCCATTTCCTTTCCATCGACAACGTCCATAAATAGCCAAAAAAGCCTTCTCCGGTTGCATTAACCCTACCAACGGGTAGGTTAAGTCGCTCTCTTTCTCGGCCAGCTGTCACCTGTCGAAGAACTACCACCACGCACCTCGATCGAAGCAAAATGCCTTTGCCACACAGTCTGCATTTCGCTAGAAAATCGTGATTAAACCATCATTTTTTGCCATACTGACTTCAGATTCATCATTCTCTTATTTTGGTCTACATTTTCGACCAACTTTGGCCATCCTCCGCTGTTCGCAGCCTTATACTTCCATGCACCACTGTTGACCACCGTTGACTGCCATCACATTATCTTTTTCTGATTAGCCATTAAAGCTGATGTCGCCTAAATGTTTTGAAAATGCAGTATAGAAGCTCGCCAAAAGGTAAATTAATCAACACATTATGACATGGATGAACTTGCCTCTCATGCCATAAATTATGTCTTTCTACACTCATTAGAGCACTATTATTTATTTCTTTTTCTTTACTTCCTTTAATGGGATAGAAGTCCTTTCTGCTAATCATGTATAGATTCTTCTCTATTGTAACACCCTCTATCGTATGGTTCTTTTAGTTATTTTAAAAACTATAATATGAAAATAATTATCAGAGTGTTGGTGTTACTATCACTTCTACCTGAATAAATTTTAAACTTTTTACCAAATTGATTAATTGACTGTCATTTGGGTTGGTCTCTACTCTTGGGTTCTCTCAACATCGCAGCAGAGTAAATACATATAGCATACACTTGGATTAACTATAAATAGACATGCATTCTTAATTAAATATAATCAAATAACTATTGGGTATGGAGGCAACAATCCTACCACTCATAACCCCATTAAATAGCTAATCATTAATCTAGCCTAATTCATATAAAGATAAGTTAGAATAGGCTATACAAAATAATCTTACACTAGCCTTTCTTAAAATATCATGAAGGCTAACTAAATCCTAACATGTACTTATACTATCCAAAATAAATAGTTTGTGTGCCTAGATTGGACACTTCTTCATACCTTACCTTCTTTCTCCAACTCAAGGTAACCTACACATCTGGTACATGTCAACACTATTGTGAGAAATGAATCTCAGTAGCAATACAACCAGTTACAAAATCCGTTAACCTGTACCACCGTGCTCACACAAAAAACCTCTACATTCTTTCATAAAACATATAACATACTATGGGATGCAATGAGTGTAGCATTTAATCATGTTATATACTCATATGTATGCGTGTGAATTTAAAACATATCAACTTTCAAACATGGGAAGTGTATTCATCATCATAAAGCATTTCTTATAAAACATATGTGGGATAGTAAACATAACATCATCTCATTTCCATAACATGGGAGCAGTATATAAAACACCCTAAGAGTAATCGGGAGAGTCGCCTAGCAACAACTCCACGCACCACTGTCTATATGAATGAGCACATGTCTATTTAGTCATACCTTAACTTTTTGTACATTCTGAGGTGTCCTCCAGTGGATCCAAGTACCTTAATGGTCCCTACCCCTTTTCGACAGATCATCCCTGATTATTAGCGGGATTCCTCCCTTTCATCCCAAGCAGGGCTGGTATACTCTCATGGGATCACCGTCAACTCGACCCAGATCATTTTCTCTCCACTTTTAGGCGGATCATAATACTATAGAATCACCATCCCTTTTCGATGGATCACACTCTCGGTACGCTATTCTCTACATACACTATGGGGTGAATCGACTTTTGGTCATGGTTATGCTTAACTTTAAGTAAGTTTTTCTCATATGGCCTTTGGGAGATGACACTAACTTAAAGTTCGCAACCATCACAGTGTTTTCGAAACAATATACGTTCAAGCGAAATGCGTTTTGGGTAAAAAAATAAGCACGATAGTCAATTGCTACGACTATTATGACTGCCAGTCGAATGCTTAGTGCAAACCTGGGCCCGACAGTCGACTGCTAGATACCTGGCAGTCGGCTACTAAGCCTCTGTCTGCACTTCTGGGTCTCCAAGAACATGATAGTCGACAGCAAAGATGGCTAGTCAATTGCTTAATGCAGACCCGGACCCGACAGTCAATTACTAGGTATCTGGTAGTCGGCTGTTAAGCCTTTGTCTACATACGGATTTTCAGGGAACACGGCGATCATTGCCTCTACTTAGCGATCAATTGCTATGCTTATTGAAGTTCAGAAAATATAATTTTGATAAAACCAGTCTAGAATACATTCTATTTTCAATTCTAAACATATGAGCTTAATTCCCATACAATAAACTTTACTTTTCATTAAATATTTGTCATCCATTAGCTCAAACATGGTACAATCAAGGAAAACTAGTCTATATCCCTAGATGAACACAACCTAGCCCTTCTAATCTATTACAAGTATATATATGAGTATACATTCAGCAACACAACATCCCATAAAAGTAGAAAAGCATACAGAATGTAGGTTTAACCCCAATCTCAAGTTCAAACATGTAAAAATTCATATTTTCCAATAATAGTAACATTTGAGAAAAAGATGGGGTTTAGGATGGATTGCTACCTTGATTCTTGCAAATGTGGTGCTTAATGTGTTAGAAATGTTTCCCCTTTGTTGTGGAATTAATTTCTAGCTTCAATCAGCCTTTTCCTTCAGTAAAAATCTCCCTTCTTTGCCCTAACTCGCCCTTTTCTCTCTTTACTTGCCCCTCCTGCTTCTCTCTCTAAAATCTGAAGGTTTAGAAGTGTGTGGGAGTTTTAGGGCTACAACTAGGGTTTTAGGAAGTTTGGGGAATTTACTCTTTGGTCCCTAGGCTATTTTGCACTCTTAGCCTTACTTACTTTTTCCTTTTCAATTAAGCCCTTAACCACCTCTTAGTAAACCTTCATTAATTTACTTTCAATTTAGTCCCTAGGCTAATGCAACTACATGCATTAATGCAACATACACAAGCATTAAACATCAAATTAACAATTACCAAACATCTCTTTAATAATAATTGGAGCGGATGTTACATCTATTCTGCCAACAACCATCAAACTTTTACTCAATAAGTCCTACAACATGCACCCAGAAGAATGAAATACAACTTCCATTCGAGAATCTAAACATGTATTACTAACTAAAATTAAATTATATCTAAAATTAGCCATATAAAGAACATTTTTTAGTATAAGATCTTGGCTTAATGTTACATTTCCAATAAACCTTACTATCTTAGTACTTTCATTGTATAACTACATTATATTTCTTCCTTTGGTTTCCTTAATCTGAGACAACAAATTAATATTTTTTCATATATGACTAGACACACCAGAATCTACAATCCAATTAGTATCTTAAACGCAAAACTTTCATTAATCAAGTTACCTAAAAAAATTCACAAAGTAGCTTGAGGCTATAAGGTTGTCTTCACTGGCCATAGATTTTTTTTTCATGTATTTCTTCATCTCCTTATGAATCATCTTAGAAATGGAGGCCATGTTAATCTCATTCAGCTTTTAATTGCCTTTTGTATTAGTGATGGTAGGGGTACTTGCTACATTAGCATATACACTTCCTTTTTTGTCCTTCTGATTTCTCTACTTCTTGAACTAATCTGGATAACCATTCCTCTTGAAGCGTGATTCTTCCAATTGTCCTTATTTATTACAACATGTACATATCCAATTTTCCTTTTCATTAGTGTCTCTCTTCTTATAAGAACCTTTTTCATTGTTATTCTTCTAATAAAAAACCTTAGCCGCCGGTACTCTGGCCTTAACTAAACCAGTATTAAGACTAGGAATGCTTTTATGTCTTTCAATCCTTGAAATCATTGAGTAAACTTTATTGAAAGGAGGAATAGGCTCCATCATAAGTATATGACTGACTAAACCATTATATGAATCATTCAGTCCCATAAAAAAGTGCACTACATCATTGGAAGATGTAATTTCTTCTAATATCTAGTACGTATCACATTTATATCCATTACAAAAATAACTTGGCTTAGGATCAAGATAGTTTAGTTCATCTATTAACTTCTTTACTTTATTAGAATACAAAGCCACTGAGTCATTACCTTGCACCAAGGAGGCTAACTGTTTCTTTAGGTGAAAAATTTGTGGCTTGTCACTCTCTTTGAATGTCTCTTTGAGCTCCTTCCACAGATCCTTTGTAGTAAGTGTGTATGTGTGTGTGTATATTTAATGTCTGAGAAATCACCATTGAATCCATGAAGCTCTATTGTGTGTATGCATTAGACATGAGATCCTCTAGCTGCTTACATGTGTTATTAATAAAACCAAGTTTGTTCCTAGCTTTTAGTGCGATTCTCATTGATCTTCTAGATGAGATAATTGTTAAGAGTTAAAGGGTTTGAAATAAGCTGGAACCTAGGGTTATCAAATGAATGTACAAAAAATGGATCCTTCCTATAATTTAAATCCAATGTTGTATCAAAACGAGCAAGATGTGAACCAGATCCAACATTTTGATTTTGCTCCATAGCCATTTTCACTTTCAGGGTCAACACTAAGATCAAAATAATGCTTTGATACCATGAAGAAGAAATAAACTAGTTTATTATTGAAGCTTCGTACATATATACAAATGCCCAAAAGATAGAAGAGTAAAATAACATACTAACTATCTAGGGGTAAAAAGGTATGATGGGATATTTTTACATATAAATATTAGGTATTTTGATAATGAAATGATTTATAAAAATTTCCAAGAGTTAATTTCTATTGGGATCTTGAAATCTTAAGATAAAAAGTATTTTGGACCTATAAATTTTGAGTACTTAAAATAAAATATTTTCTTAAGAATGTGAAAATTAAAGTTTGGTTTAGCCCAACATAGTTTCATGCCCAACATATTTTTTTTTATCTTATTTAGATCGGCCTATTGTATATGATGTCAACCCAAATTTGAAAATATAGTTTCACTCCCTTGAAAAGGAAATCTTTCCTATTTCCTAAATTTTTTAAAAAATTAGCACATATTTAAAAAGCCTTTTAGCCAAAGAAAAGAGTGCCAAGTGGTTGGTACAGTAGGTATAAGACACCAAAATGGAAAACTACAAATTTCTCTCTCCTTTGTATAAATATGTAGCTCAAGAAAGAAGATTTAGTTGGGAGAAATATTGAACTTGTGTGCTAAAGAAGTTTTAGCCTTACCAAGGCAAAAGTACATAAGAAAGGCTCCATTCTTTGAAGAATTCAATGGAAAAAATTTACTTATACTTATCATCCCCCAAAACATATATGCCTAGGCATCTGCTTTTCTGAAATGGTGGCTATCTCCTCTGAAATGTTACAAATTATCTCAAGCTTAATTAGTGGAGGGTCCAACATTAATTTCTTACCTTTATAGGTTTCTTGCAACATCTCTTAAACATTTATTGCACACTCCAATAGGCAAAAATTAAAGAAGTTAAATGCTAGTGTATTCTCTATTCAGAAGTGAAGTGGCTGGGGATATTGAAAATATTGAGAGAACATTACCCATCCTTCTAAAGCTTTTTGTCTAAACTTTATTGCTTATTTTCTCTTTGTGAGTTAGTTGGTTGTTAAGTTTTTATTATAACTTAAATTATCTTAATCTCAGTTTTGTTCTATCTAGATTTCTGGTTGAGAACTTAAGATAGAAAGCTGACGATGTGATTAACTTGTTGTTTACAAATTAGATGGTTTTTGGATTTTTCATTTTGAAATACTAAGAGGTGTAAAAGTAATTGTGTTGAGCTTTCATAAGGGTTGCCAAGTGTTTACTGATATAAAAGCAGTAGATGTTGATCCCTTGAGTAAGGTTACCTAAGAGTATTTTTAGTAAATTTCTTAGATTGTGTTTGGTATATGTTCTAGGAGATCTTGTTTAAGTACATAAGGGTATAAAAGCAACGTGTGTTGATCCTTAATAGGGTTTCCAAGTGTATATTGACATAAACATGTTATATGTTAATCTCTTGAGTAAGGTTACCCAAGTATATTTCTAGTGGTTGCCCAAGTTGTGTTAGGATTTTCTAGATTTTTAAGTGTAATACTTAGGGGTGTAAAAACAACGTGTGTTAATCTTTCAAAGGATTGCCAAGTGTATAGTGACATAAAAATGGTGTATGCTAATCCCTTGGAAGAAGGTTACCAGGTTGTATTTTTTGATAATTTCCTAATTTAGTGAATTTCCTTGCTTTATGCTTGAGAAGAGGATGTAAGATCATAGTTTTGATCTGAATCTTTATAAATTTTGTTTGTGGTTCTCTCTGTTCCCCTACCCACCATTAACTTGCAAATATTTTTAAAGTAGTTTCAAAACTTAAGGTTTTTCTCTGTTGAAATTAACTACTTTGAAGATTAACTTAATTTTCAATATACACCTAACCAACAATTTTTTAAATATATGAAAATCATGTTTTCATCAATCCCTCCTTTTTGGTTTATTATCTAGCTAACAAGGTAAAAGCTAACTAATTAATAAAACATAAGCAAAACTAAAAACTACCAAAAACACCAGAAATAAATAACACAAATAAAAAAAATAAACAAATAAGCTATTTCTTCAGGTGGGTGTAAGACCAAAGGTGAATGACAATGGGATAGTGGAAAGGGAAGCGATTTCAATGGGGATAAAGAGTTTGGTGGAAGGTGAAGAAGCTAATGAAATACTCAAAGAAGAGTTCAAGCTTTGAAAGAGGGTGCTGCAAATGTGTTGAAAGACGATGGGTCCTTTACAATAACTCTTGTCTCAATTGGAAGAGAATTTGAGAGCTAGATAGCTGAATCTAATTTCTTAATTTAGATTTTAGCCTATAAAATAAAAATAAACACTTTAGAAAAATTAAGCTACTTCTTCCATCCTAAACGAAAAACGTCTGTACGGGAAATGATTATGTGGTTTATATGACTCCATGTTCAAGTCCATTATCATAAGTTATTAACTAAATATCACTTTGTAAAGCTTTTTAGTAACCACAACATAAGTAATGGAGCTCAAGTGTAGGTGGAGGAGGAGGTGGAAGTGACTTTATGTATATAAAAAAAAGAGTAAATTACATATTTTTCTTTTGAGAGATGTCAAAATTATATTTATATATTTTTTTAATTTTAAAAACTTATATTCTCATTTTTGAAAGATTAAACAACTTATAATTTTATGCATTCTGATTAAAATATCTTTAATGATATTATTAAATTTTTTAAATTATAATTTATAAAAAAATATATCTTAAAAATTATTATTTATTTTAAGTTAAAAATATAAATTTTATTTTATTTTAATTTTTTTAAAAATGATTTTTTATGTTAGTTACATAGATATTTAATTGTATAAATCATAAACATAAAGATATTTTGATTAAAATAAATGAAATTGTAAATTTTTTATCTCTCAAGAAAAGGAAGTGTAATTTTTTAAAACAGAAAAAAATATAATTTTAATATTTCTAAGAAAAAGAGAGTGTAATTTATTAAAAAAGAATATAAGAAAATCATCACTAATGAATTAATGCATATAATTTTATGGTAAAAGGTAAAGTATACGAATATGAGCATGTTGAGGTAAAGTATATGAATATTAGCATGTTGCTGATGAATAAATTAATATAAAGTCATCCTTACCACTAGTATTAATATATCTAAGCATACTAAAATGTACCATGGATTCTTGTTACACATGGCCACCATAATAAAAAAATGAGCATCTATGCAATCCTTTAGTGTATCAACTGAAGAATTGAAACATGAATGAGGGGTTAGGATCAACCTCGTCTTCTTTAAAACCAAACAGTAGTTTCAATCACTCTGCTTCACACTTCATCAGGTTATTGAGTGAGGCTGTTTAATTTTGGCTCTGTTTTTCTTTAACCTTACATCACTTTCATCTCTGCTTTCAGGGTCGCCAACGTGGACAGAAAGTTTCTGCCATAATATTCATCCGAGTACAAGGCCAACTAATCGATCATTCAGACCAAAGTCTCTATGGACAAAACTACTCACATAGCTGTCGTTTCTAGTCCTGGCTTCACCCATCTCGTTCCTATTCTTGAGTTTTCTAAACGACTTCTTCATCTCCATCAACATCTTCATGTTACTTGCATCATTCCGTCACTTGAATCTCCTACAATTGCTTCCAAAGATTACCTTCAAACACTTCCTTTGAATATACACCCTGTTTTTCTTCCTCCAGTTCCCAAAGAAAACGTACCCCAGGATGCTCTTCTTGCAGTCCAAATTCAACTCACAGTCACTCACTCACTACCAAATATACGCGATGAATTGAAGTCCATAAGTTCCAAAAATGGCCTTTTAGCTTTGGTTGTTGATATTTTCGCCCTTGACGCATTAGATTGTGCTGCAGAGTTCAATCTCTTCTCTTATATATACCTCCCTCAAGCTGCCAGGATGTTTTCACTCTACTACTATTCGTTAAGGTTGGATGAGACACTTTCTGAGTTGAGAGATCTACAACAACTCATAGAGATTCCAGGTTTTGGACAAGTTCATCTCAGAGATCTTCCAAACATATTTCACGATCGAAGCAACTTAGGTTACAAGCTATATCTTGAACGTTCCAGAAGATTTCGTCTTGCTGATGGAGTTCTTATTAATAGCTTCCCTGAATTAGAAACTGAGACAATAAGAGCATTACAAGAAGAAATCCAAGGGAAGAAGAAGAAGCCCCAGATTTATATGGTTGGACCCATTATACAAAGTGGGTCAAGCAGTGAGACAAAAGGGTCAGATTATTGTTTAGAATGGTTGAACAATCAATCGCCAAGATCTGTTCTTTATGTTTCATTTGGGAGTGGTGGGACTCTGTCTCAAGAGCAGATCAATGAATTAGCTTTCGGGTTGGAACTAAGTGGAAAAAAATTCTTATGGGTTGTGAGATCCCCAAGTGAAGTTTCCAGTGCTGCTTACTTTAGTGCCTTAAATGAGAACCGTTTAGATTTCTTACCAAAGGGGTTCTTGGAGAGAACTAAGGAGCAAGGTTTGGTTGTTCCTTCATGGGCACCTCAGATTCCAATACTTAAACACAATTCTATTGGTGGGTTTTTAAGTCATTGTGGATGGAATTCCGTACTTGAGAGTATTGTCCATGGTGTGCCATTGATAACATGGCCACTCTTTGCAGAACAGAAAATAAATAGTGTTTTGCTAACCAGAGTTTTGAAGGTTGGTGTAAGACCAATGATGAAGGAGAATGGGATAGTGGAAAGGGAAGAAGTTGCAACAGTTGTAAAAAGTTTGATGGAAGGTGAAGAAAGTAAAGAGATTAACAGAAGAATGGAGGGTTTAAAAGATGCTGCAGCTAATGCAGTGAAGGATGATGGTTGTTCTACGAAAACACTGTCTCATTTCACAGTTAATTTGAAGGCCACATAGATTTGAAAGCCAAAGTGCCAAACAGTTGAAGCTGGTTTGTTTTTCTTAAATTATTTTCCTTTATCTCTGTTTTCACATTAGACGATTATAGTGCGAACATTGAATTTTGATTGAGTTTTGATTTGTACCCCTGTTCTCTAATCTCTGCTCAGGCTTTAAGCCCTAATGAATCAGTTAGATTTTTGCGAAGTCTGAAGTTTAAAAAAATTGAAGAAAAATGAGGTTGTTGTATGGATATATATTTACTTAACCTATTTAATCAGTAAAAACCATTCCCAATATCTTAAATAGATTAATACCAAAGAAAATTTTTGTTTCAAATAGATTAAATGTGCTTTTTAAATTTTTTTAAAGGGAGAGAATCGAGTCCCACTTTAATAAAAAAATGGCGAACATGAGAATGGGAGAGAGGAAAAGATGGAAAGAGAAAGAAAGATATAACATAAAAGAAAGAAGAAGAAAAAGAAAAAAGACGAGAGAGAAAGAGGGAATGAGACAAGGAGGTAAAAAAGGATAGAGAAAAAAGTTAATTTTAAAAGTACGTAGTTAAAAAATAAATTTTTTTATTAATTAAATTATTAGTGAAAAATCAAAACAAAAATTAAATTTTTTAAATTTAATTAATAAACTTTTAATTTTTAAATTTAATTAATAAAATATAATATTAAAATTAGAAAAAGAAGTTAAGATAAAATATTATCAATTAAATTAAAAATTTTCAATTTCAATTTTTATTTCAAAATTTTCAGTATTATTAATTTAATTAATAAAATTTATTTTCTTTTTAAATTAAAATATTTAAATTTAATCAGTAAAAATTGATCTTAAGATTAAAAAATAAGTTAATATTAAAATTTTTAATTAAATTAAAATTTTATTTTAATTTTTTCAATTTTATTAATTTAATTAATAAAATTTCAATTTTTTAATTTAATCCATAAAAGTTGATCTTAAGATTAGGAAAAAAAAGTTAAGATTAAATTTTATTAATTAAATCAAAAAAATAATTTTAAACATTTATTTGGATTTTTTAAATTTAACTAATAAAATTTAAATTTTAATGAATGAAAATTAATTTTAAAATTAAAAAAAACTTAAAATTAAAATTTAAGATCAATATTTATTAATTAAAGTAAAAAATTTATATTAAATTTATATGTCAATATTTCATTTTTATTAATAATTTTTAATTTTGTTTAAATTTCAATTAATAAAATTTGATCATAAAATTAGAAAAAAAATTAAGATAAACTTTTATTAATTAAATTAAAAAAATTTTACTGTTATTTTGATTGTTTCTGTTTTATTAATTTAATTAATAAATTTTTATTTTTAAATTTAATTAAAAAAATTCTTCTTAAAATTAATAAAAGAAATGTTAAGATAAACTTCTTTGGGACTCTCAATCGCCAGATAAAGTTCCATTCAATCATATACGACACACTTTGCTTATCATCTAATATAGTCTTACAAGCCCTATATCCATGCCTAACTTTGTAAATTCCTATTTGATTTCCTTCCCAAATAACTTTGTCGTCAGCATTATGGCGAGAGTTAGGAATCTGTTTGATTTCTATCACATTCCTAGGATCATAAATTTCACGGAGGAGGGCTCTATCCTAAGTTCCATCACTTTTAGTTAATTCACTTACCTTTTGGATCCCCACATTGTTATTGTTTGGTTGAAACCAGAGCTTATTGTTGATGTTGATTGATTTTCCATTGCTCACCTGCCATCTTAATTTGAGTATGATGATATCTTTTTTCGCATATATACCTTTCCGAATCAGAGAAGCTGTACTCGGGCAATGTATGATTTCCCTTTCATCCTTGTCCCAATATTTTGCCTGCATTACTTTACTGATGAAAGTGCGGACAATTCTCTAGATTTTTTTAGCTAGCAATGCTTTGTTCACATCTTCAAAATTTCTAATTCCCAATCCACCTTCATCTGTCGGTTGAAGGCTATCATATGTGATTTATTCTTTTTCCTGTCACTTCCCCACATTCTTTTTCCTATCACTTCCCCACATGAACTTAGCTAGAAGGGAATAACACCTATCGCTTCCAAATAAAATCTCTCTTTCTCTCTCTCTCTCTCTCTCTCACTCAGTAGTTTGATAGGATGATGATGCACTGCCAATGCAACTACACCTAAGGTACTGAACTTATCATAGTCTAGTGCAAAGGTGAGTATCAAGGTCATATTCGACAGGAACGAAAAAGTCCAGAGTTACTACTTATTTTCTATTATTTAGCCTAAAAGTCAATGTGAATGGTTTCTAACTAAACTAGTAATTAATTGCAACATAGTAAATAATCAATGATAATTGGCGAGAAAGGAATTTAAACAAGATAAGAAAAGCAAACCCTAAGGGAACCTGTACTAGTTGGCAAATACACAAAAGATAATGAACTACTGAATTTGATTTTTGCTACCCGTGAATGAATTCTAAATTAAGTTCAACTTCAATGTCATTACAATTGAACTTCTCAAGCCTAATAACTTATCACCGGAAGTTCTTCCTAATGATTGATTTTTAGATCAGCATTATTGTTTTAATTCATTGCTATTAAGCGGCGTAAGATCATTATGCCTTAATCTAGCAATTAATTAACCTTAGTTCTAAGTGAAAATTAACTGTTTCTTGCAATTAGATTTCTAATTCTAGTTAAAATCATTCGATTACTAAAATAAATCTACATAGTATTCCATGCAATGTCTTGTAAAGAAAATCAAACTTTAATTCACAATTGCAAGAAAGGTCACAAAATCAAATTCAATGTTCATACGCTCAAAACAAAAATACCAACATAGTAAAGAAACCCAATGGGTTTAACAAATCTAGCTACCCATGTCCATAGGTACAACAATTAGAAAATCAATTACAAAGAAGAAAGAAAGAAATAAAAACATGTACACCCTTATTCTCTCAAATGGCAGACGTACAACTTTAATCTCCAATCTTCTAATGAATGAAATTCTAATTGCCTCCTAACGTGCTTCCGATCTCTTATTCCAATCTCCAACAAAACTCTAAGGGTCACAAATTAGATGTTTAAGGTCGAAGGTAGTCTCTTATCAATTGTCTTTTAGTGTCCGGAATGTGTCTCTCTATAGCTCTAAGGAAAGTGTAAGATCAAAATCATGGAACTCTTTCTCTTTGTTAGCTTCTCTCTTTTATAGCCAAACTTAAACACGAGTGTTTCACCCTTTACACAGCCATGTGGGAGGTCAACACGACCATTTTCATGAAAAACCCATGCCAATTCCAATGTGGCCATGCCACCTGCAAGGTCGTGTAGAAATGGGTGACACAGCCATTTCGATAATCATTTCTCAACAAGAGCATGTCATAGTGTACCATGGCCGTGTCCAACCGAGATAGCCTTGTTCTAGATGACATGGGCATGCATCAGCCTGTGTTTGACTCTAGAAATTTTCTTTTACTGCCGATGACTTGATAAAACTCTTGAAATACAAAAAGTATACATATTCAGGTGATTTTTTGAATAAAAACATAATATACTCATAAAATAGACAAATATTATTCCTAAAAATATGTGTAAAACAATGAACATCAAATCACCCCACACTTAAGTCTTTGCTTGCCCTTAAGCAAACAAAAACTCAATCATCAAATAAACAGAAAAAGTTCCTCAAAATCCATATCCAGTCTACAATTGACAATACCCAATACATCTCAAGTGAAACCTAATCACAACCTAAATTGTAACATCTCAACATAGGATAGAAATAATATCAATGCATGCACCATTAAACCAATCAATTCAATATCAAATAATTGAGAACCATTGCCTCGCAGGGATCACTTAAATCACTCAAAGTGTATCAAGATAAAGTATAGGTTCCTCAAGAAATTTCACAAGAATTTACCTACCATATGCTTTGTAACATCCGCTCTTAAATTTTGAGAGATGTTTTTTAATTTTAGTTAATTGCTTGTGTATGTTGCATTTATATTATGTTAGATTGCATATAGTTACATGAGTACAAGAATTGGACTAGAAATGAGTGGGAAAATTAACTAGAATGAAGAAAAGGATTAAATTGAAAAGTGAAAAAGTTTAGGTATGACAATCGCAATTTTGGCCAAAAAAATTACTGTAGCTAACAGAATTTTATAATTCTCCCACCAATGGGTTAGGGACAAAATGGAAATTTCCTATATAGTTTGAAATTTACCAATTTAAGGCCAAATGATCAAAAATTGTGAATCCATGCAAGTGTTGGATTGTTATATAAATAGGGGTAGGAGTTAGACTCCTTCATTCCAAAACTCAAATTTCACTTCTAGAGAGAGAGTGTGACCGAGTAGAGAGAAAAATTAAAGGAGCAAGGGGAGAATCTCATTTCTAGCAAGATTTGAAGTTAGAAAAGTGATTAGGAAGGCATATACAGCATTAATCAGCATCCAAATACCATTTAAACACGAATTAAGGTAGCATAATAACTCAATCTCTTTATTTCAGAGTTTACTATTCACATAACTGAAATTTTTGAAATTGAACTTGTTTGAAATAAAAAGGGATTAAAAACTACATTCTTATTGTTTTTAATTACTATTGGGTATTTTTAACTGATTGAAGATACTTGTTTATGCTTAAAATTATTCCTGAAAAATGGGTTTTTCAACTTGAACAAAAATGAGTTTGAATCTTAGATTTGGACAAGATTATATGATGTTTTGGACTATTTTCTTGTGGTAAATGTTGTTGAGAAGTTTATCTTGAGTTTGTCAATTTCAAAATGGGTTTAAAAATAAGTTTTTAGATTGAAACTTTGGGTCAATGGCAAGTCATAAAACAGAGCAAGGCGTAGCAAATGATCGCCACAAAGTCTAGCCGATCATTGTCGTGCTCTTAAGATGCCCATAAACGTATATTATTATTAGCCAAAGGATCCCAAATAGTGATAGAGTTAGGAGGGAGGGATTATAGCCATCTCTTTGCTCTGTCTCTCAAAGAAAATGGAAACAACCTAAGCCAAATAACATTATCGGTAGTTCCATTAATCTTGAAAGTGTCATAGATTTTCAAGAAATTGGTTGTGTAAGCATTAGGGTCCTCACTAGGTATCCCTCCAAATTGTACCGTTTGTTGAATCATCTGGATTACATTTGGCTTGATCTTAAAGTTATTTGCTACTACTAAAGGGTGAGCAATGCATGTCTGTGTCCTTTCTAAGGAAATTCTAGCAAACTCATACATTTTTTGGTTGACCTCATCATTATTATTTTCATGCGCCATCTTATGTGGTGTATTAATAGAGATCTCAATTGGTGCCTCTTTCATGTGTCATAAACGAGACCTCAAACTATTGAGATATCGTTCTGGTTTAGACAGAGGATTTATGAGCTCAGGATCAGAACTCTTGGTTATAAACTACCTGGATCCAACAATAACAAATAACTTAACAACTAGACAATTGAAGAATAAAACAAAAAAAAAACATAGTAAAATAGAGAAACTAACAATTGAAAAAAAAAAGCAAATAAAAATCAACAACAAAATAACAAAACAAATGATAAAAAACAAAAGGACAAAATAAAACTACTAAAAGCTAATAACTAAATGGAACAAAAGAAAAGAAGAAAAGGATAACTAATCCAAAAAAAAAAAAATACAATGCAACAAATAAAAGTAGCTAAAGTAACAAATATCAAATTCACTTTAGTTTTCACATAAAAGTTCCCCGGCAACGACGCCAAAAACTTGATGTGCTACCAATGCAACTAAACCTAAGGCAGTGAACCTATCAATGTAGTCTAATGCAAAGGTGAGTATCAAGGTCGTATCCGACAAGAATGGGAAAGCCCAGAGTTACTACTTATTTTCTGTTATTTAGCCTAAAAGTTAATGTGAGTGGTTTCTAACTAAACTAGTAATTAATTGCAATAGTAAATAATCAATGATAATTGGCGAGAAAGGAATTTAATCAAGACAAGAAAAGAAAATCCAAAGGGAACTTGTATTAGTTGGCAAATACATAAAAGATATTGAACTACTGAATTTGATTTTTGCTACTCGTGAATGAGTTCTAAATTAAGTTCAACTTCACTATCATTACAATTAAACTTCTCAAACCTAAGAACCTATCACCGGGAGTTCTTCCTAATGATTGATTTTTAAATTAGTATTATTGTTTTAATTCATCACTGTTAAGGGGCGTAAGATCATTACGTCTTAATCCGGTAATTAATTAACCTTAGTTTTAAGTGAAAATTAACTATTCCTTGCAATTAGATTTCCAATTCTAGTTAAAATAATTCAATTACTAAAAGAAATCTATATAGTATTCCATACAACATCTTGTAAAGAAAACCAAACTTTAATTCACAATTGCAAGAAAGGTAACAAAATCAAATTCAATGTTCATATGTTTAAAACAAAAATACCAACATAGTAAAGAACCCCAATGGGTTTAACAAATCTAGCTAATCATGTTCATGGGTACAACAACAAGAAAATCAATTAAAAAGAAGAAAGAAAGAAATAAAAACATGTACACCCTTATTCTCTCGAATGGCAGATGCACAACCTCAATCTCCAATCTTTCAGTAAATGAAATTCTTATTGCCTCTTGACGTGCTTTCGATGTCTTTTTCCAATCTCCAATGGAAATCTAAGGGTCACAAATCGGATGTTTAAGGTCGAAGGTAGTCTCCTATCAATCTTCCTTTAATGTCTAAAATTTGTCTCTTTATAGCTCTAAGGAAAGTGTAAGATCAAAATCATGAAACCCCTTCTCTTTGTCAACTTCTATCTTTTATAGCCAAACTCAAACATGGGCATTTCACTCTCTACACGCCCATGTGGGAGGTTAACATGGCCATTTTCATGACAAACAACGGCCGCGTATAAGGCAAACACGGCCATGCCAAGTCCAACGTGGCCATGCCACCCACATGGTCGTGTAGAAATGGGTGACACAACTTTGTCGGCAATCATTTCTTAACACGAGTATGTCGTAGTGTACCACGGCCATGTCCAACTGAGATAGCCGTGTTCTAGATGACATGGGCATACTTTAGCCTGTGTTTGACTCTATAATTTTTCTGCTTCTACTAATGACTTGATAAAACTCCTAAAATGCAAAAACGATATAGATTCAGGTGATTCTTGGAATAAAAACACAATATACTCATAAAATAGACAAATATTATTCCTAAAAATATGTGTAAAACAATGCACATAAGATGATTACCTACATAGAAACTTATCACTGATTACTTATAATCAATACAAAGAACCAATCTATTCATGATTAACTCAAAAGAAACTCAAAATGAGACAACACAAGATCACTGAATCTGATAGGAAAACTATTGAAATAATAAATAAAATCTCAATATCAAAACAAATGAAATACTCAATTAATAATTAAAAATAACAAACTTGTCATACCCAAAATGTGACACAAATGACAAATGAAATGGAGTCGCCACTAAAATTTTATTTTTAAAAGGAAACTTTAGAACAACTTTTTTAAGAAATAATTTGAAAATAGTCTTCAAAAACAAAGACGAGTTCAGAAGGTGATACGCGTGGGGAGGGTGTTAAGCACCCCATATAATCTGCTATCAAAGATGTGCAATTAATTTATACAAGCCTTATTTGCCCCTAACAATCATATGTAAACACAAAATAAAAATATTTGGATGTTGTGACTTGAGTAAGGAAGGTTCCTTAGTGCCTACGTACCCCTTATAAGGATTAAAGTCCACGTAGTTCGAAAGTAAAACTAGTTGTGTGTTAGTCCAATTTTAGAAAGAAAGAAATATGCATTTTACGAAAATACCAAAAGAAAAGTAAATTAAATTTGTGGATTGAATTTTTACTTCTAAAAATCTTTCTTAAACTCACTTCTTTCTCTCTTTGGTTTTACCACTCTTTTTTTATTTCTTAGGTTTTGAGAAAATAATTTGAAGCTAAATGAAATTCTAAGGGAAAGGAAATTGAGAATATTTTTGGAATTTTGAAAAATAAGGTGCCTAAAAAAAGAAGAAAAATTAAATTCCTAATTTTTAGGATAAAATTGGGTTGTTGGAACCCGAATACGAAGCATGCAAGAAAGTATGTAATTCATAATCCATACAAAGTAGAATTTAAATGTGCCATGCAATCCTAACACGTTCTTACGTCCATTTCCACTAACACTGATGAACAGTCACCTATAATGGGACGATCACTTACGCTATAGGGGAAAAGAATTACCGATCACCTTAACTTGGGGTCGATGGCCTTCCTACTCGATGATAAGAATAAGCTCCTAGGACTGCTAATATTAAATATATATCTAAATGAATGAACAATAACATTTAATATTTGATTATAGGCCATAAATAAAAACAAGACAAAAAAAAATTAAAATTAAGATGGAGAGCAAGGTCGTGGTCTCCTCCATCTTTTGATCTACTTTTGGTGCTTAACTCCTTTCAAGGGTTTTGATTTTTCAACACAACTCCCATGTTCCAACAATGGAAAAGAGTCAAGGCAATAGTGTAAGAGAGTAATATAAATTTTTCAAGAAAAACTAACAAAGAAATTATTTATGGAATACTGTTGCTCTAAGAAATTAATTCAATATCCTAAGAAAAATTAATCAAACAATTAATTTCTAAATCTGATAAACGTCAGCATTTCAAGAAATTAATATCAATCATTTTCATCATAAATCAATAGAAAAATTAATTCCTTAATCTAGTGGAGACTCATATGTTAATGAAATAAATCAATATTTTAAGACCAACAAGTCCTAACAATTAATTCATAAATTTGATCAATGTTTGCATTTTAAGAAATTAACATCAAACTCTTTTCATAAGAAATCAATAAAATAATAATAATAATAATTTAATCCATACATCTAATGATATTAATATCTCAAAAAAAATCATTCAATGCTTCAAGAACAAGTTCGAATAATTAATTCTTAAATTTGATCAATGTCAGCATTTTAAGAAATTAACATCAAGTAAGTATTAATATTTCAATAAATTAATTCAGTGCTTCAAGAACAAAATGTCTAAACCATTAAATCCTAAACTAAAATTGTAATAATCTAATTCTCAAATCAATTTAAGCTAACATTCTAGGAAGTTAGTACTTGAAACAAAAAGAAGTAAAGGAGCGATTCACCTACTCTCTCAAATATTTTCCCTAAAGGGCTAATCAAGGATGTTCCTCTTTCATTCACGATGCTTCCCACAATGCTCTTCACAATGCTTTCTCTCTCAAACTCTTACTACTCCCACAAAAGAAATGCCCTTCAACAAAGAAATCTCTTTTACAATGCCAAGAAGCTCTATTCTCTCTCTCTAATGCATGCCTTTACCCTCACAATGCTAAGAAGCCCCCCTATGCATGAAGTCTTAAGGCCTGCAAAGAGAGAGTTGTGAATTTAATTTTTAAATTTAAATTTTTAAATTTTGATTTTGAAATTTAAATGAGATTTTTTTTTGGGAATTTTGGATTTGAGTAGGAGAGGGAATGAAGATGTAGCACCGTGTTTTATAAGGAAAGATTTCATTTTATTTATTTATCATTATTTATTGTTATTTTTATTTATTTATTTATTTATTTATTTTTATTTTTTAATTTCATCTAAAAAGAACCTTTTTAAAATTTGGGTTTGATTTCAAAAGATATTTTATTTTTGAAACTCAATCCTTTATTTTATTATCTCTTATTATTTTTAAAATTGAATTCCAAATATATTTTACTTTTGAAACTCAATCCTTTATTTTATTATCTCTTATTATTTTTTATTTTCATGAAATTTAAATTTTACCTTTTATTAGGATTTCATTATATATCATTTATTCTTTTATTTTGTTATTTTTCCATCACTTATTTATTAAGCTTTAAATTTGAATCTTGGTTATCTTTTGTTTTATCTTTTGCTTTATTTAAGTATTATTTTTATTTTTATTGTATTGTATTTTATTTATTTATTAATTTTTTTGGGACAAAATACAATGTTCTCCAACATATGCTCACAAAAAATGTGAAGCAAAAGGGTTTGAAATTTATCAATCTTTTCTCTGATGAAAAGGAACTTAACATCAAAATGTTATGTGTAACTTGAGTTCTTTTGCTTTTTAGAAAAGTACACTATAGATGAACTATCACAATATATGGTTAGAGGACGTGATATAAAAGTAACAAGATGCATGCTAGATATCAAATTGCTCAACCATGTTGCCTGACAGGTAGCCTCATAATAGCTGATATATTTTGCTTCCATAGTTGAGGTAGCTGTAATAGAATATTTGGCACTTTTTCATGAAATAGCTCCTCTAAGCGATATATTATGCTATCATGACTTTCTTAGAAGCTTTCCAATGGTCATGACCAGGATCACTCCAATATCTGCCAAGTACACTAATTACAAGAGCAATGTTCAGATGTGTACATATCTGAGCATACATAAGACTGCCAAATATAGGAGTATACAAAATTTTATCCATTTCAGTCCTCTCATCATCATTTTGAGGACACTGAGATTTAGATAACCTTTCACCTTTCTAGACAGGTGCAGAAAAAGCAGTACAAGAGTGCATGTTAAATTTCTTTAACACTCTGTCAATGTAACTTGCCTAAGACAAAACCCAAAATACCATGAGATCTATCAAGATGGTTTTGAAAACCTAGAACAAATGAGGCCTTACCTAGATCTTTCATATTAAAGTGGCATGACAACATATATTTTTTCTCATTCAAAAAATTTACTGAGTTACTAGCTAATAGGATGACATTAACATAGAGAACCAAAATTTAAAAATTATTCCCATCAACTTTCTAATAAATACACTAATAAGAGGTAGTTACCTAATCAAATTTCAAGTACTACTGTCTGGAGGCTTGTTTTAGCATTTAAATGGATCTATTTAACTTGCACACAAGATGCTCTTTACCATAATCAACATAACCATCTAGTTGTGTCATGTAAACATTTTTAGACAAGTTCTCATTCAAGAAAGTGGTTGTAACATCCATTTAGTGAAGTTCAAGATCAAATTGTGTAACAAGAGCCATGACTACCTTGAAGGCATCCTTTGTATATACTAGAGAGAATGTCTCTGTATAGTCAATACTCCTTTTGATTGTAGCCTTTAGCTACTAATATGGATTTATACCTTTGAATCTCATCGTTAGCTCTTTGTTTGGTCTTAAAGACCCATTTACAACCAACAAATTTATATCCTTTTAGCAATTTAGTAAGTTTCCATACATGGTTGTGAAATATAGATGCAATCTTATCATACATGGCTTTCAGTCATTTAGAAAATTAAGGCTAATATTACCTCATTATAACTGATAGGATTTGTGCCATCAGTAATATCATATTCACATTTCTATAGACAAAAAACATAATCATCTGGGATTGCAGGGCTACGAATTCTCTGGGATTGTCTCAACTCAATAATTGAACCTTGAAAATCTATAACAAGTGGAGCATTTTAGATGTCATCTAGGTTTTTAGTAATAACACGATCTCTATTAGTACCAGTTACAACAAATGAAGATGGTAAGGCCGATAAAGGCAGAGCATATATTCATCACACAAGTTAATGATTCTTGGCACACTTCTCCCACTATCCAAGTCATCCACAAAATAAATTTCTATGTCAGATTCAATGACTCTTGAAGTGTAATGAGGACAATAGAATCTACAACCCAGCCCCCAGATACAACACAATACTCAATAAAGAAACCATTAATAGTTCTTGAATCTAACTTCTTGAGTTGAGGATTATACTATCTCACTTCTGCTTTACAACCCCACATATGATGTTTCATACTAGGATTTTTAGTATTGAATAATTAACATGAAGTATTTGGCACAAACTTACTAGGACTCTAATTCAAAACATATGCAGTAATTCTCAAAGCATCACCCCTCAATAATTTTGGCAAAAAAGAGTGATTGATCATACTCCTAACCATATCCATTAGTATGTAATTGCATCTTTCAGCAAACTCATTTTGCTAAGGAGTGCTTGGTGTAACAACCGAAAGAATTTTAAAAGATAAAAACCTAATTTTCAACGCTAATTCCAATCAAACAAAGCCTGGCATGAATTTCGAGGATAGTGATTCGAAACAAAAGGTTGTTCGAAGTCAGAAACACGATTAAACGGAAAGAAATGCAACCCAGCGATCAAAAACTGACAAAAGACATTTCGTGCGTCAATTTTACTGACGGAGGCTAAAGCCTTCGCATGGAAATGCATACTAACATCTGGAAGGATGCCGAAACCCTGAAGTACCCTCGGGTAGTCTGGGAAAAGTTAGAATCACCCCCGAAGGCTTTAAATTTCTCGAATTCCCTCCATTTCGCTCAAACCTCTCTCTCTCCTCACCACACTTTCTCTCTCCTCTCTCTCCTCCTTCCTCTACCATGAACTGCCACCACAGCCACCGTGGGCCGCCACCTGGAACACCAATCGACAGCCTTCACCACCCACAACCTTTAGCAACCACCCACGGCCGCCACCGTCGTCAAAAAATGCCACTTTTCTCCTCCACCATGAGAAAACTTCGCCAGCTCAGATCGCCACCGTCCGTCACCGTTGGTCGTCACCGCTCCCACTACCGTGTAGCCTGAGCTGCCAGCTTCCTCCAGTAGCTCACCGAAGTCGAACGGAGGCCGGACGCCCCCGGATCGAGGCAATCTTCGTCTGCCGTGCATGAAACTTTGTGTCTGGAAAACGCCGTCCAAACGGCTGTGAACCGCCGCGCCACCACCATATTCAGACTCCTGGACTTACGGGCTTCACCGTGGTGTAATTTTTGAGGCAAACCGCACCCCTCCGCCTTGCGCCAACGTACACTGCCGTGTCGGAGCTTCTGGACGTGCATAAGGAGAAATCGAGACCACCCCGACATATAATTCCATCATCCGATCACATTGGTAAGGTTCGATTTCCCAAAAAATGATGATATCTGACTGAAATAACTGCCGAACGTAATTAGGCAATAAATTGACCTAGGTATTAGGGTAACCGGACTTAGAATCAAAAAACGGATGACGTGACAAGTCTGAATATTTAATTTAATGTCTAAGAAATTAATTAGGCTTAGAAACCGAGACTACGTGAAGTTCTGAAACGATTTAGAGCGACAGGAGACCAGTTAGGATAATTTACGCTTCTCGAACCCTAGATTTGACCTAGTGGATACCTGATTGATTTAGATAATTTGCATAGATTTACGTGCTGCTTTCGATGAAATAAATTGCATGCCTGTGTGTTAAAAACCCTAATTGCATGTTAGACGTTTTGTTTATCGAGTTTAGATGCCCTTAGGACAGATTTACTTAGGGTTGGGTACTTGATAGCCGGTATGGGACGACCGTTAAGTATCCCTAGTACAGGAAGTTTTTAAACGAGATTGTTTTATCAAATTTAGCCTGTACTGTGTTAGGGATCACGCGATAAATCAAGACGACCCTAAGAAAGGTTTAAGTAGTATAATGGGGGATAGCCTACATGAGGAAACGTTGTAATTTAGGCGTAATACCCTAGAACCCTGAGGAATAACCGACCGTGAGCATGTGAGTTCGAATAGACTGTATGAGGATGAGAATTAGCATATGTGCATATGCTAGGGGATGCCCTAGATGTTGATTCTCACCCGGTCCTTGAGTGAGTGATTGGTGTTACGGATCACACTCACAATATAGGCTTGATTCGGGTGATTGGTGTTACGGATCACACCCAACGATAAGATAGGTATCCTCTCTGGATGATGTGCAATTAGATTACGAATTAGATTTGGTTATAGCGGATTTGTAGCCAACGTGGATTTAGATACACTGGGTATGGGATTTTATTTGATTTTGAGTAATGATTTTAAAAGAAATGGATTTTTATGACTTTGATTATTTGCCGCAATTTCCATGTAACACACCGCTGAGTATTCAGCCAATTTTTGAAGTATATTTGAACTGTAACCAAATTTGAATAATCATCTAATTGCACGTCGTCTAGAGAGAATACCTCTCTTATCGTTGGGTGTGATCCGTAACACCAATCACCTGAATCAAGCCTATATTGTGAGTATGATCCGTAACACCAATCACTCACTCAAGGACCGGGTGAGAATCAACATCTAGGGCGTCCCCTATCATGTGCACATATGCCAATTCTCATCCTCATACAGTCTATTCGAACTCACATGCACGCGGTCGGCTATTCCTTAGGGTTCTAGGGTATTACGCCTAAATCACAACGTTTCCCTGTGTAGGCTATCCCCCCTTATACTCCTTAAACCTTTCTTAGGGTCGTCCTGGTTTAACACGTAATCCCTAACGCAGTACAGGCTAAATCAGGTAAAAACGATATCAATTAAAAACTCCATGTACTCGGGATACTTAACGGCCGTCCCATACCGGCTATCAAGTACCCAACCCTAAGTAAATCCGTCCTAAGGACATCTAAACTCGATAAACAAAGTGTCTAACATGTAATTAGGGTTTTTAGCACACAGGCATGCAATTTATTCCATCGAAAGTAGCACACAAATCTATGCAAATCATCTAAATTAATCAGGTATCCACTAGGTCAAATCTAGGGTTCGGGAAGCGTAAATTATCCTACCTGGTCTCCTGTCGCTCCAATTCGCTTCAGAACTTCACGAAATCTCAGTTTCTGAGCCCAATTAATTTCCTGGACATTAAATTAAATATTCAGACTCGTCACGTCATCTATTTTTCGATCATAAGTCCGGTTACCCTAATACCTAGGTCAATTTATTGCCTAATTAAGTTCGACAGCTATTTCAGTCAGATACCATTAGTTTTTGGGAAATCGGACCTTACCAATGGGATCGGATGATGGAATTCTGTGTCAGGGTGGTCTCAGTTTCTCCCGATGCACGTCCAAAAGCTCTGGCACGGCGGCGTACGGTGGCACACGGCAGAGGGGTGTGGTTTGCCTCAAAAATTACACCACGGTGAAGCCTAAAAGTCCAGGAGTCCGAATATGGCGGTGGCGTGGCAGTTCAAGGCCGTTTGGACGGCATTTTCTGGTCACGAAAGTCGACGCATGGCAGAAGAAGATTGCCCAGATCCGGGCGCGTTTGGCCTCCGTTCAACGTCGGTGAGCTACTGGAGGAAGCTGGCAGCTCAGGCTACACGGTGGTGGGCGCGGTGAGAGTCAATGGTGATGGATGGCGGCAATCTGAGCTGGTGAATTTTTTGCATGGTGGAGGAGAAAAGTGGTGTTTTCCGGCAAAGCTTGCGGCCGTTGGTGGTCGTGGGTGGTTGCTGGAGGTTGTGGGTGGTGAGGGCTGTCGATTGGTATGCTGGGTGGTGGCCCACGGTGGCTGTAGCGGCGGTTCATGGTGGAGGAAGGAGGAAAGAGAAGAGAGAGAAAATATAGTGAGGAGAGAGAGAGGTTTGAGAGAAATGGAGGGAATTCGAGAAATTTAAAGCCTCCGAGGGCGATTCTGACTTTTCCCGGACCACTCGGTGATACTTTAGGGTGTCGAAATCCTTCTAGACATCGTCACGCATTTCCATGCGAAGGTTTTGGCCTCCGTCAGTGAAATTGACGCACGAAATATCTGTTGTCAGTTTTTAATCGCCAGATTGCATTTCTTTCCGTTTAATCGTATTTCTGACTTCGAATAATCTTTTGTTGCAAATCCTCATCCTCGAAATATGTGCCAGCCTCAATTTAAAAGGAATTAAGGTTCAAAGTTTGATTTTCTTCTTTAAAACTCTTTCATTTCGAATCACTATCCTCGCAAATTGTGCCGAGCTTCGTTTGATTGGAATTAGTGTCGAAAATCAGGTTTTATCTTTTTAAAATTCTTTCGGTTGTTACACATATCACTTCACATGTATGTGTGAGATGTTGTATTCAACCTCTCACTAGGTCTTGTGACTCAACCCGGGATCTAACATGGATTCGGCGGTTAACCCACTTATTTTTGACGTAATTGGACACCATTCAACCACCGTTTTGTTCATCTCTTCAAGGGGAGTATTTCTATGATTTCAAAAATGCAAATGTAGTTCAAAAATTATTAACCCAAAATCATTAAATTTTTTGAAACATTCAAACAAAAATATTATGGAATTGGTTCAAAATGGAAACCCTAAGCTGTATTAAACATACATGATAACATCCAACTAATGTGTATATTTGTTTAATATTCAAAATTGGTTTAAAATTCAAATAACTATAATATCACCTAAATAGAATCAACTACTAACAAATATGAAAAATAGTACCAACAAATGAGGTGACATAAAGCAAAAACATTATAATCAAATAAAAAATGCCAATAAGGCTCTGATACCATTTGAAAGGAGATATTGCATAATGTATACATATTTAATCGAGAAACATACCATGTATGATACAAAATTCTAGTCATGTACACAAACACACACACACACACACACACACACACATATATATATAAATGAAGTTTATGAAATGTGTACATGATGAAGATGAAGCATTGGCCATTGGTGAAGATGAGTAAGGGAGAGTTTGCAACCTAGAAGCTATACATTTTGCTCCTTACAGGGTAAAGAGAGAGTAGAGAGTAGTGATGTGGGAATCAGACTAACCGATCTGGCCATCAGAACCTCGACCTAGAGGCTAGACTAGTCCTGTTCAGCCCTTTTGATCATTCTGCATCTGGCCCAGGGCTAAACTGATTTGTCATGGTGGGTCAATGGTGACCCTTTGACCCTCCTCGAATTGGAAATTGATTTTTTTAATTTCATTGAGCCAAATGATGTTGTTTGACATTTAGGGTAAATTTGCCATTCCTTCCTTCCTTCGGTCATAAATATGGATAGGTTCCTTCAATTTTCCATTCGTCTTCCATGGCTCTTCCACGATAGCAACTCTAGTTTGCCATCTTCCATGACAAAAACGTCCGAATTCACAGTGTCACAGCTCATCGTTAGGTCACTGTAATGCTGAAGTTGTGATTTTGAAGTTGATTTCTACCATTAGTCCATTGCTACGTTTCTTTTATTTTTTTCTTGATTTATTATTTTGAAAGGTAATACTAATAGATTTATTTATTTTGATTTACATTTTTGAAGAGTTAGATTGTTTGCTTATTTTGAAGATTTATTGTAGAATAATGATAAATTTTTGTTTTATGTTTAATTCAAAATATTGATATGATGTTGTAGAATAATGAATAACATCTTAGTTATAGAATTTACTGGTTATTATAGTGGTTATTGTAGAATGCTAGTATTTTACTAGTTATTTTGTTATTATAGTGGTTATAATTTAGATTCTTAGTAGGTCATTTTACTTTTACAATTGTTGTTGTTTAATCTAGATTTTGAACAAAGAAAAATGTCATTGGTTCCTATCTAAGAGATAATTGAATCTACAAGGATTTCATTGCCTAAAACAAGTAGTATAAGAGGAAAATTTGATCCAACATGGGGTCATCATAGATTTGTTAATGGCATTGGCACAAAAAAAATATTTGATATGTTTATATTGTGATAAAGTATTCAAGGGGGTGGAATTAATCGATTTAAGCAACATTTGGCTAGAATAAAGGGAGATGTTAAGTCATGTAAAAAGGTTCCAGCTGATGTGCACTTTCAAATGCAAGGAAAAGTGGATGATTTCAATAAGAAAAAAAAGAAAGACATAAGAAGAAAAAGAATAAAGTAACACTTATGAAAGTGAGAGTCAAGAACAAATTATGAGTGATGATATCCATTAATTAGGGAAAAAAGTAAAGAGAAAGGAAAGAGTGGTAGTGGTATAAGTTCTTATTTTATGTCTAGAACAACTCCTTGAGCATAACATACACTTAAAAGTATTTTTCAAGGCAAAGAAGCAAGAGAAAGATGCGATCTTTCTATTTCAAAATGAATTATTAATGCTTGTTTTCCATTTAATGTTGTTACTTCTCCATACTATTAACCAATGATTGATACTATTTCTAGTATGGGTGGTGGATATAACGCTCCTAGAGTTTGGAAACTTTGTGGTTATTTATTGAAAAAAAAAATGGAAGAAGTAAATAATTTTGTCAAGAGCTATTGTCCAATTTGGAAACAAATAGGATGCACTATCATGGTAGATGGGTGGACTAATCAATGTAGAAGAACTTTAACAAACTTTTTAGTTTACTACCCAAAGGGAATTGTAGTTTTGAAATTTGTTGATGCTTCTAAAGCTTCTAAGACAGTTGAATTATTATATAAGCTTCTTCGAGAAATTTTGTTGTATGTTGGGCCTAAAAATGTAGTTCAAATTGTAATTGATAATGCTGCTAATTATGTGGTTGCTGGTAGATTGTTAAATTTTCATCTCTTTATTAATATACTTATTCTACACATTATATCAATTTGATGTTGCAAGACATTGGAAAGTTAGATGAGGTTACTGTGGTTGTAGAGCAGGCTGCAAAAATTAACAAGTTTATTTACAATCATTGCTTTGCTTTGCATTTAATGAGGAAGCATACTAATGGAAGAGAGATACTCATACCAACTCAAACTCGCTTTGCCACTAATTTCATTACATTGCAAAAGCATATTAGCTCAAAAGAATGCTATGAGACTTATGGTAACATCCAGACAATGGACTACCTCAGCTTATGCAATGGACAACAAGGTAAAAATTTGCTTTTTAAGTACACATACAATCATTTGTAACAATAATATGTATAAATGAATGTAGCAGGAATCAATTGAAAAATAAGAATGATGATCTAATTAGTTTTGAAACTTTTTCTGATCATGTTGATTGGATATTAGAGGTAGAACCATTGACCTTAACTATTGAAGAATTGGAAGTAATTAATAGTAAATTTGCAGCTTGTACAACTGAAGAAAAGAAACCTGATTGTGGTTTGTATCTCATAATTGTCATATTACATTTTTATATTACTTGAATATTTGAATTAAAGTTTAAACTTATTTACTATCTCTTACAAAATTAAATTTTGATGAGCTTGTAGAAGATGATGAAGAGGAGGGTGACGTTGAAGGAAATCAAAATAATGATGACAATGAAAATGAATATGCTAACTTGAATAATAGACCATTGTTTGATAGTTTTGGTGTTCCTTTTAGCAAAGCCGATACACAAGATTAGTCATAAATTGTATGTTTGTTTGGATTAATTTTAATTATGAATTGGTATGGCTATTTTGTATTGTTACATTTTGTTTGGGATTTAAGCACGTTTGACTTATGATTAAGTGTATTTGGTTTTTTTTTTTTATAATTTGAAGTATGAAATTATAACTCTATATTTGGAATTTGGTATTTATAGTTTTAAAATTTTCAATTTTCATAATATAAAAATATTTATATATATTTCATTGGACCAACCGATTTTTTAGTGATACGACGGTTGGACTAGTGACCGAGTTGTAATAACCAAAAATGTTTTTAAAAGATAAAATCAAACTTT
Source organism: Senna siamea (assembly GCA_031216115.1). Taxonomy (NCBI): domain Eukaryota; kingdom Viridiplantae; phylum Streptophyta; class Magnoliopsida; order Fabales; family Fabaceae; genus Senna; species Senna siamea. The sequence continues at coordinate 15,705,659 of CM062357.1, forward strand.
TGACACCAATTCCATTTAAACTAAATCGGGCATAGATTTTGAGGCGATGGTTGAACTCGAAAAGCGATCTGAAGTCAGAAACATAATCGAATGAAAAGAAACGCGACCCGGCGATCAGGAACTAATAGATGAAGTTTCTTACTTTGATTTCGCAAACGGAGGCCAAAATCATTGCATAAAAACTCGTGCCAACATATAGAGGGAAGCTGACATCCTAAAGTTTCCCCGGGTGGTCCAGGAAAAGTTGAAATCGACCCCGGAAACTTTAAATTTCTCAAAATCCCTCAATTTCTATCAATTCTCTCTCTCTCCTCACTCTATTTTCTCTCTCCTCTCTCTCCAACTTCCTCCACCGCGCGCCGCCACCGTGAGCCACCACCTGGCATACCAATCGACTCCCTTCGCCACCCTCCACTTCTAGCAGCCACCCACGGCCACCAATGGTCGCCAGAACCGCCGAAAAATGCCATTTTTTTCCTCCATCGCGTGGAAACTTCGCCAGCTGAGATCGCCACCATTAGCCACCGTGGGCTGTCACCGCTACCACCAGCGTGTAGCCTGAGCTGCCAGCTTCCTCCACCAGCTCGCCGATGTTGAACAGAGGTTCGACGCGCTCGGATCGAGGCATTTTCCGTCTGTGTGTGTTATTTTACGTGGCCAGAAAACACCATCCAAACAGCCATGAACCACCGCGCCACCACCATATTCAGACTCCTCGTCTTACGGGCTTCACCGTGGTGTGAATTTCGAGGCCAACCGCACCCATCCGCCGTATGTTGCTGTACGCTACCAGGCGCCTCCGTGCCAGAGAATCTGAATATACAATGGGAGAAATAGAGACCACCCCGGGATAGATTTCCATCATCCGAAAATACTGGTAAGGTCTGATTCCCTAAAAAATAATGAATTTTGATTGAATTAGCTGCCGAACGCGATTAGGAAATAAATTGACCTAGGAATTAGGATAATCAGACTTAGAATCGTAAAACGGATGACGTGACGAGCTTAAATATTTGTGTAAATGTCCAGGGAATTAATTTGTGTTTGAAATCCGGGATTTCATGAAGTTTTGAATTGATTCGGAGCAATAGGAGACCAGGTAGGATGATTTACGCTTCCTGAGTTTTAGATTTGACCTAGTGAATACCTGAACGATTAGATTTAATTGCATGAATTTTTGTGTTACTTTCGATGGACTAAATTGCATGCCTGTGTGCTGGATATCTCAATTGCATGTTAGATGTTTTTTTTATTGAGTTTAGATGCCCTTATGATGGATTTACTTAGGGTTGGGTACTTGATAGCCAGTATGGGACGGCCGTCAAATATCCCGAGTACAGTGAGTTTTTAAATGATATTTTTTTTACCAGATTTAGCCTGTACTGCATTAGGGATCACGCGATAAATCAAGACGACCCTAAGAAAGGTTTAAAGAGTATTAGGGGGGATAACCTTGACGGGGAAACATTGTGATTTAGGCGTAATACCCTAGAACCCTAAGGAATAGCCGACCGTGTGCATGTGAGTTCGAATAGACTGTATGAGGATGAGAATTGGCGTATGTGCACATGCTAGGGGACGCCCTAGATGTTGATTCTCACTTGATCCTTGAGTGAGTGATTGGTGTTACAGATCACACTCACAATATAGGCGAGATTCGGGTGATTGGTGTTACGAATCACACCCAACGATAAGAGATTTAATCTCTCTAGACAACGTGCAATTGGACAATTTTAGATTTGGTCGTAGTGGATTTGTGGCCAACATGGATTAGATACACTGGGTATAGGATTTAACCTGATTTCGATTACTGATTTTCAAAGAAATGAATTGTTATGATTTTGAGTATTTTCCGCGATTTCCATGTGATAAACTGTTTTTTAAAGATAAGGTATTTCACAGATTTTGAACTAATTTTGGGAAGTTATTTTCGGTGCTTGCACCGCTGAGTATTTAGCCAGATTTTGAACTGTATTTTGAATTGTAAATTATTCTACTGGGATTTTATATCTCACCAGGTTGTTTACTCAGATGAACAGGAACAGGGACAGGGACCTAGACGCTAGCTAGACGAGGCAATGGTGATAGCCAGGAGATCATCGTAGTCTAGACTTGAATTTACGATGTATATATATATCTGTATTGTGGATGTCTGTACGGACTAATGTAATTATGCATTATTTCGTTGTTAAATTGGATGTATACTGTTTAATGGATATATTCTGTTGTGTTGATGACTGGTTGTACTATTGGGATATGTCCGAATTACAGAGGAGACTCTGTCGGATTTTCGATAGGGTTTATTGTTGTAAATATATGAAATTAAGTTGGAATATGCATGAATGCCTGATGTGATATATATATGGATGTTAGTTTTCATTCCAGAGTAATTTATGATGAATGTATGTATAGTTAATATAGCTGCATGTGAATTAGGGTTGAACAAAATCTGAATGGACAATGGAATGTCTATTTGGGTTACGCTCAACCAGTAGCGATCTCCTGACATTCCCACATCAGGAATAACGATTTAGAGAAACCCATATGCTTTCGCTAATCAGATAAAGGATTGTGTATGTTGTATTAGAGGGTCGTTACACGAGTGATCTGATCTCTTCATTGGGTCAATGATCGATCTGGGTCTAAAGACTATGATAGAGAGAGCCACTAGGAAGTATAAAAAATGATGAGAGTATATAAATTAGGTTAAAATTTTAGTATGCTTTTGGTGTATCTTGCCCAAAAGGGTAAGTCACCCATATCTTCCAAAATAATGGGGATTCTAGGAATATACCGTTTCAATTAGGATTTAATAAAACATGATTAATTTATAATATTTGATTAATATTAATCCATTAAATTTTAACATTTTTCACCGTACTATTATTCCTTTATGTTGGATGAGACATTTTCTTTTGAGTTCAGAGGCATGCTAGAACCCATTTAGATTCCAAGTTGTGTACAGATTCATGGTAGAAATCTCCCCACTCCATTTTAGGATCAAAGTAGTTTAGCTTACGAGAAATTTCTTGAACACTCTGAAAGATTCTATCTAGCTAAAGGAGTTCTTGTTAACAGCTTCCAAGAATTGGAAGGGTTCTTGGAGAGAAGCACAGAACAAGGTTTAGTTGTTCCTTCATGGGCACCTCAGATTCCAATACTTGAACAAAATTCTATTGGTGGGTTCTTTAGTCACTGGGGATGGAATTCAACCCTTGAAAGTATTATGCATGGTGTGCCATTGATAAAATGGCTACTGTTTGTAGATATATACAAATTACTGAAAGTGAAATATGAATCATTATTACCAAAGCTTCGTACATATATACAACTTCCCAAAGGACAAAAGAGTAAAATAACATGCTAAATATCTAAGGATAAAAAGGTAAAATTCAACAAAGGAATAAAACAAAAACAAAACTAAAAACTACCATAACACCAGAAATAAATAGAACATATTAGAAAAATAAACAAATTAGCTATTTCTTGAGGTGGGTGTAAGACCAAAGGTGAAGGACAATGGGATAGTGGAAAGGGAAGAGATTTGAATGGTGATAAAAGTTTGATGGACGGTGAAGAAGCTAATGAAATAATCAGAAGAGTTCAAGCTTTGAAAGAGGGTGTTGCAAATGTGTTAAAGGACGACGACTCCTCTATGATAACTTTATCTCAGTTTGTAGGGAATTTGAGAGCTAGATAGTCGAATCTAATTTCTTAATTTTGATTTTAGCCTATAAAATAAACACATTTAGAGGAATTAAGCTATTTCTTCCATCCTATACCCATGGCAAAATAGGCACTTTATTTCCTATAAAATGAACACAGAGAATTTACCTCCTAAAAGAAAAATGTCTTTAAGGGAAATGATTATGTGGTTTATATGACTCTATGTACAAGTTCATTATCAAAAGTTATTAACTAAAAATCACTTCGTAAAGCTTTTTAGTAACCACAGCATAGTAATGGAGCTCAGGTGGAAGTGGAAGTGAGTTTATAGAAAAAATAAATTAAATTACATTCTTTCTTTTTGAGATGTCAAAATTATACTCCTATCTTCTTTATTTTAAAATCATATACTCACATTCTTTTAAAAATTCAACAACTTATAATTTTATTTATTTTGATCAAAACATCTTTAATGATACTATTAAATTTTTTTAAAAAATTATAATTAATAAGAATATAGGAAAATTATCACTAATAAATTAATATATATAATTTTGTGGTAAAAGGTAAAATATATGAATATGAGCATGTTGTTGATGAATAAATTAATATAAAGTCATCCTTACCACTAGCATTAATATATCTAAGCATACTAAAATATACCATGGATTCTTGTTATATATGGCCTCCATAATAAAGAAAATGAGCATCTCTGCAATCCTTTGGTATAAAGAGTTGGTGAACTGATGAATTGAAACGGGAGTGAGAGGTTAGGATCAACCGCGTCATCTTTTAAACCAAACAGTACTTTGAAATCACTCTGCTTCATACTTAGGTTATTGAGTAAGGCTGTGTAATTTTGGCTGTTTTTTTTAACCCTACATCACTTTCATCACTGCTTTCGGGGTCGCCAACGTGGACAGAAAGTTTCTGCCATAATATTCATCCGAGTAGAAGGCCTAATCGACCAGACCAAAGTCTATATGGACAAAACTACTCACATAGCCGTCGTTTCTAGTCCTGCCTTCACCCATCTCGTTCCTATTCTTGAGTTTTCTAAACAACTTGTTCATCTCCGTCCACATCTTCATGTTACTTGCATGATTCCCTCACTTGGATCTCCTCCAACTACCTCCAAAGCTTACCTTCAAACACTTCCTTTGAATATACACTCTGTTTTTCTTCCTCCAGTTCCCAGAGAAAACGTACCCCTAGACGCTCTTCTCGCAGTCCAAATTCCACTCACAGTGATTCATTCACTAGCATTTATACGCAATGAATTGAAGTCCCTAAGTTCCAAAAATGTTCTTGTAGCTTTGGTTGTTGATATTTTCGCCCTTGAAACATTAGATTTTGCTGCAGAGTTCAACGTATTCTCTTATATATACCTCCCTCAAGCTGCCATGATGTTTTCACTCTACTTCTATTCCTTAATGTTGGATGACATACTTTCTGAGTTGAGAGATCTAAAACAACTCATAGAGATTCCAGGTTTTTACAAGTCGATCTCAGAGATCTTCCAAACATATTTCACGATCGAAGCGCCTTAGGTTACAAGCTATATCTTGATCGTTCTAGAAGACTTTGTGTCGCTGATGGAGTTCTTGTTAATAGCTTCCCTGAATTAGAAACAGAGACATTAAGAGCATTACAAGAAGAAATCCATGGGAAGAAGAAGCCATAGATTTATATGGTTGGACCCAATATACAAAGTAGGTCAAGCATTGGGACAACAGGGTAGGATTATTGTTTAGAATGGTTGAACAACCAAACACCAAGATCTATTCTTTATGTTTCATTTGGGAGTGGTGGTACTCTGTCTCAAGAGCAGCTCAATGAATCGGCTTTTGGGTTGGAGCTAAGTGGAAAAAAAATTCTTATGGGTTGTTAGAGCCCCAAATAAAGTTCCCAATTTTGCTTACCTAAGTGCCTTAAATGAGAACCTTTTTGACTTCTTACCAAAAGCGTTCTTGGAGAGAACTAAAGAACAAGGTTTGGTTGTTCCTTCATGGGTACCTCAGATTCCAATCCTTAGCCGGAGTTCTATTGGTGTGTTCTTGAGTCATTGTGGATGGAATTCGATCCTTGAGAGTATTGTGCATGGTGTACCTCCGATAACATGGCCACTCTTTGCAGAACAGAATATAAATAGTATTTTCCTAACCAGAGTTTTGAAGATTGGTATAAGATGAGTATAGATGTACAAATTTTGGTAATGCGGAGAAATATAGAGAAAAAAAAATTAAATAAGTCTTAATTTATTTATATCGAGACTTTAATTTATTTTTTTATTATTTATATAAGACAGGTGAACCAGAATGGGATAGTGGAAAGGGAAGAAGTTGCAAAAGTTGTAAAGAGTTTGATGGAAGGTGAAGAATTTAAAGAGATTAACAGAAGGATGGAAGGTTTAAAAGATGCTGCAGCTAATGCAGTGAAGGATGATGCTTGTTCTACGAAAACTGTCTCCTTTCGCAGTTAATTTGAGAGCCAAATTGATTTGAAAGCCAAACAGTTGAAGCAGTTTTATTTTTAAATAATCTCCGTTTTTCTGTTTTTCCATTAGACGGTTATAGGGCTACCGTTGAATCTTGATTGAGCTTTGATTTGTATTCCTGCTCTCTACTCAGGCTTTAAGCCGTATGGAATTAGTTAGATTTTTCAAAGTCCCAAGTTTGGAAAACTTGCAGAAAAATGTGGTTTTTGAATACGTTTGTCCTTGCGTCATTTCTTGATAACATGAGATGGGTCTGCGGTATTTAAGTCTAATATATAGGTCAAAAAGCCGTGAGATGCCTGTCCAACTTTGACTAGTCAAGTTTTGAACAAACAACTATTCTATGCCTTTGTTTGTCACCACCCTAAATATGCATATTTTATCTGCAATTGTTTTAAATATTATAATTCAAAATAATAATTAAGATCATATTTAATATATAAAAGTAAAATCTTTATGAGATCTGAACAGCTAATATGTAATCCATATATCTTGGAATTGGATGTCTTCTCTCAATTGGATTGAATTCCTTAAGAGTTATAGGTTTGAACTTCTGTCAGTTCTTCTCTGGTTTTTCAGGATTCAGGAACCTACACTTACGTGTCAAAGATGCTAAGGAAGAATATTCAAGCAAAACAACCTAATCATGTTAGTTCTATATAAATAAATTCGTGCACCTGTCATCAACAAATAAAACATCAATATCTTACAAAACAAACCCAATTGATTGATCTGAGTTCTGAGCTAATTGAGTTTGAGTTTAATTATTTCCATGGCGAAAACACCTCATATCGCTGTCATTCCCAGTGCTGGTTTCACCCATCTCTTCCCAATAATTGAATTCTCCAAGCGACTGCTTCATCTCCATCCAGATTTTCACGTCACCTGCATCATTCCCATACTTGAATCTCTTCCTCCTTCCTCCAAAGCCTACCTTCAAACTCTTCCTCCAAACATACACTCCATTTTTCTTCCTCCAGTTCACAAAGAAGACATGCCTCAAGGAGTTCATCGTGGAGCCCAAGTTCAACTTACAGTCAATCTCTCACTACCACTTATTCATGACGAATTGAAGTCTTTAAATTCTCGAACTCATCTCGTAGCTGTAGTTACAGATTGTTTTGCCCACGAAGCACTAGATTTTGCAGCACAACACAACATCTTATCCTACATGTATCTCCCATATGCTGCTATGATTTTCTCACTTTACTTCTGTAATTCCACGAAGCCTGACGAGACAGATCATTCTTCAGATTCCATAGAGATTCCAGCTTGTGTACCTGTTCATGGAAGAGAGCTCACAGAATCACTTTATGATCCTCTAGTTCGCAAGCAATTTTTTGAACGTGCCAACAAGTTCCGTTTGATTGATGGTGTTCTTTTGAACAGCTTTCTAGAGTTGGAAACACAGACAATAACGGAGTTACAAGAAGAAATTAAAGGTAATACTAATAATAATAAGCCCCAGATTTATCCGGTAGGACCCATTACACAGGTCGGGTCAAGTGGTGAAGAAAACGGGTCGGACTCAGAGTGTTTAAGATGGTTGAATCATCAAGAAGCTAAATCTGTTCTCTATGTTTCATTTGGGAGTGGTGGGACATTGTCCCAAGAACAGCTCAATGAATTAGCATTTGGGTTGGAACAAAGTGGGCAGAAATTCTTATGGGTTGTGAGACCCCCAAGTAATGATGTTAGTGCTGCTTATCTTGCAACCTTAAACGACAACCCTTTAGATTTCTTACCAAAAGGGTTTTTGGAGAGGACTAAAGATCAAGGTTTGGTTGTTCCTTTATGGGCACCTCAGATTCCAATTCTTAGACACAGTTCAATTGGTGGGTTTTTGAGTCATTGTGGTTGGAATTCAACACTTGAGAGTATTGTACATGGTGTGCCTGTATTGGCATGGCCATTGTTTGCTGAGCAAAAACTAAATGCTGCTTTTTTAACTGATGTTCTAAAAGTGGCATTATGGACAAAAGCTAATCAAAGTGGGATAGTGGAAAGAGAAGAGATAGCTAAGGTTGTAAGAAGGTTCATGGAAGGTGATGAAGGCAAAGAGGTTCGCAAGAGAATGCAAGACTTGAAGGATGCTGCTGCTAATGCATTAGAAGATGATGGGTCTTCTAGGAAGACTTTGTCTCAGTTTGCCATGAATTTGAGAGCTAGAGCTTAAGAAAATTAATTGAATGTTATTTTGAAATTTGTACTAGTGAAAATATTAGATTTTGGATCTTCTATAGTTTAAAATTGATACATTTCTCTGTAATAAAAGAGAGATAGAAATAAAAGACTTATATTAATAGAGACTCATCATGAATGGATTAAGAATCAAATTTTTTTATTTTTATCTCTCTTCTACTGCAGAAAAATGCACAAAAGTCTAGAAAATCCAAATCCAAAATATTGAGAAGGAAGGTTTCTTGAGTGTTTTATAGTATTGTTTAATTGGAAAATATGTTGATGTATTGAATGGTGAAATGTTAGTAGTTATAAAGGGGATTCTATCCTCTTTTTTTTTTTTTGAAATTTTGTGAACTTAAAATTATAAGCTTATATATATATATATATATGGGAATTAAGAGTTATCTTTTTTTTTTTTTTGTGATAGTCATGAACCTAGTTTTTGGTCGGAACAAGTATTCACAATTCACTTTCACAAGCTTTCATAAAAATGGGTGTACTTAGATTTTAAAGTATGTGAATTTTTCAAACTTGCAAGAATATTGAAATTTTATATAGAATCACAAAAATGAAACATTAATTTACATATTTGTCTAATTTTCATACACAAAAATTTTGATCCATACTCAAATAGGAAATAAATGGAGAAACTCGTCTCTCATTGTTATAAAGATTCCACTGTAAATTTAGATTTCAAGAAATGATTTATTAAGTTTAAAAACACGTGAAAAGTGAATAACTAGAAAAATTCAAGGATTTTATTCTTTTGAAACCATGAAAACTGTATTATGAAATGCTATCTACTTTATAGAGGGTCTTGCTATTCAGCCTGCTCAAACCTAAATTAATTTCAATGATACATTTTTTTTCATGTTAATTAATTATTTGAGATGTTTGGTATAACTTCGAAAAAAACTAAGATTTTCTATCCAGTAAGCAAAGAAATTTACTTGTCTGCTATGGAAAAAAAAAACTAAAAATTAGATCTTTTCCTTTGAAGTAATTGGTCTTGGTTCATAGCATATGTTTAAGATTTGGCTAAATTGTTGAAAATTCCTGAACTAAATAGGTCATATTTTTAGATAGTTTTTTAACTATAAAATTTAACCTACAACCTCTAATTAATTTTGTAATCTATGAAAAAAAAATATCTTTAGTCTTCATTAATCTTTTCATCCAAAATTTTAATGAAATAATATCAAGTAAGCAAACTCAAGCTATATACCAAAATATAGAAAATCTTCATAAATTTTAAGTGTTGATCAAAACTCTTATAAACTTTTAATCATGTATAAAAAATCTCCTGAACTTTTTGGTCATGTGCATCAAAATTTTTTCAAATAATTTGATGTATCTACCTTTTATTAGTATTTGAATGGAAAAGTTAAATGAGATAATTTTTTACATAGATTACAAAATTTTAAAAAATTTCAAGTTATTTTTTATAAATTCCAAGTTAAATGAGTCATGTGTATTTTAATCTTTAACATTTTGTATAGAATGAAAGTCCTAATTGCTAGAGGGAGACGTATGTCATCTCAACAAATTAATCTGTGTGAGGAGTAATTCTGCAAATGAGGATTGCAATCTGTAAAAGAAAGAAAGGCATTAAAGTACTTGAGAAGCTAGCAATGACAATGGGAGAGGAAGAATAGCAAGAGATCAACCAAGAGGTAGTTCAATCGAATGATGAGAGAGGAAGAACATCAAGAGACTAATCAAGAGCATAACATAACAATTTCCAGCCAGATCGAATTTCACTGTATTTTATCTAACTTTTCAAAAAGCTTGTCTCATTAATTTTGGGATCTTTAATATTGAAACTTCTTCAACAAGTTTTTCATCAAGTTTAAAGGTGAGAAAGGAAGACAGAATCAGAACAGAGCCTACAGATGGCCTCTACCTGTCAGAAACAAAGAAGACTACCATTACCTCACTATGGAATGATGCACTTATTATTTGCCTATAAGGTTTGGTGCTTAGAAAGAAATGCTAAAAGAGAAACTTAAGAGAATTTGGAAGCTTCGACAAGAACCATACTGGAGATTGACCAAGGTTTATACGTAATTAGTTTTAAAATACCAGAAAATCAATGGAGAACTCTCATTCATGGAATTAGTGTTATAAATGGTCATTTCCTATCAGTACATAAATAGGAGGAACGCTTCACCTCCTATTTAGTATGCATTTTGAATACTATTTTATGCTAGTTTCTACTATTGTTTATTGGTTTACACTCTGGTTTTAGAAACTGATTCCAGCATTACAGGAGGTGATGTCAAGCGTGAACCACTGATTATATGTTAGACACTTGTGGTTCAATTTCCATAAGTAATGGAAGAATTCCGACTTGTATGCCCTTCTTTGGAAGTCCGCAAAAGCAAAAACAATGTCAAAGTTTAATGAATATATGGAGCACATGAGGAGGAAGTGTGGTCTATCTTGGGTGTATCTAAAGAAGTTCCCACCTCAATCTTGGACCCGAGCTACCTTTAGTGGGTATTCGAAGAATGACACAATATTAAAAACCCTTATGAGTAGTTCAACTTAGTGATAGTGATAGTGAATTATAAGAGTAAGCCTATAATTACATTAGCCAAGGAGATCAAGATGTGCTTAGTTCTAAAAATGAATACCAATAGAACAAAGTGTAATTCTCATGCAAGACCAATTTGTCCAAAAGCATAAAGTAAGTTAGAGAAAGCAAAAAGGGATAGCTTGAAATGGACACCATATTGGGCTAGTGATTTGGAAGGATATAAGTTTGAAGTTAAGCGTAGGCCCTTAAAGGTTGCAATTAACTTGGGTGCATCATCTTACTCTTGCAATATTTGGGATAGTTTTGGAATTGCATGTGAATATGCAATTTCTTACTTGGCTTATAATAACTTGAGGACTAAAGATTATGTGCATCCTTACTACTATGTGGAGACTTGGAAAAAAATGTATGAACCATGCATTCATCCCATTGGAAGCTAAGAATATTGGAACAAGATTAAGTTACCCCTAATTAACCCCCCCATCATTTAAGAAGCCTGATGGTTGACAAAAAAAATAGAGAAATAAAGACTCAGATAAGGCACAAAATCCCTACAAGAAGAAAAAATATGGGAATGTTTTATGTTCTAAGTATGGTGGTAGTGGGCACAATTCTAGAACTTGTAAAAAATTCACACCAAGACTCTACATCAGTTGAGTGCCCCAATATGATAAAGGAACCACAATTAATAAATTTAGTTACTAATCTTTTTACTCTAAACATAATGGTATATCATATGCATAAAAAGTCATTGCAAGACATAATTGGAGGACAATATTCATATGCAGGACAAGGTTCACAATCAACTAAGGCACCACAGGTAACAATCTACACTTGATGTCGTAGTTGAATATTCTACTTGATTAAGTGGTTTGAATATGATTTTATGAATTGTAATGTAGATCAGGAATCTTCCGAGGCCTCAAAGGCAAATAAATTCTCCAAGGCCTTTCATTCTCCATGATAATTCATTGTTCCTCGACCACTGAATCTTCCAAGGCCTCAAATATTTCCTTTTGAAGTGAGTCATTTCTTTTCACCTGTGGTGAGGGCACCACCAGTAAGACCAAATATTAGGCCATGCCAAGCTGAAGCTAGTAAAGAGACACTTATGGTAGCTAGCGTAGCAACACCAGTAAAATTTTAACAATTTATTAGCTCACAAGAATCAACATTTAATTCTCAAGCTCCAACAAACTCAAGGACACTAGACTAGGACACATTTAGCTTAATCATGTCTTTTGTTTTTGGATAGGTATTTTGATTATGCAAAATATTTGTTCAAGATGTATTTTGATTGTGTAAATATGCTTTTGGCCATATGTTAGCAATGGATCTACACTTTGTACATTGCCAAAAGTATTTTGCAGAGGGCACCTATCAATATAATGTTAAAATATATTTTCATTGCCATTCATTGTGTAAGAAATACCATATTGTTATTATATTTATCTTGATTAGGTAAATTTGAATAAAGTAAATTCAAAAGTAAACTATACAAAATCATATTACATTGCTTTTAATTAGGTACTTTCAAAATATATTACACAAAAATTAACTTAATAGAAATTCTTAAACTTCCACTTTACTATTACATTCATTGTGTAAGAAATATCACCTTGCTATTACATTGCTCTTGTTTAGGTGAATTTGAATAAAGTAAATTAAAAATTAAACATTCCAAAATTATACTACAACTCTTAGTTAGGTACTTTCGAAAGTTCTTACAACTTTAATCGTCAAAGTCAAAGGGAACAAAATATATTGCACACCTAAATACATTACCTAAATAGAAATTCTTAAACTTCCACACCCAAAATACAAATTCCTAAACTTGCACACCTAAATACAAATTCAATATGTAAAAGTATAGCAACAATGGAAACCAAAATGCCAACAATAAAACTTCAATATCTTCATTTGACGCTTTAACTCAAACAACTTTCTCCTCATTTTGATGAAAGGCATTTTATCTTATGGTAGTGGTGGCTCTTGGTTAGCTTCACAAGAGATGTCCTCGTTTACCCATTTGAAGAATCCACATGTTACAAGTTTTGTCCTGCATAATTTGAAATTTATTAAGAAAAGGAACAATATAACATTGATAATATCAAAGGGGCAACTATGTGATTGGACAACACATCAATAGTAAATATTGAAATTTCTTTTTCTTTTATTTTTGTTTTTCACTTTATTTAATAGAATGGAACACTCACATAAGAGAAGGCATGAGGGCTATAACGCCCCTATCTAGTATTACAATTCCTCTGATACAACCAGATATGTTTGGTACATTATTCTTATCCTTTTATTTAATTAATGTCTGAGCAATTATACCATTCATTTATATTAAGCGGATTAGGTTCGGGTCTTTTGCTGAGCTTAAAAACTTACATGTACAGTGAAATAAAGAAATACTATACTACACAGTAAAAATATAGACTTTCATGTAATTCAAATAGTACAAGTCTAATAATGTCCATTACATGCTGTTAAATATGTCCCCGGATATGTGAAGTGCCTGTCCCTCAGAAGTCAGGAGACAAAAAGTTTGTCACTCAGACTCCCGTATAAATGAAGGATAGACCGGTCCTTCACATATCCATTTTCCCTGTATAGCTATATACATCTTATGTATACAGTCAAAATAATTGTCCTATTATAAATCAAATATATCTAGGACCCAAAATAGGTGTTACAAAAAATCTTACTTAATCAAAAAGAACTGCTACCTCGCGGCCCTGTTATGCATCTGTATCTGATACATATTAGTACATGGATGAGAAACACAAGTTTTCCAGTAGCTTAACAATTCAGGGTTTAAAAATCAACTAATATGTATCAGGATGCAAGCACCAAAACATTTAATCTACATTCTTGATATTAAAACATAATGTTATTCATAACTATAAACAGGCAAGCATTGCATGATAAATTTAGAGGGCAATAGAAAATCAGATGACCTTTTTTCAAGTGACATATATTATCATAAAATCACATGGGTTATTGCAGAATTAAACAGAGTGCTTATGCATTAAATTCTTACTCTTACCTTTATGGATTAATTACATGCTCTGGGGTGTTACGGGGCTACTAAGCTACCTTTATGAGATTACTGTGGACACTAGGTCACGGGTATGGAGCACCTTCAGCCACACTTCTCTAGGTCCCTTGTGTGGAGTACCTTCAGCCACACCTTGTAAATCGTGGACACTCGGTCACGTATATAGATTAGTTGCAAGCACTAGGTCATGGGCATGGAGCACCTTTGGCCACACCTCGCTAAGCCGCCCACATGGAGTACCTTCGGCCACACCTCGTAAATCATGGACACTCGGCCATGTGTACAGAGTTATCGTGAGCGTCAGGTCACGGGTGTGGAGCACCTTCGGTCACACCTCACTAGGTCATTCGTGTAGAACACCTTTGGCCGCACCTCGTAAATCATGGACACTCGGCCACGTATATAGATTCATCGTGAACTCTAGGTCATGGGCATGAAGCACCTTCGACCACGCCTCCCTAGGTCACCCGTGTGGAGCACCTTTGGCCACACCTAGTAATTCGTGAATCTTTCTTTTTTTTTCCTACGTTAGTGCCTTTCCTTTTTCTATTGGCACACATTACCTTTTTGTCATATTTATTTATGACCAATTTTGTCTAAATCCATCTAATTCTCCATTTTTAATAATATGTTCAATTATTAAACCTTACTAATTTTTCAGGGGAGAATTTCCGTGATTTTGGCCTAAGAAAAATTCAAGAGAATTTCATATTTTATCATTTAAATTTTTCTCTTTCCATTCTTTAAATCATATTAATGAAATGGGGTAATTTCCTTTTCCATAACAATAATGTTTATCATTATTAACCATAATTTTTCCCTAACATCATTATTCAACATTACTAACCATAATTTTTCACAACAATAGTCATCATTTTCTAGCCATAAATTTTTCATAATAATGTTCATCATTAATTGCTCATAATTTTCCATAACACCATTATTCCTCATTGCTAAGCATGATTTTTCCATGACAACATTCACCATTAATTTAGCCATAATTTTTTCCTATCAATGGTCATAATTATTAGTCTTAAATTATTAATATCAATATTTCTCATGAATCTAGTCAAACATTTTCCCGTAATAATGTTTATCATTAATTAGCCTAAAATTTTTTCCAATAATATTCATAATTAATTTAATCATAAAGTTTGACCATAAGTTTTCTCATATCAACTTGGGTTAGAGTTTCCTTTCTTTAAACATATTCTCTTTACTACAATAATTTTTATTATGGAAATCACAAGTCTATTCCCATACTAGGAGTCATAAACTAAACAACACATGCCATTACCATGCTCACTTGTTCTAGGCTCTTTCATGATTTAAGAAAACAACATTATTACTTTTTAAGCATTAATTCCCTCATGTGTTTATCATGCAAGCTAGTCAAAGGTCACTCTTCTATCAAGAATGTAAGTAAATATTCATGTTCCATGGAAGCAAAATGCACACTAGATCAAAACTAGAATTAAAGAATTCTTAACCTACCTTGAAGATGACTAGGATGCTTAGCTCCCCTTCCTTTGACTTCTTTCTTGCTTCTTCCTTCTTTGATCTCTTAATTCTTTCCCTCTTCTAAGCCTTGGTGTTACACTCGCTCACGTTCCCTCTCCTTTTTTTTTCTCCTCTTCCTCTCTTTTCACGTGTGGTTATGTGTAAGTTGTATGGAAAATGAGCTTTCAACCTCTCTTTTGTTTCTTCCTTTTCACGTGAACCTTATTTTTCCCATGTGGCTCTCTTTCCTTTTCCACAATTCATGTCACCCTCACCTACACACACAGCTACACGGTTGGCTTCCCTCTTTGCTTGCAATTTGGTGATCCCTTCTCTTGTACGTTAGCCTCCTCCCACAAGCAACTTCATTTGTAAAAAAAATTCTGCACTCTTGCTTTCTTTTTACTCCACCAATGGGCACATGGTATACATATATGTTCAATATTAATAGATACTCAATTGTGGCATCCCTTCTTTCAATTGCACGTGTATCCTCTTTCTTGATTAGAAATTTTGATTAATTCATGCTGTCATTTTTTTGCAAGAAAATTCTACACCCTATTTATTTATATATATAAATATTTTTTCTTGCACTAAGTGCACTTGCAAGTACATTTTTCCTTTGTTTGCAATCTTGGTAATTCTTTTCCTTGCAAGTTTAGGTTATCTACTCTCACAATCAACTAAATTCATATGTTGCATAAAAATTTTTGCACCTTTTTTCTTCTTTTGTTAACCATAATTTTCTACTTCACGTGTGCTTTTCATGTGCAACAATCCAATAAAAAAAATTCTACACTTATTGTCTTCTTTTCCTAACCTTAATTTCCTATTTCACGTGTGCTTTTCTTGTGCAACAATCCAATAAAATATTTTGCACCTATTGTCTTCTTGTTGCATACACACACACACACACACACACATATATATATAAAATCAATTTATGTTCTCTTTCCTATTGTTCTTTGGTCCCACTCAAGGCACATGTGTTGCCTTTCTTTTCCTAGTGCACGTGAAACCCACACACACATTTTTTTTTTTTGTGTGTTTCATCCTTCTCTCCTTTCCACTTGACGTGAGACTTGGAGTTTGCATGCATGAAAATATAATTTCCATTCCCTTCTTTCATGTAGGATACATGCAAGGTATACACATGCATATATTAAAATTGTTGCATCCTATATTGCTTCTCTCTTGGTACATAGGCTAGGTAACTCAAAAGAAAAATAAAGAATTAAATTAAGCACCTAGTTTTCATGCAAGCTTACCTTTTAATATAACCATTTTGGGCCAATTAAATTAAGCAAGCAAAAATTGCCCCTCCTTAAGCTAATTCATCTAATTAATTATGAAGCAAGCAATTCATACTAATCATTAAATAACACCATTAATTACATCTATTTAATTAAAGAACATTAATTTAGACTAATTAAATTATGAGATGTTACAAGAGCTATATTACAAACTATAGTAGTATTCACCTTGTATAATGGGCACCTTAGAAATTGACGCCCATAGTGTGCTTCGGTTCTTGCTATCAACAATAGCATCCTTCCTCCACAATCACAAAAATGTGTGCTTTGCGATACAGAAAAAATTCCATTGACTTTAGATCGATGAGATTGCTGATATTCATTGTGCTTATCATCTTTTTCACAATTGCAACTCATGGAGTCATTCCCTTTCACCCCTAACCAAAAATTTTTGTATCCTAGATGCAAAAGAAGATGAAGATTGAAGAAAAATTTGTGAACCCTAAATGCATAAAGAAGAATATGAAACTCTTGTGCCACTAAAGCTCTCGGTTCTAATTCAATTAAATCACATTGCAATTTTTTTTTGTTTAATGTATTGCTTAGTTGGAGTTCACATGGAGCTACGTAGTATTTTTTTTTTTTTTTTTTTACCTAAGTAAGCTGATTGGGCATATAAGAAAGCACTTAATGGCCCACGTCACTTGAGCTTTTAAATGGTTAACGGTTCAGGGACTAACAAATTGACTGTAACAATCTTTTAGGAATCAAAATTTTTATCATGATCTTTTAGAGACTAAATCATAATTTAGCCTATCTTTCAACAAAAAATATGAATTTACTCTTTCTTGATAATATAATCTTAATTGATGAGTCACAAAAGTAACTAGTCATATGCACAACTTTCTTTTGACTAGTCAACTTTTTTATTATTGAATAGTCAATTAAATCAAACAAAGCGACATGACTTTCCCTTACAATCAATCCACAAGTTTTTTGGAAATACTCCTACCTTATTAATATATTAATTAATAAAATAAAATTATTTATTTTAATTTTAATTTTTATGTAAATTTATTAATTTAAAATTAAAATAATTAAATAAATATTATATGTCAATATATAAATAATATCATAAAATTTATAAATTTAGAAATTTCTAATGTCAACGGGCTTTTGCATGTTTACATCCAGTTATAGCCACATATATTTCATTGTCAACTACAAATAATAATAATAATAATAATATTCAGTTTCTTCTATAGAAAAAAAAATTTAGTTATTAAGTTTCTTAATTAAAAAAATATATGTAAGCCGATTTTAACAATTCATCTTTTTTATAATTATATAGTTTTAAAATTTTTTCTACATATTTTATTTTTAGGAGAAATTACACATACTGACCCTAAAATTTATTTTCAATTGCAATCTCCTCCTTAATTCAACAATAAATAATTTATCGTCTAATTTATTAATCTATTGACAAATCTTCCTAATTATTAACAAAGTTAAAATTTATTAGTATCTTTAAATTTTAAGTCTTCATATAAATTTTACATATTTATTAAGTAATTTTAAATGACATAATTACTCATATCATTATTGAATTTTCATAAAAAATTATACCTAAATCTCATACTCCTCTAGTCCTTTATATTATTTTATTTCTAAAAGATTTGGTAGATTTTAAAATTTGTACCACATTATCCATAAAATAGTTAATTATATTTAATGATATTTTTTATTGTTACACATCAAGTAACACTATAATAGAATATTTATCATAAAAAAATTATGACTAAATATAATTATTAACTATTGTATAAGAATGATATGATGCATATATTATATTTAAAAATCTTTGTTTGTGCAAAATGGATTAAGATAGTAATTAACAAGTTTGCTTCAAATTGTTAAAGTGCAAACACTTTGACCAAATCATCATCTTTTTCTTTCCGCTCAAGAAAATCCACTGACTATCCATGTTAGAAGCCAAATTCAATCAGAAAACATTGCACCTATGAACTATCCTCTAAAAGTTCACAATATAAATATTTTAAAAGGCCGACATATATAGGAACTTAATATTATAATGTAGAACACTCGTGACGTGATTACTTACATCAGTACATGGTCCCCATCACATGTATGGCTTATCTTTCTGTTGCCATATTCAATGACGTGTCACTTCTTTCTACCGTATAAATCACTTACCAATCTCTCCATATGGACCCATCATTCTTCAACTCAGACACGGAAACAACTAATTTTCTCTATTATTGATCACACTGAAAGAAAATAGAACTCGTAGCTCATCATTAATTTCCATGGAGAAAAAAACTCACATAGCCCTTGTTACTACTAGTCCTGGCTTTAGCCATTTGGTTCCTATTGTTGAATTCGCCAAGCGATTCATTCATCTCCACCCTGACTTTCAGGAGACAGTGACCAAAAAGAACCATCAATATGAAAACCAACATTTAAAAGTCCCAGTGACTCTATTCTGTTTATGGGCAGCTTCCATGATTACAATTGAGCCAGTTTTGTCGGTAGGCATGCTGGAAAGGAAACAAACCTTGGAGCTCTATTTTCAGTCTGGGTGTATGGCCTGCTTTCTCTTTGATTTAGTAACAACAAGCATTCTTGTAGAGCAATGCAATTTCTCAAATTATACCCCCTACTTTCATATTCTACTTTGAATAATTTGTCCTCCAACACTTCCATATCCTTTCAGTATTTGTTCTATACTGTTTCTTCACCAACTCAAATTCTCAAGCACGCAGTCCATCTATATCTCAAAACGAGTTATGAAGGCCAGATGCCCTCAAAAACCCTTGTATGTGCTTAAATTTTTCAAACAGATTGGATTTTCTGAAACGCAGATTCAATCTATGATTAGTCAAAAACCCCAAATTCTGTTTGCAGATATCAATAAAACTCTGAAGCCCAAAATTGAGTTCTTTCAGCAACTGGGTTTTGAGGTTCAGAGTAGCACAAGTTTCTTTCCAAGATTGCAACTATTTTGACTCGTAGTTTGCATAAAACATTGGTCCCCTCTGTAGAGGCTGTTAGGAAACTTGCTTACAATGAAAAGTTTTCATTCAAGTGTTGCACAGGACTGGCCGGATACTCCCAAAGTGGAAAAAGTTTTTGTGCAATGTCGCCTTCTTGAGAGCTGTGGTATTGTGGGGTCTCCGCTTTCAATGTTGCTCAAAGAACAGTCTTGGCTTTTCATTGGATCAGAGTATTTGCTCAGAAACCTTGTTTCACGAGCTGTAAACATGGGTTTTGACGTAAATTCAAGAATGTTGGTCCATGCGCTCAGCACATTGAGTTGTTCGAGCATCAAAACATTTGAAAGGTAGTTGGAGTTGATTCACAGTTATGGGTTTTCCAGAGATGAGAGCAGGCAAATGTTTAGAAGAGCTCCTCTTTTGCTTAGAACATCTGAGAAGAAACTAAAGGTTGGAATTGAAGTCTTCCTTCATACAATTATGCTGTCTAAGTCAGTGTTGGTTCATAGACCTCAAATTTTGATTTATAGCATAGAGGATAGGGTGATTCCTCGATACAAGGTTTTGCAGCTGCTAATATAAAAAAACATACTTAAGAAGCATCCAAGTTTTATTACAATATTAGAATTGCCGGAGGAGAAATTCTTAGAGGAGTATATTTTACAGTTTAGAAATACTGCAGAGGCTTTGTTGGTGGCATACAGGGGTTACTATGTGGAAGCTGCTTCTACATCATAATCATCAAGAAGTTTTGTTTCACGTTTTCTGTTATTAAAATTAAGTTTAATAATATATATTTTTTAAATATGTTTTGATTGACAAGAATGAATTGAATTGGACTGAGAATGATAGAAAAAAATAATAAATTTAGGTACACTTAATAATGTCAGAATTTTAACAGTAAATGTTGTATGCGGTAAAATTGACTGACGAACTACTTAGTTGTACAAACAGTATAAAAATAGCTATAGTAAATGTTTTATGAGTATTTATGTTCCAGTATGCTCATTCATCTATGTACGTGCGTAAGATACGTATTGAGTACATATATATTAAGTAGAGGGCAAGTGGTTCTTCGAGCCACTTAACATGTATAGAATTATTATATTATATTAATAGGTATAGGAATATTTGTTTTTTTTATAATAAGATAGAAATAAAAAAAATAAAAAATTTACATTGACAGAAATTTATTATGAATAAATTAAGAATTAATTTCTTTTTATCTCTCTTACTACAAAAAAAATATATTAATTTTTAATTACAGAAGATCTAAACTCAGAACATTCTACAAGATCTACAATAAATATGATTAAGAAAGCATCCACAATTATATATAAAGAACTAATAATGCTTATGAGGACTCACTGTTGTTATTGTTTGCTTCTTGCTAGTGGTTTGGTTTGATTCTCCTTAGACTTGGCAAAATAATTTATGACCCAAATAAATCTCTCAACTCAACTATAATTATAATTCACTTGAACCTAATTATTTTGACTCATGGATTAATGTTGGTTGGGTTATATATTGACCTTATTTATTGAGGGTTGATTGGGTCAACCCAAAGTTAACTATTTGATTTAAAGAAATTCAGCTATGCCCTCAAAGAAATAAAATACTCCATAATTTGGATTTTATTTGTCTTTTTGAACCTCGTTCTAGTGGAACTAAAGCTGGGAATATCATTAAAAATCTGGAGTTTAAAAACTACATTATTAGTGAAGTTCATGGTTACTCTGGGGGGTTTGGATTATGTGTAATAACGATTATAAAGTAAATTGTTTGCACAACAATAATCAATTCATCCAAATTGAAATGCAAGATGACCCTAATAATATTTGGAGTATTATTGCTATGTATGCTAGTCCTCACGATTACAATAGAAGTCTTTAGCCAACCATTGAAAATATTTGCAACATGTATACTTATCCTATCCTTGTTGCAGGTGATTTTAACAAAATAGCTTCCCCTAATGAACAAAAGGGAGTAACCCCAAATATTTTGAGATGTCAAAACTTTAATTGGTGGATCAATAACTGCAATCTTATGGAAGTAGAAACAAGTGGCCCTCGCTTCACATGGGTGGGAGCTTAGAGAATAGGTTATGACAGAATTTTCAAAAAGTTAGACACAGCTCTATGCTCTACTAGAAGGAGAGCAAAATTCCCTAATGCCTAAGCTTAGGTGCTCACCCGTATCAATTTTAACCACCACCCAATCTTGATTAACATAAAGGAGAAAGAGGGTAACCTCAGGAAGAGACCTTTTTGTTTGGAAGCCTATTGGTTGAATCATAATGACTTTGGAAATTTCATAAAAATAAACTGGGATAATCATGAAAAGCCTCACAAGATACTTCAAAGCCTAACCTCTAAACTGAAGGAGTGGAATAAAAACATCTTTCGTAACATCGACTGAAAAAAATAAAGAATTCTTAATAGACTAAATGGGATCCAAAGAGCTTATGGAAAGAATCACAACCAATTTCGGGAGGATCTTGAAATGTCTCTTTCTAAAGAGTTCAATGATATCCTTGCAGATGAAGAGATTGTGGTACAAAAAAGTTAGTTGTGACTGGATTAGAGATGCAGATAGAAACACAAAATACTATCACACCAAAACCATCATAAGAAGAAGAAGGAACAAAATTCCAATGCTTATAGATCAAATAGGTAATTAGGTGGATAATGAAGACCAAATTTGTGACAATGCCCAAAACTATTTTGAAGACTTGTTTAAAGAAGATTCCCCGAATAGAGGTTGGTTTCAATCTGTGATAACTTCGCCCCAAATTGATGTGAATAGATGGACTCCATTGAAACAAAATTCATAAGAGAAGAAATAAGAAAAGCCATTTTTAGAATTAGGAGCCTCAAAGCACCTAAAAGTGATGGATATCCTGCTTGTTTCTATCATCACAACTAGACACTATAAATGATAGCATCACCAGGTTTATTCAATCCACTTGGCATACTCCAAGTAATTTAGCTAATTTAAATTACACTAATATTATTCTTATTTTGAAAGTAGAGAAACCTGAGTTTATTAACCAATTTCATCCAATTTCTCTATGAAATGTTCTTATAAAATCATTTCTAAAATTATGGTTAATAGACTCAAACCTCTGCTTCCTGATATTATATCTCCTTTCTAGTCTAGTTTCGTTCTTGGTAGAAAAATTCATGGTAACATTATTATTGCTCAAGAACTTTTTCCTTGTATGAATAAAATTAAAGGTAAATGTGGTTTTATGGCTATTAAAATTGATCTAGAGAAGGTCTATGATCGCTTAAACTGGAATTGTATCAAACAAGCTCTTGTCAATGTGGGTTATCTAGAAAATTTATTCAAGATTACTATGGAATGTATTACCTCCAGTAAAATGAACATTCTCTGGAATGGTGAGACAATTAATGCTTTCCTTCCTTCTAGAGGTATCAGACAAGGTGACCCCATCTCCCCTTATATTTTTGTTATCTGTATAGATATCCTGTCTAATATTATTATGGACAAAGTGAATTTAAATAGCTAGAAAACCATGAGGGTGGGAAGAAATGGCCCCCAAATTTCTCATTTAATGTTTCCTGATGATTTATTATTATTTAGTTGCATTTTAGATGTGCTCAACATTTTTTGCTCCATCCACGGTTATAAATTCAATTATAATAAAACTAGCATTTTCTTTTCTAAAAACACTTGCAATGAAAATATTGATAATATTGTTAATAAGTATGGATTTAAGAGCTGTAACAAAATTGGAAAATATCTTGGGACTAACATTTTTCATGGCAGGTGCACTAAGAGACACTTTTCTAGCATCGTGGACAAGATTCAATCAAGGCAGTCTATTTGGAAAGCCCAATGCCTCTTGCTACCTGGAAGGGCAACGCTTATCCAATCTGTGACCTCCTCTATACCTCTGTTTCACATGTAAAGTAACTTTTTACCCATTGGCATCACTAATGAAATTAAAAAGCTAGAAAGGAGCTTCCTTTGAGGCTCTACAAAAGAAAAAAGAAAGGTTCATATAATAAATTGGAACACCATCTGCACTTCTAAGCATAATGGAGGATTAGGCATCAAATTCCTCTTGGAGATAAACAAAGCCTTTATGTACAAGTTAGCATGGCAACTTGCAACGCAACCGAAACAACTGTGGGTTCAATTCATCTGGCTAAATACTTAGGTGATCATGACATAAGAAGCGAAATCACAACTAAGATTGTTGACTCCAGACTTTGGAAAGAAGTAGCTAAAATTTAGCCTAATTTTAAGGCAAAAATTGTTTGGTCTTTTGGTAATGGAACTAACATCAATTTTTGGTCTGATTTGTGGATTGATGATATGTAGGCTTTAGATACTGTTTGCTTTGTTAACCTTTTTGAAAATGCTAAAGCTGCCAAAGTCAATAATTATGTTAATAGTGAAGGTGATTGGGATTATAAAGACTTTGAAAATATGATCACCTATGAAGCGGTTCTCCACATTCAGGGAATGGCCCCTCCTTCGGGCATTAATATGGATACTCTTCAATGGAGAGGGGGCAAGAATGGAACCTTCTCGGTTATAAGTGCCTATAATTCGATTAAAAATGACCCCTCCCCCAATAACTCTATTTGGAATGCTATTTGGAAATGTAGAACCCTACTCCGTCTCAAGTTCCACTTATCAAACTATCTATTAAGCCATGAACAAGATTCAACAAAAGACAGAAGCAAATCCACTATTTGTTATATCTGTACATTTCTTGATAGAGTAAAACTACTTTTTAGTTCCTAAAAGATAGGCCAAACTATGATTTAGTTCCTGAAAGATCATAATACACATTTTAGTCCCTGAAAGATCATTATAGTCAACTCGTTAATCTCTAAGTTGTTAGTAGTTAACTGAAATATCTTAAAGTTTTGATAATTTAAATACATCAATAGCTAAAATAATTGTGGAAATGTGATGAAAACTTGGAAATTTTGTTGGATATGGAACAAGTAAATTATTTTAGGCCTATGGCTCAAATTTAAACATTTTTGGAAATAAAATTGTATCTACTAAGAAAATTTTTATCTGCTTTGAGGAACTTAATAGATATTTTTGAGAGGCCTAGGATACTCTAAAAATACTCAAAATTTTTCCATGCAATCCTATATTTTAAGATGAATTAGAAAATTCATTTAAATTATTACTTAAAGCAAGATAGAGAAATTACTAAAATGCCCCTGAAGCCTAAAATTCTAAAATTTTGCTTCAATCCTTCATCTTTGACCCTCAACTCTATCCCTTTCCTATGCATTTTCTCTCCTCATTCATTTTTTTTTTCCTTTTCATGCACCTCCGCAGATCGTCACCGGTGTCGATTTGAGGCCACGAAGCTCATCGGCGTAGGACCTTCGACCACGTTGCATCAAGGCTGAACCTCTACCGTACCTCTGTCAGTCTAAAACTCCCAATAAATAGTGACATTTCCTTTCGTCGATCTAATTTTTGGCATCCACGAATGGCTGAAAAAGGCCTCCTCTGGCCTCATTGCCTCCACCAATAGCTAGCCCAGGACATCCTCATTTGCGGCTAGCTGCCACCTATCGAAGAACCACCACTATGCTCCCAAATTGGAGCCAAATGTCTTCATCACAACATCTGCCTTTTCACCAAAAAAGTGCAGTTAAAGCACCGTCGTTCACCATACTGATTTTAGATCAGTCATCCTCGTGTTGACCAACTTCGGCCATCATCTATCGTGCGTCGCCATTGACCGTTGTCACATTATCTTTTTCGGTTAACCATTAAAGTCGTGTCACCTAAAAGCTCCAAAAATGTAGTATAGAAGCTCACTGGAATTTTAAAAATTTTCTGGCAATTGTTTATATTTTTCAGGGCATTTAATAGTAATAAAATAGCCTAGATTATTGGTGAGGCACTATGACATTTGAATATTGTTCTTGTTGGTTTGAATAGAATAATATTTAATAATATTCTTTTGTATTTTCATATAGAAAGAAAAATAGAAAATTAAATAGCGAAAAGGAGGAATTGAGAAAAATTAGTGATGAACTGGTAAATTAAGGATTTTGTTACAAATCCTTTCAGGTGAGTGTTTGATAAGGGAAAATCCATTTTCAAATGTCCCATACCTTTTTTTGAACTAAATATAAAATTAATTTTGCATGAAATTGTATACTTTGTTTAGGCAACCATGGGAAACAATTTAGATATGTATTATCCTTGAATTTGTGGTAATTTGATGAATTCTATGTCTATGTGATTGATGGTATCAAATACAGGAAATTATGTACTTTTCTAAATATTTAACATTTATTATTTGAAATTCTAAATTTGAATGCCTAAATGTGGAAATTATATATTTTTTTGTTTGGATAATGATAAAAGTATGTTGTATTATCTATGTGATCTCGAAATGAAATTGTCATGATAATTACTTTCTTTGATTGTGTAAGATATATGTGTGCTGTTGGATGTTGGAATTTTTTAGCTTTGGTATTAACCTGTACTGAGGCACCTCGTGCAATGGGTGGTATGAGACTGGCTGCGCAGTGCGTTGCACAATAGGTTGTCATAGTGCGGTTGAAGGCATAGGTGACTGGTGGTGCTGGTGGGTTGTCACGTGCGATGAGGGCACGATGACTGGAGCGCAGTGCAATGCATAGTGAGTTGTCATAGTATAATGGGAGGCACGGGTGACTGGTGGCGTGGAAGGATTGTCCTAGTATAGAGGGAGACCAAAGATGATTAGTGATCTATTTGAAAATGTTAAATATTCTGTGGATATATTAAAATTATATTGGAAATGTTTGATATTGTATGGATTTAATTAGTTATGATATTTTCTACTAAAATATTATTATGGTGACATTTCCATTAAATTTTATATAAAATTTGATTGACAATGGTATAGTCTGTATAGCCCTTTAATTATTTTATAATGATAAAAACTTTGTATAAGTCTTTTTCCCATTTTTTGTGTTTCTTTTATCTTACACTCACTGGGTCTGTGTGACTCAAGCTCCTTAGTTTACATTTTTCAAATCTTCCTCAAGTTAAAGCGTAGAAGTGATCAGGGCTTCATTCCTATTTTGGGTAGGCTCATTATTGAGTCATACAGGCTTAATGATGTCACAGCTTATCAACACCTTAGTATTAGACTAGTTTGCTAATGTCATAGTTTGTACGTAGACATAATGGAAATTTCTGTAGGCTTGTGATAGCCAGTTGTATTTTCTTTTGATTAAAATGTATGTTGTTGTGTTTGGGGCTATTGTAAAAATTGAGGGAAACGTCCTATTTTTAGGAAAAATTTTGCTAAAATTTTGGTGGAGTTTGGAATGATAATTAAAGACTTAAAAGCGAAAATTAAAATATTTTAATATTATTATTATGAGAAAAAGAGATTCTTAGCCTGGCTAGACCTAGTAGGTGTTGTGATAGGTCTATGCGCCGGTCACGGACTTGTATTTTGGGTTGTGACATTAACGGCCCAGGTGACATAGCCTGTTAAGTGCTTCCTTGGATGCCCATTCACCTTGCTTAGATGGAAAAAAAATCCTACTCAACACCTCGCCATGTTTTAATAATAAAATAAATAAAAAAAAAGAATTTAGCAAAGCCAAAAATAAAGCCACTATTGAAAAATAAAAAACCAAAAAACATACCCTAGTCTTTATTTTGCTTATTTGGAGGGAGAACTCGATACCTTAGGGTAAGGAGCATGCTATGTATCATAGACTTTCACTGCCATCATCACATATCCCTCGTTCAAGTGGCAGACCAGTTGACTGTCATCTTATCGCCATTGTTGAAGTGGTGTACTAGACAAATGAAGATCAAGAGTGTAGGGAGGCCAACGTAATACACTTCTCTTCAAATCCTATTTATCATTTTCAATTTTATTATCAGTACATGAAGTATTAGGTTTTTGCTATTCATTATGTAATAGTCCATTAATCGTTATTTATATACGTATTAATGCTTGGTGCTATTGAAGGTTGATGTTAATTGTTTTATTGATATCTTGGATTGATCATTTAAGAATACCTATCAATATGACCCATAAACTATCAAATTAGAAGTAGAGCATAGTGGCTATCAAATTTTGCATAGTCCATTAACAGTTATTTACATACTTTCTGCTAATTAAATGCTTTCAAGAACATAAGACATAATTTTTTTACTGGTTTTCATATTACCATTTGCATACTTGCTAATGTTCATATTTCCATATGCTAGGGTAGAGTGCATTGATGTTCATAAAATTTGTGCTAGCACTGATTAAATGCTTTCAAGAAATGTGGATATAAAATTTATGCAAATAGACTGATTGTAGGGCCTGTAATCTTGAAAGAACTGAACCCAAAGTGATTGAATTGGATGAAAACAAACCAGAGGAGAATGAAATGGTTAAAGAAGTGGCTGAAGGCAAACCTGAAGTGAATGAAATTGCTAAAGGTGAACTTAAAGTGTATGATGTCTCTAGAGGCCAACATCAAGTGCATAAATTGTCTAAAGGCCAACTTGGGTACCTGAAATGTCTGGAGGCGACCATGTATCCTTAGAGTCTTTTAGTTTAGATGATTATAATAGAAAAGAGGATGAAGTTTGAGGATGAAGATGAAGATATACTTGAGGTAGCTAAGAAAAGGACAAAAAATGCTCTTGGTTCATCCAAAACACCACAGTCTAGGTCTAAAGGCAAGGGAAAAAGGAAAGTACATGAACACCGAAAATTGGAGGAGGAAGTTATTGAATCCATAAATTTAGATAACTTTGATTTAAAATAAGAAAGTGATATAGGAGAAGAAAATGTTGAGGACATTTAGGTGGGAGGAATAAACTTTGTAGACGATGGTAGTGATAGCTACCACTCCGAAGGCCTTGATTCCTCCTAATTGTCAGATGAATAGTGAGAAGTAATTGCAAAATATCCAAAATTTAATGACGATGCTAAGTTTGGGGACTTGAAGCTTCAACTTGAAATGGAGTTTAGGAACTTTAAAAAAGTTTAAGCAAGGTATGAAAGATTACAACATCCATCTTGGCAAAGAGTATCGATATAAGAAGAATGATAGAATTTGGTTTCAAGTAAAGTGCGTTGGAAAAGATTGCCCTTGGGAGATTTATTGTGGTTGGAGCAATGAAACTTGTGTAATGACCCCCTTTACTTATACCTTACCATTATATATTAGAGTAAAATAAATAAGAAGCATAACATAATCTCAAAATTTTTTTCCTTTTTCCATTTAAGAAACTTAGAAGATCTTTACTAGTTGATTGTAACCCAAATAGACTCTTCTTTTAGTCCATTCAAATTTCACTCAACTACCTTCTCTATGTAACATATCTAATACCATAATTCACTCCATCCCATACCCTAGAATATATATTCTAAAACATTCATTCAAGAACAGTTGAGATATAAGTTATAGCAAAACTACTACTAAGTTCATCTTTCCATCAGTAATTCACATCTCAACCTCAATATTTTCATCTCACCAGTCTACATCTCATAATATTCATCAAACAATAATATAGTTATCATTTATATTTACAAATCATGGCCTACTTGCCAATTCAACTTAACACTTTACAACTTCTAGGCTACCCTGTAGCTTTGGCATCCCTCTCTCATGCCTAGCTAACTCCTAGGCATATCCTACTCCTAGTCATCTAAACAAATAACTTAATGATACATAAAAATCCTAGTAGAGTAATTTACTAGCTACATACTTTCAAAACAGTTGTAAGTTTAGCTATGACTCCAGCATAGAAAACACCTCCCCAAAAATTAGCTTTAACACATATGTGAATCACAAAATGCTGTCAACTCAACAAACATGAGAAATTATGTAAATTCATAAGAGTATAGCTTCATTTCATTAGTTAAAACATCATTTTCAATAATGCATATAAATTTCGTTTGCATAACAAATCCCTTGTTAATGCAAAAATATATATCTTGCATATTTCCATAGAACAATATGCGTATATCACATTATCATATGATCATCTCATTGCATGCTATTTTTATCAAATTCATTTTTATTTTCACTGGGTGTAATTCGTAACACCAATCACCCACTCAAGGATAGGTGAGAATCTAACTTTTAGGGCATCCCCCCGCATATGCACACTACTAGTCTCATCCTCTTTCCTGACTATATGGCAAATACATACACATAGTTGACTAATACCTAGGGTTATAGAGCGTTACACTTAAACCAAAACATTATCCCAGTATAGACCATCCACCCTTTACTCCTTAAATCATTCATAAGGTTGTCTTGATTTAAAGAGTAAACCCTAACAAATGCAAATCATTTAAGATGAAAATTGATATATTTTATAAAGGAATCTGCATAAGGAACACTTAATGACCGTCCCATACCAGCCATTAAATGTTCACCATAAATTTTATCCGTCCCTATGAGCATATAACCTAATAGCCAATCCATATCAAGCAGCAAAGAGTCTTTCTAACACATATAGACAATATCTCTATACTTATATGAAAACATTACCTTTTTCAAACAAATTTCATCAAATGTTTCCCATTTCACCAAAGAAATTTCATTTACAACAAGTAATTCACAACATTATTATAAAATAGGGGAGTGTAGATTACTCTACCTTAATCGTTTGCTCCTCTCGTGATTGAATTCTTCCTCCTTCCCTTTTGATTTGTCCTCAAAAATCACTTCCTAGGCAAAATCATTTAAGTTCACACCAATTCTCTCCAAATATGCATTTCATGCAACTAAGGCTTAAGGTTTCACTAAGGGTTCCCTTCAAAATTTCCCTTTTTCCTTCCTATTTTCATGTTACCTATCACCTAACACATGCAATTCTCATGTATGATGACATTTTGAACCTTAAGTCAGCCAAAATTAGGGGTTTCCAAGCTCAATTCATGTTTTTGGAAGTCATTTCTCATATCAGAGAGCTGCCAATCGACCACCAAGGAGTTAGCAGTCAGCTGGTAGCTCTCTATAGGGCTGCCAGTCGACTATTGTAAAGCTGGCAGTCGACTAATGGCTCTCTGGAATGCCGGACTTGTGAGACAGTAGCTTGATAGTTGACTGGTAAGAGGCTATCAGCCGACTTCTGCGCCTCTGGGTAAAATTCTAGGTTTGTCAAGAACATGACAGTCGACTGGTGCATGCTGGTAGTCGGCTGCTATGTTCTACAATAGTTCAAAATTTTTGGTTTTTCACAAAATCTCAGTACAAATTCCAGTCCATTTTAATTTAAAAAGACATGAGCTTAGTTTCTAATTGTTTTCCCCTAAACCCTAACCATTTTTAAGGCCAAAAATGAATCATACAAGTCAATCCACACATTCAAATTGGGTGAATAGTAAAACCTAGGTTGAATATCTGATTTAAGCCTAGAAATTGCTAAATGAAAGTTAATGATGCTAGAATTTTAGTTCAGAAACCTATTTTTATCTCTAAAAAACCTTAAAATTGGCTCTTTTACTCAATATACCTAAAACTCTAAAAATGCCCAATTTTCCTATCTTCACTTTCTCTCTCAAATTTCAGTAGATAGAGGAGTTCTAAGTGCAGAAATTTATGCCTCAATAATGTTTATGATGTTTACTAAGCTATAGATGATTACCTCAAATCTGGCTATGAAAGAATCTCACTTTGCTTCCCTTCCTCAATTCACGTGTTTCCTTCACTTCTCAGGGGTGGAAATCTATTGGTAGGAAGGAAATGTTGCATGAGGAGGGGTAAAAGGGGATGACACATGAAATTTGCATTTTAGTCCTTCTCATTGAAATCCCAAATTCCTTCTTTCATTTAAGTCCTTTTTCTTAAATCTTTAAACTTCTTGATTCATCCTAAATCCTTGGAGAAAATTTACAAAATTATCCTCAATGATAATAATTTCAAGGAAATAGGTATTACAAATTTTTTTCAAATAAAGACATTCAAAGACAACCAAACTTATGTAAGAGGCTTTAAGTTGAAGAAGGCTAATTTTAAATGGGTTGCAAATGAGCTTGTCAAGGAGTTGAGATCCCATCCACAAATGAACACCCTAGACATATTTAATTGGCTAAAGCAAAACAGAGGCATGCTAGTTAACAAGTTTCTAGCATATAGAGGATTGCAAAGGGCTTGAAGAAGGAGCAATAAAACTTGCTATAGGACTATACTGAAGAGTAGCTCTAAAAGAATCCTAGGTCTACAATAAAGCTTGGATTAAATATTGTAAACCCTAGTAAGTCTCATGCATTTGATAGGATATACATATGCTTAAAGGCATGCAAGAGGAGGTTCTTGACTGGATGTAGGCCTCTCATTGGACTTGATGGATGCTTCTTAAAAGGGTACTATGAAGGATAACTCTTGAAAACCATTGCACAAGATGGAAATAATTCTCTATTTGTGTTAGCATATGCCTTTGTTGATGCAGAGATGAAAGACTCTTGGAAATGGTTTTTGGAATTGCTATATGATGACCTTGGAGATTATAAAAAGAATGGATAGAACTTTATATCAAACCAAAAAAAATGTATGTGGTTCTATTCTGGTGTGGTTTAGGTGTCTTGACCAACAAAGAGAGTGGTTTTATTTTGGTGTCTAGATTTTGTCTTGGTGTGGTTTAAGTAACGTATAAGATGGTTTTGTGGTTCTGTATGTTGACTGCTTTTTAGAGGATGTTGGATTTTAATTTTTGTATTGGTATGGATACTGGTTTATTACTTACTGGTTTGCATTTTACATTTTTAGGTGTGTTGGTAGGTGTACTGGTTTGAAACATAGTTGGTTTATACTATTTGTTTTAATGATGCAGAGACCACTTAATATAACTTTCTAATACTTTTAGTGACCAATGAGTATGCCTTTTTAAAACTTCTTGGGACCAATTAGTATGGCTTTTCAATACTTCCAAGGACCTTTTAGTATGTCTTTTGCTAGTTTCTATGTTTACTATTTTACACTTTGGTTTGGTGGTTTATTTACTTTTTTTACATGAATTTTAGTGGGTTGCTAAAATGGTTTGGTAGTTTGGATACTATTTCATTGGTTTTTAGGTTTGGATACTAAGCTTGGTGTTGAATTGATTTGTGAGTTGTAATGAGGTAGATACTGGTTTATTGCTTACTGATTTGCATTTTACATTTTTTAGGTGTGTTTGCAGTTGTACTGGTTTGAAACATAGTTGGCTTATATTGGTTGCTGTACTGATGTAGGGTCCAATTAGTATAACTTTCCAATACTTTTAAGGACCAATGAGTATGACTTTTCAAAACTTCTAGGGACTAATTAGTATGAATTTTCAATACTTCCAGGGACCTTTTAGTATATCTTTTGCTAGTTTTATATGTTTGCTGGTTTCACTATAGTTTGGTGGTTTCTTTACTTTTACATGAATTTCAGTGGGTTGTTGTAATGGTTTAGTAGTTTTGATACTATTTCATTGGTTTTTAGGTGTGTTGACTGGTTTAGATACTAAGTTTGGTAGTTTAGAAATTGATTCCAACATTGTAAGAGGTAATGCCATGCGTGAACCAAAAATTATGTATTAGACACTTGTGGGTCAATTTCCATAAGTAATGGACGAATGCTGACTTGTATGCCCTTTTATGGAAGTCTGCAAAGGCAACAACATTGTCAAAGTTTAATGAATATATGGAGCATATGGGGAGGAAGTGTAGTCCATCTTAGGCTATCTAAATTTCCACCTCAATCTTGGACTCGAGCTGCCTTTAATGGGTATTTGAAGAATGACACAATATTAAACAACCATTATGAGCAGTTCAACTCAACAATAGTAAATTATAAGAGTAAGCCTATAATTACATTGGCCGAGGAGATCAGGATGTGCTTGGTTCTAAAACTAAATACTAATAGAACAAAGTGTAATTCTTATCTAAACCAATCAACACACCTAAAAACCAATGAAATAGTATCAAAACTACTAAACCAACATTGTAAGAGGTAATGCCATGCGTGAACCACAAATTATGTGTTAGAAACTTGTGGGTCAATTTCCATAAGTAATGGAAGAATGCTGACTTGTATGCCCTTTTATGGAAGTCTGCAAAGGCAACAACATTGTCAAAGTTTAATGAATATATGGAGCATATGGGGAGGAAGTGTAGTCCATCTTAGGCTATCTAAATAAGTTTCCACCTCAATCTTGGACTCGAGCTGCCTTTAATGGGTATTTGAAGAATGACACAATATTAAACAACCATTATGAGCAGTTCAACTCAACAATAGTAAATTATAAGAGTAAGCCTATAATTACATTGGCCGAGGAGATCAGGATGTGCTTGGTTCTAAAACTAAATACTAATAGAACAAAGTGTAATTCTTATCTAAACCAATCAACACACCTAAAAACCAATGAAATAGTATCAAAACTACTAAACCAACATTGTAAGAGGTAATGCCATGCGTGAACCACAAATTATGTGTTAGAAACTTGTGGGTCAATTTCCATAAGTAATGGAAGAATGCTGACTTGTATGCCCTTTTATGGAAGTCCGCAAAGGAAACAACATTGTCGAAGTTTAATGAATATATGGAGCATATGGGGAGGAAGTGTAGTCCATCTTAGGCTATCTAAATAAGTTTCCACCTCAATCTTGGACTCGAGCTGCCTTTAATGGGTATTTGAAGAATGACACAATATTAAACAACCATTATGAGCAGTTCAACTCAACGATAGTAAATTATAAGAGTAAGCCTATAATTACATTGGCCGAGGAGATCAGGATGTGCTTGGTTCTAAAACTAAATACTAATAGAACAAAGTGTAATTCTTATCTAAACCAATCAACACACCTAAAAACCAATGAAATAGTATCAAAACTACTAAACCAACATTGTAAGAGGTAATGCCATGCGTGAACCACAAATTATGTGTTAAAAACTTGTGGGTCAATTTCCATAAGTAATGGAAGAATGCTGACTTGTATGCCCTTTTATGGAAGTCCGCAAAGGAAACAACATTGTCGAAGTTTAATGAATATATGGAGCATATGGGGAGGAAGTGTAGTCCATCTTAGGCTATCTAAATAAGTTTCCACCTCAATCTTGGACTCGAGCTGCCTTTAATGGGTATTTGAAGAATGACACAATATTAAACAACCATTATGAGCAGTTCAACTCAATGATAGTAAATTATAAGAGTAAGCCTATAATTACATTGGCCGAGGAGATCAGGATGTGCTTGGTTCTAAAACTAAATACTAATAGAACAAAGTGTAATTCTTATCTAGGACTAATTTGTCCAAAAGCACAAAGTAGGTTAGAGAAAGCAAAGAGGGAGAGCTTGAAATGGACACCATATTGGGATAGTGATTCAGAAGGATACAATTTTGAAGTTGAGTGTAGGCCTTTAAAAGTTGTAGTTAACTTGGGTGCATCATCTCACTCTTGCAATGCTTGGGATATTTTTGGAATTCCATTTGAACATGCAATTGCTTGCTTGGCTTATAATAACTTGAGGACTGAAGACTATGTGCATCCTTACTACCATTGAATCTTCCAAGGCCTCAAATATTACCTTCTGCAGTAAGTCTTTTCTTGCCACCTGTGGAAAAGGCACCACCAATAAGACCAAATATTAGGCCACACCAAGTTAGAGCTAGCAGAGAGACACTTATGGCAACTAGTGTAGCAACACGAGCAAAATTTTAACAATTTATTAGCTTACAAGAATCAAAATCTAATTCTCAAGCTCCAACAATCTCAAAGACACTAGATTAGGACAAATTTAGCTTAATCATGTCTTTTGTTTTTATATGGGTATTTTGATTGTGTAAATGTGCTTTTGGCCGTATGTAAGCAATGGATCCACACTTTGTACATTGTCAAAAGTATTTTGTAGAGGGAACCTATTAATATAATGCTAAGATATGTTTTCATTGCCATTCATTGTATAAGAAATACCACATTGCTATTACATTTCTCTTGATTAAGTAAATTTGAATAAAGTAAATTCAAAAGTAAATTATACAAAATCATATTACATTGCTTTTAATTAAGTACTTTCAAAATACATTACACAAAAATTAACTCAATAGAAATTCTTAAACTTCCACTTTGCTATTACATTCATTGTGTAAGAAATATCACCTTGCTATTACATTGCTCTTGCTTAGGAAAATTTCAATCAACTAAATTAAAAAGTAAACATTCTCAAATTATATTACAACTCTTAGTTAGGTATTTCCAAAAGTTCTTGCAACTTTAATTATCAAAGTCAAAGCGAACAAAATATATTACACACCTAAATACGTTACCTGAATAGAAATTCTTAAACTTCCACACCCAAAATACAAATTCCTAAACTTGCACACCTAAATGCAAATTCAATATGTAAAACACAAGGATAGCAACAATGGAAACCAAAATGCCAACAATAAACTTCAATGTCTTCATTTGATGCTTCAACTCAAACAACTTCCTTCTCATTTTGATGAAAGACATTTTATCTTGCAGTGGTGGTGGCTCTTGGTTAGCTTCACAAGAGGTGTCCTCATCTACCCATTTGAAGAATCCACATGTTACAAGTTTTGTCCTGCATAATTTGAAATCTATCAAGAAGTGGAACAACATAAAATTGATCATATCAAAGGGAAAACTATGTGATTGAACAACACATCAATAGTCAATATGGAAATTTCTTTGTTTTTCGTTTTTCATTTTATTTAATAGAATGGAACACTCACATTAGAGAAGGCAAGAGGGCTACATTATAGACTATAGTAGCACTCACCTTGCACAATTGGAAGCTTAGAAATTGACTTTCCATAGTTTGCATTAGTTCTTGCTGTTAACAAAAGCATCCTTCCTCCACAATCACCAAAACGTGTGCTTTGCAATACGGAAGAACTTCCATTGACTTTAGACCGATGAGATTGGTGAGATTTATTGTGCTTAACATCTTTTCCACAATTGCAACTCATGGAGTCATTCCCTTTCAACCCTAACCAAAGCTTTTTGTATCCTAGATGCAAAAGAAGATGAAGATGGAAGAAAAATTTGTGAACCCTAAATGCATAAGGAAGAAGATGAAGCTCTCATGCCACTAAAGCTCTCGATTTTTATTCAATTAAATCACATTGTAGTTTCTTTTTTTTTTTTGTTTAATGTATTGCTTAGTTTGAGTCCACATGGAGCTAAGTAGTATTTTTTTCTACCTAAGCAGCCTAATTGGGCATCCAAGGAAGCACTTAATGGGCCACATCACCTGGGCCTTTAACGGCTAACGACTCAGGGACAAACGAGTTGATTGTGACGATCTTTCAGAAATCAAAATATATATTATGATCTTTTAGAGACAAAATCATAATTTGGCCTATCTTTTAGGGACAAAAAATGAATTTACTCTTTCTTGATAATATAATCTTAATTGACAAGCCACAAAGGTCATTGGCCTGTGTATAACTTTCTTTTGACTAGTCAATTTTTTTATTATTCCACTCTGAATAGTCAATGAAATCAAATAAAGCAACGTGACTTACCATTACAATCAATCCACAAGTTTTTCGGAATACTCCTATCTTATTAATACATTAATTAAGAAAATTAAATTATTTATTTTATTTTTATTTTTATGTAAATTTATTAATTTAAAATTAAAATAATTAAATAAATATTATAGGTTAATATATAAATAATATCATAAAATTTATAAATCTAAAAATTTCTAATGTCGATGGGCTTTTTCTGTTCACATCCAGTTATAGCCACATATATTTCATTGTCAACTACAAAAAAAAATGATATTCATTTTCTTCTATAGAAAAAAATTATAATTATTAAGTTCCTTAATTAAAAAATATATGTAAGTAATTTTAACAATTCATCTTTTTTATAATTATATAATTTTAAAATTTTTTTACATATTTTATTTTTAGGAGAAATTACAAATACTGATCCTAAAATTTATTGTCAGTTGCAATCTCCTCCTTAATTCAACAATAAATTATTTATCGTCTAATTTATTAATCTCGTGACAATATCTTCCTAATTATTAACACAGTTAAAATTTATTAGTATCTTTAAATTTTAAGTCTTCATATAAATTGTACATATTTATTAAATAATTTTAAATGACATAATTACTCATATCATTATTGAATTTTCATAAAAATAATACCTAAATCTCTTACTCCTTGAAACCTCTATATTATTTTATTTCTAAAAGATTTGGTAGATTTTAAAATTTGTACCACATTATCCATTAAATATTTAATTATATTCAACGACATTTTTTATGTTTACACATCAAGTAAGACTATAATAGAATATCTATCATGAAAAAAACTATGACTAAATATAATTATTAGCTATTGTATATGAATCATACGATAGATATATTATATTTAAGAATTTTTGTTTGTGCAAAATGGATTAAGATAGTAATTAACAAGTTTGCTTCAAATTGTTAAAGTTCAAACATTTTGACCACATCATCATCTTTTTCTTTCCACTCAAGAAAATCCACTGACTATCCATGTTAGAAGCCAAATTCAATCAGAAAACACTGCACCTATGAACTATCCTCTAAAAGTTCACAATATAACTATTTAAAAAGGCCGACATATATAGGAACTTAATATTATAATGTAGAACACTCATGACGTGATTACTTACGTCAGCACTTATCTTTCTGTTGTGATATTCAATCACGTGTCATTTATTTCTACCTAATAAATCACTCACCAATTTCTTTATATGGACCCATCATTCTTCCACTCAGACACGCAAACAAATTTTCTCCATTATTGATCACACTGAAAGAAAATAGAACTCGCAGCTCATCATTAATCTCCATGGAGAAAAAAACTCACATAGCCCTTGTTACTAGTCCTGGCTTTAGCCATTTGGTTCCTATTGTTGAATTCGCCAAGCGATTCATTCATCTCCACCCTGACTTTCATGTCACTTGCATCATTCCCACACTTGGCTCTCCCCCATCTACGTCTAAAGCCTACCTTCAATCTCTTCCTTCCAACATTCACTCCGTTTTTCTTCCCCCTATCAGTGAAGATGCCATACCAAAAGATACATACATAGGATCCAAAATCCAACTCACAGTCACCATGTCTCTTCCTTCTCTACGTCAAGTATTCAAGTCCTTGACCTCCAACACTCCTTTGGCTGCCATTGTTGCAGATCCTTTTGCATTTCAAGTACTAGATTTTGCAAAAGAATTCAACACTTTGTCTTTCATCTACTTTCCTTCATCTGCTATGACACTATCCTTCTTCCTCTATTGCCCAAAACTAGACCAGCAAATTTCTGGTGAATATAGAGACTCAATAGAGCCTATTCGGGTTCCTGGGTGTGTCCCACTCCATGGAAGTGATCTCCCAGTCCCGGTTCAAGATCGTTCGAGTTATGCTTACAAGGAGTATCTGGAACGTTCTAAGAAAATCGCTTTTGTAGATGGGATCTTGGTTAACAGCATCATAGAGATGCAAGAAGGGGCTATAAGGGCATTGATAGAGGAAGGAAGTGGTAACCCACCGGTTTATCCGGTTGGACCCATCACACAAACCGGGTCAAATAATGAGGAAAACGGGTCAGAATTATGTATAAGATGGTTGGAGAAGCAACCACCTATGTCTGTTTTGTACGTCTCTTTTGGGAGTGGTGGGACTCTGTCTCAACAGCAAATCAATGAGTTAGCTTTTGGTTTGGAAATGAGTGAGAAGAAATTTTTATGGGTTGTGAGAGCTCCAAGTAACTCAGTGAATGCTGCTTATTTTGGTTCTACAAATGAGGATCCTTCACAATTTCTACCAGAAGGATTCTTAGAGAGAACTAAAGAGAAAGGTTTGGTTATTCCTTCATGGGCTCCTCAGATTCCAATACTTAGTCATAGTTCTACTGGTGGTTTCTTGAGTCATTGTGGTTGGAATTCTACACTTGAGAGTATACAGCATGGAGTGCCAATGATTACATGGCCACTATTTGCAGAACAGGGACTGAATGCGTTTATCCTAACTAATGTTCTCAAAGTGGGTCTCAGGCCAAAGATTAACGATGATGGTATAGTGAAAAGGGAAGAAATTGCACAAGTAATAAAGAGTTTGATGGAAGGTGAAGAAAGTAAAGAAATTCGGAGAAGGATGAAGGATTTAAAAGAAGGTGCTGTTAGGGCAGTGAAAGAAGATGGTTCTTCCACAAAGACGATGGCTGAGGTGGCACATAAGTGGAAAACTTTCATTAAACAATGAAATTTACATTTTTGTTCAGTAGTGACTCTGTCAATTGAAAAATAATAAATAAATAAATGATTGCTCTGTTTCTGTCTACTCTGTCTTTAATTAAATTTAAGGTGAAAATATACCTATAATTTATAAGTTATGTATAAATAATTTTTTAATTATAAAAATTGACTTATACTTTTTTAAAATATTACAATTTAAGCAAAAAAATTTATTTATTATCTTTTTTATTCAAAATTATAATGATAAATAAAAATATTAAATTATTTAAGAGCTTTATTTTTCATAAAGCTTGAAGTTTATAGAGTTTTTTTTTTAACATAAAATTTAAGTTCAAAGGATTTTTTATACAAAACTTAAAGTTTAAGAAAATTTTTTATATTTTGGTATCAATTAATTTTTTTAATGTGTCACTATTTTATTAAGGTTTTAGATAAAAAGATTAACAAAAAAAATTTATACACAAATTATGAAGTTTAGAGGGATTATAAATCAATTTTTTTAGTTAAAAGGAATTATTTACATTTGATTTACAGTTTAAAGAAATTTTTTACATTTTAACTTAAGTTTAATAAATACAAAGAGCATCTCATGTGATTCCATCCTTTTGACTTCTCCAAAATCTGAAACGAAAAATAATAAAAATTACATTAAACAAGCAAATAATCGCAAAAATCTAGTGCACATAAATATAATTTCATGCATGTGTATTGATCTAGTTCACAAAAAATGGAAAAATAAAGCATTAATTATTATTGTAATTAGGGATTAAAGTAGGAGAGGTGGCTTGTGATGATAATGAGAATGAGATAGGGTTAATGTTTAAGTCTATTAACACGAAGGAAGCTACTATTGAAGCAATAGAAGCCATGGCTGTTGCACCTAGCAGTAGAAGATGGTTGTGTATAAAAGATGAACAGAAATTCTTAAGTACGTATATTATATTATATTATTTGTTTATTGATTAATAACATTTAACTATTTTTTTATTTTATATTAATGTATTCACGTACTATAAAAAAAGTAAAAAGAATTGATTAAATATAATTTACTATGT
Source organism: Senna siamea (assembly GCA_031216115.1). Lineage (NCBI taxonomy): Eukaryota > Viridiplantae > Streptophyta > Magnoliopsida > Fabales > Fabaceae > Senna > Senna siamea. The sequence goes on from CM062357.1 coordinate 15,746,642, forward strand.
AAAAATTGAAAATATATAAATAGTAGAACCAACGGGAACTGGAGATTGAGAGGGAAGTGACATCACTTCAAAAGAATTGATTTCATGCGGGCTTTTTCGTTCTTACCCTCACAATACTTAACTCTAATCTTCTATTACTTTTGAGAGGGAAGGAAGAGTGAAGTGACCCATCGCTATAGGGTACGAACGAGTAGTAAATGGTAAAAGCTAAGTTATATCTGTCTAGTTGTTCCCTTGCCCTCAGGCGGTCACACTTCTGCAAGTTAGACCCTTTTCTCATCTTGAAAAGAGGCTTGAATGGGCCAAGAAATGTAGTCTAATGAATCATGCCCTTACTCTTCAGCCAAGGAGGCATTCTAATAGGAAGGTCGACCACTGCATAAGCTGTCGTCAGTCTAGTAGAGAAGCAAGCTACCTTTCTTTGATCCACCTTCTCGAGCAAGAAAGAGAACGAAAATAGGACAATACATATACCTAATTTTTTTTATGTTCACGTAAGCTCATTCATCTATGTACACATGTAAGATACATATTGAGTACATATATATTAACTGGAGGGTTAGTGGTTCATCGAGCCACTTAACATGTATAGAATTATTATATTTTATTAGCAGGTACATGAACATTTATTTTTTTATAGTAGTTTTCTATAGTAAGAAAGAGATAAAAAAAATAAGGGATTCAAATTGCTAGGAATTTATTATAAATAAATTAAGAATTAATTTTTTTTATCTCTCTTATTATAAAAAATGCATCAATTTTTAAATATAGAAGATCTGAACTTAGAACATTCTATAAGATCTATAATAAATATGATTAAGAAAGCATCCATAATTATATATAAAGAACCTATAATGCTTATGAGGACTCAATGTTGCTATTGTTTGCTACTTGCTAGTGGTTTGGTTTGATTCTCCTTAGACGTGGAAAAATAATTTTTGACCCAAATAAATCTCTCAACTCAACTATAATTATAACTCACTTAAACCTAATTATTTTGACTCATGGATTAATGTGGGTTGGGTTACATATTGACCTATTAATTGAGGGTTTGATTGTGTCAACCCAAAGTTCACCATTTGATTTAAAGAAATCTAGCTATGCTCTCAAAGAAATAAAACGCTCCTATAATTTGGATTTTTTTTTGTCTTTTTGAACCTCGTTTTAGTGGAACTAAAACTAGGAATATCATTAAAAATTTGGCGTTTAAAAATTACATTATTAGTGAAGCTTATGGTTACTTAGGATAAAGTAAATTGTTTGCACAACAATAATCAATTCATCCAAATTGAAATACAAGATGACCCTAATAATTTGGAGAATTATTGCTGTGTATGCTAGTCCTCACGATCACAATAGAAGAAATCTTTGGCCAACCATTGAAAATATTTGCAACATATATACTTATCCTATCCTTGTTGTAGGTTATTTTAACAAAGTAGCTTCCCCTAATGAACAAAAAAGAGGAGCAACCCCAAATATTTTGAGATGTCAAAACTTTAATGGTGGATCAATAACTACAATCTTATGGAAGTAGAAACAAGTGGCCCTTGCTTCCCATGGGTGGGAGCTTAGAGAAAAGGTTATGAAAGAATCTTCAAAAAGTTAGACAAAGTTCTGTGCTCTACTAGCTGGAGAACTAAATTCTCTAATGTTGAAGCTAAGGTGCTCACTCGTACCAATTATGACCACCACCCAATCTTGATTAACATGAAGGAGAAAGAGGGTAGCCTCAGGAAGATACCTTTTTGTTTGGAAGCCTGCTAGTTGAATCATAGTGACTTTGGAAATTTCATCAAACAAAACTGGGGTAATCATGAAAAGCCTCACAAAATGCTTCAAAGCCTAACGCCTAAACTAAAGGAGTGGAATAAAAACATCTTTGGCAACATCGACCAAAAAAAACAAAGAATTCTTAATAGACTAAATGGGATCCAAAGAGCTTATGGAAAGAATCACTACTGATTTCGGGAGGATCTTGAAATGTCTCTTTCTAAAGAGTTAAATGATATCCTTGCTCATGAAGAGATTATGTGGCACCAAAAAGCTAGATGTGACTAGATTAGAGACACAGAATGAAAAACCAAATACTATCACACCAAAACCATCATAAGAAGAAGAAGGAAAAAAATTTGAATGCTTATAGGTCAAATGGGTAATTGGGTGGATAATGAAGATCAAATTTGTGACAATGCCTAAAAATTTTTTAAAGACTTGTTTAATGAAGATTCCCTAAATAGAGGTTTGTTTCAATCTATGATAACCTGTGTAATGAGCCCATTTCATAGATTTTACATTCTTAGTATGCAATATAAAAGAAGTATAAAATATCCTCAAAAATTTTTCCTTTCCCTTTCCCAAGATGGGGAATTCCGGGGCCATTAATGGTTGAGTGTAACCCAAATATACTCTCCTTCTAGTCCATTCAGATTCCACTCAACCACCATTTTCTGCGTAGCATATCTAATATCACAATTCATACCATATGTACTATAGAATATAAAAGTCTAACAACCATTCAAAGATAGTTGAGATATACTATACAGTATTAGCAGTTAAATCATTTATCCATCTACAATTTATAACTCCATAAATTTTATTACATTAATCTTCATCCCGAGATATTCATCATGAAGTAACACAATTATCTTTATATACATACAATTCAAACCTAAGTATCAAATCCTAACTTAGTACTTTGTAATTCTCCTAGGATATCCTGTGGCGTTGACATCCATCTCTTGCTTAGCTATCTCCTAGACATACCTTGTTCCTGGTTATTTGAACAAATAACTTCATGAGATATAAAATTCCAGTTGAGTATTTTACAAGATTTAATAATTCCAAATCAGTTGTATATTCAGTTGTGGCTACAGCACAGAAAATGTCTCCTCAAAAATCAGTTTTTAACATGTAAGTGAATTACTATATACTTTTTAATACGACAAACATGGGAAATCAAGCAAATTCATAAGAGTATAGCATCTTCTTATTTAATCAAAATCATCATTTAAATAATACCTGTAAATCCCATCTAGTCTATCACAATATCATGTGATCATCTTCTCAATGCATGTCGTTTTGTCAAAATCATTTTGGTTTTGGTTGGGTGTGATTCGTAACACTAATCACCCGAAAATAGTTGTCTTATTTTGTGAGTGTGATCCGTTACACTAATCACCAACTCAAGGACAGGTTAGTACCAACTTCCAAGGCGTCCCTCAGCATGTGCACACTGCTAGTCTCATCCTCAATCCCAACTATACAGTAAATACATACACATGGTTGACTAATACCAAGGGTTATAGGGCATTACACTTAAACTAACACGTTACCCAGTATAAACCATCCACCCTTACTCCTTAAGTCTTTCATAGGGTTGTCTTGGTTTAATGAGTAACCCCTAACAAATGCATACTAGTTTGATGAATAAAAGTGAATTATAATAAGTAGTCTACATAAGGGACACTTAACGGCCCTCCCATACCAGCTAGAGAATGTCCACCTGAAGTTTCGTCTGTCTCTATGAGCATATAACCCAACAACCAATCTCATCAAGCAGCAAAGAGTATCTCTATACAGGCAATAGTTCTATGCTCATGCATTTCTCAAATCAAATTCCACACACATTTCCCATTTCAATAAAACAAATCTCATTTATAACAAGTAATTCACAATGTTATTTTAAAGCAGGGGAGTATAGATTGCTCTACCTTAACTGTTTGTTCCTTTCTAGATCAGGGTTCTCCTTTTTCCTCAAAAATTATCCTCACAATTAGTTTCCTAGGGAAACAAATCAAGTCTCACACAAATTTCCTTTCAATCATGCACTTATACAACTAGGACTTACTGTTTCCCTATGGGTTTTTCTCTAATTTCTCTTTGTCCTTCATATTTATATGTTGCCTATCACTCGTCACATGTAACTTTCATGTATGATAATGTTTTGAACTCCCTTCCAATTAAAACTAGGGATTTCCAAGCTCAAATCATGTTTTAAAAGTCATTTTTCGCATCAGAGGTCTGCCAATCGACTATCAAGGAGCTAGCAGTTGGCTGGTTGCTCTCTAGAGGGCTGCTAGTCAATTTTCGCTAAGCTAATAGTCAAATAGTGGCTCTTTGGAATCCTGAATTTTACGAGACAAGGGCCAAATAGTCGACTGAAGTATGCTTGGCAGTTGACTGCTGTGCTTTTGTCTGTGATTTTTGGCTTACAATGGCTTAACAATCGACTAGTAGGAGGCTATCAATTAACTGCTTTGCCTCTAGATGCATTTCTGGACATGCTAAGACCACGACAGTCGATTGGTGCATGCTGGTAGTTAACTGTTCTGTTCTTTGATAGTACAAAAATGCTGGTTTTCACAAAAATCTCTGCCCAAATTCTAGTCCATCTCAAATTTAAAGTGTATAAGCTTAATCCCTGATCGTTTCTATTTAAAAATTAGTCATTTTCAGGTTCAAAACATCAATCAAAATAGAAAATCCATACATACAAGTCGAGTCAACAGTAACCTATGAAATGAAAATCTAATTCTAACTCAACAACACAAAATGGAAATTAAGGATAGTGATATATCGGTTTAGAAACCAAATTCCTAACTTCTAACCACCTAAAAATCAGTTTATCCATTCCATATATTCAGAAAATTTGAAAATGCCCTAACATTGGTATTTCCATTTTCCCCTCTTAGTTTTAGTAAATTTGACGCATTTTAAGGAAGAATTATCTTTAGATGATGCTCAGAATACTTTCTAAGTCAAGGATGGAAGATTCTTACCTCAACTTTGATTATGGAGGCTTCCCTCTTAATTTTCTTCCTCTTCCCCTTTTGCTTGGTTCCTTCTCCTTCTTTCTCTTCTATCCGGTTTGGGGTGGCAGGTATAGAGTGAATGAAAGGAAACGTGAGCAGTTGGAGTATTAAGGACCTCCTCGGGAAAGGAAAGATTTGCACTTTAGTCCTTCCTATCATAACCCAACTTCCTTAATTTCATTTTAAATCCTTATAGGAAATTTCAAAATTACCATCGTCATCAGAAATTCCAAGGAATTGGGTATTACAATCCTCCCCTCCTTAAAAGAATTTTGTCCTCAAAATTCATACTTGTAAATAGTTTCAGATAATGTTGCCTCATATCTTCCTCCTTCTCCCATGTCATTTCCTGGGTTGCTATATCCTGCCAAAGTACCTTAACTAAAGGCATTACTTTATTCTAGAGTTACTTGGTCTTAAAGTCTAAAATTTTAACAGGAGTAGACTTATATGTTAAATTTTTTTTTTAATATTATGGGTTGATTCCCTAATACATATGTGGGATATGGGATGTATTTCTAAAGTTGCGAGACTTGGAATACGTCATGCAAGTTTGACAAGTAAGGAGGTAAGGAAATTTGGTAGGTGACTAGACCGACTCTTTGCAGGATTTGAAATGCTCCTAAGAATCGGGGACTTAATTTCGTTGCCCTTATCTGTCTACCAATACCCATAGTGGGCGACACTCTTAGAAACACATGGTCTCCCTCATTGAATTCTAAGAGCCTCCTCCTTCTATTGGCATAGCTTTCTTGTCTCTGCTGGGCAACTCTCATCTTCCCCCTGATCATTTTAATTCGATCAGTAGTCTCCTGCACAATATCTGGTCCCAACATGGTACTCTCCCCCATCTCTACCCAACTCAAGGGTGATTTACAACTTCTCCTATACAAAATGGTATATGGTGCCATACCTATGGTAAAGTGATAAATGTTATTATAGGCAAACTCAATCAAAGGTAGGTACTTGTCTTAACTTCCCTTCTGTTCTAACACATATGCCCTCAACATATCCTCTAAGGTTTGGATTATTCTTTTAGACTATCCATCAGTGTGAGGGTCGTAAGCAGTGCTAAACTTAAGTTGAGTTCCTAGTGCTCTTTGTAGAGATTGCCAAAATCTTGATGTGAACCTAAGGTCTCGATCTGATACTATTCCCGATGGCACTCCATACAACCTAACAATCTCCCTAAGCTATATTTGTGCTAGTTTCTCAATGGAGTATCTGATCTTAATAGGCAAAAATGAGCAAATTTGGTTAATCTATCCACTATTACCCATATAGAATCATAACCAACTGGGGTTTTAGGTAGTCCAACAACAAAATCCATGGTTACTTGATCTTATTTTCTCTCTGGTATCTTTAGTGGTATTAATAACCATGCGGGTCTTTGATGCTCTATCTTTACCTACTAACAGGTGAGACAAGCATTCACATATTTTGCCACGTCCTTTCGCATATCTGACTACCAAAAGTTTCTTTTCAACTTTTGATACATCTTGGAAATGCCCGGGTGAATGGTATAGTGGTTACGATGGGCCTCTACTAATAATTTCTCCCTTAGCTCCTAATGGTTTGGAATCACTATTCTGTTTCTAAACATCAATATCCCATTAGTGGCTAATTCAAAATTGGATTGGTTCACATAGACCCCTATGAATTCATCCTCTTGTTAGGCTTGTCTAATTTGGTCCCTTAAATCACAACTAATCTGAAAGTCACTCATTACTAACCTCTGTGGAAGAGAAATCAAATTAACGCTAAGATTCCTAAAGTCCTCAAGTAATCCATCTCATCTACCATCAAACTAACTATGTGTAAGGACTTTCTGCTTAATGCATTAGTTACTACATTCGCTTTCCCAGCATAATACTTCAATTCGAAGTTAAAATCCTTCAAATATTCTACCCACCTTTTTTGCCTTATATTTAATTCCTTTTGATCGAATAAATACCTAAGGCTCTTATAATCACTAAAAACCTTAAATTTATCCCTATATAAATAATGTCTCCAAATTTTCAAGACAAATACCACGGCAGCTAGTTCCAAATCATGGGCAGAATAGTTTTCCTTTGAATGTTTAAGCTGTTTAGATGCATAAGCAACTACTCTCCTATCTTGCATTAAGACGCATCATAAACCTTTCTTTAATGAATCAGTATAGACCTCAAACGGCTTTATAAGGTTTGGGATTACTAATGTAATGTCCTTATCTAGTATTACAGTTCCTCCGATGTACACAGATAAGTTCGATACATTATTCTTGTCCTTTTATTATTAAGTCTGAGCCGTTATGCCATTAAGTTTCATTAAAGCAGATTAGGTTCGGGATCTTTTGTTCAGATTGAATCTCGTATGCACAGTAGAAATAAAATATTATACTACATAGCAAAAATGTAAAACTATAATACAAATAATCAGCGTACAATAAGGTATGATCATTACATCCTTCTGTAATCAGATACCGGGATATATGAATTACCCGTCCATCAAAAATCAGGAGACAACAATCTTGTCACTCAGGCCCCTTTTCCAAACTACTAAGGATGGATCGGTCCTTCACATATCCCTTCCTCGGTTCTTTCCCATTTACATTCCATGTCTATAGAAAAAAGAATAATCCTAATTCTAAACCAAATATATCTAGACTAAGACCCAAAATAAGGGTTACAAAAATTTTACTTTTAACTAAAACAAAACTTCTATCTCCTAACCCTGCTAAGTGTCCGTATCTGATACATATTAGCATATAAATGAGAAACACAAGTCTCCCAGTAGCTTAACAATTCAGGGTTTAGAAATTAACTAATATGTATCAGGATGCAAGCACCAAAAATTTTACTTCTACATTCTTGATAGCATTATTCATAAATACAAACAGGCAAGCATTGCATGATAAATTTACATGTCAATGTACAAAAATTAGATATCCTTTTGAAGTGAAATATATTCTCATAAAACTATACATGTTATTGTGAAATTAAACAGAATTGCTTATGCATTAAATTCTTACACTTACCGCTATAGATTAATTGAGCAACCTGGGGTGTTAAGTGGACACTAGGCCACCCCTATAAACTCATCGTGAACACTAGGTCATGGGTATGGAGCACCTTCGGCCACACCTCACTAAGTCACACATGTGGAGCACTTTCGGCCATACCTCATAATTCATGGACACTCGGCCATGTATATAGAATCATCGTGAACACTAGGTCACGAGTATAGAGCACCTTCAACCACCCTTCGCTAAGTCACACGTGTAGAGCACCTTTGGACACACTTCATAATTTATGGACACTCGGCCACGTGTATAGAATCATGGTGAACACTAGGTCACGAGTATAGAGCACCTTCGGCCATAGCTCGCTAGGTCACACGTGTAGAGCACCTTTGGCCACACCTCATAATTTGTGGACACTCGACCACGTGTATAAAATCATCATGATCACTAAGTCATGGGTATAGAGCACCTTCGGCCACACCTCATAATTCGTGGACACTTGGCCACATTTCTTTTCATAATTGTGTATCTTCTTATGCTTTCCCTTGTTAGTTGCACTTCCCTTTTTCTATCGACATACAATACCTCTTTGTCATATTTTTTTATGACAAAATTTGCCTAAATCAATTTAACTCTCTATTCTTGAATAATATATTTTTGTTATAAAATTTTAATAAATTTTAATGGAGAATTTCCATTATTTTGGCCTAAAGGAAACTCAAGAGAATTTCATATTTTATCATTTAAATTTTCTTTTTCCATTCTTTAAATAATACCCTGAAAACGGGATAATTCCTTTTCTATAATCAACACATCATTAACTAGCCATAATTTTCCCATAACAATGTTCATCATTAACTATCAAAATTTTCCTATAACACCAATATTCATCATTACTAACTATAATTATCCCATGACAACATTCATCATTAACTAGTTATAATTTTCCCACATTATCTTTGGTTAAAGCTTCATTTTTATACATGTTACATTTACCAACAATAATTTTATCATGGAAATCACAAGTTTACTCCAATACTACGAGACATAAGCCAAGCAACACATGCCATTTCAATGATCTCTTGTTCTAGGTTCTTTCATGATTTAAAGAAAATAACAATATTAAGCTTTAAGACATCAACCACCTTAGTTATTTATCATGCAAGCTTAGTCAAGTGTCACTCCTATTTCAATAATGTGGACAAGTACTCAAGTTCTATGAAAGCAAAAATTCATCATGCATGTACTCTAGATCATGGAAAAAAATTAATGAATTGCTAACCTACCTTGATGGTGAACTAGAAAGAAGTGATCTTGGCCCTTCCTTTGGTTTCCTTCCACACCTTGCTTCTTTTCTTGGTCAACTTTACCCTTTCCCCTCACAAAGGACTTTGTGTTTTCTAAAAGCAAAACTCACGATGCTCTTCCTTCCCTTGGATGCTGTTTCATGGGTGTGTATATTTTCCTCATTCGGTCCAAAGTGGCAGGTTGCCTTTCGTTGGTATTTTATCATCTCATGGTTAATTAGGTGTAGCCTCACTTTCCTTGCAACTTTGGTGTTACTTACCCCTATTTCACATTGCATCACATATATGTATATTCACTTCTTCATTTAGCTATTTTTAAGGAAAGGATGAAGAAAGACACGTCATCTCTCACCTATATTTTTCTACTTGGTCACAATGAAACGCAACCTCACTCTTTGTCACATGCAATTTTGTGCAGCCCATTTCTTTGGTATGTTGTCCATGTTTCATGCTGCATTTCTTCTTCTTTTTCCTTTCCTTTGCCATGTGGGAGCATGAAGAATTATGCACCCTTTTCCTTTACTTGCTGTATGAACAATTAATTCCCTCCTTTCTCTCTTCTTTTAGCTTGTGGGAGGGCATAAAAATCTATACTTTGTACTTTCTTGCTTGCAAATGTGGCAACTCTTTTGTTAATTGTTTTATTTCTTTTCCCTAACTCTCATGGCTACACTAAGTGTACTTATAAGTACACTTTTCTTTACTTGCAAGGTACCTTTTTCCCATTTTCACGCCACCTTCCTTTCCTCTCTTATTTCAAATTTCCATTTGTCTAAAATAAAGAAAGGACGCTGCACTTTTTTTCTTCACATTTTCATGGTCGTACCTCTCTTCCTTTCATACTACACGTAGGGCTCATGTCCCATGCAAACACACATGAGTCTTTCCCCCTCTTGGGCAAGTTGGAGGCAGCATGAAGGAAGGGGGACGTGTTTCACACGTCTTCCTAGTCGTGTGGTTCATGCATATATTGTTTGCAATAAAATTCTGCACTTTTTTCTTCCCTTTCTTAATTATATTTTCATAACCTTACATTTCATCAAGTGCAGCTTTTTATCCATTGCCATTCTCCTATTACCCATTGGCCATTTGAGATTAATGCTAAAGGGAAAGAAGGAGGCTTAATGCCACTTGTCCTCCTCACTTACATGTGTATATGTGCATACATACATATATATTTTTGGAGTGCTTTATCCTTCTTTCCTTTCTCCTTTTGGCCAAGTAAGTATATATATATGTATATACAATTTTATACACTTCTTTCCTTGGTATGTAGGTTAATCAAAAGTAAAATTAATCAAGCTCTTCAATTTTAGGCAATATTATCTTTTACCATATTTATTCTAATCATGAAATGACACAAGTAATTTCATCCCATTTAAAGAGAATTAAATGACACACATTGTGAGAGGATAATTTCTTTCACTAAAACTAAACCTCTATTAAAATAAAAAAATATAGTAAATTAAAGATCATTTTTCCAAGAACCGAGGATTTAAACTTGGAGGTACTGGGAAATTAAAGGACTCATCATTGGGAAGCTCTAGTAGAGAAGAAGTGAGGCACTGCAAAAAAACATTATGCATAAATTTAACTCTAACTTTTGTGTGTTGCTAAAGGTCTCTTCAAACATCTGATAGGGTTCTATTTATAGTGGAAGATATGAGTGGCCAGCTACTGACTGATAGGCCATATCCTAAAAAGGCGGACAACTATATGCATGTTCTATAACTTGATAGTGGGGTTAAGTAGTGGTTAAAGTTAAGGGAAGAGAAAGATCATAGATATATAGGTAGTTCTAGTTAATGATGACATGCCTAGTGGTGGGATGTGAAGCAGTCAATATTAGAGGATTGAATTCTCTAGGAGGTTAAGGACTAGTCAGCAGCACTAACTTTGCTAGGAAAAGGGGGTTTGAACTCAATAAAATAATAATTAATTTACCAAGTATTAAACCCTTACCTAGCTTACCTAAAGTGGTCTTCTTAGGCACGAAAAACCTTCACTTTAATCCTACTAAGCCACTCCCTATGATTATTCCTAGGGAAAGAAAGATGAGAATCACTCCTTCGCAGCATCCCTAACCTTATCTAAATTAGGTGTCATAGGTGGTGCTTGGCCTACACGAAACCTACTCCAAGAGCTTTGCTTTCTCGCGAAGTTAGACTAACTTTGGTGTGGTTCTTCTCAAGTCAACATTGCACTGACTTGAGGGAGGGGATAAACCTATCATGATCTCCACTATCTCATACTTCTTAATGGGGAGAGTGAGTTATCTTAGTTTACTATCCAAAGAATAGATTCACTGGGCACCCTGAAGCACTTTGCTTGATAGGAATTTATCACTAGGAATTGTATTGGGACTAGAAGTCAAAGACCATGTGATATTGAAAAGCCCAAGACAAGGTTCTTTGTAGAGCCTTGAGCTAAGCCATAGTACTACATAGCTAAACATCTAGTGTCTTACTTATGTTTACTATCCAAAGGATAGATTATATAGAGTAAGAGATGTAGATTTGCTTTCTCTTCTTAGGTGGAGGCATCTCTATTACTTAGGTAGAGATACTGCTTCTTCTTAGATGGAAGCACTTTCTCTTAAGGAGAGGAGTCATTTTCTATTAGGGATAAAAGTCATCTCCTCATTTAGGGAGAAGTGTTGTCACCTCCTATTAGAGAGATGAGTCATCATATCCTCTTAAGGAGAAGAGACATTACCTCCTCTTAAGGAGATGAGTCATCACCTCCTCTTAGGGAGATGAGTCACCTCCTCTTAGGATCAGGAGTCACCTCCTATTAGGATGAGGAAAATCACTTTTATTTTTAATAATATAATTATAAAGATTATTGGTTTTAATTAAATAAAATAAATATTCTTAACAAATAAACTAATAAATTGAAACTCTAGGAAAAATCATGTAACTAAATGAGATAAAAATCCATAGTAACACCAATTATTAATGCTAACTTGATATATATAATTTAACCAAGAAGCAACACTAATCTTATATTATCAAAAATAATCAACTAGGTGCTCTTTTTAAGACATAAGATGGAGTAGCAAGATTTTCATTCATAAAAACAAAGACAAAATAATTAACCTTTATTCAACTGAAGTCTCTTCATGAAAAATAAAACATTAAAATCCACTAATTTTACACAAAGCAAAATCACATCCTAAAACTCAACACACCCACTTGAATTGTCGCCATAACAAAGCAACACAATAATGACTGACTAACTAAGAAATCTTGTAAATCCCTTGAAATTGAAAATCTACAGTAATTTAATATTGCCTCAAATTACAAAAGAGACATAACCCAAAATTGACTCCATCTCACTTTATCAAGTGAAGACAAAAAAAAGGATTCAATTTTTTATATTTTTATAATAATAACTTTAAGATCTTTTCATTGATTTTAAAAATTATATATTATAACATATATATTTTGTGAGACTAATAGCTAGAAGATCTAGAAGTATTATAATATCTATATATATATAAGTTCTATTGCATGCCCAAATATTTGAGTATATATACGTATGTGCATATATCATATTTACATATACACATGCATGCGCGCACACACACAAATATATATATGTGTGTGTGTGTGTAAATATATCATGTATGTATTTATTAGCAGCAATAAGAAATTTTACAAATATTATGATTATCTAAATAAAATTTAAGAGATAAGTAATTTGAAGTGCAATAATTTAAATTTTTTACATTTTATATTCCATAAATTTTAAAATTTCACAATCCAAATACCACTTTAATGTATATTAGATTGAGAATAATAAAGAGAAAGGAATTAAAGCAAAATTTTAAATTTGATATTTTCTTTTATTGACAAGATGAACCTCCAAAATTTATGTCATTATCAAAAAACAAAGGCCTAAATCAAAAGTAACATGAGGACTACCAAAATGTTTGTATAGGTCATTATTATAGGACATTCAATTTTAATAGAGGATTAAGCACAAATACTTGCCAAGCCTTCGGTATCGATATACATTTTGGATTCGTTTGGATACATACTCAAAGTATATCTAATTTTTTTCCTTTTTCTTTTAATAAAAAATATCTAATAAAGATTGGATATATCTTTGACATGACTATAAAATTATCAGGACCAATGACAAGTTTAAATAATTTATTTCTTTTTCTTTCAATTTCAGCCTTGATCACCCTCTTTGTAACTATGCAAATTTTTGTTTTTACTTTGTTCTTTGTTTTTGCTTTATTTTTTCTTTGCAATAATGATTTGACTTCTCTGTTTCTTATTTCTTCAATTTTGTATTATCTTTGTTTTCAACTTTTATATTATCTATCAATTACATTATATTAATATTTTAAATTTAAAAAGTATATATTTATATAATTCATTAAAGTATTCACAAAGTATGGTATCTTGATTTCTCATATTACCATATTCTATTGTCTGTATCGTATCTATATCATATAAGGTATCTTTAATTCTCATAGGATTATTGCATTTTTTTTTTTTTACATTTGGAATTAGAAAATTATTTAAAATTGTTGAGTTAATATTATGATGTACATGGGTAATTAAGAGATGTAGTTTTGGAGAGCTTTTCCCTTTAAGGCTCTTAAATTTCTTTCACTCTCCAAATGACTTATTTGGGTGGAGACTAGAGAGTTCTTATTGCATTATCTACCTCTAGAGTTATCTCATCATTTAGTATTTTATTAGGAGGTGATGTCTTAGATCTGATAGAAGTTTAGAGCTTGCACAGAGAACAAGAAACTTACAAAGATTATAAAAGAGGAAGAGGATCCTCAGATTCACCTCTAATAGTATAGTTAACAAAAAATACTAAAGAATAATGAGAGTAATGTACTTGGAATTATTGTGTACCTGCCAAAAGACCAAAAGCATCTTTATATATATAAGCATTAACACATATGACATGTAACAGTTGAATGTTGGTGAAATTGATTGCCCAAAGTCAATCTCAAAATAGGGAGTGTCGGTTCAAGTCAAGTCGGTCAAATCTAAGTTTATTATGAGATAATTACTTATGTGGTAAAATGTTGATTAGATATAATGATGTTATTTTACATGTGGCTTGATTTAATTTATTAGATAACATCATCATCACATTATTATTATCCTTTTTTTAATAATGACTTTGGTTTGAATTTGATTTATCATGGAGAATCACTTTGTATACATGGTAAATCCAACTGGTAGTTATGGTTATTCAATACTTCAAATCTTAGTTAATACATTCATTTTATTTTGAGATGAAAGACAAAAGCCAAAAGAAACATTAACATGAACAATATCAAAGATATTCAAATCATAGATAACCTAAATCCATCTGCAGCTACTCATGGTTCTTATTCTTCCTTGGGTCATACCTCTTGCACTATATTGTTTTGGAATTCAATATAAACCTAGTTTCATTCATATTGCCCAATAAACTAACTGGTATTGAAGAAAACTGAAAAACCACTCTAGCATACATTCCTCCAACCTCATTTCCTTGTGGCCTGTGCACAAATACCTTCTCAACACAGTCACCGAATTTCCTGAAAAAATTAAAAAAATTAATTTTGGTAACCTAGCTAGCTAGCTTGGGTTTTTACTCCAAAATAAAGATAAATCTTTCTGATAAAAAGGTTACTCTTTTCTTTTTGATACAAGAAAACTCATGGAATGTAATGTAATGCAATTTGAAACCCTGTTAGGAGTTAGGAGAGAAGAAAAGTGAATGATTTAAAAACTCACTGGTTAAAAAAGTGAATGATCTCGAACTCATTAAATGGGTACCCACTAGAAAATGTTATATAAAGGCATCTCTCTTCCTCTGTTGGACGTTCCTTTGCTAGATCCCATTCCTTAGCCATTGGGTTTAGCTTCGTTTTCTCAGTGATAATTTTTGAAGAAGAAGAACCTTCGCTAGAGATTGATTTCTCAACATCTTTTGAGGGAGAATCACCCATCATTTTGAGACAAGGAATATTGTGATATAAGGAAGATTAGATATGGGATAGTTTATATAGTGATAGTACCCTGCATAAGTCAAATTGTACCATTTATGGTGCATTTATGATGAGTCCTCATTAAATTCATTAATACGAAAAAAATTAGAGTTTGTTTCATTGATATTTACTTCACATTTATTGAGTGCTTTTAATTCAAAATTTATTGATTTTTTAAACAAAACTATTGTATTAAATTTTTTTGATTAATTACCTACCATTAATGTTTTTATAGTCTATTCATTTTGGTATGTAAAAAATTTAGTAATTAAGTGGTAAGAAACAAAATATCTTTACGCCTAATACTTAAGTTAGATTCCAGTAATTTAATCAACCCTTGTATATTAGAATGTAAGTTTAAAATATATATTAATTTCTCTGAGGTTTGACTAAATTACACTTACCAATTCTTTAATTTAAAAAATTATTCTTATTTTCATATAATTTATTTTTTTCCTAATTAGGATGAACCTCTAAGTGGTGGTCAGAAATAGCACTATCACTAGTCCCTCAAGTCTATAGGTACAATAGCCTATAGACTTAAGGCAACCAAGCTTTGAAATGGAATCCCCTCTTTTGACGCTCTCCTAAGGTGGGCTACAGCATATAAAAGGAAGATAATCACTTTGTAGTAGAGTTAACGTCGACACACACCCTTAAAATGTCGTGGATGGGTGAAGTCACCCATATGTTTGAAGTTACATCATTTCTTCTTAGCTAAAAAAGTCATGTAGTTTTAACTTTTGTCTTATAGTGTGCCACAAGCCTTTTAAGTAGTGTGGTAGTTATGGCTACTAAACATGTAACGTACGTGAGGGTTTCCTTTTAGGGGTATGTTGGTCTTTTCTTGGCACATGGATCTACATCTTAAAGCACAAATAGGGTATTTTGTACTTTTTATCCTCATGTTGTTTTACTTTTTGAAATCACTAGGTTTTAGGTGTTTAAATATCTCATTTCCTTCCCATTTCACCACTTTGGCCTTTTTGCAAAAGCTTTGAGACTGAGAGGATTTTTGTGTTTTACACTCTAGAGGATTTGAGAATTCTTCCAAGAGCACTTTCTATCCTTATAAGTATTTCCTCTCCCTCTGAAAAAAAGGTTGTTAATCTTGGTTTTCTTTTTGGTCAGCTAGTGACTATTCTTCTTTTTTCTTGCTTTGTTATAGCATTTGCTTCAATTTTCTCGACTAAGTTTTGACATTTTGCCATGTGTCATTCAAGTACAAGCATAATCTCTATTCTCTCCCCATTTTTTTGAATGAGACAGAGAGGAGGTGAAGGACTTAGAATTGCGTCAGTGTATGATTCTGAGTGCGCCTGAGGGTTTGCCACCGAACAATAGGTGGCCTATTTCTATTGGTTTTTCTAGCGTAGTTATAGGGAAAAGTTCAATGATTTCTTTATCTAAAGGATTCAAGATGCAATAGTGAAAAATCGAGTGTTTATGAGTTAGGCGTGTCAGAGTCTAGGTTATTAGGATAGAGTAAGGTGAAGTAAAAAGCATTTGACTATGTTTAGAGGATAATTGACCACTTAATAAGTTAGCTAGAATCAGTCAACCTGGCAAGGGTTCGAAGGAGGAACCTTATCTATAGGACAAATAGGGAAATGGATTGCTTCTTCTCGAGTTGGACGAGGAAGTGGGATAGGGCTTTCCTAGGAAATGAGGAAATTCAAGTCCTTACTATACACCAGAAAGTATATGCAGTCGATCTTGGACAAGTACTTCGCCCTTTTAGGGTTGAATAACTTTAGGGTCACCAAATAAAGGGAGCTATTGGATGTGCTTTTTGGGTTCTTAATATATAGGTACACAGTAAGGGACCTTGGTATCATCCCTCCTTTTAGCATTTTAATGTGTGACTAACCTTGTTGATAGTGAATGCCTAAATGGTCATTAAGGGGTTTGGAATACTTTGTGATGAAGAAAAGTTAAATTTGTTGGTCAATGTATTTTTCTACTTTTACATAGCATAATGCCAAGCTAATAGAGGATGAGTATACTTCTACAGTAAGGGAGGTCACCCAACGTTTGTGAAAAGGCTTTTTTTCCATGTTAAAGGGTGTAGAGTGCATTTTTAGGATAGTTCCTTTAGAAGGAATTCTCTCTTGGTGGATAAGGGAGAGAGATGATTATTTAATGTTTCCTTTGAAATGGGGAAATCCTTGTATATCAATTGGTCTCAATTATAGGTGTATGAGCTACCAAGAGACGCAATTGGTTGATTGGCTATTTTGCTCATTGATAGATTTGGGGCAATTCGCAATATGCTAAGTTTTTATTTTGTATTTTTCCTTTATTTTCTATTTTTGGTTTTGACCTTGTTGGATTTTTCTACAAGGTGAAAAATAAATCTTATTACTCTTGGGAGTAGGCGAAGCAACCATTACCATGGGCACATTCAAGAAGAGGCTAACTCTTCATCGTAACCTTTTGCACATTTTGTCGCTTCAAGTGATTGTGTCACTTCTTGCCTAATGCTGCCTTCAGATCTATCATAGCATACTGAGGGGCAATTGAAAAGGGGTAGGAAGAAGCTTCTGAAGAAGAAAGCCTAGTACGGACAAGGGAAAGTCAACTTGAGCTCTAAGGATGTTGTTTCTAGTGTTCTAGGCGAGGGGTCCAAGCTCTTTGGGTTGTATAGCAAGCAGATTGTCCTTATAAAGAACCTTTGATTGAAGATGGAGACAATAGAAAAAAGAAGGGATGAAGGTGATCACCAAGAAGATGGATAGGGGCCTTGTTGATTTTTTTTCAAGTTTAATCATGTACCATAAGACGTCTATTGGTTTACCTTCACTTTTGTGATTTTTTTGAATTTATTTTTAATGTTAACTTTATCTTTGGTAGGGGGAGTAGTATAGAGGTCGTTGTTAAGGCCAAGAAGAAGGCAAAAGATGCCAATAAGAGGGTGGAGGATGCCACCAAAATTCTTGAGAAGTTCCATTATCAAAAGGTGACCATTAGGTCACTAGAGGAAGTCTCAAAGAAGAAATTAAAGGATCACTAAGGAGAGTAAGAGGTGGCGAGGTTGGATAAAAAGGTGCTCAAAAATAAGGTCGAGTGACTAAATGGCAAAATTGTCAAAAAAAGAAAGGAGGTTTCCAGGCTCTAGAAGAAGCTTAAACAAGTAAAGGAAGATCAGGATATTTGGATGAAGCAGGCTAAGGGATTCATCCACTTTGAATGGAAGAACCTTAATGCCTAGTTAAACAATTTGCATCCTAGGCTAATTACAAAGGAAATATTGAAGGGGATGAATCGCCTCAAAGAAGTCTTTAATGGGGTCATCCAAAATAGCATGAACAAAGTGGATGGGTACTTCAACCTTAATCCTTACCTCCCTCTGAAAGATGATGAAGATGATGTTAGGTAAAGTAGAGTGGCGACCGAGGAAGCTTTGGAGGAGCAGTTAAATATATACATGCAAAAGAGCATGTTGTATGCCTTAAGGATGCCTCGGGTTAAATTTTTTAATGACTTTTTTTTATTTTTCCTATTTTCTAAACTTTAGGAGACTATACTATTAGGTTGCAATGGCCCATTTAAAATTCATGTTCACCTTTTGCGTTCTTTTTATGTCATGCTTAGTTTGATAGTGTTAAGGGATGCTCTGTAGTCACATTTAAAATGACAAGTTTTTTAGGAGCACCAAAAGGCACTCTAGAGATCATTAAACACTTATGTTTAAAGCTTAAATGATAGGTCACTCAGGCTAAGTTAAGGGTTTACTCGATAACCTTTTCGACTTAGGCTAAAGATCACAGAACCTTTTAAGGTGTGTTACTCTTGCATTGCCACTTAAAAAAATTTGGGTAAGTGTTGATAGGTGAGTTACAATGTTCTTCATAAATTAACAGGATAAATGAACGAGTGAGTTAAATAGAAACTTTTATTGCTCAAACTAGATGTTTTACATTACACATGGAGAAAATGTACAATAAGACTAAGTAAAATAATGCTTTAAGTTTATGGCATTCCATATCTTAGGATAGTCTCTTCATTGAGCTTGGTAAGGTGATTGGTGCCATTAGGAAAAACTTGCCTTAAGACAGGACCGAGCAATTATTGATCACTATTTGTAACATTTTTTTACATATCAATTAAAGTGGCTAGGGGCCTTTTTCTTATAAGTGGTAGCTTAGACTTAAGCAATCTCTCTTTTTCCTTTGACAAATCCAAGTTGAGGAACAAGCCTTGATGGTTCTAGTTAAAGTAATGACATATTTGGTTGGAAGGGTAGCCAAATTCCATAAGGATTATGACTTCATGTTCATAGTTAATAGTGAATTGAGTCTTTCTTGTAGGAGTCTGAATAATGGTTTGATAAGACCACAAGACAAATGGTTACTTGTCTACCCATTTGGCTTTGGTGAAGCCAAGCTGTTTCTTCAATCCTTCCAAACTGATATAGTTGGCATGCTTGGTCTACTCATTGGTTTTCAGTGCTTCAAAAATGTAATTCAGAGGTCAATCTTCCATTCAAAGCTAAGGTCTTTGAAACTTTCACTAATAAACTGGCACTTATTATCAGTAATGAGGGAATTCAAAGAGCTGAAGTAGCAAATGATACTTTGCCACAAGAACTTTTGAGTGTTCTTGGCCATAATGGAGGCGAGGGGTTCTTACTCATACACTTATTAAAGTATTCTATAGTGACAATGAGGATCTTATGTTATCATCAAAAAAGGTCCCAAGATGTCCATCCTCCAAAGATCAAAGGTCCATGGGGAAGGAATAGGCTTTTACTCATTCTCTGATAAGTGGATGAAATGGTTGTGTCACTGGCATTAATAACATTTCTTGACCAATTCTTCAGCATCTGATTTACGGGTAGGCTAGTAAAAACCCACTCACAAGGCTTTCCTTTGAAGGGTGCCTACAGATTGTTGACTTTTATAAATGCCTTCATGTACATGTAGCTCTCTAAGTATATAATCATTACAAGGAAGATAACACAAAAGAGCATAAGAGAATCCCTTTTTATAGAGATATTCTCCCAGATGAAGTATTTGGAGGCTTTCTTTTATTTCTTCTTTGCTTCATTTTGATCGTGAGGAAGGGTGCTTGTGGTAATGAAGGTCTGATTGAGGCCATCCAAGATCTATTCATCTAGATTGGAAGGACTTCCTTACTTGATTTAATCAAAATGGTTTTTATGTAACGCCCTTATCTAGTGTGACCATTCATCCGATGCAAATAGATAAGTTCAGTACATTATTCTTATCCTTTTATTTAATTAATTTCTGAGCAATTATACCATTAAGTATCATCAAGCGAATTAGGTTCGAGATCTTTTGCTTAGATTAAACTTGTATGCACAGCGAAATAAAGGAAACACTATACTACACAGCAGAAATTTAAACTTTCATGTAATTCAAATAATACAAGTCCAATAATGTCCATTACATGCTAGTAAACATGTCCCTGGATATATGAAGTATCCATCCATCAAAAGTCAGGAGACAACAAGTCTGCCACTCAGACTCATTTATAAATTTCTAAGGATGGACCAGTCCTTCCTATATCCGTGCCTAAGGATATCTCATATACATCTCATGTCTACTGCCAAAAGAATAGTCATAATTCTAAACAATATGTCTAGAATAAGACCCAAAATAAGGGTTACGAAAATTTTCTTTAACCCAAAAAGAGCTTCTATCTCCCGACCTTGCTAAGCGTCCGCATCTAATACATATTAGCATATAAATGAGAAACATGAGTTTTCCAATAGCTTAACAATTCAGTTTTTACAAAATAATGAATATGTATCAGGGTGCAAGTACTAAAATATTTAATTCTACATTTTTGGAATAAAACATAGCATTGTACATAAACATAAATTGGCAAGCAATGTATGATCAATTTAAATGTCAATGTGATAATATTCCTTTCAAGTAAAACATCTTTACATGCTATTAAACAAGTTATCATAAAATTAACAAACCATTTCAGCTTATCATTCTTAAAATTTTCTTTTATATAATAGCTGTACACACTTGGGTATTATGTAGATACTTGGCCACCTTTATAAAGATATCTTGTAGACACTTGGGCACTTGTGGACACTTGGCCACCTTTCTAGGGTCATTGTGCACACTTGGGCACTATGTGGCCACCTGGCCACCTTCCTAGGGTCATTGTGCACACTTGGGCACTATGTGGGCACTGGGCCACCTTGAAAATTCTTTGTGCATACTTGGGCACTTGTGGACACTTGGCCACCTTTTAACAATTCTCAAGGGAAATTTTCCTTTTATTGAAAAATAATACTAGTGTACATCTCTTTAAAATTCTAAATAATTTAAGAGTAAATGTCCCTTTCTTGTAGTTTAATATTAATGTACACTTCTCATAAAAATTCTATTAATTTCATGAATAATTTTCCCTTTCTTTGGAAATTACTATAAATGTACATTTCTTGCAAAAATACTAATACTTTTGAGAATAATTTCTCCTATCTTGGAAATAAATTTTTAATGTACATTTCTTATAAAATATCTTATATTTTCAAGAATAATTTCTCCTTTCTTAGAAGTTAATTCCAATGTACATTTCTTATAAAAATTCTAATAATTTCAAGAATAATTTCTCCTTTCTTGAAAACAATAATAATATCCTTTCTTGGAAACTTTAAAAATAAATTCCCATATTCTTTTTTTTTAATTAATATTATGGTGCATAGCTTATAGATTCCAATAAGGATTTCCATGGGCTTGGCCTAAGGAGATTTGTTAATTTGCAATTCAATTTTCCCTTTTTTATTCTTTACTAAAACCATTAAAGTGGTAGGGTTTCCTTCCTCCATGGTCATCACCATTTTTTTTTCACCTAGTACAACTAGAGTTTCACAACCAACTTCTTATGACTTTCTTTTCTCATTCGGCCAAGAGGGAATTGTTATAGGGAAACATGGTTTTCAAAAGCATTTATCCACTTCCATCATGCATAATCATAGTTCATCATGAAAATAATATTATCTTACCCTAATCCTTTACCCAACAATATACTCATGCCATCTCATCCATCAACATCCCAATAAACCATACATGCTAGCTAACAATCATACATTTTGTCAAGAATGTAGGGAAACAATTATGTTCCATAGAAAGTTTGTAAAGGCATGTTGGTGGCATAAACTAAAGCATGGAACACAATTATAAGAATTGTTAACCTACCTTGATGGTGAACTAAGTTGGATTTATCTTGACCTTTCCTTTGACTTTTCCTTGCTTTCTCCTTGCTCCTTTGCTTCCTTTGCTTTCCTTCTTGATCACCTTCACTTCTTCCTCTTCAAAATTTTGGTGTTTCACTCAAACTCACGTTCTCTCCCTTTCTCTCTTTTACGTTTGTGTATGTGTAGTTTCCCATGTTGCAAGCTCTCTCCCTCTTTTCTTTGGACACTATCCCGTGTGTGTGTATATTTTCCTTAAGTGGACATTGTCTTTTTCTTTCTTTTCTTCACATGTGGGTATTGCATGAAACTGCCAACTCTTTTTGTTTCTTGCTTAGGTGGTATAACATACATAAAATTTTTAATTTCTTTCCCCACACTTTCCCCTCTTGTCTCTTATCCATTTGGCAATGGTGTGCTCCACCTTATTCTCCTCTTGATTATTATTATTATTATCATTATTATTAACCAATAGCCCCCCATGTGTGACTAAGTTCAAGCCTCCTCCTTGTACTCTTATTTCTTCCATTCGGTTACTTAGGGATAAAGGAAAATTCAATTTCCCATTCTTTCATGCCATGCTTCATCTACACTTCCCTTCCTTACCACTTGTCATGTTTCCCCTAGACTCACGCTGCATCACCCTCTTCTCCTTAATTATTATTGTGATTATCATTATTGTCTAATGGTCTTCACATGTGGCTCCTAATGTACACCTTCTTTCTTAAAAATCTTGGTTTACTTCTCCCAAACTCACGTTGCACTTGTTCTTTCCCACTTGCACCTTCTTATTCAGCTAAAACCAAGGGATTAGGACACTACACACTCTTCCTTTTATTTCTTCCATTTTTCCTTGGCTTTGGCATATGCTGCATGAAAATTCTGCACCTTTTCTTCTTTCTATTTCATGGTTGCACCCTTTTTATTCTTTATAATTTGTAGGGCTTTCTTGTTGCATACACAAATTCATTTTTCTCACACAAAATTTTGCATTAAGTATACTTGCAAGTACACTTTTCTTTGCTTGCAAGCTACCTCTTCCCATTGTTTTCTCCACCTTTCTTTATTCTCTTATTTTTAACTTCCATTCAGCCTTCATGCCACCTTCTCTTCTTCAATTTCCATTTGGCCAAGATGAAGGGAAGACACCACATGCCTTAATTTTTTTTTCCATTTAATGGTTGTTCCCATTGTACTTTAAGTAGAATTTTCACTTCCTTACAAGTTTAGGTTAGCTTCTTACACAAGTTAAAGGAAAGAGGGAAAAGCTTGCATTCTTACATGGTTTTTGATGTAAATAAAGGCTGCATTTTTTTGTCTTCTTTTCTTAACCATATTTTCATACCTCACGTGTGTTCTCATGTGCATATTTCAATTAAAAATTTTGTACTTCTCCCTAGCCCATTTGGTTACCTTGATTGAAAGTAATGGAAAATAAACAAAAAGGAAGGAAAAGGAAAAGGCTAGTCTCACACGCCACTTTTCCTAGTGTTCATGTGAACTTCATCATTTGTGGTGCCAAAGGAGGAAAATGAGAGGATTCACGTAGGCCCCTTCCTTCATGCAAAACTTGCATGGCATGCAAGGCACACATGGAGTCTCATTTTGTTGCCAGTTCATACAATGGGTGAATATATATAAAATAATTAAGGAATCTTATCCTTCACCAATTTTATTTTAGAAGTGCATAAGATTCTTAAATTGGTTGTGTTCTTCTCTCCTTAACAATTTGGTTAATCAAAAAGGAAAATTACTCAAGCTCCTCAATTTTTGGCAATGTTATCTTTTAGCGTATTTATTCTCATTATTAAATGACATAAGTAATTTCATCCAATTAATTAAAGAGCACTAATTTAGACTAATTAAAATTATGGGATGTTACATTTGATGATCGAGAGGTGATTGAGGCGGTCACTATCATGTGTTAACTTGGAAAGGATGTCAACATAGACATTCATGTTCTGTAGGATCTACTCGACTTGTGCATATTTGAATCATTGTGTAAGCTACCAAATGGCTTTGACATATAACTTAATGGCTAGGTATTTGATCTCATAGTTATCGTTCATATAGTTGACTATGACCTATAAGTCATTGAGGGCTTTCATGAGTGTGGGCCCTAAGTTAAATGTGAGCTTGAGTCTATTAACCAAGGCCTCTTACTCTACCTATTATTGGATGCTTTAAATGAAATTTGAATGGCTTGCTCTACCATAATTCTTTCAAGGCTCTTGACAAAGATTCCTACCTGTTAGGTCTTGCCACTAGACGGGCTATCAATATAGACAAGCTAAAAAGGGGGCTTTGGGATAGGCTTGGTTGGTTCAACTATAGTGGATTTCTTGACCGGTGTCATCTCTACTATGAAGTTGTTGAGCAGTTAAGCCTTGATGGCTTTTCGTGTTTGGTATTAGAAGTTAAACTCTACCAGTTCGATCACCCAATAAGTCATTCTCTCAGTGAGTTTTGGTTTTTGGAGAAGCTATTGAAGAGTTTGGTTTGTTTGCATTATAATAGTGTGCTATTAGAAGTACAAGATCAAGCTTTAAGTAGAGTGGATGAGAGTGAGTGTTAGTTTCTCAATCTTCTAGTATCAAGAGTTCTCCTTTAAGAGTGTGGCTAGTGTAATAGATAGTTACTTATTACAAAAAGTCTTTTTGTATAAGGGCAGAACTGATGGCATGGTCAAAAGACGGGAGACAAAGGACAATTAGTTCCCTTGGTCATGATTTTGATAGGATTGGAGAGCTCGCTAAGTATGTTAGCTCTTAGATTGATCATTCACACTCATTTTTCCATTTAAAGATCGAAGCCATTTTCAATATGTTTTAAAAAGGAAGGTAATGATTTTCCAACCTAAGTAGGATAAATGAAATATATAGAAAAAGAAAAAGAAAAAAAGGGAATGCACTTATGAAAAATGCTCATTATTAATCATAAGGGGGAGTGGATCATTGTGTTACAAAAGTATAAGTTCAAGATAGACCATAGTTGTTATATCCCTCTTGATTAAATTTGGCTAGTGCTAGTACCTTGAAAGAAAATAATTAAAGGCTGCTAATTGACAGTTCAGATGTGAAGGATCACCTAACACTTCTCTATATTAGCTTTGTTTTCTCGCAAGGTGATTACGAATTCGAGGAACTTGCTAGTGGATACACAGAAGGCCCACTTTATGAGGTTCAACTTCATTCAATGGGACCTAAGTACTTAGAAAATTTCCTCGAGTTCTATTAGGTGCTAGTACACTTTGATATTTCTCTTGATTTACTTCTTGAAGATAATGTCCATTATCCTCCAGCAAGTGGCAACTACATTCTTTAAGCCAAACTACATCACCTCATAATAGTATACCTCCTTTTTTTTTATGAAGGAGGTCTTCTCAGCATCCCTTAGGTCCATGCAAATCTCATTTTACTTAAAAAATTCTTTGAGGAAGCTAAAAAGACAATGAACTGTTGTTCCTTCCACTAGCCTATCAATGCGAGAGAGTGGGTAGGCATCCTTAAGACATGCCTTTTTGAGGTATATGAAATCCATGTACAATCTTCACTTCCCGTTTTCTTTCTTCATTGTGAATACATTAAATAGCCATGTGGGTTACATGTTTTCCCAGATAAGCTTTTATACTTCCTTGTCAGTTTCCTTTTAGTGCTCATCTCTAAATCTATACTTCTTTTGAATTACCCCAAGGTGATCATGTGTGTTCAAAGAGTGACAGATGAGGGTGGGATTAATCCTGGACATGTCGATGATCATCTAGGCAAAGACGTCTTTGTAGTTAGTTAGTAGCTCCATCAACTATTGTTTGGTGCTTGGGCCTAATAAAGTCTCAATCTTGATTTTGCATTCACCATTTTCACCATTAATTTGGATCCCCACAAGATATTATGTAGGTTAGGTGATGTGCCTTGTTTTACACATATTTGCCTGATATTATTTGTCCATTTTATGAGCATTTTGTGTACTTATATTCCAAGAATCACATGAGTTTGTATCCTTTTTCATTTTTAGGAATTTTTTCAAGTCATCAGTAAATGGAGTAATTTTGGGCCTGGATAGCCTTTAGCACACCTGCTTTGGACTTTTGGGCCTTCCACCCATGTTGGACATTTAAGAGAGGAGGTTGTGTGTTCTAGACTAGGTGAGAGGAAGCTTTTGTGCAACCCATGACAATCTGCGGCACTCGCGAGCAATTTTTCTTGAGTAAATCTGGGCATCTCAGGATTTTGATTCGTAATGCATCAAAGAGATTGGGCTGTGAAATTTAAGTGAGACCGAGCAGATTCTCAAGGAGTTTTTTCCATGTGAGACAGTGTAAATTCTCCTTCGTGAGGCTCTGATAGGGCACGAGATTATGACCTTTTGTCAACCAAGAGCGATGGCAAGAGGCTTTTTGGTGACTATGGAATGACTGTCAGGACACTGCCATGGACTTTGGCCACCAAATTGCAACCCATTCGTGGTATTCTGATGTAACCCACGACAGACCCAAAAGTGTGATCTGTCCGTGTTTCGCAACCTGTTTAAGGTTTTTCATCAGGTTTACCATCCATAGCCATTCATTCGACCTTAGGTGACTCATATACGGTTGTCCGTCTAACCTCTAGTCACCTGTTGGTGTTGTTCCTCTAGTAACCTATAACCCGACCTATGCTGTATTGTGGGTAGTCTAAAAGATTCACATTTTGGGATATTGGAAGAGTTTTTTGGCCATTTTTCGGTAGTTGTTCATATTGTTCCATCCGGTGTTTGAGAGAATAGGGGCATACATGTTTTTAACTCTTTCTTTCTTCTATATATTTGATTTTCTGGCTGTTTGCACTATGAACATGAGTAGCTTGATTTTTAAAACCCATGTGTATGGACATTAAATTTGATTATGTGATCTTCTTTACAATTATTAATGAATTTTTAAGTTTTCTTCTAAAAGACGTTGTGATGGATACGATTTAAATTTCTTTTAGCAATTGACGGATTCTAATTGGAATTGGACATCTAATTGTAAAGAAGAGTTGATTATCACTTAGAATTAAGGTTAATTAATTGTTAGATTAAGAAGTAATGACTCTTAATAGTAGTGGATTAAAACGATAATGCTTATCTAAAATCAATCATTAGGAAGACATTCCAGTGGTAGGTTCTTAGGTTTAAGAAATTCAATTGTAATGGTAGTGAAGTTGAATTTAGTTTAGAATTCACTCACAGGTAGCATAATTAGATTGAATAATCTATCATCCTTTATGTGTTTGCCAACTAGTACAGGTCCTCAGTGGTTTTGCTTTTCTTGCCTTGATAAATTCTTTTTTTCCATTCACTATCATTGGTTAAATATTATTGCATTTAGTTAGTCATTAGTTTAGTTATAAATCAATCACTTTAATTGTTAGGCTAGATAACAGAGAACAATTAGTAACTCTGGGCTTTCCCATTCTTGTAGGATATAACCTTGATGCTCATTATTGCACTAGATTGCATTGATAGGTTCACTGCCTTAAATGTAGCTGATTGGCAATGTATCATTGGGTGTGGGCTCCAAGAATCTCATTCTAAAATTCTATAATTTCCATAATTTTTTCCCCTTCAGTAGGGGAGTGGGCTTATCTTTTAGGGTGCCTTTGGTAACCTTTGTCAAGATTGCCACATAGCACAACTGTGCTATCTTTTGGTCTACTGAGATTTCTTCCACACCAAATTTGAACATTGTATTTTGTAACATCCCCCTAAGCCATTTAGTCACTTGAATATTAGAGATATATTTGTTATGAAAAAGTGATATAGAGAGCTAGAGATTAAGTAATGAGTCAATTGATTGTAAAACCAGGCTGAAAATGAGGTTCAGTTTAAGAGAAAATGACATTTTTTAGAAATGGTACATTTGGGCAATTTAACCCAAAGGACAAATAAGGAATTAAAGATCCAATAATCAGAAATAGAATGTATAGGGAATTTATTATGAAAGTGGCACATCAGAGGAAAAACTTTATAAGATAATGAAAATTCATTTTTGACCAAAGGACTAGTTAGCAATTATTTTTTAATTTTACTTAACTAAATATTGATCCCCATGCACTTATGTATACCTTAGGAAGTGTGAAGTCTCCATAGGCAAAACATCTTTATCTTCTTCAACACTTAGAGAGAGAGAGGAGAGAGAAAAGTGAAGGTTGAGAGAGAAATCATGAAGCAAGGAGATTTAAGCTCTTTAACTTGGAAGATTTAAAGTAGAGACTAGCAATCCAACTTTTAGAAACATCAAACTACAAAAATCTTCAAGGTCATCAAAGAAATCTTCTAATTATCTCTTGGGTACAAGAACCTATGCTTTTATATGGAAAATCTTTATTTTAAATTGATTTGGGGAGATTTAAACATGCATTCTTTGATTTATATGATGGATATATGTTTGTGGAGCCTTATTTGAGGATAAACTATGCTTTATATCGGATTAAAAGAGTGGGTTATCCAATTTTCCTCCATGAACATGATTTTTTAGATGAATCTTGATTCCTAGCATAGAGAACTTGATTTTTGTTGTATGGTAATGTTTGGAAAAGGAAAAGAGTGAAAAGTTAGTCTGAAAAAAATTCCTAAAGTTTCCATTAAGTGTTTTTAGGCCAAAAATGGTTAAAAGTTAGATTTTGTGCAAATTTTCCCTGAAAATTACGAAGTTCTAGAGACCTCGCCATGGCTAATTGTCTCTGGAAACTTTACCGCAATGAAGTACCTCTGTACACTTAGCTACGGCTAGGGTGCCAGTTTGCCAAGTTACACAGTAACCTTAAAATACTTTTCTAATTTGATGTTTCATGCCTTTTCTATTTTCCAAACATCATGTAAAGGCTAGGGAATCATTTCAAAGTTTAGATATTGTATTTGAAAAGTAATATAGGATAAATTCTAAAGAAGGAAAATAATTAGAAATATTAAATGTAAGTACTTTTATTATATGGTCTAGCCTAGATAAGTTCTAAATTGAATGACAGGTGGTTGTGTAACATCCGCTTCTCCTATTTATTAAGAGATGTTTATTTGCTATTTAATAAATTAATTACTTATGTATGTTGTATTAGACTGCATATAGTTGCATAAAAAGGAGAGTAGGGACTAAAATGAATTGAAAAAGTTTATTTAGGAAAGATATATAAATTTCCAATACTTCAAGGTAGTTAGTCGTATTTTTAGCCAAAATATGAGTTACTGTAGCTAATAGAAATTCAAAATTTCCTGCCAAAGCTTAAGGGCAAAATGGTAATTCTTCGTATGGCAGGAGAAATTGCTACTTAAAGCCGGATGATCAAAACTCAACTCAAAAATTGGATAAGGGTTGTAGTTTTTCCTAACCCTATATATATATACCCAAATTCCATAACCCACACTTGTGCATCTTGAGTTTTGAATTCTATAGAGAGAAGTTAGAGCGTTATAGAGAGAGAAAGTGTGGAAATTGTGGAGGAAGCTAACTTTAAAAGCAAGTTTGATATCTTAGAAGCAAGGATTTCATGCCAGCATACTTCCAAATAAACTTTTATGTGATTAAAAGCAACAACAAGGTAGCAAAACAATCTAATCCTCTCAATTTTGAATTTTACTGTTCATATGCTAAAAACTTTGATTTTTATATTGTCTGAACTAAAGAGGAATTAAAACCTATATTCTTAGTATTTTTTATTGTTATTGGGTATTTTAAACTGCATGGATACACTTGTGAATGCATAATTCAGATTGTGAAAAAAATGGGTTTTCTTTAAAATTGAGAATAAGGTTAAATCCAAGATTTGAGTGAAATTAAAAGGTAACTTAGGCTATTTTCATATGCTAAATGAGGTTTATATACTGTTAATGAGTGGATGATTATCAAAAATGTTTTACAAAATGAATTTTGGGCAAAAATCTAGGTTAACGGCAAGTTTGAAAAACAAAGTATAACATAGCAATTAACTTGTAGCCTATACTAGTTAATTTTGTTCTTCATTTGCCTAGAATCGCATCTAAAGTGTTAGAACTCGACTGCCAAGGTGTGGAAGTCGACTGCCATGCTCATATTTCTTAGAAATTTGCCTAGAACAGAGCAGCCGACTGTCGGGCTTTGGGTAGTCAACTGGTAGCTTTTGGGTTTGGAAAATTTTGTAGGACTATGAGTTAGAAGTCAATTGCCAAGGGGTAGAAGTCGACTTGCAAGCCTCTGTTTCAGAAAAAATGAACACAATAACTTAGTTTAAAGCATTTTTAGCCCAAAATTCCACTCAAATAAGGGATTTATACCTGAGATGTAATGGTTAACATGTGATTTGAGAATGAATGAGAAAGAGATTGAGAATGAATGAAAAAGAGAAACAAAGATATGAGATTTTGAATGAGAAGAGCATAAACCATAAATGAGAATAACTACAAATGGTTAAAGACCACAAATATACTACAACTGGTTAAACCTTGAGAATCCTACAAATGGCCAGTACCACAAGAATATTGTAGATGGTCTATAAAGGCGATGAGAATACTACAATTGGTCAATGCCACAAGAATATTACAAATGATCACTAACCACAAGAATATTACAAACATTCTAGGACCACGAGAAAGACTCATTTATGAATAAGAATTTTTAAAGCGTTCTTTCATGATGCTTTTGTTTATGGCCATAGCAGTATGCATAAATTTCTTATTTATGCTCTGAATGGATATGAGAATGTGATCCTGTTGCCATTACAATTTGAGAATATATTCTGTGTGATGGATATGTGATGAGATGTATATGTATTCATAAGTATATGTGAGAAAATTTTTAAATTCATGCATGTTATTCCAATAACCATAATGTATTATCTGATGAGAAAAGAATAACGTGTATTTTTGTACCAGTATGGTGGTACAAGTCAGCAAATTTTAAAATCAAGTTGTTATTGCTACTGGGATTTATTCTCATTAAATGTTGGTTTGTATCAGATGCCTAGATTTCAGATCCTACTGGAGGTGGAGGTGGATTGGGTAGATATACCCATTCTAGGTTATTTCATGGTAATAAAGGAAATAGGGGTGATTTTAGTTGTGGATATTCCCCCTACTCCCCCACCTACTAGAGGGGTAGACATGCAAGATTAGTTTGGCAGTATTTTATTTTGATAAGTAAATATGTGATGTCCAATACCCTGATCCCTTATTATCTTTTTGGAAACGGGTTAAGAGGATTTTTGGTGTATGAAGAGGGGCATATATGTATCCAAGATATATGAAAAATACCTCCTTGTAAGATGAGTAGAGGGGTATAAGTGGCAAGTCTGTTATCTTCTTACTCTACTTAGCCTCACATATCTATAGGCATATGTCTTGTATGACTGAATTTTGGTTATTGTATATAACACCTGGATGTGTATGTAATTAAATCATTGTATATAAATGTATATTATTCTAAATATTTTCATTGCTGTTAGACTGTATGTAAATTGTTGAATGGATAACTGTTTGTACTTTGGGATACGTTCGAAATACAAGGGAGACTCTGTCAGATTTTTAGTAGCATTTAATGTGATAAATGTTTAAGTTAAGATGGAATGTATATGAATGGATTGCATGTGTATGTATGGAATCTAGTTTTATTATTCCAGAGTTTGTGTGATGTTGCATGTGTAATTTGTATAGCTGCGTGTGATTTTGGGGTTGAACGGAATCCAAATGGACGACGAAATGTCTATTTGGGTTACGCTCAACCAGTAGCAATCCCCTGACATTCCCATATCGGGAATAACTATTCCTAAAACCCATATGCTTCCGTTAGGCAGATAGAGGATAGTATATTGTGGATTAGGGGGTTGTTACAATTATGGTATCAGAGCTCGGTTTGTCAGATTGTCTGGTTTAGTGGGCTAGGGATTGTGAATTTTCGGGCTTGCAGCTTTAGGTTTTTAATTGACTTAACTCTGGAATATTAGGACCTAATCTTGAATCGATAAGTAATGGAATGACTTTAATGCCTTTCGGTTAATTATTGCTGTAAGACTGATCTATTTTCTTTCTGTGTCATATAGCCATGGCAGAACCTAGCAAGGATAGCACCCGTAGGCCCAGAGGAAGGCTAAGACACAGGAGTCAGGGCACTTCAGGTAGTGGCAGCATAGAGACTGACGTCGAAATGCCAGATATGATGGAGTTCATATGGAGGATGGCCGATGCCATGAGGGACCAAGCCACTACTAGTGCCAATGTGATGAGGCAGCAGCAGGAGGACAGGTAAACCAGGAACGATGGAGCCACCTAGAATGCTAACCCGTTGTATCAGGGATAGATAGAATTTTAGAGAGCAGGTTCATCCTCGTTTGTAGGTGCCTCCGATCCAGCCGCAGTAGAAGCCTGGTTGAAGGACATGGAAAAGAATTTCAGGTTGTTGCAATGTGACGATGAACAGAAGGTTACATATGCAACATATATGTTGTAGGTTGAAGCAAAACAATGGTAGACAAGTGCCCAACAATTGATGGAAAGCAGGGGTATCCCGCTCACCTGGGAATCCTTCAAGGGAGTCTTCATGGAGCAATACTTCCCTGAGAGTGTCAAACAGTCAAAGGAAGCACAATTCTTAAAGCTCACCCAGGGAGGCAGGCCATTCGAGGAATATTTGAGATAGTTTGAAGAGTTATCCAAATATTCCACATACCTGCGGATGCACTATGATGAGGCCTGAAAGGCAAAGAAGCTAGAAGAGGGTCTATACTTACTGATAAAGACGCAGCTAGCCACACTTGAGATCAGAGACTTTGCGATGCTGGTGAACAAGTGTCGAATCCTGAGTAAAAACCTAGAGCAGAGACATGCCCAGAATATGACGTAGAGGACACGAAATCGGCCGAGACCACCAGCCAGAAACCTCAATGTGAGAGGCAGCATGTTTAAACCGCAACCAGGGTCTTCAAGTGGCAGTAAACGATCTGATAATATACCTTATCAAAAATGTGGGACCAGGAACCCTAATCAACCTTGTTGGCATCAAACTCCATTACAATGTTACAAGTGTGGAGGTATGGGACACATGGCAAGATACTACCCTTCTAGCGGGAGCTAGCAGACATCCAGTGGCCGAAGACCGCAGGTTCCAGGGAGAGTTTTCACTCTGGATGCAGCTAACATCGGCAGGTCATCAGGTTTGATGCAGGGTAGAGGTAAAATTTATAATTTTCCTTTGATATTATTATTTGATTCAGGTGCGACGCACTCTTTTATTGCCTATGCATGCGTAGAGAAAATAAAATTACCTGTACAGACCCTGCCCTGTGATCTATATATATCCACACCCTTAGGATAAGCCACTATGTCCCCACGTATATGCCTAAACTGTCCCTTAACCATTGATGATACCTTATTTATCGTGGACCTAGTGTGTATACCCTTGAATAGGATTAACATCATCTTAGGAATGGATTGGTTAATTAGGAATCGGGTCTTATTAAACTGTTTTGAGAGGACAATCACTTACTTGGATAACGTGCCTGTGCGTGGGAGTGACAAAGCGTGTGAGATAGGTGATGTGTCCCTCAATCTCTCTAAGGTAGAGTTGCAAGATAGGTTAAGTCTAATCCCAATCGCTAGTGACTTTCCAGAGGTATTTCCTTTGGAAGTAAGTAAACTGCCACTACCTAGAGAGATAGAATTCACTATTGACCTAATTCCAGGCGCAGACCCAATAGCTATGACTCCATACCAAATGGCCTCAGCGAAATTGAGGGAATTAAAGGTCTAAATTAAGGATATGTTGGAGAAAGGGTTCATTAGGCCGAGTGTATCACCATGGGGAGCTCCGGTCTTATTCGTAAAGAAGAAAGACGGGAGTTTGAGATTTTGTATCGATTATTGGCAATTAAAAAAGGTGGTCATCAGGAATAAATACCCATTACCACATATTAATGACTTGTTTGATCAGTTGCAAGGTGCGACTGTGTTTTCTAAGATAGAATTAAGATCAAGATACCACCAGATTAGGGTTAGAGAGGAAGACATCCCTAAGGCAGCGTTTAGCACGAGATACGACCACTATGAGTTTCTAGTGATGCCGTTTGGATTGACAAACACACCCGCTGTCTTCATGGACTATATGCATAGAATCTTTAGACCCTACTTAGATCAGTTTGTAGTGGTGTTCATTGATGATATCCTAGTCTACTCCAAGACTCACGAAGAGCATGCCCAGCACCTTAGCACGATGCTACAGATACTGGAAGAGAGACAATTGTATGCTAAGTTAGAGAAATGTGAGTTTTGGTTAGAAGAAGTGAAATTTCTTGGACACGTGGTAAATAGGGAAGGAATAGCAGTAGACCCTAAGAAGATTGAAGCAGTGTTAGATTGTGGTCAACTTAGGACAGTCACCGAAGTGAGGAGTTTTCTGGGTTTAGTCGGCTATTATAAGAAATTCATTCAAGGATTTTCTCAGATAGCCTTGCCATTAACCCGGTTGACTAGGAAGAGTGTGAATTTTGAATGGAGCAAG
The DNA here is from genome assembly GCA_031216115.1 of Senna siamea. Taxonomy (NCBI): domain Eukaryota; kingdom Viridiplantae; phylum Streptophyta; class Magnoliopsida; order Fabales; family Fabaceae; genus Senna; species Senna siamea. The sequence goes on from CM062357.1 coordinate 15,781,435, forward strand.
CAGTGTGAGAATAGTTTCCAAACTTTGAAAGAGAAATTAACCACCGCTCCTATACTAATTCTTTCAAAACCCTTAGAACCCTTCACAGTGTATACGGATGCATCATTGAAAGGCTTAGGATGCGTCTTAATGTAAGATGGGAGGGTAGTGGCTTATACATCACGACAATTGAAACCTGCAGAGGAAAACTAACCTACCCATGACTTAGAATTAGCTGCTATCATGTTTGCCCTGAAGATTTGGAGACATTACTTGTACGGGGCTATATTCAAGGTGTATAGTGATCACAAGAGCCTTAGGTACTTGTTTGATCAGAAGGAATTGAACATGAGGCAATGTAGGTGGGTAGAATACCTGAAAGATTTTGATTTTGAATTGAAATACCATGCAGGGAAAGCGAATGTCGTGGTAGATGCTTTAAACGAAAGTCACTACAATTAGTTAGCCTAATGTTATGTGAGATGAGGTTACTTGAGGATTTTAGGAATCTTAGCCTCAACATAATCTCTTTTTCGAAGAGATTAATGATGAGTGACTTTTTAATAACCTGCGAGCTGAGAGAGAAGATTAGGCAAGCCCAACTAAAGGATGAATCCTTGGAAGTATACGCCAACCAACCCGATTTTGGACTACCCCCTGATGGAGTATTAATGTTTAGGAAAAGGGTAGTGATTCCAAACCATCAAGAGCTGAAGGAAAAAGTGCTAGCAGAGGCTCATCGAAGCCATTATACTATTTACCCAGGTATTTCTAAGATGTATCAGGATCTAAAGAGGAACTTTTGGTGGCTTGGTATGCGGAAGGACATCACGAACTACGTGAATGCCTGTTTGACTTGTCAACAGGTTAAGATAGAACATCAAAAACCCGCAGGGCTACTGAAACCATTGGAGATACCAAAAAAAAAATGAGATCAAATAACCATGGATTTCATAGTAGGATTACCTAAGACACCAGTTGGATTTGATGCCATTTAGGTGATAGTGGATAGATTGACCAAGTCTGCTCACTTTTTGCCTATTAAGATGCGATACTCCATGGAAAAACTAGCCGAGGTATACCTTAGGGAAATCATAAGATTACATGGAATACCATCAGGTATAGTATCCGATCGAGACCCTAGGTTTACTTCGAGATTCTGGCAATCCCTATAGCAAGCCTTAGGAACCCAGCTTAAGTTTAGCATAGCTTATCATCCTCAGACTGACGGGCAGTCTGAGATAACTATTCAGACTTGAGAAGATATGTTGAGGGCTTGTGTGCTAGAATAGAAAGAGAGTTGGGATAAACACCTGCCGTTGATAGAGTTTGCATACAACAACAGTTATCACTCTACCATCGGTATGGCACCTTAGGAGGCTCTGTATGGGAGGAGTTGTAAATCACCCTTGAGTTGGGTAGAGATGGGGAAGAGTACCCTGTTGGGACTTGAGATCGTACAAGAAACCACTGATAAGATCAAAATGATTAGGAAAAAGATGAGAGTTACCTAACAGAGGCAGGAAGCATATGCAAATAAGATAAGAAGACCTTTAGAATTCAATGATGGAGAGCATGTATTCCTGAGAGTGTCCCCTACCACGGGTATTGGTAGACAGGTAAGGACCAAGAAACTAAGCCCTAGATTTCTATGACCATTCCAAATCCTACAAAGGGTTGGTCCAGTCGCCTACCAAATTGCCTTACCTCCCCATTTGTCCAACTTACATGATGTCTTTCATGTTTCCCAACTTTGTAAATATGTCCTAGACCCTGCACAAGTATTGGGGAATCAACTAATAATATTAAAGGAAAATTTAACTTATGAATCTAATCCTGTATAAATTCTTGACTTTAAGACTAAGCAACTCTGGAATAAAATAATCTCTTTAGTTAAGGTACTCTGGCAGGATGTAGCGTCGTAGGAGATGACATGGGAAAAGGAAGATGAGATGAGGCGACGATACCCAGAACTATTCACAAGTATGAATTTTGGGGATAAAATTTCTTTTAAGGGGGGAGAATGTAATAACTGAGTTTTTTTACAGATTAAAACCAAATTTTGATGCTAATTTCATGTAAACTGAGTCCATCACGATTTTCAAGGTTGATAGGTGAAAGCGAGAGGCTTTTAGGAGTCAGAAATGCGATCTGATAAAAAGAAATGCGACCCGATGATAAAATACTAATAGACAGAGTTCCGGACTTCAGTTTCTCAAACAGAGGCCGGAATCTCTGCATGAGAACCCATGTCAATGTCTGGATGGGAGACGACATCCCGAAATTTTCTCGGGTGGTCTAGGAAAAGTCAGAATCGCCGATGAGTCTTTAAATTTCCTGGAACCTCACCATTTCTTGCCATTTTTACCATTTCCTTCTCTCTCCTCACTCTACTTTCTCTCTCCTCTCTCTCTTCCTTCCTACACCGCGCGCCACCACCTGACCCACCAATTGACACACCTCGCCACCCTCGACCTCAGGCAGCCACTCATGGCCACCAACGGCCGCCACAGTCGGTGGAAAATGCAGCTTTTTCTCCTCCATCGCGTGAAATTTTGCCCATTGTGATCTCCGCCATCAGCCACCGTTGGACATCACTGCCACCACTAGTGTGTAGGATGAGCTGCCAGCTTCCTCTCCTAGCTCGTCGCCGCCGAATAGAGCTCCGACACGCCTGGATCGAAGGAAAGTCCATCCGCCATGCGTCAATTTTTGGGGCCGAAAAAAGCCATCCAAATGGCCGTGAACCGCCGCGTCACCACCAGATTCAGACTCCTCATCTTGAGGGCTTCACCATGGTGTAATTTTTGAGGCCAACCGCACCCCTCCACTGTGCGCTGCCGTGCTCCACCGTGTGCCACCTCCGGAGAAGCCAAAAGGACGCCTGAGACTGTGCCGGAATAGATTTCCATCATTCGACACCCTCGGTAAGGTCCGATTCACCTAAACCTAATGAATTTTTATTGAATTGGCTGCCGAACTTGAATAGGAAATAAACCGGCTTAGGAAATTGTGTAATCGGACTTATGACAGTAAAACTGATGACGTAACGAGCTTAAATATTCATTTAATTGCGCAGGAAATTGATTAGGCTTGAAATCTGAGGATACGAGAAGTCTCGAATCAATTTAGAGAAAACGAAGACTAGGTAGGATAATTTACGCTTCCCGAACGTTAGAATTGACTTTACGGATACCTAAACGCTTTAAATTAATTGCATAGATTTACGTGCTACTTTTGATGAATTAAATTGCATGCCTGTGTGCTAGAAATACCATTTTCATGTTATATGAATTGCCTATCAAGTTTAGATTCCATTAGGATAGATTTACTTAGGGTAAGGTACTTAATAGCCGGTATGGGACGGCCGTTAAGTATTCTGAGTGCAGGGGATTTCATGAACATATTGTTTTTAAATAGATTTAGCATGCATTTCATTAGGGATCACGCAATAAATTAGGATGAACCTAAGAAAGGTTTAAGGAGTATAAAGGGGGATAACTTAGACGGGAAAACGTTGTGATTTAGGCGTAATACCTTAGAACCCTGAGGAATAGCCAACCGTGTGCATGTGAGTTTGAATAGACTTTCTGAGGATGAGAATTGGTGTATGTGCACATGCTAGGGGATGCCCTAGATGTTGATTCTCACCAGGTCCTTGAGCGAGTGATTGGTGTTACGGATCACACTCACAACATAGGCGAGATTCGGGTGATTGGTGTTATGGATCACACCCAATGATAAGAGATGTAAATTCTCTAGATGACGTGCAATTGGAGGATTTTAGATACAGTCACAGATGATTTGTGGCCGATACGGATTTAGATACATCAGGCATGGGATTTGACTCGATTTGATTACCAATTTTCAAAGAAAAAGATTTTTATGACTTTTGAGAACTTGCCGCGATTTCTATGCTAAATAATGTTTTAAAAGATAAGGTATTTCACGGATTTTGAATTAAATACGGGAAGTTTTTTTTCGATGCTTGCACCGCTGAGTGATCAACTAGATTTCGAAATATATTATGAATTGTAAATTATTCTACTTGGATTTCAATATCTCACCAGGTTGTTTGCTCAGATGAACAGGAACAGGAGCCTAGATGCTAGTTGGGCAATGGCATTAATGATAGACAGAAGAGCAGCGTAGTTCTAGGCTTGAATTGCGATGTATATATATATGCTGTGAATATTTGTATTGGATTATGTAATTATGTTTTATTTTGCTATTGGACTGGATGTAAATTGTTGAATGGATAACTGTTTGTACTTTGGGATACGTTCAAAATACAGGGGAGACTCTGTCAGATTTTCAATAGCATTTAATGTGATAAATGTTTAAGTTAAGATGGAATGTATATGAATGGATTGCATGTGTATGTATGGAATCTAGTTTTATTATTCCAGAGTTTGTGTGATGTTGCATGTGTAATTTGTATAGCTACGTGTGATTTTGGGGTTGAACAGAATCCAAATGGACAACGGAATGTCTATTTGGGTTACACTCAACCAATAGCGATCCCCTGACACTCCCATATCAGGAATAACTATTTCTAAAATCCATATGCTTCCGCTAGGCAGATAGAGGATAGTATATTGTGGATTAGGGGGTCGTTACATAGAATGGTCTTTCATAATGCTAGCTAACCATTATGAAAGAAAGAACTCATTTAATGTTTGATGGATGACATGAAAGTTGTTTTATGATTGGCCAAGTGTAGCCATATAAAAATAAGGTTATAAATGGTCAAGTAGAGCCATATGAAATATATTTTATGAATTGGCCATGTAAGCCATATAATTGAAAGTTATTTCTATTATTTATAATATGAAATGTTCAACTTGCTATATTTTGATGATGTCAAGCATGAATATATTTAGCATTGTACACTAAATGATACACTTGACATGAAAAAGCATAGTAGTTGCATATTATCCAATGGAATCATGTTTATGATTTGAAATGAATGTGAAGGAAAGCATTTTTCTATGCTCTTCACAACTAGTACCATCAATGGTAATTTTAAACTTGATTTCTTTTTATTATTGAGATTTATATCTCACATATGTATTGATGTGTCCAGATGCCTAGATACTCGGTGACAGTGGAGGTGGAAATAGAAGTGATTCACGCACCAAGAGTAGGCACTATATACGTATAGGAGAAATAATGGTCTACATAGTAGATGCACTACCTCCCCTAATGGGTAAGAGTGGGAATGGAGATACCTACTTTTTTGGTGTTCTAACATCCCTGGCCTATATGTGAAGGCCCTAGGGAACTTGAATGTATGTGTAGTAAATATAAAGAGGAACCTACTTGAACTATGTGTATAAGCTAATAACTTGTATCATAGGAACATGTATCCTATAATGGGTTTTGGGTGGTCTTGGGGAGTGATGACACAATTTTCCATAGTTCTCACCTAATATTTTGAGAACCTTATACATGTGTATATGGTATAAAGATAAATGTATTTAAGTATATCTTAGCTTTTCATATTTTTGCTACCAGGCATATGTGTATATATATACACATGAGTGAGAATCCTGAGTATAACCTTAACCTAAAATTGAATTAATTAAGGATTCTAGGCATTAATTTAAAATTTGAACTCGGGTAGATAAGAAAGGATGCATAGTAGCGCACCATCTCTATGAGACTAGTATGTGTTATACATGTAAAGGTGGGGTGTTACAAATTTTGGTATCAAAGAAATGATTTTGATTTAAGTAATATTCCTCATAAGAAGGTTAGTTTTAAACTATATGGCTAATCTAAACAGTTTATCAATTTCTATCTAGCCTGATGTAAGCAATGGAGTTTAGGTATTGGTAGTTGGTATTTTATGGTATGCTATGTTTTCTCTACAAGATATTATATTATTGAGACTAATCACTTCAGTGATATTTTTTTGTAGAAGGAAGCGACGACACCATGTAGAAGGAATGCCAGAAATGTCCCTAGGAATGAGGCTAGTGGGGAGGACGGAGTTATGTAGACTCTATAAGTTATGGCAAAAGTCATGAGATGTGAAGCTAACACCCTTACTCAATTGCTACAACATCTTTAGGAAGAGAGCAACCATATGCCTCAACCTAAAGAAGTAGAAGGGAACCACAACCACAAGGGTTGGTTGGAATTTCAAAAGGCCAAGCCTAAAACCTTTAGAGGTGAGTATGATCCTAACCTAGCAAATGAGTGGATCAAAAGTATAGAGAAGATTTTCAAGGTTTTGGGGCAATAATGACATACAAAAGGTGGAGTTTTCCACCTATATGTTAAAAGGTGAGGCAGAGTACTGGTGGAAGGGAGCCCAACCACTCTTAAAGACCCAAAATATCCCTTTAACTTGGGATAACTTTAAGATAGCCTTCTTTGAGAAATATTTCCCTTTAAGTGTGAGGAACGAGAGAGAGGTTGAGTTTATGCAACTCAAATAGATTATAAAGTCTTTTTAGTAATTCCTAGCTCGATTTCAAAAACTATCCAAATTTTCTTCTTACCTTAGATATCTCCTCAATGAAGCCTAGAAGTTCATGCACCTAGAGATAGGGCTGAATTTTGAAATGAAGAAAGTGATTTCCCCACTGGAAATCTGAGATTATGCTACCTTAGTAAATAAGTGTTAGATTATGGCAAGAAGTTTGGAAGAAGAAAAGAAAAATAAGAAACAATCCCAATTTTTAATAAGAGACTTGGAAATTTGCCACTGAGTAGAAACCCTAAGTTTCAAAGGAGTCATGAAGGGAAGAAACTGATGGTGACACTGCTTACCCCCACTCCTTGCCAAAATTATGGGAAGTATCATAGGAATATAACCTATTCGGTGACCCAACTTATATGTTACAATTATGGTAAGCTGGGGCGCTTGGCCAAAAATTGTTTCCAACCAAAGAAACCCAATGGCTAACCTAGACCCTTAACATAGGGAAGCATATACACAATTAAGGGTAAGGAGGTTTCAAACTCTGATGATATACTTAAGGGTAAGTGTATAATAGTTAGTAAATCTTTAATTGCATTATTCGATTATAGCACACATCACATTCTTTTGTATCTGTTAAGCTTGTGAAGGATCTAAATTTGTCTATGACTTCACTTCCTTATGATTTAAACGTTTCCACCCCTATAAGAGACCAGGTAATTGTCTCTCAAGTTTGCTTAAACTTCTTAGTTATTGTTGAGAACTAATCCTTTCTTGTTGATTTGATTTACTTACCTATGTCTAATATAGATATTATTTTTGGGATAAATTGGTTATATGATAATATGTGGTCCTAGATTGTAGTAATAAATTTATGCCTTTTATAGATACCATCATTGTGAATAGGGATACTGAAAGCAAGAAATAGAAAGTGGGTTTTCTAGCATCTTTTGAGGTATAACTCTTGAGTAAACTCGATCAGATCATAGTTGTTAGAGAGTTTCTTGATGTATTTCCAAAAGAGGTGTCTAGTTTATCCCTAGAAAGAGAAATTAAATTCTCTATTGATATGGTTCTGGGTATAGGACCTATTTTCATAGCACCTTATAGGATGTATCCTATAAAGTTAAGGGAACTTAAGGCCCAAATAGAGGATCTCTTGTCTAAAGGATTCATTAGGCCTAATGCTTCACCATGGGGAGCACCGGTCCTATTTGTCAAGAAGAAGGATGATAGCTTGAGAATATGCATAATTATAAGCAGTTGAATAGAGTGACTATGTAAAACAACCACCCGCTGCTTAGGATAGATTATTTTTTGGATCAACTTGGAGGAGCAATAGTATTCACCAAGATTAACTTAAGATTAAGGTATCCTCATATTATAGTAAGAAATGAGCACATTTCTAAGAGATCCTTTAGAACCTAATATGGACACTTTGAATTAAGAGTGATGCCATTTGGTTTGACAGATGCTCCAGCTATTTTTATGGATTACATGAATAGATTCTTTAAACTCTACCTCAATAAATTTGTCATAGTGTTTATTGATGATATTCTTCTATATTCCAAGAATAAAGAAGAGCATGAAGAGCACCTTAGAATTTTACTCTAAATTGAGAGAAAAGCAGTTGTATGCCAAGCTAGAGAAATGTGATTTTGTAGCTTGAGGAGGTGAAATTTTTAGGGCATGTCATAACCAAAGATGAGGTAGCTGTGGATATATTAAAATTGAAGCAGTGGTGAAGTAAGAGACCCCCAAAAAGTGACAAAGATTCATAGTTTCCTAGGTTTGGAAGGATACTATCGTAGGTTTATTTAGGGATTTTCCCATATAGTTTTACCATTAACCAAGATCACCTGAAAGGATGTGCCTTTTTTGTAGTCTAAAGAGTGTGAACGGAGTTTTCAAACTCTCAAGGAAAGACTGACAGCCGCTCTTGTGTTAGCAATTCCTGACTCATTAGGATCCTTTAAAGTATACGATGATGCTTCTAAGAAAGGGCTAGGCTATGTACTTATGCAAGACAAAAGGGTAGCTTCCTATGCTTCTAGAAAATTAAGACCTCATAAGGAGAATTACCCTACTCATAATCTAGAATTAGCTGCCATAGTGTTTACCCTGAAGATATAGCAACATTATCTTTATGGTGCAAAGTTTGAGGTATTTAATGACCACAAAAGTCTCAAATATCTCTTCAATAAGAAAGAATTAACCATTAGGCAGAGAAAGTGGATGAAATTTCTTAAGGACTATGAGTTTGAGCTTAAGTACCACCTAGGCAAAGCAAATGTGGTTGCAAATGCCTTGAGTAAGAAATCCTTGCATGTACCTCATATAATGGTGAATGAACTGAAATTGATAGAAAAGTTTAGGGATTTAAATTTGACTAACTCTATATTCACTGATAGGATTTGCCTAAATAATCTAAAGATAAATTGTGACCTTAGGGCTCAAATCCTTAAAGCTCAATTAGATGATGAATTCCTGAAGTCCCTAAAATAGTGATGTACATATTTTAGGAGTATCTACCACCACGCGTCCTTGCTACACATCCGTATCTAATACATATTAGCACATAGATGAGAAACACAGGTTTCCCAGTAGCTTAGCAATTCATAGTTTAAAAGAAACTAATATGTACCAGGGTGCAGACACCAAAAATGTTCAACCTACATCCTTGATTTAGGAGTAAAATACATAACTGTAAATAGGCAATTATTGCATGATAAATTTAGTAGTTAGCAACAGTCATAGATCTTTTTCACCTGACCAGTGTTCTCTTATGCGTACCGGTTTATTATTACGAAGTTATCAGAACGTACATACATGTTGTGTGAACACTAGATCACAAGGGTGGAACACCTTCGGCCACACCTCCCTAGGTCACCCGTGTATAGCACCTTTGGCTACATCTCGTAATTCGTGGACACTTGGCCACATATATAGCGTAATCACGGACACTAGGTCATGGGCATGGAGCACCTTTGGCCACACCTCATTAGGCCGCCCGTGTGGGGCACCTTTGGCCACACATCGTAAATCGTGGGCACTCGACCACATACATAAAATCATCGGGACACTAAATCACGGGTATAGAGCACCTTCGGCCATACCTCCCTAGGTCACTCGTGTGAAGCACCTCTGGCCACACCTCGTAATGCGTGGACACTTGGCCATGTGTCTAGCATGATAGCAAATACTAGGTTCTGGGCATGGAGCACCTTCGGCCATGCCTCGCTAGGTCGCTAATATGCACTCGGGACCCCACGTGGCGTGGTGTCACCCTACATCCCCCTTTTTGTTATCCAGGGACAGGTTTTATTTCCTCGGAACTTTCGAATTATTTCGAAAGTTCCATATTATTCATTTTTTTTCTGGGAAATTATATATAAGTTCCTTCTTAAAATATTACCTATGGACATACTGTTGTCTACTTTTCTTGGGACTTATCCTCACATAGATTTCTTCCTAAAAATATTATTAATAGACATAATAATTTCTATTTATTCTTACATAAACTTCTTTCCAAAAATTATTATTAAAGGACATAATATTTCCTATTTATTTTTACCTAAATTTCTATTATTAATGGAAATAATATTTCCTATTGTTTCTCCCATAAATTTCCCTCCAAAATTATTATTAATGACTACAATAATTCTCTACTTTTCCTTAGAATTTATCATTACATAAAATTCCCCTCAAAATATCAATAATGACTACGAAATTTTCTATTATTCTTAGAATTTATATCTCCTATAATTTCCTTCTAAAAGTTTAGTAATTCCCATGAGAATATCCCTCCTAACCATGATCTTTATTCACCTTAAACCTCCACAATTTCATTCCTCATAATAGTATTTATCATGAATTATTTGTGTTTATGGCAATAAAGTTCCCAATGCTAACTTCATACATCTTACTTCATCTTTATTTGTGTTTATTTCTCAAACATAAAGGGCTACCACATTATGAATCTTATTCAACATAGCCAACTCCTAAGTTTATCATGCATATTATATCAAACCACATCTTAAATCAAGAATGGAAAGGATTATTCTAACTCCATGAAAGCAACATTGTGGAATACATATACCAACTTATGGAACCAAAATAAAAAAATTATTAACCTACCTTTATGGTAAGCTAAAAAGAAATGATCTTGGCCCCCTCCTTGGTCTCCTTCTATTCCTTGTTTCTTTGCTCTTTTCTTCCTTGGTCTCTCTTTTAAGTGAGGTTTGTTGTGTTTATGGAGAGTCAATCTCTCAACTCCTTCTCCCTCCCTTTTTTTTTGGACTAAAATTATGTACTCTCTTTTTATAAAATATATATATATTTTGCACAAAGTCTACTTGCAAGTACACTTTGCCTTTACTTGCACTCTTTGTATTTCCCTTCCTTGCAAGTTTGGATTTGTCGACTCTTACAAGCAACTAACTTCCACAAGCAACCTTGATATTCCCCTTTTTTTTGTCCTTCTTTCCTTCTTGAGCTTATTACAATAATTAAAATAAAAATTTTGCACTCCCTTCTTGCCTACTTCACGTCACCTTCCCTTACTTGTGATTGTGCTTGCCATGAGGTTATCTATATGTATATACATTTAGCTTAAATTCTCTCTTTTCTTTGGCAATTTGTCTAGCCTAATCAAAGGATAAAAATTTAAATCAAGTACTTTAATTTTGTGCAAGTTTACCTTCAATATAACTATTTTGGGCCCCTTTAATTATGCAAGTAGAATTTTCCCTTCCTTAAGCTAATTCCTTAAATTGATTAGCAAGCAAGCAATTAATTAAATGACACCATTAATTTAGGTTAATTAATTGATGGGGTGTTACACTAAAAGACATGAAGGAATTCAACCAAGCTATTGATGGGGTTGTACAATTTCAAAATAGGATTTATGTCCTATATAGTGAGAATTTTAGGACAAAAATCCTAAAGGAAGCTCATAGAAGTGATTATACCATCCATCCTGGTACCACTAAGATATTGGTGGCTAGGTATGAAAAGGGATATTGCTGAATTTGTTACTAAGTGCTTGTGTGTCAACAAATGAAGATAGAACATAAAAAACCTATTGGCATGTTATAGCCATTAGACATCCTTGAATGGAAATGGGATAAAGTGACAATGAATTTTGTAGTAGGTTTACTAAGGACTCAGTCAGGTTATGATGCAATTTGGCTAATCGTGGATCGATTAATGAAAGCTACACATTTCCTTATTATCAAGATAAATTATTCCTTAGATAAGCTAGCTCATTTTTATATCCAAGAGAGAGTTAAGCTATGTGGTATTCCTACTCATATTATGTCAAATAGAGATCCAAGGTTCACTATTAAGTTTTGGAGAGCGTTGTAGGAATCATTTGGTACAAAACTAAACTTTAGTAATGCATATCATCCTCAAATCGATGTTTAATTTGAGAGAACCATCCAAACCCTCGAAGATATTTTGAGGGCTTGTGCACTAGAATAGAAGGTAGTTGGGACAGAAATTTACCTCTAGTGGAATTTTCCTATAACAACAATTATCACTCCAGCATAGGAATGACTCCATATGAAGCCTTATATAAGAGAAAGTGTATATCTCATATTTGCTTATTCAAAGTGGGTGAAAGGAAACTCTTAGGACCAGAGCTTGTATAAGAAACAACTAATCTAATCAAGATGATTAGAGAAAAGATGGCTAAGGCTTAAGGTGTAACACCCCATATTCTTTGAGTAGTTATAAATTAAATATTTCATAATTAATTAGATGAGTTATCATAAAGTGGTGTGAATTGCTCACATAATTTAATGGCTAAAAAATGGGTATGCTAAAAGATATTTTGCATAAAATTAGGTGTTTAATTTAATCCCCTATTCTTCCTTTTGTATCACCTAGCTTAAGTGCCAAAAGAAAAGCAAACCAAAATTTGCATATAAAACCAATATGTGCAAGTGGGGAAAAGGGATGCAACAATTAAATATATGTATATTATATGTACATTTGGTGGAGTAAAAGGGAAGCAAGAGTGCAGAATTTTCTAAAGCACACATGCAATTGGGAAGAAGAGAAGTGTATGGCAATTGCAAACCTACACGTGAAATTGATGGAGTATGTGAATTTTAAATCATGTGTATATATATGTAAAACTACACAACCAAGAGGAAAAGAGGGGAGAGGTGAGTAGCTGTGTGTGTGGCAAATGCATAATAGTGAAATATACATGTGAATGCATATGTGTAATGAGGAGTGAGGTTATGAAAATATAATTAAGAAAGGAAAACAAAAGAGTGTAACATTTATTTAAATTAAAACCATGTATGAATGCATGTATGGTGAAGCCATTCTTTCCTTCCTTATGTGATCAAATAGGCTAAGGAAAAAGGGTGCAAAATTTTTTACAAAGAAATGCATCTACATGGCTAGGCAAAAAGGGAAACGTGTAATGCAAGCTTTTCCCTCTCTCCTTTAGCTTGTTTAAGTAGCTAACCTAAGCTTGCAAGGAAGTGCAAATTTTACTTAAAGTACAATGGGGACAACCGTGAAATGGAAAAAAAAATAAATGTAGGTGGCGTCCTTCCCTTTATTATGGCCGAATGGAAATTGAATTAGAGAAGAAAGGAAGGTGGCATGATGGCCGAATGGAAATTGGAATAAGAGAAGAAATGAAGGTGGCATGACCAATGGGATGAGGCAACTTGCAAGAAAAGAAAAGTGTAATTACAAGTACACTTAGTAGAGTCATGAGAATTAGGAAAAAAGAAAGAAAGCAATTAACAAAGGAGTTACCAAATTTTCAAGCAAGAAAGTACAAGGTGCATAATTTTTATACCATCCACATGCTAGAAGAAGAGAGAAAAGAGGGAATTAATTAATACATGAATACATGTAGCAAGTAAAGCAAAAGGGTGCAGAATTTTTCATGGTCCCACACAGCAAAGGAAAGGAAAAAGGAAGAAAGTGCAGCGTGAAATTGGGATGAAGCAAACCAAGGTGTGTAAGCAATGGGAATGGCACATGAGAGACACATGTGGTACCTAATACCCGAATAGCCAAGAGGGAATAGGAAAGGATGCAATGTGAATAAAGGGAATTAAGGCTGGTATGTTGATATGCATGCACAATTCTTCAACCACACAGCAAGCTACAATTAGGGGGACAGAGGAAATAATTTAATATATACCTAGGACAAAGAAAAGGAAAGAAAGAGAAAAGGGAAGAGGAGAGTGTCATTTAGACTTACACACACATACACGGCAAAGGAAAAGAAAAGAAAAGTAGCCACAATCACTTACATTCTGTCGAGGCAAGGAGAGAGGGATTTAGTCAAAGAAAAAGGATGCAAGCTGTAGAAGGAGATCAAAGAAAGGGCCAAGATCACTTCTTTCTAGTCATCCTTGAGGTAAGTTGACAATTCTTAAACTTGTGTCCCAAGGTTTCCTATGTATACACCATGTTTTTACAAGCTTTCATGGGACATTATTACTTTCTTACATTCTTGATATTATTAATGTTATGTTGGTTAAGTTTGCATGATAGATTGGTATATTGGTATATGATGAAATAAATATTGTTGTTATGGGAAAACTTTGGTTAGTTAATGATTTTATCATGATGGACTATGTTTAAGTATGATCAAAATGGATGCATGTTTCTTGAAAACCATTTTCTCCATAATGGAAGTGATAGAATCATTTTTATGATTATTGAGAGTGTCAAATTTTGCTATAACCATGTAAATTCAAGTGAGATAAAAATATTCCAATGAAAGGGAAAATATTTCCATTTACACATTGGAGCAAATTTTTGAAGAGCTGATGTTCAATTGTGTTTTATGGATATATTAGAAATTGAATAAAATAGGATTGGTGAAATAATAGAAAGTGTTCGCCTAGCATCCCTTTGGGTAATGATTAGATGAGGAGACATGTGTTGATTATGGGAAAGAAATCATCTCAATTTAACAGTAATATTTAAAGAATAGAACAAGGGAAATTTAAATGGTAAAATATTCAATTCTCTTGAGTTTCCCTTAGGCCAAAATCATGGAATTCTCTTTGAAAATTATTAAAATTTTTAAGAGATTTGCACTATTAAATTATCCCACTTAATGGTAATATTTGAGGAATATAAAAAGGAAAATTTTAATGGTAATATTTAAAGAATAGAAAAAGAGACATTTTAATGGTAATATTTAAAGAAAATTTTATAAAGGTGGCTAAGTGTCCACAAGGTGCCCAAGTGTGCACAATTAGCAATGTAAGTTTTAAGAATGAAATACACAAGTAATTTTTGTCTATGTTGTGATAACATGTATTTTTCCCTTAAAAATATATTTTATTTAATAGAGAAGATTTACTTTATCACCCCGACATTTTTAATAATCATGTAATGCTTGCCAATTTATATGTGTGTTAAAGATTATGCTTTAAAAACTGAGAATGTAGAGGAAAGCGTTTTTTGTGCTTGCACCCTGATACATATTATAAAATTTTAAACCCTGGATTGTTGAGCTACTATGAAACTTGTGTTTCTCATTGGTGTTCTAATATGTATCAAATGCGGACGCCTAGCCACGCTGGAGCAGATAGGAATTCTTTTGTTAAAAGCATTTTGTATTCCCATATTTGTGCCCTGATTCTAGATATATTTTGGGTTAGAATTAGGACTATTCTTTTGGCTGTGTACATGAAATGTAAATGGGAAATTACCGGGGAAAGGATATGTGAAGGACCAGTCCATCCTTAGTAATTTGTAAAGGGGTCTGAGTGGCAGGATTGTTGTCTCTTGACTCCTGATGGACGAGTACTTCATATATCCTGATACATGTCTCTAAAGGATGTAATAGATATTATTGGACATTTATCAGTTGTAATGTGAAAGTTTTAAATTTCTGCTGTGTAGTGTAGTATTTTAAATTCTGCTGTGCATATGAGACTTAATTTGAGCAATAGATCCTGAACCTAATCCGCTTTAATGAAACTTAATGGTATAATTGCTCAGACTTAATAATAAAAGGATAAGAATAATGTACCAAACTTATCTGTTTACATAAGAGGAATTGTAATATTAGATAAGGGCGTTACACAAGGTAGATAGAAGAGCTATACCGATAAAAGAAGAAGACCCCTTGAACTTGAGAAAGAAGAACATGTGTTTCTTTGAATATCTCCTATCATAGGTGTTGGTAGAGCTATAAATTTCAAAAAATTAAGTCCAGGATATTTAGGACCATATCAAATTTGAAAAGAATATATTTATTCGTATATCATATAGCTTTACCTCTATTTCTTTTAAACCTTCATGATTTCTTCCATGTATCATAACTCAAAACATAATTGCATGATCCTTCTTATGTTTTAGATGCTTGAGTACTGTAATTAAATGATAACCTAACTTATCATCCAAAAACCATAAGAAACATTGCTTCTGACACTAAGAAATTGAGAAACAAGATTATTCCATTGGTGAAAGTGTAGTAGGCTGAATCTTCACCTTAGGAAGCTACATTGGAAAAAGAAGCAGATATAAGGAAAACTTATCTAGTGTTGTTTGAATAGGTATGTTTCTAAATCTTGAGGACAAAATTTGTTTTAGGGGAGAAATTGTAATATCCCCCTAAGCCATTTAGTCACTAAATATTATAGATATATTTGTTATGAAAAAGTGATATAGAGAGCTAGAGAATTAAGTAACGAGTCAATTAATTGTGAAGATGAAATGAGGTCTGATTTAAGAGGAAATGACATTTTTCAAAAATGGTATAATTGGGAAATTTAACCCAAAGGATAGATAAGGAAGTAAAGATTTCATAATCAGAAATGGAATGTTTAGGGAATTTATTGTGAAAGTAGCATGTCAGAGGAAAGACTTTATAAGATAGTGAAAATTCACTTTTAACACAAGGACTAGTTAGCAATTATTTTTCAATTTTACTTAACTGTATATTGTTCCCCATGAACTTACATGTATCCTTGGAAGTGTGAAGTCTCTATAAGCAAAACATCTTTATCTTCTTCAAAACTTAGGGAGAGAAAAGGAGAGGAGACTTGAGGGTTGAGAGAGAAATCAAGAAGCAAAGAGATTTAGGCTCTTAAACTTGGAAGATCTGAAGTAAAGACCAGCAATGTAAATTCTATGTACATCAAACTGCACAAATATTTAAGGCCATCAAAGAAAACTTCTATTTCTTCATTGGGTGCAAGAATCCATGCTTTTTTATGGAAAATCTTTGTTTTAAATTGAGTTGGGGAGATTTAAACTTGCATTCTTTGATTTATATGTTTGATATATGTTTGTGGAGCCTTATTTAAGGCTAAACTATGCTTTATATGGGATTAAAAGAGTGGGTTATCTAATTTTTCTCTATGAACATGCTTTTTGAGATGAATCTTAATTCCTAGCATAGAGAACTAGACTTTTTTTTGTATGGTGATAATTAGGAAAAGGAAAAGTGCCCAAAGTTAGTCCCAAACAAATTCCTAAATTTTCCATAAAGTGTTTTTGGGCTAAAAATGGTTTAAAGTCAGCTTTTGTGAAAATTTTTTCCCAAAAATTACAGAGTTCAAGTGTCTTCAATACAGCTAAAATGAGTCTTCGTCATAGCTAACTGTCTTGGTAACTCTGTCATTGCCAACATGGATTTTTGTACAGTAACCTTTAAATGCTTTTCTAATTTGATGTTTCATACCTTTTCTCTTTACCAAACATCATGTAAATGATAGGGAATCATTTCAAAGTTTTGATATTTTATTTGAAAAGTAATATGGGACAAATTTTGAAAAAGGGAAATAACTATAAAGATTGAATGTATATACTTTTATTATATGGTCTAGCCTAGATAAGTTCTACATTGAATGATTGGTGGTTGGTATGGGATGATTATTGGAAATTCCACATTTTCTAAACTAAAATAGCCATTAAAATTTTCAAAGAATTAATAGAAAACAATGTGTTGATGGTTAACCTTAAGTTAGTCCCTAAATTTCTACGAAGTGACCTACTTAGCATTAAACCAATCATGATCTAGGAACTTGTCAAACTAGGGTATATATTAGAGAGTTCTAATTAAAGGTAACATTGCCCCGTCTCGACATAGTGCAGATGAATATAAGCTATAACCCACGGAGAGGTGCAATGATATGGTGAGTGAAAATTATCTGTGACCCTCGAAGAGGCACAATGATCTCCATCATGTGGAATGGTCTTTCAAATGAGACTAGGGGATGCCCTAGAGATAAATGCTAGCTAACCATTATGAAAGAAAGAACACATTCAATGTTTTTTGGATGACATGAAAGTTATTTTATGATTGGCCAAGTAGAGCTATATGATTGAAAGTTATTTCCATTATTTATGATATGAAATATCCATATTACTGTATTTTAATGATGTAAAACATGAATATATTTAGCATTGCCCACTCAAGGATGTACTTGACATGACATAGCATAGTAGTTTCATATTATCTAGTGGAATCATGTTTATGAGTTGAAATGAATATGAATGCAAGAGTTTTTCTTTGTTCTTCTTAACTGGTACCATTAATGGTAATTTTAAACTTGATTTCTTTTTACTACTGAGATTTATATCTCACATGTGCGTTAATGTATCTAGATACCTAGATACTTGATGACAGTGGATATGGAAATATAAGTGATTCATGTACCAAGAGTAGGGTACTATATACGTATAGGAGAAATAATGATCTACATCATAGATGTACTACTGCCCTCAGTGGGTTAGAGTGGGAATGGAGATACCTAATTTTTTGGTGCTCCACCATCGCTGGCCTGGATACAGAGGCCCTAGGGAACTTGTATGTATGTGTAGTAAATAAAGGGTGGAATCTACTTTAACTATATGTATAAGCTACTAACTTGTATCATAGGAACATGTATCCCATAATGGGTTTTAAGTGGTCTTGGGGATTGATGATACCATTTCCCCAAGTTCTCACCTAATATTTTAAGAACCTTGTACATATGTGTATATGTTGTAAATAGAATTGTATATAGGTATATCTTAACTTTTCATATTTTCACTATCATTTATATATATATGTACAAGTGACAATCCCGAGTACAACCTTGACCTAAAATTAAATTAATTAAGGACTCTAAGCATTAATTTAAAATTTAAACTTGGGTAAACAAGAAAGGATGCATATTAGCGCACCCTTTCTATGGGATTAGTATGTGTTATACTTGTAGAGGTGGGGTATTACATATTTTGTCTAATATTTTACTCAAATAAGAAAATATATAAACAAAATTATAAAATGAACTCAAATTTGACCTTTTGATTTCCTTGTATGATTGATATTTGAGCTTGAAAGTAGTTAAACTTTGAGGGAAAATTATCATTAGGGGTTAGGAAATAAGCTCACATCTTTTTAAATTTGAAAACCATTGGGTTCTGGACTAGGTAAATTCCAAAAATCTAGTTTTTAAAACTGTCGAAGAACATAATAGCTGATTAATAGCATACACCAGTCAACTGTCAGGTTCTTCACAAACCTATAAATGCATGCAAAGGCTTAGCAGTCGACTGATAGCCTCCTATTAATCGACTGGCAACCTACTGTCTTACGCAGTCTAGGATTCTAGAGAGCAACTAGCCCACTGCTAGCTTCATAACAGTCGACTGTCAGCCCTCTAAGGAGTAATCAGTCGACTGTTTGCTTCAGGGCAGATGACTGATGGCCCTCCAACATGAAAAATGACTTTTAAAGTGAGAAATGAGCTAGGAAACCACTAGTATTGGTTAGAATGAGGCTCAAAATGTCATCATATATGAGAATTACATATGTTGGGTGATAAGTAACATTAAAATAGGAAAGGAAATATGAGAGTTATCTTATAGTAAAACTCTAAGCCTAGGTTTCATAGAAAGCTTATTGCAATATATGCATATTTGAGAAGGATTAGTGTGAAATTCAGGTTATTTCTCAAGAACTGACTCGTGAAATCAAGTAAAAAAGGAAAGAGGAAGACCTTGATCAAGGAAGGAATAAATGGTTAAGGTAGAGTAATCTACACTCCTCTAATTTAAAAATGATTATGTAAATTTCTTGTTTTGAAATGAAAATTGTTTTATAAGATGGGAATTGTTTGATGAAATGAAATATAAACTAGTAAATGGTTTTCATATGAGTATGAGGAAAATTGTCTGTACATGTTTGGAAAGCATGAAATGAATCCTCTGCTGCTTGTTTTGATTTGGCTATTGGGTTGTATACTCATAGGTCAGACGAAATTTGGAGTGGTTGGTATGGGATGGTCATTAAGTGTTCCTTATGCAAACTACTTTGAAAAATGTAACTTTTTCCATCTTTAATGGTCTATATTTGTTAGATATTACTCTTTAAATCAATACAACCCTATGAAAGACTTTAAGGAGTAAAGGGAGGATAGTCTCAATGGGGAAAATGGATTGGTTTAAGTGTAAAACTCTATAACCCTAAGTATTTGTCACCTATTTCTATACATTGCTATATAGTCGGGAAAAGGATGAGACTAGTGATGTGCACATGCTGGGGGATGCCTTAAAAGTTAGAATCTCAGTCATATGGATAAAAGAAAGTGTGATAATCACCGAGAATTATAGTCCTCATGATAACAACAATCTCAGTCACATGGATAAAAGGAAGTGTGACCATCACATGGATAAAAGGAAGTGTGATAATAGTTTGAGATTGGAAAACAACATGCAATGAGACTATGATTTGATATTGTTGTGATGGTATACATATTGATTTTTGAAAATATGCAGATTAATGAGATTTTTTCAATAACATGAGTATTGTTATGCAAATGAGGTTTGAAATGTAAATACAGGCACTATAAAAATGATATTTTGACTAGAATATTGGTTCTATACTCTTACGATCTTGATGTAAATTTTATGAATTTCAGCTTGATGAAATGTGGTAAATTCCCATGCATGTTAATATGATATAGGGGAGAGGTTTTCTATACCTTTAGGGTACAACTAAACTTTCAAATATTTTATAAAATTGTAAATTGTAAATTACTCTACTGAGATAATTGTATCTCATTAAGTTTTTTTGTTTAGATGATTAGGGCCAAGATATGCCTAGAAATTAGCTGGGCTTGAGATGTGTATCGGAACTGCAAGGCAACCTAGAACAGTTGTAAATTTTGAATTCTCAGACAGTAAATTTGGAATGGCATATGGCCATGAATTGTATATGTAAAAATAATTATAAGGTTATTTTGGTAAATGCCATAGTATGTGGAATTATGTAATGGAGATGATTGTATTGAGATGTGATTAGTTAATAGGAAGTTCATTTCAATAGTACTACTATAAATTATATCTCAATTGTTCATAAATAGATGGTTTATGATTGTATATTCCAGAGTATGTGATTGTATAAATTGTGATATTAGGTATGATACACATAAGAGGTAGTTGATTATAATTTGAATGGACTAATAGAAAGTCTATTTGGGTTACACTTAGTAATGGCCCAATTGGTACCAAAGAAGAAAAAGGAAAAATTTTTAGGAGAATTTTATGCTTCCAAATTACTCTGATATTGTAAGTCTATAACTATCAAAGGGGTCATTACAAGGGAGATTGGAAATAAAGGTATTCATTAGGTTTGGTCAACTTGCTGACCTAAAAAATCCAAACTAACCCACCGATTTTGGTTGGGTTGGGTTAGGTCAGTGGGTTAGTTCAGGTTGATTTTTCCAACATGTTGACTTGGCAGTTTGGCCAATAGGTTTAGAAATTTCTAGCTTGCTGAACCTAACCTAAACCGCTAACCCGCTAATATTTTTTTTAAAAAAATAATGATATTGTGCATTTTGCTTTGTTGCCTTAAGTCTCTAGACTATTTATTGCCTTTATCCTTTGCGTGTTTCAACCTTCATTTGTGTTTAAACTTCAAGTAGTTCAGTAAACATGATTTAGCCTTTAAGTTTAATGTGGACCACCATCCACCTTCACTTGTCATCTGTCTTCGCACAACACTATTCATTTTTATTAGCCGCCCAACATGGTTTGTCTTTGCACAACCGCCATCAACCACCATCCAAAAGTAAGCATCCACTATGTTCTTTGAGGTTCCCCACCATAACCTCATCCACAGCACTAAACAAAGCCATCACTCCACCAACCCATCACTCTTTAGGTTTAAAATCTCTCTATTCTCCCCCTATTGAATTTGTCACTCTATTTTATTTTGTTTTTGGATGTTATTATGAATGAAAAGATCTATGTAGACTGCAGAGCTCAAGACCACATCTTGCAATATGTTGTCACTCTATTTTAGGTTCAAAGAATTATTTTCAAATTAATGTTCTTTCCTTAAATTTTTAGATCAATTTCTTGCAATATATGATAGATTTTTGTCCATTTTTGGCAACTATAGAAACATAAACTAACTAGATGAACAATAATAATTTGTTTGATCCATTTTCTAATGCCTACAATTTTATTTCCATAACTTTTTTGATTATTTCACTAGAAATCTAGCATGCATTCCTAGTCAATTACCACTAATTAAATGAGGATTTCTGACATGTAATGAATCTACTATACTAATAAAGGTTCTAAATGAATAAAAACAACATGATTGGCCAACCACTTTTCATTTATCTATTTCAAAGTTTTAATTTTGGATGAGAATGTTTATTTATTTATTTCTCTATTTTTTTTATTTGAACTAGTGCAGTTATGTATGAGAAAGAGAAAGATAATTTATTAACTTAACCACCGAAGTTTCAAGTGCACCAACACCTACTCTACCTATTATTGATGGAACAATTCCTACAATAATTGAAAGAAGTTGTGATTATGGGGAAGGTTAAGGGTAGCAATCCTTTCAACAAGGACAAGGGGAGTTAACCTTAAAATGAAAACCTAGTAGACCACCTTCACATGTTTGGTTCAGTTTAATAAAAATATAAGTGGTGATAGATGTACTTACAATTATTTTTGGAAAGATTATGCATGTAGTAGCAAAATTCATGGAACTAGTAATTTAAGTAGACACTTGTTAGAATGCCCAAAAAATCCAAATATACAAGTTGATAAGAAATAAAAGACACTGACATATTATTCAAGGCAATCTAGTTTAATGTTGAGCAAGTTAAAAGAGATAATGAGAAAATTTTTATTATTATTATCAAGTGTTTTATCTAGTTCCTCCTGATACAGGGGATTCTATTTATATGTCATCTAAAATCACCAAGAAGGTGGAGGTGATGATGAAGATGATAGGAGTTGGTCTTTTGGGTTTTACTTGCAAGTGAAGAAAAAACAAACTAATGATAAAAAGAATGAATTATAAATATACTTAGAGGATGATGTTGAATTTAATTATGATGGGTCTGATATTATGAAGTGGTGGAAATCAAAGACTATGAAGTACCAATTTCCATTGCATCTTCAGAATCTACATTTAGCACAAAAGGCTAAATTCTAGACCCATTTAGAAGTTCTTTGAATCCTACTACTATTGAAGTTTTGATTTGATCTCAAAATTGGTTAAGAGTCCAAAAAAAGGAAATTGATTTAAGAAGTAGCATGGATGAAATTGAAAGAATTAAAGCAAGTAAATAATTTATTCTTATAACATAATTTTTTATGTGATTTTCCTTCATATAATATATATAATCATTCTAATACTAATTCTTCTCCTTTTCTATGTTGTTTTAGAGATGTTGGGAATTTCTAAGGTTCAAGAACCTTAGAAGAAGGTTTTGGAACACTTGCAAGGCTTAATCACCAAAATCAATCATCAAGCATGGAGTTTCATCTATAATTGTCTTTTTTTATATATAATTGTATGAGTTGTAAATTACAACTTGTAATGGATGGTTAATTGTTGATGTGCATTTGTGAACTTTGTTTGTAATTTTGTTTTGTGATAAAAACTTATTGTGATGTAATGGATTTTTAACTAATTAGTATGTGATCGTGTAATCTTTTATTGTAATGTTATTTTTGTCTTAAGTGTAATGAGTAATGGTAATGGATGTTTACAAATATAAATGTCTCTTATTTTGATTTATTATTTACAATTTTACATGATATATATCTTGTTAAATTTTAATTAAAATATATTATTATCCCTTACTAAGATAAATAAGCTAATTTTATTTGTGTTGTATACAAAACTTGGCCTAAAAAATTGTTAAAAATTTAAGACTAATCTAAAGCCAACAAAAAAAAGAAAGAAAAAAAGTTTAAAAAAATGAATATAAATCGGTTTATACCTAACCCAACCCAAACCAACCTGTTAGATGGTGGGTTAGGTTAGTTCAGTTCCATCATTCAATTTTACTCAACCCAAACCAACTTAATTTACTTATCTTTGATTGGTTCGATTTTAGTTTTTCGTTCAACCTAACCTAACTTGACCTGTGCACACCCCTAATTGGAAATCTTACTTCACCTACAAAAGAGGGTCACTTCATAAGGAAAGGGGAGGAAGAAAAATCAGAGTAGAACAAGCATTTTCTACCTTATTCAGAAAAAATTGTGAGGATAAGAGTGAAAGTAAGGGAAGTAGATGTAACCATCCAATCCTATAGTTCCTTTTTAGTTATTTAATTAATATAATAATTCTATATACTATAAGATTAGTGAATTACTACTTTCTTTACCCAAGTCAATTTTTTTTTACCAAGTGAAATGATTAAGTACTATTAGTTTAGGCTACTACACATTCTCACACGTTACGCAACGAAAAATAGAATGAATTAATGGAAATGAAACACATATACATTTATAGATACATTTACATTCATTTACAATATTACAAATATCATACTTTAGACATATATCTATGGATATGCGAGTGTGTTAACTAGGGTAAGGAGACAACAAGCCTATCACTCATACCCATTTAAAAATTTTCTAGTGAATTCCTAGCTCACATATCCTAACATATATATGCCTTTATCCTATACATCAAAAATCTATCCCCAATATCCTTTCCAAAAATTTAACAAGGATTCAGGGTATCGGACATTTCCAAAACGTCTTTAAAACTTTATATATTCACAGTGTGGGAAGGACTTCCCATACATATATTTCCCATAATTCCTTGACAATAGGGAAATTCCCCAGAAAGGGTATCTCCATCAATTGAAATTCCACTTCTATCAATATCTGGTATCTAGGCATCTGATACAAACCAACATTTTTAATGAGAACAAATCTCAATAGCAATAATAACTAGTTTATAAAACAGCCAATTTATACCACCATAATCCCATAAGAAAAGTACTACATCCTTCTTATCATCATACAAATGATATATCTATTGGGTTACCTTACATAAAATTACATTTGATACTCATAATTGCATACATCATTTAGTTGATATGAACCACATAGGGCATTTATCTCATAAAATAGTCAAATCATACAGGTAACATAATTTCATTCATATAACTTTATATAAAGAGCAATAAGGAAGTAAGAGCATCTCTCATTGGCCTTTACCATCATCATAATAATTATCATATAATAACAATAATAAGATAAATCAGAAGGGTTGTCAAGCGAGCCACTCCATACTTTCGAATATATACTCATAAATTTTGGCAACATATGCCTATTGGTAGTCCTCGACCACAACATCATATTTGTGTACATTCTAGAGCATCCTCCAATGGATCCAAGTACAATAGAATCCCTACATTGAGTCCACACATTGAGTACATAATAGAGTCCCTAAAATGCTATTCATAAGCATATACATTAGGGTGATTTGGTGTATACTATAGTTATGTGAAATCCTAAGTATGTGACATTTTATTTAACTTGGCTAATAAGTCACTAATTTAGACTTTACAACTATCATGATAATCGCAGAATGTTTAATCACCATCCCATACCAGCAATCAATCATTCAGTTATAAACCTATCTACCAATAATAGATATACTAAGAATACAATTATCATTTCTCTTATGCATTTTTTCTCTTTCCTTCTCAATTTCATCATACTTTTGCTCTTTTCATTTAAGTTCAAAGTACATGTTACCTTTCTTGAATTCTAATTTTAAATCCTTTGTTAGATGAGAGTTTTTAGACTTAAATCCTTCTAAACAAGTCATTGAGTTCATAATTCCCTCACATTTTCATTACAAAGGCTGGCAGTCGACTGGTACCCTGCTACTAGTTGACTGCTAGCATTCTTTCTAACTTCAAAATTCCAACCCGAAAGCTATCATTTGACTGCTATAAGTTGGCAGTTGGCTGCTACTTATTGTCTAACTTTAAAATTCCAACTCGAGAGCTATTAGTCGACTGCTACAAGGCTGGCAGTCAGTTGCTAGCTTACTATCGGGCCTGACAGTTTACTGTTAAAGCATGGAAGTCAGATGTTGGCCTTCTAGGAAAAGTCTGGAAAAATGAAGAACACAGCAGTCAACTTTTAGGGATGACAGTCAACTGATGGAGCTCTGTATGTGTTTTTTGGGCAGCCCAACAATGCGACAGTCGACTGTTATAGACCACCAATCGCCTGCTACATTATGCTCTATTTTAAAACTTTCCGTTGACCCAGAATTTTTATTCAAAAACTTGTTTATAAAACCATTTTGAAATTTATGAACTGAAGATAAACTTCCAAGCATCTTTGAACATGTGAAAACAGTCCAAAAAACTATTTAATCTCACTCAAATCTGGGATTAAACCTCATTTTTGTTCAAGTAGAAAACCCACTTTTCAGAATCAATTTTAAGCATGCATAAGTATCTTCAACCGATTCAAAACACCCAATAGTAAGTAAAAACATCAAAAATATAGTTTTAAATCCCTTTTTCCTTCAAACAACTTCAAAATCATCAGGTTCAGTTACATGAACAGTAACTTTGAAAATAAAAAGGGATTTGGTTATTTTGCTACCTTAAATTCTTATTTGGATGTTGATTAACGTATTGGATACCTTCCTAAAAACTTCTTTGGATTCAACTCTTGTTGGAAGTGGAGATTTAACTTCTTCTCCCTCACTTTCTCTCTTTACTTGATTACTTTTTCTCGCTCTAAGAGTGGTTATGAATTTTGGGTAATAGGGAGATTCAACTCTTGTTAGAAGTGGAGATTCAACTCTTATTGGAAGTGGAGGTTTCAAACTGCTGCGAGCCACCGTGCTTTACCATGCGCCATCGCCAAAGTTGCTGGAAAGAAGCAAGGATTAAATTTTGAGCTTTTGAAACCTCCGATATAATTTAAAATACTCCAATTTGATGTTTTCTTGTAGATTTTGATTCTGAAAATTCCTAGATATTAGACTAAAGTAAAAAAATAGGCATTTAATTGTCAAAAAATATAATTGAAAGGAAACTTGTATAAGAATTGAATTGTTTCCTCAAGAAATTAATTATGAGAACAACCTCTGAGGAAAAAGAAAAAACCCTAGTCTGAATAAGAGCAAATGGTAAAAGGTAGAGTAATCTACACTCCCCTGACTTTTAACTAATGTTGTGAATTACTATTTTTAAGTGTGAATTGTATTGAATGGGAATGAGTGCTGAAAATAATTGATTTGCATGAGAATTTTACATGAGTATATAAGATTGCCTATGAATTACGAATGCTTGTTACATGTTTACTAGAATTTGGCTATTAGGATTATATGCCATAGGGACGGACTAACTTAGGGTGGATATTCAATAGTTGGTATGGGACGGCTGTTGAACATCCCTTATGCAAACAATTTTGTAAATTAATTAATTTTATCTAAATTGGTCTGCATCGGTTAGGGATTATTCATTAAACCAAGACAACCCTATGAAAGGTTCAAGGAGTAAAGGGTGGATAACCAATACGGGGTGATGTTTTAGTTTAAGTATGATATCATATAACCTTGAGTATTAGTCAACTATGCATATGTAGTGTTATATAGACTATAGAGGGTGAGAATTAGCTGTTGTGCACATGCTGGGGGACGCCCTGGATGTTAATTCTCACCTGGTCCTTAAGTGGATGATTAGTGTTACGGATCACACACACAATATAGGATGTTGTTTTTGGGTGATTGGTGTTATGGATCACACCCAACCAAAACTATGTTTTTAGATAAAACGGCATACAAATTGAGATGAATAATGAATAATCACATGAGATGTGTGATAAATGAATATATAAGAATTTTAGGCATGATTTTCAGTATCATTTTTCAAATTAAGAATAATATACTCATTATATTATTTTGCATTGTTTTGCCATATTCATTTTAAATTCAAAAGTATTTAATAATTCACATGTTTTTAAATCGATTTGGGGAGACATTTTCTGTGCCTCGACACAACTGAGTATGCAACCGTTTTATAAATATTTAATTGTAAATTGCTCTACTGGGATCTAATAATTTCATTAAGTTGTTTGCTCAGATGATTAGGAACAGGGAATGCCTATGAGATAGCTGGGCAGACGAAGGATGTTAGGATATCTTTGGAGAATGATAAGTGGATGTAGAAATTAGGCTTAAATATATATATGAATCTGTACCGCTAATTTTTTGTTTTATTGATAAATTTGCTAGATTTTGTTGAATATTGGGCTATTGTATAAAAAGGAGATGTCCAATTTTTAAGGAAAACTCTGCCAAGTTTTTGGTAGAAAATGTTTTGGGAGAATAGATTTTTATAATGAATTTGATGAATTTTAGTTTTATTTACTAACATATGAATGGATTTAGTACCATGAAATAACATATCTCAATTGTATCTGACTGGTTGTTAGAATTTATATTCCAAAGTATGATATGGTTTATAATGTGATAATAGAAATGCTGCACAGGATTTATGATTGAGTGGAATTTGAATGGACTTTGAGAAGAGTCTATTTGAGTTACACTCAACCAGTAGCGACTCTCTGACATTCCCTAATAGAGGAAAAGTGAAAATTTTATTTAGAAGATTGTATGCTTCCGCTACTCTAATAGATGAATGCATAGACTGATTTAGGGGGTCATTACACTGATTAACATATTGGATGCCTTCTTAGACACTTCTCTGGATTTAACTCTTGTTGGAAGTAGAGATTTAACTTCTTCCTCACTTTCTCTCTCTACCCGACTGCTCTTTCTCTCTTTAAGAGTGGTTCTAAATTTTGGGTAATGGGGTGGTCTAATTTTTGGCCTTATATAGGCAACCCAAAATTGACAATTTTGATCCTAATATCTGATCATTCGGCCTCAAAATGGTAAGTTTCAAGTTATATCCATAATTACCATTTTTTCCCTAAACCACTGGTAGGAAAATTCTAAAAATTAGTTGGCTACAGTAATTCTTTTGGTCAAAATTGAAATTTGATACCTAAAATTTTACACTTTTCAGTTTAGTCCTTCTCCCCTTTCTAATCAATTTTCTCATTCTTTTTTAGTCCAATTCTAGCACTAATATGCAACTATATGCAGTCTAATGTAACATACACAAGTAATTAATTAAAATTAACAAACATTTCTCATAAAAATAGGGGCGGATGTTACAGTAGAAGTACATAGTAGCACTACCACTTGCCAAAGAATATGATGAAAGCAAGTATCAATACACTGTCACTATTGCACACATTATGAATGTCGAGAATACATCAGAAAACCCCTTATTTGTCATCTCTTTAGTGTGTTCCCTCTTCTACTTATTTTTTATATGTTAGATAAATGAGTACTGCATTGAATCATTTTTTCTTGGTGAGTGTAAGTTGGTCAGCCAAGAGGAAGGTATGTTTTGCTTTATTCCATTATATTTTAATCTAGATATATTGATGCTGAAAGCAGTGCTTTATTGATCATTTTTCAATAATTAAATCTAATTCTATTTTGGTTGATTTAACCTTTGGGTGTTTGGTTGCAAACTGAATGAAAACCATCCATTGTACATGTTAAAATTATGTTTTGCCAATTTTTCCTATTATCTTTGACTCAAAGTTGTTAAATGGGTAAATATATTGTTGCAACAACTGATTTTCCTAGGTTTTCTGTGCTAGTTTTGTGGATTAGTTAGTCTTCAAGTTTAAGTTGTGATTCAAATGGAAAAATATGATCTTTGAGTGCTGAAACTTTCATTTGTTTTAAGCTGAAAGTGGCTTTTTGAGTTTGTGATATTATGCTGCCAAACTAAATGAAAATTATCCATGATTAAGTGCTAAAATGCTAATTTATTTTTATGTTTTGAATAAGGGTTATTTAGCTCTTATTGTTTATGGATTGAAAGCCACTTTAGGTGAAAATTTTCTAATTTGTTTTGTTGTTAGAATGAAAGTTGTTTTGGCTTTTCTTTTCATTGGTTAAAAAACACTTAGAATTGGACAAATTATGGTTTCTTTTAGTTTTTGGACAAGGGTTGTTTTGGCTTTATTTTTCATGGTTTAAAAGCAACTATAAAGTGCAAAAATTTTAATTTGATGTGTATTTGAACAAAGGTGGTTTTGACTATCATTTTCATAGATTAAAAGGTACTTTGAATGCTAGAAATTCATATTTGTTGTGTGGCTAAATAAATTCT
Organism: Senna siamea; assembly: GCA_031216115.1. Lineage (NCBI taxonomy): Eukaryota > Viridiplantae > Streptophyta > Magnoliopsida > Fabales > Fabaceae > Senna > Senna siamea. Next base: position 15,811,336 of record CM062357.1, read on the forward strand.
ATTTTATCTATGATTTTCATTATTAAAGGGTGAGTTCTTCTTTTCAAAATTATTGTATGATGTTGCTAACATAGTCCTTCCATTCTACTACAATTTTAATGGAAAATCTTTCATTTTAAGTCCTAAAATCATATTTTGAAATGATTGAATGTGATGACATATCTATGGTAAATTTGATGAGTTAAATCTATGTTTTGTTTTGGCTAAAATGGGATTTAGAAATACTGGTTTATTTGTTGTAATTTTAGTGGGGAAGTTTTTTATTTCAAATTTTGAAATGACTTTAAGGTATTGTTTAACTTTAAGGTATTATTTAGTGTTGGTGCCTTTTTTTTGCTTTTCTATTGAAAACTCATGTTTGCATGTCTAAACCCTATTTTAATGTCTATGTGATATTTATTTCTTGTGAATCATGTTTTGGTGTTTTAAAGCTTATTGTAAGGTGTTTGAGGTGCTATTTTGTTGATTATATGTCTAACTTCTTGTGAGTCATGTTCTTACATTTTGGGGCCTTTTTAAGGTCAATTTAAGTGTTATTTTGGTGTTTACATGTTGTCTAATTTTTGTGAGACATGTTTTAGTATTTTAGAGCTTCTTTAAGATGTTTGGTGTCAATGTACTGTTAAATGGTTTTGAATATGTTTTGATGTATTAAAATGTTTCTTGTTTCAAAAATCCAAAAAAATTAAAAAATAGAAAATGAAAATAGTAAGAGCAAGAGATTAATGTGAATTTACAAACTAAAATATAACAACCAATCTTTCAAATTGTTTTTTTTTGTGAAATCATGTTAATGATCTATTTCTTTTTCTCTTCATAAAAATTAAAACATTTCATTTGACTAGGCTTTTATGTCGAACTACGTGGACTTTGATCCCAATAATTGGGTACATAGGCCCTAAACTCTTATCTTAGGTCAAATCCGCATTGTAAATAATTTCATTTTTATCTTATTTGCCTTATTTGACACGTCTTTGATTTAGTCTTGTTCTCTTCTTTTTATATTCCATGTCATATGTTGTCTTAGCTTTCATTTAGGTTTATTTTGTCATTTTAGAGTTTTTTTTCAAACTTGGTGAATGTTGTGTTTGGTTTTGTATGTTGTCTTGACTTTCTATGAGTCTTTTTTTTTTATATAGTTTAATGTCTTCCCAAGCTTCACACTTTTCATTATATGTGTTTATGCGTTGTCTAGGACTTTTTTATGTGCTTTAGTATTTTGCAAGTGTCATTGTATATGTTGTTAGTAGTATTATGGCTGATTGCAATATTGGAAAGGAACTCCCGATGATTCACTCTCTAGTGTAGGGAATTCTTTTTTTTTTTATTTTTATATGTTGTGGTATTGTGCTGTTTTACAATGCACTTGAGCTTGTTCTCGAGGATCCAAACTTTCAATTTGAGAAAGTAAATGAGAGGGAACCTATTTTTCTCAAAGATTCATCCTCTCAAATCCTCTCAAGTAAATTAAATGATGTGATAGGGATTTCTTTTATTTTATTTTAGCTCATTTTAATATTATGTAATATGTTGAAATCCATTTAAGCATATTCCCAGGGATCCAACTTTCGACTTGACAATACAAAGGTAGAGAACCTCTATTTGTTTAAATAGCTTATGTTTGTTCAATGTGATTGTTGTTTACTCCCAAGGATTCACCTCTCAAGTCAGTGATAGGGATTTGTGTTGCATGGCTATTGACACAATACAATTATACCTTATCAACAAGAAATATAATAATAAATAAGAGTATCATCCTCAGGAAAATTTTGCTAAGGTTTAACTAAATACTAGTATTATTATGTTCACTGCATCCAAGCAACAAGTAATATCCAAGTCAACAAATGATGTAAAACCTCTAAGTAAATCACAATTCTTAACAAAAGAACTAAATGGAATAAAATTCCTAGGATTATTATCCAATTTAGTATTTCAATTGTGACATCACTACTCTACTTAATTTAATTCAATGTTTAAGTGTTGTTATCCTTAAGCTCTATTTTTATTATAAGAATCTTCCAATTTCGTATAAATTTTATTTCTCTAATTTAATTGCCTATATTCCTATGAGAACCCAAATCAAAGAAATGCATTAAGCTTAGCTAATTATGACTCCACAAGACCTATTGATATATTACTATCCTTTGGGTGAATCTAGTTAATTACTCAATTAATCAACTAAAAACAAGTGGTATCCAACCCTAGGACTAAATTCAAGTCTCTTTTCCAAGAGTAACTTAAAATTTTCTAATTTCCTTAATTGATGATCAAGAAAAAAGGGCACAAATCAATATTAAGCTAAATAAACATCATTAACATTGAATAAAAAAAGAGAATAACAATATTCAAAATTTACATGCTAAATAACTATAATCCTAAGGAGAAGAAAGTTTAACCTAGCATAATTACAAGAAACTTCATCCCAAAACTAGAAAATGTAGCAACTCAAGATAAAAAAAGAGAAAGACAAGAATAAACTCCATTTCCAAAGCTTAAATCGCTCTTCGTTGCTCTTGAAGACACTTGAATTAACCTTAGGACTCTGATTTCTCTCTAATCTTCTCCTCATTTTCAACCCTTTTCTATCTAGAATGAGTTTGCTATCAAAACCCTAAGATAAATTTATCTCTAAAAACTCAAAGACAGAAGTGCCCTAATGTAAAAAGTTGCGAGATGCTTAGGTGTAACCCCTCCCAATCCTACAGTTCCTTTTAGTTAATTAAATAATATAATATAATATATTACAGGATTGGTAAGTTACTACTACCTCTACCCAAGTAAATTTTTAACTTTTACCAAGTTAATTAATTAGGTACTATTGATTCAGGATTTCTACACTCGGGATTTTCACACATAATGCAAAAAAAATAATTGAAATAAAATATATAAATATATATGCATTCACATTCATATACAAAATTCTTTTACAATAATTATAATTTCTGTACACCAAACATATACCTATAGATATGTGAGAGTTGTTATTTAGGGTAAGGAGGCAACAACCCTGCCACTCATATCCATTTAACAAAAAGCCTACTAGTGGATAGCTATCTCACATATCTTAATACATATATTTCTTCATTTTGTATGCTAAAATTTATCCTCCTAATTCCTTCCAAAAATAATAACAAGGAATCAAGGTATTGGGCATGTCAAAAATTGACTATACAAACTTTAAACCTCATGCAATCAAGGTGTAGGAGGAACTTCTAATACAAAAATAATCCATAGCTCCTTAATAAATGGGAAATACCCCAAGAAGGGTATCTCCACTATCTTTACTTCCATCTCCAATAGTACTTGGTACCTAGGCATCTGATATAAATCAGCATTTAATGAGAAAAATTTCTTAGTAGTAATAACAACCTATTTTTACAAATTGTTGATCTGTACCACCATACTCTTACAAAATACACTACATTTTTCTTATCATCAAATAATACATCATGTCTATTGGGATACTATGCATGAATTATACAAATTTCAAACTTATGAATGCAATTACAACTCATCACATATCCATCACACAGGATATATTATCAGGTTATAATGGTAATAGAATTATATTCACATATAAACATAGAGCATACAAAAGGAATTTAGAGCATATCTCATGGCCATTACCAAATCATGATCATAACAAGAGAAATCAGGAGAGTCACCAAGTGAACAACTCCTCATATTAAACACTCACTCACAGGTGAGTTTCTCATAGTCCATGACGACTTCTCTGGTAGTTCTTAACTACATTCTGTGTACATTCTGGAGTGTCCTCTAGTAGATCTAAATACAACCATCCACAACACCCCCATAAGGGTCCTTGCCCACCTTTCTGATAGTTTATCCCCTATCTCCGAATCCAACAGGGTCCCGACCCACCTCTCTGGTAGTTCCTTCCCTGTATCACCATTAAAATAGAGTCCCTGCCCACCTCTCTAGCAGTTCCTCCCCTGTATATATGGGATTACTATTTTTAACATATCATTTCCCAAAAAATTATTCACAGGTATATAGACTAGGGTGATTCAGCTCATACCATGGTTATATCAAAGTTGAAGTATGTGACTTCTTTAACTAGCCATAGGAGAGTGCACTAACTCAAAATTAGTAACCATCACAGTGTTTTCAAAATCATTAAGTGGGAGTTTCACTATCCCTATTATAATTCAACTGCAAAATGTCTAATGGTTGTCCCATATCAACAATCAATCACTCGACATGAGCTTATCTACCACTATCCATACACTAGAAATACTTTCTCATTTCTCTTTTATGTCTCATGCTCATTCCTTCTAAATTCTCATATCATTCTTGCTCTTTATTTTTCACTTTCAAGTACATGTTACCCATTATACATTCCAAGTTTAGATCCCTTATTTGAGTAGAATTTTGGGATAATTGCACTTCAAGCTTGGTCATTAAGTTCATTTTCCAAAACAAAGGTTGGCCAATCGACTTCCACCAGCTGGTAGACAACTTTTCACTTATTTTCCTACAGAATTATCCTGGTAATTTTTTGAAAAAGATGACCACAGCAATCAACTTCCAAAGCTGGCAATCGACTGCTAAAGCTTTGTATATGTTTCTAAGTAACTAAAGAACATGAAAATTAACTTCCAAGGGCTAACAGTCGGTTACTATGTTATGCTCTATTTTTCACATTGGCTATTGACTCAGATTTTTACCCAAGAACTTGTTTGTAAACCCTTTTTGATAATCATTAATTCAATACCAACATATAAGCTTTATGTAACACATAAACAGCCTAAATTACCATTTAATCTCATTCAAATCTTGGATTCAACCTTATTTTCATCAATAGGTAAAACCCATTTTTCATAATCTGGTTTAAGCAAACATAAGCACATCCATGCAGTTTAAAACACCCAATAGCAATTAAAAACATCAAGAATGTAGTTTTTTAACTCCTCTCTGGCTTAAATAACATGAAAATCACAGTTTTCATCATATGAACAATAAATTTCAAAATAAAGAGGATTAGGTTATTTGCTACCTTATTTCTTGATTTAAAGCATGTAAAAGTTTTCTTGAAGACTTGCTGGTGTGTTATCCTTGCCTCAAGTATGTCAAACTTCTCCCTATGATTTTTCCAAACTTTCTCTCTCTAGCTCTTCTTAGTTCCTCAGGCATGTAGAGTCATAGTTAACAAGAAAATGAGGCAATGCAAAATGCCTCAAAGTTTAATGAGTAAAAACATATTTTGTCTCCTATTCTTGGAGTGTGTGTGTGTAGGCAGCCAAGCAATCACATCATACATGCATTAGAATTCATTTTTCATGTAATTCAAAATGTAGGAAAAATTTCAACTATAGGTACTTCATATGCTTGCTTTGGTACCCTCTTTCCACTTATGTAGGAATTACAAGAACTAAAGATCATCATGTCTTTAAAGCTTGTAACATGACCTATGGTTATGCCTATCAAATAAAAGGATAGGGATAGATTCAAAGCTCAAGAGAATTATTTCAATGATAGCACAAAACACAATATCCTTTTTTTTAACTATAAACTTCAAATTAAGCCAAATTTATTTCACAACACAGAGTTGCCAATTTTTGGTAGCCTATTATTTATTTTTTTTTTCACACAATCTTTGATTATGTTTGAATTTCTCAACTCCTTATTCACCCTCAAAATTTTTCAACTGAAGCAAAAACAACACGTGCTCAACTAATCTCTTGAAAAGGGTCTGTCATTGGTTTTTTAAGTTAGAAAAGGTAAGCTCATATGGGTAACTTTAGAAATAAAATAATTATTGGTTTTTCTATTAAAGCTCAAATTGGTTCCTAAGGATATATGCATGCGTAGCTAAGGCTTGAATGGCACAAACACAAAATGAAATGCCTAAATCATTTCTCTAATTAATGCAAAGCCTAGGATTTTGCCTCGATAAAGTATAAAACAAGTTCTAAAGCCCTAGAATTTAAATAGCCAAACAAGTTGGGTTACATTATTATTTTCCTCTAAAACGTGTTTTCCCTTCATGCAAAACTACCTTGTTCCCAAAAAGGGTTCCAAGAATAATGAAGCTATAAACATTACCCATTAACCTAATTAGCAAATAACTTTAACAACTATTCAAATTAACTATCATTCATAATACAATTAATTTCATCATGCAAACTTTGCCTTTAAAAACACACAAGAGCAAACTATGAGTCAAAATTTTTATAGAGCTTGAAATATCCATAGCTTAAGCTTAAGCAAAAATTTTTGAAATCTTTAATAAAAATCAAGAAAATTGATAATTTTGAAAAAAATTTAATTTTTTTTTGCATTCCCTCCCCCCAAACTTAGAGAGAAACAATTTCCTCAATGTTAAAGGTTGATATTGCTTAAAAGTTAAGGAGAGAAGGTAATGCAAGGCCTGATTATACTACAAATAACAGAGCTATTGCCACCAAACATACAAAAATGAATTAAAACTAACTAACTGCACAAGAATATTTAAAAAGCCAGATGATTATACCAGCATTATCAAGTTAGCATAAAAAAATTGTATAACCATGTACACTGATGAATACCAGTATGATTGATTATAAGGTAGATAGAAAACAACAAAATAGAAAAAAATGAAAGAATCAAGAGAGAGAGAGAGAGAGAAAATGTCCCTGATTTGAAAATCAGCTTAACTCTCCTCTACAGCTAGTCCTCCTAGTCAAAAGTTAGTGAAGGTGGTAGCTCTTAAGAGGGCTAAGTGGTGTTGCCCTCAGTATAGGCAACAAATTGCCTGAAGTTGAAGTCTATCACTCTTAGGGAAGGGAAGTATAGAGTGTGACTATTAGATTCAAAATCTGGTCTATCTCCATAGTAATATCAGTCAAACTAATTTCAAGATGAGAATAAGTAGCTATAGGAGGGCTTTGTTTAGCTAAAGCAAAAATGGGCCAATAATGTCTCATTGGCCTATTGGTGCCTAAAGAATTGACCAATTGCCTGCATCCCAAGAACTCTTTGTTAGAGTTCCATTTAACCCTTGCTTGCCAGCACATCTTAGTAATTATGGAAGGAAAGTATAGAGTGTGACTATTAAATTCAGCTGCTTGCAAGATCATCTCAAAGATAAATATGGCCTATATCCATGGGTCTTCTCGTCATGAGGTAATACAAAAAGATTGTTATTTCCCTTGTAAGATCATTGAAATGAGAGATTGGAATGATACGAGAACAAATAAAGTACAACCATTATTTTTCATCCATCTCCAATTCTCTCAATTAAAAGGAGACATACTTTTCTTTAGTTATTTTCCATTGAAAAGGTGTATGGCAAAGCTCATTTGTGATCAACTTCGGATTGAATGTAGGACTCCCTTTGAGTTACTTGCATGCACACTCAGAATTAGACAACTCAAGAATTTGATAAAAAGCATTGATAGCACTGTGACATATTGTCACCCATTTCCCACAACAAAAAGTTTTTCATTTTGCCATTCCGGCAAGTTAGAGTAAAATTCTCTAACAATGGCGATAACAACTGGACCTGGGGAGGCAACAAATATGTCCCAATGCCTTTGGGTGACTAATTCCCTAAGCTTTATATCATAAATAGAGTTGGGATTAAGTTCAAATCCTCTCTTCAGAATAAATCCTTTCTTTCTAATGTTGTCCAAATATCTCTCTTATGCATCAACAAATACAAAATTATTATTTTCAAAAGATGTTTCTCTTGTTCTTTTTTGCTTCTTTGGTGCCATGGAGTTTACAAAGAAAGAAATACATGTCTTAGGTAGTGTAAATAACGCTTAATTTAAGGAAGCTTCAATACCCCTAAACTTATTCTATGTACTTTATATCTCATTATCATAATGCTTACACATGTAATAGATAGTTGAAACTCAATAAGACACTTAAGGCAAATATTCATGACAATATTTAGGAGTTAAGCTATAGATATACCTTAACGTTACCTTCATGTTGACATTAAACCAATCCCTTCACTAATCATTTTTATCCTTAACAAGACCACATAAAAGCCCCCCTTTTTATTAACATGTTCTTCATCGAATTAACCCCACAAAACATGGATTAAAGCAACTAATGATACACATAAGGCTTTACAAAACACTAAGTTGGTAGGCAATATCATCAATTAAGCAAAAATATCAATTTAACTCAGCCAAGCACCATTTATTCCTAGTTTTTACCAAGTCTTCAACAATTATACAGGAATATTTAAGTTTCTAACAATCCATTCCACTCTAAGGTAACTATCAAAGGTAACCCTTAACTCTAAATTCATCACCCATACGTGTAAGAGCAAAAATGTAAGTGAAAATTCATAAGTGAGTAAGGGAAAGAGATATTGCATACCTTATATGAGAGAGAAATGGGAAATTGGCCCAAATTGGAAGAATTAGCTGAAATGCTCACCACGACCGTGCTACACAGTGCAAGAGAGGGTAGAATAGGGGGTTTTGGTGACTTAAAGAGGCAGCTTATGGTCAAAATGGTGGAAATGGGTCGGGTTTGAAATAAAATAGGGATGGGGATAGAGTTGGACAGTAAGAAGTGAGAGAAATTAAGAGTTATTTTAAAGCTTAGCTAAAAATGGTGCTTTTATACAGCATCTAATGCCTAGGCATAAAACCTTTACCAATTTTTATTTTTAAACAATTAGCGAAGCCATTGTTAGGTGTAGATTTTTAAAAAATTTTTATTTTTACTTACTTTCTTCTAATCTTTACCCTTGTTTTTCACTTTAATGTAGCACTTCCCTTCAGTGAAGTTTCTCTTGCATTTTCCCTCATTTTTCCATTACAGCCCCTATCTTCCCGTAGGCACAAGGAGAAGGGGACCCACTAGCACGTGCTCTTAATCAGTGTCAGTGAGTATTATACTAGGTAGTCCTTCATTGCAAGTGACATTGCTTGTTTAACGAGGAAGTCTAGGGTCAAGATAGATAGCTCAATCTTCTTTTTTCTTTGGGATAGGGAAGAATTTCTTTTTTGTAGCTTACTTAGCAATTACATTAATAATACTGCCAATTGTCATAGCGAACATAGTTGTTTAGCTTCCCTTGTTAGATGAGATCCTTAATTTCATCCTTTAATTAGATGCATTTGTTTTTCAAGTGACCATAGTCACAATGGAAGTGGCAGTATTTACTTTGATTCACCACTCATTGATTCTTATCTTAGATGATATATCTATCTACTCGCCTAAGGAGGTCACCAAGGTTCTCTAAGGTCCTATGAGTGATTAAGGAGAAGAATGAACCAGTTTAGAGACCATACTTAATTATGTAGACAACCACTAGATCCTGTAAGTTCTAAATTTTTAGTGCAACCTTGCAGAATTAGGTGAGGTAACTCTAGATCATCTTGTTTTTCCCTTGGAAAAAATTAATCAAATCGTTCAAGGAATTCTTGTAAACTTCAATTTTCACAAAGTGCTTAAGAAAATAATATGATATCTCATCAAAAGAGCTAATAGAGCCTAGTGGTAGGAGTGAGTACCATAAAAGGGTAGGCCTTATTAGCATGCTAGAGAAAAGGCAGTAGTGTTAGGCTTTCAATATGCTAAGGATTGACATGGCAAAATTGAAAGTGTTGATATGATCTTAGAGATCCTTCTCCTTATCTTAAGGCTCGATCTTCATAGGCATTTTGAAGCCTATGGGAATTTAGGCCTTTATGACGTGTAAGTTAAAGGGTGGTAACCCTTCTTTTTGATGTCTGCCAGATTGACCTCCATTAAAGAAGTATGTGACTGTTCAATAAGAGGGAAAAATTTTGGTTGAGCTGCTGCATACAGAGGATGTAGGTACCATTCATAGTACAGATAGTATGGACTTGTAGAAGGGGTTACCAGATACCCTATAGGGACTGCTGGCATGGCCATCTCTAATACTAATAGGTGGGTAATCAATAGTGTTTATATTGGAAGGTGAATTCAATGGTGTTGCAATAGCAAATGTGGCAAGCACTATCAATATAGTGGCTAGCTATTACATAGGGTAAATAGTAACACCTAATATAAGAGGTTCCACCGTGGTGGGCACTAGCTTCAGATTGTAGACCAATGGCACGAGTGGCTGAAAATGGTGAATCAGAGAGTCAAGGTATGGATACCCTGACTATTAGTAGAGCTGATGCAACTCCATTTGAAAAAGCATCAATTCTTGACAAAGGTTATGGATGCCTTGCGTAGACGGTGGAAGATCATTGTTGGAACCATTCCCCTCCTCCACTGAGAGAGCATTCTAGTTGCATTGGTGGGTAACAAGCTGGTATTCCTTGACATCACTAGGGGAAGGATTTTGGCAAGTGCAACAAGGGTTAAGGATGATAATCCTAGTGGTATCCACTCTATGGCGATGTTTATTGTGTGTGGTGCACTCAGTAATTGGAATGGTTAGTGGTGCATTGATGAGAAGATCAATAGAGACATTGTTAGCCATTGCAACAGTAAGAAAAGGGTTCTTAGGAGTGCAAGAAACGTCAAGATCATGGTTATGGTGGTCTGAGTTGACCATAATGATGATGCAATTCTGGACTAGATCACTGAAGCTCTCTAAGTGTGGTGGCGGAATGCAAGAAGGTGCACACAATGAATAAAGAGGGAGATGGCTCCCCAGTTACACCTCTTATTCTTAAGTGAGTAAGAGAGTCAGAGAGCAAGAGAAAGATGGTAATCAAGAATGTTTGTGTACCTAGGTACCAAGGCATAACCTTATACTTATAGCACCTCTAGGTATAAATGAGTGGGAGATGCTCATAAGCCCCTTGCTTAGGCGCTTGCTAGGCACGATTTCCACCAATTAGTGGGTGGGCGAGGCCTCTTGAGGGCAAACCCCTAGATGGCGGTTAGGAACACTATTATCACCTCCTATTGAAGGTAATAATATTGGAGGCACTACCAGACACTAAATGTGAACAACTTTCTTATGGGGTATTTGAACCTTGGTTTGCCAAGTTGTGAGAGACTAGCCCTTTCTGCTAGACCCAACCATCATTGGTTTATAATTTTATCTTTAATAAAATAGTAAATATAGTTAAATTTATACTAAATTTTAATGAGATTCTTAATATAAAAATAAAATAATTAAGTAATTTTATTATTTTGGAAGGAACACATTAATGTAAAATTTTAACTACATTGGCAAAATACAAATTAAAGGCCAAAATACAAAGAACTTCCCTAAATTATAGGATCATTGCACATAACCTCCGTGAACTTTTAAACTTAACACAAGATCCCCTTAAACTTTCAAATTTTTGCAAATAACATCATCCATTAAAGTTTTCATCCATTTTTTACTAGTCAAGCACCACAACATCATTTTTGAATCTAGCTAAGATTTTTAAGTGATTTAGATGAGGGCAAGTTTGACATTTCACTTATTAAAATAACCCACATAACACCAACCCATTAACCCAAATACTCATGACCAAAAACCCACCTTTAAACGTTTCACCTTCAACCTCTCTCTCACTCTCTCCTCTATTTCACTCATTATTGCATATACTCGTTGCTGCTAACCAAGTTAGAGTACCACCACCACCAAAATTCAACCCACCATTAATGCTTCCCAACATAACACAATATTACTCTTTCTTTCTTTTCTTTTCTTCCAACAAAACCTTCAATTCAATTACCAAAAATAACAAACACAACAGTGATTTAATTAATTCAAAAAAATATACAATTGATTCTATTTTTTCTCACTCTTCCTAAACTCTAGAGATTTGATCCATCAATTCAACCAATACTTTTTGATTTGGGTTTGTTTATTATTTATTATTTTCTTGATTTCTTGAAACCTTAGTGATTGAGGTTTGTGATATGCATAATCCCTCACAATTGAGTTATGGGTCAGGTATAGAGGTGGCAAAACAATGGTGAGTTTTTTCTTATTAGGTAACACTAGAGGTAGAGTAAACAATCATCATCATCATCATCAAGAAGAAAAAGAACAATAATAACAAAGGCATCATCTAAGCACAAAATTCCCTCAAGCAAAGACATTACTTTGGTATAAGAATAATAAAGATGTTTCCTTGTATAAAGGATTGGAGATTCAGTGGAACTAGAAGAATGAGTAGTTCATCATAAAGACACGCCTACTAGAATAAGATCTATATCATTCAAGCTGTGGTGTGACTTGTGAAATAGGGGAGATAAAGAGAGGTTAAAGGTGAAGTCTTTAGAGGTGGGTTTTCAGTCATGGGTATTTGGGTTAATGGGTGGGTGTGTTATGTGGATTATTTTAATAAGTGAAATTTCAAAATTTTCCTCATCTAAATCACTTTAAAATCTTAGCTAGATTAAAAACTACTGACGTGATGCTTGAATGTTAAAAAATAGACAAAAAATTTTAACAGATGATATTATTTACAAAAAATTGAAAGTTTTTGGGAGTCTTGTGTTGAGTTTAAAAATTCATGGAGGTTATGTGTAATGACCCTATAATTTAGAGGGTTTTATGTATTTTAGCCTAAATTAAAATATATGTATAATATTGTATCAAACCTAAAGAAATATTGAATATAATTTTTTAAACAAGAAAGAGGTGAATTATAATTTAGGTTAAATACAAAACGACCTCCTTTAACTTGTTTATGTGTAAGAAAATTCTCAAACTTTAATATTTGACTAATAACTCTTTAAATTTTCATTAGTGTGAAAAACCTCAAATGTTACTACACTCATGTATACATTAAATTTAAATGACACATTAACATGGATAAAAATGTGAAATTGAATCTAAGTCAAAATTTTCAAATTACATGTGGCCCCAAAATACGCCATTCCATTTCCTTCCCCTTCTATACATTGCCATCCCATTTCCTTCCCCTTCTGTACAATGCCATTCAATTTCCATCCCAAATTACAAAGAATCTAATGTCCAAGGCCATTCCATTTCCTTCCCAAAATAGGCCATTCCATTTAATTTCAACGGTATATAATTTTAGTAGCATTTGGATTTTTTTTATAAAATTTTAAAAAGTTATTAGTTAATGACTAAAGCTAAGGTGTTTGTTACACAAAAAGCTAAACTTTAAAGGATCTATTACATTTTCCCCTTATAATTTTCATTTAATCTCAAATATTATTTATTCAATATTTTGAAAGATTAAATTATATATTTGTCACCAATGAAGGTTGGGTCAAGTGAAAAGAGTTACTCCCTTATAGCGTAATGAATTAAAATTAGAATTTCGTTGAAGAGACTCTCGTATTTAATGTCCAAAAGTATTTTAAATAGGATTACTCATTAGAAAACAACAGATAAAACTATAAAAATTTCTATGACTATACTAGTAATTTGGTCTTTGAAATATACATTTGCTGACACTTTAGTCCCTAAAAGATATTGACTATACAAATTAGTTCTCAAAAGTTTGAAATACTATACATGTTAGTCTGTATGTCAGATGCCGTTAAAAGCATTTGACAAACATGTTGATGAAGGGACATGTATAGTGCTTCAAACTTTTCGAGACTAATTTGTTTTATCAATATCTTCCACATAGGTAATTAACGATCCACATTAGAACATCTGTCAAATCTTTTTAATGACATCTGATGGAGGAACTAACGTATACAATGTTTTAAACTTTTGGGACTAATTTTTATAATCAATATTTTTTAGGGACTGAAAGTATTAGTAAGTACATCCTTCAAGGACTAACATGTTAAATTAGTCAATTAATATATTTGTCAAAAATAAATATCTACCTATGCCCACACCATTTCCAAGTGGAATTTGGTCATTGGTAATCGGGGTGTTCGTCGATTTAGTTTAGGCGATTTGAAAATATTTTCAAACCAAACCGCTCACATAGATTTGACATAATAGTGTATGTAATAACCCAATTTAAAATTTAATAATTGGGATAAAAATAATGAAAAACCTTGAAATATTGTTGGGAAGTGATTAAGAAAATTTTCTTGAGCTCGTAGTTTAAATTTGAGAATTTTTTGAAATAAAATTTTATCTGATGAGAAAATTTTTGTCTGCCTTCAAAAACTTAATAGATAATTTTGTAAGGCATATGATACCTTAAAAATTCCCAAATCCCTTCCATATTACTTAATATTCTTGCCTAAATCAAAAAATGTATCGAAAATTTATCTAGGGCAAATTGGTAAATTACTAAAATACCCCTAGATACCCTAAAAGCCCTATATTCCTCATTTTCTTCCCATTTCTCTCTTCCTCTCCTGTGCATCTCTCTTATTTTTCCCTCACCATCACGCGAAGCTGCCATTGCCAGAACTATCACATTACGCCACCACCAGACCGCGCCACTTGCACTGTTTGTCGTCGTCGAGCTTCAGCTGCCATCCCCTACCGTCAGTGATCACCATAGTGGCCAAAAAGGACGTTTTTCCTCCTCTTTCATGAATTTGAGCAGTGCCTTCAATCTTCATCATTTTTTGCCGTTTAGCCACCAGTTAGCTGTGGGTTTGGTGCTCCAGTTGACAACGAAGCTATCTGTGACCACGACTAAGCTTCCTGCCGCCATGAACTGCTGGAAACGATGCCTTTTCCATTTGTGATTGCATCTTTGTTTAGCCGCAAAACTACCTTCTTTAGCTGCTCCACCACCATCAACAGCTAGCCCAGGTTATCCTCTTTCTCCGTCAGTTGTCAACCGGTAAAGAACCATCGCCACACGCTTCGATTGAGGAGAAAATGTCTCGTAGCACAATCCTGCTCTTCGTCAGAAAATTGCTGTTAAATCACCATTTTCGTCGTACTAGTTCTGGATCATGCATCCTTGTGATTCAGGCTACGTTTTGGACTAATTTTTGCCGTTAGTCACTGACCATCACCATGCGTTACCGTGATTTACCGTCAGTAGCTTAGAAAAAAGACTAGGATCAATTTCAAATTTCCAAAACTTCTGGTATAGATTAAAATACTCCAAATTGATACTTTTTTTGTGAATTTTGATTTCCAATAAGTCCCTCATGAATGGATGAAATTAGAAAATAGGAATTAAATTGTAAGAAATTATGATTGAATGAAAATTTGTGTAAGACTTGAATGGTTTCCTTAGGGAACGATTTTTTAGGATAGCCTCTAAGGGAAAAGGAAAACCCTGGCTAAATATGACCAAATGGTAAAAGGTAGAGTAATCTACACTCCCCTGACTTTTAACTGATGATTGTGAGTTACTTTTTTAAGTATGATTTACGTATTGAATGAGAATGATTGCTAAAAATGATTGATTTACTTGATATTTATATGAGTATAGAAAAGACTTGCCTGTGTATTGAGTTACTCGTTGCATGTTTGCTAGATTTGGCTATTGGGTTATATGTCATAGTGATAGACTAACTTAGGGTAGATATTTAATAGCTAGTATGAGACGACTGTTGAATATCCCCTATGTAGACTGTTTTATAAATTGATTTGTTTTATTTGAATTGGTTTACATCTATTGGGAATTATTCATTAAACCAGGACAACTCTATGAAAGGTTTAAGGAGTAAGGGCGGATAACCTATACGGGGCGATGTTTTAGTTTAAATATGATATCCTACAACCTTGAGTATTGGTCGACTATGTGTATATATTGCCATATAAATTGTATGAGGATGAGACTAGCAATGTGCATATACCGGGAGATACCCTGAATGTTGGTTCTTACCAATCCTTGAGTGGGTGATTGGTGTTACGGATCACACTCACAAAATATGACGTTATTTTTGAGTGATTGGTATTATGGATAACACCCAACCAAAACTATGTTTTCAGATAAAACAACATGCAACTTGAGATGAATGATCACATGAGATGTGTGATAGATGAATATATGAGAAATTTCAAGCATGATTTTAAGCATGCTTTTTCAAATTAATGATTCTATACTCATGAAATTGTTTTGCATTAATTTCCTGTGTTTATTATGAGTTTAAAAGTATTTGAAAATTTATATGTGTTTAAACTAATTTGGGGGGAGACTTTTTTGTGCCTTGTCATAGTTGAGTATTCAATTATTTTGTAAGTATTTAATTGTAAATTGCTCTACTGGGATCTAATAATCTCATTAAGTTGTTTGCTCAGATGACCAGGAACAGGGGATGCCTAGGAGATAGCTGGGCAAAAGAGGGATGTCAAGACATCCTTGGAGAATTATAAAGATGCGATGTGGATTTGAAATTAGGCTTAAATTTGAATATATGAATATATATTTCTGACTTTTGGTTATATTGATGAGATTACTAGATTTATATGTTGATTTGGACTGTTGTATAAATGGAGAAATTGCCTGTTTTTAGGAAAAACTTTGTTGAATTTTCGATAAGGAATGTTTTGGAGAGTAGATTTGTATAATGGATATGATGAATTGTGATTTTATTTGTTAATGTATGAATGAAATTAGTAGTATGACATAGTATATATCAATTGTATCTGAATAATTGTTAGAATTTATATTATATAGTAAGATATGAGTTATAAGGTGATAATAGAAATGCTGTATAAGATTTATGGTTAAGTGAAATTTGAATGGACTATGAAAAAAGTTTATTTGGGTTACACTCAACGAGTAGCGACCTTCTGACATTTCCTAACATGAGAAAAGTGAAATTTTTATTTAGAATATTATATGCTTCTGCTATTCTGATAAATAAATATATAGCATGATTAAGGGGATCGTTACAATGCACATATTGGTTTGCAATGCCAAACCAAACCATAAATAATCAGTTTTAAGCGGTTTGAGCCTTTTTTGCTTGTCAATTTTACATATTTAAATTTATCTAAAAAAAAAAAAGAATTCTTCCTAATATATAAATATAAAAAAATAACAACATAATGCAATAACATTTCATTCATTAACAAAATAAAACCATAAATGTTTTTAGCCAATAGATATTCAAACAACATTATAAAATAAGTAAATACCAATCAAATTGCTCTTTTAAATTTAATCTCAATAATTATAAAATCTAACAAGTTTCAAAGTTAATAGAAAAAAATATAATATAAAATAATTAATTCAATTTTTTAAATACAAATTTTTAACATTGTTCTTTAAAAAATCAACCTAAGTGAAAAAATTGAAATATTTAAATAAAATAATTTAATATAATTTATTTCGAGTATATAAACATTAAACATACATATACATCACTTTAAAAAAAATTAAAAAATCATAAGTTAAACTAGAGATTTTGAAAATAATATATTTCATATCAAGAAAATTTTTTAATATAAATAACATATATATTATAAATTTTTAATTATATATAAACAATTTAGTTCAATTTTTTAACACAATAAACTGTAAACTAAACTAAATTATTAAAAAATATATTTAAATCAAATTTAATCAATTTTGTTCTCTTACTTAATTTTTTTTTATTTGAACCAAATCAAATCATCAAAAAAATTACTTAAACTAAATTGATTCAAAATAAATCTGATGAATTTTATTCAATTTTTACTCCATTCAGTTTGATTACGATGATCCATTTTTATCGGTTTTGAACGCCACTGGTTGGTAGAGTAAAGTGGCGGTTCGAGCATGCGTGGAAATATCTATTCTACTTCCTCACATCACACAGCCTATCGCCTACCACCCTCTCACCTCTTTCGTACACAAGTAGCTAAACTCTCTGCATTCTGCGGAGAACGAAGGATCTGTGTGGGAGGGTTTCGGTCTTGGAGAAGAACAACTCGTTGAGTACAATCCTCTCTTTCTCTAAATTCCTTTTTCCGTTTCAGTTCCTTATATCTGAATTGTAGGTATACATCTCTTTCACCGAGTCGTTTCAATTTCTGTCGGGTTCTTCGGGTTTTTTTTGTTAAATTTTTTTGGGTAATCTAGTTTCGCCGATCTTTATTTTTATAGTTCTGCAGAGGATCACTTTTGTTTAGAAATTTAGGGTATCTAATTCCTGGAATTGCAGTTTTAGGGTTTAAGGTGTGTGTGTGTGTGTATATATATATATATATATATATATTTCCTACTCGCTTGTAGAGATTTTAGCTTTACCCACAATTTTCAGTTTACCTGTCTGTTTAGGTTCCTTTTGTAACTGGGATCTAACTTGACCATGTGGGTGTGGAAATTTAAGGAAAAAAGAAAAAGAAAAAGAAAAACCATTATCATTATGATGTCAACTTGAAGAGAGGGTTAGACCTTCCCTTAGCTACTGGTGATTTTGTGGCATCAATGATTGACCTACATGATTTGTTTGAACATTTTCAAATGAATAACTTTTAGGCTCTGTGTTGTGGAGAAAACTGGTATTGTATACTACATATCCATTAAATAACTTAGTCTAATTGAGTAGATGGCAAGCGCCCACATAAGAAGGGACTTAATGGAGAATATCTTTACTGATATAATCTGCATCTGTTGCGTTGTTCTTCAAATTTTATTGCATTACTCTTTGTTTTTTTATGGTATTAAGTTACTTATTGGCAAATTACATGTATTCTACTGCTAACTTTCTGCTAAATTTTATCTTTTTGATGTAGTTCTTTTAAGTTCACTAATGCGACATATTTTCCTATGGGTAGTGTTACTAAGGTGCACCAGTCATGTTTAGGCGTGCACCAAGGGGGAGTGATAACACCAAGTATTATGATATTCTTGGTGTTTCAAAAAGTGCTAGTCAAGATGAGCTCAAGAAGGCCTATAAAAAGGCAGCAATCATTAATCATCCAGATAAAGGTGGAGACCCTGAGAAGGTAAGGCTCCTGGTCACTGCTTCTGTGAATCTGTTCTTCATTTTCTCTATACTATATCTCTGAATGTTGGAGGTTGATGATTTGATCCTGCTACATTATTACTTGGCAGCCTTTTACTGTCATATTAAAATATATACTTATGAGTTTCTTTTGCTGAATTTTTGAAGTTTTTAAAGAAATGAAACAATTATATTCCTAGCCATACTGGCATTTCTTTTTTTTAAATGTGACATCTGCTTCTTGTGTCAGTTCAAGGAGTTAGCTCAAGCTTATGAAGTTCTTAGTGATCCTGAAAAGAGAGAATTGTATGATCAATATGGTGAAGATGCCCTTAAAGAAGGAATGGGAGGAGGTGGCGGCCCATTTCATAGTCCATTTGATATATTTGATTCATTTTTTGGTGGCGGAGCCTTTCGAGGAGGAGCCTTTGGTGGTGAGAGGTTCACTTTTTATATATGTCATTTCATTTTTATTTATAAATTTTCTTCCAATATTCAACCAAACCAACTTGTTACGACCTTGATTGCTTAGCAGGCAGTAGTTCACGAAGAAGAAGGCAGAAACATGGTGAAGATGTGATTCATACTTTGAAGGTTTCTTTGGAGGACCTGTATAATGGCACAACAAAGAAACTTTCTCTTTCTAGAACAATATTATGCAAAAAATGTAAAGGGTATGGACATGTTTTGAGCTTATTACTAGTTAAAATTTTTCAACGGACATTCACTCATTCTTATCTAACTTCTTGTTTGAGGCTGTGTGGTCTCCTCTGCCACTAAATGAAGTAACTTGGTTAAGATATCAAAGCTTGTCATTTTTCCTTTCTGAATCAATATTTTTTTCCTACAAGATTACAGAGACATTGTAGAAAGCTATTGATGGCAATCATTGTGTGACATATTGGGTTATTTACTTCTTATTATAATATACACTCGTGGTTCATGTATGGTCTTTTGGTGAACGATTACCTGAAATTTTTTACTTGCTTTGAAAAATAAAATTGGAGTAGTTTTTTGGACATTTTTAACCAAGAGAAACACATCTTTTAACATATTTACACTTTTTATTATATATATGATGTCTTTTCTTCATTTACTCTCTCTTTTTCTCCTTCTCCAAAGTAATTAGTTGGTTATTATTATTTATTTAGGTTAGAGTTCAAGTTTTATTATATCTCAATTTCTTCGTATTCTTAGACCCTTATATGGTGATCTTATTTTCACTAGTGATATCTGCATGGGGGAATGGGGTTGATATATCAAGATATTATGTAGGCTAAAATAATTTTTTTTTTTTTCCATAGCGTTATGTGCAAAATGTGACAAAGTAGGTCTTAATTTGCAATCTTCAACAATTCAGGAAAGGTTCAAAAAGTGGGACATCTGGGGCATGTTATGGATGCCAAGGCACAGGAATGAAGATTACAACAAGGCAGATTGGACTTGGTATGATTCAACAGATGCAACATGTCTGTCCTGATTGCAGAGGCACTGGTAATGAAAATTTCATAGTCACATTTGTTAAGTTGCTTCCTGGGGTTCAATGCCTTCGGCTCATCTGTCTTTAATGCAGGTGAGGTCATTAGTGAGAGAGATAGATGCCCTCAGTGTAAGGGAAACAAGGTCACACAGGAAAAGAAGGCGCTGGAGGTTAATGTTGAGAAGGGAATGCAGCAGGGGCAGAAGATTGTATTTGAAGGACAAGCTGATGAAGCTGTAAGTAGAAATTGGATGTTGTGGATATTACAATGGAGTTCGCTGTTTTTTTTATACTAAATTCGTAGTGGTGATGGCTATACCAAATTCATAGTGGTGATGGCCTGAACTCGCTAGTGTGGTTCCTTGCATAACGGGTGGTCAAGTAGGACCTACCCCAATGACTGCATGAGCCCTGTCCTGTTTAATTATGCTTGTATTCTATTTAATCCCAAGGGTTGGTATTAGTGTGTTATTGAATTTGGCTTGACTATGTATAATTATTTAAAAACTGAGTTATTTAAATTTTATTAAATTTGTTATTAAAGTTTATAAACAGGGTTGGGTAGGTATGGGCCCGGGCTGTAGGATGGAAAACAAGATTGGGCTTCGGCTCACAGTCTAAATTTCAAACAGGCTCAGGCTGGGCTTGGACTTTAGAAGTAAGTCTTATTAACAAGGCCAAGCCTGGCTCGGCCCTGTCTGTGCCCATGAGTGTTATACTATTACCAATCAATTAATTGCATTTGTTTCCTTGGTGCAGCCTGACGCAATCACTGGAGACATTGTTTTTGTAGTGCAAGTAAAGGAGCACCCCAAATTCAACAGGAAGGACGATGACCTCTATTTTGAGCACAACCTCAGTTTGACTGAGGCACTTTGTGGGTTTCAATTTGTCCTTACCCATCTTGATGGGAGGCAACTCTTGATCAAATCAAACCCTGGGGAAGTTATCAAGCCTGGTACTATATTTTATGCTCAGAGTACACTTTGCTGGAATTTCCTCCATTTAATATTATTGCAGTTCCTTATGTATCAATTTTAATTCTCCATTGTAGGTCAATATAAAGCAATAAACGATGAGGGAATGCCCCATCACGGGCGGTCCTTCATGAAGGGCCAACTTTTCATCCAATTTAATGTCGACTTCCCAGACTCGGGCTTCCTTTCCCTCGACCAATGCCGGATGTTAGAGTCAGTTTTACCTCCGAAGATGAGCAAGACCTTGACTGATATGGAGCTGGATGAGTGTGAGGAAACCACTTTGCACGATGTTAACATGGAGGAAGAGGTAAGACGGAAGCGGCAACAATTACACGAGGCATATGATGAAGATGACGATGATGAGGAGGCATCTATGCCTCGAGTGCAATGTGCTCAACAGTGATGGAATTTATGTGGTTTTTATTCTCTATGGCTACTTTTAGTGTGCTTAATTCTGTTATCGTTGCCTCTTAAAGTAACTTAGGTGATGCTATTTAATTTACAGGTTTATGAAAGATTTACATTTATACTTAGATTTTCTACTCTAGTTTATTTGATGAATGTTAATTGCTTTTTGGTGCGAAGACTTATTCCATGATCTATACGTTATGCTTCGACTATTTAGGCTAGGTAGCATTGATCCTCCAACTTAATTTACTTAATTTTTTTAATAAAATGAATCCGCAAATTTTATCGGAGGATGAATTTCAGAATACCAGCCAATTTGAAGGGGAACTTAATTTTTTCTTTTTTTTAACAATGAATTTAGTGCAAAAGGTGATTGAGGAACTTACAAATTCATTATACATATGCTCGAATTGGCTGTAGATTCAAATTAGTATTAAATTCGCACTTGACTATAGCGAATTGCTTTGTGATTAATTCTTATCCTCACAATTTCGCTTATAAAAGAAACGAATTCATCTTGACTTGACAATCACAATTCACTTCTCTCATTCTCAAAATTATCTTGTTCATAAATTTAGTCCAAAGAGAGAGAAGTGAGGGGTCCACCATCGACGTGAAGGGAAGTGAAGGAGAAAGAGTGAAAGAGACAGAGAAAGAGAAAATTGTAAAGAAAAGAAAGAAAGAAAAAAAAAAGATAAATAAGTGATCAATAAAGAAAAGAAAGAATGAGAAATATGGGACTTTTGCACCAATATATATTTTCTTAAAAAGAATATTTGACAATTTTTTTTATTTTTTTGTATACAAATATATTTTCAATGGCAGCAGAGAAATTTTTTTAAATTTTTTTACAAATTTGGTTGTGCTCCTTCGTGTAGCGCAACAAACTAACACTGTTAACGTGTAGTGCTACTAGGGGCAACACAATACGATAACATTTGAAATGTGTTGCGCTACTTGACAGATCGGAACATGTTGAATAATAATATTTTAATTCATCATGTATTTCTACAAATGAAAGCGACACATAGCTTTCATTTTTGCGTGTGAAGCATACAGAAAAAATGACACAAGTAAAATAAATTTTATGAAAAATACAACTGATTGTGTTTTTTATTTAAATTTTTTTTTGTCTAATCTTAATATCTTTTATTTGATTTTAAAATTTTTCTCTATAAAAAATTTGTTAAATATAAATAAAATAATATCATCAACATTATCAAAAAAAGTTATTTACAAAATTTAAAAAATCTTAAATAATTAAACATGTAAAAATTTTCAACCATATTTTATTAACTAAAATAAAAAAATATCATAAATATTAAATAATTTAAATTAACAAAAAATAAATGTATGTTCTTCGAAAAAATAAATTGATAAGAAAAATATTGTAAAAAATAATATATATTTAATTAAAAAAAATAAATAAAATGCAGTAGAAAAATAAAAATTTGTATAAAAAATAAAATAAATAAAAAAATCTACATATTTATTTAGAAAAAACAACAAACTAAATAAAATTTTTCGGATTTTATTTTTAGAAAAAAAACATAAAAGTAGTAGATATTTTTTTATTTTATTTTATCTCTGCATCTGTTTTATTGTTACTCTCTTTTTTTTTTGGTAACTTTTTTCTAGCGTGAGGCACTACTTAGTTGAAATTTTTTATGATAATTTTTGTTTTTTAGTTTATAAAATATGTTTAAATTTTTTATGTTTTAATTATTTAAAATATTTGTTTTAATTTCACAAATAAATTTTTTTGATAATGATGATCATATTATTTTATTTATATTTACAAATTTTTTTATAGAGAAATAATGTTAAAATAATATAAAATAAGTTAAGATTAAACCAAAAAAAACTTAAGTAAAAAAAATACAGTTAAAGATCAACTATAGTTCTATTTTTAAAAATTTATTCAACTTGTATAGCTTGTACTTTATGTGTCACACGTAAAATTTTTAAGTACAAGTGTCGCCTTCTTTCTTAGCAACACATGTTGAATTAAAAATATTGTTACTTTATGTGTTGTGCTCTCTCGAGTAACGTAACACGTTTTAGATGTTAACATATTGCGCTATTTCCCATAGTGCAACAAGTTAACGATGTTAGTGTGTTACACTTTCAGGGAGCGCAACATAGTTGGTGAAAAAAAACTTTCGCCATCATTGTATGTATATTTGTGTAAATAAGATTAGGAGGAGACGAGAAGAACAGGTGAGTGAGAGCATGTCTAAATGCGTAAGAGAATAGCTAGTTAAGTGAACCCAGAACATTGAATTTTTTGCCGAGCTTTCCAGCAACACTACTAGTATATTAATAGAGTAAAAAAAAATTATATTTATTTATTTTAAGATTTTAATTGTACTAACTCTTGTAAAAATATAAAAAAAATTAACAAACTCTCTAAATTTTTTATTTTTTTTCATAAAAATACTCCATTAATTTTTTTGATTACTTTTTTCTTATCAATTTTAAATTTTTTTAAAAAAATAAAATTACTTAACTCTCTAAATTGAAGGAATCCATTAAGCTGCAATTAGAGAAAGACAAAATGGTTTAAGCTCCAATTTGATTGAACATTTGAATTTTGAACTATTGTGAGGTAGTAAACAAAAGTAATTGTTTGGCATGTGATTGAAGAAGCAAAAAGAAGCGAGCGGATCCTCTGTCATTATTGCCTCTGTAATTTGCTTGCCATTTGACAAAACAACACCATTTCATCACATTGCTTTTTTTTTTTTTTAGTAACTCAAAATAGCACTGTTTCCTTTAGTAAAACAATGAGTTCTGGTTAGCGCAAACGCACCATTTTGGAACTAAACTAAAACAGTGTGTTTTACCTGCCGAACAGGAAAAAAGAAGGTCAATGAAATGCACCATTTCGTTTAGGCTCAAACACATCGTTTTGGCACTAAACCAAAATGGTGCGTTTCACCCTGGCAAACTTGCAAAAACAAAAAATAAAGGACAAAATGCATTGTTTGGTCATTTTCCTCTGAATATAAAATGGACAAACTGCAATAGCGCAGCTTCGCCTTCTTCATCTGACTTTCTTCACTGCTTCAAGGTCACAGGTGCATTGAGTCTCCGGTCATTCCTGCATTGGTTGTCTGCATCGTCGCCTTCTCTGCTGCCATCATGGTCTTCAAGTGGATGTTGAACATGTATGGTGGCTTTTGGTTTGAGAGAGAAAATTGCATTTGCTCAATGAGATTATTATTTTTCTTTCATTTTAGTCCTAATAAAATATATATTTGCAATGGATATTATGTTTGGTTCTCATTTTAGTCCCAAGCATATAACTAGATTGGGTTTTATTTGAAAAAAAAAATTATCTTGAGCTTTAGGTGGGGAGTGAATGTTGTCTTTTTCTCTAAAAAAATCATTGGGAAGGGATATAAGCTACAACACTCATTATAGGAATAGAGATTTATTTTTTATAGTATTTATGAGCACGCACTTTTGTTATCTTTTTCTAACTAGTATTTCCTATTGGAACAAATTTTTTCAAGTGAATATAGCCTTTCCGGCAAAATTTGATTCAACCTAAAGGCTAATTTTATCTTTAGCTTATAAAAATTTTTTAATTTTCATTTTCATACAATAATATTAATTTGATAGTATTTCCAAAAGCAACTTTTAGATTTTAACAATAAAAGAACAAAAAAAGTTGTTTGATATTGTTGTTTTTATCAATTACTCTTAAAAACCAAAAGATACAATGGTGTTCTAAAGAGTTAAAAAATCCAAACAAGTTTTAAATCTAAACACCTATTTTCCAAAACACTAAGAAAACATGGAGAACACTTCAAGGAAGCAATTTTCGTTAATGGCAATTATGAATATTAGTTACTATGCCTTATGAATATTAGTTACAACTTTACAATTATATTTATATATATATATATATATATTAGGTACAAGCATTAATAAATAAATTGGCTAGCTGAGTGGATCCAATAAGTTTGAATTAATACTTTGATGTAATTTTTTTCCATGTCTTGCAAGGAAAATACTAACATGGAACTTGATTGGAAGCCTAAAGTGGGAATGGTATTTGATAGCATGGAGAGTGCTTGAAAATTTTGATTGGATTATAGTGGTAAACTAGGCTTTAAGATTAGAAAAGATTTTGCAAACAAGAGTAAAAAGGATGGGTCAATAACTTACTATTAATGTGTATGTTTGTAAATAAGGAGTAAAAGGAAAAGACAAGAGGGATCATTTAATAATTAATCTAAGAAATGAAACAAAAACTGATTACAAAGCAAGAATTGTGCTTGGCCGTTTAAATGGGAAGTTGATAGTAAATGAATTTATAGAGAAGCACAATCGTGTGCTCCACCTTGCAGAAACTACACACATGCTGGCATCTCAAAAACACATGTTTGATGTCCAAGCACGTGAACTTGAGCTGGTTGACTTTGGGATCTAACAAAAAACCAGTTTTGCATTGATGAGCAAGCATTTCGGGGGACAAGTGAAACTTAGATATACGCATCTGGATTAGAAAATTATCTGCACCCTCGACAACAAAAAAGTTTGGAGTATAGGGAAGCTGGGTGTTTACTGAGTTATTTCCAAGAGCAGTTCTCATCCAATATGTCTTATTTTCATGCATATCATATGGATGCAGAGGAATAAATAACAAACATATTTTGGGCCAACACAACGATGATACTAGACTATGGCTACTTTGGTGAGGTTGTCTCTCTGGATACAATATACTGCACTAACAATGCACGTAGGTCGCTTGCTTTGTTTTCAGGGTTCAATCATCATAGAAGAGCAGTTATTTTTATGGTTGCATTATTATATGACAAGACAGTAGCATCTTTCAAGTGGATGTTTGAGACATTCTTGGAGGCACATAATCATAAAAGGCCTCAGAAAATCTTCACAGACCAAGATCAAGCAATAGCCAGTACCCTACAAGAGGTTCTACCTGACACTTTCCATGGATTATGCACATGGAATTTGATGCAAAATGGCATTAAGCACTTAGGTAATTTAATGAAAAATGGGTCACATTTCTTACGAGACTTCAAGGCTTATATGTATGAGTACGAGGAAGAGACAGAGTTCAAAAAGGTTTAGAGTCAGTTACTCTCTTGTTATAATGTCTGAGAAAACACGTGGATAGGATTAGTTTATGCCTTGAAGGAGAAATGTGCAACTTTTTATATGAGGAGAGCATTTACATTAGGCATACGAAGCACACAACTTAGTGAAAGCTTGAATGCAGATGTCAAAAGGTGCTTTAATCCAGATGTCGATATTCTTCGATTTTTTAAACATTTTGAATGGGTAATGGAACACAAGAGATATAATGAGCTGAAATGTGAATTTGAGGCAAGTGAAAGGTTGTCGAGATTACATAATCCAAGTTCACCCATGTTAAACTAACTTGTAGAGGTCTGCACGCCTACCATCTGTGATATATTTCAAAATCTGTTTGACTTGAAGGATGCTTGTTGTGTAAAGGAAAGAAGGGAATGTGAGCCACTAATTGAATATGTCATTAACATGGTTGACCACAGAGGAAAGTGGAAAGTTTTGTTTCATCCTTAAGAAAGATCGACTTCTTGCACTCGTAGGCAGTTTGACAACATTGGAATATTATGTTCACATGCTTTGAAAGTATTCGATGTCAACGATGTCAAAAAGCTTCCTAATATGTATATATTGAAGAGGTAGACAAAGGAGGCTAGAACTGGGAATACACATGATATCAAGGGGAAAGAAGTATAAGAAGACCTAAAATTGAGTCGTATGCTTCAATATAAATCCCTTTATCAAAATTTTGTCAAGCTAACATCTAAAGTCATAGGTAACAACGAGGAAGTCTCTCTAGTTTGCCTGGCTATGGACGAAATAACTAAGAAAGTCATGGCACTTCACAAGGGAAAAATGCATGGAACAAATGAGCTCGAAGATGATCCTATTCCACCTAGTGTCATTGCGATGTTGCAACCAACCAAAATTAAGAAGATGTCTGGACTTCAAATAAAGAGGTAAATGAAGAGATGGGTTAAGGAGTGATGTCCGAAGAAAAAGGTTTCAAGGTCCATGTCACAACCAGTCATCGCAGTCTCTTGAAGTGACCAAACCACAGTAAGTAAATTAATTTGAGTTATGTTAGAGTTATGGAATGACGTCCTTAATGTGTCTTTACTTTCCTTGTAGTGGAGTTTCAAGTCAAGTTCATCTGGACAATCCATTTAGTTTTACGAGATTATTAATAGTGAGAATTTTAAAGGGTCTCAATTTACTTTTTATTGTAGATTATTGAGTATTTTGTAACTTATCCTCTATTTGTGTTATATATGAAGGACCAAGGTGAAGGATTAATCTCTCTCATAGAACTGAACATCGATAGTGAAAATCTATGAATAATTTGGCATCCTTATTATTTCACAATTGTAAATGAGCAATGACGTATTTTGTAACATATTATCCATTCCTGATATTGTCTATTACAATAGATATTTCAATAATGTAAATGAGCAATGATGCATTTTGTAATATATTATCCATTCCTAATATTGTCAGCTACAATAGATATCTCAATAATGTAAATGAGCAATGATGCATTTTGCAATATATTATCCATTCCTGATATTGTCAGTTACAATAGATATTTCAATAATGTATTCCTATTAAAACAACTTAGTCAACTGCACATTGGCAGCAGCTGCACTTTAACTACAACAAGTAAGTTTTATACAATGTCCAGAATGTACTCCTATTACAACAACTTAGTTAATAGATATTTCAATAAAAAGTCCAGATTAGTCTCGAGTGAGCTTAATGCTAGTAGCTTCCTGATTCCATTCTTTCTTGTTCCCAAGATCTGTACTTAAAGCAACTTTGTATTTAGATACACATGAAATTTCTAATACAAAGGTCACTCCTAAAAGCTAATCAAGGACATGCTAATTTAAATTTGAATCTCATTACACATACTCAACACTCAACAGATTCTGTATCAAATAAAAATTTGGAGGCTTGGTTACACCAAATGGAACTTACTTAAAGCTAGACTCAAGCCACAGCAAATATAATAAATTCTACCACTTCATACAAAGCAGAAATTTGAATGACACTAATATCGATCATGAAACTTTAATTCCAATGCTTCCAAATCTAAAGAGTATTAAGCCTTACCCAGAAACATGCTATGTTAAGTATAAAGGCCACGAAGATGGAGTTACATCAATTTCTGTTGAAGCTTCATGGCAATGGATGGCATCAAGTATGGATGATGATAATATATTTCAGTTTCAATAAAGTAGGGATGCAGGTGGATCTCCTCATGTTCTATTTTTTGTAAAGGTTCAAGCGATGGAACTATCCATATTTAGGAGATTAAAATTGGTAGATTTCTTTGACGGTGGGAGGTTGGTGAAGCTGTTAATTGTGTTGCCTAGAATCCTTTGCTCAATGTTCATATACTAACTATCTCTGTGTAAGTCTGGTTTCAATGTCTGCAATGTGTTTTTATTTTCATTTTAAATATTAAAGTTTCCTCTTTAATATGCATATGATTAAATATTTTGACTAAAATCAATCGTTTTCTTTAGGGGACAAGATGTACTTTTATTGAACATAGGCTTGGGGGATGAAGAAGAACAGAAAAAGATTAGCAATCTTCTCCATGTTGAGACATCAGCACCAGATGACTCTAGTTAGTGTTCCCACCCTATTTTTCTTTAAGTTATAAGCTTATAAAGCTCTAGGAGATCCTAACTTTTTCGTTCTATGAGAAATCTTAAATGAGACCTACAAATCCATGTAAAAAAAAAAAGAGGTGGTAAAGAATTTATAGGTAAAAATAAAAAGGAAAAGCACAAAATCCCTTTCATTGAAAGAGTGAAGACTGAACCAATCTAAAAATTTGAGATTGTTTTTTGCTACAAAAATGTACTTCAGGACTTTGCTTAAGGTTAATTCATATCTCAACATTATTATTTTCTTCAACCTAATGCAATGCAAAGAACACCTAAAACCTTTACCTCATGAACGCACTACTGTTGCTCATCTTTCTGTTCTGTGAGGCTAGGGTATTCTATCTGCCTATCCATGGCCTAACTAAACTTTAGTTGAAGTGGAAAAAAATTTTAGCTTGGAATTAAAAATTAGATTATCAATAAATGAGGATATAAACTCAAGATTTTAAGTTACACTTATGATTCTTAACGTGCCAAGCTTGTTTCTTTTTTCTTATTTTCTGAATTTTTTTGGTTTTTTAGATAGCAAAACACCTACTGTGAACTGGCTTCAAGATAATAAACATAGGGGGTATATGATTAAGGCATTTTAAGGTGTTTTCATACTTGTCTTCGGTTTATTTACATTTTAATTTGCTCATTGATTGAAGTTGAGTATAATTTTATGTAGCAACTGTTCTTGTGTAATATGACCACTATCTTTGTTTTCATATCTATGGTCTTACTATTCACACTCACCATATCTTAATTTTTATGTCTTGCCCTATTGTCTTTTCTATATGTACCCATCTAGTTAAAATCTATCTAACATTTCAACTATAGGGTTCAATTAGTCATAAAAGAACTAAAATGAATTGTACAATTTAGTTCAACCACTGACATTTTTCAATAATTAACACTACCATAACTAGGAGAACTTAAGCCCCCTTGAGCATTACTATTATTTGTTTAAGTTATAGATTAAGCTACTATCAAGATGCTAGCAATAAAATGGATTATCACATTTATTACCATAACAAACATAAAGAAAAACACCCATACCCAAACATGTGATTTAGAAAAAAGTGCTAGTTTTTACTTACTAAAGTTCATTAAATCCACAAACACTCAAGATTTCTAACATATGGGTGATAGTCTTACTGAAAACCATACACAATAAATCTAGCAACAATGGCAGGGGTAAATTTCCTATCATACTGGTAAGTGTACATAGCATATCTATGTTTTCAATATTTCATTCAATGAAACTCCAGGGTAAAGTGCTTTCCATCCATAGCAGTCTAATACCTTTAGAACCTTCAACATGAACGAGGAGAAAACCTCATAAATACATCAAATTGATATGAAAAATGAAATAGCAAAATTCTACTTCTCTATCATACATTTTTAATTAGCAATATAATACACACTCATAGCGAAAAATGCATAATTAAATCAGAATGACTCGCAAGGAAAAATTAGAATACCATCATATAACAATAATCCGCACCCAGAAACCAAAATTGGTATTTAAAAATATTAAGAACGGTGCTTACCTTGTATCACCTTCAAGCACAGTTACAGAACATTGCAATGGAAAGACAAAAAATCTTCAGTGAACGGCACCTTGCTTCTTAACGATGTGGCTACTCTGGCAAAGCTCTTCAACAAACCCTAACGATGAAGCTCTCTAAATGCTTTGAAAAGATAGAGACGAGAGAGAGATTGAGAAAAAGACGAGGCAATGGGAGAGAGATCTAGAATAGGACGAAGATGAAGGTGGGCATTTTGAACTCCAGCAAAGCTCTCAAACAAACCCTACCAGTAAAGCTCTCCAAGGACATTGAAAATAGAGAGACGAGAGAGATCAAGAAAGACGAGGATGGGAGAAGCAAAAAAAGTATGAGGACTAGGGTTCGTGCTAATTACAATGCATTGGATCTATGTGATCACAACTCTTTATATATAGGTTAAAAGGAAAAAATGGGAATTAATAAAAAAATAAAAATATACATTCTTTCCTATTGATGTTTATTTCTTTCCTTTAGCCTTGGAAGGTGTCTTTCTATTCCTTTTTTGAATGCTAATTTGTTATAAGTTCTACAATATGAGATTGAATGCTATAACTCTTATTTGTATTTTACTCCTTATTGGTGCTTTTGGGAAATCAATATGAGATTGAATACCATTTATCAAGTTCTAAAATATGTTTTCTTCAATAATAGATATGCCATTATTATTGGGAATTTTCTTCATGAATTTTAGTTTGAATATAGGATAAGTTGGACTGCATTATCTTTTAGTTTGAAATTTAGTTTCATGAATACCATTTACCAAGTTCTCAAATCAATATGACATTTATTTCTTACTCATTATCTTTATGATATACTTATTAACAATGAATATTTCTTTCTTTGATGTCAAATTGCCTAAAAGTGCTCATCATTGATGAGATCATACTGATCAAACTGAGCACCATTTTTTCATTTTAAAACATTAAATCTTTTGTATATCAATTTATCACAATTTAGGCTATAGAATATGGTACTCCAAATCCTGTCTGTTGACCAATGTTTAGTGCTCATCATTGTTGTCTTTGGCACCACCTATTGTGGAAGATATCATGTGTAAGGTTTGTTGTTTGTTGTCTTTGGCACCACTTAATGTGGAAGGTGCCTTAACTGAACTTTGAGTGCTTAGTTTGGGAACAATGTAAACTATATTTAATTTATATTGAGAACCTCCTAAAAGGCTGCAGTTAAGAAAACATTATAAGATCCAAGTTACCCCTTTAGTATCCTAATTTTTTTATTTTCTCAATTAATATTTCTTAACAATATCTACTCTATATAATTTTTATAATGTAATTGTAATTTTTTTTCCCATTACAAATAGGAAATTTCATTAGATTGATCACTTAACACTGTATTTGAACTTCATTTGGACCCAAATACATTTTTCTCTAGAACTTCTGAGTCTTAGAACTAAAGAATCAAAGTTAAGGAGATTGACCCAAACATTGTGTGCATAATATAAATTGTCCTTTGTTAAACATACACTGTATTATTCTGCTATTTTGTTTCTCTTGGTCTACTATTTTGCTACTCTTGTTATGTTGTTTTTCCACTGTTGTTATGTCATTTTTTTGGTTGCACTAGAGCTATTTTGGAGTCATCTTGGACATATTTTGGACATGTTTTAAAGTTGTATCGGAGCTATTTTCTAGTTTTTTTTTTTGTTACACTGAAGCTATTTTGGAGTTGTGTTAGAGTTGGTTTGCTAGTGTTTTGGAACTATTTTTTTGGTATTTTGGAGTTGTTTTTCTGGTTTTGTAATTAGGATTATGATGACCCCAAGTTACAAAATATTACAGAAGGAGGAAGGGATTCAAAGAGGGACCACCACCTTTTAGCCAAAGGTGCATCTAAGAAGAAGAAGAGGTAGCTAGATGGAATGGAATGGTACGAGAGAATATCCTAACAAACTAAGGGTGGGCACCACAGAAAATATTCTAACCAACTGATGGAAGGGACCACAAAAGAAATAAAAGGGAAGTAAGAAGGTTGAGGAGTCATACATGAGTTTTAGAAGGAAATTAAGAGAGACCTACCCTCTCGAATGCTAGTACTATTTTGTTGCTTTCAGTATATTTTCTTTTTCTATTTTTCTCTATTTTCCTGTATCGAACTAAGTAGTCTACTCAGCTATTTTTCTCTATTTCCATTAATCTTATGACTCTATCCTTCTTAAGGGGGAGCTAGTATTTATCCATTATTGGCTGTTCTAGTTGTTTGGGTGTGAAAACAGTGTAGGGTCCTATCATTTTAGTATCAAAGCAAGGTTCAGGCAGGGTATGGTGAATACTAGGATAAAGGGAAGACTAGAGAACGTGGAGAAGGATATTAATAATATAAAGGCATGGATGTTAGAGATGAGAGATACTATAGCTAGATTGGAAGAGAGAGGGAGAAGATTGGGAAAAGAACTGCAAGAGGAACTAGCATAATATAACACGATGGAAAATTTGCAAGAGGAAGCAGGAAATGCTCAAGAAAGGGATGCCAATAAATATGTAAAGCTGGAATTACCTCTTTTTGAGGGAGATGATCCCATTGGATGGCTCTTCAAGGTGGGAGATTGTTTTTGAGATTAACAAAGTAGCTAAAGCTAAAAGAGAGGATGCAGCAACAGTATGTCTTGAAGGGAAGACACTAAAATGTACCAATTGTTAAAGGTGAGAAGTCTAACGTGCTCATGGATAGGATTTAAAGAGGTGATAGAGATGTTCCACAACTCTCAGCAAAGAGGATCTTATGAATGCCTGATGGCCTTGAAACAGACAGATAAGGTTGAAAAATGCAAAGAACAATTTGAAGCACTGCCCGCGCCATTGAAGGAGGTGTTCAATGAGTTCTTGATGGTGGCTTTTTGAAATGGGTTGTGACCAGGGATTTATGCGAAACTTCACATGATATGACTAGACACCCTTAAAGAGTTGATGGATTGGGCTCATCAAGTATAATAGAGAAATAAGATTATTGAAAAAGCCCTAGAGAAAAATCTGGGCAAACATTCCAAATCCTGGATTAGTAATAAATGGGCTAGCATGAAAACTAACTGGAGCTAGGCCTCTAATCCTTTAGACCCCTCCCCCCGGGACCTAAACTTACGCCATTAGCCACGAGAAAAAGGTGAAGAGAGCACAGACACCTGTCCACTTTGTGATAACATCCAACGCACCTCAGACTTCATGCAAGTTAAGATTTCACCAGTTAATCGAGGCTGAAGCAGCTTAAAAAAGAGCCTTGGGACTCTGTTTCAAGTGTGATAAGAAATACAGTCCAACTAACATATGCAAAAATAAGCAACTACACGTGGTCCTGATACAACATGTGAATGAGATAGATGAAGCAATTACAGAGGGAGGAAATCAAGATGGAGGAAGGAGATAAGAAGGAAGGAGAGGAGCCAGTAACACTTGAATTATTTATGAACTCAGTGGTGGGAATTACAGCCAACAACACTATGAAATTGATTGGATAATATAAGGGAAAGGAAATCCTAATTCTGATTGATAGTGGAGCATCCTATAATTTTATCACATCTGAGGTAGTAGAGAGGCTAGGAATTAATATGCAGGAAATAAAAACGTATGAGGTGTCACTGGTGGATGGTTACAAAGTTAGGGGAAATAAGCTTTGTCCGACCTTGGAATTAGAATTACAAGGGTTAAGAGTAGCATAACCATCTTATGTGTTTGATATGGGAAGAGTAGATGCAGTCTTGGGAATAGAGTGGTTGAAATCTTTGGGAGAAGTAAATGTGAACTAGAATTGGTTAACCATGAAAGTAAGGGCAAGTAGGGAAGAGCAATGTCTAAAAGGAGACCCCAACTAGGTAGGAACACTAGTTTCCCTTAAATCAGTACTTAAAAATCTTAAGGGAGGAGGATAAGGGTATTTAATTGAATTTATAGGAATGTCCATGCAGCCAGTAAGTGAAGAGCAATTAATTCTAGAAATTCAAAAAATCCTAAAGAACTATCCAACAGTATAAATTGCCTCTTCAGAACTACCACCTCATTGAAATTAGGATCATGCTATCCTACTTAAACCAGGATCCTAACCACCAAATGTGAGACCATACAAATATCCTCATTCACAAAAGACAGAAATTGAGAAGTTAATAAGTGATATGTTGGTGGCAGGGATCATCAGACCCAGTAATGGGCTATTCTCTAGCCCGGTGTTGCTTGTTAGGAAAAAGGATGGCAGCTAGAGGTTTTGTGTGGACTATAGAGCCCTTGACAAGTTAACTATTCTAGATAAATTTCATATACTAGTAATCGGGGAATTATTGGATGAGTCAAGGGATGCGAAGTTATTTTCCAAGCTAGATTTGAAATCTAGGTACCACCAAATCCAAATCTGACTAGGAGATGAAGAGAATACAACATTTCGAACACACCAAAGGCATTATGAATTCATGGTAATGCCATTTGGTCTCACCAATGCTCTGTAAAATTTCTAACCTTTAATGAATGACATCTTTAAGGGACAGTTAAGGAGATTCATATTGGTCTTTTTTTATGACATTTTGATTTACATCCTAGATAAGGAGACACATTAGAGACACTTAAGGGAAGCACTTGGGATTCTACAAAAACACCAATTGGTGATCAATCTCAAGAAGTGTGTTTTCACAAAATGGAAGATGGAGTATTTGGGATATATTATATCATCTGAAGGAGTCCATGCAAATCCTGAAAAGTTAGCAGCCATGAAAAATTGGTCAACACTGAAGAACCTAAAAGCCTTGAAGGGATTCCTAAGATAAACAAGATATTATCAGAGGTTCATAAGAAACTATGGAAAATTGGTAGCCTCCCTTACAATTTTGCTTAAGAAGGATGCATTCTCTAAGACGCAAAGGCCTAGTAAGCCTTTGAAACTCTTAAGCAAGGTATGATAATAGTACCTGTTCTGGCTATACCAGATTTTTCATTACCCTTCGAATTGGAAACTTATACTTTAGGATGGGGGTAGGTGCTGTGTTGATGCAAAAAGGGCATCCTATTGCTTATTTCAGTTAAGCACTAGCACCTAACAAGAAGTCTAGCTTAGTATATGAAAGGGAACTATTGGCTATTGTGTTGGCTATGAAGAAATGGCACCACTACCTATTGGGGCATCCTTTTATCATAAGAACGGACCAAAGGGCTTTCAAATTCCTACTGGAACAGAGGAACCTCAGTGAGGAGCAACAAAAGTGGATGGCAATATTAATAGGGTACAAATTTGAAACACAGTATAAACCGAGTGGCGAATGCTCTATCTAGAAGGGAAGACATGTGTGAGTTGAAGGCTATATCTCTATGGCAGTATGAGGATATGAATAGACGAGAGAAGGAGATTAAGGAAGATGACAAGTTGTATACTATTTGGTAGTAGATAGTAAAAGGAGAGCAACATCCTACAGGATATTCTGTCACAGGTGGCTATTTACTATTCCAAGACAGGCTAGTCCTTCCAAAGGGTCTACTAGAATTCCTAAACTGATGTTTGAGTTTCATTGCACACCAATCGAGGGACACTCGGGGTACTTAAGGACACATAAGAGGTTAGATATGTTTGTATTTTGGGAAGGAATGAAAAAGGACATCCAGTAGTATGTTACAAAGTGTGAGATTTACAAGCAGAATAAATATAAAGCTCTAAGTCCAGTAAGGTTACTACAACCTTTACCCGTTCCTCATAAAGTTTAGGAAGATATCAGTATAACTTTCATTACCGAACTTCCAAAGTCCCATTGGTTTGATACTATATTCGTGATAGTTGATTGTTTCACCAAATATGGACACTTTATACCTTAACTCACCTTTACACAGCTAAGGAAGTTGTAACTGTAACATCCGCTCTGATATGATTAAGAGATGTTTATTAGTTGTTAATTTAAGTTTAATTTTTGTGTATGTTACATTAATTGCATTAGTGCAGGGACCTAGTTGAAAGGAAAGAAAGCTAAGTTACAACATGACTCAAGACTAAATTGAAAAGGAAAAAATGAGTGAGATTAAAGTCATAAATGGCCAAGGACTAGAGTGCAATTAGCAAGAGTTACTAATTTAGAAACCTTAAACCCTAAAACACCATTTCCAAACTTTAGCATTTCTAGAAAGAGAAGGAGAAGGGCGAGTAAAGAGAGATAGTGTTGAGTTAGGGTAAAAGGGAAGGAATTTTCTGAAGGAGGAACGAATTTGAGGTTAAGGATTGATCCTACAGCAATATGAGGATCATTTGAGCAAGTGTACATGCACATTTTCAAGAAAATCTAGGTAGCAACTCAACCTAAACCCCATTTTCTGAAATATTCAGCTCTTTGCAGGAAAATGTGATTTATAAATGTTTTGAGTTAAGTTTTGGGTTTAAACCTATATTCTCTATGTTTTGATCTACTATTAGATGATGCTTTCTGAATATTTATGCTCATTTATGCTTGTTATTGATTGTGAAAGTAGGCTTATGCCTTAAGTACGAAAATACGGTTTGATCTTAGTTAGAGTTCTGTTAAGTTGAGTTTTTGTGTCTATTATGAATGTTATATGATGTCCAAATGTTGGGTTTGAGTTTATAGTTTGAGTAAATAGTTTGAGACCATTTTTTGGGGCAAAACTCTGGTTATATCAGTAAGTCTTAGAGTAAGACCGAACGCTATTAGACAACTGCCAAACTTGGAAGTCGATTGCCATGTTCTTCGTCTACCCAAAAAACTACTTTTGAATGCTAGCAGCTGACTGTCAAACCCTAGAAGTCAACTGTCATGTTCTTCATTTACCTAGAAACTAATTTTGAATGCTAGTAGCTGACTGCTAGACCCTAAAAGTCAACTGCTATGTTCTTTGTTTTCCAAAATTTTTTTCAGAAAGCTAATAGCTGACTACCCCACTCTAGCAGTCAACTATCAAGGCTAGCAATCAACTGCCAAGCCTTAATTGGTCGATTGATAGCTCTCAGCCAAGATAGAGAAAATTGGATAATGAGCTAGCAGTCGACTGCCAGAAGGGGACCAATCGACTGTCAGCCATCTATCTTAGAAAATGAGCTCAATAACCAGTTTTAGAGGAAAATAGCCCAAACTTTCACTCAAACTAAAGATCTAAAGCTAGGATGTAGTGGGTAACATACAAAAGATAGAGTCACGAGTCACTAGGATGAGAGGATCCTTGTGATAGAGAAATAAAGAGAGCAAAAAACATAAGAGAGGAAAGCATTCTAAGCATATACATATTGGTAAATAGGTTCATAATCGAGTAACCAATTATGGGTATGGGACAGCCATAGGGCATTCCACGGTTGTGCCATAAATTAGGATGGTTAAACATCCACTTGAACTTAGATGATTTTGAAAACAGCGTGATGGTTGTGAACTTTAAGTTAATGTCATCTTCTAAAGGCCATTTAAGAAACATATATTTAGAGTTAAGCAAAACCATGAGCATGAGTCGAGTCACCCTAGTATATATGTGAGAGAATAGCATACCGAGAATGTGATCCATCATAAAGGGATGTGATTCTATAGTATTGAGATTCACCCAAAAGCATAAAGAGGAAATGATCTGGGTAGAGTTAACAGTGATCCCATGAGTTGATAACTAGTATCGTTTGAGGAAGGAAAATTCTGGGTAGAGTTGACAACTATCCAACTAGTTATGAGATGGTACTCGGATCCGGCAAAGGGATACCTCAAAATCTACAAAAATTTAAAGTTTAGAGGTGGCTAAATAGTCACAAACTCATGAAATAAAGAAAGTGGTACGTGGAGTTGCTCGCTTGGCGGCACTCCTGATAACTCTTATGATATGTTATTTCTATTTCTCGTATGTTAAATGTAAAGGCATGTTTATTATCTCACGAGATGTTTATATGAAAGTTTCATATGAAACTTATGATGAGAATATTGATGAATGCATATCCCATATTTCAAAGTTTAGATGTTTTAGATATACATGCATAAATCTGAGCACATAACATGAGAGTATGTTGCATGCATTGCATCTCAATAATATGTATCATGTTTTTTGATGAAAAGAATGTAGAGATTTTATATATGAGTATGGTGGTACAGGTTAGTAGTTTTCAAAGCAGGTTGCATTGCTACTAAGATTAATTTCTCACATAAACACTAGCGTGTACCAAATGTGTAGGTCCCTAGATGGAGACGAAACAACAAGCAAGCTTCAAACTCTTATGCATCAAGAATTTCTCACATAACAACAAGCAAGCATCAAGTCAAACTGATCTTGAAACACGTCAAAAATTATAGCAGTATAGACTTCTAAAAGTTATTTCATCATAAGCGAACTTGTGCATTTAATCTTAGCAACTTTTGTCTTGCCTCAAATTCACACTTTAATCTTTTATCCTCCATTACTCGTTCAAAGTTTTTAAAGAATTTCATAATATCAACATCTAGATTCAAGCACCACTTTATGTCAGCATTCAAGCTCTCACTAAGTAATGTGCTTTGCATGCCTAATATGAATACTTTCTTCATAAAACAAGCATCTCATTTTTCCTTCAACTTATAAATTGATGTTATCCATAAGTTTTCATAGACATTATAATTTGAAAGTAATTAACTCTAAGCTTCTTCAAACTCTGTCTCATCAACATAATCATATATACAAGCTTTGAAGTCCCGCAAGAAATGACACTCATGCTTCATTATTTTGCCTAAATTCTTGATGTCATTTTGCATCAAATGTCATGTACATAACTCGTGGTATGTGTCAGGCAACATCTCATGTAAGGCCCCAGCCATTACTTGATCTTAATCAATAAATATAGTCTGAGGATTTTTTTGATTACGTACCTTCAAGAATGTTTCAAATAATCATTTGAATGATGGTATTGTCTTGTCATATAACAATGCAGCCCCAAAGAGAATCACTCCTCTATGATGATTAAATCATGAAAATATG
The DNA here is from genome assembly GCA_031216115.1 of Senna siamea. Taxonomy (NCBI): domain Eukaryota; kingdom Viridiplantae; phylum Streptophyta; class Magnoliopsida; order Fabales; family Fabaceae; genus Senna; species Senna siamea. Next base: position 15,851,077 of record CM062357.1, read on the forward strand.
GCAAGAGGCTTATGTGCATTGTTAGTGTAATATGTCGTATCTAGTACGATAACCTCACCAAAGTAGCCATAATCTAGTAACATTCTTGCATCGGCCCAAAATATATTCGTTTTTTGTTTATCTGAATCTATCTGATAGGCATGAAAAAAGGATGAATTTTTTGAGATCTGTTATTGGAAATAATGTAATAGACAACCATCTTCTCTATACATCAAACTCTTTTATCGTCAAGTATGAAGATAGTTCTTCTGATCTAAATGGGTATATCTAAGATTACTTCATCCCTCAGTATGCTTACTCATAAGTGTAAAAGTAGATTTTTACTAAATTCCAAAATCAGTTGCCAATTCAATCTCATAGGCTTTAACATCATATATATTACATTGACAGGCTAGCATGTGTGTAGTCTCTGCAAGATGAAGTACATGATTGTGTTCTTCTACTAAATCATATACCATAAGCTTTTAATTTGCAAGGGTCAAAGATATTTTCACTTTACAAGTAGTTCTTGTTTCAGCTTGAGGATTAACCATTAAATAATCTCTTTTTTTTCCTCTTACTCCTTCTTTATAACAAACAAATATGCATGAAGTAATTTTTGTCTTGTTTTTTTCATTCTTGTTGACATAGTCCTTCCTAACTCCAAATCCCATTTTACTATTATAATCAAACCAAAATTCCTATGCACTATCTATATTATTAAATTTCATTCCTACTTTAAACTTCTGATCAAGCTTCATAATATTTGTAATAACCGAGATTGTTTTTAAAGATTAAAAATTGAATTTTTATATTTATTTCATTTAAACTGAGTCTGGCACAATTTTGGAGGTCGACGGTTGAAACTGGAAGGCTTTTCAGGGTCAAAAATGCAATTTGATAAAAAGAAACGCGACCCAACATAAAATACTGACAAACGGAGTTCTGGAATTTGATTTCTCAGACGGAGGCCTGAACCTCTGCATGAAAACCCGTGCTAACGTCAGAATTGAAGATGACATCCCGAAGTTTCCCCGGGTGGTCCGGGAAAAGTCATAATCGCCCCTAGAAGCTTTAAATTTCCCGAAACCTCACCTTTTCCCTCTCTCTCTCCTCACTCTACTTTCTCTCTCCTCTCTCTCTTCCTTCCTCCACCGCGCACCACCACCTGACCCACCAATCGACACACCTCGCCACCCTCGACCTCAGACAGCCACCCATGGCCACCAATAGCCGCCAGAGTTGCTGAAAAACGTAGCTTTTTCTCCTCCATCATGTGAAATTTCACCCGCCGTGATCTCTGCCGTCAGCCACCGTTGGACCTCACCGCCACCACCAACGTGTAGGCTAAGCTGCCAGCTTCCTCCCCCAGCTCACCGCCGCCGAACAGAGCTTCGACGCGCATGGATCAAGGAAAATTTTGTCTATCGTGCGTCGACTTTCGGGCCCAAAAAATGCCATCCAAACAGCTGTGAATTGCTGCGTCACCACCAGATTTGGACTCACCATCTTGAGGGCTTCACCGTGGTGTAATTTTTGAGGCCAACTGCACCCCTCCATCGTGTGCAGTCGCTGGAGAAGCTAGAAAGACGCTCGAGACTGTCCCAGAACAGATTTCCACCATTCGACACCCTCATTAAGGTCTGATTCACCTAAACCTAAAGAATTTTGATTGAATTGGCTGCCGAACTTGAATAGGAAATAAACCGGCTTAGGAAATTGTGTAATCAGACTTAGAACCATAAAACTGATCACGTAACGAGTTTAAATATTCATTTAATTTCCCAGGGAATTGATTAGGCTTAAAATCTAAGGATACGAGAAGTCTCGAATTGATTTGGAGCAAGCGGAGACCAGGTAGGATAATTTACGCTTCCCGAACATTAGAATTGACTTTGTGGATACCTGAATGCTTAGATTTAATTGCATGCATTTATGTGCTGCTTTCGATGGATTAAATTTCATGCCTGTGTGCTGAAAACCCCATTCGCATGTTAGATGATTTGTTTATCGAGTTTAGATGCCATTAGGATGGATTTACTTAGGGTAGGGTACTTAATAGCCGGTATGGGACGGCCATTAAGTATCCCGAGTGTAGGGGATTTCAGGAATATATTATTTTAAAACAGATTTAGCCTGCATTGCATTAGGGATCACGCGATAAATCAGGACGACCCTAAAAAAGGTTTAAGGAGTATAAGGGGGGATAGCCTACATGGGAAAACGTTGTGATTTAGGCGTAATACCCTAGAACCTTGAGGAATAGCTGACCGTGTGCATATAAGTTCAAATAGACTATATGAGGATGAGAATTGATATATGTGCACATGCTAGGGGACGCCCTAGATGTTGATTCTCACCCAGTCCTTGAGTGAGTGATTGGTGTTACAGATCATACTCACAACATAAGCGAGATTCGGGTGATTGGTGTTACGGATCACACCCAATGATAAGAGATGTAATTTCTCTAGATGACATGCAATTGGATGATTTTAGATACGATCGCAGATGCTTTGTGGCCAATATGAATTTAGATACACCAAGCATGGGATTTGACTCGATTTGATTACCGATTTTCAGAGAAACAGATTTTCATGACTTTTGAGAACTTGCCACAATTTCCATGCTAAACAATGTTTTTAAAGATAAGGTATTTCACGGATTTTGAATTAAATACAGGAAGTTTGTTTTCAGTGCTTGCACCGCTGAGTGATCAACCAGCTTTCGAACTATATTATGAATTGTAAATTATTCTACTGGGATTTCAATATCTCACCAGGTTGTTTGCTTAGATGAACAGGAATAGGGGCCTAGACGCTAGGTGGACAATGGCATTGATGATAGACAGAAGAGCAGCATAGTTCTAGGCTTGAATTATGATGTATATATATATGTTGTGGATATTTGTATTAGATTATGTAATTATGTTTTCTGTTGCTGTTGAACTGGATGTAAACTGTTGAATGGATGTCTGTTTGTACTTTGGGATACGTTCAAAATACAGGGGAGACTCTGCCAGATTTTTGGTAGGGTTTACCGCTATAAATGTATATAATTAAGTAGGAATTTGCATGAATGGATTGTATGCTTGATGTATGGATTTTAGTTATTATTCCAGAGTATCTTGTAATAACTGTATGTGTAATTAGTATAGCTGCGTGTGATTTTGGGTTGAACGGAATCTGAATAGACAACGGAATGTCCATTTAGGTTACACTCAACCAGTAGCGATCCCCTAACATTCCCATATCGGGAAAAATTATTTCTAAAACCCATATGCTTCCGCTAGGCAGATAGAGGATAGTATATCGTGGATTAGGGGGTTGTTACAATAGTACTTTCCCTGCAAGACATATCAAAATTGATATTTATTAACTTTCTTGTGATATCCTAACTAGACTTCCCTTCCACTTAAACAACACAAAGTTGAAATATAATTAAAAATGAGAACGAATTGGTTTTTTATATAATTACACTTATAAATGAGAACCCACAAGATACTTTTATTTGTAACTAATAAAAATAGTATCAATTTAAATCTAAATATATCAGTTTTAAATGTGCAAAGCTTCAAATTAAATACCTTCTCATTTTCAATTTAAATCAAGCCATCTTATGCTTATATATAGTTGCCTTGTTTTTACTAAATCATAATACCTTCAACGTGCAAAGCTTCATTGTATAGAAAAAGTGCAGAAAAAAAATCAAATAAATCATAATAAAGAAAAAGTGTTGAAACAAATACCAATTACTAGTTAGATATCTTATGGTAAAACTTTTGATTTTGAAACATTTTATATTGTACAAGTAATTAAAAGGGAAAAATGGAACAAGTAAATAATAAAAAGAAAAAAGAGAACAAATAAAAAGGATCAAATAAAAAATAAAAATAACAAGTAAAAGAGAAAAAGAGATCAAGTTCAATTTCATTGTATAAGTAAAAAGAAACAAAAAATAACAAGTAAAAAAATGAAACAATTAGGACCCAAACAAAAATAACATATATTCAACTTCCTTGAATAAATAAGTGGAAGACAACAAAATGCTGAAAGATTGCTTTAAGAAACAGCTATACAAAGTGCTGAACGATGAAGAAATGCTTGCTTGAACTGCGCTGGAGCTGAATGATTTTGGAAGAATGCAAAAATTGTGAATGATTGAAGAAAGCAACACTAATTAATTCCATTTTTGCATGTGCACGGGAACAATCAGTTGCTTTTTTTTTTTTTTTTTTTTGCCCCTTTACACTCATGAAACGCACCATTTAAAGACAAAATTAGTAAAAAAAAAAAAAAATCAGTCGAAATATACCAGTAAAATGGTGTGTTTCATGAGTTTTAAAAAAAAAAGTGACATGTGGCATCGCATGGGACGTTGATCACGCGAACGGGTCGGATTGCATGGACAACACACAGACAGCACGCAAATGGACAGCATCGGATCTGTTTTCTTTTTTTACTCTTTGGTCACTTTTTGAAAAATAAAGAAAATAAATATAGAAATTCATCTCTTCTTCAAGAACAATTAATAAAAATAATTATTTTTTTAATATTTATTTAATGTTAAAATTTTTTAGTATGAAAAATTAGTGTCTTAAAAATATAAATTATTTTTTTGAAGGAATATAATTACTATATAGAAATTTATTTTACTAACAAAAAAATTAGAGTAAATTATTATTTTAATTATTAAAAAAGATAATTTATCTTAATTTAGTCTTTCAAATATCAAAAAATATGAAAAAATGAAATTAAAATTAAATAAAACTTAAGTGAGTACCAAAATAATAATAAAAAAAGTATAGTAAAAATTAATATAAAATTAAATTATAAAGAAAAAAATTAACATACAGGAAAACTAATTAAATGCAATGCAAATGCCGCCTAAGTGAAATGTAAAAATACTTCTTTTTTAGATAAGATATCTAACGGGTCCATTTAAATGTACACGAACCCGAGTGCATGTCATCCTCTCTCACGTATAAAAACCTATAAAAAAAAAAAAAAACCACCTAAAGAAGAGAGTTTCATTTTTTGCGAAAACACTTTATATTTTTAAATTTTATATTAATTTTTAATTTTGTTACTGAAATTTTTTACAAAAAAATTTATTTATAAAATTTTGAATTGTAATCAATTTCGTCATACAATTTAATGTTATTTAAATTATAAATAAAAAATAGTTATGTAACATTTAATAATAAATCTTATGAGTATGAACAAGATTTTGATAACATTCAAATATTAAATAATAACATATATTCTCAAATTACAGCATTATTACTCTCACTCATTAATTATCTGACACAAAGATTAAATTCTTTAGCAAAAATTTCAATGGATATTTTATATGACTTGAATGATTTTATAGGAGGCTTCATATTTTCTTTCAAATGTAATATTATATCATTATTTTTTGTTAGTAATTTAAATGACGTTAAGTTATGATACAAAATTAATTGTAATTCAAAATTTTAAAAACAGAATTGACTTATAAAAAACTGTTGGAACGAAATTAAAAATCAATTAAAGTTTGGATACATACTTTTTATAACTTTTTGATCTAAATATACTATTTCGATATACATTGAAACAATATAGATTTTTGACTAAATTATTAGCCCAAGATGCACCACCGATCCTAAGTAGTACCAAAACTCCTTTTTATTTATTTTTTATTTTTTAATAGAAACTTTCACTTTATCGAAGTCCTTGATTTTTTTTTTAATTATTTAAGGGACTAATTACATAGAGTAACAAGTCCCAAAGGTCAATCAACATGTAAGTCAAATTGACAAGTTGACGTAAAGAGACCTCGTTACTTTATGCGACGAAGTCCTTTTGCAAGTAACCTTAATAGCTTGTGAGGGCAAAATATAGTATTTTGTTAATATAAAAATTCATTTGTTATATTATAAATACAATTGAATATAAATATATTATATTATAATTCATAAAACTATAACTATAATAAATAAATATTTATAAAATTTTTTATGATTAATAAATTTATAAATACTATAAATGTATTTATTATGTATTTTAATTTATTAATTATAGAATACATATATATAATAATTTTTATATTAAATAAAATTTGTATATCTATTTTTAATATTCATAAATTTAATAATCATAAAAGAAAATTCACAATTGGTTTTAATAATGAACCTTTAATATTTTTTATTTATTATTGTTAGTTATTATCTTGATATCTTGTATCTATTCATTATACTTATAAATTTTTAATTATCATAAACACTATATAATTTTTATTAGTAATGATTTTTTTATATTCTATTTATCTATTTAATTACTATATTTCTAAATTCATTAATCATGATTTTATATTTAATGAATGTTATAAATAATTTATTTTTTATATTTTTGTTTATGTATAAGTTTATTAATCATAATATTTATGTTTAATAATTGTTTTAGTAATTTTAATTATAATATACAAAGCTTTATGAAATATCTAATATACCTACATTAATTATATACGTGATTTTGTTGAATTCAGTTAGCATGGAAGATGAAACACTAAACATTGTTAAATTAATATATATACACAATTCTTTACATATTGAAAAACAAAATTAAAAAGAATTAGAAAAAATGGCTATCAATTCCACAACGAGTGGATTGGATGTCTTGTCATGGACAACGATTCTGTGGCTAATCATGATGTTCAAGCTGAGATTAGGGGCTCATCCTCATCAAGAGGTGGTTGCATTTAGGTCAACTATCTGTGAGAGACACGGTGGGATAGGCTAGTTCAGTGTTATGAATTCTTCTTTGCCAAACATGCACTATCCATAAAATGAAACAAAATCTTCTCTGAAGGGCAATGTATTCATCAGAGATGGAGTGCAATATGATGGACCAACCTTAAACGAATGCCCAAGTGAAGCTGATGGTGGGCAATATGATGGACTACCTCATCAAAAAATGTTTAAAACGTCATCAGAGTGTTGACTGATGGACTAGTAGGGGCTATAAAAAAAGGAATTGGATCCCCTGCTGGTGCTCCTCAGTAGTCCTCGCCAGCTTTAGCGGCGGTTTTATCCGTCGCTAAAGTGTGTTTTAATATTATTGCAACGAATATTATTGCTGCTATAACTTTTGTTTAAATAATTAATTTAACAAAAGTTATAGTGACAATAATATTTGTTGCAAAAAACTTTAGCAATGAAAAAAACCGCTGCTAAAACGCCGGCGCCACAGTGACACGCCACAGGGAATCCTGACGATAAAAAAAAAAGTAGTTGACACTTTGATTGGAACATACAATGGTTGTGTAATTGTTCACCACTTTGAGAAAATGAATAAGCAAATGTTTGAAGAAAGGGAGGGGGTTGCTGCCTCAAAGCATGTGTTATTGGTTTGCAATCCCTATTTACCTCTTGAGTAAATGAAGATGAGCCTTCTTGCTCAACTTTGGTAATCAGACAATCTGCCATGTCAGCCTAAAAAAAGATGTCTTTAATTTTTATTATTAATCAAATTGAATATAAGACATAAGATAATAAAAATAACTTTAACAAAAATTACTATATATCCAAATGAACTAACTAAAGGAATCCACCTCTGTGTATGGCGTCGATATCATATCATATATTCCAATTGTTGGCTCAATGGTATATCAGACTATGGTAAGTGCGAAAGATGTTCAACCAATTATTTCACGCTTTAATGAATACGGCGTGACATATTGTCCAATTCGCATTCGTCTTCCCTTTGAGGTCAATCAGATGTACATTGCCTAAGTCCATTAGTTGCTCTAGAATAGGTTGATATAAGCCAAATTGTTGGAGCACACAATTTGGGTGGTGCCACTCAACTATGTGAAAACATATGAGTGGCACAGGCCAAACATCTAGGGTGTCAAAGCAATATCTTGGGATGAGTTTTCTAACATCATCAAATGCATATGGTCTCCATATAATCTGTAAACAAGAAAAACATTTTGTTAGTGAATAAAATACAAAATTAAAAATGATGTAAATATTATTAAGATATGATTTTAAAGTTTACAAACATATGTCAGTCTCATCCATCTGGTCCATAACGGTATGATAATGCAATTGTACCATCACAGAAGGTCGCAAGCAGGTGTATAGACCTGACCACCTAGTACAATGCATGGAAAATATAAATAAAATAAACAATAGCAAATTTTGTGTATAGAAAAAAAGCTATAGCAAGTTTATCACCTAAAACCAAGCGGAGAAGCATCAAGAACCAATGCCAAGATTCCTCATTCTCACTCTCCACAAGGGCAAAGGCAAGGGAAACCACCTTCTTATTACCATCTTGACTTGAAGTGAGCATTAGCTAAAACGATATTCTCATTTTATCAAAACAAAATTATACTGAGAATATCATACACCACTAATAAATTTGTCCAGTAATTTCTATCATATATCTCCAAATAGAAAAACATCCAACTATAAGTTTAGTACTAATTGAAATATCTCTATAATATATCTTTTATATATAAAAAAAATTATGGATTTTTCCAATATTTATACCATAAATCTCTAAAAAAGTTATACATTTTTTCAAAGTCAATCTAGAAATAACTAAAACATCTTGATTATTAAATAATATTAAAATACATAAATATTTAAAAAAATGCAAAAAAATAATTTAAAATATTGCTTATTTCATCATGATATAATATTAAAAATGCTTGAAATTATTTGATGAAAATATAAAATATTATAAATCTATAGTTAACACAAGTCTAGTAACAACAAAAATAATAAAATAAGTTTATGTCAGTATTTTTTTTCACACTAGTCTTATTTTCTAACCAAATAAATCTATAGTTAACATAAGTCTAGTAACAATAGAAAAATGAAAGAAAATTCTATCAATTTTTTTCTTCCTACACAAGTCTTATTTTTCTAACCAAATAAATCTATAGTAGCACAAGTTTAGTAACCAAAAAAAAAATTATCATACTTGTAACACCCCATAATTTAATTAGCCTAAATTAATAGTGTTATTTAATTAATTAGTTTGAATTACTTGCTTGCTAATTAATTAGATGAATTATTTTTAAGGAAGGGAAATTTGGTGCTTAGAATTAATTCTTTGATTTCTTTATTTACCTAGCCTAAGTACCAAGTAAGAAGCAAAATGAGATGCAACAAAAATATATAGGTGTGTGTAAGTGTCATGTGAATGAGGGAGGAAAAGATAGAATAGAAAAAAGAAAAAAAAAAGAAATACCAAGGTTGCTTGTAAAGGTTAGTTGCTTGTAAGAGTGGACAAATATAAACTTGCAAGAAAGAAAAATACTAAGTGTGCAAGTAAAGACAAAGTGTACTTGCAAGTACACTTTATGCAAATATATATATATATATACATATCCAAAAGTGTGCATACTTTTCTTAAAAAAAAAAAAGAGAAAGAAAGGGAAATGGAAAGTGGGAAGAGAATTAAAAATATATATATGTATTAAGGTTGCTTGTGGAAATGAGAAAAGGTAAACTTGCAAGAAAAGGAATACTAAGGAAATAATCAATCTAATAGGTGTAGAATTTTGTACAAAACTAGTGGCTAGTGGGATGCACCTAATGTATAGGAAGGAAGAAAAAAAGAAGGAAAATCAATTTACAAGCAACCTAAAAAGGAAAATAAAGAAATGAAAGAAAAAAAGAGGGAGGCATACTATAATCCCCACACTTGAAAATAAGGGAAGGGAGAGAAAGAAAAGAAGAAGGGAGAAAAGAAAGGGAGAAGGTGAGGCATCAAGGGAGAATTGAGAGATCAAGGAAGGAGGAAGAAAAGAAGAACTCAAGGGGAAAACCAAGGAAATCAAAGGAAAGACCAAGAATATTTTCTCTAGCCCACTTCCAAGGTATATTAGCAATTTGTTAAATTCTTATTCTATGATTGAGTATGCATGTTTAATGATATAGCTTCCATGGAGTTTGAACCCATGTCTACACTCTTGATTTAGGAAAAATTTAATGAAACTTGCATGATAAAGATGGAAGGTGACTAATGCTAATCTCTAAATTATTGTTTCCTTGAGATCATGAGAGGACTTAGATTTAGAAAGTTACTTAATGGTTTGGTTAACTTGGTTTACTATTCTTAATATTGTAGTGGACTTGTTATTTCCATGATGAAATTAATGGGGTTATTGAACATTTATGATTGCTAATAAAAATGCATGTGATTATGGGAAATTACTAGGAAAATTATTAGAATTTTTAGAAGGAAAATATACATGGGAATTAATTTCTAAGCAAAGGAAATTATTGTGGAAGGGATTAGAATTTTAAAAAAATAAAATATATATAATGGAATTAATTTTCAAGCAAAAGAAATTATTAGGAAAATTATTAGAATTCCTAGAAGGAAAATGTACAATAGAACTAATACCAAGAAAGAGAAAATTAGTATTGAAAATATTAGAATTTTTAGAAAGAGAATATACATGGGAATTAATTTCCAAGAAACGAAAATTTATTATGAATTACTATTGAAGTTATTGAAGTTTTAGAAAAAAAAATGCCCATTAGAATTAAATTCCAAGAAAAGACAATTATTACTGTAGTTGTTGAAATTTTAGAAGGAAAAATGCACATTTGTATAAATTTTCAAGAAAAGGAAAATTATTACTAAAATTATTAAAATTCTTAGAAGAAAAATGGACATTGGAATCAACTTCCAAGAAAGGAAATTAATATTGAAATTATTAGAGTTTTCTAGGAAAATGTATCTTAGAAATTGTTTCTAAGGAAAATAGAAATTATTCCTTAAATATTGAATTTTTCATAAGAAATGTTAAAGATGCTCCACATAGGCGGCCTAGCGAGGTGTGGCTGAAAGTGCTCCATGCCCGTGACCTAGTGCTCATGATTTTGATCTATGCATGGCCGAGGGTCCACGATTTACAAGGTGTGGCCAAAGGTGCTCCACACGGGACCTAATGCTCATGATTACGCTCTATACGTGGCCGAGTGCTCACGATTTACGAGGTGTGGCCAAAGGTGCTCCACACGGGCGGCCTAGCGAGGCGTGGCCGAAGGTGCTCCATGCCCATGACCTAGTGCTCATGATTACGCTATGTACGTGGTCGAGTGTCCACAAATTATAAGGTGTGGCCGAAGGTGCTCCACACGGGTGACCTAAGGAGGTGTGGCCAAAGGTGCTCCGCACCCTTGACCTAGTGTTCACGTAACACGCATAAACACTATGATAATTCCATAATAAACCATTAAGCTGATAAGAATACGTGTTATTTAAAAAGATATGTAATCTTCGTTAACTTCTATATTTATCATGCAATGATTGCCAGTTTACAGTTATGTGTAATATTACACCTAAAATCAAGGATGTAGATTGAATGTTTTGGTGCTTACACCCTGGTACATATTAGTTTCTTTTAAACTATGAATTACTGAGCTACTGGGAAACTTGTGTTTCTCATCTATGTGCTAATATGTATCAGATACGGACGCGTAGCAGGGCTGCGAGGTAACAGTCTCTTTTTGATTGAGTATGATTTTTGTAATATCCTATTTTAGGTCCTAGCTAGGTCTGATTTAGAATAGGGCAATAGTTGACCGTATACATGAGTTATATTTGGGATATACAGGGGAAAAAAATATTTGAAGGATCGGACCATCCTTCATTTATAAAGGAGTTTGAGTGACAGACCTGTTGTCTCTTAACTTCTGATGGTTGGGTACTTCATATATCCAGGGATGTGACTTATCAGCATGTAATGGAAATTATTGGACCTGTATTTATTTGAATTACATGAAGGTTTTTAATTTTCGTTGTATAGTGTAGTATTTTTATTCCGCTGTGCATGTAAGTTTTTATTCTGAACAAAGGATCCTGAACCTAATCTACTTAATATAATTGAATGTTATAACTGCTCAGACACTAATCAAATTAAGGGTAAGGATAATGTACCAAACCTATCTTTTGATATTGGAGTTAACAATAAGACTAGATAGGGGCGTTACAATACTCAGCACAAGTCTAATAACAGGATAAAAATTATCATTCAACTCAAAGCATACCCAATAATAACTATTTTTTCCATAAACAAGACATCTAGTAAAAACTTAAATACTCAAATGTGAGAATCTACTAAAAAAATTAAAAACACACTTAGCTAATATATTTTATTTCATACATTATGCAAATAAAAAAGATCTAAGAATGTTCTAATATAATTTTGCATATTAAAACAAAATGAAAGAACCTCTTTATGATGACTAGCCCACAAAATCTTATAAAGTGAAACAGGCCAACTTGAGAAAATGAATCAACAAAATGATGTAACAAAATCTTTTAGATCATGAAAATAAAGTAAAAAGAAGTAGCAATGTGAAAATAACACTGTCAAATCTGAGAGAAGAAGTAGGAAAAGAAAAATATGTAAACTTTCATATTATGTAAAGGAGAAATATTACAAAAAATTTATTATGAATATATTTATAATTTGATTTTACGAAGAAAAAAATTACAAAAAAATTATAATGGTATATCTTTGTATCATACAATTTTATTTGTTTCTTACAACAAATTATAAATGGTATATAATGCAAGAATCTTCTAAAGAAATTACAAAAATAGTAACAAACTTATTTTATGTCAAACTATTTGTAAATAAAAAAATGCAAAAATGTTCTATCTATATTTTGTATATTAAACACAAAATAAAAGTATCTATTTTAGATAATTAAACCATAAAATATTTGTCAATATTTGAAATATACCTTGTGAAAATGAAAGAGGGAAGTAGCTTGATGAATGAAGGAGCGAGAGAGTTGGCAAATGAAGAAGAAGAAGAGAAGAAGAAGGAAGAAGGAAGAAGAGTGGATAGGGAGAAGGTTTGAAATGGGTGAGAGTGAGGATGTTTTTTAAAGGGGGTAGGGGAGCTTGACTAGCCACCTGGTGCAAAGTGGCCCTGTCGTGCAGGCTGACATTATGCGACGAGTTTGCTTTATATTAAAAAAAAAAAGTGCAACTAACTGACCTGTGTCAATTAGCTGTACTAGGGACTGGTCACTTATGTCAAACCAGTCCCTATTGAAAAATAAAAAAAATAAAATGGAGTTTCGGTGACACATGATACCAATGATGCATCTTAGGCTAATAGTTTAGCTAGAAGCCTATACTGTTCCAATGTATATTGGAAAAGAATGTTTAGTTTTAAAAGCCTACTTTTGACCTTAATTTTTTTTTAGAGAGTAATCACGTTTTCTAGAGAGCTTGTGCAAGAGTTAAAATAGTATAAGTGTGGGAGAGATTCCAAGTTCGATTTTCATTGATTCCCAAGTCATGCTAGCGCTGCCACTAAGAATTGTTGGAGTGAGTTGTCATTGCTATGCTGTTAGATGGTGTCCTAAGCTGTTGTAAACCGCTTTGCTAGTGCTTCCTCCTTTGCCCATGAGTTCCTCTCGGTTTGGCTGAGAGAGGTGAGTATTTTGTCCTCCATTCTTCTCAAAAAAAAAAAAAAATTCTTACATGGAATTGTGAAAGGTGACATGATAATCCTCTATTAAACTTTGGATAAAAAATTTAACGAATGATGTTATTTGTAAAAAATAAATAATTTAAGGAGATCTTGAATCAATTTTTAAAGTTTATAATAAATTGTTGAAATTAAATTTAGTACACAACATCTAGGACGTAGCGAAGCAAAGATTGATCACGTAAATGTAAAGATCCAGTCCAGAACAAACATTTCATAGCATAATATGACCAATTATAACAAACCTCATTCTTTGTATAACAAAAAGTTAAGACCCAATTATGTATAAGACATGTTTGCTTGAATTTAGCTTCCTTGTAATTTTTATGATCTAAAACTAAGCTAAAACTAACATAGAATCAAGTTGTAAATTATTATTTTCTAATGCATAAAATTTTTTTCAAAAGCAGGTACAGAGCATACTCATAACTTTTCTAAGTGACCTAAATCAGTTTAGAAATAAAGAAAGATTTCAAGAAAAAATGAAAGAGTTTAGAAAGTTATGAAAATACAAAGTATATTATTCTATTGATTTCAACTTTTTTAAAAATATTAATGTAAATATGCCATTTTTTAAATATTAAATCATATTTATAAAATTTTTAATGCATGATATTAAATATAAAAAACTTTAATACATGATAATTAATATTATGAGAGCATAGAAATTAAAATTATATAAACATATTTTAAATTTTTTAATGCATTAAATTTTTAAATAATGTGTAAGTCTCTCAATATGAAATTTTAATTGTAGTTTATATCTTTATTTTAATATAATATATTAATTTAGTAATTTATTTTTTTATTATTTAAATAAAAATACAATTAAAAGAAAACCTAGCATTTTTCCCTTTCTCCCAGTCAGCCTTCTCCGTCCCTTGCACTCAACGACTACGACTCTACTCCATCGCCCAGCCACTAAAGCTTCGCCGCAGGTCAGTTCTATTTAACAAATCTCAGTTCTGCTATTCTATTATGTTCTACTGCTGTCTTTTTACACTGCAGAATTAGATATGTTCATTTGTTTTTTTCTTCAACCACCTTAACTCCCTGAGCTTACATTCGCTGACTATTGGGTTTAATTTAATTAATACTGGTGAATGCGACAGTGGGTTTTGTTGTTTCTTGGGAAGACTTGCGAGAGAAATTTTTTATCTAGAGGATAAGTGGAACATCTCTATTCTAATGCCTTCCCGTTCCTCAAAGCTTTCTTGCTCCCTGTTCTTGTTAGACAAACTTTTTTGATTTTTTATTAATAGCGGTCTTAGCTCTAAATAATGCAACTAGAATTTGCAGTTTTCCTACCCGCTTGTAGAGATTTTAGCTTTACCCACAATTTTTAGTTAACCTGTCTGTATAGGTTCCTTGTATAAATCGAATTTAAGTTGCCTATATGGGTGTGGAAGTTTAAGGAAAAAGAAAAAAGAAAAGTCATCATCGTTAATATCGGAAAGTTTATCTACTTAAATGTTGGGCTTAAGCCCTTTCAATTGAATGGCGTGTATATCTGTTCTAGGGTATGCCTTATAAGTATTATTGTTCTTATTGCAAATGCAGTCTTATTTTTCCCCATGGATTTGGGATTTAGTGTGGTTCAGAATATTTCTAACTCGTAGGCATGGTGTTGACTTGTGAGAGGCTATGCTAGGCAAAATTTTGTTCTATGAATATGGCATTTGACATCAGGTGTGGTAAAACGCTTTGTAGTTTATAATTTGAGCCAGCTTTGTATTACCAAAGCGGTGGGATGAGAAGGGAGTTTTGTCAACTAGGGTGCATGTTTCCGGTGCGTCATTGTTGGTCTTTGATACATTGGAGGTGATTTTTTCAAAAAGAAAATAACTATAGTTGGTAAAGATTCCCTTGTAAATGTTAAATCATGCAAAGCAAATAAAATAAATGCTTGACACTAATGGAAGTCTCTGTTTAAGGACTTAAACTCCATACCTAGTAGCAATCCATAACCATCCCACATAGTTGTGGAGATTGTAAAATGGATATCTCTTAAATTGTTTCAGGGGCAGGTGGGTTGAAGATATGGATCCCTGCTATCTGTTAACTTTTATAGTCCAAGTGGAAGTGCTCCATCTAGCATCAATAAATTTGCCTTCATTGTCTGTAAGATACATATAGGATACGTATTTTACAGTCATATGTACCTGGTATGGGTACGGCATCATTTTTCCTGTACCTATGCTTCATAGCCATTGAGTTATTTGTTCTGCGGCTTTTCCTGTTCTAACTTCTCCCTCTTTGAGATTTCGTTTCCCATTTTCCTCCATACTGAGTTCTGTTCGTGTGGTTAAATGTGGGTCTGCATTGTGTTATCTTTTAGATGGGTTAAATCTTTGTTTTGATTACTGAAATAATGGTTTGTGTAGCTGAATGGATTCTCAGCATTTTCCAAGTTTTCATGTCTTACACTAGCTTTGTTTTTTTGTACTTCAAGATATTATTTGGGTCCTTGTGATTCAGTTATTGTTTTGCTATTTTTGTGTCTAGTTGAACACGTTAAAAATCCTTGCCATTTATCTTCTACCCATATTTTATCATGATTATCTCTAAATTTATCATTGAAAGATTAGTAGTGGCCATTGAATTTGGTCATTTATCTTTAAAATTTTTAAAATATTTCTCATTATTTCATAGCTCTACATGTAATGTTCAAGTATACAACTTCTTCACGTGTTACAGTTGAACAACATTTAAATTAGATAAAATATTTATTATGCATTTATTTAAATTATTACAAGGACTTCTGAATTAATGTTGAAGGTTAAAAGAAAAAACATTAGGCCCAGAAAAATTCTTGTTATATAACTGATTAACTGTAAGGCACAACTTAAATGGACTGGGCAAAATATTGGACATAAAAGCTGAAACTTATGGCCCATTTTCATATAACGGGCCGAGAAGCAGATATTATTAAAAGAGAATGACCTTTGTGCTTTCCCTCTCAAAGGAGTTTCTTTCTGTCCAGAGTACCAAAAATCTCAATTAGGCCTCTGCTTTTCACCTTCACATTCACCTTCACTGGTATCGTCGACGATTCGAATCGGAACTGCCACAAGTCGATTGTCCGGCACTGGACGGCCACCGATCCTACTTGTCGGGCTCTGCTCTCACTCTGTCTCACTCCGTTTTGCTGTCGTCATCAGCTCCCTAGGTGCATCGGTAGCTTCTCACCTTGTCTTTTACACTTTAATTGAATCTTTCTGCTCTTTGTGTGAGGTAATGTGGAGCGTACAGATAGGGATGATTGAATAACTGTGGTGGACTAGAAAATATTTGGAATCTTTGAGATTTTTGATCTCTTAGCAGACTCACAAAATTGAATTGATCAAGTAGATTGTCAATATTAATGTTTTTATTGATTGATTGGCTTCGATTTGCTTCTACAATCACATTTCCTTTATTGTCTGTTAGTTTCTTGACTGAGCCGAAAGTCCTGGTATATATTTGAGAGAAATTGCCCTTTTGGCTTTTATTTCCTTGATAGTTTGTTGGTTTCGTAGTCATAGTTCTTTTGATTTGGCTACTGAACTGAAGTAGATAAAAGTGATGAAAACAACTTGAAGTGGCTCAGTGATGAAAAGAATTGCTAATGGCTATCTATTTAATGTTAAATGGTTAGCAAATGTAATTGTAACATTTTGCATGGTATAGTAACTGATAGAGAAAGAGAGCTCCACATTCTTGGCAATGCAGAAATGCTTTCTGTATTATGCATTTAGATTTTCTGAGGAATGGTTATTAATATTATCTACTAAGCACTTAAACTTCGGGGAAAAAAAAAACCTACTGCATATGTTTGTGTATGACAAGTATCAGACTTTTTATACTGCCTGTGTTTGTCCATGTTTGTTTTCATGCTTATTATTCACTGTTTAGCTCCAATTTGAATAAAACCAGTTTCATTTGATGAATCCTTCCCTACCCTAAACAGGTTAGGTTTGCCATATAAAACAACCTAATCTCCTTGCCATATTGATGGTGTGTGAAGCTCAATTTGGTTTTGTTTTCAAATCCCCAACTTTCATTCTTGTGTGTCATTGTCCTTATTCCAAATTCTGGTGTTGTAGAGACATTTTGAATCATTTTAATATTTTCCAACTGTTATGTCATGATGACAAGATTTCCATTTGAGTGCCTTATGTGCTAGTGCCTTATGTGCTAATGCCTTTTGACTCACTTTTGGGGGCTTTGAAACTCAATCTCTTTGTTTTGAATCCATATTTGTTTTGGTTGTGTTTCGGGGTTGATTTCACCTCATGTTGATTTCTTTCTATTGATTTTTAAGCATATTAAAGTTGTGTTAAGTGCCTGAAAGTGCTGGCCTAAAAGCTGGTGATTAGCTTGATTTCCTCTTTTGAAATCTCATTTTTAGACGTTGCAATGGTGAATTGAAAGTGGTGGTTAAATTGTCAGTTGTTAGTTTGTTCTTTCTCTTGAAACTTCATTTTGGGATGTTCAAATGGTGGTCATTAGCTTGTTCACCACACTTGTAACCTATATCTAAATGCCATAACAACGATTAAAAGTGTTCTGTTACAAGTGCTGGACTTTGGTGTGTTTCCTTCTTCCTTAAACCCCTCTGAAGTGCTTAATCTGATGTTTTAAGTTACTGTTTAAGTGATGTTTGTGTGGTGTGTTTCCTCCTTCTGAAAACCATTCTTAAAGAGCTTAATATGATGTTTTAAGTGTTGTTTTCTAGTGTTGGCGTTCGGCCATCTTTTCACCACGTGAAATCCACTTCTGAAATGCCTAAGTGTTGGTTCAAGGTTATGTTTTATAGTGATGATGTTTAGCTGTGTTTTTACCACTTAAAATCCATTTTAAGGTGCTTAAATGAGGGTCTTAAGATGCCACTTTTGGTGCTGGTGATTTTTACCACTTGGAATCCATTTTCAAAAGTGCCTAAGTAGTAACCTCAAGGTTCTGTTTTCAGCGCTAGTGTTTTGCTTGCTATTCACTTCTTGAAAACCTCCTTAGAGTGCTTCAAAAGAGTGTTTTATAGTGTTGTTTCAAGTGTTGGTTACTTGATTTACTTTTTTCATTTAAAACCTCATTTTAAAGGTTTGAAATGGTGTTTTAAAGTTTTGTTTTAAGTGCAGGTTGTTTGGCTTACTTTTCTCACTTTAAAACCTCATTTTAAAATGATCAAATGGTTTTTGAAGTGCCATGTTCATATGCAGTCTATTTCTTGTTAGGTTTGTTTGGGTGTGCTTCTTGAGGGTATAATCTGAGTGTTGTTTGTGTTTGTATGCTGTCAAATGTTTGATTGGTGCTTTGAAACCTCTCTTGAGGCTAAAGCTTGTATTGTTTTGATGTCTATTTCTTGTGAATCATGTTTTGGTAGTTTGAAGCTTCTTTTAAGGTGTCTTAGGTGCCATTTTGTTGGTTATTTTTTGTCCAGTTTCTGTAAGTCATATTCCCATGTTTGAGGCTGCTTTTGAAGTCAATTTAAGTATCTGTGTGCTGTCAAATTTTGTTGAGCATGTATTGTAAAGTGTTTCTTATTTCAAAAATCCCAAAAAAGTAAAAAAAAAAAAAAAGAAAATGAAGAGAGAAAAACAAGAGATTGATGTGAATTTACAAACTAAAACACACTAACCAGTCTTTCGAATTGTTTTTGTTTGTGAAATCATGTTGGTCATCTATTTCTTTCTCACTTCACAAAATCTTAAACTTCCTTTCGCTATGGCTTTGTGTCGATTTATGTGGACTTTTACCCCAATTATTGGGTACGTAGGCCCTAGGCTCTTATCCTAGGTCAAGTCCACCTTGCAAATATTTTTATTTACTTTTCTTATTTGAATAATCCGTGTTTTGCTTGGTTTTTCCTTTTTCTTGCATGCCAATGTTGTGTTAAGAAAGCTTCTCTCATAAGAATCTTTCTCAAGCTTGTTCTTTGCTTTCTTTGTATGTTTTACATGTGCAGTTTTATCTAGGTGTCTCATGGCAAATTGGAATATTATAAGGGAATTTTTATGTTTTTGTGATTTTGTGGTATTGTGCTTGTTTTTGATCCATTTGAACATGTTTCTGAAGACCTAAACTTTCAATTTGAGGTGAGTGAGAGGAAACCTATTATTGTCCAAGTGGATTGTGCTTGTTGTTTGTTCCCGACTATTCACTTTCTATTGATGAGGGAATTGTTTTGTTTTGTGTGTTGTTGTGTTTTTGGTCTATTTGAACATGTTTTTAAAGAGCCGAACTTTCAACTTGAGAAAGAAACCTATTATTGTTCAAGTAGATTATGTTTGCTTTTATGTGATTACCAACTGTATCCTGCAAATTTATTAATTATAGCCAATAAAATTAATGAGAAAGGATAAGTTGGAATGTGTTAACAGTTATTTTTTTAACTCCTTCGTTGATTCTTGATTAGTGAAATTTACAATATGCGATTGGCTTATAGAATTTGTTTAATATTATTATACAAAATAATAAAATTCCTTAAATAATTATTAATATAATATAAAGTACATAAATTTGTTTAATATTTTTTTTGATATATTAAATTAATTAATATATAAATATATATACATTAGGAATATGGAGCAAGATGAATATTATATTACTGAAAATTGAATCCCAATCATTAAAATATATCTACCCAAATTTAAGCAAGTAAATATTACGAGTCATATTTGCCAATCATTGTACAAGCATTGTGGTCTTGTGAAGACTTCATTATATAAAAATTATTAAAATTATTCATTTAAATTTATATATACTAATTCTATACTTATTTTATTAATCTACAGTCAAATGTTCTACCACTGAGCTATGAACCCTTGATGATATCAACATGCTTGCAGATTTTACATGACTGATAAAGCTTTCACATTTGGTAAAGATCAGATTTGTTTCTCACCCTTTGTCCTTCTCTCTGTTCTCTATTTCTCTGTTGTTCACTCTTCCCCTTTTTGATCAGTCTCCTACGCATTGGAATCTCTTTATTTCTCTTCCATTCTCTCTCCCTTTCCGATCAATCTCTGACGCACTGGACTCCAAGAAAATGGTTACTCAGTATGGCATCAAATTTGCCGTCCATCTTATCACCAATCACTTCGGCAATCTCGTTGCTGTAATTCTCTATCGACCCATAGCATTTACTAGGTCATTTATTGATGTATTCTTAATTTTGTTTCAATTTTTTTGTGTATGTGCAGAAAGTGTGTGAAGATCTCCTTAGGAGGGGATCCCTCACTTTGGAACAATTGATTCGGTTCACAGAGCTTACTAAGGAACAAGTGAAGAACTCCCTACTTGTCTTAGTCCAGCACAACTGTGTTCAAGCATTTATTCTTGAAAAAGATGGTATGTAACTATTTTGTTTGCACTTTGCACAAGTTATTGCTTGTTGTGATTCTGTTTGCAATTAATATGGTGGAGGAACAATGTAAGTTATAGTGGGTTATGGTTGGTTGGAATTTCCACTATCACAATTGTGAAGAGTTGACATTTTATTACAGAATGTTGAGTTTCACCAAGGGCTAACGTTTTTTTTTTTTTTTCATATAATCAAAATGAATTGAAGTTTCAAATGAGGATTGTATGATTGAGCATATAAATGAGTATCATTTATATCAACTAGTGATAGAAGCTGAAAAACTCAAAGAACAAAAACTAGAAGATGGTAAAAATTGAACAAACACTAAAGCAGAATCTGAACGTTAATGTTTATTCAATAGCAAAAGGTCCTTAGGACTGACAAACCTAATACAACTGAGAGAATAATTCAAAGACAATGAAATAAACTAACCTAAGGGTATGTATAGAGTTAATACCTGGCTGCCTAAGTGCAGATAAAATATTTATTGAATTAATAAATGCATAACAGAAATAAAAATAGAAATATGCTGAAATTCAGGAGAGCATGTCGCAAAAGGTGGGAGAGTAGCCTCTCCCACTATGCTGCCCACATACAGAAGATAAATGGTGATAAAAGTCCGAGTGACTGCAGCGTGGAAGGCTCCACGTCCTCGGGTGTAGGTGTCACATGCTGCACATGCCTCTTTCTAGAATAAGTTAGGAGTGGCTTATCTGGTCTTTTGTGTTTTCTCACATATGTTCTCATAACAACTAGCCTTTTTGAATCTGATCCAGGGCATAGCTTAGAACTTTATATTCTATTGTAATCACTTTACACATGTCATAGATGTGCTATAACAAAGCGGATGAAAATAATCAAAGACTACAATTGATGAGAATTAGAACACCCAATTTTTTTGGTAATTGTACATAATTGCAATTGTAATTTATATGTTCAAACTTCAAATGTGTTAGAATTGTGCAAATACTACACACAATTGAAGGCTTTTGAGCTTTAGGACCTTATGCATGGTTCTATACAAGTTCAATCTTTTGAGACCATTTCTCCTCACCTTTTCCAAGTACACTCATGTTGTTATTATATGGTGTTGAAATATTTGTTATCTTCTAGAAAGATGGGGAAGTAGAAAAAAGTTATATATATATATATATATATGTGGATAAAAAAAAAGAATTTTATTAAAGAGAGAAAAGATACAAGTGAATACAAGGAGGACAAGTTGTCTTGTACGAAAAGAAACAAAAGAACTAAAGAAAGAAAAACAAGAAGCTAAATCAATGAAGCCTTTCAATCCCTTTGGAGATCCATAAGGGAAACTCCTCTAAACAAACCATTAGAAGAAAACCACAAATAAGTCAAAAAAGCGATTCTATTCCAAAGAAGGTGAGGTGAGAGGTGTTTATGTTTAACGACTCTAGCATTTTGCTTCATTCGAATACACCAAAAGTTGCTAGAATTGCACATTGCCAAAGAGTTTTATGCCCTTTATCACTCCTGAAACCCACAAATTTGATAGCAAGGAAGGACCCAAGATCAGTTGGGCAAACCTAATTTTCAAAGTAGCCAAACAAATTGTTCCATAAATACCTAGCCATAACACAGTGCAAGAAGAGATAGCTATTTGTCTTAGAACTTCTAAGACACATCATACAAACATCTGGTGATAGGGCCTTGTTAGGATGTCTTGTCTGAAGCAAACCATTATTGTTAATTCTATAACGTACTGTAGTCCAAACAAAAGCCTTTACCTTAGAAGGATCTTTAATTTTCGAAAATATTTAAACAAGATATTAGAGTCAAGATTTGGGCTATATAGTTAAATATATATCTATATATATCATTCTTCTGGCCAGTGTATAGAACCCTGCACCTGCAGGGAAAAAATTTAGCCTTTTGTTCTTTTTATAAGAAAATACACAAGTAAACAAGCTTTAAATAGGTACATAATTTTTTTGAAGTCTAAAGGCTTTTTTAAATATTATTAACCTTTTAACATATACTTGATTTTGTACATTATTATAAAGCTGGTGACTGTGTGAGAACTTTCTATCTGGGTGATGTAATATGGTCTGTCCTCAGAAAGTAGCAACTAGATTATGAACTTGTGAAACTTGAAAGCTTAAAAAAAAAAAAAGTAAGGTAATAACCACTTTATTTTGTGGTACAAGGTAATAACTAATAAACACTAATGCCACTGAAAAATTCCCACTCAAATGTGCAATTATATGTGACAATTGTTATGTCATTAAAGAAGAGAGAGAGGTATAGATGCATATTCTGATGAGAAACAGAGTTAGGGAAATTTATTTAAAAGAGAATTCAGACGTTTCAAGTGTACAACAACAAACAAAGCCTTTTCCCATCAGGTGGGGTCGCCTACATGAATTAAGTGACACTAATATGTTCTATCTTGGGCTCATTTCTATGGTTGATTGTTAATAGTTAAATTCATCTTAATAGTTTCTCCTATTATTCTCTTTAATCTCCCTCTACCTTTAGTTATTGGCTATATTTTATTGATTTCCTCTCGTTTGGGAATCTGTAATAGCCTTCTCTGTACATGACTAAATCATCTAAGATGCTTTTTAACCAACTTTTCTATGATAGGTGCTACCCCAACTTTCTCTCTGAGGCAATTATTTCTAATCCTATCCTTTCTAGTGTGTCTACTCATCCAACGTAATATTCTTATTTCTACAACATTGAATTTTTTGTCATGTTGATTTTTTATTGCCCGACAGTCTGTACCATGCAACAATGTAGGTCTTATAGCCATGTGATAAAATTTTTCCTTAAGTTTGAGTGGTATTTTTCTATCATAAATAATACCTAAAACCTTCCTCCATTTCATCCACACAGCTTTTTACAGCCCCATCTAGTTCTCTAGTATTTTGTAAGATAGTTTCCAAATACTTAAAACTTGTGACTTGTATGGGAATGATCTCCAAGTTTCACTTTTACCTTAGAATTAGTATACTTTCCCCTAAATTTACATTTCATATACTCCTTGTGTTACACCTCCACACTAGATCTCAAAGTTACAAGTGTATGGTAGTTTTATACTGGAGGGATCACGGGTGATAGATAAGAATAGTAAATGTTTTTCATACCTTATAAATTTGCAAATTATGGAAATCAAGCAGGCTATTGACATAAACCCTGGTTTGCTTTGTGAAAACAAAGCATGGGAATTTCTGTAAGAGTGTCATTGGTGAAACTAATTCTCTTATTGATGAAGAGAAATAATGAACATAACTGAAATATGAGGGAGCAGTTCTTTTAGGACCCAATGTAGAATATAAGGATAAGAAGGTGGTTGCTAAAGAGAATGTGGGTGACAAATGTTTATCTGAAAGCTTTGTTTTTCAAAATTTGGGTAAGAATAGTTCGATGGCTGATTTTTAAATATTATAGCTTACAAGCATACAATGTAGTTTGACTTTTTCTTTTTTAAATGTTTACTTTTATAATTTCATATATCATGGAATGTTATATTTTTTAATGAAAGAGTTGACACTTTCACTTCATTAGTACATACTTGTGTGTGTGCATGTGTGTGTTGTTTTGTTTTCTTTTTTTAGCATCAAAAGTGAATAAGGTAACCTAATGATGAGGTTTGACTAATGATAAATGTAGGTGGTGACAGAGAGGGATCAAAAGTTAATACTCAGTACCTGGCACTATTTGATAACATACTCCATCGATTGAGATTTCCCAAATTTTTGGAAATTGTTTCTCACGATCTTGATGACGAAGTTAGTTTTAACATGATCCTTATGTTTCTATAAGGATTTTCTGTTAGTTTAAACTTGAATGGTGAATATATTGGTGATCGGTATTGCAGTGTGTAGAGCTTCTTGAGGGATTGCTTCGTGATGGTAGGCTTACTCTGAAACAAATGGTTGATAGGGCAAGTCAAAGAAAAGGTAACACTTTCATGATGCATGAACTACATGGAGTAAATTTTTTTTTAATATTAATATGAAAAGAAAAAAAGCTAATATTAGTGGGTTATTGTTCTTCAGTTGACTTCATCTATTTACTGTTATGGTGGTTTTGAGTTAATTCTGTATGTAATACTATGGTTTTGGTAGATGCATTGACTTAGTATAAGGATTGATTGACAGGCTACTAATCTTCTTTTTTTTCTTTCTTAGGCTTTACTTATATTATTTACGAGAATTGTGTAACATACTTGTTAGGCCCCAATTTGGTTGAGGTTACACATGTTGAGCTCTATTGTAAAGGAGCATTTTAGATTTCTGGGTCAAGCAAATTTGTAGTAGGAAATGAAATTGTATGACAAATTAGTTGAGGGGATTCTGGTGGTTTAGACTGTTTCCTAAATGAAAAAAAAATGTAGATTTTAAGATGGAATGCTTATCAACCGGAGATTCCATCAACAATGGGAATATTGGAGAGTTTAATTTCAGGATTTCTCCTCACATGGTCAAGAGTCTGAGTCAAAGTTTTAAGGTGGTTAGTTGATCATAAGTCTTTAGCAGTCCAGGAATAAGCATTCATAATGTTTGTGGCTTGTCAGTAGTTCTCTCGGAAAATTTTCTACATCACAGATTTCAGATTTATGTTTCTTTGTATAAATGCAAAAATATCATTTTAGAGAAGAGAGAAGCATTGAAACTTGAAAATAAAGGATGATATCATATCTAATTTACGCTGAATAAAAATCAAGGATGTCAGTGCAATAGATCTTTCAATCCCTTCATAAGATCTTTTAGGGAGACTCCCTAACCATGAGCTGAACACCAAAGGGAAGTCCATAAAAAAAATCCCATTTCAGGACAGATCTAAGAATAAAGAACAAGTGTTCTTCAAAATGAGAGCATTTATCTCCAGCTAAACACACCACTGACAAATAATATAGGTAAGCAAGCTACCCTGAAGAATTTCTCTCCTTACTCCTGCCAAAGCCCTTGAAACTAGTGAAAAGAACATGCTCCAAAATTCAAAGGACACACAAGATTCTAAAATGTCCTAATGTTCTAACTCCAAACTAAAGTGACCACTAGGCAATGCAAAAAGGAAACAGGAAACTGTTTCCAAATTAAGAACAACACATATAAGTTGAAAGAGCTTCAGCCGGGGGACTTTGACAATGTGACATTGTTACTTGTTAGTATTGACTATGTTGAGTATTGTATTCCAAATGAACTAAATCAGCTTAAAGGGATCTTTGCATTTCCTGAAGTTTTTATCAAGGAGGAATTTTTCTCTATTTGGAGAGTTTTTAAGAAGCTTAAAGAAGGACCTGCATAGTTCATTATGCAGAAGGGGCACCAAGCGTGTAAATTCTTCATTCCAAATTGACAGATGGATGAATAAAATCAAGTGAGAGTTAATGGAATTTTAATTCAGAAGTTTTCCTAAGATGTTTGGAGATTTGAATCAGGGTGATTGTTGAGTCATGTTTGTCAATGGTCATCCAACTTAGTCTAGGTTTTTGGATTTATTTCTATAAAGAACTTGCTTGTGTTTGTGATATATGTATTCTGGACTGACACTTGAAAAGGAAGACTTGAATGTTATTAGATAGCCCATTAGGACATATTTTGGGGATAGGATTTCCTCCAGTATGTTTTTACTGAGTGGCTGCTTCCTTGTGGGGTAAATTGTTTGTGGTCTTTGGTGAAAATTGGGTATGCTAGCTGGATTTAGAGATTTTTCTCCTTATATGTTTCAAAGGTTTTGGACTGAAAAAGGAGGCCGAACTTTATGGATATGTACAGTTTTTGCTGTGATCTGGAACATTTGATTGAAAGATATGTTCATATCTTCAGCAGTGACTCTTTGCCTTTAGATGCCTTGTGGGATAGGATACTGTTTGCAGCCTCTCTCTGGTGATGATTTTTTAAGGGAGTCATTTTCTTTTCTGTTATTATTTTGATTCTAGTACATTATCTTAGGATACTCCATTCTCCTGTCATGTACTTATTCTTAATATAATTTCTTCTTTTATCTAAAAAAATTTCCTTTAGTATGCATTGCTTTGATATTTATTTGGAGGAGTGACTTGGGGATTTTCTCTCTTTCCAATTGCTTTTTTCTTTGATCTGTTGATTGGGTTAATTCTGTGTTTTTCATATTAATGGATTCTTGTTCTTAGTATTTAGGAGGATGCTTTTCTTTATTTGATCCAACAGATACTTGTGCATTATACTCCTTGTATTTTGGACTTTAATAAGGTTCTTAGGATCATGGTTCATTGATTTAATGATATGTAGTTTAAATATAAAAGGTCTTCGAGGTTACAATCACTTGAAGTATGGTATAATCCAGGTTGTGGTACAGAGATAGTGGCAGGGGTATGCCACTTAGCTAAATTTGTGGTATATAAGGAGTGGGCTTGGTTGATTTACATGGTTGGAGGATTTACTTGGGTCATTCTGAATAATGAGCGAGGGAGATACATGAATACACAAATGATTTGAAGAGTAAACTCAGAAAGTTAGTTGAAGGACATACTGGAAAGCATTGTATTTTAAATGTGGTTTAGCGGACCTATATGGCACAAAAATAGTAAATCCTCTTGAATTAGTGTATGCCAAATTAATGTACTTTTACTTTCAGAAAATCCTGTGGCTGTAGATGTTGTACAAGAGAGCCTTCTTAAACTTTTAAAGGTTCGATATGTTGAACGCTGCCCTGCCCCCGAGCCAGTTGTTTCTACTCCAGTTGAAAAGGATACTAAGAAGCGAGGTGCTAAGTCCAAGGTAATTATTGATTGATGTTAATTTCTTTTGTTAATTATATCATAGTCTTGGGATGCTTGAAATCCAAATTCTGGTTCATCAATACTATTATACTAAATTACTAACCCCATAATGTTCAATTTTGTACCCTAAATATGAGTTTGTTGATGCTGTTTCTTTTGGTAATTCATGCTTATAGGCAAATGAAGTACCAGAGACGATAGAACAACGCGTTTTAGAAGCAACTTTGCCTGTGGAAGGAATCAGGTTTTCTCTCATGGCAAATACTGAAGTAATTAAAACAGACGATTCCCCCATGATAAGTGCTGAAGAAAATGTTGGTAAGACTACTTCATCACAAGTGATCAGACTAACTAGTATTAATAATCTCCAGTTCACAAAATTTAAAGCAGAAGTATGATTCTTTAAAGTGCAGTACAAGAGGATTCAACTCCTTTTCGTGCCAATTTTGAGGAGTTTATACGTCGCTGTAGGCACAAGGTTGGTTTTACTGTGTAATTTTCCATGGCAACTTCATACTTTGCTAGGCCTTTTGCATTTTCCTGCAAATCCTGTCTTATAATCCATGCCCTTTTTTATAAGAAAAAAAATTTGGAACAAGGAGATAAAAAAGACTCATTTTTATGTGCATTTGCTATGTTTTAGCATGGTTTAACTAGTGATGGAAGTAGAATTTAAGGTTTATGTTGTTTCTTTCTTTCAAAAAGCAAACAATGCGATTTGCAAGTTGTCAAATGCATATTTCTAATATTTGAAAATCAATTGGACACAACCTAGCATAAAATCCCATGGATTACCTACTAATTGGCATTGAATTACTTTCTCTGTTAATTCTAATATATTCTTTCTTGCTTGTATGTTG
Organism: Senna siamea; assembly: GCA_031216115.1. Taxonomy (NCBI): domain Eukaryota; kingdom Viridiplantae; phylum Streptophyta; class Magnoliopsida; order Fabales; family Fabaceae; genus Senna; species Senna siamea. The sequence continues at coordinate 15,879,506 of CM062357.1, forward strand.
AATGTGGCAACCTGAATTGAACTATGATCACCTGTTTATCTGTGCAATTGATTTTCTTAATCATATTAGTAAAACATTGCAATATTTTCATGGATCTCACACAGTAATTTATTGTACTTTTGGAAGCAAAATTTTTTTTTCTCTAGTTTATTTATTTATTTATTGATAAAATTCAGTTTGTTTATTGTTAGAGTAGCATTATGGATATTTTTTATTTGAATAATGCACTTGAAATGTTCTGCGCCTTAATTAGGTACTGATTGAGAATGTTAGAACACGACTGGATGATGGAGCTGCTACTATCATAGGTGCAGTACTTGAAGCAACTAGAACTGCAGAGAAAAAAGTGAAAATGGATAATTCAGGTGAACCAGATTATACACAATATTTATAGCAATGGCTAATTCAATTCTTATCAATCATGGGGATATGATCAAGGTAATCAAGATTTAGATTTTGCTTAGGATCAGGAGAGGCATAAGATAGATCAAATTGCAAGATGGAATAAAGGATTGTAGGATCCTATCAATTTTTAGAAAATAATTAAAATATATATTTAGTTATATTTTTTCTGTAAACATAAAATAGCAAGTGCGCACAATATCTGACATCATCCATAGGGGAATTGTTTTCTAGATTTTGACATAGCCGCCAATCTTATAGTCAAAGAGAGGTAGCTTGTTCATGAACATAGATATATATTCATCTTTCTTCCACTTTTGTTAAAAACTTAAACTAGCAACCACCTACCCATAAAAAACAGAATGTAGTACAGATGCCTAAAACTGGAAACAACCCAGTGGCAAAAACAGAGCAAGTGAGCAACCACCCACGGCAGAGTAAATAAACAGATTAACAGAATCAGAAGCAGAAAAATCACAGCAACCACCCATGGATAGCAGGAGAAAACAGAACAGAAAACAAGCACAAAACAGTGTACACCCACTGCTGAAACAGAGTAAAAAAACGCATAAAACAGAGCCCAAACCAGAACCAAGAAGAAAGCTGGTCACCGCAGCCAGCACACACCCACTGTAGCACACAGAGAGCCACAACCCGTTGCAGCAAACTGATGAAGAAGAATGTGCTGCAATGCATTTAGGTCTTCCCAATCCTATCCTAATATCTAAACGCAGCGGTTTCAACATTTAAAATTGGAAAAAAAAAAATCCTCCTGGATCAGACAGGATCAAACGATCCTGCAATCCCATGATCCAGATTGCAATCCCATCGCGATCTTACTCATTACCTGTTTTGCGTTTCAATGAGTTATGACTGAAAGAAAGATGAGTTGCCCATCATTTGTGTTTGTTATACAGTTGAACTCTTTCTTTTCTACCATTTACAAGGTGTTTTTGTAACTTTCTGCATTAAATTTAATTTGTATTTTCAAAAATACAATTTAAGTAGCTACAGTAAGAGTGGCACCATGGAACTCCAATTTTGAGAAGTTAAAGACCAGAAAATCAATAGGTTTATTGTATTTACTAGCATATTGTTGCTGCAAAGAATGCAACATATCTGTTGATGTGAGTTTACATTTTACTGAAAAAACTAACACTTAGTGAGTTCTATTTTCTGTAGTAATTTCGTATATGTGAATATTTTCTTGTTTATAAAAGAAAATTAATATTTATATGTATGTATTAACACTAGTTAACTGTTTTATTTGTGCATATGCCATCGTGCTATTCCTTTCATTGGAATGATCTACAAATAACATTTTCCAAGTATATGGTTTAGGACTAAGTTGCACCTAATGTGACCATAGTTTTTTATGGTAAACCATTTTTTTAAATAACTCGTACTCTCTAATTTATAAAGCCCTCCTTTTAGATACTGTTGACATCAATGGGACGTGCTAAATCTCTGAAGGTAAAATCCTGTTTCTTGCATTATGATTAAAAAACAAAAACTTTTTGAGCGCTCACAGATTAAGCATTGGTGTATTGATATAGGAGCATCAGTCCCATATTGGCTGGGTGTGAGGCACGGAACCGTTTATGGTGGAGCTTTTCCTCTCTTATCAGCCTGGCTTTAACAAGTGGGTTATCTTCAATTAGTGTTATCAGCATCCAGTTTGTACACAACCCATGTGTCCTGGGTCTTCTGTTACTAGACTGGTGGGGTTGATGCAAGCGCATGAGTCCCACGTTGGTTGTGTGACATGGAAGTTCCATATACAGTGGAAGGTCCTCCCTTCTTAGTAACCTGGCTTTTAGGAACTGATTCTTTTCCACATCATATATCCTTAACTACAGAAACAGTGGTACTACCCTTCTTAGTAGTACCAAATGTTTCTAACGTTTTCACATAACAGTGTTACTTTTGTAATTTCTTAATAAAGTAAATCTTTCAATCATATAAATATTATCATTTAATTATAATCAAACTCAAATAAATAAAAATTTTAGTTAAGTTTTTTGATTTAAAACTAACTATGAACAAAATTTTAACTTTGTATAACAAACATTTTTAAAATATTAAAAAGTTAGAAATGAAATTAATTTTAAGAAATTAAAATAGAAAATTAAAATTATAAATATTTTCATAAACCCGAACACACCCTTAACATCATCATATGGATAGGTTTTCTATTATAAGGGAATATAATGTTAAATAGTAATATCTGCAATAGATAGAATGGTTATACTCTTAACATTTTTTTGTTTGGTTAAATTGTGTAATAATGTTTGCTGTTTGTTGTTAGCTTCTTATCATGAAAATCAATATTATTCTTAGTCCTCTTTTAAGCATATCTTGTATCAACGCTCTCTTAATAGTAATTATTGCAATTAGTCACTATGATGCACGTGCTCAGCCATCAAAGTTATCTTAAACTTGTTCAACCACAGCTTTTGAAACTTATTTCTCCTTTTTCATATTTTTATCTCATTCTTATTTTGTTCCAACACAGTTAATTTTACTTTACTGCCATTATTTTCTTAATGTTAAAAAATAATTTTTTTGATACTTTTGTTTCTTTTCTCTGTAATAATAGATTCTGAAAATGGAAATGAAAAGATTATGCCTCCTCTATCTTCACTTCCATGACTGCTATTCTTGGTACAATTGTGTGTTACACCATAGTTTTTTTTTTCTCCTTTAAATATGTTTCAGTTCCATTGACACTGGACACTATTTTCACGGAGGTAGTGAAGACTGAAAGTGGTCGTACTATGACAATTGATCGGGTTAGATCTTCTCTTGTCCAGCTGGGTTGTCCACAGAGGATGTTAGATGATTCATATAGTATTGGTGCCAATCTGATCACTTTCCCTCATGTTCTGCTTTATTTGTGATATGAACTAACCTCTTATTTGATTTATTCATTCCTGTCAGATAACTCCATCTATTCCTTTCTAGTTATTACTATAATAGTTAGTTATTAACAGTTCATTCTTTACTTTTCAGATTTGAAGAAAATTATTGAATTAGCTCGAAATGAAGAGGTTTTTATATCTTCTTCCTGTAAAAATATATCAAAATTGGCTTTTGTAAAACTGTCTCATTTCTTATTCTATGTTGCAGGTTGAGTCGATTGTGTTGAAAAGATATGGAAGGGATGCCTACAGAATGTTCAGGTTGCTCTCAAAGGCTGATCGTCTCCTTGAGACAGATAAGGTGGTTATCTCTTGTTCGCAGATTAAGATTCTATTCCCTTTAATATGAATATGATGCTTCTTATGTTAGCTGCCATAATAACTTGTATTGTACAGGATGTAAAATAAGAGAAGCAACATTTAGGGTGTGTTTGTAGTGAAAATGTAATACTGAACTTATCTGAATATGTAATATTTGAAATGAATTTCATTGCGAGTCCCAACTGTGTACTTGATAGGGACTAGGGATAGTATGAGATATTCCTAGGGTAGTATGAGCTATCCAAGCTCACATCGAATAGTGTGGGATGCTCAATAAGATATTTAAGTGACTAGGTTCTTCCTCTTTAACAATTAGTTTTTGAGAGAGGGTTTCCCAAGCTACTTAAATACTCCATCGAGCATTCCATACTACTCGATATGGGACTTGGGTAGCCTATACTATCTCTAGTCTCCATTAGTAATAAAGGAGATGAGAGTCATAAAAATTTAATGTGAAACAATTAATATGTATATAAGATACTGAAATAATTAATGGAAAATGGAAGTTACCAAAATTATGATAACTTCCATGAAACTGAACTAAATTGTAAGCAAGTAATGAATAATACTTCTGAGAAAGGAATCTTGCAAGACTTGAGAACATAACCATAGAAACAACTGAGTACCATGTTAGAAAATTTTTAGCAACTGCGCGAGAATTTAAGGGACTCTGCTTAGTGTTTTGAATTTTGTGGTATCTCATAGTTGTCCTGGAAAAGTTTTGCTTTTAGATGTGCTGTCATTTTGACCTTTGTGCCTTTTTCTAATGCTAAATGTGCTGTCATTTTGACCTTTGAGCACATGCCCTTATGTTGAATATGATATGTAAAATGATGTGGAAATGTTCTCTTTGATGTTTACTCGTACTGAGGCAATATTACAAATACTTATAACTGGTCTTTGACAGAAGAAAATGAAGTTGGCACTATTGCCTCGTAGGAAATGGTCCAGTTGCAAAAATTTAAAGTGCAATAGTCCTATGTCAAGTCATGCTATCAGTCAAGGAATTCAGTTAAAAAGTTAATTAAGAATCAATTTCCAAATCTGTGAAATTCAACACTTTGAAGGTGTCATGCTGCCAGGAACTTGTTATTTGATGGGTGGTAATAAAGACTATTTGGCTTGGGTAAGGGTTGGAATAAGCAAATTAAGTTCTGGAAAGATGGGAGGTGTGGAAGGAGTCCTCCACCTTGAACATATCATGAAAAAATAATTTCTTATAGTCAAAGATTATGTCTGAATTTTCTGGAAATTCTTCTCCGACAAATTATAAATCAAAGTTACTGTTTCACATTGAAAAAGAATATCAGCAACTCGGGATAACTAAAACTGACTAATTAAATAAATGTTTGGCTTCATATTAATAAACTTTATACTTTAAGATAGAAAAAAAAAAATTCTTCCAGAAATATCTCATCAAGTACAGTGTGCTGAAACATCAGTTCTAAGAGAATGCTTTAGGATGCTGAAATTTACATTACCTTGAGTGACAGATTTTAATTTCATCAAGCAAGTTCAGTTTGTATGCTGTTTTTTTCTAAACAGAAGGAAAGGGAAAAAAAAAAGTGCACAACTTATATAGAGGCGTTACTTTAACAGAAGTATGCTGTCATTTTGCCTCAAGCTTTTTCTGTTTGTCACATTATAGATGTTATGATAGTTCAATCGTTACATATACCTCTATGTTCTTTCTCAATTAGGGAAAAAACAAGTTTTTGGATGACTGAAATACTATATTATGGTATTAACTTGACGGTTTTGTACTTCTCTGTTCCTTGCAGATAGCAGAATCTACTTTTGTGGAAAAAAAGGATGCTCCAAAGACACTATACAAGTTATGGAAGGATGACTACCTGCATATGGAGGTGACCAATCTCCTTTTTAAATTCCAGAACAGACCTGAAATCAATTTATATGTGTGAACTGATTTGTTACCTCAACTTGATCTTCCTTGCAGAAATTAGTTGTGACGGGAGCTAGGCAATCAAAGTTTTTGTTGTGGAAAGTTAATAAGCCTATTTTGTGGGACCATGTACTAGATGAGATGTACCATGCTGCCTTAAATTTGAGCTTACGACTGGCTTATGAGCAGGAAAAGGATGAAGAGGTTAGTAGCATATAGATATTAAACTCTCTAGATTGCCTTTCCTTTAAGCAGTTTCTACATGCATTTTGCTTTTGCGGTTCTTAAGTGTTTATTATGCTCCACAGCAACTGTAGTTATCTTGCGCCATATAATAGCTACTTATTGGAAAATTTATTAGATATAAAGATATACTAGTCTGTAATGCCCTGCTCATGATTGTTGCTTCAGTAACAAGTTTCTTCTCTAGGTTGCAGCATAAATCAATCTGATTATGGACCAAAGGAAATGAATAAAAACAGTGTTTTCAAAAATAGAAATTATAATGCTTTTGTCACTAACTTTTTATTCAACAACAAGCTAAGTCTTTTCTTATTAGGTAGGGTTGACTACATGAATCAAGTAACGCAAATGTGTTCTTTCTTGACTCATTTTTATAGTAATATCAATATATTCTGTCTCGACTCAATTTTATAATTAAAAAAAAAACATGAAACAAATTCAGATGAGTTTGATATTCTGGTTATTGCATATAGTGTAGGATATATTATATGGATTCCTACTTTTTGTTAATCATATGACATTTTAGTCAAATATATATATATATATATATATAGTTACCTAATAATATCTTAATTCTTTTCTTTTTTACATTTTTGTGTAGAATAATATCTGAATTCTGGCTGGTTATTGCTAAGTCTCCTTATAAATAAAATATAAAATATTAATTATTTTATTATTAATCAAATTACTTTGTTAATGAAATAAATTATTAATTTTAATAACTAAAATATTGGTATTTATTATTGTTATTTTTATTAATTATATTAATGTTATATAAATAAATCAATAGTTATAATATTTATTCTAGTTATTTATTTTTATCAATTAAATAAATTATAAAGAATAAAATTACAATAGTCATAAGTGTGAAATTTTAGTAAGAGACTAAGAGTATTTTTGTCCTAAAATATTTAATTTTTAGTTTCTGCTTTTAGGTAGAACTAAAAACTCCTATTTCTAGCTTTTGTTTCAGAGTTAAAAAATTTCTTTTGCACCATCCAAAAACATTTCTGATGCTTTAACACCTCAAAATTTTAAAATAAGTGTTTTTAAAAAAATAAACAGCTTTTATCTGAGAAGTTTTTTGAGTTGCTTGGTTTCTTATATGATTACCATCTTAGATCTTGGATAAGGTATGATTTACCACGTGGGTAGAAATGGAAGTCTTCTAGAAGTTCCTGCACCAACATTAATAAGATTAGTAGATTAGATATGTTGTTTCATTCATGAACATTTGGCATTACAATTGTCAGAAAATTCGGGAAGATAGAGCTATTTGTTGTGAAAGGATCAAATTATTATTCACTAAATTATTTTTTGGTCTTATGATATATGAATTTTCTCTTGAATTCGGGTGCATAAGTGGCCTCCTTAACCAAAGTGGGAAAAAATGAAAAATGAAAAATGAAAAATGAAAAAAAATCTTAACATTTAGAGTAAACTTGCGCTGAAGTTTTAGAACTTAACTCCTCTAGTCTCCTTTATACTATAACTTGATATAAAGGTAATGAAACTTATACACACCCTGTCTAGCTTTAAAAATATTAGACTTGACTATGTTGAATACGGACATTTATGTTGAGAGAAGAGTTGAAATAAACAGTCAAAAGATAAGCCTTAAAGTAAGGTGGTGGCTTTGAGAGGCTAATTATATGAGAGTCTTGAAAGGAACGTGTTAGAAAAAAGGATTTGAGAAGCACAAGGAGAAGCAAAATGACCAAAGGGATTAGGAATGTTGCAAAAGAAACGTGGGTATATCAAGAGGTTTTGGACTGAATAAAAAAGAATTTAGTGGTGAGATGTAAATGTACAAGATAAAATTAAGGTTAAATGAGTGCTATAAAGCATGACACTCATGCAGGGATAATAAAAATTGAGAGAAGTATAAAGTAACTAAGAAAGATGTCAAGAAGATTGTGCTGGAGGCAAGAGATAGAGTTTATGAAGAGTTATACCAATCCTTGGGAATTAGAAATGGGGAGAGAAGAATATTTAGGCTTGCAAAGAATAAGGAGAAAAAGACAAGACAAACAACAACAACAACAATAACAAAGTCTTTTCTTATTAGATGGGATTGACTACATAAATCAAACGACGCCAATGTAATGTATCCTGACTCATTTCTATGATCAGATTGTTTACAGTTAGATTTCTCTTAATAGTTACTCCTATTGTTTGTTTTTTTTGTCTCTTATTTCCTCTAGTTATTGAACTCTCCCATCTGGTCAACTCTTTGTACATGACCAAACCACTTAAAGTGCATTTTTACCAACTTTTATGTGACAGGTGCTATCTTAACTTTCTTTCTAATGCAATTATTTTTAGTCTTGTATTTTTTTAATGTGTTCACACATCCAATGCAACATTCTCATTTTTACAACGTTGAATTGTTAGTCATGTTGACTTTTTATTGCTTTACATTCAGTACTATACAATAATGCAAATCTTATAATTGGACGATAAAATTTTTTCTTAAACTTGAATGGTACTTTTCTATCAAAAATGACACCTGAAGTCTTCTATTTCATCCACTCATCTTGGATCTTATGATTTACGTCCTCGTCTATTTCTCTATTATTTTGTATGACAATCTCCAAAAACTTTTAACTTTTAACTTCTTGTATTGATAAGCAAGTTTTACCTTTACCCTAAAATTAGTGTATCTTTACTAAATTTATATTCCATATATTTCGTTTTACTTCGATTTATACGAAGATTGTATGTCTCCAAAGCTTGTCTGTTTCTCTAATTTTTTGTTTACTTATTTTGAATCTTCAATAAGGACAATATCATCATAAAAAAGCATGCACTGTGGTGCCACCTCTTTATATGTTAAGTGAGCACATCCAATACTAAGTTAAAAGGGTAAGGACTCAAAATTGAACTTTGGTGTAGTCATATGGTTATGGAAAGATCTTTCGTGACTCTACCTTGTGTTCTCACACAAGTTGTGACTCTATTATACATTTTTTTTATTGTTCGGATATAAGTCATGCAAACTCCTTTTTTTCTGAAGTCTTTCACAATATATCTCTATGTACTCTATCATAACCTTTACTAAATCAATGAAAACTATATGTAGATACTTATGAGATCTTTGATATTCCTCTATCAATCTTCTTAATAAGTATACTGTCTCTATGGTTGACTTCTTTGACATGAAACCAAATTAGTTTTCTGTAATTCGCGTGTCCAACCTTAATATTTACTATTAACCTTCTCCCATAACTTTATAATATGACTTTTGAGCTCGATCTCCTTGTAATTTGTACAATTTTGTATGTCATTGTTGTTCTTATATACTAAGATTATAGTACTTTTCCTCTATTCATCTAATATCTTCTTGGATCTTATTATCTCATTAAAAAACTTTGTTAACAAACGTACACCTTTTCTTCCTAAACTCTTCCATACCTCAATGGATATATTATTTGGTCCTATTGTTTTGCCATTATCTATTCTCTTCAATGCCTATACTACTTCAAACTTTTGGATTTTACAATAAATATATAATTGAGGTCTTCCTCTTTAGTACTTAGCCTACCAGCTTAACAAGGAGACACATCTTTCATTAAAAAGTTTGTGAAAATAGTTTTTCCTTCGTTCTTGGATATCTTGTTCTTTCACCAAGATATTATCTTGTTCATTTTTTATATATTTGACTTGATCTATGCCTCTTGTTTTTCTCTCCTTACTCTTTGCAAGCTTGAATATTCTTCTTTCTTCATCTTTGATTTCCAAGAATTGGTATAGCCATTCATAAGTTTCATCTATTATCTCTGACACCATCTTTTTGACCTCTTTCTTAATTACTTTATATTTCTCTCAATTTTCATATCCCTGCATGAGTGTCATACTTTATAGCACTTTCTTTTAACCTTAATCTTATATTGTACATTTGCATCCCATTACCAACATTCTTTCTCCATTGGTCCAAAACCTATTGATATACCCAGTGTTTCTTTTGCAACATTTCTAATCCCTTTAGCCATTTTGTTCCATATGTAATTTATATTTCCTTGTGCTTTTCAAATCCCCTCGTCTAATACCTTTTTATGGAAACTCTCATATGGTTTGCCTCTCAAATGCTACCTCCTTATCATAGGGCTTGTTTTTTCTACTGTTTCTTTCATCTTCTCTTAACATGAACGTCCAAAACTAAGACTCTGTGTTGGATAGTTTAGTTTTGTCCAGCTATGATTTTGTAGCCGATGCGAAGTTTTCATTGATTTAATATAGGCCTATGATAGAGTATCGAGAGATGTATTGTGAAAAACTTTAGAAAAGAAAAGAGTTCGTGTCACTTATATTGTACATTTGCATCCCATTACCAACATTCTTTCTCCATTGGTCCAAAACCTATTGATATACCCAGCGTTTCTTTTGCAACATTTCTAATCCCTTTAGCCATTTTGTTCTATATGTAATTTGTATTTCCTTGTGCTTTTCAAATCCCCTCGTCTAATACTTTTTTATGAAAACTCTCATATGGTTTGCCTCTCAAATGCTACCTCCTTATCATAGGGCTTGTTTTTTCTACTGTTTCTTTCATCTTCTCTTAACATGAACGTCCATAACCAAGACTTGTGTTGGATAGTTAAGTTTTGTCCAGCTATGATTTTGTAGCCGATGCGAAGTTTTCATTGATTTAATATAGGCTTATGATAGAGTATCGAGAGATGTATTGTGAAAGACTTTAGAAAAAAAAGAGTTCGTGTCACTTATATATAAGTAATCAAAGACATGTATGATGAGGTCACAATTTATATGAGAACACAAGGTGAAATTATAAAGGATTTTCTTTTAATCATAGGACTACACCGAGGCTCAGCTTTGAGCCTTTATCTTTTTAACTTGTTATTAGGTGTTCTCAATGAACATATCCAAAAGGTATGTTATGGTGCATGCATTTTATTAATGATATTATTCTTGTTATAGATTTGAAAGAAGTAAACGAAAAATTAGAGAGGTAGAGACAGGCTTTGGATACATACAGTTTTCGTGTAAGTCAAAGTGAAATAAAATATATAAAATGTAAATTTAGTGAAGGTAAAAATTAGGAGTCATTTTATATATCAAGTTACAAGTTTTAAGTATTTAGAAACTATAATAAAAAAATAGAGGGGGATGTAAATTATAAAGTCTAAACTAGGTGGATGAAATGGAGAAGACTTCAAGTGTCATTTGTTATAAAAAAATGTACTACTCAAATTTAGAGAAAAATTTTATCGTACAGTTATTAGACTTACATTGTTGTATGATATTGAATGTTGAGAGATAAAAAGTCAACCTGAACAAAATTCGATATTGTAAAAATGAGAATGTTGCATTGAATGAGAAGACACTAGAAAAGATATGATTTGAAATTATTGCATTAAAGAGAACGTTGGAGTAGCACTTATCATAAAAAAATTAATAAAAATATGTCTTAGATGGTTTGGTCATATATAGAGGAGACTATTAGAGACTCTTGTGTAAAGAGTTGACCAAATAAGAGATAATCCAATAGTTAAAGGTAAGAATAGAATAAAGAAAAAAATAAAAAAAAAATATTAAGATAGATCTTATTATGAACAATCTAATCATAAAAATAAATTAAGATACTATATATTAACGTCATTTGATCCATATAATCAACTCTATCTAATCAAAAAGACTTTATTTGTTGTTTTTGTATTCTTTTGCTTTATTCATTTACTAGGTCTTTTGGTAATTTGCTAAATTAGGTTATTGGGTGTTTCTAAGATAAAAAGTGTATCTAGTGCTCCGTTCAAAACTCTATTAAGAGAACGTTGGCTTCCGTAAAAATTAATACTAAATAAGGTGTGAGAGTAGGTTTTGAAAGCTTCAAGGAACGTGAATGTAACATTTAATATGGACTTTTACACCATTTAAATATTCAAAGGCATCAGCTCAAATATTTTAAGTAAGTGCATGATGTGGTTGGTATTGCTTTATGTAGTGGTGATGGCATGTGAATAGGGGGTAACAAAACCACAGCAAACAATTATTTTTCATTAGATTGGATTGACTACATTAATCAAGTGACAGGAACATATTTTATCCCGACAATAGAGAGTAACAAATCAAAATTCAAGTTAAATTTTAAGTTATCAAATTCTCTAATAAAAACTTAACTCCTAAATGATTTTTATAGCCTACACTACAAGGTTAGGTCTATCAAGAATGTTCTTCTACATCTTATGTTTTTTATTAGATTAAATATCGCTTCTTTCTTTTTAGAGATGTTAAAATTATACTTTTATCTCTTTTATTTTAAAAATTTATATTCTCTTCTCTTAAAAAATTAAACAACTTATAATTTCAGCAATTTGAATTAAAATACCCTTAGTGATATTATTAAAATTTTTTAAAGTATAATATATTAGGGAAATATATTTTAAAAATTATTATTTTGTTATTATTTATTTTGAGTTAAAAATAATAAAGTTATTTTATTTTAAATTTTTTAAAAAAATTATACATATTTAATTATATAAATAATAAATATAAAGATATTTTGATTTAGGGTTTAGTTTTTTAATAAAGATAAATAATAAAAAAAAATTTATATATTCTTTTCTTCTCAATGGATCAAAGTATAGTTTTTTTAAAAGAGAAAGAAGTATAATTTTAGCATCAGTGTAATTTATTCTTTTTATTAAATAATTTGAGAGCAAACAATTGAGAAGCTTACTCTAGTTTTGTCTTTTAATCTAACCAATTATCCTTGTGTCCTTAAATATTGCCAATTGTTTGTACTAAACATGCTATTTCTAATTGTTTCAGCTTCTGAATGTCCCTAAAGACAAGATTGTGGGGCAGCTACAGAAGAGATATAAACGGCTGCGTAATGTCTGGTTGCTCCTCGAATCCTCGTTGATGAAGCTTGATGATGCTCTGATGCTTTTCCATGATTTCTGAATGTAAATTTTGTTAAAGTAATTTATTGTGATCTCCTCAATGAAGGGGAGACATGCAATAGAAAAGAACTTTCTTGTAATTCATGGCTTCCATAGAATAGGTTAGGCATAGCTAGAAAGAATGGTTTGAAAGAGCCCAAACATGGTTGGTAGTTTCTGCTTAAATGCTTTTCCGGCATCTCTGGTAAACTTTTTTTTTTGTGAATATATTTTTTGGAAACAAAGATGGAGTGCATTTTCAATCAATATCTGCCTTTAATCTTTATAGAACTATATGAAAATTAAGTAGTGGTCCTAAGTTTTAAGTACTATTTAGAAATTCGGACTTTTGATTTAATTAAAAAATTAATAAATTGATTATAATTTTAATACAATTAACTTTTAAAATTAATCTTACAAAAATATTGATCAATAATAAAAAAAAGGGTAAAATTTAAACTAATTAGTCAATTGAATGATTAAATTAGTCTGAAAAAATTGATCTTTTTTGTAAGTTTTTAATTGTCTGTAATAAGAAAGATAAACTAGAAATAGAATATGAGAAAAAATAGAAAAATGAAGAACTTGAAAAATTTAAGACAAAAGAGAGAAAAATACTTGTAAAATAGATGAGATGAAGAGAAGAATGAGGTATTGATATGTTCTTATTTAAAAAAAAAAAAGTAAATAATTTATGGATTTATTAGAAAATATAAGATATTTTATATATTTATATAATTTTAATTCTCATATATGATTATGATATAAAATTAATATATAATATTAACATCAATTTAGATAATTGAACCAAGACCTCGTTCATCTGGGGGAATTTTTCATGGGTGAATGCAATGGAGCTAATTACCATGATGTTCCGTACAGTGTTGTCCATTGTCCAAGCTTTCAGATTTCCACTGAATGCTATAAGCTTCGAACAGTCTTGGAAGTAAAGCATTCTAATGTTCCTTTGAAGGAAGTCGATTCAGTTGCTCAAGAACACACTTTGCTTGATGAGCTTCAACATAGAATTCCTAGTTAACAAGAACGGATCAAAGAAGTGCTTCTGAAAGAAGACTTGTTCGCAGCGAATGGTTCTGTCCTACTTTAACTTTTTTTATAATTGCACCTTGATAAATAATCAGTCTAATTTTTCAAACATTAATTTTAAGAAATGTATCTAGTCACTTTCTTTTGATATAATTGGACTTTTAAGATTAAGGTAAATTCTAAGTGTTTGTTATCAAAGTCTTTTTTAATAAACTTGTAAAGTCATGGCTATTTTATAACCATTTAACATAAACTTATATTTCATTAAAATTATTTTACATTATTTTTTGGACGGTTACAAGATAAAAGAACCAAAAGCAACACAATGAAACAACCTAAGAGCCACAGTGGGTTAAAAAAAGAAAAAACTTAGAGCTTGTTTGATTCTTTTAGTTTTTAAAAATAAGAAAATTTATTTGAATAATTGTTTTTAGTCAGAAAATTAAAAAAAATATAAAAAATAAGTCTTTTTGTTAATAATATGTATATAAATATAAAAAAAAAATTATTAGTATAAATTTTCAAATATAATTTTACAAAACAGTTCCAAATATCAAAAGAATAAAATAATGTTCAAACAAATTTTATAAGTATAATTTTTATATTTTTGTTATCAAGTTCACTTATTTTTATAAAATTTATCTTTTTTATAATTAATTTTTTAAAAAAATTATATATTTTATTTTAATAACAAAAATATAAGTAATTATATATAACTCTATAAGAATATCTTTTTCTCTTAATTTAAAAAAAAAACTCACAAAATTAAAAAATAATAATAATAAAATGAATCAATGAGAGGTCGAACACTGCATAATACCACCCTGGAAATGGATCTCTGAACCAAACCCATACACAGGCTGCAGCAATCCACTGCCTAACAAGATTTTAAACAAAACTAAAGCAAGACACTGTGGAAAAAAGATTCGAGCTAGATCGGCAGGACGAAGTACGAGCTTCATGGTTGTAATAATCGAGGTACAGTTCCTGTTTGGACCACCTTTGGGTCGTATAATGGGCCAAAACTTATTAGAAATTTTTTCATAAATAAAAATTTCATACCCAGAAGAACCCCGAAAAAGAGAGGAGTGAAGTTACCAGTGATCACAATTCTCGGTAGTCACATGGAGTTCCTAAAACAGGAAGGACAGATTTTCAGGAAGAAAAGAGGAATATAGCCTCAATGGGATCATATACATAATTTCATATGCCATTGGCAGCAACTAGGTATTTCTTTTCGGCCATATTGAATTCCACTTCCATTGGATCCAATTTCTCATGGGCCATTGCTTTAAGGAATTGACACAGATAGCTGAAGAAAGTATAGTTTTACTTTATAACAATTAATTTACACATATTTTGAGAAAATGTAATAGTAAAAGAACTCAATTTCTATTCAATAATAAAGAAGGGCTTGATTACTGGAAGGTCAAACTTTTCCCCATAAAATTTATAAGCAAAAGAAATTTTTTTATTGTTAAAGTATAAGATTATTGTTGATTTCATTCTAATCTTTTGAATCAGTCATGTATTGAAATATATATAATGATATTTCAGAAACTTCTAAATTTATTATAAAGAAAAAAATTTAAAGATTAGATAAAATTAAGGTAAAAATATTTTTTATGTCTTTAAATTTAACATCTATTTATAATTTTGTCTCTGAAATATTTTTGTGATTAATTTTATTCATAAAATTTTGAATTATAATCAATTTTAACTTAAAGTCTAATATTATTTAAATTATTAATAAAAAATAATGACGTGACATATCATATTATGTTTCTAAAATTATGATGAGTCAATATTTTATTTTTTGTCTAATATTTTAACATTATGTAAAATATTACATCATTATTTTTTATTAATAATTTATACAATGTTAGGTTGTGAGACAAAATTAATTTTAATTCAAAATTTTATAAAAAAAATTGACCTCAAAAATGGTTTATAAACAAAATTGAAAATTGATATAAAGATTTTTTATACATAAAAACTATTTTTGCCTAAAATTAAAAACAAAAAAGATTTATATTTTTAAAATTTATTTTAGAAAGACATATTCAAAATATTTACTTGTAAAATACCAATAAAAAGAAAGAAAAGAGGAGAGAAACAGAATAAAACACTAAACTTGTTTTTCTTTATTTTGGATCTTTTGTCATTTGGCGTTTTAGCAGCGGTTTTATGCGTTGCTAAAGTGTGTTTTAATATTATTGCAATGAATATTACTGCTGCTATAAGTTTTGTTTAAATAATTAATTTTAAAAAATTTATAGTGGCAATAATATTTGTTGCAATAAACTTTAGCAACGGAATAAACCGCCGCTAAAACACCAAGCAGCACCAGAAAAATGCCAAGGTCCGGATTCTCTGGTTGGTGGTGGCTGGTCGGCGTGTTTAGCGGCGGTTTTTTTCGTTGCTAAAGTTTCTGCAACAAATATTATTGTCACTATAAATTAGTTATTTAAACAAAAGTTATAGCAGCAATATTTTTGGTCGCAATAATATTAAAACATACTTTAGCAACGGATAAAACCGCCGCTAAAAAGCCAAGCAGGTACCAGCGACCAACTCACAGCAGACGATCCAAAATCCTTTTTCTTATAGTTTGCTAATCATTTGTATAATAAATTAATAAAAAATTATCAAATTTGGTTTTTTAAAGTGATAAACTCTATTGAAACATCTGTTAGTTTTTATTACTTATTGCAGCAACTAATTTAAAATTTTTCTTCTAAAATTATTTTTTTGGGGATGATGATATTAACTCACTGTTGAATCACACAGATTTTTTTAATCATTTTTATTTAAAGTGCATTGAAATTTAAGATAATAAATGAATTAAAAATTAAATATATAAAATAGCCAATTTACTAGCTAGAAAAAGTTTTAAAAACTTGAAAACTATAACAAATGATCTAAGATTCAAGGGCACGTTTTTTTTTCCAACATTAAAATTGAAATTGCATGGGAATAGTGCTTTTTTGTTATTAATTATTAAAGTGGCTTAATTGATAGAAAAAATGGACTTTATTACTAGTAGAAGAAGAAGACACAATAGAATCTCCTTGTTTCCACTTACTTGAGCAAAGGAGAAGTCCCCAAACAAAGAACCAAAACAGAATACAAGACTACCCTATGAATCAACATCTCGTCCTTATACACTTTTGAGTCACTAGCTCTCTAACTACTTTCCAATTGCCTCATCATTCCTACTCTTACAGACTTATACACGTGTCGCCTAATTACATCACATAATCCTTGGACCACTTTGGCAATTTTCTTTTTTTAACTTCCACCAGGGTATACACTAATGGCTTTTGGATTCCCTGGTGGGAGCTGTGTTTTTTAGCGGCGGTTTTATCCGTCGTTAAAATATGTTTTAATATTATTGCAACGAATATTATTGCTGCTATAACTTTTGTTTAAAAAATTAATTTAACAAAAGTTATAGTGACAATAATATTTATTGCAAAAAATTTTAACAACGGAAAAAATTGTTGTTAAAACGCCCAGCACCGCCCGGCAGGGAAACGCCCACTAATGTAGGTCTGGTGACTAATTCCTTGAATATTGCTGGGTCCATTGTTAAGAGCAATCTTTTAAAAATCAAAATGTTAATTGAATCCGTTGAAATATTAGTTCACAGTTTTCTGATTCAATCATAGTTGAATTATGGTTGAACTCGTGATAATTAGATATATATTTTTTAATTTCATATATTATAATATATTTTTAATTTTTAATATAATATAATAAATAATACTATAAATAGTATATAAATTTATTACATAATATAATATAATAAATAATACTAACTATTAGTATTAAATATCAATACTCTATAACATAATAATATATATACGATGGCAACAAGTCTTCAAGACGATGCAACAACGCTCCTCTATGACTCCACAACGACAAGAGAGGGAAGGCTAGGGCTAGAAGGAAATGTAGATGAGGAATGACAAAATGCTTATTCATATTTACATTTGTCTTAGCATCTTATTTGTATAAACAGATAGGCAAAATGATGTCATTTTGTTGTTAAATATTATGAGAAAGCACATTACTCCCATAAACTATATTTATATAACATATTACTCATTTAAACTTTGATTTGTAATAAATTATCCTTCTAAGTTATTTAAAATATTAAAAATTGTTATTTTTAGAGTTAAATTTAATAACTATATGCTTATCTTATAATTTATTTTTCTTCGATCCCTAATTTAATTTTACATTATATGTAAAGGAAGATTGGAGAAAAAAATAGATTTTATGAGCTTCTTAGATACAATTTTAATATTTTGAATAATTTTAGAGAGTGATTTATTACAAATAAAAGTTTTTGTGGGTTATGTGTTATATAGGCATAATTGAGGAGCGTAAAATATAGTTTTTTAAAAATATTAAAAAAAAGTATGAATTATTCAAATCGATCAAACTTTCAATTTTTATCGATTTTACCCATTTGGCCGATTCTTTTGACCACCGATTTTTTAGTTTTTTTGAAAGAAATGAAAAATCGATTCACCAAGTTTTTGATTGAACTGACTGGTGTAATCTAATTTTTAAAACTTTAGTTGAGAGCAACTCTCCCACCAAACGACGCTCTATTCTAATCTCTCTAAGATTAAACTTCCAGGCAATGGTTAAGAGAACTTTGGCAATTTTCTATTTCTTTTATTTCTGCTAACTTGTACATTCTTTCTCATAACAACTAGGGTGTCATAATTTAATGTCTAGTTTTTCTTCTTGTATGCTATCAATCTCGAAAACACATCCCTTGTTGTCGAAACCCCTACTGTCTTGTGTTGGCCATTACATCTGAACTGTCCATGTGATCTTATGCATTATATTTTGCCACGTGTCCAAGCTTTTTTTTATATGTTGCAGGAAGTGCTTTTTTTATTTCAAAAAATATTTTTCATAGTTGCACGTGCTCCGAAGCAAACTTAGAATCTTGCAGCTTTGAACATTCTAAAATCACCATACACTATCTGTGGTAATAATATATATAATTAACATTCTAAGACACTAGTTAATTAACATGATTATATTTTTTTGTTTTTTAAATTATTAATATTTTTAAATTTATCTTTCTTTTTGATTTCCTTATTATCATTCCTGTATTTCATATATATCTTATTGTAATTTTGATGTTGAATAACTTTTTCAAAACATAAGAAAACTGTAATTAATTTCCTGTACTTATTTATTTTTTTCTACAATCACAATTCTGGTTAATTGCAGCAATGATGCAGTTTGCAAAAAGACTACTTTCTTTTTATATTTGTTGTAATTATAATGGCATCGCAACAAGAAAAATTGGACGTTAATATAAAGTATTAATAATCATAAAAAATTAATAATCATATTTTATCATAAAAAATTAAAATTTAATATAAAGTATCATTTAATTTAAGAATATTAATAATTTAAATAATAATAATAATAATAATCATGTTAATTAACTAGTGTCTTAGAATGTTAATTAAGGAAAAAAATAAATATTAGATGATAAAATATTTAATAATTTTAAATTTTAAAAATTCTAATAAAAATAATATTTTTTATTAATTAGATAGTTTTTGACAGTGTTTATAACCACACAAAAAAAAACCCTTAAATAAAAGCAAGCGCGCGCGCACACACATTTATATATATTATTACTACAGATAGTGCATAGAGATTTTAGAATGTTCAAAGCTACAAGTTTCTAAAGTTTGCTCCGAAGCGCGTACAAAAATGACAAAATATTTTTTGAAACCAAAAAAAAAAGCACTTCTTGAAACATATGAAAAAAAAAAAAAAATTAGACACGTGGCAAAATATAATGCATAAGATCACATAGACAACTCAGAAGTAATGGACGGCACAGAACAGCAGGGAATCCACTTTCATCGAGATCTCCACCCACTTGGCAACCACATTAATTGTCCTCAAGGTTAAGACTGAAATTAGAGTTGCAATACATCTAATTCTTCCTAAGTTGCCTTGTCTCTTTGACCTAGAGACCATTCCACTAATAATTGCTTACAAACAGTACCAATAATCTCCTGTTCACGACTCCCCAGTATAGCATAAGGTTGAATGTTATCCTTAAATGCAAGAGAAACATGGAAGATATAAGATGAATTTCAGAGGCTTCTAGTAACTCCAACATGTAAGCAACAACACCAATCTTCTCCAAAATATCTTTTACTCAATCTAAAATTCAGCCTAGCAGCCAAAGGTTGTTGTTTGTATTTTTGAAGCTTAACCCACACCCACTTACCAACTTCAAATTGTTTTTCCACTATATGCATGTCAGTAATTTTTTTCATTTTGGATTGATTCTTTTCCAAATTAGAACGAAGGACTATTTGCAAGCTCTCCCTATCCTGCAGTGCTTTATCAACTACATCCATATAAGAACTTGGTTGGTAACCTAAAATAGTGTTTGGAGGTCTACCATATAATGCTTCATAAGGTGTCATCTTTGGAGTGAAATGATGTTAGGGATTACTGCTTGTTGGTATACTATGGAGTCCAATCTTCAATAACTCTAAGACCCAATTTTCGTAGTGTATCTTGTCGCAGTTATTGGAATTATCCCATCCGTATCTCCATTATATATGTAAAAGAAAAACTAAACATAAAAAATAAAAAATAAAAAATCCACGTATGAAATTAATAATTAAATAAAAAAGAAAGTGGAGTTAATTGTGGTCAATTTGAATTCTTCTCAATTTAAGATTTCTTGTAAGCACAAAATTCAATTAACTAAAGGAATTCAATTGATTCTACAAAAACCATTAATTGAATTTTCGATAGAATTGAATTAAATGTGAAGAATGACAAATTTTAAGCAGTATTATAATTCTAAAATAAATTTAAATGAAAATTATTTAATTCAAAAATATTATGGGTTAATAAACTACATGTGATGATGCACGATAGCATTGTATATTTGTATTAAAAGAAAGATGTGCTTTTATATATATATATATATAAACGGGCTCTCCATTCCCATGCCTATTCTTGTCCCCCATCCTTAATCTCATTTCTCACGTCGAGAAGAAAATCTCCTTATCTCAATTCTCCATGAAAATTTGGGGATTTTTGAGGTCTTACGAGAACTTAAAGTGTTAGAAAAAAGTTATGAAAATAACAGCGATGTTTTTCAAAATGGTAAAGAACACGATCGAAGTTAAAGAACTTGAAAAAGAATGCACAAAAGGAGAAGGCATTCATAATGCACCTCTAACAAGCAAGTCAATAGTGAATACGAGAATATAGGTAAGAGAGTTTTTATAGTATTAAGATTGTCGTACTTGGAAAAGGACAAGGACTACTCCTTATGTAGCCTTTAAGTGAGAAAGTCTTTAGGAGTTAGGTGAAGGCAATCACAGGGATCTCCTACCTAAGAATAATCGACCACCACATGGCAATGCCTTAGTGGCGGATCAATCCAGATATACCAAATAGTATAAGTTTTTCATAATATATATATAATATTAATGAAAAATACTCAACTCTACCAAAATAATAAAAAAATTAAGTATAATTTTATAGTTTTCAAATAAAAAAAGTCATAAAAGATGGTTCTCAAGAATTTAACTACTTTTTAAAGTTACTTTCTTTCATTTTTAATTTTTTAATTAGAAAATAATGAAAAGAGTAAGTTACAAAAGAAGATATTTAAATAAATATATATAAATTTTAAAAATATCTATTTAAATTTTTGAGGACAGAGACCCTACAAGGCCCGGGGTGTGATTCTCATCCCCAAACTTGTTTCGGGAAATTTTTGTCCCATCCTTGTAGAATTTTTTGTCATCCCTAACCTTATCGCACCAAACACTTTCTTAATTTCATGCAAACAATGACAATGTTTGTGCTTCTCTATTAAGGACTTCACTGATACATTATTTATGTGAGTAGATCCTTTGTTGTAATATCCCTCTACAATTGTCTGTCATTGCCCCAAAATGGTGCCATTTCATCTCAATTCTTTTTTTTAGGTTTAAGGCTTAAAACGCACCATTTTGAAAGCAACAGTGCATTTCTTTGCACTGTTCTTGCTTTTGCCTCTCCAATCTTCTACTTCCTTTCGATTTTGGTTTTTATGCAACAGATTTCTAGAAGGAGATGTAGCAGTGGCTGAAGAAGAAACCAGCATATCTAAGGCTGTTTCAACAAGTAAATCAAAAAAAAAAAATGACACCATTTTGCACAAACTACAAAAAACAATAAAGAGATTGGACTAAAGAGTAGAGGTGTCAAAACGAACTAGGTAGTACAAGCCGACCTCTATAGCTCTATAAAATTTTTAATGTTAGGCTAGAAAAAATTCTAGCCCAAATTAAAAATGGCCCCACCCAACCCAATCCTAAAAAGAATAAGGCCTAACCGAGCTAGGACCAAGCTAGCCCACTTTTATTTTTTAACATTTTTATTTTATTTTTAATATTTTTATAATGAATTAGTTGCATAACTTTGACCTTAGTTCAAATAATATTTTTTTACTTATTTATTTTTCTAATTACTTTATTTATATTTTATTAATATATGTTATTATTTTGAATTATAAATGAAGATAAATATTATGGTACAAAAGTTTTAGTAAAAGATAGTGTGATGATAGTAAAAAATAAATAATGAAAATCAATATATAATTTTTATTTTATGGTTTTGATATTTAATGAATTCATGTATTATATATTTTAAAAATTTGTAATATTTAGACTTTATATAATGTATTCTAAAATTTTGTTTTCATCAGTGATGCAATGAGAAAAAAATAATATTTAGAGGTATTTAAATTATCTCATTATAAAATTTTGTTTGGATTAAAAGAAAATTAAATTCAAAATTTTTATGATAATTTAATAAAGTGTACATATGACTATATATATATATATATATAGTTTATCATGCCTACCGAGATAGATATACACATTCGTGGTTATGCATATAATACTAATTTGAAATAAGAAAATAGATTAAATATCAAAACTTTGGATAGTTTTTTTACCAAAATAAAGTCGGGTCATGGAAGGAGTTTTCATGCAGAGAATATTTAACCGTGCTATATAATAGCACAACCTTCTCCCTGCAACTTTATCTAACACAACCTTCATTCGTTTCCTACAAGAGGTGTAACCTATCCATAATTCTAAAAATTAATATGCTTTCAAGGAAAAAAATAATTTATACCAGTAACAAATAAGGATCACAACATTAGTATTTATAATTCCAGAAATTATCTACCCTTAATTTCCTATAAGGAGTTTAGAACTCCATACCTTAGTCACTTATCTTCTTCTTCAAGTATGCACAATATAAAATTATTCTGAAAATACTTTGGAGCTTATTGATAGTAAGGAGGGTGTACAAGAGAGCTCTTGAGATTTCAGAGATAAACTCAAAAACTTCAAGATAAGAGGGTTTTAGTGGTTGTGTGTTGCTAAATGAAAATATAAGGCTTTATAGGCAAAGGCATTCCTCTCCTGTTCTTCAAACAGAATTATTGCTAAAGTATGAATAATTATTTCTACTTTTGACTAATACTATAATCATTGAGATTCCTCATTTTTCTATCATTTCCTTTCCCTGTTGTAGGATACTTTTTGTCTGCTGCTATTGTTTAGAGATGCCAACTAAGGCTTCTTTAATCATCGAGAATATTGACAGATGTCAGAGGGTCAAGTCTTTCTTATTCTTTGCAATATTTACAATGACGGTTGGAATATTCTATAAGTCTCTGGCATATTCTTCTCTTAGCTTCTTTTGTATTCTCTATATTTTTGCTTTTTATTTTATTATAAAACATATTAAATTTCCTTGCTTGTCTACTTGTTTTTCCAATTGAATATATACATGTGATTGTACTAGTAAAACATGTCCATTAGACTTCATCACAGACTAATGTTCTATTTATTTCTGAAAAGATAATCTCCACTTCTTGAGCTCTAATTTTGGAAATATTGTCTTCAAATTCTTCTTTCCAAATAAGCTCCTTTTCTTCTTCTTCAAATTCAAAGGACTTTTTAGTTATCCCAAATTTAATCAGATTTATTGAAGCATAATATTTCTCTAAGGTTATCTCTGCTATTGTGGAATAAAATCTAATATAAATGGAAAATTGGATAACAATATTATAATAATGGGTTGCTGCTTCTTGGATACTTTTTGGTGGTTGTCTTAATTCTAACAAGTTATCTGGGGGTAAATACAATAAATAATCCCATAGCTGTATAATGTATTTACTAACTTAGGGCTTGTTCCTAGGAATATTATAGCTTTATTGATGATATAATGGGAGATATACTTGATAGTTGGGGAAACAATTTTCTTCTGATTTAATCTTTCAATCAATCTTGGCACTATGAGAAGGGCTTTTTTTGATTCTTGGAGGGTTATTCTTTTGAGGAGTAGAGAACTGAACTATTTCTTTTCCCTTTACTTTTGTAGAATATGTGGGTTTAGTAGAACTTGGAGTTCTGGTTTTTCCTAGAGTTTGGACACATAATGATTAGGATATTGGATTAGTATTAGCAATTGGAAGGTTAGAAGATTAGCTGGGAGGTTGTTCTAATCATGTTTTTATCTCATTGACATGGTCAATAAGATTGTTTACTGTTTGGCTTAGAAGAGATATTGAGTTTGCAAAATTATTCAATTGGCTATTCATTTGAATTGGATATAACTCATATTCATTTAAATAATATTGAGTCTCATAGATATTTATTCAATACTGAGTTGATTATTAGTATCTTCCCTTCTAGGGCTATTCATCTCAATATTCTTCTTGGATGTATCCATCCTTGCTCTGATAATCAGCAATAAGATTATTTTTTCCTTTAACATATTCAACAATATAATCATAACAAGATATATCAGTTTGCCATTTGATTAAAATTTTATTTGAAAGCCTTGGTGTTCTAATCCCCTTAGATAGCCAGTGCTTTACTTGAGTATTATCTATTCTAATGACAAATTTTGCATTAACTATAAATAATTCAAAATTTTCTACTACTTTAATTATAGCCAAGAATTATTTCCAATTTGAATGATATTTTGATTGATTTTCATTAAATTTTCTACTTTCATATCTAGTTATTATTTCTTCACTATTTTCATTTTCATGATATAAGGCAGCTCCCCAATAATTTTCGGATGCATCTGTATAAATAATCCATTTCATTGATTCTTCTGTAGGAATTGTTAATTTAGGTAATTTTTCACATAATATTTTTATTTTTTTGACAGTCTTATATTTTCATTATTCCATTCCCATTTGGTTTTTTCTCCAGCTAATTTAGATATATTAGCAATATATATTTCTAAATGCGGTATAAAATTTCAAGGTTGGTTAACTAATCCTAGGAATGCTTGTAAATCTTTCTTATTTTTTATTTGTCTAAATTGTAATACTTTTTACTTATATGCTCTTGTAATTCTATTCCATTTTTTGTAATACAATGTTCTAAAAATCCTATCTTTTCTTTTCTTAATTCAACTTTTTTAGGAGATATATTAAGTACTTTTGTTTCAATTAATTCAATAAATTGTAACAATTGATTTTCATGTTCTTCTTTATTTTTTGAAAATATTAATATATCATCTATATATATATATATATAACTGCAAAATCTCTTATTAGTATTAATAGTTTGGAGACATATTCTTGGAATATTCTTGGACTATTATGGAATCCCATAGGTAAAACATTTCATTCATAGAATCCTTCTGATGTTATAAAAAGCAGTATATTTTCTCCTCTTTTCTTCTAAATTTATTTGAAAAAAAATCATGAGTTGCAATCAAATTTACTAAATGTTTTTTACCCTTTATTAAATTAAATAATAAGTCTATTTTGGTGTAGGATATCTATTTCATATAGCTATTTCATTTAATTTTTTATAATTTATAACCATTCCACTTTTTCCTCATTTTTCTTCACTGAATTTAATCACTATCAAGATAGGTGAAGCATAATTTGATCTACTTTCTCTAATAAGATTATAATTTTTTATTTCTTCTATATGTAAAATAAATTCCTTTTCATCTTATTCTGTCCATGAGTAACGTTTACTTGTTATTTCTTTACTATAATCTAAAAGTTCTATTTTCGCTATAGGTGTTGATTTTTCCCAATGAATTAATGGATTATCACTATAATTTTCAATCAATCTTTGTTCTATAGTTTTTTGTTGTATTACCATTATTGATCTTTCTTCTTTTTTATAGGTTTTAAGTTTGAAATCAATTGTATTTCATTATCTTCCTTTTTTCTTCTAAAAATTGTATTCGTTCTATTTAGGAATTATTAATTCTAATTACTCATGCTTCGTGTTTACATGGTATTGTTCATACTAAAGCTTTATTTGTAAAATGTAATGGCATATATTATTCTAAAAAATTTATTCCTAATATTATATCTGGAGTTGTTTCATTATATTGATATAATATAGGTATAAGGAGTTCTTTAGCTAATAATTCTATTATATGAACTTCTTTTCCTACACTAATCATTCCAATAAGTTTTTCTTTTTCCATAACTATGTTGGTAAAACATTATATCTTGCTATTGTAATATTTGCACTTGTATCTATCATAGCATGATATTTTCTAGATTGATATTTTTTATAATTAAATCTCACTAATACATAATAAAATTTCATTGTTTCAAATTAATTTTATTTTTTCTAATATTACTACTTGTTCTAATGTAATTAGAATTATTTCTTCTTGAATTCTATAAGGTCTTACTTTTTCAAAAAATTCTTGTCCTAAAATTATTTTATGATCTTGATTATTGTTAATTTCAGAGTCTACTTTTATTTTTAATTTTAACATATCTCTTTTATTAGATCTAATAATAGTTTATGCATAAGTTTCTTCTTGTTCTATCTCTATCTTATTATCAGTATAATCTAGTTGTATTATACTTATCTAGTTTAAGTCTATTAAAGCTATTATTTCATTCTAGATTCCTTCTTTCTTTATTTCAATTAAAATATAGTTTTCATTATCTCTTGTTAGGTCTCATTCTGGTATATTTCTATTTAACTCTATTAGATTTGTTGTTAATGGTATTTCTGGTAATCTATTTGATTCATAGTTTCTACTACTTCTTAATCTTATTAAAGGTATATTTCTACTATTTGGTATATATTCTTGAACACTTCTTCTAGGTGTTATCTAATTCTAAGTGTAGCTGTTGGGGTAATGTTATTCTTACAGAATCTATTTTTAATTCTTCTAATACTGGCATAAATTCTTTATCTATTATAATGTTTCCATAATTTATTTTA
The DNA here is from genome assembly GCA_031216115.1 of Senna siamea. Taxonomy (NCBI): domain Eukaryota; kingdom Viridiplantae; phylum Streptophyta; class Magnoliopsida; order Fabales; family Fabaceae; genus Senna; species Senna siamea. The sequence goes on from CM062357.1 coordinate 15,906,555, forward strand.
TATATTTTATGTTCATTTGAAAAAACTAATCCTATCATTCCTGTTATACTTATTATTCTGCTTCCTGGTGGCATGTTTATCCCTTTTAATTTATGATATATTACTAGTGTTTTATTCATATTCATTTCAAATCTTGATATTGCAAAATTATTATTTAATGTAAATTTTAATTTTTGGTATATTAAATTTCCATTTAATGCTCCTATTGTAACGACCCCCTTTATCTTACATACATCTATATCAAAGTAAAAAGTTAAAAGCGTAAAATTTCCTATAAAATTTTTCCTTTTCCCACTTAGGGAACTCAGAGGCTGTTATTGGTTGAGTATAAGCCAAATAGACTCTTCTTTTAGTCTATTCAAATTTCACTCAACCACTTTTCTGCACAGTATAACTAATACCACAATTCATACCACATATACTCTAGAATATAGAATTCTAAAACATTCATTCAGTACATCTCATTTCAACCTCAATAATTCCATTACACTAGTCTACATCCCAAAATATTCATCAATTCACAATACCATTATCATTCATATGTACAAACTATGGCCTATGTGCTAATTCAACTCAAAACTTTACAATTCTTCTAGTATGTCTCGCGGCTCTGACATCCCTCTCATGCCCAGCTAACTTCTAGGTATATCCTAATTCTGGTCATCTGAACAAATAACTTAATGAGACATAATAATCCTAGTAGAGTAATTTACAAGTTAAAGATTTTCAAGATAGTTGTAAGTTTAACTGTGCTCTAGCATAGAAGACATCTCCCCAAAAGTCAGTTTTAATAAACATGTGAATCACCAGATGCTTTTAATTCAACACATACAGGAAATTCATAATAATTTATAGAAGTATAGTATCATTTCATCATTCAAAAACATGGCTTTCAATAATGCCTGTAAATTCCCTTTTTGCATGACAATTTCCATATAATTCAAAAACACATAAACCTGTATATTTCCATAAATTAATATGCATATATCACAATATCATAAGGTTATCATCTCATTGTATGCCGTTTCCATTTTTTCAAATTCATTTTATTTTCATTGGGTGTGATCTGTAACACCAATCACTCATAATCATCTTATTTTGTGACTGTGATCCGTAACACCAGTCACCCACTCAAGGATAGGTGAGAATCTAACTTCCAAGGCGTCCTTCGGCATGTGCACACTGCTAACCTCATCCTCTTTCTTGACTATACGACAAATACATACACATAGTCGACTAATACTTAAGGTTATAGAGTGTTACACTTAAACCAAAACATTTTCTAGTATAGACCATCCACCCTTTACTCTTTAAGTCGTTCGTAGGGTTGTCTTGGTTTAAATAATAACCTCTAAAAAATTCAGATTGTTTAAGATGAAAATAGATATATCTATAAATAAATCTGTATAAGGAACACTCAATGACTAACCCATACCAACCATTAAATATCCACCCTAAATTTTGTCCATGCCTATCAGCATATAACCCAATAGCCAATCCACAACTAGCAGCAAGAGTTTATTCCATACATTTCAAACATACACAAGAAATATTTCAATACTCATATGAAAACTTTACATTTTTCAAGCCATTTTCATCAAATATTTCCTATTTCAATAAAGAAATTTCGTTTACAACAAGTAATTCACAACATCATTTCAAAGTAAGGGAGTGTAGATTACTCTACCTTAACCGTTTGTTCTTTTCCTAACCAAGGTCTTCCTCTTCCCTCTTCAATTTGCCCTTATAAATCACTTCATGAGAAATAACTCAAGTCTCAACTATTTCTCTTCAAATATGCATTTATGCCACTAAGACTTAGTGTTTCATTATAGGTTTTCTCTAAATTTTCTTTATAAAATTTGGTAACTTAATCACTTTCCCCTTTTTTTCTTCCTATTTTCATGTTACCCATCACCCAACACATGCAATTTTCATGTATGATGACATTTTAAACCTCAATTCAGCCAAAACTAGGGGTTTCCAAGCTCAATACGTGTTTTGAAAGTTATTTTCCATGTAAGGGGCTTGCCAATTGGCAGCCATAGAGCTAGCAGTCAGTTGGTTGCTCTTTAGAGGGCTTCCAATCGACTGTCGTAAGGCTGGCGGTCGATTAGTGCCTCTTTGGAATTCTTGGACTCGCGAGATAGTAGCTCAACAATCGACTAGTAGGAGGTTATCAGTCGATTGCTAAGTGCAAACCTGGACCTGACAGTCAATTTGTGCATGTTAGCAGTTGATTGCTGCATCTCTATTTAAAATTCTTGGTTTGCCAAGAACACGACAGTCGACTGATACATGCTGGTAGTCGGCTGCCTTGTTCTTCGACAGTTCAAAAACACTGGTTTTCCTAAAATCTAAGTCCAGATTTCCAGTCCATTTCAGTTTTAAAATGCTTGAGCCTAGATTTTAACCATTGCTATCCAAAACCCAATAAATCTCAGGTTCAAACATTAATCATAAAGCAAATCCACACATGCAAATCAGATGAATAGTGAAACCTAAGTGAAAAATCTGATTTAAGCTTAAAAATTACCAAATGGAAGTTAAAGGTTATGCATTTCGGTTCAGAAACATATTTCTAACCTCATTCCACCTTAAGATCGGTCCTTCTACCCCATAATTCTAGAAAATTTGAAAATGCCTTAACCTAGCTATTTCTATTTTCTCCCCTAAATTTAGCACATTTAATGCATTTTAGGAACAGAAATCTTCTCTTAAATGATGTCCAAGATATTTGCTAAGCTATGAATAAGGATCTCTTACCTAAAATATAGCTACTGAATGCCTTCACCATGATTTCCTTATCTTTTTCCCTTTTTGCTCAATCTCCTTCCTTTCCTTCTCTCTGAAATTTTGGTTATTCCTTTTGGCATGAGAGGGAAAGGTGTATAAAAGAGAGGTAAAAGGTAAAATGGCTTAAACTTCAAGGACCTCTTGGCAAAAATGTAAAAACTATATTTTAGTCCCTCTCATTTCATGTCCCAAATTTCTTATTTTCATTTAAGTCCTTAGAGAAATTTTTCTAAAATTATCTTCAAAATAAAATTCAGGGAAGCAAATGTTACACCTATTATACTATTTGGTACACTATCTATTATTTTATTGTCTGTAATTAGTAATTCTATTGGTCTATATATCCCTAATCTAAAATAAGCTTTTACTAATAATTGAACTCCTGATATATATATTTTTGTTATTTCATTTTTTATATCTAATTTTTGAATTTCATTTTCTATTAATGATTCATTTATTAATGGTATTCTTAATACTCCTTTCGTATGTGTGGCTTCTATGGAATGTTTCTTTTGTAAAACTATGCAAGCATATTTTTTTTTCTTTGATTTTATCATCTTGCCTAATTGATCTATTATACTATTACTTCTTAAATTACTTGGTGATAGGTCTAATTCTTTTTCCCCTAAATTTATTATATTGTTTTTTACTAAATAACATTCTTTTTTCTACTATTCCTTCTCCTGAATTTCTAAATTCTTCATATTGGTCATAATCTTCTTCACTCTGTTGGTTTTGTTGATTACTACTTTCTCCTTGCATCATATTGATTTCATTATTTTCTATAATATATTCTATATCATTTTCTTGAGATTTTGTTTCAATTTCTAATTTATATATTTCTATATCTGAATTATCTATTTCATTTTCAGATATTTAATAATATTTTAATGGTTCTAAATCATATTCTTATGCTAATTCAATAATATTAATGTTTTTAAAATTTTCTATTGCTTTCTTATTTTTTTAATTTTTTAAATTTTGTTGATATATGTCTTATTTGTCAACAGTTATAACATTGACATTTTCTTGAATTTTTTTCTATAATTTATTTTTCTTCCTCTCTTAAAATATTTCTTCAGTTTATATTTTGTTTTTAATTTATGTTTTGGATATCTTTTAAATTTATATTTGTTTCTTATATTTTTGTTTTTTCTCCATTTATGAGATTTTTCTAATTCTAAGCATTTTAATAGTATTTTATTTTTTATAATATTTTTTATTTCTCCAAGCCTCTTGAAAATTTTCAAATAAATATTCTCTTAAAAAATCTTCTCTTCTTCCCATAGTGTCTATAAATTCTATTAACCCTTTACGTTTTTTCAGTTCTTTATTATAGTCTTCTATAATTGTTTCACTTATTAATTTAAGTCATTTTCTATAAAATAATTCTAAATAAAATTTCTTTGTCACATAATTTTTTAGTCTTGCCTTATAATAATTTTCTTGATATCCACAAATATTTAAGTATTTTGGATCTAATAAACATATTTCTATCTTATTTAAATTATCTATTGCTCTCTTTATGTTTGTTAACCCATTAAGTTCCATATTTCTTCCCAAAAATTCGTTTCTTAATATTGATTCATATTTTTTTATTGTAGTTGCATAATATTCTCTTCGTGTGTTACAATTTGTTACATTTGTTACTATTTTTCTAAATTTATGTTTTGGTCCTTTCCACCATTCTTGTATTATTCTTGTAAAACTTGATTATATCATTAAACTTACTCCTGATGTTTCTATGCTTCTATTTAATAATACAATTAATTGTGTCTTTATCCATTTTTTCTAATCTTTTTTCTCCTAGTTTACAATTTAAATTTGAATTTGATATTTGTCTAGTTTTATATTATTTTAATGGAGGTGGTGTATAATTTTTATTTAAATCTGGTGTATATAATGTTTCTATTATATTATTAAAATTTTCTAATGATTCTTTTTGTTTTAATTCTCTTTGTAAACTTTCTGTTTCTCTATCTATCGATTCTGTATTGTTTCCAAGATTATTTATATTATAATTTGGACCGTTAATATTAGGTGGATTTATTGGGTTTTGTACATTTTTATTTACTTGGATATTTATTTTATTATATTCATTTATTTTGTCATATCCTATTTGTGATTTTTCCTAATTCTTATTTTATTGCTTCTAGATTTTCTTCTTCTAATCTCATCCTTATTTTTTTATTTCATCCTGTTCATTTTCTATTTCTTCTAACTTGTTTATCATATCTATTTCTCTATCATCTTTTTTCATAACTCTTACTAGTTCTGACATAAATTCTTTAGTTGTTTCTTCAATTAATTGACAACATGCTAAGTCTGCTATATAATTGTCTTATTTTGTTATTTTTTTCATTATTATTTTTTATAATATCTTTATTTTTATTTTTTAAATATGTTAATGCTTCAAAAATAGTCCACAAATTATTATTTATAATTTCTTGTCCTTTTTGTATTTTTTCAGTAATTAACCTTGTTTCATGTACTTGTTCATTTAAGATTTTTGTTGTTATATTATTTTCTTTAAATATTGCTTCATCCATTAATCTCATCATATTAATTTATTTTTGTTCTTTTATTTCTATTAACTGTTCTTTTATTCCTAAGAATTCTTGTATTTTTCCTACATTTTTCCTTATACTAATTAATTCTTCCTACATCTCATATAAATTTTGATCTATTAGTTTTGTTATTTCTTTTAATCTCTTTATCTTATGATTTGTTTCTGTATTTTTTTATTATTTCTTAGCTTCTTTTGATATTCTTTCTAAATTTCCATAAAATTCATAGATTTTTAAATCACTTTCTATATTGTTATTTATATAACAACCTAATTGTTTCATTATATATATATATATAACCAATTAATGTGATTAAATTTATGGTCTCTATCTCCTCTTAAGACAAAAAAAGTTGCTATTAATGATATTTCATTATTTGGTGGTATATATGAACTTCTAGGTAAACTTTCTTCTTCTAATGAATATATTCTAGGTTATAGCATGATTAAATATCTTCAGCATGCCAATTGAATATATATATATATATAGTTGTATTAGTAAAATATTCTTTAAATATTGCTTCATCCATTAATCTCATCATATTAGTTTCTTTTTGTTCTTTTATTTTTTTTTCAGATAGAATTATTGCTAAAGTATGAATAATTATTTCTCCTTTTGACTAATTTTTGAAATTTAATTTGTTTTCTTGTTTCAAAATATTCTTACACTACTTGCACACACAAATATTTATTTGCATATGTATATATTTAAATACATATGTGTATATATACTAATATACATACAAATATATTTACATATACACATGTATATAAATGGGTACATTATAATTTTTATATATATTTATTAGGTACAACAAAAAATTCATAAGCATTGTAATTATCCTAACAAATAATTTAAAATATAAGAAATTTAAATTGCTTACATTTTAAATTCCACAATCCAAACACAATCTAATTGTATGTTATTTATTATTTGTGGTAAGAAAATTTAATGATAATTTTATTATGATCAATTATAATTTTTATTTTAAAAATATTATTTAATAATTTAAAATATTATTTATGTAAAAAAAGAAAAAAAAATAAGGTTAGTCTAGCCTAACCCTAAGTTTAAGGATGAGTAATGGGTCATTTCGATTTAGTTTTGTTCATTCATCCAACTAAACCGATCTAATTAGATGACTAAAAAAGTCATCCAATCAATTCAATCATTTCAACATTAATTGATTCAATTCAAACTAATTTTGGTTAGTTTAGATTAGATTGAATAATTAATTTTTCATTAAAATAAATTTTATAAAATTTAAAAATCAATATTCATATTTTTTAAAATTTTAATTAAAAATTAATATTCTCAAAAATAAAACTTATATTAGAATCAATTCAATACAATTTTAAAATAAATCTAATTATAAAATAAAATATTTATGTTAAATTTTAATTAATATACAATATATATTTTAAATATATAAATATTTTATTAATTGATTTAATTTGATTTAAATGATATTTATTATTATCTAAAAATTAAACTAATTTAATTTATTTATAAATTTTTATTCAATTCATCTAATTAAGTAATTAATTTTAATCGATTTTAATTAGATGAATTTGATTAAATTTTGCTGAAATGTTGTTGAGTCCTACCCAAAGTCTAATAGAACCGAACTCGACTGAAAAATTGCTAATCTGTATAAAGAAGAGATTAGCCCAACCCAAATGATCAGCTAACGTTATTTACACGCTATTTCCAATTCCAAAAGTAAAGTGGTGGTTTGAGCATGCGTGGAAATAGCAGTCCTGCTCCCTTACGAAACCTATTGCTTACCCTCATACATCGTCGTTTTTCGTACAACAGGGGCTAAACTTCTCGGTCTACGTTCTTCGGAGAAAAGAGCATCTGTGTGGTCTCCTTCCCTGTTTCTCTCGGAGGGAATTTCTTTTGGAGAAGATCAACTTGTTGAGTACAATACTCCCTTTCTCTGAATTTCTTTTTCCGTTTCAGTTCCTTATATCTGAATTGTAGGGTATACATCTCTCTTTTTTACTCGATTCCTTTTTATTTTTGTCGTAATTTTCGGTTTTTGGTTTTTGGGGTGTTGTTTTGGATTTGTTGGGTGATCAAGTTTTGCTGATCTTTATTTTTGTAGTTCTGCAGAAGTTCAGCTTTCTTTAGAAATTTAGGGTATCTAATTCCTGGAATATGAGTTTGGGTTCTATTTGTCAGTATTTATATAGTAGGATCGTATATAATTTTTTTCCTACCCGCTTGTAGAGATTTAGCTTTACCCACAATTTTCAGTTCACCTGTCTGTTTAGGTTCCTTGTATAACTCGAATTTAAGTTGCCTATTTGGGTGTGGAAGTTTAAGGAAAAAGAAAAAAGAAAAGTCGTCATCGTTAATATCGGAAAGTTTATCTACTTGAGTACAATACTCCCTTTCTCTAAATTTCTTTTTCCGTTTCAGTTCCTTATATCTGAATTGTAGGGTATACATCTCTCTTTTTTACTCGATTCCTTTTTATTTTTGTCGTAATTTTCGGTTTTTGGTTTTTGGGGTTTTGTTTTGGATTTGTTGGGTGATCAAGTTTTGCTGATCTTTATTTTTGTAGTTCTGCAGAAGTTCAGCTTTCTTTAGAAATTTAGGGTATCTAATTCCTGGAATATGAGTTTGGGTTCTATTTGTCAGTATTTATATAGTAGGATCGTATATAATTTTTTTCCTACCCGCTTGTAGAGATTTAGCTTTACCCACAATTTTCAGTTCACCTGTCTGTTTAGGTTCCTTGTATAACTCGAATTTAAGTTGCCTATTTGGGTGTGGAAGTTTAAGGAAAAAGAAAAAAGAAAAGTCGTCATCGTTAATATCGGAAAGTTTATCTACTTAAATGTTTGGCTTAAGCCCTTTCAATTGAATAGCGTGTATATCTGTTCTAGGGTATGCCTTATAAGTATTATTGTTCTTATTGCAAACGCAGTCTTATTTTTCCCCATGGATTTTGGAATTAGTGTGGTTCAGAATATTTCTAACTCATAGGCATGGTGTTGACTTGTGAGAGGCTATGCTAACCAAAATTTTGCTCTATGAATATAACATTTGACATCAGGTGTGGTAAAACGCTTTGTAGTTTATAATTTGAGCCAGCTTTGTATTACCAAAGCAGTGGGATGAGAAGGGAGTTTTGTCAACTAGGGTGCATGTTTCCGGTGCGTCATTGTTGTTCTTTGATACATTGGAGGTGATTTTTTCATAAAGAAAAGAACTATAGTTGGTAAAGATTCTCTTGTAAATGTTAAATCATGCAAAGCAAATAAAATAAATGCTTGACACTAATGGAAGTCTCTGTTTAAGGACTTAAACACCATACCTAGTAGCAATCCATAACCATCCCACATAGTTGTGGAGATTGTAAAATGGATATCTCGAAAAATTGCTTCAGGGGTAGGTAGGTTGAAGATATGGATCCCTGCTATCTGGTAACTTTTATAGTCCAATTGGAAGTGCTCCATCTAGCATTAATGGATCTGCCTTCATTGTCTGTATGATACATATCGGATTCGTATTTTACCGTACCCAAGAGGTAACAGTACCCCATATGTACCTGGTATGGGTACAGCCCGATTTTTTCCTTACCTATGCTTTATAGCCATTGAGTTAATTGTTCTGTGGCTTTTCCTGTTCTAACTGCTGATATTCTTGGAAACAAATTTTTTTTCTTTTTAATTGAATGCTCTAATGTTATAATCATTGTTCATTTCTTTTCAACGTATAAAATACATGATGTCCTTAAAGAGAGGTTTAAACTTTCCCTTTGTTACTGGTGATTCTATGGCACCAAGTCAATAACTTACATGATTTGTTTGACCGTATTCAAATGAATAAATTTTAGGCTCCATCTGTTGTGGATAAAACTAGTGTTATAGATTGCATATTCATTAAATAACTTTACATAGCCTGATTGAGTAAATGGCAAGTGTTTAATGGAGAATATCTTTACTATTATAATCTGTTTCTGATGCATTCTACAAATTTTTTTGCATTACTCTTTTTTTTATGGTATTCAATTACTTATAATTGGCAAATTACATGTATTCTACTGCTAATTTTCTGCTAAATTGTATTTTTTTTGGTTGTGTTCTTTTAAGTTCGCTAACCCCTCATATTTTTCCTATTGGTAGTGTTGCTAAGGTGCACCAGTCATGTCTAGGCGTGCATCAAGGAGGAGTGATAACACCAAGTATTATGATATTCTTGGTGTTTCACAAAGTGCTAGTCAAGATGAGCTCAAGAAGGCCTATAAAAGGGCAGCAATCATTAATCATCCAGATAAAGGTGGAGACCCTGAGAAGGTAAGGCTTATGGTCTCTGCTTCTGTTCTTCATTTTCTCTATACTATATATATGAAGGTGGAACGTTGATAACATTATCCTGCGACATTATTTACTTGGCAACCTTTCATTATCATATTAAAATATATAATTGAATTCTTATGACTTCCTTTTGCCAAATTTTTAAATGGAGCAAATGAAGGTATTTTATTCCTAGCCATCCTGGCATTTCCTTTTTTAAAATATAACATTTGCTTCTTGTATCAGTTCAAGGAGTTAGCTCAAGCTTATGAAGTTCTTAGTGATCCTGAAAAGAGAGAATTGTATAACCAGTATGGTGAAGATGCCCTTAAAGAAGGAATGGGGGGAGCTGGTAGCAGCCCATATCATAGTCCATTTGATATATTTGAATCATTTTTTGGTGGAGGAGCATTTGGTGGAGGAGACTTTGGTGGTGAGAGGTTCACTTTTATATAAATATCATTTCAATTTTACTTGTAAATTGTCTTCCAATATTCAACCAAACCAACTCTATCATAATGATTGCTTAGCAGGCAGTAGTTCACGAAGAAGAAGGCAGAAACATGGTGAAGATGTGGTTCATACTCTGAAGGTTTCTTTGGAGGACCTGTATAATGGCACAACGAAGAAACTATCTCTTTCTAGAAGGATATTATGCAAAAAGTGTAAAGGGTATGTATATGTTTTGAGCTTATTACACATTAAAATTTTTCAAAAGGCATTCAAATTCTCAGCTAACTTATTGTTTGAGGCTGCGTGGTCTCCTCTGCTGATGCCACTAAATGAACTAACTTGGTTAAAGTATCAAGCTTGTCATTTTTCCTCTATGAATCAATATTTTTTTTCCTACAAGACTACAGAGACATTGTAGAAACTAGAAAGCTAGTGATGGCAATCATTGTCTGACATACTGGGTTATTTCCTTCTTATCATAAGTGGTTCATGTATGGTCTTTTGGTAGACACTTACTGAAATTTTTTACTTGATATTTTGACAAACGAAATTGGAGTTGTTTTGGGAGTTTTTTAGCCAAGGGATAAACATCTATTAACATATTTACAATTTCACTGCGCTTATACATATATATGATAATGTATATGGTGTTCTATCTTCATTTACTCTCTCTCTCTCTCTCTCTCTCTCTCTTTTCAAAGTAATTAGTTGGTTATTTTTATGTATTTAGATTAGTGTTGAGTTTTTATTATATTTCAATTTCATCATATTCTTATACCCTTATACAGTCATGTTATTGTGACCAGTGATATCTGCATGGTGCCTTGGGGTTGATGTTAAGAAAGTGTACATATACATATATGAATATAATATGTAGGCTAAAGTAAAGTAGTTGTTATTTTTTTTTTTCTATACATAGAGTTGTGTACAAAATGTGATAAAGTAGGTTTTAACTTGCAATCTTCAACAAATTAGGAAAGGTTCAAAAAGTGGGACAACTGGGACGTGTTATGGATGCCAAGGCACAGGGATGAAGATTACAAGAAGGCAGATTGGACTTGGTATGATTCAACAGATGCAACATGTCTGTCCTGATTGCAGAGGCACTGGTAATGAAAATTTAACAGTCACATGTGTTAAGTTGCTTCCTAGGGTTTCGATGCCTTCGGCTCATCTGTCTTTAATGCAGGTGAGGTCATTAGTGAGAGAGATAGATGTCCTCAATGTAAAGGAAACAAGGTCACCCAGGAAAAGAAGGTGCTGGAGGTGAATGTCGAGAAAGGCATGCAGCAGGGTCAGAAGATCATATTTGAAGGACAAGCTGATGAATCTGTAAGTAGAAATTGGATGCTGTGGATCTTACAATGGAGTTTGCAGTTGTTTATTTACTAAATTCATATTGATGATGGCCTGAACTTGCTTATGTTGTTCCTTGCATAAGGGGTGGTCAAATAGGACCCAGCCTGCCCCATTGGCTGCATGAGCCCTGCCCTGTTTAATTAGGGCTTGGAGTCTGTTTAAGCCCAAGGGTTGGTATTGGTGTGTTATTGAATTTGGCTTGACTATGTTTAATTATTTAAATATTTAGTTAAATTTTATTAAATTGTACAAATAGGGTTGGGTATGTATGGACCTGGGCTTTAATATTGAAGAGATGGTTGTGCTTGGGCTCTCAGTCTAAATTTCAAACATCTGGCTGGGCTTGGCCTTTAGCATTAGTGTTACTAACAACACTAGGCCCCGCTCTGCCCTTTCTGTGCCCATGAGGGCTATACTGTTACCAATCTATTAATTGCATTAGTTTCCTTGTTGCAGCCTGACACAATCACTGGAGACCTGGTTTTTGTAGTGCAAGTAAAGGAGCACCCCAAATTCAACCGGAAGGACGATGACCTCTATGTTGAGCACAACCTCAGCTTGACTGAGGCACTTTGTGGGTTTCAATTTGTCCTTACCCATCTTGATGGGAGGCAACTCTTGGTCAAATCAAACCCTGGGGAAGTCATCAAGCCTGGTACTATTTTCTGTACACAGTACACTTTGCTGGAATTTCCTTCATTTAATATTATTGCAATTCCTTATGTATCAAATTTAATTCTCCGTTGTAGGTCAATATAAAGCAATAAACGATGAAGGAATGCCCCATCATGGTCGGCCCTTCATGAAGGGCCAACTTTTCATCCAATTTAATGTCGACTTCCCGGACTCGGGCTTCCTTTCCCCTGACCAATGCCGGATGTTAGAGTCAGTTTTACCTCCGAAGATGAGCAAGACCTTGACTGATATGGAGCTGGATGAGTGTGAGGAAACCACTTTGCACGATGTTAACATGGAGGAAGAGGTAAGACGGAAGCGGCAACAACAATTCCATGAGGCATATGATGAAGATGACGATGAGGAGGAGGCATCCATGCCTCGAGTGCAATGTGCTCAACAGTGATGGAATTTATGTTAGTTTTTATTCGCTATGGCTACTTTTAGTTTGCTTAATTATGTTATCGTTGCGTCTTAAAAGTATCTTAGTTGATGCTATTTAATTTACAGGCTTATGAAAGATTTACAGTTTACTTAGATTTTGTAGTCTCTAGCTTATTTGATAAAAATTAGTTGCGTTTTGGTGCGATGGCTGATTCCATGATCAATATACATTACAGTTCTACTATTTCGGCTGGATTTGGGTAGAAAATTAAAATAAAAACAGAGAAAGATGAATCAACAACTTATACCAAAGGATGAATTTCACAAATCCAGCAATCCATGCAATAACAGTAGATTAAATTAAGTATTTTTGTAATTTAAAAATTAAATTGAGACATTGTATCTTTCATAATTAAAACAGTAATTTAGTAATAATTTTTTCATATAACATTTCAGTCTGAAGAATGCTTGAGTTGAGCTACAAAAAAAGTTTTGTTACTAAGAAAAAATTTCTTGTTTATCTTTGCTTACTCTTTTCAAATAACTAGGTTACAATATACCTACAAGAAAGTTGGTAATAAGCAAACCTAAATATCAAAAGAAAAGGGAAATATATGTACGGACAACAAACTTATTTCCTACAAGAAAAGAAGAATAAAAACAAATAGATAAATCAAATATCCAAAAAAAAATAGTGCATAACTCGTTAATCTTCACTTATTCTCTGATAAAATGTTAATTTGCCTAATGTAGAAATGTTCACTGATGTAAAATATTTCATAGGAGACCTAAGATAGTTTTTAATTTTAATTTTTTTTTCAAAATCACTTATATCTAAAAATTTATTAAACTCTAAATAATTTAATTCAAATTAATTGAAGTTTTGGTAATGGAAGTGAAAGCTTATCTGTGACTATCTAAAATGAAATTTATCCATCACTTCAACTATTTACTTTTTAAATTTTTGTATGTAATATTATTGTTAACAAACTACACTGTAGTTGAAATTCTGTCTTTATCTCATCATCATATTTTTAAAAAATATTGCGACTATAGTAAGTTTTTTTTTTTTTTTTTTTTAAAAAAGAAACATTACAATTTTTTTGTTCACGATTACAAACTATCGCTAAAAGACATTAAATAAACTAATTCTTACTGACAGTTCCTAGCGGCCACAAAATGGCTATAAATCTATATATCATTCGGACTTTAAATTTATGGATTTGAATTTCCTATTTTATTTAAACTTTTTTATTAACTCACTCGGTCTAATTAAAATAAATTTTGGCCTTACGTATTTGTTCTTAAATTTATAATTATATTCTTAAACATTTTATTCGGTCAACAACTAACATCATTGTCAAAATGGTAAATTATCAGAGAAAGAAGAGCAACACAAAAAAGAATTTTTTTTGTTGTTGCCAAATTAATAATAAGAAGAGACACCCCAATTTCTATTACTTTATCAACTTCACATCCCTCTCATGCTTTAAAATATTTGAATCCAAAGCAAGCATGAGTCATTTTTTTTTTTTTTTCCTTTTTGGTAAAAAATATCTTGGTTGAAAGAGCACATATGAGTTGCGTGAAAGGAGCACAAATAATTTAAAATAGAACATAAATCAGATTTTTCTTTAGATGATTCGATATGGAGTGGCCGAAACTAAATAAGATTAGATTTTTATTCTTGATATTGACAAGCAAATGCAACGTTTGAGGGAATATATATATATATATATATCACAGCAAATTGTGTTGAATTCAACTAATCCAAGTCAACCCATGCATTGCACCTGTTAATTTTTATCAATCATATTTATATACAATTATTTATGTCTTATTATTAAATTTTTTTAATTAAAATAAATATATAAAAACTCTTTTAAAATTTTAATTATGAAAAAGATAAATTATATAAACTATATACATATCAATCTTTAATTAAAAAATTTAATGATAAAGATATAAAATTTGTATTTAATTTTTTTTTTTATATCTATATATAATTTTTAGTTAATGAATGATTATACTTTTTTTTTAATTAATTGAAGTTGTTTTTGTATTGCTTGAAATCGGTGTATAGTTTAATGTTATTAAGCTTTTTTCATCATACTTTTGTTATGCAATAATTTTTTTCATTTTATAATATTTTTATTTAGTTTTAATAAAAATAATTAAGTGACTATTAAGATAATAAATCATTTAATTTTTTACTTGTACATTTTTATAATAATTAAGAAAATTTATATTAAATATTATTTTATTCTCAATAATAATTTTAAAGAACTGTAAATATTACAAGAAAAAAAATTAAATATTTAATGACCAGCATCAATTTAATCCTAGCTACACGCTTATTATAAAATACCAACTATTACAAGAAAAATTGTAAATATTTAATGAGCATTATATTAGCAAAACTTAAGTGTAACTCTCTAAGTATTTTTTTATTATTTTTTAATAAAAACATAAGTTAATGTTTAATTTATTGTATATATAATAGGTAGGTGGAATGGTGTTCGTATTAATTAGTTAGCATGAAAACTTTGGGAAGTTTGGGTAATTATGTATCTTCAACATTCATAAGTATTAGAGAGTAGCATATACCAAGTGATAGTGGATATACTTCATACATAAAATTGTGTAATTAAAGATAAAGATCGATAATGGAATTATTTTTTTTTATTTATCGAATACTATTGATTACTAAATGTAAATAATTTATTAAATAAAATTTTAAATTTTAAATTTTTGTATTGTAAAGAATTAATTTTTTTTGTTAAACTCAAACTCTGAATGTGATGACAATAATGGAATAATTTGATATATGGTAGGTGGGTAAGAAAGACTTTGAAGTATTAATTATTGAGCCATCAATTTCTTATCACTTGCTTGATTGATATAGAAAGGACCAAACTATGAATGGACTACGTAGCTTGCAAATATCTGTGTAAGCTTTATAAAAGAAGCAAAACACTCTGAGAAATTATGTGGGTGCGATTATGCTATCATCCTTTAAGAAGGAGTCCCATTAAAAACAAGTATTGTCATAATTGTCCTTTTTTCTATTTCGTTTCTAATTTCTAAAGCACCAACTCATGTAAGAATCTCACCCCCAAATGCTTCTTCTTTTTAGTGTGACCTGCAGATGCATCTCTTTCTTTTAGGAGACAAAATCTTGTCAACAACCGCACAAATTGACAATTCTTCTATATTTATATCAATCTAATTTATTTATTAATTCGTTTACCAAAACAAAAAGAAAATATATATGGTGAGAGTCACACAATTTTATTCTCTTAATTTATTTAGTTTCAATTATATTATATAGATTCTTTATTTTTTTTTCCAAGTATAAGTTGTAATATCCAAGGGACGAGGTAGTTTAGGTAATTATTGGGAAAAGAAAGTAATATATATTTAATTACCTTATCAACTTAGATTTAAATTGTTTAAGAAATAATTTAGCAATAATTCATTAAATAGGGTATCAAATTAATTAAAGCATTACGTTGATGTGAATTGATTAACTTGATAAAAGAGAATTTGATAAGAGTTTCACAAAAACTTGTGTTTGGAATCCTCCTAACGCATGGTTGGAGCTTTTATATAGGTGCTTGTGTCTTTACTCAATCTTTTGTAAGCCTTATATATAGCTTTATCTCGATTCTTATCATAAAGTACTGTCAAACATAAAGTATATGGGTAACGTGGAAGAATTGGAATAACTTATTCTTATTTCCATGAATTTGAAAAAAAAAAATAATAACAGTAGTGAAGATAAAAAATTAGTCACTGACTTGGACAAAAAATTAATATAAAATATCAAGTGCCGACAAAAATCATTTTCTTATCAGAATATAAGAAAGAAAATTTAAAAATAAGATTAGTAATGAATGGAAATAAATGCAAACTTGACTAATATTCATGGACTTCATATGTCAAAGTATATACAGCCTGAAAGAGAAGCTTCATCTTTCCTTTTCAAATCATTTAATCACTTTTTTTTTCTTGTCAAATAATTGAGAGCTAATAAATTAAAAAAAATTAAGAACAATTTTTATATCTTTATAATTAAATTTTTTAATAAAAAATTAATACATATATGATTTATACAACTTATCTCTCTCAAATATTAGTTTTTTTTAAAAAAACTCAAATATTTTATTTTAATTAAAAAGTTTGATAATAAAAATATAAAAAATTGTAAAAAGTCTAGTTGATAAATTAACCAATTATACGAGTTACATTTAATTTTGAGGAATTGTACCTGAAGCACAATATTCACCAATTTTTGGTTCAATTATTGGGTTAGAGAATCCTATTTATTATTATACCTGGCTCTCCTTTTTCTTACAGTCTTTATACTTCCTTGTAGTTTGGAACACAAATTTTGGGACCAAGATGCTGTGCATATAATATACCTTGGTAACAAACAAGAAACAAAAAAACAAACGAACACACAAATATAATTCCCTCAACTCAAGTCTTTAAGTCCAAAATGACACTACCTCTTGTTTATTTTTATAGGTTCTACAAGCCAAACAGTACCTACACTCATTTAATTTTTCAGTATTTGGATAACTGTTGAACCAACAACTTGTTTCCTAAAATTTTCAAAGCCCTTTCAAAAGGTATCTAACTTGTTGTGTTGCCTTTAAATTCTTCCTTTTTCTCTTGCATTAAGTGCACTTAGCCATTTTGGTTTCTTAATACCACCATGCTTGCAATTCTTTAAGGATAGGTAGTTAGTTTTGTCAAATACTTTTACATATATATATATATATTTGATTGGTTTGGTTTATTAATTTAATTTATCTTTTACAAATTAAGTCTAGTTAGTTAAAACTTTTGCAAAGATAGATAATCTCTGTATATAGAAAGTTTTACTTCTTTAATTAATGTTCAACTTATTTTTTACTACTAGACAACTTTAAGATTCTCATTTTATTATTAATTTTTTTATTAACCTCAATTTAATGAAAATAACAAAATTTTAATATATTTTTTAAAATAATTTTTAGAAACTACATATATAGTGTATAGCCAACTTTAAATTGAGTACTGCCGGTGATGGAATCTATTAATAGAAAATTTTTAAAAAATTGTTATAACTAGTTCATTGTACCAAGAATATGATGAACATACTTGGACCCTTCAAAGAATTTTCTTTTTATGTTATATTTCAATTTATGGAAGAATACAATAATAAATACTTGAAAAGTTTCAAACTTTCAATTAAACTTGTTTTTAAAAAATGCAGATTTAAAATTGTTGATAAAGTTTGTCCACAAAATATAGCGATGAAAAAAGGCATCGGAACCAGGTGGCCCCACTGGCATATGCAGCATGTGTATGTGAATGTGAGCCATGTTTTGTGTTAAAGTGAATCTACGTGTCTCAGTTTTGGTATATTTGTTATTCTACGTTTTAGCAGTAATTAATTAAATGCTCACATAATTGATAGTTGAAATTATAAATATATATATATATATTTGTATGTGTTTGGTTCATTAAAAATAATAATATCTTTGAAAAAATATTGATTTATTAATATTTCTATCTGTTGCATGAGTTGTCTTTCTCCCTTGTTACCAGAACCCACGTTAACTGGTGAATTGAACAGAATGTCGCATTCAAGCAGTTTGATATATAGAAGCTGCATGATATATATTTATATATTTATAAATATGATAATATATATATCATATTGGTAAGACAATGGTCTTGATTTTATTGGTTGTGATGTGTTTGTTATTCAAATAGGTTTAAAATAGTATTGTGATATATACATATATGAAGCTCACAACTCGAGAAACATTGTATATACATTAACAAATTTTGTAACAATCTCTAGCACAAGGCCAGATCACATTAGGACACACAATTGGGTCAAGTTGAATAGGACATGCCAACAAGCTCATATATATATAATTTATTTTTATTACATATACTGTATATATATGCACCACAAAGCTTATAAAAGAACCAAGAAAAACAAAATAATTAATTAAAAACAAGCGTATATAATATCATATGTTAACTCATTGTACAATAAATCAATAAAAATAGGATCCACTCATGATATACTTGTTTTGTGAGTTACTAGCTATTAATTTCTTACTTCAATTAAAAGACTGTTTCAAGTGACAATATATATATATATATATATATATATATATTGGTTGAAAAATTTATGTATTTCACTTTTATCTCTCTTCTCTTTACAAAATTAAGAGTTTGAATTTTTAGAAGTTCGAACTCTTCATTATAATATGTTTCTTCAAAATTTGTTGAATGAACCGTTAGGAGTAAAAGGTGAGGTTTACATATATTTGTGGGCCCAGGTGAGCATGCATATAGTCAGAAAATAATGGAGAACTTCTAGATAAATGAGAGGGCCGGACATGTACAAGTGTGGGGCATTCATGTGAAAATCATGGTTAATTTGAAATTGAACAGGAAGGCCTACCACTTGGACCAGTATAGCTCTCAAAAGAAGACTGTACTGTGCCAACACATGTAAAACCATATATATATAGGAGAGACTATATATAAATATATGTATTTAAAAAAGACTAGAGGGGTAAGTAACACTTTAGGTGTAAATCAAGATATTTATATATATATATATATATATATATATATACCCAAAGCATGAAATATTCAATTCCCACATGGGAAACAATTTAGCTGAACTGTAGTATTCTTGTGATATTATGTTGGTGTGGATGGATGCCATAATCATATTGATTGATTATTGTGGATCTATACATATATATTCCTTTTTCTTTTTCTCTTTTTTCTTTCCTTCTTTTTCTCTAATTTTCTTTATACAAGTCCCATTTCTTTTTTGGAGAGAATCATAAAAGCCAAACACACCTCTCTATTTTTATGCTCCTTCCCACTCATTCTTTCTGTAGCACTCACTCATATCATATCATATCATATATCCTCCCTCTTCAATTCATTCCCTCTCACTACTCATCAAATAAACGTATCAACATGGAAAGCGATGCCCAAGATAACTTTGGCTCTTCTTCTTCTTCTTCTTCTTCTTCTTCTTCATCATCATCATCATCATTAATAACTTCTTCTTCTTCTTCTTCCTCTTCTTCTTCAGACTCAATTTCATCAATTCCCAAGGAAGACACAAAAAGTAGTACTGTGTCTGATCAAAATCACAATTCGTGTAAGAAGAGGCAGAAAAGTGATCATCATGAGAACGATGATAATAGTAATAGTAATAATAATAAGCATCCAACATACAGAGGTGTGAGAATGAGGAACTGGGGGAAATGGGTGTCTGAGATTCGCGAGCCCAGGAAGAAGTCAAGAATATGGCTCGGAACATATCCAACTGCAGAAATGGCAGCTCGAGCCCACGACGTAGCCGCTTTAGCCATTAAAGGTCATTCGGCTTATCTCAATTTCCCCGACTTGGCTCCCGCCCTCCCCCGCCCCTCTTCCACGGCTCCTAAGGACATCCAAGCCGCCGCTGCCAAGGCTGCAGCCACTGTCTTTGAGCCTGACGTCGTGGCTTATAATAAGCATTGTGATCAAGCTGAAATTACACAGGTCGAGCCGAGCCTAGTCGAGCGAGCTTCGTCTTCCACCACGACGACTCTAGAATCTTCTATCATTTCTTCTGATTCTAATGAAGATGAGGCTTTGTTTGACCTACCAGATCTTTTCACTGATGGGAACAATGGACTTTCTTCTTCTTCTTCTTCTTCATCTTCATGGCATTTGTGTGCAGTTTATAGTGGTTTCAGGCTTGAGGAGCCGTTTATGTGGGAGAATTTCTAAAAATTGTTTTTTCATTTTGTAAAAATAAATAAAATAAATGAAAAAAAAAAGGTCACATTTCAGAGTTTATATATATATATATATATATATGTATGTATAAATGTATGTATGGTACGATCTTCCTTTCCTTTTTGTTTTTTGTTTACAGTTTGGTTTTACAGAGATATAAAAGGATGAAAATGGAGAGCACACAGATAAAAATGAGTTAATCATAGATGATAGGACATAAAGGTCTCTTCTTTATTCACGTTCAAAGTATAGTACTTAGGCACTGACATTGAACAAACTAATCATGAAGCTTTAAGAGTAAGTTATTGATAAAGAGTTTTAAATACTTTCCAGAGAGATCTCCAAAATACAATCCTATGGCCATACTCAAAGAATTTAGCTTAATTGGTAAGAAAGATAGTATTTTATTGCAGCAATTGGGTTTGAGTCTTTTTGAGAAACACCCTGAAACTCCAATTCTAAATACATTTTTTCATATATAAGATTTTACTGGATCTGGGAGAGTTGGAGTATAGTCCAACCTTCTTTTGTTTTGAAAAGAAAAAGAAAAGCAATATAATTTTGCATAATTACAGGAAAAGATAAAGTTTTATAAGATAGCATTAATTCTTCCTTCGATGATTTAAATTCCAAGATGTTGATGAAGGTTTGATGCAGTTGACTGTAAAGCTAGCCAACCTGAACTTTTATTTTTATTTTTCCTGTTTTTTGTTGGAAAGATACCCATATGCTTCTAATATAGTAATCATGTATTTAATTGGGTATTAATTAATCAAACTATCAACAACATGATGTGGTGAATATATAATATGTAAATAAAAATACTTAATTAGGAGGGGATTCACAGGGAATAATTAATTAATTAATATTAATTTTTCTTTTTCTCAGCATCATCAACTTTCGTGTCATGATTAGGCATAAGAAAATTGGTCTGATTCCCAGCCTCCATGGACACACATGCAGGTACCCAAAGAAGGTGACAACATCATTATCATCGTCTTTGAAGAGAATTTGTGTGTGTGTATAGTGAAAGGTGTAAATTATATAGCACCAAGGGGCCGCCCAGTTTAATTTCCAGTAAGAATTATTCAAACCCACTAAATTCGAAGTGCTAAATGACCTCACTCTTGCACAGGCAAGAGACAAGAAATAAATATATATATATATATGCATATATATAAAACATGTATGTCTTTTTCCAGAGTACTTAATTAACATGTTTATTCCCTTGTATTTGTTACAAAATAAATACAACACCTGAAAAATAAAAAGTGAAACGGGTACATATAGGTTGGTGATAGATACATGTATTACCAATTTTTTTAATCATAGAATAACAAATTAATATTTTATAATTCAATAATAAATAATTTATTATTCTAAATTATTTTTCAAAGATCTCATCATATAGATCTACATATTTTTAGGAATTAATTGATTTGAGTCTAATAAAAAAAAATTTCTCATAATATAATGAATCAAAATTTATATTTTTAGTAAAATACTGACTTATAATGAACAGAATTAATTAAAAAAACTATTCTTTGGAACTAATTAATAAATAATTGGCCACGTTTTATAATGCCATTGGCAAATTATATATAATTAAGTCACCATCGGCTTGGGATTCAATTCAAAGTTGAATAATTATTTCCGCCTTCTTTCCTCCATCAATTTTGCAGAAACTAACAAACAAGCTAAATGAAGGTGACCCACAAATTATATACCTTGTTTTCAAGTAATGTATGAACATAAATTAATTACAAGGAGAATTTAATATTGCTCTCAAATTAGTACGAGACTTGTAAAAGAATATATATGCGACAAAAACTAAAGACAAACTAATCGCCACTATTTAACATCTTTGTGGGTTCAAGATAAGATTCTTAGAAAAATTTAACTTAATTTGGTTTATAAAAAAATAAGTTGATTTGATTAATTATATAAATAATTAAGTAAAAAAGTAAAAATATAATTGATATATTTATAATTAAATATATATTTTAAGAGTCAAATAATTATTGGTAAAATTGAATTTGCCAATAATTGATATATTCATAACTATGAAGATATAAATATTAATTAACCACCATGACAATGACATATATTGTTGATTACGTGCTGAAATCTACAAATTATGGAAGATCCTGGGGTTTAGTACAAAATGGCAGTGACAAATGAGGCTTCGAGTTATGGTTCTAATTTGTGATTTTTAGTAATTGATCACAATGATAATCTAAAAAATCTTCATCGTTGGTGAATTTGTTACCTAAATCTCAAACATGAGTCAATTCACATCATGTTTGATATACATATATGTTTATATAGGATATAAAAGAGTTAGACACGTAAAAGAAAATTCATTTACATATTTATACGGCATATTGTTAATTTAGTAATGCATGGGAAATAATTTACAATTTTTGTTCCACCTTTTCTAGTTTCTTTTTTTTTTTTCTCTTCTTTATTCGCATCACACTTTTACAAATGTAATATTGCGATTCGCTTAGATACCTTTCTTATCGTTTCTTTGACATTGGGTAAAATATGTTGCTTTTAATTAATTTTAAGAGTGTATAGTTATCTTTAGTGGAGTCCAGCATGTCATGTATAACAAAGCAAAATCTTATATATATATATATATATATATATATATATATATGTATATATTTTTTCTTTTAATCTTTGACCAATTTTAAAAGTAAATTAGTTAAAATGTGGACCTACATATCACCCTATCCCACTTGCGTGCTGTGATTTAAGAAAAAAAAAAATGTGTGCTTTTGAAGAACATTCAAGAAAGAAAAATAAAAAATGTTCAATAACAATGTAAGCATTATCTCTCTCATAATCAAATAGAGATTTGATAACTTGCAGCCTAGCTAGCATTCTTAGTCTTATCCAAATTAATGACTCACAACTGAATAAATTAATATCCCAATGAGGACAAGTAACTAGTTATTTAATGGAAAAAAATGTAAATTTTCATTAACAGTTAAGCTTGAGACAACAAGCAGTCTAGAATATATATATATATATATATATATATATATATATATATATATATATATTTGTAAGTGCAGAAACAAATAATAATAGTAAAAATAATTATATACATTAAATAGCGGGAACTTCATATAAAATATTATCTAAACTCGATATATACAAAAAGATCATATTTTCAACCATTATGCTTCTTAAAATTTAACTTATATATAGCTTCTTATAATTAAAAAAGGTCTCAATCTTTAAAATTTAAAAAATAATAAATTTTTTTATATTTAAAGAGTGATAGATAAAAAAAATATTTAGTCCTTAATTTATTTAAAGTGAATCCTTAGATCATTTATTTATTTTTCTTTTTATATTTATTTAACTTTAAATAAATATATTATTTTTTTAATTTAAAAAATATAAAATCAATTAAAAACTAGATTGATTGACTCACAATCTATTAGTTTAATTATAATTGAATTATATTTAAATTAATATTGATATTAATAATTATTATATATAAAAAAATATATAATTGTCACATTAAATAAATAAAAATAATAATTTAATATATATTTAATATATATTATTTCACTGAATTTTTTATTATTTATTAAATACCTATTTTCACTTTTAAAAATACACAATAAATTTTTAATTAATTCTTTATTTCACTTTTTTCACTCTTATTAATTTTTTTTCTTTTCCCTTACTCCCGTTATTTTTTTTTTTTTTGAACTTTTTCAAGACATTCAACTCTTTCTCTCCGTTTTTCTTTTTTAATTTTTATTTCATTCTCTCTCTCGATTTTTACCCATTTTTTATTTGTTCAGATATTTTTTTACTGATTTTATAATTGGCCAATTTTGTTATTATTTCAGATTAAATAAATGACCAATTAGACAATTTTTCAATCAAAGACCAATCAAATTTTTAAATCATTGCTTATAAGAGAGTGATATCACTAGCTACTACCTCAAATACCAATTTATTGATATTTATATTTATTTTTTATGAAACAATCGTACATGATGACAATCTAATAAGTTATATATATATATATATATAGATATGCTATAGTATACTTCTTTTCATAGAAAATGAAAAAAAAAATCCCACTTTTGTTAAAAAAAAAATGATCAGCAAGCACTAATAACTAAAAAAATTAAATTATTTGATTCACGTTCATAATTCTTGGTTATTTTAGTTTATTTTTAATGTTTTGATCTTTGTTTTCTCACCCTCACCACAAATTTTAATTTTATCCAATCCAAAAGGTATTGATGTTTCCCTTCACATTCTATCTTAGCTAACAGCAGTTAATGGGACAGCTGGCATGCATGAACGCATCCAGATATCCGACAAGGTGCAAGAATAATGCCTCACAATGTTATGTGCAGAAAGTCATATCAAGCATAACACAACATTCCCAATTTCATCTTAATTATATCAATAACCAAAAATTTATGTTGCCTTATATATTTATTAATTACCTTCCTTTATTTTTGTTTCTAAAGGATACTCTGATTTGAGGTTTATTCTTTATTACTTTCGTTAATATTCTGCTTTCATAAATTTCTTTCCAAGTGGTGGGGTGGGAGAGAGAAAGAAAGGGAGAGAGACAGAGGGGGGAGATTTCTTTTATATATATAAGGATTAATGAACAAATTAATTATCATATTCACATCAAATTATTATTATCATTAATTAATTTAGTTTTTAAAAATTATTTATCATCAATTTAGTTCTAATATATCATTAATTTAGTCTTAACTTTAAATTTTATTATTACCAATTTATTCATAACTAATTTAGAATACGACAAGAGTTTGATTTAGTAAAAGTGATTCCTCGTAACAAAGTAAATTAAAATTTAAAATATTTTTGAAAGAGATAGTTACATATAGTATTTGACAAAATTTAAAAAAAAAAATTAGCAGAGAATTTCTGTAAAAAAAAAAAATTGTAAGATTAAGATTAAAGTTATATATATATATATATGTATGTATTTCTTGATATATTAAGACTGAATTATTTTTTGATAAAATAAATTATATTCTCCAAATGTAAAAGTTTATACTTAACTATTTAGAAAAGAAAATGACTTATTGCATGATATATGATTAATTCATGATCACTAGGTACAATGTGATTTCCAAAAATGGAGTGAAGTATTAATTTGAGCACAAAACATAATGATTATATTCAACAACGGAATTATTAATGGAGATTAATGTTTAATAAAGTTTTTGATTACCCGGTCCTATATATTTCCATGTTTAATTTGAACAATGACTTTCATGGGACAAAAGAAGAGCAGGATTCAGTTTCATTTTGTGCTTTCAAGATGTTAAAGAAAATGCATGTATCCAATGCTTTTGTCTAAAATCATTTGACACTTTTTATGCTTTTGATGCATATATGTTTCCTCCTTTGTCAGTGTAGAGAAAGAAAGAGAGAATTGAGTCAAGTCAAGACTCGAATAATAAATTGATTAAGGAAACATAATGCTATTTACCACAATCGAAAACCACCTTTTCTTCTTGGTTTTTCCTGGAAAACAAACACATCTCAAAACAATTTTCAGAGACTTCACTATGGGAACCCACATGCAGATATAGCAGAAGCAAACTATATGAAACGGTTCAAATTAATATACACACACACACACACACACACAAATTTGGCAAGTACGGACTGTTTGAATGCAGATTTTAATGGTTTTTATAAAGAGAAAAATAAAAAACTTTGTTTGAATAACTTTTTGACAGAAAATAAAAAATAAAATATGTATTTTAAGAACAAAAATCACGGAATAATTAAAAGATATTTTAAAATTTAATTTTTTAAAATAAAAGAAGCATAAAAAATAATTTTTTTATTAATAGCATATAACACATACATATATATATATATATATATAAAAAATAATAGTATAAATTTTTAAAATTAATTTTATAAAATAATTTTACAAAATAAAGCAAGCGTTCGAACAATAATCTTTGCCTTTTCTGGTGTGAAGTGGATAATGGTTAAAACATGGGCTTTGCTTTTGGGTAATAAAGAGGTCATAGAGGTGATAATCAAAGTGGTTTGGGCTTTGAGTCCCCACTACTAAAAATTATAAGAGGCCCATTGGACATAATCACAATACCAGTTGAGCATTGTTTGCATTACTCCAAATTGGAGAAACAATTAATTAATATGTCAACAAATTCATCCTTCAAACCTGCTTGCTCGCATGGTGTCCTATATATGGTTGGTGAAGATGGGCTTGAGCTATCATATCAACAACAAAATAAAATATTATACTCTAAGAAAGACAACAAACAAAGCATCTGCGAGAAAAACCATGATAACTTTAGGAGGAGAAGCCTCCAATGAGACAATCTTATTTAATGCAAATAATATGTGCATGAGACGTTACCAAATTTAAATCTTAATTTGTTAAGTTTTTTAAAACAAATTTATTCAGAATAAGTTTTAACTTTTTCTTTTCCTCGTACTCCTAATTATATTTCTTTTATAATAACAATAAAAACAATCACAAGTATTATTGTTATTATTGCTGCTGCTTATTATTAGTATTACAAATAATTCAAATATAATTACTTTGTTTACAATAAAACAAAAGCAATATATAAATTTTTTTATTTTTATTTTTTACAAGTATTTTTTATTAAAAGTAATTAATCTTATTTAAAATGTTATCAAGTATAACATATAAATATATTTTTTAATAATATTTAAATTTTAATTCATCGTACTGTAAAAAATTAATTCTTTTTCATCTAATCCTCTTTAATTACTTGTTAAAGTATTTGTCGTTTAAGAATGCACCATGCAAAATAAAGTGGACCACTAACCGTCTAACCAATAAAAGTTGAAAAATATGGCTGGTTACAATAATGGTCAACCTAAAGTTAGATTACAAGCTACGATATTAAGGGTTTAAGTAAGTATAAATGGCTTGTCCAAGGGAAGAAAAATCTAGGATTGTTGAGAAAATTAGGAGTAGTTGAGCAATGGCCAGTTTTAGAGGATGAAATCAGCAGATTCCTCTATAGACGGCCAAAGCAGTGAATGTAGGCCCTTCCATTCTTGTCATTATGTAAGCAGAATCATACCAACTACTAGTTTTGGAATCAAACTTCTGCTCTGCACATTATTATTTTTACATATTTAAGTGGCCTTATAATTATGATATTTCAAAGTCAATCATACTTTTTGGCCATTGTTTTCTTCACAAATTACTATCAATGCCATCCCTCTCTCCTTCCTATGCCTTGATGTTGTCTACACAAACATGGATATTGTCATTTTCCTATGCCACCACATTCCCCTTTTTCACCACCAACAAAAAATATAGTTAATTTCTAATTATTGTTATTTAATTTCTTAGCGAATGTTGTTTATTTTGTCCCATTTTTTTTTATAACAAGAGAAAATTACACTTTTATTTTTTTATTTTAAAAATTTACACTTTCTTTTTTAATTTTAAAAAATTGATAATTTCATTCATTTTGACTAAAAATTACTTTCAATATTTTTTTTTAGGAAGGTATATTTATAATTTACTAAATGCTTTGCCTAATTAACTATTGATGACTGATAATATGACAATGAATGAGTTATCTATAATTTAATATATATATATTGATATTAATACTACAGAAGACTCAATTTTTAAAACATACATATATTTGAGTAAATCATATTTATTTTTCTTAAAATTTAATTAAATTATACTTAATATCTCTCTTATTTCAAAAGCAATCATCTTTAATTTCTTAGTGGCCTTATAATTATAATTAAATTATGAAAAAAAAACTTAACTACTATTTTTATATCTTTGTTATTAAATTTTTTAATTAAAAATTGGCATATGTATGATTTATACAACTCATTTTTTTTATGATTGATTCTTTTTTAAATTTTCTAATTTTTTATTTTGATTGAAGAATTTTATAACAAAAAGATAAAAAAATTACAAATAAGTTTAGTCTTTAAATTATACTTGATGTTGTCTACACAAACTTGGATACTTTCATTTTTCTATGCCACGACATTTCCATTTTCCACCACCAACAATAATTATAGTTAATTACTAAATTTTTTTATTTAATTTCTTAGTAAATGTTCTTTGGTTTGTCTGATATTTTTTGGTATTTCAAGAAAAGCTGAGTAAACAACAAGATTTTGGTTTAGTAAAAATGATTAGTTTCTTATAACGTAATAAACTAAGATTCAAATGCTTATTAAAATATGTGTTTACATTTAATATCTGACAATGCCTCAAACAGAATTATCTCTAATAAAAAAAAATACCTATTAAAAATAAAATAAATAAATTACAATTTCATTTTTTTATTTTAAAAGTTACATTCTATTTTTAAAAAAATTAGAAACTTATAATTTTGCTCATTTTGACTAAAAATTAATTAAATGAGAAGTTCAAAATTTTAATTTCACTCATTTAATAATTTTAACATTTTTCAAAGAAGGTAGGTATAGTTTACTCTTTTAAATTTTAATTTAATCCAAAATAATTTAATGAGAGGTCCAAAATTTAAGTGGTGGTGAGTTAGAACCCGATAATTATTCTATGCTTTTACCCCCCCCCCCCTTTTTTGGCATTTTTATTTTTACATATATAAGACAACAATGCTACATGATATGGAGACAAGGCCTAATGGAAACCATCATAAATTTCTAGACTAGTAGGAATGGCTTGTCTAGGAAAGGTCGACAAAAAATTAGACAATGCATATTTACAATTTACTAAATGCTTTGCCTAATTAACTATTGATGATTGATATTATATATGACAAGGAATGGGTTCTCAATAATTTAAACAAGATCTTAAATATGTCGAGAGAGAGAGAGAGAGATATTGATATTAATACTATAGAAGTCTCAAATTTTAAAATATACATATATTGGAGTAAATTATATTTATTTTTTTAAAAATTTAATTAAATTATACTTAATATCTCTCTTATTTCAAAAATTACCCTTTACTCTCTTGACATTTAATATAGTAATTAAAACTGAACTACACGTTGAATCAGTGAGATGATCAAGTTATAAGTTTAATCATCGGAATACTTATAAAATCAATTGAATTGGTTAATCTTAATAAAAAATTAATATATAATATTTAATGATATATTTAAAAAAAATATTTCATATATTTTTTATTTCTGTTGTAATTAAGAAAATTATCATAATAATAATTCATTTAAAATATTTTATACCAAATTTGAAAAATACTTAACTAATATACCTTTTTTTAATAATAAATAGATAAGAAAGGAAAAAAGAAATCTTATTTAATAACAACTTTAACTTCAAGAGTGTCCCAAAAACACAACTTCATAGGGTTTGGATTCTTTCAATTTCTTAAGAAATTAACAGTGTTAATTTATGAAAAAAATGACTAAAAAATACAAATGGATTATAATCCATTTTTTTTTCTTTTTTTTTTTTATTGCACCATGTACAATATTGCAGAGCATCCAAATTGACCTTTAAGAATCAAGACCTTGAATCAATTTGATTCATTTAATAATTCTCTTTCTTCAAATTAAAGTGATCAAGGATGGCCCAGTGCCACAAGAAGCATTTGGCAATAATGTGAAGAAAAATAAAGGGAGGGCTAATTAACAACAACTTTCATCACTATATTTTTCCAATGAACTAATTCACCTTCATTCAAAGTGGAATCAATCTTCTTCATCTCTTCAATTAATGGTCCTATCATGGAGATGATGACCAGTTCAGTGTCCTATTATAATTTTCTTAGGTCACAGACTCACAGTGTCATCTTCTTCATAGTAATTAATTTTTCAAGCCATGCATTTCCTAATTGCTTGAAATTAATTATTAATATTTGGATCACTCTTTGAAACACAACTAGTTGGATCATTCTCTTGAAGCAATTAACTCCAACTATAAAATGATAATGGGTCATTTACGCAGTTGAACATTTTATGTGTTGACAATTTTAAGAATATAAATACATAAAGCTGAAAAAAGTGGAGATAAAATATATTATAATTAATCATTGAGTTATTATAATGCAAGTTGCAACTTTTCTTCTCACCCATCATAATTAGCAGCGTCTCATTGTGTGGCTACTATATGATGAATGGTTCCCCTCAAACTACATAAATATTATACTAGAATTAAAACAATAATAGAAAGTAAATATGATGTCACGAACTTGAGTCTAACATCATAAATTCCTAAATATAAAATAATATTTTATCAATTTCATTAAAATTTTATTATCAATTAATCATATTTATAAAATTAATTTGACTTACACGAAATTATAAATATGATTATAATAATAAAATTTAATTGAAAAAATAATTAAATTTGATTTTATAACAGCATTGCTCTAAAAAAATTCATCTTTAATTCGGCCATGATATGAGAGCTTGGTTCAATTTATGGGTGTACCAAAACTACAAAAGTACAAAAGCACAGGCAATGAAAATTGAAGCACTTTGTGTCTGCCAATAACAGTGCAAGTATTTTCATGTCCACCACATTTTTAAATGTTGCCATACCCCACTTGAACATTGAAAGAGCACAAACCATGCAATAGAAACTACTAAGTCTACAACCTCTACAATGGCAAATCTATAATTAAACCAAATACAAAGTCCATTTACATATGCCAACTATTCCATACCCACATATTTATAGAGACCTGCACGTTGCCACCCCTCTCAAGACACACAAACCCTCACTCATTTCCAAAAATGCAAGCCAAACCATTCACACACTTCCCTGCTCCTCCTCCTCCTCCTCCTCCTCCTTCCTCCACTAAGTCATCCCCAGTGCACCAAGTTCCATTGTCTCCGGCCACCACCGTACCTCGAGCGATATCAATCTCCACTCCTGATACTCGCGTGTCAATCCCAGTCCCAATTCCTATCCCTGCTCCTCCAACTATAGAGCTTGATGACTCCATAGCTGCTTTTTGGGACTACCAATTTTTATTTGTTTCACAACGTCAAGAGACAACTCAACCCGTAACTCTACGTATTGTAGAAGGGGCAATACCACTGAACTTCCCTTCTGGGACGTATTACTTGACAGGGCCGGGGCTTTTCACCGACGATCATGGCTCCACGGTGCACCCACTAGACGGTCATGGATATTTGAGAGCTTTTACTATTGATAATGTCAGTAAAAAGGTCAAATACATGGCCAAGTATATAAAGACTGAGGCTCAAGTGGAAGAGCATGATCCCAAGACCAACACGTGGCGGTTCACACACAGAGGTCCATTCTCTGTGTTGAAAGGGGGGAGGAAGGTTGGGAACACCAAGGTTATGAAGAATGTGGCTAATACTAGTGTACTAAGGTGGGGACAGAAGCTATTGTGTTTGTGGGAAGGTGGGGACCCCTATGAGATTGAATCTGGCACCTTGGATACTGTCGGTCGCTTCGACATGATTCACAGATGTGATTCCAAGAAGCACAAGAGCTACCATGGTAGTGATGCATGGGAATTTGCCGCCGGTGTGTTGAAGCCTCTTTTGTACGGTACGTATATTATTTATAATTATGTAGGTAACTAAGCTAAAGTGACCTTTTTTTTATTATTTTTTAAAAAATACTGAATCACCGTCCCAATAAGTAGAATTCTGTTTTATATAAAAAATTGTCAAATTTGTTCAAATGGCTTAACTAAAGTGACACTTTCGAATCTCATGTAGATCTAAATTTAAAATAAAATAAATTTTAAAAGTTGTTCAAATCTCAATATTAAATAATATTTACTGTTAGTTTGAGTTTTGAAAAAAAAATTATTCTCTCGTAACATGATGAATTAAGATTTAAATTTTTATTAAAAAAAATATTTATATTTAATATTTAATATTATCTCGATTAAGATTATCTTTAATAAAAAATATTAACAAAAATATTTAAAAAAATATTTACTGTTATATATATTTAGTAGCTAATTAATATTATAGTTAATTGAATTTGAGCACTCATATATTTAAGTATAATAGACTTTTTAAATAAATTAAATATAAAATTTGCTACAGTTATAGGAGCATATATAGAAACTAGACACTACTTTCTATATATAGAACAATTTAAACTTTAAATCACATTAAACATAAAAAACTTGACATGCATACTGCACACAAATTGATTTATTTTTGTAAAGTGTCAATTTGATTTTGAAGGGGGATTGTATAATGTTTCTCCCACTTCGATGAGTTATATTGTATTTACAAGATTTGTATGAGAAGGGAGATTAATTGGTGGCCTAGTGGTTCGTGATCATGATCTTAAATGACAAGCAAATTAATATATATTTGCCAAAAAAGAATTATGAAAATTTTGAGTGGGATTTGGTTGTTGGTTTGGAGATGTAGTACAAAACCCATAAGTGCTTCCAATATCTCCCTACAAAAATCCCTAAATAAATAAATAAATATAAGAAAATCCTTTAGTGCATCTTTTCTGTTCTAAATGGGTTATTTAAAAAACATTTTGTAAGCAAAATATAGTGGGACAAGCCATTGTCTCCTAGTTTTTGTTTTTGACCATATTCTCAACATCCAAGAGCATCTATATATATATATATATATATATATATATATATATATATACTATCCATATATATTGGTATTAAATATTAATTATATATACTATAATATTGAAGCATTGTACTATTTACATAGCTAGCACACCATAATTTTATTTTCCTATTGTTTTCTTGGGTTTATATATAATTTTTTTTAGGAGTTTACACATATTGACTATTTAACTCTATATTTTCCAATGGACAGGAGTGTTCAAGATGCCCCCAAGGAGACTTTTGTCTCATTATAAGGTTGATGCTAGCAGGAACAGGCTACTTACTGTGTCCTGCAATGCAGAGGATATGTTGCTCCCACGTAGCAATTTTACATTTTGTGGTAAGTGAAAAAAGGAAAATCAATCAATTTAAGAAAAAAATAAATTAAGATTAAATCAGTCAAATTAATTAAACTCATAGTAAAAATTGAAAAAAAATAAAAATCTAAGTCTATTTTCTTTCACTATGCTTTAGGATATTTAGTTTTTTGTTTTTTGTTAAAAAAAATTAAGCATAATTTTTATATTTTTGTCATCAAATTTCTTAATTAGAGATTGACATATTTATGTTTTATACAATTAATTTTTTTAATTAATTTTTTTAAAAAAAATTTACATATTTTATTTTGATTGAAGATCCAAATAACAAAAATCATTCTTTTTTAAATAAATAAGGAAAGGTTTCATGTTAGTCGTCGGTTTGGTTTTGCAGAATATGATTCCAATTTCAAGTTAGTAGAGAAGCAAGAGTTCAGAATTCCTGACCACTTGATGATCCACGATTGGGCTTTCACGGATACGCATTATATAATATTTGCCAATCGCATCAAACTTGATGTATTGGGTAAGGATCCATATTGTTCTGTTTTATAAATTGTATTTTTATTTATTTTTAACAAAAATAATACTAAATGTCATGTAACATTCTTCTATAGCCAGAAAATATAGCATATACAATACAAGTAATGTAAAATTGTGGTGCAGGATCAATGGGAGCAGTGTGTGGAATATCTCCAATGATATCAGCACTAACAGTGAACCCAAGTAAGCCCACATCGCCTATATATTTGCTTCCTCGGTTCTTAAATAAATCAGAATCCAAGATCAAAAACAGAGATTGGAGAGTGCCTATTGAGGCTCCGTCACAATTGTGGTTACTTCATGTTGGCAATGCCTTTGAAATTAGCAATACTGCTGAGGGTAGTTTGGATATTCAAATACAAGCGGCTGCGTGCTCTTATCAATGGTTTAATTTCAGGAATCTATTTGGTATGTCCTTAACTTTTAGTTGCCATAAAATATTTAATTATTCTTGTAATCATAGTTTAATTTATTTTTTAATTAGAGATCTATATAGTTTAAAAATTTGTAATTAAATTTTTTTAATTTAACAAATTTTTAAATTAATCCCTGTTATTAAATTTGCATTAAAATTATATTAATATTATTAATATATAATATTTTAATACTTTAAATATGTATGATTTATATCAACAAATAAGAAAAAAATATAATAATATAAAAATAACTTATATATATGAAAAAAATATAATTTATGTTAAGTATAATATAAGTAGATTACTTAAATTAATTACATTTATAATCTTAAAATGATATATAATTAACATTTCATCAAAATTTAACAAAAGTTTGACAAAAATTTAAGTTTAGGGACTAATTTAAAAAAATTTTAAACTATAGAGGTTCAATTATAAATTTTAAATTATATGGACCTAATTAAAAAATTGAGTAAGACTATAAGAATCACATAAATAATTTAACTAAAAGAAAAAAAAAAAACAAGTTATTTTATGCAACTACTTTATTCTTTATTTTGTTAATATAACTAACAAATTAAGCTCTTCTGGATGTTAGGATACAACTGGCAACACCAGAAGCTAGACCCTTCAATTATGAATATAAAAGAGGGAGAAAATGAGTTATTACCTCATCTTGTTCAGGTACCAGCAATTTCTTAATTAATATGTTTATAGTAATAAATTGTAAGTTTTTTGATGATGAAATGAAAATTATATATATATATATATATTACAGGTATCAATAAAACTAGACGGTGATAACAAGTGGGAAGAATGTAGTGTAAAGGGTATGAAAAAGTGGAAGAAGTCGTCGGATTTTCCAGTGATAAATCCTGCATTTTCTGGGAAGAAAAACAGATATATTTATGCAGCAACTAGCTTAGGATCTCGCAAAACATTGCCACATTTTCCATTTGATTCAGTGGTGAAAATAGATTTATCAAATGACTCTGTACAAACTTGGTCTGTTGGAAGTCGCAGATTTATTGGTGAACCTATTTTTGTTCCCAAAGGTGATCATGATGATAATGAAGAAGAAGATGATGGCTACCTGCTTGTTGTGGAGGTCAGTAATTAATAAATTGATAATTACTTTGTTTCATTAATGTTTTCTTATTCTGAAGTAGATTAATTAAAAGTTTTAAAAAAATTTAGTTAAAATTATAAATACTTCATTCTTCTTAAATAATATTTAAAATTTAAGTTTTGTATACAAAATACTCTTTTTAAAAATTATTTATAATCAGTTTAAGTTAGATTAATTAACTTTTAATAATTTTTTATACTGATAATTTTTAAAAAATGCCAATCAATGCTTATGAACACTAGTTAAAAAAATATTTAATTAGTTGATAAAGTATTTAATAATTTATAATTTGTAAAAACTTAATAAAAAATAATTTCTAATAATATTAAAAAACTCTATACAATGAAATACTTCTTTTAGCCAAAAAAAAAAAAAAGGTTTAAAAAGAGTAGATAGATTCCAAATAATGGTGTTATGAGATCAACATATTAATAATAAGTTAAATTTGTCCATTTGTCTTGGGCATTGATATTATCGATAATCTATTATGCTAAAATTTGTCCTCGTTCTAAAGATGATTCGTTTAGTACTTTGTAAGAGTCGGTAATTAACTATGATTTTATGATTTGAATAAAAACAAATTTGCTAATTATGATTTTGTTTTATTTGTTCTGCAGTATGCAGTTTCAATGCAGAGATGCTATCTTGTTATTTTAAATCCAAAAAATATTGGAACAGGCAATGCCCTTGTCGCCAGACTGGAAATCCCAAGGCATTTGAATTTTCCTCTTGGTTTTCATGGATTTTGGGCAGCTGAAAATAAATTTTGAATTAACTATAATATAGCTAATTAAAATTCTTTTATACTTTTGTAGAATTGTTATTTGTAATTACCTATAATATAATTATATCGTAATTCAAAGTTCAAAAAATAAAATTTGTAGTACTACTGTAAATACTTTTTTTTTTTTTGTCTGAGTAAATTTAAAGCGACAAGAGTGAAAACTGATTCTTTTATGGAGTAATTAAGGACACAAGCCGAAAACAAGAAAGATAAAAACTCAAAAGGAAACAAAATACTAAGGAGTTTTTGATATATTGATAGATTTTTTATTTTTAAGAATTTTCAGAAATATAATTTTTAAGAATTTTACATTATTTTTAGAAATATTATATTTTTACATTTTGTTCAATTTTAATATTTTTTAAAATATTTAACAATTTTACAAATATATTATTGACAATTTTTAAAATATTTTTTATATATAATTACACCATTAATTGATTTATGAAGATTCATTAGTTAAATAAAGTTATATTAATTTTTTTACTAAGTTGAATTTTATTAATTTTTCATGTAAACCGACCCCAATTTAATAGTTAATTATGATTAAGCGTGTTTCAAATGAGTCCAACAAAGCCCAAAAATTGAGGTCATTTGGTTTCGACAAAACCTTCAACTTGATAAATACATAAATACAGAAGTGTACGATAATCAAGAAAAAAAGATAAATACATGAATGTCGCCAGTAGAAGAAAATTTTTTAATAAAAAATTAACATATATATAAATTATATTATTTATCTTTTTTATCATTAATTTTTTAAAAAAATATTTTTTTTATTTTATTTTAATTAAAAATATTTAATAATAAAATATAAAAATTACATAATTTAATCATTTTAATAAATTTCCTTACATAGAAAATAACAATAATACCTCATATCGATGTGCTAGACAAGACTTCCATTATTTTAATATAGGGTTGTATTTCCAGATGCAATAAGTGCATTAATAACATAAATAACATAAAGAAGATGACAATTTTCCAAATGTCCTTCACAATTTAATAATTTATTAATTTAAAAATATTCTTATTGAAATGCAAAATTTTTACTCCCGTAGATATGAATAAAAATTTAAAAAAATATAAGAATATTTTATTCTAGATAATGTAATAATTTTTATAATATTTTTTAAATTCGTATATCAAATGCAAAAATATAACATTCTAAACTTGTTATTCTAAAAAATATTTGTTTAAATCATGTACCAAATACTTTTAAAATACCATTTTTTGTGAGAGATGTATAGTTTCATACACTATTATCCAACTGCGAAAGTTCAATCTCTAAGGTTAGATATATATAATGTAAAGATTAGACCTTGTTTGACAATTGTTATGTTTATCTCTTGATTATAATTATTTTATAAAATTAATTTAAAAAATTTATATTAATATTTTTTTATATATTTATATACATGCTATTAATAAAAAAAACTTATTTTTTGTGTTTTTTTTTGTTTTAAAAAATTGGAATTCAAAACAATTTTTAAAGGTATGTTTGATAAAAAATTTAAAAAAACATTTAAATAACTATTTTTAACAAAAAACAAAAAAATAAAATATGTGTTTTGGTACCATAAAACACAAAAAAAATAAAAAAATATTCTAAACTTTAACTTTTAAAAACATAGAAAATATATAAAACAAGTATTTTTATTAATAACATATAAATAAAAACAGAAAAACAAGACTAATATAACTTCTTAGAACTAATTTTATAAAATAGTTTTAAAAAATAAAAAAATAAAATAACGTTCAAACAAATTTTAATTGTTCTTTGTTTTATATTTTCAAACACATATTTTATTTTTATTTTTTGTTAAAAACAATTATTCTGATAGGTTTTTTTTTATTTTTCTATTTTTAAAAATAAAAAATAATTTTAAAAAATGTAATCAAACATACATTTAGTCTCTCATAACATTAAATAATATAGTTCAAATTTTTATTAAGAAAGGTGTTGAGTAAAAAAAGAAAAAAGAAAAATATATATTACAAATTTTTTATACATTTTTTAGGATTTTAATTTTTAGAGAAAAATCAAGTTAATCCTATTTAATCATCATCTTTTTATATTTTAAATTATCTCAATTTAAAAGATTTTGAAAAACTTCTAGTATAATTACTATTATATTCATTTTGTATTAAAAACATTGTACAAACAATTAATGTACACACGTATTATACAATAATCATTATTTTTAACATGAATTATAGATATTTAGCAAATCTATCCTATCTTATGCGCAAACATAAACATGTAAATATAAGTACACACAAATATATATTTACATGTTCACACATGCATATATTTATACAAACTAACAAAGGTTACGTGCTTTGCATGTGTTAATATTGTATTTAAGATTATTTTTGAATTAAGTAATAAACAATTTTTAACTTGTATAAAATATTTTACAAGGATGAATAGTTTTTATTTTGGTTGTCTAACATTTAAATTTTATGTTTTTTTCTTATTTTAATCTTTGAAATGTTAATGACTTAGAAGATATATATTACCTGTGATTTTGGCCCTATCATATATTATGGTATCTTAGATATTAGGATTATATATCAATATTTAATATGATATATAATAATAAAGTGACATCTAAGATATAACACCTTGATATCATATTACAAGTAAACAAATATTATCTAATAACAACTAAATTATTTTAATATCTTATATTACAAGGTTGAATAAGATAATTACAGTTACTAATTTTATCATTATCTTTTTTATAATATTTAACTTAAAAAATTTTATTTATAAAAATTTAAGCATGTAAAATATAAAAAATAAATTGCATTGTATTACATGATGAAGAAGGAAAAATAAAGTATAAATTAAATTTTAATTTTTTTCAAAACTTCTTTTAATTTTATTTTCATTTCAAAATAGTAAACAATAATATAAATTTTCAAAAATTAAATTATTTAAACTTAAAAGGGTATATTTGAAATTTCAAGAATTAGATAACATTAATTAACTTACACCAAACATTTATATTTTGCATCATCAAAATATAAAATACTACCAATCTATCGTAATAAAAATAAATATCGTAGATATCATATGATATCTTATATTAAAGTATCTCATCTCATATTATGCAAGGTACTATAATATAAAAATTACAGTATATCAAATGCTCCTTTGTATTAAGTTCTCAACAATGCTTTCTACTTTTACAATTTAGAATCTTATTAAACCTTGTTCACTAAATATATAAAAATTTAAAAAAAATAAAATTTTAGATAACTCCTCCTCTCTGGAGAAAACTAAAGACATAGAGGATATTTATTAGGTAAAATTAAAGACAAATATATAAATATATATATATTTGGATTTATATTTTAACAATGGGTGCTAATTTTGTAATAAAAAAATAATAATAATTTAGTTATCGATCAAAATATCTCTAACTTTTACATAAATTATAATTAGAAAATACTACTTAAGGTAAAATTAGATCCTATTGAAAACAAATTTATTCTTGTGTAACGACTATATACAATGATTACCATAAATTTTTATTTCTCTGAAAGGATAAAACTCATTGATGTATATATAAACTTACTGATTTTCTATTTCAAAATAAATAGCTGTATGAAAAAATATGTGTGTAAAATGACAAGATAACATGAATATGATTAAAAGGAGAATTTACACAAACATGATACAACAAAAAAAAGGAAAGAAAAGAAATTTTACAGTGAGTGATTAAAAGAGAAAACAAAAATTATTGCATGTAAATATTTTAAAGCATATATATCAGTATATGTTTTTCACATATAACATTTGTTTGCTTTTTCTCAAAACAATAAATAAATATGAAAGGATATGACTTTTAACATAAAAATTCATATTTTGAAAAGATACAAAATATATATGAAAAGATATGACTTTAAAAAATTACATATGATATAAAAATATGTGACTTTTAAAAAAATTACATGTGAAAGAATATGACTTTAAACACGAAAAATTATATTTTTTGAATGAAAATATATGACTTTTAAAAAAATTAAATATGAAAGTACATGACTCTTTAAACATAAAAAATTATATTTTGAAAGAGTAAAAAATATATATAAAATGATATGACTTTAAGAACATATAATTTTATTTTAAAGATATTTTACATATGAAAATTTATAAACAACTCACTCTTTTAAAATATAACAGATATATAATACATGTACGCATAAAAACACTAAACATGTATGGATGTGCATGCGCACAAATACATAGAGGAACATGTATACATATATACATATAGGTGCATATATATGTGAATGCACATGGTACATACACGCATTTACACATGTATACACATACAATTATGTAAAATTTTGTTTATTTTTGTAAAATTATCAAAATGATAAAGTAATTTTAATATTCGATGTCCTTAATCAATTAAGATGGTAAAATAGCATAGTAATATTTAAGGCTAAAATATATAGGACCTCTTTTTACTTTAATTTTTGTGTATATAATTTTTATGTATTTTTAAATGTGACTCAGAATCTTTTTATATTTTTAAAATATTACATAAAACTTTTTTTATCTAATTTTTTATCTAAAAACTAATGATAATGAACACATTATCTTATAGAATGTCAGGTTAAAACAAATAATTAAAAGATAATAGATAAAAAAATAAAAATATCGACAAAAAATTAATGTTTTAACAATAAAAAAATAAAAATATCTATATTATATTTTAATTATTTCTTTCAACCTAACATCTTATAAGTTAATATATTTATTATCATTAATCTTTTGACAAAAATTAAATAAAAATGAGTTTCATATAATATTTTAAAAATACAAAGAAGTTTAAGTCGCATTTAAAAGTATATAAGAGTTATATGCACTTAAATTAAAATACAAGGAGATCCTATGTATTTTAGCCTAATTATTTATTTTATTTTTCAATATCTCTTCTTTATTCTTTTCAAATATTCACACAAGGGCAAGGGAAACGGGAAATTAATCATCCTTTCTTTTTCTTTCAATCTTTTTCCTTCCCTTTTCCTCTTTAACTCCCACAAAAATCTAGAGTATAGGAAAACAAATTAAATGTTTCATCTATTATTTCTAACCACGAAATCGAATGATGCTTCCTTTATTTTGAATGAAAGGGCAATGGTCGAATGACTTCGAAAGAAAGAAATAATTATTAGTAATTCAAATTATTAATATTGATTTACTCATAATATATAATTATTCATACTAAAACGTAGGTTAGAAATAATATTATGTGTGCAATGTAAAGGAACCTTGTGTTAATTAATAAGCAGCCCTTCTCATCATGAATAAGCCCATCCGTAAGGTCCATATACTAACCATAGTCCACTAATAGATTGATAGTCTAAGTGCCAATGAATTCCCAATATTGACCAAACAAAATTCCCAATAAATTTATCACATATCATTCCATAATGAATTTGCATTGACATAAATCCAAGCTACGAGTCTCAAACATATTCAATGTTTCCTAAGAATACGTGATTATTATATTAATTTAACACTTTTGTTTTTTTAGAAAATAAGCATATAATTAAACAAAAGCAACAACGTTTATAAAATTAGAAAAAGAACCAACACCTATTTTTTTGGAGGTTATAAAGTTCCCACAAAAATTAGCCAAAAAAGTAGGGTACAAGAAACTGGGGACATTATGATACGAAATAAAGTCTGATTTTCCCTGCACTGCTTGCTTTGCTAAAATATCAGCAAACGCATTCCCCTCCTTATGGGTGTGCTTGATAACGACTTGGTTGAATTTGCAAAGGAACAACTTGCAAATTTCAATCATGAGAGAAGTGGTGAGAAGCATTTATGTTACCATTCTTTTTCAAGTTTACAATAACCATGGAGTCTGATTCAATAATTAGATTAGAACGCTCAGTTTGACAAGCCAATTTCAAACCATTTTGCATAGCCTAAAGTTCAGCCAACGAGCTACTTCCAATTCCAACGTAATGAAAAAAAAAATCCTTTTATCCAATGACCATTGGAATCCCTAATCAAACCTCCTGCACCAATTTCCCCTTATGTAGAATTACAGGAGCCATCAGTATTTAGATTGTACTAATTTTGTGGAAGAGGTATCCATGTTACATGAATAATGCTGCACTGATTGTGGCTGTCATTAATGGTGGGATTAGACATGAAGGTAAACTTCGTAACTCTTGCCTTAGCATCTGAAGCCGCCGTGGTTGGGTTAAAAGTAATATCTTCAAGTACCTTCTTGTTTCTAGGTATCCAAATGTGCCAAAGAAGAAAAATTAAAAGGGTCTCATAAGGGATATTAAAGATTGAAGGTTTAGAGCTTTGGGAGTTTATTAGAAAGCTTCACGAACTTTCAATTTGAGGCGAGTATTAACCTCTTGCCAAAATTCCATGACAGCAAAGTAGTTTTGAAAAATATAGTTTACATCCTCTTCTATTTGATTACACAAAGGACAGTAGCTAGGGATATTCATACCCCTACTTGCTAGAGATTTCTTACAAGGTAGTCCTTCCATTAGCATACTTCATATAAATGTTTAAGTTTGGCATGACATTGAAATTTCCATATCCACTTCCAATTTTCTTCTTTTCCCCAGTGTATTTGTTCTCGCAGATTAAATTATAAGCTGATTTTACACAAAAGGGCCCATCTAAATTTCCTTTCTAGGATAGTGAATCCATTGAGGTGGAATTAGGGTTCGTGAGGATGACTTGAATACTTTTTAATAACCTCGAGGGAGAATCACAGAAAGTTCCAATTCCATTTATCATTGTTGTCAAGGACATCACTAACTTTGAGTAATTCTTCATTTTTGTTTAGGGATCCTTGAATAATACTGCTCTGCAAACTTTGGCCAAATGGCGTTATCTTCTTTGAGTGTTCTCCAAAAGAGTTTTTCAAGAATGGCCACATTACCCTCATGGGTCTTGTGGATTCTTAGTCCTCCAAGCTCCTTAGGTTTTGTAATTTTATTCCAAGCCACATGACAATTTTTGTTTATCCGAGGAGGATCCCCATAGGAAATTTCTATGAATTTTATCAATTTCATTGCACATGCCAATTGGGAGGATAAGACATTTCATGAAGCAAGAAGCCATCGGACTAGTTATCAAATTGATAAGTGTAATTTTCCCTATAGGGGACATAGTTTGCTTTCCAATTTTCCACCTTAGCTGCAATCTTGTCAACAATATTCTTGAAATCTTTCCTTTCGCTTGATATACCCAATGGGAAACCCAAGTACTTTTCCAGGTTATTCGCCACCTTGAAGTTAAGACAATTAGAAACGTCCTCCTTGGTAGTAGCTGGTGTATTAGCAGAAAACCAAATTGTTGATTTACTTTCCTTTACACTAAGATCTGAGCACTTAAGGAAGGAACTAAGAGCTTTAATAATAGCATTGATACTCTTCTTGTCAGTTCTAGCAAATAGAAGGATTTCGTTCGCAAAAAATAGGCGTGAGAATGCGATGTTCTTGATTATTGAGGGTTTCCAATTTTTCCTGTCCACCTCTAGGTTGATGAGTTGGGTAAATATTTCCATTTCTAGAATGAAGAGGTAAGGAGACAATGGGCCCCCTTGTCTAATTTCTCTTGAAGGGGAAATTTGACATGAAAGACCACCGTTAATAAGAATTGAGTACTTAACTGTAGAAATGCAACTCCAAATGAGACTGACTGTATTTGTGGGGAATTGAAAATATTCAAGAGTATCTTCAATGAAGCTCTAGTTCAT
Organism: Senna siamea; assembly: GCA_031216115.1. NCBI lineage: Eukaryota > Viridiplantae > Streptophyta > Magnoliopsida > Fabales > Fabaceae > Senna > Senna siamea. The sequence goes on from CM062357.1 coordinate 15,950,476, forward strand.
TTTATTATATGCCTTCTCAAGGTCAATCTTTATGACTATCCAGCCATGTTTCTCTTTACGTTTTATTTTAAGGGTGGCAATGATTTCTTGAGCAATGACAACTTTATCTAAACAAGGCCAAATGAATTTCTTCGTTGGAGGTTTCAACTTACGTACAATAATCTTGGAAACAATTTTATACAAGGTTGTGCAAAGGCTTATGGGCTAAACTTGGAAATTTTAGAAGGAGTTGTCACTTTAGGGATTAGAAAAATCATGGTTGAATTCCATTCTTCTGGGATTTGTAAGTTGTGAAAAATGTCAATAATTAATCACCTACTACTATCTAGGATTTTTGGAAGAAAGCAGCCTGGAACCCATCAATACCTGTCGCTTTGTAAAGACCCAAATTGAGCAAGGCCAAATGAATTTATTCGTTATTGGGCAAAGAGGTTGAGTATGGGGAATGAATTGTATCAACACTCTTTAACTTGACCCATTCTGGAATAGGACTGCAGGGGAATTAAATAAATAAAACTTCAAAATGGTTGATGATGAAACTATTAAGCTCATAAGGGTTAGAGACCCAATTTCTTGAAGCATCCTTTAAACAGTTGATTCTATTTAGTTTAAATAGAGAGGTGGCCAAATTTGGTATTTGAGTCACCAAGTTAGAGTCAAACCAATCTAGAATTAGAAGCCTCAAACTCTTCCTTAGTTGTTAAAACTTTAGCAATCTCCTTGGATAGTTTGCTTTCAAGGTTAACAAGGAATTGGCTTGGGTTATTGGAAAGAGTAGTGCTAATCCTCTCCAACCTCTTGAGAATCACAATTTTCTTATGGAAGATGTTTCGAAACTCTTCTGTGTTCTAGGTTTGAAGGGTGTTTTTAACAGTACTTAGAGCTATGATGGTAGGATAGTTGTTGTCCCAGTTTTCCTCAATAATATTGGAGAAGTTAGGGTGGTTTAGCCACAGCCTTTCACATCAAAATGGCCTACTTCTGTTGAAATCAGATTTGGGTTTAACAAAAAAATGAGATCATGGTTAGACATCATCCTAGGCAGAGGCTAGTTTATGGCATCGGGGAACATTGCAATCCAATTACAATTGGCTAGAAACCTATCCAACCTTTCAAAAACAAGCTTCCCATATAGTCTTTTGTTGCCCTAGGTATATTTATATCCAGAATAACCAAGATCAAAGAGACCACAAGTGTCAATGCAACTGAAGCATCTCTAATCCCCCATTTCTCATCTTGACTTAAGAAATCATTAAAGTCCCCACAAACCACCCTCAGGGGTGGAGTTTGAATTTATATTGGCAATTTGGCAAAGATTTTTTTCGAAGAACTTTCCTTCTATCTCTAATAGGACTAGCATACAAAAAAGATAGTAAGATTGGATTCAAACCACATACCTCAATAATGGTATGAATTTTTTGAAAAGTGTCTCCATGATCATTTGCTTCACTTGACTACTATCCCATAAAAGCCATAAAGCTTATTCATAGCCCATCGGATCAACTCTAAATGAACAATCATAATCCAATGAGTTTATAATATGTTGGGCTCTATCACTCCCTTTGACCCTTGAAGAATTAATCGAAATTGATCTTTAATCTTTGGAGGCATTGGGTCTTTCGTGTAATTGATTATTTTTGTTAAATTGTGTGTAACTGATGAATTGCAGCATTTTTTTTTTCAACTCTCGTATACTAAATACTAGTAAAATCATCAAATGACACATTGTTTATTATGACATGTTAATATGATATTATTTTAGACGTGGCTCTAATATCAAATAACAATCTCTCAAACACTTTCATTCAGCCTTAATACAGAAGATATCAAATAATTAATGTAACATAACAAATCTAAGATCTAAGATCAAAGCATATCAAATACCTTAATACTTTACATCCTAATTATGCAATTGTTTGATTGCACATGTTGATCAATATTATTGAATTCTTGAATGTTGAAACATATTCTTTCAAATTTAAGATATTATATATTAACAAATTATATTATTTTTACCATTTGTGAGTTAGAATTTAATTAAAAATTAAAACTTCATGTATAATTTATGTCCTCTTTGATTAAAAAAAAACTCTTTTCATCTTTAAAGATTGTTGTCATTTTTCATTTTTTCCTAAAATTTGTTACTCTCAAATTCATCTTAATAGTTAATTATTTGTTGGTCTCACCAAAAATATATTTTATAATATAAAATTAAAAATAAACTATGTGATGTGATAAGAGGAGAGAGAAAAAATAAAGATAATGAGAGATTATAAAAAAATAATAGAAATTTAAATATATTTTTGTTATTTAATTAATTATTGTAAAATTTAATAATTATTATTTTATAATATTTTTTAAAAATAAAAAAATAATATGTACTCTTATACATAAAGATGACAACGGACAGGACGAGAGTGGGGAGATGCACTGATCCCCATCCCTATTACCCATGTTCAGGAAAAAATTCTCCTCATTCTCATTTCTTACTAAGATTCGGAGATTATCAAAGTATTTACTGGTAGTTAAATATAAATAATAATTTATTAAAATAATAATATTAATTTTTAAATATTTATAACTAATGAAAAATACTAAATTAGACAAAGATAATAAAAAATTAATTATAATTTTATAATTTTAAAATAAAATAAAAAATTAATTATAATTTTAGAATTTTAAAATAAAATAAAAAATTATAAAAAATGACTTTTAAAAATTATTTATTTATTTTAATTAGCAAACAATAAAAGAAAGAAGTTAAAAAAAAGATATTTAAATAAATAAATATATATTTAAGAAATATTTATAATAATTTTTGAAGATAAAAATTCATGGGAAGAGAAGCATGATCTCAATCCTCATCTTAAAATTTTTTTTAAAAAAATTTTATCTCATCTCTATTTTCGTAAAAAAAAATTTTCTTATATTTGAATATTTAAATGAGACAATCCCAGCAAAAATCTTAAAACTTACGGAATTTTGCCTTACCTCCATGCACATGTTTAGTAGATATATATATTTATATATATATTTTTTTTTTCTACTGCTTGGACAGCTTTTTTGGATTAAAATTTTGGTCAGTGTTTCTCCTAAAACCCTTGGAGGAAGCAACTGCAAATTCCCCATTTTCAAAACCCCAAACTCGGCGCAGTGAGAGCGCGCAACAATGTCGGGTTTCACCTTCGGATCCTCTTCTGCTTCTTCTTCCCAATCTTCCTCTCCATTTTCACTCTCCAACACTTCGTCTTCTTCACCTTTCCTTTCCTCATTCGGATCCTCTCCATCCCCCTTCGGGACGTCCACACCCGCCACCGGATTATCATTCGGATCCTCCTCCTCTTCCTCAAACCCTAGCTCTGCTTCATCGGCACCTTCTTTCTCCTTCCCCTTCAATTCCGCCTCATCCTCTGCTTCTTCTTCATCCTCACCTCTTTTCTCTGCTTCGACTACTGCCTCTGCTCCAGCTACGTCGTTTGGGTTCGGATCTTCCACTTCATCTACAGCTTCTTCGGCCCCTTCACTTTCCTTCGGTTTTAGTTCGGCGGCACCTGGCACCTCAAGTTCCGCTCCGTTACTATTTGGCACATCTTCCTCTGCTGCTGCTGCATCTTCTGCTACCTCTCCATTCGGAGCAAGTTCGGGTTCATCCATTTTCGGGTCAGCTTCATCCGCTTCAGCTTCCGGGGCGTCCCTTTTTGGTTCGTCGGCGCCGTCTTTGTTCGGGTCATCTGCATCCTCGGGGTCGTCCTTGTTCGGGTCATCTGCATCCTCGGCGTCGCCTTTGTTCGGATCATCTGCATCCTCTGCGAGTTCTGGCTCATCTTTATTCTCATCATCTTCATCTGCAGGGGCTAGTTCTGGTTCTTCACTGTTTGGAGCATATTCTTCCGCGGCGAGCTCCAGTACCCCTTTGTTTGGAGGGACGACATCTGGAACGGCGCTGTTTGGGGCATCTACTACCGGCACAAGTGCGGGTTCATCTGCGTCTATAGCGGCTTCGGGATCATCCCTATTCGGAGCTTCTTCGGTGTCATCTTCTTCCACAACTGTTTCTTCTGCATTTCCTGCTTCAAACTTGTTTAGTTCATCATCGACTTCATCTTCGGCTGCCACCACTTCGCTCTCAAGCCCGTTCTCTGCTAGTTCTACTTCAAGTTCGAGCTCAGCTACACAGTTTTCGGCTTCTTCAGGCTTTTCGTTCTCTAGTACTTCAGCATTTGCGAAGCCGTCTGCATCCACTAATGTTACTTCTACAGCTCCTTCTCTGACATCGTCTTCGTCCACCGTTTCCAGCTTCTCATTTGGAACTACCGCTTCCTCTGCTTCTCAATCTTCTTTAGGGTTTGGTTTTGCGGCCTCAGAAGGCTCAGTTTCTAGCACACCTGCCACAAAGACGACTTCTTTTTCATTTACAACCTCAGCGGCGCCATTATTTTCAACAGTTACGACCACCACTGTTTCAACCCCAGCGTCTACTAGTACAAGCCTATCTACTTCTGCACCTGCATTTGGTGTGACTTCTTCTGCAAGTACTGCTTCTACAGCCATTCCTGCCAGTTCAGCTTCCTCTTCAGGAAGTGGAGGATCTTTTACAGGTTTCATTGTCGCCAGCAGCACTGCTCCTTCTGGGACTACGAGTTCTGCTGCTGGTTTTTCTTTCTCAACCAAGGCATCGACTTCTTCTTCATCAACACCAGCAGTGACGAGCGGCACTACACCCGCATTTGGTAAGTTGGGCAATTTACCATCCTCTATTATTTTTTGAGATATTAATTTATATGTAGTGATCATCACAATACGTTTTTACAACTAGGTCTATGCTGTGCTAAATTCTACTGTCTTTGTCAATAAAGTATAGAAAATGGATTTTCTTCTTAATTAAAAGATGGATTTGTCTTTGGTGTCCTTCACTTTGATGGTTTGCTCACTTTCTAGTACATCAGAGCTCGAACTTTCCTTTAAGTGTATTTAATGCATGCTTCCATTTGGTATACAAACTAGGAGATTTATGCTTTTGAAGGGTATAAATAACTGTGTATGTGGAACAGTATTCCTTCTTCCTTTCATTTTTATTGAGGATGCCTTTTTTTTTTTTTCCTTCTTGACACTTTATATTGATGTTCTACCTTGCTTTTAGAATGTGCTTAAATGATAAATAGGGGGAGAGGTGGGAATGAGCAATTGAGGACATGTCGTGTAGATTATTTGTTTTGATAAATTAGTGAGAGGCACTGGGGAAGTTATTGAGAGTAACTTTACAGTCTATACAAAGACCATGGGTGAGAATTTACTGGGAGAACGTCATGGCAGACATGGAAGAGGGTGCCGATAATTCATTGATGACTTTAACAAGACTTGTTTCTGTAAAAGGTTTTGTCTGTTCCTGTAGTAGTCTCTGCTGTTGCTTTGTTAACCCTTGTAAGTTTGGATTTCAGTCCTACTAGCTGGTTTTGTGAAATTTGTGACATTGAGACGCATATGCTGAGAAAGAATAGGTTGTGAAAAATATTTTACTGGGGATTTTGAATGAATGAATTAATTGCATTTAGTCTTATGGAAACAGAAATGAGAAAGAAATTGGTGCTGCGTCTTGTGGAGTCCTCCCTATGGATATAGCATTTATGGACTAGTGACTCATATTCCCTGGTGTTTTGAATTTCATCCAAACAGAGAGAGGGGGAGGGAGGGGCAGAGGGAAAAAGCAAAAGATCTGAATTCTGAAATTTTACATTATGTTGGATTTGGATTTTCTTTTCATTTAGTTATTTGTGTAAGCCATAAGGACCTGTACTTCTACAACAGGATTGCCCTTTTGAGTCTTGGAGTAAATAAGCATGACAGTGATCCTAAAGATCTTATTGACAAATCATAAACCAAAGGCATGGGGGAAGCACTTCTGTATGTGTACTTATAGTTGTAACTTGTTATAGGAGATTTGTATTGTGATTCTAATCGTGGAGTTTTTTTTGGTTCAATCTGAATTTCCAGAAAAAAAAAAACTATAAGTGATGTTGGTAGCTGTGAGCATCATGGAGTCATAGGGCCACTTCTGTTGTTCTAACTATACTGGATGCTCTTTTCTTCTAGTCTGGAGAGGTTCACATAATAGTATTTCCTGTTTCATTAGATCCAAATCCAACTCAAACAGCTCTAGAGTTGAGGAGGCGCATTTGTCCCTCTTTGTAGTTCTAGGTTAGTTCATGCTCTATACTGATATGTTTTTTATTACATTGCTTTATGTTCATGTAAACTTGTTTATTCAATTGCTTTATGTTCATGTAAACTTGTTTATTCCATTGCTTTATGCTTTATACTGATATACTCATCCTCATTCGTGTAAACTTGTTTCTTCTTTGCTTGTTAAGTTCTTATTCTATCACAAGATGTATATTTACATTCGTAAGCCTGATGTTTCATTGTTTTCTGGATACTGGTTCTGTAGGGGTGACCACTTCAGCCTCTGCAGCTCCTACAACTTCCATTTCTAGTACTACTGCAGGGCAGACACCATCATCTCTTGTTGTGGCATCCACTAGTGGGTATGTATACTTTATTTTGGGTAATGGTTAAACCATTTTTTTCTCCCTTTGTATCTGCAGTAACTTCTTCCACTTTTTGGATTTTCTGCCATAAATTTCTATTTCTTGCTATAGGTTATATTGGTAGTCAATGGTGATCTAAAACCAACACTTGTATGCACTAAAACAACTTTTCTTTTTCTATGCTTTTTCTCTCAATTTTTAAACTAGGTGTGCTTTGCATATCTTGTGTACAGTTCTTGGGGCGGGGTGGATTTCACTGCATAATTGATTATTGCCATGTCACTTTTTGCATTTTGATTTGGTACTGTCCAATTTTGTTCTTTTTTGTTGATCCATATTATTTTCTCCAGCATTTAAAGTTAAATCATAGTTATCAAATTGCAATTTGTTGCAAATTGGAAGGCATAGTTTTTGAATCATGGATAGTATTGTGTTGTAAGATACAGTCAAAACTTCTAAATAGCTTTAAAAACATAATATAAATATATATCTATATACTCCAGGCAGTTAACTTAATTCAAGTTTGCTAAACCAGTAATAAAGCAATTGTGAAACCCTGGCCATGTTTAATCGACTGCTAGAAGCAGATTCAGTAAATATCAATTTCCAAAATCGAATTGATCTCATATACTAAATAATTAAAATAATATAATTGATCATCTTTATTAAAATTAATAGATCAATGTAAAGCTTAGATATTTTAATGGAATTATTAACTGTTAGATTGTCTTATTTAAGCACTAGTAGTTTTTTATATTAAACTTCAGATGCTGAATCTATGTACCTCAGCTTGTAGTTTGGCAGGGCTAGCACACACCATACACAGAATCGAAGCAAAGGCCACAAAAGCTAATGATAGGAATCAAAATTGCTATTTTTTCCCGCCTAAGCTGCCTACATATCATTTTATTAAAGAACAAAAACAGAATTTAGTTTATTATTTTTTTTCTTTTAACAGTCTGGTTGCTGTTGAGTCTTGATGGACCCAATTACTCAACTTGGCTGAAAATGCGAGTTGTTTTTTTTTTTTTTTTGGCTGTCAGTTGAATTGCAGAATCATGTGATTCATCCGTGTTGGATTCAATGTGTGTTTTAACCTTTAATTAATTTAGTTTCCTGATTCACCTTGCAGTTTTTATTGCTGAGGTTAGTCTTCTTTGTGAATCACACAATTTTACCAACAGAGTTAAATTACCATAAAACGTCCTTAATCTTGTATGAGATTTCTATTTAACATGCCTTATGTCATTGTATGCATGATTTATCACATAATAGATCTTAGGAATGTGATTTTGACTCATTGTTTTCTACTTTTCAAATAGAACCACTTCGACTGTCAGCACTTCTGTAACACCTGTACCAAAACTACCATCAGAGATCACAGGGAAGACTGTGGAGGAGGTACTGTATATGTTTCTCTTTCTTCCCTTTACCCTTACTTGCACATGTTATATTTTTATGTATACTGTTGGGGAATTGTGGCTTCTATGGTTGATAGCAGAGATGCTTCCTTCTTATGCACGTTGGTCTATAAAATTTATTTTTATTTCTTACTTAAAGACTGGATTGGGCTTTTTCTTTCAATGTTACTAAAGAAATGTGCTGCTGCCACTAAAACTCAGTGTTGAACACATGACAAAGTTTGAAGTAGTGCAAAGATTTAATGAATGTCTCTTAAATTATATTTTGTTTCACATATTTAAAACCATTGGCCCAAAACACATCCACACACTGCATTCAAAAGTTCAATTTTATTATAGAAAAATGAATATAGGGTGAAAAATCTGTCTGAAGCATTCTACTATTATTGTTTGATGATTTGGACAATTATCTCTCTCTCTCTATACACACACACATAAACAAACGTAAACTTGCTTTCTAAACTCGTTGAGTTTTCTAGATTATTAAGGAATGGAATTCTGAGCTGCAAGAGCGAACTGGAAAATTCAGAAAACAGGCAAATGCAATAGCTGAATGGGATCGCAGGATCTTGCAGAATCGTGATGTTTTATTAAGGCTTGAGGTTATCTCTATGTTTACTTAATCTTTTTGTAACAAACAAGGAAACAACTTAGATTCTGCACTTATTTCTTAGTCTTGTGTCTTGCTCTAACTAATTTCTAATGTTTCTTAATTTAGATTGAAGTTGCAAAAGTAGTTGAGACACAAGCAAAATTGGAGCGGCAACTGGAGTTAATAGAGACACATCAACAGGAGGTATTTTAAGAATCATGTCATAAATATATTAAGGCTATCACTGTTGGCTTTCACTATTTATGTTCTATGGATTAAACATCTCACTGGTATCACATGTGTAATACCTGTATTTTTTGAAATATGTATATGTTTTCATGATAATATAACTCATTTTTGTTGTCCCTGTATTTAGGTTGATAAAGCTTTACAAAGTATGGAAGAAGAAGCTGAGCAAATTTACAAGGATGAGCGTGGATTGCTTCTTGATGATGAAGCTGCATCTACAAGAGATGCAATGTGAGTGTTCAAATTATTAACTGGATGATTATTATGTTGTCTAAGTATGTTTTAACTAGTTTAGTTCAGCTGTTTGTGTAATTGACCTTCTTTTTCATACCATTAAAAACAAAAACCCCCTTTAAAGATGGTCTCCATGTGTTGTGCGAAGTGTTGAACCTTTGGTTCCAGTTTAAATTCTGCTTGGAGGTAATATATATTAATTGCCAATAGGTTATTACTGATTATTTTTGTTTATTTCTTTTTCTTTTGAAGATGGTTGGGTTATCTATACTGTGTATTCTAACCTAACCTTTGCAACATTGATTCCAACGTTCAGTTGGATCTAATTAAAATTTGTATGTTCAGGATCAATAATACTTCTCTACATTATTAAACTGGAAACTCGTGTGTAAAACTAAATACAAAAAATGTAAATTGTATTAATCAATCCTGCTAGCTTTGTAAACTCTTCAGGCTGCCCAGTCACCTCAAATTGGCCCTAGGTGGTGCTTTCTGGATATGAATTAATACTTGAGGTCTTGATCTGCTGTGTATTTTGTGACACTTTCATTGGTGTTATCTAAATCAGGAAGCTCAGCTATTCATGATAAATTTTTTTTGGTAGTTCATGGAACAACGTTCTAAAAATTTTTTTCAAGCATTTCAATTTTCATCACAGTTATTTTTAAATTCAGAAAACTCGAAGTAGTTTTGGGATAAAATTAAACTGATTTGCCTGCATGCTGAACCTACTTTGTGATTATTGAGAAATTCACCATCCCGCTTTACTATCTCATGCAACTGAAGTCATATGTTTCTTGCAAAACATTTGATTGGTCACATGTTCTCCCACCTTAACTTCCGGTCACCTGATTTACTGTATCATCTTGTGGATTTTTATGACATTGTATTATTGTTTTTTTTTGGCAGGTATGAGCAAGCTGAATTCATAGAGAGGGAACTAGAGCAGATGACGGAACAAATCAAGTCAATTATTCAATCCCTTAATGCCAGCCAGGTAAACATGGTCAGTTTGTTTTTTTTTTCATTAGAAAATAAAGACATGATGCTTACATGAATATTTTCATTAGGGTGGAGAACTTGATACCCTCGATGGGATGAATCCATTAGATGCAGTGGTTCGAATCCTCAACAATCAACTAACTTCACTGATGTGGATTGATGAAAAGGTTTATATCTTTTGTTATTCTTATCTTGTTATTTATATCCATATATTGGGATTGTTTGCTTTATCTGACACCAAATCAACAAAGCTACACTTGGACTCAAATAATTTGGTCCAAATGGAACTTTTAATACAACACCAAACAAATCCTTTTTCCGCTAGATTGGGATGGGTACATGGATTAAGTGACGCTTATGTATTCTATCTAGTACCTAAGTAAATATTTAGTTTTCACAATTAATATGACTCTTGTTATTTGGACCTAGTACCTAAGTAAAGCCTTATATTTCCTTCCCACATGGAACTATGCAAGTGACTAAAATTTGGAACCATTGGTTATAGAGAAAGCTTGAAATTGGAACAGTATGCTCATCCAACATTTCTTTCAGTGATATAATTAGCTACTTTGTAGAACCTTTTTCAGTGTCACTGTAATGGTGAGGTGATTCATGAGCTGTTGGTTTCTCTCGGAAGTTTTGATTCAACAGAGATACCTTCAAACTGATCCACAGAACTCTCTTTAATGCCTTGCATATTATATAATGGGCTGGAATGATCTGGTTTTGATGGAAGATAGCTTAAGTTAACAGTTAAAGATGATGTAATGGCCTTGTGAAAGTTGGTTGGGGGATGAATTAGAGAAGCAGTATAGAAGTTATCTGCATATCTTGGTCATGCACCGGTAGCATTTCTTTCGGCAGAAGAGATTTTGGCCACAGGATGGGAGCTAAAGAAAGCACGTATCAGGGATGTCAATCGTAGGAAATCTTTTCTTATATTTTTTAAGATATAGGAGGAATGTGTTAAAAAAGGATTGGAGTACTATGCAAGAGGATCAGGAATCCTCCCAAAACTGAACAGAAACGTCAGAGGAAAAGCACATCAGCTCTAAAGAGCAATCCAGTCCATTTCCATATTAGAAACAGAAACACCATTATGGAACCCATGAGCCGAAATACATAAAGAAGCTGAGAAAATTAGCCATCCTGCAAAACAGAAGAAAGGAAGAGCTCCCTGTTTGAAGATTCTTGAATTTACACTCGAGCAGAAGAAAGTACAACTAGAAAGCACCTTATTTCATGTAGAGGAGATTATTAAAAGCTCTTATACAAAGAGTTGATGAGACGAAAGATAGTCTAATAATTAAAAGTATGGGAGACAAAAAAAGCAATTGGAGAAATTATTATAATGAATCTAATTGTAAACATCTAACCATAGAAATGAACTAAAATAAAATACGGTGGCACTTGATCAATGTAACTGAACCCATAAAGTGGGAGGAAGCTTTATTTGTTGTTGTACAAAGCACCTTACTTTAGGGTAGAGGTGAAATTTGGAAATCATTCCTTATAGCAAGTCATAAATTTTTAATATTTGGGAACTATTATACAAAATAATAGAGAAATAAAGGGGGACGTAAATTATATGATTCAAGTTGTGTGGATAAAATAAAGGTTTTAAATGTTATTTGTGATAATAAAGTATAACTTAAATTTAAGAAAAAGTTTTATTGCATAGATGCATTAGAGGGAAGGTTAGGATAGTACGGGTTGGTAGACACATGCCTTGGGTGCTTTGACTATATGTGTCTGTCTATGTACAGAGGAGACTGGTCCATTGTAATGGTGCAAATGTGTTGTTGGCTCTTTTTATTGTGTTATATCCTTAAATGCTCACTTTGTCAAGTTGTGTTAACTTTGGTTGTTATTCTGGTATTTGAAGTTTTGAACATTTTTCAAGCAAAAAAAAGCATTGAACTTTTATTTTTAAATGAAAAAGAATATAGGTTTCATACCTGGAGAGTGTATTTTGTTCAATTTTTTCGTTGCTTTCCATTGTGGTAGCTGACCTTCTTCAATCTTCTTCAGGCTGAAGAATTTTCTTCCCGCATTCAGAGGCTAGCCAGCCAAGGTTCTGTTGCAGATCGTGAACTGACAGGTCCAAGATTCTGGATGTCCTAATCTTTAATATTTGTAAAATTCTACAACTTTGTTAAAATTAGATGCACACCAGAAATGTTGGGGTGTTGTACATGCTGATCGTAAGCAAATGACATTTGTCATTGTTGGTATTCCATTTTTATGAAATGAGCCATTCATTTTGGCTAAATGATACTTACGGATACTCGAAAACCATCAAACACTTGTAATTGTGTCCGAACTCCAAGTCAGTTTCACTGCTGATTGGACAATGGGTATTTTTAGTTTCAAGAGTTAAGAGACTCGAGGCAGAGCCTCTGGTCATACCCTATTGCTAAAAAACCAAACGGTATTGCCTGTCCTTGCCCTTGAAGAGACTTTTGTGGCGAAAGCTTATACTTTGCGTCCTTGCTCCATTTAATGGAGTGCTAATGAAAATGCCGTTTCACGAATTGTTAATCTATGTCTTGGTTTCTGTTGAATCTTCAAATGTAGGGTGAGCAGAGCATTCATTGTAAATATCATTAATTTAATTTAATCGAGTTTTACTGATTTTTCTTTTAAAATGTCATGTTCTCAATAATTTTTCTCTAATCTGTTCATTCTTTTGGAACATGAAATTAAAAATTTCTTGTGACTATCGTAAAAATGAGAGGATTAATTGAGGGGTTAGACTTTGGATAATTAAACCGAAAAATTAATAATTTCTTAATAATTTTTATTAGGTTAAAATAATAGTTGGCTTTAGTTTTTCAAATTAATATTTTAATTATGAAAATGCGTCAAAATAATCTTTCATGATTTTATTTTGTTCCACAAATATCGAAGTGGTCAATTGAGTCTAACTAATATAGTTGACTAAGCTAGCTATTGTGACATCAATGTAAGTATTATATATATATACACATATATATATATATATAATTAGAGAAAATTTGATTTGAAATATTATGGAATATTAAATATAGACTTTTTTTAAATGAGAATTTAAATGTTAGTTTGTATAGACTTAATTTTTGTTGGTAACTTTAAATATATTCTAAAGTTCTTTTGTTCAAGTTGTAGATTTAGATTTATTTTAAAATGATTTTTTAATATAAAGTCTTAAAAGAAGTATTTTGAATTAGAATTAGTTTATATTTGATTAATGTTTTGAAAACATTTTTTTTGGCGTATAAACCAAATCTATAGAATAACAGTACACTTTTTTTTCCCTTCAAATAATAAAATATAATTGCAGGAAAAGTGTAAGCAACTGATGGAGGATGCCGTTATTCAATTGAGGCTGTCAAAAGAAAATAATGTTATGAATATTGTAATGTCATTATTTCGAAAGATCATTTGTACAAGAAGAAAATATACTTTAAGCCATTACAACACAGTGCACATCAATCAGCTGTCATGTTTCAATAACACCACAGATGCATTAGAATTTTAGATATTATAGCCTTTGGACTCGAGCCAAGATTACAATCAAGAGGATTACTACAGAGAGAAGCATAGATGACCTAACTTTTCCCTCCAGCTCAGTGTTGTCTAATGCACCTTTTTCTATCTTAGGAGATTGAAATAAATCATTCATAAGCGACTGAAAATTCTCAATCAGTTGCACAACCTTTCCTTTGATGATTTCCTCAATGCTGAGTTCTGGTTCATCAGAAATCTGAGGCTTTCTACGTTCAACTAAATGAAATGATAAACAATGTCAAGTTGCGTTAAGATAGTGAAAGTAAATCAACGTTTAGAAAAGAACATTCACTTGTCAAGTTTTTGTGAAAATCATAGATACGGAGACAAACCCAATCGTGAACAGACATAAGCATGTCAGAGCAGATTACACAAAAAAATGTTGCTAACATGCTTACATCTTTTTTTTTTTTTTTTCCTTAATTAGGTTGGTCTATAAATCTTCTGTTACCAAATCTACCTAAAAAATTTTCTTTTGTTATTTCACGTTGCAGCAAAATGGCAGCATCACAACTATACAACGTACACATATAAGCATATAACCTCCCTATTTTTGTTTACTTGTTGATAGTTGAAGAGAAGCATGAATACCCTTACCTAACAGCCACTTTTTACAACCTCCTGAATTTCAAAAAGTATAGATATGAATGACCGGAAAACGGACCTGAATCAGGTAAGTCTTGGACCTTCAGATGCAATACGTTGTTCATGATGGCATCCCAAACTGCTTTGTCAGATGACAGTGAAACCACCAATCTCTACATGCAAGTTATAATTTGAGAGACAGATTTAAATTAGGGAGAAAGTTGAACAGAGACAACAAAGAAGCTAGATGAAATCTGAAAACTAGAAGAAGAAACAGCTAAAAGTGCCAGTGGTAAATTCTAATTGAGAATGAGATTATCAAACTTAATAAGAACAATCACTTAGAATTGCTAGTTTAAGCATCCACATCATAACATTCAAGAAATAACCAAGCTATATAGAATCATTGATCAACTAGTAAGCTAAGAAACTAGGAATGCTATATGATATTGAATTTTTATTACTTTCACCCTAAGTCAAGAATTGTCTTGGCCTAAATTCCAGGAAAAAAAGGAACTTAAGTTAAGTTGGCACCTTAATAGAGGGATCAGTTTGCAGCAACTGGAGAGCATCGTAGAGTCTATTATATCCATGAGGCAGCAATGCAGCAACTGATTCCATTGCTTGCACAAAACTGGAAGATGACAATTCAAAAAGGAATGTTTAAGTTTGAAGTAGAAAACCATCAATTCTTATGTCAAGTGATTTTGGAACAACTTTTACAACCAAAGACCAATTGCGCCATCTGGAAAGTGGCACTGTTGATTTCACCATCTCCTTCCAATTGGAGACACAGAACATCGTATGATAAGGACACTGGCACTATATGTAGTTTTCAAGTGCCATTTGAATTGTTGATTAGTATAAGACGTATTAAACACCAAATGGGTTTTCCATTGAAGTAAAGAACAATAACAACAAGAACAAACAAAGTTTTTTCTTATTAGGTGAGGTTGACTACATAAATCAAGCAGTACCAATGCGTTCTATCTTAACTTATTTCTATAGCTAAATTGTTTATAGTTAATGAAGATTAAGAAAAAAAAAAATTTTGAGATGGAGATAAAATACTGAAGGACTAACCCAGCAGTAAGCAAAAAAATCTTCCAATAGAAAATAGAAGCAATGACTTTACAGCCCCCAGCATCAAAAATTATGTTCAACAAGAATCCAATGACTATGTTTATATTGCACAGAAAAGCCTTAAGCAAAAAATAAAATCCAATTTTAAAATTTCCATTATATGGCATAGCAGGTAGAGTACTGATAAGTTGATATAATAAAATTGCAGTCACTGTTTATTACAAAAACAAGAAACGTCAGTACTCTCAGAAATTGGGAAATGCTAAACTTCAAAAAGAGTGCAGTTATGTATTTTGTTGTGTTATGGCTCATTTGTGTCAGTATATAAGCTTCTTACATCTAAACACACGAACCAATTGTAATACAACAAATTAAGACTGTTTTGTAGTCTAAAACTACACAAAATAAAGCCAAAACAAAAATCCCTTCTAGGCGGAAACAGAAGAATATCTAGGGATAGCAGAAGCAAGTACAGAGAATAAGTAATTTACAAATGACAAGTGAAAATTCTCACTCTTGAAGAGCAATAAGCGCATCCTGAACTTCCATTTGAGATGGAACCGCGTCAAACACGTGATTATAGAGACACTCACTTGATCTTTTATCTTCTTTACCATTCACCACCTCTAGTTTTCTGCTAGTTTCACCGTCACAGAAGCAACAATCGGAATTACTGTAGCTAAAGGGTACACTATTCTCAGTGGAGACTGGAAGCTTAAGATTGGGAGAAGACGAAGAAGACGATGAAGATATGAAAATCGATGAGCTTCTGGGATGAGATAGAGGATGGCCAACATGCATGGTTCCTCCTCCCATTGCTTCTCCAGAGTGCTTTAGTAGCTATCCACTGTGTCTCTACTAATCATAATCTGCTTTATTCTCTCCATTTGCCACCTGTGGAATTCGACTGGGCCTAACTTGGGTTTTGTGGGCTTCAAAAGATAATATAGGCCCATTGGTGGGCTCAAGCTTGCCCTACTATGTAATTCTTTCTAGTCCTGAAAGTCTTCATAAAGGAAATGTACTCACAGGAGTCACACAAAAAAAAAAAAGCTTTGCTAGTTCCCCGCTTGAAGCTGAAGCCAGAGCTTTTACTTGTATTAGACCAATGGGGCTTCTTTCTTCAATGAATTGGAGTTTTGATAAAAGAAAAGAGTCATGAAGGTCTTTAGTAATTTGTTATTAAATTCTCAACTAAAACCTTATTTTAGTCCATGACAAATGGGGTAGTTTTCAATTTGATTTTTTTTTTATAAATGTTCATTTGTAATTTAGTTTTCTGTTCAATTTTGATGTCACTAAAAAGGTGAAGTGCAACATTAATACAAAAGAAAATATTGGTCAAATCTATTTCAACATTAATTTCTAGTCTCTGTCCTTAGTGTCACTAATGGAAGAAAAATCTTCATTACCAACCTTCCAATAAATTATTAGCTAACAGAGTAACTAAAAGAAGCTGTTTCAAAACTACGTTCTAATCTCATCAATATCTAAAGACTAGATATTTCTTTCGAAAGATTAACCACAGTTAAAAAAATTACAAAATGAAAAACAAATTCAACAAGAGCAAACTTTAATGAAAGATCTTGAAAATCGTGAATACTTTGATTTAATAGCATGATATAATATCAACACTTAAATTGACAGTATACATGCAACAGATTAAACTCAAACAAACAGATAATATAAATATTTTCTAGATATGTATTAATAAAATTCACATGTAAAATGGTGAATCATGTCCTTATAATAGTAAAAGGTTAAAAAAACAAAACGAGTTATGTCCTCGTAAATACTAACGAATAATGATGCATCTCCTTGGAAAAGTAATAGACAAGAAAAGGCATCTTATGATAATCTATTTACTTCACGTAAGAGTTTTTTTTTTTTTTTGAAAAGCATGAAATTTAAATATGTGCGAGACTTGTATAAAAAGACATTAGTGTTGTATAAGTCTAACAGAGACAGCAGAACTCCTAAAAAGACTTGTACATATATTCTCTCTCCATAAGAGTTCTATTTCTTTTACAAATATCTCTCTCCCTGCTCATTAGAGACATTTACATTTTCATGATATGAGGTTTGGGAGAAAGTATGCCCAAAATCCTAGAAAAGTATGAAGATGCCAACCAAAATTAGAAAAATCAGGAAAAAAAAAGAAGAAAAGCCTATGAAGATAATTAAGAATGTAAGGTTAAAGAAAAGAAACATCGATTTTTTTTTTATTTTTTAAAATTAATTTTTAAAATTTATATTAATATTATTTTTATATATTTATATACATATTATTAATAAAAAATTTATTTTATATATTTTTTATTTTAAAAATTAAAATTTAAAATAACTTTTATTGTGTATTTTTTAAAACATATATTTTACTTTTTATTTTAAATTAAAAATATTTTTTAAAAACTGCATCCTAACAAGACAAATATATATATTATTAGGTTAGAATCTTCGACAATTAAACATTGATTTATTTTTTTATAATAAGAGAGATAAAAAATATAAATATTTAATATTTAATTTATTTATAATGAATCTCTATCTTTTATTTTTTTATTTCTATCACCCAACAACTACTGTCTAAAATAAATTTAGAGATCCAAAATCATTTATTATCCTCTATCCTCTCTCCGTGTGATCAAATGGCAAAATAATAGCGGGGAGTAAGGGGTACACAACGTTGGAGACATAGACAACGGCGTTACAAGCGCTGGCATGAACGAGCAGTGAGAGCAAACAACGGCGTCGAAGCGTATCGTTGTATACTAGTTGCAGAACCCTGGCATGTGGTGCTGCTACTACAATATTTATAGCAACTTCTTCAAATGTATCCTATAAATTTTGTTTTCAAATCAAGGGACTTGAAAAAAAAAACATTAAAAAAGGAGAGGAAATGCGTGCATGAATTATGAATATCTATATTAAAATAGAATAAAGATGAAAATAATATATTAAAATTGCAATGAAGAAATATGAAATATATATATATTTTAAAAAATATAAATAAGAAAATAAAAACTAGAGCAATGAGTATCACATTTTCAATCAATCATCGTCAGAATTAAACGAATTATGAAAATACCATTCCTTTGATTTCCCGACAGATTCAGATTTGGTTCAGACCTTCATTTGATTTCAGGTTTTCGACATTGGACCAAGGTTTCTGATTCTACATTTGCCTTCTCTTTCCTTCGTTGATATTGTTCATTACTTCATCCTTCACACGAGTCACTTTTTCTCTCAATTTGTTCATGTGAATTCGTGTTTTTCTTCAGATTGTCAATAAAATGGCAGAAGCACCATCGAGGTACGTGAAGTTGACGCCGGGTCAATCGCCATTGCAGGATATTACTCCTGGAGAGCTAAACCAACCCATTGAAGTTCCACAGGTAACACACTCTTTCTGTTTCTTGCTATTGATATTCAAGTTTGCTTATCTATGGATTAAGATCTGATGTTGATATTGTCGAAAAATAAGATCTGTTGGGTGTATAATACGTTCTTTAGTACCCATTAGTAGAAGTCCAATGGGTTAAAGTCCAACATCTTTAGTTGATAGGCGTGTTGATTTATCTCTGTTTCTTTCTTTGCAAAAATGAAGAAAGATAACTTAAGAAAAGGAGTCCAATGGTAGAGTGTCTGTTTGGATGAATCTGAACGGATCGAAATCAGTGGGTGAGGGGCATTTTCCAATCCCTTGTTTGATGGGAAACGTTATCTTCCCATGGAATTTTTATTTTTTTCCCTTAACTTCTTCTCGTTGAACGAAGAGGCAATAGAATGGCTTTTTACAAAGTTTTGCCTTGTTAATTCACTTTTTACTGTGAAAGTCATCGTTTTTCTTGCCTTGTCTTTCACTAATTCTAATCATTTTTCCTTTTCATTAGTCATTTATGGAATTTGTTTCTCAATGATTACTATGCATTTTAAACTGCATTCAAATGATAAACTTGTAAACACCTATTTACCTAATGGTTTCTAGGAAATACTATGATGTTGATCCTGCGGTTTCCAACTTTATACGTAGTTTGATTGGCTTTGTAATTTTTTCTTTCCTTTTGGGGAAGGGGGGAGCGGGTGAAGGAGGAGTTATTGATGTTAATATGGCAAAACAATACTATGGATCTTCAAAGGTAAACGGATGGGAATTTTGCTTATATGATTTTTAAGAAATTAATTGTTCAAAAAATTTTTTTTTTTCTTCCAAGAAACAACAGAAGGTTGGATAGTGTGGAGGCCATGGCAAGAGGAATGGTGAGGATAATTCCCTAAAATATTCAAATTTTGAATTATATTTGTAATCCATCTCTTTAGTTTTTTTGTTAAGCAAAAAGTAAATTAGAGGAAATATCTGAAATATATGCGAGAAAATATTTTGATGAAAATTTCTCTAGTCTATTTTTGATTAATTGTAGAGGTATTTTAAGTTAATAGAGATGTTGTTGAGACATGAAAGAGGGGTTGGCAGTTGTATGCTTTATATAAATGTATGTCATGTTTCTATAGTTAAAATTTAAAATATTGAAGACAAAGTGTATAACTGTATATGTTGAAGTAAGAAATGGGTTGGTTCTTATCGCCAATTTTTATCATCAGTACAACCTATTGCATAAAATTCTGACTCAGGCACCCAAATTGTACCCGTTCTATTGTCGTTTAATCTTCATTCTGATAAATTTATTGTTTTACAGTTAATTGTTCATAGATGTCCTGAATGTGGACAAGCCCTTCCTGAAAGCTACCAACTACCTGCTGATGAAGATTGGTCTACTGGAATATTTGGTTGCGCTGAAGATCCTGAGAGTTGTAAGACAGTCTGCTTTTTTATTCTCAAATTGACTCATTTGCCCTGACCTTACACTCTACTCTTATAATTCACTGTGTTTATTTAAATGCATATCGACAAGTGAAGAGTGTCTAAACATAGTCGGTGAAGAGTGTCTAAACTGCTTTTTTATGTGTGCTCTATCTAGAGAATGTACTATTTTCTGTAAGAATTCATAGTAGTAGTAGGTAAGCAGAGTATGGCTTAGGTGTTGGCCTAATAATGTCTATGATTGAGTTACCCTCCTATTATTGCTTCTGTTTCTTTTTTTTCTTTTTAATATTTTCTGGGGGCTGTTTGAAGCTTGTTATTCTTCTGTTCCAGTCCACTTGTTCATGGGAAGGATGGGGTGGGAGCATAAACTACTAAAGGATAATATTAGGAAATTACCTGAGTAACAAGGAAAGGAAAAAAATTAAATGAAATTGTTATAAAGAACGAAGCATTATGAAGTAATCTTCCAAGTTCTGGGTCCAAATATTGGTCCTCTAATATGCTGAAACTCTTTGCTCAGCTAATTAGAAGTTTTTGTCATAGATAGTGTTTATAAATAGGATTTAATTATTACAGTCGCCCTAAATTATTGTAGATTACAATTTTCTAATATTGTAGGGCTTTCTGTCAAAGAAACAACCTCTGGATTGTCTCCTTTTAGTTGTTCTTTGTTCTTAAGTCACATATCCTTTAACAATAATGGTTCCTATGTTGTAGGCTGGACTGGACTTTTCTGTCCATGTGTTTTGTTTGGGCGTAATCTTGAAACCTTGCGAGAAGATATTCCTTGGTCCAATGCATGTATTTGTCATGCTATGTGTGTGGAAGGTGGGATAGTACTTGCAGCTGCAACGGCATTTTTCCATGGTATTGATCCAAAGACATCATTTCTTATTGGTGAGGGCCTATTTTTTGCTTGGTGGATGTGTGGCATTTATACTGGCTTGTTTCGACAATCATTGCAGAAGAAATATCATCTCAAGGTGATTTTATTCCTGTCGTTGCTGGTATTTTGAGCTCATTTCTTTCAGAAGTAACGATGGTTTGCCAACAATTTGTTCCTGAAAAGCTTTTTTATCTGGAAAAGCTACGTGTTTCCGAACCTGAAATGGCATCCATATATATATATATATATATATATACTTTTATTACATGCATCTTCTTTTAATACTATCCACGGGTTAAGAAGCATGAAATGGTAGAAAATAGTTCAGATCTTTTAATTTTTTTATTATTTTCCAAGATAATTTCATAGGGTTTAATAGCTGTAATTTTTTGAAGGTTAACAACCGAGTTTGAAGCACGTAATATTCTTTATTGCAAAACTTTGAAAAGTGACGTTTATCAAATTCTAGAGAGAAGATGAAAATATTCTCAGCTTTGAATTTTGCAAATATTTTAAGATCCCTTTTCTCTTCTGTGTAAACAAGTGCCCTTACTAGTTCTGCTTATAGCTTGAAGTTCTGCCCCCAAAAATCTATGCATCCTATTGTAACTAGCGGCAAAGATATAAAAATATCACCTAAGTTTTTTCCTTTTATAATCCTATTGTAACTAGCGGCTGCTGTTGATAATTGATGACTCATTTTGTCACTTTTTCTATTTCCAGGATGCACCCTGTGATCCCTGTTTGGTTCATTGCTGCATGCATTGGTGTGCCATATGTCAGGAACATAGGGAGATGAAGAGCCATCTATCTGATAATTCTGACATGCCAGATACTATTATTAATCCCCCAGCAGCTCAAAAGATGAATCCTAGTGAGAAAAAGGAGACTCCATCATCACCCACACAATCTTCTACTAATTTGGAGTTGCAGCCTCTTTAGGAATTTATTACTGATTGTTACATGGCATAATAGAAAAATTCTCTTATAGCCATATTGTATCATTACTTTGCGGCCTTAGAAGTGATATTGACTATCAGATGAGGACATTCAAATTCAATTGTGCCAGCCAAGTAGGACACATTTTAGGTATTGAAGAATTGCCCATACATTGGTTTTTTTCTATGTTGTGTAGGTATGGATACTGATGCATACAAATGCAGGCACGGATATGAGATATGATAATTTTTTCTTTTAATCATGTATAATCAATTAAAATAGGAATATAAATTTCTTAAAATAATCTTTAAAAGTCATCTAATTCTAGTATAAATAATCATAAATTTATGACTTTGAAGTATATATTTATTTTTCTTCTAATTATTTTTTTTAATAATAATTAATTTCTAATATATGTAAGATTAAAAGTTAGCATATACACTTGCGATTTTTTCTATGTACTAAGTCAAATTTTTTTCTTTACAAAAATTGTTAAGTGATACATAAAAGTAATTTAATTTGAACAAAGCTTGAAAACATCAATTATTTAAATTTTTTTATTTTTTAAGAGTAAATTATTATTTTAATTCTTAAAACAAGTATTTTGTCTTAATTCAATCTTTTAAAAAATTAAAATCTTTTCAATTTCATTCTCTAAATAATGTTTTTCAAATAATTTAGTTCTTGTGTTAGTTATATAAATGTCTAAATAATATCATAATAAGATAAAATAACAATTAGTATGTTCAAATAGTATTATAACAACTCAAAATAATAATTAACATATTCAAGGAAATATCTATATAAACTAACCTATGAATTAAATTATTTAAAAAGCATTTTTCAAAGGATGAAATTAAGAATCTTAATTTGTTAAAAAATTACACCCTTATTCTCAAAATGAAAAAATATGCTATATTGATCTCTCTTAAATAAAAGACAAACTACAATTCTAACTTTTTTGTTTGTACTAAAAAGCCTTTATAGTAATTATTTATATAATATAACAAGTATAAATATGTATTTAATCAATATAATTAATAAATATAGGCCTAATTATCTTTGTCACAATCACCTTAGTCCTTAATTCAAATACTTAGTGATTACCTTGCCTACGCAACAAGAACGCCCTATCAACTTTAGAGCTGTTGCCTATTACTTTTTGCTAATAAATAAGAGGTCCCTCTTCTTATTCATGTACATTACTCTAAATTTGCTCGTATGCTCTTTATTCATTCTTATTCTTTTTGTTGACTTTAAAATGGAGATGATGTATTCAAGGGTCATTTCCTCAACGTATTTTTGCAAGTTCACTCGAGCTCATCAATTAAGCTCGCCTCTTTCACTTGAATCTTGTTCATCAATAATATAGTTACTTTTTTAAAATGTAAAATAAATTAAATTTATAATTTTTAACACGACATAAATAATATTAAAATAAAAATTCTCAAAATACATTTTAATAAGTTATAGTTTTAATAAAACAAATAAACATTATTTTTTAAAGTAATTTGATATTTTTTAATTTCAAGAAAATTTATGTAAAATTTTTAAAATAAAAAATAATTATTATGTAATTTAAACATATTTTTAAAAAATAGAATAATTTTCTTAATAAAAATGGCATAATCTCTATTTAAATTTATAATTATATTATATTATACAATTATATATCCATATTATAATAATTTTAAATTTTTTTAATCATATAAGATAATATATTTTATAATATAAATATAAAATAAAATATGTAATGTAAGTATATAAAAAAATAAAAAAAATAAAAAGTTATAAGAAATAAATAAATTAAATAATTTTATATTATATTTTAAAAATTATAAAAAAAAACCTAACTTTGCATGCCTTATATTGTATGGTATAAATCTAATACAATTTTAGGAAGAAACATTCCGATCCATACCGTGACCCGATCCATTCCATTTTGTCTCCCCTCGAGCCGTTTCACTTCCTCTGATACAAACATTCCAAGGACCAGGTCCTCCCAGTCTCTCACTCTCCTCTGCAGCTCCGGAGGGTTCAGGGTTTTAGCTTCTTCTTCATCAAACCCCCACACTAAACCCTGCACCACACCAACCATGTTACGCTTCACGAGGTCCTCCACCCAGCGCCTCGTTTACACCCTCTACACTTCCCCCAGCATGACGATGCCATTGCCATCGCCCGCCGCCTCTCTCCCCGCCGGCACCTTCCACCTCCGCCAGTTCTCCGCCGGAAACCTTGCGCGGGCCAAAGAGGATAAGGAGCCCTGGTGGAAGGAGTCGATGGAAAGGCTTCGCAACATTGGGATCTCGGCCCATATCGACTCCGGCAAGACCACGCTGACGGAAAGGGTTCTGTTCTACACAGGGCGAATCCACGAGATTCATGAGGTTAGAGGTAAAGATGGGGTTGGTGCTAAGATGGATTCTATGGATTTGGAGAGGGAGAAGGGGATTACTATTCAGTCGGCTGCTACTTACTGCACTTGGAAGGACTATAAGGTACAATTTAGTTAGTGAGTTTGAAGTTATGTTAATTGAGAAGAATCTAACAAGTTGATCTCTCCCTTTTATAAAAAAAAA
The DNA here is from genome assembly GCA_031216115.1 of Senna siamea. NCBI lineage: Eukaryota > Viridiplantae > Streptophyta > Magnoliopsida > Fabales > Fabaceae > Senna > Senna siamea. The sequence goes on from CM062357.1 coordinate 15,974,968, forward strand.
AAATTTAAGATTTGAATGCTGTGTCATATAGTTTTCTGCTGCTCTGTTTAGCGCCTAAACAGTATGAAGTAGGAGAATGAAGTTTTTGCTAGTATCTCGTATGATACTATCTTCTGGGGTTTCTATGGTGGTCAATTAAGTTTGCTGCAATTATCTGTACGGTCATTCGTACATAGAATTTTTTGTTTTTTGGGTGGCGTGGGGGAGATTTTTCTGCCGTTGTACTTGGGATTTGGAGTGGATTAGTAGGGTCAGAACATTGATTGATGCTACTTCTGCACTTGAAGGTTGTTCGATGACCATTGACCAGCTATGCCACAGCCTTCCATCAAGAAGATAGGTTCTTATAATTTATCACTACTAGTCTATTTCTGATGAGACGTGCTATTTAGACCCATTTTTAAGGAAAAAAGAATAAGGTGTAAATTTTTGTTCTGTTGCTGACTGTGTTTCACTGAAATTGAAAATGGAGAAGACTTAGATAAAGTTTTTAAAATGTTTATTATCAGGTTTGCCAGTAAAAATGCAACAAATGAACAGCTTTTGCAGTTTAGCAACATATTATTGAGCTCATTAAAAGAATTTCTTCCACATATCATAATTTTATTGAAGAAGGTGAAAGCGAACTCATAAGGTCTGCACTTTAAGGTTTTTTTCATTGAAGATATAGGATAGTTCTATCTGTTAATGGGAAAATGTGTAATAATTTTTGGTCTAAGTTCAATAATCTACTGATAAACAGGTCTTCCAACAATTATTTTATTTTATGAGTAACTGCTAATCTCTATACTCTTTGACAATGTATCATTGCAGATTAACATAATTGACACGCCTGGTCATGTTGATTTCACCATTGAGGTTGAGAGGGCTTTGCGTGTCCTCGATGGTGCCATTCTTGTCCTTTGTAGCGTTGGGGGAGTGCAAAGTCAGTCCATTACTGTTGATCGGCAAATGAGAAGATATGAGGTTCCAAGACTTGCATTTATCAACAAACTAGATCGAATGGGAGCAGATCCATGGAAAGTTTTGAATCAGGTGCATTTAAAATAAATGGAAGTCATCTATGATCTGTATGTTATTCTTTTAGTGCTCTTCTGTTAAAAAAAAGGTTAAATAGTGTTTTTTGAGAGATTTTCCACCCCAAACATTTGGGAAGTAAAATATTGAAAAACTTGAACTGACACTGTTTTAAAGCTGCTCTTTCCTTCATAATAACAAAGTTGTCTTTTATAAAAAACCTTCTCATAAGTTTGTCTCACCTTTTAAATTCTAAAAAGTTCATCTGAGTCTAGATTTTGCAGTTTTATAATGTATGAAGCTGTAATTTTTGTAATTCAGTAGCTATCACTAACACTGCATATTCTTTAGTGCTTTTAGAGTCTTATTATTGAAGCTAAATTTGTTATTTTCTCTTTTGGCACCACTGGTCATATATAACAAAAATCCTAGAGTGAAAGAAATCAATTACTTCTATTACAACAATGACATGTTGATCAACTTGGTTTTTGCAGGCAAGGACTAAGCTTCGGCATCATAGTGCTGCAATGCAAGTTCCAATAGGCCTGGAAGAAGATTTTAAGGGTCTTGTTGATCTTGTGCAGTTAAAAGCCTACTATTTTCATGGTTCCAATGGGTCTGTTTTAAAATCTATTGCATTTTTTATCCTATTATTGGTTATTAGCCTTTTTTGACACTGTTCTTTGGCTTACTTTATTGTTTTTATTGCAGTGAAAAAATTGTCACTGAGGATGTACCTGCAGATATGGAGGCCATGGTAGCAGAAAAAAGACGTGAACTTGTAGAAGCTGTTTCAGAAGTTGATGATAAACTTGCTGAAGCATTTCTTGGTGATGAGCCCATATCATCTGCTGATCTTGAGGTGTGTTAGTAACAAAATGCTTTCCAGACATGGTCTAGTTGTCTTAACAGCAGACCCATTAGGACGGGCTTTTCCCTTGATTCATGGATCAGTGAAGAAAACTAATAATATGCTCCCATATTGGAGCCTGTTCGGGCTTTACAGAGAACAAGGCTGCTTATTTATTTGAAAAGAAAGTAATTTTTTATGAAAAACTGCTTTTAAATGATAGAGCATTTAATTTTTTGTTGCAAGAGAGCAGCTGGAATTTGGAATTTCTCCATTGGAGCAAAATCAGAAAGAGAAGTCAACTATTATATTGACAAAAACACTCACCCAAAATATACGAGTTGAAAAGATTATCCAACTGTAACCTTGTTTTAAAGTTGTCAATTTTAGTAATTTGACTGTAAAAAATACTTTTTTAAAGACTGGTGGACACATTGATATTGATAGAAATGATTGTTAGATTATTTAGCGAAATGCTAATTGCTTCTTTTTCACATTGCATTTTGGGAATCTGACTTCTTTTTCCTTTTTTTGTTTTAAATTATAAATTCCAAAATAAGCGGAAATTGATTTAACTAATTGCCTTTTTTTTTTTTAATAAAGTCGTCAAAAGTAGACTGTAACTGAAGTTTGACTTTTTGATTGTCACATGCTTTGTCTTTTGATAGAAGTTAATGATAGATTCTCATGCTGTAGTTCTTTTTTTGAATGAATTTCTACATTCTCTTCTGTCTTGATAAGTGCATCTGATATTTCTATATACCAGATGTTTATCTTCCTTCAATTTATTTTGAAAGAGTTTGTTTATCGTATTTTGAGTAGGAAGCGATTCGTAGGGCCACCGTAGCACGGAAATTTATACCAGTATTCATGGGCAGTGCTTTCAAAAATAAGGTAACCATTGAATTATGTTTGAGTTCAGATATGTGCTTTCCATGCAGTACAGCGACTATGTTATTTATTCCTCACTTAGGTGTCTTTTCATTGCTATGAGGTTGGTCCAATATTCTTATTTTCTTAATCTTTTATTTTTTCCAAGATTGTTTTATGATGACAATCAGTTTGGGTCATTTTAAGATTTTAATTTTGTAGTTGAATTTATTTATAACTTATCTACCTGAAGTGTGCATATCTTATTTGGGAAAGGATTATTTTTATGCTCTCTTGGTGGGTCTCTTTTTAAGTTCTAATGGTTTTGTTAGAGGAGTGCCCTTTATGGATGTCCAAAGATATTGGAAGGCTTTGTTAAGATATGATTTAGGACTCTTTATTTATTTATTTATTAATAATAATGTTATTGTTTGTTTTGAAAAGCTCTCTTGTCCTCTGTTCTTGTTTCAATAAATTATTTTTGTTCCCCCCTTGAACTGCCAATTGTCAGTCCAAATCCAACCTCTTCTGTGGTTTAGTTCCCAGCCAGATTTTGACACATTAGACAGTATAACAAATTTCAAGAAAAGAAAATGGATGCAAATGCCTTATTTTTCCTTAGCAGATAAGAACAGTGCATACTTTGATAAGGATGAGAATAAGATACTAATTTTATGATTTTTGTTACAACTAAACTGTTAAAACTTAGTCAAAGCATCAAACATGCGTTGTATTGGACAGTTGAAATGGAAGGGGGGGAAAATATGATTCTGAGACTACTTTCTTCCAATTCATAATTATTTAACATTAAAAGCAGTTATTATGTACCTTTCTTCATTCCCTTGGCATGTTTATGATGGAACTCAGAAAAATAAAACAATAAAACATCTGCTTTCTGATCTATGTCTCTTCTTATGTGAACTTGATATTGTTTGTATTATCATCTCAATACATATGACCTAGAAGACGATAGTGTCTTACGCTGCTTCTTGATTTTAATTGTGTGACAGCCAACAAATATCTCAAATGCACCACATATACATGCATGCACAACCATAATGTAATTTATGGGTTGATTGGTCAAACAAGAGTCTAGAATTAATGCTTATGTATAGCCTGCACGACCATTACCTTTCTGTTTCTTATATTTATGATCTTATTTTATTATTTGTATAGGGAGTACAGCCACTTCTTGATGGTGTACTTAATTATTTGCCTTGTCCAATTGAAGTTAATAATTATGCCCTTGACCAGACAAAGAATGAGGAGAAGGTACCTTGTAAATGAGCAGTTCATCCTGCTTTGCTTAAATTTTACTTTGCTATATATTGGGTAACTGTAACTCTATCCTTGTCTAGGTTGTGTTGTCTGGATCTCCCGATGGACCACTTGTGGCGTTGGCTTTCAAGTTGGAAGAAGGGCGGTTTGGTCAGTTAACATATTTAAGGTACCCCTGACCCTAAGAGTTGGTTAATCCAATTCTATACTGTTTTCTCTTGTACATGTAATGATCTGTTGTCTTGAATTTGTGGTAACCTTTCAATACTTGACACATAAGCTAATTGTGTTTTTCTTTTCGTTTCCTTTCTGTTTTTGGTGAAGAATCTATGAAGGTGTAATTCGAAAGGGTGAATTTATTATTAACATAAACACTGGCAAGAAGATCAAGGTAAGTGAATGATAACTTGAGATGGGGTTTCATTCTTTTCACTTTTATCAAAATCCCTTCTACAGTATTGTTTAGTCCAATTTTGCAGTTTTAGTTATTTCAAAATCTGTCCTGGGAAAGAGGAATTGTAAGGCTAGGAAAGTAGTAAGACATTTCACCATTAACGCAGCTTAGCCTTATATCCTACAGACAAGGTGTCTAATTTTACAAGCTAATCTTGTTCTTTTACTCTTGCTTGTTTTATGATAGGGTGATATCTTCGTTTTGTTATTGATTCCTTTTCTCTTCATTTATTTAATTCAAAGAAAAGGAAACATTATATGTATCTCTATTAGGTATTTACAAAAAAGGAATGTGATATTAGGAAAACACTTACGTATTTATACTTAAATGGTATGGCATTCTGGACTATCATGACCTTGCAGCTGAAGTCTTTCTGTAAATACAGGTTCCTCGCTTGGTTCGGATGCATGCTGATGAGATGGAGGTAAGTTTTAGGCTTTTAATGTCATTATTGAATCTTCCTAAATTGAATGCTCCTGAAATACAAATCATGTTTGAGGGGATAAAAGCTGGAGGGAATTAGGATGGTTATACTCAGTCATTTAATTCTCTGCTAATAAAGAGAAAACCAGTAGGTTTCTGTTTCTGAGCTAAATGCTTGTACAGATATCTAGTTTATTCATTTATTTACATCAAAATGTTAATTGGGATTTACTCTAATGCAGGACATTCAAGAGGCTCATGCTGGGCAGATAGTTGCTGTATTTGGTGTTGATTGTGCATCAGGTTCTACACCTTGCCATGCATTCATGCTTGCATTTCCTTAATTCTATTTTGTGTATTTTCTAGTTGGCTGCGGGAGTCATTTGCCAAGAATGTGGTTCAGGCTAGAGAGGTGTAGCCTGAGGGTCATGAATAGTTTTATTATAATCTCTAACATGTCCTTTTCCACTCAAGCCCAATTGGGCGGATAGTGTGAACAAAACACAAGCTAACCAACCGTACCTTGCACTAAAACTTGATTTTAATTGAGAGATTTGGAGGTGGAAAATAGAATTTTAGACTGCATGCTCACAGAGACTCTAATACTATTTCAATTGCCAAGTATTACTTTAACTTAAAAGCTTGTAAAGTAAAGGCTTATGAATAGCTTTGTTATAATCTCTGATAGAATTATATTGTGGCCTTACTCTTTGTTTTCTTGGCTATCAGGAGATACTTTTACTGATGGGTCAGTCAGATACACAATGACTTCTATGAATGTACCTGAGCCAGTGATGTCATTAGCTGTGCAGCCTGTTTCAAAAGATTCTGGAGGGCAAGTGAGTAGTTTCTTTTATGATGTAACAGACGAACACCCCCTCCTCCCATTCACCCAGCAGGAAAAAAATAAATAGAAAAAGAAAACTATATAATTGATGAACTTGCTTGTATTGCTTATAGTTTTCAAAGGCTTTGAATCGCTTCCAGAAAGAGGATCCTACTTTCCGTGTTGGCTTGGACCCAGAGAGTGGGCAGGTTTGCTTTTCTTTTCTTCTTACGCTGATTTTTTCAGTTGACAAAAAAAATTATTTTCTTTACAATGACTTTGGTTTACCTCTGTGAGTAGACTATCATTTCGGGGATGGGGGAACTGCATTTAGATATCTATGTTGAACGCATTAGGAGAGAGTATAAGGTACTTAATCTTTTCTTCTTTCTTTTTTTTTTTGGGTAAAATTTATTCCTGGAGTTTCATTCTGATTTCTTTATCTGTGAAGGTGGATGCTACTGTTGGAAAGCCTCGTGTTAATTTTAGAGAGACTGTTACCCAGCGTGCTGACTTTGATTATTTACATAAGAAGCAAACTGGAGGGCAAGGTCAATATGGTCGGGTAATTGGGTAAGTGGTGGTTTAGCAAGTTTAACTTTTTTCCCCCTCTTCGGTTACATAATAATATACTATTCTTTCAATTTGTTTACCTTCCTGAACTTTAGAATATTTGGGGAAGCATGGCTGCGTTACTTGTTTGATTTGAATTAAAAAAAAAAAATTGCCAATAGTAGGGCCCACCTGCATATAGTGACTATGGTTATCCTTTGGGCGCTTAGGTCTAGGCTTTGATCTTTTGGATAGCTTTATGACCTGTATTAGACTGCTGGTCAGGTCACTTCTTGATCATCATGTGATGACCTGGATTAGGCTTTGATCTTAAGGTATGGGCATGGGTTTGGCTTGAATTTAAAAGCATTCATGCTTCATAGCTTATTATCATACTTGATCTTGAATTTTGCTTGAGCAGTTAATGTATATAATAATCCTTTATTAGCCTCATGCTGCATAGGAAAGAGAGAAAAAGGGGGGGGGTTGTGTAGCACTCCCTGGAACCTTAAGGACACCTTTAACCTTTGACTACCTTGATTTGGCCAAACAGTTACACTGTGCTGCGCATAATTTATTTGTTATCCTTGTTGGAAATTTATTCATTAATCCAAGTTCAAGCAGGATATGGAAGATATTCTAACTTGCCTGATTTACACGAACATAATTAACTTGTCCTCTTTTTGTGACTGAGTGAAGTATCCATGATAGGTGTGATACGAGATATTCTAACTTAAAGTTGATGTGAATAACATTTAAAATGTATACATGCAGCATGCCTAGTGTTGCATGTAAAAAGAGTTGCTTGTTGCTTGTTAATTTGGAGCTGCCAGATCAATCGTACAAATTCTTATTTTATTTGAATTATATTTATTTGCGATACGGTAGAGTCTGACTCTGGTGGTTCAATTAGATCTCCTCAACATTCCTTTTCCAGGATTCTGATGATATTATATTTGGTATCAGGTATATTGAACCACTTCCAGCAGGGTCACAAACTAAATTTGAATTTGAAAACATGCTTGTTGGGCAGGCTATACCATCAAATTTTATTCCAGCAATTGAGAAGGGTTTCAAAGAAGCTGCTAACTCGTGAGTAAAGTTCTATTATATTCATAATTATACTTGTGTATTTGATCATTTTGGATGCACCCTATCCTTGCAACAATCTAGATCTGTTTGTAGATCTAATTTTAGAATATTGTATCTGGGTTAGTGAACCTGATTGCTCTTTTATACAGGGGTTCTTTAATTGGACATCCAGTTGAAAATCTTCGGGTTGTCTTAACAGATGGTGCTGCTCATGCTGTTGATTCCAGTGAACTTGCATTTAAGTTAGCTTCTATATATGCTTTTAGACAGGTCCTTCAACTGTATTCTACATATCTTTTATTTTAATCTATTTTCACCCTCACCTACACATTATGCCTTCATTCCTTACCAAGATATGGTGTTTCTATTTTCTGTAACAGTGCTATACAGCTTCTAGACCAGTTATATTAGAACCTGTTATGCTGGTTGAGCTAAAAGTACCAACCGAATTTCAGGGAGCTGTAGCTGGTGACATAAATAAGTGAGGATTTTTTCATGGACTTTCGTTTTTTATTATATATTATAGTAAATTTTCAGGATTTCTTCACTAATCTTTTTAACCCATTAATAGGCGAAAAGGTGTGATTGTTGGAAATGATCAAGAAGGAGATGACTCTGTTATTACTGCCCATGTAAGTACCTCTTTTGTCTCCCCCAACACACACAAAAAAAAAGAGTAAATGTAACTAATGAAAGTGCAACTGGTTGGTTTAAGTTGACATATCTTCAATTATGTGATTCTGAGTTTTGACCCTGTTAAGGAATATCTGAAACTTCCAAAGCATTAACTCAATAAATAGTTAAAATTTTGACTTAAGTGTAGTGGTGTAGTACATTTGAATAGCAGTCTGTCTGGCTTCAAGCTGTCCTTTCCATGGCCATGTATTACTTCTGATTGTTGATTTTACATACAAAGCAGGCTCTAGGCTAATGTAAATTTATGACAATGTGTTAGGGTAGATGAAACTCTGCCTATGATAAGTTTGGCTTTCATAGCCATTCTCAAGTCCAAATAAAAGAAGAGTTGCATTAGGTGGTCGACAACCAACGTAAAACTTTATTGAATCTTATAAATACGGATCAATGACATGAACATGTTATTGTTAAGTCTTTTCCTGAAAGCAAAGCGCAGTATGGACCCACGATAGAAGACATTGGTTTGCTTGATCTATGTAGCCGATCCAGTGGAAAAAAGGCTTTGTTTTTGTTATTTTGTTAGGGTAGATGGATTAACATGTTAGGGTTTGTGTTGACAGGTAGCCAGCATCATGCTAGAAGCTAGATGTTTATTCCGATTGTTAGATTTACAATAAACTATTCATGTGCCTTCACTTAACAGCTCAAGCTTTTGATTTGAAGTGGTACTTAACATGTTATTTCTTATTAGAGCCTGTATGACCATAAGATCTAGAATTCGATCCTTGATACCCCCATTCTTCAGCATTAAATGAAATTTCAACACAAGGTAAGTGGTTCATAAGTGATCACGCTTCAAGCCCAAAAGACTGCTTCGTCTGGCATGTATATAGAAACTTATTGCACTTGGTATATTTTACGCTGAAAGTAATTTGTCATTTGCTTTGTCGAAACTAATTATTTCAGGTCCCTCTTAACAATATGTTTGGATACTCCACAGCACTACGATCTATGACACAGGTAAATATCAACTCGATCAAGAGTTTGCCATATCATTATGACAATTGATATTTAGTTATTAATTTACCTGTTCATTCTTTATACCTGCAGGGTAAAGGGGAATTCACTATGGAGTATAAAGAGCATCTGCCAGTTTCTCATGATGTACAGACTCAATTGATAAACACCTACAAAAGCACTAAGGCAGCTGAATAATCAAGCTTAGTCGTTGCAGTGCATGGTCCTAAAATCTGTGAGAATCATGTACTTTATTTATTAACAAAAAAGAAAATTGTTACATTAATAGGTTATAGGTTAGATTCATTTTTGGCCAATCAATTTTGGAAAGAAAATAAAAGTTTCTGTAATTGTGATAACGTGCTGTACGAGTAACAGTTGATCTTATTACGTATTGTTGCTTGCATCTATATTAAATGGTATTCGTTCAGATTTCCAGATCTTTATGTAACTTTGTATAATTAATTATATTCCACGTATTTTAAAATATGCAAAATACCTTGTTTAATGTTTGTTTATACATAAGCCTACTGGGTAATGCTATGCAATAGGCATTAAGTGTCACATTGGTGATGTTAGTTATAATAAGCTTGCTACATGTCTTGAACCAAAAGAGGAACTAACATTTAACGCCTGGTGAGGATGGTAGATAGGTAAGAGAAATTCTTACATGCTATGGATGTATCACATCAGCTTTTACTGGATAAGTCAATGAAGTAATTTAATATTATTGGATAAGTTATAAATAAATAATGTGACACATCTATTGAAGGTAAGAATTATTCGATAGCTAAAAGTAAAACCGGTGTTATTTTCTAATCATTTCAATGTTTAGATGGCTGATTGTGATTGGATAATAAAAGCTTCATCAGTTGTCTATTTTATATTATTCTCCAGTACGAAATATTGATGATGGATGGTATTGGATTTGATTATATATCTTTTAACGCTCGACGTATTTTATTTTAATGGAATTTAAGCAATATTTTAATCTATGGAATTTAGGCAATAGTACCTTCTTCCCCATACTAAGTTTTTTAAACTTCACCAAAGCAGTCAATTTTATCTTGAATCTTAAGTCTTTCAATCATATTAATGAAAATTGTTCATATAGTATCACACTCGGTGGATGTATACTAGGTTGACAAGTAGTGTAGGGCGTACATGAACCTTTCATCAGCCTATATTGTCTTAAAAAAGGATATTGAAAATTTGTAGATATAGCTATTGGCACTGCTTTTGATCTTATTGAGAGAGTAGGCTGACAAAATTTGATGTGTAGTGTATGTCACAAAACAGTTCTTGTACCTCGTTTACTTGGTCTTTTCTCCTCTCTTTACTTAGTATTGTGTTCATCTGCATGGCTTCCTCTTCCTTGTGTATATCGCTATGTCCATTCCGTTGTGTAGCTGAAACTATTGTGATTCATTTGGGTGCTTCTAAAACCTAGAAAGCCGGCTTTCAATGAAACAACAAATTGCTATGATTTTAACGAAGATTTTGGTTCTAAAAAAGTTAACTTATAAGGTGCCCGAGTTTCGAGCAATTAATTGGCATTTCAGGTCCTAATGATTCTCCAATGTGGACATAAGATCAACCAAAACGGCGCAGCAGTTTATATTTCACAAGGACTTAGCACTCGTTATTGAATTGACCTCTTCAAACTTTGTAACCTGTTATTGTAGCTGAAGTTCTCCCATAGGAATCAGCTTTTTGTTAACCTGCTGAGATCAGCAATTGATAACGCAATATAGCATTGTAGAGTTGATCAAAAGTAGGGTTGGCAAAAATAATTCATGATTTTCGTCGAATCCATCAAGTACTTTATCTAGTCTGATTCAGTTAATTACGGCTATGAATATAATATATAGTATGCGAAAGAACTCATTTCAGTTCTAAAATAAATTATTTTTCTTCCCCACCCTCCAGAAGATTACATTATAAGAGGCTCTGAGCTTTGTTCATACACTCATCAATCATCACCCCAAACTGGAGATCCATAGGTTTTAAGAAATACTGCAACTTTATTGCTCCATAGATGAGGTGATAATATCAATAGCACTAGCATATGATATACAGACAAGATTTGCTCGTCTACATTATGTCTTCTGTTATTCCTTTTGTCAAAGCCATGGCTGTTTTACAATCAAGAGCCAGTACAGACTACATATTTGTGGGGATACACAATCCTAATCCAACCCTATAAACTACATAAATTGCCAATTCATACAAGGTTGACCAACGACCAGAAAAACACCAATGGAATGCATCCAGTTGTCCAATTCTGGAAGCATTTTAATTGAGACAAAGGAAACTCAGATAAATGCTTCTCGGCTTTTTGTGGGCAGCTCTAGACCAGGCTCAAATTCACTGACTGGTAAGAAGTACTGATCCACCATATCTTGAGAAACCCTTTCCAAGGTCGGAGGATCCCACTGCATATTGGGAACAGGCAATCACGATAAAAAAAATGGGTCATTTATGAAATTGATTTTCTCTAGTGACTTCATATCTGGCGTAATTTGTAATATAACGTTAATACTAAACATGCTATTAGCAGTTAACATCTTGGTAACATAGAAGAATTCTCAAATCCAGAAGATAATATTAATTAGAAGAACCAGATTGGATTGGCAGCTTTAATCAAAAAACTGATGAACTAGCTCTACGAACAGGGGAGGCATTGAACAGACCTAATCAACAGAGATACAAGTGAAAACTTCTTGTTCCTCATTAAACTGGAACAGACCTCTAGTCTAATCTTCCTTGCCATTTCTCAGAAAAGTGTACAACCAATGCACCAATTTAGTTTTTGTTCAACAATGAGAAATTTTATTATATATTATATCTCTTCTCACCCCACTTAGTGAAAAAATACTTGGTTTGTTGTTGTTATTATATCTCTTCTCATTTTGAATATAATAATCTAAAATATAAAATTTTCAAGTTACTACATCTTTACGTTTTCAATTCACAAGTTTTAAAATTTTTACTTCTATGCTTCTATTATAATTTAAGATTTTTAAAATACATATATGATTTTTATTGATATTATATATAAACTTTTAGATATTTTAATATTATTTAGAAATATATATAGAAGATTAAATCTTGGTTTGACCATAGACAAACTGTTGTGGACCCTTGCCTTCTCTAATTCATTGACCAATCCAGTTTTTATGAGAACATTGAAGTAAACACTTGATACCTTTGGTGCCATGTCCTTGTCCACCATACGTGCCCGGACACCCTAACAAGAAATTCAAATCATTTCATAGAAAGAAAGGCTGCAAAACCTCCTATTTTTTGTGAGAAATTCAAAATATTTTATACCTCGAAAAAGTCATTGGATATCTGCTTAGATATTCCTTGTAATGACATGTGGTACTCACGCGACAAGCACTGATCAAGGGTCTGAAATCTACCTTCACGTATCTGCACCAGTTAATAGATGATGTACTTTTCATTAGGAAACAATCGAGGGGAAAAAACACAAATTCATAGGGTTTGGACAAGGAAAATGAACTCACAGATCTCAAGGAAACCTTCAAGCTCAATGGAGAAGCTTCTTTAAGTCTATTGATGGTAGAAATGCACCAGGCATCATTTGTTTGACTTGCCTCACTTCCCTGAAAGAAATTAAAGAATAATAAGAAATGGAAAAAGCATATAAAAGAGGTACGAAATCACACTTAAATCAATGAAAGCTATAAAATGGAAGATTAAAAGAACAAAAGGAATGATATGTAAGGCTAGAGATGCCAATACACATTTTCTAACCACTAACATAGAAGGAAAAAAAAAATAGAAGTAAATAAAATTAAGTTTCTTTGACATTATATTGTTTTCACCCCTGCTTTCACCCCCCTTGGGTTAAAAGAGTTAAAAGGTGAATATTGGAAAGGATGTTGAAGAAATTCGTTTTCCCCAACAAACATATGGAAATAGACACTAGCATGTCAACTCCATTTAAAAGCTTTGCAAAAATGACTGCATTTTGATTTTCAATTGATTATCATATGACTTGTTTTATGGCCCCAAATCTGCTAATGCAATTCAAGGCGTTTTAGGCATCCCTGAAAAACAAAATTAATTTCATTTTTAAACTAGAAATCAAGAAAAGACAGTGTCAAACCCTTGCCTAGATTTTAGACATAGCTGCAAAATTAGATAATAAATAACTATATTTCTCACAGAAAGAGCTCAGGGTTTTCTCCACATGACTCATAATTGATAAGGAATGCTTTCTCTTACTAAAGTTTATAATAATTACCTGGAGTTATCAGTGAATTTATTCTATTGATTTACTTCGTTCACTTACCGAGGAGACCATTAGAGGCTCCCGTACATAAAGTTGACCAAATGGACGATAATTCAATAACTACAGGTAGGAGAAAACCAAAGAAAATAATAGAAAAAATTATTAGGTTAGACTTAAGTATTAATAACTTAACTATAGAAATAAACAAAGATAGAATACATTGGTGTCATTTAATCTATATAACCAACCCCACTTAATGGGAGAAGGCTTAGTTTGTTGTATTTACTTTGATCACTGTTGTTGTTAATTTTTTCAGGTAGAATATGTAAATGATTGGCTAGAAGCAAAAAACTTAGTAATTGATATCCTATTTGTACTCAGAATCTCAAGCACTGTAGATTAATATACTTTAGTAAAATTCTAATATTGAGTTGGCAAATTCTCAAATACAAAAGAAAACAGAAATGTTACCAAAGCGTCAACAATCTCTTCAACTGTGTCAAGGCCAAAGCATTTATCTAAAATTTCAATCCTGAAGAAAATGAATAAATAAAAGTAAGATCTAATTTTTATCATAAATATCAGAATGTAAGAGAAAAAACCAACTAAAAGCTCTTGCTTATAGGCCAGTTCAAGAATTTCATGGCTTTGAAAAAGCTGTTTTACTGTAGGTGCTGAGAAAAGAATTAAGGTTGAAACTTTGTCATGGCCAAAATAATTATCTTAGATAATTTATCTACAATTTGAATTCCAAAGCAAATGAATAAATAAAAATAACTTTTTACTGTAGATGTCAGAATGTAAGAGAAAAAAGCAACTAAAAGCTCTTGCTTATTAAAGGCCAATTTGAAAATGCCATGGCTTTAAAAAAGCTGTTTTACTATAAGTGCTGAGAGAAACAAATTTTTAAAGCTTGCTTTTTGCATTATTTATACTAAATTGTAAATCAAGTACATGCACCACTTAATTAAACAGTTTGAGTTCCATGAAAAACTATAGTGAATGTGTTGGCATATGTGTGTGCACACATCCACGTGTGTATGTGTGTGAGTGAGTGGTAGTATAAAAGACCTAATAATGTTGTAATAAGGCTTTATTGAAATATAACGAAAATAGAAAGGTCAATTAGGCATTTTAAATATGTAAAGTGTGACAATGGCTTTGAAAGGCATCCCCTAAGATGCTTCCCAAAAGCAGTTGTAGCTTTGAACGAGCATCAGAATAAGCACCATTATGGCTTTTGCTGTCAAAAAGTACTGAAAACAGAATTCAAAGCATTCCGAGACTAAAACTGTCTTCAGAGAGCACTCAAGACAATTTATTTTCTGTAGGATTGTCTTTTTAGCTCCTTGTGGGCTTATGTTGATGAACATTAATTGGGACTTCCTTTCTCAGGTATACAGAGGGATTGAAGCGAGCTTTTGAGCTAGAGCAATTTTCATTTTTTAGTTTCTTTTTTCATTTTGATTTATATATACTCTCCTTTTGTTAATAACGAAAAAAAAAAAATCATTAGATAGCATTGTTGTGTGAGAGACATCAAACCTTTGAAGTACACTTCTGTTATCCAGGTGGACAAGGTCACCATACTTTTCTAAAGTGGTTTCAATGACAGAAGGGTCATCTGTAACCAATTTACCCAGCTGTTCTTCAATTAATGGAAGCCTCTGTAGTACAAAACAAAAAATGCTGTTAATGTTAAATCTCCTGAAAGGTTGAGTAATGTTGAAATAAATAACAAGCAGGCAGAGCACTGAACTGCACTTAGTGAATAGTGTGTTGCAAGCCCACAGGTGATCATCTCTGCTCCATTGAGTTTTTCCCCAGTTAGACCCAGGTACTCACCTGGATACAAGAACAACTTATAAACAAAGAAAGACTAAAGAGGAGTTTAACGATCAAGTATTCGTTTTTGAAGCTGAAGGCGTACACAAGCAGCCAGTAGCATTTGGCATATAAAATTTGATTTTGGATCAGAGTAAGAATCTGAACTAGGCCCCTGGTGTTCACTTTTCATATTTCCCATAATATTCTTTAAGAATTCCAAATTCTTTTTCCCACAAAATTGGACAGCAAAAAGATCACGCATTTACACAATGTCTAAGTATGGATCAAACCATTAAACAAATACAATTCCAAGAGTTAAGGTAGCAAACCACAATCACCAGAACTGACACCAACAACCCCTAGTGACCCAACAGATATCATAGACCACCATCTACTGCTCTAATTACCATCGACAATGACCAAAACCATTAATCTATAACAGCTGCAGTACCAAACTGCAAATGTTTGTACAGTCTACATCCAAATTATATTATTAATGCCACCCAATTCTGATTCTCATAATTGTATTGCATCAAAAAATCCTTATATCATTTAGGACAGAGAAAAGAAGAAAAAGAAAAAAAAAAAAAACATACAAACTATGCAGCATGGTACTTCTAGATTCAAGCTGTACCCATACTGAGTTTGCACCTGTACATGGTATTTTTTTTGGGTACTCTTTTTTTAGTTTAGTTAGGACACATTAGATAAATAGTAAGTGTGTAGTCAAATTCAATATGAACTTTGAGATCACATTAGAAAACTTGAATTAATATTTTAATTGATTATATATTAAAAAAGATTCGTTATCTTTTCGTTTTTTTTTTGGGTAAAAAAATACTCTTTTTTATATAATATATATTTCCATAGCAATACCCAATACGGTGAAGAAATTACTATATCCTTGTACCCATATCTGTATCCAGCCAGCGTACATACCAGTGCCGGCACAGCGTAGCTTACAACCAACAAGATAATGTCCTTGAACAATTGCAGCCTGAATTTTATGAGAAAACATCATCCTAACAACTAGCTGGTATCATTAAGTACGTAATACCAGGGTCACAAGTAAACTTTAATATCTTCCAGGTTTATCTTCGAGTAATATGGATTATGTACTCTATCTATATAGACTTCAGTAGCTTGAAAGAGTGCAACAAAGAATGATATCCACCATCATCATACCTAAGTGACCAGGTAGATGTGAAAGGTGAAAGGATGCTCCAGCATCAGGGTGAAATCCAATAAGAGTTTCAGGAGTAGCAAAAATCTGCAAAGTGGGGACAAGTTATAATAATGCTCAGTACAAGCACCCAAGTGTTTATACATATAACATTGGGAAGCAAAATAAACATTTAGTAAATTACAATTTCCACATTTATGGTGTCCAAAGCACAGACATTATGCAGTTGCTGTCCACAATGGATGTAATAGAGATCAATGTTTGTGAGGTAAATATACATTGTGTATGCATAATGTTACCACTTAGTGTGGTCATATATGACATAATTTTCATAAGTTTATTACGCTTTCATATGAATAATTCAGGCGTTAGGCATCAGGCTCTCATATAAAGCCCAAAGAACATATGAGGTTCTGCAACAAGATTTTTCCCCCCTTTTTCTCATAGCCTTAAAACATAATTGAAGCTGTCTCCTTACATACATAATATGGAATGCTTAAGAATTAAAAAGGTGTAAGGATGTAAAAATCAATTTATGCATATAAATATTCTAGGAAGTTTCTCCATTACATACAGTTTTGTCCGTTGCAACCCGGAATGTCCCAGGGATTGAAATTCCTGCCCCACCACCCATGGTAATACCATTCAGAAGAGCCACCTGCAAGAACATATTATTGCTTAATCGTCATATCACCGGCATCCATCTAGTATAGCCAAAAACTTGATTTTTGAAATTGTTTAAACAAGCACAGATGCATGTATTAAAAATTTATCTCTATAATTTTACTTTATTGTACATATGAATGATATGTATCAAATGATTCTTGATTTTTAGAGGTGAAAATACATAATTTGATTTGTTGAGCATAGTTAAGAGATATTGGCACAATCTTCTAGGCTAAGAAAATATTTACCCTATTAAGAGGTATTAAGAATTTTGGAAAGTCTTATAGGTCAAGGAAATAAAGACTTACAGTGCACCAAAATGTTGTTACAGTATTGATATATATTGAGATTGAAGGCTCAGTTTTATATACACAGTAATTTGAATCTTTCAGTACTGTATCTGTCTGGTTTCCCTTCCTTTTCTCCCTAACTATGGCTCTCCCTATTTCCTCAACATTTACTATTACAGACACTGAACTATTTTAATGCTTTTGACAAGAGAGAAGAAAAGAGTCTATCACTAAGGCTTGCAAATGATGTACTCACATTTGGCTTCAAATATGTACCAAGCAGGTATATAAAACTATATATTGTTCTAAAAAATTCCTTACAGGCTTCCATATTCCCTGCATAAATTGAAGGCAATAATTAAATATCAGTTTAAAAAAAAAAAAGCAACAAAATTGATGTAACTAAAATGATCTAGGAACAAATAAAATAGAAAATCCTAACATAACCAAGTTGCATAAATAATTGTAAGCCAACAATTTCTCTTAAAGTTTCTTCATCTGCAAATTACAAATTACCAAACACCTGGGCAAACACTCCCAGGTGTTGCTTACCCCAAAAAATTGTAGGAACAGATTATAAGTTAGAAATTCTGTTCTCCTCCTCCCCTATCTATGGTAGAATTTAAAAGTTATTGAAATCTCAAGACACCATTCATAATTAACAATACCTCACAACTCCTATAAAGCTATATCATGCACACATGGAGATATAAATGTGATAGGCTTCAAGTAAAAAAATATTATAAAAGGAGGAAGGGACACGTGGAGCTGAATGTTTATTCTAGGAGAAAGAAAATGAGCTGAGTGAGGAGGAAGGAGAATATCCTAACTAACCTGTCAGGAGGGGACCAGTTTGCATGGGTGGAATCAGTATATGGAGTAGGAGGTTAGGAGGAGGTTTAGGAAAAAAGTCAGGAAGGTAGTGGGAGAGTGCTAACCTCTCGAAAGTTAGCAGTGGCGGCAGTTGCATCCTGGTTTGCTCTAGAGTGTGGCTGTCTTATCTTTTATTCTGTTATTGCTATTTGCTGTTTTTTTATTCTCTGTTCTGTTGAGTTGTTGCTTAGTGTTGGCTGTGCTGTGTTGCTATTTTACCTACCTTGTAAGTGTGGATTGTATCACTCTCTTGGAGGGAGATTTATACTATCAGTGTATTATTCAGAGATATTTTGAGGACTGTAACAGATGGTTAACTAATTAATGCATGTACAGATATATCCCTAACTAAAAGTTAATACCTCTTGCAAACATGTATAAAATGTCCAATATTTCTAAGATACAATTATCTCAATACTGTTTGTTTGTTGCCAGTTTCTTTTGATTAACATTCTTACTTTCTCTTATTAAAAATTGATGTCTAAAATTGGTATAAACAAGGATATGTTTAGGTTTTTCATGAACGATTTGTCGAATTCAACCCAAAAGATTAATATCAGATGCCAGCCCAATAATGGTTCATATGCCTAACGCACCCCATTGCACAAAAGCTATTAACACTTGAATAGTTAAAACATAAGCCCAACTAGTCATTTAATACAAGAATGAGAATGGAAGGATTGATCTCTTAACCAAACGGTCCAAATCCTTTAAGACCATATCAAGAAACAATTACAATATAAAAGCTTACACTTTTAGGTGCCTGCCGCAAACAATAATTTTCCCTTTCAAGTTTCAAATTAGGTTACAAGGTTAGAATATAGACATAGTCTATAACCTATACTTTTGACATTGATCTGAAAGTCATAGTAACAGAACTTCACAGACATACACACAAGCCTGCATACATACACAATCTTGGGTCTCACAGTATTTATGGTTGCTTTTAATAATTAATAGGAACTGAACAGATACTGGATAAAAGTTATATATGTATCTTATCAATGATTTATAGAGGATCTTAAATATATAAATTCATATCATGTCATTCCAATGTGGAATAAGTACTATTCCTACTTCATGAGATATTATATTCAGGAGAAGATTCAATGCCATTTTCTTGTGATAGTCAATAACAACAAACAAAGTCTCTACCCACTAAGTGGAGTTGGCTAGCTATATGGACCAAACGACACTAACATGTTCTTGTGAAAGTCAACAAATAAACATAAATTTTAGGAGCAATAAATTATGACAGGGAAATAGAATTAGGTATAGACTTTCATCATTCAGTACTACGAAAAAATCCTTTAGCTCTCACCTTGATTTAGCAAGTGGTAAAGAGCAACAATATCTCCACCAGCTGAAAATGCCCGGCCACTGCCCTTAAAAAATTCAAAAGACTATGTAAGTTGCACCTAATTAGATATGTGAATGGACAAGGGCTTTGTTATTGTTTTATTATAACCATTAATGGAAAATATATATCACCTTCGCCATCACAAAACCAATATCAGGATTATCTTCCCAACTTCTGTAAAGTTTTTGCAATCTAGCAGCCTGAAACCAAAAGTATAATCTAAAAGCATGTGATCCCCTAGAAAGTGTCAAATTATAACAAAATGGTATAATAAAAGAAATGATAAAGCGCTAAAAAGATGTAAGGTTAAAATTGTTGAATAAGGCTGTGTGCTAGAAAGACCAAAGACTAAATACAAGACACGGAGGAATGAAAATAGAAAGGCTGTATAACTTCAGAGAAATTATTTAGTTCCTATTTGAGATTATTGATATTTGGGATAAATAAGGTGGAAAAGGGAACAATTTAAGTAATTTTACTCCTCTTGTCTAGCAGGAAAAACTTCGTCATGGAAATGGCTATGATTTTCAAATTTGTTCCTTATTTTTCTCTCTACTACCACCAAGTAACATATGCCAAATTTCCATCCTTCCATGTTCACCTCTGTCAAGCTATCACCTAAATGTTAATCAAGCATCATTAAAACAATATCCAACAGTCCAACATAAAAGATTAACTTAATTAAACAAAGGAAGTTCAATGGAAACATGGATACAGAAAATTATGTACAGGGAGTTCGCTTGTTTATTCACTGCGAATTGTTCAGAAACACCACAAATGTATACATGATAAAAGAGCACAGATTGTATCATTTAGGTTAATTGGGAGCAAGGGAATACCCAATGACCAAAAACACACAATAACACCCTGAGCATTTGAAATAGTAGCAGATAAATACATATACAAAAGGTATTAACGAATGAGAATTAAGGAAACACACCATTGTCGTATTGACAGCATTGAGAACTGATGGTCTATTGAGAATCGCCATTCTGGAAGCAGCTTTGCCTTCAACAAGCACCTGAGAAAGGGAGAGAGTACAATTTCGTGAAACCACTGGAACAACGAAAATACACAAAGGTTAAAGAATTAAGAGTGCTCACTTCGCTGTCAAAATTATCATTCACAGCACTCTCCGGGAAAGAGCAGAGGCTTCTGTAGCAAGGGAGGAAGCGCCAGCTGCGAAGGCTGCGCCATAGCAACGGAGCTGTCTCAGAGTTCTTCATCATCTTTCTCTACGGAAAATGAAATTTTGCTATCCCCGGTTCTCTGGACCAACTCTTAACTTAGATCATACTCGATGATACCAGTAGTGGGCCGTAGATGCCATGTCATTTTTCCTATTATTATTTTTAAATATACTATTTAAAAATAATTATTATATTTTAAAATAATAAAATAAAAAATTTATTTAATTTCTTATATATATTTCATCTCTTCTCACCATTTTCATATTTTTTTAAATATATATATATATACACTATTAAATATAACTTTAAATATTTTTAGTTATCGATATTTAAAATTATATATTAACACATAAAATAAAATATAAATATAAAAACATGTGAACAGAATAAAATAATTGAGGAATTAAAATAAATATCAAAAGAATATTTTTAGTCAAATAATTATTTATTTATTTATTATTATTTTAAAATATAATAATTATTTTATATTTTATATTTAAAATAAAAAAATACATTGCACTTTAATACACATTTAATTTTATTTAATATGTATTAATACATAGTTTTGAAGGTATTCAAACCATATATAATCATTGTCTAAAATTTTTTTTATTTTTTTTATACAAAGGAAGTAACAGTTCAAGAAAAATAATACAAACTTATTGTAACCCTCTTAAGGTGGTCAAGGAGGTAACAATTATTAGTGTCTGTAAGTCTGAACTGCTCAATTATATTGTGAAAGAAGGAACTCGACATCTCCTCCTAGCACAAAGAGATCCTTTGGTCAGGATTGAGAGTTCAAGAGCATCCTTGTGAGGGTTAATTATGAGCTCTGATGACCTCTAGCGTGGCTCTAGTACCTTTTAGGCTCAACTCAACAGTAGAGTAATGGAGCCCTGAAACAATGCCAATGATCTGTTTCTTCCGTAATAAACACTTCCAACAAGCGATATATATATATATATATATTCCACAAGTTGAAGACCATGCCCAAGAGTTTTAGTTCCCTGTTAAGAATAAAAAAAATTTGGATCCAAAGGGGGACCTTTAAATTTACCTGATCATTGTACCCATCTTTAACCTTATAAATGTTACTTCTATTTCCATCCCAATGAATCCTATCCTGAATTATGATGCGGAATCAAGATCTTTTTAATTCTCATAACCTCATTACTCTCGTAGATGCTGTGTAATCTATCATCATCTCACGTGCCATTATCCTTAGTGAGATTCTTTACAGTAGTAATTTGCCTATTTTCTCTTCGAGTGCTGTGAATGGGCTGTACTTTTTAGCGGCGATTTTCTTCCGTTGCTAAAATACGTTTCAATATTCTTGCAACGAATATTATTGCTGCTATAACTTTTGTCTAAAGAATTAATTTAAAAAATATATAGTAGCAATAATATTCGTTGCAAGAATATTGAAACGCATTTTAGCAACGGAAAAAAACCGCCGCTAAAAAGTACATCAGTCAGAGCAAAAAATCTGGACGCGATAATAAGGCCTGTGATCCAAAAAATATTTTTTTCAAAGTAGTAGAGGTTTGATTTGGACATATTAAATCATAACTCGTCTTTGGGTTTTCATACTCAAACCACAAGATCCTGCTAAATACGTTATATTTATCATTATAAATACACCAAATTTGTTTAGCTAATAAAGTTTTATTTAGGTTGAAAAAATTTCTTATATCGAGGCCCTGTGGTAAATAGGTTGGCATAACTTATGCCAAGCAATCATATGAGATTTATTGATACTCATATCACTTTCCTAGAAAAATCTAAACAGGAGCGAATCATATTTAGTAGCTTTTTTCTTTGTCATCTTGAAATACAGTAGGTGGTAAATAAATGTTGAGGTGAGGACATAATTAATTAATGTAACTCTTCTACCCTGAGAAAGAAGATTTGCTTTTTAACCCTAGAGTTTCTTACTTAAAATTTTAATGATATTATTAAACTGAGTACAATTCTTTTAATTTAAATCAATGTTACTATCAAGATAACACTTAATCTGATTAGTAATAGTTCTACATCTAATTATCTTACTCATCGACCTATTTAAGATAGTTAGACTAAAATTGATCTTGAATTTAGTGTAGTTAAAAAGAAGTCTTGAAAATTCTCCTAAAGTCTAAAGGTCACCTCTCATGACATGGCAAGATTGAATGTTTGCCTTGGGTTAGCACACTTACGGCCAACTGTACTCACTTTGGAGTCTTTATCAAATATTTGTTATTTTAAAATATAAATGTATACTACATTTGGTGGTTGAAATTTTTTTAAAAAAGAAATCTATGTATATTTTAGTTTTTTTCAAGTATGTTTTGGAAGTGCTCCCCAAGTGAGTATCATAATGCACAAGTACATTTTGCTTCATTTTACATGGTGAATGCCACAAGTGAGATTTTTTTCCTATAAATAAGAAAATTTTTCTTAATTTTTAATTCTCAAATTTGGTAAATAAAAATTTCTTAACTATTTTAAAATTCTAATAAAAATTTTAAATTTCAAACTCTAAAGTAAAAACTTAAAATTATACATTAAAAACTTAAAAAATGATAGTTATTTTTTAAAATAGGAAATTTATCCATGTAGGTATTGATTTCTGTTACCATGAGTTGGTTCAAAATTATATAAAAAAAATTGGATAATTAATTATGATATTATAATTATTCAAAGTTTCTAATCATTATATGACAAAAAAATCAGTGAAAAAAATTAAGTGTAGATTTTATATATTTGTCATTAAATTTTTAATAAAAAATTAATATATATATATATATAATTTATACAACTTATATTTTTTATGATTCATTCTTTTTTAAAGTCTTTTTTTTACATATTTTATTTTAATTAAAAAATTTAATAACAAAAATATCAAGAATAACATATAACTTGAGGATACTTAAATTTTCACAAAAAAAAAAAAAGAAAATTTGTATGGTTTAAGTGCAGTGCAGTTCTTTTTGGTTGAGATGTCATTTTCTAGTTCTAAATATTAGCTTGAATCCATTTTTGATATTTTTTTTTTTGGTAAAAATTTAAGTATCCTCAAGACATGTTAGAATTGAGATTAAGAAGACAATTTAGTATAATGTGATTTCAAATATTATAATATCTTACATATTATGATATCTTATAATATGATCTTATATATTATAGTATTCATTATACTTATATTTTATGTAAATGTTTAATTGTTTAGACTTATTAATGTTATTTGTTTTTGTAATTTCTAAATCTATACTTATAAATTTAAATAAATTACTTATTACATTTATAGTATGATTATTTTAAAAAATTTATAATTAAATTTAAATTAAAAAAAACCATACTACTAGAATAAGATATTAATTAAATGTCACTAAGCAAATAATTTAATATAACTAAAAATGCCCAACAAAGTATTTAAAATAACATTAGAGAGTTAACTAATTAAAAATCACATATTGGGCTGTGCTTCGAAATTGTGGAGGAGATTATGTATTTTGTGAAGAGTTTTAATAGTATATATAGTATTTTTTTAGTGAGAAGAAAAAGAGGAAAAGGAAATAAATGATATTATTAATTTATTTTAAAAAATAAAATATAATATGGATAAAATTATTAACTTAAAAAAATTATCTTACCCAATTATGTGATGTGAAATGACACTATTTTTTATGTTATGAAATAATACCTCTTTTGGTGATGTGATAATATCTCCTATGTCATCTATTATTATATCATATTATTACGTAACATTATAATAAATATTGTCATTTAATTATATTATCTAGGATAACATGGTTAAAATAACATTATATCAAGCGTTTCTCTTGTAGAGCTGAAAACATTAAAATAAAGTTTTTTCAACAAATACATTTTAAACTTGTATCATCTCTTTACGAAAGTAAAATCACTTTTACCTCAATTAATAATTTTTTGATTACTTTTTATCTTTTTAATGGATTTAAACTAATATTATAAATTAAAAAGGACATTTTAACCAAAAAGCACTCCAATTAAATGATAAAAATTACTTAAACTTAAAAAAAAATAAAAAGCAACAAAAATTAGTAAATAAACAAATACAAAGGGAGGAAAATGATTTTTTGTCTCTATATTATATTATGTAGTCTTGGATATTTTTGTCTCTTATAATATTTTAAACTACATAATATATAGTGTAAATATATAAAAGCGCCAAGAATTATAAATAGTAATCTACATCCAGTTTAGTGCATGCTAACCCCCTAATGTTAATATATGATTTTGAAGATGATGAAAAAATAAATTTAATCATTCAATGTTTGGTCGAAATTATCGCCACCCAAAAACTTATTGAGTTAGGATTAATTTCATTCAAATTGACTAAAATTTTGATAATAGGAATAAAATTTTTTTAACTAAGATATTTTTTTATATAAAATTTGAATCTAAAATCTTACTTCAAGAAAATACAATATATATTAACAAGGTAAAACTAATTATCCAATTTTAAATATACCAATTAAAACAAAATGCAAATTAATTATGAAAGCTTAAAAGATGTAATATGTCGTTGTCTACCTAGGGAAAAAATATTTCTTATAAACCATTTGTGTTTTAACAAGTAAATGATGCTTGCCTAAAATTTAGCATTCACCTAAATTATAAGTTAAAAGACATCTTTTATATTTTTAAATTTTATATTAATTTTTAATTATGTCTTTATGATAAATATTATTCATAAAATTTAAATTATAATTAATTTTGTCTTATAATTTAATATTATTTAAATTATTAATAAAAAATAATGATACAATATTTAATGTAATGTTAAAATATTAAATAAAAAATAAAATATTAAATTACATTAATTTTAAAAATATAATATTAAATATCATATTATTATTTTTTATCATATCACTTTAGAGACTGTCGCAAAAAAATGTATGAATAAAATTTAAAATTAATATAAAATTTAGATATATACAAAATATTTTTAATTAACTTAAAATTAAATTATATAATTCAACCAAATATAGCAGCCAAAGCAATAAGGACCTTTTCCCGAAGCAATAATTACATGGGAAATGCCTGAGGACCTTTTCTTTCACAGTTTTGTGAACCGGTTCATTGCCAATGCCGTTATCTCTATCCTTGATTACCGCCATTCTTCTATCCTGCTTCCTCGTCTTCACCACGTTGTTTTGTCTCACTCTCTCTCCTCTTTCTTCGTCTCATGTATATTTTTATATAGAGCATTCGTTTTCCCTCTTCGTGTCTTCACTCTTCACCATTCTCCATCACCTCTGATCCTTCTCTTTAACTTCTCGGTTTCTCTCTCTAGCTTGAACTGCTCTTTGCATCAATGGCGAGTGAGCCAGTTAAAGTTCTTGTCACGGGCGCTGCAGGTAATCTGAGGTTCTAGGCTAAAATTCTGTGTTAATACTTGAGTTCATTATCTATTTGGTGTACAAGAAAACAGAAAACTATATTATGATCGGTGATTCTATGCTTTTATCACTCAAGAGGTTGTTCTTCACAATTAGGTGTGCTTGATATTCTTACTCTGATTTTTTAATCAGTAGAGTGAGAAACTCAAAGAGCATCTAATGTGAAAAAGCTCAAACTCTTGAAAAGTAGAGTCTATCTGTAAAATTACCGATCAATCAATGAACGCCAAAATTATAAAATTGATATTGTATTTCATTTTCCTCTCTTAGTTTAATCAGAAGATTCTTTTCTCTGCTGTTAAGGAAATTCTCATGTACCTGCATTTCTTATGGACTTTGTTTTGGTATATGATTGCCTTGCCTTAGTCGACTACGTATAGATTCTTTCACATTCCAATAATATATAACCAGATAATGGTCTCAAATGTTTCATAGGATCCCGACATGGAAATGTTTCCTTGGGAGACTGTGGAGTCCACAATGCTTCTTCAAAAATGTGTTGTTGCTTTAATTTGTCTCTCTTTGTTTTGGAAGATCATTAGATATATGTGTAGTCTTCTAAAAGTAGAGAAGGAACCTGTTACAGTATTGATCACGGGCGCTGCAGGCATGCTCAATTTAGTTTCTTGCATTTTGGCTTAGTTTAAATACGTTATCATATTCTCATACTAAAATTTTCAACATCAGACGATCAGACCAAAGTTTTTTTTGTAGCTTTTACATCAATTTAAATTTTGAAGAACCCATTATTTCCCAAGTGAGCTATCAATAAACTGCAAATACTTTGTTCTTTTATCTTTGGGTTTAAACAAGGTTTCTGTCCCAAACTTGTCTGCGTTGTTATAGCTTTCGTATGATCGTCAAACCTGGAGTTCAATCCAACCATGTGAACATGTATATAGATATGTATAATTGGAAATTTGGGAAAGTAAAATATTTACTGAAAAATGATTGATTGATTTGGTGAGGGAGAAAATACATTAAATTTTGATATACTAGAGTAAGTGATTTCTCTATCTCAGCATTTTACTTTTAAATTCTGATTTGGTTCAACAACAGGACAAATTGGCTATGCCCTTGTACCAATGATTGCGAGGGGGGCAATGTTGGGTCCAGATCAGCCTGTTGTTCTGCACATGCTTGATATTGACCCAGCAGCAGAGGCCTTGAAAGGGGTGAGGATGGAACTAGTTGATGGTGCTTTTCCACTTCTCAGAGGTATGCATGTCAACCTCAATTCTGACCCAGTGATTTGGGTACAACTACTCCATCATGATTCTTATCGTTGAGATCTCAAAATTTTACTTGTGCATATATAAAAATGCAACAGGTGTGGTTGCTACTACGGATGTTGTTGAAGCTTGCAAGGGTGTAAACATCGCTGTTATGGTTGGTGGGTTTCCTAGAAAGGAAGGAATGGAAAGGAAAGATGTGATGTCCCAAAATGTATCAATTTACAAGGCTCAAGCTTCAGCCTTGGAGCAGCATGCTGCTGCAGACTGTAAGGTGAGCATTTACTTTGACAGCCTCTTTAAAAGTATGTTATATATTAGGTTTGTAGGTTAATTTATGTCTGAGAATATTTGACATCATATAACTTTCAATAACGCTAAATAGTGATGATCTGAAACTGTAAGTTCAAAACACCTCAATTGGTGAAGAATAAATTAAAGGAACGACTTATAAAAGGCCAATAGCCACACAAATATATAATAAGTGTATATTTAATAAAAACTAAGTAATTTATTGGAAATATCCTGAATGATAGAAAATGGGCATTTCAATGTAAAAATATTCCTAGGGGAATATTGATGTTACATTCAGGATATGACATCTGAACTCTTAATGCAGGTGCTAGTGGTTGCAAATCCAGCAAACACCAATGCTCTCATCTTGAAGGAATATGCCCCTTCAATACCAGAAAAGAATATCACCTGTCTTACTCGACTTGATCATAACAGAGCACTAGGCCAAATCTCTGAGAGGCTAAATGTTCATGTTGGTGATGTAAAGAATGTCATCATCTGGGGAAATCACTCTTCAACCCAATATCCAGATGTCAACCATGCAACTGTTACCACCAGCAGTGGGGAGACGCCTGTCAGACAAGCTGTTAATGACGATAACTGGTATGCAAGTTTCTCACCTGCTCAATTTGCTTCCCTTTAGTTTTTTGTGTGTTTGTACGTTTTGGCTCACTTTTATTGGTGTATCTTGTTGATAAAGTTGATTATTAGCTGGTGATTGCTGCTGCATTATGTCATTGGCATGTTTGGCTTCTCATAGAGTGATTTCTATCCCCAAGAGAAGAAACTAAAGACCTTTCCCTTTCTATAATGCATTTAAACTGGAGCCAGTTAGGGAAGAAAAAAAACTGTAGCCATTTTAATTTGATCTTCCATATCACGATACACTTTCTCTGCAGGAATTATTTCCAGAATCTGGAGTCTCATCAGTGTCCAGATTTGATAATTTTGCAACTGGTTTCTTGGCATGCTTGGTAGTGCATGTCAATTCACTTTACTAGTGAGAATTTAAGTCAAACGATCATGAGGAAGAGGATGAATTTTTGGGCATAGGTGAATGCAACTACAGGCAGTTGCATAAAGTTGGGAAGTGGGAAGTTGTAACTGCACTTAATAGGAAGTGATAAAGGGTTAATATTGAAATTTCATGACTAAATTGGTGATTCCATAAAAACTAAATTTCACAATCACCAAGATACAAAATTGTGACAGAAGTATATATATTAGTATAGATTATCAACATTCCAAATGACAACCTAAATCTGTCACCCTTCAATCAATGAATTGGAGTAATGCATATAATCATTAACTTTGCTGCTTGTTAAATTTTAATCTCTATTCCAAATATCCTTTTGCATTATGTCCACCTGCGTAATAACCTTTTTTTCATTTGTCCTAGGCTGAACAATGAGTTCATCACTGTCGTTCAGCAGCGTGGTGCAGCCATCATTAAAGCAAGGAAGCTGTCTAGTGCATTATCTGCTGCAAGTGCTGCTTGTGATCACATACGTGATTGGGTTCTTGGGACTCCTAAGGTTGGTTCTCTTCAGCACTTCATCCTCTGGAAGCTGTTGCTTGCTTCTTTATATTATAATTTTACATCTTTTACTTCAGGGAACATGGGTGTCAATGGGAGTGTACTCTGACGGGTCATATGGTATCCAGTCTGGCCTCATTTACTCTTTTCCTGTCACATGTGAGAAAGGAGAATGGAAGATAGTTCAAGGTGCATTTTACTTCATACAACTTCGTGAATCTTGTATTGATTTCTATCATTGTGATTTCTACTGAATCCTAGTTTTATCTATTTACTTACAGCAATAGCAAGCATGCTGTAGTTTCTGTTCCTTTTGTTTTCATTATGTCTAAGATGATTTTGACACCTAAAAAACTACATGGTACATAGTAATCACATGATCTGTTTGATAGGATGACAATAATCTGAAACTCACAAAATAGTAATGCAGTAAGAAATTTATATGTAGCATGAAAAATTTTCGAGTAGATCCAAACATGTTAATATATCTATCAATATAACCCACTTTAGAAGGTTTTAATTTTTATTAGATTGGTCTATTTATTTTTTTTCTCCATTGTAATCTCAAGTGTAGACTTGTAACTATTTTTGACAACTAAAAGACGTTTATGATGCGTTGGCAGGGCTTAAGATCGATGAATTCTCTAGGGAAAAGATGGATATGACAGCCCAAGAGCTGATTGAGGAGAAATCATTGGCGAAATCATGCCTCACCTGAACATGGATCTTTACTTTGAAAATTATTAGGAATAAATAAAATAAATAAGGCTCCTGAAAATAAAAAAGAAAGTATTACTTTCCATCTAGATTGTACTAATCCAATTAGATTAGTTATTGCTTCTGATTCCATGGGAAAAAGAAAAAAAAAGTTCAAAAAAGATATGTTACATCATTTCTTATTCCTATTAGTTATTTAGGGAGAAAAACATGTCTTTTGGTTGGTAATTCCTGCTGTTTACTTTTACTATTCATAAGAAGTGTGAAAATGGATTACTTCAACTTGAGTTGATCTTAATTTGTTTTAATTCTAATTTTTTAGAAATCTATTGAGTTTATTCTAATTAAATACAGGCTAAAACTTTGTCAACCTAACTTAATTTTATTGGAGTTTATGACCAGTCTTACGAATTCTCTTTTTTCTTCTTTCCTTTAAAAATAAATTTGTTAATTGTTAAATAATGTTCAGATAGAAAATTTAAAGTTAGTCTTAATAACATTTTTTTTAATTTTTCTGAGATAAATAAAAAATAAATACTAAATTCAAATCAAGCACTCAAGAATTAATTTCATGAAATATAACAAACATGTGAATACTTTATATAACACCATAAAATTGGAATTACAATTAAACAAACGATACATTTGTCGTCGTCATCATTTATCCACTCGTACATTGTTTCTCTTGTTAAATTCTTTTTAACAGTATATTAATTTTAATCTACATTGAAACTAATCAAAAGAACCAAGGGACTGTAAATGTGTGATGTTATGACAAACATAGGTTAGATTTTAACTCAAGTAAGATAAGGAATAAAAAAAAAAAAGATTATATATATATATATATATATATATATAAAGCCAAATAAGACTAGCATTAATGATGTTCTATTTAGGCCCTAGATCCTAAAAGGCCCGAATTAAAGTAGGCTTCTTTTTTAACCCAATCCTATTTTCTTTTTGAAGACTTAATTTGTTTGATGACTATCTCAACAATGCTGCATATTTTATTCCTATGAAATAAATTCTTTTTTAGTCATCTAATTTCTCTGTCTTTTTTGTTAATATTTGAATATTTGCCCTGATTTGAGTAATTTCTAACATATTAATCAAAATTAATAATTTAACACTATCCTACCAACTTCTACAACTGCTATAGACAAGTTATAAAAATTTTAAGCATGAAATATCTTTTACTCTAAAAAAGAATAATTTATTTAGAAATTTAATTTACCAAAAATGCCCCTATTTTTTATTCATCAAAGTGAATTTTTTCTTTTAAACCAATATCTCTTAGACAGTGTTTATTCGGAAAAGGCACAAATTTTAATTTTTTTTAAAATTCAAATCATTGTAACTTGTCTTTTTAATAAATCACACACTTACTATAATGACAAAATGTCTTATGTAAAGTTAGTAAACACATGTTTTTTCGCAAAGAAAATAAATATGAAGTGAACGAAGATTCACTTCATATCTATTGGCTTTTTAATAACTATATATTATACACTTTAAGGTGTCTTATTGTTTCACTGATTCTTGTACTTGTTCCCTTTAAAGGAGATGAGAGCAATAGTAAAAAAAATTACCAAATTTTTGTGGCCAGGATTCCACCATCTGTAACAGAAGCAACTTTTAGAAAGGCATGTGTTGGTTTCTTCATTAAAATGATGAGAAAAATTTTCTTCCCAACTGGTATACTCTTAAAAATGCATCTATGAATTACTATGAGGCAATGAATAAGTTATTCTTATATTATTTCTTTTTTGTGTTTTTTTTTTCAGTCATTTTGAGAACTATGGCGATCTAACAAAGTTAGACATGCCAAAGGTAGTTTCCTCCCTATGATTCTTAATGGCTGTTGTACTTTTGTATCACAATTTAGTAGTTTCATGTGTTTTAAAATATATTCTTCGTCATATGTATTTTTTACTATCCCTTATATATTTGAAATGTTATTTTTAAAATTTGAAATTAAGATAAATTAGTTGAAAAAGATCATACGAAGGAAAAACATTGAAGATATGTTTATAGTTTTTCACTTGGTTTAAATTAAGGGAGTTTGTTGCAGTCTATTAGATCAGAAGGTCATTTATAATTTTTTTTTAAAATTAAAAAGAACATGACAATTGAAGAAAAAAAAAATTAAGACAAGTAAATGCATTTTCTTCTGAAAACAAAGGTCAGAACTTGCTCTTCTCTTGATTAACTTACCTCATTTAAAGGCGTATGCATCTATTCCAACTCTTCACTTTGAATGAGCTTGAAAATAAAGAAGCCAGAGAAGAAAACCAACACATGATTTTTTTTTGTTTTGATTTTTCACAAATATTCTCTTATTAAATAAATTTTATTTAAAATATTATGAGATATTAAATATAAATATTTTTCTTAATATAATTTCAAACCTTGACATATGACACATCGTGATAAGTGATTAGTCTTTACGATTAAACATGTACCTAAACTTGATCAAAAGATAAACTATTCATTATGATTTATGAAAGAAAAGAAGAGTTTACTGTTTACCCACTCCCATCTTTCTTATCATTTTCTGGGACTTTGTATAGGCAATTCACTTTTTCCACACTACTCGTGCATGGTAGTCTTTATTGATTCATAGTGAGTTTGGCTTGTAATGAGAAAAGAATCTGAGAATGTTCATTTTTTCAAAAAGAGAAGTTAAATAAGATATTTTATTCATTTTTAAAAAAAAATTAATTGCTTTTGAGGAATAACAAAAGTAATTTTTTTCTTTCTTATATGAAGAAAGTAGAATATTCGATCTTCTCTTTTTTAAAGCAAAAGAAAATTTATAAAAAAATTGAAGACTATCTTATATTTTATTTAAAATAATTAATTATCATAATTATTTCTTATTTTTTTTTCATTTATCATTTTAAGAACATGCTCTCTTTTTTTGTAATTTAATAGTAAAAATATTTTTTTTTTAAATTTCCAAATGCAATAACATTGAGAAAATTACTTATCAAATAATTTTATCAAATGCAAATTACTCTTCTCTCACTTCTAAAGAAAATATTATAATAATATTAAATAAAAACTAAATCAAAATATGTTTATTTATTGATTTAATAATAAAATAAAATATTGTAATAATTATATTATAAATATACTTATTATAATATTAAAGAATACACGTAACACATGTGTGCTTTTTATTAGTATATAATCAAATCAAGTCTAAAATGTAAAAAAAATTTCAAATTAGTGGCTGTATATAAAATTTATTTTGCTCAATTTTAAAAATTAATAAAGGACTGCCTTTTAATTTGTGCAATAAATAGTTATACACCTATAAATTTGCTAACATAGACTCAAAAGAAAATGTTAACAAAAGGATACACGTTTACGTTTTTCAAAATTAAAATGTTAACAGAATTTTTTTTTATAATTTTCTAATTTGAAATAGATAAATCACATAACTAAAATTGAAAAAAAAACATTTATTTATATTTAGGATTAAATCAATATCCTTATATTATATTTGTAAAGCAAGACACATTAAAGAAAAAGTGAATTTGTTGCGGAGCCAAAAATTTTAGATAGAGATACACATTTAGTGAAACAAAATTATCCTGTCTTCAGAAATTGATATCTGCAAATAATTAAGAAAAATATTTTCAACCAAAAAAATAATAGTAATATTTAAAAATTTGTTAATTTTTTTTAAAAAAAGATAAATTACAACAATGGTCATGACTCATGAGGCCCTTATATTATCTGAATTTAAATTCTAAAGTGTGGAAATGATAAAATGATAAAATAAAAATTAATTAATTAATTAAAAATCTATTATTCTATATGAATTAGAATTCAATACATATATATATATATAAACTTTATTACTTTATTTCTCTCATCATTTTAAAGGATTGAAATTCATATTATCTACCTCTTTTGCAGGTCAATGTTTTAGGTTTGATGAGGTGTGCTTGAAAATTGCAGTTTATTATGACAATAAGAGACTAAACTGCATCCTTAAAAGATTGATGAGAAAGGTTGTCACTTTTAATTTGTATTTGGCAACGACTCTTGGTGATGGCAACAAAATCAATCCATTTCATGCATAGAAATATCAAGTACATTATCCGAGGAATTTAAACCTTGAAAATTGTGCCTCCGTTAAGCTTTTTCAAATTTAAGTCTTCTGATAATGTCATTTGTCATACTTGTCATAGACTTTTCTATCACTATTTACAATTTGCCTAACACACACACACATATATTCAAAGAATGACTTTCAATTTTTGGTCCAATAACAAGTGTTTTTATTAGA
The DNA here is from genome assembly GCA_031216115.1 of Senna siamea. Classification (NCBI taxonomy): domain Eukaryota; kingdom Viridiplantae; phylum Streptophyta; class Magnoliopsida; order Fabales; family Fabaceae; genus Senna; species Senna siamea. The sequence goes on from CM062357.1 coordinate 16,009,136, forward strand.
AGTTCTAGTCTTACCAAACTAGTTAATATAATAAAGATTTTGCTAATTAGTATCTTAAGATACTTGTTTAAATAATTATGATTTTTAAATATTATAAATCATTATTTTTATTAATTTTTTATAAGATTTAAAATATTAAATACTTTATCATCTAATAAGAAAATTAATTAATCAGTATTTTAAAAACACTTATTAACAAAACTCATGTAATAAAACTTGCATCTATTGATAATCTGATAGACTAGAATTCGCCAATGCAATGAGTTCCCTTTACTTACTAGATTTGCTCACCAAAAGGGATTAATTCTTCATTATGACATTTCATGTTATAAATCTTAGATGAAGTTTGGGATTTTTCCATACCTTCTTTCTGTAATTCATCAACACATAATTTAGTTATTTATTACAATTAAAAAAAAGTTTTAGATAAAAAAAAAAAACGTCTTCGGACAGAGAGAAAATTTAAACCTTGAAAATTGTGATTCCGTTAAGCTTTTAGTATCTTCTAATTGGACATTTTATATCAAATTCATTACTCCTTAAGTAAATTTTTTCAAGTGTATTTGTTATCATCAATAAAGAAAAAAAGTTATTTTTCCATTGAAAGAAAAAAGCTAGAAGCAAAGAGTCTCACACAAGTAATGAAGGAAGACTAAGGATACAATAACCAAAACTATAGCCTTTTATTCAACAAATATAAGACTTATTTTCAAATGTGTTTTAATGATCCTGATAAAATGTCCCTTTCACCACTTGATATTTCTAATGCATGAAATGGATTAATTTTGGACCATCACCAAGAGTCATTGACAAATGCGAATTAAAAGTGACAACCTTTGTCATCAATCTTTAAGGATGCAGTTTAGTCTCTTATTGCCATAATAAACTGCAATTTTCAAGCACAACTCATCAATCAAACCTATACCATTCACCTGCAAAAGTGGTAGATCATATAAATTTCAATCCTTTAAAATGATGAGAGACGAGAAATAAAGTAGTAATATATATATATATATATATATATATAAAGTAAACTCTAATTTATATAAAATGAATCTTTAATTTATTTTTTGTATTTTTTATTTTATCACTTTATCATTTTATAAAGATCCTCACAAAGGAGAATTTTTTTTCCATGCTTCTGTTTTTGCCATCCTTATAAGCAATATAATTAAGAGCAAATTATGCTCTTTTTTTTTAATATTTATTAAAATTATAATTAGTATTTTTTTATTTTAAAAGTTATGCTTAATACCTTTCAAATTTGATACAATATTATACAAATTTATTTTTTGTCAATTAAATTTCTTTAAAAAATAAATTGTCTTTATTATTGTTTTAAAATTTCATGTTTAAATTTATTATAAATTTAATTATATTGATTTTATATTTAAAATAAAATTGCATTTTTATTTAAAAAAGCAATTTCATTAACAAAATAAATCGAAAAGGAAATAACTATAAGTTTTTAAAGTTAAAAATAATAAATGTAAAGTTAAATTATTCTTGTAGTCGCTATAATTTTACTTAATTTTTAGTTAAGTTCTTATAATTTAAAAATTTATAATTGAATCTCTTAGTTCCTATTGTCAAAATTTTTTTAAAATTATATTAAATTTTGTTTATGTTGTCAATATATAATATTTTTATTTTCTAAATATATATAATTTATGTCAACAAAGAGTAAAATAAATAAAAAATAATATAAAAATAATTTAGATGTATGAAATAAAATGTAATTTATGTTAGATAATATAAACATATTAATTTAAATTAAATAAATTTATAATATTAAAATGATATATAACTAGCATATAATCAAAATTTAATATTTTGAAAAAAATTTAAATTTAAAAACTCATTTAGAAATTTGTTAAAGACTCAGTTACAAATTTTTAATCTATAACCTAAATGTAATTAAAGTATTTCATTCCCTGGGATATTACTTTATAAATACGACAGCGAGAGAGGGAATGATGGTTCTCCTTCTAGTTCCCACCATTGCTCTCAAGCCATCTTCCTTTTACTCACACCAAATGAAGCATCTTGCATTTTGGACATGTCATTACCTCTTTCTTCTCCTTATTACTTTAACCTCATTGTACTTTGAACCTTCCAAGTCCGAAGCTTCTTCTGCACTAGGAAATGAGACTGACCATTTGGCCTTGCTCAAATTCAAAGAATCAATATCCAATGACCCTCATAACATCTTGGCCTCTTGGAATAGCTCTACCCACTTCTGTAAATGGCATGGAATCACTTGCAGCCGTAGGCACCAAAGAGTTACAAAGTTGATCTTAAATGGATATGACTTGCATGGATTTATATCACCTCACGTTGGCAATCTGTCTTTTCTAAGATGGTTCGTTCTTTATGAAAACAACTTATACGGAGAAATCCCACAAGAGTTGGGTCGTTTGTTTCGACTACAAATACTCTCTGTTCACAGTAATGCATTGGTTGGACACATTCCAATCAACTTATGGACAAGTCTTTCTGAAATCAGAATCTTAGATTTTGCTTCAAATCATCTTATTGGTACAATACCAATGCAGATTGGCTCTGTCCATAAGCTTGAAGCACTGTATCTTCGAGAAAACAATTTAACTGGAGAAATCCCAAGTTCTATATGTAATCTTTCTTCCCTTAGTATAATTAATCTAAAGAGAAATCATTTGGAGGGAAACATACCGGAAGAAATAGGCCATCTGAAAAACTTGACAGTATTGATGCTAAGTTCCAACAATCTTTCTGGTACACTTCCTTCTTCTCTTTATAATTTGTCATCTCTCATTTCTTTTGTAATTCCGTTCAATCAATTCACTGGCTCTCTTCCTGCCAGTATGTTTTCCACACTCCCTAATCTCAAACTGTTTGAAATTGGATCAAATTATTTCTCAGGTATTATCCCAACTTCCATCTCAAATGCATCTTTTCTTCAAAAACTTGATACCACTTCTAATCATTTGGTAGGAGACATTCCTAGTCTTGGAAAGTTGCAAAACCTTTCAGTAATGAACTTGCATACCAATAATCTTGGCAATAATTCCGCTATGGATTGGGAGTTTTTAAAATCTTTGATAAATTGTAGCATGTTAAATACTGTGGATATAAGTGCAAATAATTTTGGAGGTCCTTTACCTGATGACATAGGTAATTTATCCACCCAACTTATTTATCTATATCTTGGGGGTAATCAAATATCTGGAAAACTCCCTGCAACACTAGGAAATCTTGTTAACTTGATTGTGTTGGGTGTGGACAGTAATTTTCTTGTTGAGACCATCCCTGCTACTTTTGGAAAGTTTCAAAAGATGCAAGAACTTTATATGGGGCGAAACAAACTTTCTGGAGAAATACCACCTTTCATAGGAAATCTCACTCAGTTATCTCTGTTAGATTTGTCACAAAATATGTTTGAAGGGCATAATCCTCCGAGTATTGGAAACTGTCGAAGTTTAAACTACTTGGATCTTTCTCAAAACAATCTTACTGGAACTATCGTAGATGTTGTTGGTCTTTCTTCTGTATCTATCCTTCTTAACTTGTCACGTAACTCATTTAATGGCTTTCTACCTATCGAAGTTGGCAAGTTAAAAAATGTGAATAAGTTTGATGTCTCTGAAAATCATCTGTCCGGAAAAATTCCTGAAACTATTGGAGACTGCATGAGCTTAGAGTACCTCTATTTACAGGGGAACTCCTTTCAAGAAATGATCCCTTCATCTTTGGCTTCATTAAAAGGTCTTCGACATTTAGACCTTTCAAAAAATAACCTATCTGGATCAATTCCAAAAGGCCTGCAAGACATTTCTGTTTTGGAATACTTAAATGTTTCTTTTAACATGTTGGATGGAGAGGTACCAATCAAGGGTGTCTTTAGCAATGCAAGCACAATTTCAATAGTTGGGAACAAAAAGCTTTGTGGAGGTATCTCAGATTTACAGCTACCACTATGTCCTACTGAGGTTATGAAGCAGAGCAAGCATCATAATTTCAAGGTAATAATGGCAATAAGTTCTATGGTTGCTTTTCTTCTTCTACTGTCATCCATTTTTGCTATTTATCATCTGAGAAAAAACAACAAATCTTCCTTGGATCCACCTACAGTCGACCAACTTTCCAGAGTGTCATACCAAAGTTTACATAATGCAACTGATGGGTTCTCAGTTAGCAACGTGATAGGATCTGGAAGTTTTGGGGATGTTTATAGAGGAAGTCTTGAGATTGAAGAAGTTGTTGCTATAAAAGTCCTTAAACTCCAAAAGAAGGGAGCTCACAAAAGTTTCATGGCCGAATGTAATGCAATTAAAAATATAAGGCATCGAAATTTGGTAAAGGTTTTAACTTGTTGCTCAAGCCTAGATTACAAGGGCCGTGAATTTAAAGCTCTAGTTTATGAGTACATGACAAATGGAAGCTTAGAGAAATGGCTGCATCCAGAGATAGAAAATGCAAATCGTCCAAGAAACCTTCTCTTTAATCAAAGATTAAATATTATTATTGATGTTGCTTCTGCTTTACATTATCTTCATTGTGAATGTGATCAACCTATCATTCACTGTGACTTAAAGCCCAGCAATGTCCTTCTTGATGGAGACATGGTTGCTCACGTGAGTGATTTTGGGCTAGCAAAACTAGTCTCAACCTTTAGGGGCATTTCTAATAAGAAAAGCAGCACAATTGGGATAATGGGTACAATTGGCTATGCTCCTCCAGGTATAATTTAATTTAGTCTATATTTAAAATTCATCCAAGTCTCTCATTATTTTCTCTCTCAGTCTTTTCCTTTCTTCTAAGGTTATTATTATGACGATTACTTCCAAAACGTGTATTGACAAATTTAAATTATATTTCAGAATATGGAATGGGTTCTGAAGCATCAACACAAGGTGACATGTACAGTTTTGGGATTCTCATAATGGAAATGTTTACTGGAAGAAGGCCCACAAATGAAATATTTGCAGATGGTCAGAATCTTCATAACTATGTCAAAATTGCATTTCCAGATAATCTTTTGCAGATTGTGGATTCAAATCTATTCCAAAGAGAAGCTGAAGAAATAAGAAATGAAGAAGTAAACAATGAGATCATGACCCTTATTCATCCTAATGTGGAAAAGTGGTTAGTTTCAATTTTTAGGATTGGACTTTGTTGTTCAGTGGAATCACCAACTGAAAGAATGAGTATAACAGATGTTATTAGGGAGCTAAATCGTATCAGAGATGCCGCCTCTTAATCCAAGTTTTCCATTTTTCCATCCAAATTTTAAGAGAGGTTTGCCACATCACCTTTTACAATTCTACATAGAATTTTTATCTCTATTTTAATCTAATTAGGACTGTGGGTATTATTGTCGCTTCCTATCACTTCACTCTCTCACCTTTAGACTGAAACACAGATCCATTCACCCATTCAAAGAGCAGCTCCATTAAAAGTTGAAAGCTTAAGAAGGAGAAGGGGTCACGAATCTCACCTCTTTATATCCTTTGAGGTTCACATCTTAGCAACGATGATGATGTAAGAGTAACCATAGACGATGGCTATCCCTTTGCTAGTGTGGGTTTGGGAATGTTGGGAATTTTTTGCTTAATAATATTGAGTTTATGATAATGAAAATAATATATGTAAAATTGACTCAGTATTGAAAGTTAATTTTGGTTGGCTTATTTTACTTTTAAAATAAAAAGTATCTTGGATTATTGAATTCTTGAAAGAAAATAATCTGTTTTTGATTCGCAATGTTTCAGCCCAACAAATTTAATTATACAGTGCAACTAATATTAACTAGTCCAACTTAAGTGTATTGGTCGAATGTTTTTCTTTCCACTATTTTTTAGATTAACCCAACATATACTATCAGTCCAAAACTTAAAATTACACTCCTTATAGGAAAAATTGAAGTCTCCTTCTGAAATTTTGAAATGCACTTGCACAATTTTGAAAAACAATTTTGCAAAAGGTAGGGAATGTCAAGTGGTGGCTGGTACTAAAGCAGAACACACCATAAAGGAAATTTGAAGTTTTTGTCCTTTGCTTTACGTTTACGTGGCTCAAGAAACGAAGACTATGATGGAAGAGATTTCAAATTTTTCAAGACAAGAGGACATTAGAAATGCTTCACACTTTAAGGAATCTAACAAACAAAAGAAACCACAGCCTATCATTCATTAGAATATAAATGTGTCTAATTTTCTGAAATGGTGACTATTTTCTTGAAACTCTTCAAATTATTCTAAAATTGTTAAGTTGAGCGTCTAACATTTATTATCTTACTCAAAAGTCTCTACCAACATTTTTTTCAACATTAATTGCAAAATCAACGAATAGAATATAAAAGATTAAATATTGGTGGATTGTCTTCAAAAGCCAACAAGTTGAGAAAGCTAAAAATTTGAGAGTTTACTTATATTCCCTGAAGCTCATTAATTTCTCTTTATTGTTTATTTGCTTTAAGTGAGATTGCTACTATTTAACTATATTTTGAATCTTAAATTCTTTTCATATCTTTGTCTTTCTGTCTAAGTATCTAGTGAGAACTTAGTATAATTAGGTGATAGATTTATCAATTATTTTAAATCAATGAGTTTTTAGTTTAAGGTTGTTTGAAAAAATTTCTAAGTTTATTTATTGAGAGATACTTAGGGGAGTAAAAGCAAATATATTTATCCTTTTTTGGTTGTTAAGTGGATAATGACATAAAAGTAGTTGTTTGGTGATTATTTAAATAGTAAATATCTTTACAATGTGCTTGGAGAAAGAATATGTAATCAAATTTTGATCCGAACCTCTATAAATTCTTAATGTAATCTTCTCAACTTTGTCTTTTTACATTCAATTCAAACAAACAAGAAACTTTTTATAAGGTGTTTTCTTAAAAACATAAGCTTTTGAAAAATAACTATCATTAACCTATTTTTTTATCATACATCTACCATACTGTATTTCAAAATACACAAAAAGTTTGTAAGTTTAAAAGGAACCAATTAAACTCCCTTCTTCGTTCATTGTCTAGATAACAATGAATTTGATAATGTGGCTATTGGGTGGGTGTTTTGTGACTCCGTTATATGTTTTAACACTTCCTTTTGCCCCCAAGTTTTTGGTTCAAATAAGAATCTCCCTCTTTCTTTGCATTTTCTCATTCTCCTATGGAGTTTTTAGCGATTTTGTGAAGAAGACCCTCTCCTCTTAAACTTTCTACAGTTTTTGGCTTTTACCTTCTTGCTTTGCATTTATGCTTTAGTTTATAATGAAAAATCGAGTCTCTTCTGTGCTCTCTTCTTCTGCACCCTTGGCTGTTGTCAACACTGCACTTGGTGATTTCATATGGCAACTTATGATTAATCTTCTAGAGTTTGTTTGGGAGGAAGATTTTGGAGAAGGGAAGAAAAGGGAAAGAAATGTATGAACCTTCTATTTGTTTGTTTTCTAAAATATTAGAAGAAAAAGAATTAAAAAATTTTATGTTAATTTTTCTTAATCTTTCTCTTTGTCAATTTTAATTACTTCAAATTAAAAAAGTTTAAAGGATCTAAACAAAGGAGAAAAAACTATCACTTAAACTTTCCTTCTCTTTCTCTTCAATTTTTTTCATTCTCTTTCCTTCCTTATCTCCAAACAGATTCCTAGTTTTACTTAGACACTACACTGCCTTTTTTGCTTTTTGAATGAGTAAATGGAAATATGTTTTAGAAGAGTCTGAGAGAGTAAAGTGAGAGAAAATAACAATAATCCATTGGTCTCAATAGATTATAAGAAAAAGGTTTTGCTATTTACGATTTTAAAATTTGAATTTTATATTTATGAAGGTAAATTTATCTTATTCTAAAAATAGGTTGTGCATTTATTACTTTTTGTTGAAAAAGTTTTAAAAAATATTATATAGTATGATAAAATATTATTTTCAAGAACATTTAATATTCCTTAAGTGTCTGTTTGGAAATGAGGAGGAGAAGGAAAGAAAAGGAAAGGAAATGTTAAGTAATAGTTTCTTCTCTTCTTTTTTGGATTCTCCAAACTTCTCCAATATAGGGCAATTAAAATTAACAAAAGAGGAATGTTAAGAAGGGTTAACATAAAAATTTTTAAAATCTTTTTCTCTAAAATTTTAAGAACTAAACAAGAAAAATATTATTAAATTCTCTTCTCTTCACTTCTCTTCTCCCTCCATTTTTTCTTTCCCAAACAAACCTTTAATTGACCTTAAGAATCTATTTAGAAATGAGGAAAGGAAGGGAAAGGAAAAAATAGTAAAAGAAATGTTAAGTGATGGTTTCTCTTTCTTTTATTTCGATCTTTCAAACTCTCTTAATTTAAAGTAATTAAAATTAATAAATGATGAAAGTTAAGGAAGGTTAACCTAAAATCTTTCAATTTTTTTTTCTAAAAAGAAACAAATAAGAAAAAAATTAATACATTTACTTCCTTTCCTTCTCCTCCAAAATTTCCTTCCCAAACAAATCTTAAAGACATTGGTTAACAAAATTCAAATAAAAAATCTTACATGGAATTGTGAAAGGTGACGTGATAATCGTCTATTAAATTTTTAATAAAAAATTTAACAAATAATGTTATTTGTAAAAAATAAATAATTTAAGGAGATCTTGAATCAATTTTTAAAGTTTATAAGAATTATGTATACATTCTAAAATTTAAAAAACTATGTATATTTTAACCTCTCGTATTTGTTTTTCATTTTTTTTTTATGAGACACTCTTTTTGTCATAGGAATGATATAAATATTCATATTTTCCTATCCATATACTCTTAATAGTTAATGTAATAAATTATATTAAATACGTATGTAATATGAGATTCTTGAGATTAAATTTAGTACACACAGGGAAGTGAAGATTAATCAAGTTAATATAAAGATTCATAACAAACATTTCATAATAAAGTATGGTCAATTATAATAAATTTTATTTTTTGTATAACAAAGAGTTAAGACCTAATTATGTATAAGACATGCTTGAATTTAGCTTCTTTGTAATTTTTATAATCTAAAACTAAGCTGAAAATAACATAGATTTAAGTTGTAGACTATTATTTTTTTATGCATAAAATTTTTTTCAAAGATAAATATAGAATAAACTCATAATTCTTCTAAGAATTTTAGAACAACTTAAAAATAAAAAAATATTTCTAGAAATGAAAGAATTTAAAAAGTCATGAAAATACAAAGTATATTATTCTATTGATTCAACTTTTTTGTAAATATTAATGTAAATATGTCATTTTTTAAATATTAAGTCATATTTATAAAATTTTTAATGCATGATATTAAATATAAAACATTTTAATACATGATAATTAATATTATGAGAGCATAGAAATTAAAATTATATAAAAATATTTTAAATTTTGCAATGCATTAAATTTTTAAATAATGTGTAAGTCTCTCAATATAAAATTTTAATTGTAGTTTATATCTTTATTTTAATATAATATATTAATTTAGTAATTTAATTTTTTTATTATTAAAATAAAAATACAATAAAAAGAAAACCTCGCATTTTTTCCTTTCTCTCAGTCAGCCTTCTCTGTCCCTTGCACTCAACGACTACGACTCTACTCCATCGCGCCACCACTGCAGCTACGTCGCGCCACCACTAAAGCATCGCCGCAGGTCAGTTCTGTTTAACAAATCTCAGTTCTGCTATTCTATTATGTTCTACTGCTGTCTTTTTACACTGCAGAATTAGATATTTTCATTTGTTTTTTTCTTCAACCACCTTAACTTCCTGAGCTTACATTCGCAGACTATTGGGTTTAATTTAATTAATGGTGGTGAATGCTACAGTGGGTTTTGTTGTTTCTTGGGAAGACTTACGAGAGAAATTTTTTTATCTAGAGGATAAGTGGAACATCTTTATTCTAATGCCTTCCCGTTCCTCAAAGCTTTCTTGCTCCCTTCTTGTTAGACAAACTGTTTTGATTTTTGATTAATAGCGGTCTTAGCTCTAAATAATGCAACTAGAATTTGCAGTTTTCTGATTTGTTTTTGTTCTCTTTGCAACTAGGCTTTGGTTAGCTATTAATCAGGTAAGAGTTGGGTGGGATGCCATAGATTAAAATACTGAAACTGTTCATCTTATTCTTGGTACCACCTATTTATTTGATGCGTCTACTCATGATCATTGATGAGTGGTATGCAAATCAATATACTGTCAGCATAGAATTTCTTTTCTTTTTTCTTTTTTCTTTAAAGCAATATACCAAAGCTTTTATCCAATTAATCTATTTGTTAATATTGCAAAGTGAATGGCTAAATATTTTATGTGGTCTTGGGTTCATTGGCTTTATAAAAAATTTCAAATATACATATTGCTTCAAGGATTTTGGTTTAACTGTTCAAGACAAACAGTTAAATCCAAATTCTGTCCAGAAAATTGTATTTGACAAACCTATTACTCATAATAATCATTAACTTGCTCTTTATCAAGTCTGGTTGTTAGTTTTTATTTTGCTCTCAATTACTTAGACTTGGACTGGTTTATAAGGCTATTATTTATACCTAGCCATTGACCTTTTTTTTTCTGAATAAATGATATATTAGGTTGTTGAAAGGATAAAGTATTAAAAATCAAGCAAATTGCAGCACTTTTTGATGTGTGATGTATTTATGTTGTTTTTGGTGAATGCTGTTAAGTGTAAGGTATGGCCTCTAAATTTTTATATTTTTAACATTGTTTTAGAAAACATAATAATAAGGTGTCAAATAAACTATATATCTCTCAGTAAACTCATAGCCAACACTATATTAATATCAGTTTTTGAAATTGAAATGAATTTGATCTATCTCTTGCATTTAATCTCTATTCTTTGTTTTTTTCTTTACTCCTTCGTCCTGATTCTTGACTAGTGAATGAAGATTTTGAAGGTTTTCAATTTGAAGATTGTGGTGAATGAAGACTAGTGAATGAGAATGAAACAAGATAAGAATTTGTTGAAGGTTTTCATTTTGATGAATCTATTCAAAATTGGTGATATTGTTGTAAAACTTGTTTTTTGAATTTTTAAGTCTTTGAACTTGATGTTGTTAACTTGTATAATACTTCATATTTAAGATTAAGTGTTTGTTAAGTTTATATATATAAAATTTTATTAGGTTTTTCTTTTTTCACTATAGATGCTCGGGGTCCTGGTGGGGATTTGTGGGGACACGGGAAACGGGGACAGGAAAAAAAGAAAAAAAAACCTCCCCATGGTGGGAACCAGGGACAAGTGTACATGGGGATGGCGGGAATGGGGAGTGGTGAGGCACTCTCCATCTGTGTCCCATGCAGGTGCCATCCCTACGATTTGCAGTGCAACATTTTCTTGTTCGTATTATTCTTTACAAATAGTTTGAGTTTGCTATTTTTTCTCAAATGAAGTACACAACTGCTGCAGTAAGTAGATGATTGGTAGGAAATAAGTAGTTTATGATATTCCTTATATCCAATTTTCAATTTGACTGTTGACAACAATAGCAAAACTTTTTCTTTATGTCAACAAAGTACTGGTGTAGTGACTGCATTGTTCACATATTTCTGATGATAATACGTCATGCACAATTTTCAGGAGATAGATATTATTCAAATATGGATGAGAGCATGAAACAGTTCCAGAAAAAATTAACAGAGTTGGAAATTGAAGCTGAACATCTTCTCTTAGCCCGACATCAGGTAATTCAGATTAAATGTAATGCTAGTTCAAAGACTAGAAAATGTAAGTAATTAGAAAAAAACATTGGAAATTGAAAGAGTTGCTCTTACCATTTATAACAAGAACAAAGTGCCTGAAATAGTTGGTTTTGTACATATTTTTTTTTTATTAGAAATCAATTGATGTTGGTTTTGTGGTTAGAAATTATTTGATCAGTTGACTCTGTTTCTGTTATTAGAAATCAATTGATTGGTTCAGCTATATGTATGTATGTTTTTGTGTGTGTGTGTGTGTGTGTGTGTGTGTGTATTAGGTTTTTGTGGTATGTTGAGGTTTGATAATATTAATCAGATTCTGTTGCTGTGTTTAAATTTGCTTTTCAGAACTTGTTAAAATTGAATTTATGACACCATGCTTTTGGAGCTTAAAGTTTGAAACGAAATATAGGGATCACTAAAATAAATATCTACATACTCTGAAGGAGATTTTGATTGGAAAAGTACTACATACCCTGTACCTTATCATTGACAGGGTTGAACTTTGCTCATGTTAGCATTTTACTTAAATTTCTATATGAACTGAACTAACTTGGTATCGGTATTCCCTTTCAGTCAAAATTGGACTTATTTGAGTAAAAAAATCTGAAATTCAAAGTAGGATGTGGTATTTTTGTTCTGTGGTTAAGCACAAAATGTCCTGCAAAACCTTGTTTATTCTTTCTTCTAGTAGAAAGCCCAATTGGATATAGGAATTTGAGGAATAAATAGATTAGCAATATCAGAAAATGAATTAATTTTCATCTTATCAACGATTTCATTGAAATGTAAAGAACCATATAATGGATTCAGGAAAGCATATTGATTTAATTACTAAATAAATGGGACCTTTGTTTTTTCCCCAAGAATTCTGCATGTTAGAGAAACCTAATGGTTATAAAGGGTGGAAAAGAGGATAGTAAGAAAAGGAGATGTTTATACCTTACGCGTGTGTTTGAATTGAGGAGAATAAGGGGGGGGGGGGGGAAGGGAAATGAAATTTTTATTTTGACATTTATTTCATTTATGGATTAAAGAAAACATTAAATTTAAAATTCCACTTCCTTTCTCTTCCCCTCTATTCTCCTCAATCCAAACACAATACCTGTGTTGACTGCTGAGAGCTACAATTCAACTTTGGATCAATTTAGAAATCTTTAATCCATCCGGTTGAAATTTTTGGATTTTGTTTTTTTAACAATCAATTATTTCTATTTTTTACTTTTTTCTACTGTATCCCTCCGTACTTACCTGTCATCTGTGATGAAAACACAGTTGGTTGAGAATGATAGATTGAGAAACGGGAACAGGGAAGCACTTACCGCATTAAGGAAAAGGGCTCGGACAACAAAGAGTAGTGTCCCATCTCCTTTTGATTCAATAATGAAGGGAGTTACAGGGACCAGTTCAAGACCTTTGGTGCAAGAGGTGTGTACCACCTGCGGCAACCATGACTATGGTGAACAGACATGGATGATGTTTCCAGGAACAGATGTCTTTGCAAGCATTCCATTTCATGCTGCTCATACCATAATAGAAACAGGTTCTTTCTTCCTTCCTCTCTCTCTACCCCACCCCCCCCCCCCCCGCCAGGGCTCCTCCTATGCCAAGGCCTGACTCAAGTGTTAACTTGTGAAGTGAGCTTCCAATTAAGTATTTACTTTTTATGATGGACAAAAACAAATAAATTAAGCTAATCATTGTGGCTAATATATATATATATATATATGTATATATATAGGAGTGTTTTGCTGTAGAAGGTAAGGGAAGTCACTAATTTCCTTAAGATCAAAATTAGAGGCTAAAATTAAAGGCCTTTGTTAGTGCAATGGAAAATCACTGGATAACCTCCTATAATTGTGTAAAATCCAGTTTATTACCGTGTTTTGACCATGTTGCAGTAGACTACCATGTAGTCTAAAAGTTTGCACCAAATAGCCTGTGATTTCTACCTCTAGCACTTTACTACCTTATGCTATCTTTTTGTTACAATTGGATGAAACCCTAATTTTGTTAATTAATTTGGCCCTAAATTCCCACTTCCTTATGAAATCCTTAATTTTCTATGCAGTACAACCAAAATTTCTTCCTTCCCATGGCTGATCGGATTCTCAAATTCAACTAAGACAACACAATATCTTTGCTAACTCCCTCCTTTTGGTCCATCTAAATTCCTAATTGAAGGCACACAACCCAATTAGGAGTTAGGCTTATTTATTTTTCTTCTTTTTTTTTTTTAAGGGGGGGGGGGGTTGTGGTGGGGTTGGTGGAATAGCATAAGGCCATTTAGAATATCCAGGTATTTGCTTTTTTGGGTGAAAGCTTCATGAATATGCATGTATTGGCTTGATTTTGGTGTCTATAATCAAGCATACATTGGGAAATTAGGGGTTTGGACTCAATTTAGGGGGAAAAGTGGAGCTATGTCCACTTTCTATCAATTTTTAACAAAAAATAAGCACAACTTAGCGATGTGCTAATGAAGAAACCACAGAGATTTTATGTAGATAGAATCTTGTGTCTCCTGAATACTTAAGGCATTTATTAAATCTTAAATGGTTTAGGCTATTTAAAAATTTGTCGGACAGTTGATTCAAACTGAATGCTGTCAGTAATTTTGTCATGTGAATCCAGCACCTACAATGTTGAAATTAAATTTAAGATGCCATGAGTGGGGTATTTTCTGTTTATTAACTAATCAAAGTTATTATGACAAAAATCATACTTATAGATTGAATTTTTTGTATGGGAAATTAAATATTTCTTATTAGCAGAACAATCTTCTTTGATCATTTATAGTTTTGTCTGTTCTGAACTACACAAATGATTTGGATATCAAGCACTAACTTGTAGGTCAGTCCTGTCTGAAATAAATATTATATACGTTCCTGTTACTTCATGATCATATTAATCATCTTTATTTGTGTTATTAACTCAATGATCATTTAATACTTTCATGTAATTAAATTCTATTTTGGTAAATAATTGGTATCTTCTTCTTGACCATGCAATGGTAGATCAAACACAGCTTGACTTTGAGGCAAAGAGACTACAGAGCCTTGTAAAAGAGAAATCTTATCTAATTTCAGAAGCAGGTGCCATTGCTGACAAGATTAGTCCTGGAGTGCTCAAGGCTCTTGTAACCTTGAGTGACAAACCGAAGAAGCATGCTTGATGTCACAATAGTGTAGTGTGCTTCTTGTAAACTACCAAGTAGAAAATGGAGTGTCTTCTGGAAGCAACTTTATTTGAAGCTTTTAGGTGGTTTACCCGGGCCCGCTTTTAATTGCTAGCATCTGCTTGTTGCTGTATTGTTGGCCTAAAATGCCCTTCCACAATCTGAAAAATAAATGAAAGCTTTTTGTGGATCATTTCCAACATATATGCTCTGGTTTGTACATGCTACAGTATTATACTGATTCATAGTAACGGATATACTGTTCTACATATACTGTCACCAGAAAAACGCATTTTCTTTTATTGTTTGTGCCTCAATATACCAAGGACCTTTGTTCCAATGCCTCTCCCACCCCTCCATATTATTTGGACTTAACCAGTATGCATGATGTTCATGTTCAGACTCCAGAGACAGTATTTATGCTCCCTCAACCAGAGAAATCAAGAGATTGGAGCTTGAATTGACCTCGGTATTGCAGGACAGATGCATCTGAATTCTGGGTGTGACCAAGTTTTTATTGTCCTCGAGTTCCATTTACTTGTCTACTTTTACTAGTCCAGTGTCATTTATAGGCTCAGACGATCTGGTATTCAGGAATCTGTGGTTCAATGAACTCACATTTCGGTGGTCCCCTACAGTGAAATTTTTTAGGGTGTCCTACCCTCTTCGTTGGGGATTTTACCAGTTTGCTAGAAGGGGTAAGATGATCCCTCTCTCTTTAAGGTGATTACATATATAAGACCATTTTCTTTTGCAAATCGTGGGTTCAGGCTAGTGATGTGAATTTACATTGATTTGGAAAAAATTTCAATGGTAGGGTCACTAGATTTTGCCGGAGCATCCTTAGCTATCTATGTTAATGCATTGTACTCGTTTACTGTGATGCTGATTCAGTGAAAGGTTTTCAACTGATAGAATTGAGACAACATAGCAAGTAGCAAGGAACTCTTACGTGGGCTCCAATATTTCAAAGAAAGGAACAAATAAAAAAAAAAAAAGGATAGCAGGTCTTTCAAAGCTTTTATGTGGACATATACTTCTTTTTATTTTTTAGAATTATTTCTTTTTTAATCCTCGAATCTATAATTCTTTTCTTGTGTAAAACTGAAATTTTGAAGTTGTTTCAGGTTTGTCATACTCAAAACAAGTTCAAGTTTGTTTGAAATTTTGAACGTGTTGTGGGTATACAAGTTCAAAACACTTTCATATGATTTTTTTTTTTTTTAAAAATATGTAGATATAAGCGACATACATCCAATTAAATTTAGGGAATTGAACTTGTGTGACACAAAGTGAGCAAATATATGTATTACGGGAAAAAATTATTTTGATCCCTTATAAAACCTTAGTTTCATATAAGTTTTTAAATTTAAGTTATTTCATATTAATTATTTAATTTTTAAAATGTTATAATTATTTTTTCTAATAGTATTAATTTGACTGACGAAAATTGTATACATATGGTTATTAGCTGATCAATTAATCTCTAAATGTTTCTCTTGTTAATAATAAATTTGTCATTTGCGGGAAAAATTTTCAAATAAATTAGAAATTTGCAATAAAAATTTTGGAATAAATTTATAATTCCCAAGTAAAAATTTATAAACAAATTGACAATTTATGAGGGAAAATTTGAAAGAAATAAAAAACTTGCAAGAAAATAAATAGATGTTGGTTAAGTCAATACTCAATAGCTATATATATATATATATATATATATATATAATTTTCACTTATCAAACTAACAAAATTATAATTTAACAAAAATGCAAGTTTATGATAGTAAAATGGTGATGTTACACCAGAAATGTTCGAAAGACTGAAAAGGAATTTGAAAATAAATGAGGTAACTTGATCCGATGCAGAGAAGTGTTTGGAGAAAAGAAGACACAACCTATCTTTGATGGAATAATTCCAACAAAGCTCAAAAAATGGTCACCAATCAACCCACATCAGTATTAGTGGGTCTAACACTCTTCTTTTCCTTGGACTTGTGGTCCTAACCTAAAATTCTTTTGAGGACAATGGAATAAAGATTAAAACAGTACCAAATTGATAAGATTGACTCAAGAAAATAAAAGTTTATTTTTTCGTTATTTTTCAAGTTTATATATTAATTATGGTATTGCCTTAGAGGTAGATGGATTGTTCTGCCTTCTAAAATTCTAGTCATAAAAAAAGAAAGGAAATTAGAAAATTTTGGTTAGATGCATGTGAGCATTGATGAAATCTTGGAGATATGAAAATAAATTCGTAATTTGACTTAGCTTCAGATTACATTAATTAAAGTATATAAATATTAAATCAAACGTTATTTCTTTTAACAAAAGATTTTATAGTTTTTGAATTTTGATGTTTCAACGTATGGTACACAATCTTGTTCAATGAACTAATTCTTTGGTATTATTATAGTACGTGGTGATTTAGTAATATCTAAATCAATTTATATACAGTCTAGCTAATTTAATTTATTTTTTCGACTTAACTTTAAATAAATCATTCAGACCATAAGAATTTGGTTGCACCTACAAATTTATATTTTCAATTTAATCAAAGCCAAGTAATCTTTTACATTGAAATTAAATAAATGACAAAAATTTACATTGAAATTAAACACGCTTGTCGAATATGAAAAATAAATGAAGTTTTCTTAGAATGATAATTCCATGGTGAGTAGTGTGGTGTGGTTGAGCATTTCTTCAAGATTGGGTTTCCCCCATTCACAATTGACGAAAAAAGAAAGTTAAAAAAGCAACATTTTAACTTTTAACAAAAATATTTTTATACGTAAAATTTGAATTTAAAATTTATTTTAAAGATAATAAAGTATTTATCATTTTAATTAATCACTCATAATGTCAAATTTTTCAATTTAAAAATGAACAGATATTAATAATTAAATTTCATGTTGATGGATAGAAGTGAAATTAAATTTGATCTCCTTGAAATATAAATTCCTTTTCAAAAAACCTGGTAAAATAACTGACCTAGGGTGTCGTAACATAGACTCATCTACGCTTTGATGTGTTGGCTTGTCATACATATATAGTAATATTTTATATTGATGGGATTAGAACTTATTAGTGAATGATAATTTTTTAATTGGATTTTAAATTTAATAAAAAAAATGAAAAGTTAGGTTATTTATATTTTTTTTTTATATCTTTCTCTTTCATAACTTTTTACTCTATTATATTTCATATATCTCACATCTTATATTATTTAACAGATTAAAAGGATTAAACAAGCAAAATTTTATATAATATAGCCAAAGTTATTATATGCAAAAAGGAAAAAATAATTAAGAGTTTGATGAGACATCAATTTAATCTTTTTTTAAAAAATCAAAATCATTAATTTTGTTTCTCCAAAAAATACTTTCTAATTAAACAATTTAATTCCTACGTTAAAGATTTTCATTGACAAAAAGTTTGATACGATATTAACAGTTGATAATGTAATTAAATATTAAGTACTAGAGGCTTTGCAATTATAAATATGCATGCTTTTTTATTTTTAAAATATGATATAAATAATAATTATTATAATTTTAAAAATAAATTAAATAATATGAAATTATTTAATTCACTCATCTTTTATAATTTTTTTTATTCTTACATCTAATATTATTTTATATTTTATACTATAAAATATATTATTTTGTGATATTACTGATAAAAAAAATTTAAAATTTTTATAATATAGCTATAATGTCTGATTAGTTTAAAAAAAAACAATTTAAACAATTTTACTAAGTTATTCGTTTTACGACTAAGCATTTCGTTTTGTCTTAGCACACAATTTGAAGTGGCAATGGCGTTATTAACTAAAGCACAATCAGAGTAGTTAATACTGTTTAATGACTAACTCAAACACTACTAGTGTCATGTGAGTAATTTCATAAATATCATATTAATGACAACATAATGACTAAATTGATTAAAATTATTTTTTAAAAAAACTAAATGGATAATTTTAGCTTTTTAAGAGATTAAAATGAACAACAAAGTATATATTTTAGGATGAAACCAATAATTTACTCATCTTAATTTATAAGTATGACTCCATAATTCAAAATTTGGTCCAAGTATGATATATATGATTGGAATTAAAAGAGAATATACATATATATAACCAAAAAATTGTAGGAAGATCTAATCTTTTATGGTTTTAAATCATAAAACATGTAGCTTGAAATGAAAGTTGAACTCACCAATTTTAGGTAAAGCATAACATTTGTTGACATCAATATAATCAAAATATGGAGTACTTCTTACCATCTTTTTTTGTCTAATAGTTGTAACTTGAAATGGCTACTATCTTACTTTGGCTTTTCTTTAGAATACGCACAATATTCAAGTAGTACTTGTATGTATACAATTTCCTTTTTTCTTTTTTCTTAAGCATAATTTTGTGTATTCTTAAAGTGATCAAGTATATTAGTGTGAGATGGATGTGACTGAGCCTAGGGAAGGTTCCTCAATATAAATGATTTCCACATAAAAGTGTAAGAATTATTTGATTTGGCTTAATCTTCATCTTATAAATTTTAATTTATTTTGTATGGACTTTTTCACTATTTATTTCAGATATTCATGAAATAATTAGTGTGGTAATTAATGGACAATATTGATCCTATCTGTCATTACATTGATCTTAATTAGGTGTACTTTCTCTCTTCTATTTTCCTTCCCTAGCTACGTTTAGTTTGAGCAAATTTTGAATTTAGTCTTTATATTTTATTTCTTTGCAATTGAAATCTTGTAAAGAAAAATTAGGGTTGATTTACAACAGTTTTCAGTTTTTATTTTTATTTTTATTTCTATTTCTTAAAATTAATTTTTATTTCTAAATTTTTAAAAATATAAAAACATGTTTATTATGTAAAATTAAAATTTTATTCATATTTATTTACAAGTCGAATGATTTAAATAATTATAATTTTTTATTAAGTTTTAAATTGAACATTTATTAAATGGTAATATTTATATGATTGAAGAATTTATTTTTTAAAAATTTACAAAAATAACATTAGTTATTAAGTGTAAACGCTATAGAAATTTTGTTTTCAATCTATTTTTAAAATATGTTTTTGTTAAACTTTACCAAACACATTTTTATTCTTTTTTTTGTTCTCATTAAAAATAAAAATAAAAAAAGTTAAAGCAAATTAGCCGTTAATTATTTAATTCCATTAGAAAAATTCATGAAAGAAGACACACACACACACACACACAAAGAAATAATATTCAGTGACTAAATTTATTTTTTTTTAATATTATAACTAAGGACAAAATGTAGAGAGAATGCATATATATAGAATTAATTGTATAGGAATAAAACTTCATTTTGATAAAAATTATATATATATATATATATATATCAAACTAAACAAATTCTTTCCTTCTTTTTTTTTTCTCTATTTTGTATTACTAAACTGACATGCATCACAGCATTACATTCTACCTCTTCAGCGATGAGAATAGGCATTTATAAAGGATCAAATTAAAAAAATACTCCATTTTAAGAAATCAAAATAGAATTTGTGTGTGTGTGACTTAAAGAAAAGTTTAAGAAAAGTAAGAAATTACTTAATTTTCTATATTTAAAATTAAATTTAAAAAAAAGTGTAAACTTTTTGTCGTTTGAGTTACGCAGGGCTCCACCAAACGTTAGATTAATTATTGAAATATTCGTTAGTTTAGTAGGAAAAAGACGTTGTATTTTAAGACTTACTAAAAAAAAACTTAATTCGATATTGAAAATGACAAATTTATCCCCCTCCTCTTTCTAAAATTGACGACGCAGCAACCACCTTGATATTATTTAGTGGCCATATATTTTGATAATTTGCAAGTTTAAGTTGAAACCCAAAATAAATACCTCGTATGATATTAAATTAATTAATTATAATTAAATTTAATACACATATATCATACTTGATGAAAACATAACTCCTTTTTTAATTATATCTTACAAATTAGGTCTTTATAATTTTAGAAAATTTTAAATTAGTTCATACCGTTAAATTTTCATTAAGATTGAGTTAAATCTTATGTGGTCATTATGTTACATTTTGACCCTTCAAATATGTGTTATTTATATCAACAAAAAAATAAAAATAAATGATAAAATAAAAATAATTCATATATATGATTAGGGATGATCATGATTCAATGGTAAGATATTAATAGAGTACTATAGTCTGTGTATCTAGACTAAAACTTGATCAGGTAACAAAATTAATTCACATATCTGCAATCGTAAAATTCTTAAATTCTCAACCCATACCTATTTACTTGAAAAAATTAAAATTATTAATTTTTTTTACAAATTATAACTTATCTACATATATATAAATTTATAGAAGAGATATACAAGTTAAATTAATTATATTATAAAAATTTTAAATATATAATCAATATAAATTCTTAATAGATTTATTCTTACAAAATTATCATATATAATAATTTATAGATTTATATTAAAGTTAAATTATCTTATTTATAAAATTAAAGCAAATAACATAATTTATATATATATATTTTTTTAATAGAATAAATTATATATATATAATATTTAAATAATTTTATATAAAGCGAGTTTGTATCTGACAGGCTGGACACTATCCAACTCTAATCCTGAACTTGAATTGCTTCTTTAATACTTCAACTCAAACTTGATAAATAAAATTTATTAGTGAATATAAGTGTTTTAATCATCCTTATATATATAAAATAAATGATCTAACTTGTGTCAAATAACTTGTATTAATATATTTGAATTGTGCATATTTAAAATATTAAAATAATATATAATTATTTATGTAAATAAAAATTGACAAAATACTAACAAATAAACTTTGTAAAGAACTAACAAAAAAGTTAACTTGTGAAGAGAATAATTTAACCCTTAAACTTTGTAACAAAATATAGTCAGATATTTTTTTTTAGACCAAATTGAAGTTAGAGCTTTAGTTTTGGGGTGAATTTATATGAAGAGTGGAATTAGTGGTTGGTAAAATATTAAAGGTAGTTTAAAAGAAGAATCACGTGGGTTTCCAGAGTTAATGGGTCAAATAAAACATGCATTTACACTAAAACAAAGAAACACAAGCAGGTGCTGATTCAACTAATAGTCTCTTTCAAATTGTCAAAAACAAACTAAAAGAAAAGTGTGTGTTTTTTAAAATAAGAAAAAAAAAAAGGAAAATTCAAAAAAGCATGAGATCCACAAATATCAATTCAATCATGACCCTCTTCTGGATTTGGGCCACACATCAAGTAGACCAAAGCCGAACAGATTGTGGGCCCACAAATTTAATGGCATTACCCCCCCTCCCCGCCCCCCCCCCCCCCCAAATTCTCCTCCTCCTTTCTTTCTTGGAGTGGCCATTGGGTTTTCTTTTCTTTTTCTTTTTAAAAACAAATTACAGTATCTTTTTTGGCTTTGGAATGGTGTTTTTTATAGCATGTTATTGAATTATTTTGTATGTTCATGTAATATATTTTTTAAAAATTAATCATGCATTTCTATAGTAATTAAAAATTTGTTGCATTTTTTTATTTACTTTGTTGTATTATGTTATGAAATTAAATTTTTAAATGTTATTTTGATTTTACACATAATTGTTTCAAATAATGAAATTATTCAATTTATAAATAGAATACATTTAATTTCAACTATATTTAATTTTAACACTACGTGCATCATCATCATCATCATGATTATTATTATTACTATTAAAATTTCAAAGTAATAAAAGGCAGTAAATTACATAGTAACAATTTGATTGAGCGGAATTACTGAAAGAATACTCAATTAACCTTTTTTGTCATAATATTATGAGAATATTAAACGAACTTATTTTTTGAAAAGGCAAAATCTTACACTATCAATCCTTTTTAAAAATATTGAGACATAATTTTTTATTATATAAATAAAAATCTCAAAATAATCTTTATATATATATATATATATATATTTGGAAAATTGCTGTGAAACATACATGGATTGAATTGATAATCCAACTTTTTTGGAGTGATGTTATTTTTTATTTTATCTATTAAATTATTAATATGATGAATTTATATATTGAATAAATTATACTCCTCTCATCTAATTTGAAAACACACGCTCATTTTTTTAAAAGATTAAAAAACTTATAATTTAATTTATTTTGATTAAAATATTTTTAAAAATAATAAATTATTAAAAAATATAATTTAAAAATTATTATTTATTTTTAATTAAAAATATAAAATTATTTTATTTGAAATTTCAAAAAAATTATATCAATGAAATACATATTTAATTATATAAATAATAAATAAAGTTATAAATTGTTGTTATCTTTGACAAAATGAAAAGAAATGTGTAATATTTAAAAGGAATGTTATTTATTGTTATACATAATTTCCCAAACTAAAATCAAGTACGTTAGTCTAGTTTTGGTTAGTATTTACTGGTGGTAGCTTTGAGCGGTGAATGATAATGGTTGCGGTTTCTTTTGTTGAAGAAGGTGTATGCAATTACAATACATGAAGATAAAAGGCGCTGAGAGCAGTAAGGTAATTGGCGTTTGTCGCAATGTGCAAGTGCGATACAGTATGGTTGAAATGGTAATTTTAACATTTCACGCTACACTTGACTAGCAATCACCGTCTTTCTGCACAAGCCGCCTCAACACTCAGTTTCCCTCACACACAAGGAGAGAGAAGGGGACAAAAGGTTTCAGCTTTTAGAGAGGCAAAGTAAGATCTTTTAAGCACACACAAACACATCCTAGTTACCCAGAAACAAAGCAAGCAAGCAAGTAAGAAAATACTTAATGAGCACGCCATTACACTCCCTTCTTTAATCTTCACTCTTTACTTTGCTTACTTACTAGTCCCTGCAAATTAGGGTTTTCCATATTTCTCATCCAATCCTCACGATTCTTTCACTCATCCACCTTCTGCTTTTATTTACAGTTACACGGAGTGACTACTGACTACTGAGTAGTGACTACTCACAGATAGACATGTTGGACTACGAATGGGGGAATCCGTCCACTATAATGCTCACTGGAAACGAAGAAGCCGCCGCTGCAGATTCCGACCAAACCAACCGGCAAATCTTCGACCACTACGCTCTCTTGCCGGACCACCTCATTTCTCAACCGCCAACGGGGCCCACACACACCACCACCACCACCGCGGTTGATTTCGCTCTACACCATCACTTTAACCCGCAGCCTCACCAGCAACATCATCACCACCACCATATCCACCATTCCCTCTTCGACCCACGCGCCTTCCCCGGCGCGTCGTCCTCCCCATTTCCTCCACCCCAACCACCCCCACCACCGCCTCATTCTATGTTCTCCCTTGACCCGCTCCCTCCAGTCAACGCCAGCAACTGTGGGCCTGGTGGGCTTCTGGTCGTGCCCAAGTCTGAGGACGTCGGTCGGCCCATGGATTTCGCGGCGTCTCGAATTGGGCTCAACCTGGGCGTCCGGACGTACTTTGCTTCCTCCGAGGATGACTTTGTGAGCCGGCTCTACCGCCGGTCCAGGCCGATGGCGGAACCAGGCTCGACGACGTCGTTTAACAACTCATCCCCGAGATGCCAAGCTGAGGGATGCAATGCGGATCTCTCCCACGCGAAGCACTACCACCGCCGCCACAAGGTGTGCGAGTTTCACTCCAAGGCCGCCACCGTCATCGCCGCCGGGTTGACTCAGCGATTCTGCCAGCAGTGCAGCAGGTGGTCTTGCTGTTGAATTGACGGAAATGCCCCTGGGCTATGTCCTCCCTCCGTGCCAATCATTTGTGCTGATCCCGAGGGCATTTGCGTCCGGAGGAAATTTCCCCTTCTCGTTTTCCTTTTCGCACTCTTTGGCCTTTGCTTCCTATGGCAGCTTCATCAAAAATTTTGAGCTTAATTAATTAACCATTTAATTTTTTTAAATCATCACTGAATTTTAAAATGACAAAAGGAACCTTCGTTTAGATTTGTATTTTCAGTTTCTTTTAACCATCATCACTAGCTCACTTGCACTGAAGTTCAAGGCGATGGCTGTGATGGTGATTGAAAAGACGAAAGTGCCCTTAAGGGAACTGTTATGTGCCAATGATTGAAGGGATAATCCCGAGGGCATTTGAGTCTCTCTAAATTCTCTCATCCATCTTCTCCACTCTCCTCTCAGTTTACTTACGTACTTACTGCATTGTTTTGCTCCTTCTCTCTAATTAGTAGCATTGAAATGTCAAATTCAGCTTCATTCATTCATTCATAAATTATTTATTTTTTTTCAAAAAACGTTGTCTTTTGAATTCGCAGGTTCCATCTTCTGTCGGAGTTCGATAACGGAAAACGTAGCTGCCGGAAAAGGCTGGCGGATCATAATCGTCGCAGAAGAAAAACTCAGCAGCCAACCCAAGATACACAGAAGTCCCAGCTCGAAAATACTCGCAATTCTACTTTGGACACTCATACTAGTCTTGCAAGTAAAATCTCTTCTTTTTTCTTATTGCTATCTCTAAACATCTTGTAAAATTATGCTCATCTCTCATTTTAAAATTGTACTCGTATCTTTTTTTTTAAAACCTACGCTTGTTTTTAGTCATTTTAATTAAAATATTTTTAATGACATTATTGATTTTTAAAAAAATAATAATTTGTTAAAAAATAGATTTAAAAAATTATTATTTATTTTTAAAATTTTTTAAAGTAATTAAATACATATTTAATTATATAAATAATAAATATAAAAAATAAATTTTGGTCAAAATAAATAATATTATAGATTTTCTTATCTCTCAATTAATAAAAAAAATAATTTTTTAAAATTATTCCTAAAAATATATTTAGCATAACCGCGTTATATACACGAATTTTAGGCCTTCCGATGTCTAAATTCTTCAACTCTTTCTGTATATATTATAATTGAATATAGTTAATTTATATATATATATACACATACATATATATATATATATAGCAGTGTCCCCACCGGAATCTGGAGCTCAGTCATCCTCATCGGTGACGGTGGCAGTTTCACCACCGGACTATTTCCGTCAAAGGCCGTATCAAAGTACAAGCTCATCAACAACATCAAGCACACTGTTTTTCTCAAGTGGGTAGTACTAGTATATATATATATATATAATAACTAATTAAAGTGCATGTGAGAGAGCTAGCTAGCTAGCAATTTGCATGCATGGCTGCTACTACCCACCAGTTAGGAATCAAAATAATAGTGAAGTTCCACTTGTAACTTTCTCCCCAAATTTGATTCCAAAGTTATTATAATCTGGTGTTATATTAAGATTGATTTAAAGCTTCTATATATATAAATATTGTGACCCTTTTTTGTCTTGTACATTTAATTTCTTGGGGATTCAGTTCAATAAATTCCTTAATTTTCTGCTAGCCGTGGCATGTGTACTTTATCCTCTTCAGTTTTTACTGCTTGTAAATTTTAATAATGGTAAGGTAAATTATGTATATATAGAAGGGAAAATTTGGTTTGCTTTAATTTGTTTGGATTTTCCCTGAAATAGTGTCTGTGAGGGTTTCAGAGAGAAAGTTTTTGCAGCATAGCACGGGTGATATTCAGGTTATATATACTTCCATATTGAGGGGCTGTCTGATCCTGGAATTTTCCCGGGAAAATGCAGGAATCATATTTGTACAATATTCATATTGTGCAGCAGCAGCAGCAAAGGGATCTGGATATATATATATATATATATATTAGTTGCAATTTATCAAATTATTTCGTATTTGAATTATTAAATATTAAAAGTGAAAGTTTATAAATAATCCTTGATATTTTCACGTCAGAAATATGAGAATCCACAAAAAAAAAAAAAAAACTGATGTGCTAGCTAGTTTTAATTGTAATTAAAAGCAGCTCGTTTTAGGAAGGCAAAGCCGTCAAGCTGTCTCCTCTATGGAGGCTGTAGCTGTGCCACTGAACTTGAAGCCTTAAGTTATAATTATTATTACTAAAATGATCGAATTGAAGCATATATATATATATATATATATATAGTCTCTCTCTATTTCTCTCTCATTATCAACATGGATGTGTAGCTGTTCCTTCATAAGGATCTACCAGTTGGGTCTACAAGAAAAACAAGGGTACAAAACAGATGTGGATCACAATCTTTGGTGATGTGAGCTAAGCATTTGATTGCATGGGGCCTCCTTTTCTCTCTCTTCTCAAATGTGGGTGAGGTTATTGGTTCCGGTGCAGTTAAAAATTTATATATTTTTTTATAATAAGAAAAAAAAATTAATTATTAATCTATTCAGATAAAATTCTGTTACTATAAGTTTCTTTTTAGAGAACAAATGCACATGATCCAAAATGGTGAGATACACCTATTACCAACTATATATCAACAATAATATCAATACAAAGTATGAGGCTTAAAATGAAAAACATATTTTTAAATTTTTCTTTCCTATAATATATATTTTAGAATATTTTTTCCATGTACGTATTATAATATCTCATTTAAAAATTTATTTTTTTAATTTTTTGTTACTTAATTTCCTAAAGAAACTTAGTTAAACACTACAATTTTTTTTCCATAAAAATAATTTCTCATAAAATAAAAATTTTTAATTCTAGTAAAAAAGTTGGGCTAAACAAGACCTTAAAATATTATTTAATTAATAATTAATACACATGTTAATTACATATGAATATATATGGAGTTAGGTCTAGTACTAAAAGAAATTAATCTTGTTACATAATAAATTAAGATTTAAATCTTCACTTAAAACATATTCATACTTAATATTTTGAATAAAATTGGCTACCAAAAACAAATATATGGTTGAGCTCAACTTTCAAAATATGTTGATGAGCCCTGTGTTGTTGAAATGAGCCTAGAGATGAAGGGCATCATATATGTCACCCACACCCATGTGGAGCACACACACATTAATGGATAGTTCAAAACTGGAAGGGACAACAGGACAAGCATCCATAAATAGGCCTACTGTTACATCAAAATATTATTAATTGGGATTTGGTAGCCCTCCTTAATTTCTCAAACTTTGCTGAAATTAAACCATATTTATTTCTTGTTAATCTAGATTTTATATCAATCAAATAAAATTTTACACTATTATATAATTTTTTTAGAAGATGAAACGTTAACAAAATCCATAATTTTATATAATAATTTAAAAATGTTTCATTTCTTAATTAGCTATATATATATATATAGCATAAGATCGGCCTATATATAATTGTCATTTCATTTTTTTTAAAATTTGTATACAAAATACTCTTGCAATTATAATTAAGTAAATAAAAAAATTTATAATTTAACACTTTTAATTCGATAAAAATTAGTTTTGAATTTAATTTGACTCGAGAATAGTATATTTTTACCAAAAAAATATATAGAGATAGAATATTAGATGCTCCACCAAGAAATTAATACAGCAATACAGATATATTTGTGGTATTAATATGGCAAGCGACTAGAACTTGGCTATGAGAGATGAACTTATTGTGGCTGATTGGACCAAGCCTAGCTAGCTAGCTAAGTACTTACATATCATTGAAGGAAAGTTAAGTTTCATGCTAATTTTTTTATAGATATATTTTTGTTAACACAATTGTATTTGAATATTAAATATGAGTATTTTTTGTCAATAGAAATTTTAATCTTAGAGTTTCATGTTAATATGTTTTAGATTAATTTTTTTTCTCTCAAGCATTCTAAAACCTAGCTAGTCCTTTAATTTATCCAAAATACATGGACTACACTACTCTATTTCTAAATCTTACGTACATAGGAGGAATCTTTTTTAGGAATGAAGATTAAATTAACAAATTATTGAGTAATAAATTTCACAAAATTTAAAATTTCTTGAAAAATATGGGCCTCTTCAGTGCCTAGTTAGGAAATCCCCCTCGTGCGTACGTACTGACTTCACCTGATCGAAACCTGTTCATCATTTTTATTACATAATATTAGTTTTAGGGTAAAATTTATATATATGGTTACCATGTTTGTTCAATCATCATTATTATTAAATAATATAAATATATTTAATTTGAACTACCTCTGTTCACAACGTTAAATATTACTGCCAATATTAATTTTACTTTCGATAACCCTTTTTCACCCCTTAAATTATTTTTCCAAAACAAAAGGTTTGGGTCTATTTGATTGCACTTTTTAAAAATTATTTTTAATTTTTAAAAACATAAAAATTTATTTGAATAATTATTTTTGACAAAAAAATAAAATGTGTCTTTAAAAAAAGAAAAATTAAAAATATTCTAAATTCTAATTTTTTAAAACAAAAAAATCACAAAAATAATTTTTTATTAATAACATATATATAAATAAATAAAAATAATATAATCTAAATGCTCATAATTAATTTTATAAAATAATTTTAAAAACAAAATAACAAAACAATATCCAAATATGTGCTTTATCATGTATCTACTTGGCCCGGGATGCAAAAGCATGTGCAGAAAAAAAAAATTACCTCATGCACACGCTAATATATATATATATATATATATATATATATGCATGCATGCATGCATCTCAAACCGATCGATAAAGATAATCAAAAGACATTAATTCTTCGTTAAAGCCTCTTGCTCTCTGCTTCGTACCAAAAACGATGAATATAATAGTTATGTTTACCTCAACACTGTTTAGTCTTTATATTAATGATTCTTTTGCTTTTTCCCAGAAGAAGCATCCTTGCACCTTCCCGGAAATTAAAAGTGTGGGACCATATTATTTGGAATTTTCATATATCCCTCACTTAACTCTTTGCTTTTTCGCTTTAACCAGAGATTTAAACCACTTGAATATTTTTGTAGTGGCTTGCTGATATTAATGCCAACAGCCAAAAACTTTGAGATATCACCATCATTGGCATCAATCAACCTTTAAGGCCGAAATATTTCAAATGGGATAAATGGGTGTTGTACACGAAGCTTCCCACGAAATTAATATATTATGTCTCTTTAATCCTAAATTTTGTTAGCTTTATCTTCTTTTTTTTCCTTTAATGAATAATTAATATTATGCCTCTCAGAAACCAACAAGTTTTGTTGGAAAGAATAATAAATCAAGTAGTTATGTGGTCTATTTTTTGTTTGGAACAGAAGGTTGCTTCCTGTTATACTTTTTGACCTTAAATCTCACCAATTAAGGTTTTCACCTTTTTGCTTAAATTTTGGGAATGTATTTTAATTTTATATCAAAATTTACGTTTATCTTCTAATTTTTAATAGTTCCGCCAAATGTGTTATGTAATTTGCAATATGTTGTTAATGTTTTGGGTAGAATAATACTTATTCTTTTTTTAAAGAGATATCAAAATTATAATCAAGGCCTACTATTTCTATTGTGAAAAAGTATTTATGTTTATGCTATAAATGAAAATATTTGTTTCATGTATTTTCTTTGTTTTAAAAATTTTGAATTTAGAGTATCTTTGAGATGTTATGTGTTTTAGAGACATTTTATTTCTTTTATTTTTAGTTGAAAATAGCACGATAGAACATGTTCGCTTGGATGATCTATATATCTGACACCAATTAATGAAAAAATTAAGACTTTTTTTTTTGTTGTATATTTAGTTCAAAATAGCCACTTTCCAAAAAGAGGTTTTTTTCTATTTTTAAAAATAAAAAAAGTTTTTTTGAGAATGCAAATCAAACTTCCTCTTGCTTTCTTTTGAAGACCAAAATGCAAAAAAATTTCCTTTAATTTAGATGGTCGTGCAATATCTTCCCATTAATTTAATAAGTTCACAAAAGATCTCTCAAACTTCTAATTTTGTATAACATATACCTTCTGATAGTTTCAGTTTCCTTTAAAACCCTAGCAACAATTTTTTAGTACACATAATTAAGCAATAAAAAATTCAAAAAATAAAATTAAAGTTATGTTATTTACCCCTCTCCCCTCTCCTATATATCATCTTTAAAAATTTGACAAAAGCTCCAAACTTTTAATTTTGTATTATATCTAAATCCTCAATTTTGTTGACATGAATAAGTATTATTAGGATTTTGGATGAAAATATTTTTTTCAGAAGGTATATATTGCACAAAACTGATAATGTAAGGTTTTTTTGTTGTTAACTTTTAAAATTGAAATAGACAAGTAGAAAAAACCCTAAGTTGAAGGGATTTTTTGCATATTTATTTATTTTTAATTTACCAGGCTCATTATTTAGGGTTAATTTAATATCAGAAATTTAATTGTTGAAACAAGGATAAATTTAATTTAAAATATGGTTTAACTGGAAATAAAAAGGTAGTGATAATTACGTTTAGGAATTAATGCCCCAAAAAAACACCCAGTAAATATGAACACGATTTTAAGGGGGCCAAAAAAGTGAATTATAATCAATACTAAAATTTTTATTTTGTATTCGATTGAGTGACATTTTGGAGTCACACAGTAGTTTAGTTTGACATTGGGCAAGTAATAGATTTGTTATATATACAAAATAGTATTATTAGTTGGTAAATGTCGTACAATCGTACTAGGCACTTGGACTCTAACCTAACAACAATAAGATTTCTCAATCTTATCGTGTTATAGTGTTGAAAATATAAACATCTAAAAGATCCATCAATTATCTTATATAGAATTTTATCAATGTCGGGTGTAGTGAAAGAAAATTAGTTTCTCACAACATGATAAATCAAGGTTCAAATCACCATTAGAAAAGATTATACTCATATTTAATGTTTAACAGTGTCTCGAATAAAACTATTTTTAGTAAAAAGATACATGTAGAAAACTAAAAATTATCTTTCTTAAGGCCTATTTGGGATAGGGAGAATAGAGGAAAAGAAAGAGAATTTAGTAATATTTTTCTTGTTTAATTTTTAAAATTATAGATAAAGAATTAGAAGATTTTATGTTAACACTCTTTAACTTTTTTTCCTTTGTTAATTTTAATTACTTCAAATTGAGAAATTTTGAAGGATTCAGATAAGGAAAGAAGAAATTATCACTTAATATTTTCTTTCATCTATCCTCTTCCCTTTTTCTTTTAATTCATTCCCTTCCCTTAGATAACGTAAAAACTTAACTTAAAACTTCTCGTATACCAAATGTTTCTTAAATTAAAAGATTTTTTTTCCAAAATACAAAATTTTTCTCCCATATAATTTATTATTTTCAATTTTACAAGTTGACAAATGTCCTATCAAACTTTGAGGATTTGTTTGGGAGGGGAATAATGGAGGAAACGAGAAGAGAATTTAGTAACTTTCTCCTTGTTTGGTTTTTAAAATTTTAGAGGAAAAAGATTTGGAGAATTTTATATTAAGTTCCTTTAACTTTTCTCATTTGTTAACTTTAATTAACCTAAATTGGAGAATTTGGAGGCTTCAAATAAGGGGGAAAAAACCATCACTTAACATTTTCCTCACTCCCCTTCTCTTTCCTTTTAGTTCCTTTTCTTCTCTTCCCTTGCCCATTCCCAAACACATTTTTAGGGTCTATTTAATTAGGAATGAGGAGGGAAAGGAAAGGAAGAAATGAAAGGGAAATGGAAAGGGAGGGAAGAGAAATGTCTAGTGTTTTTTTTTCCTTGTTTGGATGATTAAAAAAAGAAAGGAAAGAGAATGAAAGGTCAAACATATAATTTTAATATAATTTTACTATTTTACCCTTTCGTATTATAAGAAATTCAAAGTAACTTTAAACAAAATTAAACTGTAACTCAATCTTATGCTTTATTTAAATAATACAACCAAATAAATTATATATATATACTTTCATGTGTTTGTGTGCGCGCTTGTGTGTGTGTGTATAGGTGTTTGTATGAGCACATACATGTATATATAGATTTCTATATACGTATACATCTACTTGTTTACATATATACACATGCAAATGTGTTCATGTACTTATATATGTGTATGAACATATGTTCATACACATATAAATAACTATGTATATGTACAATATACATGTAGTAATATATGTTTGTAAATATATATGTATGCGTATATAAATAATATACATGTTTGTATGTAAATATATATTTGGATTTCAAATAAAAATATTACATAGATATCTATTCTTTTTTCCTTTTTTAAATCCTCAAAAATTTTTAATATGGGGTAATTAAAATTAACAAAAAGAAGGTTAATTAAGGAGGGTTAATAAAAAAATCTTTTAATTCATTTTCCTCCAAAATTTTAAGAACAAAAAAAGAGGAATGTTACTAAATCCTTTTCCCCTCCCATTCTATTCCCTACATTTTTCCCTTCCCAAACATATCCGTAGGGTGTGTTTGGAAATATGGAGGGAAAGGTTAAGGGTCTGTTTGAAAATGAGAAGGGGAAGGGAATAAGAGGAATTGAAGGGAAAAGGAAGGGGGAAGGGAAGGAAAAGTTAAGTGGTGGTTTTTCCTCTCTTTGTTTGAATCCTCCAAACTCCTAAAATTTGGAATAATTAAAATTAACAAAGATGAGGGTTAATATAAAGTCTTCCAATTCTTTCCCCTCTAAAATTTTTAAAAACAAACAAGGAAAAGGTTACCACATTTACTTTTCTTCCCTTCCACTCCAAAATCCCCCTCCCAAACTCACCTCAAGTTATGGTTTCTCCTCCCCTTGTTTGGATATTTCAAAATTCTTCAATTTGAGAGAATTAAAATTAATTAAAGGAGAAGGTTAATGAGGATAAACATAAAATCTTTCAATTTCCTTCTCTCTAAAATTTTAAGAATCAAATAATGAGAATTTTCATAAATTATTTTACCTTCCCTTTCCTTCCCCTTCATTTTCTCCCTCCTAAATAGAGCTTAAGGTGTGTTTGGGAATGAGGAGGGAAAGGGAATGAAAGCAATAGAAGGAAATATAAGGGAAGAAAATGATAAGTGATTATTTATCCTCCTCTTGTTTAGATCTTACAAAATCCCTCAATCTGAGATAATTAAAATTAACAGAGGATCAGGGTTAAGGAGGGTTAACCAAAAAAATTCTTTCAATTCCTTCCCCCAAAAAATTTTAAAAACCAAACAAGTGGAATGTTGCTAAATCTCATCCTTTTCACTTTATTTTCCCTCTATTTTTCTTTTGAAACTTAGCTTTAAGGTGTGTTTGGGAATGAAGAGGGAAAAAGAAGGAAAGGAATTGAATGGACAGAGAATGGGAGGGATGGAAAGGTTAAGTGATGGTTTTTCCTCCCCTTGTTTGTATCTTCTAAAATCCTTCAATTTGGATAATTAAAATTAACAAAGGGGGAAAGCTAAAAAGGATAAACATAAAATCCTTCCATTCCTTCACCTCTAAAATTTTCAGAACTAAACAATGAGACAATTACAAAATTATATTACCTTCCATTTCCTTCCCCACCTCTTTATCCCTCCCAAACAAAGCCTTAAGGTGTGTTTGGGAATGAGGAGAGGAAGGGAATAAAAGGAATTAAAGGGAAAGAAAAGGGGAGGGAAGGAAAGTTTAAAGGTTTTTTTGGGAATGAGAAGTGAAAAGAAAGGAAAGGAATTAAAGGGGAGGAAAGGAAAGGAAAGGTTAAGTGATGGTTTCTCCTTCCCTTGTTTGGATATTTATAAAATTCCTCAATTTAGAGAATTAAAATTAACAAAGGATAAAGGTTAAGGAAAATTATCATAAAATCCTTTAATTTTATTCCCTCTAAAATTTTAAGAACCAAACAAAAAAAATGTTACTAAATTTTCTTACCTTACCTTTCCTTCCCTTCCATTCTCTCCCTCCCAAATAGACCTTTAAGGTGTTTTTGGGAATGAGGAGGGGAAGGAAAGATAAGGGAAGGAATTAAAGGGAAAGAGAAGGCTGGGAAGGGAATTTTAAGGGTGTGTTTAGGAATGGTTTCTCTTCCCTTTGATTGAATCTTTCAAAATTCCTTAATTTGGAATAATTAAAATTAACAAAGAGGGGAGGTTAAGGAGGCTGCTTAACAACACAAAATCTCTAATTTCTTTCCCTCCAAAATTTTAAGAACCAAACAAAGGGAAGATTCCTATATTTTCTTTCCTTCCCTTCAATTCCCTCCTCCATTCTCCCCCTCTTAAACAAACCTTAATGAGACATTTGCTACACGGATATAGTTTTTATTCCTAGGAATGTTTAATTCCTAGGAATCAGATTCCTGGGAATGTGATTCCCAAAAATTTTAAAAAACTTGTTTGGTTTATTTAAAACATTCATGGGAATATATATTCCCAAGAATATTACATTCCTGTATTTGGTTCATCTTCAATATTCCTAAAAATATTTAATAATTTTTCAAATATGTCTTCAACAATTTTTTAAAAAATTATAACCAACTATTTTTTTAAATTACTTATATTATGTTAAAAAAATCATAACAACTTATTAATTGAATAACATACATACATGTTACTAATTAATAACACTTGAATAACATACATATATAAATACATTTTTCCAAAAAATAAAATCTGTACTTTGTTTCTGCATATGATAAAAAACCATTAAGTCCATCAAAATTATAATTTTCAAATAACATTAATAATATCATTGACAAATGTACTAATTCAAATTTTCATAAACCAACATAATTATAATTTCTCTACTGCCTCCAAAAAGCAACATATGTCACTCAAAACATCATTCACATCTCAAAATAACAAAAAAACAAGTTCATAAACAAAATAGATAATCAAATAAGTATATAGTGCACAAGATCTTTTTTTAACTCTGAAAGTAAAGTAAAGAAATAATCAATGAGATTGTTGTCCTTTTTTATGTAATTAATATTAATAAAATTATTTTATAAATATCTTATATTAATAGCTACAACTTTGACAAGTTTAAATTTTAAATTTTCTATAATTTTTTTTTAGAATTAGAGTATCTCAAAATTATATCAGAGGCAGAATTAATTTTTTTGAATATGTAATTAGATAGTAAGATAAAGATTTTTTTAATATTTAGAATTTTTATTTATATCATTTTTCTGTAATTTGATTTGATTCGTATTTATTTATTTAATCAAACTTATCTAATTTATCAAACATTTTTTTGTCTCAATCAAACTAATCTAAATTAATTTTGGTCAATTTAAATTAAATTAAATTGTTGAATTTAAAAAAACAACTTGTAAAATTTTAAATTTTAATAGTACTTTTTTTAATTTTAAGCATCATAAATATAAATTTTTAACAATAAAATTAACAGTAAAATCAATTAAATATAACTTTAAAATAAGTAAAATCATAAATAAATCATAATAAGGCAGTGTTAGGTTTTAGAAGAGTAATTTAGTAATTTTACTAATATAAAAAATATTGTCATATTATGAGAATACACAATTCCCACCCTCTTAGGTAAGAATAAAAATTTGCAAAAGCATGGAAATACTCTATTTCCAAGAATGTAATAATTTCCAAGAATGTAATAATTTCCAGGAATTTTCTTTTAGTCCATGTACCAAATGCAGAAATGCAACATTTCAAACCTCTTATTCCCAGAATCTTTTTTTAAAAACTATGTTTAGGAATGATGAAGGGAAGGGAAGGAATTATAAGGAAAGGGAATGGGAGAAAAGGAAAAGTTAAATGATGGTTTCTCTTCCCCTTGTTTGGATCGTCCAAAATCTCTCAATTTGAGATAATTAAAATTAATTAAGGAGAAAGGATAGGAAAGGTTAACATAAAGTCCTCTAATTTCTTCTTCTAAAAAATTTTAAAAACCAAACAATAGGAAGGTTATTATATTCTCTTTCCTTTCGCTCCATTTTCCCTTCCCAAACAAATCCTGCATGATGGTTTCTTCTTTCTCATTTAACTTATTTAGATCCTTTAAAATTTTTAAATTTAGAATAATTAAAATTAATAAATAAAGAATATTAAAAAGGATTAACATAAAATCCTTCAATTTCTTTCCCTCTAAAATTTTAAAAATTGAACAAGGGGAAGGATTATAAATTCTCTTCCCTTTCTTTTTCTTTCCCTCCATTCTCCATCATCCAAATAGACCCTTAGTTTTATATAACACATTCCATCTGTTAATTTTTTTTCTCAATTATTATTATTAGAGTTGTGTAGATAAAAAGTTAATGAAGGGGATATGTTACACAATACTAAAAGTTTAAGATATTTTGTCAATTTTTAAAATTGAAAGGAAAAAATTGCATAA
The DNA here is from genome assembly GCA_031216115.1 of Senna siamea. NCBI lineage: Eukaryota > Viridiplantae > Streptophyta > Magnoliopsida > Fabales > Fabaceae > Senna > Senna siamea. The sequence goes on from CM062357.1 coordinate 16,046,154, forward strand.
TTTATATTAGCTCGATCAAATAAGCTAATTCACACTAGCTTGTTTATAGATTGAACTAATCTAGCTTGTTTATTAAATAGTTCACTTTTTAAATTTTCATACCAACCCAAATTATAGTGAAATTAGGCTTAGGCCTAATAAGAGAGAAAAAAACACATGAGCAAAGATCAGCCTTTAGCCCTAGACAAGAACATGCCAGAATGATCCTAAGGTTACTGTAGTTGTGTTAAAACTACGCTTATTTTTTAGGAAATTATGTTCTCATGTATTAGATGTCAATAAGTTGCATCAAATGTAGGAAAGAATTGTCATTACTCTTTTTTAGATGGAGATGTTGTTTCCTCCTTCTTTCTTTACTATTATGGTTCATTTGGTTGTCCATTTGGTAAACGAAGCAAAACTTGGAGGCCCAGTTCATTACCGGTAGATGTATCCTATAAAATAGTATTATTTTATTTTTATCTTTTTTTACCAAATTTCTTTTTCAAAATCCATTTCCACATATTTTCTAATTAATCTTAACAATGGCAATAGGTATCTTGGACATTGTAAGTCTTATGTAAGAAATAGGGCATAACTAGAAGGTTCTATTGTTGACAGTTACCTTTTTGAAGAGATTTTAACCTTTTTCTCAAGGTATTTACATGATATAGAAATAAGGTTTAATAGGCCAAGTCAGCATGATGATGCTTTATGTTCTAGGAACTCTATAGAATATCTTTTCCCATAATTAGGTCAACTTGTTGGCGGCATCTCAAATTTTGAATTGGCACAACTTGAAAAAGTGCAAGCACATTGTTGTGTCTTATTCAATTGTAAAGAAATTGATAAACTTATTCAGTAAGTATTGTTTTTAATTAAATCATCATAATTTAGTTAGCAAATGATGTTATCAATGGTTAACATTAATTAACTATATCTTATAGACAATACAGAGAGGAGGTGAAATATAGGCTACGTCGTCATACTATATTTTTTATGACAATTGACAAACATGTTGCCAAAAATTTTGCCAATTGGTTAAAAGAATATGTGAGATTTAATGATCTTTTGATTTAACTGTTAGTTAATATCTTATATCAATGCTTATAAAAGTAGCTTGGTTTCTATTTGAGATTGACAAGGATGACCATGGAAAATTTTCAAATGAAGTGAAAGTCCTTACACAAGGTCCTCAACCATGGGCTAGGAGATTCAGTGCATTCAATATCAATGGTTATAGGTTTCATACAATAGCAAGAGAAGAAGGATTGAAAACTCAAAATAATGGTGTATGGGTCTCATCAAAAACTAGATGTTATGCTAGTGCAAAAGATGGAAATGTTACATTTGCTGATCTCTTGTACTATGGAAAATTAGTAAATATTATTGAGTTAAATTACTACGGTCAAATGATATTTGTTCTTTTCAAATGTTTGTGGGCTAATACAAAAGGGGTAAAAAAGGATGACTTTCAATTTAACTTAGTTAATTTTTCTCGTTGGATTCATACAAAAGTTAGATGATGAACCTTATATATTGGCTTCACATGCACAAATGGTTTTTTATGATGATGAAAATACTAATTCACCATAGAATATTGCAATACATGTAAAACCTCGAGACCTATATGAAATGGGTGATAAAGCAGAAATTGATAAATTTAGTCTTCAACCCTTGCAGCACTTAAATGTAGACCAACATGTAGATTTTATTTTCCCTGATGCTATTGATAATTTACAATTATTAAGAGACAATGGAGAACAAATATTTGATTAAGTAATTAACAATGTTGAAGTTGATTTTGAGACTAGTGATGAAGGAGAAGACATTGTTTGTTTATTTATGTAGTCTACAATTAATTTACATTATTTGTACTCAAATGATATTTAATATGATTTATTCATTGAATTATTTTTACCTTGTTGTTATACATCTATTGTAGGATGCCGCCTAAGCCTACATGAACTTCTCGAGTGAAGGTTGTAACGACCCCCTAATACGTCATACGCGATGCTCGTCTGATTAGCGGAAGCATATGTGGCGTTCTGAATGTTTATTCCCTATATGGGAACGTCAGGGGATCGCTACTGGTTGAGCGTAACCCAAATAGATTCTCCGTTATCCATTCAGATTCCGTTCAACCCTGATTCACACGCAGCTAACTAAATACACATACATATATCATCAATAATAACTCTGGAATGAAATCTAAAACTGATATACATGTCTCATTATACATTCATACACATTTCAATTCAAATCCATAAGTTTACGGCTGTAAGTTCTACCGAAAATCCGGCAGAGTTTCCTCTGTAATTTGGTCATATCCCAAGTACAGAATCACCTGTTTAAAACGTAACAACCAGTCCAACAACAGCAGTAAACATACTAATATAAATCCATACACCGTAACATTAATTCATCGCTACAATCCATACATACTGTCTGAAACGTCATATATACATTCAGCCTAGTCCATACATAAGTTACAAGAAACAAAATCTGATAATTAACAGTGTCATCAAAGTATATGTACAAACGATTCAAGCCTAAGCTAAATAATCCTCTGTCTATCCTCAAGTCGACCGGTATCGCCTGGCTCACCGCCTGTCACTGTTCATCTGAGTACACAACCTAATGAGATATGAATCCCAGTAGAATAATTTACAATTTAAATATCATTCAAAAACCAGTTGAATACTCAGCGGTGTGAACACCGAAATCGTCTTCCCGAAATCAGTTCGAAAACAGTGGAATACCTTATCTTTAAAATCGTTTAAACACATGGAAATTGCGGCAATATATCACAATCAGGAAATCCATTTCTTTTAAAATCAGTCATAAAAATCAAATGAAATCCCATGCCCTGTGTATCTCAATCCACGTTGGTTACAAATCCATCAGAATAGAATCTAAATCATCTTCTAATTGCACGTAGTCTAGAGAGAATACCTCTCTTATCGTTGGGTGTGATCCGTAACACCAATCACCCGAATCAAGCCTATATTGTGAGTGTGATCCGTAACACCAATCACTCACTCAAGGACCGGGTGAGAATCAACATCTAGGACGTCCCCTAGCATGTGCACATACGCCAATTCTCATCCTCATACAGTCTATTCGAACTCACATGCACTCGGTCGGCTATTCCTCAGGGTTCTAGGGTATCACGCCTAAATCACAACGTTTCCCCGTGTAGGTTATCCACCCTTATACTCCTTAAACCTTTCTTAGGGTCGTCTTGGTTTAACGCGTAATCCCTAACTCGGTACAGGCTAAATCTGATAAAAATAGTTTCGTTTAAAAACTTCCTGTACGAGGAATACTTAACTTGGCCCCATACCGGCTATCAAGTACCCAACCCTAAGTAAATCCGTCCTAAAGGCATCTAAACTCGATAAACAAGGTGTCTAACATGCAATTAGGGTTTTCAGCACACAAGCATGCAATTTTATCCCATCGAAAGCAGCACGCAATTCCATACAAGTCATCTAAATCAGTTAGGTATTCACTAAATCAATTCTGGGGTTCGGGAAGTGTAAATTATCCTACCTGGTCTCCGGTCGCTTCAATCCAAGTCAGGACTCCGCGAAATCTCGGTTTCTGAGCCCAATTAATTTCTTGGACATGAAATTGAATATTTAGATTCGTCACGTCATCCAATTTTCAATCCTAAACCCGGTTACACAGTTACCTAGGTTAATTAATTGCCTAATTACGTTCGGCAGCCATTTCAGTCATATAACATTAGTTTTTGGGAAAACGAACCTTACCACTGTGCTCGGATTATGGAATTCTATGTCCCGGTGATCTCAGTTTCTCGGGATGCACGTCCAGAAACTCCGGCACGGCGACACACGGCGGCGCACGGTGGTGCACGGCGACGCACGGCGATGAGGTGCGGTTTCTCTCGAAAATCACACCACGGTGAAGCCCGTAAGCTCAGGAGTTCGAATACTGTGGTGGCACGGCGGTTCACGGCCGTTTGGACGGTGTTTTTCGACCACGAAGAGTCTCGCACGGCGGACGGCGTTTTGCCTCGATCCGGGCGCGTCCGGCCTCCTTCGGCGGCCGAAACTCTTTGGAAGCGGTGGCGGCTCGGGCTACTACGGTGGTGGCGGTGAGGTCCACGGCGTCGGACGGCGGATCGGTGGGGAAGCCGCGCGATGGAAAAACGGCGATTTTTCGGCGACTCCGTTTGTTGGTGGCGGTGGTTGGTTCTTTGGTGGTTGTGGTGTGAGGTGTCGGTTGGTACCCTTGGTGTCGGCCCACGGTGGCTGTGGTGGCCGTTCACGGTGGAGGAAGGTGGAGAGAGAAAAGAGAGAAGAGAGAGAGAGTGTGGTGAGGAGAGAGAGTGAAATGAGAGGAATTGTGGGCTTTTGCGTAATTTAAAGCCTCCAGGGGCGATCCCGACTTTTCCCAGGCCAGCTGGGGATCTTTTAGGGTGTCGGCATCCTTCCAGACGTTGGCACGCATTTCTATGCAAAAGTCTTGGCCTCCGTCAACGAAAATGACGCACGAAACTCCTTCCGTCAATTTCTGATCGCCGGATTACATTTCTTTCTGTTTGATCGAGTTTCTGGCTTCGAACGACTTTCTGTGTCAAGTCACTATCCTCAAAATACGTGCCAGGCTTCGTTTGATTGGGATTAGGGTTAGAATCAAGTTTTATCTTTTAAAATTCTTTAAAAACTCTTTCGAATCTTTCCCGTTGTTACAAAGGTTGCCAATGTTGTTCAAAGACTGTATGAATGAGCAAATAATACTTCCTAACAACCAATAGCTACTTGTGATGCACAATCAACTAACTATAGTGGACCCTAACCTACTTGTGATGAACAACCTATCTCTAATGCACCACCACCAACCTCTCAACCACAACCATTAACAAGTGTAGTCACTTCCCATTTAAAAGATGCAAATTCTATTAGAGATTCATTCACATGATCTACACAAGAAGATTGGGACATGAACAAGGATTGGATGGTTGATATTATTTGTAAGTGGTTAAAGTTATATATTATGCATGTATAACCTACTACTATTTAAATATATGTATAAATATCATAACATTTAAATTATACATTTTTGTGGCAGATGATGATAGAGTTATTAAGAAAGAGAAACTGAAAGCCAAGGAGATGTGGACTTTACCAGCTGAAAATAAAGTTTTATGTTCACTTAATTCTTATGGATAGGAAATTGGTGAGGCTGGAGGCTTGATTGGATTTTGATTAGGAGATTTAGCCACAAATAAAAACTTAATTCCTCTTAATTTCTTGGATTAGAGGACAGTACATGAAAATTATATGAAAAATTCAATGTCACTCATACATGTTTAAAATCCTTTCATCTATATAAGTAGCCATCTTAATTAGTTGTATTTGTGCAATAACTTTATTTTTATTTGATGATATTAAATATAGAGTAGGATTTCATTTGAAACCAGTGAAGGACTTCAATGGGCTTAGAAATATTTAGGGAACAAAAGGAAGGACTATAGAAGCAAGTTGTTGAGGGACAAATTCGGTGAAAATGGTAGCAGAGAGACGATTTTGGCTAATTGTCCAAAGGAATATCTTAGAATCAATGGAATATTTTTGTCAATTATTGACTTGGTGGAAAATTCAATGTATTTTTTTTTAATGTTTAGTCACAATTGCTATTTTTTTCCTCTTTTAAATTATATAAATTTTTGTTGTTTTTACTTATAGGATATGAGTAACCAAAATAAGAAAAATTGAAAAAAAACTTAAGTTTCCTCATACGGCTAGGTCTAAGAGTAATGCCAGAATGATGCATGAGATGGTGAATTTCAATTCTTTTTAGTTTTATTTGATTTATTTTTTTATAGTATACATTAACATAATTTAATTTCTTTTGGTTTTAAGGAAATAAAAAAAGGCCGACCAGCAAGTCGAGGAGAATTATTCAATGCCACTTGTAAAAAGAAGGATGGGACCTATGTAAATGAAGAGGTACAATGTGTTGCAATAATATCTCTTTTTTTACATGTTTAATTTTGATGGAATGAAATTTTAATGTTGAAAATTTAGTTTTGAAAAAATTAAATTAAATTACTATTGTTAAATTTTTCTCAATTGTGCTGTATTTTAATCCCACACATATGTTGCTTCTAATAACATATTTCGTAAGATTTAAGTATATGAATATGGTCATGTGGATAGGATTATGGTAATTTTCAAGTGTTTATATATATAGAGACTTGGTCTTCATAGTTATACTAATTTTACTATAGAAACAATCTGAACTTGGCTTTGGAAGCTCTTTCACTTTCACTTTATGAGGAGTTCAATATTATATTAAGCTTTGTTAAGTTTGGAAAGACATTCCTTGTATATTTATGCTGACCGTGGCTCTAACTTTAATATCCATATTTTTATAATTTCAGGTACGTTCTAAATTCCTAAATTTAGTAATTTTGTACTTGAATAATTGTAATTAAATTGTTTTAGGTTTCCTTAAATGGGGAAGGGACTAAACTAAAAGAAGTGTAAAGGGACCAAAGTAAAAAGAGAAAAATTTTATAAAGTATCTAGCGTCATCATTACTTTGCATGAGGATAAGGCGCATTAATGACGCGTAATCATGGAGCTTAAAAATATCTAAAAAGTAATAATTACTTTAGAAAATATCTGAAAGTCATAATCACCTTTAGGAAAATATCTAAAGGTAAATTAGTAATGTACCATAAGGGTAAAATGATAATTTACCACTAAGGATAAAATAATAATTTTACCAAAAGGACAAAATGATCATTTTAATAAGAAAATTTTTCTAAATTCCAATAATGCCCCTCCCACTAACCCTACGGTTATTTGATGGAAATTGAAGGATAAATTAGTCATTTTCCCACCAAGGGCAAAATGGTCATTTTTTCTCCCTAATTAAGCACAGCTTCTTCTTCTTCAAGCAAAAGGCAAAAATCGACGTGAAGGAGATAAGGAGGAAAATTGAGAGCTTGAAGGAAGAAGATGGAGTTAAAGTGAAGGAATCACCAAGGAGAATTCACTTCCATTGCAAAATCAAGGTAGCTTGACATTCCTACATCACTGTTTTCATGTTTTATGATAATTTCCAAGCTTTAGAAACTCTCCCATGGCTAAATGAATAGTGATGCTAAACTTTCTACATTCTTGAAATGTCTAAAATTCTATTGGAATTTGCTTAGAATGTTGTATGGATGTATTATTGAGTGTTGATTGCAATTCTTAAAGTGTTTATGACAAGTTTGAAATTTTGCCTACCATTTCCATGAAAACCCCAATTCATGAAAAGTGATTGTATAATGCATGGATTGTCATGATTTTATTGGGTAAATTGTGTTTTATGGTTAATTATGGATGAAAATGGGATAAATGAGAGGTTTGTATGAAAGTCACATGGATTCTCAGTCTTTCCATTTTTGGCTGTGGACATGTCACTTTGTAAGATGGGAAATTTTGCTGAAATTTTGCCTAATCAACATGTTATTGTCTCAATCATGGCTAAAGGAGGGAAAAATAATTGATAATTTGGTGAAAATACATGGTTTTCCCCATTTTTCCCTCTTTGGCCGAAAGCACTTTGTTGGCTTGAGAAGAGAATTTTATTAAATTTTGCTAATGATTATGCTAAGCATTTCGGTCATAAGTAAGGGAGAAAAGGAAAATTGATCTTTTGATGAAATTGTCCCATTTTCTCCATTTTGATTACCTTAACCGAGAGCATGAAGGAAAATTTTATTGAGACTTGTTTGTAAATATTTATCATGGTTTTTGTTCAAGGTATAAAAGAAAAGAGAATAGTTAATGTTGATAAATTGTCTAGTATACAATTTTCATAATCATGGCATCCTAGCATTTGAAATGTATAGCTATGAAAGGGGGAAATTGTATGTATGTATACCTATAGATACCTTATGAGAAAAAGAATATTTATAGGTATGCATGGCTATGTTAAGAGCAAAGTGGGATGGTATGACAAAAGAAAGTGTTGAAAGTTCACCTTAGAACCCTTAATGCAAATTGAAATCAAATATGGAAATTGTGTAGAAGTGGAAGGAAAATTATACAGATATGTTTATATAATGGCAAGAGTAGAAGATAGGGAATTTAAAGTGATAAACTTTTATTTTTCCCTTGAACTCTTCTCTTGGCCGAGAGTAACCTTTTTCACATTTATCCAATTTTAGTTATGAAATTGTTAGCAATATATAAAGGTCATAGTTTTTATGAAAACGTAGTATCATGATAAGTTAAAGGAATAAAAAAGGAAACATAGATAAGAAAAGGAAAACATAGAAATATAGGAAAAAGGACTTAGAGGAAGTATTTTCAATGTATGTTCTAGGATAGATAGGCTTGTAACCGAGTAACCAATTGTCGATATAAGATAGCCGTTGGGCATTCTATGGTTGTGTCATGAAATTGGATGGTAAAACATCCAATTCGTATGAAAATTTTAGAAAACACTGTGATGATTTCAAATTCTAAGTTAGTGTAACCTTGATGGCCAATAATAAAAGGGGACATTTACTTATAATTAAGCATAATCATGTGTACAAGCCTAATCATCCTAGTCTATATATGGGAAATAACGTACTAAAAAATGATCTACTGGAAAAGTGTTGGTGATCCATAGCATCATAACCTGCCCAAAAGCAGGGAGGAAATGATCTGTGTAAAGCGACAATGATCCTGTGAGCTTTATTTTAATAGTTAGCCTTCAAGCGATAGATATAAATAAGGGTACTGAATCCATTGAGGGACACCTTAAATAGTATTAATGGCAAAATTGTCACACAAAGAATAAAATTATCTTAGTCATATAGGTAGTAGTATATGGAATAACTCACTAGGTGACTCTTTTCAAAGAGTTATGGCTTTTAGCCAAAAATTGATTACTGTTTTCCTTATGATTGATATCTATTTTCCTACGAATGATGAATAGTTCCCTATATGTACTTATACTCGAAAATGTTTTCCTATGATCATGATACTAAATAATATATATGGTGAACTATTGCAATGAACTATCATACAATATACTCATTGATGCATGCTATACGCATTAAAGAAAGTTATACATGTATTTCAATAAAATGAATTGTATTTTTATAAAGAATGTAGAACTATTTTCTGTATCACTACAATGGTACATACTAGTGTTTTAAAAAAGAAAATAGATTGTCTAGCTATTGAGAATTTATTTATCACAATTATAATTGGTGTGCATCAGATGGAAAGGTATATGATCTGGTTAGAGATTGATGTTGCGTTGGTAGAGATTCCCTGGTTAGGTTCCTTCATAGTTCTACAGAATATCTACATAGTAACAGTAATGGAGGTTCCTCCAATGTAAAGGAGCTAGACTAACACTTTTTAGGGAAAAATATGTAGATAAATACTTGTAGCCCTATTACCCCAATTTCTTATATGTTTTTGGAAAAGAATTAGGGTAAATTATTTTTTAATGTAGATAGTGACAAAAAGGGCATATATATATATCTGGATATGTGAGACTGTTAGATGTCTATGAAAATTTTGTAAAAAGGGTATAAGTGGTAGGTTTGTTGTCTCCTTACCCTAAAATACTATATGAATTCCACAAATCCAAAAGTATATGTGTGATATTGTATATACTTGCTAAATGGAAATATATAAGGATGAAGTTACTTTCTGCTACGTTGTTAACTAAATGATATTTTAACTATTTTAGTCTTCTGCTGTGTAATGTATGTATGAAATACCTAAGTAATGCATCCCAAACCTAATCAAGTAATAAATAGAAATAATAAATTCACTCAGGTAATATTCAAGGACAAAAGTAAGGATAACATGTCAATCTTATAGCCAAGTGATTCACTAAAGAAATTATTTATAAGAAGAGCTATTAGGTTAGGGTGTTACACTAATAGCTCTAGAAAGTCATTCCTTGTATATTTATCTCCAGTAATAAGGCTTAAAACTAGGGAGCTAGAGAAAGAGATTAAATGATTTTGAAGTCATTTATATATTGTGAGTCTTTTTTTTTTCCTTTTTTGTAATGAAATCTCTATTTTAATTTATTTATATAATTACTAGAATTATTTATTATTAATGGTCAATGGGGTTAGATTTATCTCAAAACTCTCCCTCTAAATATGTGAAATTTGAAAGAAAAATTATGTATAATTTTTTACTTTATAAATTATTACAAAAAAAATTGAGTTTTGGCAAACACATGTTAGGCTTGAAATGTTTAAGTTTCTTCTATTTTTCCACGTTACTAAAGACAAGAAGTGATAAGATTTTGACTTTAATAACAATATTTGAGAAATTACAAGCAGAGGAAGGGAGACAAAATTCATGTGTATTGAGATTGTAGTAAGTTTGAAACAATGATTTTGGTGATGGCCAACTCAACTTGGCAAAATGACTTATAGTGAAGCAAATGAATAAATTTGGTAGACAGTTATAGACATGATAAAATAAAAGGTAACAAAGTCTTATTTAATTAAATTAAATATCATAAATGTTGTTTATATAAATATAATTTGAACAAGGTATTTTTTTTTATCTTTAAAGGCACGCTGCAATGAAATGAAAAAACCTTAACTAGAATTAGGATCATAACCACATATCACACAAACATTATTCTACTTGAGTCCACATGGTTCATCCAACCCAACACAACCATGCCTGCCTTATGGTGGGATTCATATCCTTTGCCACTTTGGAAGAGACATCTTCTTGATTTATTTCCATTATGCATCAAATTTTATCACTTGCGTGCATAATGTTCTATATTGGTTGGTTGCCTTCTATAATGAGGAAGCTTAAAGAATTTTTGATGTTGTACTTTTTGATGTTGTTCACTTAACTCACTGCCAAATGGAGTTTTCCTTTTCTTAAGTTAAGACCATCATGTTAATTTTATAAATAAGATTTAATGATATGAATGAATGCAACTATGAAAAACTTGTGCCATCTTGAAATCATTAATTATGTTATATATAAATTGTTTTTCTTTTTATAGGAGAAAGTTTTAGAGAAACTTTATGTCCAAGAGTCTTTACCATCATACACAGGTATAGTTTCATCAGATGATGCACTTGGACAAGTGTTGGGCAAAGAACAGTCTGGATGAGTTTGGGGATTAGGAGTAGGTCCATGCCCTTCCAAACTATTTGGAATATTGCCCCATTATAGGTTTCACAACATGAACTTGAGTTCTACTAACAGTGGAAACTCAAGTGAGGAATCTTTACAATTAGAGTTGAGCTTGATGAAGGAAAAACTTGAAACTATAGAAAAAGAGAGAGAAACAGAGAAAGCTCAAACAGATAAGATGATTTAGTATTTAGTTCAACAAATGGGTATTCAAATACCTCCAAATATTATACTTGAAGTACCATTATCTCCTTCACAAGTAATACACACATATCCACACACAAAAAGACATATATATGTTAGTTCAAAGACATCAATACTTAGTTATAAATTTACTATTGTATCTTAGTATTAATTCTCACTATCAATGTTTATTTTTGCAGCCACCTAATGTGGTTAGTGTAGAGGCATCACCTGTTCTTGGGGGGAAATCATCTGGAGCAATCATGACCCATGATTGTTGTTAAACTTGTTTGTGTAATGAATCTTTTTGGTTTTTGAACTTCCCTTGTATCTTAGATGAAACTATGTTATTTCTAAAATTGATTGTATCTTAGTTATAATTTTGTTGGTAGACTTCACTCTAAACACCTTTGGTTTGTATATTGAATTCTACTTGGTTTAATTTATGAAAGTTTTTCTCAATTACCACAATTTATCTATATATATGTATGTATGTGTATGTGTATTTATTATATAAGTAAATTAAGTTTAGTTAAAAGGAAAAAAATTAGTAATAAATGAAATAAAAAATACAAATTAAATATAGCCACGATTATAGTCGTAGTTAAAATCTAACACTAAAGACAGTTATAACCATTAAAATATTTACCTAATTTGTAACACTTAACGTTGCTTAAAATCATTGTTAGATTCATTAAATTAGCCATGATTATAACCGTGGCTACACTACAAAAAATAAGGAAAATAGTGACGCCTTAAGTAATTATTTAGTGGCACTTTAAGCGCCACTAATACCACTTCTTGGCACTTGCCAAAGCACCACGACTCTTTGTGTCAGGACCACTTTTATTGGCGCCTTGATTTTAAATCGTGAAGCCTGATAAGTGCTGTAATAATTTTATGACGCTTTTCTAGATTTTTTTATGCATTCTTGGTGCTTGGGAAGTGCCGCTATTATTTATGTAGAACTTTTTATTCGATTTTCCTAATTTATAATCGTGGCGCCTTGTAAGCGCCACAATGTTTTTCGGGTGATTTATTTTTTTTGATAATAGTGTCACCTTTCAAGTGCTACTATGTTTCTGGATTAAATTTTTAATTTTGAAATAGTCATCTTCCAAGCGTCACGATGTTTTTTTAGTAATTTAATTGTACTTCTTGGCGCCTTAAAAGCGCCACTATTTTGGTCAAAAGGCACCACAAATTTGATCTATATTTTTGCTTCATTTCGTCATTATTTTAGGCTAATTCTAATATATATATATATATTGTATTCAATTGTTCCTTACACTCTTTAAGCACTATTTAAAGTCAGACTTTTAAAATCATTGCTCCACAAGCTTTCAAAGTGCCAAAATAATTTAAATATCTTTGTTTGAAATGATCCGTACCATTTTTACAATTCTTAATTAACATCAAACAACATAAAATCAACATATAATACATTCAAAATATAATCTTAATTGCATAAATTCCTATATTCAAAATAACATATACAATTCTTAATTATTATTCAAAATAATTAATAACAAGTCAGTACCCTAAGTTTCTTTGTGCCAAATTTTCATACATAGGATTTTATACTATATGCTTACTACTCTAAATGCCAAAATATGTAAAACCCCATCTACTAAGTGAGATCTTCCCCCGCCGATGAGTGAGGTTCGACTAAAGGCTATTCACTATTTGCATCAGATGCTTGAAAGGATTAACAAGTTTTTTTATAACTTGAATCAAAAAAAGGAAATAAATTTTTTTGAATAAAAAAAATTATTAAACCAACCTGAGGATTAAACAAGTGTACAAACTAAGGTGGAACATTTCCTAAGAAATTTTAAAAAATGTAACCCAAGGCATTTCTCATCTCTTGATTGAAGATTGTAACCTTGAAACTTCTTGTTAAAGAGCAACGTTAAAAGAATTAGCACCCTGATTTATTGGGAACCAACCAAACTGAGTTGTATTCATGCCAAATACTTGAGTTGGACTAGGGCCAAATCCTAAACAACAAACTCTTTTAGAATGTTCTTTTCCCAACACTGGTCCTAAAGAATCTTTCTCAGAAATGGTCTCAGATGAAGTTCTTTGACTTTCAATTTCTAATATTTTTTCCTAAAATAACAAATTAATTTGTTAACTAAGAGGCAAAGACATAAAGTGTAGTAATTGGTCCTAATAAGCATCACATACATTCAAACAGCCTATGAAGCCAACATCTGCATGATACACACAACCTACCATATGAACCCAACATTGATAGCTACAACAAGGAAAATACAATAATAGGATTATACCACTCCCACCATATGAACCCAACATTTGCATGATCTACACAACCAGCAAAGAACCAAAGAACACAAGACATTGGTAACTAGCAAAATGAATTCCCTACGGAGATAATCTCAAATGGTTGGGGTTTAAGCACCCTCAGTCAGTAAAAATACTTCCAACTAAGTATTTATAATACTTACACTTACAACCCTAGCCTTATCATTGACATAAAATTCATCTGCCTTCTTGTGTGTTGCAACAAATATAGCTCCCCTGCTCACAGGCTTGCTATTTGCCAATTCTTAACATATGTTAATTGAAAAATATCATTATCGCGAATTCAACACATCATAAAAAAATGTATGATTACCATTTCATGTTTCTTTCTTACGATGCTTTTGAACCCACAAGTATGTGGCATCATCAACTTCTGTTGATTTAGTCTGTTATTATTGTTTATTTCCTACGAAGCTTAAAAAGACAATTAAGTTGTACAGTTGTAAAACCCCTTTGACTTAAAAATCTAATTTGAACCTTATTTGGTTCTTTAGATCTAATATGTAATCAATAAAGGCTACCCACATGTCTTATGGTATGAAGTCAAGATAGCTTAAAATATTTTGCTCTCTAGCGGCATCCTACTTGTAATACATGTTAAATAACTCAATCTTATAATTCCTCCACTTATTTCTAATTTTTTTTCAACACAAAATTTTTTACAACCCAATAATCTAAGTAAAACTTAGCCTTCAAATCACAATATCAAAGATTAGTTCATTTAAAGCATACGCCAATAGAAATGTAATTTTATACTAAGTAAAAATTTTATATTACCTTTAAATTATCAAAACAAGCATCCTTATAGCCATCAGGAACTTTATCCCATGAATGATATCTTATAGGAAATGCATTCAAGTCAGTCCTAATCACTCCGATGACTCCACCCAGAAGGCCAGCTATTTTCCCAATTGGTTGGCCTCGTTTATTAAAGGGTACAACGATATACGTTGCCTTGTAGGAAGTGTCCAAACGTCATGCGATCTTAAATGTCCTTCTCTAGTGTTTCCTTACTCATTTGTAAAATGAAAAATACATCAAGATAATATCAATAATTTGAATAGTAAAATGAAAAAAAAATTCAATTACCGATGATATTAACGGTCCAAGATTAACTTCTACTCCTTCCACTTGAGGACTGGGCTGAGGCAATAGTTGAAGCTAGTTCTGAGGTTTGGACTGGGGTTGGCATTGATTCTAAAGTATGGGTTGGGGGTAGAGATGGCACTACTTCGAAAGGATGTGGAGTAAAGGATGGAGATAACACTGGCTTCAAAGGATGAGGAATGGGTGATGGAGATGGAGTAGGGACAATTGAGGATACTCCACGATTTCTACAGGCCTTTTGCTTTGATCTTCTCATGTCTACAACTTTCAATGCATATTATAGAACAAGGTAAAGATAAAAAAAATGAACAGAGAATTATAAAAAAAAACATATTTGTTTGAACAGAGAATTACTTGAAAGACTCATATTGATGACCATAATGATATCTTAAATAAATACCATACAGAATCTTATGTATTCATTAAAACAAAGGAAAAATCAACCATTAACTACACAATATTTAATCCTCATCGTTGTTATTCACACTATCAACAACATTCATGATAGGAAATTCTTCTTCATCAACTCCCCTTACCAAAGGTATACTCTCCACATCATCAGAAAAAAACATTGCTACTTGTTGTTGTGGGTATGGTTCGTTCTCATAGACATTCTCTTCATCTCCCATCTCGTGCAAATCATGTGGTTTCAAGTGAATAGGAATGCACCACTCTCTGTCAACTTGATCATCAACAAAATACACCATTTGAGCTTCAAAAGCTTACATATAAGGCTCATCATCTGCATGTGTGCCAGTGTGAATCAATCTCAAGAAATTTATCACATCAAACCCAAAGGCATCCCTTTTCATTCCTAGTGTTATTGTTGTATTATCCCATTTACACTTAAACATTGTGATCATGAACCGACTATAATAATTTAACTCAATTATGTCTACCAGCTTTTCATAGTAAGGAACACCCCAAAATATTGGTCGATTATCACTATTGTTTACATAACTATCTGTACAGAATGAGCCAAATACTCCACTATTTTGTGTTTTCAACTCTTGTTCTTGAGCCATGGTACGAAATTTAAAGCCATTGATGTTAAATGCACTAATTTGTCTAGCATGTGATAGTGGACCTTTTGCCAGACATTTGATGTCCTCAGAATGAGTTGCACTTTCATCATTCACAACCTACAATAAACATAATGATACATTGGAGATTGAAGTTTTTGTATATAATAACAACCACAACAAAACAAGACACTATTCACTCAACCATAAAACTATAAAGCAAACTCCCTATGAATTATCCTTTGGATAATTGAAGCAAAATGAGTGCGATTTCTCAACCTTCTTCTCATAATCTCCTTAAATTCTCTACATTTCATTAACAAATGAACAAATTAATTTCAAAGGATTGAAAACATCCATCAAATTAGCAAATCCACAGAATTACTTACTAGACAAATTGTTCTACGTGTTTACAGATTAGTAGTACATGGCGATGAGCTTGATGTTTCTCTATATCTGTAAGTTTGACATATGAGTAACCTTCAATCGACTTGCCAATTTGAGGGAAAATTGTTTCCACCTGAGATGATTCAACTTCATTTGGTTGATCATCAACACATCCAAGGCGATTAAATCTTGTCTCAGTTCCATCTAAATACCTTGAAGAAAATGTAAGGTACTCTTCAGCACTGTAACTTTCTACTATAGAGCCTTCAGGCTGTGCCTTATTTCACACGTAAGACTTCAATAATCTTATATACCTATAAGTTTGACATATACGTAAGTAAGTCTTATTCCAATCATGCCAAAAAGTAATGAAGTTGCATAAAACTATGTTGAGAATTTTACGTTTCTATTGGATACATCCACTTATAATGAACAAGCCCTCCACACTTGGCTTCATCAACTAAGTGAACAATCAAATGAACCATGATCGTAAAGAGTGATGGGGGAAATAACACTTCCAAATGACATAGGCATACCACAACTCTCTTTTGAAGATTGTCTAACTCAGAAGCACTCAGTACTTTACCATATATATGTCAAAAAATGAACATAACTCTACTAAAACTGTGCATATATGATTGGTTAACACAATTCTTAATGCCATTGGTAGCAATTATTTCATCAAAATATGAGAATCGTAACTCTTTAGCCCAGATAACCTAAAATTCTTTAAATTGACACATCGAGAAATGTTGCTGGAGTAACCATCTGGGACCTTCACATTCTTTAAGATATTGAGAAATTTATCTTTGTTTGAATTTGTCATTGTGTATAAGGCCAAAGGATATTTTTCATTGTCATTTGGCTAAAGGTCTTGACGAATTCCCATGGCACATAGGTCTTTTCGAGCATTGAGATGATCTTTTGTCTTACCAGCTTCATTTAGTAATGTATATATGACGTTGTCACACATATTTTTCTCAATATGCATCACATTAAGGTTGTGTCTTAACAAATTAAATTCTCAATACGGAAGCTAAAAAAATATACTTTTCTTCCTCTACTAGGAATCACTTCCTTCGGCACAATTGTTACGAGTTCTTTTCCCTCAAACATCTAACTCTTGTCCTTGCCCAAATGTTACATCAATATTCTTCACTTACTTCAATATTTTTGAGCTTGATAGTGAAATTGGTGGTTTCCTCATTTTAGTGTTACCATCAAATCGGAGTCGATTCAATCTAAATCTATGCCCAGTTTTCAAGAAACAACGGTGGCCTATAAAGCACCATTTTCTACTAAAAGGCAATCGACAAGTGTTCGAGTCATTATTACAAGACAGACAAGCTAATCCCATATATGGGTTCCATCTAGATAAGGTTCTGAGACCAAGAAAATCATTGATGGTCCACATTAGCGCTGCCCGCAATGTGAACATCTTAGCCGATGAAGAATCATACGTTTCCACACCATCTATCCACAATTCACTTAACTCTTCAATTAAAGGCTGGAGGTAACATCCATATCATTTTCAGGCATATGTTTACCTAGAATAATCATAGATGTTTGCTTTATACACATCTATGAAGGCAAATTGTATGGAATAAGAACTACGGGCCATATGATATAATTGGTACTTAGTGTTCTAAAAGGATTGAAACCATCACTAGCTAGCCCAAGGCATACATTACGTGGTTCTGAGGCAAAGTCAGGATGAATTTCATCAAATGACTTTCACACCTTAGAGTTTCTTGGATGTCACATTAGCTTGTCATAGTTTTTATCTTCTTCATGTCACTTCATAAAATCTACCATTTTAGAAGACATGTATAGCCACTGCAATCGTGGTTTCAAAGGAAAGTAACGTAAAACTTTAGCTGGTTGCTTCTTCTTCTTATGCTTCTTACCCTCATTAAGCATGTTTCTTGCACATTCATTGCTTTTCCATCTGGAAGTGTGAAAGACTTTGCAAGATTCCCTACTTGTATCATTTCTCCAATATAGCATATAATCAATTGGACAAACATCAATCTTTGAATAACTAAGACCAAGTTTATTTATTATTTTTTTGGCCTCGTAAAATGAACTAGGGATATTCGCATGCTCAAAAGCATCATTCAACAGTTCAAGTATCATAGACATTGCTTTGTCAGTTATCTGACAATAACACTTAATATGATATAGCTTAATTAGAAATGATAGCCTTGGGTACTTTGCACACTCGGGATACAACTCCTCGTTTCAATCTCTAACTAAATTTGCAAAACATGAATCATCCCCATGTATTCTACTCTCGACTTCCTCAAAAGAATCATATGTTTCCATTGTAGTGGGTCTACTAACTCCAAATGCATCATGGATCATATCTTGCATACGATCTTGAATAGGAAAATTTCTCTGACTACACTTTGCATCGTGTGGGACATTTGAAGTATCGTTTACAGTACCCATCACTGACTCTTCATGCCAAGTCCAGATAGTGTACCCTTGTGGGAATTGGGTACAAATTAAGTGGTCATATACCACTTCTCTGGCTTACCACCTTTTAAACCCACAGCGACTACATGGACATCTTATTTTATTGTTGGCAATTCTATGTGCAAATGCAAAATCTAAAAACTCATTCAAGCCTTTATCATCTTCAGGGCTAAGTTGTGGCTTGGTAATCCAAGATTTATCCATACCTAAAACCTATATTAATTGAAATAGTAGCAATATTAATTAATGGAATATCACCCCTATACTATATCAAAGGCATAATCGCTTAACCCAGATATCATGTGGACAGTAAATAGGAACTAATAATACACACTCTTGAGATAAAAATGAAAATAACAACCATCTATTTAGTCTTTCTAACTACAATAGTTCACAAAATAAGCCACCATAATACATAATAACCTAATTACAAAATTGATTATCCATTCACAACTTCTACAACTTCCATATTTTCAGTTATAAAGGATGTAGGAACAGTAATTAATTATATAATTAAAAAATAGAAAAGTTCAAAGATACACTAAATTGTAATAAAAAAAATTTGCATTCAAAACTTCCATATTATCAGTTGTAAAGGATGTACAAACAGTCAAAATAACTTTAGATTTAAAAACTCTCACAAATAAATAACATGATATTGACCTAAGATGAAGTTGACTTTATGTCTCCATATAAGACAGTATTCTAAGGCAATAAAGAAAGTGTCATTTTTTTAACTAATTTATAATGACAAGAAACAAAAGATTACATTGTGGTTAAAAGAAAGAAATAATTGGGAACATTTTTCCACAAAATTTCTTGGTCAACAAGTATGACAGAAATAGGTCCATATATAGTCAGCATCTATATAACTATATATATACTATATAACAAATAACATTTTCCTATGACAAGTTTCAAAAATATCATTATACTCCATGATTTGTTGCATCCTCTTGTAAATTTTTGATTGCTTATCCAGATAAGGTAGTGACTGGCTTTGGGATGAGCCTTTTACTATTGAATTTCATATCATGCTCATTGCTTAGGGAGAAGCTTGAAGTTGATTATTAAAGCATATGATATTTTCAAACTCTATGGCACTTATTATATAATCAAAATCATTCAAATAGCCAAGCCATAGATTTATCAATTTATTCATTGACATCTATAATTTCAAAACATTTAGGTGAGGTTTATGGCAAACTAAGAAAACACATACCGTAAGTTGAATTACTTGAAGAGTTGAAAACTTGTCTTATGAGTTTTATAGAATTTTCAAATTCTCTTTATCCTTTTATTTTAGTTTGGTGGAACTTATTGCCACCATTCTTTTTGCATGTCCCAAAAGATATCAATTTTTGGAGGACATGATTTATCATTAATTTCCTCATAATAATCATGTTCATACTAGAGATATAAGTTCCTCTTATTGTTCCCAAATATTTAAGCCAACTTTGTGACAATTTAGAAAATGGTAAAAACCAAGTTATATTCTAATTAATACATAAGACAAGTATTCCTTGTTTAAAAAGATTGTACAAGTTATTTCTCATATACAAACTAACAATAAAAGCAACCAGTAAATCAAATTATGTAGAGTACAGATGAAATAAGTAAATGAAACAGAGAAGAACAAGCTCCATGATTGGGAACTATCCTATGGTTTTCAGGAAAATGAAACAGAGGACTGCAAAACTGAATCAGAGTATGCAGAGTACAAATGTTAGGTGACCAATAAATTAAATGGAAAAAACCCACAAAAAAATTTGAAACCCACAAACAAATCGAAGCTTCAACGTCAAATCCAAGCGCACAAATAGGTTGAACACCACAAACAAATCGAAACCTCACAAACAAATTAAAACCCCCAAACAAATTGAGCCCTACAATTAACTCCACAGCCCCAAAAAAATAAAAAACCAAAAGGAAGAAATAGAGAAACCAAAACTCATCAAAGGAGAGGCTGAGTACCTGGCCGAACGAGTGAACGTTGAGAACTTGGTCTAACGAGTGAACGAAAAGTGACAATATGGGAAACACCTGAGCTAGTGAACGATGATTGAGTGTGAATGCCAGATGCTTCTCCAAAATGAGGGAAATGCCATGCCAAAACGAGGTAAAATATGGAGGGCTTCTACGAAATTTTGGGCGCTATAAATTAATTACAACGCTTCCAAGGTGCCATAAAATGAAAAAACCACAATAAATTTGGAATTTTGCGGTGCCTATTAAGCGCCACTAAATTAAAAAAATACATTTTAAATGTAAGGGCGCTTTAAGCGCCATAATTTAATCCCAAGCACCATAAAATCAATAATTTTTCTGGCGCCTCTTTAAACACTAGTATAATGTCAATTTGGTGGTGCCTTTAGTGAAGCGTCAATAAATAAGCACCGTTAAAAGCCTTTTTTCTTGTAGTGCTAATCCAAAAAATTTTAAAACCATTGTTAGAGTGTTTACGTTAGCAACAATTAATTTCATTACCTAATGACTGTTATAACAATGGTTAATACAACGACAATTAAAATCATGGTCAAATCAGAGTGATTACTTTAGCCATAGGTAGAACTGTGGTTTAGCCACAGGTAAAGTGATGTAACGACTTAAGTCACCATTGTTGTTGTTAGTCATGATGTTGCACCTAACAATAGTTTCAGTAACCGTCGTTAGAATCATTAACGATAGTCATAATTATCAGTAGACAAAAATTTGATCTTTGTTAATACTATTTTTTTGTAGTGAGTTTTTAGGGATGTGAGGTTCAATAAGGATGTTATTAATAAATGGCGACCTTAATTTATCGTAGGCTTTCTCCAAATCTACCTTAATATAGCCCTTTTTTTGGGACATACATTTTGTAGTGGACCATTTCTTTGGCTATAATGAAATTTTCAAAGATATGTCTGTTGAGAACAAAACTTACTTGGTAATGGGATGATAGAAAATAGATAGATAGCACTCAAAGATTCGAGTATTGTCAAGAGAACATTGACCTAAAGAAATATTTCGCAACCCCTCAGTAAATCAGGAAGTGGCACTCCCCAAGATAAAAGGAATCCTTCTTGGCAAGGGAGAAATCGTCAGTTTTTAACTGCATTTCCCTTCTGGTTACTCGGTGTTGTGTGCACGAGACCTAACTTTCCCTTAGCCTATTTACTTCCCAATTGTCACATTCTATTATTTATACTCTTGTACCTCTTCTTTCCCAAGCAATATGAGACTTATTTGATACACTACATGTTGAAATTCAAAACATAGTCTACTAAAAATAATCTTTGTGATAGTTTTATAAACTATGTTGCATTGGGAAATAGGGCGAAATTGAGAGATAACTCCAGGCTTTTCAACCATCGGGATAAGAGTGATGATTGTATTATTCTTGTCTCACAATGGTATTTGGCCTGTAAAGGCTCCCAAAAATCGTGCTACAAATGTAGGAGCTAATTCTGTCCCTGGTGCCTTGAAGGCACCAACTGAAAAAATAGCTCTCCTGACTTCTTCGTTGGTCATCGTGTATAAGCCAATATAAACATTTTCATTTAAGATTGGAAAGGACTTCTTCGTTTGCAACAGATTAGGGCTGGGGTTGGATTATCTTCTTGATAGAGGTTTTGTTTTGAAAATATTTGACCACTAGATTCTTGAACTCATATGAATCTTCCATCCATCTACCTTCATTATCTCTAAGCATATGGATTTTCTTTCTGTTCCTTCTAGTGATTGCCTTAATATGATAATATCTTGTGTTGCGATCTCCAACATTCAGCCACTTCGTTCTAGCCTAAGTGTAACTTAGTATAACTCATGATAGTCATGTTAGCTTCTTATTTATATAGAACTTTCCTCTTTAAACTATATATAAGTAATTATAAAATAGAAACTGAATAAAATTTCAAAAATCAATAAAATAGTTGAACCTTTTTTTCTCAATGATCATCGAAGAATCTTCCTCAACGATCATGATCGAATTGTGTCTTGTGGTTTGTATGTGTGTGTGTATTAGTTAATAAGAAATGACCTAATTAATGAACTTAAAATTGTTGCACATTAACGCGCGTATAGTAAAATTAATGCTATACATATATGAACACAAAATTTTGTTCCACTTTTTTTAGTAAAGAAAAAAAAATTGTGTTCCCTTGTTCAGCTTAAATTAACTGTGTGTCGGTGTAAAAATAATGGTAAAATGAAGTTCAAAATCTCTTGGGGTCATGCATATATAAATATGCCTTTATTTCCATAGACAATGTCTGAGAAATTGTCCTTTAATTTGCATAGACAAGTATTGTGAGGCAAAAAAAATCTGAGTGACCCAACATCGAATCTCTTCTCAGAAATCTGTAGTACAAGGTAGGAGAAGAGTCTCTTTCCTTTAGTCTCTCCCTTAATTTTCTTCTGTTTTCTTGGGGCCATTATTGTTAGGGAAATGAATTTAATTTTTAAAAATGAAACTGTGCATATATATATATATATATATATATATATATATATATATCTATATACACGTTCTTGATGTTTCAATTATTCATTGTTAATTTTATTTAGAGTTTGATTGGTATGATTGAGAATGGAAGTTTTGGAGTAAACATCATTGGATTTTTTTTTGGTAATTAAGAAAATAATAAATAACGATATATGCTATTATTTTCATTTTGGATAATTAAACTTGTTTAAAGAAATAAGTAGAGTAAATTAATTATAAATAGCCATATAAGCATGTTAGTATGGTTTTTAATTAGTGAAACTTACGCATTTAACATGCTTATGTGTTTATTTATAATTTAATTAATATGTTTCTTTTTTTTTTCTAAACCAATCTATTTAAAAATTTCTATTCCATGATGTAGATCATTAATTTCTCAGCAATTTGGAGGAAAATAAGATGAAATTAAGAAAATGGAAAACAAGTCCTTTTTTCTAAGAAAAAGTCCTTAAGCATTTTTCTACTTATTTTGGTTATACACACACACAAACACACACACACACACACACATATATGAAAAAAAAAGTCCAATAGTGGCGGTTACGAAAAACCGCCGTTATTTCCTTACTGAACACCATTTTCATCACAGTAACTGTTACATTAATGTGTTAAACGACGATTTTAATTAAAAGAAACCACTATTAAATCACCTAGTTTAAAATTTTCTGTTAAGTTTAAGGCAACAAAATTTTAGTTTAATCACAAAAATTATGATCATGAGACAATTGCTGTTTAGTTTTATGCAACCAAATGTAGCAAATATATGATCATGCATGACATAAACTATTTTATCCTCAAAATTTTATCATCCTAGTTTAATCACAAAGTATACATTCGTATATATTTAATCATAACTGAGCAAGTAAATTGAGAGATTAAAAAGCTCACCGATGCTGCTTTAGATTAAGCATTAAATGAGACTTTAGACATCGATCATTTAGCCTTTTGGATAGAAAATTGGCTTAAATTTTAGATCTTACAATATTATATGAATTCACCTTAAATGAATTAATTAAGGTCCAAATTATTTTTTTTCTTACCGCTTTCTTATTTGAGAAATTTTACCTTTCTCTTAATTTAAAGGATCCAAATCTCTTCGTATATATTATACAATTTAATTTTTAAAAAATTTTAAAAATTAATTAACTTATTAATCTTTAACCCTTAATAAAATAGTTGAATTAGCACGTTAATTATATATATATAGAGTTCTTAAATAGTGATAATAAATATACTAATTAGTCCTTACATTTATCACTTTTTTCATATATATAACCATTACATAATATGTAGTGAAACACAGACGATAGTTTAACATTAAAATAATAAATATAATCTTAAAAATATTTTTAAACAAAAATTATTAAATATATATATGTAAATTATAATGATTCTAAATTATTGAGTTCTTTTGATTATTAGTCTCTAAAATTATAAAATATAAAATAAATATGTGAAATAAAAAAATGAAAGAGAAAGAGTACAACTAATGAAAAGTTACACTATAAATAAAAAATGAAATAACTTCTCATTAAAATATTTATTATTTCAAAATATAATAATTAGTTTATATTATATTTTAAAAATAAAAAAAAAACATGCGCAAAAGAAGAAGTTTTTTTTAAAAAAAAAACGAACATCATATAGGCCATAGCAAGATGTGGTACAACAAAATGGAGATATAGATTATGTCAAAATAAGTCCCTTAGTAGCAATTTTTGGTCTTTTTTATTTGTTAGTTAGGTGGACCCAATCCAATATTAAGAATGGCCTAAAACTATATTTATCTATAAAAAATAATTAATATTAAAACCAAAGAACCATATTTTGAGGATGAATTGCAGGGAGATGTGATATTTTCAGGAATTGAAGGTTTAAGTTTTGGAATGTGTGTGGCCCAAGTGCCAAATTTAAAGCCTGAGAACCAAAATGAAAGTTGATGATATTATAAAAAGAATATAAAATATAGACGAGTGATTGGTTGAAATAATAATAGTTTTATTATTTTAAAAAATTTAAATTTAAATTTTAAAAAATATATTTATTGAGACGATTTGATTTTAATCCTAATAATTTGAGAAGATTAATTTTAAGTTTAATATAACTTAAATTACTTTAAATTTTCTGCAACAAAAAGAATTGTAAAATAATGATGATTAATTGAAATAACAAGTATTAGATGTGGATGCGTGATGTTTCATTGGAGCGGTACAACTCTTATCTGAGCTCCCCATTCTCCAACTTCGAAGGGACCCAGAGAGCACAGTGAGTGAGGCATCATTTTCCCTTATTTACCGCTGGACCCCACTTCTTTCCCTTATTATTGCTTTCATCATCATCATGGATGGTTCCTACATTATTGGCCCCTCCACCGCCCTTTTTTGTATAATCTTTTAATTTATAACTCTCTCTCTCTCCCTTACTTCCTACTCTTTCGACCTTCTTTATACTTTTTTCAAAGCCTTCGACGTGGACATTCAAAAAACCCTATTATACGTGGGCCTCCTGTCTTTCTGTGGGGCCCACATAATACTACCAAAAGTGGATGTCAGTGTTTTGTAATTTTATACCTAACTTTTCCTTCATGTTTGATAAAATTATATTTTTTATTTTTTATTTTAAAATAAAAAGTTTGATAAAATTATTTTTTTATTTTTATTTTAAAATAAAAAAAAATTTTAATTATCTTTACGAGAATTTTAGGTTAAAACTTATTATGAATTTAATAGTATATATTTTTATATTAAAAAAATGAATGATTCTAAAATTATAGGACCTGAATGTAATTTTTTTAAATTTTTTTTATTTTTAATAGGTTCTAAAAATTAAAAAACAAAAAAATAGAATATGTTTTTTTGAAATAAAAATATAAAATAATTAAAAGTATTCTGAACTCTAATTTTTTAAAACAAAAGAAATATAAAAAATAATTTTTTTATTAATAACATTTATATAAATATATAAAAATAATTCTAGTATAAATTTTCAGAATTAATTTTATAAAATCATTTTTAAGAATAAAAAAATAGGCCAACAGTCCAAAAATACTAATCTTCTCCCTTTTATTTAAAAAAACTACACTCTCTATTAATAGTGTTCAAATGTTAGCTTCGATTTAGTTTTGCCTTAAAATTGAACCAAATCAATATCATCAATTTTTAAAATCAGTGAACTTTGTCAATTTTTTTTAATCAATTTAGTTCAATTTCAAGGTTAGTTTAGTTCTATTTTGGAGTCAATTTAATTCACACTAATTTGATATATTCACTTTAAAATATATTAAGCAAAACTCTAACTTATTCACATATTTTATACATCTATAAAGTCTAAAACAACGTTTAAAAAGGGTCAAATTAAACTATATATAATATTATACTAAATTACCAATCCATAATTTTTAAATTAAGATTATGACAATATTAATAAGTAATAAAAAACTTGCAACTAATTATATATATATCTAATAAAATAATATTAAATATTTTTATCTCTCAAAGTATTAATATATCCACATAATTACTTAAAAAAATAAATAATAAATAATAATTACATAATATAATTTTAAAAGATGCTCTAAATTTTATTATTAACAGGTAAGAATATTAAAATATTTATAAACAAATAGTTTAGTTTAGTTCAGTTAAAATCAAACAAAAAAATTATAAACAGACAATTAAACTAAACCATTAAATTTTGTTACTTTGAAAAATAAACTAAACCAATTTTTTAAAATTTTGTTCAATTTAGTTTAGTCGGTTTGGAACACTTCTACTCCTTACCTTGAGAGATAAGAAAAACATAAAATTGTACTCATTTTAACCAAATTATCTTTATATTTATTATTTATATAATTAATAAAATATTTATTTGACCAATTTAAAATTTTTTTAAAAAAATTTAGAATAAAATAACTATTATTTTAACTTAAAATAAATAATAATTTTTAAAAAAATTAATAATTTTATTAACAGTATTTAAATTAAAATAATAAATTCTTAATTTTTTTAATCTTTTTTTTTAAAAAAAAAGAATATATGTTTTTAGAGTTAAAAAAGAATTATAATTTTGCTATCTTTCAAATAATCGGAAATTGACCGGCTTCTTCCTGCGAGAGTGGTTCAATACTCTACTTGAATTTATTGAGGCACAGGTTCGAGAGCTGGTATCTTACAAAAAAAAAGGTGAGAGTAGTGTAATTTATTAAAAAAATAAATTATTGTCTTACTTAGTACAAAAAATTATCTTCATTGAAACACAATAAATTATAAGGGAAGTGAGTCTAATTTTTTAAATTAAAAGAATGATGAATTTAATTTATTCAAATCTATTTTTGCTCACTTTTAAATAAAATGTTCACTTAGTCAATGAAGCTGTATTAAAATTTTGTTCTTAATCTTAAATATATATTTAAGTTTAATAATAATAATGATAATGATAATATTATTATTACTATTATTATTTAACATCATATTTTTACTTATTTTGATTAACTATATCAATCAAAATATTTCTAAAATCACACATGATTCACTACAAAAAAAAAAAAAAATTGTGCTTTGGAGGCATTTTTTGTTTTTTTTTCTGCATTTAGCGTCAATTTTAACCGCGACAAAAGACAATAATGGTGGTTAACTAGACCACCACTAAGCTGAGTGTCATAAGATTTAGCTGTGGTTAACGGTCACTATGATTTGTGACAAAATTCGTCTCAAACAATTTACAGACAGAATTTGTGGATATTACAAAATTTTTTACTCTAATTTCTATTTTTCTTATAATTTGTGATTAAGTATTGTTTCCTTTTAAAGCCACTATTGTATTGAATGTTAAATTAATTTTTACAACAGTTGCTTATTTATCAAAATTATTATGAAAATAGTACTTACATTTTTTTTTTACTTTCGAAATTTTCCCTTTCTAAAATACTATGCATATGTTTTAACTTTTAATACCAGCCAGTTCATCCAAATAATGAATCCCACATTGTAGAGTTCATAAATCCTACATCCTCTACTGAATTGAATGCTCACCTAATAACTATCAAAAGTCCTAAAAAGCTGCCTCTACTTTTGATAGCATATTAATTAAATAGACAAATAAAAAAATAACATAAAGCGTCTCAGAATATGATTCAATTATTAAGACTAATCAGATAACAGTTCGTTAGTAGTTAAAGACCTATGTTGATAGGTTTCTTAATTAAAACTAAAAAATTGCTTTTGTAAATAATGCCAAGTATATGATGTCATTTTAAAAGGGCTAACTATATAACAATGTCACCTAACTATTTAGCCAATCAAAATTTTCTTCATAACTACTAACAAGAATTAGGCGTAGTGATTAATTAATAACTAATCACAATTATATTTGAGAGATTAATCTCACATCTATGAATAGAACCACAAAAAAGTCTTCATAATGATCTCTTGACAAAATACAAGGAAGAGGTAATTATGTAGGTAGTTGCAATCGACAAGACTCCCTACCCAAAGCTCTATGAGTAGGACCTAAGTCATGTTTAAGAGGAAGAATAAATAATAAAGCCTTCTCCAATTTGAGATTCAAGCTATTAGTAAAACAAGATTGATGTTCTGGTAAAGGAGAGAATATGCAATATGCCAAGTGTTAAATTGTATCTTTCTATTATGCGCAATTTTATTTAAATCACTATGGAACAGTAAATTTGATGACTTTTTTTAATAAAAAATTGAATCTTGATTTGTGTGAAAGTTATTTTAATAATACATCAAACTATTGAGGTTAAAACATTTTTTTTCTCTCATTTATCATAATTTTTATTAATTTAATCTCTCATATTTTTTTTTAATTTAATCTTATATAATTTAATTTTTTATTAATTTAGTCTCTCTATTTAAATATCTTTTAAATAAGTAATAATTTTAATAATTTAGATGTATTGATTAATTATGTAATAATAAAGGTCAGTTATAATCTAATTTTTTTTAACTGGACAAATTTTGCTGCTAACTAAGAATAATAGTTGCCAAACGTAATGTTTTAACCAATAAAAAAATAAAAAAATTATAATTGGACTTTTAAGTTGTCTGTTGAGTATCAAATATCTAAATTATTATTTATTTAAATAACAACTAAATAAAAAAATTAAACTAATAAATTAAATTATAAATGATTAAATTAAAAAATAAAATTTATAAGAAATCTATGAATGACCAAAATGATGTTTTAGGAAGTATATATATTAATATAAGCATGGGTTATAAGATGAGTGTAGGAAATTTGCAGAGATATAGTTGCGAAGAAAGTTTATGATTAGTTGATGAGCATGTGAGGAAAAGTGATCTGCTGGAAAGCAGGCAGTGATGAAAGAATGATGAAGATTGAAGTGGAAACCCATATTGTTACTGCAAAAGAGAATGAAAAAGGTAAAAAGTGGGAACCTCATATACCCTTTCAAGTTAAAAGCAATGTTTTTTTACCTTTGTGATTGTAGCCATTCAATTTGTGAAAGAAACATGAAGAAGGAGGACCAGTTGGATCTGTTTGAAGGGTTTCCAATAAATTTGGCAGTGTGATCTGTTCTACTATACTAATTTTAGTTGCTGTGCTTTCCGCCATTTTTGACATTCAGTGTGTGCCATAGCTGTTAGTCTGTTAGGTGGTTCATGAATGATCCATGATGGGTCATCCATCATGCTCATCAACTGTTGTTAAACTATACACTTCAGATCAATTTTCACTCATTTTTATGTAAAATATTGAAGCTAAACAAAATTTATCAAACGAGGTATTTCATTTGTGAGAAACCCATTTGTTCAAACCAATCCGTACAATATACAATTCTTTCAAGGTTTCAAATTTTAAAATTAAAAATGTCGAAAATAATTTATGTTATAAAGGAATTAAGTTATTGTAGTTATATATTTGATGTCATTTGTACTTCTTTACCAGCTTTAAATTTGTCATATTCTGTGACTAAACTAATTTCACTTGAATTAAACTAATTTATTGTAGTTACAAAGGAATTACGACATTTAATGAAGATACGAGATTAAATTAAAATCTTTTCTAGTTTTTCATTTTTTTTAATTTTATCAGTCAGCTCATGTTGGTCTCAAGTTAAATAAGCTCAGTTTTATTCATTATTATAATATTACTTATCAATCATATTAATTTATAGAATTGATTTTACTTTTTATGGAAGTAATTAGTAAATAAAATAATAGTAAAAAGTTAAAAAAAATGTTCTATATATAAATGTATAATAATCAATATGTCATAATTAAAATTCTTGATATACCTGAGTCCATAAAATCATGATTCAAAGTTGTGTGCCTAATTGGCCCAACGAACAAGTCAAATGGCCTCCCTGGAAGCTCCAACCCATTTTGTGGTATACTTATTTTAACCGCAAAAACAGTGCAAGCATATATGTAAAAAATTCTCAACCTCTCTCACCCACTTCCACACACACATGTATGTATATATATATATATGTAGCACATGTTGTTTCTACAACCTCACCTACTTTCAAACATATTCCTAAATCACAAGTCTAACTACAACACAGTAATGGCACCCTCAACAACACACAAGAACAGTGTATGATCTAAACTTCTGCAAAAATTTTACTCTTACTAACCCTTGACCCACTACTGTAACTCCAGTTCTCTTCAGTCTCTTATCGGAGTCTTGGGTTTTTCTTCTTCAGGATACGTTCTTGATTTTCTCGCAATTAATAGCCTTATCTAATTTGATTCTTTTCTCTTCTTCACTTTTTATTTTTCTAAGTTAAATCTTTCCTTCTTATACTTTCTTCTCAACCATGATTCTTCTCATTAATCTCTAACTAATCTAATTCAAATTAATTAAAATCCCGTATCAAACTAAAAGTTGCCCAATAAAAATATTTTAAATTTTAATATATATATATATATATATAACTCGAATTTGATAGTTTATTTAAGAGAGACAATAGAAAACTCAGGCATTCCATTAATTAATGGACACACTCTTAAATAGACAATAATTATAAGGCCAAGCTTGGAGCTCAATTATACTCCAAATTACTTTTGCATATACTCTAGACTAGACTCAATATACAAAAGATAGGTATTATAAGCATGTCGAATATGAATCCCATTGAAAATTATGTATGACATGATTATGCCTCTTCAATCATGCACAAATGAGTCTACTTAAAATTTTTCATTTTGATATACATGGAAACATGCATGCAAGCTCCCAACAAATTAGCTTAGCTAGGGAAACATTTGGTGGTGTTGTGGGAAATTATAGTTGGACTGAGTTTGGATCTCCTTAAGGTCGTCATCTTCTACAGCATGGTAGGGGTGTGAGTGCCAGTCCCTGTCTAAAATGATCTGTTTCGCCATGATTGCTGCTCGGTTTTCTGCTATGAGTTCTCGTAGGGCGGCGCTGCATCTTGTCGAGAGATCGGCCGGAGAAAGCCAAGAATGATCGCTCTTAGATGGTGACAGAAGAGAGAGAGCACACCCAGATGATAATGGAGGTCGTGATGAGAAATATGGAAACCCTCCAACCATCAATTTATTTTCTGTCAAGAAATAAACTACATTCTTCACTATACTTTGAATTCATTCACTCAGTTATTAAGATGAGTACATTATATATTTTGTATATGAATGGAAGAAAAAGAAAGGACAATGGAATTTAGTTTTGATATATATTCTTTGAATTAATTTTAGATGTAACATTTTTTCTTCCATTCTCACATGTTTAATTTTCTCAATCCAAACATACCATTGAGCACTTGATTCTTTAATGTCTTAATACATTTCTAAAGAATGAAGATTCTTCTCCAAATGATTATCCTAATAGCTATCACACAGAGAAGTCTTAATCCATGGCTGAATGAGCCAACTAAGAATTTGGAAAAAGAGAAAACCACTTGGAAAATACAGTGTTTAATGAAGTTAATTAAGGGACGCTTTAATTTGATTACTAGTCATATTTATAAATCTGTCAAATACCTTTAAGAAACATAATTCACTTCATTGCATGCATACTTCTGTTTTGAATATGTTATTCTTAAGTTGTATATGTAGTTATAAGATATATCCAAATCCTCTAAATTGTGTATTTTGTAAAATGCATAAAATTTGTTATTTTTGTATATTAATCTACTGTTTTATACATTAACTCACTTATGAGTTAATGTCTAAAACAACAACAAAAATATATCTTTAATTTACACATTAACCTGTCTACAGATTAACGTGTAAAACAATGAACTTCACCTAGTACACACTTCAAAGAATCTGATCTCATTATTGAGTAGGATAAACTTACTACCATATCATTTTTTGGACTAAAGTGAACATAAATTAATAATTAAAAAACCATTTTTATTCAATATAATTTCTTAAATTACATATGCCAAATGAAAGACTGATTGGTAATTCATAGATCAATCATTACCAAGTGATTAACCACAAACAGTTGAAAGGAAGGAACATGCATCTTAAAAAACAAACATTCCTACATGAGCCGGATACTGATGTATTTGAAATTTTGAATTTTTTCATATAATAAAATTGCTATTGTTTAGATCATAGTTAAGGGCTAAAACTGCATTAATGAAAGGCAGTTTCATAATAATCCAAATTTCAATTTCCAAAATTTGGGTTAAGTAAAAGTAAATTAAGAGTTAATTAATGGTTACCTTGAGAGGAATTCCTAGCCACTACTGACTCATGGAAGCTCTTCCTTCTTCGTTCATTGTGGCCAGCCAATCTCCTTCTACAACTCCTCTTCGAATCATCAAACTCCGACACCACATGGAACCTGTAAGGAATATTAATCCAAAACCATAAATAATTTGAAAATGAATTAATATCAGAAAACTTTCTAACAAATCAAAACATCTTTCTTTTTTTTATTATTATTATTTGCATGATTATTAGCATTAAAGTTTGCTAAAAAATTTATATTACAATTTACAAAAGTTTTTTTTTTATTTCAAAAAATGCAATCCATTTTTGTAATATCAAAATCAAATAGATATATATACAAGTGAGATTATTATTTCATAAATATTAAACAGAGTCACCTGCTACACTGCTGACAGAATCTCTGCTCCAACCCTAAGACCACAACCTTGGGTGCTTTTGAATGCATTTCACACACTTTGTGCCTCCGGTGGTACTCCTTCGCGTTCAGCAGCGCCACATGACACCCCTCCACCTGACACCTCGGCACCGTCGTTGCCGCCGCCTTCGTCAATGACGAGTTCTTAACTCCACCACCACAGCCGCCGTCGCCACCACCGGAGTACCCTCTCCCTTTCTTTCCGGCCAAAGCCAAACCGGCGCCACGACTACCACCTCCAACACCAAGAGGAGGGGCGTTAGCGTCCTCAAAATAATGCCTCTTCCCCAGCTTCAAGCACATGAGATGTGGGTCCACGTGCACATGGGACCCCTCACCGGAGTACACCGGTTGCTGCCACCGGTGATGGTGGTAATTGACTCCGCCGTCATGGTGGTCATGATCAGCGGCAGTAGTACTAGGCTGAGGGAGAAACATGAGATCGTTTGAGAGACTGGCTTCGTGGCGGGTAGCGGCGGCGGAATCGGTAGTGTAGAAAGTGTTGACGAGGGTAGAATTGGAAGAAGAAGTAGGTTCCCATAAATCCCAAGTAAAACTGGTAGTGGTACTACTATTATTACCATTTTGCTCTTTACTAAGACAGAACATGTTCCCTTCAAAGTCCATATATCTCTCTCTCTCTCTTTCTCTAGAATTGGAGGTAGAGCTATCAGAAATGGTAGCTACAGATGATGGGTTTGGTAGGTAGAGAGAGAGGGAGAGAGAGAGAGTGGAGAGTGAAGAGTGAAGAGAGGAATGGGAGAAGGAGAAGAATGCTTTTTGTTTGTATAAAAGGAGAAAGAAAGAGAGAGAATCAAGTGCAGAATAGGGCACAGGTTTCCGTGTTTGTTCTAGTCCGACGCGGGTTTAAATTTAGAGAAAATGTTTTTTTCTAAAATTATATATAATTTTTTATATTTTTATTATTAAATTTTATAGATAAAATAAAATTTTTATAAAATTTTTAAAAAAGAATTAATTATTTTAAAAATAAATTGTATAATATATACATATAATATTCATTAGATTCGATCAACTCATTAATCAATTAAATTTAAATTAATTTGCATAATTAAATTAAATTAATAAATTAGTTTGAGTTTATTTTTTAACCTATTATAAAAGATTTGGATTGAAAGTTAAAAAAAACGAATCGGTTCCAAGTCAAAACAACTCGTTCAATTTGAAGTATTAAATTTTTTTAAAAAGAAATATACCTTTATGCTATATATTTTTTAAAATTTTTTTTTATATTTAACAAATAACTCTGATAAATTATTTTTTATACAAATAAATATATAATAAAATAATTTTAAAAAATTATAATTTAAAATAATATATATAAATTAAACTTTGTGATTTTAAAATTAATTTAATATAATATATATTATTTTTAAATTATTTTATTATAAAAAATTAAATAAAAGATGTTTTTTTAATTTCAACCAGTTAACCCAACTTAAAGCAATCCTCAAAGTGCAAATTAACTTGATTTGAATTTTACAATAAATCTCATAAAATCTAATCCAACAAAACTCGTGTTTTTGTTAATTGAATTTGGTTAAAAAACTCTTAATTAAAATTATCTCAACTGAACTCTCATAATTAAGATTATATAACAATTTTTAATTAAAATATATCTTATACTAAAAATATAAAAATTAACAGTTAAATTTTTTTAACAGAGTATTAAGTTGTGTTTGATAAATTTATTTAATATATCATTTATTTAAGAAAAAAACAATTTTTCCATCCTACCTAATTACCACCTCTATTTTCAAAGAGAAATTCCAAATTTTTTTTCTTTGACATGACATAAAGAAGTACTTATTCAAGCAAAACTTATTTTTTTTTGTTAATATTTGATTAAATACCTCTAAAATTTAAAATAAGTTTTTAAAAAATATATATAAGTAGCTCCTTTCTCTTATTCTTTCAAAAAGAAAGTTTTTTAATTTAATTTGTAAAAAAAATTATTTTCTTAATTTCGTCCTTAAAATAAAAAATTTCAAAAAATTGATTTAACTAGTTACAAGATATTTTTCACCCTTCAAAATACATGAATACTTTTACAAGTGATCATTTTAAGTTAACAAATACTTGGAGACCAAATTAAGCTTAATTTGGTTAGGCAATAGACCATTTCTATCTTTTTAATTTTGACTTAATTTTTAATTTTGCCTCTAAAATTTGATTGATTTTATTTTTATCTTTTTATTTTAAAATATTACTAAAATTTTTTATAATTTATTGAACAAAAAATTTTAAATTTGAGTCAATTTTAATATTTTTATTCTATATTATTGTCAATATCATTCTTTTATTAGTTAAATGTAGAAAACAATAAATGGCCAAATTTAAACTTTGAGTTCTAAATTAAATATTCATCAAACTTAAACCTAAATATAACATTACCTTCAAATTTGTTTTTGTTACATGTAAGATTAATAAATTAATAATATTAACAATAATAAAATATAAATATATTAAAATTGACTTCAACTTAATATTTTTCTTTAAGTAACTTAATGGTGTAAAAAATTAAAAAAAATTTGATTATTTTTTAAAATTAAAGGATTAAAATAAATTAAATTAAGTAAATTTAAGTGATAACATTGAAACTTGAATCAAAATTAATGAACTAAAAATATTATTTTATCTAATTTTATATAAAACTAAATTTAAAATTAAATTATTTATTTACTCTATTTTTTAAGTGTAAATTTTTTTATCAAAAAATTATAAAATTAAATATAATTTTTTTACGAAAGTATTAAATATTATAAAAAATTAATATAATTTACACCAAGATAAACTTCAGTGATCATATATTTGAAGCAAACATTAAGATTAAAAAGGTTACTTCTGAGAAATATGAAATATGGAGCTGTTTTTGTCATTTTTGCTTAAATTAATCGTACGAGTAAAAGCTGCAAAGCTACGCGCACACTCCTATAGAGTAGAGAGAGAGAACAGTGGCACGTGAGAATGGGTTGAGTTCGTCCAAGACCCGCACGTGGAAGGACCAGCATTATTATAATTTGATTCTTACGTCTAGCACTACACATCTACTAAAAAAATGTATTTTACTAAATAGCCCCTTAAAATATTAGTTAATATTTTTCGATTGGTTAGTAAAAATTTTTAAAACAAAAAAGGAAAGAGCGCTATTTTAACTTTATTTATAGTATATTTGAAAGTATGAAAAGTGATTAAAATATATCATAAATTTGAGTTAAAATTAAGACAGTCTAACTCTAATAGAATAATCAATAAATTATATTTTTATTATTAATTTAAATGGTACCATTTTAATATTTTAAATATAAATAAAAGTAATTATATCCAAAGCTTCATGTTTTCTGTATCATAATAAAACTTGCGTCTAGAACTAATTTTTGAATCTTATCTAGTATTATTATTATATTACTTAAAATATATAAAATAAACTATATTTTTCTTATTTAAGAAATGTTAAAATTATATTATATTTTTTTATTTTAAAAAATTACATTAATCTCTTTTAAAAGATAAAAAATTTTATAATTTTATTTATTTTGATCAAAATATTTTTATATTTATTATTTATATATTTAAAATTTTATTTGTCTAATTTAAAATTTTATTTTTAAAAAATTTAAAATTAAAACTTTATAATTTTAAATTTAAAATAAAAGATGAAATAACATTTTTAAATATATTTTTATAATAAATTATACTTTTTAAAAAAACAAAAAAGGGAAGAGCGGTGGGGAGGATGGTACAAGCACTACACGCAATTGGAAAGGGGTGTGGAGTGCAGTTCCATTACTTTACTTTTGATTTGCATGGCTTTTCTTACGTAAAACGTATAACCCATTTTGCTTTATAAATGCAGCGGCTTGAAGAGGTGCTTGGCACGCGCTTCGGCAAGTCGCGGCGTGACTGTCTAAGACTCATTGGACCCTACACAAACGTGGCACATTAATATGGATTTCAGATGTGTCCATTTATTTTTACATATAATTTATATTTACAAACAACTGAAAATAAATTCCATTTTTTTAATAATTATTTATAATAAAAGAGAAGTAAAAAAAAATTATACTAAGATTTATTCTAATAATTAAAGTCAATTTTCTTGTTAAAAAATATATTATTTTTCAAACTGTAAAAATTCTGCACGCATTTATTCATCGCTGGACAACTGGACAAGTGGTGAGAAAGAGCCTCTTATTTGTACTTCTTTCACTCTCCATTTTATTCAATAATGCCAAAAATACAAATTAATATTAAATTTTTTCAATTTTGTAGAGTTGTTCAATGAAGGCGCTAGCATCAAATATTGCTCGTGACTTCTACGCTTGAAAATTGGAAATTTGAATTTCTGGCAATGCTGATACGTGTGAATTGTGTTGTGGATGGTCACTCTTCTTGACAAATAAAATGTCTTTATTTTTTTTACCCAAAAGCAAAAAAGTATCAATCCTGTATTCTATAACTTTAGAGTGATAATTCAGGATTAAATATAATCTCTATTAAATGGAAAAAAATATTTGAAGGGAAAGCATTATTTTCCAAACCCATACTAATTAATCTCATATATATATATATATATTGATGCCAACCTTAAAAGTTTTGCAAATTTAGACATTAAATATCGGTCAATTTTATATTACTAACTTACCCTTAAAATAATTTAAGTAAAAATGTTGTTAAATTTAATATTAAATTTTTGATAAAAATATGATAAAAAATTAAAGTATAAAATTAATTAATTTTAGATCTTATTTTAATAAAAAGTAAAAATCATATTTCATTTGGATACAATAATTAAAAGTAATTTATAATGAGAAAAAAAGCCATGAATTTCTCCAATTTGTTATCTTAAAAGGTGTATTTATGAAGACAACTTTGTATGATTATCCATACATATATATATGTATGTATATAAAGAAATATGAAAATTGATGGAAGGGGATTAAGGTGCAGCAGAGGGTGTGGACCCCCTTGTCCATTGAATGCAAAGTGTATGCATGTATGGAGCACAGACTGTAAAGTGAAATAGCGCAGGCTTAAGCTTTAATAAGGGATAAGAACAGGCCACACACGTGTCATTCATGGGCTCCACCTTTAGATTTCTCCCCACAAAGATCCACACAATCCTTGATTGTGACCACTCCATGCCATTCTTTTTCTTCCCTCACCAATAATATATGCATATAACAAACCTTACCACTCAAAAAACTATCTAGCTATGTATAAAGATTTTTGGTGTTTTTCTTCAAATTTACATATGTTTAAATAATTTTATTTTAAATAAAATTTAAAACAATTATAGTGAGAAAAAAATAATTTATATTTAAAATTTTGAATTAAAAAACTGTTTTATCAATATCTGAAAAATAATTTATGTTTGATAAATTTGTATAAAAAAATACTTTTAATTATCAAAATTATTATATCTCTTTACATTTTAATTTACTATTAATTTTATTTAAATAAATAAATATTTATTATTTTTAATTTTATTAGTTACATAAAATATAAAATGTTAATTAATTTATTATTTAAATAAATTAGTCTATTTAATAAATTATTTTTTAATTAAATAAAATATTAATTTTAATTAATTAAATATTTACTTATATTATTTAAATAAATAAATAGTTATATATTTTTA
The DNA here is from genome assembly GCA_031216115.1 of Senna siamea. Taxonomy (NCBI): domain Eukaryota; kingdom Viridiplantae; phylum Streptophyta; class Magnoliopsida; order Fabales; family Fabaceae; genus Senna; species Senna siamea. The sequence goes on from CM062357.1 coordinate 16,085,049, forward strand.
TTAATTAAATAAAATATAAATAATAAAATCACATAAAAGATATATGGGTAAATATAAAATTTTTAAATTTTATCTAAAGTTAAAAAATTACTTTTATTATCATTTAAAAATACTTTAAAAATTTTTTTAAACATTTCAACATTTTAAAATAAGTAATTTTTTTAAAAGAAAACAACTTCTCTCTCCAAAAGCAACCCGGAACACATTAATTAATTAAAGATTATCCATATATACACACGTATAAATAAAATGAATAGTGGTTATTCCAAGAATTCATGAGCTGTGTCTGAAACCTGGCTTTCAAGTTGCCAACATGTGGTGGTGAAGACAAAATTCACATATCAGATATTCTGATTACTATCTGAGAATGTCATAAATGTAATGTGTAATCTGATAAAGAACACACTCATGAATTGAACTATGTGGGACCCTTTCACTGAATACGTAAAAGCTTCTCGATTCAGATCAACCCACGTGTACGGTCAACATTATTTATATACTTCACAACCATGTGATGCGGCAGGGGCAACCAGAGGCAGCAGAGCAGTATCACCTAAAATAATGCCTCCTATTTCTTATTCACCAATAATAAGGATGGTGTTCAATTTTCAAATACATTTTTTAGTAAAAAAATACATACTTGGATTATTTAGCTTTTGTTCTATTTTTTCCTAATAAAGGATTCAAAACAGATCACGAATAAAAAATTTGCAATGAGGGAAATGAATTACTTTTAAAATATAAAAGACAAAACCAATGAAGCATATGCGTAATTTAAAAAGAAAAAAAATTGGGTCCAATGAAATGGAGTTCCAACAAATGTGGGATTGTGACACGTGTAGGCTAGGTCCAGAGGGAACAAGTCGGGGATTTTAAAGACATGGGAGGCTTTGTTTCTTAAAATGTGACACAGTACCGTGTAGTCATTGGTGAGAAACAAAGAGAGAAGAGATAATTGCAAGTGTTTGTGTTTGTGTTTGCGTTTGTGTTTGTGTTTGTGTGTGTGTGTGTGTGCGTGTGAATGAACAAGGAAGGTGTACGTGGTTGTGTTGTGGGGGACCATTATTCTGTTTCCTTTGAAATTTTCTTTTATTTTCTTTTCTTTTCTTTAGTGCTCACAATTAAGTATGATTGAGGAAGAGGGGACCATTTGGATCGATGTGGAAGGTGTGAATACCTTCTATTTACGGCCTTCGTGTATTATGATTTTGCAATCAACTTTGAAAAAGAATCTGAGATACCTAGGATTACACATACCGAAGCACCAACGATATATACATATATCAACATTGTTCTTGAGGGCCTTCATCATTTTCATACTTTGTCAATTCTCTCTTGGATCAAGTTATTGTTGCCAAGGTTGATTGCAAAATCATAACATTACCACTGTTTGATTTTAATTTTTAAAAATTATTTTTAGTTTTTAGAAATAGAAAAACAAAAAATATATATTTGAATAATTATTTTTGATAGACAAAAAAATATAATGTACTTTAAGAACAAAAAATACATAATAACTAAAATTTATTTTGAACTTTAATTTTTTAAAATAAAAAACAAAAAAAATAAATTTTTTTATTAATAACATGTAATAAATACATAAAAATAATACTAATATAAATTATCAAAATTAATTTTATATAACATTTGTAAAGAATAAAAAAATAAAACAATATCCAAACATATTTATTATTTTTTTATTTTATAAACATATAATTTATTAAAAATAATTTTATTTAAAATATTATCAAACATTAAATATAAATACAAATACTTCTCAAACAAATTTTAATCTCTTGAAGTTTGAATTTTTGTAACCTTATACTTTATTCCTTTGTTAAAAGTAAAAGGCGTCAATTTTAATGTATTTAATTATTTACTGATATACAAAATTATACGGAGCTCTAACTTGTACCAATTGTTGTCCCAAGAAACGAAAGAATGAAAGAAAGAAAGAAAAAGTGAAAAGGACATACATAAATATATAGTGAGAATAAAAATCAAGAAAGAATATTTTGGAGAAGAAAAATTAAACATGTTTTAATTGCGAAGATGAAAAGAAGAAAAGAAAGAGAAAAGCACAAATACTGAGACAAAAGTAGCAAGAAAAACGAGACAAAGCGTAAAATGTTCCGATCAAGCTGACTCAACATGGGGTCCTTCCAACTAATCTCGTCAACAAATTCAATCCTTTGCTTTCTCGTTAAACTTTATCTGAAGTATAATATTTTTGTTGTATTATATCAAATGTTAGTAAAACCAAGTATATATTTTTTTAAATTAAAGGGATATTAAAATTAATTTAACTAAACATAAAAAAAAGTTAGGATAAAATTAATTTTATATTTTCAATATAATAAAAATAAAAATAACTTCGATCAAAAGGGGAAAACATAGTTGATTTTGAAATTTTTTTTTTTAGTAAACATGTATACTGGTATGCGGATTTAAGAATTTAATGGGAAAAATAATGAGATTTAATTTTGTTATCCCTTAGGTATGGAAAGGAAAAATATTTTTAAAAAAAGGGAGAATATTTTACGTTTTTCTAATGATATAATTCTTAATAATTTCATTAATCTCACACTACTAATTTTTTTTAAAAAAATTATTTATCTATAAAAAATAAATAAAAATTAAGTATAATTTTTAAACTGAAAAATAATAAATATAATGAAATCAAATTCATAGAAAAAACTAGTGTAATTTTTTACTATTAAATTTTTTATTTTATATCCTTACATTTATTTTCTGTAATAAAAAAATATCTGAAAAACATAAAAAATTTATTTTGAATGAATTATGAGTTAAATTTTTTTTTTTTAATCGAAATCATAAGAAGTTTTCGTACTATATATTTTGTAGAGGAATCAACTCAGTTGATGTACGTGTTGTGGGATTTGATATTTGATGGGCAAGCTTAGTGTATAGTCATATTCGTACACACTTTCCAAATAAGAATGGGCTGTACGGGGCCCACATTGCTATTTTTGTGGATGCTGAATTTCATTTTTACCTAACCATCCATCAAAGTCTCATGTTTCAGTGGTTCGTATGTTTGATTTCTGAGCTCTACCAATATCTGATTCTTCACGTTATATTCCTCTATTTGCAGCTTTGAACACTTATTTGGATCATTCATTTAAAGTTGCAATTTTACATCACTTGACTTTTCAAACACTTAACACCGAAAAGAAAAGAGAGACAACGTGTTTTATTTACAGTATTTTAATAATTTACTTCTTTAAATATTTTTTTATTTGTTAAATTTTCTTTCAATTAAAATAGTCTTTTATGTTAAAACAAATTTTTTTCAATTAGTAGACAAAAGCCCAGAATTTTATTTGGGAGGGACTGTGTAGGGTTTGGTTGTTACTATCTCAAAATGATCAGCATTTTCTTTAGCGTGAAAGGAAAAAAAGGATTAAATTAAAAAAGTGAACTGAGTTAACTATATATGTCTAATGTGAAAATTTATAATTCGAGTAATTATTGTTTTGTTGTTGATTTAAAAATATTTTGTTTTGTGGTCTTTAATATGCAAATGTGAGCCCATTTAAAAGAAGGTGGGTCATTATTGCTATCATTGGTTTCTTTAGGAGCCCAATTCTCATATCAGTCTGTTGAAAGGCCCAATGTGATTTTTTTAAATGAACGTTTCTTTTCAGACTTTTTTTAAAATAAATTAATAGTTTGTATAATAAGATTTTGAATAAATTAATACTTTAGTATATAAAGAATTATTTTTTAAATTTATTTTAAATAATAATCAAATCAAAGTTTATTATGAAATCATTATTTTTCATAATAGTTAATATTAGTACGTATTAACAAGTACGTACGCAACAGAAGATTGGGCCCAAGTCATTGACAATATTGATGGTAAAATTCTCTTACGCTAGGAGATACTTGTAGGATCATTCTATTTAAAATTTTGAATATAAATTTTTGTTTTGCGAGAATAGGAATTTGGGATAAAATTGTTTTTAAAACAAGTTTGAGAATGAGGACGTAGATCGTACCCCTCGTTCTATAATATTTATATTTTTAAAAATTTATATAGATATTTTTTAAATTTTTATATATTTATTTAAATATCTTTTTTTATAAATTTTTAATTATTTTTTAATTAAAAAATAAAAAATAAGTAAGTTTAAAAAATAGTAAAATTTTTAAAAATTATATTTTATATATCTTCATTTTATTTGAAAACTATAAACTTATAATTAATTTTTTATTATTTTGATAGAATTGAGTATTTTTATTAATATCTTATATATATATTAAAAAAATATATTATTATTCTAATAAATTATTGTTGGCACTTTAATTTTTTATGAAAACTTCAATAATATCTTTGAATTCAAGTGAAAAATAAGAATGGAGAAGATTTTTTTTTTTCAATATGAAGAATAAAAATGGAAATGAGGAACAAAGATATATAAATATATATATATATATATATAGGTGTAGGAAGGCACTCCCCTCCTCAGTCTTGTCCTGTTGTCATCTCCAAATAAAATAAAATTTGTCTATAAGTAACAAAAATATAACAACATTGAAAAAAAAATAGATGACAATGTTATTAGTTTAATTTTTTATAAACAAAAAATATACTTTAACAATTCTATTAACCTTTTTTTCCCCTCTTTTGTAATATTGTTAAAAGATGTTTAACCCTTTTGCATGTGTCACGTGAACTCTCCAATTTCTCCTCCTAAATGGTTTTGGTAAATTGTTTTTTCTTTTTAATCAAATTATGAGTATACTATATTTATTTGATTTATGACTTGATGTTAGTTATGTTTATATATAAAGCTAACCAATAAAAATAGATGAAATATTGGACACATTTATATGTCATGCACCGAGATTTTTTTGACTCAGAAAGCATTATTAATTAATATATATTAATTAACACTATTTTAATGATTTATTATATATGATGTTAATAAATTAGTAAAACTAATTTTAACACCATGTTAATGATTTATCATTCTGTTGTTCAAATAAGCGTGATGGCACAAGTCATGGTACGTGCAATCAAGATAACTAGTTTATTATGTTTTTCTTTAATTTTCAAATAATAAGTAAATACTGTTGTATAGTAGTTATAAAGATAAAAGAATTTTCTTTTTCATATTTTATATTTGTAGTCAGAATCATATCAATTTTGTCTCTATGTTTTATTTGAATTAATTTTATCTTATATATTTTTAAAATAGTTCAATTTTAACCTCAAGTTTAACATCACTAAAATTACTAACTGAATAATATGACTCAACTGAACACGTATCAAATCAAATTGTTTTCTAAATTTGAATGAAATCTTGCACTAATCTTTAACAACGTCATCTTCATCTTTGCCGCCCTAGTCATCATTTACATTTGCAAAACGACATCATTTTATTTGAGGGCTTAGTTAAAAGTTTTGAACATATCAATCGATTAGACAAATTATTTTATTGATTGAAAATTTGTAAAAAAAAACTATGGAGGATAACCATTCTCCATGATACTGAAATTCAGTTGTTTCAATACTACTTTTATAATGATAATTTTTTTTAAAAAAATTATTTTTACTATAAGATCAAGTTTATTTATTTATTTATTTTCATTTCTTTCAATTTTTATATCTTATGTCTCATGCTTTATTACTATATATTCATATTGGAGAGATAATATTAGAGATAAAAGTATAATCTCTTATTTAAGAATAAATATTTATTCTATATATTTATATAGGACAATTGTGAAGAAAGAAAAAAGAGATAGAAACCTTCATCCCACACCACTCCTAAATTATATATCCTCCTACGTAAGTCTTAAGTGATCCATATATTCAAATAGGCAACAACATAAAGAATCACATAAACTATATTTGCTGCGTGTTTATTTAAGTCAGATTATGTTATAAATAATTTTAATGGTGTTAAACCTTAATATAAAATTGAATTATTTAAAAAACATATAAAACAAAAGTAACTCAAATAAAATATATAAAACAAAATTGATCATGAACATAAACGTTACGTAGACGATGAAAAAAGCATTTCTGCTTAGTTATAAATTTTTTTTCCATAAAAATATGATGTAATATAACCTATAATCTTGGTCCTCTATAATTTTTTTCTCACTTCCACCCCCCCCCCCTCCCTTCTAATTCACGCTCATCATAACTTGCATCCAACAAAAAGCATTATCTGCAAAACAAAAAATTTCCATTATCTCTTACGATGACCGACCAGCATATAATTATAATACCAACTCTAGAATTAAGTATAAATTAAACCTAAGTTTTTGTGTCATCTAGCTAGTCCGGGGTCACCAGAATCTCTCCTTCTCTCCTAGCTATTCAACATTGTTAATATATTAATTATCATGAACATCAATGTCATCACCCAGAGTCATAAACCATCATCATAGACAAATCTAAAAAAGAATAAAAAAAGAGAAACATTGTTGCAAATATAATAATCACAAGAGCAGTGATCATGGTGATCATCTTTAAAAAATCGAAGCAAATATTGAAGAACACTGATTAGTAAAATATATTATATGTCACGGTCGTTTCGTCTCATCATGTCAACTTCTATCATGGACTAAACACAAAAGCTTACGAGTGCTAAGAGTTGACATTTGACAAGTTAATGCTATCCATTTGTCATAAAGATAGGCTATCCACGTGTTCTTCTGTCGTCATTATCAAAATTTTCAAACCTAAATCTCCAGCTTTGTAGTTGAATTTTCCTTATAAAATATATCAGCATTATGGAGCAAAATCTTACTTCTAACATGTTCACAGATTTTATAGTATCCAAGATCTTCCTTGCACAAATGTAGAGGAAGATAAAGTTCACATTTAGCCATGCTTTTCTTAGTGATACTTAATGTACCATTTTAATTAACTTTCCTAATATAGGTATAGTTAATTATGATACCTGAAGCTAGATTTTTTTTTTAATTTTTTTGTCAAATGGGGTTTCAATTTCCTTCTCGTTTGTGCTTCAAATCAAACAACTGTATCAGGTAATTAAAAGTATCCCTATCAAATTTCTCATTGCGGCTTGCTGTCGCGCATGTTCTTAGTAACTAGATTTTGTTCTTGTAAATTAGCTTTTAAAAAAGTTCTTTTTCTTTAACAGGCCACACATAATATCATACAAGAACTTTAATGTTTATCTTTTAATTAGAGACACGTTGCAGTGTTAAAGTTTGTTCAAGCATATGGCAATATGACAAACTAAATCAAAATATTAATATTTATTGTCTGTTAATACTTCATATAGAATTATTTTTGTTCTTGAAATTTTGTGAATAAGTACTCTCAAAATTATCCTTTTAAGGTAGGTCAGATGAATATCTATGTATTTTCTTATTTTCTTTATAAGGAGTCTTAATTTGATCTTAGTTTTGAAACTCAATTCCTTAAGCTGTCAGAAATTTTAATAGATTTCATATGAAAATGGAACAGAGAAGTTTTATTGTAGCACCGTCATGGTGAAGAATTTTAATCCCAAAAAATATGTCAACCCTTGGATTAAGAATGTGCCTTGAACTAATTCCAAGTTAGAGAGACTGTACTCATATGGTAAGAATGTGCTTAACCCTTGGATTAAGGAGAATAAAATGGAAGAAGAAGGAGATTTAAATCTAACATTTTCTTTTAAAAATAATGTTTGAATTAATCAGACTAGATGAGATAAGATGAGAAAGATTAGGAGCGTGTTTCTATAAATAAAGGTTGGAAGAATTATTAACACCAAATTTAATAAGAGTATTAACAAAAAAGTGAGGTTTATGAAGTAAGAATGATTCTAATGTCTTAGACCAAAATATTAAGTTTATAGATAGAGTAATATCGCTATCATTAACCAAATTAATAACTTTTACAGAGTCAAATTCAATTATGACTTAATTGGGTGAGGCTTAGATCATTAACAATTGTCAAACCCCTCCACATGCAAATGAGATAGAGCTCCAACCCAAAAACCAGTCACCCATTTATCATCTTCATCCCTAATTAAACCTCCCATGCCAACTTTGCCGCTTCGTTTTGTTTAAGTACATTTGTGATCTGAAGGTGAAGTATGGTGAGACCCAAAATTTAAAGCATAATCATTATCATAAATTAATTAATAAATAATGCAATCATTTAAGTAGGTCAACAAATTTTTGCTTTTTTGCTATGTTGATCTTGAGTTTTACATAACCTCAATGTTATCATTACTTAGGAATCTAAGATCGACTTTACCTAAATGTTTAGCCAACAAGTTGCTTAAACTAAACACAAAATAGTTATAAAATGTAAACTAAAAGTTTTTTAAAATAAAAATCCAACCTATAAACTGTTTCAAAGATAAATGTGTACGTTGTTATATTGAAATAATTTATGGGTAAAACCAACTATTCATTTAGGTTACTATGAATAAATTGTCAAGAATAAAAAAGCTTTACGGGTAGCTTATTTTTGTGCACGGTAGCACAGAAAAATTGAACATATATACTAAACGTTTTACATACACAAAGATGCATGACAATTTTTTCAAAAATTTTTTAAAACATAATGTAAAAATAATTATTATATTTTAAATTAAGAAATTAAATAATATGTAGTTATTTAACTTTCTATTCTTCTATTGTAATTTTTTTATTATTTTTATTTTTTCCTTTTCATCCTTTTACTTACATATTTTATTTTATATTATATAATATATAATTTAGAGAGCACTGATCAAAAGATCTCATAACCATTAAAATATATAAAAAAAGGATGAACACAAGTATTAATCTAAATAATTTTTTACACTATTGATAATAACTTTTTATATGATGAGTTTTTCATTAAATTTAAAGTTTTAGTCATAAACCTTATATTTAAAAACTTTAACCTTAGTCTAACATTATTTGATATCTCATTAATATATAATCAAATTAATATTATTAATCAAATTTTCAAATATAAAAGAAATGTAAACTACTTTATTGATCAGTTATAAATTTTTTAAATTATTTTCAAATTTTGTTATACAAAAACAACATAATAATTTTTTAATTTAACAATTGGATAAAAAAAATCACTTTTTATAACAAAAATTAAGTGGTGTACACACACTGATCTCAATTGATCCCTTGTTTCTCATTAATTATTTTAATGACTAATTAAACTCCAAATGTTTGTATTATTGGAGAATGAGAACTGAGTGAGTAGATGCATGTGGAATAATTAAGCATTAGTTGTTGCATGTGCAATATGTGTGTGTGTGTGTGTGTTATTAGAACCTGTACATTTGAAAAGTTGCTTGTAAGTTGGAGAAGGAAATTAATTAAGGTGAGAAGGGCATGAAGAGGAGAATAAGGCAAAGGAAGCATGCATGTGACTCATCTTTAAGAGATAAATATGTTAAATGCATAATGATGGATGGATTAGAAAGAAAGTAAGGTGTGGACACATGAAGGACACCGCTAGCCATTGGTATCATTATGTGTTTCTATGCCAAGTTTTCCTTCATCACCAAATTAGGATCACATCAAAGTTAGACAAACATAATAAATAAAAGAAAGACAGTTTCATGATGATAATTAGACAGTTTATATTTTTTTAATTTTAAGAAATATCTTTACATTTCTTTATTTTTCTCTAATAAATATAATTTTTTATATAGAATAAAATTGTAATTTTGATTTTAATATAACATTAAATTAAATTAAATTAATATTATAAGATTGAACATGAGATTTATAATAAAATAATTAATATAATTAAGTAATTCTATTATTTTAGAATGCATGTGTATTATAAAAGTTTTAATTTTGTCAATAAAAATAAATAAAAATAAAAATGTATCTAAAATTATACAAAAATATAATATAATTTTTGTTAAAAAATAACAAATATAATTTTATCTAATCTTAGAAAAGATACATATTGATGTAATTTATTTAAGATGATAACGATACTTAAGACAAAAAGTGAGAGGAAGAGAGAGAATGTGTTGGTGATTAGGCAATTAGGTGGATTAAGTTTAGGAAACCTAAATTGGGTACCTACCTACAACAAATGAGTTAGAATGGGTGTCTTTTATTTGTACAGTAAAAATATACATTATCGAGTGAATTTGCATGTAAATAGAGGTTAAGATTTCTAAATATTTAAACTATAAAATTTATAAAATATTTTAGATTTTTTATGCTTGCACGTGATCATATATATATATATAATTAATCATATCTAAATATCAGGAAAATAAACTTAACAAAATAAAATTTCAGCTTAGCGAAGAACCACCACTTGGTCAGAAGTTCTCCACCCATATATAGAAAGTATACGGGTCTAAATCTTTTAATTTTAAAAAATAATATATTTTTTTAAAGTTAAAAAATAAAAAAATATTTAATTCTTAAAATTATTTAAAATAGATCTCGGTCAGTGTGAATTTTTTTTATTTTTATTTAACTTTAAAAAAAATATATCATTTCTCAAATTTAAAGAATTCAAAATTAAAACATACAGACATAGGTGAAGAAAAGAAAAAAAATTGTTAGAGAGACAGAATGAGTCAATTCACATGGTGTAAATCAAAGTTATTTTTAAATTATTGAATATCGTTTTATAAGATTTTCTTTACAATATCAATTTTAGTAGATTTTAATTAGATTAATTTGAATCGGTTCAGTTAGAATTGAATAAAATTAGACTATTTGTTCACTCCTAGTTATCGAGCAAGAGTTAAGAAAAGTCTCCGAGTGATTCTAACAGAGTAACTACTTATGGTATGGAATTGTCACTGGTTAATTCATAATTATTATTTGGTATTTAATTAAGAAATGTAACAATTTGTACAAACATGTGCTATTTCGAAGTCACAAGATCTCATCCAATAGTCTAAGGCAAAAAACACTCTTACCGGCTCTAGGAATAGCAAGCCCGGGACTAGTTGGTCATATTTTACATATCCCCAACAATTATAAATATTGTTCCCAAAAAAGTTGGCCTTAATTCATTAAAAAAAAACTCATAATATAGATGTTTATTAAATATAAAAAATTAATAACTACTTGATTAAATTATTATAGTCATATGTTTTTATGATACTAGACATAAAAAATTAACATAGTTATTACTTATAATATTCTAACTATTAGATTAATTAAAATTATTTTTAAAAATAAAATATGAAAAGATACACAATAAGTGGGTACTATCCGGTGTTAGGGGATTTTGTTCATCAATATTTGGTTTAAAAAGAACACAAGGATGTAATTAATAGAGAATAAATTGGAAAAAAGAGTACAATTAACTGATCATATAAACACATTTGTTTTTTGGAAATTAAATTACATTTTACTTCATAAATTTAAATATAATTATAAAATTGGGTACATATTAAAATGTAACAAATTAAAATAGTGTCCAAAACCTTGAATAAATACATGCAAAACACATTGAAAAAGGGCAATGAGTAAGGATTTTTGTTTGCTTCTCATAAATGGGCACAGCAAGTTGGATTGAGAGGAAGCCTTATCAAGCTATAATGTACTTTGAAGATATTTTCACAAACTAAGGGACAGCAACACACAGTACAAATTACTTTACTTTAAGATAATATCAAAACACATTCATTTTATGACTTAAATGAATGGTCTAAAAACAGCCACCACTCCAACCTCTTCTATTCCTATCCTTATTTCACCTCATACCCTTTCTCTTTTATTCCCTACAAGATTACATTTCAAATAAAATATATATAGGAAAATAGTTAAATTATATATTCTTTTGATATGAATGAATTTATTCAAAGTTTAAAAATTTGATATCAGTGAATCTGAGTATCCTATATATGAACTAATCTCTCGAAATATAATTCCACTTCTACAAGTAGACCAACACACATTGATTCATATAATTTAGAAATTTGTTTACCCATATAGTTTTAAAATTTTTTGATTAATCATTGTTATTAAATCTTGATTAATGTATCATTAAAATTTTTTAACGTGGCTAACAATGTATTGTTTTAACACTCAAAATATACATAATTCAAACTATTTCACTTAAGCGACTGACATGCACACATAAGTTGCACTATATGACAAGTATAAGAGTTAATCTTAAGACTAGACTTATATATAATTTTTTTATATATTTATTATTAATTTTTTAGTTAAAATAAAATACATAAATTTTATTTTAAAAAATTACTTATAAAAAAAAGATTTATATAAATTATATATATATATATTAATTTTTAATTAAAGACATGATAGTAAAGATATAAAAATTAATTTATTTATAAATATGAAATATTCAAAATGTGAAAATAGCACATGCCCAATAGTTGATATCAACAAAATTTAGTGTTATATTTATATAAATTCATTGTGGGGATTAAATTAAAATTATAGAATGAAAATTAAAAAATTAAGAAATAAAATTATGGAGAGAAAAGAAAAATAGTTTAAGGAAAAGAAAAATTATATTGAAGGTACTATGTAAGGTACGTAGGTGGTAAAAAGTTGTGGATTACTAATAAAGACATTTCCTTTGACATGGACAATAATAGAGATGGAGGGCCAAGCAATTAAAGGCCCTTCAATGAATCTGCAAAAGTTAGTACAGATTTCAGGTACTATGAATTCTTCACCCAAAAGGAAACCAAATGCATTCAATTCTCCTCAATGACTCAACTGTGCAAAATATATATATAAGACTTGCAGTCAAACTCTCTCTCTCAAATATCCACCACCTTCTCTTCTTCCACTATACATATACCATAATGGAATTATTAATATATACAAAAGATGAAACTAGGAGAATATTGAAATTAACGAGCAAATGGAAATTCTATTTGTTGATTTTTTAATTATTGAATTAAAAATTTATCATAAGAAAGTTCAGGTGTCAAGATAAAAATTATAGACTAATATATACCAATTTCATGCACGAGAGACATGCTTCGTCATTAATTAGTTCATTTCTCGTTAGGTCTATTTGTGTTGCTTATATGATAATTAAGGAAGCAAAGTAATCATAAACGAATGAAGAAGAAGAAGTGGGACGAAGAGATTGAAACTCGATCACATTTATGAACTATATATTACAAAAAGTTACATATATAGTTTTATTCACAATATATAAAAACTAATTATACTAAAAAGCCACTCAAAAACACTCTCTGAAAGCTGCTGTTATAAACGCAAAACTTTGAAAAGCAACTAACTATATTTATATTTTTATATATTGCTTAATTGATTTGCTTCTTAATTTCTTCCCTTTCTCTTCTAACACATAACATCCTTGAGAAGCTTGTACCTGCGCGTGGTGGGACGCGGCGAGGGTGCGCCGGTGGGGCTTTTCACCTTATCAGAGCCGCCGTCAACGTCGCGTTCATGATGGTGGTGCTGCTTGATCTTCTCGCCGGAATACTCGGACCGGTTGGTCGACGATCCGGCGTCGTTTCCGGCCGCCGCCACCGCCGATGACGATGATCTCTTGGGATTATAAGAGCTGCTCTGCCTCGAGTTCCTCTCTTCGTTTTGGCACCAATCGCACAGTTCAATCTCAGGTAGTTCGCCATAGTAGTTACTGCAATACCTGCAAAAAACGTGAAAACAAATTCATTAAATATATAATCAAACTTTAATCAAAAGCTTGATCCTTGATTAATCAACCTGAAAACAATAAACATTGAAAGATGCATAGTTTTGTACATGATGTATCTGTGGAATTAAAATTATCAGATAGTAAAGATTGGTAGATATTGATGTATATATATGCGTGTCGGGTCGGGTCAAGTATATGTATCATGTATTTATGTGTGTGTGTGTGTGATGATTATGATGATGATGATGATAGAGATGGAGGAGGCATATATATGTATGTACGAGTGCTGGAAGCGATGGCGGCATTTGTTGCAGCGGAAAAGCTTATCAGGGAAACCAACATCGCCGCACATGCAGCAAACAGTTTGAAGATCCACCATTTGGTTAATTCTGTTTGGTGGCCGGGAAAATAGAGTGAAAGAGAGGAAAATTTAACAAGGATGGAAAGAAAGGCACAAGAAGTAGTCGAAAACGCACAGAAATTGAGAAATTAAGGGAGAATATATATGTGAAGGCTTAAATTAAAAGGTTAGAGAAATAGGAAGGGGGAGAGAGAGAGAAAGAGCAGATAGAGTTTATATAGAGAAATGAAATGAAGTGGGTCTGAGTCGGTGTATGAATCTGAAATAAATATTCTTTTCTTTTTTAATTAATTAAAGAAAATCAGAGTGGCGAATATATATATAGAGAGAGAGAGAGAGAGAGCACAGGTAGACCACAGGTTGCTTGCAGTCGTTTTCAGTTAGGGCAGGGAGAGAGAGAGAGAGTGGTGAACCTTAAAATGAGAGGAGGGTGTGGAAAGACGGTTGTGTCCTCTGTGAACATGCTTGATTATTATTTCCCACCTATTCATTGTTTTCTTTTTTGTCCGTTTTGTGGAATTTTGGAATTGCAATAAATATACATTTGAGAACTGAGATCACCATTCACCGGGCATTTTAATTGTCCTTATTTTCCCTTATTTTGATTCTTGAGAAAAAGGGCTAAAACTAATATATATAAAACTTTAATTTTTATAAAAATTTAGACTAATTTATCATAACGCATAGAATTAAGATATTATTTTTTAAAAAAATTATGTTCATATTTAATTTTTAATAATATTTTAAAGAGAATCATCTATAATAAAAAAATATCTATAAAAAATTAAAAAAATTTAATGTCTATTACAATATATATCTCTTATAAATTAGTAAATAAGTCCTTTTTAATAATAAAGAGGTGAAATTTTCTATAATAAAATAGATAAAAAATAATAATAAGAAACTCAAGACTTCAAATAAATTAAGGGTTAATTTTTTTTTATATATTTTTAAAACTTTACTACAGAATATCACTTTCTAATTATTATTGAACACTTTATTTGTCGAGTGATATGCTTTCATTAGTCTGTAGTGAAATTCCTTGAAATTTTGTATGGTAAATAATCACTTAAGCTCTTTTGAAAAGCTTTTCTATCTATTATTCTCTAATGATTCCAATGCCAAAAGAAACCTTTAAGATGATCACATGACTCAAATTTAGAGCAATAGGAAAATATCATGTGACAATTAGAACAGTACAAAATTGTACTTCGATCAATTATGTCAACAAAAAATTAGACATATATAATTTATGATGTTTTTTTTTTCTTATTGCTCAAAATGGTAATAATGAAGATAAATTTCTTTGATAGAATTGGTTAGCTAGAGAGCAAGTAGCATATGCGTACGATCTTTTTAAATCTTGTAAAATTTTTATTTGAATTTTTTTTATAGATGTGCTTTAATCCAATTAAAAATGCAAATTACTTAATACGTACAAATTTATGAAGATAGTACTATCCTCTTGAGCTAGAAAAATAGAAATTCTCGTAGGTTTATGTATAAAGAGGTTAGGCGAAAGTTTTTTTTTTTCCGTATTTCTCAAGTTTGAGATTAGTTTTGATTTTGTTTCAAATATTTTCGGGTGGTCTGTCATTTTTATTGTATATATTTATAAAAAAATCATTTCCTTTTAATTATTAATTTTGTTCAAATAACTGGTAATAAAAATTTGATTTGTCAAACATAATAAGCAAACCCTCGCTCCTAGCTAATATATCTAACCAAATTTCATAACTAAGTTAAATCCCAAAAGCATGATATTGTTTTCATTTTTTCCCTTCTAACATAATTAGCAATGAAGTTGTGTCACCACTTATATTAAAAGAAATATTTATTTGGTTGAGTTTATTTTTATATTTGTATAATTTATTCATCCTAATTTATACACACATTCGACTGATAAGCTAATTTTTTTAATTATTTAGTTTGAATATAGATTTAGTAACTAGAAAATCATTAATAATTTTTGTAAATATAAAATAAAATTAACATATAAAATAACATTTGAGACTCCAAGTTAACTTAAAAGAATGAAAGTGACAATTTTTCCAAAATTTGGATCAAAAGGATTGTGCTATTAAAGATTAATTTTATTCTAGACACTTTTAAATATTAAATATAAATGTTTTTTTAACAAAAATTTAAATATTAATTCATCATAGAATGAGTAATTCTTACTTGCCTCAACTCAATTCATGGTCTGTGTTGTTTCACATTTTATATATCTTTAATTTTGTTCTTATGCCATTAATTAATTAATTAATATCATTAATGCACCATTAAAATTTAATTACTAAAATACACAATAACCGATGTTTATTATTAATTAATTAATTGTCACATGTTATAGTGAGAGTTAAGAAACAATATGCAGAGTGATTATTGATAAAGTGATCTATAGTTACGTTCGTATGCTTAAATTTAATATCTTTGTTTTTGTACCATTAAAAAAAAAAAATACATGACATCGATCAAAGGCATTTAGGCACGTGCAATCCATGTGCATATAATTCATAGATTGTTCATTCTTACTGCAAATTTTCTTCCTTGAGAAGTTAATTTATTACACATTAAATTAGATAAATGGGAAAAAGAGATAAATATCATAATTTTTTGGCCATTAAATATAAACATGGACAATATCATAATTAATTAATCAACATAACTGTGTTCGATAATTCAAAATATAACTAATGTACGTTTTTAAATGATAAGGTTATTGTCACGTCCAACAACCTAAACTAAATTAGATTGGATTAACTAGTTTTATATGTTTGTATAGTTTTAGGAATTTTTTTTTAGAAAAACATTTATTGGAGCATTAAAATTTAAATTTTAGAATTATTTTTAGCCATTAAACACTAAAAAAATACAGATATTTATAGGATTGACATCAAATAAAAATAATATATAAATTTACTAAATGCTAGTAAAAGAATGAAAATTAATGAACATGTAACGTTAACAAAAAAGAAAAATTAATAAAATAGTTATATTAATAAAATTAGAGATTTTAATTTGAGGCACATGCAAAAATCTCTACTCTCTGACAAAAGATTCTATAGGCTCTTCCACAATTTTATATCATATATGATGTTATTATCACTGGAGTTGATCCAACAATGCCAGAGAATCACTAAAATTTGCAGAAGACAAGAAATTGCAAAGAATCCTTTTAATCCTCCTTTACACTCTTGTTCTTTCCCAAAAGTAAAATTTTTGTTAGGCGTCTTCTCCAACTAGAGCTCTTGAAACTCGTTTCTCCTTTGTTCTCTAAGATCACATCACTCCTCCCGATCTCCTTCTTTGTCCATCTCCATTTCTTGTTCCTCACGTGACCTCTTCCTTCTTCGACTTCAAGCTTCCATGTCTCTCTAATTAGATGAAATCCATGCACAGAGATTCACAATTGAACATTCAGTTCAAAGAACGACGACTCTCACTAGCGGAGAGAAGCATCCATCCAATCGAAGTGCACAGAAATTCTCACTTGAACAGGGTTTGATTGGTGAAAGCGCGTGAGATGAAATTAATACGAGAATGGTATGCAAAATGAACGGTTGACACGAGATACCGTACGTAACGGAGATGATAAGCATAATGTGGGACCAGGCCACTTTTTTGGACATTTGATGGGAGATGGATGTGATCCCTGCTTTGGCTTCCCATGATAATCACAATAATAGTATGCTAACAGTCTCGTACACATGACAATATATTTTATTTTTTTAGTTTTTAAAATATAATATAAAATAATAAAATTCTTATTATATTTTTTTCTTTCCTCTTTTTATATCATGAATTTTATTTTTTATTTTTTATTGTGTCATTCATAATTTTAAAAATTATTAAACAGAGATATTATAATATATATATAATTTTTTTAATTTGATAAATATAGTTCTCCAAATTTTTTAAAAAATGAATACAAGACATATATAGTAAAAATTTATTCACATTCACGGGCATCAAATTAATTATTAATATTCTTTGGCTTAATTGTGTGTGCACATATGTGTATGAGAAATGATCAATTCATATTGGTGTAAAGATATTCACTTTTATATTAATATATTACTCAATATTTTATTACAATTTTTTTATTGAGCAAACTGTTAAACTAAAAACAATTATTATATTAATATTAAATATTAAATTTTTTTTCGGTATAAAAAATAAGAATAATAAATATATAAATACTTGAGAGTTTGTTTTTATTTGAAAATTTTACTCAGCATTAATTTCGTAATATTCATCTTAAATTTTATAGATACGATGTTTATGACTAAAATTTTTAAATACAATGGTGGATTTAGTGAATTTTGATTGATATCGACGTCAATTGCTCTTGAGATTAATGAAAAATCATTATTTTGAATATAAACAAATTATTATGCATTTATGAGTTGCAGGCTTCTTTGGCTCCGTCGGCTTCACTACCATTATGCATGCTGAGTTAGCAGCCATTATAGACAAGGTCTTCTTCTTGACTGCAGTATCGGCATCAAATGTGTCCTCTTTGGAACTAACTCATCGGAGGCAGCGAATATTATCAATTTTGACATTTTATATATCTTGCGAAAACCTAATCACTGATTGTCGTGCAAAAATGGGTAATGTTAACTTGACTGTCTGCTCCTTCTAGTCTCTCTATCCCTCCCTTGGCTCATCTATCTTGTACTTTTTTTGTTACAAGGTAGTGTTGTTTTTGTCTCTTCTTATACACCAAACATTATTATGTGATAATTCACCATAAATCACCCTTAGATCACAAATTAATGTTCTAATTGATACAATAATATATCATAAATGCATAATAATATTCATCTTGACTTTTACACCAATGATTTTTTGCATATATTTTGATAATTCATTTATGATTTGAAGGTGATTATTTTCACCTCTCACAAAGAGAGCATATTAATTGAGAAAAATAATCTTATATGAGAAAGAGAGAAAATAATCCCCATTAAATCACATATCAATAATTTAATTTAATGTAGTAATAATCAATTATAAATGCGTAATAATATCTTTATTAATTTTCAATTTAATAATTTCTACAAAAATTAATGATAACCATTGGTTTATGATTTAATAATAATAATGATAATAATTTTTTCTTTTCATTATGTATATATAAACAAATTAGAGTTTCTTTAAATCCTATATCTTTTGTCTATCACTTATCCTACTTTTTAACCAAATTTAAGGATGAGAGCAATAAATTAAACTAATATTTGTTTTAATACTAGAGAATAAAAAAAGCCAAATCACTAATAAGAGATTAGCTAAAGCAATAGATACTCTATTCTTTTGAAACAAGATTTTGAAGTCAAATCTTGTGTAATATAAAAAAAAAATTTGTTAAGAAAGTGTTACTTTTGTTATAAAATCTCAATTAATTTGAATCAAATTAATCAGAGCTCAATAAAATTTTTAAATGTTATTTTGACAAAATAAAGAGGCCAAATCTCCTTGGCTGAAATTTTAAACAATAAAAAGGAAGGGAAGGGAGGCTGGAGATAAGTAGGTATCCCTCAATTTTAATGTTATTTTTGTCAACCTTTGATGGTTGAGATTTAAGCAATATCCTATATCCTTTAGTTTTAAGACTTAAAAGGTCATGATCAGTAATTAGTTGAATATTATAATTTAGGTACATATTATTTTTGTTCTTTTTATAGGTAATTCCTTTTGCAACAAGAAGGGAAGAACCTTTAAAGCAAATTAATTAAATCGTTGATGTAACTGCTGCCATTAAAGTTTATATAAAATTAAAAGTGTAAAAGAGAGGAGAAAAGGAAAACACTTTGTGGCTAACTCTTTGGCCATCACTTTGATTTTCGACTAGAATGGTCGGCAACGCAGCATAAGGAAGAAAATGTTTGGTTAAGGAAAAAGTCACTAATGTTATTTTCCTCACCATTTCATTTATGTCTTTTTATTTTAGGGCTAATGACAATGATGGGTTCCATCGATTTGTCACTTTTCAACTACGCCTCATTGTTGGGTTTTATTTTTTATTTAGTAAATTAATAATAATTCGCTCATAAACATGTTGAATTTATTTGTCAACTTTTATTAATATAAAATTAGTGAGTGTCTGAGTTTAGTTTTTGACATAATTAATATTTGTGTCTAAATTGCATAAAGCTCCTCTCAATTTAAAGAATTTGTAATTTTTTTTCAACTTTAAAAGTTGATAAAAAATTCTTTTAAATTATTATTTTGTGTAATCTACCCATTCTATTAATATTTTTATCCAAAAATTTGTTCAAACTAACAAATTTGAAGGAGATATATTTTGCACGAAATTAAATGCTCTTAGAGTTTTTTTTGGGTCAAAATTTTAAAGTTGGTGGGGTAAATTTACAATTTTAGCAGTACTTTTTAACAATCAATTAAAGAAAAGGAGTACGTTTTATAAAATTAGAAGTTCGACTAAATTTTTTTTGTTAATTTTTAAAGTTAATTAATCAAATAATAAGAGAATTTGTTTGAAATTTAACCTTAATTTATTATATATTAGTTCATTTTATATATATCAATCGATTTAGAGATATACAACAGAATGATTAACATAGAATAAAATAATTTAATAATTTTTTAAAAACTAAAATTCAATAAATTTACATTAAACGAAGGAGTGGGATGGGTGATAGTGATGATTGATTACTATATATTTGTGTCATATAAACAAACCAAATTGATAGATATAAATATAATGAATGGGGTCGGCCAAGCTTAGGTGGCTACCATTTGGTTTGTTGGAGGTTGGGGAAAGAATTATTATCTGAAAATATTTATTAACCAAATATCGTTGTTATAACTGACAAAGTTATGATTATTTTCATCCCCTCAAAGGTGCCACACCCACTTATAAAATTTTCCTCTTACTTAATATTTGTCACTTTAATTAAAGGGTGTGACCAAGAGACGTGTGAAACATACATCATAACCAGCTAGTCTATCTTGATTTATACTAGGGATTTTGTAGGTATAAAAATGTTTGTTATTTTTTTAATTTTTAAAATATAACATAAAATAATAATTATTATATTTTAAAAAAATAAATTAAATAATAAAAAATTATTTTAATTTTTACTATGTTTTATAATTTTTTTCTTTTTTATTCTCATATCACATATTTTATTTTATATTTTATATTATAAAATATATTATTTTTGAAACTAATGAATAAAAGATTGAAAACTATTAATATATATATATATATAATAATTTGATATGTATTAAAATGTATGTTAATTTTTTTGATGTTTACAATATAAAATAAAAATAATTATTATATTTTACAATAAAAAATAATCAAAATATTTTAAAATATTTTATGTTATTTATCTTAAATTTTAATTTTATATTTTTTCACCTTTTTGTATTATACAGTTTTTAAAAATTATATTTATTTATATGAGATTATTTATGATTTTAAAAATCAATGTTTAAAAGACTTTAAAACCAATAATGTATATATATTAATAAGAATTACTTGTAAATGGTGGTATTGGATTCTATAATATAATGAAAATAGTAAATATTTTGTGGCTAGCATATTGTTGGATTTGAATTCTTAGATAGAGGTAAGTTTTTGAAATAGGAAAAAAAATATGAAGAAAACTTAATACATTTAAAGTTAACCTTTTATTTATTTTTTTAATTTTTTTTATTTCTCTTCTTCTTTATGAACTTCTTCATCTAAATTAATTTAAATATTATTTTCTCATTTTGTTGCTGTATTGTTGGACTAATAGAAATGTTCATAAACTTTTTTAAGAAATAGCGGCGGTTATAAAACCACGTCTAGTATTTTTAAAAATAATTTCTGTATGTATGGCAGTTAAAACTGCCACTATATAAAAACAACAAAAAGCGAGAAATTTTTCAACATTTGAGCTGAAACTGCCACTTTTGACTCGACGCTTGTATACACTGCAGTCTGAGGTCGTCGGTGTGGAACATTAATTCTCACTATTCCTCAATTTTATTTTACTTTATGTCAAAATTTGTTTCGAATATATGAAGTAGTATAATTCATTCGTCAATTAACTCCCTTCAGGTAAGCTCATTTTCTTCAAGTTTGATTAATTTAAGTATAGAAAATAATTATTGTAAAGAAATTTAATATGATTGATCGAGCAAATCATATCTATTTCCACTAGTTAGAGACAACGTTCTTGTTTATTTTGCATCAAAATACAAGTAAAAATTTCGCATAAACAAACGTCAAATAGCAAATAACCTAAAAATTGATTATCAGATGTTGTAATGAGTAAAGAAAATCATCAGTTATATTTCAATGATGAGATTCACTAACAGACTATTTTGATTAGTTTTTATTGACTTTAATTGATTTCTTCGTGTGAATAGTAACTCTTAATTATTGCTATTATCCACCTTGACATTCATCCAATTCGAGTTAACTAAATTACTCAACTACCCATATATAAGAGGCTGATCATTGTCACTTGTTAGGGTGGATCTCTTTTAATTTCTTTTTTCCAATGAGAACCAAAAAAAGTTTAAATCTCTAAAATTTCACTTAAATTTCATTTTAGTTTTAACAAGTTATATTGGTTCAATATAATTTTTAAAATTTCAACAATATTCATTGTTGTCTTTTCTGTCTGATAGAAAAATACACTCAAAATTCATTAAAAAAAACTACTATATAGCTAAGATATGCATTATTATATAATATTAAATTTTGTGAGATAAAAAATTAATATAAACAAAAATTCTATATCACATAAATAAAAATATTGCGTCAAGTACATACATTAAAAATAATAAAATTAGGATTTATTATATTAAAGAAAAAATTAATTTAGATAGCTCTTATCATAAAAAAATTGGTTGAATACACCTTAGATAATATGATCATATACTTTTAAAATTCTTTTTAAAAGCTTAGATCAAATGAAAGATAACAAAAAGAAACTAATGAAAATAATAAAAAAAAAATTATTATAATAAATTTAAATATCAATAATTTAATCTAAAAAAGAGTTAAAATAAAATACGTTGATATAATTTGATTTATATAACTACTTTATCCAATAAAAAAAATTATTTATTTGTTGTTGTTATTCTTAACAATTCTTATAATGGGAATGGATCATGTGACATTATAAAAAATGAATTTCTTACCTTTAAAATTATTAGAAAAATATACCGATATTTTATATAAATTTAAATTATCATGTTAGCATTTTATTTAATTTATAAATCATACATATGATGTTATGTGGATAATTTTATTGATAAAGTTAACAATATTTTAAAAAAATAATGAATATTTTTAAAATTTTTAAAATTATATTAAATGAAAATAAATTTATGAGACAAAAAAAATTTAAATGAAATTTTAGGGACTAAAATTCAATTTTTTTTAAATAAAAGGGAAAAACCAAGAATGAAGCAAATACGTACAGTTTATATATGTGGTTGTTCAATTACGTAGCTGGTTTGTCACTTTCGTTGACACAGTGACATGTAACAAAAGTGGTGGTCATTGTAGTAGCAACAAGTAGTGATAATAGTAGTATCAATAGTAATAATAAATACAAAAAATGCAACATTTTCATTGCAAGAATAAAAATTTAAAATTTTATACATTTTTTAAAATATTATTTACCTGCTCATTATAAACTTGATAATCTAACATTTCAGATCTCAACGCTCCTAAAATCTAGATGAAAAACATATATAAAATATTCATATGACAGTTGTAGAACTAAAAATGCATCAAATTGACATTCATCTGATCGTTAGACGCCAAAATAGAAAAAATAAAAAAATAAAAAAGAAGGCAAATGATCGGTTGGGTCGTCCAAATAAATACAATAAAATGAAAAGGATAGCTCATAATTCATTTCCACAATGGCAGCTAAGAAAATAATTTAATAATGCATCCCTGTCCACATCTCAATTTGCCTATTTAACCCTCCATAAAAACATCAACTTGGATCCAAATTTTCTTCTCAATCTCATTTTTTTAAATAAAAATAAAAATAGAAATTCCTCCCCTTATATTTATTAATTTACTATTTGTACTATCTAATCTTATAAGCTAATCTAATTGATTTCACAAGAGGGGTCCCAAGAGAATTAATCTAAAAATGATAATTGATTCAGACTGTTTGAGTTCAGGTAATGTGATGCACTATATGGGCTTTGAGACAATGGGTATCTAAAGTTTTTTTTTTTTTTTGAAAAAAGCAAAATTATGGTTTTTTTAGTCTAAAATTAGTTTCACTTTTTTAATTGAGGAGAATAGAAGGAAAAATAAAGGTAGTAAAATTCTAGTTTTAATATTTTTTATTTATATTTACATCTAATTTTTTTCTTTAATATATACTTAATTTAAGGAGAATGAATTAAAAAAAAAAAGACAAAAGAGTGTTAGATTTAAATACAAATGAATGAATGCGTCAAAATTTAGAGTATGTTTAGATAGAAGATAATAGAACAGAAGGAAAGAGAGGGGAAAAAAAAATACAATTACTATTCTCCTATTCTTATTTTAAAATTTTGAAAGAACTTTAAATAAGGAAAAAAATAATAACACTTAATTTTTTCTTCTCATTTTTTTTGCTTTTAATTCCTTATCTTTCCTTTTACTCTGCTCTGAGACCTAGTATCTTATAAAAAAATTTTAATACAATTTTTATATCTTTATTATTAAATTTTTAATTAAAAATATATAAAAAAAACTTTTACATTTGATCACCTTATAATTAAGTCTTTTTTTTAAATTTTTTTCACATTTTTATTAATAGCAAAAATACTTATATATAAGAAACAACATCTAAATCTAATTTTCAAAAAATGCAATTACTTTGAAAGTAAATTACAGCTTTTGATATTGAAAGATAACAATTTTTATTTTGGTGAACTGAAATATGGCTTTCATTTTGCCTCCCAATAATTTCTTCCAACCATTTGTTAAACTAACAGTTAAATTTACAAGGTTACTGGCTTAATAAAATACTTATGTGGTCAACTAGTCATTATCTGACGAAGTAAACATGCTTAATAACCAGTACCTGTTTTTTTTTTTTTCTTGACACTAGGCATAGCCAATTACATCACATTAAGTCAATAACGTGGTTGAACATTAATTTAACAAGTGAAAAGACTAAATTAATTGAGCAAAAAGACAAACTTTTGGAGAATTAAATAAAATTTTTTGTAATTAAACAAAAAGACAAAAGAAATCTTTGAAGCATCATATAGGTGAGAGGGGCATCACTGTAACATGCTTGAAATTTTGCAGCCTCTTTGAAAGATGGATCCATCAATGAAAGGTTGAGAAACACTGCGGCCCCACAAGAAAATCCTTGAATGACTCACATGGCCCATGAAGGAGAAGGACCCTACGTCCCTACCCCATAACACCGTCACAACACATTCACGCATTGTGTTAAGTAGCCGTGTCTCTATCTATGGTAGGTAACACTCACCTTTTCTCCTAACCCCATCCCATACCAGGTTCACAGTTCACAGTTCACAGTACACACACCTCTTTTCCACATTGTCCATAATGTGCCCACATGCCCAGCAGCCTGTAAAGTTGCCAGCACCACAAGACCAAGAGAATGCAGTGTTTGCATGCCTGCAAATGACATTGCAGCTACTATCCCCTTAAGAAAAGTATGCACAATAAAGGGGTTTGGGACCGTACACCCAATTGCCACTATCTCTACTACGAGGATTTTTCCTTCTCATCCATCCATGAACTTTACTCACAGGTAAGAGTGAGAAAGAGTAAACAACAAAAATATATAATATATAGAACTCCGTGAATCATGTGAGCCAAACGAGAGACCATGTAGGTTAAAATGGGAATGCCCCCAGTAGTTTGAAGGTGGGAATATGGTGGAGGCTTAGATGAATACAAATTGTTCAGTAAAAAAAGAAGAAAAGTGCACCAGTTGGCTTGTAAACAAGATCAGTATGTTTCTCTTTGCAAATTGATGACCAAGGCTGGGCCCATAACCTGCTTTACCTGTGAAAGTCACCTAGTGGGTGGGGCCCACTAGATTTTGGGATTGAAGAGAGGGGAAGATGATGGAGTGTGACCCAAAGTTCATGTACATAGTGAAAGTGCTGTTAGTGTTATATGTAAATTTCAGTAAACTTGTGCTGAACCAGAATCCACCGAGACATGGTGACTATGCAGTGTCCCAGCCAGGAAGGAGAAACAGCAATAATGCTCATAAAGAAAGCTAGTATTATTAGTAGGACAAATAAAAGCTACTCAGAATGGAGATTGCATCAAGAAAAAGATTATTTTATCCTCGGATGGCCACAGAGCAAGATGTATGAAATTTAATCCACTTTATTATGCTTCGTGACAAAGCAAGTCAAGTAACCTCCAAAAGATCTAAGTGTATTTCAAGACCAAGATTTTCTTAGTTGATACCTGTAGATATATATATATATATATATATAGTTTTTAATGTTTTATACTGGTTGAAAATTAGTTCACTGAGATAAGCACACCAGAAGCCACCAGACAACAGCAAGTCAAAAGGGTACGATGCAAAAGGAGACATAATTATAATATTTAAACATTACACAAGACATGTGACTATTAACAATAATGAAGATCCCAAACGACAATTGGAAAAACCAGAAGGAGCAGTTAACTGATGTCCAAAACGTTAGCATTATCATAATAATGCACAACAAAAAATCGGCTTACACAGTAAAATAGCAAAGCCCACCCACACGTGATGGTCCCAACTATTGGAGCCAATATTTTCACGCTCACTTAGTGCGCGTAATCAGAACATAATCCACACCTTAATTGGCATGCTAATTATTATTCCGTGCACCACTTGGGTTCCCCTTTCTTGCTAGGGTGGGGGACACAAATAAGACTTCAGATTCAGATGTCAACCTGACCTCGAATCTAACAATTCAACCAACATAATCATCTCTACCATCAGAAGGTGAAATCAAAACAAACATTAAAGAAGAGAGAGAGAGAATGATATGCAGAGCTTCAGAACCAAAGCTCCAATTTACAAACGCACTTCTAATAATAATAATGATAATAATAAAATAACTTAATAATAATAATAATACACTTGTGCGCAATTCTTTCCCATTATCCCATTTTATTTAAATGAATATATAACTACTTGCTGGATAATGTCAACACAGATTTCAAAGTTAATGTGTATATATTAGAGACCTCATTCATTAAAATGAATAGTGAATAGATTAGTCTGCTTACTCATTCTTTGCATTTCACAATACTATGTTGTACTATATTGTATTTCATCATATCGAATCCTATTAATAAGACAAAAGCTAATCACTTATATATTCACCAAAAATCCCTTTTCGCTTTTCGTTCAACAAGTATACGAGAGAACTCAATGGTGGAGGGGACATTAGCTTTTCAGATTTAGGTCTACACATCATCTCCTTGTTCACCTTACCAGATCGCTAGTTGAACATTAGCATTAGACCTGTTTAATGCAGCCCATACATGTTGTTAATCCTGATACAGAAAGCATAGATATTTTACGTATATGCTAGAGTTGCATGATATGAATTCAGATGGACTGTAGAAAATATAGACAGAGAATGCAAATATTGATATTGTACAATAAATTCTAGTAAAAAATTTTGTTCTGTTTAACAAAGTTCAGTTCAACCAGCCCAGCGTGCGTTGCAGAGATGCATCAATATGCATAGTCAAATAAAACAAAGACTAACCACCATTTATTAAAACAAGATGGACTCAAATTTCCCTGAAAAAAAATGAATCCCCGGATCCAATATGATGAGCTAACAAGATTTGACTGTCAGCTGCAATCAGGTTTTATTTACTATTTTCTTTTGCCTCCATCCATGTGCTGTTCATTAGCTAAAGAATTTATATTTTGTTTCTTATTCATAGTTCGTAACAGCATATTTTCCTCATAGTTTATGTTAATGAGAAAAATACAATGTTCTGTAGTAATGAGCTCATTTTTAACTCAAGCTTTATGAATAACGACAAGATTGATTGTATGGCTAGCAATTCATCTGTATATACGAACAGAATCAACAGATGAACAATGATCAGGCAAAGTATTCATATCTTACATGTATGTCTGTCCATACCTATACATAAATATTTGAAGTTTGAACAAGAGTGTTGTAGATTAACCAATCCATACACTGCCAAAGAATATAAACATTATATTAGTGCAACCAGACTAGATATGGAAATCTTGCCAGAATCCAATAAAAATAAAATCATTCAGGCAGTTGAGCTAAAATTATTGATTATTGAATGTGAGAGTACAGTGACAACAAAGAATACACTCATTCTTTCCAGGTATAGGGTGCACGGTCAACAACTAAATAGTCTCCTCTGATATCCTTTACAACTCGAATGTCATCATCAAGATATACAGTCTCAAACCTGCAGAAACAAGATGCAAATAAAGGATCATAAAATAAAAATTTAAAAATCAGCCCCGCTCAAACCCTTTCTTTCCCCAAAATAATGATCCAAGGAGGAGAGATCAGAATGATAAGAAAACATAACTGTCGAAGATATAAACTTTTCAAGAGTAGAAAACATAATAGATCTCATGTTCATCTTTTTAGCAAGGATACTTCTATTTAAATTTTTTTAAACAAAGAGTCAGATGAAATTATCTAAGTTTTAAATGAAGAGACTGTATCAGCACAAGAAATGGCACCTCCGCTAACCACCCAGTAGAGTCATCATGTTACAGTTCACTACTCAGGTACGACTATCCACATAAAATTATCAAGGATCACTTCAACTCAAAAGCTTAAGTTGTTAAGCAAAAGCTCATGAATAATTTTATTAAAGAACAAATCTTAGGTACAATTTTTAGATGTTTGCTATCAAGCTCTCCAATAATATATATATATAAATATACATATGAGATGTGAATTCTTTTAGGTCAGCATCATATGATAGGGAAAAACAGTTTCTCCACATGCCAAATTTAAGGGGAATATCATCAACATGAGAACAATAGCAACAAGTATAACCCAAAAATATTAATGATCACATATATCACATCAATAAAATAATGACTACAACCAGAATGGAAATGAGTATGTGCAGAGTAAAATATCCTCTTTTTCACAATATTGCCATTCCACACAGTTGGCAATCCTTAGCCTCAACAATCCACATTGTTGGAACATCCTTTCATGCCTCACTTTTTTCTCTCCCATATCATCTTTGATGTTGAGGTTCTTTTACCCTATATAGACTAGGTTGGAAAATCACAACATACTACGAAACAAGAGAAAGGAGTCCATGGATATATTAGATTCAAGTGACATGGAATGGCAGAGGTGAAATACCCCCTTTTCTAGCTGATCAAAACAGGAAGTTAAGCAATAATAGAAAAAGAAACAAGAAAGAACAGAGGAGTAGTGGACGGCAGTGAAAATAGAACTTTGAGACCTCTTATTCTACAGTTGATATTTAGAAAAATCATTTTAAAATATGACGGACCTAAGATCAAAGTATGATGCCTCTTTGTCCAATGAGATAACTAAATAAATTTCAATTTTTCATTTGTTATTTTCACAACAGTTTTGAAGGTAAGGAACTTTCTAGCCAAGCATCTTTCTCTAACTTAAATATCTTGTCATCCTCATTTTCAATCCTAAATATAACCA
Source organism: Senna siamea (assembly GCA_031216115.1). NCBI lineage: Eukaryota > Viridiplantae > Streptophyta > Magnoliopsida > Fabales > Fabaceae > Senna > Senna siamea. Next base: position 16,114,709 of record CM062357.1, read on the forward strand.
TTATCCTTTACCAAAAAGATACCGTAAAAAGGGTCATCCCAACTTACTTGAAAACTCTAATATCGCATGTCTTCAACTGCAAATAATCCAACTTGAACTGATGGATTTAGCATTCCTTCACCAAATTTGTTTTATATCTTGTTGTAATACTTGTTATTAAATAACGAGGGGAACTTCAAAATTCAAATATATCCATATGCATGACTATATACCAATTTTTACTGATTTTCAATCAGCTTTTACAGTTTGCAGTTTGCACTGACTTCTCTTCAGAACAGTTTCTAAGATCAAACCTAACCATACAGAGGATTGGTAGGCATGATACATAGATCCTCCAACATCAAGCAGGTGATTCCACGTAGGATCCCATGCACAGAACTAACTCCCCTTAATAAAGGTGGGGATGTAGCACCATCACTGAGTTGTAACTTTGGCAGAGTTGAGAAAAAGAAGGAGACAGCATAACCAGCCTTGCACATTATGATTCCAGGCAAATAAGGAAATGAAAATGAAGAGAGATGGAGATGGGTTGGCTTTCACTTGTTCATACTTGGCAAAGAATGTAAAAATTAGTCTGATAAAAATATTAGTTTCATCCATCTTGCCTGGTATGAGTAAAACTATAAAGTAATTATAAAATATCCTACTCATAAGTCGTAATTTCTACTCTATCCTTATTGAAATTATCTCTGCAAAAAAAATTAAGAATGAACTAGTAAACATATATTGTTTAACTTTTGTTATTGCATTCTTTCCACTTTCATCCCAGAGATAAAAATATTTGTTAAGGGTGGAAGCAAATAGTAGCACTGAATTTTAATTCATTTCTTATTAATCTCTCACCAAACAAAAAAATAATAATTTTAGCACCTCAGTTTCAGCCCTCCCTTTAAAATGAGAAAATAATAACATTCATTTAATTGGCTAGTAATATTAAAAAAAAAATTAAATTCACTTCAGCCATAATGTACAGTCGAAGTACTAACCAGCCCTGTCCAAATGGCGGCAACGGAACTTCCCAGTTCTTCCCACGTAAGACTGCGCTCGTAAATCTAAAACAAACAATATCAGTGCGAACCAGAGAAAAATAAAAGGACAAGGAAAAGGGAGATAATAAATCCTATGATGGACTCTAACGTATAATCCCAATTCTGTGTATGAAAACAGTGTTTTCATAGATATATCGTCTGTAAAATAATTGAACAAAACAACAAGAATACTTGTTACGCACTTGAAATTCACTCTCTGTGGCGACACAATCTCGATATTGGATCGAACAAAGAAAACCCCATCTGGAGGAAAAGTGATCACATTGTTCAAAGTCCTATTCTGAACGTCTATCACCTGCAAAACATCACCGGCCTGGGTACCAAACAAGTAAGCCTTCTCAATAATGAAGAGCTGCTCTTTCTCCGTGGTCCAAAGCAATCTCCACGTGGCCGTGACGGAATCACCAGTGGTGACCGAACCTGCGCCCAAGGCAGCCATTGCGTCGATGGCTTTAACAATTGAAGATCGTTTTTCTGGGTCATTCTGGGTCTTGAGGCCACGCTCCTGATCAGCAATGAGGGTGAGAAGGTGGTCTTTGGCAGATTGTGCTTGGGTTGTGACCGAAGAACAGGTGAATTTGGCAGTGTTAGAATAGGTAGAATTGGGGAATTTAGGGTTAGGGTTTTGAAATTTGAAGGGAGTGGGAAGAAGGAGGGTGGTGGCCATGGTGGTGTATGTGTGTGCGGTAACACTAACAGTAACAGGAATTGATGGTCCAAAGTGCTCTGTGACATTTCATGGCTGAAAGTTGAAGCCTTTGGCGGTTGAAGAATGAGAGTGAAGATATTAGATATTGTGGGAAGCACGTGCCACGCACGTTGATCTGTATTATAATTCCCGCGTAACCCTTAGGAACAGACAGTATGTATGTTTAGAGTAGTTTTAGAATTAGATCGCTAATTATTTTTGGAATACTATTTCGAATACATAAATCAAATTAAATCTAAAATATTATTTATGTCATATTATAATTTTAGTAACAATATATAAACATCAAATTATAGTAGAAAATAATTCAAGCAAGAAAAAAAAAATTTATGGATCCTATGCTTGTGAATATGTTTTGGTGTAAGGACATCAAATCAAAACTGTCAAACAATCCTTTATCGTCATATTATGCTAATATCATCCATCAGATTCGTGAAACTTGTAGGAGGAAATGGGATGTTACTTTTCACCATACCTACAGATCGCACATTTCATGGCAAAGCTTACTCATGAGAGCTGCATCTACACTACGCCTCCTAATGACAGTGGAAGTCCCTTGGCTGATGACCTGAGTGGCATCTCGTTCCTGCGTTCGTGTGCTGTGTAGGCTGTTGCTTTTTCTTCTTCTACCAAAAAAAATATGTCATGTATAAAACACAAACTATAATTAAGTTGGGTTTCTTTAATTATACAAGCAACACTTCATACATAGATTTGATCATGAGTCGAGATCGATAAAAATTAAGTCGAACTTTTTATGTGAATATATTAAGAATATATAAGTCAAAGTTTGGGTCCAACTTGCTTGAATAGAAAAATATGAGGATTTAAAATAAAATTATATATAAATGTCTAACTAATAAGTTTCATAATATCATATAATTAAAATTTTAATTTTAAATAAAAAATTTTACATGAAAAGTAAAATAAATATATATCCAAACTACTAAATCTTAAACATAATATAATAAAATTAAAATATTTGTCTACTAACAAGCTTAAAATTAAAACAACAAATTCATAATAATACATCAACTAAAACATTCAAATTCTAAAGCCAAAGCCTCCAATACCAAATTTTTAAATCTTTGCAATAATAAAAAAAAAGTAATATATATTTACATAAATCAGGTCGAGCTAAAAAAATTTTGAATCTAATTTGTATTTTTGCAGACTCTTTTTAAAAATGAATTTTCGAATTAAGACTCTTATTTTTTAGCTTAAATTTACTATTTAATGGATTAGACCTATCAAATCAGATAAGTTTTGAGACTCATGATTAGATCATTGTACTCTCTTCATAATTCTTATCTAAAATAATTTTTTATATGCCAAAAAAAATTTTTAAAAAAAGATGTTTGTGTTGTGAAGTTCAATATATATATAGTGTATCAAATAAAGTCCCACATCGCTTGGGAGAGAAGAGGGATAAGAGTATAAATAATAAATTGTGACAATAAGGAAGTAAATGGGCCAAGGGAAAGATGGGCCTCACAAGACACAACAACCAGGAAGGAAACGCAGCTTGAAAATCGACGATTTCGCATGAAATAAACACGGTACTGGGCCTTTTTTGCAAAATATATTTGTATTACTTTTATTAATTTATTTTAAATGTATTATTTTAAACAAAACTCTAAAGGGACGCGTCTAGCGATATATTGAACCTGCAGACGCATCCGGAGGCCTTACCTGTTTATATATAGAGATACTTACCTGTTTATATATAGAGATATACCATCAGAAGTCACATACTCGATTCCTGAAAACCGAGTTCTTCTACTTTTCATTTCCTGTCTGTTCTGTTCCTTGCAATTCCCGCAAGAAAGATTCGTTTTATCCTGGGGAGTGCCGCTTCCTAATTAACCGAGGGGTTGCGGAATATCTCTTCAGGTCAGTGTTTCATTGACACGACTCGAATCATTTGTTGCTTTCAACCCATTTTCTCTACAGTTTGTCCAACATATACTCTATGATTATGTCTAACTTATAGGTGGTTATTACTATTTAGTTCTTAATTTTTATATATTTCCTTCAAGAATGATCATGGATAAAATATAAGTTAAATATTATAATTCTTATATTTAGACTCGAATTGAGCAAGTAACAAAATTAATTTTTATCCTAAAACTCATAAAATCTCTTAATCTCCAAAATTGGTTTACTTAAAAAAAATTAAAATAATTATTTTTTTTGAATTGTAACTTATCTACATATAAATTCATAAAAAAGACATGCAAATTATATTAATTATATTATAAAAACTTTAAATATATAATCAATATAAAATCTTTAAAAAATTTATCATTACAAAATTATCAAATATAATTTATAAATTTATATTAACTTTAAAATATCTTGAAATTAAAACAAATAATATAATTTATATATATATATAATATAAAAATAATAGTTAAATAATCTACTATCTACTATACTATAAAAGTATGAGTTGTTTACAAATTTTCATACTTAAAATACCCTTAAAAATATAACTATATGCACATAAAGTCACATTCTTTCATATATGATTTTTGCCCTTTCAAAATATAATTTCTCATGTTTAAATTTATGTCCTTTCATATGTAATTTTTTTTTAAGTCATATCATTTCATATATATTTTGTGTCTTTTCAAAATATAAATTTCCATATTAAAAGTCATATTCTTTTATATTTATTCATATTTATTATTCTGAGGGAAAGCAAATAAATGTTATATGTGTAAAACATACATTGACATATGTGCTTTAAAGCCTTGACATGCAACAGTTCTTGCTTTTCTTTGCTCTCACTCATTGGTAGATTTTCTTTCTTTTCTTTTCTTTTTTGTGTTATCATGTTTGTCTGAATTTTTTTTTTATATAATCATATTCATATTATTCTATTTTTTTACGCACATATTTTTTTATGAAAAATCTCAAATTTGAAAAATTTTGGCATTTGTTTGTTTTAAAATCAAAGATCAATGAATTTATACATACATCAATAAATTTTATAAATTAGAAAAAAAAATGAAATATAAAAAAGTGGAACAAGTGCAACCCGCAAGGACTTTCAATAGTGTGCAACTGACATTGAGTCAAGAAGAATTTTAAGAAAACAATCCCTCTCAACATAGTTTTAAGAAACCCCAATAATTACTTTAGGCAGAGTCATGTTGATTTAATCAAAATGGCTGAACTCTTTCTAAATTCTAAACATACGATGAGTGATGACCTAAAATATAATAGTGAAAAACGATATCAAATATTGTTGGATTTTAAAAATTAACTATTAAAGAAAAAGAATCAAATTACTTAAGTATCATATCTAGCAACTTATTCTACTTGATATAAAATTTAGGTAGTCCATACTAATAAAATTATTAGGTGAGTAAGGAAAAAAAGACTTGTCAACCACGCCAAAAATATTATCATTCTTTGAAATGCCTAGAATGCAAATATTAATTATTGTACATATTAATTTTATATAGTATTCTGAAGATTTATTAAACTCAATTAAAATATATAGTTTAATTAATTATTTAATAAAAATTAATAATAAATTATTCTAATAATTATATTATGTATATATTTATTACAAAAATCAAACAACATGTATAATACAGTGTTTTCAACTAGTCTACTACTATAGAAGTACAAGTTGTTTACAAATTTTTATACTTAAAATACTCTTAAAAATAAAAAAATGTATACCCGGACCTAAAGTTATAATATCTTTTTATATGTAATTTTTACCTTTTCAAAATATAACTTTTTATATTTAAAGTCATATCCTTTCATATATAATTTTTCTTAAATTATATTTTTTTTCCTTTTAAAATGTAACTTCTAATTTTTAAAGTCATATCCTTCTATAGGTAATTTTTCTTAAAGTCATGTATTTTCGTTATATATTTTTTACCCTTTCAATACTTAACTTCTCATGTTTAAATCATACCCTTTCAAATAATATGTTATATATACTAACATCTGTTCACACTGTTGCATGGCCCCATGTTTATCAATGCTGCTGACTGATTCTCCTTCTCGAGAAGTATTCTGATTTTTTCTCACCTGCACAAAAGGGTAGCATTTATAAGTACTTTCTTCATTGCTATCACAAACTACAAAAAGAGTATCATATATTTATATAATAATGGCGTTCTCATCAAGTCCAGAAAGTGCCACAGCTTTGTCTCGCGCCTGTCCATATGGCGAGTAAGAGACATGATTTTGGATCCTCTGTTTGGTAATCTCTGCTTGGCACCTGCTTTAGCGGCGGGTTTTTTCGCTGCTAAAGTGTGTTTTAATATTATTGCAACGAATATTACTGCTGCTATAACTTTTGTTAAAATAATTAATTTAAAAAAAGTTATAGTAGCAATACTTTTTGTTGCAAGAAATTTTAGCTGCGAAAAAAACCGCCACTAAAAGTGCCAAGCAGATGCCAAGCAAAAAATCCGAACGATGGGCTAAAACCTTAGAATTGGCAAATGCATTAAAGAAATTGGGACAAGACAATCCTCTTGATCCCTTTACCATAATTTTGGTAACGGTGCTATTTAGGTTGTCATCACAGTTGTCATCATGAAATTTCCTGTGGGTAAGTTGCAAAGTGTAAATCAAATTTTAATGCTAAAATTGCTTTATCATGTTCTTCATTTTCTTTCTTTGTAGGGGCCACCCTCGGAAAAGGCCTAACTAGAATATTGGACACATTGCTAGGAAGTTTTCTGGGTTTGCAATTCAGTGGATAGCTAACTCTTCAGGGGACAAGTGACAAGTCATATTAACTTCCTTCTTCGTCTCTGTGTTAGGTACTTAATTTTAATTAATTAAATAATTAATTCCCTCCCAAAGTTTACAAAATAATTCAGAGCATGTTCGAATTGAATGATTTAATTAATTTAATTTGTGGCAGACGCTATAGTGACATTCTTAAGATTTGTTCATGAATTGAAGGCCAAATATGACTATGGTTTGAACTTTGAACATATTTGTATTAAGTCTAAGCTAGGCATTTGCATCGAGTTATCGAGAGGATGAGATGCTTAAACTGGCATGTGATAGGGTTTTAACAATCATTTTTGGAATAAGCTTTATAGATTTCTTACAAGGTACATAATTTTATATTCATATATGATACACACTATTATTGCTATGTTTGCTCACTATTGAATATTATTGCAGAATTTGAAGAACGCTACTTCATTGAAACATAGGATGATAGATCGTTGAAGGAAAAGTATGAGAGTGTTATTCTCACTTCAAAAATCAGAGAAGAATATACAAATTTTAGCTAAACAAAAACAAACATAACTTATAAGGCAAAAACATTGTTTTGGTTTGAAATAAAAGTCACATTTGAGAACAAAAATGATGTTTTTGCTCATTAATTAATTAAGTGGATAATTCATTATGACCCCTCACTACAATCTTGTTTTCTTTTTAAGAAAGAAATGCTGAACATATAGTTTATAACTAAATCATTAGATTCTACTTCTTCAAAATTAATTGTCTTTCTTTCTCTTTTTTATTTAGGGAATTGTTACGCCAACTTGAAGAACTTTTAGTATAATTAAACCATTATAATTTAATTATGTAAAGATTATTTCAAGTTCTTCTAATTTTATAGTATTTTTTAAATTGTTTGATTTATAAGCAATAAATTAGTCAAAATAACTACTATCTATCTAAAGTATATGAGTTTCTTATACATTTTTCTTCACCTAAAATATCCTCAATAACTTAGACACAAGAGACATTAATTTCTTATTCTCACATTACAATTGACACAACTCTTATTTGAAAATTCACATACATCGACCTCTCTTTGAACAATGCAACTCTTAAGAGAGGCTTGTCAGACAAGGAACACCACTTCGATTCTCAAGTCGACGCCAGAGCAAGTGTTCTAATATAATTCTTGATAGTGTATACTTTGTTTGCTATTGATTTTTTTAGTGAAAGAGACTAAGGGTATGTTTGGAGAGGGATTTTGGAGAGAAAGAAAAGTGAAGAAAATATACTAACTTTTCTTTTGTTTCTTAAAGTTTTGGAAGTAAAAGAATTTAAGGATTTTATATTAATATTTTTTAATTTTACTCCTTTATTAATTTTAATTATCTAAAATTAAGAAAATTTGAAATATTTAAATAAAGAAAAGAGAAATTATCACTTAATATTTTATTTTTTTTCTTCAATTCTTATCATTCTCTTCCTCCCCTCTTTCCCAAACAAACTCTAAAAGAATTCATTGTCCATTTGTGAAAAAAAGTTAGAGTTGTACAATCATATCATATTACAATGGTTTAAATCAAATTTTATTATTATCGAAGAACAAAAATCTAGCTAACACATGCAAAGCACATGCTCTCTACTAGTACTAAAATATCCTTGAGAATTTAAAAAACCAATAGTTGCCAGTGGCCTCCTTTGGAATTAAAATTGTTAACACAAAATATATATATATATATATATATATATCCTTTTCAAAAGACATGATTATTCACTTACAATTATATATATGGAATCAGTTCCATAATCTTGGTAACCTGTCCAAACCTGTGCCATTTACAAAAGCAACCTCTTCATGCCACTGTGAAAAGTAATTCTTAATGATGAGATTCGAGAAAGAAAGATTGTCATTTCACATATTAAAGTTTTGCATTGGATATACATACACTCAAGTGAATTACACGTTCAAGTCAAAGATGTGTTTTTTCTCTACTTTATTGAAACTTGAAGAAAAATGGGAAAATGGGTATTAAAGAAAGGAAAAAAGCACATCGCAGTGTTGTTGGACATGTGTTCATTCCAGAGTCCAAAATTAACAGATGATGAAACAGAGATAATAGCAGTTCTGTACACGAAGGAAGAAGCAACCTTGTTGACGACAATGAGGCATTTGAGCACAACACTGCCTAGCATTCTGTTGACAAAGAAGTTCCTCGTTAGATTACCAAAATCTCTTCCTTTTTATCCCATCACCAAAACGCCTTAATGTTGGTTACCAAAATTGTGAAGTTTGGCCATTGTTCAGCCTTCTCTTTGGATTAATCATTTTAGGTGTTTCCAAAACACTCTCCTTTCATTTTTTTTTTTTGGGGAAAACATGATGTTCCCTATTTAATTTCACATTTGATATGTTAATTTCAAAATCATACGCCTCTGGTGGGTTTCATATGGTTTTCACATTTTTGTTCTATTTGGACATACACACACACACGTCTTTTATTGTAAAATTTAGTTCCCCTTTTTGTTTTCGGTTCAATGTCATCTAAACAAATTGAATCTTGAATGACCTTTTTGAATAAATGGAGAGGTGTTTAATCTCTGATTTTTTTTTGTAAATTAAATTGTTCATTTTTTATTGCGTATTGGTAAAATTCGATAGTAAAAAAAGAATTTTTGGATCGATTTGCACTGTTAAAGGGTCATTGACGGGTACATGAAAAGTTGTATATTCCCCACAAATTGTAGATTAGTTTATCTTTTTTTGTCATACTTTCAAGTTCCAAATTGGAGTTTAAGATATTTATTCTCTTATTCTAGGATTTCGCATTAAAAATGCTAATACATAATACCAAAAATCGAAACCTCCCTCCCCTTGTTCTATTTAAATATAATGTTGTTGAAGGGTAAAGATGAAATTGGCTTCTTTTCTTAACTAATGTTTTGGGTTTTCCCTTCTCCTTTGCTCTGTTTTCGCTTTGTTATAGGAGGGCATGCATTGGCTAGATTAATAAATTTTGGGTTTCACTGCTTACTGTTCTCATTCACATTTGATTGGTAATTAGGTTTCATTTGCATCTTGGGTTACCATGGGTTCAGTTTAATATGTCTTGCCTTTTTGTGTTAATTAGGTTTTAGAGGATTAGGTTAACATGGGTTGAACAATATGTGTGAATTGGTGCTCCATTATAATAGCATTGCAGCAGACAAGCAAATAAAGAAGTTACAGAGTTGCTGCCACCCTCTTATTGGCCTATAAGCAACTAAACAATATTTGGCATAAAATGGCTTTATATATTCAAGAGACTGCAAAATGCTACAAAATGATCCTGATGGCAAAATGTCGAAGCTTCTTAGTTTCGACCAATTTCATATGACAAGGTTCTGGAAAGTTTATAAGACTCTTTAATTTCAGTTAGTGGGGTTAAGTCCTGCAAAATTTGGATAATTAGTCGTCATTTTACATAATAATACTTGAGGAACTTTTGTTTATTTTTTTGCCAAAAAAATCAACTTTTGTTAATCAAAAAACAAAACTCAGCATCACAGACATGAAGACAAATATCAAAACAAAAAAAACCGAAAACAAATCACACCTTCGACTTTCCTCTCTCAAACGCCAGAATAGAGGCCAAGGAAGATGGGGGCATGGTGACCCAACCTGGAGGACACATCCTGCAAACAGTTCATTTGGCTTGTTAGCAAACTAAGTAAATACTTAGCATGCAACATGAATATAAAATTAGATTTATCTTTTAGCACATAAATAGACAAAAAAAAGAGTAATATTATTGAATCTCATATAATATAAGTCGTTATTTTTTTCTTTTTATTGAAAAAGTTGTCTTAATTTTGGTTTCTTTTGGATGGTTTTATGTCATAGTTTGCTTTTATAATTGTTTATTTTACTTATTGATATATCTTTGGAGTGTGAAGGCTTGGTTGACTGATGTCTAGAAAGTGTTGCAAAATCATTGCTAAAATAGACAAGGATTTTTAGACTTTTTGTAACGTTTTTTTTTTTTTTTAATATTTCAGATCAACTAAAATATTTTAGTGAAAATTATTTTTTTATCACTTTAATTTGCTTATTCTATGAATCTTTATTGTATATAATTATATATTATCCTTAGATCTCTAGGTGTTTTTAACATATGCATTTTTTTTAAAGCTCCTTCGTTTTTCATTTTATTTGTAATGTATCCACTTAAGAATATTAGTCATTGTCGATACCTATTTTTAAATCTCAAATTGATATGGTTGAAGAGAAAAGTTTGGTAAAAAAAAGTACCTTCTCACAAGCTATTTATGATGGAGAGATGATTTTGAGCTCATAGAACAGTTCGTTGCTTGATCCCTAACGCGTCCGGATTCCCTGCTGGGCGTGTTCCTGCTGGGAGCTGCTGGGCGTTTTAGCAGCGGTTTTTTCCGTTGCTAAAGTTTTTTGCAACAAATATTATTGACACTATAACTTTTGTTAAATTAATTATTTAAACAAAATTTATAGCAGCAATAATATTCGTTGCAATAATATTAAAACACACTTTAGCGACGGATAAAACCGCCGCTAAAAAGCCCAGCAGGGACCACAACAGGGAGCGCCTAGCAGGGGATCCAAAAGCATCCCTAACCGATGTAAATTAAAAAGCTGCCACGCACTTTTATTTTATTTTAGGACAATTTTGTATCCTAAACTATTTAGCAAATGTAAGATGAGCTGCTATACATACATATGTGTGTGCATATAATTATAGGATTATATCTTTTTTAATATCCTACTAATGTGATCTTTTTTCTTCCAAATTGTCAGCGAGTCAAATTGAAGGAATTTGAAAGAAAAAATCAAAGTATATGGGTCATCATATTTCAAGGAAAATTGCAGTATTTCCTTTAACCATTTTGATTTGTTCAACAATAATTTATGAGAAAACATTCTTAATATGCTCATAATATTTTGAGAAAACATTCTTAATATTAACAAAGAAATATGTTGAAATATGTTAATTTATACATGTTGTAAATGATTATGCAACAAGATTTTGGTTGCATTTTGAAACCTAAGTAAGTTATTTGTTTTTGTATTATTTTTCATGCTCATAATATTTTATCCACTTTATATATTAATGACATTAAAATTTGACAAGAAGATAAGAGAGATTAATAAATTAACTTAATAGTTATTTATCTATTTATAAATAATTTTTAAGGAAAAGTACACTTTATCCCCTTAAATATATCTATATAACGTATTACTTATCTAAACTTTAATTTATAACAAATTACTTTTTTAAATTATTTAAAATATTAAAAATTATTATTTTTGAAATTAAATTTAACAAACATGTATTTATCATATAATTTGTTTTTTTTCTTTCCTGATTTAACTTCACATTATACGCAAAGAAAGATTGAAAAAGGAAAAAAAAATAAAACTTGTGAATTCTTTAAATATAATTTTAATATTTTGAATAATTTTAGAAGATAATTTATTACAAATTAAAATTCAAGGAAATGATATTTATAACACAACGCACGTATCTCAACTAGTTTATATAATTTTACAAGTGCACATTAGTTTATTACAAACAAGTCTGAATTTGAGTGATCCCAACCTAAACCCAAACTTAGACCTAATCAGTTAAATTTTACAAGTGCACATTAGTTTTTGAAAGAGAAAACAAGAGTTGTCCAACATAATTAATTCGGCCCTCGTTTATTTTTTAAGATAATTTTGTAAAATTAATTTTAAAAAATACATATTATTTTTATATATTTATATATATCACTAATACAAACACTTCTTTAGAGTTAAAATATCTTTTAAATTTTCTGAATTTTTTATTTCTAATAATACTTTTTATTTTAAAATAAAAACACTTTCAAACATTTTTTTTCTATTTTTAAAGATTAAAAATTATTTTTGAGAAAAGAAAAATCAAGCCCATCATTTCATAACTCCTCGCTTCGATTGTTTTTCCAACCTCTGAAATAAAAGATTCATTATATTTTTAAGGATAATGCAGTCATAGCAAAGCTGTGAAAATAAATAGCCTGCAGCATGATTCAGTTTTGGATTCATTAATCACAATATCCAACCTCAAGAAGCCTTGGTTGACTACTTTACATACACTTAAATGAACAGAAAGTCAAAGATTGAGAATGCTCAAGTATCAATATTGTATAAGTATACGACCTCATTGTGTGTTCCTTCTGTCTCGCCTTTTTTTTTTCCTGGTCTGTCCATCCATCCACCTTAATGTCTAGACATCTCTAAGAAATAAGTGAGCTGACAACAAGAGCAAATTCCCCCCTTTCCCGAAAATTAAAAAAAGGAAAAAGCACTTTCAGGCAAAGATGCCTGTATCTCAGCAAAGTACATAACAACAGAAATTCGGGGGGGAAAATGTGAGGGATTGTATTATTCCTATGACATCTGAGGAAACTCAATTGCATATCCAATAAGAAATCGTTAATGAAAAGGTTCTCAAACCGAGATGCCATAGTTGCTAATTTTAGAGATCTCCTTGGTCAGGGTATTCTTTTCCTGCTTAGCCTCGGAAGCAAGATTGGAAACCTGCCAGTCAGAGCATTTTGCATAAGCAAAAAGCCAAAAACAAATTTTTTAAGCCAACATAAGCTGAATTTGGAAGCCTTAGCATCTTTCCTATTCCTGGATAGATGATATAAGTAACAGAGTCCAATAAGGAAATTTCTTGCATTCATTGAGTTGATAAATAACCAACAGCTTGACAGAAACAAATTAGATGTAATTTTTTGGTAAAAAAAACTTAGGATCTGTTTGAATTTAGTTTTTAAAAATTGTTTTTTATTTTTAAAAACATAAAAATAAACAAATTTGTTTGAATTACTATTTTTGACTGAAAACAAAAAAAATAAAATATATCTTTTGAGAACAAAAGACACAATAATTAAAAGATGTTTTGAACTCCAATTTTAAGAAAACAAAAAAACAAAAAACAAATCTTTTAATTAATAGCTTGCATATAAATATATGAAAATAATACAACATGAATTTTCAAAACTAATTTTATAAAAAAAATTTAAAAAATGAAAAAACATCTTTTTTTTTTTTTTTTAACAGAGCCACTGGTTAAATCTTGAAAACTTCTGTTTTCTATTGTTACCTGTGACCGGAAGTGAGATGCTTCTCTTCTAGGAAGTTCTCCAAGGACATCTTTTAACCCTAATGCAGCAAGGGAAAAAAGAAAAAAGGCAAAGTCAACAAGAGCAAAATGCACAATCACCAGCTAACTATTGGCAGGCAACAGAGTTTCCTTATAAATGCAGATATCATATTTTTCTTACCTCCTGCCCGTCTTTCAATTTTATAAGCTGATTGAATCAAACTTCGGATTTGTTTTCCCGCTTGTCTATAAGTAAATTATAAATATCAAATAAATAACATTTAAAACTGCAAAAATACAATGTAAGTTTTACAGCTCTACATCAGTAAGTTGCAAACCTGAGCTTTGTCCGTCCACGTAAGAATTCCTCTTCTGCATGTAATGCCCTCTTCTGAAAATAATGACAAGACACCATGAATAGTATTTTCTTTTACTACTTGCTTAGAGAGGATTTCAATCAAACTGTAGGCGTAACCTTTAGTTACCAAAGGGTTACTGTTAATCCAACAGGATAAAAGGCAAATGTAATGCCCGAACTCCCTAATAATTATCTTAAGGGGAAATTCCCCCCCCCCTTCCCTCTAGACAGATGAGTTAATCACACAGTCCTCCCCCCAAACCAACAGATATACTACAAATAAACCCATTTTGTTGAAAATAACCTCTAAGATGATATTGATTTCTTTTATAAATATATAACATTTAAAAATGTATTTCTTAAAAATTTTATTTCAATGTTATTTATTTTGTGTTGAAAAGATAAAATTAATTATTCTAAAATTTTATTACATTTATAATATAGAAAAGCGGTAATTTTAAACTGAAGGTATTTTGGTCAAAATGGATTGAGTTAAAGGGTGGGTATATTTTGATTTTAAGGGAGGGCCCAATAACTTTTTGTAATAGAAGGAAGCACCGTGTAACTAAGCCATCTCTTTGAAGAAGTGAGAGTAATTTACCCTTATCTTAATGTAATAACATCTGCAGCAAAGTCATGGGAATTCTTTTTCTCCCAATTCCTTGCAAAGACAAAATGTACAAAAAGTAGACAAATCAATCAAATTACCCAATTTTATATATCAAAGGAGAAGAAGACCCTAAGATGCAAATGAAGATATGCTTCTCTTCTCAAACAGTCCTACCCCCCCCCCCCCCCAACCAAGCACACCTTTTTTTTCTTTTCTAGAGTTCCTTTCCTTGCAATTCAACTGTTTTTAGGTTTGAAGGTTAACAAGCCTTTTATGGTCAGAACAACAATCTAATACTGTTGAGAATCTGCGGGGCCTCTGCATCTCCTAGAGATGAAGCAAACCAGAGACAACCATATGTAACTCCATTTTTAAAACAGTTAACAGAGGACCATAAAAAAGGCTTATACAATGTGTACGTTAGAAACATGAATTGTGAGCTATATTTTTTTGTGGGCGAGCAATGCTATGTGCTATAGCATTTTTGAGCTCTCTGCACTATAATTACCCATGTGCTATTAATAACTATGACTGTCCAAGCATCACATGCTATTCATATTATTTCAATTTGGACCAGCTTTCAATACATGAAATAGAAATTCAACATGAATTTAGAATGCTACATAAAAACATATTGCCAATGGAGCTGACTAAATGAAAACTCATTATTGAAGAAGTATGGTTGCTTTATTAGTTAGCAGTCTCCTGACTGTCTAATCAGCATGGCACTTATCATTTATTTGTCTTTTAATTTCGTCCTGCTCAATATTTTAGAAAGTCAAAGCTAGACTTCTGTCAAGAGCTAGGCACTTTTCTTAATCAGGTTTCCATTTTATTTAATGGGATTTTAAGGCTCTAACAGGATTATTCATCATATTTTAGTCAAATAATTTACTCCTGATTTTCCTGATTGTTTAACAGGAGAACATTCCTCTCTTCTGGCTGCCTATTGAATCTCTTTTGCACATTTCTTTCCACTCCTAATACTTTGAGTGCTACAGATTTTAGTCTAGAGTTTTTTGCCCTCCGTTATAGGGAGTTTTAATGTAAGAAATAAATGAAAAATATTGGACAGAAAATATAGCAAATAAGAGCCGATAAGGAATTTGAATTGTTACCTCCAACTTTTCACTTTCAGCCTTTAATAATTCAACTGATTGCCGCAGCTCCTTCACTTGAGTATTAGCTCTGCTAATCATGGCCTGGATGCAGAAACAAATAATGTGATTTCTTTCATACTTCAAACATAAGCTAAAATTTATCAAAATCTTCCATGAATATCAATCAAATATTAGGCATCCCTACCTGACAGTATGTCCAACATTGGAATATAAATGATTTCAAAAAATTTATAGAATATTACGTAAGAAGTCTTTATTTAAGAAAACCAAATAAGGTAAGAATGTATGTTGAGCCTACAACATTATAGGCAATACAAGCAATGCAATGCAATATGATGATCACTCATGATGTTCCAATTATACATATTGGCGAAAAGATGTTAGATAAAGTGAAGGGGATGGAGGAAAATGCAGGTGCAGTGGCAGCAGCTAAAGACTTAATAGAAGGCATGCAAAGGTCAATTCCATATCCACGCATCATTTTAGCAATTGTCTATAATCATTAGCTTTCTTAGGACCTTGGGTAACCCTACATAAAATAGAATGATTAACGAGTTAAATTTTCCTGAGTAGGATCATCATATGAAGATTTATGTCTTGAAGCCAACAGCCACTGACATGGATGGCTGTCAAGATCTAAATATCTTAAGATCTTAATTCTGCAATCATACAGATCACATGACACTTGGAATTTTGGGATTTTTTATTTTGTTGCTTGGTTTCTAAGCTCTTGGGTCAGAAGGATGGAATGGAAATCACAAAAATACTGAGAAGATAAGATTGTGAAATTCAACATTCCGTAGACTGGGAATTAAGCCTGGTGATCACCAACAGTATCCTATGTACAGGTGTGCACAGGGTTCAGGGATCTACCCAACCAAGGACCTCTTACATATATGTCCCCCCTCTTCTCATGAGAGAACCCTCTTTCCCAGACCCTAGACCTCATTGATTGGCCAAAATAAAAATGACATTCTGCAAAGAAAAGCATTACTAAATTTAACAATGATCATTGATAGAAAGACAAAACAACCTTTGTTAGCCACCAGCAGATATTGTTCTTGATTTTGAGATCTTACTCAAAGTACTTATTAAATACTCACTGGATATGCATATTATCACAACCCATTACATGAATGAAATCCATAGCTTGCATTAGTATTAGGTGCCACTAAATGTTCAAACCTTATTACTTCTATCAAAGACCAATTTAACTGAAAAGCTTACCATTTTTAGCTATGGCCCATGAACACTTCCCTTATAATTTCTAAAGCCCTTTGGGCTTGAAATGTTGACAAACCACAGCTCCACCATTACCTTTGCTAAGATTTAATTTTAATCAAGTGAATGGAAGGCAGCAAGGATCAAACACTAAACCACTTGGTCATAGAAACTTTGATACCATGTCTAGGTCCACTTTTACCTCAAAAGATTAAGCTTTTTAGTGAAGGCCAATGAATAGTAATATTATAAGCGTTGTCTAAGTCTTTCTGGAAAATCAAAGTCGATTTTAAGGTAAAGGCTTTTGTTTGGACAGCAATACTTAATAGTATTGATACAAATGGTCTATGTCAAACTCGGAGACCTAATAATGCCTTATCACTTAATGTGCGTGTAATGTGTTTCAAAAGCTTAGAGACATATAGCCATCTCTTTTCACATTGTGAGATGACTCAATATATATGAATAGATTGTTTCGTTTACTCGATAAGAGTTGGGTTTATCTAGCTGATCTTTTACTCTTCTAGCCATCAATTTTGCTGGTTTTGGGATGGATAACAAGCATAAAGTTCTTTGGCAATCTGTTGTTTGTGTTTCTGCAGGGTATTTCTGCCACATCCTACTTGGGAAATGCTTATTTTTTATGTCCTCTTTGTGGGTTTCTTCTAATCGTTTCTTTAGAGAAGTGTCCCTTGTAGATCTATAAAGGGATTGGAAGGCTTTGTTGTGTTAGACTTTAGGACTCTTTTTTTTTCTTTTTCTTTTTTCTTTTTTGCTTTGAGAGGATCTCTTGTCCTCCGTTCTCATAATTTTCTATGTATTTTCTCTCTTCACTTCAATAAATTCTCTTTTCATCCCAAAAAAAAATTCCCTAACAACTTCAATCAAAAGAATACAATTAATAGTGATCCTTTGTGAGGCTGTTCACAATTTTAAGGTCTCTATTGTTTCTGAATTACAAAAAGATCCCTATAGTCTCCATTCTCTAATTAATGGGTAGCAGAAACTTAAAAGGTAAAGATTAAAAACCAATGACGTTTCTTTTCCTTTCTCATTTTTAGCATTGTTTGACATTTAGTCCCTGATTTCAAGTCACAAGCCAGACATAATGAAAATATACAGTTTACACTAATATTTCACCAGCATTTATTAAGAAGCCACTGTTTCTAGCAAAGCTTATAACAAGAGCACAAGACTTATTAATTATGAATTTGAATTTGAACCCTATCTGAACACAGAAATAATCTATGTTACTACTAAACTTGCTCATGTGTCTTTATCCTTGTTAACATAACAAAAATATTTAGGCCATTACTCACCTCTTCACTTACAAAAAGGCGCAGTGTGTTGTAATACAAGAACTGTCGAGGCCCTGCAGAGTAAACAAATCAAAAGAAAAATAACTATGTTCGAGGAAATACCACATTGAAAGTTTACAATAAGGACATCAATATTGCGTGATTGCATCTAATAACATAGGCATACCATAAATATATACTATCAACAGTTTTCTGTCGTCAACAAAGCTATAAACCTATTTGTTTATACACTAGTAATATTCATTGATAGGTATTGGCCTACATACAAATGATTAGCTAACATTATGAATAATGAACAGCTTAATAACAATGGCTATTTCAATTCGGATGAAATTCAGTAACAATATACAAATACAGTATCTTATAATTGCCACACAAAGAATGGAATTCCAAATGCAATGTGCAGCATTTAAAGAATTTACATTCTATTGACTGGAAGCTGCAAATTAATATAATCTCCATCCTTACTTTTAAGTACCAGCAAACCCAAGCCAACAGTAGTCCCACATGTAATCATGGGATGAGAAGCTGCAACAAGAATACCCTCTGCAGCAGAAAAGTGAAAAGTTAAGCATTTGAATCTTTATGGTATTGAAACAGAAGAAACTATATTGCTTCAATACCAACGATTAAATTAACAGAACACCACAAAGCAAACCTTTGATCTTTCCAAACAAAAGATCCTCATAAGCATTGTATTCAGACTTGAGATCATGCAAAGCAACCTGCAGTCAAATTGATTTGAAAAAAAGACTTTTTATCACCCAACATTCAGTCCGGCATTGTCTTATAGCTGAACAATGTACATGACAATTGTTTAGCAAAAGTTCCTTAAATTCAACAAACCAATAGAATGTATAATTCTAAAACTGATTTACCACACGTAATATATCCTGTGAGGAGGAAAAAAAAAACTCATGCTGACTAAATAAGCAATAAAGCTAAGCACATTCAATTATGACATAATCCATCAAATCCCAAACGGTCGAATCGATTCTTTTTTCACCACAATTTTCCTCGGGAACCAAAGCACAAGGAAAGTGATGCCACAAAAATTACCGAGGCCTGGTGAAAATAATCCGAAGATGTGGAACGAATCTGAGAAACCCGGGATTTAGAAGCCTCAACAGCAGACTCGAGGGCGTCGTCGAAGGCCTTCTGGTAGAGCAGGGCCTGCTCAACGGCGTAATCAATGAATGGCGTCGTTTCATCTAGGGTTTTCGGGTTGTTGATTGTGGAGTTGTTGCCCGGTAATGTTGCTGGTTCAGCATCCGATGACTCCGCCATAGACGTCGCCATTGTTAAAAAGTGCTTCTACTTCCTTGAGTATGTGAGCTGAGAATCAATGTCTCTCCCTCCCTCTCTCTAACAGGCAAGTTGCGTTCAAAGGCGACAACCTGACCGGGCGAGCGAATTGAATCGACAGAACCCGACCCGACCCTTTCCTTATCGCTTGATTATTAAGTTACTATTTTAGCTCCTAAAAATAAATTTTATTTCAAATTAGTCCCAAAAATGAAAATTCCAAGTATTTACAACTGCCATCAGTTATAAACATCTTTACTTTGTGGATAGACATGGAGGTTTCTAATACCGAATTCTCATGGAAAGACTCGTGAAAGTTGAAAATCCCCGAAAGCACTCTATTCCTCGCAGAGAAGCTAAGGAGTAAGCAATCTCTGTTGGTGAAATTTTGCAAGAACATCATGTCTTAGCAAATGTTATTATTACTTTTGTTTTTTGCTAGCCACAAGTAAAAACATTTAATTATGTTGAAAAAAATATTTTTTATGTTTTTAAATTTTATATTAAATTTTAATTTATTTAAAAAAATTTTTAGTTAATTTTATTTTTAAAATTTTAAATTATAATTAATTTTATCTTACAGTATAATGTTATCAAATTATTAATAAAAAATAGTAATATGATATTTAAAAATAAATTTTAAAATTATGAATAAAATTTTAATAACATTCAAACACTAAATAAATATATATATTTTTATATTACAATACTTTTATGATCACTATCAAATTTTAAAAAAAAATTTAGATAAAATTTTAATAGATACTTCATCTATAAATTGAATAATTTTAATAATATTTTTATATTTTTTAAATATAATATTATAATATTATTTTTTATTAATAATTTAAATAATATTAAATTATAAGATAAAATTAATTATAATAAAAAAATTTAAAAAATAAAATTTAAAATTGATATAAAATTGAAATACATAAAAGAAATTTTTTTCAATCGTGTTAACTGGCTAAGGCTTTGGTCGTGCTTTATGGTTTGGTCTTGACCTCTTCTTACACATTGATTGCTTCAAAGAGAACCCTATGTCAACTTGGTTAGACGAAGTGCAAAAGATGTGCAGAACAAGTACAACCAATAAAATTGCATGAGACGCAACTCTTAACTCTTTTAGTGTTATAGTCCCTCAGAAGTACAACTAATTTTAATTATTTTAAATTAATAGAATTTAAAATATTTAAATAAAAAAAATTATCACTTTTTTTTTTCAATTCCTCTCCCTTCTTTTCCTCACTTCTAAATAGACTAAAAGAATTTTTCTTGTAAAACATTCATCAATTTACTCAAAGATAAATTTCTAACCAGATTATATACAAGTGCTCCTCTCTTTAAATGGAATGAAAATCAAATATAATTAAGGGACAAACAGATAAAAAACGTTAAAGCAAATTGAAGCATTGTTCCAACTGTTAATGGTTTTTTTGAGTGAATTTCAAAAATGATCTCTAGTGGCTATATGAAAAGAAAAATCTAACGGCACATTGTTGTATCATATATAAGGAAAATTCCAACGCCTTATTTGTACATTAAAGCATTTGTAAAAAAATAATAATTTTAACCAAAAATTTAACTAATCTTTCTTATTTTATATATAATGGAGTCATTTAGTGTAAATTAAGAAGAATTAATTATTATTAACTAATACTTGATGAAGTGATACAATGTATGTACATAAAAATTTCTTTTGTAAAATATTTATCAGTTGACTTAGAGACAAAATTTTGACAAATTTAAATACGCCTTTTGCTCTCCTCATATGAAACAAAGACCAAATTTAATTAAAAGAAAAATAGACAAAAAGCGTTAAAGTAAGTTGAAGCATTCGTCCAATGATTAATAGTTCCTTGAGTGAGGTTCCTTGAATGAATTTCTTAGAAGATCTCTAACAGTATGAAGAGAAAAATTCAATGACACATTGTTGTATTATATAAAGGGAGAATTCCAATTCCTTATTCACACATTAAACATATGGAAAATAGGCAAATTTTTAAATACTTTGTTTTACATTAACCTGTAAAATTCTACTAATTTCTTTTGTTTTATATATCATATGGGCCTTGGGCGTAGAGTAAGATGAAATTATTGAATATTATTACTTAATACATGAATGAGATGATATAATTTATGCTCCTAAAATTTCTTTTGTAAAACATTCATCAATTCACTTACAACCAAAGTTTTTACTAGTTTAAATACATGTGTTGTTCTCCTTATATGGAATGAACACCAAATTTATTTAAGAGAAAATAGGCAGAAATTGTTAAAGCAAGTTGAAGCATTAAAAAATCGCTAACGGTTCTTGTAGTGAATTTCTAAGGACTTTATGAAGAGAAAAATTTAGTGGCACATTATTGTTGAATTATATAAAGGAAGAATTCTAACACCTTATTTGCACTTAAAATCGTTTGTAAAGTAGACACATTTTTAACCACCTTATTTGTAAATCAATTAAATTCAACTAATCTATTTTATTCTATATATCATTTGAGTCTTTTAGTGTAAAGTAAGAAGAATTAATTAAATATTATTAAATAATTTATGATGAGGTAATACAATATATACATCTAAGAATTTCTTTGTAAAACATTTATCAATTCACTTAGAAACAAAAGTTTTGGCCAAATTAAATATATGTGTTGCTCTTCTTATATGAACGATGTCCAAATCTAATTAAAAGAAAAATAGGGAAAAGGCGTTGAAGTAAGTTGTAGCATTCTTCCAACGATTAACGGTTCCTTGCGAGGATTTTCAAAATTTCTAACAACTGAATGAAAAGAAAAATTCAATGACACACTATTGTATTATATAAAAGGTAAAATTCTGATGCCTTATTTGTACATTAAATGTTTATAAAGTAGACAAATTTTTATCCACCGTTTTTGTACACCAATAAAATTCAACTACTTTTTTTTGTTTTATATTTCATACGAGTCTTTTAGTGTAAAGGAGAAGATGAATTAGTTAAATATTATTATTTAATGCATGAATGAGCTAATATAATCTATGCTCGTAAAAACTTCTCTTGTAAAGCATTCATCAATTTAGTTATAGACAAAGTTTTGACTAGTTTAAATACATGTGTGTTGTTCTCCTTTATATGGAATGAAGACCAAATTTATTTAAAAGAAAATAGGCTGAAAGCATTAAAACAAGTTGAAGCATTCTTGCAATAGCTAATGGTTCTTTTAATGAATTTCCAAGATTTGTAACGGTTGTATGAAGAGAAAAATTGAATGACACGTTACAGTTGTATTATATAAAGGGAGAATTTCAACGCTTTATTTGTACTTTGAACCGTTTGTAAAGTAGACAAATTA
Organism: Senna siamea; assembly: GCA_031216115.1. Taxonomy (NCBI): domain Eukaryota; kingdom Viridiplantae; phylum Streptophyta; class Magnoliopsida; order Fabales; family Fabaceae; genus Senna; species Senna siamea. Next base: position 16,137,594 of record CM062357.1, read on the forward strand.
AATTTTTAACCACCTTATTTGTATATTAATTAATTAAATTTAACTATTTTTTTCTTATTTTATATATCATGTGAGTCCTTTGGAGTATTTTTAGAAATGATGAGGGAAAGAGAAGAAAGAGATTAAAGGAAAAGGAAAAGGGAGAGAAGAAAAGGTGATGTGATGATTTTTTTTTTATTTGAGTCTTTTAAAATTTGTTAATTAAGATAATTAAAATTAATAAAAGAGAAAGATTAAGGAAAGTTAATATAAAATTTTTTAATTCTTTTTTTTTCTAAAATTTTAAGAGTCAAACAAAAAAAATTATTAAATTATCCTATTTTTTCTTCCTTTTCCTCTATTTTTTTTTCTCCCAAACAGATTTTTAAAGTGTGTTTGGAAATGAGGAGGGAAAGAAAAAAGAAGACATTAAAGGAAAAAGGAAGGAGAGGAAAGGAAAGGTGGAGTAATGTTTTATCTTTTCATTATTTAGATTATTCAAAATCTCTCAATTTAAAATAATTAAAATTAACAAATAAAAAAAGTTAAAGAGAATTAACATAAAATATTTTAATTCTTTTCTTTCCAAAAGGGAAGGTTATCAATTTCTCTTCTCTTCCCTTTCCTTCCCCTCTATTTTACCTCTCTTAAATAGACTTTTAAAGGAATGAAAGATTAAATGATAGTTTATTCTCCTTTGTTTGGATCCTCTAAACTCTTAATTTTGGTTAATCAAAATTAACAAAGAAATAATATTAAGAAAAATTATCATAAAATTTTTAAATTCATTTTCTTCCAAAATTTTAAGAAACAAACAAGGAGAAAGTTAATATATTTCTTTTTTCTTCTAAAATCCTTCTCTCAAACACATCCTTCGAGTCTGTTTGGAAATAAGAAGGAAAAGAAAATGAGAGAAATTGAAGAAAAAGCGAAGGAAAGGAAAAAAAAGTTTAAGTGATAGTTTTTTTTCCTTATTTGAATATTTCAAATTCTTTCAATTTAAGATAATTAAAATTAACAAATGGAAAGAGTTAAATTAAAATTTTTTAATTCCTTTTCTCTCCAAACTTTTAAAAAACGGATAGGAAAAAGGTTTTTACAATTCCTTCTCTCCCCTTCCGTTCCAAAATTTTTCTCCTAGATACACCTTTAGTGTAAAATAAGAAGAATAAGTCAAATATTATTAACTAACGTATGATGAAGTGATATAATATACGCACTTAAGAATTTTTTTTGTAAAATATTTATCAATTCACTTAGAGACAAAGTTTTGACCAATTTAAATACATGTATTGCTCTCCTCATATGGAAATAAGACCAAATTTAATTAAGAGAAAAAAAGACAAAAAGCATTAAAACTAGTTGAAGCATTCTTTCAATGATTACAATTTTTTGAATGAAGAGAAAATTTCAATGATATACATAGAGGGAGAATTCCAGCGCTTTATTTCTACATTAAAGCATTTGTAAACCAAACAAAATTTTAACCACTTTATTTATATATTGACTAATAAAATTTAATTTTTTTTGTTTTATATATAATGTGGGTCTTTTAGTGTAGAGTAACAAGAATTAATAGGATGTTAATGTATAAATGAGCTGATATAATGTATGTTCTCAACAATTTTTCTTGTATAACATTCATCAATTTATTTATTGACAAAGTTTGACTAGTTTGAATATATGTTTTGTTCTCTTTGTATGAAAAGAAGATCAAATTTATTTGAAATAAAATAGGCAGAATGCATCAAAGCAAGTTGAAGCATTCTTCCAATAACTAACAAATTTCTAAGAAGATCTCTAATAATTGTGTGAAGAAAAAAGTTCAATGGCACACTATTATTGTATTAGATAAATTCAACTATTTTTTTTTATTTTATAAATCATGTGAATCTTTTGTGTAAAATAAAAAGAATTAGTTAAATATTATTAACTAACACATGATGAAGCGAAATAATGTATGAACCTAAAAGTTTTTCATGTAAAACATTTATCAATTCACTTAGAGGAAATTTTTTGACCAATTTGAATACATGTGTGGTTCTCTTTTTATATAGAATGAAGACTAAATTTATTTAAGAGAAAATAGGATAAATGCGATAAAGCAAGTTGATACATTCTTTTAATAACTAACTATTTTTTAAGTGGATTTCAAAGAAGATCTCTAACTGTTATATTAAAAGAAATAGTTAACAATAAACTATAATTGTATTATATAAAAGGAAAATTTTAACATCGTATTTGTAAAGTAGACAACAAATTGAATTCAACTAATTTGTCTTTTTTATAAATTGTGTGGGTTCTTTAGTGTAAAGTAAAATAAATTAATTAAATATTATTAACTAATGCATGATAAATTCATATACTCAGACTTGCATTGTTTAAAGTGAAAAAAGTGATAACATAGAGGGAAAGAGAAAGAAGAAAAAAACACATAAGGTTATTAAGCTAATCCATTATTTTTTTTCATTTTTTCTCTCTGTTTCAATACTTTATCACTTTTTTTATTTTAGACAATTCAAATTCAATATAATGTATACATCTAAGAAATTTTCTTATAAAACATTTAACAATTGATTTAGAGACAAAGTTTTGAATAATTAATGTTATTTTTGTTATTTTTAATAAATAAGCTCTTTAATAATATTAATATTATAATTTATAATAGTTAAACTAAAAATATTAATTATTTAATTTAAAAATAAATATGAAAAAACTTTTAATTTTACATTATAAACATATTTTGAGAATATAAAAATATAAAAATAAAAATTAATTCTAAAAAATAAAAGTAACTGTACTGGCGATGTGTAATTAGTTGGCTAGAAACCCGCAAAACAAGATTCAGAGGGAGAGAGATCTCGGGCCGAGTGGGTTGATCATGGGCCCACAACACTAGAGAGCGAAAAAATAAAAAGACCTTTGAACTCGACCACATCTCCATAACGCCAAAACCTCACCTCGCACAAAATTCATCTTTGCTTCGAAACCCCACTCTGGTTAATAGCTTGCTCTATTCCCCTCTATCATTGATCCTGAAAACCCTACCCTCCAATCTGAGGCCATGGCGAAGTTTTCGTCCCTAGCTTCGAATCAGATTCGGTTCCTGCTTCAGAGCTTGAACGAAGTCAACTTCGACTCCATTTTCCAGGAACTTTGTCAGGTACCCTTTTCATCTGCAGGACTCGATTGCATTTTCGCTAATTGTTTTGTCTTCTTTTCTTATGATTGTCTGTGACTTTCTTTGGTTGGGTTGTTATCTGATGTTGAGCTGTAATCTGGGTCTCCATGGCGTAGGAGTGTTAAAGTTTGTTTCTGTTGTTGTGGGGTTTCAGAAAATATGGTCCTACCGTTAAACTCAGAAAAACTTAGACCCCACGCCGGATGAGTGTGATATAACACGCAATTAATCGTGAAACAAAAGTGATATATATATTTTTTGTTTGGAAAATGTTTAAACTTTTTTTTTTTTTGGTGATACGTTTAGTGTGTGACAACAAGCTAATGAGTAGGTGGGTTGTTTGGTTTAATGTTGATCTTGCTTTGCACATTAGTTGCAGAATTGTTTCTGTGGCAATTGGATCACATATGCATGACATTCCTATTTCCGTTTTCTCTGCCTCTCCCATTCACCGAATACCCATAGTTGGCATAAGTAACTGTTCTAGTCAAACATTCAAAAATGTTTATTTTAGTCGGTCTGAGTTCTAGCATGCCTTAAGGTTCTTATTTAGACATATCATTCACCTGAAAGAGTTATTCACTTGATTTTAGCCACATGAGGTGGACTTGTGAAACCTTTTCATAATGTTACTGATGAAATAACTATTGGTTTATGGCTTAAAAGTCAATTCTGCTTGCTCATGGGAATATTGAAGAATGCTATAACAGATAGCCAATAGATTTTTGTGTGACTTTGTTGAATGGTTGACAACACTGGAGAGGTAAAAAAGGATGATCTGGAGGTTTTACTCTTTGAATTCTGTCCCTCTTTATCAGAGGGCAGTTTAAGGTTTCTGCTTTACTCCTTGTACCATGATGAATGGCATCTTACATGATGTTCTTTGCCATCTTATTTATTTTACTTTTAAGCACGATTCATGCACTGTGCATTCTTTTAATCTCCTGTTTGGTTCAATTCTATTCCATGCCTGTCGCTTCCCCTTTAAAATAATTCCCATCCTTGGAATAAAAGGGAAAAAATACATCGTGGACAGACATGAGTAGATTTACTTTAGTTTAATTTTCTTATCATATCTTTAAGTTTTTAATTTTTCATTACTATTTTTATTTAACCATCTGACTGAATCAGTTATTTGTAACTCTGTTTCTTACTGTCAGTTCGCTGAATATGGAACCGATGGAAGCATTTTGGTCCTACAAACATGCTTGGATCACCTGAATCTTGTCAGAAGTGATCTGAAGGACATGCAGCCGGTGCCTATTCTTGGGGCAGTCATCAAGTACCTCTTGGAAAAACCAAACTTCATTACAGTCTTTTCTGAGTCACTAAAGACTGTAGAAATCAGCGAAAGCTTTCTAGAAGATTTTTCTAATGGATTGCAATTGTCTTTATTGGAAAAGATAGCCATCGGTCTTGCTTTATCTGAGTCTGAAAATCTTGACACTAGACTTTGTGGTAAGTATGAAGTTAGTTGCTAATGTGGTTTTGTGCTTAACATTTTTGCTATGTACATGTTACTTGTTAAATTGCAGAATTGTTTTAGTAATCTTAGTTTCATGACCGTTTTCTTATTTTTCATTTTTTTGTTATCTAATATGCAACCTGACATCTTCTCGTTGTTTAGGCAAGAACTTTTGCGTGGCTCGAATTGAGGAATTGTGTGCCAATCCCAGTTCTTTGAGTTGCTCTGAGCAAATTCAAAATATTATCTTGTTCCTCAATCGGTCTGAGGGCCTTTCCAAGCATGTGGATTCCTTTATGCAGATGCTATCATTGGTGCAGTTAAAAGAAACACTGCCTGTTGTGTTAACTCCATTGTTACCTGATGAGATGCACGAGACCAATTTCTTGAGGTGGTAACTTATTTTGTTATGTTGTATTGTTCAGTTAATTGATGCTGCTGCTACTTTTGTTAGTGATGTATATAAAACATTTCTGCAGTCTGCTTAGTAGCTTCCCTAATGTTTTACAGGAATATGGAGTTGTTCCATAAGGGCGGAGAGAATGACTTCGATGCTATTTTAGCAGATATACAGAGGGAAATGAACATGGGAGATATTGTGAAGGAACTGGGATATGGGTGCACTGTTAATGTCTCACAGTGCAGGGAAATTTTCTCACTTTTCTTACCTTTAACTGAGGATACCCTTGCTAAGTTACTTGGTTCTATCGCTTGTACCCATGCTGGGTTGGAGGACAATCAAAGCACATTCTTAAATTTTAGCATGGCCCTTGGTTACAGCACTTTGTCTGAGTTGCCACCACTGAGCTCTTGGAATATTGATGTATTGATAGATACAATTAAGCATCTGGTGAATAAATATCTTTCATCTCTGTATCTTTTGTTGCAACATGGGTGTGTGAATTTATGAAGTCAACTGTTCTTCTGTTTCTGTGCTTTTTGCTTACAGGCCCCTGGAATTAATTGGATGGGTGTTGTTGAGAATCTTGATCATGAAGGATTTTTTGTTCCTAGTGAAGAAGCTTTCTCATTTCTCATGTCTGTATATAAACATTCCTGTAAGGTATATTAACTGAATGAGGACATATGCTTGCAATTCAATTTTTCCCATGGAAGTCAATTTTAACATCCAAAAGAAATCTAACTGTTTGAATTTGGGCTTTTTAGGAGCCATTTCCTCTCCATGCCATCTGTGGGTCTGTATGGAAGAATACTGAGGGCCAGCTATCTTTCCTTAAATACGCTGTATCAGCGCCACCTGAAATATTTACCTTTGCCCACTCTGTCAGGCAGCTGGTATAATGCTCTGTTCACCTGGTTGCTATTTCTTGTTTCTATCACCTCCAATTACTTTCAATAACAGATTTTTGTGCAGGCATATATTGACGCAATTAATGGGCACAGGCTTCAACGTGGACATGCAAATCATGCCTGGTTGTGTCTTGACCTGTTGGATGTATTCTGCCAGCTAGCTGAAAGGGGTCATGCTAGTTCTGTTCGATCAATTCTTGATTATCCCCTTAAACACTGTCCTGAAATCTTGCTACTTGGGATGGCACATATTAATGTACAAACTGGTTTTAGACTTTCAGTTTTGTATAATATCCATTTTTATGTCTCTTCTTAAAGTTATGTTTGCTTTCCTTGTTGCAGACTGCGTACAACCTCCTCCAGCATGAAGTATCTCTGATTGTTTTTCCCATGATATTAAAAAGTGCTGTAGGCAGTGGTATGATTCTACACCTTTGGCATGTTAATCCCAATCTGGTCTTGCGGGGGATCATAGATTGTCAAACCAATGATGTAGACAGCATTACTAAAATTTTGGACATCTGCCAAGAGCTAAAGGTAGGTCTAATGTATAGTGTGGATGTTTCATATTGTTTTGGATTTTTTACCTGAGTGGCAGAATAGATTGTCATGTGATTTTTTCTTGGTTTTCAGTCTAACGATTTCCTGAAAAGCCAAATTTCGTTTTCTTGAGAATTTTTAAATTAATTGATTTCTTGTTTACTTTTGTAATTTGCCTGCTAACTTGTGATTTTGAATGCTTATCTATGGCTTTGTCATTTTTATTCTTATTTATTATTTATTTTGCAGATTCTATCATCAATGTTGGAGATTATCCCTTATTTTTCCAGTATAAGGTTGGCAGCCCTGGCTTCGAGAAAAGAATTTCTTGATCTTGAGAAGTGGTTAATTAACAATCTAACTACGTACAAGGATGTCTTTTTTGAGGTAATATTGCCCCCTCATACTGTCAATCCCACATTTTGGTTTTATTAAGATTGCTAGTACTGTTTTCTTTTGTTTACGTGCATTTTAATTTGTTATTGTCTGAAGTTAATTTCACAGAAGGAAAGGGCTGATATATTTAGGTTTATTTGACAGGAATGCCTCAAGTTCTTAAAGGATATCCATTTTGGTGGATCACAGAACCTGTCTAGCAAATCTTTTCATCAGTCCACTGCTGTTCTGACTCTCTATGTGGAGACAACAGCTACCTTCTTGAAGGTTCTATTATAATCATGTGGTTTTTCTGGTGTCCTGGTGTTATTAACTCTTTAGCATTCTTGTTTCATCCAAAAAAAACTTTTGACACTCATGGAATTGCCTATGTCCAAGTACAGGTTCTGAAAAGTCATACTGGCTTGGTTTCCTCTAGCCAACTTTCTGAGGAACTGGAAAAGCTGCATGCATCTATTATGGACTCGAATCCAAGGTTGCAAAATAGTGGGGCTGTTGATTCATCAACTTCTGATGGATATGCAGATGACATTGAGGCAGAAGCAAACTCCTATTTCCATCAAATGTTTTCTAGTCAGTTGACTATTGATGCAATGGTGCAGATGCTTGCTCGATTCAAAGAATCTTCTGTGAAAAGGTGATGCCTGTTAATAATAATGACATTTAATTAATTTGACACTAGAATTATTGCAATTTTTTGGCTTTCATTGATTCCGAAATTAGCAGGGATTTCCCCTAGTTATGGAGGCATACTTTTTGTGGAGTTTTGCTTGCCATCCTTTTTACTGTGCGTAAAATCTCTAACCTTTAAGTTATACAAGGAAAAAGAAACTTCCAGATTTCAAATTTTACTTAGTCCCTTGCTTTTAAGTTGTTTTTTTACTTAGTCCCTTGCTTTAAAGTTGTTTCCTTTGAGTTGCATTTGTTGCATGCCCCAATGGTGGAACTATGTACAACTTTTTATTTTTTATTTTTAAAAATTTGTCTTCAACCAGATGTGGTAGATGTTACTTGGGTCCTTTTTGATCTTTGCGATGCCATTTGCCTTACGTTTAAATATTATCTGGCCACTTATATTTTAATTAAATCACCTCTTTACGAATGATGTTAAAAAAATTGAAATAAGTTTGCAATATGTTTAAATACAACTCTAACTGATATCTTTTTCAAGGATTTAAAGCACGTCATGAAATGCTTTTAAGTAAAGTTAATTTGTGTGTGGAACTCCAATCTGCAAATTACTTTCACTGAATGCCTTAGAATAATCATCTGATCGTGGGATGCCATTTAAGTTGGAATATTACTTGGTCTAGTGTTAATCACTCATGGCCTGGTGATTTTTGTGTGAATTAACAGGGAGCAATCAATATTTGAGTGCATGATAGCAAATTTGTTCGAGGAGTATAGGTTTTTCCCTAAGTATCCTGAAAGGCAACTCAGAATTGCTGCAGTTCTCTTTGGTGAGTATTGCTTCTGACATTGTGGTTGATGAAATTGACTCAACTCTGTTCACTAGTTGTTGAAGGTCACTGTTATTGTGAGATTTTTGTTAGTATGCTACTAGATAACTTTAAAATTCATCTGTAATTTGTATTTTATTGAAAAATATCTTGATAGATATTGAATTTTGCTTGGGTGACCATTCATTATTGCCATTGACTGTGCCATTATTCTAAAGTTGTTTTTAGTGTAATCATTAACCACTCTTGTTGTGTTGTTATTAATAGCATATCTTGAATTGAGCTCAAATTATATATGGATATATATTATTAAAAAGACGAGCAATACAACTAGGGGGCAGGGTAAATGGATAAGGTGAAATTGGTAGCTTATACTCTATTTAACCCAAATTCTTTTGGTGGTGATAATGGATGTATTTCCTTTAATATGATTGTAATTCTTTCTGGTAATAATGCTTGTCTTAAAATAGTATTTAATTCATAGTAATGAAGAGCATAATTTTATTATGCTGATTCTGTTTTTTATGGTAGATTTATCTGACGTTTCAAAAGCTTGCATTTGACTAAACTTATTTGGAGACTTTCTGGAACTATGTGCTTTTTATTTGATGTTGGTTTTCTATCACTTCATTGAATAGCTTTTTGAACATTTTCAGGCTCTGTGATCAAGCATCAACTTGTAACTCATCTCTCACTTGGGATTGCTCTTCGCTGTGTTCTTGATGCATTGCGTAAGCCTGCAGATTCAAAGGTTTGTATTAGGTTAAGACTTTAAGAGTGAATTTTGAAGGCTTCTGTTTTATGCAAGATTTGACAGTCTTCATATGCAGATGTTTCTTTTTGGAAGTCTGGCATTGGAACAGTTTGTGGATCGTCTGATTGAGTGGCCTCAGTACTGCAATCATATTCTGCAAATTTCTCATTTGCGTAGTACACATGCCGAAATAGTTGCTTTCATTGAGCAGGCTCTTGCCAGAATTTCATCAGGTCATGCAGATATAGATGGGATCAACCATCCTTCTGCTATTAATAATAATAATTCCGCTCAGGCTACCTCAGGGCACATGGAGGTAAATGTTCTTTAATGTAAATAGCTTACTTATAGAACTGTATTAGAAGGACAATATATTTTATGTAAATGTTCTTTCATAATAAAGAGGCTCTATGCTTCTCTTCCTTTGAACTACTTTCCCATTTATTTATGCCATTTGAGTTGACTTATTTCTATGCCCTGTGTCCTTGTAGCAGTTCAGTGGCTCTAGTGTATTACAACCTGGACAGCAACTTGCTTCACAGCAGCTTCAGCAAAGACGTGAATTTCCCTTAGATGATCGTCATAAAGCCTCTGCTGTTTCATCGAATGATGTAAAACCTCTCTTATCTTCTGTAGGGCAATCTTCAATTGTTACACCTAGTGATACTTCTAGTACTAATAAGGTACTATTCTTTTTATCTTATTTTTGTATCTCTTTAACTGCATGTGTGAGTAGTGTTTGCCTTTAGTATCATTTATTCTTACTCCGAGTTTGTTTTATTGCTATAATTGCAGATACATAACGCAGTCAGTGCTCCATCAATGTTATCATCGTCTCCTGGTTTTGTTCGACCTTCCCGTGGAGCTACATCTACCAGTATATTTCTATTTCTTGTGAATGACATCTGTTTTATAGTGCTAATATTTGGTTATTCTCAGCATTTATGATGTGTCTCTGATTTATCCATCTGTTGTAGGGTTTGGCTCTGCTTTGAACATTGAAACTCTGGTTGCAGCTGCCGAGAAAAGAGAAACTCCCATTGAGGTGCACTATTCTGTTGTTTATGCTTTTCAAAGAAAACTGTTGACTATGGCTGCTCTTTTTTAATTTTGTATATAAATATTCTCATCCCTTTTACATACTTGATAATTCCACATTCTTACCTGGTTAGAAAAATTGTTATTTGTTTCATGTTTTCTTTCTGCTTCCCTACTTTGCTTTAATTTTTTTTAGTAAATATAGGTCTGGCATTTTCTTTTGTTTGCCTTTGTTTAGTCCTTTCTATATTCTGTCAACAGGCTCCAGGATCAGAGGTTCAGGACAAGATATCATTCATAATCAATAATATTTCTGCTGCTAACATTGAAGCTAAAGCAAAAGAATTTACTGAAATTTTGAAAGAGCAGTACTATCCCTGGTTTGCCCAGTATATGGTTATGAAAAGGTCAGCATAATTCATTAATCATCACTATGCAATTGGCTAACCCTTTTGTTTTTATGTGGATTTATTATGCATGGATATGGAGTGCAGATGTCAACAATATTCTTGATTTTAATAGTGATAAAATACAGCCTGGGAATATAAACTAGATTATAGTATTAACTGGTAGAAAATAGGTTTGATGGAGCATATTTTTAACAATGAGATAATACAATATTTGAAGTTACCCCTTTTCCTCCCTTTTTATGTCCTATTGGATTTTTTTTTTTTTGGGGGGGGGGGTTGCTGCCTGTGTGTTTGTGTGCCTTGTACGGATATCATGTTCTGCTTATCATATTTGTATTTGGAATTACACTTACATCATGTTCCACAAAATATCTTGACAGAGCAAGCATTGAGCCAAATTTCCATGACTTGTACCTGAAATTCTTGGACAAAGTTAATTCGAAGGCCTTGAATAGAGAAATTGTCCAAGCAACTTATGAAAACTGCAAGGTTTAAGCTTTGTTACTGTTTCCTTTTTGATTGAAAGTAAAGATGTGCTTGAAAATTACAGTAATACTTGGTGTTTATGTACTCTTCAGGTTCTTTTAGGATCAGAGCTTATAAAGTCAAGCTCAGAAGAGCGCTCTTTGCTTAAAAATCTAGGGAGCTGGCTAGGGAAACTAACAATTGGAAGAAATCAAGTTTTGAGGGCTCGCGAAATAGACCCTAAATCTTTAATTATAGAGGTAATATCTGGATTAAGTAATAACACATTATGGCATTTCAATAGACCATTTTCTTTTTCATTTTTGGAATATTTTGAGGTGGAAATCATCTACTATCTTTTGTTAATATTAATACTATTATTTGGTGAATTGTTTTCTAATTTTGTAGGCATATGAGAAGGGACTGATGATTGCTGTAATTCCATTTACTTCCAAGGTATAATTTTTGATATTATTATTGATTAAACAACTCTATGATGATACTTAGATTCATTCTCTTGCTGATTTATGGTCAATTGCATTTTGTAGATCTTGGAGCCATGCCAAAGCAGTCTTGCGTATCAACCTCCTAATCCTTGGACCATGGGGATTCTGGGATTGCTTGCTGAGATATATTCAATGCCAAACTTGAAAATGAACCTCAAGTTTGATATAGAGGTAGATATGGTGTTCCTTTATGGCCATAGACTACTGTTGGTAGCATAACTTTGTCTCTCTTTCAGCTGCATACTCAAATCATTGTGTTATCCAGGTTTTGTTAAAAAATCTTAGTGTAGATATGAAGGATATCACACCAACTTCTCTCTTGAAGGATCGAAAAAGAGAGGTTGAAGGAAATCCTGATTTCTCTAATAAAGATGTAGGGGCATCACAAACACAAATCATGGCTGATATTAAATCAGGCCTTGTACCTGCAGTAAATCAAGTGGAACTGCCACTTGAAGTAACCAATCCGTCTAATACTGGGGGGCATACCCATTTGCTGTCCCAGGTCTGTTCTTTTGATATCTTTTGGATTTTGACAGTTCAATAGTATTTTGATTATTTATTTTGTGTAATTTTATTAATTTATTTTCGATGAATTAGTATGCTGCTCCTCATCATCTTTCTACGGGGGCACTGATGGAAGAAGAGAAGGTAGCAGCATTGGGCTTGTCTGATCAACTTCCTGTTGCTCAAGGCCTGTCTTCATCCTCAATGCCTTTCTCTATAAGCCAGGTTTGGAACTACTGAACTTGGTTTCCCTTCTATCTTGGAACGTGTATAACTTAACAATGTACTATTTTTAAGCACAACTGCTTCTTTTTTTTAAATTATAGGTTCCAACACCAATTCCTAATATTGGGACTCATGTTGTTATCAATCAGAAGCTCAATGGTCTGGGTTTGCAAATGCATTTTCAGAGGTTTGGCACTGTTGCTATATTTTTTGCTTCTTGTGTGAATCTCAGAATATCTAACTTTGTGTATATACATATTATAGAGTTGTTCCAATCGCAATGGATAGAGCTATCAAAGAAATAGTGTCTGGTATTGTGCAGCGAAGTGTTTCCATAGCAACACAAACAACAAAGGAGCTTGTTTTAAAGGTTGGCATCTCAATGGAGTCATAATGCTGACTTCTTGGTTTTTAAATTCCATCTGTATCATCTGTATTGTTTATCATCTTGAGCATTATGTATTCTTTATGTATGGTTCTTGAGGTTGCCATTTCTCAGTTTGACTTGGATGTTATAATCAATAATTTCTTAAAATTATTTTTAGATCATAGTAGGTTCATATCCAACTTAGTGGGAAAAGGCTTTGTTTGTTGTTGTCGCATAGTAGGTTTATATTGCTAGGGAAGGAAAATGTTATTTAGAAGCTAATGAGTATCTTATTCATATTTACTCTTGTACTGCATAGTGATAGAAAAAAGCTATTTCGGCCTTTTAACTCAATGTCCCTATCACAAACTTTGTACTGACTTTTGTTTGATCTGTTTTCATTGTCATTAAATTCATTCATTGGTAGGATTATGCCATGGAATCGGATGAGACACGTATACTAAATGCTGCTCACCTGATGGTTGCTAGTTTGGCTGGGAGTTTAGCTCATGTTACATGCAAGGTAAAGCTCTGAAATACGACTATTTTTCCTGTTTTTCAACATTGAACATAAGCAATTTCTTTAAGATTCTATGCTGTGTAAATTCTATATTCTGGATTCTTTCAGGAACCTTTACGCGCATCGATATCAAGTCAACTGAGGACTTCACTTCAGGGTTTAAATATTGCAAATGAAATTTTGGAACAAGCGGTACAACTTGTCACCAATGATAATCTTGATCTTGGTTGTGCAGTCATTGAACAGGCTGCTACTGATAAGGTTAGTTATATTAGTTGTATATTATTATTTGTGTGTGTTGTGGGCCAAATGCCAATGACATCATTGTTGTTTTTGTGTTGCTTATGAGCACATTGAACTATCCATGTGGCTGAGAGCCCTCACAGTCCAGGCACAACGACGCAATTATCAGGGGCGCACTCTACCACTGAGCTAATAGCCTGTCGTGATTCTATAAATATAAAATGCTATCTGAAAAGACAGCAGTTTTGTGATAATTTAGACAATGTTTCACTAACCTAACTATATAATAATGGCTAGCTTTTGAGGGAGGGTTCTCCAGTTGCTTGAGTTGTTCTGGGTTCTTTTTTTATTTAGATAATGAAAATAGAATTTTGTTGATAACAAGAGAGCTATACAAAAGGGTAAAAAAAACACAGGATGAGATTCCTGTCAAACGAAAGGAAAAAAGAAAGGAAAACCACCCTGACTCTATACCCAAAAGAGCCATCCATTTCCTTTGAAGATCCACAAGGGACACTCCCCTAAGAAAATCACTTGTTGAAACCCACGGAGGACATAAAAATAATTCTCAAGGGCCTCATAAGGCTTATCACATGATGCTTATGTGTTGTTTTTAGAAGTTAAGTGACATACTAATCTTGCATTGTGAAGTGGCTTGCTTGTTAATGCAGAGGCTTGGGTTTTAAGGTTAATTTTCTTTTGTTTCTTCTCTGTAAATATCAATTTAGTCTGCTATTTTGATTTAGTTTTCTATCTGGTGCAAATGTTGTATGATGTTAGGGATTACTGCTTGTATATTTGATGAAATCCTTTAACCTGGATCATGAATGTTAAACTACCTTAAAATTACTGATTCCTACCTGAAAGATATATGATGTATTTACTTTCAATTGAGTGCTGTATGATGCTTATATCATATATATATATATATATTCTTTGCTATAAAAGAAGAAATTTATTGAAGAAAGAGATTAAATACTTGTGAATTCAAGAAGGAGGACAAGCTGTCCTCTACAAATGGAAACTAACAAACAAAAGAAAGAAAAATAAACAAGACTCTAGTTCAACCAAGCCTTCGGATCCCTTTGGAGATCTATAAGGGATACCCCTCTAAACAAATCATGAACCCAAAGCAAAGACAAGAATATGATTCTTTCCCAAAGAAGATGAGGTGGAAGGTGTTTATTGTTGAAGACTCTTCACTCTACCATTTCGCTTCAACCAAATACCCCAGAATTGCAAGTACTGCACATTGCCGAAGTGTTTTATGCTCCTTATACCTCCCAAAGCTCTCAAACTTGATAGCTGGAAGGTGTTTATTGTTGAAGACTCTTCACTCGACCATTTCGCTTCAACCAAATACACCAGAATTGCAAGTACTGCACGTTGCCAAAGTGTTTTATGCTCCTTATACCTCCCAAAGCTCTCAAACTTGATAGCAAGACAGGTGCCAAGATCAGCTGGGCAGACCCAATTCTCTTCAAAGTAGCCAAAAAGTCTATTCCATATATACCTAGCCACTTCACAATGCAAGAAGAGATTGCTATTCGTCTTAGAACTTCTAAGACACCTCACACACATTCAATGTAGGGGTTAAACAATGCAAAGAATGTTAAACTATGCATATATCATATTTAATTTGTTACCAATAAGCAAATTGATCATTTTCATTTGATATAGGAGTTTTAGCCTATTGCTAGTTACATTCTTTGTCTGCAGTAAATTGGTCCTGCATTAAATATTCATCTTCAAAGTTAAAAAGAGAATTGAAAAAATCTAAGGGATTTAAATCGGTAGTGGCCTATTTTTAATTTTTACTACTTATTTGGACTGTTGGTATGTAGAATAACTTAGCCCAATGCAGAAAAGAAACAAAATGTGCCTAGCGGTGGCCATAGATCTAGCTAGTGGCATATTTTAATTTGTGCGAATTTTAACTTTGTCTTTGGTGAACCTTGGGAGCAAGCTTTGCTAGCTGAATTCTCAAGTTTGTAAAAGGGGTGATACCTATGGGTTCAATCTCCCTTCTCCTTTGGAATTTATATTGATGACCTTAGGGTAAAAGAATAGCTCATTTTACCTTAAAATTTCAATTGGTTGCAACTTGATGTTTACCGGTTGGCGGGATTTTCTGGTGTGTGCTACTTTTCAGGCAATAAACACCATTGATACAGAGATAGGCCAACAGCTTTCTTTGAGAAGGAAGCATCGAGAGGGTATGGGTCCTACATTTTTTGATGCAAATTTGTATACACAAGGTTCTATGGGTGGTGTGCCAGAGCCCCTTCGTCCAAAACCTGGTCAATTGTCCCTATCACAACAGCGTGTCTACGAGGTATTTAACTTGGTTGTGGACTGATGATATTAGTCACTGAAGAATTTTACCCAATTTCCTTTCTATTTTAATTATATCAGGACTTTGTTCGGCTTCCATGGCAAAACCAATCTAGCCAGAGCTCTCCTTCTATGCCTGCTGGTGCTGGTGTTCAATCTGGAAGCTCTGGTCTTACTGGAACATATGGTCCTGCATCAGGACAGATTAACCAAGGTTACTCGGTTGGCCCTGGAAGCACAGGATATGAAGCAGTCTCTCGATTGTCAGATGATGTAGCAGAATCTAATCTGGCTCCACACTTCAGGTTCGTATTTGTTATTCATTTTGTTGATCTCTGTCATTCTATTATTCTAAATTGCTGTTTGTATGATAATTCTGTTTCGTGTTTCAGTGTTACTTCTCACCTTAGAGCAGCTGACAGTGTTCCCCAGCAAAGCATGGAGAATGAGTCTGTTAGTGCCTCATTTCCTTCAACAGCATCCACTCCTGAGTTGCTTGCAGTGGATTCTTCTGATGCTGTGAAGGTGAGAAATTTATAAAAGCATCTTTTCTTAATACACTTTCTGATGTGTGATACTTTGGCATCTAAATGTGCTTTTGATCTGTTACAAGGAATCTGGAACGTCTTCACAGCCACTGGTGTCATCAGTTGTTGAGCGTCTCGGAAGTAGTGTCTCTGAGCCTTCTCTCACTACAAGGGACGCCCTAGATAAATACCAAATTGTTGCACAAAAGGTTGTAATTGACCTTTGTTTATTTACTTCTAATCACTGCATATCTCATTCTGACATGTTAATGTAATCATATATTTCATAAGTAGTATGCATATACCTAACTAGTGAATCTTTTGCATTTTAATCACTGGGCTTCTAGCTCTGGCGGGTGGGTATTTGGATAGACGGCATAGGTTCAAGTTATAGTATGATTGTTGGTGTGCAAAAGAAAAAAAAATGCACGATACTATTCTCTGCTTGTGCTCTTAAAGTAATTGGTGATTTCTGGTAGCCTGAATTCCCAGAAAAGGTGATGCTGGTAGGTTCAATTAATCTTCTGTTGGCTGCTAGCTCCTTAAGGCCTGTCCAAATCTACTTATCCTATTTGAGCAAAATCAAAACGAAAATAAAAGATGACTTTAAAAGCAAATCTCAATCGTTGATATTAGTAAGTTAGGCAAACCAATAGGTCTGCAGTCCTTTATATAGTCATATAAGCTGTAGAAGTTCAAAGCAACTAATACACTAAGCACATAAATGGCTATCTAGGATAGGGATAGAGTGCTAAAATAAGTTAACTGACTATACCTAAATCGGATATGAAAGGCCTAGTTAAGTTAATGGACTATACCTAATTCGGATATGAAAGGCCTAGTTAAGTTGCAACATCCGACAACTATTAAGAAGTGTCTGAATCACCTGTTTTCAATAATTAAAGCAATGTTAAATGTCTGCAATTTGGTTTTTTTGTTTTTTTTTTTTGTGCTTCATTCTGGGATATTGCTTAGGTTGAAGATGGAATTAGCTATGCAAATGATTATTGTTCTACAAATACATGTGTTAGTCAAACTCATGGGAATAGCATTTTGTTTTTCCATTCTACTCTAGCTTTCTCTTTATTTTGACTATAGGGCAAGCTAAGCTATGCATTGTTTATCAATTTCTATTCTCTATTAGTATCATCATTCAAATGATGTTTTGGATGTTTACTGATGCCTTGCATGTAATTTTATCAGTTGGAAACCTTGATTAGCAATGACTCTGGGGAAGCAGAAATACAGGTATATTTTCCTGGCTCATTTGATTTACTTTCTAGATTATATTGACTTTGCTATTATGCTAATTATGAGTTGATATTGATTCCTATTGATTGGATTTTTCCTATCCTAACTATAAACCGTTTCTTGAATATTTCTTTTCCTACAACTTAGCTTTGGGTTTTCCACTTTTGTTTAGGGAGTCATTTGTGAAGTTCCTGAAATCATACTCAGATGTGTTAGTCGTGATGAGGCAGCCTTAGCTGTGGCTCAAAAGGTCTGCTCTCTTCAACCAGGAGCATTATTGTTTATGAACTTTATTGAATGTTTAATGCCAGATGTTTCTCCATAATATGATTCCTTTCATTTTTACCTTATCATCTTTAATGTGTAATAACTTTCAGTTGAAGGAAAATGACCAGGCAAGGTTGAAAGGTATTTTGTATTTTTGAAATGAAGATGTTTTTATTTTGACGCAGGTTTTTAAGGGTTTATATGATAATGCATCAAACAACATTCATGTGAGTGCTCATCTTGCAATTCTGACTGCTATTCGTGATGTTTGCAAGCTTGCTGTGAAGGAACTTACTAGTTGGGTATGATTTATTGAATTTAACTTACATGCATCTTATCTACGTATTGGTTTTTTTGTGTTCTTGTTCAGTTAACCATGGTTGCTGTACTTTACTTTTGGAATGGTGTTTTTGAAATATGTTTTGTTTTTTTCATGATGTGTTATTCTGTAATTTTTTTTGCAGGTAATTTATTCAGAGGAAGAAAGGAAATTTAACAAAGATATCACTGTGGGTCTCATTCGCAGTGAATTGCTAAATCTTGCTGAGTACAATGTTCATATGGCAAAATTTATTGATGGGGGCAGGAACAGTATGTCAAAAGAATGTACCTTTTATCTTTGATACAATGTTTATTTCGTGGAACTGACTCATTGGATGATGTGCAGAGTCTGCAATGGAGTTTTCTATGTCTCTTCTTCAAACCTTGGTCATTGAGGAACCGAAAGTTATTTCGGAATTTCACAATCTTGTTGATGCTTTGGCAAAGGTTTGTCTTTGTTTATTTTGTTTCAGTGTTTGGAACTATGGATTGCTCAGTGTTCTCAATTTTTAACTGTTTTGTATTTTGCAGCTTGCTACAAAGTCTGGATCCCCTGAATCATTACAACAACTAGTTGAGATGGTCAAGAATCCTGCAGCCAATGTTGCTTCCTTATCTGCTATTGGTACTGGAAAGGAAGATAAGACCAAGCAATCAAGAGACAAAAAGGTCATAAGAAACAGTTGGTTCAACTTTCATTATTGTTTCATTCGTAGGAAACTTTCTTGTTCCAACTCTCCTGAACCTTTTTTTCTCTGTCTTGTGAAAAATAGAGTCCTGGCCTGCTTGCAGGAAACAGGGAAGAATTTAACACTGTTGAGTTGGTTGAACCAGATCCTGCTGGATTCCGTGAGCAGGTATATTGTCTTGCAAGTCTCTAGTTCGTTTTGTATTCTGTTGCTTGGCTGTATGGCTCAGATGTGGTGCTTGTTTGGATTATGTCAAAATAGTAATATTGAAGATTTTTAAATGACTAAATATTTTTTGTATTGCTCAATCGTAGGTTTACAAATATGGACCATGAATTTATACACCATTCCCTATTCTAATTTTGGAAAAGTTAATAAAATATAATAATTACATATTCACCCTAATAAAGGTTTTCTATAATCACGCTATCAGTGTAAAAGCCCAATTAGGCCCTCTAAAGCTTGTCAACAAATATGTTGATTTTAATTAAAGTGATCTTAGAGAAGGTAATTAATTTAGCCTTTGAAAAAAGCTAAGCTAATTAATTTGGCCTTTGAAATAGCAGAGAAAAAACTGGTATTGGATTTGTCTAAAAGTTGAAATGTTTGAATCACTTTTTAAAAAAGTTTACTGTTTGACCAAATGCACACGCTCATCCAAACTGCCAATAGGTGTAGCAATACCTGGCATTGTTTTGGGATGGAATACCTGACATTTGAGTGGAACTGTTGCTGCATGTGCTAGAGCTTGAACCTATTTTATGAAATAGACTGTCTTATTAATATCGACAACAAGAAGCAAACAAAAAAAGTCTTTTTCCACTAGGTGATGCTAACATGTTTTATCTTGGCTCCGGGATCTTCTTATTAATGTAATGGCTTCGTATTTTTGGAACACTTGCTTCAACTAAATATGGTGGCCCTTCATTTCTTTAAGTTATAATATTATAAAATTTGATGTACAAGCTTTCAAACTTAAACTGACAGACCTATCTAAGTGGACCCCTAAGGGATTAGGTGTTTGTGTTTATCTAGATTCTTAGAGTTCATTATTATTTAGGAGTATTAGTTATCCTTTATCATTATCATCAGGAGTTTATCTTGAAGTTAATCTCTATCTTCAAATTGAAACAAATTAAAGAGAGGGGCTGCCAAATAGTGCACAAGAGTTCTACGTGTGCAAGCCTCCTCATTGCTCCTTCATTTTCTTTTATCTGCTCTGGAGGGGACATCAAATTGTGTTTGAGTGGGACCATATATTACTCTGGAATTTTAGAAATAATATAGATGCTTTAACAAAATTTTCGAATTGTTAACTTGTTATCAAATGTTTTGTAGGTATCCTTGTTGTTTTCAGAATGGTACAGAATTTGTGAACTTCCTGGTGCAAATGATGCAGCTTCTTCCCATTTCATCTTACAATTACATCAGAATGGTCTGCTAAAGGGCGATGATATAACAGACCGCTTTTTCAGGCTCTTGATGGTAGCATCTGTCTTTATATAGCCTACATCCTTCTAATATTAGTCGGGGTTGTAAATTAATGTTTTTTTTTTCTTTGCTTCAGGAACTAGCTGTTGCACATTGCCTATCCACAGAGGTGATTAATTCAGGGCCTCTGCAATCTCCTCAACAAATGCACGCAATGTCCTTTATTGCAATTGATATTTATGCTAAGCTTGTGTATTCAATCCTAAAGGTTGTCAACTGTATCCCTGTTTCTTTTTTTGTTTTATAATTATTATATTGTAGCTTGAAACTATACGATAATTTGACTGTCCTATGAAGCAGGGATCAAGCAAAATCTTTCTTCTTTCCAAGGTTTGTAACAGATAAACATTTCCACCTAATATCTTTTCCTCATTCCATATTCATTCTTAAAAGGTGGTTTATTGATTTTCCATGGTGTGTTGCAGATTCTGGCAGTGACTGTTAGATTCATTCAAAAAGATGCAGAGGAAAAGAAGGCCTCTTTCAATTGTAGGCCATTCTTCAGATTGTTCATTAATTGGCTTATAGACCTTGGATCACTTGAGCCTGTCTCTGATGGTGCAAATCTTCAGGTGTTTGTCATTTTGGTTCACTTCTTTATTTGTTACTATATTATTTTTGCCAAATGCTAAGTTTAAAATAGGAAGGACATATAAAATGAATTATTAAATCAAACTGGACCAATTACATTTCACATAATTTATTTAAAAGATATGCATTGATGGATCTAAAATTTTTTTTTCATAATTGCGATGTTTAACTGATCAAAGGTTTTCATTTTCAAAGAAGCTATTCAAAGTAAAATGGTGTAGGTTTGAAGTAAAGTTGAGTGACAACTCATTTACTTTGTTATATTATGTTGTTAGCAAAGGATTTCAACCAGCCAATGCTTGGTTGGCACAATCTTGGTGACTGAGTTGGTTGTACCCTTCTCTGGTTGTTGCTTGATTAGATGGGCAGATTGTCTGTTTGCAATATTTGGAACCCGGAACCATACATATGAATCATTTTTAAGACAATATACATGTTTGACTAATGTTGTTTTGTATACTACAGATCTTGACCGCCTTTGCCAATGCGTTTCATGCTTTACAGCCCCTCAAAGTCCCTGCATTCAGGTCTGACTAAGAGTTATAGTTATTGGTTGATGATTGAATTTAATTTCTCTAGGAGAGTTTTAGCAATGTTTGTTCTTATGTTTGTTTCTGCTTTATGTTGGTATGCACTTACTGATTTTCTGATGCGTTATACATTTACTGGTTGATTAGATGGTTAATACTTAATCATTTACATTTTAGTGTTGTGTGTGTCAGGATTGCCATGTTAAAATAATGTATCTATGCATTATAATTTATATCCTTGTTTTGAGCTCGTCAGCTTTAGTTTCCCTTTTTGCTCGAGATTTTGGTCATGGTCAATGGCTCACATTTAACTACCAATTATTTTCATTGAATGTGAATTGGAAGTAGTGATTTTATTAGAATGCACATATTTAATCATGTGAAGAAATGGAAATAAGAGGACAGCACATCTCCATCGAAACCTACAGTTCAATTCTCTATTTGTACTGAGGATTGTTTCATTTTTCTAGATTAGGTCTCTAGGAGATGTACTGCTGTTACTTTAAATCTAATATAAATAGAATTAAAATCAGGCTGCTCTCTGGCTTTGTTTCACATAGCAGAATATATATTCTTTTAGGGCTTATAGTAACCATAGCAGTAGTTTGTTCGTTGTGGCTTTGCATGTCTGCTATTTTTTTTAATTTTTTTATTCAAAAAAAAAAAGAATTACGATTTTCTGATTGTCCTGATACTAGCATTTATCTTTCTTTTGGAAAAATGCCTGTTTAAAGTTTTTGTTTTGTTTTGCTAAGGTCTACAGATCACTTATTACCTTGAATTCCTTTCATATTCCTTTTGATTTCTATTAATAAGATATTTTGATCGGATAATTCCATTTTCACTTTTTGTATACGTTTCTCCAGCTTTGCATGGCTTGAGTTGATCAGTCACAGGAGTTTCTTGCCAAAAATGCTGACTGGTAATGGTCAGAAAGGTTGGCCTTATATCCAAAGGTTGCTTGTAGATTTGTTCCAATTCATGGAGCCTTTTTTGAGGCATGCCGAACTTGGAGTGCCGGTTTGTCACTGTTCCTTGTTTCATTGGATTGCTCCAAATATGATTATAATTGCTTCTTACTTGTTTATATGTTCTGTGTTCTGTTTTTCTTGTGTTGATCAGGTCCATTTTCTCTATAAAGGAACACTTAGGGTGCTCCTTGTGCTTCTTCATGACTTTCCAGAGTTTTTATGTGATTATCATTTTACCTTCTGTGATGTTATTCCTCCTAGTTGCATACAAATGCGAAATATTATTCTAAGTGCATTTCCTCGTAGTATGAGGCTGCCAGATCCGTCCACTCCAAATTTAAAGGTCCATAGAATTTAATCTCATCTACTCTTTTTTTCTTTCTGGCCTTGAGCATAAGAAATATTGGATTGACATAGCTGCGTTTTGCAGATTGATTTACTTCAAGAAATAACTCAGTCCCCTCGCATATTTTCTGAGGTTGATGCAGCACTTAAAGCAAAGCAGATGAAGGCTGATGTAGATGAATATTTGAAAGTATTTTGTTCATACCTTGTTTACAATCTTATAATTCTGAGTTAATTGCATTTGTGTGCTTTACTAATACTACTTTCTATAGTCTGTTGATTCATGTTCAATCAAATTTTCTGCAGACAAGGCAGCAGGGTTCTCAATTTTTGTCTGAACTGAAGCAGAAGCTGCTCCTCTCACCTAATGAAGCTTCTTCTGCTGGGACCCATTACAATGTACCTTTGATAAACTCACTTGTGCTGTATGTTGGAATGCAGGTACTGTATTTTTTTGGACCTCCTTGTCTATGTTTGCCTCTTGTCTTCATGAATTAATGAGTGGCTACCTGTTATTGAATTTTTTAGAGTGGTGAATTTCATGAGTGCCCAATATTCATTCTAAGCACATATAAATGCTTGATTGTGTAATGTGAAACACTTACAGATTTGATCTCAAGCATCTTGTTGGCATGTATGGATTTCTTTTCTCTCTTTCAATATTAGATATGTAATCTTCCGACACAGTGGATCTGTAAGGCATAAAAAGAAGAAACTGACTTTTGTAACTATGTCCTGTATGTATACATATGTTGGAGACATTGAAGTGGTGAACTTGTGAAGTTAGGAAGTGCAAGGATTGGGAATTTGAAAATAAGAGTAAATTACATTCATATCCCTTGAGAGATAAAATTATAATATTCCCTGAGAGGTACATAAGCAACAATTTTATTCATTTTTACCAAAGTACTCTCAATGATATTTATTATTTTTTTAATTAAAAAATATATTTTAAAAAATTTTATATTGGTAAAATGCATGTGAAATTGTAGCTTATCTTTTATATCTTGGAGAAGGAATGTAATTTTTCAAAATAGGGTAGGGGAGTGTAATTTATCCTAAAAAATAAAAATAACACGGTGAGCCCAATATAGGTTTCTTCTCTTATAATGTATAGAAAATTCTGAAAGATTGAAAAGCAGTAATAGTTATATTATCTAATGTAAATCAGTTGTGGCATTGGGGAGAACGGTGGTTGTCTCATGCCTTGAGTAAAGTCATATTGTTTCTTATTTTTGGGTTATTAACTTACAGGCAATCCAGCAATTGCAGGGACGAACTCCCCATGCACAATCAGCAGCAGGGGCCTTATCGGTATTTTCTGTTGGTGCTGCTTTGGATATTTTTCAGACATTAATTGTGGACTTGGACACTGAGGGGCGCTACCTATTTCTAAATGCTATTGCCAATCAACTGCGTTACCCTAACACACATACGCACTACTTCTCTTTCATCCTTCTGTACTTGTTTGCAGAATCAAACCAGGTAGGCATAATTTCTGACATGTTTTACATGTTCATCTCATTTGAGATCTATCCTTTTGGCAAAGTGCTCAACTCAGTTGGACCTTTGCTTTGGTAGTGTTGCACATGGTTATAAAGTGTTTGTTATGTGAGAATCTTAATTTCCCAGATACTTGAAAACTTAATAAAAACAATTAAACTTGAAAAAAATCTGCTTCTCTATATTACCTAGAACACATACAACACAATTTTAATATTCTCAATTTGGTTATATCAAACAGCATCTTAAAGAGTTAGGATTCTGTTGGGTACTTTATACCAGTTTAATTTATCTAGTTTTTGAAGTTTGAACGTGGAAAGGAAGTAGATTACATCTATATGCTTTAGGCCATGGCTAAAGTACATTTTTGCTTCCCCTAATGATTTTAAAATTACAAAATTTTGTGTTTTGGGGTTCCATTCGTGTATACATCATTTGTCAAGATTTTCCTGGGTAGCGGATGTATTGTTTTCTAATTATGCTTTTTACTGTTTTCTTTTACTAATTTAACCACAATATCTTAACAGAAATTACTCTCACTTTTTCCGTTGAGTGTATGGAAACCCTACCTCGCATTTGCCCCTTTAAAATTGGAACTTATGAAACTTACTAAAGTGGGTGTTGTGGGGTCTATCCATTTTAAATTTTTATTGGTTCCTTGCACCATTTGTAAATGGGTGCACCTAAGAATTTTGCAAATTGGAGAGTATTGCGTATTTGCTGTGCTTATTTGCTGCATATTTATGTTTTGACATGGCAGGAAATTATTCAAGAACAAATTACAAGAGTCTTGTTAGAACGGCTAATTGTTAATCGACCCCATCCATGGGGACTGCTCATCACTTTCATTGAACTGATCAAGGTAATCAATTATTTTGCTTGTTTCTGTGTTATTTTTCATAGAATCATTCCACTGATGAGGCTTGGAAAATTGAATCTCCACTTGTGTCATTTGCAGAATCCTAGGTATAATTTCTGGAACAGATCCTTCATCAGATGTGCACCAGAAATCGAAAAACTCTTTGAATCAGTTTCAAGATCTTGTGGAGGCCCTAAACCAGTGGATGAGAGTATTGTATCTGGTTGGGTTTCTGACAGTTCTCACTAAGTATTTCCTTCTTGCTTGTGCTTGTAGGCATACTAGTTCATGCTTTGGGGATTTAACATTGTGTATTCCTTGTTTTCTATTGTACGCATGGTATTTGCATAGATTTCAGTTAATTAAATGTTTTATGGCATCTTAATGTCTCATGACACTTTCTTTATTCTTTACACCACTATATCATTGTTGAAAATATTTCAACAAGAAATAGCAAAGATTTGTTAATGAGAAATAAATAACAATAATAAATTGAGAAGTGCATTTTTTATTTTTATTAAAATATTTGATAATTTGCCGTATTAACATTTATTTTTTATTAACATATATATATATATATATCTGCACAATAATTTAACAAGTTTAACAAAATGGGGAAAAAAATATCAAGTTGCATAACATCAGAATCTTTTTAAAACAATTGAGTTTTTATTTTAGTTACATAGATGTTAAAATAGTATTATATCAAGAAAACAATCATTTGCATATCTAAGTAGTATTACATTTAATTATCAGAAGGATTAAATTAATTTTAAAAAATATTATTTGGAGAATGAAATTGAGGGTTTTTATTTTTAAAAAATTAAAATACTAATTTATTCTATTTTTTGTTATATTTTCATTATAAAATTTATTAGCGAATACTGAAGTTATGCATCATTCGGTTTTCAATTTATTATAAAAACGTTATTCATGCCAATAATAATTAGAATGACTCAATATTGCTATTGATACTTTCGGTCTCTTTCATGTTATTGTTCTATCTAAGGTTTCTAAAATAACTAATTCGAATGCTTTTTTCTTTTGACTAAAAAGAAATTAGGAATTAGATAAGTAATTTTAGTACTAAGTGTACTATAACAGAAGTAGTAGTAAGACTAGGGAACCGGATCGTCTGCTGTCCATGCTACGTGTTGTCCATGCTGTTGCTTCAATCTTGGCTGTTCATGTGATTGAAGCATCCAGGTGAGGCCATGTCGCCCTCAACAGTATGTCCGTCTATGCGCGCGAGATTGGAGGAAGAAAGTTGTGGTCTGTCTTCTGCGCGATTGTGCTCCATCCACGACGCATCAATGGATGGAAAAAAGGAATGAAATCTTGGTGAGATTGGAGAAAGAGAACGGATGAATTGGAAGGAAATCTTAGGACGCCAATCGCCTTTGAGAGTTGAAAGAGAGATTCGAGAGAAGTCGCTGCTGCTGCTGTCGCCGTGAGAAGTTGCGCCACTATCACCATCGCAAACCTCCGTCATTACTGCCGTTGCAAACATATGCCGCTGCTGTCGTCGCAAGCTGACATCCATCCACACTGCTTTATCAGACACCAAAGCAGTGAGAAGCATTGGACAAGAGTGACAAGCTGAATTGGAATTTTTACCCAACAAATTGTAATTCTTTCTTTTTTCTTGTTTTGAGATTATAATTTGTAGTTGTTTGATATTGTAATTTTGATTTTTTTTTCATTTTGAAACTGTAATATGGAATTGTAATCTAAAATTATAATTATAATTTGTTCTTATTTTGAAATTATAATTTGTAGTTGTTTGAAATTGTAATTTTGATATTTTTTCATTTTGAAACTGTAATATGGAATTGTAATCTAAAATTATAATTATAATTTGATCTTATTTTGAAATTATAATTTGTAGTTGTTTGAAATTGTAATTTTGATATTTTTTCATTTTGAAACTGTAATATGGAATTGTAATCTAAAATTATAATTTTAATTTGTTCTTATTTTGAAATTGTAATGTGGAATTATAATTTGAAATTGTAATCTAAAATGTATTTAAGTTGAATTTTAATATGATTTTTTTTTTTTGCTTTTTATTGGTTTATTTTTTTTATTTTTCACTTTTTCATTTTATGATGGAATATAAAGATGTTACTTGATCATAAGATGTTAGGTACTTTTTGTGAAAATAAAAGTATTTGTGTTACTTTTCAATCATGTATGTGCATATATCACTTTTATCAGATATCAGTTAATACTTCAACTAATTAATTAATTAAGAAAAGTAATACATGTATTAATGTATTAAGTGGATGATTATGATGCAAATGTCTTTTAGGGAGAAAATTAAAATAAATGTTGCTATATATGTCTTATAGGAAAAATACTATAATAGAGTTTGATTGGAAGCCTAAAATAAGAATAAAATTTGATAGTATGGAGAGTGCATAAAAATTTTGGTCTGACTATGGCAGTAAAGTGAGATTTGGAGTTAGGAAGGACTATATTAACAAGAACAAAAAAGACAAGACAACAATTTCTTCATGTAGATTTGTTTGTTGTAAACAAGGACCAAAAGGAAAAGATAAGAGAGACTACTTAGTAGTTAATCCTCGAGCTGAGACAAGAACTGATTGTAAAGCGAGAATATCTTTATTCCTTGTAAATGAAAAGTTTAGAGTACATGATTTAGTAGAAGAACACAATCATGTACTACATCTCGCTGAGACTACACATTTGTTAGCTTGTCAATGTGAGGTGTCTGGTGTTCAAGGGTATGAAATAGAATTGGCAAATGATTCTGGACTTCAACAAAAATCTACTTTTACACTTATGAGTAAGCATGTTGGGGGACGAAATAATCTTGGATATACCCATTTAGATCAAAAGAACTATCTTCGTACTAGACGACAAAAGAGTTTGATGTACGAAAAAGCTGGTTGTTTATTGGGTTATTTTCAAAACTAAATCTTAGAAAACTCATCGTTCTTTCATGCCTATCAGATGAATTCAGATGAACAAATAATGAACATATTCTGGGCCGATGCAAGAATGTTACTAGATTATGGTTACTTTGGTGATGTTGTCTCTCTTGATACGACATATTACACTAATAGTGCACATAGGCCTCTTGCTTTATTCTCAGGATTTAATCATTATAGAGGAATGGTTCTCTTTGGGGCTGCATTGTTATATGATGAAACAGTAACGTCTTTCAAGTGGTTATTTGAGACATTCTTAGAAGCACATAATAAAAAAAAACCTTAAACAATATTTACTGATCAAGATCAGGCAATGGCTAAAGCCCTGTGTGAGATCTTACTTGACATAACCCATGGATTATGCACATGGCACTTGATGCAAAATGACATTAAACACTTAGACAACTCGATGAAGCATGGATCTCATTTCTTATGAGACTTCAAAACTTATATGTATGATTATGAGGAAGAGACACAGTTTGAAGCGGCCTGGGGTTGATTACTGTCAGAGTATAATGTCCATGAAAATACGTGGATAACTTCGATCTATGCACTGAAAGAAAAATGGACAATGTGTTTTATGAAAAAAGTCTTCACATTAGGTATACGGAATATACAACTTAGTGAGAGCTTGAATGCAGACGTCAAAAGTTGCTTGAATCCATACGTTAATATTTTTCAATTTTTTACACACTTTGAACGAGTAGTGGAAGATAAAAGATACAATGAACTAAAGTGTGAGTTTGAGGCAAGATAAAAGTTGCTAAGATTAAAATGTACAAGATCACCAGTGTTGAAATAGCTTGCAAAAATCTACACACCTACAATCTTTGATATGTTCCAAGAGCAGTTTGATTTGATGTTGGCTTGTTGTGTGAAGCAAGAAAAGGAAAGTAAGGCATTGTTTGAATATATTATTGATATGGTTGATCACGAAGGGGAATGGATAGTTTTATTTCGTCCTGAAGAAAAGTCAAGTTCTTGCAGTTGTAGGAGGTTTGAAACTTTTGGTATATTGTGTTGTCATGCTCTGAAAGTGTTTGACTTCAATAATGTAAAAAAGCTTCCTGATCAGTACATTTTGAAGAGGTGGACAAAGGAGGTCCGAACTGATGTTGTATATGATGTTAGAGGGAAGGAAGTTGAAGAAGACCCAAAATTAGGTTGGACGCTTTGATATAAAGAACTTTGTAAGAACTTCATCAAGTTAGCTGCTGAAGTCTCGGGTTATGAAAAAGAAGTCTCCTTAGTTCGTAAAGCCATGGATGACGTGACCAAAAAAATCATGACAATTCGATTAGGGGAATCATAAGTAGCAAATGATGTGGCTCAACAAACTGACGTGACACAACCAACCACTACGTCACAATCAACTGGTATTAAGAAGCGACTCGGACATAAAAAAAAGAGGTGTCTTAAGAACTGGGTCGAGCTTCAATGTCCAAGGAGAAAATCTTCAAAGTACATGTCATAACCAAACGTCATATGTTCACAATGTGAACAAACAATAATAAGTACATTAAATTTGTTTATCTCTAATGTATTAGAAACAAGTTTAACATATATCCACTTTCGTGTAAGACATTGGACCTTCTAGTCAAGTGCATTGTGAAGATTTATACGGAGATGATAATCAATTCAGTTTTACGAAACTGTTAATGGTAAATTTAATTTTTGTTTATGTTTTATGTATAACAAGCAATTTAAGTACAACAATGGCTTTACTTTGTTTCTATTTTATTTGCATAGGAACAAGGAGCAATTTCTATTGGAAGATTGGAGTTTGATGGTGACAAACTATGAAAATTTATTTCTATTTATGATTTATTTTTACATGCATGTAATTTTGTAAAATTATGGCATCTAAGTATTAACACTTTTTATCAATTGAATAAAAAAAATACTTTTATTGAAAACCAATATTCTAACACAATGTTATCTTGATTACATAATCTTAATTCCCACTTACAATATCTCAAATCTAATCTAAGCATAAAATCGCAATCCCAATCTAGAAACAGCAGCTTATTACAAAACTATAACTTCAAAACACTAGTAAAACAACTCTATATTAGCTTCAAAACACTGGCAAAACAGCTCCAAGTATATAGCACAGCAACTCCAACATAGTCTCCACCTGTTCCATAGGATCTGGGTGACTCACAGCAAAAACCCTCTCCACCTGTTAAAGCAATTATAGCACCATAAATATGTACTAGTTTTTTATCGTCTCAATCTCAGTGAAATTGTTTAGATTTATCATCACACCTCTATGGTGTATGCCTGGATCTTCACTTTCCCATCGTATATCCTCAGGTGAGACCTGTAATCAATTATGTATAACATATAGCCAAGGTTATATGTAATCAGATACAACATATAGCCAAGGTACTCACACTTGACTATAAATGCAATAGCACACATAACAAATATGGCTCCCAAGTCAACAGGAATGAGAAAGCCACAATGTAATTTACTCTCTCATGAATAGCCACAATGTAATAATCAAATTAAACCCAGAACCACCTTTCCATTGCACTTCCAAATTCTTCCAACCCAAAAATAATAATAATAAAGGACCTCTGCATTTGCATTTTTTTAATGAATAGACTTCATATTCATATACATATACATATATCTTCATGCTGAAAAGAAAAGAAACATTTATGAATACTGCTCTACTTCCTCTAACCTTAGAGTCAGTCCCTGCTCTGGTCATGTGACTACCCTCCAAAACCTTGACACCAGGATATTACCCAGTACCCAGCAGAATCTCAACTATAAGTTATATTCTAACAGTAGCACACAAAATTGAAGTTTCTTCTAATGAAAATGTGACAGAGTTCATGCACATAACATATACTGACAACACAAAGCAGCAAAAATTATGTGTTCCATTAATGCAAGTAAATTACAACCTTGATTTTACTAAATATAGTCTCAAAGCAGCGAAAATTATTTGTTCCATTAATGCATTTACCTGCATAAATTTTACCTCATCAAATCAAATCACAAGCCACTTCTTTTTATAAAGGAAAAAAAAAGTACCAAATTTTCTAAAATTGAGGCAACATCATACGTCAATGGAAAAAAATCATGACCAACGAATGATAGGAAACATGCCCTCAAATCATATTGGATGAAATTTCACATCGGAAAATCACAATAAAATGGCTATGGGCTAGCAGCATAAAGAATTCTATATGTAAAATTTTTTACAGTCATTAGGCAAAGAAAACCAAGTGGGAAAAAAAGCCGATAAAGGAATTTAAAACTGAGCAAGGAATCTCAATTCAAACTAAAAATTCAATGACAATCACAATATCTCACACTTCCACTTGTTTACATCAGTATTCCACCCATATCAATTCAGAGCTGGTAATGACAGAAGGGTCATAAACTGTGTTTGCATTTCAAACTCATGGTCACATTTTATCCCCAAAAAAGGGTCATAAATAAGACTGCCAGAAGCAAATTAGATTTGGTCCTAAAATATCTATGAATTAAAAGTACATTTTATCACAAGCCACTTTACATGTCTCTCTGGATGCAATGGACAGAAGTATTTTCCATGGATACATATATAAACATACACCGAACAAGCATTGCTGCACATACAATCAGAAAAGGTTATTTATCTTAGGAGCAAAAACCGACATAAACCCCAAATATGAAAATAATTTGCACTTTCATGTATGAAATCAGAAAAGAAATTCAAGAAATTCAATGCAGCAGCAGTCTCCAGAAAGAGTAGAACAAGATAATCAATCTAAACAAACAATTAATCCACCACCATCTCAAATCGGAGAGGAAGAAGAGTAGAACAAGCTGAAAACAAAATCTAGGATGTTTAACTCTTGGCCAAGCCCATCGGTAAGGTCCAAAAGTTTGAAAACCTGACCGGCAGCGCTTCTCTGGCGATGTGCAGCGGTCTTGCTGTGGTGGTTCTTTTTCGACGACAAGCACTGCAGCGACGATGGCAGCTAGAGTCGAAGAGGAGCATTCCGTTTGCGTTATGGAAGCTTTTGACTCCAACGGGATCCGGCGAAAATCTGACCGGCGGGATTTCTCTGGTGGCATGCAGCGGTCCTGCAATGGTGGTTCTCTTCCAGCAATAAGAACGACAGCGACGACGGTAGCCCATCCATTGACGTGTGGAAGACAGAGACGCGTCGCGTGGAAGATGGCTTCCTTCGTTTTCTTCCTTCAATCTCGCGAGCACACCATTTAATGTCTGAAGGAGTAAAAATATATAAAGTCCACGTGTCCTCATCTAGACCAGCGATCGTGCGGACGGCCAAGATTGAAGCGACAGCACGGACAGCACGTAGCACGGACAACAGACGATTCGGTTCCTAAGAATAGAAGTAAAGGTTCTTCGGTTGAGACTAATTTTCTTAGATGAGGGAAGTTTGACGATGATCTGTTATGAACATATTTCTTCACTTTTAAAAATTTTGTATAATAATTTTATTAAATATATTGATGGGCTTGAGTATAATTTATTGTGATTATATATGTAATCTTAGATTCTCATTTGGGGAATTGAGTATGTTGACAATACAACAAAAGTTGTCCGTTCCAAGGACGTACCATAGGTAGAGCATTCTTACATATTATTCATTTAATAACCTTACGTGCCATTGTCTTTAGAAGTTGTCCTTATAATGTATCAGTGTGTAACCATGCTTCACATATTGGGATCCCTGCAGTTAAAAGAGTAAAGTTGGGTAGAATTACCAAGAAAATCAAGAACAGTGATTTTCGATCATAATATTTTATCAGTGAAAATCCACTTATCCCTTCAGAGGTTTTGTTATAAACTGAAGAGTCAATTTTCTCAACAACTGCCATTCATTAGCATTTTACTTTGAGGGTTTGATAAACTAATATTGCTGTTGTCTCTGCTATTTGGTGGCAGCAAATTGTTTAGCTGAGACAATGTCGCCATTAATGGAAACACTGATTTAAAAAATGGAAAAGTCAAGCCACAAGAAATCTCTGAAGCTCTGTGTGCATCAGATGATTGAAGCTTATGAATTCTTTTCATTGTTGATAGCCTCAAGCCCACCTTCTGCATCTCTGCCTTTTCCTTCACTAAACAAATTTTCTTGTGGGTTTTGGCAGAAACCAGTAGTTGTTTTCTCTCCAGGTTGTTCTGCAACAACAGAAGACAATTTATAAGCTGCATCAGCAACTAAACTAAACATATTTATAATTTACAAACCTGAAATTTCTCCATCTCCTCCATAGCCTTTCTGGTTTGCTGCAATTCCCAACCATTTATAGCAGCTTTCTTCCTTCTCATCCTATCAAAGCATACATAACCCAAATTGCCTTGTCAATGCCTCTATTAATCACACAAACACACACACCAACAGCTTCAAATGGGACAGAGATTTTTCTGCACTTCTCTCACCTGTCAATCTGTCTAGCATGTTTGGCTTTCTTCCATGCTTCTCTTTTAGCTTCCAGCTTCTGCATTTTGATTTCATTCAAGAATGCATCATAAGGTTTTCGCCGGCTTCTTAATTTTCACAGTTCATCGTTATAGTTTCCACAGTTAGTTACTTCATACATGCTGTTCATACAGGCAAGATGGCACTGGCCTTGGTATTCAGGACTCTCTTCTCTAACTGAAGGTAACGTCATGCTATAAAGTTCATGATCTGGAGCCGTAAGAAAAGTTGTGCACATTGATGACATGCTCAATTTGTCATCTGGGCTTCGATTTCTCTGGAAGTTATCAGATTCTGTTGCAGGATTGGAATGTGCATAAGATGAAGAAATAAGCTATCCCAAAGGGAAATGGAGGGAGAGAGACCTATAAGATAACTGGCTGAAAATTGGAAGGTTTGCAAAATTTATTGGCATGTTCCAACCATTCATGAATGTCAGAGAAGTTATTGTCATTACAGGAATTGCCACAGCTCTGAGCATTCAAGGTTAAACAAATCAGTGTAAGTTACTTGTAGCCTTCACATGTATCAATGAAAGACAGGTGGAAACTCGATGAATATCCTCAAGAACCCAGAAAGGGAATCAAGAATCGCAGCAAGGAAAAGAAGCAAATGCAACATTTCAGGGAAATCCAAGAACATGGGGTCAAAGGGGAAACAAATTAGAGTAGAATTAACATAAATTTCCGATAGAAACCAGAAAAAACCAAACCCAAGAAGATGAAAGGATGATTTTCTTGAAGTTGTAGCAATACATACCTCGTTTCTTGGGGCGGAGAATTCAGAGGCAACTTCAGAGTAGTATGTCTCTGATCTGGGAGAGCAGGATTGAGCAGAGACATGGCTGCAAAGGGGTGAGGCAGATTGTGGCAAAGCCGCCATGAGAGCACACATACTCCACTGAGGCTGATCTGAGGTTGTAAAGTTTCTTGGTGAAGAAGAAGAAGAAGGTGAATGCCATTTACATTGGTGGGTGTCAGAATGAGCGAGAGGCTTGTAGTTCATATTGTGAATGTGAACAGAGTGTTTTGGACGTGTTGCTGCTGTTGCCTTTCTTTTTTTCATCTTCTCAGTGCTTTCATTTGAAGACTTGAATTGAATATTGCCTTCTGGGCTTCCATTCCTTTGCATTCGTATAGGAATGAGAATGAGTTTTCTATTCTTCTAACATGTTTTTAATTAAATTCCTATATATGCCCATGGGGAAGTGGGAATACAGAGGCAGTGCTCCCATTTTTGTCATGTGAGAAGTAGACAGAGGTAATAATAGCCGGATTTGTTTCTGTAATTTCATAAAGGGCTTTTTTTAAATATTTTATTTTTAGCTTGTATTTTTTGTTAGAAGTAAAAATTTTAATTTTTAATTTATACTCCAAAGATTAAAAAAAAACTATTTCTGCTACCCAAAAATACTTCTGAAACTTTTTTAAACATATTAAAATTTTAAAATAAATACTTTTAAAAAAATAAACAACTTCTTCCTTTACAAAAGCTTTTCCAAACAGGCTTGCATGAGTGTTTGAGATTGCTTTTGGGGAGGAAAAAATTATAATTTTTTAATTAAAATAAAAAGTAGAGAAAAAATTAGAATAATGTCCACTGATTATTAGAGATGAAATTATAACCCATAATAGAATTATAGATTCATAAATAAAATTTTAGTTCTATAGTGATAAAATTGTCATAAGTAAAATTATTTATACCCACACTTATATTAACTGTCTCTAAAATTATTAGTGACAAAATTATAACTTATGATGATAAAACTATATATGTGAAGTTGAAAGAATATTCTCGTTGTTATGAAATTGTTTACCTATAGGTATAATTTATTTTTAAACACAATTAAATTAATTTTCACTTAAAAAATTATTGATGAAATTTTTATTCTATGGGTAAAAGTTACTTATTATATTTAATGTTTATAATTAATATATAATATATAAACCATTTTAAAACTTTATTTTTTAATTAATTTGATTGGTTCAATTTGAATTCAGTCACACAATAACTAAACTAATTAAATGAGATTTTTCAAACTAATTCAATCAATTCAATTTAAAGATGTCCCTAAATTTTATTTAGAATTGCTCTCATAAGATTTTTTTATTCCTCCTTTTTTTATTTTTAAAATTTAATACTTTAGTTTGATTTTAATTAGACTATTTTCCAATATAGATTTAAAGCTTAAAATACTTTAAAAAATAATTTTTATTTGTATTTTTAATTTTTAAATTAGGACCCAATCAAATTTTTTGTATAGTTTAATTAGTTCTTTAATTTAGCTAATTCACAATAAGTGTATCATTCTGCGTTTATCTAATTTTTGAAAGGTTATTGAATTAACAATATGCTTTGACAATGTTTAGTTCAATTAATTGGATTATTCCATCCTATTCTATTTTTAAAATCTTGACTATTAATGACAAGATTGTAATTTATATGATAACAAAACTTCAGATATGTAAGTAAAAATTTATATTTATAGTGATGGAAGTATTCATCTATTGGTAAAAATTGTTTATACCTACAGTTTAATTTAAGGTCACCAAAGCAAATTAGTGATGGAATGACTCATTTGTAGGAAAAAACTACCTACTCCCACAATTTTATATACTGTCACTACAATTATACGTAGGTGTTCGTCATTTTCCGTGTAGTGATTATGAAGTCAATATATATATATATATTAAGGATCGAGTATAACCTTCCTGGAAGTTTCCTATTCCTGGGCTGCACAGGAAACTGCCTGGAAGTTTCGTTTGATACACATATAAATAGCTAGCCATCCAAGAAGTGCTGATATAAACACAAGGATCAAGGAAACAGACACTATAAGCATACATAAACCAGTGGGGTTTAAGGTTGAAGCAGATCATATATACACATATGAAAAGTACTAGAGTGGTTTTTTCGGTAAGAAGAATTCCAAGTGGCAGAATAATGAAGAGAAGCTATCTTATCAATTGCCGCCACTCCACTATTCTTACCCATGCTCAGAACAACAGGTAATTGTCTATACATATACAAGTATTCATATTGTTGTTTGTGTAGCGCTGTAGCTATCACAATTAACGCGTAATGTTTCACTTTGATGGATTGTTCTGTGCAGCTCTCTTCCATTTCCATGCATATGGCATCATGCATTCGTGTTTCTTATTCCAGTGCTATTGGATGCTATACAAGTGCATTTCCAAGGCAAAAAAAGCTCACCTTTCGAGACTCATTTCCCAAATATGTTGGCCTTTCTATTTGCCACATTACTCTATTGCTTTGCACTTATTGGATGCTACCATTCCTTCGAACTTTCTGCTTCACTCTCTTTCATTTCAGGATCACTTGCTTCTGCTTCTTTAATATCAGTCCTACTTCCCAACTCTTTTGAGCTACTTGTATTCATCATTTGGATCATCTCTCTCGCCACCTATCTTTCTCGCACTTTCATACTGCATTATATTAAATGGCTTTACCACGAGTCAAAGAAGCAGCTTTCAGAGCTTTACAACATGGTGAAACGCATCTTTAATTTGGAAGCAACAGCAATCACGGTGTAGCAACTACATTAACACTGATATTTTGGTCCATACTTCGTAGTGTCGGAAGCAGTGAAGTTCATTGTTAATTTTTTTTTGTTTATTTTTTAAAATTTTAAAGTGTTTGAATTAAAAGATTTTACGTTAATATTCTTTAATTTTTTTTGATTAATTTAGGAAATTTTACTTTAAGTCTAATTCTTTGGGTTGTCTTTTAATGCTGTAATTTTGAATTGTTTGTATTTTAAATTTTTTATATTTAGATTATATGATATAGTTGGCAAAAATTTTATGTTAGTTTTTGGAAGTTGTTCTCAGTATTAATTTATTACTTAATTAAGAAAAGAATGATCACTTTAATTAACCCAAAAGTGCAATTTTGTTAAACAAAAAAAAGTACAATTTTGTTTTATTTTCGCTATTTAAAGGATATTACAATACTCAAACAAAATAGATAAAATTGATGTTCACATCATTTTTTAGTGACCAACATAAAGCTTTCGTTTTTGCTTTTTCCTGAAGTTATCAGTTTCTGTTGCAAGATTAACGGAACAACTAACGTACTAAAAGTGAAGGACGATTTTTTTATTTTTTTAAAAAAAAGGAGTGAAATCCGTAATGTATAATTGGAATTTTTTAAAAAGAAATTTTAAATATAAATGTCTTAAAAATGTTAAGAAAAAAGAAGCATTTCAGTGAATATTATATTTATGTTAATTTTTTTTCGAAATTATAAATATTTTGCGCTCAGAGTTGTTCGAGTCACAACAAGAATATTTTGTATAGAATATAGTGAAAAAAAATTGAACCATTTTTCGTATATCATTCCATAGGCGGCTACCCCCCAACCATGTTTGGTTGAAGAAAATTATCAGGGAAAACAAGAAAAGCAATCTTTTTTCTTTTGATTCAATTTTAACATATTTTTTATTTTTCTTCCTTTTAATTTCATCAATTCAAAAACATTATAAAAAAAAGAAAAAGAAAAATATTATATTTTAAATAAAAAATATAAAAATAAAATGTTTTCTTTCCTTTTCTTTCTTTCTCAATACCAATAGTATACGTTCATGTGACTTAAAATTTTTCTACCTTTAATTGTTTTAGAAACCGGGACAAAAAACACGAGTCCCAAGGTGACATTTGATACGCTAGTATTCTAATTTTTCACATATTTAGAAGCTTCAAAAAAATTAAGTTTGATATATAAAAACATTATTTCTATATCATTTAGAATATATACATATAATGATTTTTCATTTAAAAAATTATATAGCATAAATTTTAAAATTTTCACATTCGCTATATTTTAACATCTTATATATGGATTAACATCCCCTTATACATCTGGATATTCGATACTATATTATTTTTTTCTAATTTATATAAAAAAGTTAATATGAGACTCATGTTCATTGGATCAACATGCATGCCAACTCATCTTCAAGTTAAGATGATTTCAATATAAATTTTGGTCTTTTGAATGATTGCTAACAATTAATAAAGCCAGAGAATAAATGTGTTCAAATTAAAATATGAGATCAAAAAGGCTTGGCCAGCAAATGTTGGAGACTAAAAGGCCCTCCAAACCCAGATAAACCACTTTGCATCTCAGGGCATTAGCATTACTATCATTTACCTTGTCATAAGTACTAAAACAACAAAATCACATTCAAGATTTCGAACAACTATTCTCAAAGTCTAGCAGCAGCAATCCTATAGCAGCTATTCTGAATGAAAAACAATAAGAAAGGAAAGGAAAGGAAGTTTCCAGAAAATATAATCCAATTTCCAATAGATTAACATGACTATGTTGAATTCAAAATCCTTAACACATGATATTAAACTTTTTTCCCCGTTGTCACTACTGTCTAAGCCTCTCTACGCACAAAATACAGCTTACCCATAACATGAAGGATGGCAACAAATGCTATAAAGCCAATACTCATTACAAGAACAACATTTGGGGAGATCTTGAGTCCTGGGGCATCATCAGTGTAAAATTGAAGCATAGTCCCAGCTGCTCCTCCAGCAGCCCCACCACCAGTTGTTCTCCTCCTGCGCATGCTTGCAGCTGCTGCTGCACTTCCCCTGGGAGGAGCAGTTCCACCTAAAGCCATTTTCTGAAACAGATAAAAAATTAGATAGTAAATTAGAAACATACATACAGAGATTCAACTGATCATAGTTCACAAACTATGCTCCACAGGTTTATTTCCTCAAGACATGAGGCTTATTGTCAAAATTTTGGCATGTAAAATCTAACCCTCAATGAATAAAGACCAATGCATAACCAACAGAAATGGAGCTACTGCACATGAAAGTCGATGCTAGTTAATTATCTCCAACTTTATGTGTTTCTTCAGCTTATTACTTTAACAAAATTTGGATTGCTCGGTATGAGCAAAAGCAATTGCACAAAAATGCGGCTCTTTTATGCCAGGAAAAATTGGATGAGGAGGTCTGGGTCCAGCTCCCTCAAAGCACAAAATAGCATCCTTTTTTCTTTTTTTAATTTTCAGGATTCAGAATACATATTACTTCAAAAAGCAAAGGAAATAAGCGCAAAATTTACAGCAAGACTACACAGATATTCCTATTTTATCATACTAACCCACTATAAACCATTTCCGAATCTACTGAAGAAAATCTTCACTGAGTCACAAGCGTATGTTTAAACCCAGAGTAATATAGGCACACGTCTGATCCTAAATTTCCTTCCCACTCAATTAGACAATTAAAATGCCACCAAAGTA
Organism: Senna siamea; assembly: GCA_031216115.1. Lineage (NCBI taxonomy): Eukaryota > Viridiplantae > Streptophyta > Magnoliopsida > Fabales > Fabaceae > Senna > Senna siamea. Next base: position 16,177,342 of record CM062357.1, read on the forward strand.
ATTTTCAATCAGAAAGAAATTTAGAAAATTCAACGCAAGAAACAAATAAAAATTGAATCTACAAAATCAAATCCCTAACATAAATAATTCAATTATGTCGTTGAAGCACTTAAAACAAGATCTGAACCTACCCTGAAAAAACAAAATAAATACAAAAAAAAAAAAATTAAAAAAGAGATCAGTCCAGGCCATACAACAGCGTCTGGTTGCAATTAATCATCCAACTATTTACTGGCAAAGAGTTCAAATCGGAGAGATCACATCGCAGTACAGATTTACTACATATGAAAATCATTCAAATATAAGATCGTTCATATAAATCTTCAACCAAAACCCCGAAGTTTGTAAAAGAAGCCAAAAATTAGATTGAAAAAAAAAAAAAAAAACTCGGATCCGACAAAGCAGAACATTAGAAATGCAAAAACCTGTAGAATCATAAAAAGAGAGTTGAATAGAACCTGAAGGAGAATTCACTGAAGTCGAAGTTGCAGATCTGAGATAGAGAACTGGCCCCAACAAAGTTTAGAAATCTGAAATTCGACGATCCTTCAAACGGCAACTTTTCTTGTATAAGTGTCGATTTTTTATTGCCAGTTCGGAATTCGGACATCACTCCACGTCAAAGTGACCAATCAATTTTTGCCACGTAGGAGCTTCGCTAAGTTCCAAAGTCTCAATCGGTTTTTTTTTTTTTTTTATATTAAGCTAATACAATATGGGCTTTTTATCGGCCGCCTTTTTCCTTTACATTTTTCATAAATAAAGAAAGTAGTTTGAGAATAATAAAATAGTTTGGATTATTTTCGTTAAAAGTATAGGTAAAAGTATCTCTTCATTCTTTATGGTTGGCCACAAATTTAATCGCATCCTTTTATATTTTTAAAATTATTCAATTTATTATACTTAACACTAATATTTTAAAAATTAGATTAATTATTAAATTGATCAAGTTACTAATTTATAATCTAATAATTAAATCATAATCAAATTATGATTGAATTGATATTAATATTATATATTAATTTTAAATTATAATTAAGTATAATAATAAATATTTTATTTAATTTTATTACATAAAATAAAATAAATAAATAATATATCATATTTTTTAAACAAATCAATAAATTATTTGTCAATTTAAAAAATTTTAAAATGTTATAATGTATAAAATATTAATATTTTTTTTTTTTATTTTTTTTTATTTTCTATTTTACTTTTTCTTTGCCTTTTTTGTTATAAAAGATTAAAAATATATAAAAATAACTATTTTTTTCAAATTAGTTAAATCAATAAACTAACTGATTTTAACTTCTTCATTCGATTTTTGATTAATTTTTTGTGAAATCAATTTATAAGCTAATTGGACTAAAACTAGGATCAATTAATTAATTTTTTAGTTAGACTGACTAGTTTCATTTGATTCTCACATCACTATTTAACACAAGATAAATAAAAAATTATTTAAAATATTTTATAGAGTAAAGTTTTTGAAATAAGAGAGATATAACAATACAATAACAAAAAATAAAGTCTATTTTTATTAAATAAAATCAGTTATATAGATCAAATAATGGTAATATATTCTATCATTGTTTATTTTTATAATTAGATTATTAAAACTTAAATTTATCATAATTATTTTTTCTATTAAAATAAGATAAAATAAAAAAATAAAAGACAATCTGAATAAATTAATGTTTAAATTTTTTTTCTTATTTTTTGTTTATTTAAAGAACTTGACTCTCTCTTATTTCTCTTATTAAAATAATAAAATAAAATAAATAAAATATATACTCTAAATAGATTAATATTTAATTTTTTTTATTTCTCTTTTACTTGAAGAACTTGACTCTCTCTTAATTTAAGAAATTTTAAATCTCATTTAAACCTGAGAATAATGCAATCTCTATTCCATGACCAAGTGAATATTCTTTTCTTTCCTCGTTTTGAGATTTGACTCAATTACCATGACCAAATCAATGTCTTCCCCTTAGCCCAAACAAATTGAACATTTCTGCTCCTACGCTGCCAGAGACAATTTAATTTATAGTGAAGGAGAAAAATCAAGAACGATGTTGTCCCCTCTTCTGCAAAGTAGGAAAAATTCAGAATGTCATCACCCTTTTTGCAGTGAAGGAAAACTCAAGAACGACGTCGCCTTCTTGGCCCTGGAAAAATGGAACAGTGTTCAACATTCCCAGTGACGTATATGTGATGACTGATGAAGGAAGCCAAATTGAGAACTCCGACTCCGAGCACGAGTCGCTCTTCATCAAAATCCACTTCAGCCTAATTGGAATTCGAGGTTGAATAAAATTTGGGTTTCCATCTAGAGTTGAAGGTATGTGTGATTAGTTATATTTGCCATTATTATACATAAGTGATCTTGTAGGTCTGATTTGAGACTGAGTGGGTCATTTTTGTTGAGTTTCTTACTTTTTATACTAATAGGTATTCGGTATTCCTCCATGAATTACGTAAGTGTTGAACTCCACTGTCTTTGCCCATTGTGCACCCACAAATGGACCCAATTTGATCATGATAACCCATCCACTATTTCAATTAGTTAGCTCTCAACAATAAGTCTCAATAGGGAAAAGAAAAATTACAAGTCTAAATTTCAACAAATTATGATTAGTATACTTTAACTCAATAGCTGAATGTTCTTCATCTTTATGCTGTTCAGATTTCAATTCCTCTGCCAAAAAACTAAATTTGCGAGAAAGAATACTCTAATTAATTAGTCTAATACCCAAAGACTAAATCAACTTATACACTAAAGTACATGATAATATTCTTAACATTTATATATTATATAGGTTTAATGACCAAATAAACAAAACAACTAAAATTATTATAATATAGATTAATATTCTGTATATGGATGGTAAGGATAATTTTAATTAGTTAGATGCCAATTTTTGCTTGTTAACCATTGATTCTATTTGCAATAAGTTGATTGCTTAGCTTCGGATGAAGAAGCATTTATGTTGTATCATACAATTCAAAGGACTTCTAGCACCTGGATAGAGTTTATATTGATACTATATTTATTTTTAAATTTATATAAAAAATATTAGTGTGAGACTAGAGGTTGCAAAACTTCTCACAAAGACCGTTTTTATGAGAGCCTAGATGCGGGGAATTTTTTTTCATGGGGATGAGGAAAAAATTTTTTTCAAACTCAGTTGGAGGATGAGGAGTATCCTCGCCCCACAAGGTCCCCATCCTCGAGGGCGTTTTAGTCATTCATTAAAATACATGTATTTTACATTAATAACCTTACATATATATATATATTAATTTTTTTATTATGTCTATTTTAGTTAGTTTATAATTTATCATTTATATAAAAAATTATATATATATTGCCTAAATTCTAAAACCATATCGTTTATAGGCATTCAAAATCATCTTCAAACTTCAAGCTACCATTTGTGTTCATTTCAAATCATCTACATTTATGTTCGGAGTTCAACTTAGCTCTCAGCCTCTATCGTTCATGTCTAATGCTTCTGTCTGTCATTTGCGTCTATTGTTCATGTTTGCCAACCACATCTGCCATCTGTCGTCCATCAAATTGAGCAAATCACCATTCATCGTCTACCAGATAGCGCAACAGATCACCATTTGTCATTTTCCATCTATCGTTCATTGTCCGCTTTTGCAGTAATAGTCCGTTGTCTAGTCAGTCTCTCCCTCTTACTCTCTCTGCCTCTTTTATGTTGCTTTGTGTTTGTTTGTTACTTGTTAAGAAAACTTTCAACATTTTTATTAACTCAATTCACCTTATTTAACATTTCTTTTGTTATTATGTATAATTGATTTGAATACAGGTGCACTAAGTAACTCTTATAAATTAAGCTAGACTTTCTTTTAAATAGCTCTCACAATCTACCCTTGAACAAGGATATGTTTTGGACTGAAATGGACTGAGTTGGGTTTGTGGATACAAGCAATAGTGCCATTCTTAGGTTGTTAAGCACTAAATTCAAATACAATTGGTTGTTGGTGCAGTAACTATTTGTTGAAAATGATGCTAGATTATGCCTTTACATACATGATTTTGTCTAGTTTTCATAAAGATATTATATGAACTTGATATTAATTTATTTTTTATTTTTAATATTAAACATGTTAACTAGCATATCAATTAAGTTTCGTAAGAATGATTGTGAAATGTGAAAGGTTAAGTTTGATGACCTTGCATTGTTGTTTTATACATAGTGTGATTTTTATTCATTATGTTTATTGCAAATGGAATGGCTGAGAGTGTTCAATCATCTAATACTACTATGAAAAGCAATCAAGCCCTATTAATTACCATATTTGAACCCAGTGGAAGAAACACAAGAAGCTCAAACTCCTCCTGTTGAAATAAGCCAAGTAAACTTAGATACGTAAAATGTTAATGAAAAGCCTTCGAGTCCTAATATAAGAGGATTAACTTTAGGAGCTCTGGTGCATTTTAAAAGGAAAAAAATAGATGATAAGTGGAAAGCAATATGCAAGTATTGTCAATGAAAACTTGGTGGTGACACTAGGCAAGGAGCTAGACACTTGCATGGTCACATTAGGACTTGTAAGCTTCGAACTGTGAGGGGTCCAAAGCAATCAATTTTAAAAACTTTGGCATCAAGTTCAACAAGGGGACTAGAAGATATTATGATGGTTGAAAAGATGATAATGTTGCATGAATATCCTCTTATGATGGTTGATCATATTGGCTTTAGAAGATATTCTCCATCTTTGCAACCTTTGTTTAAAATGGTTTCTCGAAATACAATTAAAAGTGATATTTTGAAATTGTACAAAAGTGAGAAATCTAAGACATTGAAATTACTTGAAAAGAATTCAAGACGCATTGCAATAACCACTGATAGGTGGACTTTATCCAAACAAAACAAAGAATACATGTCTATCACAACTCACTTTATTGATAACAATTGAACTTTGCAAAATCGGCTTGTGAGGTAAACATTTAAATAATTTACTCTAAATATGTTTAATTCTTGTAATTAATAATTGTATGTCATATATATTTATTATTATTTATATGCTTGCACCACATAATGCTGAGATTCTTTGTGATGTTTTGGTTGAATGTTTTTTGAATTGGAACCTTGATAAAAAAGTATCAACCTTAACTATTGATAATTGTAGCACTAATGATGCCATGATTGATCGCCTTTTTTATAAAATCCCGTCATCATCCTTTGTTTTAGGATGATCATTATTGCATATGTGTTGTTATGCTCATATTTTGAATTTAATTGTAAAGGATGGGTTGTCAAAAATTTTTGATTCTATTGAAAAAAGTAGGAAAAGTGTTGCTTATTGGTTGCAACACTAAAGAGGCATGAGAAAATTAAGGATACTTGCCAACTATTTAAAGTACTTATTCAAAAAAGCTTAACCTTGATTGTAGAACTAAATAGAAATCAACATATTTGATGATTGATTTTGCTTTGCCATATCAATAAGTTTTTAAACAGTTAAAACAACGTGAGTCTCAATATAAATGTTTGTCAAGTGATGAAGATTGGGAAATGGCTACTGAAATTATTGATAAGTTGGAAATATTTTATAGTGTCACAAAATTATTTTTAGGAACTCAAAATCCAACTTCAAAAGTGTATTTCCCAAAAGTATATGAAATTAGATTAGCTTTGTGAGAGCGACTTTCTTCTTCTAGTGTCACCATCTAAAGTATGGCTTTCAGTATGATATCTAAATTTGATAAATATTGGAGTTCCATTTATGGAGTGATGACAATAGGGGCTCTTTTGGACCTTGGGTATCAGATGACATTGTTGAATTATTTCTTTCCAATTTCCAAATCCTCCTCCTCCTCCTCCTCCTTCTGTTCAGTATGTTGCTATTGAAAGTTTCATCTTTTTGAAAAATCCTTGAACTGAAGCAACAGTTCTACCAATTCAGGTAGGAACAAGCAAACTTTGTTCAACTTTTACACATCATCTTCTTTGTAACTTTTAAAGTCAACCATTGAACACTTCGTCGTCCATATATCCCTTCCCTAGAATCTTCCACCATTGAACACTAATCCATCGCAACTGTCGTCGCTCTTATCATCGTCGTCATGAGGTTGGTTTGGAATCAAATGCATATGTTGAAAATTGAATCCTCTTCATCTCTCTCACTAGTAAACTTCTTAAACAAAGAAAAATATATATCCGCAAATACTAATTTTGAGAAAAAATTTGGCAGATTTTTATTTTGTCATTCAAATCTAGGATTTGTAGAAGACATAACCTATGAGCTAGTATTCGACCCCAATTTTAGCCTAAATAGCATTTCAAACCCTGCTTAAATCCTGCCCTTTCAAAGTCCTTCCCATGCCTTTGTGCACTGAGAACGAAGCCATCCTCGTTCTCGCCAGAAACTCATGTAGAGGCACCGCCCTTTGCCTCTGTTGCAACCATCATCACTATCGCCAGCGTTGTTGCTCTTGCCATCATCGTCGTGAGGTTGATATGGAAGATGCAAGTTTTTTAGTAATATTGATAGCCATCGATATTGAAGGGAAAACACAAATATGCCCTTTGGCCAAGTTAAAAAAAAATTCCTAACATAGAGTTAACGAGTCTGATATGATAATTGGCTGTTAGTATTTAGAAGAAAAATTTAACGGATACTGTTATTTGTAATATTTTGAAAGTTTGAGGGAGTTTCTTGGTAGGTTTTAAAATTTATGGAGGTTATGTGCAAAAAAACTAAAGTTTAAAAGAATTCTATATATTTTAACTTTATTTTAATACTTTTAATTCAAATAATAAGTTTTTTGTTTATTTTGCAAGCAAGTGGCACTGACACATGTGGATGAAAATATAAATAAAGACTTTGATAAATGATTCAAAAAAAATAAACTTGACATTTTTAATTAATTGAACTTAATGTTTCTTTTTTATTTTAATTAATTAAGTTGTAATATTTGTTATTTAAATTTTTTTAAAAAATTTAATCTTAAATTTATCAAGATATATAATATTTAATAAAAATAAATATTTTTTATGTTTATAAATATTTTTATATTTTTATTAAATTTTTTAATAATAAAATCCAGATCTCCACAGAGAGACAAGGAATAGGGACGGGAGAGAAATTCTCCCCAAGTGCCCCGACCCGTGCGGGTGATGTGAGGCTCATGTTCATTGAGTCAACATGAATGACAACTTATCTTGTTTTTATTTTTTGTACAGCAACGCACCGAAGCCCAATCCCAACTTATCTTCAAGTTAAGATTTCAACATAAAATTTGGTTTTTAGAATGATTGCTAACAATTAATAACGTCAGAGAAAAAATGTGTTCAACTTAAAACACAAGACCAAAATGGTTTGGCTAGCAAATGATTGGGACTAAAGGCCCAAGCAAACCTAGATAAACCACTTTAAATCTCAGGGAATTAACATTACTATCATTTATCATGCCGTAAGTACTAAAATTACTTGGTTGATAGACTAATTCATAGTTTTGGGTTTTAAAAAAGTCAATAAAATTACAATTTTTATTGACTCGATATCCTTTAAACCAATCAAAGTCTAGCGGCAGCAATCCTATAGCAGGTATTCCAAATGAAAATACACCATGAAGGACAAATAAAGAAAGGAAAGGAAGTTTCCAGAAAATATAATCCGAGTTCCATTAAATTAACATGACTATGTTGAGTTGAAAATCCATAACAAATTATATTAAACTAGTTTCCCTGTTTTCAGTACCCTCTAAGCCTCTCTACGCACAAAATACAGCTTACCCATAACATGAAGGATGGCAACAAATGCTATAAAACCAATACTCATTACAAGAACAACATTTGGGGAGATCTTGAGTCCTGGGGCATCATCAGTGTAAAATTGAAGCATAGTCCCAGCTGCTCCTCCAGCAGCCCCACCACCAGTTGTTCTCCTCCGGCGCATGGTTGCAGTTGCTGCTGCACTTCCTCTAGGAGGAGCAGTTCCGCCTAAAGCCATTTTCTGAAACAAATAAAAAATTAGATACTAAATTAGAAACATACATACAGAAGATTCAACTGATCATAGTTCACAAACTATGCTCCACAGGTTTATTTCCTCAAGACATGAGGCGAGTTGTCAAAATTTTGGCATGTAAAATCTAAAGGAAAGTTTAACCCTCAATGAATAAAGACCAATGCATAACCAACAGAAATGGAGCTATTGCACCTGAAAGTCGATGCTAGTTAATTATCTCCAACTTTATTTGTTTCTTCAGCTTATTCCTTTCTACAGCAAGACTACACAGATATTCCTATCTTATCATGCTAACCCACTGTAAACAGAACATTTACGAATCTATTGAAGAAGATCTTCATTGAGTCACCAGCGTATGTTTAAACCCAGAGTAATATAGGCACGTCTACTCCTAAATTTCCTTCCTACTTAATTACACAATTAAAATCCCACAAAAGTAATTGTCAATCAAAAAGAAATAAAGAAAATTCAACACAAATGAATCTACAAAATCGATTCTCTAACATAAATAATTCAAGTATAACGTTGAAGCACTTACAACAAGATCTGAACCTACTCTGAAAAAACAAAATCAATGAAAAAAGGGGGTCCAGGACAATACAACAACGTCTGGTTGTAAATAGTCATCAAATTTTATACTGGCTAAGATTTCAAATCGGAGAGATCACATTGCAGTACAGATCTACTACATGCAAAATTCATCCAAATAGAACATCGTTTATATAAATCTTCAATTAAAAACCCCAAGTCTACAAAGGAAGCTAAAAATTACATTAGTAAAAAATTCAGATCGGGCAATGCAGTAAAATAAAAAAAAGCAAAATAAATTGTAGAATGATAGAAAGAGAATTGAATAGAACCTGAAGGAGAATTCACGTAAGCCGGAGATCTGAGACGGAGAAACGCACCACAATAAACCCTCCGGCTCTCTGTCCTTGCTGAGATTCCTCGATGCTTCAAACGGCAACGCTTGTATATAACAATGTCTCGCGTTGTCTCAGATATAATATAGTGAGCAATTGATTTTTGCCACGTAGGAATATAGCTAAATTCCCAAGTCTCAAGCCTCGACCGGTTAAAGGTAATATGGGCTTTTTTATCTGGGCAATCTCTGGGTAGCCCATAACCACACGTAAGTGGACATAGCCCATAAATACCTGCTTTGTTTAGACGACTGTTTTTTGAAGATGCCATTTTAATTAAAAAAATATTTGAAAAACTAAATTGGGAGATTTTATTTTCAAATAATCATATTAAAAGGAAAGTAATATTTTAAGAATGAAACTGAGAGGCTTCATTTTTAAATGATTTAATTGAGAGAATAATAATATTTTAAAGACTAAATTATTAATTTGTCCTTAAAATTTTATACAAAAGATAAAGTTGGTGGGGAGCTAATGAAAGCTTAATCCCTCTTAGTGCTTTCCTCTTATAATTTTCCAACTCACCCATGGTAGCGTAAAAAATAATGCAATTTATGAATAAGATTGAGGGAAGATTATAATTGTACGAAAGCTGAAAAATAAACTGTTTTTAATATAGAAAAAGTAAGGGGACATTTCAAAGATGTAGCACAAATCCGACCACGTTTGTCTCGGCGTTTCCCAACACAACGACATAGCAAATTTGCAATGCAGGGAAGTCAACAGTAAGAGGGCATACCAGAAACTGAAGACTTGTGGTGGAGAATGCGTGCAGCCTCTTAGTTGGATCCAACTCCATTAATATTATTGAACAAATTATTGGAGAAATCAAGAAGGATATGATAAGTTAGACGAGGGAAATATTACTTTCACAAAAATATACATTTCAACATTTGAGAATGTATATGTTTTTAAGTATTCTTGCAATTGTCGTGTTAAACCCACTTGACTTAACTCATAAGATATATGGATCACTTCATGCTCTTTGGTTTGATTGAAAAGTTTCACAATGGTTGAAAACATCAAAGTATGAGAATCTAAAAATTATTTAAGGAGAGATACATCAAGTTAAAATATTATAAATTTGTATTTAATTTTTTAAATTTTTAAAAAAGTAATGTGAAGTGTAATTAAATACTTCTTTTAAAAAGAGAGTACATGTACTTGGGATGCTGAATTTTTGAGAGAACAGTGTTATGTAAACATTTTTACAGAATATTTTTTCTAATTGTCTTTTAATAATAGTTGTAATTTTTTTCAATTTAAAGTTTCTATGTTAATTCTTATGAGTTAATTGTGCTTGTATTTTATCTTATTTTTCTGTTTTATTCTAAAATATATATATATTTTTTTTTTGCAAGACATATATAGAACCCTATTGTTTTTGATGAGTTATAAAAGTAATAGTTCGTGATTTATTTAGATCAATTTATGACGTTGTTGAGCTCATTTTGACAATTTTCTCTTCTTTTTTGGATTAAACAGATTGGCTTATTTTCTAACTTATTTAAAATAAAGGCAAACTCAACTCAACCCACTTAAATCACAATCCATGATAAACTTAAACATGTTAGTCAAATTAATCCATTTGGCCAATTTCTTCCATTATAGTTACTTTTTTATATATGTTTGATTGCAAAGCAATAATGTTCCAATAAGTAATAATATTATTATGCGTATAAACCAACGTAAAAAAAATCTAATTAAAAGGCTCAATTATAATTAAATTGAAGTTTTTGGTTCAGATAGTGTCGGAAGGTGAGTATTTTAAATTTTTAAGTATTAACAAATTTATTCATGAAAATTTTGACTTTAAAATCTTATATCTATCTATATTATAGTAGCTCTTAATTTTTCTGATCAATAATTTTAAAAATAGATATATTTTATAACATAAAATATAAAATAAAATATATGATATGAGAATATGGGGAGAAAAATTAATGATAATGTAAAGTTACAAGAGATAAGTACAAAATTATTTAATTTTTTATTTTAAAATTTAATAATTATTATTTTATAATATATTTTAAAAATAAAAAAATTACATGTAATTTTGTGCATACTAAACATCAGAGTGAGTGTGTGTGTGTTTATATAATATTCTTATATTGAGTATATTTTGGTTATATTCATATATCAAGATTATTAGTATTAAGTATCCTTTCCCACAAACATTTAGATGAGAATGAATATTCCAAGTTGTGAAGTATAATTGAAAATTTTTTTTTAGATATAATCATTATTATATAAAGAATTAATAAATTAAATTAATCATAAATAAAATTGTAAGTTTATAATTAAGAAATCAATTTTATAATCAATTTAGATAAATAATTTATATCTTTGATAATTTAAATTAAATAAAATGACAGTTTAGTCTTCAAATTTACAAACATATTAAACTTCAGTTCCTATATATTTTGGACCACACACGTTAGTCCTAAAAACTATTCCTAACCCGTAGCAATTTCGCCCTCTCAAATAATGTTCTATGAATACCTATCCCAATTTTTACTAGTTAATCGATATAGTTAGCATCTTAAGGTCAAATAAGCAAGAATTATTATTCTACACCAAAGTGTATAGAGAACTATAGAATTATTTTCTCATATTTAAGCAAATTAAAATAGAACAAATTTAAGATATATTTATCATTTCACAACTATTAAAGTTATAATTAATTGACTATGAACTATGATGTAGTCATAAAAAAAAAGTAAATTTAAAATCAATTAAATGATAATTTTTACTTATATAACAAAAATTATGAATAAATAATATATTTTAATTTTAATTTTATATTTTTTATTACATCATATTATTATATTATTTTTTTATCGCGAACATGTACTTGAAGAAGTGCTAAACATAATATTGTCAAAATTGGTTACCCATATATTTTGAACACTTTCTAAAAAAATTATTTTAGGCAAATTTGCCATGTAAAACGGCGAAGCAATTAGTAATTAGCAAATAGCGCGGATTCATTCGTTGCTAAAGCCTTTGTTAGATTTGAACGATGCTATTAAGTTACTTATTTTTATATGTTTCCAAAAATTAGATTTAATTATTAAAAATTTTTCTAAATATATATATATTAAAATAAGTATTAAATAAATATTTAATAGAAATAAAATATTCATTTTGTTAAAATTTAGAACAGATCAATTTTATTATTTTTAAAATTGAATTTAAAACATGTCACTGAAACGAAAGTTTTAAAAATATTCATTTTGCAAAGGGAGTAGGACCCACAATATTATTAAATTCAGCCTTCCATCGCTTCCTCACCACAAATTACTCGATACTTGCGAGTCTAATGGATATATTTGTTTTTATTTTATTTATTTTTAAAAATTCTTTCCACTTCAACCTTTTATTTTTTTTATATATAATAAAGTTTGAGACGAAGATTATTGAAGATTTAAAAATTTTAAAATATAATTATGTCAATTATATAAAATAAAAATAAATGATGTTGTGTTTAAAATTTTAATAAAGACATAAATAAAAAGAAATTAAATAGTTTGAGAGCATATTAATATTATTTAAAAAGATAATTCTATGTATTTAAATAAAAATATTTGGGATTAGATATGTAAAAAAGAATTATAATTTAAAAAATTAATGGAAAATTAAAAAAAGGATAATTTTTTGTGCTATGGTGAACGTTCACATAATCTTTTTAATATTATGTTCTATACAAGGAAGATAAACAAAAAATAAAAATAAAAATACTTAAAAGAAATAAAATGACGTAAAAGATAATCGTAGAAATATATAAATGAAATAAATTATTCTATTTTATGAAATTCAGGAAACAAAATATAAATGGGAAGTATAACATATTTTGAATATAAATTATTTAATTTTAGTAAAATGAGAGGTCAAATGATTTTCCAACAATAATATTATTTTCTATTTTATTTAAGGTAATTTAAAACAATTATTGATATTTAAGGGTAATGCACAGGTCAAATCGAATTTGGCATGAAAATTGACTCGAATTGTTCAATTCTGGTTGTAGTCGAGTCAAGTGAAAATACATGAATAGATTGGGCGTTGATTTTTTTTTTTTTGTAATTTTAGATTTCTTTGAATTAATCTTAAATTTTTAATAATTTTTAGATTAAATATTTTAGATAACACAAAATTAGATTAAATTTTTTTATTAATATTAAATAATAAATTTTAATTAAAATTTTGACAATAAAACGTCAAATTTAACCCTCTCTCTCTCTATATATATATATATATAATTTCAGGTTAGCAGATTAAGTTAAATTCAATAAGTTAATGATTTTGTAAAAATAAATTTATTAAAATTTTATATTAATTATATATCTAAAATTTATATGATATAATTGATATAATTTGTATGTCTTTTTTATAAATTTATATATAAATAAATTGTAATTTTTAAAAATAATTTTTAAAATTTTTTTAAATAAATAAATTCACGTTAGGAGAGTAAAAAATGCTACAAGTCTAAAATAAAAATTAATTTTATTATTTACTCAAATTTAAGTTTTTTGTTTTCGTGAAATGTGAAAAGGAGATTAACCGAAAGTATGTACGAAGATTATACGACCTTATGATTATCCACGAGAAGATAGTTTATGAGAATAAAACCTAGTTTGGCATAATTAGTATATATGAAAAATTAAAAAGCATACTTTAGCAAATATCTATCCAATGTCTGAAGATATTTTAAATGGAATTATTTATAATAAATGACGCTTATAAGAAAAAAAAAACATGATTTTTCTTCCCATTGGGATAAGGGCTAGGGGCAGAAGTAATCACACATTTATAAAGTTAGTTGTGAAACGAAATTTGATGTCATCACAATTAATAAACAATCCTGAAAAGCTGAATTGTTGCCTCTCAAATCATGATTCATGGGTGTGGGTACGGAAGCTGTCTGCATTCATCTCAATTCACCAAAATATCACAGATACTATGCTACATGTTTTCACATCAAAATCTCATTTCATATCATTATGTCATGAATATTCTAACGAAAAATAAGTTAATTTTTAGATAGATTTTTCTTTAATGATAGGTTGATGTGGTAGCAAAGTTCTACACATCGCTTTGCTTTTGTTTCTGGTGTATGACACCGCATAATTGAATAATCTAATTAATATCTTCTTCAAATTAATTTAATCACTTAATCATTACGATATTCGAAAGTAGTGTTTGTAAGTTTATTAACGTACTAATGTTGTTGTTGATAAACAAAATAATAGAAATAATTAAGCATTTGTTATATAATTTTTTTGTTGATTATATGTATTTTTTATTAAAAATAATTATGTTCTAAATATTATCCAGTAAAATTTGTTTGGAAATTTTTTTTATAAAAGAAATTACTTATTTTTTCAAAAATATTGATTGTAAATTTTAAGATATTTGAGAAACCATCAAAAGTACTTTTAAGTGGTAAATTACTCAAATAGAAATTGTTTCTCTTTTACAAAACTTTTCATAAAATTACATTTGAGAAGAATTAATTTTAAAATAAATAAATTTTAGAAGTAATATGAATCTTAATTTTTATTATATATATGTATGTATAATTAGAAAACATCTTACCATTTATCAAGAAAATAATTGGTCATGAATTATAATATATTATTTTTTTTCATGGATTCAAATCCATATGGTAATACACACATCTACATTATTAAATATGATTTAAGATTAATAAAATTTAAAAGTTTTAAAATTATATATAATAGTATAAATTTGTATTGAACCGTCAAATTTTAACATGTTATCAGACTTTAATAGTCTCACGATTCGATAAAATCAAGGTTCAATATGAAAGAAGCGCATCAAAAATAATAAAAAATTTACACCTTTACGAATTGCACTGACAAATAGGAGTCATATCCAAATTGTGTTGATGGCATGCAGTTCAACATATTCTTCATGTTTAGACAGTTAACTAATCTAGATACTAACTTCTCTTAACAACCAAATAGGAAAAACACGTTGCACGCAATTCACAAGTGTGAACAGTAAGCGTCCGGTACTCTGCTTGAATTTTCCTGGTTGAGTCTGCTTGGCGGTTTTAGCGGCGGTTTTTTCCGTTGCTAAAGTTTATGCAACAAATATTATTGTTATTATAAATTAATTATTTAAACAAAATTTATAACAGCAATCATATTCGTCGCAATAATATTAAAACACATTTTAGCAACAGATAAAACCGCCGCTAAAAAAACCACTAGACACCAAACAAACCAGAGGATCCAAAATTAAACAGTAAACAAGAGCTCCCCATATAATTTAGTATATTTTATTTTTTTAATTTTAAAATATAAAAATTAAAAATTATTATTGTATTTCTAAAATAATAAAATATTTAATTTTTTTTCATTTTTTTTATTTGTTTACTCATTTCACTCTTTATTTTAAAATTATATTTATTTTATATGAAATAATATCTAATTTTAAGAGTAATGATTAGAAAGTCAAAAAATTATTATAATAACTATTTTGGGTTTTAGTTAAAGTACATTTCATATTCTTTTCGCTTAACAAATTACACTTGACTTTATAAATATTCAATATAATGTTACAAAAATTTTTGAAATTTATTTTTGGCATAAAATTAATATTTTACACAAATATATTTGTTATAAAATAAAAAATTATTTTATTATTCTTAATTAAATATGAATTAGCGTAAAGATGAGAAACATTAAAGCATTTCTCACCTATATTCTGTCCTATTGCTATCTCAACCCAAAAAAAATTAAATGTAATTTTTAAAATAAGTGAAGCTAGGCGTCAAATATAAGTTAATTAAATTTTAAAAATAATATAATTTATATTAAACCATGATATAATATCTTTTAAAGATTTTGTTAACTAGTACCTTTTAAGATATTAATTAAGATTTTCTCTCATTAACTATTAAAGTTTTTAGTTATTAAAATTATTTTTTTATAACTTTTTATAAATTTTAAGTTATTAAATGTTTCATCTGTTAGTAAAAAAAATTTTAATTAGTGTCCTTGCAAAACCCTTCAAATAATGTGATATATATTTTTCAGAACCATCTTTTTATTAAATATAATTTTATTTAAGAGAATATCAAATATTAAATATATGTATTTAATTTAAATATTAATTTATTATATTATAAAATATTAATTTTTTTCATTAAACGTGACTCCACTCAGTAAATAATATATACTATGAAAAACAGGTAAATCCCCTGTATAAGAGGAAAGGAGGTGAAAAGACAGAAGCGGCAAGACTTTAGGTGATTCCCTGATTTGGCGAAGCCACTTCTGATAGCCATATATTAATAATATATATCTAAAAATGTTTCCCTTTATTCTGTTTGTGCTACTTGTTCTTAGTTGGCAAGCTCAAAGAAAAAGACTCCAACTTTTTCAGAAACTCAGTTTGAGTTTTGACTCATATAATTCCACATCTAAAGCTACCTCAAAAAACACAACTAAATAACTCTTCTTTCGCTTATTTCTGTGTCTACAATTAATAATTCTATTCTCTCTCACTCTCTCTCCTCATTGTTGTTTTCTTCTTTGTATCTACTCTTTTATAGGCAACCCTCTTCCTCCCCCACTACAATATTCTGATATTCTCCAACTTTTTCTTCTTTTTTTTTTCTTCAATATTAGCACCATAAGTTTGATTATTTCTGAAATCAGCACTAGATTGGATCTCCCTCTCCCTTGGGAAATAAAACCTACTACGTCTTTCCCTCTCTGTTTTCCACACTCTCTTCTCCTCCAACATAGGAGGACAACATATTGAATATCAGAGACAGAGTGTGAGAGAAGTAGAAGTGAAACTGTATCTTCTTCTTCTTCGCCCAAATGAGCCAGTGTGTTCCTAGCTGGGATGTCGATGAAATCCCCATAGGCCCCAGAGCCTCTCATCGTTCAAACTCCAATTCCACTGCTCCTGATGTTCCCATGTAATTTCTTTCTCTATAACCTTTTGTGAATACTTAAATAATTAGACAGTCTTGGAAATTTACTGTGATGGATGGGATTTTGATGCGTGCAGGTTAGATTATGAAGTTGCGGAGCTTACATGGGAGAATGGGCAGCTATCCATGCACAGCTTAGGACTGCCGCGAGTATCGGCGAAACCCATCTCCGCCGGCACCAGGTCTACCGCCTCCGCCGTCCGTTCAAAGTACACCTGGGAGAAGCCTCGGGGAAGTGGCACCTTGGAATCCATAGTCAACCAAGCCACTGCCTTGCCCCACCGCAGTAAATCCGTGTTTGACGGCGGCGCCGGCGACGGAGACGACTTTGTGCCGTGGTTTGACCCCCAGAGAGCAGCGGCGGTTGCGGCTGCAGCCGCTGCCTCTGCCGGTGCCGGTGCGTCGAACACGATGACTATGGACGCGATGGTGCCCTGCTCGAAGCGGACGGGGGAGCAACAGAGCACGCAGATTATGGAGTCAGTGCCTGGTGGCGGCGTGATCGGCACGTGCATGGTGGGTACTTCAACACGTGTGGGATCTTGTAGTGGGCCCGCCACGCAGGAGGACGAGGCCCTCTTGGCGGCGAAACGCGCGAGGGTGGCGCGTGTGCCGGTGGGTCAAGAGTGGAGCAGCAGGGATCAGAGTGCGAGTGGGAGTGCTACGTTTGGAAGAGATAGCCAGCACGTGACGTTCGACACGTGCGATAGGGAAGTGGGGTTGGGTTTCACTTCCACGTCGATGGGTTCGCCGGAAAATACCAGCTCCGCCAAGCAGTGCACCAGAACCACCACGGCCGACGACCATGATTCTGTTTGCCACAGTAGATCACAGGCAAAATTTCTTCTTCAATTGAAAAAATTTGAGATTTTTATTTTTCATATCAACATGAAAGTTATAAGATTACATTGGACGTTTTTGAAAAAAAAATTGATTTTACTATTTTTTGTCCATTTAAAAGAATAATTTTGCCCCTTTATAAATACAGATTTTCAAAATATAACTTTACCCTTTATTATTATTAAAAATTTAAGACTAAATTTAATATTATGTTAGTCTGTATCTTATTTGGTTATCTAAGACTAGTAGTTGATCATAAATTTATAGAAAAAAGTTGGAAATATTTGATTATATAAAGAATTAAATTAAAAATCTTTTTCATCTAATAAGAACCAAAAACGGCCAATTTTCAAATTGTACTTGGAACATGTTTAAAGATACGGTACAAGAACTTTGAAAAAGTGGAGTCATTCCTCATTCCTCATTCCTCATTCCTCAACCCAAACTTTAGTTGACAATTATACCGTATATGGCTTCAACTTCTCCTATCAGAATATCTTAATTTTATAATAATTAAATAATTTTGAACATTTCTGTTTTATAGAGGGAGACGGGGGATGAGGAGGAGGACAAAAAGAAAGGAACAGGAAAATCCTCCGTGTCCACTAAAAGGAGCAGGGCTGCAGCTATACACAATCAATCCGAGAGGGTGGGCCCCACTTAATTCTAATTAGTAATTTATAGTTAATTTCATTGGCTCATTTGTTTTTCATTTTTATGAATATTTATTTATTCTCAGAAAAGAAGGGATAAGATAAATCAAAGGATGAAGACACTGCAAAAGCTGGTCCCAAATTCCAGCAAGGTATATATATATATATATAATAGTTGCAATAGATAGCTTTAGTGTTGCCAATGATAGTATTGTATGTCTGTGTACCTAAACCAGTTATTTTGATATCTAAATCTAATGGTCCCAAATTTTCCGTCAACTTAGTGTGAAAAGGAAAAACAGTACCAATAGCATCTTTCTTCTGTCATGCATCTTCCTAGCTGGTCAATTATTAGTGGTCCCATTTGGATTCACCACAATCTAAAACCCCAGATTCCTTTATTGTGCTCTTATCTATAATTATTATTATTATTATTATTATTATTATTTGTGTAAACATTCTTTTATATTTTTTAATAAATTACACTAATTTTTTGTGCAAAATATTAAAATTATACTTTTATCTATTTTATTTTAAAAACTTATTTTAACTAAAATATTCTTCATAACAGTATTAAATTCTTTAAAATTTATAATTTATTAGAATAATATGTTTTAAAAATTATTAGTTCATTATTATTTATTTTGAGTTAAACATAATAAAAATATTTTATTTTGAATTTACAAATAATATTTTTTTATTAGTTATATACATATTTAATTATATATATATAACAATTACAAGAATATTATGATTAAAATGAATAAAATTATAATTTTTTCTTAACTGAGAGAGGAGTGTGTTCTTTAAAATAAAGAGAAAGAGAATGTAATTTCATAATATCTCAAAAGAAAGAAGTGTAATTTAATCTTATTTATTTTAATTGACTTTGAACCAAAAAAAAAGTAATTTCATGTATTTGAACTCCTTTTTTTTTTCAGAAAAACAAAAATAGAAAAAAGTCTCACCTAGTTCTATTTTGGTGTACATCCATCATTCTTTGTTCCTTCTATCTTAGAGTGAAAATAATTGAATCTACCTTTCAAATTTTTTCTTTCACCCAAAAAAAAAAAAAAATCTCAGACAGCCAACAGAACTAGACTGAAATTTATGAGGCATGATTGGGGACGATGGCCACCAAGTTTATTTCAATTCTACATACCAAAAGTATAACTAACACTTCAAAGATCTAATAGGTTATGAGATTTTTTTGTTTGTGTTCATTTATTTATTTTTTTTTGCATTTTACAATTTACAGCTACCATCAAAGCTGCATAAACAGTTTTTCTATTAATCTGATTGTCTTAATCAATGCATTAAAGTACCTATACCTCTGTCCTTTCATGTCAAAAGGCAAGAGATTGAGATTGTAGAGACAATGGATTGGAAAATTGTGGTTCAAAACTTGTCTGCAATGAAATGGATATGAGACTTACAGAGTACTTATTATGAAGACATCTTTAGTCCACACAACCCTTCTTTTAATGGTTGTGTAACTTCGACACAAGGTTGTTAGGTGAGGAGACAACCCAACTGCTCCCAGATAAACCCTTTCTAGTGGTAGGACCTCATGTCATTTTTTGCCTCAAGTCACTCATATAGCATTTAATTAACTAAAGGGTAATATTGACTTTACATTAATTTTTGGCCAAAGTGGAGATTTGAAGTTCATTAGCAATGTTGTTACTGTATATATTACAGACTGATAAAGCTTCAATGCTGGATGAGGTGATAGAATATCTAAAACAATTGCAAGCACAAGTGCAAATGATGAGTAGGATGAACATGTCTTCCATGATGCTGCCAATGAACATGCAACAACAACTTCAAATGTCTATGATGGCTCCAATGGGCATAGGAATGGGCCTGGGTATGGGTATGGGTATGGGCTTGGGTATCGACACGAACACCATTGGTCGTGCTAACATTGCCGGAATACCTCCCGTCCTCCATCCTTCCGCTTTTATGCCTATGGCCTCGTGGGATACTTTTGCCGGCAATGATCGACTGCAAGGGGCTCCGGCGACAACAATGATGTCGGACCCCATGTCTGCATTTCTAGCAATGCAGTCACAGGTGAGAATTAATTTTGTTTGCTGTTCTTTCTTAATTACATTCTTAATTCATATATTTTTTTTTTTAGCAATTTGTGTTTTAAGTAATGAAAGCAAAGAAAAAGATGTGAAGTGGCTTCTTTGTTAACCAAAAATGAACAAGGATTTTTAAATGCCGAAATTAAGGTGAGAATTTAGATGACTAAATTTTTGTTTTTATAATTAAACAAGACTTTTGCAAATGATGTAATTGAATAGGTGTATTTGAATTTTTACTTGTTTACCTAAAGTGTTTAAATTATTGAATTGTAATTACACTCAAAATTAATAATTTTTATTTGCAGCCAATAACAATGGATGCATACAGTAGGATGGCTGCAATGTATCAGCAACTACATCAACCTCCAGCTTCAAGTTCCAAGAGTTGATTAGCTCCAAGCTTTTCTGCTGTTGTCACTATTATAAATTAACTAGCTAGAAAATTGTGCAGCTGTTATTTTTTTTTGGGTGGAAAATAATATATGTATATCTCCGAAGTGATGAGCCAATTATAGCTTCATTTCGTGCCTTTTTTCTTTTTTTGGATCCCAGGTTATTTCACCTTATTTTCATGCAAATTGCAACAACCTGTATGATGTGTTTGTATTTTTGTTGCTGAAATAAAGTTACCTCAAATCAAATTTTTTTTTCTTTTTCTAATGTGGATTCGATATAAAATGATATTTATGTTATAAAATATTCTCATTTAATAAATTAATTTTTTAAGATAAATATTTTTTAAGATAAATATTTTTTATGATTTAAATTATATCTTTTAATATAAAAATATTTTTTTATAATTTTAATTATAATCGTACAACAGAAATAATAATATTGATATTACAGTCGTAAAATATTAATGGTTAGAACTCTGAATTATATCACTTTCTCTTTTTGATACATATATATACTGGAGCAAAGGGTTAATTAAGCCTGTTGATTATTTACACCGATAATTGTTATATTATATAGATAGTATAAGGATATTCTGGTTAAATAATTGTGGCTTGCAACACGAACATCTAAAAAAATCTCAATTTTCTAAAACATCAAACTTTATCTAATTTTTAAAATTTGACTTTTTTTGTAATAGGCTAAGAGAGTGAAATGTCACATTTTAAAGTTTAGATACGAATACAATTCTCAACGGTGACAACTGACAAAGAAAAGTCTCTGCTAAAAATGATGTATCAGTGGCAATTTTTTAATTTGACATAAAAATTAAGATGGTTAGTGGTGATTTTTAAGTTTTACTTTTAATGATGATTCTTACAGGGCTCTACCTAAAGTAGAACTTTTAGTGGCAAGCTTTGAAAGTCATCACTAAAAGCTATCAGATAATTATTTTTTTTTTGGTAATAAGAGTACAAGACTTTCAATAGTAACTTTTTGTGGTCACAAAAGGTCTATCTTCAACGACAAAAATTGTCATGGTATATAGATTTTCAATGGCAATTTTTTGAAAAGTCCTCGCCAAAACTAACTTCTCTAAATGAGTTTATTTAAATAAACTTAGAATGATACCCTTTGAAAGTTACGTGCCTATCAAAAGTTTTTTATTTTTTCAAAAACAAAATAATAGAAAGACTTAAATTGATGACTTTTGATCAAAGGTAAATCTTTAATGATAACTAAAGTTGTCCCCAAATGTTAATTTTTCAAAACTAACAAAATTAATATGAAAAAAAATATATCTTTTAAAGATAGAAAGAGTGGAAGGTTTGTATATTATATACATAAATGATATGTACCTATGCATGCATACTAGTTAGAGTGCACCCACATGGCCGTACTTGTTGACATTTTTTGCTAAATGAAGGCACAAGTTTTTTTTAAAAAAAATTTAGAGTATCTTCAAATTAAATATTTACATTGAACTTGTGGTTAATTTTTATCAATCCAAAAGTATTAAGATAAAAAAAATTTTATATTTTTTTTGAAAATCAAACTTTTGCTTTTATCTTTATAAGGGTGAAACAACTTTTTCTTCAAACAACAATTTATTAGTTATTGAAAAAAAATGCAATATGAGAACTTTTCAAAAAATTATTTATCTTTTTATTATTTTCGTTCAAATACGCTTAATTACAAAATTCTAATAGGATCCGATTGAATAGAATAATAAAAGATTATCTATTCTATTGCATCGGATCCCATTAGAATATTAAAAGATGTTCATGCTTGTTGAAAAAAATGTCCATTAAAAGAGAATAAAAGATGTGGTTCATGCTTGATTTTTCAAATACAAAACATGCTTATGGCAAGCTGTACTTCTATCTGTCCTTCATATATATATATATATATATATATATATATATATATATATATATATATAGTCAATATATACAAGTCATATTGGAGCTACAATGAAATTTTTTTAAGGTAGTATGCTAGTTTTATTTCTTGTTTCAATTCTCACTCTTGCTTTGAATAAAATTTTAATCTACTCCTAATTTTAGATTTCATCTTCATTTTTACCAAAGAAATCCTTGCAAATATTTTGTACCTGAAATTGGCCTAGAAAACAGTTATATACTTAATTTGCTATCGGCAGAAGATCTAATTAGTTGTTTGTTCAATTTATTAATTCGATATGTATTATGTATTTTAGAGGGCCTAGCTTAAGTTCACACCATGCTTATTGCTCCTAAAATATATAATTCAAAGATTTAATTTACACGTATTTTCCTCTAAAATAATAAAATAAAAATAGAAATACTTTCGACATGTTCTACTCAATCGTTACCTCGGAATATATACTGTATGCAAGTGCATATACATGAGAACATTTTGCATTTTAATTAAATCCCACTTTGCTTTTCTCCTTGAAAAGTAGGATTCTAGTTGCACACAGAATCCTGCTTATTGTGTGCGAGGACATCTTTGCATTGGACTCTTGCACTTTTAATTTCTTCCCCAAAGATGGCCAATTTGTGAAAGTTACATTTATCAAAAGAGAATAGTGAACTAAAACAAAAGTTCAAGTTTTGCTATTTAGTATCTTTAAAGTATTATTTAAAATTTGTTTATTGAATGATAAAGTATTTAATAACTTAAACCTTATAAAAAATTAACAAAAATAATAATTTTGAATATCTAAGAAGTTTACATTAACTATTGTTCTAAGTGAATTAACAAAACCCTTATACAAAGGATTTTTAATTCAAGTAGTTAAATACATATATTTAATGCTTATTATATTATATAAATAATAAATATAAAGTTATTCATGTCAAAATACATAAAATTGTAATCTTTTTATTTTATTAGGAGAAATAAATATAATTTACCGAAATAACCTTTCCATGAATCCAAATATACATATGTAAGGTACTCAATCAAATCAAATTAATAGTGTCCTTTTAATTATAAGAAAGATTGAAACTAAAATTAAATTTTTATAAAGATTATACTTGGCGGAGTGTTAATAGTCTGAATTGAACCAAAACTGATTAGGTTAAAATAGCAAACAAGAATTAATTAATTCCAATAGTATATTATTTAAAAATTTAAAATATACTAAGCGCACTACCTAGATGATATTATATATATTTGTCATACAAAATCGAATTCTCAACCCAACAATGAAATAATTTGAAATTATATTGTTGATTCAAATCAATCATGAGACACGATCATACTAGAATCAATAATAATTTTAAATACTAAGAAGTAGTTCGCTAAAGTAAAAGGTTTTATCTTCGGAAGGAAAAAAAATATAAAGGAGACAAGCTTAATTATTGAAAAATGAATTTGTTAAAAAAAATTTATTTTAATATTCTTAACTTAAGAGAGATTAATTTTAAATTTAATGTGACTTGTGATATCCAATAATTAAAAAATAATAATTTTAAATAGTAAGGTTTTGCTAGGTTTTTGAGATATAATTGACAAACTGTTGAAAATAATGTGAATGCAAAACCGTGGGCCAATTATTAATTGAATTAATTTTGGTGGATGAATAAATGATGCATGTCTCCTAAGTTTGCTCCATGCCTATAAATTAGAGCTGTCACGTTGGCTGTATTATTAAATGAACTAATTACCAACCAAATTGTACCTGAGCACAATCACCGTTTGATCAATTACACGTGTTGATCCATCGGCCAACATGCAAACGACAACTTCCTAACATTGTCGTTTATGAGATGTCACATATTGGAGACACCTAACATGCAATGCTTGGTTAAAGATGAACATTGTAAATGATTGGATTAATTGGATATATATTCATATATGAATACTCGGATAAGGTTTAATTGCCTTCGCCACACACATATATTTGTCATACGACACTGAAATTCACAACTCAAGAACATATATTCATGTTTTATCACATAAAATTGTGACCACTAGAATATTTTTATGGAATGTATATAATTTATTTTCTTATAAGAAGATAGTGTCTAGATCAGTTTAAGTAAAATGTCACGGTATTGGTGTGTGTGTGTGTATATAATATTTAAAAGACAAAAATAAAAACTATATATATATTGAAAATTAAAGAATCCGTCACATAGGACATATTTACATATTAATTTTTTAAATATTATTCATATATTGAAGTTACTAATCGAAGTTAGTCATAATATCGTCGAAGTCTTGCTTCATAAGAAAGTTACTAATAATATTGACCTAATTTTCAAGCAAGTCACCTATTTTTAACTATACAGATTCAAACTGAAATTAGAAGGAATAAAATTGTACCCCAATCCTAAAGTAAATGAAATTTCAAAAGATATGAATAATTGGATATATACTTTTAATATCCAATGTCTTTTCATGATCTGTTATGATTGAAATATATTGGATAAATACTGACACAAAAGATGACCTTTATATATTTTTTTCCAATACTTATTAGAATATATTATGAAAAGAATTTAAATATGATTTTAAATTTTTATTATCAAATTTTTTAATTAAAAATTGATATATATAATTTATTATCTATTTTATAATTAATTTTTTTTAAAAAATTTTATTTTTTATTTTAATTAAATAAATTGATAATAAAAATATAAAAATTATATATATATATATATATACACACACATAAAATGGTATCTAACAAGTATTAATAATTTATTGAATAGGGGGATGATATATGTTTGCAGTCCCCAGTACTTTCACTTGAATTTTGCTCACATATTTAAAGTCAAACTTTAAATGATACAAAAGAAACAATATATATATATATATATATTAAAATGAACTTCAAGTTGTCCATCAGTATCTACTTATTGTTCTTAAATAGGAAACGAATATCGTGTATAAGTAACATTTTTAGTCAATCTATCTAATTTTACAACCTACACGTACGCTCTAACCAGTTTTCATTCTTTAATTAGCAATCGCCTAATCTCTTAAACGTGTGTCTTTTAAACAATAACCTCGTGTTAAAGTAAAGGGTAAATTTATAATTTTAATTAGGTCAATTAGATAAAAATTTATAAAGATAGTTCAATTACTTAACAGCCTTTGATTATATTAGTTGAAGCTTCCTTTTATGATATATATATATAACAACTTTAATTATGTTCAATCATATTATTTTTGTCAAACTTGACAACAAAATTTTTTTATTTTGACAACAACAAATTTTGGCTACAATCAAAGGCTATAAACTCTTCAACTTCATACACAATGATAAACCTCTTTCGAAGTAATACTTAACTTAAGAAAATTCGACACTAAAAAAAAAATTTAAAATATATCACATGAAAAAAATAAGATAAAATTTTCCTTTCATGACTCTTATCCTCCATAACCAAAGCATCCTAACCAAAGTAATAACATCTTAGTATTTCTTTTAAGTATGGAATCGCATCATTAAATCTTTTATCTCTCAATCTCTGTTAATTAAACTTTGTGTTGTCTAAAGAAACTATCAATTTATTATGATAATTCAAACAATGTCTTATTGTCTCCTAATCTAATATTACACAATAGAACAAACACATAAAACTTGATATCTTCTTTGTTAGAAAAAAAGTTTTGCAGAACCAATTGGTCATAACTCATATTACTTTAAAAAAATAAGTTGTAGATATACTTATGAAATCACTATCGTACAAACAATTTTTAGAATTAAAAAGCAAACTTAACGTTTAAGATTACTCATACTCACATAGAGTTTGAAAGAAATATGTTAGAGTAAAGTGTAAACTTATAATTATAATTAAATCAATTAGATAGAAGTTTTTGAAGATAGTTAAGTTAATTAATTACCTTCAATTACATCATCTAAAATTTTTTTTTATAATATATATGTACAATAATATAAATTCAATACAAAAAAATATAATTCAATTCAGCTACTTCAATTTCTTTCCACTTTATCACAAAAAAGACTTTTTATCTTAATATAAGGCCCTAATTAAGGGTTTGAGATATATGAAAATGTGTCGTATTAGTAGTACAATCCAAAATAATGCTGATTGCTTAGTGAGTGGAGCCACCTTGATATTACCAATAATGAAATTCTCTTTTTCTTTCTTTTTCTGATTAAATTTTTTTTAATGTTTTTCGTATTGAAATTCAAGAATTAAGACTTTCTTGCCTTTTTTGATGCTGGACCCATCAGAATTGAACTAGTAGCTAAAGGATCCATGAATGTGGGTTCTGAATTGTCATGCGGGATTGTGATGGGTAGTATATATTATCCATCTGCTTGTGATTGACGTGAGAAAATAAATACATAAATTAGGAGAGAGATGAAAATGTATTGTAAATGATTGGGGAAGAGGGAAAACGCTTGGACAATGAGATCACCACATGCGTCACATTGAAAATCTATGCCTTGGAAAGCATTAGTCTTTTCAAGAACTGATTTATTAGGGAAACTTTAACCTTCTTTCATACCTCTAATCACCTCTTCACCTTCACCATTGATGAGGTATTATTCATAAAATATTTATATATTCATATAAACACAGAATAAATAAGGTGATGATAAGTCCATGCTTTTGTCTATGTCTGCCTGTGGGTTTAAATGATTCCCAGATTTCTCAGTTAGCTGAAGTCTGAAGAAGGTGATAGTGACACTGTGTATGATAATTTGCCTTTTCCATTTTCTACTCAAACCATTTTAAATATATATATATATTATTTTTTATTTTTAAAATATAATATAAAATAATTATTATTAAATTTTAAAATTAAAAATTATTTATGTCGTCATTTTTCTATTTTAACTTTATATTATCTTTATTCTTGTTCCTCTTCTCTTATAATAAATATTTTATATTATATAATATATAATTTTAAAAATTGAAAATTAAAAAATCTTAAAATTATTATAATATAAATATATATATGACACATATTAAGTGAAAAAAATAATTTATATAAAATATGAATAACAGAAAAACTTGTTAAATTGGAAATTAATAGTTTAGATTGATGATATTTTATTTTTATTAATTTGATGTTACAATATCATTAATAAAGTGAAATGTATGAAGTAAATTTAAAGAGTGAAATAATTAATATTATTTGTAAAATAATAGATAAGTGGAAATGATTAAAAATAAATAAATATCTTTAAAACAAAATCAAACCATCTCAATCTCTTTGAAGTAATTTGAAAATTGGATATATAATAGTTTAAGATAGTTCAAACGTGCCTCTTTTTATTAACTTTTAAACATCTAATTAAGAAAGAAAATATTTAACATATCTCATCAGTACCAACCCCATCAAACCATTAATTTACATATCCACCAATTGTGTTTTTCGTTTTAAGTTATTTACATTGGATTAGACTTAGTACAGATGATTATATTTTTATCTTTTAATAAAAATAAAATATATAAAAAAATGAATTAAAAAAATAATACACATATTATTTTTTAATTAAAAAATGGTAATAAAACTATAAAAATACATTTTATCTTTTTTTATCCCCTTCGGTCAATCGATCTTCTTTCTTATAATAATCCATTTTAATTATTTTTCTTGTTCTTGATAGCTGATAATGATGATACGGTCCTCCATTATTACCTGCCAGCTGATGATTTTCTCAACCATACATATTGTTTATTTAGTGCGATACAACACAATATAATAGACAAGTAATAATTCTCTGGATATTCAAAACCATTAATTGTTCTTTCTATTTCCGTTTCAACATAGAAACATGGCTATCATTCATCCAAGGGTCAAATTATCTGAGGGAAATAAAACAATCTTCTTTCACCATTTTCATTGTATCTTTTATTTTTATTATTACTATATATCTTATAGTTCAAAATTTTTTTTGATAAAAATATCTATATTTAATAGATAAAAAAGTATAAATATTAAATAAGGTAATGGAACTGGCAAGGTTTGAGTTTAAAATTCATATATTGAAGAAAAGAGGTTCACTATTAAATATATTTATAAGTCTGTTGCGTTGTCGTTTTTCTTATCATTAATTGTGAATTTTCATTTTCTTGTGGCAAGGAAATTAATTAAAGTCAGTTGATAGAACTTTTCTCTCACGCGCAATCTCAAACCCTGACATTTCACCAAATCATCAACAACAAACAATAAATGATATTAAGTATACCAGAAAAAAAACAATTTAATGTTTTAATTTATATATTACATGGATTTTTTAGTATATGTACACATAAAAACCTCTTCTAAAGTTCGTGGAGAGACTTAATAATAGGACATTTCCCTCCATCCTTTATAATCAAATTATCTGTAGTAATGTAACTAAGAAAAGTTATCAATAGTAAAATACATGACTTCCATTGAAATATAAAAAGGTATTCTTGGGAAGTGAGAAGAAAATTGAAGGAAAAATAATGGAAAGACAATGAAAGGAAAAAAAAAGAAGAGAAGCAAATGAAAATTCCATAAAAAATATAACTTTAAAGGTGTGTTTGGGAGAGAAATTTTTTAGGGGAAGCAAAGGGAAGAAAATTTATTTATTTATTTATTTTATTTTTTTCTCAAAATTTTGAAAGAAAAAGAATTAGAGGATTTTATGTTAATATTTTTTAAACTTTTTTTGTTAATTTTAATTATAAAAAATTAGGATAATTTGAAAGATTCAAATATGGAAAGTAAAAATTATCACATAACATTTTCTTCTTTTTTCTTTCATTTCCTTCTCTTCTTCATTTGCAAACAAGCCCTAGGGATCTTTTTGAAAGAAAAAAATAGAAGGTAAGAGAGGGAAAAGAAGAGAAAGAAAGAGAATTTAATAACATTCTTTTTGTTTGATTTTTAAGGATGTATTTAAAAATAAAGAAGGAAAGAGAAATGAATGAATTAAAAGGAAAGGGAATGGGAGGAAATGAAAGATTAAATGATAGTTTATCCTCCTTTTGTTTAAATCCTTCAAATTCTTATAATTTAAAATAATTAAAATTAACAAAAGGGAAAGATTAAAAAAGATTAATATAAAATCTTTTAATTTCTTCTCTTCCAAAATTTTGAGAATCAAACAAGGAGAATATTGCTAAGGATTTGTTTAGACGTTGTTTTGTTATTTTGTTCTTTAAAATTATTTTATAAAATTAGTTTTAAAAATTTTTGCTAGTATTATTTTCATGTATTTATATACATGCTATTAATAAAAAAATTTAGTTTTGTATTTTCTTTGTTTTAAAAAATTGAAGTTTAGAACACCTTTTAATTATTTTGTATTTTTTGTTCTTAAAAAACATATTTTATTTTTGTATTTTCTATCTAAAAATAGTTATTCAAACAAGTTTTCTTATTGTTCTATTTTTAAAAATAAAAAATAGTTTAAAAAATTGTAATCAAACAAACCCTAAATCTCCTTCCCTTCCTTTTCCTTTTCCTCTATTATTCTCCTTTTAAACAAATCCAATAGACCCTAGTTTTGATAATATTTTTCTTGTTTGACTTTTAAAATTTTAGAGGGAAAAGAATTAAAGGATTTTATGTTAATTCTTTTTAACTGTCTCTTTTTGTTAATTTCAATTATCTAATTGAAAGATTTTGGAATATCCAAACAAGAGGAAGAGAAACTATTACTTAATCTTTCATTTTCTTTCCCCCTCCTCCTTCCCTTTCCCTTTAATTCATTTACAAACATATCTTAAGAATTTGTTTGGAAGGAGAAGAATGGAAGGGAAGAGAAGGAAAGAAAAAGAAAGTTAGTAATATTTCCCTTATTTGATTTTTTAAATTTTTTGAGGAGAATGAATTGAATAATTTTATGTAAACCCTCCTTAACTTTTTTAACTCTTTCATTAATTTTAATTATCCTAAATTAACAAAGTTTAGAGGATTTAAATAACTAGAGGATAAATTATCACTTAACATGTTCTTAAGGTATGTTTGGGAGAGAGATTCTTTAGGAGAAGGAAACATAAAAACTTCCCTTTGTTTGTTTCTTAAAATTTTGGAAGGGAATGAATTGGAGAATTTTAGATTAACCTTCCTTAAATCTCCTCTATTAATTTTAATTACCTCAAATTAGGAAAGTTTGAATGATCCAAAGAATGGGAGAAAAAACCAAATAAACCCTAAGAGTTTGTATATGGTTAAGAGGGGTTAACCTAAAATTTTTCAATTCTTTCTCCAAAATTCTAAGAAATAAGCAAGGAGAAGATTACCAAATTCTCTTTCCTTCCCTTCCCCTCTATTTTCCTCCTCCTAAACACATCTTAAGGGTGTGTTTGAATTGAAGAGAATAAAAGATAATTTTAAAATCTTTCTCTTGTTTGGATTTCTAAATTTTAGAAGGAAATAAATTAAAAGATTTTGTACTAATTCTCCTTTATCTTGTTCTTTCAATAATTTTAATTATTCTAACTAGGGTCGAATGATGGAAAAGGAAAGAGAATAAAATTTAGTTATCTTTTTCTTGTTTAGTTCTTAACATTTAAAAAAGGAAGAAATTAGAGAATTTTATGTTAACCGTCATTAATCTTCCCTCTTTGTTAATTTTAATTACTCAAATTAAAAAATTTTAAAAGATATAAATAAGAAAAAAAAATCATCCCTTAACTTTTCATTCTTTCTTCTTTCCTTTCCTTTGCTTCTCCTCCCATACCCAAAATTTTAATATTAATACACATATATTACCACATGTATATATTTATATATTGTACATATATATATATACACCTTTTATGTATAATAAGTATAAACATATATATATGTGCACACACACGTGTATATGTATATAAAATAAAAAAATATAACAATAATAAAAAATTATATTAAAGAGTAAAAAGTTAAATAATTATTTATTATTTAATTTATTATTTTAAAATATAATGATTATTTTTTATATTAAATTTTAAAATTTTTTAAAAAGATTGACATACATATTTATGCATGTAAAACCTCTAATGTGTGTGTGTTGCTTATATATGGATATTAGAAGTTTTTTATGCACAAAAGAACATGCCATTTTTTCTTTAATTTTTGAAATATAATATAGAATAATAATTATTAAATTTTAAAATAATAAATTAAATAATAGGAAGTTGATTAAATATTTATTATTTATAATTTTTTATTTTTTTTTATTTTTTTTCTCTCACATCACATTACATATTTTATTTTAGATTTTATATTATATAATATACAACTTTTTTTTAAAAAAAATCACTTTGAATTTCTTATAATACAAATGGTAAAATGATAAAATTGCATTATAATTATATGTCTGACATTTCATTTTCCTTTTTTTTTTTTTTCTAACCATCTAAACAAATGAAAGAGAATCTAATACTTAATATTTTATTCTTTCTCCTCCCTTTTTCCTTTAATTTTTTTATTTTTTTTCCTCCTTATTTCCAAGATCCTAATTTGTGTTTGGATTTAGGAGAATGAAGGAAAAGAAAAAGAGAGAAAAGAGAATTTAATAATCTTTTCTTTGTTTTAGATTATAAATTTAGAAGAAAAAAATTAAAAAATTTTATATTAACCCTTCTTAATTATTTCTTTCATTAATTATAAGAGTAAATTACACTCCTCTCTTAGAGATTATGAAATTACACTCATCTCTTAGAAATTTTGAAATTACACTCATTTTCTATCTGTTTTAAAAAATTATATTCTATTCTTTTGTGAGATGAGAAAATCAATAATTTTATTAATTTTGACCAAATTATCCTTATTTTTATTATTTATATAATTAAATATGTATTTACCTAATATAAAAAATATTTTTAAAAATTAAAATAAATAAATTTATTATTTTTAACTGAAAATAAATAATAAAAATTTATAATTGTTAAAAATATATTTTATAATTAATTATGATTTTTAAAAAAATTAATAATGTCATTAAGGGTATTTTAATCAAAATAAATAAAATAATTATTTTTTTAATCTTTTATAGGAGGAAAGTGTAAATTTTCAAAGTAAAAAAAAATTTTGATATCTTTAAAAAAAAAGTATAATTTACTGTAATTATAATTATCTCAAATTAAAAAATTTAGAGTAATTCAAAAAAAAAAAGAGAAACTAATATTTATTTATTTTTTCCTCTCATACTTTCTTTTTTTTAATTTATTTCGGAAATAAGAAGGCAGTAAATAATATAGCTTATTTTGAAAATTGGAAGCTTTGGACCACACTCGAGAGTAGAGAAGCCTAGCTAGGACCAAGTAATTTATTGATTGGACCACAAACAAACCTTGAACCGTTCCTTTTAAAATCCACTGCCGTGAAGTCTTTGTTTGATTTAGACAATTCACTACAGTTTTTTGTATTCTTTCCAGCATATATATATATATATATATATATATATATCACGTACCAAATCTAATTTTATATTATATTTAAATTAAATCTTAATTTAGATGAAAATATTTAATTGTCAAGATATAAATAATATGGTACTAATTTTTCAGTAGTATTGGAATATAGAAATATATCCCACCAATACCCAGTCTACTTTGCCTATAACTATATATTGCATATTTACATCTAGCATCACATGTATAAAACTTTTTTCCCGAGGCAAAAAATTAAAAGCAGGAATATTATATAAACATGACAACCCATATTTACATTTACTATTGTCACCTAATTTTTTTTTTATTATTTTAGTCAAAGTCATATAATTCAATTTTAATTAAGTTATCATTATTTTGAATAATTAATTATTGAGAAAAATAAAATTATTGTCAATAGTACTCAAGTTAAATATTTATAAATTTTGTTGTAATTTAAAGCTTTCAATCTTGTGAGATAGAATTAGGAAAATAAATTTCCGACCAAAAAAAATAAAAGGGAAAGGATCTAAGTTAAATTAAAGAAAATAATAAAAATAAATTATATGATAAATATATAATTATTAAATTTAATTTTAAAAATAATAATTTTTATTATTTTAAATATTTTTAATAAATAATTTATTATAAATTAAAATTTATATAAGTAATATATTATATAACTAGGAGTAAAATATATTTTTTCTTAATTTTTATATAGGTGTGAACTGTCAGTCAAAGCTGATATTGGGCCTTAAGAATAGATTGGGCTTCACTTGGGCCCTCTTACAGTCTGTTTTGGGCTAGAATTAGGTCCGTATGGTATACACTGACCTATAACTTAAATGGATTGTGGCCTGTTTTAAGTGCATATTTGTACGGTTCAAAATCTTTAAGACCATATCTTTATGAAAGTATTTAGTTATCATATATAATGACTAGAAATTTTAAATGATTACACCTGACTATTTTTGTTAGTATTATTTTTAAATATTTATATATATGTTATTAATGAAAATATTTATTTTTTATGTTTTATTTATTTTAAAAAATTAGAGTTGAGAATATTTTTTAATTGTTTGTGTTTTGTTTCCAAACACTTTTTTTTTTTATGTTGAAAATAATTATTCAAACAATTTTTTTTTTATTTTCAAAAATAAAAACAATATTCAAACATTCCTTGAGTATCTTCATTTCTCACTTGGCCTCTCCTCTGCTGCCAACAGCCTGCCATCTAATGTGTTTTTCAGCCATTTTCCTTGAATCTTCAACTCTTTATGTGTGTTAATATTTATAGATTTATTTTCCTTGCATTTTTCAATACTTGGTGTGTTTGTAGATTTTTTCACCTTTTCATATCTGCACTATTGCTAGATTTTTGCTTTCAATCCTTGCATTTTTCAATACTTGTTGATAGTTTTGGTGTTCCTTTCATTGAACTAGATTCACAAATTTAGAATTCATAAATTGTCTTTATTGTTTACTTGGATTATTTATTTTATTATGACTAGATATTCATTTTTTGATATTATTGCATATGATGTGACAGTGTGAGACTTGGGACTTGCATAAGAAGATAGTTTGAGACTGGTGTAGGGTAAGGTGGAATAGTTTAAGTTTATAAACATTTAATTGTATGTTTAAATGACTAATGAAGTAAAATGATTTAAGATGTTTGGAAACTATTCCAAACCATACGATACTCTGATTTTCAAACATCTCCAATTTGAGTTATTTGAATTTTTTAAAATTTTTAGTTTTATTTTTAACCCTCTTAATTTTCTACTTTTATTTATTCTTTTTATTTTCTCAGTTTCTATTTAGTTATTTTTTATTCTAATTATTTCAAAAGCATAATTTTTCATTCCAACTCACGCAAATTTTAGGTTGTCTCATAGTTCTTCATTTATATTTTCTTTTAATAGAAAAATAACATGTATAAATAAGAAGTATGAATGATGTAATAAACTATTTTATTTTCGGTATGACATTATTATGTGCATTCTTTTGTTTTATCTCTTATTTTATATAATTTGTTTTGTTATTTACATCACTATTTTTTATATTTTTATATTAAATAACTAAATCAATAAAAAAATAGATAAAAAATAAATCAAGAATAAAACATGAGATATGATATAAAAATTGGAAAAAATTTAAAATATATATATAATAAATGTTTGATTAAATGTAAATTGTTGTTTAGTTGAAAAAAATTTGGGATCCTATAGCTATAATTGTGGGTGAACAATTACAATGAACTTGACTGATAATTAAAAGTGTCCGGATTCCCTGCTGGGCGTGTCCCTGCTGGGCCCTGTTGGCGCTGCTGGGCGTTTTAGCAGTAGTTTTTTCTGTTGTTAAAGTTTTTTGCAACAAATATTATTTTCACTATAACTTTTGTTAAATTAATTATTTAAACAAAAGTTATAGCAGCAATAATATTCGCTGCAATAATATTAAAACACACTTTAGCAACGAATAAAATCACCGCTAAAAAACCCAGGAGCAGGAGATCCAAAAGCTAATTAAAAGGCATCCTAGATGCAGCTATGCAAGGTAATAATGCAGGTTGTACTTGTAGGGATGCAAGTTGCAAAACCAAGATTTTAGGAAATACAAGAGTCCAATGGCCTCGCACGTGTGGTAATAATGTAATATGGAGCACCACAAGTACTTTTGGTTTGTGTAGTCCAACTCATAAAATTGGAACTTGAAAACACCACAAATCTCGGAAGCTACCTTCAATGTCTCTCTCCTTTTGTGTGTGGGTCCATCAATTCTCTTTCTTTTATTTCCACTCTCTGCCCTTCACCCTACTGTCGGCCACACCTTAACTTCAAGGGAATGGAGAAAAAACACCAAATTATTCTTTTCTATTTTTTTGTATTATAAAATATAGAGCTGAGCTGGTTTGTCTATACTTTGCCTTCACAAAGAGGAGACATTCTATCTCGAGGCTTTGATTTTTCCTTTTATATGGGTAAATAAAGGTATAAATATGAAATTTTAGTAAGTACAATTTTGTCTTAAAATATTTAATTTTTAATAGTTATTTTTAGTTAAAAGTAAAAACTCTAATTTTTAACTTTTATTATAAAGTTAAAAAATAATTTTTGCTATTATCTAAAAATGCTTTAAAAACTTTTTTAAATATCTCAAAATTTTTAATTAAATGTTTTTGAAAAAAATATAGAGCTTCTCCCTCCCGAAGCAACACCAAATTAACTTGGATTAAAATATAGACTTAAAATTTTCAGTTTTAAAGATGACAAGCAGTAGTACTGTTGAGTCAAAATTTATTGTTACATGATGGGTTTTATTTTATCTTCAAGCTTCCACCCACCTTCCAAACAAAATGTCTAAAACCCATCTCATTTTGCTCTTTCTTTATTCTTATTCACCCACTCATCCCAAAGTTCCTCACTCCTTTTGTTTTTTTCTGCTAACCTAATGTAAATATAATGCCCACTTCCGAAGCCTTCCGCAATTACAAAAATCCCCATCAATTGGTGCTTCACAGCAAGTCCCCTTTGCCCAATCCCTTTCAAAGTCTTCATCTACTACTCTTTGGGAACAAAAGAAAAAGTCTTTGCCTTTCTCTCTCTCTACATGGCTTCTTCTTCTTCTTCTTCTTCTTCTTCTCTTGTAATTTCCCCCAGAAAGCTTCGCTCTGATTTGTATTCCTATTCATACCAGGAAGATTCCAACACCCCATTGGTGATAAACGTTCTGGCTTCTCTGATAGAGAGAAACATGGCCAGAACAGAGAGAATCGTCAAGAATTGTTCATGGGCTTTGTGTAAAGCAATTAGCACCAACATCTTCGATTCCAGAGAGATCCCAGATATGACTATTCAGTCCTATTTAGAGAGAATTTTCAGGTACACTCGTGCAGGGCCTTCTGTGTATGTTGTGGCCTATGTCTATATTGATCGGTTTTGCCAGTATAATCCTGGGTTTCGAATCAATTCCAGAAATGTCCACAGGCTTCTCATTACAACTATAATGGTGGCTTCTAAGTATGTAGAAGACATGTGAGTTTTCTTCTCCTTCCCTCTTCTTTTTCCTTAGCTTTTTCTCTCTGGAATTTTTACAAACACCTTAGATGCATCACTTGGGCACTAATTTTTGCCTTAATTTTAACTTCTGAATTCTGATTGTAAATTTGATATGGGGTTTGTTAAATTGAGATAAATTTTATTCATTTTAAGCTCAATGACTTATACTCAAGTACACAATTTTTAAGTTTTCATCTACTTGCTTTTTTACCTGAACTTTTTCTCTTCGGAATTCCTCCAAACACCTAAGATGCATAAACTTGGTACTAATTTTGACACAAATTTCAACTTTTGATTGCAAATCGGGTATGGGGTTTGTTAAATTGTGACAAATTTTGTTTATTTCAATCACAATCACTGACACAACTTGGTAACAACCAAGTAAAGGTACATTGGTACAATTTCAATTTGATAGGTCACCAAGATTTTGGTCCATGATGGTAATGTATTATTATAATATAATCTTTTTCTTTCTTCTACTTTCTACTTTCTTGTATTCAAAATCAGGGCATACTCTAATTGTAGTAAAACAAATATATTTGTTTAATTTGACAGGAATTACAGAAATTCATATTTTTCAAGAGTTGGTGGGTTGACAACAAATGAATTAAACGAATTGGAGGTTGAGTTTCTTTTCTTGGTGGGTTTCAAGTTGCATGTGAACGTGAGTGTGTTTGAGAGCTATTGTTGCCATTTAGAGAGGGAAGTTAGCATTGGAGGAGGGTATCACATTGAGAGGACTCTACGATGTGCAGAAGAAATCAAAACAAAGCATAGAGAAGAAAGGGGTTACATTCAGATTGCTCGTGTAATGTGGTGATTTGTGAATTGTTTACAGAATTTGTCTGTTTTAGATTTTTTTTGTACAGAAGGACTGTAAATCTACAAGGTTTTGATGCAAAATTGCAAAAACGAGAGGGGATGTATATTTTTGTATCTTTAACTGCCAAGAAAAATGTATGGAAGTAAGACGAATTTTGTTCATATGATTGTTTACTGAGTAGCTCATCAGTTCATACACTATTCTGTTGTTTGTGTCACAAGTTAAATTTTTTTAAAATGTTTCTCACAGGCTGCAATTTTTTAAGTACATTTCAGCAAAAATTAAACTATAATTTGTCAAATTAATTTTTTTTATTAGATTGAACCTTATCAATATATCAGATATTAACTTTGTCCACATCAAATTTTAATTTGATCTTTTATCTTCACTTTATTTTTAATTAGTTAAAATGCACATAATCTTATTAAATTATAGGTCATGTGCAGATAATCTTTATAATTATAAAAATTGACCTAGGTCTTCCTAAAACTTAAAATTTGTGTAAAAAATTTTGTTAACTTTTCTATTCAATATTCTAATAGAGGAGGGTAGAAATGTCAAATTATTTAAGTAGTTTTTTGTGTAATGCCTCAAGTTTTGGGGAGTTTTTTGCATAAGATTTAAAGTTCATAAAAATTTTTTATATATGGTCTAAAGTTTAAAATTTTTTTTTATATTTTAGTATGACTTAATTTTGTTAACGTATCACTGTTTTATTAAGATTTTGGATAAACATATTTACGAATAAGCTTTTTGCACAAATTACAAAGTTTAAAAGAATTTTAGGTCAATTTTTGTTAAATAAATTTATTTACACATGACGTATAATTCAAGAGAATTTTTTACATTTTAACTTTTTTAATTTAATCTTTCATATTTATCATTTTTATATAAACATCTAAATATTGATTGCTAAGAAATTCTTTTATGAGGTTGAAATAGAATAAGTAGTCAATGTAAGGACCATGTACTATTGTGATCTCATTGGAGTCACAATGTTCAGTCCCTAAATTACACTCTTTCTTTTAAAGGGTTTGTTAAGGGTATAAGTTAAAGTTTGTTTGTTTTTTTTTAACTAGTTAATAGTGTATTTAATGATTTAAAATTGATAAAAAATTAACAAAAATAACTGTTTTTAACATTTAAAAACTTTATCAATGAATCACATGACTCTTTAATTAATGTCTTAAGATATTAGTTAGCAAAATCCTTTTAACTATGTGAAAATTACATTTTTTTTTAATTTTAAAAGTTACCAAGTCTTCTTTTTGTTGCTGCCTTGCAATACAAGTGTTTATTTTCCTCCTCCTCAAACTAACAAGATGAATTTTCTTTTTAAATAATTAAAGTCATTTTATATTGGCAAAAAAAAAAAAACAAGTCCTTTTATGATTCGATAAACATTTTTGGCAAATCGTAATTAACTATGAAGTAGTTTAATTCTTGTTTTAGCAAGAGAGCCAAACAAGCTTTCAATTAAATTTTTGTTTATTCTCATGTATCATTGATGTAAATACATGGGCTAAATAAATATTAGGATTTTTCTTTTTTGCATGTGTAATTGATGATTTTGTGTTGTCAGGAAATTATTGGTATTTAACTATTTATAATGACTTTTAATCTGCACATGCGCAATTATGGAGAAAATCCTCTCAAATCATGTCTTGATTAATTATAAGCATAATCTGTTTAGTCTAATTAACTTGGATTTTTGAGAATCAACAAATTAATTATGAGGATTCAGGAAAATAATTGTAGTACATATGGACTATCATAATTAGTTAATTACTTCAAATTTTAAATAAATCTTGAATTTGTAGGAACCTCATAATCGTATGTTCGAGTTGGACATATTTTTCATTGGATGGGCCTACTTGGAGAGGCTCCATGAGTGTTCTATATTTGACTAAATTTGAAATGTTTTGAAGTAAAATCAAATATTTGAATCATGTTTCAAATCAGCTTCATGAGAGCTATTTTTTTATTGATCATAATTTTTTTTGTTCTGTGAGCTTCAAATGTCATACCAAGTAATGAAATCTTGTCATATTGAAAGAAATAATGAAAAAATTAGAAGAGATGAAGTTAATGAAAAATTGAAAGAGATAGTGAAAATGTTGATGAAAAATTTGAGAAGCGGCCAATACAAGGAAACATTTTGTGTTATGTACGAGAGATTTTTTTTTTAATTCTTATATGGTTTCACTGGTTGCTTTGTGCAATAAATCTCATATAAATATTATATGGTTTCACTGGTTGCCTTGTGCAATAAATCTCATATAATATTTATATTATTACATATTATTTTAAAGTTTTTATATTATTAATTATTAAAGTAATATATTTTAAAAAAATTTATTATTTTAAAATATAATAAAACTTATCTATTTATCTTACATTTTTTTAAAAAATAAAATAAAAAGTACATACAGCTGCTATACTCACTCCGCGGTCATCAATTTTATCTCAGTTGAAAAAAAAGAAATCATGCTGATGAATTTATTAAAAAAATGATTTTTTTTTAACTAATACATTAATAGTTGATATGACATGAATTTCTAAAAGTTTAATGTAATTAAAAATGAGAAAGAGGTTCAAAATTGGCTAAAATATCTAAAGACAGACCAAATCTTGTGGCACCTTCTTTGAATGAAAAAAAGAAAAAATAAATCTTATGGCACTTTGGGCTTGCCTAATTTTGTTAGTAGTAATAATATGTATATATCTCCAATAAAAAATAGAAAAAAAATAATTCATTAACACGAAATAATAGTGGCTTGAAAATAATGAAGCAAATGAGGGGCCTACATGACCTAAAGATTGGCGTTGCTTTTATTATATTATTAATTATAATAATTATTAGAAGCTAAACGATAAAAAAGTTAGGAAGAGGCATAGTGTAAAGCATAAACATAGTAGTAGTTGACTCTCCTTTCTTATCATTGTCATTACGTACGAATCAGTAAAGTAATAATGTTGCCATTTTTGTGGATTGTGATGTAGGACCAACCCAAGACAGCTAGCTTAAAGGAAAAGTGCAACTCTTTTCTTTCACTTTTTTTCTTTTCTTTAAATTTCAACTCTTCTTTTTTGGGCTTTCCTCATTACCCAAAAGATACATATTTAAAAAAAAAAAAAAGAGAATGATGACTTTTATTCAATCTACTATCTTACAACTATAGAAAGTTAAAATAAATAAAAAATAAAAAAATGAATCTCATGCAACCAAGAAAGAGAATGTAACGAAGAAGAAATTTTAAAGTTATTAGTTATTTATTCTGTGTTGTAAATGGTAAAGAGTTTAAAAAATTAATAGGTTAAAATATATAAAATTTTTTTAAATTATAAATTATCTGTTGCAGATAATTTATCTAAATTATAAAAATTGATATAGAACTCTCTTAAATTTTTTTATTTAAAACTCTAATAAAAATATAGTAACATGTTAATAAAATTAAGTTATACAAAAGTATAAAAAAGATTTCTTTAACTTAAAAAAAAAACTCCTCTAAACTTTAAGTATTGTGTTAAAAAAATTTTGAATATTTTTTGCACAAATTACAAAATTTAAAAAAATTTTAGATCAATTTTTATAGTTAAAAAAGATTATTTATACATGACTTATAATTAAAAAAATTATATACATTTTTGCCAAATTAGTAAGATGTACCATTGTAAAGGAAATGTGAGTTAAATGGAAAGTCATCACCTATAAAGATATTGATGAAGTAGAAAAAAAGAAAATATGTTTGACATGTTTGTACATAAATATGAATTGTTCAAAATGAAGAAATGTAAAGGAGTAGGAGAAATGTTGCACAAAATAGGCAAGATCATTAATGATCTTGATTCTTTGGGATAGAATATATATATATATATATATCTGTATATATATTATAAAGCTATAGTTTATGGTATAATGATGATTAAAGAAATAAAAAATAAAAAAATGTCATTGTAAAACATACTCCAAAAATTCAAAACATAAGAACATGTTACACTTGTAGTCAAGAGGACATATCTCATATTATTGTAAAAATAAAAATAAAAGAATTTTATATATATATATATATATATATAATATGAGTAGTTCTCAAAAGTACAGTACTAGCTAAAGGAACCTTCGCTAATATTCTCAAGAATAAAAAACATAGCTACCTAAGTTATTACTGTTCCATGATATGTGTGCAATAAAATAAACATAAAAAATAGTTATTGGTTTCTAAATTCAACATGCTCTTAACATATGACATGAAATGCATCGAACTATACTTATCCTTTAACCAATGGGCTTGAAAGAGAATTAACACACTTCCCTCAATTCAAGAGCAATCTTAAGGTCAAAAGTAGTGAATAAAAATTGAATGGGGTTTGGTCATAGGCCATGTGCATGTGCTTTCTTAATTAGAAAAAAAAAAAAAAAACTTTGTGGAAAGAAGCCTTGGATCTAAAAATAAATGGCGCATCTACCAAACTTATCCTTCTGAGTAATATAATATACAGAACATGTCAATATAACAGCCCATTTCGTAATGTTGTGGGTTATTTATGTTCATGTAGCCACCGAAAACTCACGTCACTATCCCAGTAAGTTAAACATTTTGTATATAGAGAGAAGCTTCCCAAAAATTATAATAGTGGCTGAATATATGAAATGAATGATAAATCAATGTATAATTGGTTGAAACATAGATGTTTTATTTTTTTAAAATAAGATG
This sequence comes from Senna siamea, assembly GCA_031216115.1. Lineage (NCBI taxonomy): Eukaryota > Viridiplantae > Streptophyta > Magnoliopsida > Fabales > Fabaceae > Senna > Senna siamea. The sequence continues at coordinate 16,220,136 of CM062357.1, forward strand.
TCAAGTTTAAATCTTACCTATAAAAACACTTTCATAAAAAAAATAAAAAATAATGAAAAGATTTAAACATTTCATGTATATAATACTTTTATAGTTGTGAGAAGACAATGTACAAATAAGCATTTTGAATGTCGATCACTTTGTCTTTCCACATGGAAACAGAATCTTAAGTGAATTTCAACGATGATGGATATCCCGCTTCATTTTGTCACGTACCCTTATTTCAACTGAATTTCATCATGAGTAATAGATTAAGAGTCTATTTTTATATTTTTAATAAATAGCAGAGAGTCTACATTTAAAATATATAAAAAAATTCAAATAAAATAAAAAATAAGTTACATTTACTTCCTTTAAGATTTGGTTAAATTATATTTGCGCTTTTTTCTTTTAAAAATTACACACTTGACTTTCATGATATTTGATACAATAATACTGTAAAAACCTTTTTTTAACACTTAATGAAGTAAATGTTTTTGTTATTATCTATGGATTTAAATCCACGTGATTTATCTTTGACCATGTTCAAATTTGAGTGAAATTAAGGGGAGGTTCAAAGCGACCCATATGGTGAAAAAGATCTCAAATTTTTTGTATTTAAAAAATAGTGTATTTTTTTTTTTTACATTTAGAAATAAATAAAAAAATAAAGCACCTATGATGATAAGAATATACTTTGAATAAATTAGAGATTAAATTTCTCTCTCTAATTTATTTTAAACAATAAATTTTGTCTAATATTATAGCAAGAAGACATGTATCTATAAGAGCATATCAACAAGATTATATATATATATATATATCTTGTAGATATCAAATTTGTTAGAATTAAACATTTTTTTGAATAAAGAGATAATATTTTTCATGCTTATTGTACTTTATAAATTCTTAAAGTCCTTTTTGATTGGGGCCTAGACTTAAATAAAATTTAAAAAAATTTCTCAACCCTTTGAACCAATTAAATACAATTACTGGGATTACTGCAATGCCTGATTTTGTGCTTTTTGGTATCAAAATTAAAAGTTTAGCCATTCTTGGCTAATTCTTTTTAAAAACAATATTCATCATCATTTTTCACAATTGTTTATTAGAAGGTGAAAATTTTTTGATCCTTATCCAGAAATTCTCCCAATCGTTATTTTAGATGGTCTTGATTATTTTTTAAAAAGAATCAACTTATCTATAGATATTTTCCTAATAGATCTTCATTTTTTTCTCAAAATTTGCCTTAGCTTGGGTATTTAAATGGAAATTTAAATATGGAGCCTTAAAAATTTATCGAGATGATAAAATCCAACATCATTTTAAAAAATAAAAGACTCTCAATAAAAAAGAATTAAGATCTTATTGTGAACAATTTAGTTTCTCATCCTGTAGAAAATCTAAACCAAAACAAAAGAATCATAAAATATCCAAAACTAAGAGTTATTACAAAAATCATAAAAATAGAAAGCCTAAAAATCTTTCTAAACATATTTTTTCAAATCCTCCTATTGATTTACCAAAAGATAAAATCAAATGTTTTAGATGTGAGAAAGGTCACATGGCGAAGTATTGTAGACTAAACAAAATTTCAAGTTAGAGGAAATAGTCATAGAATAAATTAATAGCCTTATGGCTGAAACCTCTTTTAAAGAAGAAGAAGAAGATGAAATTTCTGAACAAGAATTAAATCAACTTTTTAAAGATGATATTTCATCAAACTCTTCCTCTAAAGAAGAAAATCAATATTCTCCAATCAATTATTTAAAAGAAACCTTTGAGGATTTTCTCCAAATTAATGTTCTTATTTCAAAACAAAATCTTCTTTTTGAAATAATCAATTCTCTTCTTTTAGATGAAGAAAAAAATTAAATATTTTAACAAATTTAAGAAAATTGCAAAAATTTCATCTACGTCAACCCCATAAAACCATCCAACAACCAAAACATTATGATTTTATAAGAATTATAAAAAATTTTGATAATAAACTAAAACCAGTTACGATACTGAATTTACAAAAAGAAATTAATATTTTAAAAAATAAGATCAAAGAATTGAAAAATACACAAGATCTTCATTCTTTGATAATTAGTCAAATTCAAGAAAAGGAAATCAAAATTTTTGAAAATATAAAGAACCAGTGGTTGAAGATTAAGAAGAAGATCTTCCTGAACCATTTCTAAACTTTATTTCAAAAATTTTCATTCAAATATAGTATAGTCCAATTAAAATTGTTATTCAAAATGATTTTTTTTTGAAACAACTGCTCTTTTTTATATTGGTACAATTTTAAACTGGATTTGTAAAGGGCTTATTCATATCAAATTTTTTGAAAAAACTACTGAATCACTTAGTACTACTAATAGTTCACCATTAGATATTAGTTATAAATTATCAAATGTTATTGTCAAAAATGATGATTTAAGAATTTTTACCCTATTCATTTTGGTAAAAAATATATCAAATGAAGTGATTCTTAGATCTCCATTTATTAAGCAAATTATGCCTTTTAACATTTTAAAAAATGAAATTGAACTGAATATTTTAATAAGAATTTTTTTTTGAATTCTACAATTCGTCTTTTACAAAATTTTTAAATGCAATCCAATTTAAAGAAAAAGTTAAAGTCTTTGGTCTTGTTTTGGCTTTTATGTTAACAAAAATGTAGAATTAGAAAGAGGCATAACTAAGCTTGTAATTAATTACAAGCCATTAAATTAAGCTCTTCAATGAATTAAATATCTTATTTTAAATAAAAAATATCTTCTTAATCGTCTACATAAGGCAAAAATATTTTTTAAATTTGATATGAAATCTGAATTTTAGCAAATCTATGATACTGATAGGTATGAGTGTTTTCATTGTTCTTTTTAGACAATATGAATGAAATGTTATACCTTTATATATATATATATATATAATTATAATGTTTCTGCACTCTTTTGGTTAGTAGTTACAAAATACATATAATTTAGAATTAACAAATATCATATATATTAGTATATTGTATTAACTTCCCACTACTTAATATCTTTATTAATAAATAAAAAATAATTCATATTTTATTCAATTTCAGATAAATAGCTATTCACTGCTATTAAAAAAAAATTCAAAATAGTTTCTTAGCTTTAACTTTCTCAATTATGAATTTTGGCATTGACGCATCAAGCATCAATAAGTCAACCGTCTATCCTTTAACGGAGAAAGGTACAGACTTTAATCTCTTTCTTTCTTTTGCTTTGTCGCTATCCTCTTCGTGGTTTGCCTTCTTTTCTCAAACCCTGGAATTGAGTTTGGCTTTAAGATGTTAATACAATACAAATAGATAGTGCATGTTATTTGTAAGTAGAAGGATTCATTAATATTACAGATCAATGTTATTTAAAATGTCCATTTTTTTTCTTCACCTTAAAGCCAAAGGGTTCAAAAAATTTTGGAAGCTCGATTGATCATAGGAGGGTGAAAAATACTGAACACAGAAGGGTGAAAAAGACGGATTTGAATTAAAGTGATGAGAAAAAAGTAAAACAATAAAGTACAATCCTTCTTTGTATGGTAATTAAAATAACTTTACAAATGTATTCTATTGGAGAGTTGTATACAAATTTATACGTATTTTGATATTATTAGAGGTTTCATACGTGTACATTTTTAATTGCGAATTTATAAAACCTCTCTGTAATAAAGTTGTGGTCGCTCCAACGCATGCCCACTGATCACAAATGTATCTTTTATTGTATGGCTCTGGGTTCTTGACCACTTTTCTTAATTGATAATATAGTGGGTTGGTTTTATAAATTTGTAATTAGAAATTTTTACGTTGATCATACAGTTTATTTTACATATTCCTTAAATGAATAAAAATCTCTAAGCATTGAACATTTACCATAATTTTAAAAAAATTCTCATATTGTTGTCTCTCAGTTGCATTAATTTTATTGACATTGTTAATTTTATTATTTCTTTACTTCTTCTAGTATATTTTTTTTGTATTTTTCTATTGATATTAAATAAATTTAATATTTTTATTCGATCATAATTTTTTGGTTTGGTTGATAGTATTAACTCATTCATTTAAGATTATTTTATTTATTTTTGTATGTTATTCATTTTTTATCTTTTACTAATTTTTTTTACAAGTATTAGTTTTAAATTTGATTTTATAAATATCCACGTATTATTAAGAGTTTACTTTCACTTTTGAGAAAAGGTATTGCCAAATTTAGATATGATATTTTTTCTTAATTGCATTAATTTTATTGATATGTTATGACTGTACTCTCAGAAGAAAAACACTTTGGAAGAAGCAGAGAGAACAAGGAGAAAAGAAAAACAATGAAATGTGTGTGAGTGTCATGTTTGAGGCTTGCTTTCTTTGCTTTTACTCTATTTTTTTATTTATTTTCAATTGATATCAAATAATTTTAATATTTTTATTTGATCGTAATTATTTTAATCTTTATAAGTTTCTGACATTAACTTATTCTTTAATTTATTAATATTTTGATGTGGGAAAAGGCTATGGGTTGATTATAATTAATGACACTGCGCGTCTCAAAGAGTGGGCTTACTATTTCGTAAGTACCAATAATATCATCCTGTACTATAAGTCGACAATTCTATGTGACGTTGAATCTATTGATGTGAATAATTTGATTTTATCTATGTATTCTATATAAATCCAGTTGATATGGCATGAATTTATAAAAGCTTAATGTAATTAAAAATGAGAATGAACTTCACTACCGTGAGTGTCATTCTGTTTTTGTTTTAGGGGTTTATTTATATTTACATATAAAGTAAAAGATGCATATAAATCTCGAATAGGAAGAGTAATAAATTGTATTTTATTACTCACAATTTTATTTTATTAAAAATAGGACGACACGCACTGTAGTAGACGTGCATGTTGTCAAATTTCAACTCTTTGTATATAGTAGCATTTCAACACACACTATCATGTCGTTCTATTTTTCATTAAAAATATATTTATATTTATATATAAGAAGTGAAAATGTTATATGAATTTCTAATAAATTAATATCAAGAGTAATAAATTATAATTAATTTATTTATTTTTTAAGAAATTTGTATACATTTTTTATTTTTTATATGTAAATATAAATAAATTTATAATTGAAAAAAAAAAAAGCAAAACAGTAGGAACGATAGTACGAAGAAGAAAAGAGTGTGTTAAAGAATACAAAAATATGTACATTTTGTATATCCCAAGCCTCTAGTACTTTTTTTTTTTTTTTTTTCTGTGCTGTGTTAATTTGCAGCCATTTCCATAAGCATTCAACTAACAATTCGATTCTTTGGTCCCATATCTTGATAATTGAATCCGTAGAAAAGTTATAACGATGGTTTTGAATTGAAGGGTTTAGGATTTGTGTACATGAACCTTAAAATTTAAAGACGATAATTATTAATTAATTAAGTTGGCAACGGGTTTGGTGGAAGACACAGTGTCTTGGCCAGATGTGGCACATGTTCTACATATTGCCTTGCCATCTCATTTTTAATGTTTCATTTTTTTAATAATATAATTAAGAAGCAATAAACCAACTAAATTATCAGGTGTCTAGTCATATACCTCTTCAATTTTTTTACCTAGTGAATTTATCTCTCTTTTTATGATAAATATTTAAATTATACATTCTCTTCTCTTTTATTTTAAAAATAGAAGAAAATTTTAGTGAAGTTAAAAATTATCAAAATACAATCTAGAATAATATTAATTTATTTTATTAAAAGTAAAACTTAACAAAAACATGTAATTTTAAAGCTTTAATTTTAATATTATTTATTTTGTGTTGAAATTTATAAATTAAATTTATTTTAAAGTTTGATAAAAAAAACTTTTAGTAATAATAGTAGTGACAATTTTGGTACCAAAAATGATAATGACATACTTTATATGAAACACTATTTTCTAAGAAAAGAAAAAAACTATTTTAATTTAAGTAAAAATCCTCAGCAATATTTCGATCATGGCGATATCATATTGGCCAAAGAAAGAACTATTACAGTATCATGATCAAACAAAATTTAATTAACACTTAATATTTTCACTTCAACTCGTTATTATAATTTTATCATTATTACTATCATTCAGTGGGCCAAATTTATTATTAAAGCCCACCATGGACTATGTTTGGATAAAAATAAGAATATTGAAGTTGAATTGGGTATGTGGCCCATACCTTCATTTTTTTCTTTGTGCCCAAAAAAGAACTTCAAGAAGAAAAAACAACGTGAAGTTTAGCTCAACATAAACTTTTCCCTGCGGTCCCAAATAATGATTTTTCAAATAAAAAATAATTCAGTTAAATGAGATAGAACTTTTTTATTGTTGTCAAATTAATACTTCATTTTATTTTTTTTCAAAAGGACACTAAGGCCATACATACATCTAAAAAATATTGTGCCTCCTCGCTCTGCACAGCTAGGGCATATCTAATTTGATATCAAGTTGGAGAGACTACCCCCCTCTCTTTTATTTATATGCTTTTAACTTTTATTATATTTCCTTTCCTTTTTATCTTTATTTAGAAATTTTTTTTACTTCTTCCATGGAAGATATCTCATTTTCCATGAAAGGTATATCTTTCATTGGTAAGAGTTTAATTGCTTGAAGTAAAAACTTCAAGATTTCTAATCCAACTTATTATATCTACAATTCAGATCTCAGAATTTGAAGGAAGAAGACGAGAGAATACTTAATTCTATGAGATAATTGAGAGGTGTGTGTGTCTCCTATTTTTATAGCTGTAAAGGTGTAATAACCCAAAAATAAAATAAAATTAAAGATTAATTTGGGATTCATAGTTATATGTCTTGCGAATTAAATTGTTTTCTAATAAAATATTTTTTTTGAACTACTGTTAAGATTTTATTAATTTTAATGTGAGGTAACTTTAGGAATTAAAATAAATAAAAAATATTAATATTAATATTAATATTAGGTTAAATAGTAATTATATGAATTATTCTAAGGACATAGTTTAAATTTAAGAAGAAGAAGAAAATTGATAATAAGATATAGGCATGAGATAAGTTAATAAACTCAAATGGCTAAATGGGTGGCTGAGAAGTCATTAAAGTTGAAAATTAGAAAGTGATGTGTGAAATAAAATATTAATTGCCAATGGATATAATTTTGAGTTCTAAAATAAATAAATGTAAGAATGAGGGTGTTTGGATTTAATGGACTCTTATTGTTTAATAATTGAAAAATAAGCTAACTAAATTTTTTAATTAAAAATAATATTTAGGAAATTATGAGAGATGGTAATGGAAATGAAACTTAGATATAGAGCTATGGAAAGAGATTGATTTGGTCTAAACCTGTTTTGGCCTGATTTATAACAGGTAAGGTTGGACTAGCCTATTTTTAAAATGGGTCATTGTTTACTTAACCTAGCTCAGTCTTATTAAGGCTAAGGGTTGGGCTAGATTAACTCTTAATATTTTTTAAAATATAATTTAATTTAGTAAATAATATTTTTAAAATGATAATTCTAATTTATCATATTAACTTTTTTAAATATTCTTAAAACAAAAAAGAAAAAATATAATTAAAATATAATACATAAAATTTAAAGATGAAAAATCATGTCATTACATAACTTAATAATTGATCATAATAAAAATTATATCTAAATTTTCTTATCACAAACAAGAAAAAACATACAATTAGCTAGGTTGTATTTGGATTGGAGAATTTAAATTTTAAAAATTTAAATTCTTTATATTTTAAATTACTTACTTATAATTTTTTTTTGTTGTAAGTTGTAACTAATAAATATATACATAAACTATAATTTATGAATGTATATACGTAAATAAATATATATGTGTACACACAAATACTTATCTATACATATATATATAAATACACATATATATATTCATGCATATATTTATTTATGTGTAAGTACATGAATATATATAGAAATATGTGTGTATGTACATACATACATACATATATATATGTATGTATATATATATATATATATATATTTGTGTGTATTATGTTAACAGGCATACATTTGTATATATAAATACTAGTATAAATATTATGTATATAAATATATAGAAATATGTAATATTGATTAAATTATCATGAAAATTTCAAATTATTTTTTTATTTCAACAATAATTTTATAATGAGGTAATTGAATTACTTTATCTAAACATAACCTTATAATACATTACATAAAGTTTAATGATTATAAGTCATTAAAATAAATGATATATTAATTCATTACATATCAGCACCATAAAATAATAATTATAAATTTATTTTTATTATTTATTTTTTACTATCATTCATCTTCTGCTATTATTGTACTAATTTTTACTAAATTTTTTTACCATAATATTTATTTTCATTTTTGATTCAAAATAATAATATATATTAATAAAATATAAATTAAATTAATTACATAAATTAAATAAAAAAGAAAAAAAATTATTTGAATTAAATGTAAAGTTATGTCACTAATTTTTTATATAAATATTTAAAGTAACATAAAAAAATTAAGAAATTAAAAAAAAAAAAGTGGGCTAGCCCAGCCCTAACATGTTTTAGCCCACTTTATTTTAGGGTCAAGCCAACTCTTTTATATGATTGAAAATTATCTAGCTCATCCCTAATTATTTTAGCGGACTAATATAGGTTGGCCCATTGGGCTTAACCCATTTTGATAGCTCTACTTAGATACAAGTATTAGAAAATAAAAATAAAATAAGTTGAAACTTGAACTCTAGAAATTTTAATTGAGTTTAGAGTTATAAAATAGAAAGGATAATGAAAATTAGAATGAAATTATTATATCATAGTTACCAAGAAACTTAAACTAAATGAGAGAAATTGATAATCTATTTAAAGGTGAAAATAATGTTTATATGACATTTATGATTTTAGAAATATTTGATGGTGCTCCAATGTAACAGCTTAATTGAGGAAATTTTTGGAGCGTATTTTCATGCAAAGGTTATTTGTAAGTGGATAATACCTATTGTACACCCTTTTACACTCTTTGTGCATTTTTATGAATTTTAGCCTCCTAGCTTAGTATGGGGAACAAATTAAATTTTTATGATTTTATATCTCCTTTATTCTCTAATTTATGAAATCTGCATAAATGACTAATATTTTGATTATCATATTTTTATGAATATTACTTATAATATGACAATATATTTGAAATTTAATTTTATCTTCAGTTTTTTAAAATTGTTATTCTATGAGATCTTTTTTTGTAATATAGTTATTAAATTAGCTAAATTTTCCCTCACATTGATTTGAGATAAATCAATTGAGGTGAAACTTCTCTAAAAGATTACTGTATGGATATATATATATTTGATGAGAACTTATGATTTGAAAAAATTCACTTGTTTTGAGTGATGAATTGTGAGCATGTAGTATTTTTGGTAAATTTTACTTTATGATTATAAAAATATGAAGTGATTTAGTGAATCTAAATTAATTTTCATTTAGAGTATTTTATTAGGGAAACTGTCTTATACAAAACCTACAGCTAATGACAGTATCCATTAGCCCTCAATTCACCTTAAATAACTAAGCTAACAAAGGTGTTGCTAACCTGTGTGTCGACCAATACACGTGGATTGGATCTAATTGAATTATGTACGTAAGATGCTCTTCTGAATTTCATGAGCAAGATGGTCCTTTGAATTTGATGAGAAATATGCTCATATGAACTTCAAGAGTAAAATTTTTCTGTAAATTATAATAAGCTATAAATTTTCTATGGTTAGTTACCCTAATAAGTTGTGTACTCCTTTTTGTGGTTAGTTTATCCTATGAGTTCTATACTCACTTTTTGTGTGTGTGGCTTTGGTGATGTGTTTCCCTAGTTATATTTATGATATACATGTTCTTTAAACTTACAAGAAACGAAGTTGTCCAAATTATACTGATAGCTAGACTTTTGTGAAACTAATTTATATGATTACCCTTTTATGAAGTTCTTCTCTAAAAGTATAAATGTGATATCAATGTTTGCGAAAAACTCATGCATTTAAGTTTGTTGCTTTCCTTTTATAGTTTGTATTGTTTACTCATTGAGTTAATGAATTCACTCCCTCATTTTATTTTTTAGATAGAGGTATAGCACCTAATTTGTCTCCCTCCATGTAGTTTGAGATAATCTTATTTTTTGTATTCTTCTTAACCAATTTTTTGACTTTAAATAGCTACATTGGTCACACGTAGGATCATTTCTATCCTTTTGATTTATTTTTTATAACCATATTGAATTTTGAATTAGTTAAAAATAGAACTCTCTATTAGAATAATTGTATATATTGAATTTTGAGTTGTTGTACAAATTTAAAAAAGTTCAAGTTTCAAAGGAGACTCTATGAAATTTTTAGTAGAATTCTATTATGCATTTAAATATTAATATCAAAATTGTGTGCATTCTGTTGTTTTGACTTATCAAATCATGAACTTTCTTTGAGTCCAGTGCCAGTCTCCCCTCTTTTGTTTTTGGTGGTGTGACAAAAGTTGTCTTGCCTTTCATTTTGTCCATGCACTTTGTTAATTGCAAAATAACGGACCATAGCCTCAGTATGATGTTTTGTTTACCCTGCACATATTTTATTTGTATAACTTAATGCCTTCGTTGAACGAATGAAACTGTTTTTTATCCAAAAAATATTGCGGAGTAACATATATTTGAGTCCAATAAGCTTAAGCCCAAATTTTCAAAAGAGATACTCAGGACAGTTAAAACTTAAAAGCAAGAGAGGTAAAAAAAACACATGGATAAGCATTAAATATATTTACATCAAACTCAATTCAATTTTAAAAATTAAAATTAATATAACATCATGAATTATAATTAAGCTGTCAGCATATAGGCCTAATATATATAGCTTTTAGCCGAAAGTTAGAAGAAAATTGACATTATGGATCCATACCCACATCTTCAACTATCAGTTATAGTGCTTTAACCTTAAAATCAAATGCTATGACTTTTTTTTTTTTTTTTAAATAAACATGCATTAAAAAAATTTAAGAAATAGTTGAACACATTACATCAGAGTAAGCAACAAATAAAACAGACACAAGAACATCATCAAACTAGACAAAAGAGGCATGAACATAAAGATACTTAACTATATGATGAACAACTTAATTACATTCTCTTAATACATGAGATAGGTGGAAAAAAGGCTATCTCCTATGTCATAATGCCACAATCAAGCACGATAGCATCAGATAAGTCTTGATTGTCATGAAAAGCTTTCACAACATATACAAAATTAGTTTCATCCTCCAACATATTTATGTTGCATAATAATGCTTATTGAATACTCCATCTTAATGCTAATGCTTCAACAATTGAAGAATCAAGAGAGCACATAACTTTTGACACTGTTGAGATTAAAACCATACCATACATATCACCACTCTAAGACTCCATTCAATATTAAAAATTTTAGTAAGTTTAAATCTATTATGGGCTAAGGTAGTTTGGTACCTATCTCCTCTTGGGTGTTGCCCTCCTCTTCATAATTTTGCTGAATTTTATGACTGGTTAATTGCTAGATTGATAATTGATGTTGTTGATATTATTAATTGAATAGCTATCATTTGTTAGATTATCTGGTCTCATTGAAATAATGTGATTTTTAACCAAATTACTAGTACACCAGTAGACGTTGTAATTAAAGCTGAAAATTTGTTTTTGAAATACCAAGCAAATGTTGTTATTGCAGGAGAATCAATACAGTGGTTAATACAAGTTTGGTAGAAACCATCCCAGGACTTTTTTTCTTTGAAACTATTTAAATTTGAAAATTTATTAAATTTTAACTAATTTGAGTTAAGAGTAAAGCTATTTAAGCGAGAATATTTTTAACTTTTGATACGTATATAAAATCTTAAAACCTGTTTGTCAAATGTAATGACTTTGAAAGTATAAATTATTGACAATTTAAAACTTGTCCAACGAAAGCAATGCTGTATATATGTCCGCACTTCTCTACAATGTGATTGGATTATTGTATTTGTGAAGAAAAATTTGCACTTGTTGTTTCGTTCTTCTTGTTTCTATTCAGTTTATTTTTTCTCACTCTCCTTTGATAGAGGAGGCATGCATGATGCATGTGGGAATTTGACCTAATTATATTACTTTTTGGAAACTTCCATACTCTTTATACATTTTTTTATCAGTGAAATCTCCATTATTTAATCCCTTTTGATAATTAGGGCTAGACTTATAGTGATAAGCTCGTCATTATTTATTTATTTTTTAGTACATGTGATATGCTCATTTATGATACTTGAAAATTAAGACTTGGGAGTTACATTTTCTGCATACCTTGAAATTATATGAAATTCAATGCTCCTTTTACGGAAATTATTCATAAACTTCGCCATGATTTTAGCAGAGAATATATGTAAGGGAGATTAATAAAAATATTCATAACTCTTTTTCTTAACATATTCAAATTCTCTCTTTAACTCAAATTTTCAGATAATTAACTTCCTAAAAAATTAGTTCCATTTTGAACAGTTTTTTCTAGCTAACCGTATATGACAATCCTTTTCTTTCTTAAACATCCCTTCCCTTTATTTTCAAAATATACATAAAATTCTTTTAAGCTTAGAAACTGTCTAAAATCTTTTTAAAATAATGTTGATTTTTAATTTATTAAAAATATAACTTATAAAAAATGTAATTTATAACATATTCTAATTAAATTTAAGGAGAAGACTAAATGTCCCCAGTTAATGAATGACGTAAAATTACAGTCATAAAGATCAAGTAAACAACATAAAATAACACGAAGGCAAGCTTAGAAAGAAAATCTAACTCTAAACTATCAAATCAATATAAATATAAATATATATATATATATATATTATACATATGATTTGAGAAGAAAAAGAAAATTTTACACTAATCACTAGTGTATATATATGATAAGGTCATCGTTACTCAATATTGCTACCGACGCCTTCACTTTGCATCATTACCACTCTTAGAATGATAAGTACAAGCATAATCTCACTTCGTTTAGCTTGCTAATATCATTTTCCTATGCAAATTTTTATATAATTATAATAATAGTTTCATGTGTACACATAAGATTTGGACAAAATTAATTAATAAGATAAGTATTGAATGAACCAGTGTAATCACTACTTTGTAGAGGTGAATATGTGTGTAATATAATGTAATTACAATTATTTATCTCAATAGAAGAAAAATTGGGTCATGCTGAGATCAGAGAGAGAATGAAAATATAAATGGATAAAATTGTGAAAGAAAATTGATTTTCAATTTTGATGGAGGCAGATGTTATGTTAAGTGTAACTCACATATATCAACTTTGGTTTAAATGGTAGGGGCCTACTGCAACTAGATAAAGATTAATAGATCAAAAGTCAATTAAAATTTGTATATATTAGAAATGTTGGAAGACAAAAATCTTTTATATATATATATATATATATATGGTGGATAAGGAATTAACAATCTATTTCTTTTATAATAAAACAAATAATTTTTTGTCAAAATTATCTATATTCAAAAATTTATTGAATTTTATTTAAGTAAATTGAGGTCTCATAATAAAAAAGAATTCTTTCAACAAATTTTTTTTTCATAGACAACAATCAAGTTCACAATTTCATTTAAGAATACGAAGTACTTGCCATTTTAATTAATGATGTATGAAAAAGAGGCGACTGATCTAATCTAAAATATTTGTATGTTATGGAAAACATTGATAATATATTATCCACGTAAGAAAGCATGTAGGTGATGTATAAGTTTTTGGTTGCTGAGTGACAAAAAATAATGGAAATTAATCAAGAAGGCCTTAATCGTTGGCAAATATTCCGTGAGTGTGTCTGCGAGTGATGTGGACACCCACGTGGGAGGCAGCGTTGGAATTGGATTGTGAACCGTCCGATAAACGTGAAACTATGTATTGCTTCAACCGTTAATAACCTCCATTAACGCCTCCATTAACGACAACGTTTCGATCAGTTTCATCAGGTCTCTTCGCAAATCGCAGTTGTCCCACAAATTTTGACCCGGCTTTACGCTTCAATTTACTTCACTCACTTTGTTTCGTATTTCTTCCGAAAGCGACCACGAATCCGTCTTGATGTCTACATACGCCCATTTATTGCTCTTCTTTCTTATTTTTATTACAACAAAATCATTCTGGGTCCCACAAAGCCATGTGGCCTCTGTGATCATGTGGGGCCCTCTCATCAAAATACGTAACCGTCTTAAACGTCCATGATGTGATAATAATTGCATGACGCATAATCCCAACTTGGCTCCCTCCCACATTTTTATTTTTACTAAATATTTAATAAAATTAACAACCAATTAAATAAAATTTTAACTAGTACGGCAAAGTATCACTTATCAAAATTATTATTTTAATAATATTTTTATATTTTAAATAATAAAAAATTATTTGATTTTATTTTATCTCATATTTTTTAAGTTCCTTTTTGTGTTACTATTTATGAGACAAAATTATGTATTTATTTAAGTATTAAGATGACAATCACTTGATGTATCTTCTTCAACAACCTTACTTCAACTAAAGCAGCACGTACTAACAAGATTTTCAATTTATAGAAAAAGTCTATGCCTATATCTTAAGAGTATGAATCAACTGGATATTGTATATATAAGATTCAAATATACATTTCATCCTTCTAATATTTAAAAAATAAATAAATTGACTAATTTAGATAGAAAAGCAGGCAATATTACATTTTTATTGTTTCAAATGTTCTAATTTTGCTTCTTTGTTATATCTTTATCCAAAGTGTAATACCAAATTTAATATTTCATTAACTTGGACGTAGAATTTGAGTTGAAATTAAAAAAAATCAGATATATAAATAATGTTTAAATTAGTCATGGCGGCAGAAATAAAATAGAGAGTAATCGTGAGTAGTTGATTTTAACTAGAGTTCCAAATTAATAATAAGTTTGAAAATTGGAAGGTATTATAAATGTTAATTTACTGAAAAGAAATATAATGATACAAATCAATTAAAATTCTGTCTCTTTCTTCTCACGCCGACGACAACGCTTCATTTCCAAGCCATCCGGGATACCGGAGCGGAGGATGCTAGCCTTACATGTTATTATTGATCTATATCATCGAGATTTAATTACATTTTGGTAAGAGTATTTAATTTTTTTTCTTAAACTTGGGATTAGTTTTAATTTCGTCCCAAATATTTTTGTCAATTTCAAAACTTCTTAAAGTCTCTTTAATACCTAATCTCATTCAAGTCGAATACGCAAACTAGCTAGATGGTCTTAATATCTTATCCAATTTTATCATTAATCAAGCCACAAAAATATGCCTTGGTTAATCTTTTTTATTTTTTTCGAAGAAACTACAATAAAGTTGGATAATTATTACTGCCATGATATAAGTATTTATTTGGCTGAATTTTCGCTTCCATATTGCATCATGAAATCATTGTTTGAGCGCATACGGATGTTTAACTTGGAAGCTAATTTCATTAGCATATAGATGGTATTAACAATTAGAAAGAATTTAAATCTTCTTAAGTAAAGAAAATGGTAAAATGTAAAGAAAAAATATATATAAGTGAATTATAATTCATATAAGAAAGATCTTTTATTTATCTCCCTTATGTATTTTTCTTTATCCATTTCACTGCTTTTTTCACTTTAGAAGATCTAAATTAAAAAAAAATAACTTAAAAATTTTTTGTAAATGTTTGGAATGAAATTGACACAAACAAATATTTGAAAAATAAATATGAAACTAGATACTTTTACTTTATTGTAATTCAATATAGTTTTCAAATTTACCCTTTCTTTACTAAGTTTTTAATAAGAGTCACTTAATTAAGAGCTAGGATATCTTTACATAAGTGGTATTATATTTTGGATTAAATTTATATATAATTTTTTACATTTTTTACTATCACGTTCTCTAACTAAAATAGAATGTGTAAAAAAATAAAAAGAATAAATTATAAGATATAGATGAGTTGTATAAATTATACATATATCAATTTTTAATTAAAAAACTTAATAACAATGATATAAAACATAGACCTAAGTTTTTTCCTTAAACTTAAGAGTGCCAAGAAAACATGAAGTATTATGTGTTGCATTTCTTCCCTACCTCTTGATCTTACTCAACTCTTAAAAGCCTTGTATCTTTGTTGTAACCACATAATAATAATAATAATAATAATAATAATAATAATAATAATAATAATAATAATAATAATAATAATAATAATAATAATAGCAATGAAAATTAATTAACCAAATTAAAGACAATATTTAATTAAAACTTTAATCTTCGAAAGTTAATTATTTTATCTTATTAATTCAGTTGTTTTAATCTAAAAATAAAATGAATTTTAATCTAATTAAAATTGAATAATATAATATATAAATAAATTGTTTCCTTAAATAAAAGTATAAGCATTGAATTATTTCAACATATCCATGCAAACTAGAAATTAGAAAGCAGAAAGTGCAATTAATTAAGGTTACATAGATTCAAACTTCTTTTTTGTCTTTTTGGTGAAGAGGCTCAAGTACATCCCTCATTTTGTGTCTCTGGGGTTCATCAAATTCTTACATGCCCATGTGTGGAATGTATTATTATATTGTTGGGCATTTACAAACTAAGCACTGCTCTATGCCCTCCCTCTTTTTTCCTCTATAAATACCACTCGCTCACGCCTTATTCCCTCAAGCCATTATCACAGTCAACACTCATTTACACACAACACAGTCATGGCTCTTACTCTTCAATCTGCATTAATCTCTTATTTTCTCTCCTTAGTTTTCTTCTCCATTTTTCTAGCCACCCCGTCCTCTTGTTTCATCCCCAGAAAGCTTCTTAATGCTTCTTATACCCCATCTCCTTCAAATTGGTCACCGGCAGAGGCCACTTGGTATGGAAGCCCCACCGGCGCCGGAAGTGACGGTAACAAAGATAATTTCATCTTCTTCTCTCGTAAACTGCATGCTTGCATTATGGTTTACAATTAAGAATCATAATATATGCAATATTTAAATACAATTAAAAAGTATTGATATGAATATATAAATATATATATATTAATTACCCACGCTACGACACAACAAGATAATACGTGCTGAATTTGTGTGTGAAGGGGGTGCTTGTGGATATGGCACTGCGGTGGAGCAACCTCCATTCTCTTCAATGATATCAGCAGGAGGCCCTCCTTTGTATGAATCTGGCAAAGGCTGCGGTGCTTGTTATGAGGTGCTATATTCATATTGCAACTCTTTCTGAATTCTAATAAATATTATATATATATACTGCATGAAAAGAGAATTTTGACGAACTACGTTAACTTTGCATGCTAATTTTGGTGTAATTACTTTTCAGGTGAAGTGCACTGAGAATTCCGCGTGCTCCGGCAACCCCGTGAAGGTGGTGATCACCGACGAATGCCCCGGCTGCGGCTCCGCCGATAAAGTTCACTTCGATTTAAGTGGCTCCGCCTTCGGTGCCATGGCCGTTTCCGGTCAGGCTCAGAAGCTACGCGACGCCGGGATATTGCAGATTCAACACAGAAGGTATATATAACTTCCTTTTTCATTGTATATGTAGGCTTGTAAGGTAACCATACATATATATATATATATATATATATATATATATATGGTTTATTAATTAAGCTTACCATAATTAGAGTAAGTGTAAAATATTATGACTATCAATATATTTTTACTTGTATATAATTTCATAAATATAAATAAATAAATGATATATAAATAGAGTCATATCATGAAGGATATATATACATTTATACTATTTTTATCAGTGTAACATGAAGGATATATTATTCGTGAATTATTCAAAGTAGTCTAATAAATCATGTCAACTTGATCATAACTTTTAATTTGATTAAATTCCAACTTAAATTAAAGGTTAACATAAGAGTAAATTAATGATTTAATTTTTTAAAAAATTATTTTTTAATATACTGTTCTTAAATTTTTTTAATTAAAATAGTTTTTTCCTAGATCAAATTTTTCTAATTTGATTGAGGAAAGAGTGAATTGAGATAAGAATAATTTTTTAATAACTAAATCATCAATTTGTTGACTTAATTAATTTTTCTTCATAATTAACGTAACTGTGATAGCACAGTGATAGAGAAAAGAAAACAGCAGACAGAAGAAAAAATCACGTGGATCACTAATATTAATTATTTTCAAGAAATATCTCTACTTTCTTGACTTTTTTTCTGGATCAGTAATCCAAAATTCCACAGCAGTCACCAGTTTTTGTCTTCAACATTTGTTCCATGTTCCGTCAATTAAAATTTGCAGAGTGGAATGCAACTATGGTGGCACGTCGCTAGCATTCCACGTGGACTCAGGCTCGAACTCAAACTATTTCGCATGCCTAATCGAGTACGAGGACGGAGATGGTGACCTGGCGAAAGTTGAAATAAAGGAAGCACTAGACTCTGCCACGTGGATGACCATGCAGCAATCATGGGGTGCCGTGTGGAAGCTCGATGCAGGGTCGCCGTTGAAAGCACCGTTCTCGTTGAGGCTGACGACGGTGGAGTCCGGCGAGAGTATTGTGGCTAATAATGTCATCCCCGCAGGATGGAAGCCTGGCCAGACTTACAGATCACTCGTCAATTTTCAAACCTAAATTTAATTAGGATCTCGTTGTTAATGGCAACTTCAGCATCCTATAAGGATACTAAAGGAAGGCGATCATGAAGTCATTGTATTGGTGGGCTTTAATTGAATTGTCTTCTATAAAATTTGTATTAATTATCAAATAGATAATGAATGTGGTTTCATGCTAGTATTAGTACTTTGTTAAATTGAAGTTTAAATTTTTATAAATAAAATAGTATTTTAAATAAAATTGTCAAATAATAATTATACCTCATGAAGAAAAAAAATATGAAAAGTCATATTGTTAAGTATACATATATTTTGACAGTAGGAGTTGTTGAGAAATTAAAGAATGAGCTAACATTGAAAATTAAGAGTGTAAGTGTGTGGTGACGTTAATAAGAACGACGAATACTTTGATTTATGAGTTATGACCTTGAGCCATCAAATGGGTCTAATAATTTAATGATGAGATTAGATGTGTCCTGCTCTCTGAAAATGAACCACACATGTGGAATTGGGCCCCACTAATATATGCTTGTAGATATTCCGAGCCAAAACGACAAACTTTAATATATTTATGAACAATTTTTTTAAAATTTTTTTAATTATGACATTAAAGTGGAGATTTTAATTAATTAATTAATTAGATGCTTGATGTAACTTAGATAGAGTCGTCACCTGATTGTCTTGGTCTATGACGGTGTTAGTATGTGTAGATACATGGTTCCACTTCAAAGCTTAATTATAATAATAACTTTAGTTATTTAAGTAAAAATATAAATATAAATTATAATTATATTTGAAAATATATGAAAGTTTAGATATTTGTGAACTTTTAAAGTCTAGATATTTAATTACAAGTTTCAAAATTCAATTGATTTAAAATTTAATAGGACATTTTGTAATTCTTTTCTGGTTGAAAATATATGTCTTATAAATTAGAGGTAAAGTATTTTTAGGCCATTAGAAATACAAAAGCTAATTATTTAGTCATTTTATTTTCATAATTTACAATTTAGTCATTAAATAACTTTTAAATGCTAACTTGTTATTCCTTATTAAGAGTTTGTCTAATGTGATGTGCTAGTTAACGGATTATTATGTTTACATTTTGGATAGCTATGTGTTTTTATGGAATTTATTCCCTTCTGGAATGTATTCATGTAAGTATGTTTGGATTGGCATGTTCTTTAAATCTTATAGTTTAACATTTAAAAATATTTTAGAACCTAATCATATATTTTAAAGATTAAAAGACTAAATGGTTTCTTTGAAATTAAATAAAGAATGATATATATATATAGCTGACACACAGGATACATAGAACAAAATTTTGAATAATTTAGAAATTGTATATACCTCAAGTCTTAATTATAAAGCATAAACTAGCATCCATTAATAGTAATCATGGACACACCAGAAAAAAAATAGAATATACAATAACCGGAATTCATTAACTCAACCAATAATTCAAATAAGGAAACAAAATAAAAACCAATTAACCTATTCCTTATTCCATTTTATACATGTTCATATATATGTTGAATATGCATCCTTATAATATTAAGCAAATTTTTTTCTATTTTTTCTACCATATTTCTTTATCTATCATAATTAAGCACACCTAAATAAGTTTTCTATTTTTTTACCAATAGGTGACCTAAATAAGTTGTCTAATTAATAAGCTATCGAAATTTAGTTAAAGAATGTGTCAACGATACAACTATACCGCAAGTAGCCATCGATCAGAACTTAATTGGAAAACTAAGGGACTTAATTAAAACCAAAATCTATGGTGAGTGTTGACTCAGTAAGAAATTAACAAGCAGCTATATCAGAACTTATTTCTAAGATCCTAATGTTTCGGGCTTTTTCCTTCGTCCTCATATTTTCTAAACTTTATTGCAAGTTGATATAACCGTACGTTGAGTGTTGACTTGGTAAGAAACAAGCAGCTAAATATAATGTACCTGATAATTTATCAGTGTTGACTTAGTAAGAAACGTTATACATGTATTTATAAAGTATCAAATTTATATGCAAAGGTTCTTTTAATTAAAATAAAATATTTAAATTTTTTTAAAAAAATTAGTCATATGATAGATGAATTTTATAAACTATATATAAATTAATTAATCTTTGATTAAAAAAATTTAATAATAAAGATATAAAAATTATATTTAAATTTTTTTCGTCTATTAGCTATCTAATAAAACTTAATGGATGTGTAAAGATCGAACATCACCCATGTAACACTCACTTTAACGAAGGAAAATTATTTATATAACTTCCTTGGGTTATATCTTAATTAAAAGTTTAGTAATAAAATTCTAAAATGTAATATTTAGCTTTCTAAGTAGTCACAAGAAGTTAAAACGTGACAAACGAGTTAAAACTAGCATCTCGGAAAAAAAATGGAAAAGATAATATAATAATGAAAAAAAGTATATTTTACGTTTTTAAATTTTATATTAATTTTTAATTTTATCATTAAAATTATTTTACAGTTGATTTTATCTATAAAATTTTGAATTATAATCAATTTTATTTCGCAATTTAACGTCATTTGAATTAATTACTAGCTAAAATATAATATAATATTTTTAAAAAAATATTAAACTTTTAATGAAATTGTTCAAGTCATATATGAAGTATTCATTATAATTTTTATTAAAAAATTTAATTTTTATGTCAAGTAGTAATTAAGTGAGAGTGAAAATATTATAATTTTAAAATATATATTTTTTAATATTTGAATATTATTAAAATTTTGTTCATATTTTTAAGAATTATTGTCAAATGTCATATCATTATTTTTATTAATAATTTGAATAATTTTAAATAATAAAAAAATTTAAAAATAAAATTTAAAATTAATGTAAAGTTTGAAAACATAAAAAATACTTTTAACTAATAAAGATATAAGGTGCTAAATGACAATGATATATGTCTTGAAAAAGTGAATTTTAATTGATTAAGTTAATGATTAAATTTAAAAATGTTTAAATTTATTTTTGATTCTTTTGCTTCTATAAAAAATTATAATTTGAAAATTAAATATTCTATATAGGATGAAAATATTCCTACCATAATTTCTTATTTTTCATAACCCTTAATTTTTTTTCTTGGACCCTTCACAATTTTTCTTTGAAATATTTTAAAATTTTTAATTTTAATTATATGTGGGGAGTTCTTTTCCTCCCATAATATTTTATTGTTTGAGAGACTAAAGAGCGACCCAAATTTCAAAATTATATAATATAGTATAAATTTTAATTAATTAATAATAATAAATCAATAAAAAGTAAAATATATTATTTATCTATTTAAATAATATTAATAACAAAATATATCTAGAAATGTTAATTATTTGTAGTAATTTGATAGTAAAAAAATATATTTTTTATATTTTTGTACACAATACTTTTTTTTTTTAGAATTCAATTTGAAAAAAATTATTTTTAAAATAAGCAAAATTTGACAGTTTAGCCAAATAGGCCCTAATTTTTCGTAAGATTCATGAAAGTCATTCAAGACTGGAACATTACATCAGTGTTTGCAATATTAACAACAGAAGCAGGGAGAGACTCAAACCATAGGGAGGGATAGTAGCTCGATAAATACTTAATTAGCTGTATGGTGTGCTACTTTGTTTCCCTCTCTTTCTACATGAATAAGAGAAAATGAGCTAAACTGTTGTGATAAAAGCCTACAATCTACCATAATGGAATCTAATATGGACAAGACATAATGAGAATGAAAAGCTTTGTGGATCATGATGCTATCTGTCTCAATCTCCACCTTGTCTATGCTGCACTCAATCGCTGCCTGGATCCCTCTTCTAACTGCAAGACCCTCTGCTATAGATGGATCAGAAGGAGGATGAATTTTTGTTACTTCAAGCATGAGAATCCTCTCTTGGTGATTCCGTATCACTACTCCTAGACTATACTCACAGCCCATGATTTTTGCAGCATTTGTGTTCACCATGAAAAATGAAAACGCCGGAGGCCTCCATGAATGTATTACACGAGTATGAGGCGTCCTTGACACTGCATTCTGCTCCTTAAATTCAGAGAGCATCGGAGACACCTTCATTGCAGTATCATACGGTGCAGCAGTAAAGTTATTGAAAAGAGAGTTTCTCTGCTCCCATACAGCCCAACACACCATTGCTATTCACCCCAAAACTTCTAAGTCCTCTTTCATTAAACGCTCCAGAATCCAGTCCAGGAACTCTCTATCAGTGTTGAGAGGAGGAACAAACCCAAGGGTGAGTGAAGACAAACTGCTTTTGCCCATTCACAACCCACAAATACATGGCAAAGTCCCTCAGCGTCCAAGAAGCACCTCGGGCAATCTTCCAAAACAACTACTCCTCTGTGATTAAGATTCACCCGTGTTGGTAAAATCTGGTGACAAAGTCTCCAAAAAATAATTTTCACCTTTGGTGCAACTTGCATTTTCCATAACTTTGACCAATTTATGTTACTTGACGAAGAGGATGAAAAGCCAGCTTCTGCTTGGGACATAACAAAGTGATATGCTGATCGCACAGTATAGTTTGAGTGTTTCTCAAAAGGCCAGTTAAGTCTATAACATTGCGAATGCCAAGGAATTGGAAGTGCTAGGATCAGAGAAGCTTCAGCATCAGAGGAGGTAGACTCTCTGCGTTCCATTTATGAACACAGTGATTTTTGAATCTGAAACTACATGTAGATTGGTATTTTGTGGTCTAGGACTGAATATCTTGTTGCCATTTGGTCTTGTAATCCATCTGTCCTCCCAAATACGAATGTGTTGGCCATTACAAATCCGCCAGACAGCCCCTTTATTTATCACCCATTTTGCTTGATGAATACTTCACCAAGTATAGCTACTTTGATGACCCAAGGGTAGGGAAGTCTACATTAATTAATTATGATGGTGCGGGATCTTTATTTTATTTTATTTTATTTTTTAACGAAAGAGATCATTTTGAATGGAAAAAATGTTTTAAGACACAAAATTGAGATGAGAATGATTAAATTGAGAAAATAAATTTTTTAAAAAATAAATAATTAATCTACTCTAAATACTTTTAATCTATGTGGTATACGTTAAAGAAATTAAATATTATATTTTATAGCTTGTGCAATTAAATTGTAATATAAAAAAAGTAAATTCCACCAACTTTATCAAATATTTGATAAAATTATACTCACCACCTTTTCACTTTCAATAGTTGTATTTGATATCCTGAATTTTGATACAATATTGTCACACAAAAATAGTTTTGTAATGCATTTTTTGTCAATAAAATAAATATTTTACACAATATATATTCATTCTAAAATAATAAAATTATCTAATTTTCTTATCATTATATTAAGAATCTTATAGTAAA
This sequence comes from Senna siamea, assembly GCA_031216115.1. Taxonomy (NCBI): domain Eukaryota; kingdom Viridiplantae; phylum Streptophyta; class Magnoliopsida; order Fabales; family Fabaceae; genus Senna; species Senna siamea. The sequence continues at coordinate 16,244,202 of CM062357.1, forward strand.
ACTTAGTATAAATTTAATTTTATTTATTTTTATATAAAAATAATATTACAATCTTATATATTTTCACATAAAGTTATTTTATTAATAAAAAATTAAAAAAATATTTAGGGTAATTTTTAAATTATACAAATAACAAATATAATTTAATTAAACTTAAAAAAAAGCAAGTCTAATTTACTCTCTAAAAGTTACTTGTGTGGACAGGGAAAGAGTAGACTTTACACACTCTCTCTCCTGTCTAATTGTCACAAACTGTACGGGCTTGGCCTCTTCTGGTGGTTTGACCGGCGGCGCCACCATCACAATATGGTAGAAAAAGTCTCCGATCCGTACACCCTCCTTCCACTTGTCACCCAAACACTCTCTCTTTGCTTGTGACATTTCTCTCTCCCTCTCTCTCTCATGTACAAATTATCCAATCACTACTAACTAAAAACTAGGAGTAGCACCCTTTATTTTCACCATACAACCCCACAACACCTTTCACTAGAAGAACAAACTCCATTCCCTTTCTTTCCTTTCTTAATTAATAAATAATAATAACCCCACTTCATTCTCTCCCATCTCTCTCTCTCCCCCCTTCCTTCTTCTATTTTTTTGTCTTTTTTCTTTCTTCCATTCCCCTTTTTTTGTTCTTCCGATCCTCTTGTTATTATTGTTAATGATTATATGGCTTTGATTGTGGATCAACAATCAAACTTGAAGCACTTCTGCAAAATTTGCAAGAAAGGGTTTGGGTGTGGGAGAGCTCTGGGAGGGCACATGAGGGCGCATGGCATCGGCGACGAGAGCGGCACCATGGATGACGACGACCCGGCAAGCGATTGGGAAGACAAAATGGGTGGCCCCAGCGACAATGTTCCTCCGACCAACAAACGTATGTACGCTTTGAGAACCAATCCTAATCGTCTAAAGAGTTGCAGGGTATGCGAGAATTGTGGTAAAGAGTTTTTGTCTTGGAAATCCTTTCTGGAACATGGCAAGTGCACCTCGGATGACGCCGACGAGTCACTGGTGTCGTCTCCGGGCTCAGACGGTGATGATGTTACGGGTAGGAGAGGATGTGGTTGGTCTAAGAGGAAGAGATCTTTGCGAGCAGCCACAAAAGTAAGTAACTTCAACCCTAATGGTTCATCCAACGAAGATGTAGACCTTGCCAACTGTTTGATGATGTTGTCCAACGCCACCGGCGATCCTTTCATCGCTGAGCCGGAGGAGTCTTGCGCCTCAGCTAGCAAAGATGAAGAACGAAGGAACCCTATGACCGTCGTAGCTCCTATGTCTTGTAGAATCCCTTTAGATAATAACAAAGCCAAAGGAGTAGTTACCAACAAGGGTTTGTTTGAATGCAAAGCATGCAAGAAAGTCTTCAATTCCCACCAGGCATTGGGTGGCCACAGAGCCAGCCATAAAAAGGTTAAAGGTTGCTACGCAGCGAGGTTTGAAAACCTCGACGACGGCCTCGGCGGCGGCGACGATGATGTTATAACCCATGAAGATCAATTTTTCCCAACAAAATCAAACTCAACCCTTCATTTTGATCATGGCTCCAATGCAGCCACATTAATGGCCTCTTCCTCGAAAAGAAAATCCAAGGTTCATGAATGTTCCATTTGTCACAGAGTTTTCTCGTCAGGACAAGCGTTGGGAGGGCACAAGAGGTGTCATTGGATCACGTCCAACGCACCAGACACCTCCACGTTGGCTAGGTTTCAACAATTTCATCAAGATCACATGGAACAGATGAATAATCAAATACCCAAGTTTGATGAGTCAGAGGCGTTCGATTTGAAGCTTGATCTCAATCTTCCAGCTCCATCGCCGAACCTCGCAAACCGGCGTGACTTGTCCACAGAAATTTACTTGCAGTCATGGGTAGCAGGAGGAACAAAGCAAAAAAAAGATGATAACAGTCAAAGTCACAGTCATCGTCATTATCATCACCAACACGATCGCGGTCAACAACACGAGATGGGCAATGACAACGATGAAGATTGCAGGAACAATAATAACAGCATTAATGCTTCCACCATGCAAAACGTGGATGACGAAGTTGATAGTAAGGTGAAGCTAGCCAAACTAAGTGAACTAAAGGACATGAACGTAGGAGGGAGTTCTTCACCATGGTTGCAAGTGGGAATCGGTTCAACCGGAACTGACCCATAATAGACGTTGTAAAAGCCAAGGTGAGGATCTCACTCAATAATTGCTGGGTTTTTTCTTTCGTTTATTTTTTTGAAAAAAAAAGAAAAACCTGAGAAACTGTAATTATCTATACAAACCGATCGATATTCTATATGTTAATTATATATAATTTACAGTTTTTTTTCTCTCTTTTGTACATTTTTGTGATCCAAAGTTATGTTTTATACTAATTAAAAAGATGATTTTTTTACCACTTAATTGGTGTTATAATATTCGTTTTTGTTCTTTTCTTCATTGTTCGAACAATAATATATTTTAAAAATTTTTAAACTTAATTTTTATTTTTGTTTTGTAAAAACCAGATCTTTATTAACTTCCAATTTCCAACAAATTGTTGTATAATAATAATAATTTTTTCTTTATTTGGTTTTTGCGATCAGAAGTCATTTTCAAAATAAATTTCTTTCTTGGTTTCAATAGAATCGAGAAAAATTAATTAAGAAAGCTAGCTTTCTTCACTGTACTATTATTCTACCCTATAAAACTATAATATGATCTTTTGATTATTGAGACAAAGCGATTATTAGCATTGAGTTCAAATCAGTTTAAATATTGTTATTATGATGTTTTAATTAATTAATTTTAAAACTAGCCTAAATTAATTTTTTGAAGAAGCACATTAATTAAAAATATTTCTAATAAAAAATTCTTAAGATGAAATTAGCAATTTAATTTGTCCTTATAGCTTCAAATAATAATTCAGAGGCACCTATATTTTATTTTATTTTTTTAAAATTGAATTTAATCAAGTAGTTGTCCATTTTTCCTAATAATACCTTTGCTGTTTGATCCCAAATACTCACAGTCAAAATCTTGTATTTGTTTGTAAGAGTAATATAGGTGCGACCACAAAAAAAGGAGTATGAGGTTGACCATAGACCAATACAGCTAAACGGATATGCCACGTGGAGAAATAGGAGTGGTTAAATATTCATATTACATATATGCCCCCGATCATGATTTGTCACATCCTTAATCAATTGGGACCCAGCTCGTGAAGGTGACCCGGAACCGGAATTACAAGGAATTACTTTCAGTAAATTACACTTTATTTCTTTTAAATATTTTAAAATTACACTCTTTTTTTATTTATTTTAAAAATATATATTGTCTTTTTTAAAATATTAAAAATTTTATAATTTTATCCTTTTCTACCAATACCTTTAATAAAATTATTAATTTTTTAAAAATATTATAATTTATTATAAAATATATTTTAAATTTATAATATTTTATTATTTATTTTGAGTTTGAAATAATAAATTTATTTTATTTTAGGTTAAAAATATTATTTTATATTAATTAAATACATATTTAATTATATAAATAATAAACATAAAAATAATTTAATTAAAATAGATGAAATTGTATAATTTTTTCATTTTTTACAAAAATATAATTTTTTAAAATAAAAAGTGGAGAGTGTAATTTTAATATCTTAAAAAGAGAAGTGTAATTTAATCATTTCCCTTTGACCCTGACACCACAATTCTTGGATCGGACCACAACCATGGACAAACTTTTAAGTTATTGGATTACTGGGACAATTGTTGAATCATTTAAAAGTTGATTAAATTGATAAAATAAATAAATATACAAATTTTTATTATAAATTCATATAAATTATCAAATAAAAATAAAATTATAATTAATTAAAACAAAAAAATTGATTTGTATTACAAGTTTAATTTTTAAATCATAAAATAAAATAATTGAATTAATCTTTGTCACAATAAATATCTAAAATTTTAATTGAAGAAATAAAATACATAAAAGTTATACATATATATACATATATATATATATATTTAGTAATTGTGTAATTTAAAAAATAATTAAATAATATATTTTAATATATTTCAAAATAGTAAAATATAATTAATCTTTACAACAATAAATATCTAAAATCTTAATTTAAGAAATAAAAAAATTACATATACTTAATATAATTGTGTAATTTTAGAAAAAAAATATTGTAACATATTTCCAAATAGTAAAATATAATTAAGTTATCTGTTACAGCCCTTTTTTAATAAAATAAATATATGATTATCATCAAGGAATTATTTGCTAAGTATAATAAATAGAATATATGCTAAAGTGAAATGACAACACTTCACTTTCAACCAAGTAACCTGATTTGATTACTTGGACTTGAGGACTTGCTCAATTATTATCGGATCAATTGGTAAGGTAAGACATCTCATCCAAAGTCCATTTAGGGTTGTCAAATGATCGGTTGTATTTGAGTTTGGGTTTGGTGAACAATGACTTCGATCAATAGGGGTCATATAACTATACGATCCACTTTAAATTATTTTGATGGGTCATTAAATTATTAATGATCCTTTTTATTAGAGTTAAACCCAACTCATTTGCTTGACCCTCTTTATGTGAGTGTGTTCATATATGAACACTCATATATAATATAGTATTTTGTGTATATTTATAATTATATATGTGCACAATTATACACATACATTTTTGCACATGCATATAGCTGTGTGTGTGTGTGTGTGTGTATATATATATATATATTTATCTGTGTGCATATGTATTTTTTGTCTTTATTTTTATATGCATATTGAGTTTTAACCTTATATAAATTTGTGCTTAATTTATAAATCCTCCATCCCCCACCCTCAAAGAAATAAAATATATTGTCATTACATTTTTGTAGATGAAAATTTGATTAACCAATTGTTATCTTTAATGTCGAATGTAGTTATTATATGTGTCCGCATAGTAGTGTTTGGAGGTTTTCCTTTTGATATCTTCACATGATATAATACTATCTTTGACACTATGTATTTTTTTTCTTCTTTTTTATGAGTCTTTTCTACATGAATAAATAAAATTTGGGATTGGCATATTTTTTTTGTCAAACCAGCAATATTTAAAAGTCCATTGAACTCTAATTAATTTAATTTGAGCTAATTGAGATCTCATAATAAGAATAAAGCTCTCTTAATAGAGATTTTTTTATACACTGAACTCAAATTCAAGAGTTTACTTAAAGAGAATAAAATACTTACTATTCTAATTAATCACCTGTTTATTTTTTCATATTATTGTATTTGATGCATAGACATGTTAAGATCCCTCTTTCTCTTTGATTTTACTTTGAGTATTTGCCCACAATGCCTGACTGCGTGAGGATCCAGTGTAGATATTTGGGCTTTCCTTTCGTTTGTCACTTGTAGAGATGATTTGCACATTAAGTAATTGATGTTAAAACTCCCTGTGGCTAAATTCTTTATACAATATTAAATATTGGTTATCTAGAGGATTTTTTTTGGTTACCTTTTAGACAAAATCAAAATGTTTTAAATTCCTACTAAGATATATATTTTTAAATTTTTTTAACTAAAATTTATTTTATCCTATAATTTAATATAAAATTAATTCATTACAATAATTTTTTATAATAAAATGTAATTATGTGCATGAAAAGAAATTTTTTTTGTTAATTTGATTCCTGCCAAGGTTATAATAGATATGAGTAATCAAACTATTTGACAAGTGAGTGCCTGCAGCTTTTGGCACTTGCTTTCCATTTTTAAAGTCTTGGTAGCTATACTTCACATGCATTATTTTTAATCTTATCTTGATGACTCTACTACATAGGACATGCCTTTGAATCTTGCACTACGTACTTCTCTATTGATGAATAATTTTTAATTTTAAAATGGTGAGGAGTTCTAAAGGATCAGTACATATAAGTGTACTTTTTCAATCACATTCACATGTCTTCATTTCCCTGCAATGTCATTCTCTAAACATTTAGCTTGTAATCACTTCGTCCATACCTTTCTTGTTGTTGTTAATTTTCATGTGTGCCTGGGTGTGAACTGTGAAACAAGAAACAACCATTTATAGGATTGACATCACTTTCCTAGTTCATATTTTCAGAGATTCTGAGAATCCAAGTTTAATGGGTGTGGCATAATCAAGTTTAAGGTAAATAAAAGCCACTATTAATATGATGATGAAACAAAGGGATAGAAAAAGGTAGAAATAGAGAGAAAAACACAGAAAAGAGCGTACTTTTGGCAAGAAAAGTATACTCTTGCTTGCCAAAAGAAGCACTAGTGTAGCACACCTTGTACCACTGTGCTGCATAGGTGTCTGCTGCACTACAGCACACCTGCATCAATGTGTTGCACTGGTGCAGGGTGCTGCACTACACCAGTGTGCTTCACCAATGTAGTGCAACACACTGGTTCAGCACACCCTATCGTGTTTTTTATCTGAGCATGTTGAATTAAAATATTGCATTCATATTTTGTCTAATTTGTCCTATCAAAATAATGTCTAACGACTTGATTTCCTTGTATGCAGAGATAGTATTTGGTAGATTCATCAGCTGATAATATAGAGCAGTAGCTGATACATGTAATATGTTTATTAATTATTGCTCGTTCGTTTATATCACATTTGATATTCATTAGTTGATAATATAGAGCAGTAGCTAATAATCAAGAACTTTATGAAGGTTGCACAAAATATAGCAAGTAATCTTTTATTGTTCATTTATATCAAATTAAAGTTCTTTGTGGTGCAATAGATAAAATAATTTCCATGATCATATAGATATTTTAAGAGATGATTTTGAGCTTGCTAACTTTCCAGCATCTTTCTATGAGGCAGAAAAGATGATTAAGGGCTTAGGTCTTAGCTATGATAAGATACATGCATGTCCAATTGACTGTATGTTATATTGTGGACCAGATGAATCAAGGGATAAACGCAAGTTCTGTAATACATCTAGATGGAAATCAAATGAAATTGAAGATTCTATAAGTAATATGGTAATTAGTCAGAAGAAAAAGAAGAAAAAATCGGCAAAGGTTTTACACTACTTCCCACTTATTCCTAGGTTGTATCGGTTGTATATGTCTTTAAAACTGCTGAGCGAATGAAATGACATGCTATGGAGGGTAACCCAAATGGAATGTTAATTAAGGCATCCTAAGGATAGTAAAGCCTGAAAGGAGTTTGACTTAAGATATCCAAACTTTGCTTCAAACCAACGAAATGCATGTCTTGCTTTAGCTACTGATGGATTCAATCCATTCCAAACACTTAGTGCCAATAATAGCATTTGGCCTGTTATGCTATATAATTTTAAAAAATATTATCTAGATATCACTCTTAAAATTGAACTGTTGTCACAAGGTCCAAATGATATTGCAAGGAGATTTGATGGGTATAATATACATGGCTTTAAGTTTCGTACTAAAGGTAGAGAACAAGGAATCAAAACATAAAATGGTAGTAAATTTGTTATATCTACAAAAACCAAAAGTATTTCTGTTGATGTAAATGGTAAATTGAAGTTGATGGACATTTTGTATCTTGGAAGGTTAATTGACATCATAGAGCATAATTACTTTGGTAAGTTAAGCGATGTTTATGTTCAAATGTGAGTGGATAGACCCTACACCTAATAGAGGAACCAAGATAGATGAATTTGGGATAACAAGTGTAAACTTTTCTCCTTAGTGCATACAGGTGCAAAAGAAATAGATTAATATTTCATTCTTGTATCGAATGGTCAGATGGTATATTATGTTAATGATCCAGTTGAACAAGGATGGAGTTGTGTTTGCCATGTAAAACCTAGAGATTTATGTGATATGACATATGGGAGATTAGAGCTTGATGTATACTGAAGAGTTTATTGTAGAAGAAATACCTTTTGCAGACCAAAATTTAGAAAATATTGATCAATTGCAATTAGTAAGAGATGATGTCGATGAACAAGATCAAGATCAACAAAATTCCATGCCAAATGATAAAGCTTATAGATCAAGCGATGATGGGGGAATGTTTGACTAATTTAAATGTTTACTAATTTTATATCTAGTACATTCCAAAGTTTCATGTTTTTGTAATGGATGGATGTCTTGTCGTAATCGTTTGTTTTGTTTGAAATTTTATTCTAGATTATGAAATCGAATTTAAATTCCTTCTTGGATTACTTAAGTAGTTGATTTTTTGCATTAGATGCATTCTTGCTGAATTTTTGTGTTAGATCCATTCTTAATGATTTAAGCAGATATTAGGTATAAAATGGGTCAAAATTTTAAGAATTCAGTAGAAGCATTGCTGGACAAACTTTCGAGCCAACAAACTAACAATAGCCAGCATGAAAGCCAAGCAGATGTTAATAATCTTACTCCTATGAGAAATGATGGTAATCCCACCTCTTCCTTAAATGCCGTTGAAACTCTGCCACAAGTAAAAGATAATCCTTTACTTGTCAATATAATAGGTAAAAGAAAATTGCTATTAGTTATACTGATCTATTATTATATTCAAAGTTTACCTTCAAATTGCATACGTTAATTTTACTTGTTGTATATATGGATAGACATGACTAGTAAAGAAATAACAACTCAAAAAATGATAGCAAATGAGGTTTGGCACATGGCTAAGAATTTAAAGGTTATGGTGGAACTTAATGGTGATGGACATGGAAATGACAACAATGCAAATTTTCTTGTGCAATTTTTAGACAAACTTGCTCGAACTTCAACACTTTGCCCCTATACTCATTGAAAGTTGGCATTTGGTTCCAAAATTCAAAAAAGTACAACAATAGAAATTAACAAAGGTAACACAATGTAATTCTTTCTATTTGAACTTTATTTCTTTATATACTACTACATATTGACAATTAATTACGGATTTAATAATATGTAAAGGACAATTTCTTGTTTGATTTTGTTGCTAGATGCAAATGGGTTATGAGCATATTAGGTGAAAGATTGAAGGCTTACAAATATCAATTAAAGTGCAAGTACTTTTACCTCTTTAATAAAAAGGAAGAGTTACTTGCTAATCCTCCTTCCAAAATGGACAACGGTGATTGGTAAGCTTTTGTGTGCTATTACCATTCTAAAAAGATGAAGGTATCATTATTTGTAATAATTATTTCACTATTTTAATATTTATCCATGTTTTATATATATGACTACCATTGAAATTTTAAACCTTAAGCTCACCAAACACAAGAAATCGAAGAAATTTAAAGTGCCCCATGCTAGTGGTGGTAAGAGCAATGCAAGGAAAGATTCTCAAATGGCAAGTTAAATTTGGTTTGTATGGTTAGCTTTCATTGTTGTAAATCTTACTTATACTATGTTAACTGTAGGTGTCAAAATTAGGAAGGCCTAATTTTGAAGTGAGGTTTTTTTGCCAAATTTACTAAAGAAGAATGGAAGTTATGTAAATGAAGAAGTTGAGCTTGGCTGTAAGTATCAATTTATGTTGAGCATTTCATTTTTGTGTTCTGTGAAAACTTGTAGTTTTAAGTATAGATAAGGTTTGCATATCTAGATGTATTTTTTTTGATCTCTTATGTGGTTCTCACTTATTTTGAACAATGATCATATTATGGTTTCCCCTGGTTGTTGCATATTAGAGTTTCCTTTGCTTTTTGCAGCACTTGTGCAAAGTTGACTTGGCATCTTATAATCATATTATGGTTGAGGTTTGATGGCTATTTCCATGTGACATATTTGACTGAAAAGTTTCAAATTGTTAGGGATGCATTGACTGTAGAGGTTGCACCTCTTGCCCAACATGTTTTCATGAGATTGGATACTCCTAATATATATTAACATGTGCTACAAAACAAAAATTTCCATTGCTGCTATCACATTACTAATTCTACTTGATGGCTTATCCTATAATTTAAATTTTCATGTTTTGCACTACATAGAGTGTTTAGGCCACCTCTCCTACCTTATTTATGACTTCATATGGCTCAAAATACTTAAAAGGTAACTTCTGATTACTTCTTTCCAGTAACCTATTTGTAGGTTGTAATTTGAGAAAAACATAGTCACCCACTTCAAATTTCCTTGCCAATCTTTTTTAAGGTGGTTTGTTGATAACTTTTAATTAAAATGGTCAATTAGGTTGCAAAGTGAACATGTCACTATATCAAATTCCATAATTCAGTACCATTTACATATAAACCATAATTTTGTGTTCACATGTAGCAAGTGAAACTTGTCTATAAGAATTTTACAAAAATTTTAGCACAAATACACCAAGAACAATAACTATCTATTTACACCAAGAATTTTACTCCTTCCTGGACTCTCCTGGATGGCATTGAACAAATTCATAATGAGATTAACAGAAGCAATAAAATCATGTTTCATATATCTAGAGAAATGCAAAATTTCATTCAAAACATTTATGGCATGGAATTCACTCCTTGGATGGAAAAGAAGAGATATATTCTTATTATTGTGGAAATTTTTGATTACTTTGTTAATTTAGCACTTTATTAACATATATATATTTTTAATCTTAGGCTAAAATTTTAGAAAATTCATCTTAAGATCAAGAGCATGCTACATCATCAGGTGTTCCTTCAAAAATATTTGTTGAACCAAATGATGCAATTGGAAAAGTATTTAGACTTGAATGTCCAGGTCGTGTGCGTGACTTAGGAGTTGGTGCTTGCCCTTCTAAAGTCTTTGGATTACAAGGACAACTTGTTGGCTCTATGAGAACTAGTACCTCTAGTGTCAATGTGCCTGAAGTTTGTATTGAAGACTTGGTGAAGCAAGTTAATACTTTACAAGAGAATTTGGCTATCTATCAAGAGCCCAAAGTAGAGCTCTCACAAACTCAAGCTAAATTGAGTATTCTCTACAAATTTTTACAAGGCAAGTTTGGTTCAAATGTACCAAATCTTCATGAAGACATCCCACGCCCTTAGACATGTTTAATCAATTTAGGCATTTTTTGAGTATCCATAGAACTTTTGATAAACTAGTTTGGCATTCTAGTATATATAAATATAGATATTGTTGTGCACCATGTATATATATCTTACTATTTGGTTATCAGTTATAAAATATTGTTGTATAGCTGATTGGATACAATATTTTTTTTAAAGGTGTGGCAAATTTATTTTTCATTTTAAACATAGTCATGATTTAGCCATTATTTTCAGCGTGGCTAATATTAAGAAAGTTTTTTTTGCCTGATTAATAATTGAAAATTTAGCCACTGTAATAATCATAGTTAAAATAATTTCAATAAATCTTCTTTACTAATTAGCTACAGCATGCAGCATCACTAATTTTTAAATTTATATTTGTGTTTAAATCATCAACAGATTAGCTACATTGCACACTGCAGCATAAGGAAAATTATCTACAGTTATAACCGTGGCAAGTGAAATTATCTACAGTTATTTGGTAATGGACTCATAATCTTCTTTCCTCTATTTTCATTGATCCACCTATCATCCCGTATGAGGACTTGGGTGCCATTGCCTATTCTCCAACTAGCACCTTGTTGAATGTCTCATTGAGTCCTAATATGGTTCTCCAAGTATAGCTAGATTGATATCCAATCTGAGCCTCCAGAAACCCACAGCTTGGGTAATAAACGACCTTTAAGAACTCGTGACAAGGGCATTATCATTGTGTAAAAGCCTCCAACCTTATTTTCCAAGAACTATATTGAAGCAACTAAATGATTTGAAACCAAGACCACTCTTACTTTTTGGCCTGCATAAAGTATTCCAACTCTACTAGTAAATCTTATTGCCACTGTCAGAATCTCCCTACCAAAAATTTGAAATCATAAACTCCATTTGATGAAAGGGATCGTGTTTCTTCACCATAATAGGTTCCCTCAATTTTGCAGCACTACATAAACTCCACAAGACATAAGAAATGCACATAATATGTCAAAAAAGAAAAGTGGACGGCCCAAAAGTAGTCAAAGAATGACTAAATTAAGATGCTTCAAAATGATTTGTTAGTTAAACAAATGGTAAAGTCATCAATCATAATTTTTATTATACATCTCGCAAACATCAATAATTATCACAAATATGGCAACCATAACATAAATCTGATTTCATCAATATTATACCTGACAATCATTACAAAAAGTATGATAATCAATGAACCTATTGTCATATTTTTCCTACTATGATTTTCATATTGTATAACTCGTATTCTTACAAAGGTTTATAAACAAGGCCATAATGGATTTATAGATTACTCTCAATTTCGTGAGCCAATCTGCTTACGACAGAAGATCTTACTAAAGAACATAAATACTACACAAACCATTAGGCAAACTTAAAAGATCTTATACCGATTACCGAAAATGGAGCCCAAAATGTGAAGTAACCAAAAGCTATATACCATAAATCTTACAGGAAATCACGAAAAAACCACAATCAAAATTTCTACTTTAGTTTTCGTAGTTCAGAATCCAGAGAAGGTAAAAGGGTTAACCAAAAAACGTTGACGTTTTAATGTGCTTCAGAGAGTCTTTGTCTTTCAAATGATTTTTGGTCCAATTTGTGGGCTATTGTCAAAGATTAAGAAAAATAAAATGGGCCTAGCCAACTTATCCACTATATCCTGCCCAAGTCCATTAATGGTGAACCGAATGTTAAATTTCTAGGTATTGTGGAAGTTGGTCCTCAAAGATATACTTCTTGGATTTATTCTTTTACACCAATTAATACTTTTGGGTCAAGTTATTTGGGCTTTGGTTTTACACCTATATAATACTTGACCCTAAGCCCACTATAAAAAATTGTATAGTAGGCTTCCAATAGTAATTGGGCCAAAAGGAATTTACTTTCTATGATCATTTAACTTTTTTTTTGTCTTCTAAAGGAATTTTTGTTCATCTTAGGTTATTCTCTAGTGGATATCTTGTAGGAGCTTTTAGATATTATTCATTGTCTTAGGCATCGCTATTTGGGCCTTCATGATTGGATTGCACTCTTTAACTTTTGGGCTTGGTTATTAGGATTTTGGTTCTGTTCACGCCGTAATTAGGATTTAATAAAATTATCAAAATGTTGTTCCTTGTTATCCTAATTAGGATTTATAGTAGACCAAAGTTGATGGTATCATTTACTCGGTGCAATATAAAAGAAAAGTAGGATGAGTAATTATATAAATTACTAATTTAATTAACTTATTAAAATAGCTTAATGGGTATTTAGTACATATTTTTATTTTATGGCCGAAAATATAAGGTTTGGAATGTTAGATTTTTATGTTTAATATATATGTGTTAAAAATAATTTCAAGAATTTTACATTCTTACAAGGGGAACCTTACATTCACATATATTTTTAAAAAATAAATTATTCACTCTTTTCACTTTAAAAATTATAATTTTCGCCACCATCTCCACCTCTATGTCAAAACTATCACCATTACCCCCTTTTTTTTTTACCTCCACGACTGTTATCAAGATTATTAATAATTTTTCAATTAAAAGAAAATTCTAAGTATTTAATAAATTTGTAATACAGTAATAATGCACATTTCATTAAAGTGATATTCCGTCTTACTATGCTATATAATAATAAAAATTATATAGTCATCAAAGTCTTATTATAGGAGCTTTGGTTGCTCAATGGGTTGTCAGCCCGTCTAACTTATAATATTATGAAGATTCTTCTCTTTCTTTTCTTTTTCTTTTTTTTTTAATAATAGAGAACGGAAAGACCAACATATTTCTTAATATTGATTTTATACAAACAAAATGCAGAATCTCCATTAATATCAACCTTTAGCCTGTCCAGTAAACAACTTTAGCTTCATCGACGAGTAAATTCCAATTTATATCATCTTCTGGCTCATTAAAAAAAAAACAAACAGAAGTAAAATCTACTTTCGTGACATAATAATATCAATTCGATTTTATTTTGTTTATCTTATTTGCATGCACCAAATTAAAATACCCAGAAGTCCTATTCAACACTTTTCAATTAAATAGTTTAATTTTTAAATAAAATTTACCATGAAGCGAGTCCCCAATATAATTTTTGTTCATTTTTAAATATTTTCTTCAGTCTATTTTACATATTTTATGAAAAATAAAAGTAGAAACACAACTTTAAAATTAGGTCCATCTCTACGTACTTAAAGAATTGTCCATAACGCCAGTTTTAATTTTAAAATGGACATAAGCTTGATGTCAAAAATTTTATCCCTACTTAAGTCCTTTTTTTTTTTTTTTTGGTTTAACAAAGAGAGTGTGAGATAGCAGGGATAAACTACTAAATAAAATAAAAATATTTTTATATTACAGCCTAAAAGATGTTGAATGTTAATTTAGGAGTAGAGTGGCATTGGAACTCAACTTTACACATTTTTTAAGATGTTGTCCAAAAGCTTATTAAATTATCACTACTTTTTCTGTAATGCAAGTCTTTTACCCCAAATTTTATTTATATATATTTTTATTAGAGATAATTATATTTAAAATTATGTAAATAATTATATATTATAGTAAATTATATTTTTTCTTTTGAGAGATGAGAAAACTTATAATTTTATTAATTTTGACAAAAAAAAATTTATATTTTATATTTATATAATTAAATATGTATTTGAATAATATAAAAATATTTTGTTAATTTAAAACAAAATAAACTTATTATTTTTAACTCAAAATAAATAATAATAAAATATTATAATTTTTTCAAATATATTTTATAATAAATTATAGTATTTTTGAAAATTAATAATGTTATTTAGAATATTTTAATCAAAATGAGTAAATTTGCAAATTTTTTTTAATATTTTAAAGGAAGAGAGTGTAATTTTGAGAGAGAAAATTGTAATTTATTTTAAATATTAATATATCTTTCAATAAAACATTATGAGAGATTAATCATTATTACTATACCTCTCTCTCATTGATAAAAAAATATATCTATTAATTGATAGACAATAAAATTGTAATTTTTTAACTTAAAATTATTAAATATTGTATCAATTAATCTAATACTTTTTTTTCATAACAATACCCTTAAAACAAATATAGTGAGTAGTGAAATAGTGATGATTGAGAATAATATAACTACTATTAGTGAATTACTTGTTCTTTTGCTAATTAAGGAACAAGGGTACATGAGAGTGACCAATATGGGGGAAGCACTAAGTAAGTAGAAGGAAAGACTTGGTCTACCAAACTCCTAACAAAACGGCATTTACTTTCCCCACATACACACTCACTCCATTCTCACCCTTCATTCCCATCTCATTTTTCAACCAAAGATCCAAACTTAAAGGATTCCATTATCAAACCTCCACAACTCCAATATTCCATAATAATCATGGTCATTACAATTAAAATATACTCTTTTTTATCTAATAATATAAAAATTCAGTTATTTACAAGACACTATATTGTAGATTAAATAATAAACAAAAATAATTTTAAGGTTTTATGGAATTATTTATTAGTAAAAATAATTTATTAATAAAAAATTTAATGCCTTTTTAATATTTTATATTTTTTTAAAATTTTGTTAATAATTATTCTTAAAATATTAGTTAAAATTTTACTTAATTAGATAATAAAATATTTAAATATTAAAAATTATTATTTTTTAAACTTTTTTATAAATTTTAAATTATTAACTATTCTATTAATTAATTAAATAAAATCTTAACTAGCATTTTTAAAAACAAAAATAAGAAGCAATCGTGAAGTAGTGAAGCAGTAGCCGGCATGCTGAACTACCAAGTCTGACAATTGGCTCTAAGATCACCGGCACAAAAGTTACAGAAAGAGAACTTAAAAAAAGGAAAGTTATTATGTTTTTTTTTTAATTTTTTTTGTCTCTTTTTAATTATTGTAAAGGTCAAATTCCTTATGACTCGTGGCTTGCCAAAAACCGACGGCTACAGAAACGACAGGTGGGTTATGCGAGCTACGTGTAAGACTTGGGTTTGACAGTTGTCGTTTTGGCTCTTAACTTAGGCGACAGGCATGTGAAGTTAACAAATTGGAGGGTCGTTTCTGTCAGGAAGGAGAAGGACCGCTTCTGCTATTTCATTCTGCTTCGTCGTTACAAAAAATGCAAGCAGTTTCATTGACTTGGACAAGCAAGCCACCGGTTTGTGCTGGGAAACCCCTTGTTAATTTCCCAAAATAGCCTTGATTAAACTGTTCACATGCCTAACATATTTTCATGCCAAAAATAAATAAATGGAAAGAAACTTGACTTATCCAAATGCAAATCTCGCTGGATGTTAATTGTGTTGCCAAGGCATGGATAATATCATTGCAAGGCTGTTTAAATTTTAAAATGTTGTTGTGTTTTAAATATTCTTAAAAATTTCAGCATTTTCTTTTATGATTATATTAAATTTATAAAAAATAAACTGTCAAATAGTCTTTCAGATTATTTATTTTTTCTCCTTTTCATTGATCTCAAAATAAAACTCAAGGGTATTCTGGGAAACAAAGAAGGTCAAAGATGAAAATGAGAGATTAAATACAGAAACGAGCAGCTCTCGCATGTTACAAGTCTCCTTTTCTCCTTTGATGCATGCGCTTTTAATTAATAAGTTTTCCAATTTATTATGGGTTTTTGACGTTTCTAAGAAAAGGAGAAAGAAAAAACGAACAAAATCAACCCCAAAAAAAGGGGAAAGAAAACAAATTTTATTTTTTTAAAATTTTTTTGGTTGTAAATTTTGGGGTAAAAGAAATTTTGTGCCTAATGTATATATCTCTCGGTGGAGGAATGCTTGTCACCTACTCCTTTATTTATAGTTTTGCACTCTTCTCTCTTATAGAAAACAGATAAGAGAAATGGCAAGAAGCTCATACAAGTATTGTTTCAGAAACAGAGCAAGAACAAAGTAATCACCTTTCTCTCTGTTTTTCTTTTGGTTCTGTTTTGGTGTGTCATCTCTTTGCCTTCATGGAGAAGCACGAGTGCAAGCTCTGCTTCAAAAGCTTCTCTAATGGCAGAGCTCTTGGGGGTCACATGAGGTCTCACATGAAGAAGCTTCCACTTCCTTCGAAACCAGAGGAGGTGTCACCTCCTCACACCTTACTCAGTTTCGAGGCCGAGTCAGCATCTTCTTCATCATCATCTGAGGATGATGAAGAAGAAGACAAAGGTCTGAACTATGGGCTGAGAGAGAACCCAAAGAAAAGCATTCGCCTTGCAGATCCTGAGTTTTCGTTTGTGATGGATACTAATGGGTCTGTGATTCTTCAAGACAGAGAGAGCGAGACCGAGTCGTCCAAGGACCCGACTCGGAAGCGATCCAAACGCGCTTGGAAACTCGGTGGTTTCCACGATCAATACCATCATCGTCATCAATATCATCATCGTAACAAGCAAATTCGAGAACAAGAAGCTATGAAAAAGCTCAAATCGACGAACAAAACTAGTAAGACCGAGTCGTGGACGGTTGAGCCAGAACCGGCGAGTTCAATCTCCGATACGACCACCGAAGAAGACGTCGCATTCTGCCTCATGATGCTTTCTAGAGACAAATGGAAGAGACAGAAGGATCTGGAACACCAATACGACGTCGCAGAGGAAGAAGAGGAAGACGAAGAGGAAGAGGAAGACGACGACGACGAAGAAGAAGAAGATGAAGAAGAAGCCGAGAGATCTCTAGACGATACCGATGAATCCGAGGAGAATTTGAAATCGTCGAAAACCAGAGTTCGTGGGAGATACACGTGCGAGACGTGCAAGAAGGTGTTTCGATCTTATCAAGCACTTGGTGGGCACAGAGCGAGTCACAAGAAGATCAAAGTAGCGATGGCGATGACGAATGAGCCCGAATTGGAGCTCGAGAACAATGGAGGCACTTCTTCAATGGCGGTTCACGATAAGAAAGTTCACGAATGCCCTTTTTGTTTCAGAGTTTTCTCTTCAGGTCAAGCTCTTGGAGGACACAAGAGGACGCATCTTACGGGTTCAGCCACACCGATTCGAGCTTCCACAAAGTTCGTTGAAAATTTGATAGATCTTAATCTTCCTGCTCCCATGGATGAAGACGAGGTTAGCCAAATCGAGAACTCTGGAGTTTCATATGCAGAATTCGTCAACCCCATTAGACAATGAAGAAGTTTTTGGATGGCTTGATTATTTCAGAGGTAAACAAGAATTTTTGGTCAAATTTTAAGTATCATTTTATATAATTATTACTTCTTCTAATTGGGTTATATAACTTATATGGTTAATTACTCAACCATATTTACATAATTTTATTATTCTTTCCAGATTCTAACTGTAATTCAGTTCTTTTGGATTATAATGCTTTGTTTCTGTAACAAATGACTTAGAGCAAGAGCATCCATTAATGGGGGAACCAAACTATAATGATTATTGTTATTCTGTTATTCAGATTCAAACTTTCATTTTTTAAACAAAATCATTTACTGTTTGAATTTCTGGGTTTTTTGGATTTTTCTTTTCTCTCCATTACGCAGAATATTGGGAAGCATGCGTGTTTTAGTGGGCTCTGTTTCAGCTTTCATTTTTTGTGAATATTATATAAGAAAGTCACTCTCAGACGAAGTTGTGATCAAATTATATATGTAGTTAAAAAAAAAAACATCTACTACTGAGTTGTGACTACTGGCTTTAATACGAGGAATGAATATGTTTCCTTCATCATTCTTTCATTGTTTGTCTTCAACTTATTCTTTTACAGATAATTAAGTAAATATATTACCAACACGCTTCGTTCTTTTAATTTTATTTTCTTTGTTTAGAGCTATTTCTAGCTTTCCAAACAGATCTGCATAACCAGCATAGTATCTTTTCCCTATGTGGGATATTTTTGAAGGAGATAGTAAAAAATAAAAAGCAATTTTGTTGTTAATCTGTTGATGCAAATGATCTGTTTTGAATGGATTGAAAAAGTAAATTGGTTGATGTCCACCTAAATTAATTCAGACACAACACTTAAAAAAGAAAAAGAAGAACAAGAGCAAGAAGAATCCCTTGCTTTTCTCTTTACTGATAGATTAATTTGACCTGGTTGGGTTGGGTGTGACTCACATTTTCTAGCTTAACTTTTGTTATTTTATTTTATGCAAAACTTTCAGTCACCCTCATTTAATTTGTTAGATGATGATATTATAGTAGGAAGAAAAATTTAGTTATAATTATTATACCTTTATTATATGTTTTGTATTTTCTTGGATCTAATTTTATTGTGGCTTTGTGAATTGGTAGATAATAGAGGGCATAATTGAGGTTTAGAGTTTAGCAGCTAGAATGGTGAGATTTGAGTTGAAAGACAAAGGGTATGTTTGAATACAATTTTTAAAAATTGCTTTGAATTTTTTTAAAAAAATCTGTTTTAATTATTGTTTTTTATTGAAAGTGAAAAAAATATAATATATATTTTTAAAAAAATACAGAAGAATTAAAAATTGTTTTGAATTTTAATTTTTTAAAACAAAAAGATTATAATACTAGTATAAATTTTTAAAATTAGTTTTATAAAATAATTTAAAAAAAAGAAAGCCCAAAATGGCTGATGAACAACTAAACCAAATTAAGAAGGAAACAAAAAATGGAAAACTTGAGGCCTAAAAGTTAGTGGCTTTCTAGAGTAGGAGTAGGACACTAGCTCTACCATCACACTTCTTTCTTTTATTGGGTTGACGCACACAAATATGATGATTGATGAGTAATCAAGTTTTTATTATAGTTAGGCTAAATTTGAAAATTGTTGTGACTTTTTTAATAGTTTTATTTTCAGTCTTGTGGAAATTTATTTTAGATAATAATAATAAAGTATATGTTCTGAAATATTTATTTCGCACTACTAAATAAAATAAAAGATAATGATTATTCATAGAAATAATTATTGGATTTGAAACCTTCGTTTGTAATGTTTATATTAAATTCAAAATTAATTACATGCATCATTGATGAAAGTTGATATATTGTTTATTTTTAAGAAACTAACATGATTCATGGTGTGCACCTAGTTTTGCTCTGCACCTTGCTGTTTTGAATATGACAATATTGCCCTGCGAGATATTTAGGGTTAATTATCAATCATCAATCATGTATATAAATTTTATTCATTGAAAAAGAAAAAAAATTAATATAAACAAATTAAAATTACAGGACTTATATCAATCGAAGATTAAAGTTAAGAAATCAAGAATGACCTTTTTAGTGGTCCTCAATCCTCATGCTCTTGAGTCTGATCATTCTGCCTTAGATATGTTTCACGTTATATTTTAATTAGAATAAAGCAAAAAATTAACTCAATCTTATATTTATTTATTTATTTATTTTACTTAATTTTATCTTTCTATACACAGTTCAGGTGGCAATGCACTGGTATCATTATATTTTTTCACTATAGTTGTTCAAATTAAAACATCTGTTACCTGAATCTTAATAAAATCTGAAAAAAATATTATTTTTAATATAAATTATCTAATACTCAAAATATTTAAAAAAATAATAGATACTAGATATCTTATAATCAAATAATTTATTTAATATCTAATATCTAATATATATCCACTCAATAAAATTTTTAATTATTATAAATAGCTTTAAAAAATTATTTTACAATAAAAAATATTACATAATTATTATAAACTAAAATTAAAAAAATCAATAACAATAAAAGCATAAAATTTTATTTAATAATATATATTATTCAAATATAAGATATCGACTATCTTATTTATCAATTCATTTCAAATAAATATAAAATATTTAGATTAATTATATACATTCATCTAATATTCAATAAATAATTATATTTTACTTACTATTCATACCTATCCATTATTGAATATTCATAAGATGTTAGATATTTTTTAAAACAAATACCATCATATACTCATGATATTTATTGGCATTGCTATCCCTAAACCAATAAGCGATTGCCTATATGTTTTTTGTTGGGCCAGTCGAGAATTCAAAATTTTCAAGTCAAGCTGAATATTTTCAATGCTTTTTAGGGAATTTCAGAGAATTGTTTCAACTTGATGGTATCAAAACCAAATAATTATCAATAATTACAAATTTATTATAATTAAGGGTAAAATGTTAAAGAACAAAAAAAACTCCTTAGCGTCATGTACCCAAAAAAAATCTCCAAATTGTAAGTCTTGACCAATACCTTCCCAAACTTAATTTCATGTTAATGCAAAAAGTCTCTTATACTACAATTATCATCTAAAAATTTAATTTTATTGTCACATAAAAAAAAAACACATCAATAAGGAGATTCTTATTATTTAAATAAACGTTCATTAACTAAAATACCCAAGTCAAATTCCCTAAACCACTAATTCCCAAATAATTCTCAATAATTACAAATTTATTATTATTAATATGTAGCTTCTGTGTCGTTTATCACTAATTAATATTCTTCACTCTGGAATATCCTGCTTCTGGAAGAAAAGTGATTATTAGCTTCCGGAATAACATTACCATTCATTTCATATCATAGCCACCAAATTTTTTTGTATTTGGTCAAATTTATCATACAAATATTCTCTGTACAATGCGAAATATTCTCAGTTCAAGAACAATGAACAAACGCTAAGCCAAAAAGTTTTTTTAAAAAAAGAAGTAAAAAAGTAAATAAAAATGTTGAAAATAGGTTAGAACAATTTAATTAATTTAAAGCTTTTGTTTTCTTGTTACTTCTCCAATAAAAGTATATATGACTTTCAAAAAAATATTAAAAAGAGAGTTAGAACAGACTCCAGATATAGAAAGGATTTATAGAAAACTTAATGATAATTTATAAATAAAAGATGACTTGGATTTGAATATATTTGAGTCTAAATCATAAAATTATCATGATTAGAAAAACTGAATAAGTTAATTTTTATTGACATAATTTTTTTTAACTAATGAAGATTAAGTTTAATAAAAAAGACTAATTACTCAAAATATGATACACATATTTAATATTTAATAATATCTCAAATTAAGAATAACAACTAGGTAGGATAAAGGCAGGAGTGCCTTCTTGCTCCCTGTCCTCGCATCTATCTTTACCCTCATTCTCATCCCCATTCCCATGATCTATATATTAGGGAGGAAATCTTTCACATCCTTATTTTTTAAGACAATTCTTAGATTGTTGGTATCCCTATGAAAATTTAAAGTATCAACAAAAATTTATCAAAATAATAGTATAAATTTTTTAATATATATATATATATAAGATATTAATGAAAAATACTTAATTCTACTGAGATCATAAGAGATTAATTATAATTTTCAAATTTTCAAATAAACAAAGATCCATAAAAGATGATTTTCAAGAATCTACTAATTTTTAAAGTTACGTTTCTTTTTTAATTTTTAATTGATAAATAATAAAAAAAGTTATAAAAGAAGACATTTAAATAAATATATATAAATTTTAAAAATATGTATATAAATTTTCAAAGATAAGGATATTGCAAGACTGGGAACATGATCTTCATTTTCATCTCTAAACTTGTTTTGTAGAAATTTTGGCCCCCATTCCCATTCCAGCATCGTCAAATGAGATAAATCTTAGAAGATGTTCATACTCGAAAAATTTTATCTCTACCTCCAATAAGATTGTTTTCAGCTGTGGAAAAACAAAAATATTTTTCATATTATGATTAAAAAAATTGGGCAGTAACAAGAAAAAAAAAACATCAATTATTAAGGTGGGGGAAGTTCAATAATAATCATGGAGATTTATTGATAAAAAATACTAATAAAATTAAAAAATATTAATTTTCTAACCTTGTTAAACTAAGTCAGATTAATATGTTAATATGAAAAATCCCTACGATTGAAGGCTCTTAGTTCAGTCAAGGATACAAACATATAATTACATAACTATGTTAGAATACTTAGTGATTAACAAAGTCTCATATTAAATAGATGAAAATAAATGATAGAATAATATATACAAATAGTAAATAGATTATTTAATATAAATAAGTTGAGAAAAATTTGAAAAAAAAATTTCAAAGTTCACACATATGACTTTAATCTGATTAATATTAGTCAAAGAAGGGGTACTTGAGAATTTGGGCCTTGGGCATAAAATATATCAACCTGAATAATTATTAATAATTAATTATTTGACAGTTTTTGATAACTGTTAAAATTTAAATGTTATATTTATTAAGGTATAGTATATTATTTATATCTCATAAAATAATTTTATGATCTAAAATATTCATCTTTTTTTCTCTTATGAAAACAAGAAAAACATATTCTTGGTACATTGTAATATTTTTCTGATTATAATATTAATTTGACATTGTAAAATTTTGGAGAAAATTTGCCATTACAATCCAAGAGTAAATATAATGGGGATATAATTTTCTGAAAGATAGTAAACACACTGTAAAAGCCACAAATTTCGTAACAAATTATACCTTGAAATGAATGGAAGAGATACAATATTAATAAGGATGAGTACAAGATTTAGATTTTGGATACTAATAAAACATCTAAATTATGTGGAAGAAAATCAAAAAGATACTACATTCAGTTTTTTCCTTTTAAGTTGATAGCTTTGTCATGAGCTTATGAGCCCAAGCAAAATTGGAAGAAAAAATTTATGTATAATTTTTATATTTTTATTATCAAATTATTTAATGAAAGATTGACGCATATATGATTTATATAATTTATCACTTTTATGAATTTTTTAAAATTTTTTATATATTTTATTTTAATAAAAATATGATAGTAAAAATATAAACAATTATGTATAAACTTAGTCAAAATTACAGAAAACCCATATTTCTTCTTCTTTTTTTTTTTTTTCTTTTTGCAAATTTTAAGAAGGTAAAAAGACCACTAGCTTGAAGGAAGAACCTTCTCACAAGGCCATTTGAATGAAAGCCACCCTTTATTTAAAGAGCACAAATTTGTAGAAAAAGGAACACAAAACTTGTAACCAATAACAATAATAATGTCTCATCATTTATGATGCTTAGCTTTCTTGCTGACCTAATAAGGTAGCACCCCAACACATTAGAACACTAAAGGGAATGCAATAGAATTTGGTGTAGAAAATGGCCTTTATTTTTGTTTCACAAAAAAAAGTGGAGTTCTTCATTTTTATATTAATATGTATAATGATGAAAATTAGTTTATATTATTTTTTAAAAAAATTTAACAATAGAAATTTTAATTCTATGAGAGTTTGGGTTGGCTTGGCCTTAATGGTTGTGAATTGAGAGAACCATAGGTTAGTCGGTGGGGCGGTTCCATTCAATAAAGTTTAAAAGAAAGTGCGAAAAGACACCAAAGGAGCATTAGAAGGCTACACGAACAGGATGGAATATGTCACAAAATTCATCTTATATTAATCTCTCTTTACATTATATACACAACATTATTTTTTAAAAATGAAACTATATGTAAATATACTTATTATTATATTAAAAATAAAATTATAGTTTTATGTTAAAAGTTAATATCAACTTAATTTCTTTTATTATTATATTAAAAAAAACCATGTATGATTTAAAAACATATTAAGTGCAATTTAGTAAAATCTATTAATATGATTTTCTTATGCTATTTGAAATCTGATTTTTTAAAAAAAAAATTCACAGAATTCATTCTAGAATAAAATAACTACACCACTCATAATTATAAATACGTATGAAAATTTTTAGTTATAAATAATTATCTTTTTGGAACTTAACATTTTATGATTGAGCTTTTGTAAATTTTTTTATATTTATTACAAATTTTATAATGAAAATATAAAAACATCTAAATTTAGTTTATATTTTAATATACTAGATTTATATACAATTTTTTATATTTTTGTTATCAATTATTATTTTAATCAAAATAAAGAATTGTTTAAAAAAATCAATAATGAGTTTTGTACAACTATACATATATTGAATTTTTCATTTTGTTTCTCAAAATATCTATCTTTTATAAAAGACAATCCTATTTAAATTACTATTAAAACACTAAATGCGAATATATTTTTAATAAAAATTTAAACATATACATATGTCAATTTTTAATTTAAAAAATTGATAAAATAAATATAAAAATTACACTTAAAATTTTTTCAATTTTAATACTTCTAAACCATTTACATTTTCATATTTGATTTTGAAAGGACGGGTAAAATTGTTATTGCGAGAATGAGTGCCACTTGATATTCTCACACTCCGAGTGGTGGTGATGCATTACAAGGAAACTTGAAATGAGAAAAAGAGAGAAACAAACAAAATTTTTAGCATTGATTCCTTTAGTTATGACTTCAAAAGGTTCTTAAAAGAAAAAAAAAGAAAAGGAGTCAACATGGTGATCTTTTTCCGCTGCCATTCTTTTTTCTTTTTTTCAGAGTTCTAACCTTTTACATCATCATTGCGATAAAACAGAGCACTTTTCCAAGTGGTGTCTAAAATCATCAAATCTGGCACCTATTTATTTTTACATAATATTGTACAATTGTAACTTCGTTAAAACCACTGATATTGGAGAGTGCTAGCACTGTACACCGAATCTTTTGCTTCACCTTAAGTTTAATCTTTTTAAGTGGAAGTTTGACATTAAAATTTCTTGCTATTCAATTACATTTCTTATGACTTTGCCTGTGCTTGTCAATGAGGTTGAGGATTTCCCTTTCAGGGCAATTAATACAGACTTTGGATTTGTTTACTGGTGGATATCATAAATCAGGGATCCATCACATCAAATATTGAATAGTAAACTCCAAAGTTAAACCACATAACCATCTTATTTATAAACCAGTATACTTTTCCTACTTCCATATATACTTAGCTAGCTTGGTTTGGTGCATGAGTGAACAAGAACTAGTTATATCCAATTGTGTCTTTTTTTTTTTTTGGCACTATGAAGATTTTAACTTAAGATTGTGTGCTAATTATTTATATTACTCATCACACCTAGTGATTTTCATGTGCAGGTAAAGTTAAATAGTTAAAAATTTGTTAGTGTGAATTACACAATGGAAGATAACTTTCTTTTTCCTCAAATTCTCCCACTCTAATATCGGTAAGATTTGAACGCAGGTCACTAACCTGATACAGATAAAAATATGTTTTTTTCTTTACATTTGAGTTAAAATCTAATTTTATCTTTTGAGAAAATAATAAAGTGTTGATAAAATGACACAATTTGGATCCCTAATCCCTTCTTCTTTCTGCATTTGATAAGAGAATAGATAATTGGAATGTGCAATATTTTACACATTAACTCACATGTGGGTTAATATATAAAATAAATATTTTATATTACACATTAACCTAAATTTAGGTTAATGTGTAAAAATATAACACTTCAACACTTTATAAAAAACTTACTTTAAGAATATCTCTTTCTAGAAAATCCACCTAATGAAGTTTCACTTGCTTTACTTGCACATGCTACTTCTATAGTTTTTCTTAGGGACCTAGTTGGATTTTTCCTCTTCTAGCCACTAAAAAAAAAAAAAAAATCTAATTTTGTCCAACAAGCTTTCTTTTTGGCTTAATTTATTTTTATATTTTTAAAAGTCTAAGTCAACCTAATCTATTATTTATTTTAATATGTTTTTATTGTTAAATATCTAATTGGATTATATTTTTTCCCTATTAAAAAATATGACGGCAAAGACTTACCAAGATGTAGAAACAAATTAAAATATTTCATTTGAAATTAAGACAATGTGAGACAATGGGACCAAATTGAGACGTTTTAAAAAAATAAAAGAAAAAATTAAGGGAAAAAAATGTAAACCGAAATGAATTTCATGCCAAATCTCCATAATTATGTAAGTTAGCTAGCATTTTTTACCACAATAATTTATACTACTTGAAGTAATGGGCATAGAAAATTAAAGGCACCTTTTGACTCTCTGAGTAAGCAGCCCATGAACGTCTACCTAAATGGATTACTAACCAAAAGAAAAAGACGTTGTAATTTGAAATTGATCTCTTATCAGAAAATGCCATAAAACCTCCACACAACTTGAATTTGGGACCATCTCCTTTATAGAGATAGAAAGGAGAGCCACAACTATTATTATTATTATTGTTGTTTTTTATTTGTTAAACAAGTCAAGCAAAGTACATACAACATGAGAGATCTAACTCAATAAGCCATGTGAGTGGTTAAGTAACTGCCAAACTTTATACGACTAATTCAATGTTAAATAGATAATCAATCCTATAATTATGCCAATCGAACTTAGCAATCTAATCTGAATTTTTAAACAGTTAAACATAACTTAATTACTTGAGCAAAAAGTGAGCAAACAACGTAGAATATATATATATATATATATATATATATATATATATATATATATATATATAACTATACAAGGTCATGATCAAAAGCCTCCCATCATAAATGATTCTGCCAAAGGTAAAAATTCAACCCACTTCACAAGTTTCAGTTGACCGTGTTGTACATAATGGGGTAAAGCTTGCCTGCTATTTTGGTCATTGAAAATTGGCATAACAAATTGAGAAAAAAGGGGTCAAAATTAACACATTATAGCTATATCAATCCCACATTACTCTTAATTAATGTTGATTGTGACCTATAAACCACTTTTTAAAAATATTTAGGGAGAAAAATGAATGCTTTTGCAGGCGTAACTGTATTACCTAACATAGAGGAACTCAACCACACAAAATAGAGTTTGTGAGAGGGTTATATAGCAAGCCATGTGTGATTTAATTTGTGGCATTACATACGTTGACAAAGCAAGAATGAGAAGCACAATTGGCTATGAAGCACGAGCACTCAAAAAAATTTGTCCATAACAAAGAAGACTTTTTGGCTCTTGTAACTGAAAAAAATTTTCTTAAGTCTTTACAATGTGAAATTCTTGAAGTATCAAAAAAAAAAAAAAGATAAATAAAAAATCTACTTTAAATAAATTAAAGATTAATTTTGTTCTTTATATATCTCTCTCATTTTACAAACTTCACATCTTTCTCTTATTTTAAAAGATCTAAATTTCTTCATGACACCTATAATTAATGAGTGTAGTTCCTAAGTTTGGTGTGACTCTAAAAATTATAATTTTAAAAAAATAAAGTTGCACTCTTATTAATAATTCAATTTTTTGATGTATTTAACATAGGAAATGATATCAAAGTGAGGTTAGGAGTTAGAATTACATGAGTGAGAATAATGGAGGGAAACAAAGCATTGGTGTGTAAACGGTTAACCTGTGACTTAACTGCAAAATGCCTCTAAAATATTATTTTTCACCCAATTTAGGCATTGAAGACGGCATGGGCAAGACAATCTTTTGTTCTAGGCTGTGAATATTCCTTTCCTTCCAAACGTTTTATGTTTCTCTTTTTTTTTTTTTTGTGGCACTTTAGTTCCTTCTTTTGAATTCTATTTACCATTCTTTTTATGCACAAAAAATGTAGGCGTTGCCTTAGGTCCACGCCACTAACACCATGACCCTCCTAACAAGTCATAGTGTCATATACACACTGAAATGTCACATGTGATTTTTTACCCTTAAGAAAGATCCTTAGGACTTCCCCTTTCTCTTTCTTCTTTGTCTTGAGGCCTATCAATAAATTCACCTCTGGCCCCATACCATGTCCATTATCCATCATATCTGCCACCACAACATGTTTTCGCGTGTCTCACGAGACTTTGAGAACGTAGTGCCTACATTAAGTAATTTTTGTACTTGTTTTGTGGTTGAGAAAAAAAAATTGATTCTTTTTTTATATAATGAAGTAATAATTTTTTTTAAAAATATTTTTTAATAAATTATGATTTTTTTTTTAAAATGACTAATATTAGAATTAAGAATATTTTTATCAAAATAGATAAAATTGCAAGTTTTTAATTTTTTTAAAAAAATATAATTTTTTAAAACAAAAGAAAAGATATGTAATTTTAATATTTTTACAAAAAAGAGGAGCATAATTTACTTTGTTTTATAATTTAATGGTGTGTCATTCAATTTTTGTGACTTGTTTAGATAATTTTCACTTAATCACAAGGTGTAGTATTTTTCGTCTTCATTTTAATGAGAAAATAATTATCCAAATATTGAAAGAATGAATAGTTTCATTTTAATTAAGCCTTAAGTAGTTCCATGGTTTGCTAAGGCCACAACTAAAATGATGATATTTGAAAATTAACATTATCAACTTAATCCTAATTGACAGTAGTTTTAGAACACTTCAAAATTGTTCAAGAGATGAATCATGAGTTTTATGAGAATACATCCTATATGAGCCTCTCTCTCTCTCTCAAATAAAAGGTCTTGTCAATTGGTATAACAATATCTAAGTAAAACCTTAAGTTATATATTTTTAATTTTTCAGAGACGAATAAAAAAATATACTAATAAAATTAACTATTCAATAAAAAAGATATTTTCTAATAAAAATCAATTAAATACAATCCATTTTTAAATACTAATAAAAATATTTTTCAAATAATTTGACTAAATATTTTTTTTCTTATAATAGTTTTTCTAAAACTTTATTTAAAAAATAGTCATTTTAAATTAAATAAAAATTGACACTTTAAAGAATCATATTATTAAATATTAATCGACTTTTCAAGCATATTCTACTTGGAGAAGTTTCGAAAAACATTGGCATATCACATACTTTTTGGTCATAAGTCAAATTACAATTTAATTTTTTAAAAGATTATAATATATATTTTAATTTTTAAAAAATTATTATGGTCAACTTGTTAATTTTTAAAAATATTATAATATATATTTTAATCTTTAAAAAATTATCATAATTAATTTATTAGTTTTTTAGTTGATAATAACTTAAGTGACGTATTGATTAAGTACCTAATAAGTATGTTTAAATATAAAAAAAATATTTAATTGGCGCCAACTTATATCCAAATAATCAATTAAAAATAAACAAGAAAATTCAATTTAGATAAAAAAAATAAAAGAATGACCTTCTTCTTCATCTTAATTGACGCTGCCATTGATGAACTTAACCCTGGGTTTCACAGCCACAACGGGCATAGCCATCTCTTCTATGTTGAGACCTCATCATGGATGGTATTGAATTGTCTCACCTTCTCTATCTGCTCCCTCTTGTCGCCATATCTCATGATGGGTTTCAGCAGGAAACAGTTTATGGTTGGAGATGATGATGATGATGGTGTGGGTATGAAATACCTTTAATTTTTAAGGATTTAAAACCCTTACTTTTATTAAAATTCATTTGGGGTTGACAATGGTTGTTAATCTTCATTATCTTTTTCATAATGTGATTTTCAATCCTGACTAGAAAACTAAACTAAAAAGGGAAAGCAGGAAAAAAAAAAAATATGAGAGATGACTCTCTCGTATTGTCTTTCATCACAAACCACCTCACGTCCTCCATATTCTCCAACCTTAACGTCTCTGAAATGGAAATTCGAATCATTGATTTGTGTCCTTCAGGGTTTTTATACGAAAACCTTGTGGTGTCTTCTGAAACTTCAATGATAGAAGCAAATTTTTGTCTTACAATTTTGTTTCAACCTCCTGATCGAGCCAAACGATGCCTTGCATTTGATCTGGTCTCCACCAAAGCTCGATTTACTCTTTCCTATGTTTCCATAGCTTCACCGAAGCTGACTCTGGAGCTTAAGATCTATTCAATGGCAGTATGATTAAGTGGAAGAAGGTCATTTTTTTATTCTTTTTATTTAAATTGCATTTTTATTTTTTTAATTTATTATTATATGGACATAAGTTGACACAAACTAAATACTTTTAACCCATAAGTATACTTATTAAATATCCAACAATGCATTTAACATTACACATCAACATTCAAGGTGCTACCTCACCTAATCTGTTAATGATTAACGAGTTAATTATGATAATTTTTTAAATATTAATATATGTATTATGATCTTTTAAAAATTAAATCATTCTATTACTTATTTTTTAAGAGACTAAAAAATAAATTTATCGACCATCACCTATGAGAGTTATGGTTAAATATACTTAATACCATACATATTAAGAAACAGTGAGCCTTTTGTAAACTCTAAATGGTGTTGAGTGGACAACTTATTTGAAAATAGAAGTGTAATCAATCATTCAAAATATTAAAATGTGAGCTAAACATAATTTAACCAATTTAAATTTTGTTATACACTTATGAAAAATATAAAGGACAGCCTAGTACACAAAGCTTTCAACAAATAAAATTTAAAAAAAGTCAGATGTATATAACTTTATTCTTACAAATAAAAAGATTGCTTTTAAAATTTAAATCCGTAATCTCCAAGTCACATAACAATTTTATCATTGTTCCAAAGCTTACCTTCTATTTCTTAAATAATATAAGAATATTAATTTTTTTTAACATATCTCGAGCTCAAATGTCTTATAAATAAGTTTTTAAATACAGTAAAAATAAAATATTCATGTACCAAGTTCTACCTATAAAAGGAATTTCCATCTGATACACAGGAACTCAACCAGGTTCATAGCAGAGAGTGATGCGACAGGAATTTGCATTGCTACTGGACCTAGATGCAACTTTTGATGAACCCTGGCACCAGATATTTAACTAATATTCAGTGCAAAATAAAAATTTTACCTCCTTGTTTGAGCGCAATAGAAAGTGGTTGACAGAAAGATTTCAGAATAATAGATCGGTACGAATAGGTTTTTCTCAAGTACAAATATATATAGACACATAAGTTTATATATAAATACAAATATATATCAACCCATAAACATATAATCACATATATACATATACATCCAGACATATATGCACATGTACACATACATGTGCATGAACATGTCCGCACTTGTGCAAACACACATAAATAGGCACACATGTATATAGAAATTCGACAAAATAAACTAAGCAATATAAAGAATAAATGTGGAAAAGAAATTTGTACAAAATTGAAGGACATCCCTAACTGTATTTTTCTTTAAAAGAAAAGATTGTTGTGTGTAATATAGAGAGAGAAAACAACTCGCTGAAAGATTTTTACGTTAATAAATCATTAACTTATCGTCAGAAGAAGTGTTGAAAAAAAGAAAGGTGTTCAAGTTTAAGAAAAGGGATAGTATAAACACTTGCCTGACTTTGCCGCATACGGACAACGAGGCCTAAAAAAGATTTACCTTGTAGCTTGTGCATTACATTACTGTCCTCTTCCTTTTCCTCTTCACTTCGACCGAGAAGAAACTGTTTAAAGAAACTAAATGCCGTAACTACAATACGTCCATAAAGTCTGAAACCTAGTTTTCGGCATCTTGTACCTAACTACTAAAGAAGTGCAAAAACTATCTTATGGACGTACCCGGCACTCATGTTGGAGCAGGAGTAGGACATTGCATGGTTTGACTTCTACCCCATCATTTGGAATACCAACAGTACTCATGGCTCCTATTAGTGCTGCATGACTTGGGTAAGAGATCTTGGCATGCATACTCACAAGAAGCCCAGAACCTGAGATAAAGTAAACTAAGCAAAGGCAAACTAGTATGGTAAATTAGTTAAAAGAACTGAGGATAACGAGTAATTTACATAAAGGTAGTATTAACTATTGACAAATAAAAATATACAACAGAAGGCACCAGTCTCTTGTAAAGAAGCTCAAAAAGCCTTCCCCTGAAGGTGACATTTTATCAAATATCCAATACAAACAAGGCTTAAGCACATTTATGCATATGGCTACTTTTAAAAAATATAAGATATGATACTTCTAGGATACATTACTAAAATTTCTAAAAATATTATTTTCTTTACAAAATTTAAGATGTCATTTATGCATCAACTAACAAAATTTAACAGTGCATGTATCAACAATATCTACGATGTCTCATGATGAATAATTACTCAAAATATTAAAATTGCCCTAAATAAATTTTAAAAAATAACCCTAAATATATTATATATCTTAATTCCTATTCCTAGTCCTAAATAAAATGCATCACTTACCTGACCAAAGGTAAAGTATGGCAAGCAGCAATGCGATCTCATCTTCAAGATATCTCAACTTGGCTTCAGCAAATAGGAAAAGTCAAAAACAGAGATTGCTCTCAGCAGAATAAACTTGAAGAGAAGTTGAAGACAGAGCATATGCTGCAAGCGAGCAACTAGAAGATGAAGAGGCGAAGAGAAGAGAATTGAAATCGAAGTCGAAATCAAAGATTGAAATCAAAATTAAAGCTGGAAATCGAAATCGAAGGCGAAGATGGAAATCCAATATGACTTGCAGTCTCGGGGAAGAGGAGCAGCAAAAATTTGATCCAAATCCCATATGCCCTAAAGGTGATATTTCAGTCCAAGGTATTGTTGCTGTATCAAGATGCCTCGAGGCTGTGGAGAGCTGTATCCCAGCTGTAATCAAATATATGTATGTTTGATAGTGTCTGACACTGATCCTAGGGGCATCTGAATGTATGAGTGCTTCCTGGAAAATAAGCAGTATAAAGCAAATTACAACTCCTAAGCACAAAAGAACTTTGTTGTTCCTGACTAATTTTTCTTTAACCGCAAAAACAGTAAGAATGACAGAAAGCTAAGCTACCATGGACTATGACATGGACACTTACATATCATCAAATTGATCTGCAGTAAGAAATTGCAAGAACCACAAACAGCAGTAACAATGGTCATTACAGTAATGAGAACTCCAGTACCTTTATTTAAGGTTTCTTTAGAAAAACAGTCAAATTATATTAATAAATATATTCCTCTAGTTCAGTTACTTCTATTCTGGCATATATGACTATATTCAAGAAGATGGAGCAAATCCAAAGTAGAAACTTCTACTTAAAGCATCATAACTGGTAACTTGAAGAGTACCTTCTAGACAAACACTTCATGTAATGAGAATCTCTATGACAGATCAAAACTTGGGATGACTTTTGGAAGCAGTCTGTTGGGCTCCGTTGAACATGACTCTCCATCACTAGTTAGAAATGAAAGTTCATTTTCAAGAATAGAATAAGCTTCTGAAAATGCCTGTACCAATATTACGAAAAAGATCATCGGAAAAGCCAAATTCATCAAAGCATATTTCTTAAATAGATCCTTATGCAAGCAGAAGATGAATGAGTGAGCAATACAACCATAAATTAGTCAGAGAATTTCAATTTAGTGTAACATTAAAATAACAGATTTATTTTCAAATTGACACTTCTATGTTCAATTATATCTTTATAATATATCAAAAATTAATATCAGCCCTAGCTTAGTCATTTTAATGTAAAATCTGTCGTGAGTTTTCCAAGATCATGAAACTTCAACATAAGCCCTCCATTCTTTACTACTTTTAAGTTTTAACTCTTACATGTGTAGTTAGTGTCTTGCAGGAATGTACAAAATCCCCATGGTGAATCAAAAGGATATTATTTTTATGCTTAAGTTACTTGGAATTAATTTTAAGCTGTCCAACTAATATGGCTGTAGTTTAACAAAAAATTGGGAATGCAATTTTTTATTCTTTTCTAAAGTTTGATATGCAACATTAATGCAAAAATATAACCAGTAATAAAGTAACAGAAGGAAGCATTTATACTGCCAAAACCCCAAAGTTATCAATCATTACAGCATCATTACCTTAATACATTGATGTATGCGGAAGCAATTTCTTCCCACATTATTCATTGGAAAAAGAGGATCATCTATATGTATTGGATCAATGCTGCTACATTAAGTAGTGAGTTAGCAATGAATCGCAGAGCAAGGAATTTAAAAGGATATTATGCCATACACAAGACAGGTTGATTTCGTTATTACCTACAACCTCTTTCTCTTTTAATATAAACTCCACTTCCCTGCACCGAGATTCGCATATGGCGAGGATCAAACACATTCCTGTACAATGAATTGTTAAATAATGAATAGAGTATATAATTTTATGATAGTAATATGTCCATTCTGATCATTATTTGCAACCAGATAGAAATATAATTAATTCACTCACCCAAAAAAGTAAAAAAAATCCATCAGAAGGCTTCCATAATTCTGCAGGAAAATAGATGAGAAGTTTAATTAGTAGCAATGAGATGATAGAATATGAAGTAATTGATAATATTAAAACTCCTCCATAAGACAGCTCAAATCTTTTCCAGTAGAGGGTGCACTGGTGTACTTCCCATTGATGTTTGGCTATTGTATGAGCTTCAACAGTGTTTGCAAACCATTAATATATTTTATATTTATTTTTTCCAATTTCATCTTTGATTAGACAAACTGAAGCATCCAAATAAACACACTCGCCAACACACAATGAGAAATGCATTGCAAGTATAGTTCAAGTATAAAAATAATAAAAATATACAAAAACTAAACATATCAGATACATCATCAGTTTCCTTTTCCCTTTAATAAAAGAAGAAATTTTATTAGAAGGCAAGGAAAAGCTTACGATGAGGAAAGCAAATAAGATAGTCTTCTAAACAGAAACTAGAAGAAAGATCAGCTGGAGAGACCCAGAAAAGCCACAACGCTCTAAAGCCAGCAGCTTATTTAACAAAAATTTCACTACAGTTGGTTATGGTAGAGGCCTATTGATCTAAATTTCCAAGGGTCAATGAAGGTTTCCCTGTTAATGCCAAAACCGGGGTCACAAAATAGAAAGATGAGATAAGGACAAGTGTCCACAACCATGCCACTAGAAGAAGCTAGAAATATAAGTATAATCATTCATGGACCTTCACTTAATAACTTGAAGCTAGGTAAGCTTTGCTTTGTCCACACTACAAGCATTTCATGTGAGGGGATGTGTTAGAAAAATTATACTAACTATTCATGGTCAAGGACCTTAATTTATCTTAAACTTTTCAATTCAAGCAATCATTGACATGGTATCAGCGCCTCTCTGACTGATGGTTAGGAGTTCAAGTTTTATTGTTCCCCATTCTTCACACTTAAATGAAATTGCACAAGGTAGTCTATGCTTTGTCTACATTTCAAGGAGAGGGGGTGCACTAGATATATTAATATAACCATTCATGTGCCTTCACTTCATAGCAAGTTTTTTAGTTGATATGAACCTTGATAAAAGGCAACAAGGAAAGTCTTCCTGCTGAAATTTTAGAGTCAACTTCAGGCAACATGATTAACGGACATAGGCAAGAGCAACAATTAATGGCGATAAGAAAAGTCATACTCCAAGAGTATACAAATAGGTAAATACCAACTCAACAAATAGATATAAGGAGTGCTTGGTATAGTGTGATCTTAGATAATCTTATAGCGTGATCCTACATCACAGTAATATAAGATACAAATGTTTAATTGTTTATACTAATCAATATTATTTGTTTTTGTAATTTCCAAATCTACCTTTATAAATTTAAATAAATTACTTATTATATTTATACTATGATTATTTAAAAAAATTCACAATTAACTTTAAATTAAAAAAACTAACCATCAGTCCGTACTATTAGAATAAAATACTGATTAAAATGTCAAATAATCAAGTAGCTTAACGTAAGTAAAACTATTCAACAAAATATTTTAAAGAACATTGCAGAGTTAACTAAAAAGCACATACTGGGGGTGTGCTTCAGAACTAGGGAGATTAAGTATTTTGTGGAGTTTAAACAGTATATATATAGTGTTTTTTTAGCAAGAAAGAAAATAGGTAATATTATTAATTTATGTTAAGAAAGAAATAAAATATAATATGAGTAAATTTGGTAAGTTAAAAATTATCCAACCCAACTGTGTGATGTGAAACGAAACAATATTTTTGGTGTTATGAAATAACACTCTTTTGGTGTGATGTAATAACATGATGTTATCTCAAATATACTCCTGTTATCACATATCCCTGTATCATTCCAATTTTATCAGATGTCCTGAAGGAACCCCTGTTATCACATAACACTATAACAAACATTGTCATCCAATTATGTTATCCAAAGAAGGGTGGTATCTAAGAGAACATGGTCAAGATGACACTATACCAAACGCCCCATAAATACTTTGTTAACCATGAACATCTTTAGTGTGATGCACATGGCTCTTTCCTTGTCAAGCTAAATTACTTTCAGCAAGAACAGGATTTTCATGACATTGAAACACTTTTGACTTTTGTTAATTTAGCTTCTTTAAAAAAGCAATCTTAGGAACAAGCATCAGATGCAGAGCAGTTTTTTCAGCATGTTGACAGACAGAAGACTTCACAATTCAATCAAAACTGCAGGAACTGTCATTCTATCACAATGGTCCACTTTTAAGAAAAAGTTCCACATTAGCACACTGTCAAAAATGCTCCAACATATCATAGGTCATAAAGAAAGAACTATATTCAACTGTGTCATTCCCTGGATTCCAGTCTCATCAATGCAGCTATGGGAATCATAAGGTGATAGGCATTAATATTATCACATAGCTAGAGACAAGTTAAAGACTTCAAATCCTAAATTGTTATCAGCAATAAGATATATTAGAGGCTTCGCATGCATAAATGTGCATGCTTTTTTTTCTTTAATTTTTAAAATATAATATAACATACTAATTGTTACAATTCTGAAATAATAAATTAAATAATAAGAAGTTATTTAATCCACTCATCTCTTGTAACTTCCCATTATCTTTATTTTTTCTCTTCCAAGTCCTCACATCATATATTTTATTTTATATTTTATATTATAAAATATATCATTTTGTGAGACCACTGACTAGAAGGGCACAAAGCTATTATAAAATAATGAAACCAAACAAATAATTAAAGAGATCATAGTTTACTTGGTTGATTGGCCGGCCAAGATGGTGCTCATGCTGAAGAAAACGTATAATCAGTATCACCTATATCCAACCAAAAACAAAACGCCAGGTTAAAAGATACAGTCTACATTTTTCTCAATCAGAAAATTAAAAGCTTATGGGAACCCCTAAAAGAATCACAAGCTAGCTTGCCTGAAGAAAACTTTTGCAGGAGCAGCATTGTGGCACATAAGGAAAATTAATATTTATATATACAGTAAATTCCAGAACTTCATCAATCATGACAAAGAGACAGGCTACAAGGCATGTTTAGTTGTATTTTCTGACACAGCTTTCTGATCATAAATTCAAAAACGAAAATATCCAAAGCACAAATACCCAAAAACAAAAGTGCTTTTAAGATTAGAAACAAATGCAAGCCTAGGAAGACCATCCAAACAGGAGTTTGACAAAAAATCAGAGTGGCATCCTTTCAACCCTAAGTAAACATAGCATTCATCAACATGTCATAAAACACTACTGTATATGTCCGGCCTACACAGAGGAGGCTGAAACTTAACCAACTTAAAAATTTTAAAAGACTGAATTGTAAAAAGTGAGAATAGAGGTACAAAAATGAATAACCAAGGAAAGCATAGAGACTGTCATTATATTTTCAACCTTCTAAATAAGATAAAATTGATTAAAAACATGAAACTTCTCTTTTGACAAATATGAAATTTAATTTTTTAAAATACACATTTGTATTGCCAAAAGTTTAGGTTTGTGTTAAATGATTTTAAGAATTTGTAGAAAATCTTTTAGGTTACGAAATGTTCACCCTATGAAGAGGTTTAAGATTTAAGAAAGTCTGGTAGGTTTAAGAAATAATTAGTTGTAGTAAAGCGTATAAGTGTCTTTGTGGTTAGTGTATTGTATAAATAGAAATTAAGGTGAGGGTCAGTGCTATACACACCACCAAGTCTTACAATAATATACGATAAAGCACAGACACATTTATCTTTAGGCATGTCACGTGTCTGACACATGACACAATACCAACATGCCTTGACACACTATAGATATGCATTTAACACACATACAAGTGTGTCAGAATAAAAAATTTTATTTTTTCAGTTCGGACACGTATTGAACATGGCTCATACTTGAGCTAGGCATGGGATGACCCAAAGAAAAAAAGAAAATATCATAAAATAAGTAAATGAAAGTCTAGAGAACTCATTTTAATGAGATTATTAAAGTTCTTTTTTAATTGCTTTTGTTATATATGAGATTTACTAAATTTGATTTAAAAAATAATAGGGTAAGTTGCTTAAAATATAGAATAATATTGGTTATTTTTCTTTTTTACAAGTATATCACTAAAAGAAAACTTAAAAAATGTATATGTTGTGTTGTGTCATGTCTTATATTTTTTAGAGTTTGATATTTCAATGTGTCGGTGTCATGTCAAGTGTCGGTGTCAGTCTCTGTGTCTGTGTCTGTCTTCATAGATAATATATTTTGTTGCATCCCTTTTCTCCCAAACTTTTGCTCTACCTAATTTCTCAACATTTCAGAATCAGTGCAACTACATATGGTCTTTAACTCATGTCATCATTCATAATAAATAAAGAAACAAGAATCTGGCTATTAACTGTTGGATAATATAAATAAAAAATTATTAATGATGCTGCCTATCCACATCCTTCTGAGAAAGTAGAGCCAATACTATTTTGTGCTTCGAATTTTAAACACGATATTTAACAAATTGTTTACAAGCATAAACGCCACTTCCATCTATATCACTTTGAAACCTCGAGAACCTGAAACAGTCAGTTAGATGAAAATTTCACATAAAATTAAGCAGTTGTGTGTACCAAACAATAGGAACTTAAGCCACCAGAGTAGGACTGATCTAGGCTTCGATCTGCCAAGAACTGTTTTAGTACCAAAGCAAGAGGAGTAGCAGCAGGAAATTGTTCCGTTAATTGCTTAACCTACATGCAGAAGTATCATAATTTTGTATTGTCAACCAATAAAAAAGAAGAGGAGAATTACACATGTGATTTTATTTTGACATAATAAGTTCAAGGCAGGAAGGTGCAACCATGAAGAATAAAATCATAAATGAATTTAGGATTTTAGAAAAGGATATGCATACATAAATAAATTTATAGACAGATAGATATATCAAAGTAAGTAAAAAATAAAACATTTAAAACGAAGTACATAAAAATATAATATTTTTCACTTACTACAAGAAGTAAGAATGTCTTAGCTGTGTCTATTCATTTCATACCCACTCGAGGTCCATACAGTATGAAATTTTGAGGCTTAGTTACCAAAAGAAAACTATTCATGGAATTTATGCATTTGGTTGAAATGATCCGAGACATTCCCTTTCCCTGTCCCACCCAACCCCATTTTTTCATAGGAGATAAAAAGGTCTTCTTTTAGTAAAGAAGTATATATATATATATATATATATAAAGAAATTTTGTTACGTAAGAAGAAAGCAACAACAAGGAGAATAAGACATCCTCCAAAAGCAATCTTACAAAATAAGCGTAGTGTAAAAAACAAAGAAGATTTTTAAATAAGAAATGCACAAAAGCAGCCCAGTCTAATTGCAAATCTGAGATGGAAACCCCCTTTAAAAATCCATGAGTGAAACACCAAACAAAGGACATTAACACTATCCTTTCCCACAAGATATCCAAAGATAACGTGATAGGACTTGCTCAAATATCATTATACTATCCACAAACAGCCACCAAAACAGAGAGTAGAAATATATAAATACTGCTCAATAACTTCAAATACAACGAATACAGCACAGCACCATATTCAGTTCAGTAATCCAGTACAAAGGAAAGATAAACACAGCCCAATACAGAATAGAAACACAGTACACAGCATCCAAACCAGAAAATAGCAAGCAATAGCAGAAAATGTAAAATAGGTTGCCTGACATTCGAGAGGGCAGGCTCTCTCCCCACTTTCCTCAATATTTTCCTTGACTTTCCCAAAAGGTAGACCCTCCCATAAAAGGTTAGCCCCCTAAGGTGTCAGAGTTAGTTACTCCCACCTCAATTTCCTGTTCTGCCCTTCCTCTCCTTCTAGAGTAAACCTGAATATTTGGGCTAGGATCCACTCTGTCATTCTTAGACATTTCCCTTCTATTACAAGTCTTCATAATTGAGGGCCTATCATAATGATAAATAGATAGCAACCCTTGAAAAAGCCATGAGCATAACACCAAACTAAGGACAAGAACACTATTCTTTCTCACATCTTCAAAGACAATGATGCACACTTAATTTAAGAATCTTCAACCAAATACACCATAACACTGCAAATGCTGCACATTGCTAAAATGCTTTACCCTCTTTTTTCCTTCTGAACCCTTTAAATCTTATCAAAAGAAAACCCTCCGGTGTTCATGTACACACCCAATGTTCCCCAAAATCTCCAAACCGATTGCTCCACAAAGATACAACTACTCAAAAGTGTAAAAAAAAAAATTCTTCAAAAAGAAAATTCAAAGGTCACCTTAAATCTTAATGATAGAAGAAAACTATATAGAAACAAAAGAAATCTTCAGTTGAATTTTTCAGCAAACATGTAGATTATCCTATTCTCTTGTAGGAAAACGTCCAAATCTCAGTATTGGAAATGTTTAATCATATCTAAGTTTTGTATCCATCTTGCTTTTCCTTTTTGACTAAAAGATGGTTACATTACCAAAAGAAAACAAGAATAAAAAACCACCACTACAATAAAAATTCAAAGTTCTGTAATCAAGAAAAGATTACCAATTCTGTAGTTTGGAGTCCTGTATGTGATGGGGACTTGAAGCTGATGTCAAGACGAACTAATTTGGAGTCTTTTGCTGAATCAAAATTTATTTGTGAGAATTTTGGCAAAGCAGAATCTTCTAACGGAATAGTATCAGAATGAACATCATTGCCATGTTCATCAACAGTACAAGGTGACTCTTCTTTTGGTGATTGTATGACAGAAGCTGAAGTGGTGGGAACATCATCAGGGACTTCCACCACTAGCATAATAATAGGTATCTAAAAGCAAAAAGATACAGCATCAGCAGAGTCTAGAGATGAAGATAGGAGTATACTCAAAACATAGATGCAATAGCTTCAGACAGGAGATATTACAGCTGTATTTTCCACTGTCTTCAGAGAATCATTTTTTACCCAATCCTGATTGGCAAGATACCTAGCTGCGTGCTAGCATACCAACATAATATAGTGTCAATTTTCTAATGTGCTAATAACAGTAACTATATTTATTATAATTTATAGAAGAAAGAGTAGAAAGTACAAAAACAGTGATAATGATATCCTCCAGTACATCATTAGATGTACACACATACAACAACAACAACAAGAATAATAATAATAATAATAGTAATGATGATGATGATGATGATGAAGTACATCAAAAGGACACAATTCACTAATCTAAATTAATAAGTGTACCTGAAGACAAGTTTCTTTAATACCATTACGACCTTCCAGTATGCCAGCTTCTTTTATTGGTTCCTGAAAGTTTTATTCAAAAGAATAAAACCAAAAAGAAAGGTCAGACTAACAGCATAGCAAGTAAAACAGGAAAAAAAAAATAAAGAAAGAAAACATTTACCAGGTTCCTCACTGGAGGGAGACAAACCACAAGATCAACATCACTTGTCGGAAGGGACATACCAGTTGCATTTGAACCAAATATGTTGGTCCTAGACCTAGGCCACAGAACTTGCAGGGAGCGGGTAACTCTCTTGACAGCCCAATTAATGTAAGGTTTCCTAGCCATATTTTCTGCAGCAACCTTGAATTCCATAATATCATATCAAAAATAACATTATTAGAATCTTCTGCCTTCCAGTTGCTCAATGAAGAGGAGAGATTCAAAATTCAGGACAACAACGAAGATAGAAAACAGATGAAACAAAGCCAATACCTGTTTACAGAAAGAGTCAATTTCATCATGGAGAAGGCCATGCATCAAAGACAAAGACACACTCCGTGCAGGACAACCCTGTAGCTCAGGTGGTTGCAAAGGAAAGGCAACATCTGGCTGTACAATTAAAACCTCACAATAAACACCAACAGATACCTACAAATTAGAAAGACTTACAAAGGACATCATACTCACATGTTCCTGGTCACGAGCTATCTGTGAAATTGCAAGCAAGCGGTCCTGCAGCAAGGCTGCAGGTAAAGGTTGAATCATTGGTCGCACTGCAAGATTATTAGTTCTCCAAGAAGGCCACACAACTTCAGCACCATCCATTCTTAAACAAGCTTCCTCTAAGTTACTCCCATCATGAAGCCAGCCTCTCATTCCCCAGTGCCTAGGGCTGGAACTACCAGATCTAACTGTTGGAAAACCCCGTTGTTTCCTGGAGTCACTCACAGGGGAGGGAGGGGGTGGTCGTGGAGCCCGTGGAACAGAAAGGACCACAGGTGATGGAGGCCGCTTTATACGAGGCTGTTCCCTCCTAGTAGGAGGAACATGTGGGCTTTTGTGATCAAAGCTGCGCTTAAAGTCAGATCTTGACCTTTCCCTCGACATATTAGGAATAATAATTGGCCGTAGAATGGGGTATGGATGTGAATCACCTGTCTTCCCTTCAACATCTCCAAGTACATTATTAACCAAAGGCCCAGAACTATCCTCATCTGCTGCTACATCCGTAACAGGCGAAGAATGCAACACCTTTCCAGTCACTTCATTACCAGACATCACATAACCAACAGTCTGGGGTCCAGTCCCCACAGTATCAAAAGGAGAACAGAATGAAGCAGCAGTAGGTGAAGTCAAACCATTTGTACTATATGAAGA
The DNA here is from genome assembly GCA_031216115.1 of Senna siamea. NCBI lineage: Eukaryota > Viridiplantae > Streptophyta > Magnoliopsida > Fabales > Fabaceae > Senna > Senna siamea. The sequence continues at coordinate 16,287,726 of CM062357.1, forward strand.
TGAGAAAGCAACCATGTCATCTACAGCCCTATTCAAATCAGCTTCACGCCAAGCCCATGTACTATCATCAGAGCTAAGAGAGGGAGGCCGTGAGAAACCTGATCCTGGATAATCAGAAGGGTTCCAGTACATTATGCCACCACCAAAGTATTGATTATAATCTATACCAGAAACTGCATGAACCTCATACTCTTCCTCTGATACCCAATGATTGTCAAATTCATCAGATGGATCTTGTGTACTTATCAGATCTGGTAAATCCAATAAATCCCCAGAGTACTTGCCTTCATCATCAAGAGTTGTTGCATTAACTTGCACATTGTGAGCAGCCAAACTTTTTGAAAAAGTAGACTGCCTCCTGGACATAAACCCAGTGTCATAATTACAGGTTGATGATGGAGCCATGCCACCTCGGAAAACTGGGGGCCAATCTAAGCTCATAGGAATAGGACAAGAGAGAATTCGGTTGCATCCACCTTCAATTGGAGTCTTTCTTGCCTGATGCAATGTGGGAACAAAAGAATGGCAGAAATGATTATGCCAGTGGTGCCCAACATCCAGATGCAATCTATCAGTGGCAGGAGGGAGATGTGAGTTAATAGATGGATAATAAATGGAAGGTACACCAGGCCACTCATAAGGACTGCATTTTGACAAAGATGAAGTTCTACTCTCAAATAGATGTCCTCTATCTTGGTCTTTTAATAGCCCAAATTCTTTTACATGATGCCCTCTAACGGATTTGTCAAGAAAAGCTGACTTTTCATCTGATTCAGTTCCACATACAGAGTTCAGAGGTTTGCTATCTTCTTTGCTGAATAAACTACCAAGCTTCGATGCAGGTACAGGCTGAGTTATATTACAATCTACGTGACAAGTTGAATTATGTAATTGGGAAGAGGAAGTTTTCTCATTTGACAATAGATAACACTGTGAACCTAAACTATTACAACTTTCGCTAGAATCTTCAATATTGTATCCTTGACTTTTTTTAGCAGAATTGCCCTCTCTGGTGGGCCCACTAAGGGAACTACAAAGGCTTGAATTTGAAGAGAAGATATCATCACCAATTAGATTATCATTTTTCATACTCTGAATGCTAGAATTATCAGATGACCTATTGGGCAGCACCACCTTGCTCTCAGAAATAACAGTGGCAGAGGTAGCATCCATGATAAAATTTTTTGGATCTCCAACTTCATGGTCAACAAGGGATTTTTTAATTTTATTTTTCTCTTTCCTACTTCTTCTTGGAGGACTTTGAAGTTTTCCAACATCCAATCCTTGCGTATGGTCCTGATGAAAAGTGGGCCATTATAAAATAGTTCAATTATGATCAAGAAATATGAAGTAGATTATAAAAGTATAAAGGAAGAGGAAAAAACTGCAACCATTCTCAAAGTTGATGACGGGCTCCCACTGGACATCTCCATCCCCAAAGGAACATCAGGAGTTTCCCTAGATTCTACTAAATCAGCCTTCTTTCTATTATCCACTGCAGAATTCAGATCCTGGAATACCATATGAAACAAATCAAAATTTCAATCTTACAGCATTTCAAAATTATTCTGGTCAACTCTTTAAATTGAAATTAGTACCTTCATAGGATTTGCATGTGAAATATCATCCACACATGGCTTTGAAACAAGATTCGACTTTGGCCTTTTAGTATTGCGGGTCTGTCCCTTCTTTTTACGGCTAGAATTACGAAGCTTTTCTTTAGGTTTACCTGTTGAAGACTTATCAAGTCCCTCGGTTAAAAGTTCAAGTTTTGTGTAGTCAAGTGAAATAACCATTAGAAATCCTCGAACCATTCTCAGTACACAATCAGATATGGTAGAGACAGAACCCAATGAACTAAAGAATAGATTTCGCATATCATATTCAGCATCATGACATGATGCTATCTTCATATTAACATCTTGAAGCACAAATAAAGAATTAAAGGCTCTGAATAAAGCAGCAGATTTTCTACAAAAAGTGACTGGTATATTAGCTGTTCCAAACTCTACATCAAGCAATGTTCGGTAGGTCCTTTGTGCTGACACAGTATAGTTGTACTTGTATCGCGGTAATTGATCCACTCCTGCACTGTATAGCCAAATCTCATCCTCTGGGGCACTATTTGCCACTTTCAAAACCTCATGAATCTGAAAACTTATGAACCAAACATCAGCCTAGTAGTTAGATGTGGTCTAGAAAAGTATCAACATAGATAACATCATATAGGAACATTGAAATTGAAGAAAACTCCAGGAGAAGTAAACTCAAACAAGAAATGTACTCATATCAGAAGAATGTACTCTTTTATCCAAAAAAATCAAAGGAATCTACTCATATTCTCATGACGTACAACATGTGATTATCAATGTTTATAAATGCAGTAGAATACCTAGGAAAACGTAGGTCATAACTTACAAACTCCTAATTGCTAATTTCCGAGGAAATTTATTGGGTTTTGTTACATACAGCAATGAAAAAATAAACAGCATTCCAGACCTTCCCATAAAAATTTAAGCTTTTTGGGAGTTGGTTCCTAAACATGGGATCAAAGCATTAATTATGCAATTTACAGATAAACAATTTCCATAAAGTTCCAAGTAAGTACCAAATGTTTTGCCGATTTCCCCATGATTGTCGTCAAGACCTTCTTCCTTGTTGCAGTATCCAGATTTCCCCACCAATCTAAGCAACCCCTTTTCCTCCGATACGCATTTGCCGCAACACCTGCCTCATTCAATTTCTCTTTCAATTTCACCCCCCTCTTCCTTCCATTGTTGCAGTTGAGCCAAGCCAGCCTCATCGAAACCTCCAGCCTATTTGCCACAAAAGCCTCAATACTGTAATATCCTTTTGATTTTAACCAATCTAGTTCCACCCAATCCATTCCCAAATCGTTATTTTCACCTCTCAAAAACCCTCCATTTGATATGTCGTCCATTGTCTCCACCAGTCGATCCACTTTCTCAACGAACTCCTCCGTTACCGTTACCGTATCAAGACTCTTCACTGAACACGAGCAACCTTGGAAATTTTCCCCTTCTTTGGACCCAAATAACCTAATAGACTCGAAAATCAACCTATCTGATTCGTTCGACTCGGCCACACGGGACAGGAGGCCACGTGACTTCTTGTAGCAGAGGCTGGGGAGAAAGGGGGGATCACGTGAGGGAAGATCGGGGAGGATGATGAAGAAGCCATGGCCACGAGCTCGAACCTTGCCCAACATTTGAATGAGGATTTGAACGAATTTCGAATCAACGATTGTGAGATGAGCTAGGCGTTGCTGAAGGGAGAGAGATGAAAACCATTTCAGAATAGCTGAGCGAGGGTTGGAGTTGGAGCTGAACCTAGGAAGAGAATGAGAATGGTAGAGCGAGATGTGGGAGGTGAGCGAGTCGATGAGTTGGTGGTGAGCCATGAGCGAGTTGGAGGGAGGCTTGAGAGGAGGTGTGTACGGAAAATTAGGATTCGGTTTGACCGTTTTCGTAGCTTGGTCCTTCATGGCAGTGGCACCACTCGCAGAGAGAGACGCGAGCTTTCCTCGAATGCAACGCACTCTGTATCTTATTGTTGTTCTGTCGTCTATTGTCTCTTTTTCACTTCTTCTCTGCGCATCTTCCTGTCGTTTATGCATCTTACCGTATCTTTTCTTTTACTTTTCACTTTTGGATCAAAATGTATCTTATATAGCTTTTAAGTAAATAATCAACGGTGAGTTATTTATTATTTTTTATATCTTTTAAATTTTAACCTGTCATATAAGTTATTTCCCCCCTCACCCTTTAATTGACTCTTGCAAGGTTTGAATGACTTTTTTATCTTAAAACATCATTGCGTTGAGAATAATGTGTATATTATAGTAAAATATTTATTTCAAATATATCACGTGTGTCACGTGACATTGGCTGATTATTTTTTAATTTTTTTATTTAAATATAGCACTTACATTTTATAAATTTTTGAATGCCCATTAGACTATAAGTATGTGTGAACTTTACCATTTTTTGCACTTCTAACTTTTAATTTCTTCTTTCATTTTTCTCTTGCTTCCAACTTCCAACTTCTTTCATTTTTCTCCTTTTTCCAAATTCCAACTTTTCATTGTCTCTCAAATAATTTTGTCCCTAATTTTTTGTTCACTTCCAATATGGAAAAATTTCGTTATTTATTGTATAAGAATGGCAATATTTATAATGGACCTAATGGAGTGACACTTGAAGCTGACAGAACAAAAGGATTTATGATCACTAAAGGCATGTCTCTGATGGAGTCGAAGGACGTTGTCAAGGACAAGTTAAAGTTGGTGAAAATGAAGAAATAAGTAACATAATATATAAGATGCTACTAATATTGAACCCGATGATGTTGTTTGAAAAGTTTTATGTAAAAGATGATTTGCGTGTTGAGATAATATTGATTGTTACAAAAAAAATCTTTCACAGTTAAACCTGGTAAAATTGTTCATTTAAACAATCACAGATTATACGAACTTGAATATCAGAGCGAACCTACAAGTAACTTGTGTGCAGGCATGCACCCAGAAGATGTAGAACTTTTTCCCATTTTTGTTAAATTTAAATGTATAAACTCAATCTATCACGAAACCCATGAATATTGGAGAACCCATATTATTATTGGGTTGTCTCAGCTTTTCATGGGGCCCTATTTCGTGTGCTGAACCCAACTACTGGCAGGGCTCATCATCACGAGTGACATGTCTGATAGAAGTAGTAGGTCAAACTTTGACACTACTCTGTCTGAATCTTCAAATGAAGATGAATATGAAGACTGAGAAGATGATAATGACGATGATGATGAGAACATGGGTGAAAACAACGTAGAAGAGTCAACTCACACTTCGACCATGAGGCGATATCATGATTGTGTCACCTAATTTTACCACCAAATCAATATAGAGGCTACTAGTTGCTCAAATTTTCCAGAAGTTGATAACACACCAGAAAATAGTGAGCAAACATTGTTTGTAGGAGCTGCCTTTACAGATAAGGAAGCTCTTCGACAAATAGCAAAATTATACTCTATTTGGTCTCACTGTAACTATTAGGCGTTTAAATCAGTTGATAAATATCTAGACTATCGATGCAAATATTATCCAATATGCTAATGGAGGATCAAGGCTTACAAGAAGCAATTCCATTGAGAAATAACAAGATACAATATGGGCCCTGTACATGCATCAATCTAGATATGTCCTAAGATCATCTAAAGTTAGATTCAGGCGTGATTCCCTCGTGCATAATAGTAATGGTAACAGAAAAGCCAGATGTGTGGAAAGGATAAGAACCACATTCAAATACGTGACATATAAAAATGCTTAGAAGGGAAAGCACAAGGCAATTGCCCAAGCATTTGGTAATTGGGAAAAGTCATGTGCCATACTTCCTCGGTGGTTGGGAATAGTGCAACACTTTATGCTTGGCACAATTGTTGAGTGGGAACATAAGCCAATCGGCAATGATGACAATACAATCATGTTCCACCATGTATTTTGGACATACAAACCATGCATTGATGGCTACACCCATGTAAAGTCAATCATCTAGATCGATAGGACATTTTTAATGGCAAATATTAAGGCACCCTCTTGATAGCTTCATCCCAAGATGGTGATCGAAAAGTGTTGCTCTCACCTTTACACTTGTTGAGAGTGAAAATCAATCATCTTGGAAATGATTCCTAATATATATTTGCTTACTTATAGTAAAGGACAAGACAAATCTTTGTCTGATATTAGACAAATATGTAGGGACAATTGCCACTGTCAGTAGGACAAGGCTTTTGTGGAAACCTCCATATGCTTACCATGTGTTTTGCATTAGGCACCTTGCAAGCAAATTGAACTCCAAGTTTAGATTTAAGTAGTAAAAAAAATTTCATTAAAACAAGTGCGTATCACTTGTTACATAAATTTTAGTCCACAAATAATTTTTTTCATGATATAATACTATCAAGTAGTCATAATTTTTTTGTATTATGTGTTTACCTCGAGCAACCCCGAAACAGGTGGTCGAAGAAAATCTACAAACATTACAGAATATACTATCAAGGTGGCTATGACTAGATCGCTTATATTCCAAAGGAGCAATGGTCTCAGGTATATGATGGTGGTCGTCGATACTTTCACATGACTACAAACTTAGTAGAGTTTATGAATTCAATGGAATTCGACACTTACTAATGATCGAGTTAGTGAAAGTGATGTTGTATCGACTAGTAAGGTATTTTGTTGACTATTCAACAAAGATTAAGGCTCAAATCCATGTTGGGCGGGTTTACAGTGAGAAAGTAATGAATGCACTACTGAAAAGCTGCAGACGTCATATCTGTGTGTCAAGTTCAGTAATATGATAAGGCATAGACTTATTTTGAGGTTAAGGAGCCTTTTGACAACCTCAAGGACCAATTTGGATAAACGTGTAAGGTAATATTATCATAAGGGTATTGTGACTACGGGGATTTCTAAGCCAAACATTATCCTTGCCAATATGTGATCGCAGCATGTTGTAACATCCGCTCCTCCTATTTATTAAGAGATATTTTTTTAATTTTAAATAAGTTATATGATTGTATATGTTGCATTAGAAAGATAGCTCTATTTAAAGAGAAAGAGCACGGACTAAAATGAACTAAAAAAGTTTAGCTAGGGAAGATACATAAATTTTAAATACTTCAAGGATAGTTAATCATAATTTAAGCTAAAAGAGTTACTGTAGCTATTAAAATTTTGAAATTTCCCGCCAATAGTTCAAGGGCAAAATGATAAATTTGCATATAACTAGAAAAATTATCATTTTGAATTGAATGATCGAGAATTAGGATCAAAATGATAATTTTTGGATCACCTATAAATAAGCCAAATATCTAAAACCTTCGATTTTTGCCCTCAAACTTCTAAATTTTAGAGAGAGAGAGAGAGAGAAATCCTAGAGAGATAAAGTGAGGTAATTATGAAGGAAAGAGGCTAAAGGAAGAAGCTGAGCATCCTTGAAGTTAGGAAAATACACCAGCATACTCCAAAACAATTATTTACAAGCTTGAAATCAATAAAAAGGTATCAAACAACCTAATCCTCTCAATTTCGAATTTTACTGTTTATATGCTGAAAACTTTGATTATTATACTGTTTAAACTAGAGAAAGAACCTACATTCTTGATGTGTTTAATTGCTATTGGGTGTTTTAAATTGCATGAATACACTTGTGAATGCATAATTCGGATTGTGAAAAATGGATTTTTCCTTAAAGTTGAGAATAAAGTTGAATATAAGATTTGATTGGTATTTTGGGCTATTTTTATGTGTTAAATGAGGTTTATAAATTGTTATTGAGTTTTTGATTATTGAAAAATGGTTTATAAACAAGTTTTTGGGCAAAAATCTAGGTCAACAATAAGTTTAAAAAATAGAGTATAACATAGCAGTCGACTTGTAACCTTTACCAGTTGATTGTCTTGTTTTTTAGTTGCCTAGAAACACATCCAGAGTATTAGTAGTTGATTGTCAGCCCTTGGAAATTTGCCAAGAACGGGGCAGTCGACTGGAAACTCTTGGGTTTGGAAATTGTAAAACAGTAAACTGGAAGTAAACTTGCAGGCCTCTATTTTGGAAAAAATGAACTCAATAACCTAGTTTGAAGCATTTTTAGCCTAAAATTTCACTCAAATGAGGGATTTATACCTAAGATGTAATGGTCAACATGTAATTTGAGAATGAGTGAGAAAGAGCTTGAGAATAAATGAGAAAGAGAAATAAGATATGATATTTTAAATGAAAAGAGCATGAACCATAAATGAAATTAACTACAAATGGTTAAAGACCATGAGAATAATGCAACTGGTTAAACTGTGAGAATGCTACAAATGGCCAGTACCACGAGAATATTACAGATGGTCAGTACCACGAGAATATTGTAGACAGTTAGGAACCATGAGACTATTGCAGATGGTTTAGGACCATGAGAAAGACTGAATTATGAATGAGAATTTTTAAAGATTTCTTTTATGATGCTTTTATTTATGGCCATAGCAATTTGCACTAATTTTCTTGTTTATACTCTGAATTGACATGAGAATATGATCCTGTTGCCATTACAATTTGAGAATATATCTTATGTGATGGATATGTAATGAGATGCATATGTATTCATAAGTATATGTGGGGAATTATTTAATTCATGCATGTTATCCCAATAGTCATAATGTATTATCTGATGAGGAAAGAATATAGTGTATTTCGGTACCAGTACGGTGGTACAAGTTAGTAGTTTTAAAAATCATGTTGTTATTGCTACTAGAATTTATTCTCATATAAAATGTTGAATTGTATCTGATGCCTAGATTTAGATCCTATTGGAGGTGGAAGTGAACTGGGTAGTTATACCCATTCTAGGTTATTTCATGATAATAAAGGAAATATGGATTATTTCATTTGTGGATATTCTCCCTATTCCCCTACCTACTAAAGGGATGGACATGCAGGATTAGATAGATAGTCTGATAATTTGAAATATAAATATATGATGCCCAACACCCTTATCCTTTAGTATCTTTTTAGGAATAGATCAGGGAGATTTTTGGTGTAATGTGAGAGGGTATATATATATCCAAGATGTGTGAGAAGGATACCTGCTTGTAGAATAAGCAGAGGGGTATGAGTGGTAGGACTCTTGCCTCCTTACTCTATTTGGCCTCACATATCTATAGGTATATGTCTAATATGACTGAGTTTTGACTAATGTATATAACCCTAGATATGTATGTAATTAAAGCATTGTATATAAATGTATATTATTTTAAATATTTTCGCTGCATTTACATTACGTGTGAGATTCCTAAGTGTAGAATTTCCAAACTAGTGGTACTTAATTATTTAACTTGGTAAAAGTTAAAAATTACTCAGATAGAGGTAGCAGTAACTTACCAATCCTGTAGTGGATTATATTACATTTTATTATTCAAATAACTAAAAAGAATTTTAGGATTGGGGGTGTTACACATGTAGTCGAATGGGTTGTGACTACGGACCATGGGTCGATCCTGTTTATCGATTAGATAATATGTTACAAGTATATAAGATCGAAATTAGGCCAATTGAAATATAAGAGTATTAGCACAATAAAACAAACCAACGATCATGCTAGATCTAGCTATGATTAGAGAAAAAGGTCATCCTTGATTGACATGTATACATAATGAAATAAACTAGAAGGAAGATCCCCAACATCTATGATGTGGATTATGTCGACAAAAGGGTTACAATCGGAAGAAATGTCCTAGCCAACGTAATAATATAATCGAATGGTTAAGTCTTGTTTTTCTTGTTTCCTCATTTTCCATGTTAATGAAAAAAATAATGATATTATGTTATTTATTTATAGTTGCCTCACTAGTATCACTTTATAATTTTTTATCATTAATCCTTAAAATCATAAAATTGAGACATGGCTGTGAAGTAGTCAAACAATGCATTATCACTTTATGTACCACACTATACACAAGCAGTGAGGTAATGGAGATTTTAATGTGAGTTTTGGAGTCTTTGAATTCTAATCTTAACTTATCCATAATACAATTAAATTATTTTCATTTATTTAACTATATTAATTTAATTAATTATATTACATAATTTATTTATCCCTAATATTAATTATAACTAAATATTTAATATATTACATAAATTTTATTAATTGTATTAACTAATTTTATATATAAATTATATATTATAAAAAATATTATTATTTTTTTAAATAATATAAATATGTATTTAAAAAAATTAAAAAAATAATTGTTGCTTTACGGGAACCAAACCCTATGAAATAACAATTAAAGCTAAGTGATAAGCCTTTTCATCAAGGCAAAGTACTCAACCTTGGTGATTCCTTTCTTAAGGGAATTACTAAACGATGTGACTCATGATAGGTCAATCGTGAGTTAATTAAGACTCATCAATCATAAAAAAAATAAATAAATGATAAGAGCAATGAGTCAAACGTTCACAAAATCACAAAAAAATGATAAAAAAATAAACATTGTCATATTTGTGCATTTTTTTTGCTGTTCATTTGTATATATAATGTGTTTTATTTTACAAATTATATATCATCAAAATTCACTATTTGTATTTTTTTAGTTGATTATGATTCAATTAATTATTTAATAGTCAATTAGCATCCTTTAATGTTATTGTCAAAGTACCAAACTGGTTGAAAATTAATCTTTTAAGGACCAAACTAAGACATTTAATATTTCAAGAACTAAATTGAGAAAACATATATTTAGAATCTATTATGTTTAAACTTTACAAAGAATAATAAGTAAAAAAATGAGGTTTGATATGTGTATACATGTATAAAAAAAAATTAGAAATAATAACTTCCCATTCCACGACGAGATGATCTTATTTGTCTTCGGGATTAATGATTTTGCTATAGCTTAGTTGGTAGATTAGTATCATTATCAAGATCTTCATGATCAGGTGGTGGTCCATTAAGGTCAACAGTGGGTAAGGATTGATTGATGATATGGGGATTGGTATTGGGGTATAGGTTGGTTTAGGTTACCACCTTCAAAAAAAGTATATGAGACTGGCTGAGGAGGTTGCTCCTCTAAAGCACACATTATTACTCTGCTTCTTTCATTCACACTTTGAGTAAACCGAGATTGTCCTTATTGACTAGCTAGTGTTATTAAATCATTAACAATATCAACCTACATAAAATGTGGAGGTCTTAGTTGGTTCAATAAATAAAGTTAAGTTTATAACAAATGAAATAAACTTACCACAAATCTTGAAGACCCCAAATATGGGTCAATCCACAGTCACATGTGTCACCTATACCACATCATATACTCCAAGTGTCGGTATAATAACAATGTTAGTTAGTTAGAAGGTGCCAAATGCCCATTCTGACTGTTCCACATGGTTATAAATGCAATATGATGTTGTTCCCAATTAACATTCTTCTTCTCTTTTAACTCAATTAGATGGACCTTTCTTAGATCAATGGGAGGTTTCGAAATTGACTGAGAGTAACCAAATTATTGGAGTACATGATGGGAGTACCACTTTATCGATGTGGAAACATATGAGTGGCACCCAAGTACGCCAAACATCGATGGCTTGTAAGTAGTAGGCAGCAATGTGCTATCTAACATTGTTAACGTCATACAGTCTACATATAATCTATGAGAAGAAAATCATTAAATATATATTTAAAATGTTTTCAAGTCATAAAAGATAACTAAAAGTAATATAAAGTTTAGAAATTTACATCATCTTCGCCCATTTTGTTTATTATCGCCCTATAGTGTCTTTGTATACTAATAGGTGGCCGAATAGATGTGTAGAGACTGGACCACCTAAACCCAATGGGCAGAGGAAGTTAGTATATATGATTAAGGGGATCTGCAAGCTCTCGCATTTGTGGCACAAGCTTTGGGAATCTGTCTCAGGCCCAAAGGTGTAAGAGCATTGAGCAATTGTCGATAAATGATTTTATCGGGATGTGCTGCCTTGCACAAATCTCTATACAAAAATGATAGAACAGTCGATCCCCATCTATATTTGCTGGTAACGCCCAAGTCTGCCAGCAATGGTAGATACATTAGGTAGACAAATCTTGATGATTTTTCTACCATTAAATACCTTATAATTATCCATAGAATATGAGCCTGAGTATAGCATTAGAGGTAATTCTCATCGGCACCATTAGAGATTTCATTAAAAGTTTGTGTCAGTCATATCATACTAAGCCGTTGTCCGTCAAGCTCATTTGTCGGCGTCACCACTTCAAATAATTGCTCGGATAGAAATGGATAATTCCATTTAGTTAGCATTATCACTAGTGAACCATCACATGGAAATCCTAGTTGTAAGGCTACATCTTCAAGGGTAATGGTGTATTCCCCTTGTGGCATGTGAAATGTATGAGTCTCAGAGTGCCATCTCTCAACCAAAGTCGACACTAGACTTCCATTAAATTTGAAAGCATCGAGTCAAAAAACCTTGTAAATTTGAGCTTGTATTACGTAAGGGACAATGATAACAGGAGGTTGTTCATTACTATCATGTGTGCATCGTCGGGGTGTTAGTAAATGCTTACCATGTCTATTGTATAAATGTTGTGAGACGTGTTCTTGTTGTTTCGTTAAGAGAGATGCATTGATTAGTCTAGGTTAGATAATTTCAAGTCTTCCGGCTATGGAGATGTAGAAGTTTTGATTTGTAGAGAGTGATTTGGTGAAGTAGATATGAGTTGGTGAGTTGTAAAAAAATTTTGAGAGTTTCCTTACATGAAGCACATGTAGAACGTGAGAATGAGGAGGATTATATTTGTTATAAGCAAATATAATTTCTTATAATTAATTAAATATAATTAATATATAATTTTAATTGGTTTTGGTTAGTTATATTTATAAAAAATTATAAATTAATAATTATCTCTGTTAAATAAAAATTATACATAATTAAAATTTAGTTAAGTTTATTTAATTATCTATTTTTAGTTAATTATATTTATAACAAATTATATTAATTTAACTATTTATATTAAATTATTTTAATTTAATTAATTATAATTAAATTTTTATTTACTTAATCTAATATGTTCCATTACTTTCATTACTTAATTCTGATTATTTTATTTATTTAATATAATAAAAATTATTTGTAATTACATTTATATATTTTATGTATTAAAATTAATATTATTAATGGTAAAATATTAATTAAATTAATCTAATAAAATAAGTTATAATTTTAATACATTATTTAATTTTGTTTCATTATATTAAATAAATATTATATTAATAATTAATATCATTATTTAATATATATAATATATAATTTTATTATATTATAGTAATTATTATTAAAATAAATTGAATTTTTGTAATTAATATTGTTGCCTCACGGGGCACAGCCTTACATGGCCCCTGTGCCACTATCAAAGCTTATGATGGTCAACTTTGTAGGACTCATTGTTTAAACCTGTGATTCCTATAAAATTATAAAAAAAATAATTTTAAAACTCGCTGCTTTGTTGTCAATTTGAGATTCATTATTTTATGCAACAAGTCTCTAATATTATATAAAAAATAAAAAATATTATTAAGTGTCACGTGATACATGTGATCTATTAGAGTAAATATTTTTAATACAATATATACTATTTTCAAAGAATAGCGGATCTCTAATATTATAAAAAAATAAAAAATTATCAGCAGGTGTCATGTGCCACCTGTGATCTATATGAAGCAAATATTTTTGTCACAATATGCACACAATTTTCAACATTTTGAGAATATTGTTTTGGAGTCAAAAAGTTGAGTTTGAATGGGGTTTTATGAACATTATTTTTTAATTTAGCTGTTACATTTTATATTATTTTATATTATTTTATATTAATAATTTAATATTTAAAAAATACATATTTTTAATTTTTATAACATGAGTAATGAGCATTATCTTAATTGTAATGAGATTCTTAAGATTTCAGGGTCAAGAACTTCCATGCATAGTCTCCCTAATTTGAGTATGTAACGAGCTGAGTTCTTTAAATGCATTTTTTAACATTATTCCGCCTATACAAAAGGTTAAGGTATCAGTGTTAATCCGCCACTACCAATTGCTGTAGATGATTTTTTTTTTTTTAAATTATCTTCTTAGAATCGGATCCTGGGTTCTTTGTGAAATATGGTGAAATACACCATTTATTCACATTTTTTTAATTGTGTTTCAAATAATTGTACATAATATATTAATGTTACAAGTTTTGGATTTAAATTTAATAATTTTTTATTTATTTTTATTTCTACTTACAAGTTAATCCAACGACAAATTACTGTATAAAACAATTGAAATACTATTATGAACGTTAGCCCAACAACAAACTAATGTGCACTTCACGAGACATACTACATTTCAACATATTTTACCGCGTCCGGATTTCCTGTTGGGCGTTTTACTACTGGGTGGTGCTGGGCGTTTTAGCGTCGGTTTTTTCCGTTGCTAAAGTTTTTTGCAACAAATATTATTGTCACTATAACTTTTGTTAAATTAATTATTTAAACAAAAGTTATAGCCGCAATAATATTCGTTGCAATAATATTAAAACACACTTTAGCGACGAATAAAACCGCCGCTAAAAAGCCCAGGGATCCAAAAGCTATTTTTCCATTATGGACGTTAACCCAATAGTAAGTTAATGTGCTTCACTACACATCAACGTTATAGCACACTTCATTGCACCTGATAAAGTGCACAGTTCAAAGGATCTGATTCCTATGCTTTTACGCTTCATCCAATCCTACTAATTATCATATTGTGGTTGAAGTGTTTCTTATTTCTATGTTTTGGTCTTGCCCTTCACTCATTGTGAACTTCACTAGTAGATGACTTGATTCCACTGTGCTTTTAGAAATGAAGAAAAATTATTATTATATTTTTCTAAGGCTTTACTTAATATTAAATGCTTAGTATACACAAAAGTACATGATATTTTTTTAAAATCTTTAAAATATATTATAAAATAATAATTATTAAATTCTAAAGTAATAAATTAAATAATGAAAAGTTATTTAATTATCTACTATTCTCTTTCAATTTCTCACTATCTTTATTTTTTTTTCTTTTCACATCATATATTTTTTATTTTATTTTATATTATATAATATATATTTTATGAAATCAATAACTAGAATACTCCAAAATTATTTTAGTATAGATTTTGATAAAAAAGATTTTAAAAATGTCAACCATTTGTATTTTATCATTAGGAGTTAAAAAATTTTATATACAAAATGATTGTTTAAAGAAACTTGGGTTTATCAATGGATTTGCAAATATCTTACTTGTGATGAATATTAGGCTTGCAAATATTCACCAAATGGACTTAAAATGTTTTATATTTGAAAATGGACTTATTATGATATGGTTTTATTTGAAAAGCTACAAGAAGCCCACTTGACCCAACTCACTATATAACAACCAATAAACGCATTTAGAAAAATAAAAAAAACTCTGGATGAAAAAGATACTCGAGTTTGGCCATATACGTAGGAAGGAGAGTTCTCAGTTAAAACTGGTTATAAGTAGCTGTGAAAGAGGCCATTAGTATGGACCAGTTTGGCTTGGGTCACAACTACAGTGGGATACTTCAAAGCAGAACACGTCCAGATTTGATTCCTACTTATTTGATAGAATGAATGATTTAAGAGATAAAAGCACAAAAGTGGATTAACTTATTACTACAATTATTTTCATTTTCTGGGCTATTTGGAAATCAATGGATGAAGCTATTTTTGAAGGCTCTATTCTAAACCCAGAAGTCACCCAAAGAAAGGCTATTTGGTTTATTAAGGAGTTCTCTTCTACAGTAATCCAGACAGATAACAAAATTAAAATAGATCAAAACCCCAGAGCTTCTCCTCCTCCAAGTTGGTCCCCCCCGATACAGGAACAATTAAATTCAACACAGACGCAACTTTCCACCAGAATAAGAGATTGGCAGAGATAGTAGATATAGCAAGAGATGAAAGAGGGAATTTACTTACTGGGTCCAAAAAAGATGCTATGCCAACTCTGTCATGGAAGCAGAGGCTCACAGTATGAAGGAAGTTATTTTGTTTGCAATGAATTTAAACTGGAGCAATATTAAAATTGAATCAGATAGTAAGATTTTAGTGGAGATTTGCAATGGGAATAAAAGCTTCTAGAAATTAGAGAACATATTGATAGATATCAACAGGATGGAATTCTGAATTGAAAATTGTTCAATTACCTAGATTAAGAGGGAAGCTAATAGATTTGTAGACTACATTGTTAAGCAAGCTCTTAGACAAACTTTACCTAACTTGTGGGTCTCTTCTCGCCCTCATGAGTAAGGAGATTTACTAATTTATGACTCCAAAGCCACGGATATGCGTATCATAATCTCCTAAGTGGGTTGTGATGCCTTTTGCGTTTCTTTGCATTGTTGTGAATCTAAGAAGAGTGACCTGGATTGTTTGCTAATATGTAACCCACTTGGTCTTCGCCCTGTTGAGAATTTCAATATGTAGTGTATCAAATAAGTCTTATATTACATGAAAAAGAAGAGAGAAAATATTATAAATAATAGAATGTGACAATAGGGAAATAAATGGACCAAGGAGAAAGTGGGTCTTGCGCATACAACAACAGACCACCAGAAGAGAAACGTAGTTAAGAACTAACGAGTTCTCCCCCCTGCGCATGAAATAAATGCAGTATTAGACCTCTTTTATGAAATATACTTTTATTAATTTATTTTAATTATATTATTTTTTAAAAAAAAATCTAAAGGGACGCGTCTAGTGAAAAATAGAAGTTACAGACGTGTTAGGAGGCCTTACTTGTTTATATGCAAATATTTAACGTCAAAAGACACATTCGCTCTCTTTAGGTTAGTGTCCTCCTGACACGACTCAAATCTCTCACTGCCATCAAACCAACAATGATACTGCTAACGCCAGCATTTCTTCTGCCAATGTCTTTATAGTAATACCACTTCCTCGACCATTCCTTGATACATCCAAAATTAAAGTCTTTGATGGAAAAAATTTTAGGCGATAGCAAGAACGAATTTATACTATCTTAGACATGCATGGGGTGGTCAATGCACTCATTGAAGCCGAACCTTTGCCAGACGCTGATAACGCCTAGAAGGAATTTTGGAAATATGCTAACAAGGTTTGCAAACATACTTTCATTAGCACTTTGTCTAATGATCTTTTCGATATTTACAGTATCTACAAAGAAGCCAACAAGATATGAGAGTCCTTAATCCTCAAGTATACTTCTAAAGATGCTGGAAAACAAAAGTTGGTAATCAGTAATTTTTATAGATGACAGATGATTGAGGATAAAAACATCAAATCCCAAATTAATGAATATCACAAACTCATTGAAGAACTTCGGGCTGAAAAGATTAATTTGCTCGATGAGTTCATTACTAGGATTTTAATTGAAAATTTGTCAGATTCATAGAATGATTATAAATAGTAACTAAAGCACAAATAAAAACAATTATCACTCACAAACTTAATCACTCATATCATCATTGAAGATACCAATCGAAAAAAAATCCAAATAGCAAAAGGAAAAGAAATGGCTGCTAAAGTAAATTTAGTTGAAATGAAACAACGTAGTAAAAGGTATGATCCTAACTTCAAGAATAAGCATAATAAGAAATCTAATTACAAACCCTTGAATTCTAACCCTAAGTTCAAGAAAAAAGGATAGTTATTTTGTGTGTTGTAACACCCCATAATTTAATTAGCCTAAATTAATGGTGTTATTTAATTAATTAGTTTGAATTACTTGCTTGCTAATTAATTAGATGAATTATTTTTAAGGAAGAGAAATTTGGTGCTTAGAAGTAATTCTTTGATTTCTTTATTTACCTAGCCTAAGTACCAAGTAAGAAGCAAAATGAGATACAAAAAAAATATATAGGTGTGTGTAAGTGTCATGTGAATGAGGGAGGAAAAGAGAGAATAGAAAAAAAGAAAAAAAAAAAAGAAATACCAAGGTTGCTTGTAAAAGTTAGTTGCTTGTAAGAGTGGACAAATCTAAACTTGCAAGAAAGGGAAATACTAAGTGTGCAAGCAAAGACAAAGTGTAATTGCAAGTACACTTTGTGCAAATATATATATATATATATGCATATCCAAAAGTGTGCATAATTTTCTTAAAAAAAAAAGGAGAAAGAAAAGGAAATGGAAAGTGGGAAGAGAATTAAAAATATATATATATATATATATATATATGTACTAAGGTTATTTGTGGAAGTGGGAAAAGGTAAACTTGCAAGAAAAGGAATACTAAGACAACAAGCAATCTAATAGGTGTAGAATTTTGTACAAAACTAGTGGCTAGTGGGATGCACCTAATGTATAGGAAGGAATAAAAAAAGAAGGAAAACCAATTTACAAGCAACCTAAAAAGGAAAATAAAGAAATGAAAGAAAAAAAGAGGGAGGCATACCATAATTCCAACACTTGAAAATAAGGGAAGGGAGAGAAAGAAAAGAAGAAGGGAGAAAAGAGAGGGAGAAGGTGAGGCATCAAGGGAGAATTGAGAGATCAAGGAAGGAGGAAGTAAAGAAGAACTCAAGGGAAAAACCAAGGAAATCAAAGGAAAGGCCAAGAATATTTTCTCTAGCCCACTTCCAAGGTAGATTAGCAATTTGTTAAATTCTTATTCCATGATTGAGTATGCATGTTTAATGATATAGCTTCCATGGAATTTGAACCCATGTCTACACTCTTGATTTAGGAAAAATTTAATGGAACTTACATGATAAAGATAGAAGGTGGCTAATGCTAATCTCTAAATTATTGTTTCCTTGAGATCATGAGAGGACTTAGATTTAGAAAGTTATTTAATGGTTTGGTTAACTTGGTTTACTATTCTTAATATTGTAGTGGACTTGTTATTTTCATGATGAAATTAATGGGGTTATTGAACATTTATGATTGCCAATAAAAATGCATGTGATTATGGGAAATTACTAGGAAAATTATTGGAATTTTTAGAAGGAAAATATACATGGGAATTAATTTTCAAACAAAGGAAATTATTAGGAAAATTATTAGAATTCTTAGAAAGAAAATGTACAATAGAACTAATACCAAGAAAGAGAAAATTAGTATTGAAAATATTAGAATTTTTGGAAAGAGAATATACATGGGAATTAATTTCCAAGAAATGAAAATTTATTATGAATTACTATTGAAGTTATTGAAGTTTTAGAAAAAAAAATGCACATTAGAATTAATTTCCAAGATAAGAAAATTATTATTGAAGTTATTGAAATTTTATAAGGAAAAAAAATGTCCATTAGAATTAAATTCCAAGAAAAGACAATTATTATTGTAGTTGTTGGAATTTTAGAAGGAAAAATGCACATTTGTATAAATTTTCAAGAAAAGGAAAAGTATTATTGAAATTATTAAAATTCTTAGAGGAAAAATGTACATTGGAATCAACTTCCAAGAAAGGAAATTAATATTGAGATTATTAGAGTTTTATAGGAAAATGTACCTTAGAAATTGTTTCTAAGGAAAATAGAAACTATTCCTTAAATATTGAATTTTTCATAAGAAATGTTAAAGATGCTCCACATAGGTGGCCTAGCGAGGCGTGGCCGAAGGTGCTCCATGCCCGTGACCTAGTGCTCATGATTTTGATCTATGTATAGCCGAGGGTCTATGATTTACAAGGTGTGGCCAAAGGTACTCCACACGGGACCTTATGCTCATGATTACGCTCTATATGTGGCCGAGTGCTCACGATTTACGAGGTATGGCCAAAGGTGCTCCACACGGGCAGCCTAGCGAGGCGTGGCCGAAGGTGCTCCATGCCCATGACCTAGTGCTCATGATTACGCTATCTACATGGTCGAGTGTCCACAAATTACAAGGTATGGCCGAAGGTGCTCTACACGGGTGACCTAGGGAGGTGTGGCCAAAGGTGCTCTGCACCCATGACCTAGTGTTCACGTAACACGCATAAACACTAGGATAATTCCATAATAAATCATTAAGCTGATACGAATACGTGTTATTTAAAAAGATATGTAATCTTCGTTAACTTCTATATTTATCATGCAATGATTGTCAGTTTACAGTTATGTGTAATATTACACCTAAAATCAAGGATGTAGATTGAATGTTTTGGTGCTTACACCCTGACACATATTAGTTTCTTTTAAACTATGAATTGCTGAGCTACTGGGAAACTTGTGTTTCTCATCTATGTGCTAATATGTATCAGATACGGACGCATAGCAGGGCTGCAAGGTAACAATCTCTTTTTGATTGAGTATGATTTTTGTAATCCCCTATTTTAGGTCCTAGCTAGGTCTGATTTAGAATAGGATAATAGTTGACCGTATACATGAGTTATATTTGGGATATACAAGGGAAAAAAATATCTGAAGGATCAAACCATCCTTCATTTATATAGGAGTTTGAGTGACAGACCTGTTGTCTCCTAACTTCTGATGGTTGGGTACTTCGTATATCCAGGGATGTGACTTATCAGCATGTAATAGAAATTATTGGACCTGTATTTATTTGAATTACATGAAGGTTTTTAATTTTCATTGTATAGTGTAGTATTTTTATTCCGCTGTGCATGTAAGTTTTTATTCTGAGCAAAAGATCCCGAACCTAATCTACTTAATATAATTGAATGTTATAACTGCTCAGACACTAATCAAATTAAGGGTAAGGATAATGTACCGAACCTATCTTTTGATATTAGAGTTAACAATAAGATTAGATAGGGGCGTTACATGCGTGGTAAACCAAGACATCATGCAGCACAATGCAAGAAGAGGGCTAGAGGAAACTTTCAAAAAGAGGATAATACTCCTAGGCTAAATGTGAATTTGGTTAAAGAAGATGAAAATAATGATGAATTCATTATTGCAATGCTTTCTCAAGTCATCCTCGTCTTTGATATGAGAAAATGGGTGGTAGACTCAGGAGCTACCAGACACATTTGTGCAAACAAAGACATGTATTCTTACTTTGAAGAAGGAGAAGATCAAATTTATCTTGCTAATTCGCGAACTATTAAGGTTCAAGGAAAAGGCAAAGTGGTGTTGAAAGTTATATCTGGGAAGTTTTTGTTTTTTAATGATGTTCTGTATGTGCTCGATGTTAGAGCAAATTTAATTTTTGTGGCTCTGTTAGGAAAGGCTGGGGTTAAAGTGTGATTTGAATCTGATAAGATTGTAATGACAAAAAATAATGTACTTATTAAGAAGGGTTACTGTAATTAAGGTCTATTTGTACTAAGTGTTGACAATATTAATAATTATACATTTTCTTCTGCTTACTTATTGATTCCTTTGATATGTGACATGCTAGATTAGGACATATTAATAAAAAATATATAAAGAGGTTGCAACATCTTGGATTAATTTCTAAAATTAAAATTAATGAAACTAACCAATGTGAGATTTGTGTAGAAACAAAATTGACTAAAAAATCACATTTTTCTAACCCAAAGGGAAACTGAATTATTATCTTTAATTCATATTGATTTAAGAGATTTAAAACAAACAAAGACCAAAGGTGGTAAAAGATACTATGTTATTTTTATTGATGATTTCTCTAGATATACTAAAGAATATTTATTGAGGAATAAGGATGAAGTTTTTGAAAAATTTACTATTTATAAGGTAGAGGTAGAAAATCAATTAAATAGAAAAATTAAATGACTTAGATATGATAGAGGAGGAGAATATTTATTATTGAATGATTTTTGTAAAAAAGAAGGAATAATTCATAAAGTAACTCCTCTATACTCACCTAAGTCAAATGGAGTTGCAGAAAAAAAAAATAGAACTTTAAAAGAAATGATGAATGCTTTGCTTATGAGTTGTGGTGCATCTGATAATTTATGGGGTGAAGCTTTATTGTCTGCTTGTTTTCTACAAAATAGAATACCCCATAGGAAAATTAATAAGACACCTTATGAGTTGTGGAAAGGTTTTGTACCGAATTTAAAATATTTAAGAGTGCGGGGGTATCTTGCAAAAGTTTTATTACCTGACCATAAGAAAAGAAAGATTGGTTCTAAAACAGTTGATTGTATGTTTATTGGTTATGCTCAACAAAGTGCTGCTTACCAATTTTTAGTTTTGAAAAGTGATGTTTTGAATAAAAACACTATTATTGAAACAAAAGATGCAGAATTTTTTGAAAATATTTTTCCTTTGAAAGTTGAGTATATTCTTAAAAAAATTGAAAATTCTACTTCTTCTTCTCAAGAAAATTCAAATGAAGTTTTGGTTGAAAACTTGATAAGAAGTAAAAGACAAAGAAAAGAAACTTTTGGAAATGATTTTTATAAATTTTTGGTGCAGATGATCCTAAAAATATTTTTGAAGCTGTTTCTTCCTCTGAAGCTAATTTTTGGAAAGAAGCAATTCAAGCTGAAAATAGAATCTTTAAATAAAAATAAAACATGGGCTTTGGTAGAATTATCTCTAAGAGTGAAACCTATTGGTTATAAATGGGTGTTTAGAAAGAAATATTGTCCTGATGGGTCTATAGTCAAATATAAAGCATGACTAGTTGCTAAAGGTTTTACACAAAAAGAAAATATTGATTATTTTGATACTTTTTCTCCAGTAACAAGAGTTGCATATGTCAGAATTCCATTTCTTTAGCTTCAATACATAAGCTTTTCATTCATCGAATGGATGTTAAAATGGCATTTTTAAATAGTGATTTAGAAGAAGAAATTTATATGGTATAACCTAAAAGGTGTGTAATTCCTGGGCAAGAAAGCAAAGTGTGTAAATTAGTGAAATCTTTATATGGTTTGAAATAGGCACTCAAACAATGGCATGAAAAACTAGATTTAATTTTGATAAGTGGTGGTTTTTCTACTATTGAAGTGGAAAGATGTGTTTACACAAAAGCAGTAAATAATGATTATGTGATTATTTGTTTATACGTGGATGATATGATTATTCTTTGTACTAGTATGAATATTATAATTGAAACAAAGAACTTTCTTGCCTCAAACTTTGATATGAAAGACTTAGGTGAAGCAAAAGTGATTTTAGGTATTAAAATTACAAGGAATGAGTATGATATCTTACTTTCTCAAGAACATTATGTTAAGAAAATTTTGAAAAAGTTTGAACAATTTGATAGAGCTCCTTTGAGTACTCCTTATGATGCTAGTGTATGTTTGAAAAAGCATAAAGGAGATCTAATTGCTCAATCTAAGTATACACAGATTATTGGGAGTCTGTTACATTTAATGAATTATACCAGGTTAGATATAGTTTATGCTGTATGTAGATTGAGCAGATATACTCATTGTCCAGGCAATGAACATTGGGAAGCTTTGATAAGAGTATTGAGATACTTGAGAGGTACCATGAATTATGGTATACAATATAGTGGATTTCTCGCTGTATTAGAAGGATACAGTGATGCTAACTGGATATCAGATTTAAAAGAGACAAAATCCACTAGTGGCTATGTCTTTATTTTTTGTGGTGGTGTTGTCACTTAGAAATCAACCAAGCAAAGTATTATAACCAAGTCCTCAAGGGGACTCTAAGTTTATTGCTTTGGAATTGGTTGGTACTGAGGCTAAATGGATAAAAAAATTTTTTATCAAATATCCCATTGGGTGATAAGCTAACATCATCAATGTCATTAAATTGTGATAACCAATATCCGATATCTACGGCTAAAAATAAAACCTTTAATGGTAAAAGTAGACATATTTGATTGAGACACAATATTATAAAGTAGCTTCTAAAGAATGAGGTGATCTCAATTGATTTCGTAAGGTCAATAGTGAACTTAGCGGATCTGTTAACAAAACCTCTTAGGAGGAAACAAATTGCTGAGACATCGAAGGGAATGGGACTAAGACAAGCTTGAAATTAACAACGATGGCAACCCAACCTTTGTGATTGATAATCTCATGAATAAGGTTCAATAGGTAAGAACAAGTCGTTAGTTAGTTCTGCTAGCACCAAAATACTTTTGTCCTTTTCTTGTGATATATGAAAAAGTGCTAGAATACAAATTAGTGAGGCTGAGCAAAAGCTCTTAATGATTTCATAATCTTATGAGATGGTGTATTAATTGCAGGTACACTTAAATGAAATCATCTCTATAAATGTGGAGTGGGGTCACTCCTATGAGATCGTGATAAAATCTCTAGAGCATTCGTTATGCATCAGGCATGCGTAGGTCGTTATAACGTGAAAAATTGTAGTTAACAATAGAAATGTGGGGGTATAATCTAACTTGTAACACCTCTAGTACACATAAAGATTTGTTGGTTCGTAGAAGCAGGCTTTACTAACATCTTAGTGTATTAAGCATTATTAATCTAGATCTAGTTCATAGTCGAAAAAGACACTAGATATAATGATTATATCTATACATGTAACTCAGTGAAATAGTTCTTAATTTGATACATGTAGGGGATTGTTGAGAATTTCAATATGTAGTGTATCAAATAAGTCTCACATTTCTTGAAAAAGAAAAGGGATAAGAGTATAAATAATAGAATGTGACAATAGGGAAGTAAATGGGTCAAGGGGAAGGTGGGCCTCGCACACACAACAACGGGCCATTGAAAGGAAAATATAGTTAAAAACTGACGATTTCTCCTCCCTTGCGCACGAAATAAACGCAGTACTAGACCTCTTTTATGAAATATACTTTTATTTATTTTATTTATTTATTTTAATTATATTATTTTTAAACAAAATTCTAAAGGGATGTGTCTAGCAAAAAATAGAAGCTACAGATGTGTCTAGAGGCCTTACATGTTTATATGCGGATATTTAAAGTCAAAAGACACATTTGCTTTATTCCTAAAATAACTGGCTTCCTCTGACTTCTACTTTATGTCTATTTTTATTTCCTTGCAAATGCAAGAAGGGTTCATCTTATCCTGGGGAGTGCCACTTCCTGATTAATAAAGGGTTATGGAATATCTCTTTAGGTCAATGTCCTCCTGACATGGCTCGAATCTCTCACTATTATCAATCCATTTTCCTCTACACGCCCCATGCGCCATTTTTCTTTGCTAATGAATTATATTCTTAACCAGAAAAAAAGAAAAAGAAAATGAACGGTGGAATCAAGTCATCAAAAATGAGGAAAGAGCCTACTTGATTTTTTTTTTTTTACCTTGGCACATTAACTAAAAAGAAAAGAGAAGATATTGCATGTGTGTAGAAAAAGCAATTGGCTAAAAGCATTAAAAAGGGGAGCTACTCTATGCCTATGCTATAGGAGGATAAAAGAGGTTGGACACTCCTAAGCTGACCTACTTCTCAGAAATAAGAAAAGAGCTTATAAAGAAGATTCATTTTTCTCTTCTTCTCAAAAAAGGATGTGCTTCCCTCTTCAAATCTAGATCTCTCACTTTATCTCTCCAAAACTTTCAAGTTCATCAAATAATGGAGTTTTTGCAAAAATTTAGAGCATCTAAAGCCATATCATATAAATTGCAAGTTTAAAGTTAAAAACATTTCCAAAAAGAGTACAACAATGACTAGTTTCTCTCCATATTTATGGTTGTCTCCTATACACTTGACATTGCAATAGAGAATGAGCAAAAAATTGAGTTGATTATTTTCACTAATTTTTCTCAAACATTTTATTGAACTTTAATGTGATTAATTCCTCTTCGTGAGTCAAAGTGTATAAGAGTGTTCTTCTTCATCTATTTTTAATTTGAGTGTAAACTAAGAGTTTGTGCAATTTTAAGTTATATTCAAGATTGTAAAAATTAAGGGGGTTGATCCTTAGGTATTAAGGTAGTAAATACAAGAGTCTCCTAAATTTTTGTCATAGTTTGGCTGGGCTCCTGTGTCTGAAAAACTCAATGGTTGTTGGTTGTAAAAGCATGTGTGCTTATCCCAAGTTATGGGTTGTCATCTTGTAGTGTGATTACCCTTTTGAATGAAACTTTCTTGTTATGTGTTTGAAGAAAAGACATAAGATTCAAGTTGTTTAGATCTGAACCTCTATAAATTTTTATGTCTAATTTTTATTCTCTTTCTCTTCATATATTTGTTGAAATTCATTTTTTAAAAAAAGTCACTTTGAAATATTACTAAGTTACAATAAGTTCATATCTATATAAAGAAACTTATTTATGTTTTAGAACCTAAATAACTTTAGAAAGATCCAAAAAGTTTTACAAAATAAAAGAATTTTAAAATACACAATTATATTGCTCAAGTAGACATTAGTTGATGTACTTGTTAATTCACACATGTATTTTTGCTTTTAAACCAATTACAAACCTATTTTTAAGAACCAACGAATGTTGAGTTTAATACAAAAAATACCAATCTCTTAAATGTTAATAAAAGCACTTTTAAACTAAAATGATCAAACATAAACTTCTTCTCTCTTACAATATTTTTTTTTGAAACTCAATTTTTTAAAAAAATTTTTAGAAGTTTGGCCAAATAAATTATTTATATACTATATGTGATACTATCATAGTAAAAGACGTAACATCTGGTCCTTCGATATATTAAGAGATGTTTGTTAATTTTAAATGAATTAAATGCTTGTGTTTGTTGCATTAAATTGCATGTAGTTGCATGATAATGAGGACTTTAAGGGAAAAGAAAGAATAGGGACCAAACTATAATGAAAAAGATGGAGTGAGAAAAGTTGTGTGAATTTCCAATACTTTAGGGTAGTAAACTATAATTTTAGCCAATAAAGTTACTGTAGCAACCAGAATTTTGAAACTTCCCGCTAATGAGTCAGGGGCAAAATGGTAATTTAGCATATAGCATGGAAAATTATCATTTGGGTCAAATGGTCAGGAATTAGGAGTACAATTGCAAAGTCTGGGACCACATATAAATAGAGTTGAACTTTAGAACCTTCATTTCCTACCTTCACTCCAGAAATTTTAGAGAAAGAAAGGACGAGTTAGAGAGAGAAAGTGAGCAATTGTGAGGGAAGAAGATTGTAAGAAGGAGTTGAGCATTCTGGAAGCTAGGAAAACACACCAGCATACTTCAAAACCATCATCTGTAAGTTGTAAATTAGCAACAAGGTAGCAAATCACCTAAATCCCTCAATTTCGAAATTACTGTTCATAGCTAGAAATTTTGGTTTTTCATGCTATTTAAACTTGAGAGGGAATAAAACCCCTGATGTTTTTTTATTACTATTAAGTATTTTAAATTGCATGATGTACTTATGAATGCTTAATTTCAATTTTGAAAAATGGGTTTTTTCCTTATGTTTGAGAAGAGGGCCAAGATTTAAGTAAGAATAATTGGTAGTTTAGGCTATTTTTTTATGATAAATGAAGCTTTTGTATTGGCATTGAGTTGATGATTGTCAAAAATAATTTATAAACTGATTCTTAGGTAGAAATTTTGGTTAACCGCAAGTCTTAAAAATAAAGTATAATGCAACAGTTAACTGCCAGCTCCTAGCAGTCGACTGTCATGTTCTTCGGTTGTCCAAAAGCGCATCCAGAGTGCTAGCAGTCAATTGTCAATCTATGGAAGTCAACTGTTGTGCTCATATTTTTCATAAAATTGCCAAGAATAGAACAGTTGACTGGTAGCTCTTGGGTTTGGAAATTTTTTAGGACAATAAGCTGCAAGTCGACTGCCATGAGGCTAAAAGTTGACTGGTAGGCCTCTATTTTGGAAAATAAACTCAATGACCTAATTTAAAGCATAACTAGCCTATAACTCCACTCAAATAAGGGACTTAACCCGATATGTAATGGTTAACATGAGAATTGAGAATGTTTTGAGAAAGAATGAGAAAGAGAAGAGAAATATGAGATTTTAAAATGAGATAAGCATGAACTATAAATGAGAATAACTGCAACTGGTTAAACTACAAGAATCGCTGTAACTGGTTATACCAGGAGACTCGCTGCAACTGGTAAAATTACGAGAATCATTGTGGTTGGTTACGAACCACGAGAATATTATAGACGGTTAACCACAAGAATATTGAAGACAGTTAACCATGAGAATATTGCAGACGATGAAAACCATGAGAATATCATAAATGGTCAAGGACCACGAGAAAACTCATTTATGAATGAAAATTTTTTAAAGATTTCTTTTATGATGCTTTTGATTATAGCTATAGTAAAATATTCTAATTTCTTTTGTTTATGCTCTATATGATATGTGGATATATATTGTTACCATTACAATTTAAGAATATATCCTGTGTGGTAGATATGTGATGAAATGCAAGTGTATTAATAAGTATATGTGAGAAAATTCAAGGTAATTCATGCATAGTATCTCAATAATTATGATGTATTATTTTAAAATGAGAGGAATGTATTATATTTTCGTACCAATACAGTGGTACAAATCGACAATTTTTAAAATTTTAGGTGATTATTGCTATTGAAAAACTTTTTTCATTAAATACTAATTTATATCAGATGCCTAGGTTTCAAATCTTATTAAAAGTGGAAGTGGAATGGGTGGACATACCCATCTTGGGTTACTTCATGATAATAAAGGAAGTGTGAGTCATTTCAATAATAGATATCCCCCTTACTCCTCCACCTACTAAAAGGGTGGACATGCAAGACTAGTGTGTTAGTAGAATGTCTTGAATTGTAAATATGTATACCCAACACCCTAAACCTTTAATATTTTTGGCAATGGGTCAAGAAGATTTTTGGTGTAAAAATAGAAGACATATATATGTATCAGGATATGTGAGCTAGGAATTTGCTAGCGGTCTTTTGTTCAAAAGAGTATGAGTGACAAGTTTATTGTCTGCTTACCCTAGTTAACACTCACATATCCATAGATATATGTCTAATGGATGTTACTTATAACTATTGTAAGTGAATGTGGTTGTAAATGTATATGTTTTGTGTTTTATTTCATTTAATGTAATTATTTTTGCTGCGTTAAGTGTGAGAATCCCGAGTGTAGAATTTTTAAACTAGTATCACTTAATTATTTAACTTGGTAAAAAGTTAAAAATCCTATAATTTGTTCTATTATATTATTTAATTGACTAAAAGAAATCATAGGATTGGGGGTGTTACAAAAGATGTTAATATTTTCATTTTTTTGTTCCTTCTCTCTGTTATTCAATTAGATTTACTTTGACCATGTGCTTTCAAATAGGAAATATGAATTTCTTAGATAAATTGAATATTGTAAATTGGAAGCAAATAAAGGTCAATCATAAGAGATATATATTTGCAATTGGAATTAAATATATCTAGGTAAGTGTAACTTTTTTCTCAACATAATTGATAGACTCTTACAAGATGTAATATATATTAAAGGATGATTTTGACATGTTCCAAACTTTAAAACTTAAAATAAAGCTAAGGAGTTATAATATTAATTTAATCAAATATGAAAGTTTACATTTTACATTTTACAAAATGATGAATCAATCTTGGACAAACTCATTAAAGTAGGGAAAGAAGATCATCGAAGATAGCAAGATCTTGCACAGAGAAAGCAAACAAGAAATGCATAGGGGGAGGTGGCTCTCCGAATGCACTTTTAATATTAAAGTTAACGAAGAGAGTAAGGAAGTAAGTAAGAGAGCTTAATGAGCAAGATAATTTGCATACCTGGTACTAAGGTGTAGGACTGTATTTATATGTCACTCATGTCAATTATGGACACATGGCGATAAGTGGGTGATCCATATGGGCCATCCAAGTACTTGGTGAGACCTTGGTTAGAACAAGTCAGTCGTAGAAAGACGATAACTTATGATGATCATATTGATATTATCACAAAAAATATTTTTTTTATTTTAAAGGCGTACGAAGTATTTTTTTTTTTTTTAGTTTTATGATTTAAAAAAATTAATGAAAATTACCAAGAAAATCGTCATTGAGTATATAGAAATATCCATTGACATATTCCCTAGAAAGACATTTTAGGGTTATTCATATCCTGCTTTTGTCTTTTAATTTGTCCGTCTCTCTTTTCTAGCTATTTATTTCAATTTAATAACTCTGAAAAGAACAATAAGCATTGGATCACTCTATTTTAAACACTTCAATTTATAAGCACAAAGCCATAATCTTTGTTTTGATTGTAACAGCACCATGTTGCTTAAGAAAGCTATAGACAAGACATAGAAAGGAAGAAAAAGGGACAAAAAACAAATAGACTGAACCCAATACAACAAATGCTTAAATTCAAAATCATTATATATATATTTATATAAACAACATATATATATATATATATATATATAAAAACAACATAGACATGCTTTTCGATGGTTTTGCTACTAGTTTAATTAGTTACCCTCCATGACCCATAGAAAGTTGGGGTTTCTCATGCCTTGTTGTTTAAAATCCACATATTCCTTATTTGGTTCCACTCACAACCTTTGCCCAAAGTCCCACAAATTACTACAATATTACTCACAAAAGCACACTTTTTCATAGTAATGACAATAAGACAAGATACTCTCGACTCTCTGTCGTTGTGTTTATTCTTGCCCCCATCTCTTTTTTCATTTTTCAAGTTGAAAAATCTTTCTCATCTCCATTCATCACATGAAATTAGAGATTGTTGAGGTCTTTACAAGAACTTAAAGTTTCAATAATAATTTATTAAAATAATAACATAAATTTTTTATAAAATATATATAATAAAAGATATTAATGAAAAATATTCAATTCTATTAAAATAGTAAAATATTAATTATAATTTTAGAGTTTTTAAATAAAAAAAAGAGTTAAAAAAGATATTACTTATATTTTTTTTAATTTTTAATTAAAAAATAATAAAAAAAGAAGTTACAAAATAAATATTTAAATAAATATATGTAAATTAAAAAAATATTTATATAAATTTTCGAGGATAGAGTTTCTGCAAGACGGGGGGATGCCTTTCACTTTATGTCCAAGCTTGTTTTAAAATTTTTTTACCTCCCATCCATTCTTGTGAAAAGAAAATTATTATATTCCGATCTCTAAATGGACAGTCCGTGAGAATTTTCATTCCTAAAAAGTTTTGTCATCCCTAATGATCCATCACCAATTAATTCGTATGAGTCAAGCTGATTTACTTTAAAAGTTTTAAATTAAAAATTAAAGTTATGACATTAAATAAGATAGTATTCACATGAATAGTTATAATGTCCACATCTGCATCCTTTAATAACAGGTCAGTTACTTTCCATTAAATAATTGGATATTATTAATATTTAGGAAGACATATTTTATATGAAATTGATACAAAATAGCTATTTAGTATAATTAAAATTAAAATTTTTCAAAAAAAGATCTTTTAATTTTTTTGTTCACTAATTAATTGTGGAGAAAAATATAAAAAAAATTATATTTCATACAAATTGCACACTCTGTTAATTACGTTTATAATTTTCAAACATAAAAATGCTTTTATCACGTTAAACGTACAAATATTCTTGATAGCCTATCACTAGAACAGTAATTTTATGCATAAGTTCTTTGACAACAGTATCCATGGGTTTTTTGGCATTTTACCGTAACTTTTAATACTAAAAAATTTTATCAATTAACAAAAGAAAATCTTGACTAATAAGAGTGTATATAAGTTGAGCCAAGTTTCTTCTCAACCTGAGACTCGGCTCGATATGTTATTAGGATCTATTTTTTAAAACTTAGTCTTGGCTCGAACAAAATAAGATACGATAAAAACTAAGTCTAATTGGATTAGGCCAAAATTTAGGATAGATCGAGTCTCTTTGATATTTTTTTTTTCTATTTATTGAAAATAAGCCATTACACACCTGTACCTAATTAGAATTTAGAAGAAAAATCAAATACTTTTTATGTAAACATGATTTTGTAATCATTGAATTTTTAAAAGTAGATTGTTCTCTCATATTCTAACATAGAAATCTCAGAGATAAGCAAAATAAAAATTTGAAAAAAAAATAAAATTTAACATGAAATTTTTTTTATATAATCAAGTTAATCTAAGAATAAAATATAGATTGAGAATCGACTCGGGTCTAGCAACCTGATTTTTTTCTTTTTTTTCAGCTCGCTTTCCTTTTTCTTGGCTTGGGTCAAGCCGAATTTATTGAGTTTTGTAGGTCAATGTACACTCCTATTGACTAATACTTTAATTAGCAAAATCGAAAAAATTGTTTACCACATTTAACCAATCTGACCAAAGAAAAGTTTGCTCTAAAGTCACCAACTTATAAGCCTAGAGTTCATCAGTCCCTACGTATATGCTATACATCTGAATCTTTTAAAATAATAAAGAGATATAAAGTTTATAAAATAAAAAAAATATGAAGAATAAAAATTTAAATCATAATTCATTCAAAATGAATTATTTATTTATTTATTTTTAATTATTTTTTTAATCCCTGTTATATTTCAGAAATTTTATCCTATAAAATATTTTTAAAAAAAATTTCATATGCTCCCTAGCTACGCTGCTATACCCAACCTAGTAGCAGCATGAAAAGAGCATGTTTTTTCAAAGTCTTGGTCTTAAGTACGACCATGTAATAACCGAATATGCCTCACGACAATTCTCTATGCTTAGTTCGACGACCCGTTCATGCTTTTTCTAACCTCCTTCTTCATTACGCTAAGCATATGCTTCTAATATTCTACCAAATCTTCGCTAATAAAAACCCTCCCACTCCTCTTTTCCTCATCTTCACTCATTCAGTCAAAGATATTTTTACTTCTTTTTATTATTATTTTTCAAATTATGTTTTGCATTTTAGAGTTGGCGAATTAATTAAGTTAAGATGAAGTTTGGGAAGCGATTGAAGCAGCAGATTCAGGAGACTTTGCCGGGATGGAGAGACAAATTTTTGTCGTACAAGGAATTGAAGAAGCTGGTGCGGCTGATATCGGCGGCGCCGCCGTTGCCGGCTGGGTTGATGGAGTATGGGAAGGCGGAGGCGGAGTTTGTGTATTTGCTAAACAATGAGATCGACAAGTTCAATGCCTTCTTCATGGAGCAGGAGGAGGATTTCGTTATACGGCATGAAGTACGACTTCTCTGTATTTGGTGAACACTGATTGGTTTTACTTCAGAGTTACTCTGTTTTCTGATGTCTAATCTTAAATGACGAAATATGTAATAGTATAAATGAAATAAAAATATTAGGCAAAAAATGATTGGGCTTTCTGGTTGTTATTAATGCATATAAATTGTTATTCACGGATGCAGGAATTGCAACAGAGGATGAAAGGAGTGAGTGATAGATGGAGACCAAAGGGAAATGAACCTTCAGAAACATATTATGAGGAAGAGATGGCAAAAATCAGAAAAGATATTGTCGATTTCCATGGAGAAATGGTGCTCTTAGTAAACTATAGCAACATTAATTACACAGGTACTTGTCCTGTTTCACTTTGAGAGCTTTTTTTATTAGATTAATTGCTTTTTGACGAGAATGTTAAGTAAAACTTTATTTATTAAGTACATTTTTTGAGATTGGAACTTGACAATTTTGACCTCAATCACTTGGTTATTTTGAGAGTTTTGTTTTGGAAGATTGAAAAATCGAAAATATTATATACCTTGAACAGATGTCTTATAACAAACAACATAATTTGGGGAATGTTGAGTTGAGACATTATTTCTCATTAACTGTACTACGTTTAAGTCCGCTATGGTATTTGCGTTATTGGACTTCAATTCAAGCCCAATGTTAAGTTTATACCACATGCCGAGTTTGCCTTGGTCCGGACTGGTCCATTAACGAAATTAATCATTTTGCCATTCTTTAAATTTTGTATCATTAAAATTTATTTTTTTAATTTTATATTAGATTATAATTTTATTTCTTATTTTTATTAAATCTAATATATTTCACTAACAGAACATATGCTACTTGATGTGTTTGAAAAAGAGGGGAGAAAATGAAAGAAAATAATTAAAAAAAAAATTAGAGAAAATGAAATATTAAGAGATTTTTTTTCTTTATTTGACTCTTTCAAAATTTTTAATTTAAAATAATTAAAATTAATAAAAGAAAAATGTTAAAAAAAATTAATAAAAAATTCTCTAACTTTTGTCTTTTCAAAATTTAGAAAGTCAAACCAAAAAAAATGTTTCAAATTTTCTTTGCTTCCCTTCTTTTCTCCTCCCTTCTATTCTTCTCAATTCAAACAAAAGAATCCGCGTGTTAGCAAAAATTTAAATAATCGTGGCATTCATTTAATTTTGTTTGAGATAGAGAAAATGGAAGAAATAGAAGGGAAGAGAAAATAATTTAGTAATAATTTTTTGTTTAATTGTTAAAATTTTTTTTAAAAATTAA
Source organism: Senna siamea (assembly GCA_031216115.1). Lineage (NCBI taxonomy): Eukaryota > Viridiplantae > Streptophyta > Magnoliopsida > Fabales > Fabaceae > Senna > Senna siamea. The sequence goes on from CM062357.1 coordinate 16,321,560, forward strand.
AAATTTTATATTATTTTATTTTATTTTTTATTAATTTCAATTATCATAAATTAAAAAATTTTAAAAGACCTAAATAAAAAAAAACCGTTATTTAACATCTTAACATTCCTTTTCATTTCCTTTTCTTTCAATTCATTTCTTTCCTTTCTCCTCTTTATTTAAAAACACACCCAATAGTTTCAAATTTTTTTTCGGCATCCTTAAATCAGTATATAGTACTTCGATCTCATTTTAACTCATCTACTAGCTTAGCTACAGTTTAAATTTAACTAGTTAGAGTGATTCCATTAGATCTCAAATAACCAATATTATTTTACTAAAGAAAGAAATTACATCAATAAGATGAATGATAAATTTAAAACCAAAGAAATATAAGAGCTATAATTAAAATTTCATATAAACTTAAGAGACAAAAATTTAATTTTCTCCTATCAATAATTTGTTCTCTATCTATTTTCTTTGCTATGTCTTGATTAATTTTCATTTTCAATCTAAATTTAATTGTTTTAATTAATCAAAGATAATTAAAAATATGAGTCTTAGACAAGACCTATAATAAAAACATTTCATTTTCCGTTAACTTTTAGATAAACATATTCTTGGTAAAATACATTAAATTTTTTTCTCACATTCAAAAATTACACACTTACTTCTCTTTTAATTTTTTTTTGTTAATAAAAATAACTTTATGTACAAACTAAAATAACTTTGTGAAATAAACTAAGGAGTGAAAAATTGGAATCCTCAGGATTGGCTAAAATTCTTAAGAAATATGACAAGAGGACAGGAGGGCTCCTACGGTTGCCATTCATCCAGAAAGTATTAGGGCAACCCTTTTTTGCAACAGAACAAATCTCAGAACTTGTGAAGAAGTGTGAGAGTATGATAGATGCAGTATTTCCAGCCGAAGAAGAAGAAGAAGCAGCAGAGAGGGCTGAAGCAAGAGAAGCCATAACCGTAGCAGGAGAGGGAATCTTGAGAAACACAATTGCAGCATTGCTCACAATACAAGAGATAAGAGGAGGAAGCTCCACCAAGAGTCCATTTTCTCTGCCTCCTCTCAACTTGCCTGAATCCCAACTCATACAATCAATACAACTCAATTCTACTGTTCCCATTCTCTAGTATACACGTACTACACACACAAATTCTATGGAAAAATGTTCTACATTTTGGGGTATACATGCTAATGCTATAGGTAGTAAATCATATAGAAATTTTAATTTTAGGAATATATAATAGTCATTTTAATTCAAAATGTTTATAGTTTATTGATTTGAACACCAAATCTGAGAGTCAATTAATAAAAAAAATAAGGTTCAAGTTAATGAATTATTAATTTTGTACTAAATTTCAGATGATTTATATGATAAATGAATAAAATTGAATTATTTAAACAAAATATGAGGTCATCAAGATTATTTGCTTTCGAATTATAAGGGAATTAATTGAAAGCTATATATCTTGTCCTCACTGATTTTTTTTTTTAACAAAATTTAGCAAATAAAATGATACTTTTATTAATCAAAATAAATTACAATTACTTCAAATTAGCCACAGATGTTTGTCACTAATTGGTAGCAAAATCGATTTGGCCACCACTCAAATTAATCTGTCACTATATATTAACTTAACAAATTTTGTTTATTAGTGACGGATTTCGTTATTCGTAATAGATTTATCTGTCATTAAATTTATTTTTTCTTAATAGCGAAATTAATTTAAATACTATCATCTCCCCCTCTTAATATTGTGTACACTTGAATAAGGAGACGTCTATAATATTCTTTCTTTTCATTCTCTTCCAAACTTAGCTATAAAAATAGAAGTTTGGCAACACTGTAAAGGAGTTCTGTTATAAGACTGCTAAGATACGTTTGAACTTGGAAAAATGGAGGAAAGAAAAAAAAAAAAAAAGAGACTATACTGATTTTTGCAATTTAAACATATTTTTAAAAAAATATTATATTTAAATAAAAATAAAATAAAAAATTTAAATTGAAAATTTTCTTCTCTAGTTTTTAATAATCTCTCATTAATTAATCCCTACGTACATAATCATAATGCATTTTATACTCCTTTTTGTTGAAATAGTTAATAATTAACAAATCTCATATCTATAGATGAAGGGTAGAAATAATATTTATAAATAATTATTATATCTTTTAATATAAGTAAGTTGAGGAAATTTTGAAAGAAAAAAATTAAAATTTATATATGACCTTTAATTTGACTAATGGTCAAATATGAACACTGTGAGTCTAAAATAAATCAACTATACTAATTAATATTTTATATTAATTATTAAAGATCAATAAGAAATTTATTTTGACAGTTCTTTAATAATTGTTAATGTTCACATATCATGTCTATTAAAATATTATATCTTAACAATATCTATGTCTTCCATCAAATAGTTTTAGATCTGAAATTTTTTGTTCATCTATTTCTCTCTTCTAAAAACAAAAACATGTTGTTAGAACATTAAAATATTTACTGACTATAATGTCAATTTAGGTTTGTAATTCTCGTTTCTTCACTAGGTGACAATTAAATTGATACCTAACACCAAAAGAAGAAGAAGAGAGAATGAATGGCGACACATGGAAGTAATTTAGATGATTGGAAGTGTGTAAATGGCCAGTCAAAGATTGAGATTGATTCTATTTGGTAATTTTGCTACCCAAACTTACCAAACACAAACAGAGACAGTATCTAAAGTCAACTTAAAGGCTCAACTTAAGCCATTCAACTGAAGTCAACTCGGGATTTTCAAAGATATGGTAGAAGTGCAGTCAATGTTCAAGTTTTTACAAATAACTTTCTAAGTCATTATACTGCAAATCTTTGGTAAAAAAAAGCTTTCCATTTCTCATGATACAAAAGTGATTCTATTGGATTTTGTTTAGATTGTCAAATTAATGGTTTAGGATTTTGGAAAATTTGTGCTAAATTTTATCCTAATAAATAAAATGATTGTGCAGTTGTTTAAATTTTTTTTTTTTTATGGAAAGTAGTGTTGGATTCGCTCTAATATATACCTAATCTTAAAGTAACCCATTATGGGACTATGAGCAATAAGTTAATTTTAAAATGCTTTCTATTGACTAAACTATTAGAGATCTTTTTTTATAAGTATATTCTTAATAAAAATTTTAATTTTAATTAATCATGTTATAAAAAATTAATTATTTTTATTAAATTTAATTCTCAGGATTGAAGCTAACAGATATGAATTTACTCAGGTAAGAATGTGATGTGATATTGTCATTAATTTAATAAATAAACGAAATTATATATGGATTAACAATTTAAGTGTTACTAAAACCGTACAGCTTCTTCGTATACTTTTTTTTTTTTGGCAAGTAAGATAGATTATTATAACACCATAACTACAGATAGGTAGTAGTGCTATGTTTGAATTTTTTTTTTTTTCATATTTACGTCCACACGTGCTAATGCCACATGATGACTGAAAATTTTATTTTAATCCATTATAAGTAAAATATTTTTTCAATTTTATCTTTCATAAATGGGATATCTATTAATAAAGAATAGTTATTCAAAAACTTAATATGATGTATGAGTGCTATGGGTACTTAGATATTAAATCTATACATATTTCATATCTAATTAATCATATTTTTTCACTTAATAATGTTGAGAATAACTAATAAAAAATTTTAAAAAATAATATCAAACAAAAAAATTTGTGACGACATTTTGTTTGTGAACTTTAACATCTATGGTAATTTTTTCTATTTTTTCTGTGGTGACTTGTGTTGCCATTATTTATATTATCAGTTGCAACAGTATTTTGTTGCCACTAAAATCTTTAATTGCTAATTTTTCAATGATGACATGCAATAAATTTTTTATTGTTGTTGAAGAATATCTGTGACGACTTTTTAACTTTCAGGAATTTTAACGTTGAAGGTAAAATTTTTTATAATAAATGTTAAAATTATCTGACAAACTAATAGAGAAACGTTATTAATAATAATGATTTTATATGTAAGGAATCTAATCGAAAATCAGCATTTATAAATTAAAAAAAATACTTCATCTGAAAGGGACTAATTAAATAGAGTTTTAGTCATCCCATGATTCTTTTAAACATATGTATATATAATATAGTCTTGGTATTGATTTGTTTTTTTAAAAAATTAACATCCTTAGTCAATTCAGTTGTTATTCTCTTGGATCGAGTGGGCGTGCCAGACTATGAATAGTAGAATTAATCATTCATGTAGCTACTTTTAATGTTGGGTTGTTCTAATTATTGAGCAGGTTTGGTTTTTATGAATTGTAGGTATGTCTTAATAATTAACATTGAAAATGAAAAGAATTTTAAGATTGAACTCCATAAAATATTTCACTAAATTTCTCGCATATTACGCAAGGATAAATTATATTATTTATCTCTTTTGGTTAGGCCAAAAGGTAGTTCGTTTGTAGAATGTCATTCAAAATTTTGTGTGCCTTAATTAAATATTTAGATAAACATAATCAAATGAGTATTAAAATGACTAGTAAAAATTTCTACTAGTTGTTTGAAGCATGTTCATTTTTCTATAATTTTACCATTTTGATGTCTGAAACATTCAAAAATATCCCATTAATCCTAACAATAATATCAAAAAATTGTTGAAAATATGAACATACTTCTATAATAATAAATTGGGTTTAATTAATAGTTATATTTTTTTAGTAACTGTTTTTAAGTGAGATGGTATAAGATATATTAATCTAAAATTAATATTTAATTTTTGAGTAAATTGTACTCTTTTTTTAAAGATGTTAAAATCACACTCCTCTCTTTTAGAAGATTAAAAAACATATAATTTTATCTATTTTGATTTGATTAATTAAAATATCTTTAATAACATTATTAAATTTTTTAAAAAAATTAAAATTATTAAAAAAATATGTTTTAAAAATTATTATTTCATTATCATTTATTTTGAGTTAAAAATTATAGTTATTTTATTTTAAAATTTTAAAAATAATTCTTATATTAATCAAATATATATATAATTATATGAGTAACAAAAATAATTAAAAAAGTATTTTTATCAAAATAGATAAAATTATAAACTTTTTTATCTTTTAAGATAATATAATATAATTTTTTTTAAAAAATGTAATTTAAAGATCTTTTAGAGAAAATAAACATAATTTACTTTATATTATAACAGCTTTTAAAATCAATACTTAGGTTAATTTTTCCTTTGAAGTCAATAACTTCGCTTTGTTCTTAAAGACAGTCAATAGAATTTATTTAAGTTGTCAAATTTCTAGTCAAGCTTCAGAAGATCGCGTCTGAAATATCAGATAAGATATATATAAGAAAAAAAACACTAATAAAATAAATGATATGGCATCCTTAGAGTTTTAATTTTTTCTTTTTTCCCAACTAAAAATAGGTCAACGATGAACAACGTAGTGCCACTTGGATCGTTAATTTATGCAGATGTAAAGAAGATGCGACCATGACTTATAGGCCAACAAATTCCCTGCATCTTCTCATCAGCAATTTGGACATCATTATAGCCACAGAAAAAAAAAATGAAAAAATGAAAAAGGAAGACACCCTCAATAAAACGCTCAAAATTTATAACATTAAATGCACTATTGTTAACATAAAATCTTTGAATCTAGTCCTTCAAATTCAAAGTAAGAAATATTGTCCTTTTATCTTTTACATTAATGACCCAACTTCACTACTCTATTGTATTAATTAGTATGAAAATTTGAACACCAATATACATAAATCTAAGTCAGTATATATATATATATATTTTAAAATTATCAACATATAAAAATCTAATAGGTTTTTATTAATTTAATTTAAGTTAATTGTAATTTTATAACGGGATAAAATTCCCTTCCAAAATGTTACTCGAAAGAAAGTGAATATTTAATATTTCAACTAATTATTTCTGTCATTTAAGTCAATAGATTATATAGAGAGTTGATGTTAAATTTTGTATTTTGTATTTTATATTTTTTATAAATATTTTTTTATTGAATAAAATTTTATATAAAGTATTATTAGACATTAAATATAAACATATCTTTTAATAAAAATTTAAATCTTAATTTATTATGTTATGAATTATTAATTCTTTCTGTTATACCTAATTTTTGTTAATTTAAAATTTTGTATGAATAATATAAAAAAGAGACAAAATAAGATTAAGAGTATATTTAATTATAAGATTACTTATAAAATAAGACAAAATAAGATTACTTATGAAATAAAAAGATAAGTATATTTAATTATAATTAGCATATAACATTACAAAATTGCACCTTTTCATCAGGTAAAAACTAATCATGCAAGTGAAATAAAACTTTCTCTTCACCATGGATGTCACTTTGGAAGGCAAAGCTTGTGCGCAGTGAAACATTTGACGAAGTGAACCACTTTGTTGGAAACATGTGTGGTGGCAGCCCCAATTTTTGAGGAAAGGCATTTGAAAGCAGAAAAGAGGAAAGGAAATGCGAATGTGAAGGGCAAGAGGGTCCAAAAGCTGAGACAAATCCATCCGAGAGAGCGTGGGAGGAAGACGGAGGCAAGTGAGAGTGAGGAAAGAGCTCCAGAAAAGAGAACAAAGTTGCTGAAAATAGTGCAGCAAAGAGCACCTGAGGTCTGGATCTTCATCTGAAAGGCGAGGCCGAGGCAGTGGACGCACGTGGCAACGAAGAAGATCCACATGTTGGGCGCGTGAGTCTGGAATGGGGTCTTGTCGTTGTTCTGAAACTCCACTTGCAGAAGATCCACCATTAGAGGGTTCAAGAATATGAACACAGCGTGGGTTGGGATTGTGGATAAGAACTCGTTTGCGCTTTAATGCCATCAAATTAATTATAAATATATATACATATCAGTTAATTTGCAAACATTATTAATTTGATAGTACCAAAAGTAATATATACTTGAAAGAAATTAAAATGAATCAAACATTCAAATAAAATGAAACATTATTTAGGTTTAATGCATGCAACTCAATCTAAATATATGAACGTACCAGCTCATTATTAATTTTCTACCTATCTGCTATTTTCATTGCAATTAATCATACACAAATTAAGCATATAAAATCCTGCAATACTTAATTGGTTCTTGCTTAACACACACACACACACACACACACACACACACACACATATTACCATATCTCTTCATATTTTTATAGTCAACTTTATACTGACATCATGAAGTTTTACAGCATCCATAGTTAAACACTTATACATGTAAGAATCCAGAGTTAAATTTATTTAGATAATTTTAAAACATTGTTCATGCTATGCATAATTTCATTCTAACTCATCATTATTATAGTTGGCATATGTGTATTAATTTATACTAGCAATTAAATGTGTTGTAGCAATGACAATAAGAGGTTTCAAGTTTAGAAACCAATAGTTTTGGTCCTCTGAGAAGTTTGTAAAGTAAGAAAAATAAAATAAAAAAATTTGAGCTCTAATTCATTTAGAATGAGCCCTTTATTTATCATGTTTTGAACTCAATGCACTCTCTCATTTATTCTCTAAGTTATCTTTAATATCATATTTTTCAAAGAAAATATCACATACATGCATGCAGAAATGCAGAATTATATATGTTGTTACTATCAAATTCGTTAGTGATTATTAAATCTATAAACAGAAGAATTATAAGAAACTAAGCAGCAGAATTAAGGTTTTGTATGAGAGAGGAAAAAAGGAAGGGGAAGGGAATAATTGAAGTAAAGTAAAATTTAATGTTTGACTTTTTTTATCCTCCATTTTCTGACTTCTAAACAAACATAAAAAGACTAACCTTTCCACAAGGCTTGGATATTGAAAAACACAATGGCAACAGCAACACTTCATTGCTGTCCTTCTTCTTATTATTCTCCTTCTAGTTGCATTAACTGGTGTAACCCTAATACCTTTTCTATGGCCAACATGGCCACATGCCTCTCCATTCTCATTATTCTCTTCTCTCACAGTCACAGAACCCATAATTGGATCCGAGCTTTAAGCTTGCTTGAGCAAATGAAGCTAGCTAGCTATATAGAGCTGCTATATTAACTGGTGTCATGTATATTGCTTCAATATACAGGTAGCCTGAATATATATGCAAGTGTTATGATCATTTTGGTGTCTGTCTACACGAATTCCACACGTCCAAAAGGTTATTGGGTCCACCGATCAGAATATATATATGTTAATGTTAATGGAAACTTTCATAGGAAATAGGGAAGCCGCGCGAGATAGTGGGTGACGAACTTAATTAGTGTGTTGTTGTTTTGGGTAAAAAAGTGTGTGTGTGTGTGTGAGGACTGACGAAGCTATTGCCTCAAAATATCAATAAAATATTTTACTTTGCAGTAATTGGGTTTGTTCAGCTTCATCTTTCCTGTCTCCATCTCTTCTACGAAATCTTTGGTCATAATTACGTTGGAAATATATATAATAAATTATTTTAAACCATCACTTTGTACCATATCGTTTTCGCTTCTCTTGTAATAATATTGTTAATTATATGTTATTATATGAATTTTTTAATCAACATGATTGACGAGACCAGAAAATTATAATTGAGTTGGTTCTAAATAATATTATTGAACGAAAATTACATATTTATTAAAGTATAAATTTAAATAACAGTACTAATAACCATATTGTAATCTACATATAGCATGTATCAATACTTTTTCTAATTATTAATTAGAGTAGTAACCAAATTTTCAATGAGAATATACAAATTTAGTTAAAAGTTCAGATAAGTGAAAAGTGAACGGGTTATTGATATTCAGACAGGGAAGAGAAAAAAGGACATCCATATATATATATATATTTAAATTATTTGATCAATGAGTTGTAAACTTGTGGTAACTTGATCCTGAAATGCTACACTTGTTTTAATTTAATATTTGAAAAATAATTTTTTTAATTTAATTTCATAAAAATTTACTCCCAATCAAAATAGTTTTTTTTTTCATTAAGTAAATTATCATTATCATCCATTAATTCTTCTTCCACCCTTGCACCTTAATTATAAATTTCAACTTAGTTAATCATCACTTTTGGGTGCCTCTAACAAATGGAAACGTATCAATACCCAACCAGAATGCAAAATGAAGAGGAAGTAAAATGAAATAATATATGTTTGCACTTGATGTACAAAAATTTTTGTATGAGATATGGTAATGAAATAAATTATAATAAAATTATTTGCACACTTACAAGAGATAAATTAACTAGCTAAACTAAACCATAAAAAAAAATATAATTTTTCTAAGCATATAAAAAAGTGTATTGAAGTCTGGTTGTTAAAAAAGACTGTAAAAATATATTAATTAGAAGGTCTGAAGAAACTTTCAGAAATAACATACAGACGAAAAAAATTACGCTGGTGATACGCGGGTGATACGAATAGCATATTTATTTTTTACTTTGATGAAAAGAATTAAGCTCTGCAATCTTAAACTCATAATTAACTATAAAGTAAGTTAAATTCAACAAAATGGATTAGTCTCCCAATACATTATACTTTGAATTTGCATTAGAAGAAATATCAACATTTAATATTTTTAATAATATTTCAAATAAAGTTATCTTTAATAAAAGTAATAATAAAAAAATCATAATTGATTTTTTTATGATTTAATACATTGACTTGGAAGTAGAGATGACAAAGGCCAGAATGAGAGCGAGGGGTAATTATTTGCTTGTTGTTTTCATGTTTATTCTTTTCCTCTATTCTTATTTTAATTTTCTGTGAAAAAAAATCTTTTTCATTTTTATTTTTTTAAAAAATTCAGAGATTGTGTCGAAATCTCTACATAGACTTAAAGTGTCAAAAAATTTATCAAAATAATAATATAAATTTTTTTATAATATATATATAATATTCAATTCTAATAAGATAAATAAAAGATTAATTAGAGTTTTAGAGTTTTTAAATAAAATAAAAAGCTAAAGAAAATGACTTTCAAGATTTCTACTATTTTTAAAAGTTATTTGTTTTCTTTCATAAATTTTTAATTAAAAAATAAAAATAAAAAATAAAAAATAAAAGTTACAAAAGAAAATATTTAAATAAATATAAATAAATTTTAAAAAAATTATAAAAATTTTTTAGGATGAAAATTCGCAGGACAGACATGGTTCTCCTTCTTATGGCAAAACTTACTTTAGAAAAATTTTACTCCTCATTTCTATACTGTGAAAAAAAATTCTAGAGTTCTCAAATAAGATAATCTTTGTAAAAAATTTATACTTGAGGAGGAGTTTTATCATGCTGCCTTAAAAAAGGACATCAAATTATGAAAGTGAAAAAGAAAAAAACATGAGATGATAATTAAGGTTGACATATATTCTGTTAATTGGAATTAGACACAAAAGTGATGGACGTGGAATCCTCCAAACACTGACACTGGTCCTGTTAATGGACTATATATAATTAGTTTTTCTATTCATGAGAGTAATAATGAAGCTAAACAGGTATTAACCGAAAAGTAATAATAATTGAACATACGCAATGGTCAGTATTAGTGGAGCGTGTTAGACTGTTTGCATATTGGAATATTTCTAATAGCTTTATTAATTTAGTTTTCCAACTTGTTATATTATTATACTTACATGTGTTTGGACGGTGTCCTTTTTTTTTTTTTTTCATATGAGTTAATTAATTTTAAAGTGTAATTAGTTAATTAATTAGTTGTAAAATATCGTTAACAAACATTCGACAATTCTGCGTCTACACACAACACAGAAGTGACACGCATTTATATGTGCGTGAGCGTGAGACATATGCATCATTGGATCCTATCGATGTCCGTTACTATTCTTTGGGCCTATTGTAGATGTAGTCATGATTGATGGATTTGTCAACATCATGGATCTAGAATTATTGGGCTTAACTAGGCCCATTACACTTTCTATCAATGTTGCATACTTCAATTCTTGCAATAGTTTGCTTGTTTTTGTTTCATGTACACATCAAGGTTGACGTGGCACACAAATATTAAGAATTTATGGTAATGATGTATATTAATAAAAAAAATGGTTTTGCAATTTATTTTAATAAATAGAAAGAAAAAAATGGGATTTTGTTTGAAAATCAAATCAAATGATTCTCAGCCGAGGCAAAAGCCAAAGCGGGGTGATCATCATGGCTATGCTTATAATAATTGAATGGGGAGAAAAAGTACTTTTTAACGTTTGAAAAATATTTTGATTAATTAATGATTTTCTTCTTGTCTCTAGCTATAATATGCACAATCTATATGATCTTACATTTAAAATTTTAAGTAATAGTTACATCATTAAAATTTAAAATTTTTTTAATGATGTGAATAAAATTTTGAATTTGAATTTGTAACTTAATTAGTACTAATTATTTTTTTTTAAAGATTAACGTTACTAAATAACTTGTCACATCAACTATTCTTTCAAAGACAAAATTTATATATAATTATTGATATATTTTTATCAAATTTTTAATTAAAATAAAAAATATAAATTATTTTAAAAATATTAATAATAAAATAAATAAATTATATAAACCATTCATATATTAATCTCAAATTAAATAATTTAATTATAAAAATATAAAAATTGTCGGTGTTTTTTTTTTCCTTCTACAAATTAATATAGCTCACTGACTAGGAAAAATCTAGAAAAAAGTACTTTTCGTCCCAAATAAAAAAGACAAAGCCCTATATATAACTTGAATGGTTCTTCTCAGTTTAATGGCAGATAAGACTGGAAGGAGCTAAAAGCTGTCTTGTGTTCCACAATCCTTCTTCAAACTCCTCTATTGAACGGCAACACCAAGGTTTGTTCTCTGTGCCAAGGCTAGCTAGCTGGAAAGAAATTCACCAACACACACCAAGTAAGAATAATTCTTATCTTTATATATATATTTATATATATATATATTCTTTATGTATACCTTAATCCTTACAAAATTTACTTATTGTGATTATCCAACCCTTTTTAGATGGCTGCAGCATCAGGCTCCAAATCCCTAAAGTCAGTTCTGAAAAACTTCTCAAGTGATGCAGGCGAAGGTCAAGAACACATCTACAGCATAACTCACTTTGAAGATGGTTCCAGAAGTACGAGAATAACAAAAATACCCATGCATCAAATCTATAGGGAAACAATGCTTTCAAGGATTAACTTTCTTAATGGGTACAAAATTAAGAGTATGGAGAATTCATTTCCTCTAGGAACGAAGCAGAAAGATATATACTTCCTATCCAGAGATGCTATCAGAGAGCATCGAAGCAAATACAAATATTTACATATTGGGTTGGTGCAAGTTTGCTTTAATCCTCTATCACTAGGAAGAAGTAACAACGAAAGAGTTTTAGTGTGCTTGAGAAATGCAAAAAATCCAAACTTTGAAGAGTCCATCTTGGCTGCATTTGAATCCAGTTTGGATAGTTGCGTCAAGTTCAATTGGTTCCCCAATTTTTCAACCCCTTTATCTGATCTTGCAAATTCCAATGGACTGGTAATAACTACTGAGGGACATGGATTTGATTTGGCAAAAGGGTTTGAAGATTCTCATGTGTTGGCAATTACATACAGAATGTGTTACAAGTTAATGAAGAGTTCACTTAAGCCCAATTCACTTTTTGAAACTCCTGTGTTAGAGGTAAACACTGAAAAGGCAAACATTATTGTGCCTAAATCCATTAATTGAGTTGTAGTATGATCAATTTCTGAGAAGGTTTAATTTAATTTCCTACTGTTTTTATGGTCTTAATATTTATATTATCTAATTTTCTTGAGTTGTTTTATGATTAGTTTCTGTTATGTTTGTAATTATATATGGATAATATTGTACATATTATCTTGTATGTTAGCTATTCATGAAGTTCGTTTTAGAATTATTTGCGGTGTATAATTAGACAAGACTATAAAGTAGAAAGTGTTGGTTAATGATGAAAAGGAAGTCCATTATGAAGAGTGATTAGCATAATCTCCGGTGAGTTAAGTCTAAAGAAGAGGGAGGAAAAATAAAAGTAAAAACGACAAGAAAAGTACTTGTCATCAATCATTTTCTAATGCCTTTAGCTTTACACCTCGTCTCCTCCTGAGAGATTCCTTGCCAAGGAAGCTAGAGCCTAGAGTAGTATAATCATTGAGATGCCTATACATAGGATTTGGACGAGGTAAATGGAAAAATTCTCGGTCAAATTGGATTTTTTTAGTTATTTATTTGTACTCTCTCTGTCTTTTCATAATTTCAAGGACAAGATCCCCACTTTTACGTGAAATTAAATTTTGAAATTTTGCATATATAACGAGGTTTCTGTATTTTAGGATATGATATCTCTAGATGAAAGAGAATGGAAGGAAAAGATTAAAAAAAAAAAGAGAAATTTGAAATGTTCTCTATATTTAAATTTTTAAATTTAAAAAAAGAATTAAAGAATTTTAAACTATAATTCTCTTTAATTTTTTGATTAATTTTAATTATTAAAATTTTAAAAGAGTTTTAAATAAAAATAAATATATGTTTAGATTTTTTTCTCTTTTCTTTTAATTTATTTTCTTTCTTTTCTCTCTATCTATAACAATTTCTTAAATGAAAAATTTTCCAATATCTCTTCCCCTGGGCACCCATATTAACTAAGCCCTTTTTATGGATTTGAAGAACTATAAGGATGTCAACGATTGTATTAAATTAAAAAATAGGTATTGGTATTATGATTCACATTTTGATTTTTTTAAAATTACAAATTAATTTATTAATCTTTTAAGTCATTAGTTATTAACAAAAAAAATGATGCAAGACTTTAAATACTAAATTATTCTTAAAAGATAAGAAATATATATATATATATTAATATTGAGTATATATAAATTCAAACTATAATAACAGGTACAAAAACTTAACAATAAATTCATACTTAATTATATTTTTAAAGTATGACTTGTAAAAAATAAACATGTATATCAACACTTAATCATAAATTAATAAATAAATATTTAATATTTTTTATATAATTTTTTTCTTAATTTATTTAACACATATTTTTAAACTATTAGTGAAAAATATTATAAAAGTGATAGAGAGAGGCATTAAAATATATTTATTATCCTAATAATTTTAGCTAAATATATATAATATTTCAACTACACAATCAGTAAACAAATCAACAGTCGTATATAATACTTTTACCACATAGGCAACATATATTATGTTCTCACTTACAAACCACATAAATTTAACAATTTACATATATTTGTGTTACTTGTAAGTGAAAAATATAATATACACTCATACGTGATAAAAGTATTACAAACTAGTGTTGATTTTTTTTATTAATTATGTAGTTAAAATATTGCATGTTTAGCTAGAATTACTATTATAATAGAAATATCTTAATATTTTTCTCTATCACTTTTATGATGTTCTTTTATTTTAATAGTTTAAAAATAAGTGTTAGAAAAATTAAAAAAAATTATATAAAATATTAAATATTTATTTATTGATTTATGGTTAAGTGTTAATAAATAAGTTTATTTCTACTTTTTTTGAGGACCATTTTGTATTTAATGTCTCTTGTTGTATTTTTGGTTAATGACTAATGAATCAAAATACTAACAAGTTAACTATTATGATCTTTCGAAGACCAATATATATATTATGATCTTTTAGAAACTAAATTATAGTAATACTTATCTTTTAAGGACCAAAAATAAATTGTCTTTAATATATAATTAGATACATTCCTACATGATAAATCAACTTTGAACTAACTCATTGATTAGGGAACATGAGGGGCACCAAAGGTGGTAGAATCCTGCAGCAAGAACAAGCAAAGAATGCACAAAGGAGAGGACTCTCTGAATGCACCTCTGATGCTAAATTCAAAGAGTAGAAGAGCATAAAAGTATAGAAAACTTAAAGAACGATAGATTTCACATACTTAGTATTAAGGGGTAAAGCAATATTTATAAATGTTGTATATCAGTTATAGACACGTGACGATAAATGGACAATCTGATGCCTAGGGTGAGTCATATTTAGGGTGACCGAAGCATATGGGGTCGACTGCCCATAATGTTCAAATATGTAACTATCACTAGTCCTCTAAGTGTATAGGTGCAAGCCCTTATAAACTTAAGATCTTAAGTGTTTGGTTTATCGAGGGAGCAAAATGACATTTGAAGGGCAAACACCTTTTTTGTTGTTAGAAGGGGTAAACGCCCTTTCTGTTGTTAGAAGGGGTGAACTCCTTTTTTTGGTTTAATACTTGCGATCGCCTTAATTAGTCTAAGAGTCCTCCATTTTAGATGTGACGTTGTTTTGTAGGGGTTAGTACACCACGCCTGTTTGGCTTAAGGCTATCTAGTGTACCTTGTGAATGGTGTTAAAAATCGCAAAAATTACGTTCGTCTGCTCAATAGCACTTGGGTGAATTTCTTAGCATGTAAAAGAGATTACCTTACTACCTTGAGTATTAGCCATTTGGGTTAAGCTTGTGTTTTAGCTTAAAATTTTTTAAAGTGTTTTGCTAGTGCCCCAGTCCGTGTAAGGGGAGCTTAATAGTGTTTTTCAAATAATTATCTTTTGAATACATTTGTGTGAAAAGGTTGAAGAGCCCATAGAGGAGGCTAAAGAAGTTAATAAGAAAGGTTGAAGATCCAATAAGCCACGTAGTCCTCTTTTGATCGAGAGCATGTGTCGAAATAACATATTTTGAATATGCAAGTAAAGGATAAGATCTTCCTTTTAAGAAGTGTATGTTTCTTGTTTTGGCAAAGACTATCTAATATTCACTCTCTCTCTTTTGAAAGGGATCAACTGCCCAGATGGGCAAAATGATTAAAAGGGTTAAGATGATTCCTAAGGGTCATTTACCTTTAATGGTGCCTAAAGGCTTTTTGGATGGCCAGGGATTGCCTTTTGATTTTTTAGTAAGACTGAGAGGCTAGTAGCAAAAGTGGAAAAGCTTATTGAGGTCAAGAATTGTTTTCTAATCCATTAGCAGGGGCCAATAGGCTAGTGATATAATCTAAACAACTTTAGGTGAGGTTTTAAGTAACCTTAGAGCTTTTAGGTCAATCGATAAGGTTAGTATGCTTAAGGCAATTGGGTTTTATATGGCAGTTAGATCGCTCAACGAGTTTTGATTGGTTGAGGCAGTTAACCTTACAACGATGAATTTTCTTGGGATGATTAAATCGCCTTGTGAAGTAAGTTTGCTCATGGCAATTAGGTCGCCTAGTGAGGTGGATAGGTCAAGGTAGTAGATCGCCAGGTGAGGCTGGTGCACCCAAGGTAGTTAAATCTATCATTGAGGTAAGTTCACTAAAGGCGATGGATCCTCTGATGAGACTAATACGCTTAAGGCAATGGATCGCCTAATGGGGTTAGTTCGCCTAAGGCGGTTAGATCGCCCAAAGAAGTTCACTTAAGGTGATGGGTCGCTCAACGAGTCTGGTAAAAGCTAAAAAACTTTTGGTCAAGGATTTGTCTGATCCTTTTTGCAGGGGCCGAAGGGTCGAAAGAAGTTGAAAATGTGATTTTGAAGATTGCCTTTTGATCCTTTTGTAGAGGCTGTAAGAATGCTCTTGGACACCTTAGCGGAGGTCGAAGGACCGACGAAAGCTAAAAAGCTTTAGTTTAAGGATTGCCTTTTGATCCTTGGACAGAAGTCATTGAATCACTTTTCGATCATAAGACAAAGGTTGAATGGCTAACGGGAGCAGAAAAGCTCCTAAGTTCAAGGATTACCTCTTGATCCTTTTACAAAAGTCATTAAATCACTCTTCGATCCTTAAGCAGTGGCCGATCATGAAAGCCTAGAAGCTTCCTTTAAGGGCAAAAATCATTGTATGATCCTTTTTTTGGGCTTGAAAAGCCAGCAAAAGCTTAAAAGCTTTTTGTGTCCATAAGTATTACATTTTAATCCTTTTACGAAAGTCGTTTGATCGTTATTCGATCCTTAGGCAAAGGCTAATGAAAGCTAAAAAGCTTAGATCAAGGATCTCCTCTTGATCCTGGAGGTTGAAAGGCTAGTGTTAGAAGCTAAAAAACTCTCTATAAAGCTATTAGATCTTTCTTATATCCTTGGACAAATGCCAAAAGGCAGATGTGAAAGGCTAAAAAACTCTCTGAGTTCTAGGTATCATCTTTTGATCCCTTGGACGAAGGGTGATAAAGAGTAACACTAATGGTGAAGGATGTTGAAGAGCAACCCTAATAACAGAAGGTGACCAATGATTGTCGATAAGGCTTTGTTAATAACTTTGTTCAACTAGTCGTAAAACCTTCTTGCCTTTCTCAATTTGTAAACAAAATTGAGCTGTTAGATAAATTTAAGATTATAGGACATTTAAGTATGCTAATATAAATTAGTATTCAAGTCCATGATGAAAATAAAGAATATCGGGAATTACTTAATTTTAATGTCTGGTGATATGTAGTATAGATATATACTAATTAAACATTTAGAAGGTGCTTATGTTTCTTAAGACATAGGAGAATTTGAGAGCATTATATATTGGTCAAGGTAAATATACTTGTACTGAAAAGTAAACATGTTACCAGATATGTCATAAGGTGAACATTTGGTAATGGTGAGCCATAAGATGAATATGTGATAGTGGCGAGCCATAGAGCTACCAAATAGTAAGGAAAACCATAAGGCAAACATACAATACTGGCTAGTCATAGGGCAAATACAAGTTGTGTAAATGGTGAGCCATAAGGTGAACATTCAATAATGGTGAGCCTCAAGGCAAACACAGGTTGCAAAAATGGCAAGCAATACGATGAATGTGTGGTAATGAAAAACCATAAGGAGAACAAGAATAATGCTCAAGGAATGAAAAGAAAGATTGATTATAAAAGATCAATATAATTTCTTTTTATAGTTTCTTTTTACAAGAAACAATCAAACAAGGAAGATAATGCTTTCATAGGGAATGAAAGATTGATCATAAAATATTAATATGATTTCTTCTTACAAGAAACCATAAAAAAAAGAGAATAATGCTTTCGAAGGAAATGAATAATTAATCATTAAAGATTAATATAGTTTATTCTTTCAAGAAACTATAAAGAAAAGAGAATACTTCAAAAAGGGAAAGAATGATTGGTTATAAAAGATCAATATGATTTCTTTTTTCAAGAAATTATAAAAGAAATAGATTAATACTCTCGAAAGGAAGAGAATGATTGATCATAAAATATTAATATGATTTTTTTTCAAAAAACTATCAAATAAAGAGAATAATGCATTCAAAAGGGAGATAATGATTGATTATAAAATATTAATATGGTTTCATTAAAAGGGAAAGAAGAATTGATCATGAAAGAATTATATAATTTCTTTTTTTAAGAAATGTAGTGATACATTGATCAAAGAAAAAAAATAATACTTGAGATGAAGAAAGAAAGATTGACCATAAAAAATCAATATAGAACAGTGGTCAAAGTAAGACCACAATAGGCATATTCATAAATTAATTTTGAACAAACTCATCAATTAGGGAACAGGAGGGACACGGAAGTAGTAGAATCAAGCACCAAGAATAAGCAAAGAATGTGCAACAGGAAAGGCTCCTCGAATATACCTCCATGCTAAAGTCAGATAGAATAGGAGGACATAAGAGCATACAGTTATACGTTTCATGCACTTAATACCAAGGGGTCACTACAAAACCTAAGTCATTTAGCGACACTTGTTTTGTTATTTTACGACACTTAAAAGCGTCATTAAATGTGTCTTGTGTTGCTTAATAAAGCACCAGAATAATACATGTCAAGATTACCTTTCGCGACACTTCAAAATAACCACTAGAATAAACGTCATAAAATTATTTTACGGATGCTTTTCAAACACCACAAAATTAATTATTTTGTGACACTTACAATGCGCCTTAAAATGTCTTTACTGACGATCTTAAGGTGCCTGAACTATTAAATTACATTCTATTTTTCATACATTTTGCAACATTTTACAAGTGCCGCAAATTGATAAATTTTTCCTAACACTTCTAAAGCATCGTAAAATATAGGATTAAATTTTAAAAAAAAATATAATATTTTTTTTGCACAAAATATCATGTTATATCTAATAATAATTACATTATATGTAATAACCAAAATAAGTACAAAAATTATCTTAAATTTCTTTTCAATTATATCTTACATCACCGAACTTCGTACATTGTAAACAACCAATAACAAAAAGAGAAGTCCTTTAAAGAAAATAAACCAACTATAGTCAAAGTAAAATCTATATACCTGCAATAATGTTAAAAAAAATTTGTGAGTATATTATCATATTATAAAATAATAATTTTTATAAGCAATCAAATTAAAAAGTGAACACATTTGAATCTTTATATACTTACTAAAATAAGCACCAAAATATATTCACCCCATATATTAGACAGAAATATTAGTCCTCTGAAGATTGACCTCCTAATGATTAAGGTACTTGACAATGAAAACTATAATGATAGACTTCCTAACAATATCTGTTAATGCAGAAACACAATTGTTGAATATTGCCTAAAATACTAAAACAAAAGCTTCACATAATATGAGAAAGTATAAGTGACACACCTATAAACACTAGTCTAACTACTGTAAATTTTATATCCTTTCAACAAAATAGACAACCAAAAGAAGAAGGATAGACATCTAAGGAAACACAACACAAGACCCAAATCTTTGTTAAGGTTTAATCTCATGAAGAACTGTTGTTAAGATTTGATGAACATTAATGAAATGTGAATCTAGCATAATGTAGAAATTTTCTAATAGCAAATAAGGAAAACGTTTCATAGAAAAAAAGAAAAAACTTTTATAGAATAAAAATAATAATCAAATTTAATTACAATATCTTATACTTTTACTATCAAATTATTCAATAAAAATATAACATGTAAAAATTTCTTTTTCAAAAACTCAATTAATCATAAGGTGCTAGGTTGTAAAAAAAAAATACATTTACTTGTCAATTTGTAATTAAAAAATTTTGGTAATAAATATAAAAAAATTGAAGTTTTTTTCTATTAGAAAAAAAATACCCTTCTAAACAAAGAAGTGATGAGGGAGCTCTCAAAAGAAGAATAAAACATAAACAACAAAAAAGAGTGAGGGGGAAATTGATGATAGCCACTATGACATATAAGGGAAGAAAACTATGAGTTGTACGGTTTAAATCCATCCAAATTCCCAAATAATAAATTAATAGTTGGATTGAACCGGATAAGGGCATGAAAAGAAATATTTGACATTTTTAGTTTATTGTTCTGCAAAATATTTAATAATGTTTGAAACAAATAAAATTATAACTGACTATTAAATACTTCAACTATCTAACTACATATATTCTTTACTTTTAAATAATAATTACATCATGAAATCATAGATATTTGGTTCTCCCTCTTTGACATTATTAATATATTTTAATATTATCAAAATTTCTCAAATCTCAAGTGCACGGAAATATCATCTGGAATATGAATCAGAGCCACCTCATACATACATACATGTATCCCAGCCAAATTCACAGGATTCTCAAACTATATCTTACACAAAATTCCAGCAGAGAACAGATAACCCATGGACATGAATTAAAATACTATACAAACCCATTAGATGTTTATATTTAGTCCATTACAATCGTTAGAACAATAAGGTCAAAATGTAGAACATAAATAACTAATTGTACAGTTAATCTAGCATTACTTTGCAACTTTCTCATTAAGGTTTTTATTTTTGGGAATGTATTATTTTCAAGATTTCTGTCTTCTGATATAAATTGGTCAGTATAAGCTTTTCTTATAGCAGTTAGTAGCATTGGACAGAAAATCACATAAAAGATTTTTTTTTTTTTTAATGAACTCTGTTTTTTTCCGTATAACCTCTTCAGGCAGTGAATTGATAATTTAGTTAACAATATGTAGTAAGCTTTAGGATCTAAACTGTATAAGAAGTTTACTAATAAGTAAGCTATATTGTCACAAATTACTTTTTGGATTTTACTTCATTTTACTATGTTTAAACACAACTAAAACTGATCGTGATCGGTCTAATTTCTTTTAGTAGTACTATTGTATGAGACATGCTGGTCTCAAGTAAAAATGACCTTTCTGTTTTTTAAAGCTTCCTTTATGCTTAAAGAATTCATGAGACATGGTTACATGTAATAAGAGACACAGATGTAGTAGAAAACAGAGTTATGATTTTGCTTGTTGCATTAATTTCTTATAAATGACTGGGTGCAGACAAACCACAAACTAAATATTTTGATGTCAGCTTTTTTCGCCTAACAAAGCGGTCAGCACAAAATACACAGACAATCAAGTAAGATACAAAAATAAATATAATTGCTTGATTACTGAAACAATGTAGCAAAAGGCATTTAATTCAATGATACGCATAAAACATGAAATGACCATAATAGTCCTAAATGATAAAATTACAGAAGCTAGGATTATAGCAGAAGCAGAACATTCAATGATTAATATAATGGCAAATAGGAAAACTTAAAAAATTACTCAGAATTAATGGCTACATGGGCTAATCAAATATGCACATGCTATATTTATCTTCAACGCTAAACAATAAATCAGAGACGTTAGTAAATTTAGTCAGTAAATTGCACTCCATAGCTTCAACCAAGCCCCAACCAACGATAAAAAAATAAAAAGAAATTAAACATCATCTCAAATTCTTCAAAAAGGAAGAAAACTCAAAAGGAACCGAAGTCAAGTAAAAGGAAATGTGATTAAACAATTATTTGTTAACCCATTCACAATCAACAATGCACCTCTATAGACAAGAGAGAGAGAGAGAGATCAAACCACAAATTATGCAGAAGAAAAAGACATGACCAAAGAAATGAAACTGGAGCTAACAAATCGTCAAATACTTGGAGCAACAATAAGATAGAAAAAATCTTACGGTTAGAGGAGATGTCTGTAAGTCTTTGCTCGATCCATTAGGTAGAATGAAACCCTAAGTGGAAGATTTGCCCCACGACCGATGAGAGAAATAGAGTAGCAATCTGAGGAAACGGATGGAAATGAAAAGAGGTGCATTCGAAATGAAAATGGAGGAAAGAACAAAACGAAAATTACCAAGGTGAAATGGAAGGCGCCGAAAACTCTTGAACCAAACTGCTTGGACAATGGCTTAAAGAGAGACTGCGAAAAGGGCAAGAAAGATTTTTGGGAACTAGCTTGTAGGAAGAAATCAAAATAGTGAAGGACGCCAGTAAGGTTTTAGGAAATTTGGGGCAATTTTTTTTTTTCTTTTTCATTTCAAGGCGCTTTTATAAGCACCCCAAAAACCTAAAAATTTATTAAATTTTAACTTCCATTTTAGGGGCGTTCCAAGCGCCAGCAAATGATCTCAAAGGTATGGATAAATTTTTTATTTTTAAGAATTATATTTATGAAAATGTTATTTTTAATAGTATAGATTTTAAAAATTTTTAAAAATTTATTTAGTTTACTTAAAATATTTTTAGAGATATTTTACAATATCTCTTATTATGAAAATATAAAATATGTTACACTGATTTCTATCTATTAATTTTTTTTAATTCAATTCTTTATTATGGATTATTTTAATGTTATGTAATTCATATTAATAAAATTATTTTATAAAAATATTATATTAATAGTTACAATTTTGACATGTTTGAATTTTTAATTTTTATATTTTTTATTTTAAAATTAAAGTATCTCAAAATTATATAAGATTGAGAATTAATTCTTTTTTTGTACGTTAGATAATAATATAAAGACTTTTTAATATTTAAAATTTATATTTATATTTTTTCCTATGATTTGATTTAATCCACATTATTAATCTAATTAAACTTATCTAATTTATCAAACATTTTTTTTGTTTCAATCAAATAAATCTAAATTAACTTTAATTAATTTAAATTAAATTAAATTGTTAACTTGTGAAAAAAGATCTTGTAATTTTAAATTTTAATAGAATTTATCTTTTTTGAATTTGAACTATAATGAATGTAAATTTTTAACAATGAAATTAACTTTAAAATTAATTAATATAACTTTAAAATAAATCAAATCATATATAAATCATAATAAGGCATGATTAAATTTTATAAAGATAATTTATTAATTTTACTAATATAAAAATATTCTCATATTATAAGAATACAAGATTTTTATTCCCTTAGATGAGAATAAAAATCTGTAAAAATATGAGAATATTTTATTCTGAAAAATATAATATTTCTAAAAATAATTTTAATTTGTATACTAAATACGAGAATATAATATTTTAAAATTTTTATTTTTAAAATTATTTTTAAATTATATACCAAATACTTTTTAAGTGTTACAAAAATTTTTGATTTTCTAGTGCTTGTTAAAACGCTAGTAAATGGTGAATTTTATGTCACTTTTTTTCAAGTGCCTAAAAAAAAGTGTTAAAAAATTACAATGGTTGTAATAAATAAAATAATATTTATAAATGTTGTATATCAATTATGTACATATGACAATAAGTGGGTTATTCATAATGGACAATCTAAAAGTTTAGGCGAGTCATGTTTAGAACAAACCAAACATTTGGGTCAAATGCTTATATATATCATGTTGCAAGAAATTAAGCAAAAAAGAAATGCAAATACACATAAAAAGATCAACAATATTACTGTAAGTTTCAAGGATAACATCCTTTACTTTTGGTTTCTTTCTGATTGATACACATTTTTGTCTGTAAATGTCTAATATAATAATAAATACACACGCTTGTGCATGTTGGAGATGATGATATTTTAGTCCATATGTCCCATCATTAGCTTCAACGTTGAGTGACTCATTCACTTAAAAAATGAAAGCACAAACACTAGCTTTACAGAAAGCTGGACTTTTTAAATAAAACCACACTCTTTTGCCATGTTTTTTAAGCTAGCCTTTAGGAGATGTGCAGAGAGTTTGTGTTGTTTCTTCCTTAGGGACTACGGAGGCATTCTTTACACATAGGAACCACAATTGTAGTGGTAGCTCGGTGTCAAAATGAGTGTACAGTGTAGGCTCACCTCTTAGATCATGAGTGCATTTTTGGACAACTTTCATTTTAATTTTTTAAATTTAAATATTATTTTCCTCTAATATTATATTATAATTTATAAAGTTACATATTTTGCTAAATTTTTAAATTTTAAACAAAAATAAATTCATAGGACTTTTAACATGAAATTTATTTAGAAATGAGATGGTGATGGGTAATAAAGAAATTATCATATCTCTTATTCTTTTTACATCCACTACCTTCTCTCTCTACCTTTTATTTATAATTATACTTATTTCATCCCTACCTTTTGATTTGCCAAGTATACCAAAGCTAAAAATCGAAAGTGTCTAATTTTTTTATCTTATCTCCTATCTATAGTTTCCTACAGGCACATTACATTTATTTTTATCTTAATTATAGTGTCTATTATTGCTTTTCCTTTTTTGGTGAAAATATGGAAATTTATATTAAAAGATAAACTGAGTACAAGCTACAGTTCCATGAAGCGAGAAATATAGACTTAAACCTATGGCCAGTAGTAGATAAGAACATAATGTAGATAGAGTAAAGCTTAAAAGACAACAGAAGAAACGCAAAAGCCAATACAGAGACTAATAGACAACAAAGTTAATGCTAACAAAAGCAAGCCACTAACATAGCGTTAACTGAGACTAGTTGAACTTTTTGATAGAGCGCATCTTCCTAAGATGCAAGCTTTCATACAAAAGCATGTTTGATAAGTAAGCTAGAGGTGTAGTGTAGGTAGTGAAGGGCAGATGGTTGGTTCTGGCGAAGTTTGCTAGAGTATCTGCACAACCATTCGCCTCGCAAAAAGTATGTTGGAGCTTCCATTCATCCATGGAAGTAAGAAGGAACCTATAATTTGAAATGACAGTAAAGTATTTATGGTGAGTGGTGAGATAATTATTTTGGACTAGTTGAACCACTAGGAGAGCGTCTAATTCCACTTTTTTTTTTTTTTTTTTTATGTTGAGTTGATTTGCTAGTTGAAGGCTCAGCTGAAGTGCCCAAAGTTCTACAAGGGTCTTGTTCCAATGTATTTTGCAAAGCTCACGGTATGAATTCTGTGATGATTTTTGACGATTCCTCCTTAACCTAGATGGGTATTGGCTGCTGATCCATCAATATTTAATTTACAAAAACCTTCTTTCGGTTCATGCCACTTTACTGTGATTGCAAGTGGAGCATGGGGGCAGGTTGTAATATTGGTTAGGTACCATAATTTGGAGGCATTCTCAATTGAAGGTTGAAGATTATGCCACTCTACTCAAGCCAAATAGAGCAGACAAAGAAGCTAAAGTGTTCCAAGGTATATTTAGAATGAAATGTTTTTAATTTAAGCAATTTTGGTGGAGCCACGTATGGGTTTCAGTGGTGAAAAAGTTTTGGTTAACTCTGAGGTTTATCCAAAGGTTTCTTATGCGGTGACAATCTCTAATAGCATGTTATTATTGTTTCTTCATTTTTCAAATTGGGCAAAGGGGGGAGGTTATGCATTTTATTTTGAAAAGCTTGCTTCCAAATCCATGAGAGAAATTGATTGTTTACAAATTTTGGGTTACTGAGGAGGATATAGACTGATTTTATTGGAAATTTTCCATCTTTTGCGTTTTTCCAAGAGGGTTGGTCGTTGAGACGAGGGATTAGGCTTATAAAGGTTGATTGGATTTCTCTTTGGTTTGTTAAGAGGGGGGTTAGAAAGGAATTGAGGAGCTAGTTATTGTTGTCAGTGATATAGTTTTTGATAAGGCTTTGTTCCTCGTTTCTATTGAGAGGAACTTGTATAGAGTTTCTGATTGGGCCTAAGAGCAGTCAGTTATTTGTCTGGAACCTATTTTTTGGTTATTACCTAAACTCTAATTTAGGCCAACGTTAAGGAGGTTTGCGTCTTTATTTGGACTTCTTCTAATGAAGGAGGGGTTATGCAAATTTTTTCAAGGTTTTCTCCATATTTTGTTTTGAGGGTTGAGACTGAAAGAAGATTTTTTTTAAAAGATGTTCCACTTAATTTTTTCCATAAAGCAAGAGTTTATCTTGTAGCTTCTCTTGATTCTTAGGCCACTTAAAGGTTTAGGTTAAGTAATGGTGTTCCAATTTATATGATGAATTTTTTTTTTTTTTGGTTGGGGAGAATGGCCCCAAAGGAAGTTTCTATTTGGTTTGCGTATTTTGGAGTGAATTTTTTTGAGGTAGAGGGAGTGTATTATATGGTTTGGAATGGCTGAGGAGGTTGTTTTGATTAGTTGAATTCGGCTTACCAGAAAAAGTAGGTTACTTTTCCATCCTTGGAGTTTTTTTTGTAGGTTGTCAATTATAAAGTTGAAGTTTGAAGTTTTGTAATTTGGTTTTAAAACAATATTTAAAAGTAAACAGATTTTAAAAATAATTCCAAAGGGATCATTTGGGCAAGTGGTGCTTCTTGGATTGATTCATCCCATTAAGCATGTCATTAAGATTGCAGTGAACACATGTGAAACCAAGTTCACTACCTCACCAAAGTTTGAGTACGTGACGTGCCATTATTACTGGTATTGAAGCCCACACGATAATCAAGAACCGGACCAGCGGGCGTGGCAGGAAGATTGACAATAGAGAGGCTGAAGAAAGTGCTCCTAACACAATGAGGATATTGTCATTGTAGCCACTCTCACTCTTCTTCACACCAAGTACAGTACTGTAGAAGCAAATGGCCATAATTAAGAAAATCCACGAGTTAACTGGGTGTGCTTCAAGTGGTGATTTGGGTTTGTTTTGATACTCAACTAAAGAAAATCCTCATTGTGTTTGTTTTGATACACAAAGACGAACACAGCATGTGTTGGTATTGAATTGATGATCCCTTCATCACTTGTACTACTTTGAAAGTCTTAAAGTCGCAGTTGAGTCATTAACATGCTCATCCTCCATCCGAATTAGACACATCCATATATCTTATGTGTTTCTACAGAAAAGTGGGTTTCCTTGAATAAATACCAAAAAGAAAAAAGCTCGCAAGATCATTCAATAATAGCGCCCATTACTTGCAAATTCAGTACCATAAAAGAGGATGATTGTAAATTAATTACCTTAATTACACTTGATGATGGGTTTTCCATTTTCTTTCCTTCAGCACCCGAAATCTTGAATTTAAAAGGCCCTGCGTCTGAGGAGAAGATATGCTTGTGGAATCAATTTATTCAAAAGAACCTTATAGAATAGACATGTAGAGTGTAAAGGATCAAAGTTTTCTTTTGGAAATGTAAATTGTAATTTTAGACCCTTCCATGTGCTTTACTAGAATATTTGTCTCCTATCCCATCACTTGCTCCTTTACATTAATTAGACATGTTATTTGGGCCCCATCACTTCACATATTATTGTCTTACTTCACCGCAATTCTTAATCTTCTCTACACTATGATCAAGACTTTCTCATACATTCATTGCCTGCAGACAGATGCCCATATATTATAAAAATTTAAATTATTATTATAAAAAATACGTAATAAATTAAAATTTAAATTATTATTAAAAATATATATTTTTAATATCTCACAATAATTCAAATAATATTTTTTTTAATAAAAAAAATTTATAAAAAATAAAATATATATACAGTATATACGCCACTCAATTTCTCCGAAAATTCTCACGGCTTATTGCCAATTTTTGTATACTGCGTGGGACCCAGTTCATATGCGTGCGATGGCCAATTGAAAATGACACTTACATTAATTAATAGAGGACCCCATGGTCGGAATTTGGTTGTATATATTATGGTTAAATTAAACAGAAATCAATTTGCTTAGAAAAAATTTAATCACGAGTCACACTTCGCTTTAGACTAGAATTTGAGACAATTGTCTAGCTCAAAGTTTCAAATTATAAAGATGACTTCTCAGCATATATATAATATATAACTTACTTAAAAATTAATTTATAATAAATTATTTTTCTTAGGGACGGGGCCAAAAATTTTTTATTAGAGGGGCCAAGATGATAAATTAAATACATAATATTTTTTTAAAAATTATTAATTATTTTTTTAAAATATATTATATTAAAATTAAATAAATTAATAGTGTATCATGATGCACACTATTATTTTTATTTATGTAATGTTATATTAATTATCATATATAAAAGTAAATACATTATAATAAATATTATTCTATAAGATTTATTATATTCATATTTTTTAAATAAATAAATTTATTAATAATTTAATAAAAATGATAACGAAAAACAATTTATCATACCAATAAGTGAAAAAAGAAACATTATATTTTTAGAGAAAAAAACCAAAATGCAACTTAAAAATATTAAATAACTAAAAAATCTTTAAAATAAAATATCACATGATAAGAAACAGTAAAAAATAAAAATATTATAAAAAATGAGATATAATAGTAATGACATTCTTTATTTCTTTATATCTTTAGTCTAACATAAACTTATAAAGATAAGTTTTTTATTAAAATTTATTCTTCTCATTAAATTTATTATGCTTGAATAATATTATGATCTTAAAAGTTTTTGTCTTTCTTAAATTTATTATTCTTAAAAACATAGAATTGTTAAAATAATATGCTTATGAAAAAAAAAGTAAAAAATAAATAATATTTTTATAATTTAAACTATAACTTATATTCAAGTAATCTATAATTTGATGTAATGTATTTTATCAACTATTAGTTATATTATATGTTTTTTACAAATATAAATCTTAGTCTTTTGAACAATCTTATAAAAATTTTATAATTTTTTTGGGTGGAGCCATATATATGTGTGTGTGTGTGTTTGATTAAGAAGTGGGGATGGAGATGTGGATATAACCTTGTACATATGTCATCTTATTTATATATTAATTAATTATATTTGATTTTTTTTTATAGAATATGTAAATTCAACGGGGATAGAGAATGCTACAAAAAGATAACAAGGAGAAGTAACAACAATAAGAAAAGGTTTTAGGTCACCGTCACATGTTTGAAATTATTTCAGTAAGAATGCATCCGGTAATAAATGCACATACGAAAAGTCATACATGTGGTTCAAAGAATCATATAGAATGTATTATAAAATAATAATTATTAAATTTTAAAATAAAAAATAAAAAAAATAAAAAATTATTTAATTTTTCACAATTCTCTTTTAACTTGTTATTTTTTTTACTTCTCTCTTTTCATGTAATGTATTTAAACGATGAGAATAATTCATAAACATTATAATATAAATATGAAGATCACTGTATTATGGAAAATTTTCATCCTTGGAGGTGAATATGATTGTGGTATTGAGACTATTCCCAAGGTTAAAAATGTTAGAATTTTGATTGTATATTATATACATACATATTCATAAATATATTAGGACATGTAGACGTACATATATTGTAAATTAATTATTATATACATATTACTATTATATGGTTTAAGGATTGATAAAGTGATCTAATTTTATTTAATGGTCTTTATAATAAATAATAATGTGTAAAAACTAACAAAATGTGTAGAATGCATGAAGTGTAATTATCGACTTATGATGGGAAATTTGGTAATTTGATACATAAGGACTTATATATAAAGAGTGTGGTCCCTGACTGAGGTATCCTAGCACCATTTTTAAAAATATTTTGGTTCCTCTCCTTTTGGTTCCCATCTGTCTACAGAAGACCCAAAGGATACCATCAGTCAGAAGACCGGCATTTCTGATCCAGAAATTTCATAATGGATTCTAGTACACTTCTGTTTCATTTCTCTAGATTCAAACAATTTCTAGAAAAGATTAAATCATACAATTGTATCAGTGCTTGCGTTTATGTTTTGGTTTGGATTTCTCATCCTGTTCTGGATTTCTGTATCTTGCATTAAATATTTGTTACTAATTGTACATTTTGATTCTGGAAATTAGTTATGAATTGCCGTTTTCAATATATATATATTGTTTTGTTAAAAATCATATGAACATTTGAGTTTTCTGGGCACGGTGATATGGATTCTGTGGGCGATCTAATGATGAAAAACTAAAATTTAAAGCATTTTCAAATCATGGGCATGTTTTCCATTGAATCCACGATACAACCACTGTTGGAATTGCAGCGAAGGACACTAGAAACTGGCTTTAAACGGTGGTTTTTTCACGCAAAATTTTGGGGAATTAGGTTAATCCATTTTCAACCGTTTCTGGCATTTTTGAAATCACAGAAACGATTCCCATTAAATTTGCGACGTAACTACCGCTTAAACCGCCGAAAAAGGTGTCAAAAATTGCCTTAGAACGATGGGTTTTCGATCGAGTCGCGTGACC
The DNA here is from genome assembly GCA_031216115.1 of Senna siamea. NCBI lineage: Eukaryota > Viridiplantae > Streptophyta > Magnoliopsida > Fabales > Fabaceae > Senna > Senna siamea. Next base: position 16,351,914 of record CM062357.1, read on the forward strand.
CAGCGTGAGGAGGAAGATGACTCCTCGCGCGACGCACTATTTTGATTATTCAAAACGGCATCGTTTCATTTAAACTAGAAACGGCGTCATTTTATAATGAATGGAAATAGCGTGACGCACCATTTTGATTATTCAAAAAGGCATCATTTCATTTAAACTGGAAACGACGTCGTTTTGTAACTAAAGGAAATGACATCATTTTGGTGAGGCGAAAAATTCACATTTTGGCGTGTTCCAAGTCTCAAACCCGCGCCATTAGGGATGCAAAAACCATTCGTTACCACTAGGCCATTTGACATTACTGGCATAATTTGGTATTAGGTTTTATATATAGTTAAAAGTTAAATAAATTTTTTTTATATAAATATATATATTAATTAATTAATTCAGACTAATTAATTAATTATTATGTAATTTAAAGTATATTAAAATTACATAATTAATTAAGTGATTAGTGATTAATTAAATAACAATAAATTAAGAATAATTAGTTATTCATTCAAATTAGTTAAAACAATATAGTTGTCAAAGCAGCCTCTGTTGTGAAAACTTTTTGTTTATGAATAACTAAATAGGTAGTATGTATTTATATTCATGCGGACAATTAGTCGGCCTAAAGGAAGGCTATTTTTTGGCAGAAATTTATACATACATATGGTAATAAGTAAAATGGTTATTAGGTGTCCATTGTGAGTACTTAGTCGGCCCAAAGGAAGGCTAAATGCTTGACTGGATTTAATCATTGCTACTTGATTACTACACCAAGAAAATCAATTATGAGTCAACTCTCTATCCAAAGATTATATTTGATGTCACACTGGTTTTCTTTAGATGGGTTATTGTTATTAATATTTAATCACTGATTTTGTTGTATGTGAGTTGATTATGATTTGTGTATTTGTTCTCTGTATAGCTAATATGTTAAATGCATCTTTTGTTACTGCCACTATTAATAGCATTCCCATGCTTAGTGGTAGTAATTTTAAATCTTGGAAAAATAAGGTCACTATAGTCTTGGGATGTATGGATTTGGACCTTGCATTCAAAGAGCCATGTCCTCAATCTCTTACAGATCAAAGCTCTTCTGAGGATCGAAGAGTCTTTGAGAGGTGGGATCGCTCTAACCACGTAATTCTTGTGATCATGAAGAATGTCATCGTAGAGACTTTTCTAGACACCTTGTATCGGGAAACTGATGCCCTAAGGTTCTTGAATACCCTGGAAAAGCGCTTTGCCAAGAGTGACAAGGCGAAGACAAGTGGAACATTAAGAAAACTTGTTTCCATAAGGTACAAAGGTAATGGGAACATAAGGGAGTACATCTTGGAAATGTTTCATCTAGCTGAAAAGTTGAAGTCACTAAAGATCGAGCTTTCAGAAGACCTGCTCGTTCACTTAGTACTTATTTCTCTTCCTCCGCAATTCGGATAGTTTGAGGTGATATATAATTGTCAAAAGGATAAATGGACATTGATTGAGCTCATCTCTCACTTAGTGTAAGAGGAAGAAAGGATGAAGCAGCACAAGACTGAGAATGCTCATTTGGCATCTACCTCCTCAGGTCGTGGCAAAAAGAGAAAAGGTAAAGAGATTGCAGTGTCTCAAGCACAAAAGAAGCCTAAGGATTCGTCCAGGGGACATATGGGAAAGAAATGCTTCTTTTGTAAGGATACTTCTCATATGAAGAAAGACTGCATTAAGTATCACGCTTGGCGCGTGAAGAAAAGTATGTCTTTCACTCTTGTTTGCACTGAGGTAAATTTGGTTTTAGTACCTAAATATACTTGGTGGTTTGATTCTGATGCTACAACTCACATAAATATATCTATGCAGGGTTGCCTGAACTACCGAAAACCCAATGAAGATGAAAAGTACATCTATATGGGAGTTGGGAATCCGGTTGAAGTTCAAGGCATAGGCCATTTTAGGTTGTTATTATGTACTGATTTTTATTTGGAATTAAATAACACTTTTATTATACCGTCTTTCAGACAAAATTTGGTTTCAATTTCTGTACTGGATAAAGAAGGTTATATTTGTTCATTTGGAAACAGAAAATGTAATGTGTATTTTAATTCTATGCTTGTTGGAACTAATACTTTATCTGCTGACAACCTTTATTTATTAAATTCGATACATGCATATAATGAGTTTAATCATACTGAAACCAGTGGCATTAAACGCAAATTCTCAAATGAGAATTCCTTTTCATTATGAAATAAGCGTTTGGGTCATATCTCTAAATAAAGAATTGACAGACTTGTGTCAGAAGAAATTCTTGAAAAACTTGAGGATTCAAATTATAATATTTGTGTTGAATGCGTTAAAGGAAAAATTACAAACAAGAGAAAATTAGGAGCTACGAGAGCTAAGGATGTTTTAGAATTAATACATACAGATGTATGTGGGCCATTTCCTATAACCTCTTGGAATGGTCAAAAATATTTTATTACATTCATTGATGATTTCTCTCGATATAGCTACCTATACTTGATAAATGAGAAGTCTCAAACGTTGGACATTTTTAAGTCTTTTAAGGCTAAAGTTGAAAATCAACTTGGAAAGACTATTAAGTCCATTAGATCTGATCATGGTGGTGAATACTACGGTCGATATGATGGATCAGGTGAACAACGTCCAGGTCCTTTCGCTCAATTTTTATAGGAGTGTGGGATTACGCCTCAATACACCATGCTCGATTTTCCAAGCCTGAATGGTGTAGCCGAAAGGCGCAATAGAACCCCTCAGGATATGGTAAGAAGTATGATTTCTCGTACTACCTTACCTCACTCACTTTGGGGTGATGCTTTAAAGACCGCAATGTACATTTTAAACAGAATTCCTACAAAAGTTACAAACAAGACCCCTTATAAGTTATGGACTAGTAAGAAACTAGTATTCAAGCATTTATGAGTTTGGAGATGTCCGGCTGAAGCACAGCCTTATAAGCCAAACGAAAAGAAACTGGACTCAAGAACTGGTAGTAGCTATTTTGTAGGATACTCTGAAAGGTCACGGGGGTTTAAATTCTATGATCCCATAAGAAGAACATTCTTTGAGATGGGAAATGCCCGGTTCTTTGAGGATGTTGAGTTTAAGGGGGAAGATAAGGATAACAACATTATTTTTAAAGAGGATTTGAATGACATTGTTAGTGAAGAGAATTCAGTAACCATTCCTTTTCCTACAATTGTGGTGAGACATGATCATGATCAAGTTTTCATACCTAACATGATTCATCAACAACATTCAATTCCAATTCAAGATAATGTTGAAATTTCCACTCCTCAAGATCAAAATGAAAGACAAGTTGTTCTTAAGGACCATGAGGATCAAACTCAACAACCTCAAATTCATGTAGAACCAGTGCCTTTAAGAAGATCTTCAAGAGAAAGGAGAAATGCAATTTCTAGTGATTATTTTGTATATCTCCTTGAGAATGAGGAACATATTGATTCATTAGGAGATGATCCACTCACTTTCAATGAAATAATTAATAGTTCTAATTCTCATAAATTGATCAATGCTATGGGTGAAGAAATGCAATCTATGAAGGACAATGACATTTGGGATCTTGTCCCATTACCTGCAGGTGTGAAACCAATTAGTTGTAAATGGATTTTTAAGACCAAGAAGGATTTTTAAGACCAAGAAGGATTCACAAGGTAATGTGGAAAGATATAAAGCTCGTCTTGTCGCTAAAGGATTCACCCAAAATGAAGGTATTGACTATAAAGAGACTTTCTCTCCAGTTTCTTCGAAATACTCTTTTAAGACAATCATGGCACTTATGACACATTTTGATCTTGAGCTATATCAGATGGATGTAAAGACAACTTTTCTCAATGGAGATGATAAGGATAACAACATTATTTTTAAAGAGGATTTGAATGACATTTTTAGTGAAGAAAATTCAGTAACCATTCCTCTTCCTACAATTGTGGTGAGACATGATCATGATCAAGTTTTCATACCTAACATGATTTATCAACAACATTCAATTCCAATTCAAGATAATGTTGAAATTCTCACTCCTCAAGATCAACATGAAAGACAAGTTGTTCTTGAGGACCATGAGGATTAAACTCAATAACCTCAAATTCATGTAAAACCAGTGCCTTTAAGAAGATCTTCAAGAGAAAGGAGAAATGCAATTTCTAATGATTATTTTGTATATCTCTTTGAGAATAAGGAACATATTGATTCATTAGGAGATGATCCACTCACTTTCAATGAAACAATTAATAATTCTAATTCTCATAAATGGATCAATGCTATGGGGTGAAAAAATACAATCTATGAAGGACAATGATGTTTGGGATCTTGTCTCATTACCTGCAGGTGTGAAACCAATTGGTTGTAAATGGATTTTTAAGACCAAGAAGGATTCACAAGGTAATGTGGAAAGATATAAAGCTCGTCTTCTCGCTAAAAGATTCACCCAAAAGGAAGGTATTGACTATAAAGAGACTTTCTCTCCAGTTTCTTTAAAAGACTCTTTTAGGACAATTATGGCACTTGTGGCACATTTTGATCTTGAGCTACATCAGATGGATGTAAAGACAACTTTTGTCAATGGAGACATTGAGGAAACTATCATTATGAAACAACTAGAGTGGTTACCTAATTCTAAGGAAACTGACCACTTGGTTTGTAAACTTAAGAAATCCATCTATGGACTCAAGCAAGTTTCTCGTCAATGATACCTAAAATTTCATCAGGCTGTTCTTTCATTTGGTTTTGAAATGAACACTATTGAAAATTGTGTGTACCATAAGTTCAGTGAGAGTAGATATATATTCTTGGTCTTATATATGGATGACATTTTGCTTGCCAGTAGCGATATAGAATTACTTTGAGAAACCAAGAAATTCTTATCAAATAAATTTGAAATGAAAGATCTTAGTGAAGCATCCTTCGTATTAGGAATCCAAATTCATCGTGATTGTTCACAAGGAGTTCTTGGATTATCATAGAAGGGTTATATTGAAAAAGTACTTGAACACTTTGGCATGCAAAATTGTAGACCTCATGATACCCCCATATCTAAAGGAGATAAGTTCAGTCTGCAACAGTGTCCAAAAAGTGATATTGAATCCAAGTTTATGGAAAATATCTCTTATGCTTCTACAGTAGGGAGTTTGATGTATGCACATGTTTGCACTCGACTTAATCTTATATACATTGTGGGGATGCTTAGTAGATATCAAAGTAATCCAGGAAGAGAACATTGGGTAGCAGCCAAAAGAGTTTTCAAGTATTCACAAAACACTAAGGTTTATATACTCACATATAAAAGGTCGAGAAAATATGAAATCATTAGATTTTCTGATTCTGACTTTGTTTTTCAGGTATTTGCAGCACGCTAAGGATTATGTGCTGACATATAAGAGGTCGGATAGACTTGAGATCGTTGGGTTTTCTGACTCTGACTTTGCTGGATGTCAAGATAGTTAAAAATCGACATTTGGCTATGTATTTTAGTTAGCATGAGGTGCAATATCTTGGAAAAGTGCCAAACAGACACTTGTTGCATCTTCTACTATGGAGGCTGAATTCATAGCATGTTATGAAGCATCCAATCATGCTATATGGCTACGAAACTTTATCATGGGACTGTGCATTTTCAATGGTATTGAAAGGCCACTCAAATTATATTGTGATAATAGAGCACCAAATCTGTATTCAAATAACAACAGGAGCTCTTCTAGATCTAAACATATAGATATAAAGTTCCTTATTGTGAAAGAAAGATTTCAGAGTGGCTTCATTAATATTGAGTTGATAGGAACAAACTCCATGCTTGCGGATCCGTTTACTAAGGCATTAACACCCTTGGCATTTCATGAGCATGTTGCTCAAATTGGTGTTGTTCCATTGGATGCTGTTTAAAATAGTGAGAGTTTGTATTCTATTGTATTTTGATGTCATGACATTATTTATTTACATTAATGAAGTATTCGTTTTCCAGTTTACATAAATTACTCTGAACTTTGATCTCATTTGTTTAAATTAGACCAGTTGAAAATAGACATGTGTAGATCACATTACATATAATTTTCATGCTACATATCCACACATGATTTATGTCATTTAGTCAAGTTGATGTCTATGATCATTGTAGGTTTAGTTGCAAAATGACAACGAATGCCTCTTTGGTCCTTACATTGATAAGACTAATGGACGAGATTGATAAAATTAAGGTGCACATAAAGTTATGGTGATTTGTATATGATTAAAGGTTTTATGATATGAATACATAGTTGTACAATCCAAGTGGGAGATTGTTAGAATTTGGATTGTATACTATGTACATACATATTCATAAACACATTAAGACATATAAACGTACATGTATTGTGGATTAATTATCATATACATATTATTATCATATGGTTTAAGGACCGATAAAGTAATTTAATTTGATTTAATGGTCCTTATAATAAATAATAATGTGTAGAAACTAACAAAATATGTAGAATTCCTGAAATGTAAATTACCGACTTATGATGAGCAATTTGGTAATTTGATATATAAGGGCCTATATATAAAAGCGTGGTTCCTAATTGAGGTATCTTGTCACCATTTTCAGAAATATTTTGGTTCCTTTCCTTCTGGTTCTCATCTGCCTATAGGAGACCCAAAGGATACCATCAGTCAGAAGACCGACATTCCTGATCCAAAAATTTCATGATAGATTCTGGTATACTTTCGTTTTATTTCTTTAGATTCAAACAATTTATGAAAAAGATTAAATCCTACAAAAAATAGCTATAGTCTGTGGAAAGGTATCGCGAGTAATTGGGAGAAGGTGATAGGGGCTTGAGATAGAGTACTATTAATAATGAAGGCATGCAGACCTCTAATGAAGCATAGAGAGAGTTGCTTTGTGGGGATTGATAGTATAATGAGTATAAGATTATGGAAATTTTCACTAGTTTAGGGATGGCTTGGAAGAGAGGATATAGGAAAGTACAATTTACGAAATTACTGAAAGAACATATTGGAGGTTTGGGTAATGTGTGGGTAGTGGTAATTTCTTTTGTTTTTCTTTTTTGGTAAAAAAAACAGCTAATTTGATACTCTATGACTATCTAATCTATTTAATTATTTAAAAAAAATATTTTAACACATATTTTAAAACGTTTTTTCCTCCTTCTTTCAAGAAAAAAACTATTTTTAAAACACATATTTTAAAAATATCTTACCAAATTATTTCACCATATTTTCAAATAAAAAAAAATCGTTGTCATGTCATAATCAACCTGCTGAGGGTTGATATTTGCAATAGTCACGTAAACTTCTATCACAAAATAAATTAAATTGTTATAAATATAAAAATATATTATTTTAATTTCTTAAATATATAATTTATTTTAATTTAATTTATGAATTATAAAATTATTTAATTTAATTATTAAAAGATATATTATATTTTAATTTAATATATATAATATTATATTTTTTTTATATTTTAATTTAAAATTTTAATAAAAATAATAAAAATAATAATATTATATATATATATATATATATATATATATATGTGTGCGCGCGCGCGCGCGCTTAAAATTTATCTGTTAGATTAGTTCAGGTGTGTGCATACTCCACGCGCCTTTTGTCCCCATCCTCCGAATTGACTCCCGAACTTGTAAGTCTGCATTGTTCTTAAAGTGAGCAAATGTATATATGGCCCCACGCTGCATTATAATTAAAGTGAGATCGAGCCTTTGACTCCCAAACTTTTCAAGTCTGCATTGTAATTAAAGTGAGCAAATGTATATATGTAATCAAGGAAATATATACCAAATAAATTAAGTGATAAATATTTTATTTATATAATAAATTTTTTATATATTTATTATTTTTTCATATGATATTATTATATTATTCTCTTATAAAAAGATCTTTATTTATTTTGATATATTTAATTTAAGATTAAAATTATATATAATTATATATCTTTGTTATTAAATTTTTTAATTAAAATAAAATATAATAAAAAAATTTTAAAAAATAAATTATATAAATTATACGCATGTCTCAATAATAAAAATAAAAAACCTACAACTAAATTATTTTTCCTTTAATCTAATTTGAGAAGATGACTCGTCATATAGGTATTATCACTTCTTGCGTAATATACAACTGAACTTAATCATTCACAAATTAACAAACGCGAACACCAGAATATGTATGCATTTAACTTTGCTTTTAAAGTTTGGAGTGATTACTAATTCGTCCTAAATTCTAATATTATTCATTTACTATGTTAGTCTCATAGAATTATTTTCTTTTCTAATTTTAGAATCATTTAATTTCATCTAATTTAAGTTTGAGTAATTCTTTTTTGGTATAAAGGAAACAATAAACACTAAAAGAAAAAAAAATTAAGGATCTATTTAAAAGCTAAAATTATTCCATTCTACTAATTTTTCTATTTATAAAATTTTCAAAAAAAGCCTAAATTAAGGTCATTTCCTCCTTAATTGTATTAACCCACCTGAAAATATGTGACAAATTCAAGTATGATTTAACATATCGACTGGTGTTAGAAGAATATTTTCTTATATAATGAAACTTTATAGCACTACACTTTTCTATAACTAAGAAAAAATAATTAATTAACTTGCACCATTAGTGCAAACAATACTTTGAAGTGTAATTTTTAAAGAGTTAAATTTGTTCTAATTACAACTCTAACACAGTAAAGTTGAATTAGAAATAAAACTAAAATTTTGAAGACAATTAGCTTTGTGCAAAAACGAATTGATACGCTTAATTAACTCTGGAGTTCGCAAAGACCAGGAAAAACTGGTTGTAAAGAGACAGGTTCATTTGATGCGTTTTTCGCAGAAGGTTCTTAAGTCTGAGTGGACCCCAACGTCGTGCAAATCAATCGCATTTATGAAGCTCATTTAGTCAAAGTTAGACTTTTAATTTGGTGACAAATAGTGTCCATTGAAACAAATCAATATACGATTCCATAAAGCAAGCCTCGATCGTGAGCTTAATTATTAGAGCTAATAATCTTTTTGCTATTGAACTTAACTGATCAAGAATACACCATGGATACTTCTAAATCTATGGTACATAGTGAGATAGGAGAGGGACATGAAGAGGGTGTTATCGTCGTCTCAACCTTAAGATCATTAAGACACAGAAAAGCTAGATTTGCACTAAACCCTAGAAAATCAAAGAAGGGAAGCTGTTCATGTCATCTAAAATATTGTAATAATGGGGCAAGGTTAGTCTTTCACTCTCTGCTTCTAATTTTATATGCAATTTTCAAGAGATCACTGTGTGTTATGATCATCTTCTGCCATTTTTTTATTGTATTTATGCAAACTGCACATCCACAGGTGATGTGCAGTCAACCTGAAATATTATATATATACACACACACACACACACACATGGCGGGAAGATCGGCTAATGAAATTAAACTAATTAAAAAATGATTTGTTGAACTTCCACAACAAAGACATTAATATATTTTTTGTGCTAGTGGGTTTAGGGCGAACCTGCAAAGATTTTATATATTTCTATCCCTTTAGATTTAGTCAAAATTAGCATATATAGTGATGAATTTATATATATAATCTCAGAGATGATAATCCCTAGCTTTTGACCTTGATTTTGTAGTGCAATATCAAGTACGGAAAATGATAAAGATGATGATCAAGAGCCAACAATCCCATTCCCATGCCATGCCGTCTTCATATTTCTGGATCCAATACTCCTCGGTGTTGTTCAAGCTGAGTATCAAAACAAGCCCAAAACTCCCTCTGAGGAAAACCCTATTCAGATGTGTGTCTTCCTAATTGCAATCTGCATTTATAGCGTCGTACTTGGAGTCAAGTATTATATACAGTCGTCTCCTCCTCGCCGTGCCTACCTTTATCAGATTCTGAGCTGTATGCTTCTCCTCTCAGGATCGCTTTCTTCGGTCTCCTTACTATCAATCTTGTTACCTCCTCTGCTTGTGTGGGTTCTTATAATCATTTGGGGATCTATGCAATTTATAATGGCACGTCAAATTCTCAAGGTTTCACAGCGTTCGATTTCAGAAAGGACATGGAAAGTCTGGAACTATCTTGTTAATATTCCTGTGGGAGGAGTCATCAGGCAGATTCAATCGCGGCAACACTTGCCCAAGTGATGATGATGATATATGCATATAAATATATTAAAGCTTTCAAGTTTGAAGATTAAATGGTACGATTTTCTCGAAAAGTTAATTTGATATATACTTTGTGAACGAGTACATTTTGGCACTTGCACGATCTTTATATTATTATATTACTCATTCAGCTTTTCCTCTGAATATTATTAATTTGTTTCTAAAATTAATAAGCCAATATTATATATTTGTCATTTTGTCAAGTGATTCAAGAAATCACAAGGGACTAATTTATAATGAGCTTGTTAATTTGTATTCAGTTTTTAGATTGAAGAAAATGGATGAGAATGAAATGGAAATGAAATTTCAAATTTGATATTTTTTTAATTTAAATCCAAATGTAACTTTTTTAACCCTTAATATATATTTAGATTGATAAAAATAAATGAGATGAGAAACAAAAAATTTGTTAAATCTAAATCAAAGAAAATGTCAAAAAAAATTCACTTCACTTCTTTTGGAGGGGGAGGAAGAAATGAGACTGCTGCTGAACAATTAAACAATATTCATTATTTGTTGGGAGGGTTTTATTTTTTTAAGGCTTTCACAGTGAGATATCGAATTAACTTATTGGCCTTCTGATATATTTCACTATAGCGGATGAAATCAATTTTATTTTTATGTAAATTCTCGTGGCAAATAGGCAGCATACCTGGGGAAAATGGGCAGTACCTGAAAAAGAATCAAAGTGTAGATTACAAACCTCTTTTTTTTTTTCATAACAGACTTTTTGAAACTTTTAACAAAAGTTTTTTTTCTTACATTTTTTAATAGAGACGACGTTTGACTGCTTTATCTATATTAATCTATATTAAAATAAAAAATAATGTATTAAACTCTTATTGAACTAACTTCTCATTGATGTATTGTTTTCATTGAGACTGAATTCAAATCACTATGTAATTTTCTTGTTTTTTAATGGGCTTCTTCAATTCTTTCAAGTTTCAGAATTAATTCTAAATCTAATATAATTCAAGCATATTCTGGGTTTTCACAAAAAAAAAAAATTTGTAGCCATACTATTATATATTTTCTAACTCAATTCATCTGGAGTTAATTATATAACACATCTTGTGAGGATTATTATGTGAAGTAATTTTGTCCGAGGAAGAATAATTAGAATCGTTATTGTTAGAAACATCTTGGAATAAATTAGCGTCTCTTGCTGCATAACTTGGATTGCTCTCTTATATATATATGACATGCCAGTAACATTCTTCACAGTGTTATTGGATTAAAGAAAGAAAGAACGAAATGCACATTTTGGGGCAGAGATATGAACTGAACGAGAACGTGAAGCTGGCGTAGAGATTACAAATATTGAGTGACTTGCGATGACAAGGTGGTAAAATAATGTTTGCCACATCTGCACTTTTTTCAGAGTGAGGATGATTTTACAAATTTTTGGTAATTATACGGACTGTTATAAATTATAAATTATAGATTAAAACCCAGACCAAAATTTTATTTAAACTTTTTAGATATTTAGTTAAATATCAGCTTAATAGGATATCAATCTGGATTAAGGATTAAAAAAAATATAAGTGTCTTTTTTATATTTTTGTCATTAATTTTATTAATCAAAAAATAATATGAGTATAATTTATATAATTTATCATTTTTTTGATTAATTTCTTTTAAATAAATTTTAAATGTTTCATTTTTATTAAAAATAAAAATTAAGAAACCTTTTTTTTAAAAAAAAAAAAAAGGCAGAGGCGAGCTAGTCAATTAATAACTCAATATATATCAAGAGAGGAGTCACATGTTACTCCTCATCATTTAAAGTGTATACTTCAATAAAAGTACCTTAGATTATTTTAATTGACCAATTGGTGCATAACTAAGTGTCTCAACGTACATGTTATATATATAAAAAGATGTAATTACTATTTATATCACAAATGAATGATACAGGTTGATGCAATAATCCACTATATATAATACTTTTACTTAATCTTTGCATTAATTTAACTTTTCACTGTACGTACTCTGCTTTTTATATTCTAAAATTTCATATTACCTATTATTTATATCTATATAATAGCATAAGATTTCGGAAGTAAGCTGAGTCATTCAATATTTATGAAAGTGCTACAAAAGGTGATGTCCCAGTAGAATCTTATCCACCAAAATGTGATTTTGGATTCTCACATGTTTGGCACTTTTAGCGGCGGTTTTTTCCGCTGCTAAAGTTGTTTTAATATTATTGCAACGAATATTAATGCTGCTATAAATTTTGTTTAAATAATTAATTTTAAAAAAGTTATAGTCGCAATACTTTTTGTTGCAAGAAATTTTAGCAGTGGAAAAAACCGCCGCTAAGTGCCAAGCAGGTGCCAGAAAAATACCAAGCAAAGAATCCAGACGCCTAAAATGTCCTCAGAAATCTTCAAAGCTCCATTATCTCTTAATCTTAGAGATCTAATTAAGCGTGTCTTGATTGTTTATCGCCGTCTGGTTAGTGCATGATGAATAAAATAGACAAAAAATGACGTGACCCACACCGTCGTAGGTTGAATAGAGTATGATAATGATACCACAAGTTAAACCCATTTTATTGTCTCATATAAATAATGAACATATATTCATCCCACTAAGCATATTATAATGCAGTTGACGGGGGAAACCAAGTTCGCAGCCTCACATAATGCCCAAGAATAATAAAATTTTATTTATTTTAAACCAAAATATTCTTAATAGTAATATTAAATATTTATAATTTATTTTGAGTTAATAATAATAAAGTTCTTTTATTTCAAAATTTATAAAAATTATTTTATATTAATTAAACACTTGTTTGAGTGTGTTATTTCTTAAAATATGAGTGTGTTATTCATTATTAATTGGAAGAAGAAATTGGCAATATATATAATCAATATATTCTTGTGCACAAACGGTTATATAATCAATATATATATATATGTTTGATTAAGAAGTGGGGATGGAGAGATGAGGAAAGTTGTGATATAACCTTGGTACATACGTTATCTTATTTATATATTAATTAATTATATTTGATTAATTTGTTTGTAGTATATGTAAATCCAACATGAATAGAGAATATGTAATAGTTCTGCTGTCCACTTGCAAATATTATTCGCTTTGGGTCCCTAAGGGGATGTCCACCCCGTCTTTCTCACGGTTTTGTTCTTCTCCCCTGTTCTTTCAGAAGGAAAAATACGTTTATAAGGGAGAGGTATCCACACCCTTATAAGGCATGTTTCGTTTCTCTCTTTAACCGATGTGGGACATTACAATCCACCCCCCTTAAGGAGCCCAGCGTCTCATTGCACACCAACTGAGCCATCGATACCAATGTAACGAGCTACCCACTTGTAGATATTGTTCGCTTTGAGTCCCTAGGGGGATGTCCACCCCGTCTCCCTCACGATTTTGTTCTTCTCCCCTGTCCTTTCGGAAGGTAAACCACATTCACAAGGGAGAGGTATCCACACCCTTATAAGGCATGCTTCGTTTCTCTCTCCAATCGATGTGAGACATTATAGAATACTAAAAAAAGATAACAAGGAGAAGAAGTAACACTAGTACGAAAACTTTCTAGGTCATTATCATATGTTTGAAGTTATTTTATAGATATACATGTAATTATTGTGAAAAAAGTGATACATGTGGTTCAAAGAGCCATAATATTAGTAATTTGACCAGAGATTTGGTTGAATGTCCTAAATATCTAAATAGACAAGTAGACAAAAAACAAAAGAAACCTCAAAATGATGATGATGATAAGGTAAAATCGAAGGTTTTAGAATTCAATTAAGAGGAGTTTAGAATTATACTTGTTAAGATGATTATTATAAATGAGTTGCCATTTATATTTATTAAAAAGCCAAAGTTTAGAAATTTTGTGCACCTTCTTCAACCACAATTTCAAGTTCCTTTTGAAACGATTATAGTTAGAGATTGTTTGTATCTATTTTTAATTGAAAAAACAAAGTTAAAATTCATAGTCAAACAATTCTCAAATGATATATATTACAATTGACTAATATATAAATAATACGATACAATATATATAAATATTTAAAAATTTGTAAAAGCACGGCATGTTCCATCGACCATATGAAATAACTGATTAAGTTAAGTGGATGTGAGCTCTTTCTTTTATGAGTTAAGTTGATTAAGTTAAGTGCAACTGAGCTCTTTTTATTTTTCTTTTTTTTGGTGTTTTAATCCATTCAAATACTAATTGCAACTTCTTTCAACTAGATAAATGTATAATCTGCAATTGGAAACTAATTTTATTGTGTGATCTATTGATCTATTGACCGGTTTAACAATGTTTTTTCGTTAAAGAAATTGCTTATTTTTTTCTAAAAGCACTTATTTTAAATTACGGACGCTAATTTTTGGACTAAACACAAAGGGTAAAGTCAAAAGTGCTACTTATTAGCCTATAATTGATTAATTGAGATATTAGATTAAAAAAAATGAACTGCAAACTTTCTAATTAATTTGTTCACTATAGACGCAATGTAAATGACCGAACAGGGTTTCCTGCCTTGCCGTTTTGGTGTACTACAATAGCGTAGAGAGCACTTGAGAGTTGAGACTACACAGCATTTCTAATCTTAATTAATTAAATAAATAATAATGATTTTGTTCTTAATTAAGATGATAAGTTAACTTATATAGTGAAAGGACGGTGCAAAATTAACATATAATTAATTAATGATGATTGAAAGGTACCATACACTATCTGTGAAGGCCTGAAGGGGGTAGCAATGCTGATTTTATCGCCACCGAAACCCTAAATCAAGAACCTTTATTATTCAAATCTTTAAGGAAAGAAAAAAAATCACTGTTTGGTCTTTATGGAGTTGGAAAAATGATGATGTTCTTGGAGAAAGCTGCTTTGTGGGGATTGATAAGATAAATGAGTATAAGATTAAAAGTGAAGAAGATCTTAGAGGCTGCGAGGAAAAATACTAGCAAGCAGGAGAGGGTGAATACCTATTGGGTTCTATCAAAGGAAAGGAGATGAGGGCTGGATGTGGGGTATTCTAAGAATATCAATGCTGAAAGAACATAGCGGAGGTTTGGGTAATGTGTGGGTAGTGTAATTTCTTTCGTTTTTCTTTTTTGATTTAAAAAAACAGCTAATTTGGAACCCTATGACTATCTATCTATTTAATTATCTAAAAATTATTTTTCACACACATATTTTAAAACGTTTTTTCCTCCTCACAAGAAAAAAAACTTTTTTTAAAACACATATTTTAAAACTATCTTACCAAATTAATTCACCATATTTTCAAATAAAAAAATATCGTTGTCGTGTCATAATCAACCTGCTGAGGCTTCATATGGGCAAGAGTCACGTAAACTCCTATCACAAAATAAATTAAATTATTTTAAAATATACAAATATATTTTGTTTTAATTTAATTTATGAATTATAAAAATATTTAATTTAATTATTAAAAAATACATTATATTTTAATTTAATACATATGTATAGATATTATATGTCTTTTATATTTTAATTTAAGGTTTTAATAAGAATGATCAAAATATCAACATTTTACATACACATGTAAAATTTATTCATTAGTTTCGAGTTTAGGGAGGGTGGTACTTTACTTAAACTTAGACTTGATTTATTTAAATTATTTAAATGTTATTTTTTATATTTAATTTATCTATTAAAAAATATATGTAAATTATGTTATTTATTTTAATTTTATTTATAAGATAGTTTAACTTTAATATAAATCTATAAATTATTATATTTAATAATTTTTTAAGAATAAACTTATTAAAATTTTATATTAATTATATATTTAAAGTTTATATAATATAATTAATATAATTTGTATACTTTTTTATTAATTTATATATAGATAAGTCATAATTTAAAAAAAATAGTTATTTTAATTTTTTTGAATAAATGGTTTCGAGTCTGAGTGTTCAGAGATTTTTCAAGTTTAGGTCAGAGAATACTCACTTAAATTCAAGTCCAGGTATGAGAATTATAGTATCTTACTTGTGATTATCCTTAAGTTTTAAGGTATATTTTAATAATTAAATTAAATATTTTTATAATTTAAAAATTAAATTAAAATAAATTATATCTTTAAAAATTAAAATAATAATTTACTCTATAATCAATTCACTAAACTCTGATTATATATATATATAAACAATTTTATCGGTCTAAAATTGTTACAAATGACATTTTAAATTCTTTTTATATAATTTTACTATTTTAAAATTATGACAAGTAATGTTTTAAATTTTTTTCTATAATTTAATAAATAAAATGGTTGTAAAATATGTGAATTATTAAAAATAATTGATTATATCAAAATAAAAAAAATTCAAAATTAAATCTAAGTTAAAAAAAAATTCGCAAATCAGTTAGAAGTCAAAATGTATTTTCTTATAAATCAACTTTTTTTTACCTTCTTGCTCAAACCAAACAGTCACACCTGTCGAGCGTTGGAGGTTCAAGCAAAGCGCGATGGCTGTTTCTTCATCTATCTTCTTCCCCATATAAGTTCATACCTAATTTTTTAAATATTTTGCAGTCTTGCTTTTATTGGATTTCGCAAAAGAATTCGACCAGAGGTAACTATTCGTTATCTTCAAAGTTTCAGCTTCCTGTTAGATTTCTTTTGACCTGATATTATAACAAGTTTCTGATTTTCACCTAAATTACACCAGTTTCATGATGTTTCCATTGTCTTCTTTTTGGTTTCTGTGCATCGATTGTAAAAGAAAACAACGAAAACCCGAAGATTAGATTTGAGCTTTAAGCGTTAACTCAAATTAATCAATCTTATTTTGGAAGAGCAGTACTAGCTGTGTGCCTTTTCTAGCGATCAGCAATAGTCATAGAAGTCGGAACTTCAAAATTACACATGATAAGTTTTAAGATAGCGTTTTTCATTGTCTAATTACTCTTTTTTGTCTCTTAAAAATGAAAAATTTTGTACATATATGACTGTTGAAAGGCTTAATAACCATAACTATGTTGACTCTTTTACGAGACATATCATGTAATGGTTTCTGTTGTTTTGACTTCTTTTTTCCTACTGTAAATATTTGAGGATGCTAAGTTACAACTATAATTATTTGTTGTAAAAGATTCCGCTTAAGATGGAATAGGACCATGATAATCCTTGTAGTGATAATGATTAAATTCATATCTTTGCTGCTGTTGTTAGGCTCTTTTGTTTTTTCCTCTACACGGATGGGGAAAAATGGGTTATGGGGGATAAAAACTGATATCCTTTTATTTAAGAAAGATGATATAGAGATTTGTTAAGAGTATAAGGAAATGAGAGAAAGAGATCAAAACATATACATAAAAGATCTTCTACAGGTGTTAATCAACCGGGACAAGGAGTAGATTAATCTGAACCTTGTTTCTTTATCTAAACCTTTTTTCTTTTACTTTTGCCAGTGAGAAAGAGAGCAAAATATATCTTGCCAGATGGATTTAGTTTTTTTTTTTTTTTCTATTAATAAAATACAGTATTTCAAGGAGGGCTTATCCAATGTACAAGTGATATAAGTTCTCATGAAAAATGCTCCACACCCTGGATTTAAGACACATATACTCAAACTTGGAAAAAAACGAAAACCTAACATACAGATCCTCTTTCAGCATCTGATGAATATCAAAAGCTACTGGGTCTGTCAAGGGTCCCTCGCTCGCCTGCTTGCGTACTAATCTATATAATTGATGATTGTGAGTGATGATTTGGATGGAACTCAGCTGTATTTGTTTGCCAAACTGTAATGTTCGTCGCAAGAGCTGTAATAGTTGAGAATCGGTATTTCCCTTTTCTCCTCTGTACTCAATAACTATATCTTTATTATAGATGTCTATTGCTGTTGCTTGCCAGTATTTGCGATTTTGTTTCTTGATTTTGCGCCAATTGGTAATGAGATTGCAACTGAACAGATTCCATGGTAGGATCTGAACTTGATGCGTCGATGTGCTCTGTCTACTTGTTGAAATTTCAAACTGGTTTTGTGCTTGACATGCCTGTTGGTACTGAGTGATGTGCCTTTCTATCATTTTGATGATTGACTGGATTAATCTCATGTTGATGAAATATTGTTTGATTTCTTGCATACCAAATATTCCATAGTGAAAAGCAGACTACCTGTAATAGCTCCTGTTCCTTCTTCATGCTGCTTCATAAGTATGTCTACCCATTCGTCAATATCCTGTGTCTGGATATCATCAATTCTGAGGGCCCATTTGTAGACCAAACCATATAGCTCTTGTTACTGGGCATTGTAAGAAAATATGATTTATTGTTTCCTTTTGATTTCTGCAAAACGGGCACTTATCCTCCACAATCTGAATATTTTGAGTTATTAGTTTGTCTCTAGTTGGAAGTGCTTTGTGCAATAATCTCCATACAAACAGTCTAACTTTTGGAGTACAGGGCAGCGTCCAAACCCCCTTCCAATTGCGTGTGCTGTCATGTGCCCTATTCTAAATTTTCTGTCGATATGCATGTTTTACACCAAAAATATCTGATGGATGGCCTTTCCACATAATTCTATCTGAATATCCAAATAAAGAGATCAGGTTTCTGGCTAATTCTCTACTCTGTTGAGCTGTTATTATCTCTTGGAGTCGATCAATTTTCCGGGTTCCATGAATGTAATTTATAAATTCTGACAGTTTATTATGCTGTTGGGCATCTATAACCATGTCAGTGCTCAAATTATGACCATTTCCTATTTTCCATCCCAAATCGTCTTGTATAAGAGTTAGGCTTGCTGCACGGATGTCTTTCCATACTTTTGAGGAATATTGAGTTTCTTTTAGAGGACAGCTGATATAATCATTTATTGTGTCTCTGTTCCACAGGTATGATTTACCATATCAGCCTGTCATTAATTGACTTAATAGTGTGTTACCCTGAATAATTCTCCAGTATTGTTTGGCTAGTAGAACTTCATTAAGTGTCTTAATGTCCTTAATGTTGAGGCCTCCTTTATTGAAAGGAAGGTATGTACTATCCCATTTAAAAGTATGAAGTCTATGTTTATCAGCCCCATCTCCCCACCAAAATTGGTTGATTAATGTCTGACATTTGTCCAAATGGGATTTATCCAACTTGATTGTGTTAAGGTCGTAGATAATGCTTGAGTTGAGGGTAGTTTGTATTAAGACACTTTCAGCAGCTTGTGACAATAACTTACCCTCCCAATCCTGCAGTTTGTCTTGAATGCGTCTTACCACTTCATCTTGTCTCATTTTTGCATCCCTTCCAGTGCGTATCTGTGTTCCCAAATATTTCGAGGGGTTTGATACCACCCTTACCCCTGATTGTTCTACTGTTTGATTTTGGAGATGGGAGGGGGTGTTTCTGCTAAACCATAATTCAGATTTGTGGTTATTAACTTGTAATCCTGATATTCTTGCAAAACTGCTGAGTAGGTTGATGATATTTGTGGTGGCGTTTTTTCTTAATTTATAAAACAGTACCAAATTTAAAACCTTGAATCTGTTAACAGTCTTCTGCCTTACTAATCTGATGGGAGAGACAATTCATTGCTAAGACAAATAAGTATGGTGAGAGGGGGTCTCCTTGTCGCAAGCCACATTTTGGGCGTATCTTTCCTGTAGGTTGTCCATTGAGTAGAACTCTGACAGAAGGGGAGGTTATACACTCTCTAATCAATTGAAGCCAATGAGCTGGAAAGTCAAGGGCAAGGAGAATGTCCAAGAGATTTTATCATACGCTTTTAGAATGTCTGCCTTATAAGCAACCCAATGGTAATTCCTACTTCTTGTCTGTCTGAATCGTTCAGAGATCTCATTTACTAGGATAATGTTGTCAGTAATTTGTCTTCCCTGTGTGAAAGCACTCTGATAGGGTAATACAATATCCATCATAATTACTTTTAACATATTTGAGAGGACTTTGGAAATAACTTCATAAGCTACATTACATAAACTATAGGTCTACAGTAATTGAAAGAGTCAGCATTTTGTCTTAGGTAATAAGGTTATATAGTTTTGGTTTAATTTGGCAAGTAGATGTCCTCAATTTAGGAAGGAAACAACCATCCTACTGAAATCTCCTTGAACTAAATTCCAAAAATGTTGATAGAACCTAGCTGGTAAGCCATCCGGGCCAGGGGCTTTAACTGCTCCTAGTTGAAAAACAGCATTTTCAATTTCCATGTTGGTAAAAGGTTGGTTCAGCTGTTCTTTTTGTTGGTAAGTTTAGGCATATTTAGATGGTGCAAATAATTCCTAATCTCCATTCTGTCTTGAGTGGCTTGATTAGCATAGAGTTCCTTAAAAAATAATTCTATGGCATCTCTCATTGCTACTGGATCAGAAGTAAGACCTAAGATAGGATGTCTTACTGTTTGAATCCTGTTTTTGCTTCGCCTTCTTCTCACCATAGTTTGAAAATATTTAGTATTTCTTTTGCCCTTTATTAACCACGTTTGTCTTGCCCTTTGAGCCCAAAGAATCTCCTCAGATTTCAAGTGATGTTCTAGTTCCTTTCTAAGATTTCTTTCTTCTATCAGTTATTCCCTGCTCTGGTTCTAATTGGAGATTTGGCCTCGTATATGTTCAAGTTGTTTTCTAAATTTCTAATTTTAAGCTGCGCATTGCCAAAAATGGTTTTGTTCCATGTTATCAATTGGTTTTTAGGTGCTGTGTTTTCTGTGTAAACTGATAGGCTACTGAACCTGACTGATATCTTTGCCAAGCATTAGTTACTACATCCATAGAAGAGGGATTCAAAAGCCACATATTTTCAAACCTTAATGGTTTGGATTTAGTTTGTGTTAACTGGAGAGTGTCATGTTATATTCTCAGATAAACTTAAAGCATAGCTAGTATGGGTATGGCTGTATGGAACTCAGCAGAGTGCTCTCAGTAATTTTTTAAATCCGAAGGGCTGGATACTTAGTTTTACTTAACCTGAGAGGAATTGATTGTTAGAAATCCACCTTTCAGAATAACTTAGCAAAAAGATTTTGAGAGAAAAATTTTAGCATAAAATAAAACTGCAATAGATGATAGTGACATCACTTACCTGATTGATTTTCATTTACTTGCTCTGGTATCAGAAAATCAAAGAACCTATTTTATAATTTGCAAGGCTGTATAGAATCTACTTGTTCTGCCCTTGCTTTCTTGACACCTTAATGCTTCTCTTTTTTGTTGCCATAAAATTTGAAAAGATTATTCGTGTAATATATTATGGTCCCGTATTTAGTTTTGGCAACATGATCCACAATCCATCCATTGTTTTATCCAATCCAATCTATTAGGGAGATGGATTTATTGAATATGATCAGATAGGATCCATCATTCTAATTTGCGTTTAATTGATGAATAGAGGATCCCTTTTTCTCCACAATCCCATGTGCGTCTTCATTAAAAGTGGAAGTGCCTGAATTGGAACAGTATGCTTCATCTAGAATATATGAGAACTGTGAATGAGAAACTTGATTGTTTTGCCATATGTCAGATAATTCAGGTTTTCCATTGTAGTATTTGCCTAGTTTGATATATATCAGATCTAGACATGTTGAACATTATATTTGATTAACACTTGCTCTGGGAAAAATACAAAAAGTAGGCTTAATATATAAACATAAAAGTTCAAGTTTGATAGTTCAATCATAACGGCTTTATATAACTACAGATTGATGTAAATTGTTTCTTATTCAGCCTCAAATTGGGTTATCTATCTATATTTTCAAACCTCTGCTTGAAATTGCAAATGCAAACACGTGAATCATTGCAGTAAAAATATGTTATTAGATTTAGAATAATCAAATAATAAATTAAAAATATAATTTAAATAATCGGAAGGTTAAATGGATTGGGTTTGTATCCAAATAAACAAATCAATGGATGGGTCGGAACTTGCCGACTAAAGTGATGGATGGATTGAATTTTTCTATTTTGTTTTTATAGAAGTAATGGATCTAAACTGGTTGATGAGACACTTTTTATCCGCTCACTCAATCCATAACAGATCCTTCACATCCATTTGCCATATAACCATCTTGAGACATGCCTATATATATATATATATATATGAAGTTTATGATCCTGGTTCTTTGAGTGCCTATAGAATAGTCATTAGAGACAGTGGAGAATATTCAACGAATCAATTTTTTTCTTTAACATACTGAATTTGCTAGATATGCTCATTGTCTGCTTAAAGCAGCCTACTATGCCTTCTGATCATGGTACCAATGTTGTTGAAACAGTATAATTTCTTAATTGTGAGGACCACAGCCACTGCTGCATAAATCAGCTTATCCTTTCTTGAGTACAGGTGACAAAGAACAAAGAGCCTAAAACCCCTTATTTGTCAATAGTCAAGTCAAGGATGAATATGGGAATGACATCATTGGCTCAACCTCATTTCAAAATACAAACCTTCACTTTTGGGAGAGCTCATCCTAGAAGCCTGGGATTATTGAAATCAGGAAAAGTATTCCAAGGACTCACATTTCCTCGCATTTACATTAAACAATCCTGTAAATGCTGCACAAAGTTGACACCATGGGAGCCATCACCTGTCACATATGCTCCTTCCGAAAATAATGGTGAAAAGTTCTTGCAGAACAGCGCCAATATATTTGAAACGCTTGATTCAAGTAAAACAGATGAACCAGCAATAAACAGAGCTGAAGTGCCTGTAGAGACAACATTTAAGCCAGGGGTTCAGTTTCAATTTCTCAAATGGCCCATGTGGCTTTTGGGTCCTTCTGTTCTACTCACAACAGGCATGGTTCCAACTTTGTGGTTACCAATATCTTCAATATTTCTTGGCCCCAATGTAGCTAGCTTACTTTCGTTGATTGGACTTGATTGTATCTTTAACCTTGGTGCAACCCTTTTTCTCCTCATGGCTGATTCTTGTGCACGTCCAAAGAACCCAACAGAAGAATGCAACAGCAATGCTCCCTTTAGTTACCAGTTCTGGAACATTGTTGCAACTTTTACCGGATTTATTGTCCCATTATTGTTGATGTTTGGATCTGAGAAGGGCTTTCTCCAACCTCAACTTCCTTTGGTTTCATTTGCAGTCCTATTGGGTCCTTACCTCCTTCTTTTGTCAGTACAGATTCTCACTGAGATACTTACTTGGCATTGGCAGTCACCAGTCTGGCTTGTAACTCCAATCATTTATGAGTCTTACCGTGTCTTGCAGCTAATGAGGGGTTTGAGACTTGGACCTGAACTCAGCACACCAGCATGGATGATGCATACAATTAGGGGGCTGGTTTGTTGGTGGGTTCTGATTCTTGGTTTGCAGCTTATGAGGGTTGCTTGGTTTGCTGGTCTAACTGCCCAAGCTCGTCATCAGCAGTCTTCATCCGGTACTTCTGTTGCTGCTATCAGTGAATAATACGACTGGTGACTTTTGTGAAAAGGCGTAAGTTCTAGATGAGAAATATGGTTCAATTTATCTTTTTGGGGTTTTCATCCCATACATAGTGCATATACATATACAATTAGAATAGATATGGGACTTGTATATTTACTGGGCTTCGAGCTTTATCAATTTCACTTCATGTATCCTTGGGTCTGGGCTTCCAGCTTTATCAATTTCACTTCATGTATCCTTGGGTCTGGGCTTCCAGCTTTATCAATTTCACTTCATGTATCTTTGGGTCTTTTATATTTACTCGATTGATCTGGTTTTGTAGCTCGAGACATAAAATATACCTTTTTTAGGTGTTGAGTCAAGTAAACCTTACAGAATTATGCAATTTTACTGGATTAGGTTGTAAGCATAAGGATAAGTTTCATTAGTTTAATACCCTGTATTCTGTTACAGAGACTTTCCAGAATCCAGATAGCTTATGTGATGATACTCATTAAGATTTTGAGTTTAGAAAGGTACAGATTTGAGATTTCCTTCTTTTCTTCTCTCTTCTTGCCTATTTTATTTATTTTATATTTTTTTGGTATGACTTCCCCTTTATAGTTCAGTATTCTGCATCTTGACGAAGAGCAGGAATTACAGAAGGGACA
Organism: Senna siamea; assembly: GCA_031216115.1. Lineage (NCBI taxonomy): Eukaryota > Viridiplantae > Streptophyta > Magnoliopsida > Fabales > Fabaceae > Senna > Senna siamea. The sequence continues at coordinate 16,376,114 of CM062357.1, forward strand.
AAAATGAAAATTCATGGCTGCTTCTATCCCTCGGCAAATAGAGTACAATAAGTCCCAATGAATGAAATGTATTTAACTTCAGATAAAAAGGTGACACTCGTCAACATTTCATAAAAAGTTTTGCTCCAAATCAGAAATGGTTCTTAATGATAATAAAATAAAAAAATTAAATTATTATTTGTGTGTGTGTGTGTGTGTATGTATATATATATATATATATATATATATATATATATATATATTTAAATGAAATTAGAAAAATAATTTTATAAAATTTTAAATTTCAAATGTTATAAATCTCGAAAACCCTAAGAAGATTATAAAATCATATTTCTATCTTTACAAATCAAATTAAAAATATTGTATGAATGTTAATAAAATACTCAAATATTTAACAAACGAATTGGGAGGAGAATAATATATGTGTGAAGTGACCTAGTTATAATTTATGGTAAATTATATTTTAATATCTTGTAGTTTGTCTTAATTTTATTTAATTATCATATGATTTAATTTTTTTAAAATAAGTGACATATAATTTGCATTGTTTGTATTTTAGTATCATGTGATTTTATGTCATTAAAAATTTAACGATGGCCACAAGTGTCATGTGATTGAAAAAAATTATATTTTTTTTAAATAAAAAGTATTTTTTCTCTTAAAAAACATATTTTTCTCCCAAAAAAATCATTTTTTTGAAAAACAATTCATTTTTTTCCAAAAAATTCGTTTTTATTTTAAAAAAATTTGTTTTCTTTTATTTTTTCACTAAAACTTGATTTCTTTTACTAAATTTTTTTTTTATTAAACCCAAAACTCTAAATTTGAAATCTTAAACATCAAATCTTAAATCTTAAACTCTAAATCTTAAATTTTAAATTCTAAATATAAACCTTAAATATTAAATTATAAATCTTAAACCTTTAACTCTAAAACTTAAATTTTAAAGTCTAAACTTTAAACTCTAAATCTTAAATTTTAAATTTTAAATTTTAAATTTTTAACTATAAACAACAAACCCCTAAAAGAAGATAATAAAATTAAAAAATGAAATTATAAATTATATATATAATATAAATATAAATATATATAATATATTTATATATAAAATAAAATATTAATAAAAAATAATAAAACAAAGTAAATAATAAATAATATAATAATATAGATATTATATTAATTATATATGAATCTAAAAATATAAAAAGATAGAAAATAAACCTAAATACTAAATGCTATATTATTAATTTATATTATTATATTATTTATTAATGATTAATTTATTATATTTATACATTATTTATTATTTTATTTTATTATATATTTTTACTTAACTATATATTTATATAATTATTTATTTATTTTAGTATAATTTTTAATTATATAATTTGTAATTTGAATTTTTAAAATTTTATTATATTTTTTTTAAGGGATTTGTTGTTTATAGTTTAAAGTTTAGTGTTAAATTTATAATTTAAAGTTTTAAAATTTAAGATTTAGAGTTTAAGTTTAGACTTTAAGAGTTAGGATTTAGAATTTATAGTGTAAGATTTAGGATTTAAAGTTTAGAATTTAAGATTTAGTATTTAAAATTTGGGGTTTGAAATTTAGCATTTAGTATTTATTTTTTAATTAAAATATCATGTTTTAGTAGAAAAAAATTGAGCTTTAATACAAACAAAATGAAAAAAAAATTATTTTTTTAAAAATAAAATTTACTTTTTGAAAAGAAAACTCTTTTTTTAGAAAATCAATTTTTAAAAGAGAAAAACTCATGCTTTTGGAAAAAAAATTGGCTTTTTTTAAAAGAAAATCAATTTTTTTTCATGATCATATTAATAACACAAGCGACTACTGTTAAATTTTTAATGAAGTTAAACTACGTGATACTAAAATATAAACGATGTAAATCACAAGTCATTTGTTTTAAAAAAAATTAAACTACATACTTAAGTAAAATCTAGAAAAACTGTACAATATTAAAATATAAGTGACGTATTGGGCAGAAAAAAATATGTGTGTAGAGTTTAAGTTTAGGGTTTATAGCCAATTTAATAGTTATAATTTAATATTTTTTATAGCATACTAATTTAATATTTTTAAGTGAAGGATATCTAGATGTTACTTAATTTGATTTTTCAAATTTAATTGCAAAATCTTATTATAATTTTAATGTGCCAACCGAAAGAATATCATTATTTTGTATCTTTTTTCAAACTGTAATAGGTTCATTATTATTTAAATAATAATTGTAAATATAATATAAAATTATGTAAAAAATTTAAACTTCAAATTTAAACTTGCTAGCCAATTTTAAGATTTGAAACAAAGATTATAATGTTAGATATTTTTGTTTTAAATTTGTATGAAATTGTGATTATTATGATAAAAAAAATAAAAAAAAATAAAGATATTTTTTTAGATAGTCAAGTTGAAAAAATAATTTTTTAAAAAATAAATTATTAATTTATTGTAAAATTTCAAACAAAAATGATTAAGAATATAGTAAATAATTATTTTTAAAATTTTTAATCCAGTCCTAATAGTTGTTAAATTAATATATTAAAATCAAGTATATTAAAAGAAAAAAAGAGGGAAGGATATCGTTCTGGTTCTAGAAGTTTTGGAGGGGTTGAAAAGACGGAAATGTCCTTTTGTGAATGCTGCGCAGCAAAGCCTTCCAAAGATCAAAGAGGGAGAGAACACTCTGTCCCACGTTGTTGCTTTCATTGCTGCTCTCTCTGGAATTCGAAAACCAGTCTCCTTCTAAGCTTTCCCCACGACGACCGCTTCTGTTTTCCGGGAACAACATCTTGTTTTGATCTCCGGTGATCCCCTCCGATCACTTCGGCATGAGTACTGGCGAGCTCCTCAATATCCAACCTCAGGACCTTCAGTTTCCCTGTAAGACTTCAAAACAAACAAAACCCGGTTTCTTCTTTTTCCTTGGACTTTTCGGGTCCCTTTTGTTTGTTTTTCGCTTCTGGGTGTTCTTCTAATTTTTCCTGCTTTTGGGATTCTCAAATAGTTGAATTGCGGAAGCAGATCTCCTGCTCTTTGCAGTTGTCCAACAAGACAGATAACTATGTGGCTTTTAAGGTTTGAATTTTACTTTCACTATCTTCTATCTGGGTCGCTTTTGTTTTCTTCATTAATTAGAGTTTTGAAAATTTGAATTTCTGGCCGTTATGTGTTATAGAGTTCGGTATTTTTTATTTGCGGTGAAATTGGTGTTTTGTAGGTTAAGACGACAAATCCAAAGAAGTACTGTGTTAGACCTAACACTGGAATTGTGTTGCCGAGGTCTACATGTGATGTTATAGGTCTCTTTTTTTCCCCTTTTATCCCTCTCTCACTGTCACTTTTGCTAAAACTCGAACATAATCGCACGCATGAAAACAGAAACCATCTATGCATGATAATTGATATAGGCGTCTGTATTCTAACATTGGTTCTAACTAACGGTAAAATATTTTCGTTCAGTAATTTTTATGGTTTCCTTTTGCAAGATTTCATGTAGCCTATCTTTATGTGCAATTTTTTTTTTTTTTCCACTCCTTGTTATGACCTACTGACTGTTCATTTGTCGCATATAATTCAGTGACAATGCAAGCGCAAAAGGAGGCACCTCCTGACATGCAATGCAAGGATAAGTTTCTTCTTCAAAGCACAATTGCAAAACCTGGAGCTGCCGTTAAAGACATTGCTCCCGAAATGGTAACTATTTAACCATGAAGTTTATTTTGTCCCAGTAGAATCACTGTACATTTGACATTTTTCACTCACCTTGCTTTATTTAATTGATTTTCTATGCTCATTGCATGAATATAGTTCAATAAAGAATCAGGCCAACATGTTGAAGAGTTCAAATTGAGAGTTATTTATGTTGCTCCTCCTCGACCACCATCCCCAGTTCGAGAAGGATCAGAGGAAGATTCTTCTCCTCGGGTTTCAGTATCAGAAAATGGACATTTAAATGCTTCTGAATTTACAGCTGTGAGTAATTAGTGGGTTTGCTATTTGCATGTTATACTCAACAAAACTCTTGACCTTCTGGTTTTGATTAACTGTGGTTAGTGATAAACTTGTAATGTAGGCTTTAAAAGCTTTCAATGAGCGAGTTGAACCTCAAGAAACCTCGGCTGAGGTACATATATAACTTACAATTTCTCTCTCTGATGCAAATTTTGTTAGAAAAGTGCAAGGAGCACTAGTTGATGCTTTCATTTTGGACTTATTTATATATTAGGATGTTTTTATTGTGATTATTTGTGAATAATGTGAGTTCTACATATATATATATATATATAAAATACTGTATACTATGACTTGCTTTGTTGACTCTTGACTGCAAGAATGCTTATATGCCTTAAGATTCTAATTTTGATCTGTTTTGAACTTACTGTGTTTTGCTTAATGTCTTGTCAAAGTGCTGGCTTTAAAGGATTTTTATTACCAAATTCAGTTGAATAAGATATCCTAACCTTTTTTATTGGTGTGTGTGTGCTTTTTTTTGGGGGGGGGGGGGGGGCGGGTGAAGGGGTTATTATTTTAAGTAGGTTTTCTTTCAAAGGTTGGGCCAGTGCATGCATTCTTAAAGTATCTCCTTGTAATACTTGGTTATGACTTCTGACTATCTGATCTTCTATTACCCTGTGTTACTGTTTCTACATGCTATCTCTGAAGGTCCATCTTTATCTGTTGGCCTTCTACCTGTACTGATAGATTGAAAATTTCCATTGATGTCAAGTATAACTCGTGGACTGAAAGAAACAATGAAGGAAGAGAGAGAGAGATTACATGTTGAAAATTTTTTATATGATTTTGTGGGACTTGGGTTAAGAAAAATGCTAAACTTAGTGCAGTCATAGGACCTTAGCATAGTGCCAACAAGCCTCAATGCCTATTGCTAGTTGAGGCGACAGTCCTGTCTCTTGGCTTGAGTTCCACTTAGTAGTGCCTTTGACTTCTTTCTGGTGGATTCAAGGTGCCTACCTTAGGCACCTTGCATAGGCTAGGTTTATTTTGCGTAGATATATACCTAAAAATCCACCCAATAACTCACACTTATCATGTTAAGTATTTTGAATATAGGACAAACCATAAAACCTAGCCCAATGAACGATGGGTAATTGGCTATGTTCATTCATTTTAAAAGATTATTATTTAGGCTGTTAGACTTAGTTATTTATGATTTTGTTAACAAAGACAAAGAACTAGGCAACAGCCTTGGACCACCAAGAGGCAGCAAGGGGGCATGAGACACCCTTCCCTCTGGGTATCATTGCTTACCTTATCGTTGAAAAACTTAGACTTGTGTATTTCTTTGCCTCTAGTACCCCTCTTAGCTATCTTTTTCTACTCTGCTAATCTGTTATGCTTTCAGAATGCAGCCAACCCTTCTCTCTTTCAAAATTTTTCATCCTTCTCAACTTTCTCTATATAATCATTATCCTCAAATAGTTAATTTAAAGGAAAAAGATCTATTTTTAGTCCCTAAAGTTTCACTCACGTTTTGTTTTAATCCCAGAAGTTAATTTTTGGTTCAATATAGCTGTCAAAGTTTTAAACAATGTTTATTATTGTCCTTTTCCATAATATTCTTAACTCTAGTAATGGAAATGTATAATGTGGCATCACATGTGTCTCCATTGATGGGCCCTCAATTACTAGAGTATATTCTAGAGGACCTAGAGAATGATGGGCATAACAGTTTTTGGGCTGCTGGGGTAGCACGGGTGAAGTTGGTTAGGATTTTGGAATAAAAGTTGTGGGTGAATTTGTAGGTAGGCTATTCTGTGAAGAGTGTTGTGGAAATTTCCTAGGGTCTCGAAGGTCAAGGGAGGTTGCGAGTACTGGTTTGGGTGTTTATTTCTGTAAGGCAGCTCTTTGCCTATTTTTTCTGAGTTTATAATACCATATCAGGGTATGTTTTCAGCTTTTTTGCTCTGGGCTCTATCATCTATGAGCCAAATAAAATTCTGATTTAGATCTTTAGATCCAGTTCAAACCTAAACTATGTCTTATTACAAGAATTAATTTTAATAATTAGAAAACATATCGGTGTATTATAGGTCTGAGATTTAAGTTGTCACTTTAGCATTTTATTCAACCTATAAAGCACACAAACGATATTATATTGGACATTTCCATTAATAGAGTAAACAGCATTGGGAAAAATGACAATAATGAACCATTTTTTGAAACTTTGATGACTCTATTGAATAAAAATAAACTTTTTGGACTAAGACGAAACTTGAGTGGATCATTAGAGATTAAAAGTGAACTTTTTCCTAATTTATATGTCAAATATTAATAGTGCATAACTTATCTATTTTCTATTTATATAGCATATCTTCAACTTTATTCCTCTGTTAGTGTCTTGCTTCACTTAGGCAAGCACTTTTCTTGCACCTCTTGCCTCAAGGCACTGGGGTTGTCTAACACCCAAGGGTGCCTTTTGCATTTGACTAACTTCTACTGAAGGTCAGGCTGAGTTATAACTTTTGTGTGTTCCCAGTGAAGAGTAGGAGTATGTCAGTATTCAGGTCATCCTTAGCTATTGTATTATTCGGATATAAATAATCAACCACTTTTTTCCCTGATTTCCCTTTCCCTTCTGAATTTGTAATTTTTTAATTTTACTTTATGAATTTGCAATTTTCGTTTTTTATGCTGGAATCATTGAAATGAAGAACTGTGTGATATATCTTTCATTAAAGTCATGGCTACAAAATTCTGCAAACTGTACTTTTGTCTGTGTGCACGTTCAACTAAAATTTTCTGCTTAAGCAGTTGATACTGACTAGTGGCTCAGTTGGTCATGTAAGTGCTCATTATTGTTATAATCCTTTATTTATTTGTCAAAATTTTCATATCCTGGTGGTTCTCTGTACTGTGCACTTTACCAGTGAAGATGCATTTATACATTTATGGCCTTTTATCAATGATCTTGCTAAGCTTGTGGTGCTTTAATTTGCTGCGGTTTTTTAAGCATGCCTTATAATGCACTTCCGATGTAATGTAGTTTGAATTTGATGGATACTTGCCAATTATTTTGCTTCAGTACTTTTACTTGTGAAGAGATTTTGCTGGTAGATTATATTGCCTGTAGTGATTGTCTCTCCACTTATAAGAAGAGCTTGGGATTACTCTTGCTGAGATATGCATTTTGAAAACTCAGTGCCCATTTTTATTTTATTATTATTTCAGGCAAGGACTCTTATTTCAAAGGTGACTGAGGAGAAAATTTCTGTTATTGAGCAAAATAGAAAGCTTCAGCAAGAACTGGTATGAAGGTTATACAAAAATATATTGCTGCATGCTTATGAATTAGTATTCTGGAAAGTTTCTATAGGTGTTAATGATTGTTATCCCATCATTCTAATACAACTTGCGGAAAAGAAATTTTTATATCCTTATTATGATATTTTCACTTTATTATTTTGGATAAGTGCTGTATGTATTGAAAGTTAGGAGAAATATTTGTGAAGCCTTGTAGTTTCTGAGCAATTTTGTCACTTTGTTTTGCAAAAGCACACATTTTCCAAGGAAATGCATCCCGCCAATTTTGTGCTACTGTATGTACTGAAATAGTGGCAAAACAGCAACCTAGATTGAAATTCTCCACCGAGTTTGTCGGCATTTTTCTCCCTGTTCTATTTATCTGAAGTACAATAACTGGAGTTTGGGGTGAGTATTGAGCAGTTCTGTGCAGGTTCACTAGGTGTCCCCAATAAACCAAGCAATTTTCCATAGCAAGAGAATTACCCTATGCTACCATGGTGTAGGAATAAAGCTGACTGTTATTATTGCTCTATTGCTCTTTTTGTTGGGTTTATACTATTAGACGATAATCCTCTATGGGATTTTATCCATAATTTTCTACATTCCTTACATCTTTTTAAGCAAACTTTTTCTTGAATAATAGAAGTAAAATCTAGTTTGACGGACTGACAAAAACACTAGAATTTTGTTGTAAGATTTTTTTTTTTCGGTGTGAAAAACCTTTCCATTAAAACAAACCAAGCCTATGAGGACTTTGATTTAGGGTTGCTTGGTTATTAAATTGGCTTTGCCTATCTAAAGTTTGCTCTATACTTCGATTTGGCAGATTTGAATCTGGAATTTAGATTTGAATTTATGTTCTCCCCCTTCTCTTCTATTCTCTTTATCCCAAGTGTTCTCCTTTCCCTCCATTTCTTGTCATATTCAGAGACTCCACTCTCCTGCTTCAGCCCATGTCTCCTGAGACGTGAAGGGGAAAAAGTGAGTATCACAAAGAAGGGAATAAAGGGAAAATTAAAGGATTTTGTTTCTTTGATGTTTAAACTCTGGTAGAGGATGGTGGTGAGCGCTGAAGGAGATGAGTGAGTTCATAGAGAGATATATTCTATGAGAGATGCAGCATTTAATTTGAATCAACTGAAATGTTTGCGTAGGTTTATGTCCTGTACAAGGTTTTGTTCCGTTCATTCTGCAAAAATAATTATTGGTTAAGTTGGTAAGTAGTCCCAAACCAATCCAACCAAGCTAATGATTACCCCTTAAATGTCCACCACCCTCGCAATTTTGTTGTAATACACCTGATGTTTTAGAATAATCTTTACCAATTCCTTAAAATGTTCATAGCTTATTTATCAGGTACTCCAGAAATAGAAAGTGGAAATATTTAGCTGGTCAGTGTTCTTCAGAGTACTGTTTCCTTTCCACTGAAATTAATGATGGAATGGCATCCCTCTTTACGTTGCTTACTTGCTTAATACGGTTTCAATGGCTAAATCAGAATCGGTATTCAGTAGCACTGTAAAGTTGTATCCATTATGCGCTATATTTATTTCAGCATACTGTCATTAACCCCAGATGGTTCCAATAAAAAATGATAATTTGAGTCTCTCACATTGCAGGAGCTCTTAAGGCACGAAGTCAACAGAAGCCATGGTGGGTTGCCTTTTATATATGTAGTGCTTGTTGGCTTTATTGGCATAGTTTTGGGTTACCTTTTGAAGAGGACGTGACGTCCAGAAACTTCAAAGAGACAAAATTGAAGAAAGCAATGAGAACACAAATGTGAGTGATCCGCAGAAACTTGTGTTTATTGTATCATTTTATCAATCAATTGGTGTTGCTCCTTGATAAGTTTGACTTTTGTGTGAGAAGTAGTGGGTACCTTTATTAGCAATCATAGACACTGGGCAAGTTGATGACATTTGTATTTGTTGGGTTACTTTTATTTAGTGTGCGACACTATGAACAATGTTTTGGCCTCTACTCTCCCCTTCCTACTTCTACATTTCTGTCTTCATTTAGCTCCAAGTGCAGGTCGAACTTGAAAAAAATAGAATGCAATTATCATTTATGATAAATTTGAAAGCTCTATATGCATATTGATATTATGAGGTGTTTCTGATTAACTGCGCCTTCATGCTTCCAAGCAAGTTAAACATGGCGATGCATAGTAGATACTGTATAAATCTAATGAATAGCAATAGTACTGAGTGAAATAGTATTGAATTGTCATATCAATAGAGTACTAATAACATGTAGGTTTAGATGCGTACTTGAGCTTGTCATAAAATGTGATTGTCATGGATCCTTTATATAAGAAAAAAAACATGTCTTGGGAAAAGATTTAAATATTTTTATATTTTTGTAAAATTTTAATTAAAAATTGATATTTCTATAATTTATAGTTTATAAATTTATCTATTTTATGATTTATTTTTTAAAAAATAATTTATATATTTTATTTTAATTAAAAATTTAATAATAAAAATATAAAAAATTATATAGTCTAATTCTTTTTAATATATGAAGGAAGTGGAAACACTAATTTCCCTATTTTCATGGGCCTAAAAGGACCTAAGGCCCATAATGAACCGCGTCATCACTAATAAATGCTAGGCGTGCAGTTCACATAACAGTATTTGAAGTCTTACTTCAACTTAGACTAGCATATGATATACTAGTAGTATAATTATATGCGAACTCTATATAAAATATTCTAAACAACTAGAAGAGCTCAAATATAAATATGTAATAATTCTCACGTAGTTCTATTTTTTAAAAAAAATTTAAAATTTAGAATGTTCAAGGTCTTATTTGAGTTTCTCTGTCAATTCAATCATATTCTAATTAGAGTAATTTTACTTGAGTTTTATAAATAGCTGAGACAATTAAAATCAAGTTTGAAGTTACAAAAGAAGAAGCTAGTTATACACTCATGCTATTTGAAATTTAGTTAAGTTAACATGTAGTGGGGTCTAACCATAGATAATTAGTTCTGCATTAACACATCAATTATTAATTGTAAATAGCCACAATTGGCTTTGAGAAAGTAAGACCACGGTCTTTTGCAATTGCTGTGACTAATTTTTAAGGATAAACCTAATTTTCAACATCTTTAATTTATGGTGAGCAGAAGAGTCATAAACGCCAGACTCAATAACTTGTTTGCTTGGTGGATTTATAGGAACTTCATAATTATGTCCAAATTTAATTTGTTTCTCGTCACATGCCTGGCCATATTGGAATGTCATTTTACCTTGAATTTAGGATTAGTTGCTTTTCCCTTGTCTCTTTGCTTTAAGTAAATATTCTATTTGTGGGTTGAGCTGTTCTCTTGTTCATCTATCTATTTGTACTAATTTTTCATAACAAGGCTACAAAGCAATCTTGAATTTTTCAAAGGAGAAAGTAGTTGAGCAATAGAAGTGATTGGTAAACAGAAAGTCTTTAATATGTCAACTCATATGCTTGATTAGGAAGAGAGGAGCAAAAAAATTAATTATTTTGTGCACAGAAAAAACAAAAAACTTCGTATATGATTAGTATATATTAAAACGGATCAAATTGCCTCAAACCTATTATAATGAGAGCAATTTTTGTATGCATACAAGGTATATACAATAAAAAGTAACATAAGATAAAAGATTAAATTCTTACAATGAGTCCTAGAATTGTTCAGTTTGAGAATTTAAGTAAACTCATGAAAAGAAAATAAACTTAACTCAAAAAATTGGTTCACAACATCAATAAGTAGTAATAAAAAATGGGTTAAATTATTTTTATAGTCCTTATAGTTTAACTCAATTTTTAATTAAATTTTTATAATTTAAAATTTTATAATTGAGTTTTTATAGTTTAATAAATTTTTAATTTAGTTTTTACACATAACTTTTTGTCAATATTTTGTTAAATTTTAATGACATGCTAATTATATAAAATTTTAACATTATAGATTTACTTAATTAAAGTCAATTTACTCATATTATCTAACATAAATTATATTGTATTTTATTTTATATATTTAAATTATTTTTACATTATTATTTATTTTTTTTCTCTTCTTCGTTGACGTAAATAATACAGTTTTAGAGTATTAGGATATTATATCTTACCGATATTAGCAAAATTTAATATAATTTTAACAAAAAGTTGACAATAATGACTGATTTAAAAATTTTTTAAACTATAAATAGTCAATTACAAATTGTTTAAACTATAGGACTGAATTAAAAATTGAATAAAAGTATAAAGACTACAAGAATAATTTAACCTTAAAAATATACATTTTTATCATAATTAATATAAATAAAATAAATTTTCAAATAATAAAAATTTAAATACAGTTGATATATAAATATTGAATATAAATTCATTTAAACCATATACTTCTATTCATAATTTTTACATTTATTAAAAATTTTATTATTTATGTCTAAATATTTTTTTCCTAGTTTGGACAATGGAGTACCATTGTTTTTTAGTTAACTTTTTAATAGAGAATATTTTGGATGATTGGTTGGCTTCATTGGAAATGAAGAGGACTTGAAAAAAGAAAATACATTTCACAAGTTCAATAAGTCTACCAAGAGTTTTCAAGTTTAACACAAGTTTGTATATTTTTGAATTTGATAACGAGGTAATTAGTTTTTTTATATATAAATGTAAATTAATTCATAAAAATTTAAGAATTAACTTGAGAATTTAACCACAATGATGATCATTTCTACTCTCTAATGTAGGGTAAACAATTTTTTATAAATATCCACTCCAAAAAGTCAAATGACCATATTACCTTAAGTTATATATATATATATATATATATATATATATATATATAGAAATACAATCAAACATTCATTTATTTTTTTAATAAAAATTTAAATTTAAATTTATTATATTATAAAAAATTAAATTTTTTATTAGACTCAACTTTTATTAGTTAATATTTAACATACATTTCTTTATCTCTCATCTATTTTTCGGCTCCCCTAGTGAAGGTTAACTATAATTGGTTTTATAACAATAGTAGCATTCCCTTTCTAATTGTTCTTATTTTTGGCTTTTTTTTTAAATTTTAAGATATCTTTAAGCAATATTAGACTTAAGATTAATTCATTAAAATAAAAATCTCATAATAAATACATTTTTTAAATACTCCAACTTGTATCGTTAGTTACTATTACCTCAATCAATAAGACTTATTTTCTATTCACACATCATCTATATATAATAAATTATCAGATTATTATAATCTTTATATTAATAAAATTGGGATCTTTTCCATCATGAATCATAATCAATCTATGCGTTTGGTCTCGTTAATACCGATCAGTAACATTTCAACTGCATAAATAAAAATTAATATGCATTTATCTTTATAAAGAAATCAAATTAATTTAAGGATTATACACCGGACAATTAAAAACTGTGCCAACATTTTGATGGCAATATATATATTGAATCGAGAAAAAGAATTTCCATTAGAGTTTCACACTTTGACCATTTGTAATTATTAATGAAGACCCTACCTTACTTTCATAATTTTGGTAGTTATGATAATGACCCCAATTTGCAGGACAGTTAGGTCCATCTCCATACTAAAATCAACCAATAATAAAACCTTTTTTCCTATAAAGTCAAGACTCCTCACCCCCACATCCCCTTCTATTAATTTTTCAGCTTGCAATATTTTGTCACACATACTCACTGTATATATTTGACCGAATAAAAAATAAATAAATAAATATTTATTTGTTTGTTAATATCATTACGTCATGCATAGAAAATGATTTAAATTCAAACATGTCAACCTTAATACAGAGAGACACACAAAAAGGTCCAGTAGGACTACTAAGGCCCTTGAAAGTACCACCCAAAAAAAAAATATTTGGGTCGGTCTCATAGGTATTGCCAACTTTTGTTGTGTGGATATATACAATCCTAAGAGCTGAAACTAGCCAAAACAAGTTGTCATCAATTATTGTCTGTGAAATGCACAGAGACTTCAGGATATGTCATTATATTAAGTTTATGGATTCACATATAAATTTTTTAAAAAATAATAAATATTTGAGGGTTTAGGGTTGTTATATTTGAGGGCACTTGCACATTTTTTTCTTTTATTTTTAATTTCTTTATACCAAGAAAAAATATACGCTAAAAAATATTTTAACTTGATCTATAGAACTAATTAATTAAGGCACTTTCTCCATCATTGTAAAGTTGTTAGACATATAAATTTGTTAAAAATGAAAGAAAAGCCCAGAAAATAAGGAAAATAATTACAAATATGGAAATGAGACAATAATGGTACTAGATTAATTATGAGATCATTGACCAGAGAAGGAAATTCTAGTTTTAGAAACATGAAAAAGCAACCCTGGCCTTCATATGTATAATGATGGATGGGAAAAAAACATTAAGAAAACTATGAAAGAAAAAGACACTTGAGAAGTGGAAGGTGGCCTTGTTGACCTAGATGAGATTTTTCTTATCACACAGAAAAAAAAAAAAAAAAGGACGAGATAATAGAAAAGATATAGCCAACTGACTCAATCCAAAGTTGAGCCAAAACTTGATCCATTATATTTGTGTGTGTGTGAGAGAGAGAGAGAGAGAGATTGAGCATGAAGACGAAGCTTTTGTGTTCGTTATTGGAGGGCCTACCATAATTAATCATATGAGTGCTTACTTTTTGTGTGTGTTGGGATAAAATAAAATGTGTGGAATGCGAAGAACGCGTTGTTTCTAAGCTGACTACAAGAAAAATAAGAGAGAGAAAGAAAGAAGCAAATATTGAAGATAATAAATTTAAAAAAAAATAAAGAGTTGAAGAGATATGGTGGGTAAGCATCTAAAAAAGTTGGGAAAGAAAGAAAGAAAGATGAAAGATAGAGAGTTAAAAAGATTGTGTGATGACAAAACTCAAACTTTTCTAGCACACGCACTAACATGCATATGCATCCATCATGCATCATTCATATCCTTCCACCTCCCTCCAACTTTTGCCTTTCTTTTTTATTACTTTTCCTCTCATATTAACTTCCCTTCACCCTCTCATTTATTATTATAGTTATTGTATATTTTCGTTACAAAAGCTCTACTTATATTATAAAACTCTAATGAATAATTTAAATCTGATTAGTCAAAACTCAATACTAGTGATTTTATTTGTATGCAACCTATAATTAGTAGTCCCAATTCAATCGCCAATTTGCTTGTTGGTTTCAAATTTAACAAAACTTCATAGATCAGAACCAAGCAATTATTCCCTTAAACTTATAAAAAATATATATATACTTCTAGAGTTTACTTCAATGCTAAGGATACGTCATATTCAGTAGATTCACTTCTTCAAGGCGGTGGCTTCTGATATTTACAGTTGAAATGAAATGATAAATTGGAGAAACCTTGGGTTGAATGATCAAAAAGGAAAACCCTTCCAATTAATCCAAGACTTATAATTCTTGAAATTGATCTCTAGTAGATAACGTCATTCGATTACTAATTTAACGATTCAAAAAATATGTTTAAGAAAATGAATCAGTTGTGAATTTGGGTCATAAATCATTAATAGCACTAAATATTAACATACAAAGATCATGAAAAGATGTACAGGAAATCTTTTTCCTTAATTTTACTTTGGCTGAGAGAAAAATATTACAACTTTGGAGTATTAAAAAAGCTGCTAAAAATGTCTGTGAGTCTTTATATATGGCCTTGTCTTTGTTCTTAACAATAACTGAATCTCTCAGTCGTCGTAGGATGAGTCTTCTTCCAGACAAAAGTGCGTGCTTACTTCAATTCCTTAATAAAAAGTTGTTTATCATTATACTTTCCAAGCAAGTGCAATTCTGTAGATCTTTTGAAAAAAACAAAATAATTATAATTATAATAATAATAATCCCACTTTCATGCATGGGCTTCCATATCTATAAGATATATATGCCTTAGACAGTTTTTTTTTCTCCCTTTCTCTATCTATCGCCCTCTAAGAATCTGCTTTCAACTAGTGAGGTGACTAAAGGCAACAATATGGCATGCAGCTCTGTCCATGGCCATAATATTAAATTTGATTATATGGTGAAAATGATAAAGGAAGCCCTCTTTTTCTTTTTATTTGTTTATATGTTCTTTCCCTTTCTCTTCCCAATTTGGCCACTTTAAAGATCAAAAAGTATACCTAAAAGACCACACTGTTTGATGAGCAGATGCTAACATCTTTTTCTTTTTCTTTCTTTCTTTTTTTTTAAACAAAAAAATTACGGTTAGGACTTTTGTCCTGTCCAAATTATTTACTTCGTCCTAAACCATTTTAAAGACGTGTATTGTTTGGTACATATATATAAGACTTCACTCCAAAAAGATATTATAATATATATTGTGATCTCCATTTTTCTCTAGCTTTTGTAGTTGGGATTGGTCAGCATATATAGAGTTTTGGACCATGATGGTCCATATATAAGGTTATTGCTCAATGAAAGGTACCCCTTCATTTGTGGGGTTGGTCCCGATTTGTGGAGGGCAAGTGCACCACTACCACTAGCAAAGTACACAAACACATTAATTCCTTAACTGAAAGTGACGTAAGCATATGGAAATTCCCTTTGTTCCTACACCATATTCGTTTATTCTTTGCTTCTTCAATTAAAGTTGTTGTAGAATTTTCTTGCTTGCTATCATCAGTTACACCCCTCAATCATCAACCTTACGCAAGCAATCTTGTAGTTGACTTTTTCGTTTGCTTATCCAACTTTGATGACAACGACAATTAGTGGATTGTTCATCACCCAAATATATGCATGCATGCTTTGTACGTTAACAAACTCCATCGTAATCATCCTTTTTAATAAGGGCTAACTAGCTAGCTAGGCTAAAAGTTGTTACCTTTTAATTCATCTTTCTTTGCATTCTTTCCTTAAATCCTTGTCTAAAACTAAAACGAATGTCGAATGTGTAGCTAGGAAATTAAACTGAGAAACTGCAAGTTAATTAGACCCCATTGATAGAGATGTCTATGGTGTATATCCAAAACAATTTCGTACTTCAATTCTCTTTGAGTTGTACATTTATAATGTTTGACATGATCGTTGACGAATCAAAGGTTCACCATATATGTTAGTTATTCTTTGTGTTTAATTTAGACTAAATTTATGTACAATTATTTATATTTTTATTATCAAATTTTATAATTAATAAAACATATTAATTAATATTATTTTAAAAAATAATTAATTATAAAAAAATAAATTATATAAATTATATACGCATTTATATTTAATTAGAGAACGTGATTATAAAAATATAAAAGTTACATTTAAATTTTTTTTTATTTTGCTATTTAACATTTATTTTAAAGTGAATTATTAATTATATATGAAAAAAAAATCCTTATATCTTGTATATGCGGAGTACGTGGATGTATATGTGGTCCTTCTATGTTTAAATATAAGTAGTAATGTGATTGACTCCATCATACACTTAGCTTAATGTCCAAAGCGCAATTTATCACTTAATTTTATAATAATAATATTGTTTCACCGGATCATAATTACCTAATTTTAATGTAATGGCCTAATATCAGTTTATGGTCTTCTAATTTTACTTAACTTTTATTTATAAATTATAAATGTGCGATTTGTGATTGATGAAACCGCAAAGGTCTTCTTCAAACAAAGCATCACATCTTGAAATCTGATCAGACGCGAAAACAATCCAACGGCACAGGTCTTCTTCCCCTAAAGCAAAAGCAGGACACGTCTCGTACTCCCGCATGTATGCTATAGATTATGTGTTAATTTTATTTAATTTTTTAAATTTAATATAAAATGTATTTTTTTTATTACTATTATACTCTTAAAGGCGAAACGACTCGCTCTCGCCCTCAACAATTTTCCATAATGTCTTTTTTGTTTAGTTGGGTCAAATTCTCAGCGTTCAATCTGATCTGATCTCATGGAACGAGAACCAGAAACATGTTATGCGGCTCCATCACCATCGTACAGTAGGGACCACCTCCACTTTCAAATTACAAATATTTTTTTTTGTCAAACTTAAATTTTTTAATTTTTAATTTTTTTATTTATTTTTATTCATTAATGTAATTTCTTTCACTAATCACTAATTATAAAATTATTCTTACCATGGCAAAGGAGTTTAAATGCAACTAAAATTATTATTAAATTATTTTTATAGGCCTTCAAAACTTGTTTGAAATTTTTAATTTTTAAATTTTTCATACAAAAATGAAAAATTTTAAAAAATAATTATAAATGTTTTGCTTTTATTTAAACTTTAATTATGCTTTAAATAGAAGAATTTTATTTAAGTTTCAAATTCAACTAATGATACTTAGAAAGATGAATAAATTATACTAATTAATAAAAATAAGAGACAAAATTAAAATTTTAAAAAATTAAGATATGAAATTGAAATCTCATATATAATTAAAGAACAAAAGTTAGTTTTAGCTTTTTTTTAATAATCAAATTAAAAATACTTAAAAGGCTAAATTTATATACAACTTCTTATATTTTTGTTATCAAATTTTTTTGTTAAAATAAAATATATAAATTTTTTTAAAAAATTAATTATAAAAAATAAATTATATAAATTATACATATATTAATTTTTAATTAAAAATTTTAATGACAAAAACATATCAAAATTGTACTAAATTGTTTTTCGTACTCAAAATATTCGCACAGTGTACCCCCCAGATAGTTTAGTAAAAAGTTAAAAACTCGCCATTGTTTCTAAAAGAAATATTTTTATATTTAAATTTTTTTAAGAATATATATTTTAAGTGTTAATTTATAGTGAGTTCAATCTAAATTGAATGTTTCCATCATTAGAATTATTTTAATACTTTAATTTTATTATTAATAATTCATGTAAAATTTAAAAATAAACTTTATAATTAATAAATTTAATTTTTAAAATGGGTGAGTTTTTTTTATTGTTCAATTGTGTTTTGGGATGTCTCTATATATGATTAATTACAAGATGGCAAAAATACATGGCTTTTCATAAATTTAAAATATATTAAAAATGTCTTTTTAAAAGTTTAATTTCAATATTTTTATTTCATGTTAAAAATTAAAAATTTAATTCCTATTAATAGAATATAAACTGTTTTGATTGTACTAAAATAAATATACACAGCATAAATTGCAATTTCAAAAGAAGGAGATGCAACTTTTAAAACATAAGATAATTAAAATTTGAAGTTCGAACAACATAAAATAGTCAAGTTAATATGAATAAGTGAAAATGTTTGGAGTAGGATGGAAGGCAGACTTCTGATCTGGTGTACTTGCGGTTGCAGTGTCACAGTCGACGTGTACAACGGCCGTACACGTGGCGCAGCCTAGGAAAGTGACCATTCATCGAAGGGGTCCCACTGCCCTAGGCAAGTTAGGGATAGTGGAGTCTAAATCATAGGTCACTGTCCCTTACCACGTAAGGACAATGAGTCGCCATCGCCTTGAGTTGGTGTTTTTGTGTACTGTGCGAATCACCTTTTAGGATTACTACCCTGATTTTCAATGCTGATGTCATTTTCTGTTGGATTTGTGCCACGTGGATTCTCACTACGTGTTAGCACAAGTTTTCTCGTACGCGTGCGCTGTACAATAACACCACCCGCCAAGAGCTTTTAAAAAAAAATTGTAAAATTTATACTTATACATAACGTTTGATTAACTTAAATTAATACAAAAATTAAGTAATTATAACTTGCGTAGAAGTAAAAATTTGAACTAAGAAGGAGTCCTTGTTATAAGAAAAAAATAAAAAAGTGTACATTATAGAGCCTTTGGATTTTTTAATTCAACTTAAAAAAAATAAACAATATGTGTTAGAAAGTTTAAAATTTTTTTAATTTATCTTTTTCTTAAATACTATGATATTTTATAAAGTAAATTACACAAATCTCTCATAATGTTTCATTACATTACTCCTAATACTCCTTTTTTTCATAAATTATATTCAATTCTCTTGACATTTTATATAAAATTGTAATAGATTCTCTTTCAATTTTTTTTATCAGTACTGAAGTTTTTTTTTTTTTATAGAATATGCACCCGGTCCTTTACAAATAAAATTATTTCATTATTTTTTATTATTATGTTAAAAATAAAAATAAAATATTATGTTATGCAATGCAGAAACTGTAGAATTTAAATGAGGAGAGAGCCATATATTTTACTATCTGATAATAACTAGGGAGAGTTCTATGTTTATACAATATAGTGAACAAAATAAAGATTCACTTTACTGATCTAACAAACTCTTAAAAAAACAAATAATAATAATTTTATCAACAAAAAATAAATTAAGGTAACATGGAAGTAATTTAACTAATTTTTAAGGTATATAATGTAATATGTTATTTTATATCAGTAATACATATCAAAATATTTAAAATATCATAAAATACACGACATAACTATATATGAAACTACTTTTGTTTAATAATTATGTTTTATGCAAAAAAAATTCTTTTTATGGGGAGCTCGACTTCTTTTAAATTGAAAATTTTAACTTATCTCTTTTATTATTTTTATTTTTTATTTATTTTGTAAAAGAATTTTTAAAAAAAGACCATTAAACTCAAAACCTTAAATCTCTCAAAAAGATATTTAACTCTCTATATCAAATCCCTATACAAAATTACGCCTTTCAATTTTGTTTTTTTCCGATTGAATTCAAATTATCCTATTGAACACAAATAATGAAAATAGTTTAAATTTAGAAAATGTCATATGTCATTATTAAAAATTACATAATGCAATTTTCAAAACCGAGTCAAAGTGCCGATTTGGAGAAGCACTAGGACGCTTTCTCAATTATTGCTGTGCATTCATTGAACTTACCAGTATGGCTCCATTAATGTTAAATCAAACATACCACGCATAAATCATATAATAAATTAACATTTTCACAATTATATCATGTTTTTTGTTTGAAGTAGTATTTGCAATAATTAATTGATATGAGAATTGAAACATCACCATGAAGCATGCGAATGTTTGAAAAGGATATGTGATTTACTGATTTTTGGAAGTTACTCTCGATTAGATATATACAACAAACGAGTTTTCATAAAAGAACCTTCACAATTTCTTTATAAATAAATATAATAAAAATTGATATAAATGATAAATTAACTCTTAATTCTTTCTATTTAATTTTTATAAGACAATTACAAGTATTTAACTTTTTAAAAAATATTAAAAGGTTACAGTGAATAAAATCTTAAAATACAAAAAAAAAATGCACTAATATATATACATAACCTTTTTACTTGAAATACACTCAATTAAGCCAAAAAACAGTACCATGTGAATTATAGAAGTTGAAAAAAGAAAGAATTATACAAATCACATGGCATTACTCAACACGTACATTCAATAATTGATGAAGTTCCTTGGACGTTGAAGCATATCTACCGTGTATCATGTTCAGAATATGCACAACAATTAATTTCAAACCTTGTATTGTCGTATTAGACCAAAAACTCTAATCAATCAACTAAAGCATGCTTTATATTCAACAATATAAACTTATAAGCTAAGTCATGACCATTATCTCAGCAGATTTGACAATTGGGGTGTGCAAGAGTGTGCCTAATCCACATTAGCAGTGATGTTTGATTAGTTTCTTTAGTCCTGAGTGAAGTTTGACTAATCCATGTCATTAGAATAATTAGTGTCTTTTTGTTTAGTTATTTTAAAAAATTGGACGGATTAGTTTAATTAATCAAAAAATTGGTAAACTAATTCGGTTTTTGGTTTGTTTGACCTTCAAAACTCGTTCCTTTAAAAACTAGTAAAAATCCAATGGTTTATTGGTTTGACCATTTCAATTGAGATTTAACTATAATTGAATAATTATATTATTAGTATTTCTCTGAGAGAGATAGAGTAAAACATGAAAAATTAAATGGGAGTTCTATTGAAATAATTTAAAAAAAATTAATTTTGAAGTATTTAAAAAAATTAAAATTTAGCATATGGAACATGATGGAACCCTTTTAACCATCCATACAAATTTTCTCGGGAAAGAGAAAAGAAGGCAAAAATTATAAACGAACCCCACACTTTTGTTTCCTCCATTTTCAATTTTCCTGTGGGACAGAGCTGCCCTTACATCGGACCACCACCATTCTTTGCTGACAAAATAAGTATAGTCACCCCATTCCTTACCCTTAATTAAAAAATTGCCAAAAGTAACAAATACTGTTATCTGGGTTAGATCACGAATTAACGATTAATAGTAATAATATAATAAATAAAATATTATGCAAATCTGTTGCTGTGTTAGAAGAGCGCCTTATTGTCCATGAAGCTGATGTGTTTGGCATTTTTATATAAAAAATTTTGGGAAAAGAACAATTATAATTAAAATGAGAAGCCAAACATCTCTCTCATGCAACATGGTCTCGATCATTAAATATTATGATTGTGGTTCATCAAAGAGTAATTAAATGAAATGCTTCCAAGGTGATACAAAGAAGGGAGATTAAACTAACTCTGAGTGGGGTCCCCCCATACGACACCCATGTGATGTGATTTCATTACATGTATTAAAAATAATCATAATTAGCCAAACAAACTGAGTTCTATGTATTATAATAGGAGTGTTGGCATGCCTCAATAAAATGATTCACAATTTGTCTAACATATTCAACCATATATATACTAGTTTTTTTATAAATTTAATTTTAAATATAAAAGATTAATTAATTTTCCACGTTTTCATTTCATATCTCATTATATTATGTAATTTAAAGTAAATTACATATTTAAAATATCTATTTTATCTCAATTCAATATCAAATTAATCCTCTAAAAACATTTCAAAAACAATTTGATCTTTATGTAATTTGTATAAAAGTTTGCTATTAATACTGTTTGAACATATTAATTACTATTTTACTTTGTTATAATACTATTTAGACATCTATATAATCATGGTAAGAATTAAATAATCTGAGAAATATTCTTCGAAAAATAAAATTGAAATTTTTAATCTTTGAAAAACTGAATTAAAACAAAGTGAATATTTACCAAAATAATAAATTACTCCATAATTTAATAGATGAAGCAAACCTCAAAATCATATAATATAATAATTATAATTCGGCACCTTTCTTTACCCATTGGCAGAAATTGCAAATTAAATGCCAAAACTTTGTAACCCATGGCAAATGAAAAAGAAAAAGGGGGGGGGGGGGGAATTGATAATAATAATAATAATAATAATAATTAATAGTTAATCTTTATTTAGATTTAGAAGATACCAATTTGAACATTGTACTAGCATAAACAGCTAGACGAAAAATGGGAACTTCACATCGAGCTGTGTCTACATTTGACACATTGTAAGAAAAAACGTGTCAAGACTAGTATAAAACTTGCTTTGGAGTTTGGACGCTAGCATCAAACATCACTCGACACTCAATTTTTTCATAGAGGTAAGTGCAATTTACTGAGAGTTTGAAATGCAGCATTAGCTATTGTTGAATACATATCCATGATACCATGTAGTAGCTAAGCAAAGGCAAAGCTAGGAGATAGTGTATATTAAAAACAGCAAATGCAGAGGCAAAAAGACCAAGTGACATAAGAATTGAGTTACATCTGACTAGCCGTGTATAGAAACCAGGAGTTATGTCCCCAAAAAATGAAAAGGTACTTAGAAACTAGAAAAACTGAAGAATGATTATATCTTGGAACTTGGTGCTGATTAGTTTCTTTATCTTTTTCACTCAAAATCAGGGTTACAAGATACTACCAGCTCAAGAGACCACCGTATTGTCCACTAAATGTACATATAAATTATGCTTCTTCCATTGATTCAAAAATAACTCAAGCAACATAATTCCCATATGCAATGTCTACAACAAAGTGATTAGAGCACTTCACTACTACACACGTGTTAAAGATTCAATCTTTATTCAGCTCATTTAGTCATTCCCAACTTTCAAAGCTTTGTGCCTCTCTTATTTTAAATTTAAGATGACAATGAAAGTGGATTGCGAAATACTTTCTTGTCAACTATACTACAAAAATTGACAAGTTAGGCAATGGAGGTGTAACAAAATGCAGAGAGATGGAATGACCATACACAAAGTAAGATACTAAAAATATAAGATAGCACACAAATTGAGGTTCAGTTGCGTTGCTAATTAAGATGTTTACTTCCTTCACCGGAAATAACAAGACTAAACAATCCATAGCCAAGTTGAAGAAAAATAAATAACAGAAGCAGCAAGTTATGAAGCACCTTAGCCATTTCAAAATTAAATGGTAGTAGTAGTTGTAGTTCGAATGTGCAAAATGCCTCTCACTGCTCAGCATCTCCAAGTTGATACTGAGATTAGGTCCTTCCTCTGATAGCACAGAACAAGGGAAGACTGTCTCTTCTCCACATGAAAACCCCTAGCATGAGTCCTCTGAACCAGACATTCTGCTTGTGACTCTGTGAAGCTACTGAATACAGATGGCGAGAACCCTGAAGTCAGAAGCAGGGTCTTCCATGGAGGTATTCTTTCGTGCAAACGTTGACAACCCAGAACAAGTTTCTCCATAGCTGGTTGAACAAAGTACTTTTCAATCATCTGAAGAACATCCAGATTAACATTAACAGCATCAAGTGACTCTAGCAGTCCAGCATAAGATTGAAGAACATGAATCAGATGCTGGGGAAAAGGGGCATCTGTACGATCACAGCTTCTGTCCAAAGTGACCACAATTTTGGGCATGAGCTGCTTCAGGAAGCGAAGGACCAAAGGAAGAAATGATGGGCAAAACGAGAAGGAACAAATGGGCAAGTTAACAACTATGGCTTCACAATCACGAAGAGGCTGAGGCCAAGAAGCAGAGTTTAAAGACTCGAGGCTGAGAATCTCAAGGTCAAAGGGCATGTTAATCTCACCAGCATACTGTTTCAGATTATCTTGGGTGAAACTGAGCTCGATTTCGTCGTGGTTGGAAGGTGGTACAAATGCTGTGATTTTGAGTGAAGGTGTACCGCCATTTCTGAGTGCTAGTTCCTGCATGAAAGAAGCCCATTGTCCACCAAACCCAATGTCGAAATCAATGATATGAACTCGGTCAAACCCATCAACAGCTTCAAGCAGAGCTTGGTTGCAAGTGAAATTGGCAAATTGCAGAACTGGGGAGATCTCAGAGAAGGATTTGTAAGCACCAATCTTGAGTAATAGGGCAGTGGGTGAAAATGTCAAGGAATTGTTGGTGTTTGAATGGAGAAGCAATTGCAAGGCCTCCTTCATATAAAATGCAGCCCTCTGGAAAGGCTTGCCAATGGGAGAAAGTTGGTGATTGAGCCGCGCCAATATCCCTTGCGCGAGTTCCGGATTGCCGGATTCGATCATCTCTGCGGCCTTGAAGAGCTTGTCAATTATGGCTTGTTGAAGCTGGTGGTTCGCCATCTCTTCGCCGGGGGTTGCCATTTTCTGCTTCGGTGCTGCCGTCGCCACCATGGATGGCCGCTGATACTGAAGCTGTGGCTGCTGTTGTTGCCGTCGAAGAAACAGGTCTTGTCCAGAATCTAAGAATGGCGCCTTTGGGACTTGATAATTCGCTCCGAAAGGACCACAGTTCAGCCGCTTCGCCGGAGGTGGAGACAAAAGCGAATGCTCGGAGTATGTCAGAGGCATGACCAAAGCTGGGTTGGGAAGAAACTGAGCTTGATTCTGGTTCAAAATGAACTGGGGATTCAGAATCTGTGGCTTCTCGTCCAAAGACTCCATAGCTTGCTGCTGCTGAGGCTGAAACATAACTGGTGAGAGATGGCTAGCTGTGACAGGAAAGATGGGGTTTGGATTCAAAGCTAAGGCAACCTTTGAAACATTGGAGGAATTCAAATTGTGGGCATTGAAAGGGAAATCAGAGCAATTTCCAGGTCCTGAAGGGTCAATGCTGGTCACAAAATTGGCACTAGAAATAGGGTCAAGAACAGAACTTTGATCCATCACGCTAAAACCACCTCCTCCTCCTCCATTGAATTCGACATCTTGAGAGCCACTTCCTCCACTCTGCAACAGCTTGCTTAATCCCACAGATGGGTCTTCGATGTCACCCATAATCAATCTCAGAATAGACTGATCTTGACCGGGAGATTCAGACAAAACGCTCTCCCAGTCTTCCATTCCCAACCCACATCTTTCCGGGCCGACGTCTAACGAAGTGTGAGGCAGTAGGTTATTGCCGCCGGAGACTTTTGTGCTCGCCGCTGCGCCGGTGGTGCTGTCGGTTGAGGCGCAGCCACTGCCGCTTCCGACGCCGCCGCCGCCGCCGCCGCTGCTGCCGTGTGAGGAAGACAGTGTGGAGGAGGAAGTGGGAGGACTTGGGTTTCTTCTGATGTCCAAAACAGAGGTGGGCTCACTGCCCACATAGCAATGTTGTTCTTTGTGGGTATTCCACTTTTGTTGTTGAGATGGTAATCTGATCGAATCTGAAAGAGGTGAAGCAGAAGAAGCGAAATCGAGAACCCCTTTCCCTCGAAATTCCTCAAAGGGTAAGGGCACGGCCTTCATCTAAATCACTCAAACAAGATGAAGTTGAATACAACAACCCTACCCACAAATCCAACAAACCAATATCTCTCCAGTTTCTCTTTTTATATTTTTCTTTTTCGTCTCAGAAAAGGTTTCAGCTCAAGCTCAAGCTCAGTACATAAATTTTACCAAAGACCCAAGCAGGCATTAATGCCAAAAATTGAAAACAAAAGAAAAAGGGAAAAGAAAAGATCTGAGCTTTGATTTGCTTTCCAAATTCTGACACACGAAAAACACTTGTCAAATGCATGCAGAGTTCAACAGACCAGAGTCACACACACCTCTCACCTAGCTCATTCTTCTTCTCCTTCTTTTTGTTCTGCTTCTTCCTTTTCTCCTTTCCTTCAAATTGGACTATATTTTGCTATGACATACGCAGAGACCCATTTTTGTTGCTGTGGTGGCGAGTAGAGAAACTTTTGATGGGTTTTCCTTCTTTCTCTCTTTCTCTTGTCTGTGAGTACTACCCTGTCTTCCTTGTGTTTTCTGCTATGAATGCGTGCAACATATAAAAGTGGTAAAGTGATTGCTCTCTCACTCTCTCGTTCTTTCTTTCTTTCTCTTTCTCTCTCTAGGCTCTGATTTATTATATTTCTGTTCTCTTAAAATTTTTATGTGGCTTTTGTCTGTAGACATAGTTATCTGCCATGGTGGGGTCTCTGTCACTATCTTCCGTCCCCACTCGCAATGTAGTGCGCACAAATTTTTTGTTTTTGTTAAATCAATTAATTAACTTTCAATACATAACTAACGACCAAACTTCATTTCATATTATTACCTTCATTCTCTTCTTTCAAATTTTCATTTTATAAGATTTCTATAATATCTCGAGTTTTAATTTTAAATTTTTGTTAAGAAAATTTTATTTTATTATAAAATTTTAATTAGTTTGAATTAAATTAATTAAAATTAAAAAAATTTAAATATTAATAATTTTAACCAATTTTTTTATTTTATAATTCACCCTTGAGCATGAAGCTTTCAAATATTTTTTAGGGACACACTTGGGAGATTTCAACCTTTTTTTATTTAAAAAATTAATATTAAGAAAAAAAGGTAAAAAAAAAAAAGAAGAAAAGTTCACTTCCAATGATCACAATAAATAAAATATATTAAAAATAAAAAATTAAATAATTTTTATTATTTTAAAAATTTAATAAGAACTATTCTAATTTATGTTGTATAAAAATTTTAAAAATAACTGATCACGCTCTTTGGAGGAGCGTGATAGTACAGTACCAACTTTTAATTTAAGCGTTATTTTCTTTTTTCTTAATTTTCTTTCAACAGTGGCAAACAACAGACGAGAAAAAGGCTCACTGGTTTTTTCATAATTGCTTTGTTTCCTATTCTGCCCCCAACTTTTGACTGTTTTCTTCAATGGAGTGAAGTGAAAATGGGGATATTATAGTCATTTCATAAGTGACTGTTGGCGGCCTGGTTTTCGAAACTGAATCTGACGGTACCGAGATAATGAAAGCTTTTTGGGGGGTTTGAAAATATCGAGACTAATTTGGACGGAGGAGATTTATCGATTGTGATGAGAACCTATGGCTGTGATCAACCGGAATGGGTTCCCAAATTTATAATGGCTAAAATGGGAAAAAGAAATAAAATTAGTCTGCTCCAGGTACGGATTTTGAATCTCGCTCTAGGGGGACCAATGGGCTAGCCATTTTAGGAAGTCTGGGTATTTTCGTCATTTCCTCTTCAAAGTGAAGGGTGAATCTGTAAAATCGTAGTTCGGTTCAAAATTAATTTTAATCTCTCATGATAATTTTTTTAATTTATTTTTTTTAATTTAATTTAATATTAATTTAACCTCTTTAACTTTATATTATTAATATTAATATCTTATTAATATTAAATATTATTGAATTAAAAAAATTGAAAGCTTGCTTTTAATATTATTTTGTGAGCTCAAAATATTTAAATTATTAAAATAATTATCTATTTAAAAAATATTTAAAAAATTAAATTAATAATATATTAAATTATAAAACTAAAATAATATTTTAGTTTTAGCATATATGTACCTTTTTTGTGCATCCATCCGACATTAGTGATTTTCTAAAAAAATCCGATTTTATGAAAACTATTTTTTTCTTTCATGTTTTCAAAAAAAATCCTTATTTATATAATGGTTCATCTTGAGACATATTCACTTATGGTTTTAGAAATTAAAAAGAATTTTATAGATTATGTTTTTAAACTCGTCCATATTTTCTATACTCCTAGAAAGAAGAACACACATTTACTCTCCCTCTTCATTGTTTACAATATTTAGACCTGGATTGTATTGACACAACCTAATGCGCAATTATAAATTAAATTTGTGTTTTCCTAACTAGTGTATTGAATATATTAGTTATAGTTTTATCTAATTAATTTTTGAAATATTTAATAATTTAAAATTTATAAAAAGTTAACAAAAAGTAATAACTTTTAGAATAAATTACACCTTTTCTTTTGAAATATAAAAAAATTTATAATTTTATCTATTTTGATCAAATTACTCTTATATTTATTATTTACATAATTAAATATGTATTTGAATGCAACAACAATGAATTAAACATTTTTTTCAATAAAGTGGGGTCGATTATATAAATCAAGTATTATTATGAGAATTAGATAATATTGTTCAGTTTGATCAAAAAATCAATAAATTAGTTATGGCTCCAATCCAATCAACCCTTAAAATCAATCTTATAAAAAATTGATCAACAACTAAAAAAATTGGATAAACCGGTCAAACTCGATTAGTTTAATAGTTCAACCAATTTGAAAAAAAAAAAAAATTTCATGTGTTTTCTAATCTTTTGTAACAAGAAAGACAGAAAAACAAAAATAATCATCAATGATTTGTACATTATAACTTTTTAATTTTTTTCAAATTGGTAAATTGTTTATTGATTTGTTTAAAAAATATAACATATTTTATATTTATTTTATTTTTATGTAGTAAAATTATTTTAAATATTTATTATTATACTTAATTATAATTTAAAATTAATATATAATGTTAATACCGAATAATTTAAACATATATATATATATATATATATTGAAACTAATAGATTGGATTTAAATTAAACAAAACCAAGAAATCAAATAAGTAAATAGAAATTTTAAGATATATGAATTACTTATCTGAAGCGAAGAAAACTATTGAATTTCAGGGAGGAGTTTGCAACCTCCATTGCCCAGTATTGGACCACAACAAGTGAAACATATTGTAAAACCAATAATAAAGAAGTTTAAAAAGAGTTTTGAGAACATAGTAAAGTGTGTGTATATGTATAACTCTTTTGTAACTGATGTGATAAAAACCAATAATATACATTAAGTATGAGTTCATAATTTTAATTGTGTAACATTAATTCATAAAATTCTAATAATCTCTTACTTGGATAATGTTAAATAATCAAGTTTGAATACACACACACACATACATAATTCTTTCACTCTCAGTGAATGATTTGATAGAATAATTACTAACATATACTGGGCTACAAGTTGTGTCCTTTACCTAAAGGGCTTTGCAAGTAATCAAACCTATCATTGATTACTTACAATCAATTCATAGAATCAATGCATTCATTGTTAACTCAAGAAGAGTTCAAATTAAAACAACACAAAATTACTAAATCCGATAAGAAAACTATTGGTATAAAAAAAATTCTCGATAGAGTTCAAAATTGGGACAACAAAAGATCAACGAATACGATATGGATACTGGTGATATAATAAAGTCTCAATATTTGAACGAATAGAATACATAACGTATACATCAAAACTCATAAATAATCAATCCAGACTCCCACTAGACTAAGGCTTTATCAAAAGATTTTATCAAGTCCATATGATTTTAAAATTCTCCTATAGACAAGCCTTTGGTCAATAGAATTGCTAGCATATGTTTATCAGAAATGTGAACCAAATAAGTCTGAGATTTAATAATCTTTTCTCTAGTAACTTAACATCAAAGTGGTTAGTGTGATTGGAATTCTTGCAATTTTGATAAAAATATACATAAGATAAATTGTTATAGTTTATGGTTAGAAGAAGTGATATAGAATTAACAAGATGCATGCCAAATATCAAATTCCTCAACCATACTACTTGACATGTAGCCTTATAACAAGTGACATATTCTACTTCTATAATTGAGGTATCTGTAATAGATTGCTTAACACTTTTTCATGAAACAGCTCCTCCAGACATTATAAAGATGTGTCCAAAAATAGATTTACCATTAACAATGCATAAGGCATAATCTAAGTCTAAATAACCCACAATTCAAAGATTCAAATTTCTTGTAAGTCAGCAACTAATGCTTTGCACCCTAAAGGTAACTCATGACATTCTTAACAGCTCTCCAATGGTCATAACCAAACTCATATATCTGCCAAGCACATTAAATTACAAAAGCAATGTCTAGATGTGTACATATCTGAATATACACAAGGCTGCCAACAACAAAAGCATATGTAATTTTATCCATCATAGTCTTCTCATCATCATCCTGAGGACAGTGAAACTGCTCACCTTTTTTGGATAGGTACAGCATAAGGAACACAAGGCTGTATGTTGAATTCCTTCAACCTCCAATAAATGTAAGCTGCCTAAGATAAACCAAGAATGCTACGGGGCTTGCCATGACAAACCTAAAGACCCAAAATGTAGGTAGCCTCACCTAGGTCTTTTCACATCAGATAACATGACAACATGTGTTTTGTTTTATTCAAATAACTCATATAGTTACTAGCTAAAAAGATGTCATTAGATGTAATACAAGAATCCCAAATTTCTCAAAATTGATTCCATCAAACTTCTGTTAGACATATTGATCTTAAGTACTCTTAAACATTATTCAAGTGAAGTTATCACTTCATCAAACTCAAGTGCCACTATCTATGAGCTTTTTTCAAACCATAGATGATCATTTTCAACTTATTAATTACCAAATGTCCCTTTTATGGGTCAATAAGCTTAATAAAGTCATTCATATTATTTCATGTCAATAAATGTGTATAATCACCAAAATACAAAATGATGTATTATTGATGATTTTAACATAGACTATATTTCAAGTGGTCATAAAGGCCACATTAAGTCTATAATGAGATTCAAAATTCTCTCACTTAGCCAAATGATCACATGAAATTAGTACTAATGTGCTCAATGAATATTTTTTTATTTTTCATCTTTTAACAACAAAATATTCTAATTGTGTATTCTTAAATTTTTTTCCCAACAACTTTAATCAATAGTAGCAGTATCCTTCTCTAAAATACTTTATTCAATACTCTTGCCAATGATATGTTTGATAACATTCAAACAAATATTGTTTGAAACGTGTCATTGTTTTATATTAAACTGTAATACCCTTATCTTTACATTGCAGCTCCATAAAATGTAATAAAATAAGTAGTTACATTTATCTTTACCTTATTATTTTCAAGAATTGGCCTAAGTATTAAATCCATCATTAATTTATTATTGGATTAGGTTTAGGCTCTTTTATTCAGGTTATAATACTTTAACACAATGAAAATAAAATTTCCTATACTATAGCGAAATCTGTAAAATACTTCAAATATACATATTAATTACACTGTCTGATAAATATTCTAGAATATGTGAAGTATTTTTTCTTAGGGATAAGGAAGCAACAATTTGCCACTCAAACCCCTTTCTAAACAGAATTGAGTTTATATATTTGCCATTTTTCCATTATGTACAACCAAAAGAATAGTAGTCTTAATTCTACCTCAAAAAGAACATATTAAGAATTAGGATAAAAAGGGCTACAGCTAAATAATAATGTCTACTCCTTAAGCCTGCTAGTCCGTTGCAGGAATCTCAAACATTGCCATTATGTATTTGATACATACCACTACAATAATGAGAAATAATTTTTTAGTAGCTAAACAAACCATTTAGTTTCAAAATAATTGGCTTCTACCATTGTATGGATACAAAAAATATTTCTACATTCTATTCATTTCAAAATACAATTTCATTCAATTGAATTCTATTGGCATGCTTTATATGAAATATATGCATGTGCATTTATAAATATGAAAATACTAATAATTCATGTCATAAACATAACTACATAACATTCATATACAATTTGACATCATATACATCATCACATCATTCATACCTTTTTAGGGTGACTTTTTATTAGTGCCGTCAAGTCCACCACTAGGGTATTACATAGTACCGTTATATACACCTTAAGGGAAATTTTATTAGTGTTGTCATCCACCCTATCTTGGTGCCCTTCAGGGGGAATATAATTAATGCCTTCATTCATCCCTTCAGGTGGCATTCATTGCCCTTTTCTTTTGCCTCTAGGGGGAGATTTCATTAGTGTCGTCACCTTACCCTTATGATAACATTTAATACCTTTCATATTCACCTCAAGGGAGATTTTATTAGTGCTGTCATCCACCCCATCTTGGTGACCTTTAATACTTTTCGTTCCTCATTTGCATGTAATATCACATCATACATTAATAATCATATGAATTCAAACATAAATGTATCAATGGCACAAATACATGCAATTATCATTCACATTTCATCATACACATTCTTCCTCTCTATTTCTCTTGATATTGGCCATTTTAAAATACATTTTAGCCTCTTTCCCATTAGTATAAGAGTTCGGCCATCAAAGGAAAAATGGGGAGATGCTTTCGGCCAAGGTGAGAAAAGAGTGAAAGCTAGGGATTTTCATGTTATTTGTTCCCTTTCTTCCATCCTTTCTACCATTCAAGCATAATGGTATAATTTCCTTCCATTATTCATGGCACTTTTTCATACTTAATGTGTGTAGCTATATGTATAGCCTTCATTTCCTTCATTTTCATGATTCATTTTTCATGCCGTACATATATTTACACATACATCTTCACTTTCATCATAAAGACACATTTCAACATTGAATTACATAGGTATGAAAGGTAAAATTGACAATGTAACATCATAAATCTTACTTTTTCTCTCTTTCTCACTAATGACCATTTCATATACACAAATCCATGAACATTTTTATGAAAATTTTTGCCATAACCTCACATAGTGCTCTCGGCCACAAGGGAAAAAGAGAGAAAATCAAAGACTTTCAATCCCTTGCTTCCTTAGCTTCCATTTTCAAAATATACAAGTTCAAAATAACATTTTACCTTTCATTTTCATGCAATTTCAAGCCCTCTTCAACCATTTCAAAATTAGGGTTTTCATAAAAATGAGTATCATTCTTGAAAATTTTTATTTTCTCAATATTTCATTCATACAAACATTCTAATATTCATAAACACAACTATATTTCCATACAAGCAAAATCCAATAGAAAAACTAGTCATAAGGAATATAGAGAGAGAAAATCTTAACTTTCATGAAACTTTAAAACACTTAAAAAAAATTCATAAAATATGAAAATAAGGGTTTAAAAATGTTTAGCTACATTAAATTTGCAAGAAATGTGGGATTTCCTTGGTGTTTCTCTTGGTCTTTCCCTTTCCTTTTTGCTTCTTCACCTTTCGGCCAACACCCTTCTTTCTCTCCTTCTTCGACTTCTTCTTCTCCTTTCATGAAGAAGAAGGCTAAATTAGGGTTTAGGTAAAATTATCAAAATACCTTTAGTGCAAAATAACTATTTTACCCTTATTACTTCTCTTTTTCAATAATGACATCATTTCTCCTTCAAATTGTAATTTCATGGAACTCTTATAGAACGTGATCATTTTACCCTTCTACTCTAAGAAATTACTATATTACCTTTTTACTTTTTAAAAATTACCAATTTGTCCTTGAGTAAAATTATCATTTTACCTTTCTACTTTTTGAGAATTACCAATGTTTCTTTAAGTAAAATTACTATTTTACCCTTTCACTTTTTCAAAAATTACCAATTTTTCATTGAGTAAAATTACCATTTTACCCTTTATATCCAAATGGCCATTTTACCTTCACTTTTTCTCTTTTTTGAAATTGGTAGGCAAAAAATCCTCAAATAAAGTTTCATAAAGTCTCTTTTTATGAAATTTCTATTTTACCCCTTCCTAGGTAAAATTACCAGTATTTAAGGCAAAATTATCATTTTGCCTTTTATGTCAACATAATTATTTTTACCCTTATTCCTTCTCTTCTTTAAAATAAAAGGGTAAAAGCCTTCAAACATAATTTCATGAAGCACTTAAGTGAAAATTTTGATTTTTTCCCTTTATGAAAAATTACTATTTTGCTCTCTTTAATAAAATTTATAATTTTACCCTTATAGTAAGGTTAGTTCTACCTTGATGAAAATATCCATTCTACCCTTATAATAAATCATTCTTAACACCACATAAACAATAACATATACATAAATAATTATTATTAATAATAATAACAATATATCAAAATATTAGAGGTAAGTGTTACATGAACCCCTTTTACTATATTAGAACTTGTTTGTTAAATCTTTTGACTTTGATTTTCTAAGAGCCAAATCCTATTTATTAATAATTACATATAAATTCAAGTATCCTTTCTGATTATCAAAATTGGTTATAAACAGAGTTTTCACTATAGATAGTTGTTGGATCGAAAAAATTGAAAATAACGAAAACTTAAAAAACATTAATTATATTCAAGTAAACATACTTAATAAAGCAAATTTTTCTTCACAAAATTCAGTTTCATATAGCTATCATAACAAGATTGTTTATTATAATCTCATTTAAGGGTCCTAGACTATAACAAACCAAGAAAACTCATGATAATTTGGCTCATGAGAAAGTCACAAAATGTTGTGATAATATTTGCATCGATAGAATACATAATATTATGAACACATTAAGCTGTTTAACCAATCAAAAACATGTGATCCCAAATTCTAAGAATTATATTGATTTTGTCATACCAATAGGGTATTTACATCATTAATATAATATTAATTAAATTTAATATGTTGGATATGTATTTTGTTATCCAAAATTAAATTTTTAAGGCTTCAAAGTCTTAAAAAAAACTAAAGTCTTAAGGATTGAAAGTCCTTAGATTGTCCCCATTCTATTAAGATGAAGACCCCACCACATAGATCGGGCAGTCTTACATCAGACAAGCCTACATGATAGGTTACAACCCAAGCGATATCGTAGTGGATAACCTCAGGAAAGTTCAAGTTATCACAGAGAAATCATCATAGATCTCTTCTAGCCTAAGGACACTCAGACTCGAGATTAGGGCCCAATAAAATTGTTACATTTGTTTTCTACCCCTCATCCACAAAGTAGATTGTAACATTAATCAATTAATGTTTTAATAAAATTAATAAATTATGTTAATTTTCATTAGGCTTTATCACAAAATTAAATTATAGTAATTGGCCCACGATAGGTAAACTAACAATCACTAAATGTAAAATATTTATTTAATTTTGTTCAATAAAAATAAAGCCCTAATGATCTTTCTCTCTAAGAAAAAAAATAAAAATTAACGATGATTTAATCATTAATTACATTTGTTACAAATAAAATGTAATTAAAGAAAAATTTACATAAAATTTAAACGATCACCATAACAATGAAGATGCAATGCCTCAATGGTAATGCATGTTTCAATTAAAATACATGTTAATGGTTTGAAAATGCCTAACCAAACCATACATCTTGCGTTTGATTTTTCTCGGTGTCACCTTACTTGCACGTGCGAGAGGTTGTCTTCAACCTCCCATTGGGTCATCATGACTCGACCCAGGTCCAACTCAGACCCGATGGGTGACCTGCCATTTTTGGTAGTTTCTTAGCATCATTCAATTGCCAATTCTGTTCGTCTCCTCAAGGCAAGCTTTTCCATCATTTCAGAAATGCAAAATTGGTTCAAAATGTTATTTAATCAAAACACCAAAAAATTTTCAAAAATGTTCGAAGTTACTTGTCAATTTCTGGCATTTTCTGCTACCAATAGATGTCATTTGACCACTTTTTTGCTTGTATCCTCAAGGAAAATATCTCCATCATTTCAAAATTCCAAATATGAACCAAAAATTGATTAACCCAAATCATAAAAATTTTGAAATATTCAATAACAGAAGTGGTTATGAAATCAGTTCAAAAATGGCAATCTTAAGCTCTCTTAAACGAACACAGCATCATCCAACTACTATATATACATTTATACAATGTCCAAAGTCAGTTTACAAATCTAAATTCTATATATTTGTTCATAAATCCAGAAATGATGAAAATACAAATCATAGTATATGTATGTATAATGCAAATCAATATTCACTTGAACATAATTGAATCAAAATTGTCATAACCAAGCTTTGATACCATTTGAAGAATTTAAACATATAAATATTACACCTAATAGATAGGATTTAAATTAAACAAAACCAAGAAATCAAATAAGAAAATAGAAATTTTAAGATATATGAATTACTTATTTGAAGAGAAGAAAACTATTGAATTTTAGGGAGGAGTTTACAAACTCCATTGCCCAATATTGGATCACAAAGAGGGTGAAACGGATTGTAAAACCAAGAATAAAGAAGCTTAAAAAGAGTTTTGAGCATATAGTAAAGTGTGTGTATATATATAACTCATTTGTAAATGATGCCAAAAAGACCAATAATATACATTAATTTTGAGTTCATAATTTTAATTTTGTAACATTAATCTATAAAATTCTAACAAATAGCGATATAACCACAGTTCAATTAGTGAACTGTGAACACTATCTTTATTGATCTAATTTTTAAAACATTGAAATCAACTAACACCAAAGTATTTGAATAATATTAAAAAGTATATGTTTTAATTTAAAATAAAAATAAATGTATTTATTTTAAAATTTTAACTCAAAATAAATCAAATTGTAGATTTTTTAGAACATTAAGAAATAAAATTAATAATGTCATTAAGAGTATTTTAGTCAAAATAAATAAAATTATAATTTTTTAATCTTTTAAAGGAAAAAAATATAGATTTTCAAAATAGAGAGGAGAGAAGTGTAATTGTAACATCTTTCGTGAGATGGGGAGTAAAATTTACTCTAATTTTTAATGACTAAATGTTTCGTTAATCAATTAGGTAAAATTTTAACTAGTATCTTTAAGGCACTAATTAATAAAACCCATTAAATTAACTTCATTCAGTGATAAATAAGACTTATTAATAACCTAAAAAGAGATTTGCTAAACAATACCTAAGGCAGTTGTTAAAAATGTATTTATTACAATTAAGTAGTCTAAAAATTACCAAGTACAATAAAATTTAAATGAGGTTCTTTCATTTTTTAAAAGGCAAAAATATCATCTTCTCATGTTCTTAACATGTTTATTTTTACTAAATTATATGACTTAATAATTAATAATATCAATTATATTATTTAAAAAAATAATATAATATAATTAAAATTATTATCTTGTAAGAAATTAAATAATTCATTCTTTTTAGTTTTATAAAAAAAAATAAAGAATCAATTAGAGTGAGAAATATAACTAAAATAAATAAAAAATAATAAATGCTCATTGATTAAAAAAAATGATAATTGCTCATTTAATAAGAAGAAATAGTGTATTCTCATGGTGAAATAACAAAAAGTATTCTTCATATTGAATACAACTCATTTAAATAAAGGAAGATCATTTAATATAACTCATTTAAATTTTATTACTTTTGATAATTTTTAGATTATCTAGCTGTAATAAATTCATTCTTAACAAATGTCTTAAATGCGTTGATTAACACAACCCTAATAAAAATGTAATTTAGATTTTACTAACCGGTATGTTTAAGGAGCATTAAATGTTTCTCAAAACAATATTTTATAATACTATTTAATATGTTATAATTTTTTTTCAATTAACATCAATAAATATACAATATATTTTTAGAATAAAACAATCTTATTCTTATAAATAAAAAATCTTAAATCTTAAATCTTAAATTATAAAATTATAAAAATAAACCCAAAAATATTTATATACAAGAATTACCATATAAAGTTAGCAAATATATATACATATATATACAAAAATTGCCTAAAAAAATAAAATAAAACTACCAATATATTTATAGGGTTTATGTTTTATAATTTTATAATTTTTTTAAATCTTAAATTATAAAATTATACAACATAAATACAAAAATTTATATGTATGAAAATTACTATATAAAATTAGTCAAAAAATATTTACAAAAATTATCAAAAATAAATAAATACCTCAAAAGATCTACGATTTTATGATTTTATAATTTAATATTGAAAATTTTCAAAATTTAAAAATTTAAAATTTTGTTTTTATAAAAATAATATTATGTTTTTTTAAAAATATATTGTGTATTTATTAATGTTAGTTGAAAAAAAATTTAAAACACATTAAATATATATTATTTTGAAAATATTTAATCCTCTTTAACCGGTGAAGAAACCTACTTAAAACCCTGAATTTATGTATCAAACATTCATTAGTAAGCTACAAAAAATAAAGATTTTTTTTAATAAAACCCACATGTCTCATGAAAAATTGGTTTCTCCTACCTATTTACCGAGAATGTCACAAAAGTGCATATGCAAAACTCCAGACATTTTAAGCA
This sequence comes from Senna siamea, assembly GCA_031216115.1. Lineage (NCBI taxonomy): Eukaryota > Viridiplantae > Streptophyta > Magnoliopsida > Fabales > Fabaceae > Senna > Senna siamea. Next base: position 16,414,592 of record CM062357.1, read on the forward strand.
CTGCAATTAAAGCATTAGGAAATCATCATCATTGCTTGGAATTCACATAACATACAACCTGCGTCAAGAAAATCTATGGTACAACAAATAATTTATCACAAAACACAAGTAAGTTTTGTCATGAGCCATACTTTTTCTATGCAGACAGATGCAAAATCCAACAGTTTCTAATTATTGCTGTGTTCCAACTTTCACAAAGAAGTCAACGTAACTGATATCAGCACAGATTCCTTAGGTTGTATTTAGATGATAGTCTAAAAAGATTTAAAAAAACAAAAAGAATCTATGAAATACATTTTGTATTTTTATTTTACTATATTTGTCAAGAAATCAATTAATGTGGGTATTATTATTAACCATTGAATGAAGACATCTGGATTCATTCGACAGTTATTAACAAATTAACAATGCCAAATAAAAAACGTCTCAAGTATTTTGAATACCAAGAAAATGCCGGATTTGAAGGAATGTTTTTGAATAGAGATTCATCGTTTGAAACTGAAATTTTGTTATCTTAATCCATTGCACAAGGACATGATCAAGACATGGCCAGATTCACGAGTTCTACTTTCTTGTCAGAGTTATCAAATGTCAAGCAGAGAATAATATCAAATTATTAACCTATTTTTTATTTACTTCAAATTCTTGTTTTACATATGAATAATAATATATATATTTGGCATCAAGGCATATTCAATTATCAAAGTAAAATACAGCAGTACGCAATTACCTCTCACAAGATTCACCTTGGCAATTAATAGGCACAAGATTTTTATACTAAGCTTATGAAGAATCATTGAAAGCTAAAGCAGGAGGATAATTTAGGAGACTTCATGTTCTTGACTAAATTGTTCTTTCCTTCCAAAGCAATTTGCTTTGTGGTCAAGACTACATAAAACAGTCACCATTAGGCTTAAATGATACTTCTTGGCCATCTTCAGTGACAATACTAGTAAAAAGCATAATAGAACTGTACAAATGTCATCCCATCCATTTAAGAAAACATTTGGGGGTGTTGATTGCATCAATAAATCCTAAGTTACGTAGACAATTAGTACAGAACAGAACCACAGCCAGTAAGAATCAGAAAGATGAACTTCAGAAGAAGTAAGTTATGAAGAACCTTTAAAAGTAATGATTAGTTAACTGCTGCTCAGCATCTCCAAGTTGAAATTGAGACAAGTTCCTTCCGCTGCCAGCATAGTGTAAGAGATGAGTGCTTCCTCTCCACTTGAAATCCCCTCACAGGTGCCCTCTGCACCAAACACTCTGCTTGAGCTTCTGTGGAGTTACTAAATGTGAATGGAGAGAAACCAGCTGAAAGAAGCAGGTTTTTCCATGGAGGTAACTTTCCTCTGGAATGGTGATGACCCAGTATGACCTTCTCAATGGCTGGTTGGACGAAGTGCCTCTCTATCTTTTGGAGGACATCTAGGTTCACATTCACAGCATCCAGTGATTCAAGCAAGGCTGAATAAGATTGAAGTGCGTGGATTAGATTATGGGGGAATGGTACATCGATTCGATCACATGTTCTATCCAAAGTGACCACAATTTTTGGCATCAGCTGCTTTACAAAGCGAAGGGCCAAAGAGAAGGATGATGGGTGATTTGAGAAACAAGATACTGGCAAATTCACAGCTATTGACTCGGTGTCAGGGATTCGACCAGGCAGGGGCCAGGAGGTAGAGTTCAATGAATCAATGCTCATAACATTGAGTTCAAAGGACATGTTGATTTCTTTGGCATATTGTTTCAAGCTTTCTCGAGTAAAACTGAGCTCAATTTCATCGCAGGTGGAAGGTGATACAACAGCAGTTACTTTAAGAGAAGGTGCACCACCATTTCTCAAGGCCAGCTCTTGCATAAAAGAAGCCCATTGCACTCCAAACCCGATATCAAAATCAATAATGTGAATTCGATCAAATCTTTCCACAGCTTCAATGAGGGCTTGATTACAAGTAAAATTGGCAAACTGAAGAACAGGAGATATCTCAGAGAATGATTTATAAGCTCCAATTTTGAATATGAAACTAATGGGTGAGAAAGCCAATAAACTTTGTGCATTCGAATGTAGCAGTAACTGCAAGGCTTCCTTCATGTAGAAAGCAGCCCTCTGAAAAGGCTTACCAATTGGGGAGAGCTGGTGATTGAGCCGCGCCAATATCCCTTGTGCATGTACCTGGTTACCAGCTTCAATAAGCTCTGCAGCCTTGAATATATGGTCGATTATAGTCTGCTGAAGCTGGTGGGTCGCCAAATCATCGCTGGTGGAGCTCACCTTCTGCTGTTTTGCCGGTGGCTCAATAAAGGACTGCCATTGCTGCAGATGTTGAGGGTGTGAAGGAAGCTGCAGTTGCTGCCTCCTAGTAAATAGCTCTTGCCCAGAATCCAGGAGGGGTGACTTTGGGACTTGATAGTTTTGCCCAATTGTGTCACAGAGAAGGCGTTTCGCTTGAGGCTGAGGCAAAACTTGCTGCTCTTGCAACTGTGGGTATGTCAATGGCATAAAGAAAGATTGGTTCTCTGAGAAATGAACTTGATTTCGGTTTAACTTATCATCCACCATTGAAATGACTGGCTGCTGCTGAGAATTGAATAGCAGGGGAGATGATGACACCGTTAGAGGATTGCTAGTTGAAGCGGAAAAAATAGGTTCTGCAATATTACTCACTATATTCCCACAAGTAACGGGTTCAAGCTCAAACCCTTGATCCACAACCCCAAAACCTCCATTGAAATCAACCATTTGAGTCCCAACACCGCTCTGCAAGATATTGTTCAATCCCGCAGATGGGTCTTCAATATCACCCATAATTAATCTCAGAATAGACTGATCTTGACCTGGTGACTCAGACAACACACCCTCCCAGTCCTCCATTCGCAGCCCACATTTATCAGCGCTGGATGTGTCTAAGGCTGCCTGAGATGGGCTTTCCGAGACTGTCGCAGCGGCGCCGGTGGTGGTGCTATTTGTTGAGCAGCTGCCGTTACCGCCCTTGCTGGCGCCGCTATTGCCGCCGTGAGAAGTCATGGTTGAAGAGGACGATGTAGGAGGGCTTGGGCTTCTTGTGGCGTCAAGAACAGACGTGGGCTCAGTACCCACATAGCAAAATTCTTCGTCGCAGGTCCACTTCTGTTGTGGCTGATGCAGAGGAAGCAGAGGAAACGAATCTGAAGAAGAAGCAGAAGAAAACTCGAACACCCCCTTCCCTTGAAATTCCTCAAAAGGCAAGGGCATGGCCTTCATCTAAGAAAATTAACCCCACGAGAGACTCCAGTTTCTGAAAGTAGCACCTTCTTTCCCACTCACAATAAGATTTTGAAACAGAAAGTGTCAAATGGGGTTTGGCTTACAAATCCAGGATCTAGGCTTAGAAACTAAGCAGATTTGAATAGTGAAAAGAAGAAGAAAGAAATTTTAGATATAAATAAGACTGTTGGGTATTCCAATTCTGAACAACACTCATACATGGAGTAGATGAGCAGTGCTCAATAGTACAATTTCAGCACCTTAGAGTCTTCTTTCTCGCTTTCTCGCTTGTCAGTCTGGAAATAGTTGCCTTAAGCAAAGAAGTCCGTTAATGGTGTTATTGAGGTGAAAAAGAACTTGCGAGGGGGTTTTCTTGGTACCCCAAGCACCCTTCGTTGCTTGTGTTCGGAAGGATGCGTGCAGCGTATAAAAGTGGTAAAGTGCTCTCTTCTCTTCTCTCCTCACCTCTTCTTTCTCTCTCTATAACTCTGCCTTAACTTTTTTTTTTTCTTTATTTTATTTTATGACGTAGTTTTCTCTCTGGTTGGTAGCGTTTCCATGATGACTTCACTCATCACTGTGTTCTCTCCCTCCAGGCTCGCTTACCTGCGGCGCGTAGCCACTAGGCATGTGGTTTCTGCCGCTGCAAGCCGCCATGCCATGGGCCGCTAATTTAGCTTTAACTTGTGAAAATTTGAAACTATTTTGTTTAAGCAAGACTATATTTTATCTTATTCTTAAAATTATATTTAATTAGAAAATGGTATATTAAATACAAATTAATTTTTTTATAAAATTATAAGTGAAAATTTTCATTTGCAACATTGAACCTAAGCCATGCATTGTTAACATATTCAAAATTATGTAATATATTGTCATTAATTTTAACTTAAATTCAAATTGTAAGGGTTAATTTTTATTTTTTAAAATTTGTTCTGATTGATTTTCAACACTTAAATGAAATTGTACAAATTACTTAACCACTCTTGTCATTTATAGTGTTTTCATCACAATTTTTATACATACAAAGACTATTTTACTCCTCGAATTTTTTCAAAAAAAAAAAGAAAAATTGCAAAATGTATGCGCAAATGGCGAAGACAAAGGGGTATTATTTTTAACCAAAATGGAATCTTGTTATTCCTATTGTTAGCTTTTATGAACCAGAATTGTATGATATGTTAATTTTGAATAATAATACAACGATTTTGTTATTAAGTATGTCTATTTAAAAGAATATCATTGAAGAAGAATTAAATGTTCAAGTACATATTTTAAATTTGAAAGCCACTACTAGTAATAATTTATTTAATCTCTTATTTTGTTATTTAATTATTAAAATCCGATTTTTGATTAGAGGAAACTTTAATTGTTAATTTCTGGTCTAAGTTGGATCATCAAATTTTTGTGATAATATTTTCTAATATAATTTAATCTATTATATATTCACCGTGCCTTTTTACGAAATGATTTTTTAAAATTTTTAATTTAAATATAGAAAAAATAAAATGTGAGAACACTGATGTTTTTATAAAACCAAAAAAATAAACACAAATTAATATATATTAGGTAAATAAAAATTATTAAAAACTCATTGAAATAAATAAGAATGCTAATATTTCATCATAGTTAGAAAAATACAAAGTTTATGATTCATTTGGTAATCTTTGTGAGTGCATCACCAACTTGGATGCTATCATTGCCTATTACGACAACATTTTGGTTTTTTTTATCATTTTAAAGACAGAAGGTTTAAATATTAGAACTAAAAATAGTCGTAACATACTAAGCAAAATTCCGGTGTTGACATTGAGAACAGCGTTGGCATTATATTGTTTCTATTTATGGTATTTTCATTCTTCTTTTGTGGTCTATTATCATCCCCTCTTTTTCTCTCTTCTCATTTCTATCTTTTTCTTTTCTTCTTTTTTTTCTGTATTAGTAATTTTTAAATAAATATTCTCTCCAATCCATTAGGACTTTTCAATTTTTTCTCTCCATTTAGTCCACTTTAATTTAGAAATTGGTGCAATTTATTTCATCAAATTTTTAGTTTCGTACAATTATCCAATGTTCTTAATATTTTTTTAAGTATAATTAAAATTGTACACTTTGTCCACTTCAAAATTTGACCCAAAAAAACTCAGATTTTTACATTTTAGTTTATAATTGTATATTTCTAAAATTGAAAAATCAAATAATTAAAATATGTGCAACCAGGAATTATATATCTGTACGCAAATATTAGATACAATCCAACTTTGTGCATTAATGCAGATACGTCAACAACGCGCCTTTGAAGGCGCGTGATTTTATGGATGGTATTTCTTTTTCTGAAATGTTTTGCAGGGCGACCAATGCGACAGTAGACAGCTGAAGTGTGTTTTCTCTTTCTGCACTCATTGCCCACTTTACCCTTATCTTCTTCCTTTTTTCTCCTTCTGTCTTTTCCCAAAAACACATTCTTACTTCTTTTTTTCTTCCCCTTAATCATCCTACAAAGTTACGAATTTTGCTTTGAATATTCAATTTTAGGACCATTTTTTTGCCTGAAATTTTCAGAAAAAATTCCATCAATTTTATGGTAGTTATGTCTCTGAAATAGATAAATAAGATCGTAAGAGTCAAAGTTCTTATTTTGTAATGTAATAAATTTTCTCAAGATTATTGTTATGATTCATTAAGTGTAATTAAAATCATGTTACTAGTTAAGAAAGATTAGACTTAATTTTTTATACCTTTATTATCAAATATTTTAATTAAAATAAAACATAGGAGACAAAATTTTAAAATAAAAAATAAATTATACATATATTAATTTTTGATTAGAGAATTGAATAATAAATATTTAAGACTTTTACTAAGTTTTTTCCTACTAAAAATATGATTTGTATACGGGATCAAGTTTTACTAAATCGAAATGAAAATACAACGACCATTTTAATTTCACTGTTTGATTTTATAAATGAAACAATGAAATATATCCAATTTCCCATTGTTTTGTAACTCGGACTTGGAATGAAGATATAACATTTTTTTATGTTAAAAATAATTAATTTCTAACAAAATTAAATTACTAAAATGATCTCTCTAAACAAAGAATTGGTATCTACTTTAATGCATTTGAAGTCATTAATTGCATTTCCGACTGTACAACCCTCTCAAAATGTTCTAAAGTGTTGTAAAATTGTTTGAACCGAAGTTGAGAATATTAATTATTTTGAGATCTTAATAGTTCTATTTTTTGCCACAGTTCATTTAATTTGTATAATTCAGAGGGGGGCGGAGAAGAAAGATTAAAAGGGTACCTTGGTAACAAAAAATTGAATGAAATATTCCCTTCCAATATTTGATGAAATTAAGAATGAAACTAAAAAACATTAATTAAGATGTTGAAGAGACTTAATTGCTTAATTTCCTTCATTTTCTATGCAAGCAAACAGCAAGGTCGTGGAAGAATAGGATTTTGGGAAAAAGGGTATAACTAATTACTTCAGCAGAGGGAGGACAATGGTGATTGCGACAGTGACGATGATGATGATGAAGCAATGCAACTTCCTATCATTGCTGTCGGAGAACTATTGTTGAATAGTTTGTATTGTGATGTAGGACTTGGAATAATCCCTTAGAGTGTGTGTGTGTGTGTATAAAGAATGTCAATCCTCACGCCTCAAAGCCTACCTTTCAATATTTGTATTCCCTTATCTCTAACAACTATGGTGGTATATATGGAGGGCAAGTGAGGAAGACGACTTTGATGAACGTAAGGGAGGATGATGTTGACGAAGCTTGGAAATGCGACAGTTAGCAGAGAGCCAGAGATGGAATGGGAAGCATAGGAGAATGGTATCGAATAAGAAAGGAATATCTTGCCGCAATTTTTGAATTTTTCTTATCCAATCATTATTGTATTAAGTCGGATTAATTGAAATTCACTGTATAATTAAACTTATAAAGTGCTAATGAAAATTGGATTTAACAAAATGATTGCTTACTTTCACAGTTCAAATATTTGAGAGAGGTATCAATATTATAGCAAGTAACAATATATAATATGTCAAAACAGGATTCAATTCTAGTTACTCATGATATAGGAATTAATGTTTAAATTTTTATTAAGAGATATATTCATATTAAGTAATAGAAAGTATCTTGAACAAAATTTTTTAAATAAGAGGATACATGTAAAAAAAAATCTAATTGTTTAATATATACTAAAGTCTATGCAATATTTTTTTAATTAATTTTGAAAATTAAAAATAATAAAATACAGTATTTTATATTTATAAATAAATAATAAATTAAGTAAAATAAATACTATTTCTATATACTTATAAAATAATTTATTTTCAAGGTCATCATTATAAATTAAATTTATATAAATTAATTAAGAAAAGCGGCTATTTAGCAAACAATAAACCATGAAATTATATAGCAAGGCTGAAGGGAGTGCCCTGAGTTTCCATGTGCAATGTGGCACGAGGGTTAAGAAAATTCCACATGCATGAAAATATAATTAAGAACATGTAAGCTCACATATATAGTTTTCTGACTGATTTAAGAAGCTAATAATTTTAAAAATATTTTGCGTGCCTTTTGGTTGCGTCATGGAAACAAATTAATGTTAGAAAAATAATTGAAATAAAACAAAATTAAAAGTTTTAAAACGTGATAAATTATTTTTTAAAAACAAATTCTTACTTATACTATAAAAGAATCTGTAGGATACAACAAAATTTTATTAAAACTTTTATAAAAGACATCAATTTTTGAATAAAAGAGTTGATTATTTATTTTGTGTCTAAAGACACTTTCAATAATTATATTTTTTTTTATTTGAACAAATGTTTTAAATAGTTGTAAATATATTTTTGTCTAAAAAAATAATTATAAATATATAAATATATTTTTATTTATTTTGAAAGTTCAAAATTAAATTAAATTAAATATTTTAGCTTAATCCAAAGCTCGAATTCCAAATTTTTTGATATTAATATATATATACACACACACGTACACGTACACATCTCTCATATTAATACATATTATTAATTTTATTGAATAATATAAGACTTTTTTCTTTTATTTAACGTGAGGCTTTTCTAAACCTTTATATATATTACAAATTATTCAACAATTACGTATACCAATAATGTTACCATGTTAGACTAATTAATTATCTTTATAATAAAAGTCTCAATATATATCATTATGTTAGGCTAACCTACATAACCGACATCTATATATATTGCATGCTACAATTTTGTCAATTTTTTGGGCAAGATCATAAGAAACGTTTACAACATTTATTTCATTTTGACGTGAATGATTTGTCCAGCACATGTAAGTTGACCTAAAAACTATACTAAAGCAATACACAAAAAATAAATTTAATTATATTTCTATATAATTGTTTAGATTGACTATCAAGAAAACCATAATTGAAACTGAAAAAGGAAATTAATTAACTAATTAAACATTAGTTTTCCATATATAAAGGAGAGAGAGGGTAATTAATTAACTTAATTATCAAGGTTTTGCAACATGGTTTTAATTAAATTGTTTAAGATTTTTTTGAAAAGAAGAAGCATGCACGTCGTTTAACATCAGAAAATTAATAATGGTATGGTGGGGAAGAAAACAAGACCCTTACAAGTGAGACATCCTCTTCCTGAACTTTTGCTTTGTTCAGCTATTGTTACATGCCTTTTTCCACAACCATGATTCAACACATTTTTTACAGCCTTATTTTGATGTCTTTTCCTTATCAAATTTTCTCTCACTTTGCCATAATTTTCATCACTCTCATTGGAAGCCCAATGGAGAGGGAATAGGGATTTTGCCTAATTTTGCATACTGCCAAATCTCAAGCACTGTCAATCTCCATCACTTTCTTGTACCCTCCCAATGTAAACTTTAGGAAAATTCGCTTCAAAAGTTAAAAATAAGTATACCTATGCTGTGTTTTCATTGACCACTAATTTAACCTTTTAAACAAATTACATTTATATATCTACCATAATTTTTGCCTCTAATTGTACCTAATTTATAAAATTTAATAAATTGTATATGTCTCTCTACATAGACCATATATTTTTTAATTTTTTATAAGTATCTCTATTTTTGTTTAAGATGTTATTGAGCATTAAATATGAATATTTTTTTTAATAATAATTTGATTATTAATTCATTATACTATAAAAAACTATTCATTTTTATTAAATTCAAATCTCATATTAAAAGTCTCCTCGATGAATTAGAGAAGGAGAATTGATGTTATGATTAAAAAAAATGTGTAATAATTAAACATGCATGTTTGAGTGTGTGGGACAATATTAGAAAGCCGAAGGGGCATGATTGGAACTTAGAAAAAAAAATGTTTGACAAAATTTTAGTGTGAGGAAAGAGGGGGGACATGCTTAGGTTTGCTCTGAATTGTTTAGGGAAACTATGATTTGGACATGTCAGAGACAAAGCTTAATTTATCTTCTTCCTCTCCCATGTGAACCCTAACAAGTAAAACAACAACTTCTCTCTTGTGAAGTGTAAAGTTGCCTAACGTCAAACCCATTTGCTTGCCTCCCTTTCTTTCCTTTGGGTTTTCTAATCACAACTTTCAAATTTTGTATTTCTTTCTCTTTCTTCTTTTTTATTTTTTATTTTTCTTTTCCTTCATTTGTTGGCTAAAGTGTTTGTTTATGACATGTTCTTTTCTCTCTTCTCAAGACACCTCACACCTCAAGCAACACATACAAATTAAAGACCTACTCTATTCTATGTATGCCACCCATACCATAAAGCCAAATCAATTTTTTAAGATAGAAAACATTATTTTGTTGGGGTATGGCATAACATATATTTATATATTTTATGTATTTATAAAAACTCATAGTTTTTCTTTCAGTTGACAAAAGGTTAGAGAACCATAAGAAAATCTAGCTAGCCCTAACACCCACAGCCGACCTCAATATAAGACCACATGATATATATAAATAGAATTAACGAGTTGATTATGAGACAAATTGCAGATTTAATTTTTTTTCAAATTGTAAAAAATTATAACTTAAAGCACAACATTTTAAATTGTGCTATATATATTGAAAATAAAAATAAAAATTTTATCCATGATTAGGATCTATAAATATATATAGAAGATATCTGCGCTAAGAAATAACTATTAGTGCTTATCTTTAGAGAAATGCAAAAATAATATAATTAATTTTCTCTTACCAATCTTACAATGAATAAGTAATTATATATATATATATATATATATATATATATATTATAACTTTGAGGTCTTCTAGCCATTAGTCTAAAAAATAATATATATTATAAAATAAAATATATAATATGAAGATATAAAAAATAAAAATAATACAAATTTAAAAGAAAATAAATAAAAAATTAAATAACGTCTTAACTTCTCACTATCAAGTTAAATAAATTTTTATTATTTAATTTATTATTTTAAAATATAATAATAATTTTATATTATATTTTAAAAATTAAAAATATATATAATTTTGTGCTTCTAATATATTAGTGTGTGTGTGTGTGTATTTGAATAAACAAAAAATTTAAGACACATATACGTTGTTTGTGTTAACAAAAAGCATCACAAGAATTAAACCCAAAATCCTCAATTTAAATATATCAAGGTAATTCAATATTTATTATTAAGCCGACCTTTGAAGATTATGGAACTACATTTTAGTTTAACTAATCTAAGCTAAGAGCTTATTTCGCCCTTTTTTAATTCAAAAAAACAAAAAAAAATGGTGGAATAAAATGCTTATTTTAAAAATTATGTCAAAGCAGCTTCTCAGTTAATATAGTATGTATTTTTCTTCTTCTTTATTTAATACTATATTTGAGTTTTTTATATGAAAATATCTTTATTAAAAAAAATTCTATTCTATTAATAGATTAGTTTAAATTAAATTATTTAAAATTTAATAAAATTATAGATAATGATGATTTTATTTTTAATCTTCAAAAGCAACTTGCTTTATTTTATTTAGGCCAAATGTCAAGGTTTACATTATTTAGGGTTATTGTTTTTAATAATTAAAAAGGTTGGGATGATTAGAATGTATATAAAAAGAGTATGAGTTGAAATGGGGCACATGGGAAGGTTAAAGCGGTTGGATTAGAAAAATGGACCAATCGATGGCTCCGACACGTAGTGACCGCCGCTTTTAGATCACGAGATCATTTCATTGCATTGCAGTTACACCAACTTTTTCCCCAAATTAAACCATAAATCTCAAAATATGAAATAATGTATCTAAATTAATTAATCATTTTTAAACCTCACACTTACTTGTGCCACATGTCACTGTCGCCTAGGCTTGTGGATTATAGTTTATTATTTTAGCAGAACTCTAATAAATAAAAAATATATAAATACGTCCTCATTGAATACTTTACTAGTATTAGCTGTTAGGTTAATTAGTTTATTAATTTATATCTAATCTAATTAATACATCTATTTTATTTGGATTAAAATATTATTTTGATTTCCTTCTAAATAATAAATTTTAATTTAGTTTTTTATAAATTTTTTTAATTTAATTTTTTCATAATTTAATCTTTTATTAATTTAATTTATTTGTTTATATGTTATTTTAAAAAATAATAATACCATTGACTTGGATGTTCGGTGTCAACTGAATAATGTTAAAAGTTAATTAAATTTTAATTATTCTTTTTTTAAAAAAACTTGTCAAAATAATGTTTGTGATTATTAATATTAAAGGCTGCATATTGATAAATTAAAACATATAATATTTATGAAAAATGAATATGTACAAGACAAAAATTTAATTTTTATTAATGTTGTTTAGTTAATTTTAAATCATTAAAAATGTTATTTATTTAGATAAAATTTAAATGAAGGGACTAAATTAAAAAAAAATTATGAAAAAATAAATGAAAAAAAATCACCTATTAAGGATCAAAATAATATTTTAGTCTAACTTTTTATTAGTGACATTAGTTACATATATAATTATTTTAAAATATATTGTTTATATTAATGACATATCATCATTAATGGTGCTTAAGTAAAAGAGGAAAAATTTATTTTGTTTCTTGGTAATTTTTAATTTAATCATTTAAAAATTATCTTTTTATTTAAATTTCATCCATATTTTATATCTTAACATCGCATATAACAAAATGTTAACTAAATTTTTTTTATTAATATAGAAGTTATAAATTATAGATAATTCACATTATATTAAAAAAGTTCATGTATGCAATTAGTCAAAAATACTTTCAATATCTAAATTATACTCTATTTCTCAAATTACCATAAGATATGAAATTAATAAAAAAATTCATATATGTAATTAGTAAATTTTGATTTATTTGTATATTTTATTTTATGTAAATTAATGTGTGAGGTGTGATATATTAATTAAATTATAATTTAACATTTCTTTAAATAATAAATTATAGATAAAGTTTAAATATAATAGCAACATTAAAAGTATTTTTATTTTTAAAAAATTAAATTGACGAGCATAATCCATAAAAAATCAAATTGAAAATCACCATGTTTGTCAATGATCAAAATAAAAAATTTTTCTACGAAAAATGATGTCTCTAAACACCATCAATTTTCATGTAAAAAAGAATTAAGGATTTGTTTATATTTAATTGGTTGATAATAAAAAGGAAAAAAAAGGGAAAGAAATTGTATTTCACTGAATTTTCTCTTTGTTAGAGAACTATTAGTAAGAAAGGCCAAGATAATGAAACTATAATTTCTTAATATGAAAATGCTTGAAAGAAATATTTTAATATGTTACTATAATTTCTTAAGTTTTCTAGGATGATTGTGTCTTTGATATTATTGCAATGTATATAGTTTTAAAATGAGTAGGTTAATTTGTTAATTATATTTATATATAGTACGAAACGAAATTAGAAGTAAACATAATTAATAATTAATAATTTAATGCCCTAAACGAAGATATAGGTCTATGCTAATGCTAGTGGACATAGGTGATTGACGCCGCATCCATTGATAATTTGATATTGAAAATAAAACATCTTTTTTTAGTGTTGAAGCAAAATAATACTAATTTGTAGATAGGAGGATGCGTATACGTCCTAACAATGAATGTTTATATGAGTTAATTATTTTTTTATATGAAGTATGATATCTTAAATTAGTGTTTTATGAGATTTAATTCTATTTAATGTCTCAAATAACTTTAGAAATGATATAATAATACTAAATTTAACAGAGTTTTCTCTTTATTTATTTAGGTTCAAGCTGGCTTGTCTGAGAGGACTTTTTCTCGAATGAAATATCAAATGATTAATAATTAGCACAATCTATTATTTTTGAAGGGAAATTAAGGATGCGTTCACTATTGCGTTTTGCTTCTGCGTTTTCATTCTGTAATTGATCTCATTGATATACATCATTAATTTCCTTGATGATTTAATCCTTTGAATTAAGAAAACATATATATTAATTTCAGTTTGCAAAAGAAGGTCAGGTAAAAATCTTAATTAATTAATTTAACCCAGCAATTAAAACAAATTAAAAAAAGCTATGCAAATTAATTACTACTAATTAACAAACACACCACTATCGCAATATTGTGGCGAAGATTTATGAGAAGCCGCAAGATCTGCTGGTTGTGATGACGATGATTCTGAAATATTCAATCAGGAACTCCAGAAATTTAATGTTCAATTCCAGTAGCTTCTTCTGGTACCGAACCTTTCTTAGATGGTTCCATCGTTGTATTCTCGATCACCTTGAAACAAGCTTCTTACCCTCTTCCATGAGTCTGATTAGCCTTCATAATTCTTCTTCTTGTTATTGTAGTATTGTCTAATCTCCACACTTGACTCGGCATATTCAAGGATGATTTCAAGTTCTTTCATTCAAGAATATCAATGACCAATATAATCTCTTGAACCAGTTGAGACAGGAATTCCAAAATACTAAGATGCCAAGAGCTCCTGAGAAAAACATCAGGCGTATAAATTCTAGCATTGAGAAAAAGTAACCTTAAAAATCCTATACTAATTAAGAATGCACCCTGCATATATGAATTACATGATATTTAGTTGAAATGCATGACATTGCCATGATGTTTTGGACTGAATTCCTGTGTGTTTGCTTCTTAATTCAGTGGCAGATGAACCACATATAGCTTTGGGGTTACTTAGTAGATTTTTATTTGAAGATTCTACTTCAAAGTTGTCATACCTCATTGCATCCTGGGTTTGTTAACATTTTAAAAAACTATAACTGTTAATTTCTGTAGTTGATACTTGATATATCATTATAAAACCTGAATGGAAAAGACAAACACTTAAGGAAGTCTAGTTTGAAAATATAAATATTTACTTTTCCAGGCTTGTGCATATTCCGTATGATCCTCTATGTAATTGGCATAATCTGGTCCTTGAAGAGAAGGGAAGTTGGAACTTTATTACCTGCAGTCATCAATTATAGAATGGAGACAAGTGTTGTCTGATCATGATCCCAGTAAATATCAGGTGCTTTCTTGAATCCTTGTATAACAAATGTTTTATGTTTTGTTTTAAGGATGTAGACCGGATTATTAATATCATATACCGACAAAATTAGTTGAGCTTGCTACTTTGATATATTACTTGGGTAAATTCCTCAATTGTCTTTGGCCATCGTAAGCATGTTTAATTCTTGATTTTGACTTGTGTCACAATAAAAGGCTTATGAGATCAATTGAAGAATGAAAAAGCAGAAGCAAAACGCAGCAGTAGAAAATAAAAAGGAAACGCAACAGTGAACGCATCGTTTTGGTTGCATTTGAGACTGAGACGAGACTTAAGGTTTGGTTCTGGACGCGTGACTGCTGCTGGAAGGCTAGATGAGACCGACGGCAAAGAACTACACTCACCTAAACTTTTGGGTATGTTTGAATCAGAAAAAAAAAAAAAGGAAAGAGAAGTGCTTTTGTACGTAAATATGCAGAATTTTTTTAAAAATTTACAGAAATGTCAATTTTAAAATTCAATCTACAAAATTATATCACTTTTACTGTATAATAACAAATTTGCTAAATGTATGAACAAATTCGCGATCATTGATAACAAATTAAGTCACCAAATTTTAATTTATTCCAATTGGCTATTTCTAAAAGCAAATTATTAAAGTTATTCAAAATCTCATTTAACAGGTATTTTTTATTAAAATTTTTTTTGACATTTAATGATTAGTTAAAAAATTATGATTAGATAAAATTATTTATGATTTAAGCATATATAATAATTTTTAAAATTAAATTTTTATTAATTTTTTTAATATTTCACTTACATGTCTCTCTTTACTAGAGTATTATTTACCAGAAAAATAAAAAGAAAATTATTGATAAAGTTGGGCCAAAATTTGACTGAACCAAATTCCGATAGGTGTAAGCGAATTGGCTGTGAGTGGCGGGCCTCACAATTATGTAATTGATTGAGCGCAGTGAATGGCATTGGCCATCAAGTCGCTCTTTTCCCCAACGAATTTATGCAATTTTACATGATATACTGTATTGAAATAAGTCAACATCTTTTCATACTTTATGATGTGAACAACCGAGGCGATCAAGTGGTGACGATAAATCCAAAAATGTACTATTTTAACTATAAAAAATATTATCGAATTTGTTTTTGCTTTTGCATGTAATCAAATATAATTTAAATTTAAATTTAAATTCAATCTAAACTTTTAAATTAATATTTTATTTAAACTGTATATTTATGTGTGACATTAAGTTATATTTTGTTACTTCTAGAATTAAGAAAATTAAGTAAAAGAATGATATTTAATTTTTAAAAATTATATTAAATTAAAAGAATTTTTAAAATTAAATGAATATTTAAAGACTGAAAATATATTTTTTATTATTTTTTTATACGGCCACTTCGAAATGTAGAATCTAGAGCTCTATATAATATAACACTGCGTTCTGTGCGAGTGCGATACATGTGTATTTTTTTATTACATTAAATATATATTTTTATTACATTCTTTTACTTAATTTTCTTAATTCTAGAAGTAAAAGTATGCAACTTAATGTCACACATAAATATGCGATTTAAATAAAATATTAATTCAAAATTTTAGATTCAATTTAAATTTAAATTATATTTAATGTCACACATAAATATACGATTTAAAAACTGACATTTCTGTAAATTTTTAAAAAATTCTGCATATTTACGTACAAAAGCCGGAAGAGAAGTGTGTGAATTGAGAAATATTGGAATCAAAGATTATCCCATCTCATAATTCTCTTGGGCTCTTGTTACGAAAGAGCACTATTGGGCCTAGAATCGTGAAATGTTCAATTGGACAAACAATCCACATCCTTGTCTTCATTTTTAAGACTAGGTTCATGGAAGGCATAAATTTTAGAGAATTAATTTTATGATCTCAAATTTATATAAATCATATATAAATTTGTCATGTGTTAAAAGTTTAGTAAAAAAATAAAAAATATGTATACAATTAAAATTTATAGTTATAAAAAAATAAATTATTTTTAAATTACATTATTAGCAATTTTTATAAACACCCACAACTTCAAACATAAATCACACAAATTATACATTTAGAAAATGACATGAACATAATGTGCCCAAAAGTACACATTGATGGTTTTATCTAACTACTTTTAAAAAGGACCACTCATAAATAATGACAACTTGTACAACAACCTAACTATTCAATATAGACCACACAAAATGACAATCAACATGCTAAAACTGTCCAACGATTAATTAATCATCCCCCTTGCCTTTGCGTCTCACTCTAAAACATGTTAATTTTTTGTCCCCACACCAATTTTAGCTAATTTTGTACAACTTTTCCGATCATGTGATATGATTGGCAATATTTGTAACAAAATAATAAAGAATAAAAATTTAAAATACACAAAATTTTTTTAAACTGTCACGTACATATAATTTTTTTAAATTATAAAAATTAACATATAATTTCTCTAAATTTTATAATTTATACAAAAAAATCTTTTTATTAATTTTTTATTTAAAATCTTAATAAAAAAATAACACATCAGTAAAATTAAGTTATATTAAAATATAATTTTTTTAAAAAAATTTTAAGTCTTTTACAAATTTTTTTTTAAATTTTAGATTTTGTATAAAAAATTTTGTCAAATTTTAATTCTTATATAAAAAAATTCTTAAATAATTTGAGGATTCTATCCTCTGTTATGTTTTTAGATAAAAAGTTAATAAATATAATTTTTTGTATAAATTAAAAAATTTAAGAAAGGGAGAGTTTTAAATTAACTTTTATAATTAAAAAAAATTATCTATACATAATTAATAAATTAAGATAATTACGTGAATTTTAACTAAAAGAAAATAAGCGAGTTTTCTAAATTTATAAAGTAAATGCTCAAGATCATTATGACTATTCGTATTCAAACCATAAACCCTCGACCAAGTTAATCTTACAATAATCAAATTTAGTTATTTACATTTTGAAGCGTAGGTAAGGTATAGGGTTAGGAATAGTAGTACATAATACTATTAAAATAAAGGTTAATTCTAAGAAAGTTAGACAAAGTGAGATCTCATCTCTTTGTCTAAACCTAAAATTGTGCTCAACCATTAGCTGTAGCCAATTGCATGTAAAATTTCTAGAAAGCCATGTGACCTCGTGGACATTGGCATATCCAAGAATAATTGAGTTACTATAAAAGTATAGTACACAATATTCTCTTGAAAAAAGTAAAAATAAATAAATAAACCTTTTTCTAATTAAAATAAAATGAAAGGAAATACAAGCACAATCAAAACACAAAAATTACTGTAAAAATTTCAAATCAGAGAGAAAAAAAAAGTATGACCGCTGTCAAGGACATCTGAAAAAAATTCTATTAAAAAAGTTTTTACATCACACACAATTTTTTCAAGCACAAAACATAACAAAAGAAAACACTATCAAAAAAATTTTACATAACATGTTATTCTCTCAAGCACTCCACACCTTAAGTACATCCTCACTCTCAAAAGCGAATATTTAGCTTACACATCTCACCACTCTAGAATAAGAGAATAAAAAAAATTAAACAATTAAATACATACTTAAACGTGCTTTGACTTATGAGCTTTAAAAAATAATACATAAATCTCCTTTTATAGTCGTGTGACTTACGTATATTAAACATACTTTTTAATTCTAAGTTTATTTAAATTTAAATTTTTGTTTCATGCTAACTTTGTTTAAATTATAATCTTGAGTACTTTTTCAAGTTGATTTTTGTTCTTATTCTTACTCTTATTTAGATTTTACTAACCAATATACTTAAAACATTGATTAACAATATAAGATTTTGCTAACCAATATACTTAAAACATTGATTAACAATGTATTTATTATAGTTAAGCAGTATAAAAATTACTAAGAGTAATAGTATTTAAATGAGCTGCATTAAATGTATTTCTTTCATTTTTAAAAGATAATAATGTCCTTTTCTCAATAAAAAGAATTTTTTTGTTACTTCATCTTAAGAAGTAGAGGCGTTCATGATTTGGTTCAATTTTGTTTTAAAATTAAACCAAACTAATAGAATTGGTTTTTAAAATATGTAGACCTTGTTGATTTTGGTTTTAGTTAATTTGATTTGGTTTTGAAGTCAGTTTGATTTGTGTTAACTTGATGTTTCTATTTTAAAATATATTAAATAAAGTTTTAATTTGTTTATATATTTTATATATTTATAAAGTCTAAAATAATAATTTTAAAAAATAATTTTAAGAGATTCAAAACTAAAAATATAATATTATACTAAATAACTAATTTTAAATTTTTAATCAAGATTCTAATAGTATTAATAAGTAATAAAAAATTATAACTAATTAATTATATTATCTAATAAAATTATATTAAATACTTTTATTTCTCAAAGTATCAACATATCTATAATTACTTAAAAATAAATAAATAATAAGTAATAACTACATAATATAATTATAAAAAATATTTTAATTTTTACTATTAAGAGGCAATATATATATATATAAATGATTCAGTTAAAATCAAATAAAAAAAATTATAAATTAATAATTTGAACCAAACTATTCGATTTTGTCATTTTAAAAACCAAACAAAACTAATTCTTTTTAATTTTATTTGATTTTTAATCAATTTATTTTGGATTCATCGATTTTGAACCGCCTAACGAGAATGCACCATTTTTTCTTATTAAATGAATAGTTATCATTTTTTTATTAAATAAACATTTATTATTATTTTATTTATTTTAGTTATATTTTTCTCTTGATTATTTATTTTCTTTATAAAACTAAAAAAAGTAAGTTATTTAATTTTTTGCAAGATAATATTTTTAATTATATTATATTATTATTTTTTCAAATTATACAACTAATATTCTTAATCATTAATTCATATAATTTAATAAAAAAATAGATGTTAAGAACATGAAAAGAAGATATTTTTGTCTTTAAAAAAAATAAAAAAAACTCATTTACTGTAATTTATTTAAATATTATCTTTAACTAGTGGTTAAGACGGTGGTTAACAAAAATCCATATGAGTCAAAACTCTTGAGTGTTAGAAGGTGGGTAAAACATGTTAAATATAATAAGTAATTAATAATTTTGAGTGAAATATGACCGTATTTTAAAAAATATTTTTTACTTTTATTTTTATATAAAATATTTTTTAATTTTAAAACAATTTAGTAATAAAGAAACTTAACCTCTCAAAACTTTTATTAAATAATCTACTTTATTTTAATATTAAAATCATATTTGGAGGAAAATAAAAATATAAAAGTATAGATTTGTCTATTCACCCTTAATTTTACTTTTGAAATTTTTGAAAATGTAACGATAAAAAAATTTAACCTATAAAAAAAGAAAGGCGAGCTTTCCATTTCCATAACTTTATCATAAAATTATTGGGTGCAAATGTTATAAATTTAAAAAATAATATATATTTTTATATTTAAAAAATATTTAATTCATATCTATTTAAATAAATTTTTATTAATATAAATTTTTTATTTTTTTAATTTTAAAAAAATATATTATTTTTTAAATTTAAAGAACCCAACATCAAAATTATTCTTGTTAGATCAAGAAGGTGCAGACATTAATATTAGACAAGAATTGAAGATGTGTAGAAGCTGGTCCTTGTCTCTAAAAAGGACTTGAGATTTGGCATCACTACCAACAGGTCCCTGAGCAAGCGCGAGCATCATGACTACTGTGGCCACGGCGCCATCTATTTCTGCCGTGTGTCAGTTGTGTCTTTCATCTTCTTCATGGACTTCTTCTCTTCCCAAACGACCTTCTTTCACTCGCACAATCGTCCAAACCACGCTGAAACCACCGGTCCGAGCCGCTATCGTGGAGGCAACACCGAGGTCCACGCCTGCTCTCAGAGTCAGAGATGAGTCCGTACAAGTCCCTGCACTCGCCGGCCCCGGTGCCGACGGCGTACAGGCCGAGACCAAAGCTATGGCACGTGCTGCCGGTGCTCCTGTCTATAGTCCTCAAATTCTTAATGCCAAATATGGGTCAAAACCGATCAAGGTCTTTTGTCTTATCAGATTTTTTGTGGAAAGGATTTGGTATTGTCGATTAATTTGACGTGTTTGTGTGTTGATCAGGTGTTTCGAAGGACCGTGCAAATTCTGATTGCGTTGGCTTCTTTTGGGTTGAAAGTCTTCTTAGACAGAATAAATGGAATGCTTGATCAAAATAAAAGGCTTCGCGCGGCTGAGCTGAAGAATATGTTCACGAGGCTAGGGCCGACTTTTGTGAAATTGGGTCAGGGTTTATCCACAAGGCCTGATATCTGTCCACCTGAGTATCTGGAGGAGCTCTCTCAACTTCAGGCACGCTATTCCTCCCATTTAACTCGTTTTCATTAGATAAATGCAAAATCTGTGAAGCGTCACTATTTAAAACGGATTTATATCATATCCAATAAATATTTGACACTAATAAAATGACATTATAATCCTGTTGCGTCTAAGTGCTTTTTCTTCCCCCTTCTGTGAGGCTTGTTTCAGGCATTTATTAACTCATCATTAGTGAGAATTTTGATTGGTTCAGTGACTGAAATCAATATGCAGCATAGAAGCTCTTCTCTTTTTCATCGGGGTAGACGGTTTCTTGAAGGACAAGAACAGAGTGGATGCAATGCAGTTAAAATTTATTCAACTATTAGTATAGTTTAGTGTAGTGTAGATGTGACCTTAATCATATTGTTTGCTGTAAGTGCGTGAAAAAATAGGATACTTACATAGCTTTGACCTGACCACTTTTGTGCTTGACCAGGATAGTTTGCCCACGTTTCCTGATGATGAGGCCTTTTCGTGCATTGAGAAGGAACTAGGACAATCTCTTGACTCTATTTTCTCTTATATATCTCCATCATCCGTAGCAGCAGCCAGTTTGGGTCAAGTCTATAAAGCTAAGCTAAAGCACTCCGGGAAGCTGGTGGCTGTCAAGGTGCAACGCCCTGGCATTGAAGAATCTATAGAATTGGACTTCTACCTTTTAAGAACACTAGGATTTCTAATAAATAAGTATGTGGACATAATCACCAGTGATGTTGTTGCCATTATTGACGAATTTGCATGCAGAGTATTACAGGAGCTCAATTATGTGCAGGTTGGTTCTTCTGTCACTATATATTTTAGCAGTTAAACATGCATCTATGACCAATTTTTATTAAGTATATTTGCATAAAGCAGCCTAGTTTTTCTTTCCTTATAACTTAGTTTTGTTTGGGTGAAAAAAAAAAAAACAGAGCTGAATCCTCAAAACACCCATCCTCCACCCTTATCACTTGTCTAACTACAAAGCAACTATTAAATGATTGCAGCTTTTGTTGTTTAAAATAAAAAACTTTCCTGAGTTGGTGGCGTGGTGCTTGCCTTATATGTTAAACAATAAAGCTTAATATTTGCAATTTATATTTTTGGATTGGATGTTAATTTTGACAGGTTCCTGCAGGAGGGACAGAATGCAAACAGGTTCAAAAAACTGTATGCTGACAAGGAAAATGTCTTTGTTCCTGATATTTTCTGGGATTACACAAGTGGCAAAATACTGACAATGGAGTGGGTTGATGGAGTCAAACTAAGTGAGCAAGAGGCTATTGAGAGACAAGGATTAAAGGTGTTGGATCTAGTAAACACAGGCATACAGTGCAGCCTCCGACAGCTACTTGAATATGGATATTTCCATGCAGATCCTCATCCTGGGAATCTTTTGGCAACACCTGAGGGAAAGCTTGCTTTTGTTGATTTTGGGATGATGAGTGAGGCTCCAGAAGAAGCAAGAGTTGCAATAATTGGTCATGTTGTTCACTTGGTTAACCGAGACTATGAAGCTATGGCTCAAGACTACTATACTCTTGATTTTTTGTCACGTGATGTTGATGTATCTCCAATTGTACCAGCACTTCGAGACTTCTTTGATGATGCACTTAATTATACTGTGCAAGAAATGAACTTCAAGACAATAGTGGATGGTCTGGGAAATGTCATGTATCAATATCCATTCAATGGTGAGATATTTCTAACTTTTTCATCGACAAATGATTTTTCATTCACTATTGCTCTTTCATTTGAGCAATGTTAAAAAGCACCATCTATGATAGCATTGGTAGTCTTTTATCTATAACAGATAGAAATGAAACATACAATTAATTTCACTACTTTATCTCCAATATTTGAAGAGTGATATTGTTATGAACTTTAGAAAGTATTGACTGCTTATTCCTCCATTTGATTGTAGATTCTGATGGTTTGACCTTTTGTTTTGGCAGTTCCAGCATACTATGCTTTAATATTCAGGTCTCTCGCCGTTCTTGAAGGTCTAGCACTTTATGCTGATCCTAATTTTAAGGTGCTAGCTGCTTCATACCCATATTTTGCTAAAAGGCTGCTAACTGATCCAAATCCATATCTAAGAGATGCCCTTATTGAGTTGCTTTTCAAGGATGGGAAGTTCAGGTCTGTATTTTACTGCTTTATCAAATCTCTGTTTCATCTGTTTGTATTCTGTGATGTGAGAACAATTTAGCATAAGTGCACTTGAATAACAATTGATCTGGTCCAGTGCAGGTGGAACAGACTTGAAAACCTACTAGTTCAGGGGCGAAAAGACAGAGATTTCTCTGCCAAGGAGGCATTACAACCTGTCTTGAAGGTATTATTGAGTCCAGATAGCAAAGATCTGAGGACTTTAGTTACCAAAGAGGCTGCCCGCGTAACTGAAGCTTTTGTTTTAAGCTCGATGTTTGATACATACAAATCTATTCCCAAATTTATGAGGTCTCTTGTTTTCAATGGAAATGCAAATAGACCCCTTACAATGTCAGATGCTGAAATGGAAAGTATGATAGAGCTTAGAAATCAAGTTCTTAGGATACGGGGACTTCTGTCGTCTGATGCTTTTGATCCTTCTTTTTTGCTGCCTATACTACAGGTAAGAGTCATCATTTCCTGTGTAAAACAATATTGTATTTTGCTTTCTCCTGTCTCTTTGCCTTCTTTAATTCTTACTTAGTGGTGGCCTAAATCATTAACTTCACTACAAAGGTGAAGGATGGATGACCTATCTGGACACATTTATTATTATTATTATTTTGGCGGGGGGTGGGGGTTGGCTGTTAAATCCCTTTTGTTTTGAGGTGGAAGAGCGCCATTACTAATACTGTTGATTGTAGTATATTTAATAGAAAACTTTCTATCTAATCAGTAGAAAATGAATCTGAAGTGATTCAGTTTATGAAAACATTAAGGTTTAGTGCTTCTTAGAGAGAGAAGCTACAATTACTGGAAGACTCTATGATCCTTCTATAGAATTTGTGAGAAGGGGGACATAGGGTACTGAATCAAGCAACTTAGTAATTGAAGATACATGTTCATGAAATCCAGTTGTAACATTATAAATATAGCCCTGAATCCACTTTTAATGACAGGCCACTTGATGTAGAACCAATAGAGAACATGCAAAAACACTCTGAATCAAACTAAGTAATCTGATTTATTAATTTCAACAAGAGAAAAGTAAGTAAACCAATGTGTAGGCAGCCAGTCATATATAATATGCATATAGGCTGCTGAAGTCTGATATAGCTAAAACACCCAAACAAAGAGTAAATGGTTGTCCAGGATATAGATAACTAATGGACAAAGAACCCAAATTAATAGTACTAGTTAGAAAACCCTAACTCCCTAATTAAAAGCCATAATTAAGAAATCAAATTTTAGTAACTAATATATAAATAAAGAAGCATCTCTATTACCATGTCATGAAGAATGAAGATGATCTTGAAATCAGTGGAAGGAGTAGTTATAAAATATAGGCAAGAAAAATTACCATCGACATAATTGTGTTAATAGGTTTAAAGTACCATGAAATTTATTTTAATTGAATTGGAGTGGAACATGATTCAATTATGAAAGCAGTTGCAACTGTACAGTCTGTACAAAAATTGATGTTATATATGAACAGGTCCTTCAACAGCCCGAGTCACGCAAATTTGGGGGACATGTTGTGGGTGGGATCACTCAACGTCTTGCGGCGCGCATTCTGCAACTAGTACTTCAATCTCCATCAACAGTTTCTTAGACTTTGTGTCACTATAATTTGCTCTTAGGTAGCAAAGGCATGTATGTTAGTTATATTTCCTCTAAGATCGAGGATAATTTGATTGGTGCATATACAAAAAAGAAGATAGTTCATTTAATTCATCTTTTATTTCCAATATTTGATTATAAATATCATAAAGGAGTGAATGATTTGGGAATAAAAACAAAGTTTGAATTCATGATGTTCATAGCATCTGTAGTATGGATAGGTCTGCCTTCAGAGGATCTGATTACAAGTGTGGGACTAGGATTTCAGTTCTGGGTTTTCTCTAGTCCAGTAGGTTTAATTTGATGGTAAAGGACTTAATGTTGTTGATAACTAGAGCACGTAGGAACTCCTGGAATTGCACCACTATCTATTTCAAGATCTTGCTTTAAAGTCATTCAACCACTTGAGTCTTTCAAAAGAATATAGCAAGTTGGAAAAGTATTGTTATCTTTGGTGAAATTTCTCTTATTACTTAAGATTGTTTAGATGCTTGATTGTAAGCAAAGTGGAGAATCTAAAATTCAAGGCAGCTGAGGACTAATTTTCAATAGTTCAAGGCAACTAAACAAGACAAACTAATTATAAACAAAAGTATTAGTAAGCATATTGCATATAGCATAAGGAGGAAGAACTGTGTTTTCCTAAGCATAAGTATTGTGTTTCATTTTACTTTTTGCAATAATATAACGCGATGCTCGTCTGCCTTCCACAGCTAAGGTAACTACTATATTTCAAGAAGACTACTAAAAAACACCCAAGAGTGATCCAATTCTCTTCGATTTCATTGAGAATGAAAATTAAGACTACTAACATGTATTTTCCTTAGGGCAACAGTTAAAGAATGCATGAATCGTCCTCACTTCCCTTGAGTTTCATAGATGGAAAAATAAGGGTTGAAAAAATAGCTTGAAACTTGCACAATTTCCCTACTAGTCTCTTTCGTTTATTAATATTGTAGATCCTTGGAAGCATTTGGAATATGGCAAGGACATTACCAGTAAGCAAGCACTACAACGTCCTTATCACTTTCCCAATTGATTGGAAAACACAAGAAACTAGAATAACACTTGCGTAAAAGAATCAAGGCAACCACATCAAAATCCCAAATTTTCCTGAACACTTGTGAACAGGGATCCAAAGAAAGAAATTCATATACAATAACTAATAGTAGGGTTAATTAAAATATTCATATTCATATCATAAAATTTATCAATTAAGTTTGAACTTGAGTATTTAAGAAGTGGATTTGAATTTTGAGAAGGTGGTATCCAACTGGCTAATCTAAATTTAGACTTATTTTATATAAATTATTTAAATATTATTTTTATATTAAATATATATAATTTATTCTATTAAATATATATATATATAATGTTATTTGTTTCAATTTTATCACACTACTAAAAAAAATCTAATTTAGTGACAAATATTTGTGATAGATATAAATTTATTACTAAGTTTTTTTTTAATATTGACAGATTTATGACAGGCGTTAACAATTGTCACAAAACTCATACTTAATGTTTTTAAAATTATTGATGGATATGATTTGTCACCAATTTTTCATTACTAAGTTGTCAATAAATTGTCATTTATCCATCACAAGTACAATTAATTAAAAAAATTTTAAAACTTTCGTCACAAATCTAAAATTTCAGTATTGCCGCCTATTGGCAACTCCAAAAGAAAAAGAAAGAAAAAAATAAGTAAAACGGTGCGTTTTGATCATTTTATTTTTGGTTTATGACATCCAAACAGGTCGTTTTGATGGAATGGAATGGAACTGCTTGTTTCCCGTGCTGATAGTTTGATACTGTAAATGGAATGGAATAGTACAGCCCTTTCTTCCTATTCGGACACAGCACGTGCGATTTCTTCTTCAAACAAACAGAGCAGCCACATTCGATTTCTTCTTCAAGCTCTCACCCATTTATTCAAATCGATCAACCACGTTCGATTTCTTCTTCCTACTTGTTATTTTTATTTTTTACTTGATCCCTTCGAAACATAGATGCTTATTTATACATATCCTAGTTACTGTCTCCTAATATTAGTTCTTATTTTGTAGCTCCAATATGGTTATCATATGCGTTTCTATGCTTCTTTTAATTTTATTGAAGACATAGTCAAAAGCACTAGTCCTCTTGTCCTGCATCTTTTTATTTTGAATCGAAATTATTGGCTTCTATTAATATGCATTGAACTTTCTGCACTAGTTGCAATAAATGGTTTATTGTTACTAACAAGAAAAGTTTTGGTTTAAATAAAAACTTATTATTTTAAAACAACATGAGAAACGAGTACGTTGTTTGCAAAATCTTTGTCATACACACACATAAACACATGAGAAAGAAGTGTGTAGCTAAGTTTTTTTTTACCAAAAATTATATGACAACTTGTAGTTACAAGTCAGAATCACGTAAGACATGGTTTGCCTTTATACTGTTGGGTGTTATGAGACTAATGTGGTTCTAAAGCGAGAAGTCAGTTTTAAAGTGCAGATGAAAGGGATCCAATTTAAGTTGTTTAAATAGAGGGAAGAGGTGCCACTAATTCGAGAAGTAGTTGTTTCTTTAAATTGTGAAAGTATAACATCCTGCAATTTATTTTATTTTATTTTTAAAAAAATAGGTATTTATGTAAGGATGTTTTCTTAACAAGACAATCCGGATACATGTTTTAGGAACAATAAAAGAACAAAATGGCATAAAATGATAAAAGTTCCACAGAAAGTATCTCTTGCAAACATAAATTACAACACAATTAAAAACAGGAACAGAACCATTACCATTTCAGAGTAGCTAAGATCATAAAGGTCCTAATCATGTGTCCAATCATCCATGCCAATAAAAAAAATATGTTTATAATTTTTAAATGTGTTATTAGATTCTTGAGATAATTTTTAGAGGCTATATATACAAAAAATTTTAATGATGTTTTAGCTATGTGTTATCTCAACTAAATTTTCCTTCCACTTTAATTAGGAATTCATCATCACTCAATTACTCATGAAAGTTAATAAACATGAAATTTTAGATGTGTTGCATGGAAAATACTATTATGGAGCTTGATTAGAAGCTTAAAGTAGGAATAAAATTTGATAGTATAGATAGTGCATGAAAATATTGGTCTGATTATGGTAGTAACATGAGATTTTAAGTTAGGAAGGACTATGTCAACAAGAATAAAAAAAATAAAACAACAATTACTTTGTGCATATTTTTTTGCTGTAAACAAGGCGTAAGAGGAAAAGATGAAAGAGAGTATTTAGTAATTAATGTTCGAGCTGAAACAAGATTTGATTATAAAGCTAGAATATCTTTGGTCCTTGTAAATGAAAAGTTTAGAATACATAATTTAGTATAAGAACACAATCATGTACTTCATTTTGTAAAGACTATACACATGTTAGCTTGTCAATGTAATATATCTGATGTTCAAGTTTATGAAATTGAATTGGTAACTGATTCTGAAATTCAATAAAGATCTACTTTTACACTTATGAGTAAGCATGCAAAGGGACGAAGTAATCTTAGATATACTCATTTGAATAAAAAAAACTATCTTTGTACTCAAAGGCAAAAGAGTTTGATGTACGGAGAAGTTAATTTTTTATTGTGTTATTTCCAAAAACATATTTCAAAAAATCCATCTTTTTTCACGCCTATCATATGGATTTAGATGAACAAATAACGGACATATTTTGGGTCGATGCAAGAATGTTACTAAATTATAGCTACTTTAGTGAGGTTGTCTCTCTTGATATGACATATTGCACTAATAATGTACGTAGGCCTCTTACCACATTTTTAGGATTTAATCATCATAGAGGAGTAGTTCTATTTTGGGCTGCATTGTTATATGACCAAAAAAAAAAATCACCATTAAAATGATTATTCGAGACATTCTTGGAGCTATATAATAAAAAAAAAGCCTCAGATCATGTTTACTGATCAAGATCAAGCAATGGTTAAAGCCCACATAAGGTTTTTCTTAACATATACAATGGGTTATGTACATAATATCTGATGTAGAACAACATTAAGCATTTAGGCAACTTGATGAAGTATGATTGTCATTTCTTGCGAGACTTCAAGACTCATATGTATGAGTATGTTGATGAGACAACGATTGAAGCATCTTAAAGTCAATTATTCTCAGATTACAAAGTCCATGAAAACTCATAGATAACATCAATCTATAAGTTGAAGGAAAAATGGTTGCTTGTTTTATGAAGAGTGTTAACATTAGGTATATGGAGCACACAACTTAGTGAAAGCTTAAATACTGATGTAAAGAGGTGCTTGAATCCATATGTCGATATTCTCCCATTAAAGTGTGAATTTGAGACAAAACAAAAGTTGCCAAGATTAAAATTTGCAAGATCGTCTGTGTTGAAACAACTTGTAAAAGTCTACACTCCTACAATTTTTTATATGTTTCAAGATCAGTTTGACTTGATGTTGGCTTGTTGTGTAAAACTAAAAAAGGAAAGTAAGTCATTATTCAAATATGCCACTGATATGGTTGAGCACGAAGGATAACGGAAAGTCTTGTTTCATCCTCAAGAGAAGTCAAGCTCTTGTAGTTCTAAGAGATTTGAGACTTTTAACATATTGTGTTGTCATGTTTTGAAAGTGTTTGAAGTCAACGATATAAAAAAGCTTCTTGACCAGTACATTTTGAAAAGGTGGACAAAGAAGGCCAAAGCTAGTGTTATATATATTGTTAAAGGGAAAGAAGTTAAGGAAGACCCTAAATTGTGTAAGAAGATTCAATATAGAGACCTTTGTCAAGGTTTTGACAAGTTAACTGCTGAAGTTTGGAGTTTTTAAGAATTCTCCTTAGTCCGTAAAGCTATGGATGAACTAATCAAAAAAATCATGACACTTCAATTGGAAAAAACACAAGTGACAAATGATGTGTCTCAACCAACTGATATGACACCGATATGTCACAATCAACTAGAATTAAGAAGCGGCTTGACTTAAAAGAAAAAGGCATCTCAAGAATTGGGTTGAGCTTCAACGTCCAAAGAGAAAGGCTTCAAAGTCCATGTCATAACCAATCGTTACATATTTAAAAAGTGAACAAATCACAGTAAGTGCATCAAATTTGTTTATCTCAAAGAATTAGAAACAAATTTAATGTGCATACACTTTTCTTTTAGGACATTAGAACTTTTAGTCAAGTGCAATGTGAGAGGTTATATAGAGATGACAATCAATTTAGTTTTATGAGATTATTAATGATAAAATTTTTGTAAAAGTACCTTTTTTATCTCCAAACTTTACATTGATTTATCTCTAACGTTTTGAATTGCAATTAATTTCGTCCAATAACTTAACACTGTCTAAATCATTAGCAAAAAATGGTGATATAATATTGTGTTTAGAAGAAAATGCAAAACTCTTAATAAAACCGTTTAAGTCATATACGAAGTATCCATTGAAGAATTTAATTTTCACGTCAGATAGTGATTGAGTGAAAGTGAAAACGCTATAATTTGAGAATATATATTATTGTTTAATGTTTGAATATTGTCATAATCTTGTTCATACTCTTATGATTAATTGTCAAATGTCACATCACTATTTTTCATTAGTAATTTGGATGATGTTAGGTTTTGAAATGAAATCGATTGCAATTCAAAATTTTAGGGATAAAATTGATTATAAAAAAAAAATTAAGGATGAAATTAAAAATCAATGTAAAGTTTGAGAACATAAAAAGTATTTTTGCCTAAAATTTTTAATGGCCATCAATTTACTTTTATGTGAGAATTTATATGGTGATGACTTTTTTTTTGTTTTATTTACATAAGAACCTCTTTAATGACTAATTTTTCTTGGAGGACTAAAGTTTGGTGATAACAAGATGAATTTGACTTATTTTTGCATGATTGTAATTTTGTGAATGACTCATGAATTTGAGAGTTATATTTTCATGCTTGTATATTTTTAAATAAATTTGTAAATAATTATTAACATTTTTGAGTAATCAATGAAAACATATTTTTTTATTTAAAAGTTAATATTCTAGTACAATGTCATCCTAATTAGAATATCTTAATTATCACTAACTAAATCTGAAATCTAATCCCAATTCTAATCCTAATTACAAAACCCCAATTCCCATCCTAGCAAAATAGCAACTCCAAAGTACTGACAAAACATCTCCAATACAGCTATAAAACAATGGTAAAATAGTTCAAAGACAACTCCAATATAGCTCTAGAACAACAGGAAAAACACCAGAAACATAAAAACAACAACAAAACAACAATAGGAAAACAACAAAATAATTGCAGATTTTATTGTCCTTCAACTATACATAAGTAGAGATAATGCATCTTGTGAACATCATATTCTTTCCGGGCCCAATTCGAAATGCAATAAAAATAAAAATGATATACAAAGATAAAAAATAAAATAAAATAAAAATAATAAAACCTCATATCTTAATAGTTTGGTTTAAAATAAAAAAAAAAGTATATCATGATAGTAGCCCAATTAAAATAAAAAGCTCAAACAGAACAAAAATAAAGAAACTCAAAAAAGGTAGAAAAAGTGTTAGAGGATTAATGAATAAATAAAAAATAAAATTAATAATAATAAGAAAATAGAAAAAAAGGGACACTAAATCAAAATCCCCATTATTGTGCAGCATCTCCTCTCCATCATCTCTCCATCATCTTCTCACAAAATCTCGGCCAAACACAATTCTATTAATTCCTTCACCAATGCCACAAATCAAAATTTCTATTTTCCCTTTTTAATCCCCCACTCCCTCTTATATAAAGAGCATCACACACAGAAAAAAAAAAAAAAAAAAGAAGAAGAAGGAGAACACCAAGCCATCACTCTCGCCCTTGGCTCTCAAGTTCCTCTTTCCCAAACATCAAAAACCCTAAAGGAGTGCTACAAACCCCCCCTCCAAAATCCTTAGCCCTTACCTTTTACATTTAACTTGGCAGAAGGTAAAATTTTGTGCTTTTTTTCATTTTTGTTTTGGGATTCATTGTGGAACTATTGTGTTTATTATTTTTCCTGGTTCCTTTCGCGCTTACTCTTACCCTAATACTACTATGAGAATGTTGGACATGGATTTCACATGAAAGATGCTTACTTGATTGATCACAAAAACACCACATAAGTTGACTTACTTGCATCTTAAGTTTCTGTCCAAATTTTTGGTGTGTTGTGAGTTTCTTGTTCAATTTTTATGGGATTTTTCTATAATGTTTTTGGCCCCTATATCATTTTTTCTTGGTTTTTATATGTTATAAGTACAAACTTGATTTTTTACAGAATTTTTTGGGCACCCTAAGTCCCTCAAATATTTTTAACAAAATGTTGTCTAGAATGGTGCCTATTCTGAACAGTTATCTTCAAAAAAATGTTTTCTTAGTCAATTTAGCACCAAATTGACCAAAACCAATTTTCTTATATTCCTTACATATCAAGCTTTAAAATGCATACTGATTTGCCTAAAACTAAGATCTTTTGACCTATAAAATAATTTTTCAAAAAATGAGGGTAATGGAATGTGACTAGAACAA
Source organism: Senna siamea (assembly GCA_031216115.1). NCBI lineage: Eukaryota > Viridiplantae > Streptophyta > Magnoliopsida > Fabales > Fabaceae > Senna > Senna siamea. The sequence continues at coordinate 16,447,069 of CM062357.1, forward strand.
GACCTAACCATAAGGCAAATTTGAAGATTTATTACTTGGTCAGTTCTCAGTCTTTGTCATCAAATTTGATTCTATGAAATTTTGGGATTCTATAATTTTCAAATAAGCCATACTAATTTTTCAATTTTTAGAGATTTTCAAATTCAGAAGCAGAATCTAGGTAGATTCTTGATCAATCTCTTTAAAAACTCAATATTTCACTTAATTTCAAATATTTTTGGATCAATTTTACATGCTTGAACATTGGAAAACCCTAGTTTTCATAGATATTTTTTGTGGATTTTTATAGGAGTTTAAAATATTTTTATTTAATTTTTATTTATGCTACACAGACAGTGACATTTTTGCAAAATTCTATGAAAAAGCAATATGAGTATTCTCTCCCTTTTTGTGGTTAAAAGTTTCAAATTTCTTTTCTAGGCATAAATCGGCATGAAATAGATATGTGAGGCCCCAAATGTCTTTTTTCAAAAAAAAATATAAGATATAAAATAAAAATGAATAAGTATTAGAATAATTTAAATAATTATTTGGCCACATTATTTTAAAATTTTAATTTAGGTAACTATCTTTTGGATGAGTTTCTTAGTTTTAAGATGTCTAACACCTTTCTTAAAAATCAATTAAATTTATGAACCCGATATTTGATTCGAAACCAGTTTTTTAAAAATTTGAACCTTTTTCACCATGTTTTTTAAAATTGTTTTCAAAAATTAATTTTTATCATTTTTTAAATTTTTCTAAAAAATTTGGTGGCAATTTCCTTTTTTAAAAAATTATGACTGACAGGTCAGTGTGAGGCGTAACTCCTGCAGTAGATTTCATAGTCCTTTAACTACATACATTTGTCCTTGTTTGTTTACTTACATTTGTAGTAAAATAATACTCGGCCTCCCCCAACAATTTATATTTTTCCTAAAGATTCTTAAAATTTTTAATTTTTGCCCCTTTAAAGTTTTTGTCCAAGTTCCTTGCTTCCAAAAGCCCCTGCTCTATATGCTGTACTTTGTCAATCGCATTGGAGACAACCTTACCCTCCACACAAATCCCTGTTATGCTGATTAGGACAAAATTGGATAAACCATAGAAAAAATATATAAACAGACAAAGCCAATCATAAAAGATATAAATATAATATTCCTGACATACATTTAAATGAAACTCACTATAACATACTAATTACTTGTATATTCTATTTTTGACTTCTGAATTGAAATTTAAAGGTTAAGCATTAGATCCTATGCTGACTATTTTCAAAATGCTCTATAAATCAATATTTTAACTTCTAAAGAGGCCCTAATTTGGTGCTGATATAGCTACCTCATTAACTTAACTTCCCCAAGCTCAACCAAAGAACAAAACTTTTTCTTGCTCTAATTTGTTTACACTATCCGTTGTAAAATTTTGACTTTATCATTCTATTCTCACCTTGCTCGCAACAAATGCATGTATAAAGGTCAATGTGAAAATTAGTTGTTGAAGTTATCATTAAATGTGCTTGAAAATAATGGGGTGGGAAGAGAAGGAAAATAATTAGAAAAGAAGATAGAAGAAAATGTGAAGTGATGCTTTTTTCTTTCATTAATTGAATCTTCTAAAATCTTTTAATTTATTTTTTTTTCAAAATTTTAATGACTAAATAAAAAGAAAGTTATTAAATTTTCTTTCATTTTCTTCTATTTTTTCGTCTCCCAAACAAATCGTGAATAATGAACCAAAAAGTTTTCCTACTTTCTGTGCTCAGTATAATATATTAATTTCTTTGTATAGTTTCCCAAGGTAAAGAAAGGCTGGCAATGGCAAGAATTAAGGGGACACTAACCATTCAAATGAGGAGAGACAAAGAAAAATGACAAGAAGGAAATTAAGTTGTCCTCGGTCATACCAATTTATAAGGTGACACTAACTTTCTTGATTTTGGTCCATGTTTCACTTACTTACACATTTCCCTCTAAATTCAATTTTACAGAAATGGAAATCTCTATTTTGGACTCCTAAAATGTCAAAAGGAGAACCCTCGTTCGCGCAATTCCAAAGTTCTAGCTTTTAATGCTCATTAACTCCTTTGTTACTATAAATTAATACTTCTTCTGCATGCTTTACAATCACTCCAAATCCTTAAACCCACAGCACAACACAGTTTTCCTCAAAAGTTTAGACTATGTCTCACAGAATGTCACTCACATACCTCTTCCTTCTTCTCTTTCTGTGCATTTCCTTGCAGGCATGTGAAGCCAGAAATTTAAGCACTTTTTATGAAAAGCTGGAGAAGGAACCCCACTTCTCTTCCAAGGTTTGTTCAGCTACAAACCACATTACAATTTCTTGTTAGTTATTAATTATTGCTTTACCTGTCATTGACTTGTTATATATAACATAGGGTTATATTTAAAGTCATAAACTTTTCCATTTTCTTGTGCAGAATAATGAGGAAAATGGGGTCGATTTCTCAGCTGGTGCTTTAGTACAGAGTGAGAAGTCTGTTGTCTCAGTTTCTGAGCGTGTGCCCTACAAGAAACACATTGAGGAAAATCCTGGGTTTAGCTTGGACTATACACCACCCCATGTACATCCTCCTTCTCACAACTGTGTATTTGAAGCACTGAAGAATAAGTAAAAGGTAGCTAAGTAAAACTAAGAAATGAAGACAAAGCCTCTTATATATTCTATCGTGTGTGTGTGTGTGTGTGTGTGTGTATGGCTAAAACAGCTTAAATAATTAAGTGTATGACTTAGGATAGTGTTTTCTCTAAAGTAGGCCTGAGAATTAATGCTTATTCGAAGAGTTTACTGCTATCTATACTTTATATTACAATATGGAGAAACATAATTTCATATTAGATATATGATCCTTTTAGTTTGATTTCACCTTGTCGGGCTTGAAGTCATAATAGCTAGGCTAATGGGAATCATTCATGTATAACTTTATAAGCCATGCATATATCTGAGCAGTTAATGAATAAGTGGATAAAAAGAGGAAGACTTACTCTAAACAAATGGAGTACACATATTATATATAACTTTGAACGGAGTACATCTTAAGTTAGATATCCATTATGGCTAATTTTAAAACAGCTTAAGCAAAGTTATAATTATAATATATAAAATTAAAAACAAATATATAAGGATGTAGGGTAATAAGAAGGAATGAGAATGGAAAAAGCATAAATTACGTACAATTAAAAATGGTCAGCGGGTAACACGGTAATTAACAATTGAGTCTAGATATTTTTGCCTTACAAAGTAAATAATATAATACTTCTGCTTCTACTTCAAAGAAAAAACTACAAATTCCTTCTTCCTTCTCACATCAGGAAAAACTACTATTACTAATTAATCAAAAGCATATTTGAAAAGTTGCCAAATACAACAAAAAATGAAAATAAATACTTTATTTTAAAAATCAAGTTATTTTGGCAAATAAGAAATTACTGTGATAGAGGTTGTTTGCGTTTTTCAAAATTATTTGATAAAGGATTTTATCAATATTATTGTATTTGCCTGCTTTTAAAAAATATTTTTTACTATAACTAAGAATAACATGTATTTAAGAGGATATTGGTAAATAGAATTAGGGATAATTGAGAGAATAGGTTAAAAAAGTGGAGGATCAATGATTTCAAGAGGAGATATATCTCTTGTCTTAAAAAACTTCTCTTCTACTTTGAGAGAAAAATTCCAATATTTTGCTCTTTTTTCTCACAGGAAAAAACTGCTTCTGCGCTATATATAATTTTAAAATAGTTTTTTTAATTATAAAAAGCTCGCTAATCGGTAATCACTATAAAATCTAAAATAACTACTTTTTTTAAAGTAAGGCTACAAAAAAATTTAATTTGAGTGTCAGTTAAAAAAAGATTTAACATCAGTTATTATTGATGTTAAACATTATAGTAATAGTTGGTATAATTGATGTTAAACATTGTATCGGAAGAATTCTAAAGTCACTTCTAATAACTTTAAGAACATCTAATGTAAGATTTAAATATTAAAGTTAAATAATGCTAAATATTTCATTTGGCATTAGTTATGATTGATGCTAATTAAGCTTATTTAAGAAAGTAAAGTTTATTTAGTATTAGTCTTAATTGACGCAAAGTTTACATTTTTTGGGTTAGTTTCAATTGATGCTAACACTTCAAATATTTTTTTAAAAATATTTAGTATCAATCTTAGCTCACGCTGACTTTATATGTTTATGTTACTTTTTAATTGACAATAACACTTTAATTATTTTTTAAAATTTTATTGTCAATCTAAATTGATACTAAATTTACATGTTTGCATTATTTTCAAGTGATACTAATATTTTAAATATTTTTTAAAATTTTAACGTCAGTCTTAATTGATGCTATATAAAGACTTTAATATCACTTTCAACTTATGTTAAAAAGATTGTCAAATGCTAGTTTTAGATGCTAGTTTTTTATCAAATATTTTAATCATAATATTATTTGCTCTATTTTTCTAATATTTTAGTAATCAAATACAGTAAAAAATTTTAAAATCAATATAGGCATAATTGAAAAAATTGATTGTTTGATACAATATTCAAAATAAAGTAAGATACCCAAAGTTAAAACTAATATTTTCCTATTTAAGTACAATCCATTCCAAAGGATAAGCATTCGATCATAATATCAAAATCAAGTATGTGTAGGTAAGTCATGGCTATCTCCTGATAATCTTCTACCTTGTGGTGGTGCTTCTTCTCCACTTACTTTATCGGAGACCTATATGCATTACATTTAAAACTAGTTCAAATATAAAAATAATAAATGTGATTTTATTTAGAAGCAAAACTTGTAATATATATCTTTGGAGTTGGTGCTGAATCACGAGACAACTCTAGATGTATTTGTACTTCAATCACCAAAGTTGTTTACGTTATTGTTGATTTTGTATGTTTGTTAATGTGTCATTAATCATTATACTTAATTCATTAGGTAACGCATCTACCTCGTGTATTGAATCACCGTTATTTAATTTCCATAACTAGATGATGATAGATTGAATTTATGTGTAGGCACTCCCAATATTTTACTAAGGCATAGACTTAAGCCTAAGCCTAGAACATGACCGGAATACTCTTTGCTAAATACTTGGATAAATGCATCATCAGACGAAACAATCCTAGTGCGTGATTGATCTGTTAATTGACTAAGTTTATCAAATATCTTTTCCTATACATTCCAAAATAAAAACATATAATAAAATTTTAGTCAATTAAAAAAAGTTCGAAAGATAAAGGAAACAGAATATATAAATATAGCAAGCAAATTTAGTACACATGCAGAATGACGTACACAGAAAGATAATGGGAAACATATCGCAAATAGCTATATATTCTTCTTCTCAACATCAACATCAGCATATCATATAGGTTGCATGTATGCTTTTAAATTTTTCATCAACATCGTATAACATAGACTCATTAGAGATATCCAGGTCTTAGGGTAGCCCTAAAACTTTTAAGGTAGGAGGAATGCTACTTTTTTCAGAACCTATACTTATGAAAACCAATAACATATTAAGCCCTTGATAAATATGGAAGTGGAACTTACTTCTGGGACAACCAAAAGAGATATGCTAAGCAAATCAATAGATATTCCCTGGAGCTTGAATTTCATTACTGGGACATGAGCATCAGAAACTGGTTGAAGTTCAAAATTTTAGAAAATGAAAAAAGACGTAAGCAACTTCTAGTAGTATGAAGCAGCCAAAGATCATAAACATTGATAGTGTACACACACACACTAACGAGTTTCTGTCAAAAATTCTCAAGTTATTATAAACTAAGGATTCTCAACTTATCCCTACATCTCTTGCTTCATCATTCACCTAAGATTTATTATGATTTTTGTGTGTCGCGATAAATAATTCATCTCGAGTGATAAGCTAGCCTTTCTCCATCTCCTATTTAAAATAGATAAAAACAAATATTATAAAATATAAATAATATTAATGACAACATTGAGCGAAATATGAAAAATATTTAGTCACCATCTCATGTTTTTTTTGCTTACTAAGCTCTTAGAACCATCTGTATGCAGAAACTTGAGCTTATTACGACTTATTTTGTTTCTTTTATACTCATATTTTGAAAAATATACAATTTAAGTTAAACTATATATATATATATATATTGACAAATATAATATAATGCATAGAATTTATGAAAATATATATTACCAATGTTTTCAGTTTGTGCCAATAATCAACAAAGTTGTTTGACTGATCTTGAAGAATTCTTTACCAAAATTACGTGGATCTCTACATTGGAGCTTAGCCCACACCACCCCTATCCAACGTTTGTAAAATCCAACAAATTTGCCATATATTTTACTTAGGGTTTGTTTGGAAATGAGAAATGAATTGAAGGGAAAGAGAATAGGGATGACAATGGATATGAATATTATGAATACTCAATGGTATTCGTCTAAAAAAATATATATGATATCCGATAGATATCAACATTAGATAAGATACAGATAATAAAATATAATTATTTATCGAGTATTAGGCAAATACGAATATTAGTTTCAAATACTCTATATCTATTCGATATAAATAGGTGGATAGGATACATAATATTTGATATCTAAATAATATATATTATTAAATAAAATTTCATTCTTCTATTAATATTAGAATTGTTTTTTTAATTTTAGTTTATAATAATTATATAAATTTTTTTATTGTAAAATAATTTTATAGCTATTTATAATATTTAAAAAAATTTTATTGAGTAGATATCGAGTATTGAATATTGGATATATTGCTTGATTATAAAATATTTAGCATTCAATATCTATTACTTTTTTTTAGTATTTTAGACATTGGGTAGTTTCGAATATGGATATTAAAATTGATATTTTATTTTAGATATGACTAGAATTCGGATATCAAATATTTTGAATGAATAAGGATGCAAATAGTAAAAAAATGACAAAATAACCACCCATTGCCATCCCTATAAGGGAAAGAAAGGAAAAGAAATATTAAGTTATAGTTTCTCTTTCTCTTATTTAAATTCTCCAAACTCTCTCAATTTAAAATAATTAAAATTAACAAATGAAGAAAATTAATGAAGAATAAAATCCTTTAATTTCTTTTACTCTAAAATTTTAAAAAATAAATAAAGACAAAGTTATCACATTTCTTTCCGTTTCCTTCCCTCCCCCTCCATTCTCCTCCTCCCAAACACACCCTTACATTTCTAGTAAAATAATACTTAGCCTCCCCCCAACAAATTATATTTTTCCCAAAGATTCTCAAAATTTTTAATTTTTGCCCCTTTAAAGTTCTTGTCCAAGTTCTTTGCTTCTAAAAGCCACTGCTCTATATGCTTTAATTTACTTTGTCAATCCCCCATTGTAGACAACCTTACCCTCCACACAAATCTCTATAATATAAACCATAATTTTGTTATGCTGATTAGGACAAAATTGGACAAACCATAGAAAAAATATATAAACAGACAAAGCCAATCATAAAAAATATAAATATAATATGCGTGACATACTTTTAAATGAAACTCACTGGAACATGCTAATTACCTGTATATTCTATTTGACTGCTGAATTGAAATTTAAAGGTTTAAGAGCATTAGATCCTATGCTGACTACTTTGAAAATACTCTATAATTTTAACTTCTAAAAAAGCATGATCTAGTGCTGATATAGCTACCTCTTTAACATAACCTTCCCAGGCTCAAACAAAGACCAAATTAACTTTTTCTTGCTCTAATTTGTTTACACTATCCGTTGTAAAATTTTGACTTTATCATTCAATTCTCACCTTGCTCGCAACAAATGCATGTAGAAAGGTCAATGTGAAAATTAGTTGTTAAAGTAAGAGAATAATGAACCAAAAAGCTTTCCTACTTTCTGTGCTTAGTATAATATATTAATTTCTTTTTATAGTTTCCCAAGGTAAAGAAAAGGGTGGCAATGGCAAGAATGAAGGGAACACTAACCATTCAAATAAGGAGAGACAAAGAAAAATGACAAGAAGGAAATTAAATTGTCCTCGGTCAAACCAATATTAAGGTGACAGTAGCTTTCTTGATTGAAAAAAATTTAAGTATAATTTTTATATCTTAACTATTAGATTTTTTTAATTAGAGATTGAGAAGTTTATGATTTATACTACTCTTTTTTTTTTATAATTAGTTTTTTTTAAAAAAAGTTTTTATTTATTTTATTTTATTTTATTTAGAGAATTTGATAACAAAAATATACACAATTGTATATAAATCTATTCCTTCTTAATTTTGGTCCATATGTTTCACTTACTTACACATTTCCCTCTATATTCCATTTCATAGAAATGGAAATCTCTATTTTGGACTCCCTACTCTCAATTGAAATGTCAAAACGAGAACCTTAGTTCTTGCTATTCCAAAGTTCTAGCCTTTAATGCTCATTAATTAACTTATTTGTTACTATAAATACTTCTTCATCACTCCAAATCCTTAAATCCACAGCACTACACAGTTTTCCTCAAAAGTTCAGATTATGTCTCACAGAATGTCACTCACATACCTCTTCCTTCTTCTCTTTCTGTGCATTTCCTTGCAGGCATGTGAAGCCAGAAATTTAAGCACTTTTTATGAAAAGCTGGAGAAGGAACCCCACTTCTCTTCCAAGGTTTGTTCAGCTACAAACCACATTACAATTTCTTGTTAGTTATTAATTATTGCTTTACCTGTCATTGAATTGTTATATATAACATAGGGTTATATTTAAAGTCATAAACTTTTCCATTTTCTTGTGCAGAATAATGAGGAAAATGGGGTCGATTTCTCAGCTGGTGCTTTAGTACAGAGTGAGAAGTCTGTTGTCTCAGTTTCTGAGCGTGTGCCCTACAAGAAACACATTGAGGAAAATCCTGGGTTTATCTTGGATTGTGTGTGATCGAATTGTTTTTTTTTATTATTATTATTATTTCTTTTTTCTTTAATTATTAGATATAGGCATTGATTAATGTACAAAAACAACAGGTAGGAGCTAGCTATAGCAAAGGGATAAGAAATAACAATTTTGAAGTATATCTCGTAGGAAAGCAAATATAACAAACGAACAACAATAACAAAAACCATTAAAATTCCAATAAAATGAATTGCGATTGAGAAAGAATAAGACTAAGTAGGCCATGTTTTTGAAACTAGAACAAAAAATTCCTTGTCCATGTAGATTCGTGTTCTTAATTAATAGATGTGACAAAAACCCAAATGCTGCATTCCCAATATGGTGGAAGTCCTTGAATTTGCCCTCTTAGCACCCAATTTTGGGATATAAAACTATTGTATGTAATCGAAGGTTTTATCACAGCTGGATAAATCAACAAAAGTTTTTTTTTATAAAAATAAATTTTATGTCTTTCAAATTTTATATTAATTTTTAATTTCATTCTTAAAACTTATTTGCTATCAATTTTATTTTTAAATTTTTAAATTACAATCAATTTCACCTCACCCACTGCTTAACGTTATCTAAATCATTAATAAAAATAGTTGATGTTACATAGGACGAATCACTACTTATATATTTATTGTTAAATGTCTCTTCAAAATTTATAAATACTATCAAATATCTTTTTAAATTTTTTAAATAATTCATAATATTTCAATAACTAATTCATTAATTACATTGAATCACACTACATTAAAGCTGTTGATGATGAAGCCCATCGTTTTAAAGTCTGCCCTTGAAACTGTCAAATTTCTTGAAGCCGCAAGGAAAAATGTTTAACACATCAAGTATCAATATTAGCCCCTAGTCCACCATCAATGCCAATAATATTTCCTATTGTTTCTATAAACCATTATCTTGGATGCAGTTTCATCCCCAACTTTACACTACCCATTCCACAAAGTAGAAGATGACGCCCAGGGGAATTGGGCTGAAGGTTTATTATGGCTTGCATCTTGGGCTCTTTTAGTTATTACAGTTAGGCCTTCTAATTTGGGTTTCTATCTTCAATTTTTTTTCATTTTGGACCAAGATAGGAATAAAAGAGGGTTTAAATCTGCTTTTTGTTTTTGTTTTTTCACTTCGGAAATGACACGATAATTCATCTCATTAATGATCACCCTTAATAGATAACAATTCTCACACAAACAGACAAAGCATGAAGAATGAAGCAATATATATTAAAAGCAAAAATTGAAACAGCAAGGATGCAGCAAAACATATTGAATTGAAGCGTGGGCTTTTAGTTTGTCACTTTGTCTCTAACAAACCCAAATTATCTTTAAGAAAAGATATTAAAGAAGTATTTTTAGTAAATTACTGTGGCAGTAAAATGTTTCAAGTTTTTTTTTTCTTTCAATTTTAGATTGTTTGGATGGAAATTGTAAGAGCCTCTATTTGTCTCAAGATTCTTGTGCTTTTTACCTTTTTTATATCCACATGCCTTGTCACAACGAGTTTTTCGTGTAGTCTTCTAGAATGTAGATAAGGTTTTAATGTGATTAATTATAAATAATAAATATTTCTAGTGAGAGGCTTGTCCAGTTGTCCACATCTCGGCATCGAACAGCGTAACACCAAATAAATAAATAAAAGCTTATTCCAGAGTCCCATTCATACCTATCCATATTCGCCACACTCTAGACAAAACCTTCCCTACATTTTTTTAATACCTATCCTTATCCGCCACGTGTTCCTCTGAAACTACCAAGTGGAAAAAATGGGACCCACAAAATCATTTTTGTATAAAATAAATTACCACTACACGCCACGTGTCAATATAGAATTTTTGGTGACATGTACCGTATTGCTCGTTCTAATTTCGTCACCTGTGACCCGACTCTGGTTTTGTGAGCCGCCCATAGAATGGAAATTATGTGCCTTAAGGAAGGGGGTTACACGAGTTGTACGGAAATAATAACGCGTATACTACACGTGAATAAGAGGCTATATAAAGTCTTTGAGAGTTCAGAGAGATTGACGCAATTATTCGTCGGTGCTGTGGTTTTGATCGGAATCAGATCAAGAAATATCAGAGAGAATGCCAATGAGTGCGCTTCAGTTGGGATTGACGTTTGGAGCAGGAGCCTTGTTTGGGTTGGTTACTAGCCGAGTTGTACAACGTCGTTGTGGTCCAGGAGGACCCCCTTTTGGAGGGCGTTGTCCCAAGGAAGCTCGAGAGAAAGCTATCGCTGAGGCTAAGGCTAAGGCACTGGCTCAGGAACAAGCTCTAGCTCGGGCTGGTGGAGATGGGGTAGCCAAGGTTTAATTTAATGGCATGTCCTATTATTCGCTACCTACTCAATTCCCTGTCTAATAAACCATTTGGTCATGTCATGCATAATTGATTTAGGGAGTTTTTTTTTGTTATGTGTAAGTCAAGTCACCAACCACACAATCAATTATGTATTTTACTTGCGCCTTCTATTTTAATTTTCCTCAATCTAAATTGCATCTCTACTTATTTTATATAATTGCTGTTCCGAGTTCTCTGTTGGAGTTTGGGTTTTCTGGAATTCAAACTCTGTTTTCCATGGAGACTAGTTATCTCGTCGTCCTCTTAAGAAATTCATTGGTAGCCCAATATTAGAGAGAAGAAAATTTGTTGGGCCTTGGCTTTGTTAATGACGACTCTTTTATTTGCCAATAAAACTCTAATTTGTTGCGAATTAGTATTCATGATATACTTGAAACTTTATTAAGTTATCATATGCGATTTCATGGCGAAAGGTGTAAGTTGTTATCAAGAAAAACTCAAATTGAAATCTCGTGTCCATCATAAAAACAGAAAAGTCACTTACTGAGTAAATGTATACAAAATACCAGCTCACCAAATCTGTCCATTTTTGTAACTTAATAGAATGGGTTAGACAGACTATGGCCTTTTTTCTTTTTAATTTAGCGCATTCAGAATCTCTCGAGGTAACTACATATGATTGTCAGTTGTGAGTTAATTGTTGGTTATCATGGTTAAAAATACAATAGGTCTCAACTCTATATCGGTTGAATTAGTCTCATCCTAATAATGTGTCGGCTCAACTTTAAATAGCTCATTCGCAACTTGATATACGTGTATGGTTAAAAAAAATCAAATTTATTAGATGCAATTTTTAAAGAAGAAAAAAATTTGCATATTTCATATTATAGCTTATTTTTTATATGAATATTTGAAATGAGATTTTTTTAAGCCATGAAATTTAAAATTTAAATAATAAGCTATTTTGGCAAGGGGATTCAAATTTAGGAGGTATGAAATAATTAAAAGATAATTTTTTAGTAAAAAAAAAAATAAGTATTACAATAAAATTATAAATAAAATAAAAAAATTTAAACCTTAATAAATATAATATATTTTTATTAAATTTATGAATTCAAAAAATATTATACTTACATTTATTTTTAACTTCTGTGAATTTATAAAAAATTCTTTTCTAACATTTGATAAGAATTTATTTATAATAAAAGGTATAATAATTAGTTACTTATTGATAGTTTATATCTTAAAAATATAAATAATTATATATATATTTTATAACATGATAATAAAATTAAGTAATGATAAATTAAAAAAGAGTAAGAGATCGTAAATAATTAATTCATGAGAGGCTGTAAATATTGTTAATTACGGATGAAGTGCCAATTATTTATACATAAAAATGATATAAATAGTTATCAAATATATATATTAAAAATCATTATTTTTAAATACTTTAAATATCCTTAATGAATAATTTAAATTAAATACATAATTAATATGAGTAATTTAAATGAATTTTATGTGCAAATAATTAATATTTAATACTTAACTATTTAATGTATATGTTTATATTTTTTAAAAAATATTTGTTAGTGTTTTACAAAAATTAAATTAATTTGAATTTAGAAATTAAAAAAAAAAAAAACTCAAGTTCAGGTAAAAGAGAGAGTTGACGCCTAGAAGCAGGGTTTAGTCGACCTTGCGAATTGAAAGAGTGGGTTCCACGGCAAAAAAAAACCCTCGCGCACTACAAGAGCCTATTATAAATTCATCTCAATCGACTAATTTCACATCAGATCAGAGAGACAGACTATCATTCATCACTCTTAAGATCAAGAGATATCATCCAACAATCTAATGGGTGCTCTTCAGTTGGGCCTGACGTTTGGTGCTGGAACCTTATTTGGGATCTTTACTAGCCGAGTCATACAGCTTCGTCAAGGTCCAGGAGGACCCCCTTTCGGCAAGCGTTGTCCCAAGGAAGCTCGAGAGAAAGCTATCGCTGAGGCTAAGGCTAAGGCGCTAGCTGAGGAACAAGCAAAGGCTCAGGGTCAACCTGTTGGAGATGGAGCAGTCAAGGTTTAATTTAATGCCATGCCACACCAACACCACTCTTATATACTGTTTTTCGCTAATCAATTCCCTCTTTAATAAACCATTTGGTGCTGTCTATGTATAATCGATTTCCAGAATTTTAATGTATTTTACTTTTGGGTTCAATTTTAGCCTTGGTTAATCGAAATTGCATCTCACTCTTTTCGCCGAAATTAGGGATCCGTTCCCGATCAATTTGGTTTTCTTGAGATCGCCTAGTTTGTAAAATTTTACTATAACGTCGGTCAGATCCTTCTCTGGCTCAAATCTCGCCGAGACGCGATCTACGTTCCGTGTCGGCGCGTCCGTCGGGCTGCCCTTTCCAGCCGCGCACAGGCGTCTAAACCTCCTTTCCGTTGACTTCCGGCTAGCCCCTCAGCCTACGGTAGATCTCAAAGATATTCAAACTTGTTGAGATCTTAGACTTATTCTTGTAGAAGTCGATTATTACTGTAGAAATTGGAAAATCTGGATTGGTGCCGTTGGTTTTGTGTGTTGTGATTGATTTTATTTGCATAGTTCCCATCTGTGTTACTGTGAATGAACGAATTCCTTTTGTGTCTCTCTTAACGACTATCTTTTCATCTTCCTCTTAAATCTGATTCTCAAAACTTATGCCTAGCCCATCTTCCTTCTTGCGCCACTGAACCCAAGTCTCCATGTTATATCCATGATTGTAGCTTCACAATTTTTACCCTCCACCCCTTCTTGCTGAGTATGTAGAATCTCTCTTCTCCCTTATCCTCGAAGAACTTTCCCAAATTCACTGCCCTGACATTGTCATCATTTTTCAAACTAAAATCAATGGTGACACAGCTCATAGTTAATTCTCTTCCTCGACTAAGGGGACTCCTAGAAAGTTTTGTTTTTGGATTTTCCAGGCTTTTTTTAAAATTCAAACTTCGTTTTCCGTGGAATTTATCTCGTCTTCTTTCTAAGAAATTCATTGCTTTGATAATACTTTTTTCTTGTCTACTAATATAATATATTGTAGTCCAATATTAAAGAAAAGAAAATTTGTTTGGTATAGTTTGTAATCCTTTGCCGCCTTCCTTACCTTGACTTGGTTTATTATGATTGATTTCAACGACACCTTTAAATCTTCTGAAAAGTTCGGGACTAGTCTGGCTTGTTCCACCCATTTCTACTACAATAATTTTTTAAATTCTTACAATGTTGTTTACTTGGACTAATGTACATATAAAATGGTTAATCTTTTTTGACTCCAAAGTCGTTCTCACACTTTGACCATTCCTCCATTCTCTTTTGTACAGCACTCTTCCTCCCACGCCCCAAACCAAAACTATCTCGAGGCTTTTGACCTTTCCCCTTCCATCTTATGTAGCTTCGTCATGATGATTTTAAATTCATTGTCCAGAGATCCTAAAACCAACTCATTAATGATCTTTTATGATTTATCCAAATCGTAACTCACAATATCTTGATATCTTCATAACCAAGAAAGGGATATTCGTCAGTCTTTCGCATATACAAAGAATTATTTATGCTTTCCTCGAACCTTCCTACCTTTCTTGACTCGGCTCGCATTCTTGACCATGTTTAGAGTTTCTTTGGCACATGTCTGTTTGTTGGTGAGCAGCTTCAGACTTCTAGAAGAATTTTTTTTTTTTTTTATAGGTGTACTTTATTTAAAGTAATTGTTATAAAAATTAGATCAAATTGACTATCTAATCAAAAAATTAATAAATTATTTATAATTTTAATTTGATCAACTTTTAAAGACAAATATATTAAAAATTAGACAACAATTGAAAAAATTAATAAAATATTAACTGAACTAATAAAAAAATAAAATGAAATAATCAAAATCGATGAATTAAATAATTTAATTGGTTTAAAAATTTTATTTTTTTCATGAAATTTTTAATTATCTGTCACGTAAAAGACAATAAAAAAATAGAACCAGAAAGAAAAAAAATGAAGCCAAAACAAAAAGTAATTAATCATTTGAATATCATGACGTGTGTTTAAATTTTTTTAAAAAATTAGTAAATAATTTATTGATTTGTTTAATATATAAGATATATTTTATTTTTATGTAATAAAATTATTTAAAATATTTATTATACTTAATTATAATATAAAATTAATATATAGTATTAATATTAGTTTAATAACAGTTTAATTACAATTAAAATAACACTTTAATCAATTTAATAATAGACTTAATTTAAGGTGGCGGACATTTTTCTCACATTTAAACGCTTTATCAGGCGTAATCTATTAGGAAATCAATTTTTATTGAACGTATATCCCATCACTTTCATAGGGTTAATTTTTTAAATCTCTTGTTAATGTAAAAGATTAAATTTAATACATTTTCTTATTTCTTTGTTTTATATGAAGTTTCTTGATAAAATTAAAATATATAGAATTTTTAAAACAAAAAACCTAATCATATTATAAAAATTATATATATATATATGTATGTGATGATTATTAAAAAATCTGACAACAAAATAAGTTATGAATAAGTCCCCAACTACAAAATTGGGTCAGCCCTTAATTCTTTACGTGGCTATTCTATACTCATATTCTCAGGAGTAATATACTTCAATTTCCTTACTCTTGTTCTTCAAAGGCTATTAATTTTTTCATTGTCATCATCCCAACCTCAACACTCACGAAAAAATAAATCCTGTTCTAAATCTCTCATTGAAACCTATCACTGCAGAACTAGCCATATATTAGAGCAATTGACATAATTAAATAGAAACTTAAAAAAAAAAAAATGAAATCATTGTTCTTCCGATATACATTGATGATGATCACTAAAAATGCCACCATTCCCAGTTCACATGTCATTTTCTTGCTATCTGAATTAGTAGTAATTTGGGTTACCTTGGCAAGAGAAAAGTTTCTCGCATAATGATATTTCGGTAACAATAATGTATCTTGTTCATTGTTTAGCTAATCTGTTTATTTTTATTAGACATTTTCCCCAAAATTCAAATTATTTGGTAGCAAGTGTACATTCTTGTTAAGCCAGGAGCTTGACTTTTCTTAAATTTTACATAGCCAAAGCCCAAAACCAAACTAATTTCTACATACTGACACTAAATCTACTTGAATATAAAACACATACAATTTTGCTGTTATTTGATTTAATAGAAGCTAGAAAGACTATGCACAAACAAAGCCATCTGGAACTTTCTTCCCACAAGCATTAACAAGCAAAGTAACAGCAACAGGCACTTGAAGCTTGACAATTCCCAGCACATTCGCTTTAATAGCAGTGCACAAACACAGGGCAGCTTCAAGATCTGCAAGTCCTTTCACAAGGCTACAACACTTCTCACTTGGTTTGGTCCCAATAACCTCAGTCACCAACCCTAACCAGCTTCCACAAACACCAAACTTTAGTGTATCTATGGGGCATTTCTCTGCCTTCGTTGGAGGGCATGGCACATTGTGAGCTTCAACACAAGAAAACATAAGCAAACTAAGGAGGATAACAATACCAGGTATCTTGGAGTCCTTAACCTTAACACTCATTTTCTTTCACCCCGCTTGAAGTTGTACTCTTAGGGCTTGGAATACTTTTAGAGCTATAAAGATTTCATCATGTGCAAAAGGATTAGGCTAAAAGCTATATGTGTGGAAATTGTGGACAGTATTGAACCATATGTGGATAGTGTTGATGTTCTGGTTGGTTGATAACTTGGATGGTTGAATTGTTGAAATATCAATCAGGAACAAACAAAGCTTATTGCTGGCTCATCTGGTTATCTTTAGTTTATCATAATTGTATGGTTTGAGTTAAAATATAAGTGATCTCTCCAAAATGAGTTATTTGTAAGTTTTTTAAAAGTACTTTTTGAACTTGGTGGCCTACTTTAACCTTAAAAAGTGTCATCTTGTTAGGGGTAGCAACAGGCGGATATTTGTCTATTTTTTATTATTTATATCTGTATTTATTTAAAATATTTAATATTTAAACTTTAACTAAATTTTAAAAAAATTATTTTTAATATCAGTATCTAAAACTACCTGATACCAAAAATACTCAAAACACTCAAAATATCTGAAATTCTAAAAAAATTAATAAATATTAGATAATGAATATCCTATAATCAAGTAATTTATCCTCTATCTAATGCCTAATAAATTTTTTAAAAAATATTATAAATAACTATAAAAAATTACTTTACAATAGAAAAATCTTACATAATTATTATAAATTAAAATTAAAAAAGTAATTCAAATAATACTAAAAAGCATAAAATTTTATTTAATAATTTATTTTATATTTTATCATATATATTATTTAAATATTAAATATTGAGTACCTAATACACCTATTCATTTAAGATAAATATAAGATATTTAAAATTAATATCTGCATTCACTCAATAGTAAATAAATAATTATATTTTATTATTTGTCTAATTTTTTTAACAGGAAAACAAGATTACTGTTTAGAGAGTGTTCCCACTTGTGTTGCAGCTGACAGCATGATTTCACACTGTAGAGAGCTTTCCCACTTGCTGTGCGCCTGACGGCACGATTTCACACTGTAGAGACGTCTGCCTTTGTTTTGGGCCATAAAGATACTTGCCTATTCAAGTTGTTTCTGTTGTACCATAGCCTGCATAACATAATCTAACTTACAATTTATTAATGGTGGATTTATATCGGCCCACAAAACATGAGTTAGAGGCATATTATATTTTGTTTTGTGAGATGCCCATCACCATAGAATCGACAAATAGTATATATCTATTCTAGGGAATAAAAAAAAGACGAAAATTTTGACATTTGGGAGTTGACAACTTGGAGAAGGGGTTTCTTAACAAGCGAATTTCTGGAAAATTAAAGGCGTGAGCATCACGTCAACAAGAACCCAATTCACTATAAGAATCTCCCATTATGCAGAGACTCTCCTAAGCTAAGATCATCCCAATTCACTAATCACTATAATTATTCTAACCACTTGTTTTTATCAGTTCCAGAAATATATATCGTCCAAGAATCCATGGGTGAGCTCATCACTTTTGGGTTAGGAACCATGTTTGGGATCATGCTAAGTGGAGCTTTTCATTTTCGACGTTTTCATCATCATCATCACAATTTCCACCATAATCCATCTGGAGAACCCGATTTCTGGCATCACCATTGTCCCACGAAAGCTCGAGCTCAAGCCCAGGCCCAGGATCAAGCTCAGGCTCAGGCTCAGGCTCAAACTAACACAAAGGATTTTGTTGATGGAGATGGAGCAATCAAGGGTTAATGGCACACGAGGACAGCAGGGCTTATATGTTGTGTGGTTCACTAAATTTCCTGCGTAATAAAATACCATATGGTGCTGTCTACCTATGATTGTACATTTGCAGAATTTTATGTAATAGCAGCAAGCTACACTATTCATGATGTATTTTACTTCTGGGTTTGGTTTAATTTTGGTTAATCCAAATTTCATCTCTACTTATTATCTACTTGTTCTCCTTGTAAGTCTTTTTTGTCCAAAATTACGGATATATATTACATGAAAGTGGAAGCAGAAACTCTTGAAACGAAAAATTAACCTTAACACAACCAACAAATTAAATAGACCAAATTCACTGATAAAAAATACAAGAGAAGCTAATAAAATAACTTGATCAACGTACATAGAACATAGCTTTAAGTAGCAATAAATCCTTTAAATAGTCATAACAAACCAATACAGCAAATTTGGAGAGGCAACATTCATAGAAAAAATTTAGATTCTCTCCATTTATTACTTGTAGTAATTTTTTACAGTAAGAAAAACTCGTCTTAAATAAATTAAAGGTTAAATTTTTTTTCTTTTTAATAAAAATGTCCTATGTTTTAATAACAAGCTAACCGCCATAAAAACCTTCACATCCAAGTCTGGTCTGGATCCCAACCAAAACCTCGTATTGTATTGTAAAGGATCAATTCCTGAAGGAGGCCAAACAACACCATCTTCCTACATCGCATAAGCCATCAACAAGGTGTTCATATCATATGAGTATTTTTCGACATATTGAATCCTACACAAACACGAGAAGTGATGGATGTTCATATCTAGATTTTTTAATCTCTAAAAGAAAAAATATATATAAGAAAACTAAATCATACAGGTAATTAAATTCAGTGTTAATTTATCTATTTTGTATATATTTATTATCAAATGATGATGAATTATAAAAATTATACATACATCATTTTCTTACTAATTATAAATTTTTACTTGCACAACAAATAAATAAATACTAGATATTATTGGTGAAGTGGGGCCTACTCAAGAGTTTTATATTGAAGGCAGCATACTGATACAATACGAAACACGTATTCAATTATTCGTTGAACAAGTGGAGTTTGACCCTTGGAGAAGGGGTAAGGTAATCCAAAAAAGCCATAGTTGTGCTTCTTCAATCTTCATATATATCAAGCAGAAAACAAAGTTGGAGCATTAAAAAGGAGGGTAGGAAATTAAATAGGAATACTGATCAGATCGAAGCCTGTTCTGGTTTTGGTTTTCTTGTGTCTAAGGTTGAAGCTCTAAAGCTAAAGGCTTGATATATAATGGGTTTGATAAGGTTCAGCTTGAAATTCATGGTGGGTGCCATTGCTGGAATATATGCAGCTCAAAACTACAGAGTCCCCAACATCAGAGAGTTAGCACAATCCTACTTTGTCAACGCCAAGCGTCTTGAAGAAACCTATCGCAAGCCCCACAAGGGTGAATGATTTCCCTGTAAATTTATGGATCTCAATAATGGAGTATTCATTCATCGTTAATTTGCTCTTTCCTTTTTTTTTTTTTGGGGGGGGGGGGGGTGTCCTTCTCTATTTTACTTGCTTTTTTTTTTTTTTCGTTTTAGGCTTTTATTTTATGAAGTTAGCTCTTAACTTCTTATCAAGTAGAAGTATTTTATTTCAATTAGAAAAAAAAAAAAAGCTTTTTATGTGCAACCACTTTCGTCCCCTTCCCCTGTGTAAGATGCATCAGACGAATTGCAAGATGTAATTGCAGTGGAACAGTATGCTAAATACGATAATAGATGTTGTTGATGTAAGCATTTTTTTTTCTCCATTTTAAAAGAGTTTCTCTTTTCAAAAAGATTTTTCTCCGTTTGATTTTTTCACTTTCTTTTGATCAAAATACATATATGTTAAGAGTATTTATAAAATTTATTTATTAAATTTAGATTTTGATATTTAAAAAAATATATTGAAATATATAAAATACTTTATTACTCAAATTTAGTCTATATAAATTATTTAAATATTATATTATATTATAAATATATATAATTTATTTTATTAGAGTTAATATATGTGTAAATTATATTATTTATTTTAATTTTATTAATAAAATAATTTTATTATAATATTAATAAATAAATTATTATATTTAATAATTTTATAAAAATAAACTTGTTAGAATTTTATATCTGATCATATATTTAAAATTTATATAATATAATTGATATAATTTGTATCTATTTTTATAAATTTATATGTAAATAAATTAAAATTTAAAAAAATTAAATAAAAATTAAATTTATTATTATTTATTTAAATCTATGTCTGAGTACAAGAAAAAAAATTTATCCCTGATCCAAAGATAAAAATTAGAATATTTTATATATACTCTATCCATTATCATCGAGAAATGAGAGTCAAAGATGTTGGGAGATGTTTTATAGAAGTCAATGGGTCCTAAATGGGCCAAAGGAGGCGGATATTGGGCTTGCAAATTGAAAAGACTTTGGACTCTCTTGTTTGTCTCTTTTTCTAGAAAGGTTGGAATGACACTAATTTGGGTCTGAACTCTTATTTTATTATTAGTTTTGTAATGTGACCCAAAGCGAGTTATCCTAAAGTTCAAATCCAGTTACTATGTTCATTTATTTATCTTTGCAATGAAGCTACGATATTTTTAAACTTTCATTTGTATTTAAAAAATAAAGAATTTGTATCATTTAATGCTTTGTGTATTATTTTGACAATTCTAAGTAATATACGAAAGTATCTAAATAAAATACGTTATTGACAGTGGTGATGAGAAGCCCAGTGTGCCAGCGAAGTGATTTGAAATCCAATATCGGCTTCGTTCTGTTAATCCCTAGAAAAGTAGAAAGAAAAAACGCAACTCTTGTTTGTAAAACCAAATAGGGAAACATTAATTAAACCCACAACTCCAATAATGATTTACGATTATTGTTACAATTTTCAATAATTTTCTAATTAATTCATCGAGGACCAAATCCTATAAATTTAAGGTAGAGACTGTCTTTTGTTTTTTATTTTTCTAATTTATAATATTATCTCATTGGAACACGAGATCATGTCATTTTCGAAGCTGCTGAGTAAACCTAATGACTTGAATTAGGTAGGACCGTTTAAGTATGTTGTTTATAAAGATGAACAGAAGAAACATACCAGTCTCAAAAATTTAAGATATATTTTTAGATTTTACTAACTAATATTTATAGTAATTGTTAAGGTTTAACTTAACTGATTAATGAAATATTTAAATATTAAAAATTAGATTTTTCTTAATTAATCTTAAAAATAATATTTTATCATGCTATTTAATGTATTTTAAGATTTTTTCAACAATCAATAATAAATGTAAAATCTAATTTTAAATTAAGACAAATTTATTATCATAAACATAAATTTTAAATTTTTTAATCTTAAATTATAAAATTATAAAATATAAATCTAAAAATATTTATATACAAAAATTATCATATAAAATTAGTAAAAAAATATATATACAAAATTTGCTACAAAAAAGTATAAATAAAACGCCAATATATTTATAGGGTTTATATTTATGTTTTACCATATATAATGAGCCAAAGAATATTTATGAAAATTATCTCAAAAAAATTAAAATATCTCACAAGATTTAAGATTTTATAATTTTATAATTTATATTTTAAAAATTTATATTTATATTTATGGAGGTAAATTTGTTTTATTTTAAAAATAAATTATGTATTTTATTATTGGTAGTTGAAAATTTTATAAAATACATTAAATAACATGGTAAAATACTATTTTCAATAGCATTTAATGCACTGTAACCATAATAAACACATTAATTATAAGACGTCATGTTAAAAAAATAATAAATAATAAATAAATAAAAAGACAAAAATATTAATAAAAAATTAATGTTTTAATGGTAAAAAAAATAAGAATACTTCAATTATTTTTTTATTATTTTTTTAACTTAATATTGCATAATTTAATGTGTTTATTACTATTAATTTTTTATAAAAAATTAAATCATAATACGTTTCATGTAACATTTTAAAATACAAAAAAGTTTTAGATCACATTTAAAAATATAAAAGTATTATATGCACATAAATTAAAGCAAAAGAGGATCATATACATTTTAACTTTACTTTTATTAATTTTTCACACATTTCAAGTCATTAAATAATTCATTAATTAATTAATACCAGTTTCATAAGAGTTTGTTTAGGAGAAAAAAAAATTTTAAAATTTTTCTTAAAATTTAAAAAAAAATAAAAAATTTTATGTCAATCATTTTTAATCTTTTTTTATTAGTTTTAATTATTTTAAATTAAAAAATTTTAAATAATAAAAAAATTATTACTTGACCTTTTATTTTTTTTAATTTATTTTTTACCTTAATTTCTTTCTTTTTCTTCTCTTTCCCTTTCCATTCCCAACACATGATTGTGAGCAAAACTCATTCAAAGTGTAACACTACCAATACCCTATCCAAAC
Source organism: Senna siamea (assembly GCA_031216115.1). Taxonomy (NCBI): domain Eukaryota; kingdom Viridiplantae; phylum Streptophyta; class Magnoliopsida; order Fabales; family Fabaceae; genus Senna; species Senna siamea. Next base: position 16,470,139 of record CM062357.1, read on the forward strand.
AAATGTGGCAAAACGTTCAAAATCACAGCAATCCGTTTATTTGACAATAGCAAGTAGCAACTCATTCAAATAAGATAATCTCTCCAACAAATTCTCTAAACAAGGAAAATTGGCAAGCTTTGATTTTATGTCCAATGAGAATGCTGGTTTACTTAAAACATTATTAGAAATTTGTTTACATGTTTTATCAAGTTGTGAAATCAATTAAATCTTAATTCTTAATTTTACATTTAAAGTTTACAAGATTTTTTCTATTAACTGAAAAAGGCAAACTATATTATTTACACTATTATAAAACAATACTACTTCAAATATATGTTGCTCCTTATTTAGCAAAATTTTATCTATTAATAGGATATAAAAATTAAGGACCAAAAATTTATTAACTGAGCCGACAATTTTAACGCATGAACACGAACGCATGTCATGGGTAATACTATGGAATGGCTCAATAATTTTTTTACATGGAAAGAAGCATGTTGCACTTAAAATCTTAGAGTTCCGAGAAAGAAGAATACTTTATGCACGTTCTATTAAATACTCTACTCTATAAAATCCTTTATTTTGTTCAGAAAAGGTGGTAAGTGCAGTCAATAATAATATGTTACAATTATATGCCACTAATATAGTTTATTATGGCTATAAATATTTTATTCAAAAGAAGAAAGAAAATATAAATTCCCTTTAAAAATATTTTGTGTACAGCAGTTTCTAGGAGGATTTAAAAAAAGAGTTGATGAGATTGAGCCCTAGAAGAATAGGTTGGAGGAATATGGTTAAAAATGAGAACAAATGGGGCGCAAGACAGAGACTGGAAATCCATTAAAGAAACAAGTTAGCTAAGATTGGGAAGGAATTGGCGTAACTTTAGTGAAATTGCGTATGAAGAAGGAGGAAATCTTGGAAGTACAACAAGATACCATTTCATATTATTGGTAGCCTTTTGCAGACCAGAAATGCTATGCATACACCTATATATGCCTATATCCCCTACCTCTTCTTTCTCTCTCTCTCTTCGTCTCTCCATATATATTTCTTTCGTAAAAAATATATTTTAAAACTTAATTTTCATATTACAAAAAATTATTCTGGCTCAACCCCGACTAATTATTTGCATTTGTTTTAACTCCATTTTTAGTGCTTAAGAAAAAATTGATTTTATTTTTATTAAAGCTTTTATTTTATTTTATATTAAAGTTTAATCTTAATTTTTGTTTTTTTTTCAATGTTATTTTTTATCTTTATTACAAAAATTTATATATAATTAAAATAATTATTAATTTAATTTTCATACAATTTTTTTAAAATTTTGACAGTTTTAATTTAAAATTGTAAATATTTAAATTAAATATCTCAACTTTTTATTTTTTATTGAAACTATCATTATTTAAAAATTTATTAAATTTTGACTAATTTAATTTAAACTAACAAAAATATAATTCTTTCAATAAATATTTTTTTATACATAAAATTTAAATTTAAAATTTTATTTTAAAAAAATAGAGATTTATCGTATCATCTAAACTTGAGTTATACTCTAATTGAAATTGTTTTACTTGAGTTTTACATTTGACATTTGATAAAAAAATTTATATTAATTAATAAAGATAAGATAAAAATTAAAATTAAAAAAATAAAGACTAAAATTATAATGTTACATAGCATCTTCAATATGAAAATTATAATTATAATCTTATATCACTGGAGGAGAATAGGTAACGTCTAATATAATATATCACATTGATAACAATTAATAAAAGATTCTATATCACACGTCATAATACTGACTAGAATAAATATTTTATACTTATTAATTTCATCTTTTTTTTATGTAACTTAATTCTTCAACGAAATGTATTTATAAAAAATTATAATTTTGAAAGATGTATTAAAAAAACAAATTTTATTTTATTTTCATCTATAGAAGAAGCGATAAATTATGCATGAACTTTAAAATATTTTTACCACATAATCTTTTCTTTCTTTGTATTCTCTTTTGTCTCTTTTCTTTTTTCATTCTAAAGATCTATTTGCATGTTCAAGAAATAATTAATATTAATCGCATGTAATTTTTTTTAGTATAAAAATAAATACAAATGAATTTATATTAAATTTTAACATAAAATTTTGAATATAACAATAAAAATGATAAGGTACTTTTATTATTTTAAAATAAATACATACAACATAAAATGGTAATTTAATTAACAGAAGTTAAAAAACAATTTTTGATAAAATTATATTAAATAAAATTTGTAAAAATAAAAAGATAATATAATTTTATCAAGTTTTTAAAGAAATAAACCTAATTTTCTCTAAAATATTAGAGGAAAAAAATTTTGATTGGAGACAAAAAAGAAGAAGAAGAAAATGAAAGAAGTGATGGGAGTGGTGAGAAGGTGAAGCAGTGGGTGGTGATGGCGTGGCTTGATGGGGGGTTAGGGGATACCTCATACCTCTAATTCTGACATCTGATGCCTTCTGCTATTGCTGCTCCCTTCTCAGTGCTGAGTGCTTACTGTTTGTACCATCATATCTTCTCTTCTCTTCTCACTTCTCTCTCTCTTTCTCTCCACCTCCTTTCTCATAATGCAAATTACACATTGCTATGAATAATTCTTTATAAATAACAAGAATTTTACAACAATCCTAAATGCAATTTAATCATTTTTTAATTACCTATTCATCACCTTCAAAACTCATCCGTACATTTTAGTTTGCTACGCTTAATTCCGCAAATTTATTATGTATATGTTATTTGAAATTAAAAATTATTATTTTAAGAAAGAAAATAGTTGGTGGGTACAATTGTCATTATGAAGATGGTCATTTTTAGGCCCTATTCCCACTTGCCACTTTTTCTACCGTTTTCTACCGATAACTCAGAAAAGTCACTGTTTTTTGTCTTGTCATTTACCGCTTAGCACAGTCCACAGTGTGTTGTGTGAGAGAGAGAGAGAAGAGTGCCAGCAAGACAGCCATTGTTAAAGAACCATTTGGTTAGTGTTTTTAGGGTTTTCGGGACATGAGCTCTTAGTAAACTGCAATTACAAAAAAAGAAAAGAAAACTTGGGATTTTGATTCCCACCTTCTTTCCCTTCATTATTTTATTATAAAAAAAATTTAACTATAATTTTTATTTTTTTATTATTAATTTTTTAATAAGAGACATTTATAATTTATAATTTTTATGTATTTTATTTTAATTAAAAAATTTAACAATAAAATTATTGTTTTTATTTTCTATTGTTTTTTCTTTTTGAATAATATATTATTATTATTTTATAAATATTCGAGCCACGTATGTCTTTTTAAATTAATTAATAATATTGGATTATTTTATCATTAGATTCTCATTCTTCCCTACAAATTTTTGTATTATTTTACTTTTAAAAATGGTAATTTCTAAAAAATTAAACAATATTTAACATCACATGAATTGAGCTACCCATGGTAATGTCATAATCATCAAGTTTTGACTGGCAGTAATTTATATTATGAAATAATCTGATTGTAAAATATGATCATCATAAATAAGTTAACAACTTATACTGCACCAATTAAAAATTAGATAAAACTAATATCTTACAATGATTAAAACATTTTAAATGGATATAATTAAAAAAATTATTACTTTTATTAATCACTTAAATGTTTATTATTACAAAAATACAAATTAGTGAGATATTTAGTAGAGTTTTTATACATTTACAATAAAAATTTTTAATCATAAAATAATAAATATATTTTTTGACAACTCGGTGCTTTATGATTAAATTTTTATAAAAAAATTAATAAAAATATATAGAAAGAAATACATGTAAGTTTACTTTTAAAATAAAAGATAAAAAATTGAAGTATTGTATTATTAAATAATTGAAAATTTTATATAAAACAAAATTTGACCAAAGTCTCAAGCTTCAAAAAATGCAGAGTAGAAATGTACGACACCAAAAATTAATTGTGGCTACCCTCCCCACCACCATACCTCCTCCCTTCTCGTCTCTTCTTTCATTGGTAACAGTAATCTTTGTATCATCATCAGCTGCCAGGCGCCGTTCCCCTTTTCATTTACTTCTTCTGTCTCTCTCTCTCTTCCTTTTTAAATTCCCCTTCTTTCTTTCTCTGTGATCATGGCTTCTCTCCACAACAACTGATCACTGGTCACTACACCCTCTCTATCTTTTTCTTCTTCTCTCGCACGCTCAATTCAAATTCCATAAGAAAATCATGGTGGGTATTATATATGTCTTTGTGCTCTCATACTTTCCACTCTTTGTTTTGTACCTTCTGTCTTCTCTTTTTAATTAATTATAATTAATTTCCTTTCTTTTTTGTCTGTTTGTTTCAATAATTCATGTTTGGAACTTGAAGTTGTTTTCTTCCTCACATTCACATATTCCTCGCTGGCTTCAAGTCCTCCTCACTGAGAAGTTCTACAACGCCTGCATAATTCACGAAGAGGCCAAGAAGAACGAGAAGAACGTCTATTGTTTGGATTGTTGTATCAGCCTCTGTCCTCACTGTTTGTCCCCTCATCGCTCTCATAGACTCTTACAGGTATGACCAAGTAAAATAGAACAGAACCTTGTGGTAATTCCTGCTTTGTCTCAATTTTGGGTCTGAGTATAGTGTATTTTTGCCTTTTCCCAGATTAGAAGATATGTTTATCACGATGTTATCAGGTTGGATGATGCTGCAAAGTTAATTGACTGCACTTCCGTTCAAGTATGTTATTTTTTTAATCTTCAAATGAAATGATAATCATAATTGAAGTAGAGAAAAAAAAAAAAAAGAAGGATTAATCTATGTATGCTACTTTATTTTCTGTGCATGCTTGAGAAATTGATGAATTATTGGTTGGAAGATTTGATAGTAGAAGCCTAAACAAGAAAAGAGAGGAATCTGCATTATTTTATTAATTAATCCACTCAAATTTGCTTATGTTTGTGTTATCGTTAATTCTCTCCTCAACTCAATTGGGTCTCACACTCACACTCACATTCTCTCTCTTGTTTCTCTCTCTACACTCAACAGTCATACACAACCAACAGTGCAAAAGTGGTATTTTTAAACCAGAGGCCACAGACAAGGAACTTCAGAGGCTCCGGCAATTTCTGCAGCACCTGTGACAGAAGCCTGCAAGACCCATACCAATTCTGCTCCCTCTCTTGCAAGGTTCCTTCTTTTTGCCTAATATTTTTCTACTCAAAAATTGAAACCACAAATTTTTTTTATAAAAACCCAAAAGTGCTTTCAAATTTCCCAACATTCTCATTCCATTATTCTGATATATTCCGCCTCTTTCCCCTGAAAATTTCTCAGCTTTCTCACTCCTACGTTTATTTCTCCACTTTCTCAAGTGGGTCTATTTAATAATTTCAAATTTTCAAAATTCATCTTAATTTTCTTTACTTTTCTACAGATTGATTACCTTATCAGGACAACGGGTGGTCTCTCTGGCCACCTATTCGAGTGCAAGTACTTGCCATTTTCCGATTCTGGGCTCGACGAGGGTTTTATGACGCCCGACTCGGTCCTCGAACCGGTCGGTTCGACCCGGACTTCGTCCGGTTCGGGTGGCCACGGCGGGGTTGATTGCCGTGCCCTTGCTTGCACTGCGACTACGGAGATTGTGAGGAAGAAGAGGACTACCGGCGGTTCCGCGAACCGGACGGCTTGTCGGCCGGTTTGTTCGCCGGTGTCGGAAATCTCTGTGGGTCTGATGAACCGGAGAAAAGGGACACCTCAGAGGGCCCCACTATATTGAATTTACGTACGGACAAAGCAGGATGGACTGAGGAGGTTTTTGGGAGGAAATATTTGGTATTTTTTGCTTTCCTCTATTGAAAATTGGAAAAAAAAAAAAAAAAACCTCCCGAGTTTTGTAGATTCAGTCTTTCTAATGCTCCATTCTACTCATAGTTTAATGGCTTGCACTAATCCCTTTTATTGTAAGTATTTAGTTTTACTAGCCTCCTTTATTAAGTATTCAGATTTTTTATATTTATATATGTTGCACCGAACAAGTGTTACCAACTAAAAATTTCGTTGAAATTTTTTTCAATTATAATGCAATTTAATTTTAACTATGAAGTAGTCTTGTACTTGACTTGTTTCTATTGTGTGTTTGATATTATTGTTCTTTAGTGGAATATATATAATCAGATTTTTTTATTTTGACGTAGTTTGGGATGGAAATTAAGAGCTGGAGATTAAGCAAATATTTAAGGCATGCTTGAATGTTGCTTATTAAGAATTTATATTAGAATTAATTTTATGTATTTATATATATGTTATAATGAAAAATATTTGTTTTTTGTATTTTGTTATTTAAAAAATTACAGTTTTAAATATCTCTTACTTATCCTGTATTTTTATCATCAAAATATATATTAACAATTATTTAAATAAGTTTTCTTATATTTTACTCTTTAAAAATAAAAAACTATTTTTAAAATATGTAATCAAACAATAAAAAATTAAACTTTTTTAATTAAAAAACTGACTATATAAGTTAAGTAATTTTAGCGTATTTTATTTTGTCTGTTAAAATCTATAATTAAATAAGCGTAGTTATTTTGTGGAGAAAGAAGGTAATATTTAGCTAGAGATGGATGAGGTAGGAGAAGAGACAGAAGCAATGTTTTTGAAGAGGATATTTTAAGGTTGATGGCCCACTAATGTTGTGGTAAATCCTAGAACAGCAAATATGGAGGCAGAAGTCCAGAAGTGCACCATTTGTCTTGTCCCTTTTTCTGCTTCCTGGGTACAACATGGTGACAAAATTCAAACACCATGGCCTTCAATTTTTTACTTTTTTCAAGTACTCCTAATAGTCCAATATATATCACTGTAGCTAAGGTGTCCTAACAAGTGACAACCTTCCCTATTCCTTATCCAATAGTGTCTCTTATCTTATTTAATTATTGGTGCATCAATGTATGATGCAACACTGAATTATATAATTAAGCTAATCAATTTAATCAGTAACAGTTATGATCGATGAATGTATTATATAGGATTATGTAGTCAGTCTCTATAGTTGGATAGGTGCCTATACAAGGAATTGCAGAGATTAGTAGATAATATATGGCGCTCATATTTACAGCTTCATACGGTGACTGGTACTAATGAGATTGAGTCCAGATTAATTTTGTATATTGTGACAAAATGATATTTATATTATTATTAAAAAAATATTTACATTTAATGTTTGATAATTATTTTTAATAAAAAAATTATTTGTAAAAATAACAAAAAAATACATGGTGACTGGTGTGGTGTATCCAAGTATATATGGTAGAGTTACAGTAATTCTACTGTGGTTTTTGGTCTTTACATTATGTACAATATAGGGTGGTGATTGTATACGAAGTACTTCCTCTATGTACAATATAGGGTGAGGGCAATTCTACAATCTACATTAAAAAAATTGTTGGATAGTTAGAATATAAATAACATCCTGACATATATAACTTTTTTTAATAAATCATCGTACCATTAAAGCCAAAAGGTTGTAAATGAATTAAGTCCACCAAAATCATAAATACATCAAACCCATTTATTTAAAATAATAATATTATAAATATAATATATATTTTTGTTTATATATAAAATTTAAACTAAATAAAAAATTTATCAACTTTTATACAACATATATGTGAATAAAATATTATATAAATTTATATATTATATTTTTTAATTATGTATAAATTTTTGTATTATTAATATTTTATAAAAATATATATAATTACATTTATAACATTATTATTTTAAAATAATATTTTATGCATTTATGATTTTAAAATATATATTTTATATAAAATATATATAATTATAATGTATATTATTTTAAATTTTAAAATATAATATATATAAAATAATATTTTATTATTAAACAAGTTGAACACAAATTTAATGAACAAAACATTAAATTTTTAAATTTAATTCATTTAACTAAATGAATTTAATATGTTGATCAAGTTTGTTAATTGAGCTTGATATGAACTTTTAAAAAGCTAAATATGAGAAGTTCAAGAACATCTCGATTCATTTATACTTTTATTTAATTATATATATCACATAAAATATATTTTAGTTTTAAAAATTATGCTCAACTCTCCTCTAATTTATTTTTGTCAATGAGATTACTTTTTTTATATATAGTATAAGACCATAATGTTATTTTTAATATAATGAAAATTTAGTTAATATAACGTTAAACTCATAGTATTTTTAATGTAATAATAATGACGGTTAAATAATTATATTATTTTATAAGGAACTTATATTGTAATTTATTAATAAAAAATAAATCTAAAATAACATTTTTGTAACATTATATCAAATAAGGAAGGAAATATATTGAGAGTCGAGCGTACTTTCAATAAAAAGGAGGTAAATATAACTTATTCTTAATTCTTTTAATATTATAATAAAAATTAAGTAAATTAAACTCTCTTCTTTTAAAAAATATCAAAATTAAACTCTCCTATTTTAAAAAGATTAAAAACTTTACAATTTCACGCATTTTGAATATTCAAGAGTTGCAGGTGAATAACGATGCTATAAATTAAATGTATCAGGTAATTTATAATTCGAAGATGGGGGATATATAGGAGGTGTTATAATAATGGTAATTGTTGAGAGTGTCAGTATTTATCGATGAACTGATGCATCTGTCTTTCTTAGTTTGAACAAAACAAAACAAAAACGAGGAAATGTGGTTCTGGTTCAACATTTATGGTAGAGCACAGTTATGTAAAATATAATGTATATACACACTATACATGTTCAAGGTAGACTAATTATATTAAATGTTTATGTCTGAATGGTTTTTACTTTTATTTGCACTTATTTCATATCAACCTACGAAATTTTAAATTTTTTAAAAATAAAAGGATAAATTTCTCTTTTCTCAAATTAGTCACACTTTTTTTTATAAAATAAAATAAATTTATGATTGTCAACATAATAAATAATATTACAATAAAAGTATAACATAATTTTTAATAAAAATTATTATCTTATAGAGTATTTTGATAATATTTTACTTTAAGAGAGATTATGTGTATATTTTCGAAATATAAAAAAGGATGGTATAATTTTAATATTTTTTAAGAGAGGGAGGAGTTCGTTTTAAATACTCTTGCATTACAAAGTACTTACTTCGCTCATTCATATTTTTCTACTAAACGTAGTTTGTTTTTGAATAAAAGTCATATAATTTAATTTTAAATCATAGTTAAATTAAGTTAGATTTTAAGAAAAACCCACTTATTTATAAAACTATTAAATGGATCCAACTTATCAAATTGGTTCACTGCTTTAACCCACTAAAATAATAAATTTAATTTAATTTTTTAAAATTATTAGTATTTAAAAGTTTATTTAACTCTAATTAATCTAATTTAAGTTAACAAAAATTACACAATAAAGATAAAGTTTTTTTAACATAAATTTTTTCATACATAAAATTTAAATCTAAAATTTTATGTAAGAGAAATATAATACCTATTACTCCAACTAATTATCTCTATTAATATTTTTAATTTGCATAACTATAATAATATTTTGACCTCGCTCACTTGATTGATAAATTGTATGAATCAATTGTTTTTTGTTTCTTTATTTAAGACCCACCGACCTCTCCAGCCCATTTAGATTTGATCTACCTATTTAGCTAGTACCAAACCAATCGATCCCCAAGTGACCAGGTTAAAATAAATATTCATTAAACTTTCAGAATTTTAAATAAGGCAGAGTGAAAAATAAAGAAAAGAAAAAGAAGAGAGTAGAGTTATGAAATTATCAACTATGATCTGTATCCAAATGGGTCGTCCCTGTAGAGTTATAATGAAAAGTTTTGATATCTCAGCATTTTGAAGTTAAAATAATTTAACTACCTATATTCCTACTGAAATCATTTTTCGGGTCAGGTGTCTTCTCATTAAAGTTAAATTTAATTTCAGGTAACGTGTACATCTTTTTTAATAAAATTTTAATTTTAATTTATTATATTATAAAAAATTAATTTTTTTATTGAATTTAATTATTATGTAAAAATTATTTATTAACTATTTAAATTGTTATCACTAATTTTAAGCAAAGTTTTTTTTTATTAATATCTTTTTATTAAAAATAAATTCTATTTAAAACATTTTAAATATTAAATATAAATATATTTTTTAACAAAATTTAAATTTTAATTTATTATGTGAAATTAATTAATTATTTCTATTAAACTCAATTTCTATTTTTACAAAATTTTGCTATCCTTGTATTTTGGAATTAAAATAATTTATTAACTACCTAAATTGTTGTCAATAATTTTAACTAAGTTTTTTTTGCAGGTTTTTTAATTTTTTTTAAAATTATCTAAAACATTATTAAATATGAATATTTTTAAAAAAAATTTAAATTTAAATTTATTATATTATAAAAAAATAATTTTTTTTATTAAACTTAATTCTTTTGTTGGTAAAAAAGTTAAAATAATTTATTAACTACCAAAATTGTCGTCACTGATTTTAAGTGAAGACCTTTTGACCCACCACCAGATATGATTGTCCCTGTCAGGTTTTAGTAAACGGTGCAGCGTTCATGTATTATGTCCTATCATATTGATATATATACATGTAGGCCTAAACTCATTAAATGACATAACAGTTTCTTGGACGTTCGGAAATATAAGTTAGGCCACGTCCCTATCCAAATTTAAACGATATATTATTTATCAACATTTAATTTGATTTTTAAGTGATAGTAATTATAAGATTGGAAACGTCATAAGAGATCTTTTGGCTTTTGTACAAAAATAAACTATTTTTTATTAAATTTTTAAAAATATTAATAGTTAAATTTAATCTATAAAATTATTTTTTTGATAAAATTACAAATTAATTGTTATAAAAGATGAATTTCTAGCCAAATTCCTTAGTTGTATTAACGAATTTGTTGAAACAAAATTTTAAAAGTTTACTCCCACAAATCAGTATTATTATTATATTGCAGCTTAGATGATTCCTCCAATATTTGAAGAGTTCAGTAATTTTATTTATTAAAAAACTTTAAGATTGATTAAAAACTTTTTTGTCATTTTTTTAATTTTTTTACAGTAGTTGGTAAAATTAAAATCTTTATATAAATAAATATGAGAGTCTCATTTTTGTTTTTCATTAGAAAATTATATAAAATTAACATTATTTTATGAGAGTTGAAAACAATATGACAATGACCTTGTTTAATTCTCAATTCAAATCATTTACGATAAAAAAAAAAATCGCTAACTTAACTCAATTATACATATTGAATCAAATTTAATAAATTGACGGGATAATTCAACTTAATGAATTCCTCTGCGTGAAGAATAGAAATATCAACTTATAATTAAAACTAACTTTTTTTTCTTAATTTATTTTTTAAAAAGTTTTTAAAATAATAGTTAATTTATACTTTATGTAATGCAAAAAAATTATAGATGTTTTGAATTTTAGGTATCAAAATGACCAACTAAAAGATGTGAAAATTTTTTTTGTAGAATTTTGGCCTAATTGAAAGTTTAAGTTTTAGTCATGCTTTAATTAGAGTAATTCGTTTTAGACTCTCTATATAACTGGCAAAATTTGTCTAATATAACATATTAACAAAATTATTAAAAATAAAAAATAAAAGTAAAAGTCATACAAAATTTAAATAAAAAAAGGACAAAGTTAGGTTTTGTTTTTTTTTGTACGTAACTAGTCCGAACTTGCTCTTAACTCCCCCATCCAATGACGGACTGTTTTCTAGCTGAGAACAGGTAATATGCAGGGAACTGAGACACCAAACAACGTCGCCCCCACATAACCACTTATTCATTTCAATCTATATTTGGGGTTTTCTACGTAAAAATGTACATGTCTTTTCTTCCTTAATTTTTAAAATATAATATAAATAATTATTATTATAATTTTAAATAGTAAATAAAATTATAAGTACTTAATTAAATCACTCATCTTGTATAAATATAATTTTTTATTATCTTAATTTTTTTTATTTTCACATTATATATTTCATTTTATATTATAAACTATATTATTTTATAAGATTTTTTATAAAAGAGTTTAGAGTCATTATAATATAAATATGTATAAATATATTAAATGTTTACTATGCATAAAAGTACATTTTTTTTATTTTTAAAATATATTATAAAATAACAATTATTAAAATTTAAAATAATAAATTAAATAATGTGAAGTAGTTTAATTTTTTTTAACTTCTCATTATCTTTATTTCTTCTCTTCTTTCTTTTCACATGATACATTTTATTTTATATTTTATAATATATATTTTTTGAGACTAACATAACTAAAAGATCTCAAAAAAATTATAATATATTAGAGACTTCGTATAGATAAATGTTTATGTTTATTTTTTTTAAATTTTAAAATAATAAATTAAATAATAAAAAATTATTTAATTCACTCATCTTTTATAATTATTCATTACTTTTATTTTTTTATTTTTATTTCTCATATCCTCACATCATATATTTTATTTTATATTTTACATTATAAAAAATATTATTTAATAAATTCACTGACCAAAAAAATTTATTTTATATTTTATATTATTATATGCTTGTGTGTGTGTGTGTGTGACATTTTCTTCTTCTCCCTTCCTTTCATCTATCCTTTCATATATGCCAAAAATCATTACCAATTTCAAAAGCTAACTTATTTTTTAAAATTTTTGCAAAATTTAATTTATTATTTGTAATTTAAAACTTTTAATTAAATTTTTATTGTTGTAAACAATTTTAATTTAACTCTTGTCACTAAATTTATGTTAGTCTTCTGTTAATTTTCACTTACGGGAATAAATATATATCATTCAATATATCAAGTCTCTTGATATAAAATATATCATATATTATGTATAAATTATTTTTGCTTTTGTTAATATAAATTATATATTTATGTTATAATAGTTGTGCCAATATTAGTTATTGATCTTTAAAATTATATATTTTATTATATAAAATAAAATGTGATATAATTAAGAAGAGGAGATTGGAGATATAAAATAGAGATGATGAAAAATTATGATGAAAAAAATAAGTAAAAGAGTATTTTTAATTCTTTAACTTTGAATCAAATTTTAGTTTTGTTCTTTATATTTGATTAATTTCACTTTAGTCCTTTAAATTTAAAAAAATTAAAATTTTTTTAATTCTTAATATTGTTTATTCATTTAATAGAAAATGTTGAGTTGAAACTAATTTTAATATCTCAATGTCATATATATATATATATATATATTATTGTCAATATTACTTGTATATTAATCTTACATGTAAAAAATAATAAATTTAGAGGTAGTGTTACATTTATATTTAGGTTTGATGAGTATTTAATTTAGAGTTAAAAGTTTAAATTTGAGAATTTGTTATTTTTTTACATTTAAAATTAATAGACTGATAATATTAGTAATAATATGATATAAAAATATTAAAATTTTGTTCACTCAAATTTTTTCTTTAAATAAATTAATCATGTTAGGAATTATGAAAATTTTAGTTGATTTTTTAATGTTAAATAACTAAAGTAAAATCAATCAATTTTTTTTTTAAAAAAACTTAAACCTAAATCAAAGTTAAGAAACATTAAAATTTCTATTTTGCCAAAAAATATAAAAAGTTATAACTTCTCATTAATTTTTAAAAATAATAATTTTATTATTTTATATTTTAAAAATAAAAAATTAACATGCATTTTAATGCATACCAAAAGTTACTAACTATATTATAATGGCGTTGGAATTTCCGATGATTGATCTAAAAAATAATACATTTTATAATTAGAGATTTTGCATGCACAAATATATATTATTTTTTATTTAATTTTTAAAATATAATATAACATAATAACTATTATAAATTTAAAATAACAAATTAAATAATGAAAAAATTTAACTCTTCAATATTCTTTTGTAATTTCTTATATATTATCTTTTATTTTTTCTCTTCTATATCTTCACATCACACATGTTTTATTTTATATTTATAATTATATATCATTTTAGAGATCACTTACCAAAAGACTTAAAGATATTATAATATAAATATAAAATTTAAAATAAGACATAATTTGAAAATGTAGGAAAGAGAGTAAAGATAGAGAAAATTTAAAAAAAATAATAAAGAATTAAATACTTTTATATTATTTAATTTATTATTTTAAAATCTAATAATTAATTATTATTTTATATTATATTTAAAAAATTAATGTGTGAAGATACTATATATTAATTACACCAATAAAATTTAACGGAAATAACTACATCTTATAATTTTAAAGATGAAATTTAAAATAAAGTGAAACTATTAACTAATAAAAATAAAATTTAAGCAGTTTTGTAATAAAAATGGATCATTATAGGTTCAGTTGGCGCTCGAGCATGGCAACGGGTCCAAAGTTCTATGCCAAAACGACAAGGCAAGGAAAAAAAAATTATGCAACACTCAAACCAACTTGTATAAGTCACCCAATCGATCTTTATTAATAAAACAGATGATAGGGATTGTTTTCAATTTCAGTTTATTTTTTTAAAAAAATAATTAAATGTATGAATACATCTTTTTTCTTTTTCTTTTTAATAAATCTGGTGACCTCAAATTAGTTCAAGCTATAAGTGGAAAAATATGAATAATACTATGTTTAGGGCATATTTAAAAGTTATTTTTGAAAACAAAAAATTTGAATGTTCCTTTTGAATTTTTATTTTTTGAAACATAAAAATACAAAAAATAAATATTTTTTTTATTAATGATGTATATATAAATACATAAAAAATATAAATTCTTATTAAAGGTATTTTTGTAAAACAATTTAGAAAGCAAAAACAAATCATACGGGCCATTACTTTCAAGTTGAAAATTTTATATGATAGATACATGCAGGAGGGACAAAAAGAAAGACAATGGCAATAAACACAAAGTTGAGAGTTGGTCATGCACAAGTTCACATCAACATGATTGTTCCCAAGCTCCAAATTTTATCTCAATCTCTTCAATTTTGATAAAACTGTGGATGAAAGTAACTTAACTAATAAAGTAAGGATAAATTAATTTTTTGTTTTCTTAGAAGTGTTTAAATTACATAATATCATAATGTAACAAAACAAAATTTGAATTCTTGCTCTTATTAGAAGAAGAGCTACTCATATTTAATGAACAATATGTTTTAAACAAGATTATTTTTAAGAAGAGAATAATATTTTTTTTTTTTTGTCAATGAACTCAAGTGGAACCATGTACTCTATGTCTTTTTTGAAATTAAAAATCGTAAATTTAATTTAATCTAACTTCTAAGAAATAGATTGATAAATTTATATGTAATACCAATTATATTACATACATAATAAAATATGGATTAAAATTGTATGATTTTTAAAATATTGAGATTGAATCGATGACAACAAGCTTTTAAGAATTAATTAATTAATTAATGAAAAATTAAAAATATCTATAAAGGTAATATGCTAATTACTTATTCTATTTTTTTCACCCATCATTAGTTTATACTTTAAGAAAAAGACTGCCGTATGCTTTATTTTGATATAAGAAGATAAAACTTGTAATCCTTACTTAAATCCTCACCAGAAGAAGTTAATAGAATGCCAGGAACAACCCAGAAAACGTAAAAGAAATTGAAACACGAACAATTCAAACCAAAAAACAGTTAATTAAAAAAGAAAATACTGTGAAGACATTCTTCCCCAACCCTTTGTTAGAGAGAAAATTAGCATATTAGATAGATTTGTGTGGCTGAGGACCATAATTATCTCTATCGCCATGACCATCACCAATTATCAAGTATGGTGTAAAATCCAAACTGAAATCACGTGAGCCACTTATTACAAAATCCAAGTGCTTATGTACTTCCGCATATAGGTGGTCTGTACAAACCATAATCAAACAACATATTCCTGTTATATGTTCTTCGCAATACTGAATATTTTAGAAATTTACGGTTCTTCTTCATCACTCTAGCCCTAACATTCTGGGACCCTGATGCTTTCTCTATATTATTCAGGGACTCTGATAAGCTCGAAAAGTCATAGCAACCTGGACTGCCTAATTTTTTCAAAAGATTTTGTGTTTGAAAATTTTAATTGAAAAATACTGTTATCATAATCTGAGAAGCACTTTGCGTTTAAATAATTTGTAAAAAAAATATTTTTTTAATTGTCAAATTAACAAAAAAAAATATTTATATTTTAGTTTACTATTAATATTATTTAAATATATAAATATTTATTATTGTTAATTTTTATTAATTATATTTATTACTTTATTCATTAAAGAATATATTGATAAATATAAAATTTTAGTAAGGACATTTTTATTCTAAAATATTTAATTTTTAGGATCTACTCTTGGCTAAAAGGAAAAGAAAAAGGTTCAATTGCGACCACTCAAAGGATATTGAAAGGCTTCTCAAATCGAACAATCGACAACACAACTTGTGTCATTATTATCACTTTTCTTCGTCACTACTGAATCTCTCTTTGATTTTCGATTCCACAACCATTTTACTGACACAAACCCAAATCCCATATATTGGAGTCTTCACGTCTATATATATATATATATATACATGTGTGTGTGGGGGGCGACTCCTTATTATTTTGAAATATTTAATTTTTAAAGTAATTTTATGATTTTATAATGGAGATCAATCTAGAAACTAGGTCTAGGTGTATTTTAAAACTATCATATATATGTATATATGTATGTATTTAATTTTAGTTTTTCGTAGTTAAAATTGAAAAATACTGGATAAGGAGGATAGCAATGTATAGCACTTACGGTGCCAATTCAAATCCAACCCTGATTTGTAGTCCACTCCAAGCGACTCTCTTAGCAAATCGCTTCTTATAGATTTAGATATAATCAAGGGAGAGGAAAAATTAAATTTATTAATGTCATATTTAATATTAAAAGTTTCATACACACAAATACATACATCTTATTTTTTTTAATTTTTAAAATATAATATAAATAATAATTATTATAATTTTAAAATAATAAAAAATTATTTAATACATTTATCTTTTATAATTTTTTATTATTTTTACTTTTTTTTGTTCATATTCTCATGTCATATATTTTATTTTATATTATAAAATAATTATTTTGTGACATCACTATCTAAATAATTCAAAATTATTATAATATAGATTAATTGTAATATTTCTCTTAATTTAAAAAAATTTAATTAATATACTAATCTTTTCGGCTGATCATAACAAAGCTTCTATTATCTGGATAGAGATATCTAAGTAAATTTTGCATTTAAATACAAAAAAAATAAAAATTATCTAACACAATTTTAGTGGGAGAGGGAGCTGAGCACCTTATGTCTATTTGTAGGCTTAGTGAAGAGAATCATTATCATAACTACATCGCAGACCCAGAATTAAAAATAAAGCCCGTCTCATTCTTGGCCCAAAATAAAAAAACTGTGCAGTCAATGTTCCTGGTTTTTGTACAAATTCAAGCCCAAATCTTCAATTTGTCCCAAAAAACCCCAAGATCTTGTGGACAAATATGGGGAATCAAATAGGGGATTTTTTTCTTTTTAGTGTTTGGAGGATGAGAACAAGAGGCAAGTTTTTTTAAAACAATTTCAAAGATGGGAATGAAGATCATGGGCCTTGTTTGATTATAGCTTTTAAAAATTATTTTTTATTTTTAAAAACAAAAAAAAAAAAATTTGTTTGAATAATTATTTTTGACAAAAAATAAAAAATAGAAATGTATTTTGGGTGCAAAAAATATATAACAATTAAAAAATATTCTAAATTCTAATTTTTTAAAAATAAAACACATAAAATAATTTTTTTTATTAATAATATGTATATAAATATATAAAAATAATATTAATATCAATTCTCAGAATTAATTTTATAAACTAATTCTAACGAACAAATTCAAACAAATTATATGTCCCCTAACCCCCTCACCATGCTTGGCTGCTTTCTAACAATATTTTCATACAATTTAAGATATATGCAATAGATCAACTTTAAAACCTTAAAATTTTAAAATTTGTAAAACCTAATGTTCTATAAATATAGTTCTAAAATTCTAAAAATTGAAATCGTAACACGCCATTTACTTAACAAAATGAATTCCATTCTTTTGAGAGTTATTTCAGTTGTTAAACAATTTTTTATAATAATTAAAAACACTTAATTGGCTATTTTTTTTCACTTTTAACCTTTTTCTTTTAGTATTTTTCTAGAAGTTTATTGGTGATTCACTATGCATTTTGGGCATTAGTGATCTAGATTTTAACAACTGAAATTTTCATCATTTTGCAACTAAACCATTTTTCCTAAAACACAAAAAAATTGAAAAAAATGAAAATTATTATTATGAAAATGATGTCTTAAATTGAAAATTGAAATCCTTTCGAACCAAGTGGCCCCGACTTGTGGCAATTGCAAAAAGTAAAGACTATTCATCTTGTAGTGTATGATTAGTTCACATGTCAAATAATAATGCCATTTACTAATCAAAAGTTACCATCATGTCTGGTTGAATTATTGTACTAAAATAATGAAAAATAATCACATCAATATACAAAGGTTTTTGATGAAGTAAAATACACTTAATGATCTTTTGAATTCCAATTTCCAAAGCGTTCTACCATGTTGGTTAATTTTATATGGGTTGCCACATAAAAATGAAGTATCTTGTACTATTTGCTTGGACTAAAGGGAAGAGGCACAACAATCATGGAGTTAGCACATGTAGGTTGCGTTAATCATTGGGAATAGCTATAAAAATTTCTGAATTCTTACACATGTGTTTGTGTAGTTGGGGTTGGAAATTGGAATTGAGGCTAAGGAAATGCCTTTTGCTATTTCAACTTCCAATTTTGAATTGACTCTTCTAGATTTTGACAATCTCAACCTTTGCCATCCATTCTTGGGGTTGAGTTCTTTATATTCTTTAAAGAAATTTATAGTGTGAATAAGTTATTTATTTATTTATTTTTTCTTACTAGATCGTATACAATATTGTAGAGGATTCAAATTATCAATTCTGAATCTCTCTTGATTTTTAAAAGATTCCCCTTTTCAGTTTTGTGATTTATTTTTAGTTATAAAAAATTTTAAGATTATATTAATAATTTGATCTTTAAAAAGACTAACTTGTTATGAGTTTAAAATCTTTAACAATTGATTTGTATACATTTTATTTTTAAAAATTAAAGATGTGTTTGGTCTCACTATTTCATGTTTTCATTTTTATTGAAAATATAAAATATAAAAAAATATGTTTAGTATATAAAAAATATTTTTTCTAAAAATAGATTGAAAGCATGAAATGTTTAAAAGAGATTTTCAATGTTTTCACTTAATAATTAGTGATACTTAAAATTTTTTAAACATTTCATGCTTTCAATCTATTTTGAGCTTTCTACTCAGACAAGGAATGGAATGAAGATTCTATTATTGACCCTTTTGCTGATGAGGTTGTTAAATTTGTCAAAACTCAAGGAACTAATTGATAGAGAAAATTCGGTAGAATTGGATTTGAGAAACATGATGTTGAATGGGTAAGGAACCTAGAAAATTAATGCCACATCATTCACTCCCGACTTCGAAAATTTTAAAAATATTAAAATAGTTAATTCACGTAACGCATATCTTAAATTATAAATATTTATAGACATTTCGACAAAATCTTTCATAAAAATATAAGTTTATGAATTTGAGCATTCAGTCATAATTAATCAATTAACACATAAAGAGAATTTTGTTCTTAATATTATATCAAATCAAATTACAAAATAGGGGTGAGAGATTCTGTCTATAGATACAATGTTAGTTCTAGAATTCAAATATTATACAAAAAATAAAAATAATGTCCCATAAAATAATATTTGGCTCACTTTGATATTAGCACCGTAACATTTTACATAAATATGTAATTTTACCTGTCTATTTGACAAGAGAACAAAAAATAAAATAGTGAGTAAAAAATTATCTAATGAACAGATAAAGTTATTATAATGGCAGAAGTCGAGACAAATAATATACGAGTGAAATAAAATTTTAAATAAAAAATTTATAGTTAACAATATAACAAATCATGAAATTATAATAGAATAGATGATAAAAATGAATCATAAGTCATTATGTTACATATATGATTTCTAAAATTAATGTCATCAAATAAAAGTAATGTATGAGATTTACAAACTGAATTACTAATTTTTTTAAAATAAAGTTATCTTTTAAAAAATTTAATAATATCATATCAAAGATTATAATTAGAAAAAACATATTTATAGAACCAATATGAACAGACTTTGAGTAGTTAGCATCACAAAGATAACTGTTAGGAAAAACTCAACTTTTCTCACTTCGTGAAGTTAAGATGGGCACTTAGGATAGTAATGGGAGCACAAGAGTTTATAATCCTCCAATATGGAGGTTCTTCTACTATACAAAGGAATAGTAGGATTACAAGAATTGATGTTTTACAAAATTGTCTCACACTTTGGTGGCTCACTCAAGCTTAAGGTTTGGGACTTCTCAAGCTATCTCACTTTTCTCTCAAGGAAGCTCTCTAACTCTCACTTTAGGTAGTGGCTTATTTCTCTCCTTGGATTAGATTGCTTAGGAATGAAGCCTTCTACCCCTATTTATACTACTCTATCTCCACAATGAATGGTGGAGATTAATTACATCCAAGGGTGAAGATTAACTCTCTAGAATTTTTCACACACTTCTCCTTATTCTAGAGATTTCCATGAAGTCTCTACACTCCTCCATTCCCTTCCACATTCTTCCATACTCTTCTGCAAGGTTCCAGAAGGTTCCACACATCTCTAGAATATTCCAGAGGGTTCTACAAGCTTCTAGAGAATTTTATACTTCTCTAGAGTTTTCTAAAATGTTCTAGAAAATTCTACACTTCTTTAAAAGGTTCTAGAATTTTCTAGAATCTTCCCAATTTAGGAGGGACATCCCAACAAATCTCCCCCTCCCGACTTAATTGGGAGATAGTAGCAAGCCAACACCTTGACAGCAATCTTCAAACTTCCTTGTTGGTAATACCTTGGTCATCATGTCTGACCAGTTCTCATTTGTGTGAACCTTGTCAAGGTGTATACGTTTTTCTTCAAGAGCTTCTCGAATCCAGTGATATCGTGTATCAATGTGCTTTGTCTTGAGGAATGAAAAGTAGAATTCTTCGCTAAGTGAATTGCACTTTGATTATCACACTTCAAGACATACCTGTCTTGATCTATTCCCAGCTCAAGTAGCAAATTCTTCATCCACAACATCTCTTTGCAAGCTTCAGTAGCTGCAATGTACTCTGCCTCAGTAGTGGATAATGCAACACACTTTTGCAGCTTTGATTGCCAAGAAACAGCTCCCCCTGCAAAAGTAGTTAGGTATCCTGACGTTGATTTTCTAGAGTCGATGTCACCTGCCAGGTCTGCATCTGTGTATCCTTTTAACACAGGTTTTCCTTTTCCAAAGCATAAACACTTCTTGGAAGTACAGCGCAGATACCGAAGAATCCATTTAACTGCAGCCCAGTGTTCCTTCCCTGGATTGGCCAAGAAGCGACTAACAACACCAACTGCATAGGCAATATCAGGTCTTGTGCATGTCATTGCATACATGAGACTGCCTACTGCAGATGAATATGAAATCATTTTTATTTCCTCTAGTTCTTTCTCACTTGTAGGACTTTGCTTCGAACTTAACTTGAAGTGTCCAGAAAGTGGTGTGTTGACCGGCTTTGCATTATGCATGTTGAATCTTTCAAGCACCTTCTCAATGTATCTCTCTTGGGATAGCCATATCAACTTCTTCGATCTATCACGAGTGATCCTCATCCCAAGGATTTGTCTAGCCGGTCCTAAATCTTTCATGGCGAAGCTCTTGCTTAAATCTTTCTTCAAAGCAGCTATCTTTATGCGATCTTGTCCAATAATCAACATATCGTCAACATAAAGTAGAAGTATGAGAAAATCGCCACCTGCATACCTCTTTATGAAGACACAATGATCGCTTTCTGTCCTTTTGAAACTATGTTCTGCCATGAAAGAGTCGAACTTCTTGTACCATTGTCTTGGTGCTTGCTTAAGGCTATATAAACTTTTTGTTAGGCGGCATACCAAATTTTCTTTGCTTGAAATTTTGAACCCCTCAGGCTGCTCCATGTAGATCTCTTCCTCTAGATTACCATGAAGAAATACCGTCTTGACATCGAGCTATTCAATTTCCAGTTCTTGCATTGCTGCTAGGCCAAGAACAACTCGGATGGATGACATTTTTACCACTGGAGAGAATATTTCTTCAAAATCAATACCTTTCTCTTGACCGAATCCTTTTACGACCAACTGAGCTTTGTAGTGGGGCTTTGAGCTTCTATCTTCGGTTTTGATCTGATACACCCACTTATTCTTTAAGGCTCTTCTCCCTTTAGGTAGCTCTACTAGTTCAAAAGTGTGATTCTCATGCAAAGATTGTATCTCCTCTTGCATGGCTCTTATCCACTCCTCTTTATGATTGTTAGTTATAGCTTCCTTATAGCTTTGAGGCTCCCCCTCATCAGTGAGCGTCACAAACTCCTCTGAGCTATATTGAGTAGATGGTCTTCGTTTCCTTGAAGATCGTCTCAATTGGGGCATTATTGGAGAGCTAGATTGAGGTTCTTCTTGTATTGGTTCATCATGAGTATCTTGGTTGTTTTGATCTAAGATAGTCTCATGATCTTCACCATCATTATTTTCTTGTATACCATTATCCTCGCGTCGGACCGGTGTAAGGTCTGTGCTTCTTTTGCTTCTCAATCTTGGTCTTTCCGATTTCTGAATGTCTTCAATGTTTTGGTCTTCGAAGAATACAACATCTCGACTTCGAACAATCTTCTTGTTGGTTGGATCCTAAAGTCGGTACCCAAACTCATCCTTAAGTGAACGAAGATAGATGCATTCTTTCGTCTTTACATCAAGCTTGGCTCGTTCATCTTTAGGGATGTGAACAAATGCCCTGCATCCGAACACTTTGAGATGATTGTAAGAAGCCCTTTTTCCTGTCCAAACCTCTTCTGGGATTGCTCCGTCCAAAGGAACTGATGGTGTAAGGTTGACAATGTCAACCACAGTCATTATAGCTTCTCCCCAAAATGACTTGGGTAACTTGGCATGAGAGAGCACGCATCGAACTCTTTCTTCAATAGTTCGGTTCATTCTCTCAGTTATTCCATTCAACTACGGCGTCTTGGGAGGAGTCTTCTCGAGCCTAATCCCATATTTCTTGCAATAGGCTTTAAAAGGACCTCTATACTCACCTCTATTGTCTGATCGAACACATTTGATCTTTTGTCCTGCTTCTCGTTCCACTAGGGCATGAAACTCCTTGAATGCATCAAGAACTTGATCCTTTGATTTTAACAGGTATAACCATACCTTCCTTGAATGGTCATCGATGAAGGTGACAAAATGTGATGCACCACCAATGGACTTTTTGGACATCGAGCATACATCAGTGTGTACAAGGTCTAGAATGTTTTTTCTTCTTTTGGGTAGAGAGAATCTTTGGAAAGCAACTCTATGTTATTTTTCAGCTAAGCAATGAGTGCAAGGATCAAGTGTTTTACCTTTCACGTCAGGGAGGAGTTGCTTTCTAGCGAGTATGTGAAGACCTTTCTCGCTTATGTGTCCAAGTCTCTTATGCCATATCTCCATATCATCAGTAGTGATATTCACCTCCCCTCTACAAAGTTTAGCTTGCATCATGTACAATGATCCTTCCTTTCTTCCTCGAGCCATTATTAAACTTCCTTTGGTAAGCTTCCACTTTCCTTCACCAAAGTAATTCACCAGACCAGCATCATCTAGCTTTCTAGCAGAGATAAGATTGAGACGCATGGTCGGGACATGCCTCAATTCTTTTAAGATAAGTTTGCATCCAGTGCTTGTTGTCAGGATGATATCACCTATCCCGACAATTTTGCTCCTATCCAAATTTCCCATTTGCACCGTACCAAAGTCACCGCTTTGGTAGGATGAGAAGAAACTTCCATGGGGAGTGACATGGAAGGAAGCCCCAAAATCGATAATCCAATTACTATCATCATAAGCAATGTTTTGGTCTGGCTTAACATTATCAGCCTTTTTGTCTCTTTTGAAGGATCGACACTCCACTTTCTTATGGCCTATCCTACCACAGTAGTAGCAAGTAATCTTTGAGCGTGACTTGGACCTACTTCGAGATTGATGTGGATCTCGGCTCTTGCTACGTCCACGAGTTTTGTTCCTACCCTGGTTCTCAACAACATTTGCCTCAGAATGGATGGACTCGCCTCGTTCCGTTCTCCTTGCTTCTTCACCAAGAAGGCTATCACTGATGGTATCCATGGTGAGCTTTCCTTCTGGAGCTGAGTTACTAAGTGTAACCACAAGAGTGTCCCAGCTTTCTGGCAGAGAACTAAGGAGTAGAAGGGCTTGCAACTCATCGTCAATCTTCATGTCAATTTTTGTTAGTTGATTTACGAGCCCCTTGAAATTATTCAAGTGCTCCATCATACTTTGACCATCCTTATACTCCAACTTCACCAACTGACATACTAAATGGGCTTTATTACGAGGCGTTTTCTTTTGAATCATGGACTCAAGCTTTGTCCATAATTCATAAGTATTTGTATATGTGGAGACATGTTCAAAAAGAGTTTTATCTATGTACTTACGGATCATAGCGACTGCCTTCCGATTCAGCAGCTCCCACTCTACATCGGTCTTTCCTTCTACCTTGTTTTTGTGGATGATGGGCTCATGCAAGTCTTTGCAATATAGATGGTCTTCCATCATCGGCTTCCAATATGAGTAGTTGTTGGCAGTGAGCTTGAACATATCTCCATCGTGAGTAACGTAATCCTCCATCTTGAACTGCACGAACTATAGACGATACAAACGAACCGGGCTCTAATACCACTGTTGGGAAAAACTCAACTTTTCCCACTTCATGAAGGTAAGAAGGAATAGTAGAAGAACCTTCATATTGGAGGATTATAAAATTTTGTGCTCCCATTACTATCCTAAGTTCTAAATGCCCATCTTAACTTCACAAAATGGGAAAAGTTGAGTTTTTTCCAACAATAACTAATCTCATAAATGAGTAGATAATTCATACTAACTACAAAAAAGTTCATAACTTGATATATTTAAGAGGGACAGGGTATATTTGACAGTTTTCCTCTCCATTTTTTGCACATTTTGCAGCTGAAAACCACTGCCTCGACTGCTACATGGAAGAGACAGCTGGCGGTTGGTTGAAGATATCGAACGGAGGTGGTCAATAGTGGATGAAGGGAGAATCGAAGTGGACTGAAACTTGAGAGGAAGAGACATTGCGAAGGGAGAAAAAGAAAACATAGAGGAAGAAAACAAGAGATATTTTAGTTTTTAATTGGATTAGCGATTTAGTACATTTTGGTCTTTTAAACCTTTTTTAAGAAAGGCATAATTTTGAGTCTTATAAAAGTGAGATTTTAAACGACATTTTTTTTTTATTAAAGAGTCTTTATAAGTAATGGAAAAGTTTTGAATTTTTTGATAGTCAAATATAAGAATTTTAACGGATAGAAAATTTTTATTGGATAAAATTTTAATTTTAAAAAACTATTAAATTTGAACTATAAATTTAAAATAATATATATAATTACTGTTTCACTCAATTTTAATTTTTTTACTTCAATTCTTAAATTTGTCTATAATTTAAATTAATAAAATTATAATGTTGGTTCAAAAATTTATTTTATTTTTAAAATAATATTTTAAATCTATCTGCTCATAATATCTAACCTCAATGTAATATATTCATGATTTCCATTTTTTTATCTTTGAATTTTGGGGTATTACACATCAAGAAGTGGGAAGAGAACAAATTGAAAAAGTATAATATTGAGGTGATGGAAGATTGAAGTGAAAAGCTGATGACATTCATTGATAACGATGGACGTATTTATACAAAGTAAAAGAGAGAAAACTTGAACTAACAGCTACAACAGAATCTTAACTAACATACTTCTACATAACCATAAACTCATCTAACTTAACTAACACAAAAACAACTTAAGAACAGCCATGAGAAATTGAAGAAGCCTATTGGACGTATTTATTTCCTTCAACTTTTTATTCAAATCACAAGAACAACCATTGCAACTGCATATTGGGACAGACATCAACTGATCAAGTTCGTCTCAACACTTGTGAAGTCGATTGTAGTACATCATGACAGTATCATTGCCCTGTTCAATCGAAGACATCTTCCTCGCCATACCTTTCTTCTATTTCCAACCATAGGCTTCTTGAATCAGGGTAATATAGATAAAAGACTCAACAATGTCCTTAGAAATGGAATTAAGTATCCAAGAATTTATCATTGAGTCTGCCCTTCTCCACTTTTTAAGTTCATTAGCTTCTATAGGTTCCTAGATAGACCCATCCATGAAGCCAATCTTATCTTTGGCTTCCAAAGAAATATGTATAGTAGTGCTCCAAGAAAGATAATTGTTACCTGTTAGTGGAGAGGTAACAAGCACCATGCCAGGTTGATATAAGTTTTGCAGTGCCATGGGACCATCATCATTCCTCTATGAATGTACTGCAGCATTAGTTTGAGTCTGAGAATGACTCAGTGTATTCACGTCTCCATTTTGAAGACTTGACTCCATGTTCTTGATCTAAAATTATGGAATGCCAGAACCATAGCTTTGAATCTAACAAAATTACTCTAATACCATGAGAAAGTACTGAGGCATGCTGGAAGATTGAAGTGAAAATCTGATGACATTCATTGATCATGATGGATGTATTTATACAAAGTGAAAGAGAGAAAACTCTAACTGAAAGCTACAATAGAAATTAACTGAATATTACAATAGAATCTTAACTAACATAGTTCTACATAACTAGAAACTTTGCTAACTTCACTAACATACTTCTACATAAGTTGTACACAAATTAAAGAGAGCGAAAGTTACACAAGCATTGGCAGCTAAAGTAGCAAATAAGCCATCCTCTCAGTGAATCTCAAATCGTCTCTATGATTCGAGATATGAGAATTCACATATACAATTGGTACGGTTTCAGTAAGCAAAAATTGGCTAACTTAGAGCAAATGACTATTACAACATTAAACAGAAAATCAAAAGAACAAAGATGAAAAAATAGATAAAACCGTGTCAAATTCTAAGATAAAAAATAGAAAGTACACAATGTAAAAGCCCTTATTTGAATAAAGAAAAAACTCATGTCAAATAACTCGCAAAATTCTTCACACTCCTCTCTTTATAGATTGAATTATTTATACAAGATATCAAAACTAAATATGAACCACTAGCTAACAACTTTTTAACCAACACATAATTCTCTACCCTACAAAATCATATCAATGACCATTAATTGCCTTTCACTTTCTTGTGATTAGATCTTATATTTTGTTGTGTAACCCTTCCCCTACTTTTTCTGAGGACAAAAGGGAAAAGTATTGGGGATAATATTTTCCTATTCTTTAGTATATTTTGTATAAATGAGATTTTTGTTCTTGGGCATTTAATGACATTATAAATTGTTGTATCACGTATCAATTTTGGTGGATCAAGTAGCTTTTTGAATTGTTGATTGGGAACCAATGAAGCTTATTTATTGTGTGTGCCTTTCCTAAGTCTTATTTATTTTATTTGAAAATTAGGACGACGCTAAAAATAAGTTTGCAAATATTTAAAACGAAATTGACAAAAAAAAATTGAAACTTTCATGTTGAAATTGAAAATAATTTCATCCTTTGGAAGCAAAGGCGTGCTTCTGTCCAAAATTAAGTTTTAAAAATAAGTACAATTTATTAAGTGTTAATTTCTAAGTAGTAAGTATTTTTCTATGCAAAATAGGCATTTTCAACCTCGCTAATAAATGTAGAACATTCCAATCCAAGCCTTTTGCCTCACAGTTCTAACTAATTCTGCAACTTTGGCTCCCTCCTAAAAAATCTTATTATTGCATTCTATATTGTGTAGTAAATTTTTTTTGAAAATAATAATAATAATAATAATAACAACACATTAATTTACAGTTGAATTAATGTTTATAAATTACAAATAAAAATAAAATAAAAATATATTATCTTGTAATCAAATTAATATTTATAAGTTACAAATAAGAAATAAAATAATATTAACTCAATCACGAGTTAATGAATTATTATTTATTCAAAATCTTTATTATTGGCTTTTTAAAAGTTTTTAAATACATATAATATAAATTGTGTTATTTAATTATATATTAATTAATAATATATAATTATTTTTATTTTATATTAAAGGGAAGTATCAAATAAAAAATAGATGAAGATATGGGAAAGTCAACTTCTTAGAGGTTAAGTTTTCCACTTGTCTATTGATTTATTGGATTTTTTAATTTTTTTCAGTTTTAATTTTTTTTTAACTTAAAGTATTGAGAGATAAAAAAGAGAGATCAACATCTTAAAAGGTCGATCCTATCAAGATTTAATATTGGAGATGACAATGTAAGATTAAAATAAAATTTTAAACTCAAAGAATACTTATAAAAACTTATAGATAATTTATTAATAAAAAATTATTAATTAAATAAAAATTAAGTCATATATAATTATATAATTCAATTTTTGACTCTTGAAACTGACAACAAAGAAAGAATCCTAACGACCGTAAATAAAGGTTTCACACTTGATTCCTTCAAATTCAACTTGATTTCATAATTAGTAGAAAAAAAGAGAGTAAGTTGGCATATAGTAAGTGGAACATAAAGTAGTTATGAATGTGACATGCGAAACAATGTCAGTCACAATTCACAATTAATATCCCGATGGAGACCCTAGTCCCAGGGCCCAACTGACCTCAACATTTGCGAAATATGATGAAAATTCACAATGTTACAATGCAACAAAGGTGCTCCAGTTTTTTTTTTTTTAAATTAAATATTTTTATCAAGCAATTAGATGTACTTTTTTTAATTAACATCATTGGTTAGCATGACAAAAGAATTTTTAAATATGGTGCAAAATTTTATACTTGCTAGAACCAGTCTATAAGTTATGATTGGCATGTTTGACCCTGTTGTTTTCTTTTTAGGAGTAGCTTACTCTAATTTTTTATAAAATATGTTTGAGAAAGAAATTTTAAAGGA
Source organism: Senna siamea (assembly GCA_031216115.1). NCBI lineage: Eukaryota > Viridiplantae > Streptophyta > Magnoliopsida > Fabales > Fabaceae > Senna > Senna siamea. The sequence goes on from CM062357.1 coordinate 16,499,391, forward strand.
GAATGAAATTATTTTAAATTTAAAAAATTTAAAATATTCAAATAAAAAAAAATTATTACCTAATCTTTTTTTCTCTCCATCCATTTGCCTCCAATTTCTTCCTTTCCTTTTTTCTCCCCGTTTTCAAACATATCTATAAAATTATAAATTACATTTGATATTTATTTTTTAAAATTATATCTAGTATCTTAAAAATTTCATACAATATTACATAAGTTTTACTTCTAGTTTATTTTATGCAAATGAAATTAATATTTTTATTTCAAAAATGATGTAACTGTTTTTAGTATTACATTAAGAAATTTAAGTTGAAATTTGGTATAAAATTAATTGTATTTATTGCCATATTAAAACTAAAATAACAATTTTTGGAAAAAAATAGATTAAGAGGGGATATGTATAATTTTTTATTTACTCTTTCTTGTATAATCTCATGGTGGAGCAGGAAGACAATGTCATTAGCCAAACGTGGCCTTAGAGCAATATGAAAAAGAGGTTAATGAGCCAAAAGTAAAAAGCACATAAAGACAGTTCCATAAAAGTTCTTTAATAAGCAAAAGCAGTGCCACTGACAGCGTTGATAGATTGACAACTATATATATGTTTTTCCCAACTCGTTAATTCTTTAAGAAAATGACTTCTATTCTCTACCATAAAATTCTACTAAATTGTAAATGTTGGTTAAGCTACAACAGTAATTTTATTACAGCGAAATTTCAGGTAGGAATCAAACCATAGTTAAATCTTGATGCTTAAATTAGATACACTTAAGTACACAAATTTATTTTAACTAACAATTATAATTTTTAATTTAGTAATAATGATTTTGTGATAGCTATTTTTAAAATATTAGAAACAAAAGAAAAGATTCTTAATATTGGCTTTTTGTCAGAGATTACCAATACTTCAAAAAATAATAAATATTTATAAGTATTTAAACAATTTACTGATTTTTATAAGAGAATTTAAAATATTTCTCTTTTTTGGATCAAGAATATTGTACTCCTAACCTTCGTTAACATTTATTTTTTATTAACTTCAATTATTTTAATTTGAGATATTTTAAAAAAATTCCAGAAAAGAAGCTAAAAACTTATATGAATGTCATTTTATTTTTTAAAATTATTTTATAAAAGTAATTTTAAGAATTCATATTAGTATTATTTTTATATATTTATATACATGTTATTAATAAAAAAAATTTTAAAATACATATTTAATTTTTTTATTTTTATTGAAATCAATAATTTAAAATTTATTTTTAAATAGGTGATATATTAAATCGAAGGAAACAATACAAAGATAATCAGTACATAAAGCAAATTACAACCAAACAATAAAAACAAGCAAGAGGCTCTCAATTTGACTCCAATGTCATTCTTATACTGCGAAAGCAGATATGCCACACAAATGGACCCAAAAGCATTAGACAAAAATTTAGGGAACGAAGAAAAGATAATAAAATCTGATCTAATTGTGGCTGCTTTCTTAGTTAACAAATCAGTGCACTCATTAACTTTTCTGCAAATATGATTAATATCAAAATGAAGGAATTGATACAAGTATGACTTCCAGATTTTAATAATTGATAAAAGATGGTGAAACTCATCAATATAAATATCATTAATACTTTTAACAACACTCAATCAATCAAACTTAACAAAAATTTAAAAAATTATAGTTAAACATGCCTAATTTTTATTTTTTAGCCTTTTCTTTTCTTTTTCTTTTTCTTTGTCTATTTTTTCTTTTCTCGTTCTCAAATAGACTCTTACGAAATCACCTTTTGTAACATGAATACGCAAAAGTTTTAAAAGTAGAGATCCGCAGACCGCAGTGATGATGAATGATGATGATCCTCTCGGTATTCCTTTACAACCAACGGTCACATAGAAATGGTGGCTACACGGTGACTGTCACTGTAACACTAATATTCTCTCTTATTACCGTTAATCCTTACGAAGTTTTCAATTCATAACATAACTTCTGTTTTTGTGTAGAATGACATTATAATTTTATTTTTAATACAATAATACATTTATACTAATAGTAAATATGATATTTTTAATGTAATAAAAAATAACTAAATAATTTTATCAAAATTTTTAGAAATTGATATAATAATATATTCTAAAATTAAGAATTAAAAATTAAAAATTAAATTGAGTAAAGACAGAAAGAGAGAAAGAAAGAAAAAGAGCAGAAAAGGGAAATGTCCTGCACAGCTCACTGCACATCCAAGTCCAAACCCCACATACCTTCCTTCCTTGGAAGACATCCAAAGCGAATCAGTGACTGAAGCACCGAAGCAGCAGTGAAATTCAAGTATTCTTATTCTTCTCTTCTTCCTTATTCTATTCTGATCCTTCCTTGCACGCCTTCACCCTCCAAATTCCCTCTTGAATATGCCTGAAATGGATGCTTCCTCCACCAAACCCCCTCAAATCTCCCAGATGTTCCAGAAATTTGCCCTCGCTTTCAAGACCAAAACCTTCGAATTCTTCGCCGATGAAGATCAGGCCGCCACGCTAGAAGACTCCGATGGCTTCTTCCTCTTGGACTCTGCCGAAGAAATCATCACCGACCAGAAAGTTGTGGTCATCAAACCAGACTCAGCTTGTGATTTCTCTCCCGAAACGACACTGTCTCTGCCTGAGCCAGAAGTAGCGAAGCCTCTAGCTGAGGCCCAGGCCAAGAAGTTGGAGGAAACACAGAAATTATCGTCACCGGCGCAAAATGTGACGGTAACGAAGGCAATGAGCGAGACCCAGATCAGAGCTGTCAGTACCCAGATGACCCACGCGCTGATTTCTTCGATTTTCGCTACGGTTGCCTCATTTGAGGCTTCGTATTTTCAATTGCAGACTGCCCAAGTTCCATTTGTTGAGGAAAACGTGAAGGCGGCTGATAGAGTTTTGGTCTCACACCTCCAAAGACTCTCTGAATTCAAGAAATTCTATAAAGACTGGCGAAGGAATCCTGACTTCGACTCTGGTTTTCCAATGGGGTCTTTCTTAGAAGCTCAGGTGGAAGAGAATCAGAGCAAGCTGCGATTTCTTGGAACTGTTTCAAACCGTTTACAGTCAGAGCTTGAACAGAAGCACGACGAGGTTTCAGCTCTGAGGAAAAAATTGGATGAAATTCAGAAGACTAATGTCAAGTTGTCCAAGAGGTTATGCGGTAATTTGAATTCATCTTCTGAGGTTTTATTTACTGTAAGAGTGTTTGATTCTGTACTACATGATGCTTCTAGAGCAACCCACAAATTTACAAAGATATTGATTAGTTTGATGAGAAAAGCTGGGTGGGATTTGGATCTAGTGGCTAATACGGTTCATCCGAATATTGGGTATGCAAAGAAAGGGCACAATCAGTTTGCACTTTTATCATATGTATTTCTAGGAATGTTTCAAGGTTTTGATTCGGTAGAGTTTGGACTGACTTCCAGTGAAATCATGTCAAATGGGGATGCTTTAGATTCAGAGAAAAAGAACAGTTCTTTGAAGCAACTGCTTGAGCATGTATCTAGCAATCCAATGGAGTTGCTTAGCATTCATCCTAGTTGTGATTTTTCAAAATTTTGCGAGCATAAGTATGAAAGACTTATCCATCCTACAATGGAATCATCCATTTTCATTAATTTGGACCAAAATGAATTGGTTTTGAAGTCATGGAGGTCACTGAGTATGTTCTATGAGGCATTTGTTAGAATGGCTAGCTCCATATGGACACTACATAAGTTGTCCTATGCCTTTGATCCTGTGGTTGAAATTTTTCAAGTGCAAAGAAACGTAGACTTCTCTATGATATATATGGAAGATGTTACAAGAAGACCTACCTCACCAAGCAAAAGTAGGGCAAAGGTGGGATTCACAGTGGTCCCTGGATTTAAAATCGGAAGCATAGTTATTCAGTCACAGGTTTATTTGAGTGACTTCAAATGTACAGCGTAGTAATCAGTGGTTACTCTTGTTCAAGATAAGCTATGGACAGTAGTGTCAAATGAGACTGCATTTTGAAGGAACCAAACCTGTTTTGCCTCTGGCAGTATATTCCCAGTTTGTTTATCAGTGTAAGTGAAATCCAGAGTTCTGGCAGCATGTATTTCAAGAAGATGCCTGCTACCAATTGAGAAAGACTTCCCGCATATCCTTGAAATGTTTGATTGTTGTTTCTGAAGATGAAGTGGGAGCAAGGCAATAATGCATCTCAAGTCTTTTCAGCTATTTAGTGCCAAAATCACATGCAGAATAGGTAGTGAATTTGCAGATATTTTCCTCTTAGTTTCTTTCTTTACTCTTTGCCAGTTTTGTTTTGATATTTAGGGTTACTTGTGTAGAGCTCACTGTACAGAATATCCCTCCCTTTCTGGGAACTCTGAAAGTACATTAGAAAATTGTGTATCCATCACTCAAATAATAAATAAATGTTCTCTTAATGTTGACATTTTGTTTCAACAATGTATGATGCTATTTACTTCCTGCTAGCTTACATTAAGTGGCATTATTCTATGGTTTGTAATTTTCTAATATTATCTCTTTTTGGTTCAGATTCTTCTGGCCGAAAAAGAAGTCCAGTTTAAAAAAACTTTCAAGGTTAGGGTGGCTGAAGATCTTATCTCCTTACACATGAAATACATTTTGAACTTCATGCATAAATAATGTTTTTCTGGACTAATCATTCTTGTAAGGCTTTAAATTTTTGGCTCCTCTAGTTTCATGAAAATTTAATTTTGATGCCTTTAGTTCAAAGTTTGGCAATGTTGTTCTCCTACTTTTTAAATGATTTAATTTTGCTCCTCTATCATGCCAAATTTGACAATTTGTTAACTTAGGTGCCAATTTGAGTGAGTTAACAGTGTTGGCTAAATAAATAATGTCAGAATCAGCATATTGCAAAGTTTGATGTCAAATTTTAGATGGTAATGTCTAAAGAATGCAAAATAGGATGGTTTTATAAATAGGATGGCAAAATTGCTTACTAGTGAACTAGGAGAACCATGCTGAAATTTTTATAAAATTAGGAACCAAAAGTATCTTAAGCCTTTATATAATTGTACTACTTATGATTGCTATTGACCCAGTGCCACCAACCCTCCCCACTAAAACTTCCACCACCCCTTTTCCCTTCCAATGGCTGTTCTAGGAAGCATCATGTTCATATGAAATTGGATGTGTTGCCTGAAAGAGGCGTTTGCACATCCAAAATGATGGGTTCCTTTGTAATAAGTTGAAGGTGAAGCATCTAATCAGCGTGTTCTTCCAACCACCCCAGAAATGGATTTAATGTTTAATCTTATACTGCAAGGCCAGAAACAGTTTCCTTCCACCCACTTTGTAAAAGGACTTTTTTCTACTTCATCTTTGACCATATTGGAAATGGAATTCAGAGCTATCATTTCCTGTAAGAAACAAGTTAGTGCGGGCTAATGCATTTGAAAACAGTTTCGGATCTTCTAAATTTGAAAAATAATACATTTCTCTACATTTAGAGAGAGAAGAAAAAAAAACATTTGAACAATAATCCATTCAGCGTTGGCCTTTATTAGTATAGGTTTTTTTTTCTCTTTCTATCTCTCTCTAATTTTAAAAAAATGCACCATTTTTTAAATTTAGAAGATCCAAAATCTATGAAAACAGGGGGTGTTTGTTTTGCAACTTATTGTAGCTTTTGCTTACGGCATCTATAATCTTATAATTGTTATCAGCAAACCACCTTTCTTTCTGGTTTATAATTTCTTAAAGCAGGTTTTTATCTGATTCTTCAACTTGAGCAAATTAACATTCTTGCCATACTGATGTAAGTCTGTTTAGCCTTACCTGGTTTGTATACCATGTTACCCTTAAATTCTAATTGCACCCATGACCCTCATAAAATTATCTCCTCTCTGCCTTATTTTCATTCCTTTGAGATTCCTAGATTGTTGAAAAAAATCCAGTTTGTAAAAGATAAACCAAATAATCCAAACTCATTGTACGGAGAGAAAATCATTTCTAGCCCATTATACAGGAGTTTTTGTTGACTGAGCGAAGCCAAAAAGGGTCTCACAACAAGGGCAGGCCTTGGAGTCTTGGACCTAGTTGAAGGGAGAAAAGAGGGCCATATTGCTTCGAGAGATGCCATAGGTTCAGATAGAAGTGGAACTTTTGAGCTGGTGGAGATGGCCTATGATGGGAGGGCCTTTAGGAGTTAGGACCTGGTGGAACGGTTGGTTTTGGCTTCATGTTGTCAATAGTTTTTCTTCTGTGTTTATGGAGGAAGGACAATAACAAGAGGAAGGAAAGTTAGAATGAGAAGTGCAGTGCAGGTGACACTAAAGCGAGTGCAAAAGGTAGCGTTTGGTAAAATTATATGTAAATTAATTTTTATCTTCTTTGTTCTCTTCCCCTTCCAAATCGGCACGTAAGTAGTAGCTATAAACAAAGGTCAAATTGGGTTTAAAGTTGATATTAATTGGCAAATGTTGAGTTCAATTTTAAACATATTAAACTAATTTTATAAGTTAGAGTATTTTGCTTATTTTATAATTTACAAGTCACTTATTTTATGGTGTTGTAACTTATTTTTGGCAATACATAGGAAAAAGTTTAAGCGGCAATGAAAATTATAATATTAAAGAATTCGAAATTAGATTATAAAGTTTGAAGTTTTTTAAAAAAAAAGGGGGTATCGCAATAACAATAATAGCCTTCTTATTAATAAGTGATGATTTCAATATACAATTATTGCTGATTTAGTAATGGGGATGATGATTCATCCTTCATTATAGTCACGAATATAAAATATATTTTTGCAATAATAAATTGTTTATATTGTCGCTGAATGCACCTTATCATTCATTGAAAGAATATTTTATTTTGCAGTAATAATATAAATATCCGGCGGAAAGCCTTTCGTCACCAATATACCATCAGCATGCTGATCTCTGTTCTCTAGATCCAAAAAATCACAAGGAAGAATAAAAAATAAATAGTAGTTTCGATTTTTATAGAAGTATGAGCAATCTATCTATGAATCTGCTAGGAAAAATTATTTTTTGATTTCTCAAAAGATATAATTAAATTATATAGTATATTTTTATTTTAAAAATAGGAATCTTTTTATTCATATCTACTCAATAAACTCATATTTAATACATATATAATATTAAACAATTAGTATTATGCCTTTTATATTTTAAAAAGATCTAAAAATATCTTTTTGATGAATGTATTATATACATGGAATTGATAAGTTTTTTTCAATAATTATATTAGCTATATAGTGTGAACACCGGGAAGAAAGTTTAAGACTGAAAATATTAATTCAGAAATTGATATTATCTTACATTCTGACTCTTCAAACCATTATAATAAAAAGACTTCATTCATCAAGTCTTTATAAATATTCATAGAATTATATTTGAACAACAGCCTCGATCTCCACCAAATGTGTACATGATCATACATGGGAGTTAATTATAATAATAATAATAATAAACTAGGTTATAAACCAAACATATATAAAGAGTTTCTTTATAATTATATGTTAGTTAGAAATTTACTCAAAAAAGAGTTGAATTGAGTAGACCTCACAATTTTTTTAAAAAAAACACTTAGGTTCTTATAAATAAGATTTCTTTTTAAAATGAATTTCTTTTCAAAATATAATTTAAAACTATAATGTGTTTAAGAGAGTAAAATAAGTGATACCACGATTTATAAAAATATAAGATTTAATTTCTTTGATCCTTACGTTCTCTCTTCAAATATATAATAAAAATTTTTTTTATTAACAACTAAGATAATCACCTTATAACTAAGTGACTTTCATACAAATACTTTTATACTCAATGATACAGAAATAAGTAACACATTCACTATATAAATTTGATATAAAAACTTTCCTTAACCTTAGCCCATTTAAGGATCAACTTTACAAAGCTTTTACCTTAGAACTTTACACCAAAACAAGAATATTGGAACTAGAAATTAATGAACTACCTGAGTTAGATATACAAGAATTCTCTTAACTTTAACACACCTAAGAATCAACTTCACAAGGCTTTTACCTTAGAACACTTTATACTATAACAAAAGATACAAATACCATAAATAAAGAAGAAGAAGAAGAGTTTTGGTCACTAAGTTAATAATTTATAAAATTAGCTCACTAAGAATATAAACACATATAAGTGCAGTAGTGAATGTATTTTGATAACTCTAAATATTCTTTCTTCGTTTTCTCTTCTAATTTCATTAAACGTGAGGAAGAGTTGTAAATATATGAGATAATGAATTAGCCATTCAATAAGTTAGTTATTTCAAATCTTCATCATGTCTTCTTATTAATCTCTAACAATTAATGTGTTGTTTGATACGCTCCGTCCAATTTGAACATGTTTTTGTCAAGGCATTAATGACTAATGGTCTTAAGGAGAGGATGAAGGAGTAATCCATGTTGTCGGGGAGCATGTTTCTTTTTTGAAAATGTGTAGAGTGACTTAGATAGAATGTCTATTATTCTCTTCAATCTTTCAATAATATTTTTCTGCAAAACAACAAATGTTACCTTTCCTTTTTCCTTTTGCCTCGATGAAGAATATAATTATGATAGATAATCATGCTCCTTAATAAATTAGTTGTCATATTTATTTTTTGAGATATATTGGATATTTAAGAGCAAAGATGAAAATGTACAAAAAGGTTCAAATCTTTTAAGTAATATCATTGTTCAGCATCTTAAATTGGGCTTCTTGTGATGGGCCCTTTTAATTATTTTTTTGACAGAAATAAAAAAAAATGTGGATTCTTAGGATTGATAAAAATATTTGCAACAACATCAATATATATATTCCAAACTTCAAAGAAGGCAAATGATTACAACAATCATATTCATGCATGGCTGAAACATAAAGAAACATACATGGTTATTTTACTTAATCAAAAGACAAGCCCTTAAACTTAAAGCCTAATTATTATACTAATAATACATGGTTCTTTGCAACAAGGCAGAGAGGATTTTTCTTGTGTTGTGTAATTCCCGGTAAAACTTGAGTGTCTATATCTTCCCTTTTCATTCCTTGAGGCATTTCCCAGTCAAATGACTAAACAAGATTTGCAAGAATAAGCTCCACATTGATAACTCCCATAGGAAAACCTGGGCATGTTCTTCGTCCTGCACCAAATGGAATCAGCTCAAAATCTTGTCCCTTAAAATCTATGTCACTCTCCAAGAATCTCTCGGGATAGAACTCTTCTGGGTCTCTATGAATTGCCCAAGCATTCACGTACACTAATGTCTTAGCTGGGATTTCATATCCTTCTATTATGCATTTTTTTGTTTGTTTCTCTTTGTACAAGAAGTGGTGCTGGAGGGTGCAATCTTAGTGTCTCTTTTACCACTGCCTTTAAATAAGAAAGCTTTTGAATGTCTACTTCTTCTATGAAACCTTTCATGCCATACAAATCTCTAACCTCTGCTTGAACTCTATGCGTTACTCTTGGATTCTTCATTAGTTGGGTCATAGCCCAAACTGATACAGCTGCACTTGTGTCTGTTGCTGCTGCAAGTATGTCCTGCATGCATGCATGCACACCAATTCAATATTTATATATATTAAGGAAAATTCCTTTGATTAAAAATTTGGAATAGTATCAGGTGATAGATACATGGTTTTTAACATGCACAATATAATTTAGGTTATGTATAATGTTTTTTTTATTTTTTTGATAATTTAAAAGAGTGAAATATTGAAGAGAAGAATTACCATGAGAATAGCCTTGATGTGATCAAAAGTGAAATATACTGAAAAAGAACGCTGCTTCTTTAGATGAAGCAAGACATCAATGATATCTTCTTCTGGTTTCTTCCTCTGAGGATCAATGTGTTCATCAATCACTTCTTGGTAAAACTCATCTAAGTCCTTGAAATTCCTCTCAAGAAGACCTATCAATCCTCTCAAAATATCCATCCACCCCATGAAAGGAATATAATCTGAGAAGAAGAACGTACCAACCAATGCTTGCAACTCATTCAGCATCCCATGGAATCTGTGCAACAAACTCTTAATTAGTGAACTCTATATAATTAACTTTCAGAACTTAACAAGACATTCCATGAACTTTAGACTAAATATTGAAAACATCATGTCTCAATTAAAATTAACTATAATTAAGAGGCTATATGATTTTGATTATTGTGATGGCAATGCTTAGATTAGATGAACATTTGACTTGCAAAAGGTTTCTTTCTAGTTGTTAATTAAAGTTAAAAAATTTGATATAATTAATTTGATCCTTAAAATAATTTTTTTCTAACACTATATACACTATAAAAAAAAATTGATTTTCTATGACTATTCAAGTCTAAACCAAAAGTAATAAATCACTACCAAATAATTTTTGGTGATGATTAACGAGTCATCACCAAATTATTGATATTAAAAGCTTTAATATATTTTTTTAAAAAAAAAATTTTAACCCATTGGTTGGCCACTTTGTGAGTCGCCACCCTAAGTGTCACCATAAGAACTTTAGTAAAATTTTTAATATTTTAGTTAGATCAATTGGTGGCAATCCGTTTATGTCGCCACCGAAAAGTGATTTTTATTGACAAAAATTTGAGTCATTACCAAAAACTTGCTACTAAAAATTTTTTTTTGTAGTGATAATTTAGTTCTTATAAATTGAATAAAAAATGTTTTAAAGAAGACTAAATGATTAATACAGCCAATATAATTTCTCTCCTACATTAAGTTTCTACCAAAATTAATTTAAATGATTTATATATTTGAAAAACTATAATTAATTAATGAATAAAAATTTTATCAATCATGTAAGATAAAGGGGGCCACAAAATTAAAGAATTAAAAATCATATATATTCATAACATAACAACCTGCTCCTCTCAATCCCTTCTTCCTCGTATCTTCTCCCAGAAGCAACCCTCCAAATTATGGTACTCGCAAGAGACATCAAAATCTCATTCAAGTTCGTAACCTTGGACGAAGCAGCATGTCCTGAGATCTTCCTAATCATTTGACCAACCTCGCACTGTCTGATAGAGGAAAAACTAGCAACACGCCTTGAGCTGAAAATATGAACCACACATATTTTTCTAATTTCCCTCCAATAATCGCTTTATGGAGAGAAAATTATAAGACAGTTTCTGTTGGCTAAGCAAGGAGGGTCTTCCAGAGAACTCAATGTCATGATTTTTAAGGGTCTCTTTGGCCATTTTTGGGGATGAAACAACAAGGGCAGGTCTTACACCTAATTGGAGAGAGAAAAGAGGGCCATACTGCTTTGAGAGATGCCATAGGTTCAGATAAAGGGCAGAACTATTTAGTTGATGGAGATTTCCTATGATGGGAAGGCCTTTTGGACTTGTGGTTTCTTAATGATTTTTCTGTGTTTGTGATGAAGGAAGAATAGCAAGAGAGGGAAAGTTAGAATGAGAACAAGTATGAGTGATACCAATTTTCAGGTCTTGAGTGTGTGTGTTTCTCTGGGGATAGATAGAAGAATGTGTTATGTGAACTCCCCCTCCACACACATCCATATATAGAATAATTTTCCACTTTTTTTAGTTCATTAATTTTGACTATGTTGGGCAAGGATGGAATTTCAACTTGATTACTAGCATTAAGCTTGTGGGCACACCAATGGGTGTTAGGTTTAACAAAATCAATAATCTTTTATAATATGGTTAACTAAAGTTTTAAATTTCATTAGAACAACTATTTACATTTAATCTTCGATAATTTTTCAAACAATATTATCTCCAATAAAATTATAGAAAATGGATCTCCGCTTTTTAGTGGCGGTTTTATCCGTCGCTAAAGTGTGTTTTAATATTATTGCAACGAATATTATTGCTGCTATAATTTTTGTTTAAATAATTAATTTAACAAAAGTTATAGTGGCAATAAAAACCGTTGCAAAAAACTTTAACAACGAAAAAAACTACTACTAAAACGCGTAACAGGCGCCACCAAGGACACCCCAGCAAGGGATCTGGACGCAAATACAGGTGGGAAACAAAAAAATTTGTGGAGACAATTTTGGTTTAATTATTATGAAAATGGAAATGAGTATAGATTATTGTAATATTATCTTTTTGGTTATTAATAATGAGTGGATTTATTTTTAATCTCACTCTTACAAAGTATTTTGGTGTAGGAATCAACCTAATTAAAAGGATAACTAGAGGCCTTCCTAGAAATTGTTGGGCGGGCTAGAAAGGATTTCTTCGTATAAAAAAAAAAAAAAAAAGACCTTTAACGTAATCTACTAATTAATTAGTTGTTGGATAGAGCTAAAAGATGAAAGCAACTTGAAGATTAGATATGGAAATGCAGCATGCCCTTTTGGATTTTGGTATACATAGAAGGTTAAGGTATAATTAATTATGTCATATATATACACTAAAAGAAAAATTTTGAATAGAGTAATTAAATTGACGTGGGTCAACTCTTAGGAGTCCTTAAAAAAAAAAAAGATTTCTAAATTGCTATATATGCGAATTCTGAAAATTGATTTGGAGAGACAATTTATAAAGTAAAAAATTTAGAGAAGAAAATTGACAAAAATTCTAAAATTTGAGACTAAAAGAATACTTTTGACTATTTAAAATTGTGGTGAAGACTTATGTTGTTTAGATAAGGTAATTTAAAGAGAAAAAAATAATATTTAAAGATATTTTAATTATCTCATTATAAAATTCTTTAATATTTGAAGTGATTTAAGAAGAATATAAAATTTCACTTGAATAAGTGAATTTTTAAATTTATTTATTTATTTTTAAAATATTAGTTATTTGTATTATTTTTACATACATTTTATACATATATGTGTGTGTATATATATATATTAATATATTATACATATAATTATTAGTTATAATAAGAGAATTTATAAATACTATAGTTATTCAAATAAAAAATTTAAAATGTAGAAAATTTAAGTTATAATAATTCAAATTTTTTACATTTTAAATTCTATAAAATTTAAAATTCCACGATCTAACCTCGACTTAGGATGCTGCGTCTGTGCCTCTAAATGATGTTTATGTATATTTACATATTTGGACGTGTACTATACGACTGATATGCCTATTTGACATAGGGGCAAACAATAACTTACAAATTTCAGAATTTTGATGACAAATACTCTACAACAACCATGCATCATTTATTATTAAAAAAAATTCTGAAATTTTGAAGTCACATGTCTCAATTTTATTTTTTAATTGAGGATCCAGTAGCATCCTATTAACTGACAAGAGAAGATGATCATGAGTTATAATAATCTGCATTCTTGTACTTAAATATATTTTTTTGGACTCATATCTCAGCGGCTAGAATTGTCTTTCTATTCAACTCACCAATTGAATTATTAAATTGCGCTTTATATCTGAATCGATTAATTCACATTTGTCACCAAAATATTTTATGTATGTATATTGATAAAATATAAATATTTTGACCATCTACTTTTATAAAGACAAAAATTCTTTGATTAATTCACATTTTTCACCAAATCAATTCGCATTTGTCATCAAATCGAAGAGCCTATATTCAAACAAAATATAAAAGATTTTTAAAAGAATTTTTTTTATGGTTATTGTGACCTGTAGAGAGTGCACATGTCATTGCCTTTATGTGATTACAGCCTTCTTTTTCAAGTCCTTGTTTTTGAAATGCGATTCTTATGAACAACAATGATACTTAGCAAAAGCCCAAACCAATGCCACAACTCTGTCAGTAAAAAGTGCTTTTATGTTCAGACCCAAAGAAAGATTGATGTGGACAATATGGTATATGGCTTGGGCCCTATATTTAGGTCAATGGAATTTATTTTTTATAGATTATACTTATATGTAATTTTTAATATTTTTGTTATAAAATTTTTTAATTAAAATAAAATATATAATTTTTTAAAAAAAATAATAAAAATTTAAGTTATATAAATTATACACATATTAATTTTTAATTCAAAAATTTGATAACAAAAATATAAAAAGAATACTTAAAAAATTTTTATTTCTTATAGGCTAGGTCTCTTTTTTATTTGAAGAGAATATATGCATATAAGATTTTGTTATATTTAGTATTTTTTTGAAGACCCAGACCTAGATCTGTTACAACAAATTAATTTTATGAATACTCATAAGATATGAGTATTTTAATCATTTTGAAACTAGGCTTAATTTGAAGAATTAGATTGAAAATTTAAAGTTATAGAAATAGATAGTAAAATGTTGAAAATACAATAAATAAAAGCCTTCATAGTTTTCAACATACAAAGTCATTGACGTTGGGATCATCAGATTTACAGCAAACCATCGTCCATAATGTTGATGTTCAGATTTGAACTAATCTTAGCTACGTAGGCTTCATCCATCAGAATCCCTTCCCATCATTAATTTTAAGACTACGGTACATATATATATAGTACTAATACAAACATTATATTAATGCAAAACACATAAGTCAGTACTATGATGCTTAATTAGAGACAAGATCATGGTAACACCACAAACACTTCCCTAAAAGGGAGACACACCTACATTTGCAGGAGCGAAAAACCCATCTTTCATAAGCACGTCATCCCCTTCCTACACACACACAATGTACAAATATTCAACATTAGCTAAAGTGTTTATTATTTAATTCTCCAGTAAAAGTATAATATGAATATATTTCCTAAAGAATGTGACAGCAATCAATTATATAAAAGCTAAACTTAATTAAGTTTGCCAATATAAAATGACAGATGCACCCTTCAATTTTAGATTATTTGCAAGCATTCCCTCCTCCACCATTTTAAACCTTTTTTCTGTCCATTTCCTGTTAAAGATGCCGCTTTAATTAACTTAAAAAGTAAACAAAAATTGTTAAAATATTAAATTAAAAATGAATGGGCATATTTGTATTTTTCTGTATAGTGAAGTAAACTTGGGTAGGCAACTAGGGTTTGTAAGTATACCTGACGCACGTTAGCTTTCTTCACGGGTTGATGATCAGGCATAAGTCCGAAATGGATGTGTGGGAAATGGGCCCACTGAAAGAAACAAGTAAAAAACAAAACCTCTTTTTAAGCATACTAACTTTATCACTTGTTATAGAATATTTAATGATTTAAATTTTATAAAAATATTAATTTTTAATATTTAAAAATTTCATTAACTAATTAAAAAAAATTAAATCAGTGCCCTAAGAAATGGTTAGCAAAACCCATACTTTATTAAACAAAACAAAAAACTCTTTTAAATAGTTATGAAATAGAAAACAATTTAAAATGGAAAAAATGTTACAAACTTCTTTTATTTTCTTTGATTTAAAATAATATTTCACATTTTTTTCTTGTATGGTATAGTATGTTTTCATTGAAAAAGTGTATGAGAAAAGAAACAGAATGTTAAATTTGAATATATATATATATTAAAAAAATCACTTCCCTTTCTCTCTTCTTTTTTTTGTCTCTCATAAAAACCCTAAGAGAGAAGGTTTAGACTATAGAATGTTGTAGGATCTCACATTCTTTGCAGCAGCACTAAAGGCCTCTCTGTGGCTTATATCAGGATTCCCAGCTTTGATGCGTTGGATCTCGTCCCTGAAATTCAAATAAATTAAAGTCATACTCACCCAAATTATGCCATCACATCACAAATATTCTTAATCTTCTTGTTTCCATATATGACCCAAAAAATTCTAATACTTATTTAGTATATTCAAGAAATAACACTAAAAAAATAAAATGAGCAGTTAAAAAAAATGAAAATTAGTAAGTCTACTAATCTTCCTGTTGAGCCATTATTATATAGACTTCTTGTGCGCGTAGGATATATTGGTGTAAAAAGTTAATAGAAACTCTTATGTCAAAATAATATTATCAACAAATTTTATCACTTGATATTAGATAGACTATTTATACCATGTCATTTATAGATTACTATATTAATTTTGTATATTTTATTATTGAATTTCACTTATTTGTAAGTATAATCCATAAATACTATATATGGTACTGCTTGGCTTACAAAAAAAAAAATCCTTCGTGAGTTCATTGCACCTAAATTAATAAGTGCAAGAAGAGAGATTAAAGATTAGATTAGATTTGTATACAATTTATTATATTTTTACTATCAAATTTTTTTAATTAAATGTGAATTTTTTTAAAAAAAATTAATAATAAAAAAGATAAGTTGTATAAATTATATATATATATATATATATATCAGTCTCTTATTAAAAAAACTTATGACAAAAATATAATCACGCTTAAATATTTTTCTTAAAGAAAAGAAAATTTTCTGTTATTTCCTTCAGTTTCCTTCCCAAACAAGGGCATTAATGATGACTGGTAATTTCTAATTAATGAGTATTGAAGATTGATAATTAAAATTCAAAATTAATGTTAAATCAGTTAATTAAACTTACTTGATGAAGCGGTTGTAAGCAGATGGAACTCTCTGTCTCTTCTCTGGAGCTGGACAGGCAACAACAAGGACGTTACCTCAGGGAAACAGACACCGACAATAAATCACCTCGCTGACCTTTTGTCTAATGTACACACACACAT
This sequence comes from Senna siamea, assembly GCA_031216115.1. Lineage (NCBI taxonomy): Eukaryota > Viridiplantae > Streptophyta > Magnoliopsida > Fabales > Fabaceae > Senna > Senna siamea. The sequence goes on from CM062357.1 coordinate 16,515,956, forward strand.
ACTCTCTCTCTCTCTTTCCCTCTTTCTGCTATCATTGCCTCATCATTATCTCATTATCTGTAACAATGACCCCCATGGATTCTGCACTATATTTCGGGGAAGAATAATGGTGTCTCTCTCGCTTTCGGGCTCCCACTAGGTATATGCATGTAAGAAAACACACACATACATATAAAATGGTAAAAGTATGTTACCAGAATGTTGTAATTACTTTTAATTTTTGTCATCTTGATTTGGAGAAATCAAGAGGAGATTATTTTTATATTCTTCCTTAGAAGTTGTACTATGTTCAAAATGGGGTAGCTTCAAAATTTGAAAATTTAGGAAATTTAATGTTTGTAATCAAATTGAAGAACTAAAGCTGGCTTTCTTTCTGGGAATCGCACCAAATTAATAAAACAGGAGAGATAGGGAAAAAGGCAGGCATGAGATAAATGTGCTAAAGATTCTTCTTTTATTGCCACTTATTGCATTATTCCAAGAAAACCTTAGACAGTATTCAGATTGAAAAGTGAGGCTTTGATAGGGATATATATATATGGCTTGAACTTATGCTTACTTTCTTTCTTTCTTTTTTTCTCCATTGGTTAAGTGACTACACTTAAAGCTTAAAAGTTGTGTAAAATGAATGACTCAAGGGTATCACGAGGATTCTCTTTTTTCATCTTTTCTAATTTGGGGCCATCACAAGAACCTCTGGTCAACTCAAGAAAATTAAAGAGAAGCAAAAACAAAACTTCATTTTGTGAAAACAATATATGCAAAATATGTTTATAAGTTCTTCTATATATTATCCTATCAGAATTCAGACACAAAAAGTAAAGGGAAATCTCACGTCTGTTAGCTGGTGGAGGTTTAGGAATTTCCTCAGGTCCTCCTCGCATGGTGCTCATAAGGGAATCATTTGGGTATGGAAGCTGATGGTTCATCATCATCTGCATATTTGAAGATGGTGCATTTCGAATCTCCTCCTGAATTCAACTCAATAATTCAGTTTATATATATATAGAGAGAGAGAGAGAGAGAAATATCATTTAATCCTCTAAAGATGTGGACCTTAATTAGTATAGAATATCAATGAGGCCCTTGTATTCCTTTAGGACTCAAATGTTTGAATATCCATGGAATTGAAATAAAATTAAACTTTTGAGTACTAAAAAATCTGTCTTTAAGGGAGCTAATTGATACTGGAGTGATGACCTCTTAATCCATTCATGCACGACACTAATTAGAAGAAGAGGAACCAAGATGTTGTTTTACTGGGATAGATTATACATATCCATCTATATTATGCAGGGTAAGACTAGGACGAAGACTGAAAAAAATGGAAACCCTAGCTAACTTTGTATATATATTATATACCAGCAGATTCTGAGGAGGGAAGAAGGTGTGTCCAAGGTGAAGCTGATTGGCAGAAGGAAGAAGCAGCCCACGCATATTCACAGACAGAAGGTTGGTGCAATGGCCGCATCTCACTGTGACAGTCTTGAACAAGCTTGTGCAAGGAACACTCACCTATACATATATATACATGTATACAGATATGCAAAACAAGAAGAAGACGAAGGTCAATTAGGTTTAATTTCACAAAGTGTGTATATCTATTCCAGATTGTATATAACAAAAGAAAAAAGTATATATATATATATATAGGGCATAGGATAAGAAAGAGAAAGAGAGAAAGAGATAGAGACCGCAAGAACAGTGTCACAGAAATTGCAATGGACATAGCAGAGCTGGTCGGAGGGAGAGAGGTGGTGGTCCGGTGAGAAGGAAGAAGTAGATGATGATGAGGCCGACATGTTTCTTTCTTCTTCTTTCTTTCTGTTTTTGTTGATTAATTGATTTGATGATGACTTTCTCTGATCTTATGATTCTTGATTTGATTGATGGGGATTGATAAAACTTCCTATGGATCTGATCTTCTTGATTGTTGAGAGGAAGAAAGGGAAGAGAGAGAAGGAGAGAAAGATGATACTAAAGTAAATAGAGGATGGAGCAGATCCACAAAATGTAGTGTTTGCCTTCTCTCTTCATTATGTGGTCTTTTATTGTATTGTTCTTGTACTTGTTTATGTATTCATGTTTGTACAAGTTGGGTGAAATATCATAACTCTAAACAGGACTACATGGCTAATGAAGCAAGAGAGGCAGAAAGATGAGAATTGGTTCATTTTTGAAAGGAAGAAAATTAGCATTAATTAATATTATTCTTAAAATTAATAATATATATATTAAAAAAATTACATTACTTTGAATAATGCCACTTATATATAACTCAAACATTTTATTTTAACTTTTTATTCAAAACTAAACATAAACAAATTAGTAGTTCTAAATTGTTTTCCCAATGTGTAAGACGGCTGGTTTAGTAGTTGGGGAGTGAGATGAGCTTGTATGATTTGGCCTTTTGTTATGTGTATAAATTTTGGCTTTGTCAATTACCAAATTCTCACAAGATTTTTTTTTTCAATATAAATCTCTTAATCTCAACGTATAAATGATTTGTCTTCATCCAACTAAATTAGATTGACCACATTATGAGGGGAGGGGAGAATAATTTGTCAATATTGATGATTGCTTAAAATTTTGATTTTTTTGGTCCATGGGGAAGCAATGGTTTTGGTATTTTTTATAAATATTTTTATGAGAGATAATCTTATTTGAAATAAGGTTAGACACTAAATATATGAACACATCTTTTAGAGGAATTTAAACTATGATTCACCAAGAGAAGCTATGATTAAGTGATTAGTTTCCTTGATCAATTAAAAAATTTTAAAATATAGGAAGGATGTTGGGAATTTTCAGATAAAAATCATTTATTATCCTTCATTCTTAATTAATAACTCCCAAACAAAAAAAAAAGTTTCAATGAAAAATTTCTCTTCTATTCCATTATATCTCATCTAAACATGCCTAATACCTAAATATTTTGATGTTATCCCTTTTGATTAATCCCCACAATACATTTATGATATGATGTATATCCAACAATTAATAATAGTCTAAGTTGTTGATCACATATTCCAATAGGAAAATTTGTATCGTGCACTTTATATATGGTTTGTGCAGAGAAGAGTTAGAAATTTAGAATTGCATTTGAATTGAGGTTCACGTGGTCCCATAAACCCTAACACAATCTTCGTAAGAATAATCATTGTACAGAGTATGAGTAATATACTATAATCTCTACTTTAAACTCATAAAAATGTATCTTTGTCCATTTCATGACCCATACCCTAATGGGTAAATTCAATCTCATTTCCTTCTCTATTTTTTTTCTTACTTTATCTTCTAATACTTTAATTTGATTCATATATATAAATATTAATTAATATACAATAATTTTGAAGTAAACTGGGCATTATGCTACTCATATATACCCTTAAAAATCCTTAAAAAAAATCTCATACCCAAATTTAAACAGACATATTTTTAAGAGTAATTAATCATTAAATCTAAATATTCTGCTCATCTCTAAGTCCTAACTATTGCATACACACAAAATGATATAGTGCAAAAATTACTCCACTATACTAATAGAACATATATGAGATTAAGTAAAGATTTTCTGTTTAGTTGTCATTAATTTTCACTGCTTGTGTGTTTGTACATTTGACAGAGAGAGAGAGAGAGAGATGGGCAGAGACGGCAGCGGTAAGAGAGGAAAGGGACTTGTGCATGGAAGTGATTAGCTTTGCCTCATTCACCTGTTGTTTTCACACTTAAGAACCCTTAAAAGCCTCTCTTTCTCTCTCTCTCTCTTCCTCGTTTTTCTACAATTCCATTTCATGATTCTTTTATGGGCTTTTGCTAAAGAGTAGTTAAGACATTTGTCAAATTTTGTTTTTTATTAGTTGACAGAATGTTAAATAACTTTAAATTTGTAAAAAATAAATAAAAATAATAACTTTTATTAATACACAAAACCTTCATCAAGTAATGAAAAAAAAATTAACTAATTTTTTAAGGACATTGTATTAAATCTATGAATTCATAAATGAAAATATAGAACATTGGATGAGTTGAAAAGATAAAATCGCATACCTAATTGAGCCATGGTTGAGTTGTTTTATATTGGTGTTTAGGCCTTTCTCTCTATGGCTCCGAATTTGAATAATGACTTTAGATGAGATCAGAACAATAAATGGGTAGAGAAGAGACCTTAGTTGTATATATTTAGCTAAGCTTATGGTACTAGGTCACCTATGTTATTGAACCCTCTTATGACAGGTTTCAATAATACAACATGGCCTATACTTCTTTGTTATTGATCAAACTTATTTAAATGTGTGTCAAAGTTTATTAAGTAATAATTATTTAATAATCATATTTAGATCTTATTTTAATATACCTTAATAAATTACTTATCAACTTATTTTATTTATAAATATCAAAATTAACGTGAGGTCACAAAACATATTTTTATAACACATTGATAACAAAACCCTTCTTTTATTTATGAATTTTGCTAACTAGAAAATTATTAAGGCTTCATCTGATTAATTGATTATTTTTTTAAAATTTTATAAATTATTATATTTTGTTAACTAATTTTTACAAATTCCAAATTGCAAAATGCTCTATCAATCAATCAAAATAAATCTTAACAAATTCCTTAATACCACTGATTAGCTAAACTCTTTATTTATTTATGATTTTATTAAAGAAATATTTTGTTAGTTAATAGAATATTTAGTTAGTAAAAATTAGAACTTTTTCTATTGATTCTTTAAACCTACAAATATTAAATATTCTATCTACTAATAAGATATATATATATATATATAGTATGACATTGATTTACAAGACATTTGGGTTAAGAAAACGTTTAATTGATTAATAAAATTTATAATTAACAAAAATTGCCATTTTGGTTAAGACTATTAATTTATTTGTGTATCAAAATCAAATCTTTGTTCTTTGCTAGTCTGAGGATTTCAAATCAATGAAAAACTCTAAGGATAATAACTTAAGATAAAATGGCGGGCCACTGCAATCAAGATGTTCATGTGTTACAGCCTTCTTGTTTTCTAACCTTTTGGAGACTTCAATTCAATGCTTTAATTTGCTTCGGAGACCCACCTCACTTCCCATGCATTTTATTTTCTGCAATCCATTATTAACTCAATCATGTATATGCTATATAGTACTTTTGTTTCGATTAATAAAAGTGATAATATAAGAGTTTAAAGTTTTGAGAGTGATGTCAAATTAATTATTATGACATTAACGGACGATTAAAAAATAAAAATGGTTGTGTTTGGAGATCCCTATTAATCAAGTTTGGATTTTTTTCAAAAAGCAGAAGTTTGGTAATTAATTAATTAATTAATTTAGGATATATATATATATATATAGTTGATGAAGACATAGACACGAGTTCGAGAAATACACTAGTGATTTGACTGCTCAGACATTTCAATCACACACACATATAGGTACGTACTTGTCAGTGATAACAGAAGGCAGAGATCTTTTAATTTGGTTCACTTTCCTTTGTCCTTTGCAAAAATACATGTTTATTATGGCTTACTGTTTGCCAATTTAGTTAGGCCTCTGCTTCTACATTTGTGTTTCATTCTCGAATTTTGTGCATCATTTTACGCTTCTTTTATAACCACCAATTTTCAGATCCACAATCAATCTAAATTTTTTATGTGTAAAATCATTAATTGTAATTAATCTGATTTTAATATGATAGTAAAAGCAATTGATTAACTTAATATTATGCTTTTACATGAGATTATAATATTATTTACTTATTGTTTTAGATAGTATATTTAAAAACGGAGGAAATGTTTTCGGCCAAAAAAAATGAATATAGAATGTTATTATTAACAATTCTTGTTGACATGATAATATATATAAAAATAATTAAGTTAAGTAGTAAGTACCATTGGCACCATTCACTTTTATTTACTGTTCTGTTACACGGATTTAAAAAGAAAATTAAAAAAAAGTCTAACCTCGCTGAAAAAGATAGCTGTCATTTCGAGCATGCGTTTGAAAGTCTTGAGAGTGCATAGCTAATTGGTGAACTAAAGTGCACCCCCACCATTCACACACTCAATTTTTGTTAAGTTATAATTATAAAGAATTTGGTAAAAAACACTTTTATTTTTTTAAATTTTACATTAATTATTAATTTTATTTTTAAAATTTTTTACATTTAATTTTATTTTTAAAATTTTAAATTATAATTAATTTTATTTAACAACTTAACGATATCTAAATTATTAATAAAAAATAATAATATAATGTTATGTTAAAAAAAAATATGAAACTACCAATAAAATTATTAAAGTTATATGTGAAGTATTTATTGAAGTCTCTATTAAAAAATTTGACCTTTATTTTAAACAATAATTAAGTAAGAGTGAAAATAATGTAATTTAAGGATATGTATTATTGTTTAATTTTTGAATGTTGTTAAAATTTTATTTATATTTTTAAGATTTATTGTTAAATAACACATAATTATTTTTTTATAGTAATTTGGATACGTTAAACTGTGACAAAATTGATTACAATTAAAAACTTTAAGGACAAAATTAATTATAAAAAAATTTAAGGATAAAATTAAAAATAGATGTAAAGTTTAAAAACATAAAAGTACTTTTGCTTAAATAATTTTGTTATGCTTAATGATATAAAAACATTTTGTTAATTTAATTTTTCTATACTTTCTTTTAATTTTTCGCAAGCATATTTTTATTGAAAGTAATTTTGTTTGAAGTATCATTAAATACTAAATGTGAACACTTCTTTTAATGAGAATTTAAATCTTAATTCATCACATTATAGATACTTAATCCCTTCTCTTAAACTCAATCTCCACTGATATTTTTCTATAATTTCAAATTAAAGTTTTTTGACATTCCTATAATTTGGACATTCTCAATGCTACATTTTGATTTCATTGGAGTTTATTTAATAGGTTAATTATGTTTTGATTAAAGTAATTATATTCTAAACTTTCCTTTAACTAATACTATTTGACTGAGAAGAAAAATTAAATCAATTAGTAATAAAAAATATAAAGAAAATTAAAATTTTATGTAAAATTAAGGGATCGAGGAAGTGTTAATTTTAGCCCTTTTTTTCCTTGCTAGGAATATGAGAATAAAAACCAGGATTATGATGGTTAGTAGTATACATATGTTAAATTTATTTAATTGGTGGAGTATATATTTGCATTAATTTTTGATTTGAAATTGAAATTAATAAATATTTGAATATAGGTATTTGATCCCATTCCTTGAAGCCACCCCACATATCCACATGTCCAAGTGGGCTTGTTTCTCCTTCGTCCGAAAGGAGAATTGAAGTTAGAGAAAAAGCAAGGAGTTGCTATCAAATCAAATCAAATGGTTCTGAAATAGCAGTTGCAATCAGTGTGCGTAGGGTAGGCTGCCCATGGCTCGTATTGTGGAGGTCGCTCGTGAATATGGACAATTAGCCATATACGTACCCTTTCAGCATCTACACCAACGTGTATTTTGCCTACATATTTCAGTCTCTCGACGGATATTCATATTCAACACCACGTACTATGGGGCCATCATCATTTATTGCAACGCACATGTTTAAAGCTAACCTTTTTTAATTTATCTTCAACTCACTATTATTCACAATATTTATCACTTTACTAATTATAATTATAATTTTTATTTTTTCTTAATAATTTTTTAACCAAGGATAAAATTTTTGCACAATACATAAATTTTTTTGTTATATAAAAAATATAATTTTAAAAATCAAATTAAATCTAATCTGATTGATTGAACTGAAAACTAATAAAATTATCAATTCAATTAACGTTTGCAAGCCATTTTTTTTGTTCAAGCATTTTGGAATGGCCTTAATGGATTTTTTTCTTTTTGTCACAAAACATAGTTTACACAAATTGCCTGAGTCGGTCCGATTCTTAGAGAACCGATGGAACACTATGGAAAGCAAATGGAGCTGTAACCATATGGCCAACAAGCTTGATTGAATTGCAACTTGTTATATATAATTAAAACATTACTTATTTAAATAATTATAATATTTTATATATTAATTACCATCCTTAGCACATAGAAATAAATTTGTTTTGATCACTGTCTCTTGGATGAATGTGGGGATATAGGATTGAAGCCAACATCAAACGGACATTTACATACAATTAATGTGTTTCCTGAGAAGCAAGCCTTTTTCATACAGAAAATTCAAGCACACGGACCTGAGCTCACTGGCCTTTTTTTCACAGACACATTAATTTCATGTTTGGAAACTGTCTATTTTTAACTGAGTGTGATCTAGTGATGAAAAATTCAAATAATTTACCAAGAGTACCAGATTCAATTCTCCCAGCTGCTAGCTGCTAGCTGCATCACTGAAATGAAAAACTACTTATCTTTCAAATGTTACAACCATTCCTATAAACACTAATTAAATTGTCATATATAATAAAAGCCTTTAATTAACAGGCATCAAAAATACAAACTACCCCTCCTGTGCTCATGGCCCAAATGACCCAATCTCTACTTTAGGTGGCTCATTTAAAAATGACCCAATTGATCTTAGGTTGTTTCCTTTGACTAGGGATAAATATATTTTTTAATATTTAAAAAGATATAAAAAAAATAAAAGACTTATACTAAATAGATTAAAAACTAAATTTTTTTCTCCTTATTTTTTGTAATGCAAAAAAATTCATCATTTTTCAAATAAAAATAATTCAAAACTGTTAAATTCATGAGCTGATCAGGTTAATTATAAGCAATCACAGGTCTAAGAGATTTTAGTTTCTATGTTAACTTCTTATTTATCTTGAAAATCATATATATATGATGCTACATTGACATTTTTTTAAGTTAAGTTAAAAATGGTAGGGAAATTTGAATAATATTAAAAATTTTAAAAACTATATTAAATTAATTAAATAAAGTTTGAGTGAAAATTGAAGAACTAAAAGTAGGCTTTTCTGTTTTTCCAGATTGACTCTTGATTTAATTGCTTCATTGTATAAAAATCCCAACATTTAAATTGAACATTATCTCTAACTAACTTAACAGTTACACCAAGTACGTATCATCACATGATCTCTGTTTTCCTAGACCATGTCAAGTAAGTTAGATAATGTTGGCGAAAACTTTTTGTAATAACACAAATAATAAAATTGCAATAGCCAATAAACATTAATATTATGTTGAGGATTATTTTGTAATCCAAAAGTTGAAAACTAAGTGAAGTGAGTTGACTTTATTATCATTAATGCTCTCAAGATTAATAATTATCCGAGAAAAACACTTTCAAGGATTAATATTTAGAATTTTGGTGATGTGATACTAGGATATTCTAAAATTTATCTTCTGTGAAGTTAAGTTTGTTAAAAAATATTATTATTAAATTACAAGCAAGTTAAAGTATAAAAATATTATTTATTTTTATAATAAATTAAATTTTTTTTTGAGAGATCTTGATATTATTCTCTCCTCTTTTTTGTTTTCAAAAATTATATTATTCTTTTTTGAGAAATAAATAAACTTTTAATTTTATCTATTTTGATTAAATTATCTTTATGTTTATTATTTATATAATTAAATATATATTTGAGTAATATAAAAAAATATTTTTTTAACTTAAAATAGAATAAATTTATTATTTTTAACTCAAAATAACTAATAACAAAATATTATAATTTTTAAAAATTATAATATTTTTAAAAGATTAATAATGTTATTAAAAGTATTTTTAGTCAAAATAAATAAAATTATAAATTTTTTAATTTTTCAATAGAGTACAATATAAATTTTTAAAGTAGAGGAGAGAGGAGAGAGTAATATAATTTTAATATCTCTAAAAAAATATAATTTACTCTTACTTTTACTTTTATTCTTTAACTCGTTTAGATTAACATGTAAAATAACAATTTGACCAAATTTTAAAAACTTCAATTTAAAGGATCTCATTTCTTTGGTGATGGGTTGTTCATATCCATGACAACCTTGTAAAATAGGCAGCTCCTATAAATTATAATTGTTGCTACATCTTAATTCTGTGAATTTTTATACGTAAAAAAATGAATAATGATAAACTGATTAATTTTTATAAATTTGAGAAAATTTTGTTGGCTAAAGCGCTTTCATAAAAAAGTAGGTTCTAGCAACAGAGATAGGTCTTTCACAGTAAAAGCCTGCAAGAAAAAACACACATTCTCAGTCTCACGCGCACACTCTCTCTCTTTCTCCCTTGTGTGTCTGCGAGGGTAGAAATCCAATAAAGATGACAATATTACTGTTGTTTGTGGCTAGTGTGCATAGTATATATGGTAGGGTATGGGTATTCGTACAACTGCACCCACAGCATATCTCATCAGCTATATGTATGTGTGTGTGTGTGTATATATATATACGTATCCCACGAGCCGTATCATATAGTATTTTAAAGGTTTATATGTTATTTGTATTTTGCCTTGAAATAAAAAAAAAAATAGAGATATGTTTTGACAATATATGCCTGATAGAAAGTAAAAAACTAAAATATATATTTTGACAATAAAAATATAAAATAATTTTAAAATATTTTAAATTTTAATTTTTTAAAACATAAAAAATAAATGTTTTTACTAATAGTGTATATATATATTTGAAAATAATATTAATATAAATTTTTAAAATTAATTTTATAAAATAATTTTAAAAAGACAAAACAAAACAACGTTAAAAAAATAATTAGGGTCTATTGATAAAAGTTTTTAAAAATAGAAAAATAAAAAAACTTGTTTAAATATTTGTTTTCAATGAAAAATACAAAAATAAAATGTATTTTCGAAAAGCACAAATAAAATTAAAAGAAATTTTGAATTTTAATTTTTTTTAAAATAAAAAATAAGTCTTTTTATTAATATCATATATAAATATATGAAAATAATATTAATATAAATTCTTATAACTTATTTTATAAAACAGTTCAATAAAATAAATGAATAAAATAAATATTAAAGAGACCCTTAATTTCTTTCTAGAGCTTTGTGGCCTCTATCTATTTTGAAATCCATGTTATTATAGAAAATTTAATTTTTGAGTATCGAATTTTTCCCTCATTAGATTAGTTTAAGATTTATTTATAGTAATAAAAAATATTTTATATAAATTTAAAAAAATTAAAATGAATAAATTCTTAAAAGGTGGCATTTTTTATTACTATTTTAAAAATCAAATTAATCATTGAACTAGTCAAAATATTGATTCATAGTTTAATAGTTTATCATGGTTAAACAGATATTAATATTATGTATTCACTTTAAATTATAATAATAAATATTTTACATAATTTTATTGTATAAAAATAAAAATAATATAAAATGTATCATTTTTTTAGGCAACTCAATAGACTATTTACTAATTTTTGTTAAATTTAATAATTTATAAATAATTTTTTATTTATTTTATTTATTTTTTAAATTTCTTTCATATTTTACTTTTCTTTGCCTTTTTTACAATAAAAGATTAAAAAATATATGAAGGAATGTTATTTTTTCAAATTAGTTGAACCAATAAATTAATCGATCTTAATAAATTGACTGTCATAACTAATTTATCAATTTTTTTGATAAAACTAATGGATCTAATCTAATTCTTTAAACAATAGTTATCCAATAAAAGATGAGAAGGAGGCTCTCATCTGTTTCAAGATTTTAAATGCATATTCATTTAGAATAAAAGACAGTAAATTTAGAAAATTCTTTCCCCAATAAAATTAATGTTAATAGCATTGGCATTTGCAGTGATTGGCCGATTGCAGAATTTTTTAATCTAATAATAAAATTTTCGAAATAATCAATTATATGATACATACTTGACTTTTTTTTTAAAAAAAAAAATTTTGAAAATTGTACCCAAATTTTATATATCCTATTATATATTTTCCATATGATTTTTTTATTTCCACAATGTTATTTTACAATTTTTTAAATATAAAATAATGCAGAAATTAATAATTTGTTTACATCAGTTATAGGTTATAACAATTAACAACTACTCAAATAGGGACCATGAACAGTGTGGACCCTGCAGAGGGCATGTATTATCGTAGCAACATTCAAGTCTCCTCTGATCACTATATTTTTTTTCTTTTACATATATATTTTTATTAAAATTAATTATATTCAAAATATTATTAAACATGAAGTAAAGATATATTTTTTAATAAAAATTTAAACAAAAATTTATTGCCTTATGAATAATTAATTTTCTTATTACACCCAACCCAATTTTTTGATCTCTACATACACTTTGTGAAAATTTATGTGCCCCACTACTCAGTGGTACTAATAATGTGACCTGCGAAAATTATAGTAAGAGCACCAACTCTTTTCCATATTACTTAAGAAACCCCTCAAGTTTGGTTTATGCTCAAATATAAACTCTTGAAATTAATGTCCATGCCAAGGCCACTACTCCACATGCTAACCCTGAAATTATATATTACTCCTTAGTTACAAAACTGAAGCATGAAACTCAATTAAAATATACAAAGTAATTAAACTTTAATTAAATTAATTGCAAACAGTTTCATAATTCTCGTATGACTGCCGATCATGATAATTGTTGAAGTAGTAGAGATATCTAATACAACTAATTTTAACTAAAACTTTATGTTATTATTTTAGTTAAAAGTTGAGCAGAACGTTGTTATATAACCTTAGTTTGAGTTCAATAAAATAAAATGTAAATTTTTCTAAATTTTAAATTTCATTTCTATGAGCAGATGCCTCAGGTGTTACTCTCAAACGTCTACGAATGCCAATCAAACAGTTTATTCGGTTCCCAATTGGCTGGTCAATGCTTGAGCAAAATGTCAATTCTCTAATCCTCTAGTCAAACGGATAGTCCAATAATTTATAAACTATGGAAATAAAAATAAAACCCCTATTTTAGTCGTTTAAATATAAATCTTATATTGATTTAATTTAATTCTTATAAAGATATTAAAATAACATTATGAAGAAATATTCTAAGAAGTTGAAACAAAAATTATTGAAATGATTAAAAAAAATCTATGGGGAAGCTAACTAGAACGGAGATATTTTTAAAGGAACAAAATGAGGTTTTATTTCAAAGGTAAGATGAAACGAGAATTTGGACATCAGACAAGGTACACAGTAGATGATAAATCTATATTAGAACAGCACAGGGACAAGCTTATTTAGAATGCGGAACGGAACTAGGGACCACAACAACATCAAGACACGAATGGACCACACAACAGACTACAGAGCAAGAAAAAGTGCCAGTACTCGCGAACACAGCAAGCTGGGTCCTAGACTTAGAGACATGCAAATACAAGGAACTGTCTTTGGAAAATTTCTACCCTACACTATATGACATACAATGGATGGTAATAAAGCATAGAGATGAAATTCTTACAGTGAAACTATCTTTGTTCATATCCATGTTGATGATCTGGTCTTTTATTATGATGCTAAGCAGTTAACTTGAATCCATATAGCTACTTAATTGATCTCAAGTCAACACTAAATTTTAAGTGTCCAACACAGAAGGGGCCAAAGAATGGAGTAAATAAGACAAAAATGTAAATAGATGAACATAATCCGACTTCTCAAAATGTATCATATAGTATTTTGATGGTCCATTTACATAATCAACTTGGCACAAACACAAGAGGAACCAATGTGGTATTTTAGAATGATTTGTATCAAAACTTGTTAAGGTTTTAAAAAAATTACTAATGTTAAGTATTGACATGCAAAATGAGGCTAGGAAACCAAAGGACGAATCATATCTTAACCCTGTAAAAAAGATAGAAACCGCAGCAGCCCAATTCAAAATATAAAAGCACCATAATTTATAATTCTACGTGTTACAAAATACATTTGTTACTTCGAGAGCCAATAAATAATGAGAAGCAATGTACAAACAGCAATTACGGCTGATAGAATTAAGGTATCCCTTGAGCGTCGCCTTTGTATTGAACCTGCAGCAACAGCAAAGTATTCGTTTAACACCAGAAGAACCAAAGAAATGTGAAATTATAAAAGGCAATATCAAAAGACATACTACTTGACAATATACCTAGCAGGCTACGGACTAATGGGAACTTGTCACTGAGAACCTTCACTTTTCCTTGAACGTCACTAAACAAAGACCTTTGAGATCCCAAGACAGCCCTCGTCGCTTGAGCTTGACTAATCACATCATCTATCTGGGAAGGGGCAGGAATCAGAAGATAGAGAACAACTAATTTTTGCAACCTAAGGAAAACTGAATCAAGTTTTGCTGATGTAAACAAAATTAACTAACAGCTGCATCAACCATTATTTTCTATAAAAGCTATTCATGATGCTATTGCACCACGAAGCAGCGTTCTAAACTTCTTCCCCCAGGCCTAAAATCCCCATCTCAAAAAGGAGAAAGAGAAAGAAAAATGTAATTCCAATTCCCAAATATAGCTTATACCAAGATCTTCAGCATATCTGAGGATTATACACTAGTAAACCCCATAAGCCACAGCAATTTAGTATCATGCTGTCAGAGTTGAGTGCACCACAAGAACAAATTTACCCAATCCTTGATTTATATCAAATGAAACTGCAGCACTGAAAATATTGCTTTGAATGTATGTACATTATTTTTTGCTTCCATACAAAAAATATTCATGAAGTGAGAATTTCTCTAGCAGCAATTATATTTAAAAATAGACTTACATGAGATATACTTCCATGGATGGCAGCTCTCTCTCGTAGTAACTGCACCTTTGGTGACATTGTTCCCGATGCCTGCCAGAAGCAGGTAAGTCTAATACAACTCAGAAAACAACTATATAATAAATCAGATCATGCTCATTTCTCGCCTTATATTCACTAATGTCATCCCTGACTGAACTCAAAAGCTCTGCATGTTCCCTCATTGAGTTAATGTTTCCCTTGATACGCCTGAATTCCTGAAGAGAAACCCAGTATTTAACATGTAAAAGATGGTAAAAGGTGAACAAAATCAACTTAGGGGAGCAACTGAAACTTCACAAATTAATATCTAGTTCATTACAGTAGTGATCTTACATATAAAAGCTTGCTAGGAATGTACAAGAACACTATTACGTACGCTATTCAGCTTAATAAATAAAGACACTAGTAAGTACACTTTTCTAAGTCTAACAATCTTCACCCTCTAATTTTCTGGGGTATTATAGACACAAAATATTTGCTTAGAATGGCATAGCCATCCTTTAAAGTTGTCAACGGGAAATTCAATTCTCACAAAAAGCTTGTTGGGAAACAATACCCTCCTATCTCTATGTCGCCTTCTCAGTGCTGGCCCATCCATATCAGGTCCTATACTTCACTACCTTCACTGAGACTTCAGCCAACATGCTTTCCATTCTCATCATCAGACTTTGCAGTTTCACGACCTCCACTCAAGTCAGACTAATTCTTGCTCCAATTCTCTAAATAGATCCTGTAACCTCATCACCTTTGCCAAGGCCTCCAAGACCAACACTCTGATTACCAAGTTGATACAAAATACAAATGCACACAGAATGAATACGCAGAACAAATTCATTCTGTTCATGTGGCCCAAGCCCCCAACAAATGGTAGGATACTTGTAGCTTTAATCTTTCGGGCTTAGTTGCCCAAGACCTATCATTTTAAACCAAAAGGCTCATTCATTATTTCAATCTGGAATAGAGAATAAAAGATCAGACACCTAGATCCACATTGACAACAGATGCCTATACCAGTTTGCAGACCAGACATCATGCATAAGAAGCTAGAAAACTTATGTAATAGATGTGAAAACTTATGCAGTAGATGGACTTCTGTAACAATTTATACTCTATTCCTCTATCTAGATAACCCAGGTAATTCTTCCTTTAGGACTGACTGAAACTATACAAAATTGGAACAGTGACACAAATCATACCTGGGTAAATTCATGAAGGATGTCTCTGTGCCTTGCTAACTTTTGAGTAACAGAAGTAGCTGGTGCAGCAGATGTAGCACATCTACTCATCGAATCATTTATGTCCAACAATTTCTCAAGCAAGGATTGAATTTCCATTTCCATGGACTTCCATGACCTGCTGGATCCAATTGATGGCGAACTACTGTCATACCCTGATAGAGAGCAATGCGCTATCATGAATGTAGAGAACCACAAGGTTAAATGCATTTAACTGTAAATGCTTCCAGATCATTAATTTGGAAACTACAATGATAAACGTTTGAGCGGAACATGGCAGAACCTGAAGAGCAAACACCATAACTCTATTATTAGGAAGACAATTGTAAGTTTGTAACAACTTATTACTTTAACCAAAAACAAGGGCTGTTCAACCATAGATCTATAAAACAATATGATACAGAATAAAGCAGGGAACCTTTTGTTACTCCACAATGTAGACAGATTTGAACCAATTGGGGAAATTCAATACAAGCTCAGCAATCTCGTAGAGTTAACACTCATCAAAATACGATGCACAAGGAGAGGGTCAAATAAACCAGCGAAACAAAGAAATGCAATATGATGGAAGAAGAAAGCAAACCTTGAGTGAACCTGGCGCCTAGCTTGGCATAGGAAGATAGCTTGACGTCAAGATCGCCCTCGATCTTTCGCGCTTCCTTTCTGAGTTCCTCCCAACCCGATTCCTGCAACTCCACGGAGGAATCCGTCATTCGGATCTTCTCAGCAATAAGATCTGGTTGCTTGCTTCCTTCCTGTTTCTCCTCTTCTCTTATTGGTCACTTGTCGTTGATTCGGTTAATATCACAGTTGAAATTCTGGCTCACTCGATTGCATTTCACCACTATTGCTAATCCTTCACTTCTCTGGTCCGCTTCCGCTTGCTCCACCATTCAAACGCACACAGATGGTGTACAGAGAGGAAGGATCGTCTGCAGCTAGCGCACCGTGTACCGCAATCGCCTCTCCTATCATATCGTCGTATCCTATGAGTAGAAGCCTAGAAGGGTGAAACGTGAAAACGGGTATGGACTTCGGGTCAACCCTTTTAGCAGGTCTACGAATGTGGAGCAAGCAACAGTGCTAGATGCAATAATGGGCTATCTGGCCCATTTTTGGCCCATCTACCCAAATTCTGGCTCACTTCGCTAGTCTGTGTTTTGGACCAAAAAAAAAGAATGTTAATTCTTGAATTTTAAAATAAATTAATTAATCAATTTTTATCTTAAACATCTAATAGCCAAATAGAGATGAGAACAAATTCAATGTTTACTTGTAAAATTGACAAAGATTATTCAAAGTTGAGACCATATTGAATGCATGCAGCCAAACAAATCATTTTCTAAGGTCCTGTCAGTCAAATTAATGGAAACAAATGCAACTTGCCTTCAGTATACAAATTTGATTCTTCTTCTCTTTCACAAACAAACAACACTATCAAGTATACACAACAACCTACGGCCTTTCTCCTCGTATTCTATCAATAAAATGTTATTCAATTAGCTTTGATGACTGTCATGTATACCCAATATTTGATTGCATATATTCAAGAGGCTTTGGTATACTGTTTAAAAAAAATTTAAAATATTATATTTTTGTATTGAGTACATGAATTAAAAAAATATTTTTAAAAATAAAATATTCTTATATTGTTACAAATTTTCATTCACATCTAAAAGGGTGAGAATTTTATATTTCTATGATATAAGAATATTTTTAAAATGATAAAATGATAAAATTATCTTTATAAAACTTAAACAAATATTTTTATAATATAATATAAATTTTGTAATATATGGATATGTAGAAAATTAACTTAATAATAATATAAACTTAATAATAAATATATTTATTTTTAATAATAATAAACTTAATAATAATAATAAATACATTTAGTAATAATAAACTTTATAATAATAAATTTTTATGATATTTTATTTTAATTTTAATTTTTTAAAATTATTTGTATAAATATATATAAATTGTTTGTGTATTAATCATTTAGCACAAATTAATATGTGCTACCCCAACACATTTTTATTAAAAAAATTATTTTTTAAACTGTAAAATACTATGAACTACTACAAATTATTATTTTAATTTTAATTTTTTAAAATTAATTATATAATTTCTGTTACTCAGACAAAAAATTATTAGATTATTATTTCTATGATATATAAACTTAACCTTAATTCATATAAATAATGATATCATTAATTTTATTTTTAAATTATAATTTTGATAAATTTAATGATTTTTTATCATATGTAAAAATAAAGTACAATTTTTTTAAAAAAATATATGTATGTATACTTCTCTCTCTCTCTCTCTCTCTCTCTCTATATATATATATATATGTGTGTGTGTGTTGTTCAATTAATCAATTGCTATGATTTTTTTAATATAATATACATAATTTTAAAAAAATAATTAGTTATAATTTAAAATATATATATTTAAAAATTATCAATGAAATATTTAAAAAATTATTAAATATTCTCAAAAATATTAAAATTAAACTAAGTGTAAGAATTTAATTTTCTTGAGAATATTATAAATATTTTTAAAAATATTTTAAGTAAATTAAATAAATTTTTAAAAAATTTTTATCATCAAATTTTTGATAATCAAATTTTAAAAAATATAATTTATGAAAATAAAAAATATATTCATATACCAATCATCTCAAATTCTTTTTACCAAACCCGTATATCTCTCTTTTTTTTTAATTACTATTTATCTATATTATAATATATTCTAAAAAGTCTGGTCGGCCCCATTTAAGACATTTTTATAATGTTTTTTCTTCCATTTAAAACGACAAGATATTACCATAGCTTGTCTAACTCTAAGGACGTTGGATTTGTCGTTTGAGTGACTCAGCGTCCTTCAATTTCCGATAAGAATTCTATGAATCCGCGGAAGTTTTGTTCCCATTGGAAAATTAGCCCCACCAAACTATAAATTCTTTGGACGTACATATATTTAATTTCCCTGTTTCTCACTTCAATGGTTTTCCTCTTTCAATAAAACAACGTTATTTAATTCTTGTCGGTCCAAAATTCAAATGCTAATCTCCGAAACTCAAAAAATCTCCTTAATGTCTGAGTTGGGAAGCGGCGTGTTCCAAATTTCTATATATTTAGGGAAGTGTAACTTTTTCTACATCACATTGTATACCTGACGTCTCCAAGGGCTAAAAGGGTCTTTTCATAGCATTTACTGATCATATATATATTTATTAATTTTAATATGATGAATACATACATTAGTCTTTAAAATAGTAACTTCTTTTTTTTTTTTTGGTAAAAAAAAAATAACGCAAAATTACTAAGGAATTTGTAAACTTATGGAAACTACATCTAAGGGAAGTCTACTAAGGTATTCAGATTGGCTTTGTAAGGGAGGTCATGGAGTTCACCAATCACAGAATGTTTCATTTTGGTTAAGTAGTTGGTCGCTTGGTTTCTCTCTACAAGAATATGACAAATTTGAAAATTAACATTACTCAAGATAATATTTTTTATCTTCACAATTTGATAATAAAGATGGTGTTCGAGAGCTCCATCTCTTATCAACTGTGTTGCAGTGAAAGTTGTTTGATTTGAAAATAACATGAGAATGTTCATTAAGCTCAACATTGTCAAACTGTCTAGAATTTCATGAAGCTCAGCATGGAGAATATTACAATCTCCAATATTTAAGCAAAAACTCACAACATGGTGAACGAAGTTCCAATATTTCTTAACCTCTTGTCACATTAGTTTTTTTTTTTTTAAGTTAAGAATAATATTAAACAAAATTAATATATAATAAATTTGTTATATTAATAGAGGTTGGGTTTAACGCAATAGGTTAATCTCTTATAATATAACAAATCAAATTTTAAATATATATTAAAAGAGATGTTTATATTTATTATTTAAAAATACCTCAAATAGAATTATTTTCAATAAAAAAATATATTTAAAAAAATAATACAAAAAATAATAATAAATTTTTTACAATATATGTATAAAATAGACCAAAAAGTAATCAAATTAAATACATTATTCTAATTACCATAAGAAACGTACAATTTTTTCTTGTTTTAGAAGTTATTGTTAATTACTTGTTTTTAAGAGAAAACTTGTGATCGCAGATGGTAAAATTATATTAGACCAACTAGTTAAATCATAAAATTGATAAACTGGTCACTTATTTAATATGAAATAATCTCAAAATTGATCTTGATAAAAATCAGTTATTTTTTTTACTCCATGTATTTCTTGGATAAGAAGAAGGAGAAAAATAAAAAATAAAAAATAAATATAGATAGATATAGAATAAGAAATTTTTTAAAAGGAAAAATAAAAACTAAAAAGAAGAAGAATAATAAGAAAAAGAAGAAGACAACAAAAAAAAAAGAAGAGGATGAGGCATATCTAAAAAGAGCGAGGTTTGGGTTGAGAAAAAGAAACAATTTTGGATCCTCTACTCGGCAGTTTTTTGTTTTGCACCTGTTTGGCACTTTTAGCGGCTATTTTTTTCGTCGCTAAAATTGTTTTAATATTATTGCAACGAATATTACTGCTGCTATAAATTTTGTTTAAATAATTAATTTTAAAAAAGTTATAGTGGCAATAATCTTTGTTGCAACAAATTTTAGCAGCGGAAAAAACCGCCGCTAAGTGCCAAGCAGGTGCCGTGCACAAAACTGCCGAGCAGAGAATCCGGACTCGCAAAAGAAACACTGAATATTGGGAAAACAAACATTGTCCGCCATGCATTGAATTCAACTTAAATGTGGGCAAATACAGGGAAAAGAACATGGGAAATGGTATGCATTGACAAAAGAAAAAAATTTTAGGTATAATATATATATATATATATTGTATCATTTATACAATATTAAATAATATTATATAGCATCTTTTATTTTCTTATTTTTACATATATTTTATTATTATGAATTAACTTAATACATAAAAACAAAAAATAACTTAATATTATTATATATTAGTATATACAGTCACGTAAATCGTCATATATAACTTATTTTATATTATATTACATCACCTATCATAGAACTATTTGTTATTTGATTGAATGCAAAAATTATTTTTAAAGTTAAAACAGAAACAATCTCCTAAAAACTAAAATACAACATTTAATATATTATGAACCAAATGAATAAATTACTCAGGTTATGTTTGTTTCATTAAAAATTTGTTATTATTTATGTTGTCTACAACAATTTTTCAAAACAAAAACTACAATAAAACATGTTTGGACCTAAATAAAAATTCATAAAAGATTCTTCTAAGTTCTAACAAACAAACAATAAAAAATTCTTTCTCACAATTTTTTAAAAAAATATTTCATTTTGCACCAAATGGAGTTAAGAAAGTAATTAGTTAGTCCTTAGTGGTAACCATTGCGGGTGGGAACACGTAGCATGAGTGGACCCCGCATCATGAAATAACGGAAGTATAAGATGAGGTGGACCCCACCTATATACGGTCATAGTACGGATCCGTACTTCACTGACAGAAAGGGCAAGTGATCAAGTATACCAATTTAGCTATCTTGCTAGGACTCTTTCTCCACTATCCTTGCGTGGAAACTGGAAACTTCAAACCCTGCACTAGACACCTAAGCCCTCGTGACTTTCTTATTCTAAATCAATGTCAAAATTATTATTATCTTTTTTCCTTTCTATTTTTTTTTTAATTTTTAATTCTAATTTTAACTTATATTACTTAAATATATCACTAATAACACAATAATATATAAAGTATTTATAAAATTATTTGTATTTATTTATTTTTATAAATATATAAGAAATGTTCATATTTGAGATATAATAAAATACTAAATATAAATATTTTTTATAATAAGAATTTAAACTTTAATTTATTATGTTTTAAAAAATTAGCCTTAATCTCATTGGATAATGCAAAAAACAATCCTAACCATAAACAAAATAATATTATGTACAAACAGCTTCATTTCTTATCAAGATAAAAGGTAAAGATATTTATTTTTAATTTTTTTTAAAAAAATGTATATGCAATTTCTTTTTTGTTTATTTATTTTTTTTCCATGATTAATTTAAAAATTCTTTATAAATCGGATCCACATGCAAAATTTCTAGCTATATATGATTTTGACATTTCAACCCATGCATATATACTAATATATTATATTGTTATTTGGATTAGAGCAGTTGAAGGTTTACTTTGCACACAATATTTTCTTTGTAATAGTGACAGAAATAAATAATTTTGAAGTTAGATAGCTTAAAAAATAGCTAAAGAAGTTAATTAAACAAGAATATGTCTGAGACGTACGGTAGTACTATAATTTCTTTTCATATTAATATAGTGACATTGGGTTCACCACTTTAATTATACGTCTCTGATCAATTAATAATTATTATCAATTTGAAACTTGTAATTCACTAATTGTCATTGAAAATGTACAAGTTGTTCATATACGTAAATTATCTTGATTTCATTCATACATATATTAGTTACACGCTCCATTAATTCAAAAATTTAGAAAACGTTATTCTTACTGGCATAAACAATCTCAACCACGACGGTCCAATCAGAATTCACCACTTTTACAAAAGTCAAACCCAGATTACTCGTATTTTCACCGAGTACGTACGCATGCTGGTCTTGGCCAATTCAGTCGGCTTACTCATCTCATACCCTTGACTTTTTCTGTGTCATTTTTTATAAATTTGAAGCCCCAACCAGATTCATTCCTTCACATTCACACCACCAAAATCCTTCTTCTTTCTCAATTCCATTACGCACTGTTAATTGTCGAACTTAAATCATCACCTCCAAATCGAAATTAATCTCTTGGCTTTGATTTTGACTCTGATTCTGATCTTGGAGATTGTGGGGTGGAATTGGCTATCCATGTCAACAAACGCACCCACATCATCTACACTTTCTTCTTCCTATGGAAGATCCATGGCCTTTCCCATAAGCCCTCCTGCATCTTACCAAACCTCCCACAAAGAAGCTGTCTAGTATTTCCTTTATTACACTCTCGAAGCTCAACGCCACGTACGTACGCTTATGGGGAAGAAGATTAAGGGGTTCAAGCTTGGAAAACGTCTGATTCGGATCTCCAGATGGGTATTCCGGAAATTAAGGTCCCCACCCGGGTACCAGAAGTTGGGTTCGACGCCATCGCCGCCCGCGAGGAAGCCCATAGCGAAGCTTCTCACGTGGGGCCGGAAGTTGACGAGACGAGCGAGATCCATCGGTAGCGGATCGGGTTATATCCCGGTTGGATACGACCCGGTCAAGGATGAGTCTCCGGCGGTGCCCAAGGGTCACCTGGCGGTGTATGTGGGCCAGAAAGACGGCGAGTTTCACCGGGAATTGGTGCCGGTGATTTACTTCAACCACCCTTTGTTTGGTGAGCTGCTGAGAGAAGCAGAGAAAGAGTTCGGGTTTGAGCACCCGGGTGGGATCACGATTCCTTGCCAGTTCACGGAGTTTGAGCGGGTCAAGACCCGGATAGAATCAGGGTCGGCTGGTCAGAGGATGGCCTGGCGGCGGCGGCGGTGACAGTAGTGGTAGAGTGATGATGACGACGATGATTGATGGTGAGAGGGACATACTTTTAGAATGTTTTTTTAATCTTTTATCAAAATTGTTGGATATTTGTATCCGACTGGTTGGTAGATACATGGTTGTAAATGCAGTGCGGGAAGATAAATGGATTTTTTTTTTGTACATGGTTCTGCATTTGTTCTATGGCAATCAAATAAAACTAGTGGCTTCACTAATTGAGTATATGTTATTTTTTTTAATTTTTAAAATATAAAATGAAAGTTATTTTCAGATTTTAAAATAATGAATGTTTGTATTTTATATTATGAATTTGAAATTTTTTAATAATTAATTTTCAAAATTATGTATTATTTTGTATAAAATAAAATATGAATTCAAAAATAATGTAATATAAATATAATATAAAGATAAAAATAAAAGATTGTGAAGTTAAAATATATGAGATAAAAGTTATAAAATTAAATAATTTTATTATTTTAAAATATAATAACTATTTTCTTGTATTTTAAAAATTAAAAATAAACTCACATGTGTTTTAGTGCAACTGAAACTTATTAATATGAAAGATTAAATTAAACTTTCTCATTTTGAGAAAGGTTGAAATTATATTTCAATTCTCTCTATTTTAAAAAAATTATTCTTTTTTCTTTAGAGATAAATGCTAAGATACTCTTATATTTATTATTTATATAATTAAACATTCATTTGATCAATCTAAAAAATTATTATTGTTTAGAAAAATTTTAAATAACATAACTATAACTTTTAATTGAAAAAAATAATAATGTTTAAAATTGTTTTAATAATTTATAATTTTTAAAAAATTTTAATAATGACATTAATGATATTTTAATCAAACTAAGTGAAATTTTGATATCTTGTTAAAATTAAAGTAATCTTAATTACTAAACTTGTATTTGGAAGTTATTTAAAATCATTATTATTATATTTATACTATAAGATATACTTGTGATTTTTTTAATAGTTTTACTCTTTTAAATATATAACATAAAATAGATAGAAATATAGATATTATTTAAAAGAGAGAAAATTAAAATATAATAACATATAGTGAGAAATTATTTAATTTTAGAAAACTAATTTTAGAAATGTATCACCCATATATTGTCGATTTTTCCTGCCGGTTCTCATATCTTAGTACTATGGCTTGCCGTGGATACTAAATCTTGATAGCACTAGCAAATTAAGGTGATTTTTTTTTTATAAGTGTTTGAAATACTATCTAAAATTAAATATATGACTAAATCTCTTAACAATGTAATTTAAACTTTAATTCATCATATTTTAAATTTAATATTTTATTTAGACATAATTTTTATTAGTAGAGGTGTTTAAATACTTGTTTTAATTCAGTTTTATTCTAAAATCGAATTGAACTAATAGAATCAATTTTTAAAATATGTAAAAAAATTTTATTTTATTTTTAGTTGGTTTGATTTAGTTTAATTTGATTTTAAAATCAATTTGGTTCATTCTAACTTAATGTTTCTATTTTAAAATATATTAAACAAAATTTTAATTTGTTTACATGTTTTATATATTTATAGAGTCTAAATTAATAATTTTAAAAAATAATTTCAATAGGTTGGAAAATAAAATTATAATATTATGTTAAATAACAAATCTTAAATTTTTAATCAAGATTCTAATAGTATTAATAAATAATAAAAAGATTACAAGTAGTTAATATATTATCTAATAAAACTATATTAAATATTCTTATCCTCAAAGTATCAATATATTCACACTTACTTGAAAAAGAGCAAATAATAAGTAATAATTACATAATATAATTATAAAAAATACTCTAATTTTTACTCTTAAAAAGTAAAATATTAATATATATATATATAAATTATTCGATTTAGTTCAGTTAAAATCGAACAAAAAAATTATAAACCCACAACTAAACCAAATCATTTGGTTTTGTTATTTTGAAAATAAATCAAATCAATTCTTTTCAATTTTGTTAGGTTTTTATTTAGTTTAATTGGTTTAGATTGATTTTGAATACTTCTACCTGTTAGTAGTAAATTAAATATTGATTGCAACTTTGTGATTTTGGATCATTTGTATTTTTTTAGTAATTTTTTGTAGTAAAAAAGATAAAAATAAAAAAAATAAAGGATCTATCATAAATAAATTAGAGATTAACTTCTTTTTTTTATTATAAAAAATTGCATTAATTTTTAATGGTAAAAAATCCAAACCCCAATTTTGTGAGTTTGAATAATGTACTTCTATTTAAGAAGGGAGAATTATGAGGAGCTACTTAAAGGAAAAATAATGGCTAAGTATGAAGTAGATAATTTCTTAATTATGGCCTAATTAATATTTGTCTCTCTCAACAGAAAATGAACCTTGATTTATTGTCAATTAAGAGGCACATGGAGACATTACTTTTTGTGATGGGCCTAATATGTAGAATCTATGAGAAGATATGAATGGTTCAACCAATTAGAAGAATTGCTTTCTTATCTTCATACTATTATTTAGCAAACTTGCCACAAAAAAGATCAGATTCCGATTTTAGGTAGCCTTCACTGTCTCTAAGAATTTAGGTAATAAATTTTCGTACATGTCACCCATCCTTTCGGTTGTCTTTAGGTTAATTATTTCTTTTTTTTAATTTATTTTCATAAAATTGATTCTATATTTTTTAAAAAATTATAACTAGATTGTTATGTTTTTAAAATTTTAGATCTACAGGGAACTAAGGAAGTTATTGTCATGATATATGGTTGGTTTCAAACGTATTAATATATTACTTTTAGTTGATCTGATTACGTTGAAATTTGAACACAAAATTTAAGATTTTATTCAATTATGATTTATAACTAAAAATGTGAGTAATAATAATATATGGATCTGCCGGCTACGTTTATTCACCAAAAGTGTGGCCATCATTTGGATAATGATTAAATTTAATGATGGGTTTAAATGTATGTTCGGCTCAATAAAAATATAGCATGAGTTTAAAAATAAAAATTTAAATAAAAAAATTTGTTTCTTTTAAAAAGTTCAAATAAAAAGAGCTGAGTTTGAGGTTTTTCAAGCACAGCCTAAAGCTTGAAAGCTCAATTATTTTTTAAGATTTATTTAATAAAAAAAGTATTTATGTTATAGTATAAAATATAAAATAATAAAAATACTTTTATTTAAACTTAATATTTTTTACAAACAAAATTTAATATTTCTTATTTTATTTCACTTCATAGAAATATATTATATATAAATAATTATTTAAATATGTATTATGACAAAAAAGTTAAACATAAAATAGTTTTAATTTATTAATTTTTATATTTTAAGTTTATAACTTATAAATATTATATTATATTATATTTTAACTTGTATTAAATAAAAAATACTATTTGTAGTTAATTTAATTTTTTAGTAATTTTTAAATTTGGATTTGGCTGGGTATTTTAAGTTTTTACTATTTAGATTGTACTCGACCAAAATAATTAATATTAAAAATGAGTTCAGGCTCAATTATATTTTTATAGTATGCATATAAGAAAAATGATCATGGTAGCTAAGAATCTTATATATTTAATTTACATTTTATGTAAAAGCAAAGCCATTGAAAAGGATAATAAAGAAAAAGAAAAAAGGAAAAGGAATTCACTTTCACTGAGGTTGAAGAGTCATGAACGTTTTCATCATAGTGAGTGGAAGGGCTTTGTTACACAAAAGGGTTCAATCAAATTAAATTTAATTTGTGGTGCTCAAATTTGATTGAGGTTTTTCAGGTGGTCCATGGAACCCCTAAATATCTAATTAAAGAACGGCTCTAATTTTTGGGATTCTGCTCAAATTGGTATGTATAACCCATCACAATGATTTTTTTTTTTTCTTGTGAAAATATCTTGATTTACAAGTCCAATAAACTTTGAGTTTCTTTTATTTTTTTGTGCAACCCTTTCTTAATTATATATCCACTAAAAAAATTATATTCCCTATAATTATGGTGGAAATTAAGTTATTCAATACAGGATTACCATAACTAACTGGAGGTGTTTTTACTGATACAAGCATGGCTAAGAGTACTCAGCCTCACAGGTTATACATGATATTATTTACACTTCTTTCTGTTGTATCTTATGAACTTAAATTTAAAATATCATTTGTTCTATTTGTGTACATTTGTGACCCTAGACTCTGCCTTATCAAATAGTTTGTCTTTTTGTACATCATCAGAGCAATGTGTGTGGTCTTCACACTGAAAAGAATGTTCACGGTTCATATTCTTTTAAATCTGCACAAAGAAAGATACTGTTTTTTCTTCAGAGAGCTGCCTACATGTTTATTTCAGAAATAAATGGACAACATATCTGCGCTCTCTAGTTAAGACAGTTTATTTACGCACTAGGATTTGCTATATAATCAAGCTTTTTATTTATAACCTCTGAGTTATTAAGTAGGTCTAACAGGATAGCCTCTTTATAGAAGTAGTAATATATAGCTCATATGATGCCACTCTGTTTTTACACTCCCGTGGCTGTGATGTCACTTGCAATAGAAAGGAATAAAGATTTTTTCTTAGAAGGTTAGGAACAACTTCTCAATTGGGTTGATGGCTGCTTAAGTTCCTTGCTGTTCTGTCCTGTGTTGTGTTAACCATGGGTTCTCAATGCATATGAAATCCTGTTTTGTTTTGTTTTCTTCAATTTTACAGGCACATCATATCTCATTTTTTTGTTTTTTCAAATCTTCTTATTACAAATACCTGTTCAAGTCACTTTCAAATACAAAATGTGCACATATTTATTAACAAGAATTCAAACATTCATTCGATAAAAAATTAACCCCTTCTACTAGATTTATCCTCACCAACATATGTCATTTTGATCCTTCTTTTATGATTGTGTGTCTGTTGTTTACATATTAGCATTCTGCAAGGGGTGCCATTCAAATTCCACTTCAGCGCAGCCATGATCACAAAACTTCTTAATTAGATATGCATCATTTCTTGGACCTTATCCTATATCCGAAGCTCTTTAGTTAGTCTTGTCTTTTCTCACTTTGGTGATTCAGCAAACTCTTGCCCCTCAAATTGCCAATAATTGCAAGCATGTTTAGATTAAAGAGAATAAAAGAGATAGAAAGAGAAAAAAAATTAGAACATTTAAATATTTTTTTGATTTAGATTTAAATAAATAAAATCTCCCTTCCCTTCTTATCTATTCTCATAATCTCATCAAAATACTAGAATTAATATGAATCAAAGAAAACATCCAAATAAAAATTTCTCCTCCTTTCCCTTCCATTCTCTTTGATCCAAACATACCCTTGGGTTTAAATTGGAAAAAAAAAGTGATTATTCTGCTCTCTATATTCCACAACTCAATTCCAAAGTAGTAAACTAGAAGTAACCTGCAGTACATGATTCCAGCTAGCAACCCACAGTATTAAGCTTATGCATTGGACAGTTTAGAAGGGATTACTCATCTATAAACTACAGAAAGGATTCATACTATCTAAACCATACTTTAGGACACTTGCAACGTGATATATAAAAAACGTAGTAGTATATTATCTTCAAAGAACTTGATAAACATCGAACTTGTTTTCTGCAATAGAAGCGTTCTTAGCCAATTCTGGGCTAAACGTAAGCTCCCACCCCAAAAACCCACATGAGAATGGGGAACAGGGTTGTTGGAGACAAAAGTATGTATTCTGGTGTATACAACAAAAATTAAGAGCTGTGCTACCCTGAGTCAAATGTAGAACAAAAGAATAAGAGAGAGCATAACAAAATCATGTCTCTTGGTGAGTACCTGTGTGCATTCTTCAGCAAAGAAAGCATATAAATAACAATCTTCTCAATTCTCACAGCAAAGCACTACTTTTTTTTTAATGATATAAATTATTTTTCCTCCCTCATTCCTTTTTCTAGGCATATCAAAGAATAAGATGTATAAAACTAAACTTTCTGAAAACCGACAACCTTTCTAAGGTTTCATACCTAACGCCGGAAGCGAAGTGTCTCTTGACTTTGACAAATCACAATGGTTTGGTATTGCTGACTGATCACCAAATTTTCAGGAGAGAAAAGATAACACAACAGCTTATGCAATCGTCTTCCAGTACAACATGATTTAAGGTGCAAGGGTCAGATGAACTTGCACTCCGTCAATCGAATGGAATTTAACAACTTACAAACCATTCACCATGAAGCTGTCAACTTTGACCTGAACATGAACCAAATTTTCTCATTAGCTCTATATTTTCAGCAATAGTCGAACCAGCAGTTCCAACAAAACCAAGTGTTGCACAGCTGCATACTGCCTGCTCTACATAAAGAAGTACATCAGGTAACCTCTGATTGAAACAATGCTTTTTATCACCTGCGATATCTGAATTTGGAATAAATCTCTGCCCACGACCTGCTGCCATGAGCCTTCCAGATGTCTTTCTCACCAGCTCATCATCCTCTCTCAAGAAATACACCTTGTAGTTGAGTGAATCACTAATTAGATCGCCTAAGTAAGTGTCAGCCCAAGTATCTCCAGGAAGATCAGTCATCAAAAAAATATGTATAGGTAGAGGGCCTTTCTGGCGCAAGTACTCTAATTTTTGTTTTAACAAACGAAATGTAGCCTTCTGATGATTTTTGAATTGCCCATCTAACAATCGGAGTTGTGCACAAAGAAATGGAGCTTTTATGGTTGCATCTGCAAACTCCTTTCCTGCACTTAAAATTTCTGAGACAAATGGAAGAAATTTAATTTTCCCCATCAAAGACTTAAACCTTTTATCCTGAAGAGATTCATAGATATCAATGTATAGCTCGGAACCTTTGTATGGTGCTGTGAAAAGGCTTCCAAATGCAAGCAGTGAGGCTGATTCAGCTTCAGAACCAGGTCCAAGAGTCTTAAATACATCCCTCCGTCTCCTAACAAATGTTATGTTCTTTTTCTTCTTCAGCTGTTCATCAGGTTGGAATGAATCCAACAACCCATCCTCATGACCATTTTGATAAGTCCATACTGTAGTTCTGCAATCTTCATTGATAGTATATACACATTTGTCAACATTCCCATGAAGCCCAGCTAGCAGATGTCCACATTGCTTTTGGCTAATAGAAAAAGAGGACTGAACCTTTGAATCATTAAAGCAAGCCAAATCTAAGCTGAAACCACACCATATTGACACAAAATCTCTGAGATCAATCACTCGAACAAGAGAGGAAGAAACTAATGATGAGATGTCTATAATTTCAGCAATGGAAATATATCTGCAAGGAACAAAAATAAATGAAAGTTCATAATTCATACAGATGAGCAAGTGAAATATTATCTTATATATATATATATATATTTAATGATGGGCCCTGATATATACTAGAAAATATAAGCGAAGGAAGAAATATTGTGAGGGACAAGATTGGAAATGAGTAGAAAAGCTGAGGGACATGTGTAGGCTCTTAAGATAAAGTTCTAGAAGGAGTTGGTTAGGCAATTCTCAATAAATAGTGAAGGAAGAGAGAGCCAAAAGGGAGGAAAATTTGGAAGGGACTTGGGAGAGTGCTAGCCTCTCGAAAGCTAGCTTTGTCATTTTATTTTTCCTTGTTCTTCTACTATTTTGGTGCTGCTGTATTTTCTGTTTTACTGGTGTGTTTGTGCTGCTATTTTCTGTTTTCCAATGCTAGTTGCTACTGTTTTATGGTGTATTTTTCCTCTATTGAGGTTTCCTTAATACTATATCAGTATTATTCAGTCATCTAGACAAGTTCCTATCATATATATATCTATATATATATATATATATGTTACAGAAATTATGGAAGGTAGTTGAAGCCCTTAGAGCTTACTTTCAAAATAAAATCTCATGATGCTCACTTATTTTGAGATAAAAAACAACTCTATCCTTTATATATGAAAAGAAAAACTTCCATTTTGAAAATATAATGTAGTCAATTGGCAAAGTGAAAATTATGTGGTAGAAAAGAATAACTTTTTGGTCAGTAAACAGATTATATCTTAGCTTCACTTTTTCAATTCTGGCTAACAGTTAATAAAGAGAACTTGACAAACTACATTTTTAGCTATAAAAGTAAGATCTCATCTCAATCTCATGAAGTGTCAAAACAGTAGAAATATAGATGTATACATACATGGTTTCTTTTTTTAAAGTGTTTGTGGTTCATGGACTAGAACATTACTCTTGGTCTTCTTTCCTCGCCATTTCTACTAACAACTTATACATAGATCAACAGAATGAACAAAATCTACTAACCTTCCACCCTGAATAAGTTCAATCATGTGGTCCCAAACAGAAATCCGAATCTCCTTAGGATCCACAACCCTAAACTTGGGACAGCTACCCAGAGCAACAGCATGGTGATCCAGAATTGGAGGAACAATCAAAGTTCGATTTAATATTCCCGCCAGCAAAATAGCATTCTTAAACTCCAAAAGCTGATTGTTGAACCCGCTGTGGGGTGCATACCACATGAATTTCTCCCCTAGGGCCAATGCTTGGCTGGAGCATTTGTAGGAATTTGATTTTGATGTTTTGGACAATACAGGGAAGTAGGAATTGGGTCTCAGAGAGTAGTAATAAAAGAGCAGGAAAGAAAGTAGAAGTATAAGGACAGACAGAGGAATAAGAGGCCATCTATACTGTGATTTCTTTTTAGTAAAAGTTCTGGTAGGTGAACTGGGTTTGATATTGTTCATGGCTGTTCAGCTGTACTCAGCACTGAGAATTGCATAGACTTTCCCCACATTAAAATAAAATATAGAACAGTAACATTTTCTCCAAGTTCAATTAATGTGAGCCAAAACAAAGCTCAAATTTTTAAAGCATGCTTCAGAAAATCACAATCCTTAGGCGGCTTCAACCAGCAAACTTTCCTGCTTCTGAAGCAAAATTCAAAACAGAAGGGCCCATGAGCAATAACCTCTTCAATATCATTTTTTTTTGAAATAAATACAAGTTATTACATATGTCATTACTCATTTTGCTTGAATTAAGTTTATCAGAGAAGGGTTTGTCCGAGATTTTCCATGGAAAACTCTTTTATAGATTCGTACCAAATTCATTAAAAAAAATTGATTCAATAGGTTTACAAATGAAATCCAGTGTTTGGAAAATAATAATTGCAAATGATTTACGAATGATTATATTGTTTGGAAAATGCAACAGATTGTACCACTTTGAACTGTCTCTTATCTCTTTTTGCTGCCATCATAACAGTAAGAAAAATCTGTATGAATACTCAGGTTGATAAATCTTCTGATGAAAGTGCCCATTCCTTTAGCCAAGCATTTCTTTGAGGCGCAAGCAGAACCAAATACAAACAATTGAACAAGTGGCAGATTTTAAAATACCCTTTAGAATATGAGAATGAAGGAAAACAGCATTATTTAATGCCCATCTAACAGAGTGGTAGGGGTTTGACATATTTGAAGGAAAAACAATTTGCCGAAGTCTCCGAGAAATATACAACTTCTAAAATTCAACAAAAAAGAAAAACGAAAAGACATCATTCACTTCAGTTCATTTAACTCCATTGCTTGACGCAATCATTCCAGTTCCAAGTTCTAACGGATCGGAGACTTGAAGAAGAAAATAAGAAGATGAAGATTCTATGCCATTACCAGCGGTGAACGAAGCAATGAACGGCGGTAGGAGGTGGTGGTTGAGGCCCGATTTGGCGAAACGGAGCTCCAACGATGCTGGGTCCAGGTCAGAGAGATTCTTCTTCCACAGGGCTCTGCCTCTTTCTCTCGGTGGCGGGGGTTTCTTTCTGCAACTGTAAGAACTCGAATATATTTAGGGTAAAATGGTAACTTCCTCTAGGTTTTCTCTGCTTCACCGTTGTTGCCTCGTTACTCTATTACTAGTCAATTTGGTTATCTTTTATCATAAATAATAATAATAATAATAATGAGTTAAAATTCTTCCAGAGTTATTTACATTTGGTTGTTTATAAACATATTAGAATTTTCTTAAGATAATTATTTCTTGACAGCTTGAATTTGCATCTATGAGATGTTTTGTTAAAATAACTAGGAATATGATCGGGAAAAATAAAAGAACCATATGCGTACCATACAAGTTAATTTATTATAATTTTCAGTGTTATTATTTTCAAATTATTTAAATATTCATTTAAAAACGATCATGACTTTGATAGCACAAAGTGACCAACAGTTTTAACTTTAATTTTAACTCAATGAACACATTCTTAACATAAATATTAATTATTCTTAAAGCATATACGTTCGATTCTTATTTACTCTTTTTTTTCCTTTTTACTAAAAAATTAGACAAAATAATGAAAATTAAGTTAAATTACTCTTTATTTTACATAAAGCAAGTATGATACTTAAATAACTCTTTTTTTTTCATTATAAGTTAAAGTTAACTTTTTAACTAATTTTCTAAGAAATTTATTATAATTAACTATAATGCATGACATGAAAATACTTAAAATGGGTAATACTTATAAACTTGCAATTTCAATGCATTAACTGGTACAAAGGCATAGTTTTAAAGACAAAAAATTAAGTGTAATTTTTATATTCTTATTATTATATTTTTTGATCAAAGATGATCGCATATTTAATTTATATAACTCATTTGATGATTAATTTATTTAAAAATTTTATATATTTTATTTTAATTATAAAATTTAATAAAAAAATATAAATAATTAAATATAATTTTAATTTTAATTAAAACTATGGTGATAGTGGTCGGTCTATTAATTAATGTCCTAATTTTCTATTACAAAAAACAATAAAATAAAAAGGCTTGTCTCTCATACACACACATATTCATATTGTCTTTATCAAGCAAGGGAAGCTTGAACATTGCTGGAAACCCAAGCCAAAAAATGTTGTTGCCACTGAAAACCCTTGTTCAACTACAAAACTCCATTATTAACCACACACTCTTCTTTTCTCTGATGCTATTCCTCTTCTCTCTCACTCCCACTCATGCCTACTTCACTCGATCCCACAGATTCATCTATGCAGGTTGTTCCCAAGACAAATACCAACCTAACTCTCCCTTCGAATCCAACCTCAACTCCTTCCTCTCTTCAATAGCAAGCTCATCCTCCCAAGTCTCATACAACAGCTTCTCCATTGGAAACAACACACCAGAAGATGCAGGAACGACCAGCTCCATTAATATCTATGGCCTCTACCAATGTAGGGGTGACCTACAGCTAAACGATTGCTCCAAATGCGTTTCGAGTGCCGTCAACCAAATAGGCCTCATATGCCCTTATGCCTACGGGGCTTCTGTGCAGCTAGAAGGATGCTATGTGAGATACGAGCATGATGACTTCCTAGGGAAGCAGGATGTGAGCGTTAAGTATAGGAAGTGCAGTAAGTCGGTGGGGAGTGACGATGAGTTCTTCCGGCGGAGGGATGACGTGCTGGCGGACTTGGAGGCGGCGAATGGGTTCCGAGTGAGTACGTCGGGGTTGGTGGAAGGGTATGCACAGTGCTTGGGGGATGTGAAGGAAGAAGATTGCACGGCTTGCTTGGCAGATGCTGTGGGGAAGTTGAAGAGCTTGTGTGGTTCTGCTGCTGCTGCTGATGTGTTCTTGGGCCAATGCTATGCTAGATACTGGGCATCTGGATACTATAATGAGCCAGGTTTGTTCATTTTCATTTTTTCTTTTGTTAATATAGTAAGCATGAGAGACTCAACTTTAAAATTAACTATAAAATTATTGTCATGTATTTCAGAGATTATAAATTAAAATTTTAAAAATAATAGGCTCTTTGAAAATAAGATTATTTACATCTAACTCTCTTCATATTTTATTTGATAAGAGGTGTGTATATTGGGGTATCTTTTTTTAATATATATGCAATAATACTATTGGTGGAAACTAGCTAGGGCATTTCTTTCTTTTCAAAAGGGAAGGAAAAATTCTATTCCTGATCTCTTTTCTGGTTTTAATTGTAGCCACTAATGAGCTTGTTGGGAACTTGGGTATTTATCATAATATTCTTAGAAGCATACGTTTTAAGCAAATTTAAGAATTAATATAAATTAATACACCAAAGAGACAAAAATAAATTTTAAGAATTTGGATTTATTATCAAATTCAATAATTAAAAATATTTTCATAAATTTTGTCTATTAACAAAACCAGGTCAATTACTAGGGGAAGTAAGTAAAGTACTTCAACATATATAGGAATTTCAAGTGTAAGGCAATTTCATTTTAGGCTCATGCATGATCATTAAGCTCATTGGTAATTAATGTAGGCAAAGCCAAATTCAACTTGAAAGTTGTATAATATTAGCCTTAAATTTAAATATACTATATTTGATGGATCTCATGGGCTGACCTAAACCACCACCAATGATCTAATCAAAAGTGAAGTATTATTTAAAGTATACATATATTTTGAAGTAATTACTTAAAGAAATCTTTTTATATATGCTGCCTGTAACCACCACTTTATATATATATATATATATATATATATATATATATATATATATAGAACTAGATCGATGGGAGCGAGGCAGGCAGGAAGTACATAACAATTTGTCAAATGCAATCGTCAACAAGCAACTTTTTATAAAGTAAAGCATTGGGAATATATGCTTTAACACTTTGTTTTAGAAATTTTACTCTCTCTCTTTTTTTTTTTAATCTTCTTATCTTTTAAACAGTTCTATATATTCTCTTTGTTCAGTCTGATCAGTTAGGGTTTCAATATCTGTTTCTCACCTATCAACTCATTTGGACCTCTGCAGCTTTTTTTTTTTTTTTTTTATTTCACTGACGTAGTGTAACTGTGTAAGGATATATATATATATATATATGGCATAAAGCTGCATTTTTTAAAAAACATAAAGGAGAAGATAACATGGAATCTAGAACAATCTTTCAATCCCATATAAAGTTCTATATTCTTCCTCCAACTTCTTCAACCAGAGGATTTTCATATAATACTAAAACTTTCTATTCCGTCTTTTAACTTTCAAATGCTTGCTTCCACTTCAAAAATGCACAACCACAGAAACAAAAACTACAAATTACGGACAAAATCTGCAAGGTTCATATATGTTTAATTTGAAATGTCATTTCATGGAACACACACACACATATATATATATAAGATATAATTAGGATAAACTTTAAGTATCTAAATTTAATTTAAAATATTAATTACATGGTTTATCATAAAAATATTCAACATTTGTTTAAAGACGTACGTACAGCTGCTTTTGAAAACATTCTCAACAGTAATATAATTATGTTATGTCATATGAGATTTTAGCAGTATACCACTAATTCTCACTGCTTTTACGTCAACTTGGAACTTTGTGTAGATTCTTCCAACGAGGACCAAGTGGGGAAATCAGTTGCCATCATTGTGGGAGTATTAGCAGGTCTAGCCATTCTCATTGTTCTTCTCTCAATATGCAGAAAAGCAATGGGTAATCATTTTCTCAATCTCACAATATACACTGTGATATGCAAATTTTGGAACACTTTTTTATTTTAAAAATTAGAGTAAATTATTCTTTTCTCTTCAGAGAGATTTGAAATTACACTTTCCTTTCATATGTATTATAAAATTACATTCATCTCTTTTAAAAGATGAAAAAATTTATAATTTTATTTATTTTGATCAAATTATCCTTATGTTTATTATTTATATAATTAAATATATATTTGAATAATATGAAAATATATGTATTTTTAACTAAAAATAAAATAAATTTATTATTTTTAACTCAAAATAAAACTCAAAATAAGTAATAATAAAATATTATAATTTCTGAAAATATATTTTATATAAATTATAATATTTTTTGAAGATTAATAATGTTATTAAGGATATTTTAGTTAAAATGTGTGAAATTATAGATTTTTTAATATTTCAAAGATGGAGAGTGTAATTTTGGCATCGGTCAAAGAAAGAGAGTATAATTTATTCTAAAAATTTTATACTACTTTTTCTTGAAATAAAAATATATTATATATATTGATTTTCTTTAAGCAATATATAAGGGATATTTAACATTTTTTTTAGCAAAATATATTTATTTTATTATTTATATAATATAAAATGCATTAAATGTGAATTTGAAGAGTTTAAAATAGTTTTTTAATTTAAAATAAGTGTTAAAAATAAAATTTTCAATAAGTTAAATTTTTAATAAAAAATTTTAATATTATCTTGAAGGGTATTTTAGTCATCTTCTAGCATTAAGAGAGTTTGTATTTTATTTTATTCTTTTATAATATAGGAGAAAGTTGTCTAATTTTAACATTGAAAGAGCAATTTACCCAAAAATATTAAAGACTAAATTTAAGTAAAATTTTATAAATTTCTGTTACCAAATTCTCACATATGTTTTTAGTAAGAAATTTAATAATAAATACTTAGAAATTAGATCTTATATGTCTTGTTGGAAGGATAAATAAATCATTATTGTGGATTGATAGTGCTAATCAATATATATATCCATGCTATATACAATGCAGGTTAAAAGGAAGGAATTGGGCTTTCTCTCAAAGAAGTGTGTCATCATTATGAAGGGTCCCAAATGTTTGTTTAAATTTTGTGAAAGCTTTGCTTTCACTTTTTGTCCAATTTACCATATTTATATTAATTTTCTTCCACAAAAGAAAAGGTGGGTGTTATCTTCTGAAATCCATCAACTTCAAAAGGGCTGCTGATTCTCTTTGCCTTTATGATGTCCAACAAAAAACCCATCATTCTCTTCTTTTTTTTTTTTTTTATCAAATCACATTATTAAGGCTAATGAGCTAATTAATTAAAAGCTACATCAATTAATCTCATTCTGGTATATATGCACTTCTTTCTAAACCACTTTGCCTTTTCTATCCCTTTTGGCTTAATTTGTTTCTAATTGTCCTTATGTGAGTACTAATTAACTATATATACAACGAGAGATCGCCAAGATCTACTCATTAATTGGTCTCTATTGTGTAAATTTCGCCTTCAAAAGATCTTTTTGGAAATTATATGACACAATTGCGGCCAAAACCCCAATAAAATATATTAAGTTAGTTAATTAAGTGGCTTATCTTTGTTATGAGAGCTTATAAATGGTATTTGTAGAAATGATGATTGGTAGGATATATATATATAGTGACATTTCCAGATTTTTTTTAAAAAAAAATGATTTTTCTGTATTCAGATTTGAATCCAAACTAGACTCTTTGAATTTTTAAATCCCCAAACTTAGATTCATTTATTTGAAGAAAAGTCATAAAATGACCAACTTTTTTTGAAACTACGACTCAATTATATATAAATTCATAAAAAAAAGCCATTCAAGTATGTTATATTATTCAAATTTTAAATATATAATAAATATAAAATTTTAATAGTTTATTCTTACAAAATTATTAAATATAATAATTTATAAATTAATATTAAATTTAAACTATCTTATATATTAAGAAAATTGAAACCAATAACATAATTTTTATTTATTTATTTCAATAGAATTAGTTAAATATACATATATATAATATACAAATAATTTTTATATAATTTATATGTATTACATCTGGATTCGGGTTGAGTACTATTATTTTCATATTTAGACTCATAAATTCATCAAATAATACTTGAATCAAAACTTAATTTGTTAATATCTAATCTCGATCATTGGCAAGATAAATATTGTGAATACTCATAAAATATAAATATTTTGATTATCTTTAATTCATACTTAAATTCAATAGATAAAATTTATAAATACCATATAAATATTTTTAATCATTCCTAATCCTTCGCCTTGCCCCTTGAAAAAGAATCATCAAAGGTGAAAGTATTAAAATTTTATATCTTGATTTTTTTAAAATATATTTGTACAGAACCTATATTCAATCTCTTTCAAGAGTAATAAATCATGCATGGCATAGGCCAAACACTATAGTTAATGGTCCAAAGCTACTGTTTTAATATATATGAAAGCAACACTTTCTTTCTTTTATGGATGATTATCCACATTGAATTTATAAATAGAGAATTGAAGGAGCCAAGATCCAATCCATCCTCAGTGCATAGATCAGCTGAACAATTTAGACCCCACTCTATAGAATGAAAAATAATAACTTCTTGACAATTAATTATTATTCATACGCGTATTAATTAATACAATTCCACCAACAATGGAAAATCTATAAAAATAAGCACCATCACAAGAATACAATTTATTGGTGTACAAGTTCATCTTATTTTCTTTGCTTTATTTACTAATACAGCCTTGACAAGTTGAAGAGACGAAATAATTAAGCACATTGACTAATGCCAATACAATTAATTAAGGTACAGTTGCAGTGTTTGTTATCATATTGTCTAATAAAAACATGACTTCACTGTGGATATATATTTTTCATAACTCAATATCACACATATTTGAATTTTTCAAAAGATATATTCTTCCACTTCCACACATGTCATGTTTTATTATAAACAATATATGATAGCAAACACTAATAAGAAACTTACCTAAATTAATCTCATCGTTAATTAAAGACCTGAGGTGAAGGGCACGTTAGTGGCTGGTAACCATGAGTTTCCAGCAATAAAGTTCCCAACTGTGAATGGTAAAGCTTGAGATGCACTTGTAAGGACATGGTAACCCTTCCACTTAACCCTATTGGATGTGGAAGAACCAGGACCTGTGTTTGCATACTCTGCATAGTACAAAGTGTCTAGGGCAAAATTACCACTCCATGGCATCCAACCTGCTGGATTAATCAAACTATCAAGAAAAGTCTTCATGAAAACTGTTCTTGAATATTTTTGCCAAGGCCTTCCAAGATAAGCCTTAACCGAGCTCGGATTCAAATCCGAGGCCGCCGTGACCTTGGAATTGTGAATGATGATTCCGGTGTTTTGGTTTGGATCGGTTCGACCTTGAGCAGTAACTGTGATGGTGTTTTGGGGAGGGTTTCTGGCAAAAATATTACAATTTTGCAAAACAACAGCAGCATTACCAAAGATGAAGTCAACTGTACCATAG
Source organism: Senna siamea (assembly GCA_031216115.1). Taxonomy (NCBI): domain Eukaryota; kingdom Viridiplantae; phylum Streptophyta; class Magnoliopsida; order Fabales; family Fabaceae; genus Senna; species Senna siamea. The sequence continues at coordinate 16,556,535 of CM062357.1, forward strand.
ATGTCACATTCCCTATAGAATTGCCTCTCAGAATGCACATACAGTGTATCTTGATAACCCTCAAAGCCACATCTGTAAAATACTGATAGATCAGAACCTGAACGCAATGCCACTGCTTGATGGTTTGATGCTCCAGCTGTGTTCCTAAACGTGATGTCTCTAGCAATAAACCCATCTCCAACAGCGGCTGCAAAGTTCATAAATGATAATTATTTTTTAGTAATTTAATTATTTGGTAATAATTTCATTAAAAATTTCATTATAATTTGTATAGTCATGTATATGAGTTTATACATGTCTACGCTAAATTGTTTAACAAATTAGTTGAGAATTGATATCTCACCAGCTACAATTTCTTTTTTCTTTTCTCCTATATTCTTAATACTACCTATAGATTATGAGACTTTCTCATAAATTTGGACCGCAAAGGATGCATGATAAATGCCATTTCTTGCCAGTGAAGAAAATTTGAAGAGATGATCTCTTGGCTTGATCAAGATTTACGGAACCATTAATTTAATATATGTGGTCCATATATATATAATACACGTCATGGATGTTCAAACTCATCACGTCTCCTTATCTTTTTTATTTTGGTTTTTCTGCTATATAAGTCAAATTACAACCCCCCACAGGCCTCTCCATATCTACAATCTCCTTCATGCAGCTAGCTTAGTTAATCCGTAGGACAAGTTTATTTTGTGTAAAATCCTTTTCAATTTTTAAGGCAGCAAATTCAATTCGTACACGCATAGATTAGATTATCACTAAATCAAATCAAATTCTAGGCTAATGAATCTTGGGTTTGTATATTAATGTTTCCATATGGATTTAACAAAGGAGAAAACTTGATAAAACTTTCTTAGTGTTAGCTATCAATTAATTAATCTTTCGATATTTTGATTAGTACAAAAGTTTTAAAGTCAATAATATACCATTATGTTTTTTTTAAAGCAAAAAAAGTCTCCAAATTATGTTTTGATTAGGAAACTTGATAGTAACATCTAAAATATTTACTTAAATTTTGTCTTTCAACCAAAAAAAAAAAAAGAATTATCTTCACAATGATTAAATTGAAATTTTAGCTAATTGTAAATGATAAAAAAATAGAGTTCCTTTTTTTTTGGGTGGTTATAATGACATGGGAGAGTCAAAAGAAAGAAAATGAAGTCATACATAGAATTCAATACATTAAACTAACCTTGAAGTTTAACCTTAATTATTAGAAAACCTGAGATAATACTAGCTATCAATTCATTAGAAAAGGATTTGTCTCTTTGAACTATCATACACAAGCTAGCTAGCTGTTGAAATATATATCTAAAATTTTATATTATTCAAGCTTAAACTACTTATGTGAACCGCAATGTGTATATATAATATTCTATCTTCTATATAAAATGTTCACAAAATAGTTTTGAAATCCTAACGCTATCATTATCAATTTTGTTTTAGTATTAATATCTTTTGCCTGCGTCTTCTGAGCAGCTAACGTTTATTCCTTTCACCAGTAAAATAAAGCATATGAATATACTAGCTAGTGGCTATTAATTTCTTCTTCATACTTAATAATTTTTCTAAATCTAGTGTTTTCTCTTCGTCCACACTAACAATATGCCTCTTAATTATAGTTTTTTTTTTCCAATTGCATGCTTGTTAATTAGTCTACTACCACAATATTAATTAGGTGAAATTCATTACATGAATCAAGCCAACATGTGTTATATATCTTATTTCTACGGTTCCAATTTTTTAAATCAATCACTATTTTTTGTAATTAATATCAGAGACAAACATAATAAGATCAGTTAGATTAAATTAAAAGAGATAATCAATAAAAAAAATGATGTTTGGTAATTAATAATCTCAAAATTTTATTGTGTGAAAAATATTTGTTTATGTAACTTAGAATACCCCTATTTATAATTGTGGAATGTACATATTAATTTGGTAGTTGCTACAAGATATAATAGCAAGATTAAAGTATTCACCTGTAATTAGATCTTATTAATTAGTTCAAAGCTATGAATGTATATATATTATATATCCTCATTAATTATTTGGATCATTCTGACTTTTTAAGGCTAAAAAGGAAATATAAAAAAAAAATTTAAAAAATAACACAATTCTTGCATACCTACTGTGGCTGAATTGAAGGTTGTGCTGCCTCCTCCAACGCTTTTGCTTCCAGTGATAATAGTCTTCCCTATACCATCTCCTACCAACATAATATTCTTCGCTTTTACCTCAACTTGTTCATTGTATACTCCACTCTTCACGTATATCACATACCTCCCACTACTACTCGTAGGCGCAGCATTCACGGCATCCTTCACCGACGTGAACTTGCCGGACCCGTCTTTCGCCACCACAACATTAGCTTGAGATGCCGGCGAAGAGGACGCCTGCAACAATTTCCGATCGCCGGGCTTGACCCATGAAGGGAACCCATCTTTATAAGACTGTCCCTCTTTGGACGAATCCTTGTAATTGAGAGCCAAGCTATTGCTTAGCAACTTCGTAACATTATTGCTGGAAATCCAGGGCCACATGTAGTCGCCGGCGCCGATGTCATCGAACCCGGCTTTGCAAGTCTCAAGATTGGTTAGGGCTGTGCTGAGCCATGTCTGAGTGTCAAGGTGCGTGCACTTGGTGTAAGTGTCTAGGGTTTTGTTGAGCCTGAGGATGGTGTAGTCATAGAGGTCAAGACAATCAAGCCATGCAGCATGCTCACGTAGGTTCCTACACTTGGGACCCAATGAACGAGTGGTTCGTTGTCCGTTTAGGGTATTATGAAGGGCCAATTGTAGGGTAGCCTTAAGGAAATCAGACTTGGTCTTAATGGGGTTGTTGTTGATGATAGCTTTGTTGCTCAAGAAGCCATACTCACATGAGTCAGGGTTAGGGGTTTGGCTACACCATGACTTGATGTCATCACTTTGAGAAATGGTGTTAGAAGAGCAAGATGAGATGAGAAAGGAAAGTATTAGAAGGAAAAATGATAATAGCGAGCGAGACAACATACTTGAGAATTATATGAAATAATTGGTGAGATATTATATTGGAGATAGCTTGAGTTCTTCTCTTAACTTTGTAGCCTATATATAGAGGGAGGGAATTAATCAATTATGAAAAAAATTACTTAATTAACATATTAAGTGGTGTGTTTGAATATTCTCTAATGGTTTGACATGTATTAAATATATGTTAATTTTAATAATTGTTAGTGTATTTTTAAAATGATAAAAATATTTGTGTGTTAATATATATTTTTAAAAATTAATAATTTGAAAACTTCAAAACTATATATATATATATATATATATGTTGGGACTTGATGACTAAGAATTGATGAGGAACAGTTCAGCACTGTGGGATGTTGGAACCATTAAGGAAGCAAAATGGGGAGGCACGACTACTTTTAAATATTAACTAATTTAATTATTTTTTTGCTACGCAAATTTGCTTGAATATTGTTTGTTTATAATATTTTATAAAGATTAATTAGTAAAATTTGATCATATCCAACATAAGTGGCAGGAAATTATATATATATATAATTGGCAATTGTCATGCCATGAAGGCGAACGTGTTAATGTGTTATCAGCTATATATGTATGATTCATAAGTAATTCAAACTACAAACAAATTTTCAATATTTAATGCTACGTGGAGGAATCTTAGTGGTTGAAGCTCAGTTGCAAAGTTCGTATACGTCACAGAGTTTGGGTTGTTTAAAAGATATATAAATTCAGTATTATTAATTATAGTCTCAAAAAATTCAATATAATTACAAATTAAAAAAATTATTTTCCCGTTTAGTGTTTTTTTTCTGTTAATTAAGAAAATATTTTTCAGTTGATGTTCGCAAATCAATACAATTAAAAGAAAGTAACTACACTGTTTTAGAGTGTTTTTTTTTTTTTAACAACTACATATTACTCACATATAGTTTATGAGAAATTCACCTTACCAATAATAATATTTTTAAAATTTAAAATTTTTCCACACACACACACACACACACATATATATATATATAGGTAAAAGAGCATTTTAATCTCTTAATTTTGACTCATATTTTAATTTTATTTCTTAAATTTAATAGATTTTATTTTATTCATTTAAATTTAAAAAATTAATTAAAATTTTTTTAATTTCTAATACCGTTAATTTTTTTAACAAAAATTATTGAATTTGATTTAATTTTAATATTTTTTTGACATATTATTGTCAATATTATTAGTCTATTAATTTTATATGTACAAATAATAATAAATTAAGAGATTGCATTATATTTAAATTTAAGTTTGATAAGTAATAAATTTAAATTTTAGAGTTTAAATTTAAAAAGTTATTTTTTTCATATTTAAGATTAATATATTAATAATATTAGTAATAATAAGACATTAAAATTGACTCAAATTTAATATTTTTTAAGCAAATTAACTATATTAAAATTAAAATAATTGATTAATTTTTTAATTTAAAGGATTAAATTAAAATCAATTAAAGTTAATGAAAAAAATTAAAACTTAGAGTTCATTTTAAAAGAGTAGGATATATATATATATATATATATATATACACACACTTGCAACTAATGTCACTTCCACTTATACATGAATTCTTCTGCAATCGGTAATTTTCTGAACTTTTGACTTTGGTTGAACGATTTATGCATAAAAAGAATTTTCAATGTTCTCCAGAACTTCGTGTCGACAAGGAAATTTCAAAGTCTTGCAATTGAAAAAGGATAAGGCCATTTTCCCACTTGAATAATTATATATATTTTTCCAATAATGATATATACATAATATTAATTTATTAATAGAGACAACATGCACACCTCTCTAACGAACAAAAGAAAACACATTAAAAAAAAAGTTGGAAGGTCAGGAAGAAAAAAAAAGCACATAGAAATCTAACGTCATCATAGAATAAAAACAAAATGGAAAAACAAACACAATTGATTAAAATGTTTCGTAGAAAAATAGTTTGGGATTTATTTAATTGAGCATAAACATTAGCTATAGTTGTATTTAAAAACTTATTACCATTTGAAAGAAAGGTAGCTTTCAAAGAAATTTATGAAAATTTTCTCTCAATTAGATTTCATTCAAGAAAGGTTAATTTTCTGATAAATCGAGTTCTTTAGAACCACTTTGAAATCTATAGACATAATAAAAAGTTTTACTTTACATAAATCTTGAAGAAATCTAATAATAAAATAATTTAACCTCTCAAAACGTACATCAACCAAGTAGAATTGCTTCTTCTCAAGTTTTTGTCTAATCACGTACTTAAAAAAAATCTTGAGTAGGATTACTAATATTGAGTACTTGACTATATATAGAACTTTGATTTATGTCACATATGCCTGACATTTAATTTTAATGTAAAAATGGGTATAGAGGCAGAACTTACGTAGGAGTAAACAAAAGATCCATCCAATTGGGTGTTTAGCGATGTTTTTAACAGATAATTAACATCAACATAAGCTTCTGAGGGACACAGGGTCTCTTTGAGATTACTTTTAAAAATTTATTTATTTTTAAATGATTTTTGAAATAATTTTTTTAAAAAAGTATTGTAAAAAAGAAATAATTTGTGTTTGACTAATACAGATAAAAAGTATTTTTATCAGTATTGGTAATTAAAGTAATGTTATGTTTGGCTAATTTATATAAAAAGTACTTTTAATTATCAAATTACTAAAAATGGTTTTTGAATGACTTAATAGTAAAATGGACAACATTTTTAACCGGAAGATTGAGTTTTTGAATGATTAAATAGTAAAATGCACAACATTTTTTTAAAAAATAAATAAATTAATTATTTCGAAGAAAAAGAAAACAACTTGTGAGCACCCCTTGTTTTAGATTACTACAGTCTGGCCGTACATAGTTTCCATGTGCTTCCATATATTTATACATACATGTCAATGAGAAAGTATAAATAATTTGTTAGCATAACGACATCACAAATATATATATATATATATATATATATATGGACAAAGGTGGATTAATCATAACCTAATGACGCGTCTTTGTAAATTCAAGATGTTAGATATATATTTAAGAAACTAAATTAATAATTTAATAGATAAGTCAATCACATCAAATTAAGGGATAAATTTTTAATACTTTTAATTAAAATAATAATAATACTATGGTTATTCATATTTTAAAAAATTGGCAATTCTAAAAAAAATTTAAAATTCAAATAAATTATATTTAGGTGTTTGGTAGAGTGTTATCTTAATTATATTATCTTAAATAATATAATATTTTAGATAATACTATTAGATAATACCATTTATTATAATATTATGTATATGAAGTATTTGATATAACGTTGTATTATCATATTACATCTAAAATAGTGTTATCTTTATAGCACAAAAAATATTATGTTATCTCATATGACATTGTTGAGTGAAATTTTTTTTTTAATATCTTAATTTTATTTATTTTTTAACCTAAATTAATAATATCACTATTTTCTTTTTTTTTTTTCACTAAAAACACTCCATGTATTTATTCTTGGAACCTTGCTACAACTAATGGTTAATTTTTTTAATAATATGAACAAATAATTAGTTTTTTTAATTTAAAGTTAATTAAAATTTTTTTAAAATAATCATATCATAAATATAATAGGTAATTTATTTAAATTTATAAGGGTGAATTTAAAAAATATAAAAATAAATGATATTGATTAGTATGAATAATTAAATATTTTTTATCTTATATCATTATCATATAACATTAATTAACATACTAAATATAAATATTATAATATATAAAGTGACACTATGTAAGATTAACGCTTCCTTAATATACATTTCCTAATATTAAACTTTGAGACAAAAAATTAATTTTGAGTGTATTAGAAACTAGAAATATATACATTAAATCGTTCATGAATATCCTTATATAAGTTATATATATGGACATCATAATATATATAGCTTTTTATGATCAATTAATTAGGTGTTCAATTTTCGGTACGTTCATTCTTTTAATTAAAATTAAATTTTAATACAAGGTATAAAAATAAATTAAACAAATCAAATTCTTTGTTTAAAGAAATCCAATATCAAGAGTATCATCATCAAGTTGCAAATCGCCAAATTAATTAACCATATACTAGCTATGTTCAATTTAAATTTTTAAAATCATAACTTGTACGAACTAATATAACTAATATCCAGAATCATATAAGATATGTAAAATATATGACGTTTTCTCACATATAACAACTTGTTTCTTGGCTTGAAATGTGAAAAGAAAAGTATCATTATTTTACATTGCAATTTAATTTAATACAGAAATACGTGTGGCTATAATAACTCGAGACTACTAATTAATTAAACTTTAAAATCCTGAAATTATATAGAAGTTCAATTAAAAAATGTTGGACTCTTTGTCATTAATTATGACTCATCATGAAGCACGACAAAAAAAAAATCTAAATTATCGAACTGACTTACCTACTGCACTGTAGTCATTATCCATAAAAATAAATAAATACAAATGAATCTTTCAATAAATTATATATATTTGAAATTAATATTATTTAGACGTCGTCCAAATCATACAAAAGTGAGCAACATATATGATACATTAATTAATTCCTTATTCAGACTGAAAATATATGATGCATTCATACTTAACTAATCAAGAAGGTTTTCTATTTTTTCTGTATTATAAAAGAGTATTTTTCAAGTTATTTTGTGTCTCCAACGTAGTGTTTTGAGCATAATTATCTTAAATCAAAAATACTTGTAAAAAAAACCTTAATTAAAAATAATCCATGTATGAAATATTGTACTCTCGTTTTTAAACCCAGAGAAAATATCATCTTCAAATTAACTCATGATTTAGTAGTACAAACTCAATCTTCATCTACTTCTTGAATGACTAAATTTTGTTTTTTTTCAAGTTGAGACTGATTTCTATAAAAATAAAATTGCATTAATATAATTTAAACACTCAACAACTTTATTTTTAAATATGTTTCAAATATAACAAGTAGTAAATCTCTACTCAAATATGTTTCAAATATTTTTCTCATGAAGCCACTTGAGAATATTCTCTCAAATGGCATTATAGATATATGCAATCTTATGAAGAAATTAAAGGTTTTAAATATTAGCATAATCTGTAGAAATAAGAATGTATAGGTGTACCTTCCCTTAATGGAATGTATTGCTTCACGCAACGAACGAAGGTTATCAAGTGCCCCAATTAAGGGTGCATCTTTCTGCACGTTATATATGACAGGTCTTAATTTATTTAATAAACTCTGTTCACATTAATTGAGTCTTCCTTTATTTATTTATTTTTAATGAACAATTACTTGAAACTTTATAAGAGCATATATAATAAAAAATGATGGTTCACATTTGGGACTTAATAATATAGAAAGATGATTTGCTCCCTCTTTTTTTTTTTTTCCATCATTTCCTTGTCAGATCGCCCAATTATATTTTTTTGCAATTTTTAATTATTGAAACGTTAAATTTGTAAATATTATATTCTTATCATTTTTTGTAGTCACTGTATATGGATAAAATCATACTTTTTTCAAGAATACAATTTCTTTAGGACTGCATGAGCAATTATTAATTTTGATTATATTAATGGAATTTGTTCCATATATATATGATGGACCAAATTAGTGTTATTCTTTTTTAATTTTAATTTCTTTAGGACTGCATGAGCAATTATTAATTTTGATTATATTAATGGAATTTGTTCCATATATATATGATGGACCAAATTAGTGTTATTCTTTTTTAATTTTTTAAGACAATAAATTTTACAATCATATAAATATTATTGTTATTTAATAATAGTCAAATTTAAAAATCAATAAAAAATTATAATCATTTAAATTATTTGATTTGGAAATAAATATGAACAAAATTTTATTTTATATAATAAACATATTTTAAAAATTTTAAAAATTTAAAAATGAAAACTAATTTTAATTTTTTGTTTATGTGGGAATATCGTTAGTTACAACAAACCAAGATATTAAACGACATTTGAGATAAATAAATTAATATAATTTGATCAAACATAAAATATAATTAATTATTACGAAAGGGATAATGGCAATTACGTTGGAGTTTGACTTGAATACTTCCTATACAAACTTAACTTTGAAGGATATATTTTTTGCCAAAAAAACATATGAGACAAGGAATTGTTGATTGTTAGTATAACAAGCTATATATAGTTAATTACTTCTCTTAGCAAATAACAACAATTTGGTGTGTTTGTCACAAGATAACGATGACAAATGCAAATCGATTCTCATATCCAACACTAAGTTTAATTTGACTCTCAACAAGTATTAATTATTGCATAAATCTTTATAATTAAGTAGCATACCGTACGTAAGTTTCTGTTGTTCGTTAAGCTTAATATATATTAAATTATTATTATTATTACTATTATTATATTACAAAATAATTAATAATTATTTAATTTTTCACTATTGTACGTACATTTTATATTTCATATTATTTATATATTAATATATAATTTTGAAAATCATAAATAAAAAATCACAAGCATATATAGCTAATACACATAACGAATTAAGGTGCATGGAAATTTTTTCCTTTGTTGGATCTCAAAACTCTGTGAATCAATATTTTAAAAATTAAATTAATTTTTGAATCCATCAAAGTAATAAAAATATTAATTTATAGTTCAATAATTCAGAATCAAATTTTAATTAAATTAATATTAGTATTATATATTAATTTTATATTATAATCAAATATAATATTAAGCATTTTATATAATTTTATTATATTAAACAAAATAAATATAAAATATATCTTATATTTTTAAACAAATTAATCAAATATTTATTAATTTTTTAAAAAAATTTAAAAATATATTATAATTTATAAGTTATTAATCTTCTTCTTTTTCTTTTTCTTTGTTTTGCAAGCATTTCTTTTTTTATCTTCTCTATTTTATTTACTTTTATTCTTTTTATTGCAGTCGATTGAAAATTTTATTAAAAAAGTTAATTTATTTTAGAACGATTGAAATATTCAATTGAATTGATTTTTAATCAATTCATCTAATTTTTTTTTTTATTAATTTGTTCAATTATTAATTAATTTTTTTATAATATTAATTTTAAAGATTAATTAAATCAAAGCTATAATCAATTCAACTATTTTGATCCGATTTTTATAACAATGCCGTGCATCGATTAATAAACTTTGGTCAATTATCTCCATTAATGTTCTGTTTATAATTATCAAATTAAAGGAGAATAGATAAATATTCTAGAACATTCCCATTAATCATTATCCTATTTTCAGCCTGAGACAACTAACCATATGGCCATATCTTTAATATTATTTTATGCAAATTGTACATAATTTTAGTCTGCATAGGTGGCCAATAAATTCTCATGGAATATATATAACAGATATTGCTACCAATATAATAATTACATATTTTTTTGTATGGTTATTATATTGACTGTATTACAAATCATCATCCTTATCATGTTTCAATTTTCATTAACAAATTTTGGTGGGTCTTTGGTCAGCACACATACGCTTACATTTACACCCAAATCCATTAATGGTTTGAGGATCATCAACAGTTTTTTTCGTTGACTTCTAGTCGACTTCCATTAATATATTTAAATTTCCTCTTCCCACGTCTCCATATTTTGAAAATAATTAAATAATGAATTACAAACAAGAGCAATAATGCTTCCTTCCTTCCACAACTTCCACAATATTAAACCTCAAATTTTATTAATCTGTTTTAAGTTTTGTTTCTTTTCCTTTTACAAATAATTAGGCCTAGAATAATATGGATATATATATATATATATGGGTCTTTGACACCAAACTTAATTATGCACTAAAATAATAAAGATCCATATATATCATATGAATATCAATTCATTTCTTCTAAGCAAAATCAATAATTGTTTTAAAAAATGTCTGGGGTGTATATATATATATCAGCTATTGCCCACCAAATTATTTGATTATAAGTATTAAGAATATTGAGAAAATAAACTAAATTATATATAACAAAGATTAATTGATCTTTTGAATTAATTTTTTTTGCATTTTTTTAATTATAGTTAAGGTATCTCCAACTTAATCTGATACATTTAAGATAATTACTTCCAGAATACTCCCAAAAAATTTGAACTCAAGTTATATATATATATATATGTAAGTATTTTTTTTTCTAGAAATAGTCATGTCTAAGAAATTATTTTCTAACAAATATTCGAACCATAATTTATTACATTATAACATACTAGTTCCTTTTGATAAACTTATTTCTAACTCAAGTTTTTAAAAGATAACTATTTTCTTTTGCCAATTAAATTAATCCCTATGGATTTGCTTTAATTTCTTTGTATTCACTATTTAGTAATTGAATATCACTTACAAAAGGAAGAATGACAAAAACATCTTTTATGTTTTTAAATTTTGTACTAATTTTTAATTTTGTCTTTAAATTTTTTTTGTTGTTGTAAATTTTGTTATCAAACTTTCAATTTTTATCAATTTTGTCTTAAACTATAACATTATCCATTACACTAGTTAACAATGAAATTTGTATACGTGATAATCTAATTAGCTAAAACACTTGCTGACATAACAAATGAATTATATTATGAATTGAGACAAAATTAATAATAATTATAAAATTTAAAAATAAAATTGACAATAATTCTAAACTTTTGGAAGATATTTTTTTTTTACATCTATTTTAAGTTGTTGTTTTTCCTATTATTTTTTTATTCTTTTTAATGAATTTTCTTAACATGAACTACTATATAAGGCTAATTTCTAGCTAAAGTAAAACTTTGACTTAAGAAAATTAAATTTAAAATATGAAATTTATCACAAAGAAAACATGTTAATTTTAAGATAAGAAGGAGATAATTTGATCATTTTGGAGTGGTTAAAACAATGAAAACAGAGTTAGAGATTAGAGTTTATGATTTACAAGTTAAATATTTAAATTTGGAAAAGAAAATAAGCAAAAATAGGTAAAAATATATTTTTGTCCTTAAGGTTTGAGATCATTGTCAATTTTATTCATAAACATTATAATGACTATTAATTTTGTCTCAATTTTTAATATAATCTATTTATCATGTTAGCAAGTATTCTAATTAGATTGCTATATATACATATTTCGTTAATATAATGGATAATATTAAGATTTGAGACAAAATTCAAAAGTTTGAAAAAAAATTAACTATAAAAAATTTAAAGATAAAATTAAAAATTAATTCAAAATTTGAAGGCATAAAATGTACTTTATGAACAAAAAATTGAATCTCAAATCAGCAACGCGTATAGTCTAACAGATTTTGTGAATTATATTTTTGGTCAAAAATTGTGAATTATTATTTTCAATTTTTTTATACCTTTTCCTATTGGGGCCACCATAAAATCTGTAAGGCCAACAACACTATTAAGAAATATGATCAGATCTGGGCCCATTGTTTCTAGAGCTCACTTTGGTTAACAGAAAAAACTATCAACAAAAACATGCCTGTAGCTAGTGTTTGGGGTCAATGTAGATTTGTTGTTTATTAGACTCCTGAGATGTTGATTCTAGGCCCAGGTCATGTCATATTTATTTTTTACAAAAAAATAAAAAATGATTAAAAATGATATTTTTAATTAAATATAAATTAATGATTTAATTGTTAAAAGTATATACTCGTGGAGAAATTCTTGCGTGTATAAATTTTACAACCTTATTCATATATTAATTAATGAGATTTATTATTTTTTAATTTAAAATTAGAAGAGTTAACTTACGTAATATATAAAATAAAAATATTTTATTAAACTTTATTTATCAATGTATAAATAAAATAATACAATTATTATACTTAAAATTTTTCACAACATTTTTCAATGTGATTGTCTAAAATCAAATAAAGCTTTTCAATTTACAATCAACCTAGCTACATCTAATCGATCCCCGTAATATTAATGCCTTCAATGATTTCAATTTTCATGCGTATGATTGATTAGAAAAGATCTAAATCTTTTAAAATTAAAAAATATTATATTTTTTACATTTAAAGAGATAAAAAAATAGTTAATTATTAGTTTATTTGTGGTAGATTTTTATTATTGTACATTTTTTACTTTTTTTTTTATCTCTATCTAAATATAAAAAATATGTATCATTTTTTAAATGTAAAGAATGCAAAATTTGAAAATAGCATGCAAAATTTGTAAAATAACCAGAACTGCCTCTCCTGTCTCCACCGAATAAACTCATGTAAACACGTAGGACATGCCACCTGGTCACCATCCATGTGCTTTCTTTCCTCACCTGGCTATAAATCCACAACCCACAACACCACCTTCCATGCACACTCGTCACTCCTTCACTTCCCCACAAATGGCCACTTCTTCCGCCTTCCTCCTCCTCCTTCTCTCCGTCGCCACCATTATCACCACCGTCTTCTGCCACCGTGAGACGACGGTGCTTCAGATGGCTCGAGCCCAGGTTTCACAAGCTAGAAACTGGCTTCAGATCAGTGGCTCCATGCTTTCCTCGTTATCATCTCATCAATCCCAAAGAGGTGTGGCTCTTAGAGACTGTGCTAAGCTGTATGAAGAGAGTGAGGGAAGGCTGAGTCAGATGGTGTCTGAGGAGAAGAACAGTTATTACAGCAGAGAAGATGGTGTTACGTGGGTAAGTTCTGTGATGACGAACCATAGGACGTGTTTGGATGGACTGGAGGAAAAAGGGTATGTGGAAGCTCATCAGGCTTTGGGTAATAACAACTTCACCTTGTTGCTTCGGGAAGCTCTTCGCTTGTATGCAAACAAGAAAAACAAAGGACGAAAACGTAAGTAACTAGGTAGCTACTTTTTTTGCATTCTCACTCCCTTTAATTAGTTCAGTTAAGTCTTTCTTTTGTATTGGTTTGTAGAGAATTTTATTTTTGACTTCCTTGTCATAATCTATAATTAATGTCCTCTACATTAACTATATATATAGTACTGCACATATATATTAGCTTTGCTATTTTTGAAAGTGTCAAGTTTGCAAGCTATGCTTGTTAAGAACATCATAAGTTCAAAAATCAAAACTTTGCTATTTAATTTTATTCAACATTGACTTCCATTTACAGCTGTCACATATAATTATATTCCAATTAATTTTCTATTATTAAGTTAAAATTTAATGGTATATAAATTTAGTAGTTTATAATTAATATAAAAAAACTTGAAATATAGTAGCTTACATTATACTAGCTAACTAAATTTTTTTATATATATTATGTCAATTCTTAGTCTTATATATTTTTTAAAAAATTATAATAAAACCTTTACAGATAAAGGGTAATACTATATAGAGAGAGTTCTTTTTAAAATTTATATTAATAATTTTTATTATTATACGCATAAATTTCAAAAGTATTTTAAGGATAAATATGTATACCTGTTGTTAATAAAATTCACAATATGATTCTTACGGCCCACCGATGGACAACAGGTAATATATATTATTATATTTTGTATTTACGTTGTAATTTATTATTGCGACAATATATCTATCCTTTATCCCTTTCCTCTAATTTGTTGATGAACTTAACGTTAGGTTTAAACATTTTTTCATTTATATATCAAAATGATTCACAACTGTATTCAGTACATATTTCAAATATATCCAATTTATCTTATGTTTTTATCTAATACCTTTTAATATAATACATTGGGTGTCAAATATATTCATGATCATAAACAGTTGGCTGACACGTGTGAGAGAGATATTATATATAGTATATTTAACTTTCATATGAATTAGGTTAATTAAAACAGAAAAATAATTATATATTTCTATCGACATAAATTTTCTTTGGTAAGTGGGATAACCTAATAAATAGATGACAGTATATATATATAAATTAAGGGTGTTGAATTGTGGCATTGTGTGGCAAGGCTGTACTACACCACATGTTGTAACGAAGTTATCACTGGGAGACTCAAAAATTTGTACTTGTCTTTGATTTATTTTTCCTTAGCCATAGCTTTTGTGGTTTTACACGTGACATATACTGAATGTATTGAGTTTACGTCCACTTTTGTTCCTGAAGGGCTACATATTTTTTCACATTTTTTTGCCTACATATTTGTTCTCTTACGAGAATGCTAGCTAGCTAGCTTCTAGCTACGCTTCAAAGTAAAAATAAGTTATTGTTGTCCTCTTGTGTGTGGATCAACGTAATAACAGCGACAGCTGATGAACCAAGTTGAAAAGGGCAACATAATATTTGCAGTATGCCATGCATGATTGATTAGGACTATAGATTTTTTTAATTGTAAATATCGATAAAGTAATAAAATATATAGAAATAGAGATAAAAAATAAATTAAAGATTTATTATATATGAATTAAAATTTATTTATATGTATATTTTTTATTTTATTATTTTATGAAAATTTGTACTTAAAATCCATACTCATTAATTATTCGTATTGTGAGTTGTGACTGTATGACCAAATAATGAAAGAAAAATATTTAGATTAAATTTTTATATTTTTAATATTAAATTTTTTAATAAAAAATTAATTTGTATATAGTTTATAAAATTTTTATATTTTATATTTTGATTTTAAAATTGAAAGAATATTAAGTAATTATATATATATATATTTGGGTATATATGACTTAATAATTAACCTAAGGTGTTTGAAGTTTGAACCATGGATAGATATTGAAGTTTATAGTGATTTCATGGGGTGATATTATACTTTGTTTTTGTATAGGATCATCACCAAAGGGAAATATATCCAGATCATACAGTGGCCTATTGGCATCATGGAGTCCATCAACATCGAAGGCAGATTTCACAGTGGCTCAGGATGGCTCAGGCTCCCACAAAACCATCAGAGAGACCATTGAAGCTGTGGCTTCTATGGGTCAGAATCGTCCAGAAAGAGTAGTAATCCATGTGAAATCAGGAGTGTATAATGAGAAAGTAGAGATTGGATACAAAATAAAGAATGTAATGCTCGTAGGAGATGGCATTGACAAAACTATCATCACTGGCAGCAGAAGCGTCGTTCAGGACTCTACCACTCTCGGCTCCGCTACTTTCGGTAACCAAACATAGCAAATATTTCTCTCCTATTGAATTGCTTGCTTCTTAATTCCATTTTCTGTTAAACAGATGTATCAGGAGATGGATTTTGGGCTAGGGATATGACATTTGAGAACACAGCAGGACCAGAGAAGCATCAAGCAGTGGCTATAAAGGTAAGCTCAGATCGCTCCGTCTTCTACAGATGCAGCTTCAAAGCCTACCAAGACACCCTCTATGCACACTCCAACCGTCAATTCTACCGCGACTCCATCGTTTACGGCACAGTGGATTTCATATTCGGAGACGCCTCTGTAATCTTCCAGAACTGCGATATCCTCCTCCGGAAACCCATGCCTCACCAGTCCAATTTCATCACGGCGCAAGGACGAGACGACCCTAATCAACCCACCGGGATCTCCATCCAGAACTGTAGGGTAACGCCTACCTCTGATTTGGCTCAAGTGAAGGGTCAATTTAGGAGCTATTTGGGACGGCCATGGAAGGAGTATTCAAGGACTGTGTTCTTGAGGAGTGATTTGGATGGGTTGATTGACCCGAAAGGGTGGGCAGAGTGGAGGGGCAGTTTTGGGATTTCGACTTTGTACTATGGAGAGTATATGAACACAGGAAGTGGGGCTTCTACTGAAAAGAGGGTGAATTGGCCTGGGTTTCATGTGCTGCATAGTCCCCGCGAGGCTAGGCCGTTCGGTGTGGATCAGTTTTTGCTCGGCGATCAGTGGATTCCGGCCACGGGTGTGCCGTTTTCGGTCGGAATTTAGGTGATGGAGGTACCTAGAAAATGATAACGGAATATGCAATGATCAGTTGGTGTGTTGTATGGAGTATTACTGTAGTATTTAGGTTTGTGAATGTTATGTTTCGAAGTTGTGACTGTAGAAGAATATTATTCCCTGGCTCTATGTATGATGAATCCTTATTGCTTTGTGTTATATATGTGCATGTATAAAATGATGATGTATATGATAGGAGCATTTTTAGTCCCAAACAAAAAAGATGAACCAAACAAAGTAAATACTTGTATACTAACTTTACTAGGTGGTGTTTATTTCGTACCAAGAGGGAGATTTACATGAGATGCTCTTTATATTTTTTTTAAAAAACTTATTTTAAAATTATGAGGTGTACGATAAATTTGGAAGATTCAAAATCAAATAATTTTTTCTCTCACAACACTTTTTCCAAAGTTTCATTTGAGAACAAGTCATTTGAAAATAAACGAATTTTAGAAGCAATCTCCCTTTGTTTTTTGGATGGATTTCCTAAAAGGGGTGTCTCCTGTTTTGGTATGAAATCAGGTTCATGTTTAAACTATGCAATTAAGACATTGTTTCGAACATTAATTGGCAAGCAGAGAAACCTCAATAAATTACACCATAATATGTTTTAGCCTTTGTGCTATGTAGTTATCACTTATTTAAATAGTAGATTCCATCTCAGTTTCTCTTTTTCTTTGTGTTATTACATCAATGTTATATACAAATTAAACAAGTTGGCAACAAGCAAAAAGAAGACTTATTGTTGTGAAAGCTGAGGATGCCCAACAATGCATAATAGTAAATTAGTAATCCAAATGGGATATTCAGAAAGATTATCTCACCCTTATCACCATTTCCATTAATTAATTAATTAATTTTGTTAAATATATAAAAAAGTATAATTTACTCTAATATCTAATTACTGAGCGTATTAGCCTAATGTTTACAGTTTCATAGAACAATTTTATTATCTCTATTAAAATAAAAACAGTCAGACTTAATTAAAATATGTGTGAAATTATTAAAAAAAAAAAGTCACTTGAAAATAAATAAATTTTAAAAACAATTTCATGCATCTTAGCTTAACAGTTTATATGTGAAAGTCAACATGTAAGAAAGTTAAATTTCAAGATTTATTTGGAATATTTTCTAAATTTGTTTTATTTTATAAAATAATACTTTTATATTTTTAGCTGGTATGCAAATCCTAATTGAAAAGTAGAAAGTTTCAAGAAGCGAATTAGACGCGCCAGAAATGGGTCGAACCTGCGACTTTCTGCTTAGGAAATAGACGCTCTATCCACTGAGCTACAAGCGCCATTCGATGACCACAAAGTTTAAAATGCAATACTTAAAGATACTGAAGAAAACTAATATCCATTTTTCGTCCTTGTGAATTTCTTACTACGAACATTTTTTACTAAAAAAGGGGGAAATAAATTCATATAAATGCAAGTGAATTTTCCTTTTCCCTCTGGTTCTTCTACCTCTGTCCCCTCTCTCGCCCTGCAACCCTAGCCTTCCCTGATTGAATCCATCGTGAATAAAGTGTGGGAATTTATGGCTGGCGTTTCTGATGTGGCCGAAAACACTCTTTCATGTGCTAACTGTAGCAAGCCTGCTCATCTTCAGTACGTATTCTTCGGTACCTGCTGAGCATATTCTCTCTCTGACCTTAGTCTTTCTGCTTTTTGCTTCTTGTTTATATTTTATTTTATAGGGGATTTTAAGTCTGCCTATTACATAGTGTTTTATATGCGAAAGGCATGTTTTGGGATGTGATCAAATGGCTTCCTGTAGCTCTCAGCAAGATTCTTCTAATGTTATAGATAACAGCTTGCGATTTTGGGACTTGGGATTGGACTAATACCTAGTTTTAATACTCAATTTGTAGTATTAAATAGAAAGCAACTCCAACGGTTGCATTGCTATGCTGCCTTACACAAGGTAGCTAGTGGTTTTGATCACTTGGGTGGTGAAAGATGAAACTGATGAACAGGGCTCTTCCTTTTCTATGTGGTTGCTGGCCCTCACGGGAATATTGGGGGCCGGGGGGGGGGGTTGGGGGGTGGGTGGCGCATTTTGTTCAAAGTATTCCCTGTTTTCTATAAACTGTTCTCTCTATGATAAGCCTTGTCAATGAAAATTGATGAAGTCTTATGGAAAGAATTGACTTATTCTGTTTCAGTTTTTTCCCCTCCCGCAGTGACTTTTTAAGTTCTATGAACTAATAGCAGATTTATCAGTCTACTTATTTCATTTCCTTAGTTTCTACTTCCTAGCAAAAGCTAGAAGCAAATTTCTATATGCAGTAGATGTTTCAATAATCATGTTTGATTAAATTTTTTTTTTCAATTAAATTTCCAGGTGTCCAAAATGCATGGAATTGAAGCTTCCTCGTGAAGGTGCTGCTTTCTGGTTTGTGATTGTTTCTTGCTTCATCAGCTATTTCACTTTCTTTGCTGCCATAGAAGTTGTGTGGATAGTAGAAACTGAAACAATCACTGAAGGGAATGTGTATACAGTCAGTTCTTTTGTAGACATTTTTATATAAGATGTGAGGATGATTTTCCTTCAGCTGGTGAATCCACGCAAGACCTGAATATTACAATGAAAATTTAGCAGTCGATGGGTTCATGTGATCTTTACAGACTGTTGATAGTCTCCTCAATCTGTTACTGTAGACTTTAGAAGTTTTTACCTATTGTGGGGTCTTCATATTGAACAGATGAACTTAGGTATTTTGACCTGGTGTGAAACACTGTGACATGATAATGTTGGCACTGACTAATAATATTATTTAAATCATTTTAACTAGAAGTAAGTTCTGATGGATCTAATGTAATATTCACAGAAAATTGTGTTAGTAATTAGGGGTTAGCAGTTTGCTGAAGTGGATGGGATTGTTGCTCAGAATGGCAAACTGTAGAAGAAGGTGAGGCTGGCCATGGTTGCTAATTAGATAACAGCTAATTACTAGATACTTACTAGAGTTGATGTACATAACTTATGTAATTCTATATTTACATCACAATCATTATATCCTTTGGTTTGGAGCCAATTCTGAAATCTCTTGACAGCACTCAGGATTGTTTCAAAGCTTCATGGAGCTCGCACAAATCGGTGCACTTGAAAGCAAAGCTAACTTCAACAGGGATAGGCTATCTAGGTGAGAAAAATTCAGACTCACCTGGTGAAGGCTGGTTATATTGCTTGAAGAAAGGGCAGGCTCGAACTCCAAAGATTCCTCACTTTGATTGGACTGGGTAATGCACTTCAGACTTCGTCTCTATATTTTGGACATGTTAAGGTTCTGTTTAACCATAATAGAAGATTATGTTTAACATTAGTATTAATCTATTCCTGTTTCTAAACTTCTGGTTGTCTCTTTCTCCTCTTATACTGTTCCATCTATGCATATTATATGTCTGAGCATTGTAGATGTTAGAAGCAAGAAATCATAAACTCTTTTCCTTTAGTTTATTTTGTTATGTGTTCTTTGTTTTTTTGATACAATGTATTCATTTATTTATTGATTTTTGAACCAAATTTCATTCGTGCTTTTGTAAGGACGCTGAGGCCGTACCCCATATCTAGTAAACGAATTGTACCAAGTCATATTGATAAATCAGACTGGGCAGATGATGTGAGTTATCTGAATTCTTCCTTATATCTGCATTTAACTTAATTTATTCTAGACCCAATTGGAGGTCATTTTCTGATGACGTAGCTCAGGCTCAATAGTCTCTAAATATTGTCTCTCATTGGCTTTAACATGTAGGGAATTCCCAAAGTTGAGCCCAACAGTGATCTGCAGCATATAGTT
The DNA here is from genome assembly GCA_031216115.1 of Senna siamea. Classification (NCBI taxonomy): domain Eukaryota; kingdom Viridiplantae; phylum Streptophyta; class Magnoliopsida; order Fabales; family Fabaceae; genus Senna; species Senna siamea. The sequence goes on from CM062357.1 coordinate 16,577,280, forward strand.
GAGGTGGGATTTTCAAATTGCATGTATACAATTGATGGCATGATTAAGTTGGGCATTGTTTCTATTTTATGACTGCTCCTTTCTAAATGTAATATTAATCTGCAGATCAAGACTCCGGATCAAATACAGAGAATGAGAGAAACTTGCCGAGTATGTTCCTTTATTTCTCCTTTTTCTGTCTATGTAGGTTCTCATGGAGCAGTTTCTTCTCTTTTTAGATGTTCTGTTAGTTCAGATTTGAATTAATGTTGCTACTTGCTAAAATTGGTGCTTTATTGGAGTCTGTATTGACAAACTGTATGACACATGGCTTGCTGATATGAATCAATTTCACATTGTTGATTAATGATGATTATTGATCTGACATCTTGTGACAAACTTTAATCTGTATGATCCCAATTATTTTCTGGTCAAGCCTGTGGGATTTGGGGACAAGATTTCTTGTATGAAGATTTTTCTCAGTCTTTCTTTTGTAGAGAGGTCAAGTGGCTATACTATCTAATCAACGATATAATTATACCCTGATTATACCTGTGTTTTAAATTTTATTAACCAAATTAATTTCTAGATTGCAAGGGAAGTTTTGGATGCAGCTGCTCGGGTCATCCAGCCAGGTGTGACAACTGATGAGATTGATAGAGTTGTCCATGAGGCAACTATAGCTGCAGGTACTGATTTTAGTGAGTGCATCATATTACATTTGGAATATCTTAGCAATCTAGTAACTCTGCTGGAGAGCACATAGCTTCTGTTGTGATTATTATTATCATCATCAATTGTCATAATAGAACATGCCCTTCATGTTTATATTGATCCTGCAGGAGGATATCCATCTCCCCTCAATTACCATTTCTTTCCAAAGTCTTGCTGCACGTAGGTACTTTCCTTCTGTACGTGTTTTATTTTCTTCTTCATCTTGCTATTTGTTTTTCATTTTGCGCCCACCCACTCTTTTTATCAGGTCAGTCAATGAAGTAATCTGCCATGGAATTCCTGATGCAAGGTAAGTTTGCTAGGTGCTTTTACTTTAGAATTACTGTTTATTATAATTTTTTTTTTCTTTTGGATTGCAAGTACTTGAGCTTACTTATAGATCTTCTGGCTTAGTCCTTTGTAGATAGCTACACATTTGTTGATGAAAGTGCCAGAGTAGAATCAAGTAGACAAATATATCAACTCGAGAACTTTACCTAATATTTACTTATTCTACAGGAAGCTTGAGGATGGTGATATTGTAAATATTGATGTCACTGTGTACTATAAAGGTGTTCATGGTGAGTTGACTAACTTCCATTTGTGATGCCGTTCTTCCTGTTTATCAAATAGCTCTACACATTAAGTTTTTGAGTTGTTATGCAGGTGATCTCAATGAAACATACTTTGTTGGAAATGTTGATGAAGAGTCTCGCCGGCTGGTCCAGTGCACATATGAGTGCCTGGAAAAAGCAATATCAATTGGTATTTGTCAATTGAGTTTCAACTCTATAAACTCTCTCTTGACTTGGCTCAAAATATTATTACAAGCTCTAGCTTTTAGGAGGCTTGGATTCTTTTCTATTCTTTTGGCATGTCCTTTGAAGCAAACAAGTGTCGCAAAAGTGAAGACATGAATCTCAACTACTTTAAGGGAATGTCACTTTTGTTAATGAACCTTTACCTTTTCTCTTTTAAAATGATATATGCAATACCAGAACTTATAGTTGTTCTAGGATGTTCCATCAATTTACTCGTTTAGAAGTTGCCTGATAGTTATACAGAGCAGACATCATATGGAAAAATAGTGATAACCATAGTTATCTATATGGAGATTTGAAGTTTATTTCATAGTATGTTTTCACTTTTGATTATTAAAATTTGGTTGGTATTTAAGAATATCAATTATCTGTTAATAATTCTTCGTTATCCATTAACTTCAGTGAAACCCGGGGTGAGATTTCGTGAGGTTGGTGAGGTTATTAATCGTCATGCTTCAATGTCTGGCTTCTCTGTGGTAATGCATAACTTTGATAAAAAGATGTATTTCGCTACGTGTCTGAAGGCTATTTACTAGTCAGTTCCTTAGTCCTTACTCTTATTTCTCTTGCCCTCTTAAATAGGTAAAATCATATTGTGGTCATGGAATTGGAGAGCTCTTCCACTGTGCACCAAATATTCCCCATTATGGAAGTATCCTAAATTTAAAGCATGCAAAGATCTAGAAAAGAAATATAATTTTGAAATTTTCTTTTTGTACACATGATACCTGGAATTTTTGCTCTCTTCAAAAGTGTTTCTTTATGAAAGCATTTCTCAAAGAACATTTCTTCTAGCAACTATTGAGTGCCTTAACAGCTTGCAGGAAACAAAGCAGTTGGTGTGATGAAGGCTGGACAGACCTTCACAATTGAACCAATGATTAATGCAGGTATTTTTGCTCTTTGTTTTGATGGTTAACTTTCGCTATATACACCGTTGTTTAAACTCTGAAAGAAATCTCTGAATAGGTGTTTGGCGTGATAAAATGTGGCCTGATGGATGGACTGCCGTAACTGCAGATGGGAAACGCAGTGCTCAATTTGAGCACACACTTTTGGTAAATCCAGATTTTCGTTAATATTAATTTTTTGGAGTTCTAACATAATTTATGTGTCTTCTATAACAAAGTCTTCAAGTTCAAGCACTAAAATGAACTGATATAAAGGCTCAGTTTGTTTGTATCTGTTTTCCTTGAAGAGAATAATTTTCTCTGGAAAAATTTTTAATGATCCAAAATTTTCTTCACATTTTCAAAGAAATTTTTCCTTCTAAAAAAGTACGAAAACCATTTCTGATCTTCCTCCAACTATCTACCATGAGCTTAAACCATAAATACACATGTATAAAAAGCCAGGAAACCATTTCTATTGTTTCTCCAGCTAGCTACTATGTACTTAAACCATACATACACACATACATGTGTATATACATACACATGCATATATGATATATAATATATATATATATATATACACACACACACACACGTGTGTATACTTACATATACATATATACACACACAAAAACACATAGACATGCATGTAGACAAACATGCAAGTATATGCACTCGCGTGCATATGAGCATATGTGTGCACATATATATATTCCAGTTTTATGTGCTTATACGTGTATATGCATTTATATATATGTCCCTGCGTGTGTGTGTGTGTGTGTGTGTGTATATATATATATATATAGATATGCACAGCTACACAAGCACATGCTATCTTGCTTGTGATGCGATGCATCACTACCTACCTTACTACCACTGGCTATCATTTAACATGTATATATTTCTTTTCTCGTGTGATCCAAACAAAATGAAATTACTTTAAAGGAAAAAAAATTGATTGAAACAAACAATTTGTTTTGGAATTATTATCTTTCAAGAATTTTTTTTTCTAAAACAAGTGTTTTCTTAAAATTTTTCCTTTTCCTACGAAACAGACGAGGCCTAATGCCAGCGTATTTATTTTGGCTTTTAGTAGAATAATGAGGAGATATTGGTCTAATCATGTGGTATTTTTATTTTTTGAAGTTTGTTCTAACAGGATTTATCCTTCTCTATGTTAGGTGACAGAGACAGGTGTTGAGGTTTTAACAGCAAGATTGCCAACATCACCCAATGTTTTTCCTTGGCTAAATTCATAGTCGGGTGAATGAAACAGGAGGGCAAGTCACTGAGTTGCAATGTTGTTAATGAACAATCAACTTGCTCCTTTTGCCTCTGTTGGATATCAAGTTTGTATCTTGTAATAAAATACTATTGAGTCTAGGCGAGAAGCAAGTATACGTAGAGTGGATTCTTCCAATTTGGGCTTTACAGAACTACATTTACGTAATTGGAGGTCAGTTGATTGGGTTATTTTGTCGTGTTCTTTTCTAAATTGATCACTTTAAGATGAACATTTTGATGCGGATGTTGCTTTGCTGTTTGTTGTTAAATTTTTTTTTTCAATAAAATGAGGATAGGTAAAGAATTTTTTGTTTCAGGTTTTATGATGTGATTTTAAATTATAAGAAAAATATATATTTGGAAGAATTTGATATTAAACAAATAAAAATTGAGTAAATTAACCTTTTTTTTTTTCTTTGTAAGATGTTCAATTTAGAATATTCGTTAAGGAAATTATGGAAAAGGAATTAGAAATATTTAAAAATGAAGGAAGGGATTGAGGGAAAATAGAAAAGAATGGGAACTTTTGTCCATCTTTCTCTTTATAAAAATAATTTTTATTCCTTATTACATAATTTAAAGTTAAATTTAGGTAATTTTTTGTTGGTAAATTATTTGTAAATCTTATGTAAAAGCTCTTTGAATTTAGAGGTTTGACTTAACTTTGAATTGAGACGTCATTTCCTTTTTCTTTGTCAAAAGAAAGTGGATTATATTCTAGAAAAGAAAAGCACGGGACAAGGAGCAAGGTAAGAAATACAAGTTGAAAGACAGGCCTGCTATCCTGTGACAAATTGAAAAAGGAAAGGAAGACCTTAGAACAACACATAAAGAGGTCGAAAACCAGGAACTAACAGAAGGGCCTAAATTATCTTCAAGCAAAGCTGCCTTAATACAAATAGGAGGATTTCAAGGCCACGTGATAGGGAGAGAGTGAGATAGTCAACTTCGCCACATCATCCTCTCAGTTAAAATTTTTTTAACAAAAAAAAATGCCCAAGGTCTGGTCAAAAAGCCCAAACATCCTCATGAAAATCTGGCATGGAATTTGTACGTGGTTCCTCCTCAACTACATGAAAATATAACCCTCAACAATTGATGCTTCTTTTTATGGCAGTGTGATATTAAATTCCACTCCCAACCAAATTTTTCCTCTTTTGTGGCTGCACCATTTGAAGGTTTCTTATCTTTTTCGGAACTAAAAAGAGCCAGCTTGAATTTTTTTAATTGTTAGATAGCTGTTTGGTCAAACTTGAGGAAAAAATGCTTATTTTTCAAAAGTATTTATTCTAATTTTTTGTGGTGTTTGGCCAAATTTTTTTAAATTGATTATCTAGTGACAACTAGAGTAGTTTTTCAATTATGGAAGTAAAATAATAATAAACAAAGCATTTTTTGTTAGATGAAGTCAATTATGTAGATTAAATTAAATTTAAGTTGTGCAGTAAATTCTGATTATCAGTCCATAAAATTCGCTCAATTGTAAATGCTAATCACCAACATCTTAAGGAACAGGTGAGGCGACCAAAATTAGTGTTCAAAATGCTCGCATGCTGAGGATTGAAGTCTTTGTGGAAAGCTTAATTTTTCTCTGTTTTTTTTCTTCGTCATATCTTCTATTCTATTAATTCCCACTGAGGGGAAGGGAAAAAGAGAAGGGACTAAACATAGAGATATGAAGGATTACTTAACCACCAAAGGCAATCCATTGAGACAGACGATGAAACAAACAATATTAGAGAACCAACTAACAAGAAATAAGGAAAACGTAGAAAAGCAAACTAACCTTCAACTTAAGGAATATCTTTTTGCTGAACAGGATCTCAATGGTCTGAAATACAGAAAATCATCAATATATCAGGGCTTCATAAATAACGTTTAAGAGCAAATGGAGTAATGCATGCACACATGCGTTGGATAACACAAAAGACATACTAAATAATAAATAAACAATAAAAAGAAGCTAAACTTATCATTCATGATGATTTTAGATTAAATTACTATTTCATACTATTATTAGAAGCAGTTAAAAGCATTGGTTTGGAATCCAGAATATGGGTCATTTCCAAAAAATAAATCTTTTGAATGTTAAGTGTTTTAATTCATTAAATCATTTCCCAAAAAAAAAAATCTCTTGAATGTTAATGTTGTAATTCACTAATTCATAGGAATGAACTTGAAGGCTTCATAAACAAAGACGTCACAACAGGAATGTGAACAATATCAGCTTCTATTTTCTATTTCTAATATTACTGAAGAAAATCATAAAAACAAGAAGCTGTTTATTTTTTCTAAAAATACTTATTTTAAAATTTTGAGGTGTTTGACAAATTTTATAAAGTATTTTTGGGTGATACCAGATGTAATTTTTTAGTTTTGAAACAAAAATTAGAAATTGAATATTCTGCTTCTGATTAGACGCTAAAGTTAAAAATTAAATATTTTAAAACAAAATTATCCTTATTAAAATTTTATATTTATCATTATATAGTAATTTGTTTAATTAATAAAATAATTAAAATTTTATATTTTATTTAATTAAAAAAATTAATAATATAAAATATTTATAATTATTTATGTATTTAAATAAAATTAATAATAAACTAAAATATAAACATGCTCTTTTTGATAATTTGACAATCAAAAATACTTTTTCTTATAAATATTTTTAAACACAAACATACTTTTCAGATACTGATAAAAGTATTTTTCAAATAAATATTCTAAACGCAAACAACTTCTCACAGCACTTTGGAGAATTATTTTCCTATAGGAGAAGTTTTTATTTTTTTCTAAAGACATTTATTTTAGAATTTTAAGGTTTTTGGAAAATCATAAAAAATGCTTTTATGTAGTAACATAAATAATATTAGCTTTGAAGTATAAGCTAGAATTGGAGCTTCGACTTCTAACAAAAAACATAAGTAAAAATTAAATATTTTAAGAGAAAAAAACCCATATTCAAGATTCTTGTTTACCATAATACTTTTAACTATTATTTTTTCTAAAATCCTTCACAAATACAAATTTCTTATCTATGAATTATACTTTTTTTTATTGAGAGTAATTATATATTTTATTTTGAGGCATATAAATTAGAGTATAAAACATTTATATATATTTATATTTTTTAAAATATTTATTGTGATTTTTTTATTTATATTTAAATTAATTATTAATAATAAATTAATAACAATTAACAATAATAAATATTTGCAACCATTTATTTATTTAAATAATATTAATAACAAATTAAATGTAAACATTTCATTTTTGATAATTTGACAAGTAAAAATATTTTTAAGAAATAATGTATATTTTTATATTTAAAGTGAAATAAAAAGAAAAAATATTTAGTCTCTATTTTCTAATACATTAAGGTAGTCTTTTTTTTCTTATTTTTTTCTAACTTTAAAGAATCAAAAATTAAATAAATTTTTTTCTCAACACTTTTTTTAAAACTTCATTTGAAAATAAGTAAATTTTAGAAGTAATCTTTTGAACTCCCATAGTCTTTTGGATGGATTTCCTAAAAGGGGTGTCTCTTTGTTTTAGTATGAAATCACATTCATGTTTAAACTGTGCAATTAAAACATTGTTTTGAACATTAATTGGCAAGCAGAGAAACTTCAATAAATTACACCATAGTATGTTTTAACCTTTGTTCTACGTAGTTATCACTTATTTAAATAGTATATTCCATCTCAGTTTCCCTTTTTCTTTGTGTTATTACATCAATATTATACACAAATTAAACCAGCTGGCAACAAGCAAAAAGAAGACTATTGTTGTGAAAGCTGAGGATGCCCAACAATGCATAATAGTAAATTAGTAATCCAAATGGGGTATTCAAAAAGATTATCTCACCCTTATCACCATTTCCATTAATTAATTAATTATGTTAAATATATAAAAAGTTATAATTTACTCTAATATCTAATTACTGACCTATTAGCTTAATGTTTACAGTTTCATAAGACAATTTTGCTTGTTGCCAACTTGTTTAATTTGTGTATAATATTGATGTAATAACACAAAGAAAAAGGAAAACTGAGATGGAATTTACTATTTAAATAAGTCGTAGGATCGACCCCTATCTGGCGCATCTAATTCACTTCTTGAGTCTTTTTATTTTTCAATTAGGATTTGCATACCAGCTAAAAATATAAAAGTATTTTTTAATAAAATAAAACAAATTTAGAAAATATTCCAAATAAATCTTGAAATTTAACTTTCTTACATATTGACTTTCAAATATAAATCTCCCACCTTTGTCCCCTCTCTCACACTGCAACCTTAGCCTTCCCTGATTGAATCCATCGTGCATAAAGTGTGGGAATTTATGGCTGGCGTTTCTGATGTGGCCGAAAACACTCTTTCATGTGCTAACTGTGGCAAGCCTGCTCATCTTCAGTACGTATTCTTCTGTACCTGCTGATCATATTCTCTCTCTGCCCTTAGTCTTTCTGCTTTTTGCTTCTTGTTTATATTTTATTTTATATGGGATTTTAAGTCTGCCTATTACATAGTGTTTTATATGCGGAAGACATGTTTTGGGATGTGATCAGATGGCTTCCTGAAGCTCTCAGCAAGATTCTTCTAATGTTGTAGATAGCAGCTTGCGATTTTGGGACTTGGGACTTGGGATTGGATTACACCTAGTTTTAATACTCAATTTGTAGTATTAAATAGAAAGCAACTCCAACGGTTGCATTGCTACGCTGCCGTACACAAGGTAGCTAGTGGTTTTGATCACTTGGGTGGTGAAAGATGAAACTGATGAACAGGGCTCTTCCTTTTCTATGTGGTTGCTGGCCCTCACGGGAATATTGGGGGCCAGGGGGGGGGGGTTGGGGGGTGGGTGGCGCATTTTGTTCAAAGTATTCCCTGTTTTCCAGAAACTATTCTCTCTATGATAAGCCTTGTCAATGAAAATTGATGAAGTCTTATGGAAAGAATTGACTTATTCTGTTTCAGTTTTTTTCCCTCCCGCAATGACTTTTTTACTTCCTAGCAAAAGCTAGAAGCAAATTTCCATATGCAGTAGATGTTTCAATAATCATGTTTAAATAATTTTTTTTTTCAATTAAATTTCCAGGTGTCCGAAATGCATGGAATTGAAGCTTCCTCGTGAAGGTGCCGCTTTCTGGTTTGTGATTGTTTCTTGCTTCATCAGCTATTTCACTTCCTTTGTTGCCATAGAAGTTGTGTGGATAGTAGAAACTGAAACAATCACTGAAGGGAATGTGTATACAGTCAGTTCTTTTGTAGACATTTTTATATAAGATGTGAGGATGATTTTTCTTTAGCTGGTGAATCTACACAAGACCTGAATATTACAATGAAAATTTAGCAGTTGATGGGTTCATGTGATCTTTACAGACTGTTGATAGTCTCCTCAACCTGTTACTGTAGACTTTAGAAGTTTTCACCTATTGTGGGGTCTTCATATTGAACAGATGAACTTGGGTATTTTGGCCTGGTGTTAAACACTATGACATGATAATGGTGGCACTGACTAATAATATTATTTAAATCATTTTAACTAGAAGAAGTAAGTTCTGATGGATCTAATGTAATATTCACAGAAAATTGTGTTAGTAATTAGGGGTTAGCAGTTTGCTGAAGTGGATGGGATTGTTGCTCAGAATGGCAAACTGTAGAAGAAGGTGAGGCTGGCCATGGTTGCTAATTAGCTAACGGCTAACTACTGGATACCTACTAGAGTTGATGTACAGAACTTATGTAATTCTATATTTACATCACAATCATTATATCCTTTGGTTTGGAGCCAATTCTGAAATCTCTTGACAGCACTCAGGATTGTTTCAAAGCTTCATGGAGCTCACACAAACCGGTGCACTTGAAAGCAAAGCTAACTTCTCCAGGGACAGGCAATCTAGGTGAGAAAAATTCAGACTCACCTGGTGAAGGCTGGTTATATTGCTTGAAGAAAGGGCAGGCTCGAACTCCAAAGATTCCTCACTTTGATTGGACTGGGTAATTCACTTCAGACTTTGTCTCTATATTTTGGACATTTTAATGTTCTGTTTAACCATAATAGAAGATTATGTTTAACATTAGCATTAATCTATTTCTGTTTCTAAACTTCTGGTTGTCAGTTTCTCCTCTTATACTGTTCCATCTATGCATATTATTTGTCTGAGCATTGTAGATTTTAGAAGCAAGAAATCATAAACTCTTTTCCTTCAGTTTATTTGTTACGTGTTCTTTTTTTGGTAAAATGTATTCATTTAGTTATTGATTTTTGAACCAAATTTCATTGGTGCTTTTGTGAGGACGCTGAGGCCATATCCCATATCTAGTAAACGAATTGTACCAAGTCATATTGATAAACCAGACTGGGCAGATGATGTGAGTTATTTGAATTCTTCCTTATATCTGCATTTAACTTAATTTATTCTAAACCCAATTGGAGGACATCTTTTGATGACTTAGCTCAGGTTCAACAGTCTCTAAATATTTTGTCTCTCTTTGGCTTTAACATGTAGGGAATTCCCAAAGTTGAGCCCAACAGTGATCTGCAGCATATAGTTGAGGTGGGATTTTCAAATTGCATGTATACAATTGATGGCATGATTAAGTTGGGCATTGTTTCTATTTTATGACTGCTCCTTTCTAAATGTAATATTAATCTGCAGATCAAGGCTCCGGATCAAATACAGAGAATGAGAGAAACTTGCCGAGTATGTTCCTTTATTTCTCCTTTTTCTGTCTATGTAGGTTCTCATGGAGCAGTTTCTTCTCTTTTTAGATGCTCTGTTAGTTCAGATTTGAATTAATGTTGCTATTTGCTAAAATTGGTGCTTTATTGGAGTCTGTATTGACAAACTGTATGACACATGGCTTGCTGATATGAATCAATTTCAAATTGTTGATTAATGATGATTATTGATCTGACATCTTGTGACAAACTTTAATCTGTATGATCCCAATTATTTTCTGGTCAAGCCTGGGGGATTTGGGGACAAGATTTCTTGTATGAAGATTTTTCTCAGTCTTTCTTTTGTAGAGAGGTCAAGTGGCTATACTATCTAATCAACGATATAATTATACCCTGATTATACCTGTGTTTTAAATTTTATTAACCAAATTAATTTCTAGATTGCAAGGGAAGTTTTGGATGCAGCTGCTCGGGTCATCCAGCCAGGTGTGACAACTGATGAGATTGATAGAGTTGTCCATGAGGCAACTATAGCTGCAGGTACTGATTTTAGTGAGTGCATCATATTACATTTGGAATATCTTAGCAATCTAGTAACTCTGCTGGAGAGCACATAGCTTCTGTTGTTGTTATTATTATTATCATCATCAATTGTCATAATAGAACATGCCCTTCATGTTTATATTGATCCTGCAGGAGGATATCCATCTACCCTCAATTACTATTTCTTCTCGAAGTCTTGCTGCACGTAGGTACTTTCCTTCTGTACGTGTTTTATTTTCTTCTTCATCTTGCTATTTGTTTTTCATTTTGCGCCCACCCACTCTTTTTATCAGGTCAGTCAATGAAGTAATCTGCCATGGAATTCCTGATGCAAGGTAAGTTTGTTAGGTTCTTTTGCTTTAGAATTACTGTTTATTATTATTATTATTTTTTCTTTTGGATTGCAAGTACTTGAGCTTACTTATAGATCTTCTGGCACATTTGTTAATGAGAGTGCCAGAGTAGAATCAAGTAGACAAATATATCAACTTGAGAACTTTACCTAATATTTACTTATTCTACAGGAAGCTTGAGGATGGTGATATTGTAAATATTGATGTCACTGTGTACTATAAAGGTGTTCATGGTGAGTTGACTAACTTCCATTTGTGACGCAGTTTTTCCTGTTTACTGAATAGATCTAGACATTAATTTTTTGAGTTGTTATGCAGCTGATCTCAATGAAACATACTTTGTCGGAAATGTTGATGAAGAGTCTCGCCGGCTGGTCCAGTGCACATATGAGTGCCTGGACAAAGCAATATCAATTGGTATTTGTCATTTGAGTTTCAACTCTATAAACTCTCTCTTGACTTGGCTCAAAATATTTTTACAAGCTCTAGCTTTTAGGAGGCTTGGATTCTTTTCTGTTCTTTTGGCATGTCCTTTGAAGCAATCAAGTGTTGCAAAAGTGAAGACATGAATCTCAACTACTCTAAGGGAATGTCACTTTTGTTAATGAACCTTTGCCTTTTCTCTTTTAAATTGATATATGCAATACCAGAACTTATAGTTGTTCTAGGATGTTCCATCAATTTACTCTTGTTTAGAAGTTGCCTGATAGTTATACAGAGCAGACATCAAACGATAAAATAGTGACAACTATAGTTATCTATTTTGAGGTTTGAAGTTTATTTAATAGTATGTTTACACTTTTGATCATTAAAAGTTGGTTGGTATTTAAGAACATCAATTATCTGTTCCTAATTCTTCCTTTTCTATTAACTTCAGTGAAACCCGGGGTGAGATTTCGTGAGGTCGGTGAGGTTATTAATCGTCATGCTTCAATGTTTGGCTTCTCTGTGGTAATGCATAACTTTAATAAAAAGATGTATTTCATTATCTTGGATACGTGTCGGAAGGCTATTTACTAATCAGTTCTTTAGTCCTTACTCTTATTTCTCTTTCCCTCTTAAATAGGGAAAATCATATTGTGGTCATGGAATTGGAGAGCTCTTCCACTGTGCACCAAATATTCCCCATTATGGAAGTATCCTTAATTAAAAGCATGGAAAGATCTAGAAAAAAAATATAATTTTGGAATTTTCTTTTTGTACACACAATACCTGGAACTTTTGCTCTCTTTAAAAGTGTTTCTTTATAAAAGCCTTTCTCAAAGAACAATTCTTCTAGCAACTATAGATTACCTTAACAGCTTGCAGGAAACAAAGCAGTTGGTGTGATGAAGGCCGAACAGACCTTCACAATCGAACCGATGATTAATGCAGGTATTTTTGCTCATTGTTTTTATGGTTAACTTTCGCTACATACTCCGTTGTTCAAACTCTGACAAATCTCTTAATAGGTGTTTGGCGTGATAGAATGTGGCCTGATGGATGGACTGTTGCTACTGCAGATGGGAAACGCAGTGCTCAATTTGAGCACACACTTTTGGTAAATCCAGATTTTCGTTAATATTAATTTTTTGGAGTTCTAACATAATTTATGTGTCTTCTATAACAAAGTCTTCAAGTTCAAGCACTAAAATGAACTGATATAAAGGCTCAGTTTGTTTGTATCTGTTTTCCTTGAAGAGAATAATTTTCTCTGGAAAAATTTTTAATGATCCAAAATTTTCTTCACATTTTCAAAGAAATTTTTCCTTCTAAAAAAGTACGAAAACCATTTCTGATCTTCCTCCAACTAGCTACCATGAGCTTAAACCATAAATACACATGTATAAAAAGCCAGGAAACCATTTCTATTGTTTCTCCAGCTAGCTACTATGTACTTAAACCATACATACACACATACATGTGTATATACATACACATGCATATATGATATATAATATATATATATATATATATACACACACACACGTGTGTATACTTACATATACATATATACACACACAAAAACACATAGACATGCATGTAGACAAACATGCAAGTATATGCACTCGCGTGCATATGAGCATATGTGTGCACATATATATATTCCAGTTTTATGTGCTTACACGTGTATATGCATTTATATATATGTCCCTGCGTGTGTGTGTGTGTGTGTGTGTGTGTGTATATATATATAGATATGCACAGCTACACAAGCACATGCTATCTTGCTTGTGATGCGATGCATCACTACCTACCTTACTACCACTGGCTATCATTTAACATGTATATATTTCTTTTCTCGTGTGATCCAAACAAAATGAAATTACTTTAAAGGAAAAAAAATTGATTGAAACAAACAATTTGTTTTGGAATTATTATCTTTCAAGAATTTTTTTTTTCTAAAACAAGTGTTTTCTTAAAATTTTTCCTTTTCCTACGAAACAAACGAGGCCTAATGCCAGCGTATTTATTTTGGCTTATAGTAGAATAATGAGGAGATATTGGTCTAATCATGTGGTATTTTTATTTTTTGAAGTTTGTTCTAACAGGATTTATCCTTCTCTATGTTAGGTGACAGAGACAGGTGTTGAGGTTTTAACAGCAAGATTGCCAACATCACCCAATGTTTTTCCTTGGCTAAATTCATAGTCGGGTGAATGAAACAGGAGGGCAAGTCACTGAGTTGCAATGTTGTTAATGAACAATCAACTTGCTCCTTTTGCCTCTTTGTTGGATATCAAGTTTGTATCTTGTAATAAAATACTATTGAGTCTAGGCGAGAAGCAAGTATACGTAGAGTGGATTCTTCCAATTTGGGCTTTACAGAACTACAGTTACATAATTGGAGGTCAGTTGATTGGGTTATTTTGTCGTGTTCTTTTCTAAATTGATCACTTTAAGATGAACATTTTAATGCGGATGTTGCTCTGCTGTTTGTTGTTAAATTTTTCTTTTTAATAAAATGAGGATAGGTAAAGAATTTTTTGTTTCAGGTTTTATGATGTGATTTTAAATTATAAGAAATATATATATTTGGAAGAATTTGATAGTAAAAAAATAAAAATTGAGTAAATTAACCTTTTTTTTTCTTTGTAAGATGTTCAAATTAGAATATTCGTTAAGGACATTATGGAAAAGGAACGTTTGTTTTTTGTTTGAAATATTTACAAATGAAGGAAGGGATTGAGGGAAAATAGAAAAGAATGGGAATTTTTTCCATCTTTCTCTTCATAAAAATAATTTTTGTTCCTTCTTATTACATTAAGGTAAAACATAGGAAACAATAATTACGAATCAATTGATCATCCTCTCTATGAATTTTACATAAACTAAATATTCTTTAAGATAACATTTTATCTCTTTCACTAAAAGAGGCTACTTTGGTCCTTACCAAAGCCCCTTATACTAAGCCATCTAGTCTCTTTCTGTGTTCTATCAAAACACCCGAGGTCTCAATGAAAGCTGAGACATCTGGTCATCTTTTTTCTATTACAATTACATAATTTGAATTTTATTTCAGGTGATTTTTTTATTAGTGGGTTATTTATAAGTCTCTGACCTCAAGTAGGGACGTCATTCTCTCTATTTTTTTTGCGTCAAAAGAAAGTGGATTATATTCCAGAAAAAGGAAGAACAGGACAAGGAGTAAGGCAAGAAATACAAGTTGAAAGACAGGCCTGCTATCCTGTAACAAATCGAAAAAGGAAAGGAAGACCTCAGAACAATACATAGAGGTTGAAAACTAAGAACAAACAGAAGGGCCTAAATTTTCAAGCAAAGCTGACTTGATACAAACAGGAGGATTCCAAGATCACGCTTGATATTCAGTTCCACGTCATCCTCTCTCTTGAATTTTTTTTAACAAAACAAGGTCTCATCGTTGTCCTCAGTCCGATCAAAAAGCCCAAACCATTTTCCTCTTTTGTACGTGGCATGAAATTTGTACGTGGTTCCTCCTCAACTACATGAAAATATGACCCTCAACAATTGATACTTCTTTTTATGGCAATGAGATATTCAGTTCCACTCCCAACCATTTTCCTCTTTTGTGGCTGCTCCATTTGAAGGTTTCTTAACTTCTTCGGAACTAAAAAGAGCCAACTTGAATTTTTTAATTGTTAGATAGCTGTTTGGTCAAACTTGAGGAAAAAATGCTTATTGTTCAAAAGAATTTATTCTAATTTTTTGAGGTGTTTGGCCAAATTTTTTTAAATTGATTATCTAGTGACAACTAGAGTAATTTTTCTCTTATGGAAGTAAAATAATAATAAACAAAATATTTTTTTTATTAGATGAAATCAATTATATAAATTAAACAATGTCATTATATTATATCTTAACTTATTTTTTAATTGGATTATTAATTATTATAGAAGTAAAACATTGAAAATTTTCTTAAGGACACACAATCATTAATTACTTGCTTTTTTTTATCTATCCTCTTAATTACTTAGCTTTTTTTTTTTTTAACTCACTCTTTAATACATGCTAGTTTCAGTGCCAATAAAAAATATTTTTTAGAGAGATTTGTGGTTTAGACATAAAAAAAAAAAAAGCTGGAATTTGGCAAATATATATATATAGTAAATATCATATCAACTCCAGGTAACAATGTACAACAAATTTGATATCTCACTCAAAAATCAGAAGCCAGCTGACTCAACTAAGGAGGAATATGAAGCATTTTCATCCAGATTTATAGGCTTCTTACTGTTGATTTTCCTCGATGCTCCCTCGCTGTTGTTGCAAATTGGCCCCACCTCCATACCTAATATATCATACAATTCTAATCTTTTATGTTTTGCTAAATCCATGTCACTATCCCAGGAAGTTTCAGAAATAACTTCAAGTGCTTTCTCCATCTTGTTTCCAGCCACAAGATTCTCATTTTGCAGGAGGGCAAGGTAAACTTGTTCAGCTGAAGCTTTTCGAATCTGGTTGAAAAGAAAATACAAAAATCTGAGAAGCCACAAGTAATAAAGAAAATTTGTGAATAAATATCTATCTACTCTACAATTGCTCTTGCTTAAAGCTAAGCTGCTTTCATGCTTGCTTTTACTCCCATGCGCAAGAATCCCCCCAGCTCAAGAGCTAGTTGAGTAGTCTCCTTCTGACCTATTCTCTCTATCATCTTGTCAACCAAAAAAAAGAAAACAAGGTTCCAGTAGGAATCGAGTGAGTGATACTGATGAATGTTTGAGAATTACCTTAGGATACCGATGACCAAGAAAAGTAAGAAGGTGGGAAAAGGCCCTCATATTGATTGGTTCTAGCACTGAAGCTAGATAACCAAGTATAGCAATACCAGCATATAACTTAGAGAAGTCTTTTGATCCCTTCAATTCAATTGCCAGAGATTCCAAAACGCCAGAACAAAAAGTTGTAGTATCAGCCTGGAAATAAAATTTATTAATCAAATGTATTCTCACCAAAGATTTTGTAAACGAACATGAAGAACTCGTAATAGAGCCACAAGCTTTCTGCAATTCATATTAAATATAAATGAGTCGTACATAGAACTCGTAATTCCATTGTATAAGAAAACTTGTCTTCTTGAATCTTATTCAAGTATACTAGAATCTTAGAAATTGGCATTTTACACGTTTCAAGAGGATATTAAGCATTACCCATAAACAGTATGAGAACTGAAAGGAGAAAGAAAATCAAAGCACTTCCGTTTTTCATTATCATTGCAATTTTCCACCTCCCCTACCAAGCACAACCCCAGTCCCTGTCTAAATAATTGATCTTGATAAGCTTATAATTACTAGTTTAAAGATGTTTAAATTTACTTTAAGTTGTGCAGTAAATTCTGATTATCAATCCATAAAATTCGCTAAATTGTAAATGCTAATCACCAACACCTTAAGGAACACGAGGCAACCAAAATTAGTGTTCAAAATGCTTGCATGCCAAGGATTGATGTCTTTGTGGAAAGCTTAATTTTCCTCTGTTTTTTTCTTCCTCATTACTTCTATTCTATTAATTCCCACTGAGGGGAAGGGAAAAAGAGAAGGGACTAAACATCTTTTGCTGATATAGAGATATGAAGGATTACTTAACCACCAAAGGCAATCCATTGAGACAGATAATGAAACAAAGAATATTAGAGAACCAACTAACAAGAAATAAGGAAAACATAGAAAAGCAAACTAACCTTCAACTTAAGGAATATCTTTTTGCTGAACAGGATCTCAATGGTCTGAAATACAGAAAATCATCAATATATCAGGGCTTCATAAATAACGTTTAAGAGCAAATGGAGTAATGCATGTACACATGCGTTGGATAACACAAAAGACACACTAAATAATAAATAAACAATAAAAAGAAGCTAAACTTATTATTCATGATGATTTGAGAGTAAATTACTGTTTTCATCTCCCAATTTGGTTCTCCAAAGTGTAATCCTCCCAATTCAGCCCCTCAATAATCTTCTCACAATCATTTTCATACTATTAGAAGCAGTTAAAAGCATTGGGTCGGAATCCAGAATATGAGGTCATTTCCAAAAAAAAAAAAAAAAAAAAAGAATCTTTTGAATGTTAATGTTGTAATTCACTAATTCATGGAATGAACTTGAAGGCTCAATAAACAAAGACGTGACCAACAAGAATGTGAACAATGGCAGCTTTTATTTTCTATTTCTAATATTACTGAAGAAAATCATAAACACAAAGCAGATGAGAAACTATTGGCCAAAAATTTTAAATAAAACAGATGCTAAACTACAAGACTGATATCTAGTCATTAGATAAAGATAAAATAGTACTATCCTAGAGAATAATAGTATCCTTGATCCTTAAACACTGTAATACTTATAATATCTGATAGGTTTTTTTAATACTATACCTCAAGATGAAACTTACCTAGCCATCACTTTGTCACAAAAATTCTAATAAGCATCACAAATAATGACTTGCAGCTTAACAAATAACAAACATTATGAACAACATGTAACTTCAGCAGCTCCGCTAACATCTTGTAATGGGCTTGGAAGGAACTTGTAAAGAACTCAATGAACCACAACTGGGAGTAAGACCAATAAACAATAACTAAGTTGTTCAATAAATCATAGCTCAACCAATGAACAACTTTACATAAATCAACAACTACTTGAATAAGGGCTAGATCCAACAAAAATGAGCTTAATCAATAAACAGGTCATCACAAACTTTGATCAGGGTGTCCAAAGTTCGAACTTCAAAATTTAATAGAATTCAAACATGGAAGGACCTCTTGTCCCGTAGTTTCCTTGAGCAACAAGTTCTAGGACTTTTCCACAGAAACTTGTTGCACAGAACTCACCAGAACACAGTACCAACAATCATGAACCTAGGGAGCAAAACACCTGAACAGCTAACCTTTAGTGATACCATGTCAAGGACCAATCAGCCCAATTAAAAGCTACAAGAACAATTAAACCTTGCTGAAGAAGGCTGATTACCTTCAAAGTGGGTATTATAACTCTGTCACATTTCTTGTATTGTTGAAGAACCCACAGAGTGTCACCACATAGCATGCACTCCCTGGACATCCTCCCAGTAGGGTCTTCAGATTCAAACCCTTGTAGATAATCTAACAGTGCTGAGAGTGATGCCTTCTTCAAAGAATCTTGCAACCCACCTATAGATATAACTAAACCTGATAGCACATCTCTACTGTAACAACCAAACTGAAGTAATTGTACAAAGCGTGGATATGTGTAGGTGGGAACCTGCAACAAAACAGTCATCTTTCAATGAAAGAAACAAATATGCTACGGATCTCATGACAGATAAAATAAGCTCTTTACACTAACCGCCCATTTCGTATCTGCATCCTTAGCAACAATTTCTTCTAGCTTTTCTCTGAAAGGAATATGAGGAATATAAACCATCTGGTTATACAAAATTCTATAGAGAACATTCGCTGCTGCTTCTCTCAGCTTATCCATCTTCTCCACAGCTTGCTTACAAATTCCTCCAACTAAACTGGAAGCAAGGTTTTCATCAAATAATGGAAGACCTTGGTTCTTGTTGAGCATGTCATTTGTCAACTGCTGCTTTCCAGATTCAGTTACATTATTTTCTGATGTTCTGGTCAAACAAACCAAGTCTCTCTTACAGAGCATGTATGTACATTTCTCAAGCCCATCTAAAGCAGCCTCACGAACCCAAGAACCCACATCACCTCTGTTATCTACAGAATAGTCATCAAGAGCTCTAAACAAAGTCATCATCACTTCATTCTTTATCAGAAGAAACAAGAAGTCATCCTCAATGAAAGGGGTAGCAGAATCATTTCTGCCGTTTACTAATGTTTCACATACTGATATAAGCCCTTTGACAGCATTTACACGTGCTTCAGCATCTCTATCTTCAGGTTTTTCCTGCATAAAGAAAATCAATTTTTTATATCATGATCATTTAACATAATATAATAAATAACAATTGGAACCCTAAAATGCACCTCAATTGTACAACAGCCACAGAGCTTCAAAAGGACATCTCTCCACCTGCTGGCTAAGAACTTGTATGGCAAAATGCCTATTGCCAATGCAGATCCTCTTCTTACAGCTACATTTGGATCAGTTAACATATTGAGGTACTGTGATGTAACATCAACTGTACCTTTATCATTGGCAGCAAGCAGGTAAGCTTGGATAAAGTGTTTCAGGGCTTTAACAGCCGCATTCTGTATATCAACCCACAGTTTTAATTCAATAATAACCAACAGAAATGGCATATGATAATCAAACGACAAAAGAAACAAATGAAAATACTAAGTTCTTGCACTGAGGGAATGAAACCTGTATCTGAGCATTAGGATGTCTCAAATTCTCATTCAGAGTGTCAAGCAAGCTTCTTTTTAACTTTTCTGATAATGCTACATTAGATATGGAGATACATTCAATGAATCGAGAAACAGCAGCACGCATTATCTCTCCTCCTTTTCCACGATAAAGTCGTGCTTTCTCGATAGCTGGAACTACACCAGCAAGACTTTTCTGCTTATCTGTCATGAGACTTCTAAAACATTTAATGTTATGCTGCTAACATTATAAATATTTTGAAACTAATTTCTTTATGAAGAATATACAATCTAGGGTAATTGATGAGAGAAATAAGTACAGAGGACTAGAATATGAATGTTATGCTACAAATCCTTAATATAGAGAGTTAACTGATGCACCAAAAATCCTGCACGAGTTTACCATGCTATTCATTAAGGCAGCCATCCTTAACAGATACTTTTAGAATTTGATTTGCAATCACAATTATATGAAAGAATTTACTTAATCCAGGACTCCTATTTTGGTTATCTAACATTAAGAAATGAACCAAGTGCAGTCAAATGCTTCCACCTTTTTTTTTTTTGGATGTTTCTTAAATCAAGTTTTCAGTTTAAAATGAGCATTATCCTCATTCACCCCAGTCCAGAGAGAGCTCAACTGGCCTATGAGAAATTTGAATAACTCAGGTTGTGCAATTTACTGAAATCCAAATGGGAAACCATCAGCATTCAGAAATCATCATAAAAAGTCAACCTAAAATGGAATCAAAACCAGTCTGACTCTGACCCATCATCAATGCCATCCATATAGTTGAAAACTGGTTTCACAGTAGTTCCAAGATGTTCAAGAAACGATTCACTTTGTACTAATTCAAAATAATTTCTTCAAACTTGAAAGACCAAGCTTAAATCATGGATCAGCCAATCAAGTATAAAGGCTTGTAAAGAAAATATATTAGCATCAGAGGTAAAATCTAATAACTGTGTCAAAGATGACAATCTAATAATGACTGCCTGTTTTACTTCACCATATTTGTTTAGATAGGAGAAATATGTTATACTTCTATTAATAACAACTCGATCATAAGTTTCAAGAAAAAAGTATGACCTGAGGAAAGAACATAATTGGATTGATGTAGACCCAAAGCAATTTCAGCAGTTGCTAATGTTGCACCATGGCGCATGCACAGATCAGATGAAAGAGTGCATGGAATTAATTTTTCCAAGACAACACTTGCAAAATACTCAGGATCATATTTCACTAGAGATGAAAGGGCCTCTGCAGCAAGTTCCCGCAATCCTTTATCCTGATTTTGTAATTTCCAAATAAATATTCTCAAAATGTATCACTAAAGAAAATTGAGCAACAGACAACAATAATAAGAAGAACAATGTTGAAAGCACATTTGGTCCCTAAAAACTGCATATCGTTTCAATTTTCACTAGAAAATAAAATTTCCAATTTGGGCTTTAAAAATGGTTAATTTCTCAATTAAATTCAATTTCAGATGGGATTTTTTCTTTTGGCAGTCTCAGATTGAACAATTCAAAACTTGAAGTTACTGAAAAATGAGCAAAAATATTCTGACATAAGAAGCAGTATGATGACATGGAACTATTGTTGATGGCATCAGCATTTTCCATGTCAGTAACTTCTGTTAAGTGTCTTAAGGTTCTGTCAATATTACAAATAAGAACATTGTGCAATTTTTAAGGATCCAGATTGTAATTAAACCAATAACTAAGAAATAATGAGAAGGAATGACTATTAATAATAAAAAAAGTACTAAGTTATCACATCCTCTTCTGTTTAAAAATCATAGCCAAGGAATGATTCATTATTACTTGAAAGAAAAAGAAAGGAAACAGTACAAGTACGAGAATTAATTACTGTTATGCAACTCCTAGATAATTATATCGGCAACAAACATGATTATAAATATTAATATTAGCAAAATCATAATTATACAAACAGCAATTCTAAGGGGAAATAATGTAAATAAAAGGAAATTAAGGAACAAGGATAATTCTCGTCTTCAATAAATCCTGGTGAAACATGAATTCTAGAAACTAAAATATTCCTATAATGCTGCTGAAATATCCATAGAATCTCATTTTGTGGGTTGGTTTCTAGGACTTATCCTTGCCCCAATACCTAGATGCCGTCAATTCCCTTTCAATGCACAGTGCACCTTATAAGCAGGCTAGAGTGATCTATAGCTTATGCTAAGCAAGCAAACCATAAGTACTATGTTCAAAATATAAGCAGAGGTTTTGGCAAATAAAATTTCATTTTGTAGAAAGTGAAAGTAAATACTCAATCAGTACTCAATAAAGATATAGCTAAGGAAAAACTAGAGAGAGAGAAAGAAATGAAATTAGAACATACCCAGTGACAAATTTTTCTATGAAGCAGGTCATCCACAAAAGGAAAAAGATATCCTTCATACTGAGCAATGCAGACAGCAACATGAAGATAAGAGTTTACTCTTGAAGAAAGTGAAAAGTAATCTGCAGTATTAACTATGTCAATGCCATGTGGATAATTCCCTTGTCTTCCAACATTCTCCTGGAAAGCAGCTGCTGCTGCTCTTCTGCAGTTAACCTAAGCATCACATGTCGTTAGCAATTCTATTTACTTGAGAAGTGAACTTTCTATACATGTAGCACTTAACAATAAATCTTCTGATGGGAAGGCCAGAAAGATATTAGCACCTCACGGTCATAGCATGCCACTGTTAGGAGGTGTGGAGCAAGCTGTTCTAAAATGGTCCTCATGTCTGCATGATAATATGCCCGTCCAAAAGCCCAACACACATATGCAGCAGCATCACGTACATGAGATCCCACACTGTGTGGACCTCGTCGAACATCATAATGTAGTGCCTGTTCAGAAATTTTGTTTATTATTTTCATAGTAGGTATATCTGAACCAAGGGTTAGAGCTTGAGGTGTTGCATATATCAGTGATGGTTCAATACCAAGTTTAAGCATTTTGCATGCAACTAATTTTTAGATGTTATGATAAAACTAATAATAAGCCTTCATTTAACAGCTTAAACTTTTTGGTTGAAGTTATCTTTAACACGGTATCAAAATCTTTGTGACCAAGTTGTCTAGAGTTCAATCTTTGCCACCCTTCTCTTAATTAATATTAAGTTCTAACACTAGGTATGGTGATCCCATACTTTGTCAGTACTTCAGGCCAAAAGGGTTTTGTTTGAGTGGAGCGAGTTAGATATTATAATAAAATTATTCATGCGCCTTCACTTAACAACTCAAGCTTTTGAATTAATGTGGTCATTGACATTTATCATAGTCTTATGTGAGTTTTAATCCAAAGATATTGTTCTCTAGAATGGTGTTACTAATTTTGTTTCTGTCCAGGTGAGTGTTGTAGTATGGTAATATGGATAAGTGATTTAAAGTTGGTTTGTCAGTTTTGTAAATTTTTGGTAGGACTTGGGGTGCATACGAAATGGATATTCTAAGAATTGTGTATAGAAAACTTGTATTTATCCAGTATCAGTACCTTTAAGATTTGTCATCCTCTTGAAGGATGATTCTTTATATTTAAATATTTAAATTATCCACTTTAGTATAAATATAAAAAGGGAGAGAACTGCCAGTGTGCATGTGTTTTACAAGTGAGGAAGCCTTCCCATACACCATATCTTTGCTTCATGCATATCTTCTTATTGCATATCTTCTTATTAGAGGCTCCATGATCAAGTTATCTGGAGTCCAATCCTTACTGCATCAATTCTTCTAATTAAAAATTAAATTTCAGCACAAGATAATATGGGCCAGTGTTTCTCCATGCTTCAAGTCCAGGGTTTTTGCACGAGGAGGTGTGTTAAAGAAATTAATAAAATCATTCTAGGTCTCCACCATATATAACCACAAGAAGATGGAAACAACCAACCATAAATCATATGTACAGGAAGAATATCCTAAGTTAAACTTCATCCGCAGTAAAAAGTAGGAGGGGTTGTCTTTGTTCAGTCATAGTAACAATATAAATATAGGAAGAGACATCAAGAATCTGGGACACTATTCAGTCCATTTTTCAGTTCTAACCTTTCTTTAATATGCACAAGTTATTGACTTGCTAACTATTTAAGCTCTCAAGTCTTGGACCTGTTGGTATGACAATATGACATCATAATGTACTTAGACCAATTAAAAAATTATAAGCAGCCAAAGCAACTTGAATCAAATCAAATATTTCTGCACTTAAGGATATACTTTTATCAAATTTAAACACCACCTTCACAACAACAGGAACAACTTTGGGAAGACTAGTAGGCAAGAGCAAGCCTCTACGACCAAGTTCAGCCAATGCTAAGCAACCTCCGTGCCATGAACCATCACCCTGAAAAAATTGTTACAGATGAGCCACAACAGCCTACTACATATAGTTAAGAGGAGGAAAAATATCATGCATATATTTTTAAATACCTAGGTAAATGAAAGTGAAATCGGTTATTTATGGCACATAAATTTAAATAACTTGGAGGCAATGTGCAGTTTAAGGGATTTTATGGTTTTTTTAGTTGGAGAGGAATGCACGTATGCTGGCATATCTTTGTCATTAAATATGTTATGAGATAGAATTGTCTATATGGCTACTTTTTGGTGCTAGGTCCATGGGTTTTTCAAGGGAATCTCTATTTCTGATATGCAAAGAGATTGGATAACTCTTCTCCATTAATTAGTTTCTTAGGGTTTTTGTTACTGTTCTGTATTTATGTTTTCTTGTATTTTCCAATTCTAGGATTTCTTTTTTTTTTTTCTTTTTATGAAAAAAGAAATTTATTATAGAGAGAAAAGATACAAGTACAAGAAATTTATTCTAGGATTTCTTATCCTCGACAATTTATACTCTCTCCCTAATACAATTTCTTTATTTACTATAAGAAAAAGTTAAATTACTTTCCCATCTCCAAGAGATGCTCAAAATTACACAACCATCTCCTCTATTTTTAAAAAAATATATATACAAACTTCCCTTAAAGTTATAAGACAACCAAACTATCCTTTAGGATAATATTGATTATTTCTTAAACCTTTATTTTGTATTAAAAATCATATTTAATTTATTCTAAATTTAAGAAGTCACTATTTTATATTGGTCAAATACATATTTACTACTTCTTATAGTATATGAGTAATAAATATAATGGTATTTTGGTCAAAATAGGTGGAATTGTAGCTTATCTATTGTTTGGGGGAGACGGGGCAGGGGGGGGGGGGGGAGAGTTAGTGTAACATGTCTTTTGATTTTAGGGAGGAGAGTATAATTTTTCAAAACAAATAGGAAAGCCAATAAATTTGGGCATCTCTTGGGGGAGGAGAATGTAATTTATCCAAAAAAAAATTATGGTAACAAGTTCAGAAACTGTATACAAAAGAATGTTAACTCTCATACCTCACCAGGTGAAAACAGCTCAGAAACAGATGATAAAACCTCCTCAGAAAGGGAAGATGTCAATCGTGAAGTTATTCGGCCAATACCTTTAGCTGCAGACCAACGGACAACAGTATCCTGAAATCCAACAGCAACAAGTAATAAAACAAAAAATATCAGAAGCTAAAATACAGTGAAAACATTATCAACTTATGTTGCTCTTAGATACAAATCCATGAATCCATGTAATGCTTATTCTTGTGTTTTGAAGGTCACCAGAAAATGCTGAGCAAAGAAAGTTATTTCTTAACATCAGTATCCCATCAGTAATGTGTTTTGATCAGCATGCACCTCAATTAATCAAATTTCCGCAAACAGGTGGCAAAGGGAAGAAAAAAGAAGTTAATAGACACAGTGAAGTAAACAATCGCCAGTTATCACTTCAAGTTTATCATCAAGTGAGTTTTCTTCTCTTGTCCAACTAGATTATTTAATTAATTAAATCTGCAGACCTTAAGCATAGGCCAAGTGATTGGTCACTAGTTACTGTTATGACTTATAACTCTGATACACCACCTCATGACTCATGAATAAGCCTATTAGACCAATGACATTTACAAAGTGCATTCTATCCAATATCTTCAACTGAAACAAAATTTTTTAAACTGAAATATAGTTATAAGAAGGACCATAAGGATCAAACTATAAATTATGTCAACTGAACTCTAGTATGTCAGAAAAAAGCATCCTAAGAAACTAGGCTGCTAATCAAGGGCACACAACTTATTTGATAACCCCAAAAAAGGCAGCTTTCTTATATCTATTAATACTGAAGTTTCTAGTTGGAGACAATAATAAAAAGTATTTCCTAGCCTTTTTATAACAACTTAATGATGGAGAACTTAGACAACTTATTCTAGAAGAAATAAAAGAAAATAAGAAAATCTTAGTATCAGATAAAATATTGAATATTTTATGATAGGATAGAATATTTAGTTTATTTTGAATTAGAAAATTGTTTGTATTTATCCTTGACTTTGCTTTTTAGTTCAATAGTTAGTTTATCTTATCACTTAAGAGACATATAAGTAGCCATTTCCCTAGTTATAAGAAGGCTTCGGAATATATTGGAATAATTATTTAGATAGACTTTTGTTTTCTCTTCTCCCTTTTCCCTCCTTTCTTCCTTCTCTCCCTCTTTTCTCTTCTTCCCCCTTCCATCTTATCTTCCCCTCTATAGCTTTTTAGTTCTCTTTCCCTCTTTCAGTTTTCTCCCCACTTTATTCTTCTCCCTCTTTCTGAATTATCTCTCCCCTTCTCTCTTTATCCCCATTGGTTCTACATCACTTTAAGTTTCGAGATTGTCCATTTCTTAACATAATATCAGAGTTTTCATGACCAAGCGGTCAAGACAAGAATCAGATCCTTGCCATCCTCACTCTCCTAAATAAATGAAATTTCAGCACAAGGTATAATGGGCTTGTGCTTGGTCCAAGCTTCAAGCCCAAAGGGCCAAACTCTTTGCAGATCAATTGCATCACAAGTTGTACTAGTAGAATGCAGGAGCTTATCCTCAAACAGATGGTACGTTACAGGAAGTTCAGGTTGGCTAGAGGTTGGAGAACTATAGGTGAGTTATAACTCTGTCCCTTTTGTGTTCTGTTTGGTACAACAACAAAAAAATTGCATCATAAATTGCACAGATGCAAGTATTATCAGTACTGTTTTGTATGTCACCCATGTTAATAGATGGCATCAACTAATATTTTGGTTTCATCTATGCAATTAAAAATTTTAAATCCATGATGATAAATAAATAACATCAGTATAGTAATTACATCTTTCAGTAGCTTACAAGATTCCTTTATAACGACAAAATACCAAAACTCAAGTCATCCACTTACTTTCAAACATTTTATCATTGACAAGAATTTGCAGATCACCAAATGTTTCACCATCTTAGCAATTTTTTTTTTTTTTTGGTTTCCACAGATATCCCCCTACTGGAAACAATTCTATTTGAGACACTGTGTACTAAATGTGGGCACCTCTCCCAGTGGAAATTCAAAATTCAGTTTGCCACGTTGTGAGAGACTAATTCTTTCTACTAAGCCCAACCCTCGTTGGTCCCACTTTAGAAATTAAGAACACAGTGAAACATAAAATTCCCAATAAGAATCTCACCCTTTAGACATACCATATCCCTCAAACCATATAGCAGCATCTCAATGATCTCTTCAACAATTTCTGGAACATCCATATCTTCATGTTGTGCCACATCAGTAATTTGTGTTGAATTGGAGGAGTCATCATTCACAACATAATAGGACTGATCAATTTGACTGGATTTATTCAAAGAAACATTTAGATGGGTGCTTCTTCCCTGCAAGGTAGGCATGTAATGTAATCAAGGCAAGAAAATGTTTGCAGACAAGTAGCTTCTAGTGCAGTTGCCAATAAAGCATGAAATGCAAAGGAATGAAAAAGGGAGACAAGTCAAATGTAATAAGAATACCAAACATCATGTATGGGAGAGAAGAACAATTATTAACAGAGGAGATGAAACCTTGGAGATAAGTATATATAGGAGTAAATGTTAGAGTACAAAGTAATGAGGCTGATCCTGTAATTTTTTATCAGAGGTTCATACAACTTTATTCTAAAAATTTGAAATTTAAACTAAGTTCAATTGAGTCTGATTGTGTGTTTTAGCATGACAGGAGATTAGTTAATTCCTAGTAACTTAAACTTGTAAGAGGACAAAATCTTAAGAGGTTTTTGGTTCAGCCTTTTAAATCCCATTCCAAATAACGAATCCTATTTTATACATCCAGTTATGTTTCCAGTTGTATATGTGTATACAGTTCTGGACTTGCATGACAGGAGTATATTCATGTTCAACATGGAAAAGAAAATACTAACCACATAGCGCCATGAAGGCAAACGATGAGGAAGGGCAGTAAGCCCAACTCGCTGAGTTAACTTCATCAAATACTTGCGGAGCAAAGGACTTCGAGCTGCAGTTGAGGACTTGAATAGTGTTGATGTGTCATTCCAAACAGTAGGAAGAATATCAAGCAAGAGCTTCCGACTACCAGCCTGATTATAAATATATGTTATAAGAGGTAGAAGTGTTGAAAATACCACAGAAAGTTTTCTTAATGACTGCTTTCATAACGGCAAAACTAAACATGCTATAGATTGATTCCAATTGTGGTCACTTTTCTCCTCATTCTTAGTTTTGAAAGGAAAGAGAATTAATTTTCACGAAAAATTATTATTAAAATAAAGAAAAATGTTTGCATCTGAGAGTGGAAATGAAAATAAACAAAAGCAAACCTTGAAAATGGCAGCCAGTGATTCCACGGCACCAAGTAACTGGAAATGATGGAGAACATCCTCAGTCACAGAAGACAGGACTTCATGTGTCCACTCAACAAAGCTGAAGCCGTCAGAAATATTAGTTTACACAGAAACAGTAGCAAGCGCTTCGCTTTTTAGCATTATTGAAGCAAAAAGTCCTATACACCACAGAAATGCAGGCACGAGTAATGGCCCAAACATGTTTCAAGTGATAATACATAATAGTTTGTGACAATTAAAAACTAGATATTTATTAAGAAAGTTAACAAAACAATTTCTTTTTTTTTTAGATAAAAGAAGAATTTTGTTAAGAAAGAGAAGATACAAAAGATTACATGAAAAGAGGACAAGAGATCCTCTTCAAAATGAACTAAAAAAACACTAGGAAAAAAAAAAGGAAGAAGAAAAGAACCAAGAAACCAGCTCAAGAGAGCCTTCCAATCTCTTTGGAGGTCCATAAGAGACACTCCTCTAAACAAGCCGTTTGAAGAAACCCACAAATAGGATAAAAAGGTAATTCTTTCCCAAAGGGCCTTATGCTCATTGTCCCTTCCGAAGCTAGCAAATTTCATAGCTAAGAAAATCCCAATATCAGCTGGACAAACCCAATGCCACATCACAATGTAAGAAAAGATGACAATTTGTCTCAGAACTTCTAAAACACATCAGGTGATAACTGATAAACCCTTGTTAGGATGTCGGGTCTAAAGTAAATCATGTGTGTTAATTATATTAAAGTACCACTATCCAAGAAAACAATTTCTTAAATTTGTAAAATTGCAAGAAATCAAGGAAACAAATTTGTAATGACAATGATTTTTATATCCATGACATATGCAACAAGAGAAAATCATTCAAAACAAGCAGAGAGAAAAATGAGTTTAAAATAACAAAAAAGCAATAAACATGATTATAGAAACCTTATAAAAGCCTTGGCCATATCTGGACGTGTAAGAAGCCTAGAGAGCACTAGTCCAGCCATAGTGCGCATAGGCCCAGCAGTTGAGAGGTAATCCTTACAAAACCATAAAATTCTTAACACAAGAGGGGCGAGCTCAAATTCATTGAGACTGCTATTGTTAGCAATACTGGTATCAACAGTGGAGATGTCAAAAGGAACTAATACAAGTATATAAAGCCACAATAGCATCACACATTTAGCTTCCATCTCTCCAGTGCTTTCCTGCCTTGATGATGTTGCTGAATTTGTGTGATGACACTTTTCTAAGAGAGACACAGCAAGTTCTAGATCAGAAACTTGATGTGGAAAGAACTTGATCACAGCTTTATATCCACAAACTGTGACTAATGAATACATAATGATGCATATTGGCTTGATTATTTCAAGAATTTCATCTGAATCTACACCAATTTCAATTGTTCTTGAACGAACAATGTACATCAGTGGGGAAACTATGATTTCCAGGTAAGGTTCTAGAAGTTGACCCTGCTCTTGATACTTATCCATCTGCATGTACAAAGAAAATAAAACTATCTCAAGATAAGAAGCATGCATTTCACACATAATGTATAAATCTTGCCAAACACGGTTAAGATCCTGTAGCATATATGTCAACCAAAAAGGTCAAGACTTCAGTCTATGAAACATTAACATCCGGTCAAGTGCAGCATTAACCACCAACGGAAGAATGTTCAGGTGGCTAAAGGCCCTAGACTAGTGATAAATAATAACTGTCCGCAGAAAACTTTAAAATTGGACAAATCAAAGGCATTTCATCATCAAGATTCTGACTCTAATATAACAGAATAACTAAAACAAATTCCCTCAAACTAAATTTCAGATTGCATTGCTAAAATTTATCTTTTAAGCTCAAACTATTAAATCTCGGTATGAACTCTGAAACCAGAATCAAAAGCTAAAAAAGCATTATGATAAAATTTATAACTAAACCCACCTCCGCATC
Source organism: Senna siamea (assembly GCA_031216115.1). Classification (NCBI taxonomy): domain Eukaryota; kingdom Viridiplantae; phylum Streptophyta; class Magnoliopsida; order Fabales; family Fabaceae; genus Senna; species Senna siamea. The sequence continues at coordinate 16,608,007 of CM062357.1, forward strand.
ATAATCAGAATAAAAGATCCAATAGAAATTTGCAGAGTGAACCCAATTCGGTTCACTACCATCTAGATAACATAGTCAACTTGCAATCACTCTAAAAGGATCTAGGCCACAAATTCGAGACCCAAAAGCTCATAGCCATCACAAGCGTTTTCATTGCCTAAGTTAATAAACATAAAACTAGCAAAAGGACATTAAAATAAAACAAAGGACAAAGCCAGTGTGAGGAAGAGAAGGGGGGAGTACAATGGATCGGATTTTATGCACTGCAGAAGGGTCAGAGACACGGCCATTTGAAACAATGTCGTCAAGAAGAGACTTGACTAGCTTCCATTCTTGAAGGAAGTACTTTTGCAGCACCCTCTCTTTGGAATCATGCTCATCCTCCTCTTGATTCACCGTAACTACCGACTCCTCCTCCTTCTTCACTGTCTCTTCTTCTGCTACGGCCGCCATGAATTTGATTGAGTTCCCGCCTGAGCCTGAGTCACACTACACTGATAACTGAACTACTTAAAACTGGTGACAAAAGTGAAATTTTGGCCCTTCAGGTTTGAGCATAAAAAAGCAATTTTATCTTAGTTCGAACATAATGATTATAGCACCCTATCATCCCTAATTTAGAGAGATCAATCATCATCGGAGCATATCCATCAAAGGTGGTCGCATTATGTAGTTTATATCCCTCTAATACTTGAGTTTAGGTTGCAGGTTCTCGCATCAAAGGCGAGACTGAGAGTACACCTAACCAAATTTCCTTTGGAGATTAGGGAAATCTAGTGTGATATTTGATAAGGAGAATGATTTATATTTATATAATATATGACATTAAAAATATCATTTTTTATAATATTTATTTATTTTTTATAAGTATTCTTCGAAATAGGAATAATAAGAGTAAGAGTAAACTAAAAAGTGTTTTGTAATATATAATTGTAGAAATAAAATATTACTTGGGATAAAAAAATGTTTTAGAGAAATTTTGTTCTATCTCTATTAAATTCTATATAATATACATGCATAATATTTTAAAAAAGAAATTGATTCTTTTTGTTCTCTTATAATATTCTAACAAAAGGATCAAGGCATACTTTGCTTAAAGAGATAAAAGATTGAAGATAGCTAAGCATATCTCAGTGAAAGATTAATATGATCTCAAGCCTTGATCATTAAAATTTTATTATGATGTATAATTTTAACAATAATGTAAGTTAGTTTTGTGCTAATATTTTGGCTTCAAGTCAAATATTATAATATTGATGTCACTATTTATGTTTTATAATTATAATTAAAATTGTAAAGAAATATTTTTAATGTCAAAAGATGTTACTTAAGCTATAAGAAATATTTATCTCAAAAAGTTTATCTATTGGGTAAGAGTGTCAACTTAAATGTTATATTATATTTTTAATTATATTTTATATGAGACATATCATTGCATACTTAGAATTGTCAAAATGGGTCAATCCAACCTTATTCAAATTCAATTTGACCACGTTTTATTAGAGTTATGTCGACTCATTTTTAATATGGGCCAAAATTTTTTTAACCTAACTTAACCTTATTAAGGCTTAGATTTGGATTGAATTAGTTCTTTTTTTTTAAGAAAAATAATATTTTAAACTATTAAATAATATTATAAAATTAAAATTGATCATAATAAATAATTTTTTAAATTTTTTTTACCACAAACAAGAAAAAATGCATAATTAGAGTACATTGCATAAAATATAAAAATTACAAATCATTAAAATACATGATATATAAATCTATTACATATCAATAAGATAAAATCAAACTTTTAAATTTTTTTTCGATATCATTCATCTTTCATGATTATTTCATTATCTTTTGCTAAATCTTCTTTTAACATAATATTCATAGTCATTTATAATTCAAAATAATAAGATATATTAATAAAAACTAAATTAAATTAATTAAATAAAAAATAATACCATTTGAATTAAGGTCAACATCATGCAACTATTTTATTGTATAAATATTAAAAAAAAAGCTAGCTTAGCCAACCCTTGACTCTAACCTAGTTTGACTATATTATTTTTAAGATCAATTTAACCCATTTTTAATTAAGGCCAAAATTTTTTTGGTCTGACCTTATAAATTTTAAAGGGCAAAATAAAACATATTGTAGAGCCTAACCTTTTTTAACACTTTTATGCACACTCCGAGCAAAATAAAACAGATTGTAGAGCCTAACCTTTTTTAACACTTTTATGCACACTCTTTCGAAAAATCAACTTTCACAGTCCTTTATATTTATGGACACTGATCCATTAATAACGTTTTCCACTCTTAACAGTTCTATCCAACTTTTAATATTTGGATTTGTGTACACACCTTAATCCAACTTATAAAGTTTATGGCTTAATTCAATCTATAGGTTGTTCCTTTCATGTTAGTTAGCTTTAATAAAAACACTAATTGATACGACATCAAGTCTTAGTCATTAATATTTTATCATGATACACAATCTCTCTAATCATATATGCTAGCTTTATACTAATTTTTTAGTCTTAAATAAACATTACAATATCCATATCATCATTTAGCCTCACAATTATAATTGAGATTGTAAAAAATATTTTTCATATAAAAAATATAATTTAAATCATAAAGAGTAATATATCTCAAAAAATTATTATTAAATTAAAGTATTCTACAAGTTAAATATCATATTGTATTCTCATTTCTATTTAAGGTGGAATATATCAACAACTAGCTTGTAGTAACTTTCAAAGTGAATTCCCTTGAATCCGAGATTCTTAGGAAATATGATGGCATTCCAATTGCCAAAGCTTCCAGAGAGTTTGTTTCTATGAACGTGATTTTTTAAGATATATATTTTTAGCTGTGAAAACTTCAAAAATATATGTTATAACTATTTCATCTCTAACCTTAAAATATACATTCAATCTAAAAAATAAAATTTTAACTTATTACTTTTAGTCTTCCATTCATAAAAATACTAAACAAAAATAAAGAAAATATACATATTCCAAGAACTAACCAATAACAAATAAGTTTTTAAGATTGAGTAGTGAATTTATAAGATTTAAGGAAACTATATATTATAGTATAAATATAATATACCAAAAATTTGAGTTACGTAAACTTGAAAAATTAAGTAACTTTGTTTTTTTTTTTATATTTAAAATTAAATTTAAAATATTAAAAAATACTTTAGTGTACTATAAATATATTAGTTATAAAAGATGTTAGTATAGTGTATTTTTAATTTTAAAAGAAAATATAAATTTTTAAAATAAAAAATCATTCAATTTGAGTTTATATTAAAAAAAAATTTAGACTACATTGAGATTATTGAAGTAAAATGTACTTTTAACGACAAAAAAGAAAAAAAAAATCTTTAAAAAGATTTTAAAATCCTTATAACCTGAAAGAGCAAGTACAAACCCGAAGAAAACGCCAAAAAGGAGCCATAATTAGCAAAGAAGCTGGTTCTTTTCACCTTTGGCCATAGGGTTTTCTTTCTCCCACGCTACCAGACAGACATCTTCACCGAAACAGCACAGCTGCACAACTACGGTGTCTCTTTCTTCCGCCTTCCGCGGCGTCCGTCCGGCTAATTTTCTGACAAGGTAATAGATATCTCTCTGTCTTCTAGTCTCGTTTGGTTGCCCCAATAACTGCGTACAGAGTAAGACAGAGTATAGCTTTTTTGGCCCGATAATCAACTTGGTTTCAGCTGATTTCCGTCTTGTGTTCGTAGATTTAGGTTTATTCTGATATGCTCCAATGTTCTGTTCTTTCTTCTTCACTCCATTTTTCACCCTAATTTAAGTTGTAAACTACAAGATAACAGGTTGCAGTTACGGATCCCAATACCCACATTTTGATTCCGTGAAAAATCATTGAGTGGCTAAGGGATTGATTATTGTGTTGTCGAAAATCCCAATCTTATTTTAGGTGAATTACTTGTTCATTTTTCCATTTTTGTTGGGTTCGACATCGTTATAGAACTGCAATAATTTCTGGGTAAATTACGATACTTATACCTGCTCTCTTTATAGATTTCTGTTGATTGGTGCTCAAGATATGGGCTTGACTGATATCGCATATCACTAGTTGTATTTGTATTTATATCGATCTCATATTGTTATTACTACTTAAAAAAATATATTAGGACGATGGATATTATGCTTGCTGGATACTTTCTGTGGCCAAAATTCAATCTTTGTAGGTAGAAAGCTCATGCCAACCATTTTCAGTTCTGTATAATGAACCTCTAAGTGCTTTTTATATGATACCTTTGTGTCTCTTAAGATTACAAACTATACCCATCTATACTTCATTTTCAATTTCTATTTAGTTATTGGAGTTCAAGTACACAAAATTTGATTTATATTAACTTCTTATTGAGTTACTTGGTTGATGATAGACAGAATGTCTAGAGTTCCTTAGTGTAGTTTTCAACTTCCAAGGCTTTGGATATAGAAAGCTGATATCTCTTAATTCATACTGCCTCAGTAAATTTAGAGTGAATAGGAATGGGGAAAAGTGTGACTCAATTAGGTTACAAGTTGTCAATTAATAGTTAGGTGTCATCTCCTTGTGTGGCCAACCTTTTAGAGTAGAAAAAGCTGCTTGTTTTTTGAAAAACTACTTATTTTGGTTAAATCAAGTGTTTGGCATAAATTCTAAAAAAATAAACTGCTTTTGAATGGTAGCAGAAGCAATTTTTTCTGCTGCAGGAAGGAAGTATAATTGGGCACTTCTGCTTCCAAATAGAAGTAGATTTTTTTTTCTTTTAAGATAATTACACCCTTACTTAGGAGTTAGAATCTTTAATCACCATAAGTACCTAAAATTTTTTATCTACCATCTTAAATGCATGTGAGCATGTCCTTTTAGTAATTTGACATAAAATTTTTTGGAAATATTTTCTAAACACAATAATATTGGTAAAAATGATTATTAAATGATTTTGCCAAAGACAAACTGCATTTCTCTCATGGTGCTTCTTATGAAACTCTATTTGAAAATAGTTGTTTCAAAATAAGCAAAAATTCACAGCAATACCAGATGGTCTCTGTGCTTTGTATGGAAAACAAATGATCTAGTGAACTTTTTGGTGGTTGTTAGAAATATTAATAAAACCAATCCTGGGCTTTTATTTAACAGCTTAACAAAGATGAAATGCTATAGAGTTGGTGCAGGTACAAGAGAGGAAGGGATGCTAGTGGTGTGTTCTAGGCCTGTGAATCTGTGAAGAAGGAAAAGGCCTGGAGAAAATAACATGAATTTGGGATACTATAAATGCCTACAAAAATGACCTCATTTAATTAATCTCACATACTCGCTGGCATTCACTTACATGTTGTGCTCATAATTGTCCTATTATTATACTTTCGCAAGGATGTCAGACTTATTTTCATTAGTGATTATTTTCTTGTCTGGCATTAAAAGATATTTATCAAGTGATATTATTGCTCTTTGCTTAGATTAGGATCCCCTGAGTACAAATTTAATAGAAATATCTTTAAAGTTCATGGCTCATGGTGCATAACTGGGGTGATTTTTTCCCATGTAGTATTCCAATGCTGCCCCAAAGCACTAACTCCTTCTAGTTCTACAAAGCATGAAAAATAAATTCTAGCAAGCAATAAGGTTATCTGATTCCACAATGCTCCTTTTAGCAGGTGGTCACTACTTAAAAGTTCTAAATAGATTGCCAACCTGATTCTGGGCCTTTATCAGCATGGTTGTCAAACTCATGAGTTAACTCGTAAACTTGTACGAGTTTACATTCCTACATAGACAAAACTAGTGAACTCATTGTCAAATTTGGAAATCTCAAAACACAGGCCAAACTTGGTTAAACACATTAACTCACAGTAAAGTTGTGAGTTCAAGGCCGAGTTTATGAGATCAAGAGTTCAGTGGGGGATCTGCCATCAAAGGCCAAATTTTATGGTTTTTTTTTTTTTTTGGGTTTTCTTAATAAATCACAAATGCTCCGGCCTGAACCTAATTATAGTCCATGTTACCCATCTGAAAATTGCCTTAAATTGCCCTAAACCTCATGGTCACTGCACAGAGCAGAACGAAGACAAGAGAGGAGAACTAATGAAGCTCTGCATCATTTCTGTCTTGCTGGATTTCACACAGTAGCTGCAAACAGACTTGAAACTCTATTCTCTCTCACACAGTCACAGACTTGCAGCCAAACAATCTTGCGTTGTGGTTGGAACAAAGCTGGACCTGGAAGCCCTTTTCTCTTTTGCAGCAAGGTAAGTGATTGAATTTGAGTATGCTCTCTTCCGAGTTCTGATTCTCAACTCTATCCCATGGTCTCTGATTCCCACCCACTCAATGCTAGTATTTGAAAATTTGAGATATTGAGTATGTAAGTTGTGATTTGTGAATTGTGATTTTTAGTACTTTATATTTAGATTTTATTAGAGGAGTTTGATGCTTTGAGCATCACTTATTGTACTTGAATATTAAAATGCATTGACAGAGTGACAGTGGTCAAATACTTGAGATGGAGGATTTGAGATTACTCAAATTTGCTTGGATTTGCCATTTTATGAGAATAGGACTGTTGAAGATCTTTGTTGAATGTTTGTCTGAACTTCAATGATTTGGTTATTTATGGAATGGACTATGTATGGATGATGTTTGAATTTATATGCATGGATTTATTATTTAATTATTTATGTATGTTTGGATTGGTTAAGTATTATGAATGAAAGTCTATGGGATTTGAATGGTCACTGTTTTTCTTTGTCTAAATCTTTTGATAGTAAGGTAACACTTCGTTTACTGTATGATAAAAACCTTGTTGAATCTTTCACTCCAATATCCCTATTCCAATTGGGAGTTGGTAGAAGTAGAATGGTCAGATTAAGTTGAAAGACATGGAGATGGATAAGAAATGAAGGTGCAGACTCTGTACAAGAGATATTAAAATTACAGTACTTATCTCAAAGAATGAATTACCAGCATCTAATTAATAGATTATTTACCAAGGAGAAGTGTAATGACCATGTTCTAATATTTCAATTCTGTATAAATTCCTATAGTTTTCGATTCATGACATTGCAGACTGAACTAACTTTGAGAAACCTAAACCTGAACGATGTAAATCTTGTATGGATTTCCCAATTAACATGCTTTGGTTTGTATTCTTTGTAGTCTTCTTCTAATGGTTTCTTTAGAGAAGTTTTCCTCATGGATCTCCAAAGGGACTGATGGACCCCAATATTCTAGAAGGTTTAGGAAGGAAGGCAGAGGATAGAAAAGGTATGGGCAGGCTGTTATGGTTTGGGCATAATAGGGCAGGGGGCACATGTTATGATTACATTGGATGGGTTTTGATTGGTTAGTACAGTGAGAGACTTATAAAAACATGGGGGGAGAATGAGAGAGGGGAGGAAAAAGAGTGAGGAGTAGTGGGAGAGTGCTAGCCTCTTGAAAGCTAGCTGTGAGGTTATGTTTCTGTGTGTTTTGCTGGAGTGTGTCCGTTTAGCCTATGTTCTGTTATTATCTTTGTCTTATTTCCTTGAGTGTGCTTTGTTTAGAGGATTGTGTGGTGTGGTTTGTTGTTTGTTAGTTTTTTTTCCAGTGTTTTTCTGTGGATTGGTGTTTGTATCTGTGTTTTCATCTATAATAGCAGAGGTATTACTCAGTGATATACACAGGGCTCTATCAGGGACTATAAGGCTTGTTGAATTGGTTTTTTTTTTTCCCCCTTTTGTTTTTTGTTTTGCTTGAAGAGGATATCTTGTCTTCATTTCTTGTAACCTTTTTGTATTCTCTCTCTTTTCATCAATAAATTCTTTTTTCATCTAAAAAAAGATTGATTTGGAAGATATAGCTTCATATTCAAGTATTAATGCCTGCTTTAAATGGATTTGACTGGTAAAATTATGATATTTCTAGGTCAATTCTTTCTTATTAAGCTTGTGTGGAATGGATATTAATCCTTTTTGGCTTGCCTTTTGTAATTGTGAAATAGACTAGGCTTCTGCCTGTTCTGTTTTGCAAACAATTCTATCTGCATATAACTTAATATACTTCACACTATTGTTCTCTTTTTCAGCCACGTTGAAATGAATCTGTTTTCTTTACATGTTGATTTTAAGTACTATAGAATGTGAAACATGAAGTGAAAACTTATGTTTCCTAGACTAGTTTAAAATTTTGCACTGAATACCTTGTTTGAGCTTCCACAGAACCTTGCAGGTTGTGTGTTAGTTTTGGTTTTGTTGAAGGAAAGCTTATTCAACTGTTCCTTTGTTGGCATTAGCTATGCTAACCAGTGGAGCAAAAGATACCCAATTACGTGAGAGCAACAATCAGAAGGTCCACCCTCAACCCATGGAAGAGGCCATGAATCAGAATCCTGATGCTTTGGAAACTTTAATATCTAGAATCTTTACAAATATCTCTTCCCTGAAGTCCGCTTATATTCAGCTGCAATCTGCTCATACTCCCTATGACCCTGATAAAATCCAAACTGCTGATAAAATGGTTATTTCAGAGCTGAAGAACCTGTCTGAACTCAAGCATTTCTACAGGGAAAACTACCCAAAACCAGTGTGTGTTTCTCCACAAGACTCTCGTTTAGCCGCAGAAATTCAAGAACAACAGAGCCTCCTGAAAACCTATGAAGTTATGGTGAAGAAGTTCCAGTCTGAAATTCAGAATAAAGATTCAGAGATCCATCAGTTGCAACAGCAAATTGAGGAGGCTGGCCAAAAGCGCACAAAGCTAGAAAAAAATCTAAAGCTTAGGGGCTTATCAACCAAAGAGTCAGAAGATGAAAATGGATTTTTCCCTGTTGATCTTACTCCAGATCTCTTCACATCTGCTGTGGAGGCAGCTTCAAAAGCCATTCATGATTTTTCTAAACCGTTGATCAACATGATGAAAGCAGCTGGGTGGGACCTTGATGCTGCTGCCAACTCAATTGAACCAAACGTTGTTTATGCAAAGAGAGCTCACAAGAAGTATGCATTTGAGTCCTACATATGCCAAAGAATGTTTAGTGGCTTTGAGCTGGAAAGCTTTTCTGTTAAATCAGACATTCTTACTATCACTAAAGAGAGCTTCTTCCATCAATTTCTTGCTTCAAAGGAGACCGATCCCTTGGATATGCTAGGTCAAAATCCTGATTCCATTTTTGGGAAATTTTGCAGGAGCAAATACCTAGTGGTAGTTCATCCAAAGATGGAAGCCTCATTCTTTGGAAATCTAGATCAGCGAAATTATGTAATGGGGGGTGGGCATCCAAGAACTGCTTTTTACCAGGCTTTTCTGAAACTGGCCAAGTCAATTTGGCTTTTGCACAGACTCGCTTTTTCTTTTGAGCCAAATGCCAAGGTATTTCAGGTTAAAGTGGGGAGTGAATTCTCTGAAGTTTATATGGAAAGTGTGGTCAAGAACCTGATCATGGATGAAAATGAGGAAAAGCCTAAAGTGGGGCTAATGGTCATGCCTGGTTTTTGGATTGGGGGAAGTGTGATTCAGAGTAAAGTCTATCTCTCTAATATGAAGGTTGCTGAATGATTCTGAATACATGCAGACCTATTGTGCCAACATGTGTTGTGTACGTGGCTTTTTCAATCAATTAGTCATTTTCTTATCCTGTAATGTAATGCTGTTTGTCTGTAATAGACAACATTCCTATCAGTGGTCGTTGAGATGAAATGAGCTCGCTGGGTATATTTGTTTACTGTCAGGTTTTATTATGTAGTGTGCAATTATCCTGCATCCCAACCCCAAGAGACAAAGATTGTTCTTTTGTGGGATCCCAATGTCCACAATCGTATTTATGTAGCATATATATAAATTGAATGTGGTAATCATTGTCGTCTTTCCTGTGAGAAAACGGAAATGTTACTTTAAGTGTTAATTACATCTTTGCCAAGCAGATATTTTGATATACTAATATCTTTTTTTTAATACATTAAAAATTATTATATAGAATGCTAAAGGTATACAATTCTATAGTACCTAAAATCTCCTGTTTAGTATATTTATTGAAGTGGATATAGGAAAAAGATAAAATTTGTTTTGAGATTTACATGACTTTTAGTTGATAAAATAATATTATCATAGGCATGTTAATAATTTAATCCTTCGAAAGATTTTTTTAATTTAATATAAATAAAAATTTCTATTTAATTTTTTAAATATTATTTTCTCAATCAAAATCATCATTTCCTACATGAGAAAAAGAACTTGGTTATTATTTTACTGTTTCTTTTGGTAGACAACATTGAAAGCTATGCATTCGAGTCTATGTAGCAAGACTCACGCAACGATTGATTTTTTGACCATTAGACACTACTTTTACTTTTTTGAGAACAGTGTAGCATTTTATAAAAAATTTTTGCTCTGAACAAACTACAAGTGTCACGTGACACTTATGGTATGATAAAATATAATTTTTTTTATTTTACTTCTAGAGATTCATTGTTGAGAGTAACGAGTCTTCATTATTTTTAAAATTTTTTATGGGACTTGTAATTTATTTTTTCTTATTGCAGTTGAAACTAATTGAATGGAAATCAGTCCTAATTCAATTTTTTTTCTGTAGTCAAAATTGATTGAATGGCGTTTGTGAGGACCTTTTGAAAGCACCAACTTCATTCTAATTCAATTGTTACAGTGCGTTGGATAATTTATAAATTTTAGGTCAAAATGCATAGTATTTTTGAATTTTAAATTTTTTACATATAATATTTATGAATTTTAAAACTTAACAAAAAATATTTTTAAATATTTAAAATTTTGTACATAACATCATTCATTAAATTTTTTATACAAAAAATAATGATCAAATGTTAAGTGAGTTAATTTGACTCTACTTTAAATTCATGTTAGATTGTAGATGAGTTGTAACAGGAGTATTTTCATCATTTCACTTTTTTCCTTTCTTCTCCATTTTTTTTGGCAAAGGCAAACAAACAACCAGACTTTATGGACGACGATGAAACTCCATGGACAGGCGACAATCAATGGCGATTCTTCGACAATACCGTGTGACAATCAATGATGACAGATATGTGGAAAACACAGATGATTTGAGGAATGATTCGTGACTTCTTCGACGGATGATTGCACAGGTTCGCGACTTCAATGGACGATTCGCATGTCAAAACACAAATGTTTATAACTTCACCTCGATTTGCAACTACGCCTTCATCGGACCACAGATCGTTCAATTTTCATCTTCGCACGGAAGCTTCCTCATGCATGCTTATGATTTTCGTCTTCAGCGGAGCTTCCTTACACACTCATCTAGAGGATCTTTCGTAGTTGTTCGATTCTCGTCTTCGACGAAGCTTCCCTACTGTCGTTGGATTTTCAAAAGCCTCATACACAAACAGCGACTCTCGTGACAGATCCGGACAAGTGAGGACGCTTTTGTGCAATTTTTGTTTGCAGTGTCACGGTGATTCTTCAACATGGTGGTGCAGGACGGTGCCGTTAGTGGTAGTTTGCTATGGTGACTGTGGTGGTGACAAATGTGAGATGGCGGCGGGAGATCCGACGAAAGAGAAAGAGAAGAGGAGGAAGAAAAAGAAAAAAAGACCAAAATACCCTTGGTCTAACTTAGTATGTTTGCTTGTGTGGAGTCAAAGTTAACTAACGTAGCGTTGATCGTTTTCTTCTAAACGAAAGATTTAACGGATTGGTGTTATCTGTAAGGTTTTGAAAGTTCAAGGGTGTTCTTTGTTGAGTTTTCAAATTCAAGAATGTTATGTGCAAAAAGTACAAAATTTAGGAGTGTTATGTATATTTTGACTTAAATTTTATTGTTAAACCCTAAATTCTAAAATATTGTTTTTGAGCTCGAATTATATTGAACGGTTCAACCAGAGATTAGTCGAATCAAGCTTTGAAATGGTCCAGTCTAGACAATTGAATCAAATTAATTTTGATCTGGATGTAACTTAGACAAATTGAACGGATTTCTTTCCTAGATAATCTTGTTGTGACCTAATCTAATTTACTTGAATTTTAACTAACAAAATGTTGCAAGAAGAATCAAACCGTGGATTTTGGAAGAGTTGTAAATTAGTTACCATTACACCATGTTCTTCTTAAAAGAAACCTTTGATAATAATATTTTATTTTTTTAATAAAAATGGTTATAACTAAATTTGTTGTGTATAACTAAATTATTCATTGTTATTTTAAAATACATTACAATATATTACTTAATTATCTTTCTATAATTATATAATTATTAAATTATGTAATTTTTATGTATTTTATTTCTAAAATTAAAATTTATTATATTTATTGTGATGGAAATTAATATAATCATTTTATTAAATAATCATGAAAAATAAAAAAATTATTTTTTATAATTATTTATGATTTGATATTTTTATTTAATAAAAAATAAATTTATAATACAAAATTTTAATTTATTTTATCAATTCAACTGATTTTTTAATAACTCTATGTAACCTAATGACTGGGACCCTCCATGACCAGTTTAGATACAAAAATTATGATATAAAGTGGTATACATGGTGCAAAACATTTCATATTAAAAATAAAATAGTTAATATTAAAAAATAAAACATTTAAAATTAAAATAAAAAATTTAACATTAAATATAGAACTATTTAAAAATTTAAAATAAAAACATTTAATATTAAAAACACATTTAAAAATAAAAAATTAATATTAAAAATAAAATATTTAATATTAAGAATAAAAATAAAAATTTATTGAATAAGTTAATTTTATAATATATTGATAAAGTATCAAATAATATTAAATTCATTTTAAATGTTATAATTATGATGTTTATAAAAAAAACCTTTAAATTCAGTCGTTGATTTAGGTATATATTTATATATATATTCAACCTCGCCGACATGAAAATAGAAGATTTTTATACTCAAATGAAAATAAAAATTTTTATTTTTAATATTAAATATTTTTTATAGTCATTTAGTATGGACCTCATAACGACGGAACAGCTGGTACAACTAATATTGCCGAATTTTGTTCCTAGTAAATGCAACGAATAATAATAATGATAACTAACAGTGGAACTTTGACAGTCTAGAAACTCAAGTCAAACCAGAGTTCCATAAGACAATTTCAACCACTAGCTTTTGATTTCCAACGGCTCAAATTTCCCAGAGCCACGCTTTGTCGTTGGATTAGGGTGAAAGATCCAATCATCCAACGGTTTAGAAGAAGAAACTTTTTAACCGTTAGAGGACAAGTGTAGCCTGACTTGCCTCCTTGAGCTTTAAATAGGAAGGGTCTCATTCTCTCCGGTGGTCTTTGTAGTCGCCACACTTTCTTAATGTGAAGCTTCCTCATGGTGTTGTGCATTCTGATCTGTGAGTCTGTAAATTACGTGTATCTCTCTGTCTCGGCTATCTTGCTGTAAATTCAGGTAATGCTTTTTCTGTCAATTCTGTCTACCTTCTTGATTTAATTTTACCCAAGATCATGAAACATCTCTGTATATATACAGTGTGTGAATGAATTGAAGGATTATAATGGTGAAGCGTGTGTGAGTGGATAATGGAATTTAGAGTTGATGCAGGTAGAAAGGAACATTGACTTAGTTTACGGAGGAGGAAGACGCATTGGGTTGATGGGTCTCATTGGATAACTCATCTGCTCTTTCTCTTTTCTTTCTTTTTCATTCTCATCCCAAGACTCTTATGCCGAGAGAGGTAATTCTTTTTTCCCTTTTTTTTTTTTGCCAAGTCGTGTTTTCTTGTTTGCACGTACATGGATACAGGGGTTATAATATTCATTTGATTTTTTGTCTTTATAATTCATACTATATTATCTGTTAATAAGATAACCGCCTGCATTTTTTCCAAAGCATCTGTCTCTGGATGTAAATTGATGTTATTTAAGGTTAGGTACTAGCAATGAATGAATGTTTTTGAACTTTAATTCGATGATTTGATCACTTACCTCTACTTGATGTTGCAAGTACCGCACATAGTTTATGATCTCGTCTAACATAATTGCCATACCCATAGTCTGCAAGTCCATCAATGAAAATCAAAATGAGTGTGACTGTGACGGTTATTTAGACACGAAGTGAGCTTTTATGAAGAAATTTTACTTCACCTTATAACATCCTGGAACAATGTTCGGTAAGCACCATAAAGATGAGAATAATGTATTAGTCCACAATTTAAATTCATTGAATCTATACATACATAATTAATGATTGAAGTTGTTATTTTTTGGGGTAGTGGGTATTGAAAGTTTCTTTCTTAGTTTGAAGAAAAGGGGTTTAAGAATGATACCCTTTCTGCTAAACTATGACTATCAGTAGCTTTACCTCTTTTGGCTCTGACTTGAACAATTCCTTTTCTTTCTCCTCGTCTGTTACATGCTTTTGGCTCTTACCTCGAGCTCTGAAAACATTCCCAAAAGAAAAAACCCATGTACCTCTGTCCCACATGCACCATAGTATTCGTTCATACATATATATATATATATATATATATATATATGGGACTAGGGATGTGTTGGCATGTTGGCCGTCTTTTAATTAACAAAAGAAAAGCCAAATTTGCTTCCGTAATAACAGTACTAGTTTTTCTTTCTTTCTTTCCTTTTTTTTTTTTTAGATTCTCGTTGTTGAGGTATTAATCCAGCTAGTTTTATGGTTCAATTTGAGTTAAAATAAAATGATTTTATTTTATTTTTGTTACATTTTATTCTAGAAAAACTAGAATAAAATGTAACAAAAATAATGTTTCATTTAGTTTTCTTTAATGAAGCTTATTTGGGATCCATATATAATACAAGTTTTAACATTAACTAGCAGATTTATAAAAGAAACGAGACCAACTATGAAATGTACTTCGATTTTGTGCCACGTGGTAATGTTTAAGCATGATTAATTCTTGAAATTTCGGACACACACAGATAGATATATATATATATATATTAATTTCCTCATCCACAATATTACCCATCACATAATCTCGCAATTTTACTAATTAATACTACTATTTTTCATCGTCCTTGTTTTCTTTCTACCCCATCTTTTCTGCTTTCGTTTTTTAATTCCTTGATATCACAGTGTTCTGCGCTTAATTTTGACTTTTATTGTGTGGGAATAAGTAAACTTTTTCAATATGTAGAATACAAGATTATTGTAGATTTCCATTCTTTGGATCTCTTGATTCTTACGTGAAAACTAAGTTATATATAAAACATAGGAAGTCTAGAAAATCAGAAGACTAAGTTTGTATATATTTCCAAATATTAATAGTGAGTAACTATGTCACCAAGAATAATAATGTTTTAATGTTGATTGAATCCATTCTAAAATAATAATTAGGTTATGTTTCAATGAGGTAATTTAAGAAGGGAAAGTAATGTTCTTTCCTTGTTTGAATTAAAAAAGAGAATTAAATTTAAAATATTTCATGATAATTTAATCAAGTAATTTAGGAAGAATTTAAAATTTCACCTCGATAATTTAATCAAGTAATTTAGTAAACTAACTAAACCTAAGCCTTTAAACCCAAAATCATAAAGGGTTGGAGAGGCCTAAGGACATAAGGAACCTAAGGGAAGAGCCATAGCTCTGGTCAAAGGGCTTAAGGACTGCTTAAGGGTCACCGAAGTGGGGCAGAGAAGAAAGAGTTATGATTGGGGGCATTGAAAATGTGGTAGAGGGGTGCATAGAGGTAGTGAAGGTCGGCAAAGAGGGAATGGTGAAGGGTTGCAAGGGGTTGAACGCTGAACGTCAATTGTGGTCACTGAAGGTTTGAAGAAGTGAAGAGGCTTTCAAGGGATGGTGAATGGTGGCATTCAAAGGGTGTTTAAGGTGTATGCATGTCAATGGTAGGCACCGAACGAGGCTACCAATGGTGGATGTCGAAGGGCAAACGAATGGGGCAGGAGATAGGGGTGCAGGGAGGATATCCTTGAAAGGTGGAGCCGAAGAGGCACCCAAAGGTGATGAGAGGCCAACAAAGGTGCACAAAGAAAGGGAGCAGCGAAGGGGGTGTTGAGTGGGCGATGAAGGGCCGTAAGGGGGATGGCAAGGAGACGATGAAGGGGTGTGCCTAAGAGGTGGAGAAGGGGCATTGACAGGGCATCGAAGGAGGCGTTGATGAGCCATTGAAGGGGTGTAGAGGGCGATGAAAGCGGGCACCAATAGGGTGATAGATGGGTATAGATGCGTTAAAGGGGCGACAAAAGGGGCACCGAGGGGGCAATGAAAGGGTGCAAGGGGTGACAGGGCATCGAAGGGAGGCGTTGATGAGCCATTGAAGGGGTGTAGAGGGGGCAGTGAAGGCGGGCACCAATAGGGTGATAGATGGGTATATATGCGTTAAGGGGGCAGTAAAAGGGGCACTGAGGGGGCAATGAAAGGGTGCAAGGGGTGACAAAGGGGTATAAAGGGGTGACAAAGGGGTATAAAGGGGCGACAAAAGGGGTAACTAACGAGGCATTAAAAGACCCTAGGGGATCGTTGAGGGGGTTCCAAAGGGGAGAGGGAGGGCTATTTCGATAGGGCATTAAAGGGGCACTTATGGGTTACCGTTGCCGAAAAAGGGCACCAAAGAAGTCCATCAAAGGGGTGAACGAGTGTTGTGAGCCATAAGAAAGATTAGCAGAGCATTCTTTTCGCCAGCCTTTATAGGAGTAGGAGAGCATGGTGAGATAGATAGACGTCTAATCCTGCAGTAGCTAGTTGCTCGGCCTTAGTCTTGGGCGGATCAACCCCTTCATATTGCAATATAATCAATCAATTGATCAAGAGGCTAATCTCTTTTGTTTGGGCCAGTAGAAAAAAAAAAGAAAGTCCTCAGTTGTGAACTAAAATCAAAGGTTCACCCAAAAGCCACTATAGGTTCGTTGAAGGGCAGTTGAAGGTGATAAGGGGGCGACAAAGGTGGGTGTTGAGGGAGGGGCAAAAGGGGGCGTCAAGGGGACCGTGAAGGAAGGTGGCAACAAAGTTGAAGGTGTGCACAATAAGGCCATCGTTGAAGGTAGAGATAAACAGGTGCAAAAATAAGGTAGCAAATGGGCATTGCAGGTGTGTTCTGAATGGGGTAGCTAATGGTAGGCACCGAATGAGGCCGCTTATGGTGGATGCCAAAGGGTCGATAAAGGAGGGCTTTGTGGGGGTGGTAAATAGGCGCAAAAAATGGTCCAATAAGATTATTGAGAGTTTTGATGTGGCATTGAATGGGAGCACATATGGATTATTTTTGACAAAAAGAAGTGACAAAGGAAGCTGCTAAAGGGTAGCCAATGAGGCAATCAATGGTTCTTAGAATGACAGCTGAAGGCAATTATGGGTGATGAAGGCGAGCGCTAAACGAGGTAACAAAGGGGGACAATGAAGGGATAGAGAGGGCTTTGAAGGGTGAAGGGGCCTCACAAAAGGGTTACAGAAGGGGAAGCGAAGGTGGAAGTTTATGGGGCAGCATATAGAGCGCTAAAAGGGCAGTAAAGAGTTCGATAAGGGGGTGGCGAAGGAGAAAGGGCGATTCGGGGATGGTGAAAGGGCTCAAGTAGAAGGTCGACAAAGGATGGAAGCAAAAGTGGTGAAGCGACCTAAGAGGAGCACTAAAGCATTAGCGAAGAAGGCACTGAGGGGTTGACGAAGGGGTGATAGGGTGCAAAGTGGGCAATGAAAGGGGTTTTTATGGGGCACTGAAGGATGGGGTTACCGCAATGGCCATCGAAGGGGTCACCAATTGGGCACTCGAAGGTTAGAAGTGGCACTCACTGTCAAAGGGCTTCTGAACAGGCTCTCAAAAGTCAAGTGTGGGCAATGAAAGGCTAGCAAAAGGCCTAAGAGGTTAGAGATAGGGCACAAGGGAATGGTAAAGAGAGCCATCAAGGGAATGATGAAGGGTTACAAAGAGGTATCAAAGGAGAGTTACAAGGCAACAACAAAGAGGGGAGCTGACATGCCACTGAAGGGCTACGAAGGGGGGAGTCAAGGAGGTCGTAAAGGGAAGACCTAAAGGGTGGAGAAAGGGGTGTTGATAGGCCACCGATAGAAGGCATTAGTGGGTCATCGAATGGTTGTCAAATTGATTGCCTAAGTGGGGCACATAGGGGTTGGCAAAGGTGAGTGCCGACAGAGTGGTGAAAGGTAGCGTCAACAGGGAAAAAAAGTGGTCCAAGGGAGTGGTGAAGAGGATCTCTAACAAATTGAGGTGAAAAAGAGGGTAATAGGGTGCCAAAGAAGGTGCAAAAGATAGGGTGAAGAGGGAGCAGAGTTAGCAATAAAGAGGCACTAGGGTGCAGAGGGGGCGGGGAAGGGTCATGAGGGGGCGACAAGGAGATAACGAAGAGGTTAGCCTAAGGAATAGAGAAGAGGGGCCTTAACGGGCCTTCGAAGGAGGCCTCTAACAAGAAACCAAAGGCTCGTTGAAAGGGCTGCTAGAGGAGAGTGTAGAAGGGGT
Organism: Senna siamea; assembly: GCA_031216115.1. Taxonomy (NCBI): domain Eukaryota; kingdom Viridiplantae; phylum Streptophyta; class Magnoliopsida; order Fabales; family Fabaceae; genus Senna; species Senna siamea. The sequence continues at coordinate 16,626,441 of CM062357.1, forward strand.
AATGAAGGTGGTCATAGAGGGGGTGACGAAGCGACACTAAAGGGCATAGAATAAGAGCTAGGGGGTAAAGAGGGGGTTACTAATGAGGTGGCAAAGGGAGGCACTACAGGAAGGCGAATGGGCCCAATGTAAAAGCCAAGGGGACAATGAACGGGGTTACAAATGGGTTGACAAAAGGGATGTAGAAGGCCTGGTGAAAGGGGTGTTACATAGGAAGCGTAGGGGTGCCTAGACATAAAGGCAGTGACAATTTCTTAGGGAAGAAGGGCATGAACATGAAGTACAGGTGTGAAGTGCGTTCCTATATAAGTTTTAGTTTATTAATTTATTTGTTAACAATAATTATTTGTTAAAATCAAATAATATTTATAACTATATTATTAAGAGGATGAGAGACTCCCCTTAATTAAGAGGAGATAGCTCCTACTGCTAAGAGAAAGCAACTCCTCTATATAAGAGGAAGTAACTCCACATAGTAGAAGGTTGCTTCTACCTAAGAAGAAGGGGGCCTCCAACTAAGTAATGGACTCACCTCTACCTAAGAAGAGAATGCCTATGTATCTCTCTTATCCCATATAATCTGTCCTTTTGACAATAAATATAAGTAAGACACTAGATGTTTAGTTATGAAGTACCATGGCATAGCTTAAGCCTCTACAAAGCACCTTGTCTTGGGCTCTCCAATATCACATGTTCTTTAACATATTGTCCTAGTGCAATGCATGCCTAGTGATAAATCTCCTATTAAGCAAAGTGTTTTAGGGTGCTCAATGAATCCATTCTTTGGACAATAAACTAAGATAACTCACTCTCCCCTTTTTAAGATGTATGAGATAGTGGAAAAGCGTGATGAGGTCATACCCTCTTTCAAGCCTAGCGTAGTGCTAACTTGAGAAGAGCCACGTGAAAGTTACTCTAACTTCGTAAGGAAGAAACGCTCTCAGAGTAGGTTTGGTATAGGCCTAGTGCCACCAGTGGCACCTAATTTATATAAGGTTTGGGATGTTGCAAAGGAATGCTTCTTATCTTCCTTTCTCCGAGAATCATCATAGGGAGTGGTTTGGTAATACTAAAGTGATAATTCTTCATGCCTAGGTTTGATCACTTTAAGTGAGCTAGGTAAATGTTGAATACTTAGTAAATTAATTATTATTCTATTAAGCTCAAACCCCTTACCCCTAGTCTTTTAGAGGACTCAACCTTCTCGCATTAACTACTACACATTCTACCAATAGGCATGTCATCAATAAATGCCATCACCTACATACCTCCCATGTACTAATCGTCCACGATCTCTCTCTACCCTTCACTTTAGTCTACTACTTAACCCTACTATCCTGTAATATAATGTGCATACAGTTATATGCCTTTTTAGGATATGGCATATTAGTCAATAATTGGCCACTCCTCCCTTCACTATAAATAGACCCCTATCAGATGTTTAAACGGGACTCTTAATAATACACAAAAGCTAGAGATAAACTTAAGCATAGTACTTTCTGACACTTTTTGAATCCTTGAGCTCAATAAGAACATATTATATTTACTAAGATTTAAAATCTCTTGTCTTACTTATAGTTTTGCTAGAGTACTTTACTTTTTCCCTACTAAGAACTTCCTAGTCACTAGTGCCTTAATTGATTGCTAGATGTTCGATGAAAGTATTTTTCAAGGTGATGTGGATCTTGGCACAAAAAGCTTTAAAACTCTCACCAACAAACTATGTCCTATTGTCTTTGATGATTGCCCTAGGTATGCTAAATTTGTAGATGATCGATTACCATGTGAAACTTTCTACTTTTTAGGTGGTGATTTTTGCTATAGATTTTACTTCCATCCATTTAGTGAATTGGTCTATGGCTACTATTAGAAATTTTTGTTGTCCGACCGTGATTGAGAGTAGGCCCAGGATCTCCATTCCCTATATTTGGAATGGCTATGACGATCGAATGCTAGAAAGCTCCATTGGTGGGATGTGTTGGTAATGTGTGTGGCGTTACCATGGGTAGCACCTTTACACCATTTTCTGTGTGTCCTCCAACATTGTGGGCCAATAGAATCCTGATCTTAGTGCCCTTCGGACTAGAGCTTTTGCACCCTGGTGCATTCCGCATACTCCTTCTTAGGCATATTTGAGAACATATAAAACCTCTTGTCCTCCTATACACTTTAATGATGATTGCATAAAGCCTCACCCATGAAGTCTTTACTCGTCCAAGTAGTACCTTGATGATTGTCTTTCTAGATTTTTTTGCTCAGGTTTACTTTACAGCTCTTTTTGTAGTTACTTTCTTTTCTACTACTGGATGGATCATTATCACATTTGCTTTCCTTGGCTCAAAACTCAAATGTGATATGGTATTGTGACAATACTAATGCCCAAGCGACGAGGTGGCTAGCTATGTATAACTTATAGAGGACGAGTTTGTGGGGCTGGTTTGTGCAAACCATTTTTTCATGCTGTTGGAAGTACTGTCACAGCCTTCGCGAGGAAATGATTAATGTGTAAGCTAAGTTTATGACCTTTCTATATCCGAGTTCTACTTCATGAAGTGCTCGATTGACAAAGTAGATGGGGAATTATTCTTGTCCATTTTCCCTAATTAGTGTGCACTTATATATGGATTTTTCCATTGCCGTGTGATATATTATTAGCGATTCACTTAAGCTTGGTTTTGATAGGATAAGGGGCTAAGTATCAAGGTATTCTTTTAGGCTTTCAAAGGCTTGCTAACATTGCTCGATCCACTGGAAGTCCTTGGCTTTTTTCAATATGTTAAATAAAGGCAGACACCTATTTACTGATCTAAACAAAAAGCGGTTAAGGGTCGTCACTCTTCTGTTAAGCTTCTAGATGTGCTTTAGATTTTTGGGACTCTCCATTTTCAAGATTTCCTTGCATTTTTTTGGGTTTACTTCAATCCCTCGTTAGGTTATCATAAAGCTTATTGGTGATAAATAATACCGATTGAGCAACCTTTGACTCATTAACTTTCAGACAATTAGACCTACCCTCAAGGCCGATCTTCCCGCATGTCGCTTTGCACTTGTTGCTTTCCTTAGTGAGAACACCCTTAAATAAATAGGAGATGAAAAGTCAGTTAAGCGGATACGAGCGAGTAAATAAAGTGCAATTCATAAAAAAAAATGAGTCTGCCCTCCAAAGACTAACACACCCTAGATGCAACTAACATAAGCAAAAAAAGCTTTGCACCTTCAACAAAGTCAAAACCATGAAATCTTGGGCACTTGTGTTGGAGATAAATATTACCAACCGACCCATCAGATGACCAAGATACCACTGGGCCATGCATTGACCTTTGAATAATCAGCTTAAGACCTTAGATCGGTTAGACTCACCTATCGCTTTCTTTAGCATTGCCACTTGACATCAAGTAACCTTTTGACACGGTACAAATCAGGGGAAACTCGCCAAACAAAGTCCCTTTCATATAGATATCGTCCCAACCTCTCATCCCTCTAAATACCCCTCACCCCTTTATTTTAAGTAGTGACAATCACAAACTAAGAAGTAGATACTGTCAAGAATTAGATTAGGGACTCCCTTTGATCATCTTCAAGTTATTACATTCCCGAGAGAACTCATTGCAAGTTTTAGAGCCATTATTTATATGAATGAATGGAAAATTGATTTACACACAAGTTTCATAATATATATTTTTATTTTATCAAAAGAATGAAATTTTAATTTAGTTAAAAATTTGATTAAATTTACACTCTCAATCTCTTAAGAGATAAAAAAATTACTCTTCTCTCTCATCTTTTGAAAACCTACACTCTCTCTTTGAAAAATTTAAAAATTTATAATTTCACTTATTTTAACTAAAATATCCTTAATAACATTATTAGATTTTAAAAAAAATTATAAGGGTTTTTTTTGTTAACTTTTAAGGTTTAAAGGTATTAAATTGCATAATTCCTAAAAGTGAAAATTTTCCTCTTTTTAATAAAGGCATAAATATTAACATATTATTGCAATATTGTTTACTATTGGTTAAAAAAATTATGGCAAAGACGGTACAACCAGAGACCAAAATGCCTATATGTTATCATTATCCATCAAGGTTTCAATAGCATGTTTGAATCCCTTCTAAACTTACACTCAGCAATTAAGTCGAATTGAGTGCTCTAATACTTTTAAGTTCTTAATCATATTGCTTTGATGACTCATGATTTGCATGTAATCAGGTAAATAATTAACTCCATCCAATTTTGACCAATGGACCTAAGCAAGTGATATTTGTAAATAATTTAATATAAATATTCTAATTTAGTGTGAATGATAAGCATTTGATTCTAATCATTCCATCAAAGGTAGTATAAAATTATTAAGATGAATATAACTTATATTTAAATATTAAATAAAATTTTACAAATATTAAGGTCATTTAAGATATGTTAAGCTGATAGGACTATAACAATAACTAAGGTTAAATGCTATTTAAAAATCCTTGTGATGTCTTAATAAATTAAGTTAAGATAATATTGTACTTAATGTATTCAACAATTCATAAAAAAAATCATCAAATAAAAAAAATTAAAAGTAGTGAATACAAGTTGGTTAAATTGATATAAACTGAATATATATATATATATATATATATATATATATAAAATATTATTTTCTATTCTCAAATTTTACTTTATTATTTTAATTTTAAAAATATAATCACTTTTTTTTTAAGTTTTTAATTTTAAAAATATAATCATTTAAAAAAAAACAAATAATTGCAATTAGCCATAAATATTTGAACTTGCTACAAAAAAAGAAAGAAACAATGAAAATGTTTAATGATACGCTCCATTCTAGTGAAAAAAAAAGTGAATAAATAAATAAATATAGAAGGTTGTAAATAATATTAAGTTTTAATCATACTTAATGCAACAAAAACTTTTATGAACTTTTCTCTTTTCTATCCGTTGGTTTATTATTATTTTTGGGTGAAGTTATCTATTCATTTGTTCTGTATCTCAGAGTCTATATATATTAAATTTTCTTCCCTCCAATTTCTTGATTGTTGATTGATAATGTTTTGTTGGCCCCAAATAATGGTGGTAAATATTGAATGTATTAATTAGAGCAAATTCATGGAAGAAATGGATACAAATTATACATATTAACTGAAATTGAAAAGATTTGTCTTCTAATTGTTTGTTTCCTTTCTTGTTCGTGTAAAATGAGATATAATGGAATAAAATAACGGTGTTTTCTTTCTCATTTTAGAGCCAATCAAGATAAGTGTAAGTATTTTAAATTAGAGAGATTAATAAAATGGGAGTTAGTGATCACAGTCCCGAGAGAACTCATCACTCAGTAAGCATTTCTTGCAAGTTTTAGAGCCATTATTTTATATGAATGAATGGAAAATTGATTTACACACGAGTGTCGTAATATATATTTTTATTTTATCAAAGGAATGAAATTTTAATTTAGTTAAAAATTTGAGTAAATTTACACTCTCATTCTCTGAAAGATAAAAAAAATTACTCTTCTCTTTCTTCTCTCTCATATTTTGAAAATCCACACTTTCTCTTTGAAAAATTTAAAAACTTGCTATTTCACTTATTTTAATTAAAATATCTTTAATAACATTATTAGATTTTTAAAAAAATTGTAAGGGTTTTTTTGTTAACTTTTAAGGTTTAAAGGGATTAAATTGCATAATTCCTAAACATGAAAAGTTTCCTATTTTTAATAAAGGCATAAATATTAACATATTATTGCAATATTGTTTACTATTGGTTAAAAAATTATGGCAAAGACGGTACAACTAGAGACCAAAATGCCTAGTATCATTATCCATCAAGGTTTCAATAGCGTGTTTGAATCCCTTCTAAACCTACGCTCAGTAATTAAGTTGAATTGAGTGCTCGAACACTTTTCAAGGGAATGTTTGGTATATAGTTTAAAAAAAAAAATTTGAGAATAAAAGGTTTGGAATGTTACATTTTTGTATTTAGTATACGAATTAAAAAATTTTTAAAAAATATTATATTCTTGAAAATAAAGTATTCCTATAATTTTGTAGATTTTTATTCTCAGTAAGAATCTTGTATGTCTATAGTATAAGAATATTTTTATAATAATAAAATTATTAAATTATTTATGTAAAACTTGAACAAATATTTTTATAATATAATATAAACTTTGTAATAAATATATATGTGGACAATCAACTTAATAATAATATAAACTTAATAATAAATGCATTTAATTTTAATAATAATAATAATAATAATAATAATAATAATAAATTTTTTAATAAATGTTTATGCTACATTTGTGTACCAAACACATTTAATAATAAAATTTTATGGTATTTTATTTTAATTTCTATATTTTAAAATTACTTAAGTACAAATGTATATAAATTATTTGTGTACTCATATATTTAGGCACAAATTAATATGTGTTACCCCAGTACATTTGTATTAAAAATTTATTTTTTTAAATTGTAAAATATTACAGAGTATCATAAATTATTATTTTAATTTTAATTTTTTAAAATTAATGACATAATTTTTGCTATCCATACAAGAAATTATTAGGCTATTATTTCTATGATATGTAAACTTAACCTTATTTTAGGTAGATAATGATATTATTAATTGTTATTTTGAAATTAAAATTTTGTTAAAATTGATGATTTTTTATCATTCATAGAAATAAAATACAAATTTTGATTTTTTAAAAAATATATGCAAGTATAATTCTCTCTCTCTATATATAATTCAAGTATTATTAATTAGTGGTATATATATGTATGTTATTCAATTAATAAGTTGTTTTGATTTTTTTTTTAATATAATATAAGTAGTTTTAAAAAAATAGATGGTTAAACTATATATATTATAAATTTTCAATGGAATATTTAAAAAAGTGTTAAATATTCTAAAAATATTAAAGTTGAACCAATTGTAAGAAGTTAATATTCTTATAAAATATTATTAGAAATATTTTAAATAAATTAAACAAATTTTTTAAAATTTTGAGGAAACACATTCTCATAAATATAATTTTTGAGAATAAAACATTTATCTATGTACCAAACGCCCCTTAAGTTCTTAATCATATTGTTTTAATGGCTCATGATTTGAATGTATTCATGTAAATAATTAACTCCATCCAATTTTACCAATGGACCCAAGCAAATCATATTTGTAAATAATTTAATATAAATATTCTAATTTAGTGTGAATGATAAGTATTGGATTCCAATCATTCCATCAAACTTAGTGTAAAATTATTAAGATGAATATAATTTATATTCAAATATTAAATAAAAATTTACAAATATTAAGGTCATTTAAGATATGTTAAGCTGTTAGGATTATAACAATAACTTAGGTTAAATGCTATTAAAAAATCCTTGTGATGTCTTAATAAATTAAGTTAAGATAATACTGTACTTAATGTATTCAACTATTCATAAAAAAAAGCTCAAATTAAAAATTAAAAGTAGTGAATACAAGTTGGTTAAATTGACATAAACTGTAAATATAGATAATATTTTTTTCTATTCTCAATTTTACTTTATTATTTTAATTTTAAAAATATAATCATTTTTTTAAAAAACACAAATAATTGCAATTAGCCATAAATATTTCAATTTGCTACAAAAAAAAAAAGAAACAATGAAAATGTTTAACGATGCACTGCATTCTAGTGAAAAAAAATGAAAAAAAATAAATAAATGTAGCAGGTTATAAATAATATTAAAGTTTTGGTGCAGTTATCTATTCATTGGTAATGTTTTGTTGGCCCCAAATAATGGTGGTAAATATTGAATGTATTAATTATTGAAAATTCATGGAAGAAATGGATACAAATTATACATATTAATTAAAATTGAAAAGATTTGTCTTCTAATTGTTTGTTTTCTTTCTTGTTCGTGTAAAATGAGATATAATGGAATAAAATAATGGTATTTTCTTTCTCATTTTAGAGCCAATCAAGATAAGTGTAAGTATTTTAAATTAGAGAGATTAATAAAATGGGGGTTAGTGATCACACCATTTAAAGAATTTCCGTCCAAATTCAATATTTGTAACTTTATTATCGATACTTTCAGGTAACATGCCTGTCATACGATTATAAGATAAATTTAAAGTTTGTAATTTGTGTCTATTGCACCGTGAAGAATTATTTATAAAAGTTGAAAGCTCCCCACTCAAATTGTTAGTATGAAGCATAATCTTTTGCAACGTGCATAAGTTACGTTCCATATAGATGTTGGAGTTTTATTTTAATATTACTTTTATTTTGTATAGAAAATTATAAATTTTTTTAAAATTATTATTTTATATTAATTAAGTACATATATAAATAAAAATATATAAGAATATTTTGGTTAAAATTATAACTTCTTCTTTGTTATAATTTAGATTAATGTAATATGCTTTTTAATTTTGAAAAAAGAATATATACTTTTTTTAAGAAAAATAACGAAAAGTATATAATGTGAATATCTCAAATAGAAGTGCAATTTATCCCTCAAATAGAATTTAGAAAAATTGTAGCTCAATTAAACCCACTTTCTATATGGATGGACCGTTTAGCCCTTTCTCTCTAGGGTTAGCAGTAGCACTAAGAATGTGTACATAAAATGTCAATCATCGGGTTATTACAGTCATTTAGTACGGACCTCATAACAACGGAACTGCTGGGACAACTAAATATTGTCGTGTTTGTCGCTAGTAAATGCAACAATAAATAAATAAATAAAATAATAATAATAAAAACTAACAATGGGACTTTGACAATCCAGAAACTCAAGTCAAACCAGAGTTCTATATGACAATTTCAACCACTAGCTTTTGATTTCCAAGGGCTCAAATTTCCCAGAGCCACGCTTTGTCGTTGGATTAGGGTGAAAGATCCAAGCATCCAACGGTTTAGAAGAAGACAATTTTTTACCGCTAAAGGACAAGTGTAGCCTGACTTACCTCCTCGAGCTTTAAATAGGAAGGGTCTCATTCTCCCTGGTGGTCTTTGAAGTCGCCACACTTTCTTAATGTGAAGATTCTTTATGGTGTTGTCCATTCTCTGATCTGTGAGCCTGTAAATTACTTGTATCTCTCTATCTCGGCTATCTTGCTATAAATTCAGGTAATGCTTCTTCTGTCAATTCTATCTACTTTCTTGATTTAATTTTATCCAAGATCATAAAACATCTATGTATATATACAGTGTGTGAATGAATTGAAGGATTATAATGGCGAAGTGTGTGAGTGATAATAGAATACAGGGTTGATGCATGTAGAGAGGAACATTGACTTAGTTTACAAAGGAGGAAGACGCATTGGGTTGATGGGTCTCATTGGTTAACTCATCTGCTCTCTTTCTCTTTTCTTTCTTTTTCATTCTCATCTCAAGATTAGACAATTTTTTAATTACTTTTTTATAGGTTAATTTATAATATTATGTAAATATATAAAATAAATTATATTTTTTAGATCAAATAAAAATATTATATTAAACAAAGGAAAAAAATTAAAATTTTTATTAACCACCATAATTTAACTCATAACTATTTAATTACGAAATTAGATCAATATTTTAAGACTTTCTAGTTAGTATGGATTAAATTTAACCCGAATTGAAGTACAACTTTAAAATGTTTTTGGCCAAAAAAAAATTTGAAATTTTATTATTAATTTATCCATCAAATCAACAGAAAAACCATCTTATCAAGTTATGTACATAGTAATTATGTCTGCACTCTCTATTTGGCGTTATATGTGTGGCACTTGCTTATTTTTAGTGGCATTTTTTTATGTTGTTAACATTTTTTATAATAAATATTATTATTACTATAAATTTTTTTAAATTAATTATTTAAATAAAATTATAATAATAATAATATTTATTGTAATAATATTTATTATAATAATATTTAAATATATTTTAACAACAGATAAAATTACTGTTAAACAGCAAAATTATTATAGAAGATTTAAAATCGTAGTAATTGTATGTATGCACCCACGCACTAGCAAAACATATGTACCAAATTTTGTACGGTAACTTCTAATTTGAACAAGAAAAGTATGTGTGTGTGTATATATATATATATATACTTCCTAACAATTTGAAGTCAAAAGAAAACAGTATTTGGAGAAAAATACAGGGTTATTCATATTACATATAGTAAACTCCCAAGAAAAGTACCACAAGTACATTCATTAAACGTAAGTACAAAATTGTGCAGACCAAAAAACCATACATAGTTAAACCTTAATTACTGTTACGGAATGCATCTTCTCAAAACACAAAACTTGTATATATTTGCCGCACACAGCTTAGCACTACAGTGAGGGGGCTAATATTTCAATTGCCATTTCTCTACATTGAGTCAAATTATATATTTGTTTAATTATTTTCGTATTGCTCTTTCTTTATAAGAAATTAATTGAATTCAAGTTGAGAAAAGGAGATACTATTTTCTACATGATAGAATCACCTGTCCTTAGGCTTTGTACTAGTGTAATTTTCCATAGTTGTCATGCTTGGATTGATAGTAAATATTTAAAAACTGCATCCAGCCCTGGTCCTTTTAAGCATTGAAGTTCTAATACTTGCCTTTTTATTTCCATCTCTTTTGTTAATCTTTTTTTTTTTATATGTTCATCTCTTTTGTTAACCAAATCAAAACATTTTGGTGTATGTTCTTAGTATTTTCATTGATTGACCAGATTCCTCTGGCTTGGTATTTACCTACTTGGAGAGGGAATGTTATAGATGCACTGTTGGAAATGAATCCATCCCATATCGTTAGCATGACTTTATCTGTCAATGCTGAGGGTGGTGTCCCTGGTGCTATATCTAGACTTGGTGACTTCAAGGTTGAACTTGATTGGATCAAGGCCTTGAGAACAGAGTGAAGTCTAGGTTGCTGCAGAAAAACTCTGACCCTATTTTATTATAATAATGTTTGTTCAAGAGTTTCAAAGGGCAAAAATTTTCCTGCATCAAATTCTGTGTCAATGCATTTTTGGGATTCATGGGGGATATTTATGGTTCCATAATGGTTTTCAGAGAATAATTCTATTACACGACAAAGTTTTGTCATCCAGTGGTTTTCTTTGTGTTTAGGGTCGTAGACAGCATACTCATACTCCAAGGGGCTGTCTTTCTGTACCGATGAAATTATTCGACAGGAGGAAACCTTAATGTCATCTTTCCAGACAAAGTGCTCTGATTCATCATCTTTTTTCTCCCTTCCCAACCCCTTCACTCCCAGTTTCTTTTCTTCTAGATATTTCGTGTCCTGTCTCAATGTGAAAAACCAAACAACGACATGTACACAATGAAGAAATGAATCCAATCAAGTTCTTGCCTCAGGTGGGATTTTCAACTCTGACTTCATTTCCGAGGGAAGCAATGACTAGAACCAAGAAGCCTTCTGGTCTGTCCACTGTAGTAAAAACCATATCCTGCAGCCTCTGCTGCATCATCAGAACAAACAATAGCTTTCCCAAACTGTTTCTTGAAAAAAATGTAAGCGGAAAGTAATGGTATTATAGGACATTGAATAAGAGACATGATTTTGCAGTCCATAGCACCATATATCCCGGAACTAGTAGTGAGTATATTGCTGGAAGTAAACCCTTGTGTAAGTGCCTCAAAAGATTTGAGCTTCGTGAACCTTAATGAATTTTGTATATTTCATTTAAAAAATCCAAAGATATAGTCACACCCAAGACTATACAAATGAAGGAAGATTTTTGTATCTCTATTGTATCTTATTCTTACCACACCACAGAAGGACTTCGTTAGGCAGCTCTAGAATGTCTTCATATGAAGGACAAGCATTGGGTTCCACACGACAAGGATGTTCTCAACAGACACCCCATATTCCTGAAATACAGACAAAGTTAACAGACAAGAAATGAGCATATTCTTACATTGTAAATTAAAGAAAGTTCTTAGTGTCACAATATCCCCAACTTTGATGGGTTCGTAGGTTTTCTCTATTTATTTCCCTATCATGTCATAATCACTAGTTTTTCTCCAATGGAGAGATTGAGCAACCCAATTTCTTGTATCTGTCTCATAATGGGTCATCAATGGTTGATTCACTCATATCTCCTATGATGAGAGAAGCCACGGTTATGTCCTGAACACCCTCTAATGCGGCAGTAGCCTTGGAAAAGTAGGACAAAATTCAGTGATCGATGAAAGTGTTTGAAATTTGAAATGTGAAAGCGAATATTTTGGCCTTACATGATCTACAATCTCCTGATAATCTCTAAAACAGAAAGGCTGTGTGGAATGCATCAGAGTGAACCATCTTTGGCTAAAATCCGACCAAACAGCCTCGGCCCTGGGCCCACCATCTTTAATTGATTTCATCTTGTCTATGAATTCTAGCATAACTTCCTCACCTGATGAGATTCTATCATCAGTCTCTCAAGACCAAGACATCATAGAAAAGATAACTTTTATCATGTTCTCTAATTGCGTACTTACATCTTTACAGGTGAAGATTTGTAACTATCCCAATAGGAATGTCAGGGGTGCCATAAGCCATCTCCATCAATGCATACCTATATCCAATGATGGTCATTTTAGGCCATTTTTCAAATTCAAACTCACATAAATTTAAGCGTTCAAAAATAGCTTATAAGTATATCTCCGGGCTGCACAAAACCTTCATAAAATTCGCAACCATAGGCTCAAGTTTACAGTGTGTTGCTGCTATCCCAAGCCGCCAAAGAGCAAGGGCCCCATGTCTAACTTCAACTCGATTGTCCTAATTAGCGCCATAAAATTGTCTTTATCATCCAAAGAACAAAACTTTGAATTTGATCATTTATGTGGTGTGAAGGGAATCATTAAGTACCATGTCAATGGAATAAAACCTGAGTGATTTCTTCTGGAACTTCTATCTTTCCCAAGGTTTAAATTCATTCCTAGTTATCTCCTCAAAAAGCCTCACAAACTCTGAGTGCCTTCCAGTAATGCTTCAAGTTGCCATAACAAAAACCAATCACTAACGTATTATGCATATGCAGTAGATGATAAAATCTAGAAAGAGAGTAGGTCAGAAATACTATTTTTGTACATGTGTCCGAGTGAGACGACCCATGAGAGATATCATCATCCCAGTGAAAGGCTTCTCTGCTGAGCCTAAATCCTTATGAGGCCTCCGAATTGGGTCTTGATATTTCTTCAGCAACTGCAACCACACAACAAGAATGATTAAAGACAAGACCTTTGTGTAACAACATTTGTATGTATGTATTAAATCAAAATAATGTAATCAATCACATCTGAAACAGGACAGTCCTGCACAGAATCTAGTAGTTTAAGAGGTTCCTCTTTCCTCAGAGGGTCTCTTGTCCTGAAAGTGCAGCTTTCTGTAAAATCCTCTGCACAAATAGCGTCTCCCATCGAACTCCAAGCTTCCATTGCACACTAGACACTTTTCTAATGTTCCATAAAACAACATATCTTGGCTGTCAATAAAAAACCATGAGTTTTTTTAACATAAGAATTCAATGAAGTAGTTATATATAGATGTTGGAAAATTATCAGTGAATTGTGGGTGTAACGCAACCTACCTTCTTCTGGTAACTTCTAGATCGAAGCCAAAGGATTCAAGGCCGTTGGCTTCTAGAACTTGTCGCAGTTGATCAAGGGAGAGATGCTCGTTAATGGCTTTACATAACTCATCGTATTCCGCTGCAACAACAGAGACGGACTTCCCGTTGGTATGGCCGTCTTCTTAGCTTTCATGCTTTGGATTCTTCAGAGAATTCTCTGCTTCGGCTGCCTTTGACTCTACCCTCTGCTTCCTCGTCATCACCTTCTCTTCATCCACAGGTGCATGAGCATGCAACCTCGTTTCATGAACCTTCAAATCCCCAAAACATTGAGAGCCATAATACAAACAGAAAAAATTTCCCTAAGAAATAGAGTAATTATTAGCAACGACATGAAAAAGCGAAGCAAGTTCACAACTTCACATGGTCATGAATCTTGAAGCTTGAAGCTTGAGAATGTGCACTCTGCACCCTACAGCCCCGAATTGCCACGTACATGAAGGTCTCACAACTCACAAGAAACTAGATCGTCTTGTCGTTGGGAAAACATTCCACGTCTACCCACAGTGTACGAGTAAGATTTTCTGCATTTCACATAGGCAAATGAAGCAATATTGAAGAAAAAAATGTTCTTCCAAACACCCCCCTAATCATTTGCTCTTGTTTAAGATAAGCGAAATAATTAGACCTAATTTTGAATGAAAAGAAAAGACTCACATTAAAGTCACATTATGAAACTGTAAATTAGAAATAATAGTTGTTGGACTAACCATTCGTATAACATCCTACCGTTGAGAGTTTATCAAGTCTCAAATTCAAATTTTTCTACCCTTAAAATCTAACCGTTGCACAGCCTGTTTTATATCTGACCGTTGCACATCCTGTTTTATATAACATCTCTTCGCTCTACTTTTTCTTATATTGTCTTTATTTTTCTTTCATCTCTGAAATCGCAATGGGTAATGTTGATGAAGCAGTAAGAGAAGAGATGGTGTTGAATAACGGTTAGGTGGTGAAGGTTGCGGAATTATCAGTAATCCTGAGCGATTTAGCAGCGACACCATTTGGCACTCCTCTTCTGCCTCCCTTTACACCAGCTCCACTGATTGCTTGAGATTTCATTTCATTTCTCTCTTGTATATTCTCTTTCTCTCTCTCTTATTTGGTCGATAAAATTCATGACTTGTCGCTTAACTATATTCTTAATCTTCTCATACTGTATGATTAATAATTAAGATCGTCTCTTTGTTTTAACGAGTATAATGATTTTTGATTATCAATTGTTATTGTTTGAATGTTATATTATTGATCATTTTTCTCCATAAACTGTTGAGAAACGAGAATCATGCCTCTATTTTTTTTGTTACTGCAGAGACATCTTAAGAAATATGAAATCAGAATTTATAATTTCATTTATAGAATCACATTTTCCTTTCTGTGACATTTGTTATTATTAATCTTTTCATTTTAGTTGGTAATCTCTTTTGGATTTCAAAAAATCCGGCATTTCTTTATCTCTATTTTTTCTTGCTACAAAAAGTCTTAAAAAGTTGGGATGTGCTGGCATGTTGGTCATCTTTTAATTAACAAAAGAAAAGCCTAATTTGCTTCCCTAATAACAGTAGTAATTTTTCTTTCTTTCTTTCTTTCTTTTTTTAAATTCTCGTTGTTGAGGAATTAATTTAGCTAGTTTTATGGTTCAATTTGAGTTAAAAAAATTAATCTAATTACAATTAATTAATATTTCATGATTTTATTTTATTTTTGTTAATAGAATAGTAGAATAAAATGTTACAAAAATAATGTTTCATTTAGTTTTCTTTAATGAAAGCTTCAACATTAACCAGCAGATTTATAAAGAAATGAGACCAACTATTAAATGTACTTCAATTTTGTGCCATGTGGTAATGTTTAAGCATCATTAGTGCTTGAAAATTTCAAACAATATTAATTTCCTCTTCCACAATATTACCCATCACATGTTCTCCCAATTTTACCATTTAATACTACTATTTTTCATCGTCCTTGTTAGTATAATCGCTTTGTGACCATCATAATGTCATCTGCATATATATGTCTAAACATTATTGTAAATCGAATATTTTTTTTCTAACCAATCTTTTCTGCTTTTATTTTTTAATTCCTTGAAGCTTGTGTTATACATTGTTTTATACTAATTAAACTGTCAAAAGAACTTTCATTCTGTTCTGCGCTTAATTTTGACTTTTATTGTGTGGGAATAAGTAACTTTTTCAATAGGTAGGATACAAGTTTGTATATATTTATTGCAGGTTTCCATTCTTTGGATCTCTATGATTCTTACTTGAAAACTAAGTTATATATAAAACATAGGAAATCTAGAAAATCAGAAGATTACGTTTGTATATATATATTTCCAAATATTAGTAGTGAGTAACTATTTCATCAAGAATAATAAAGTTTTAATATTGATTCAATCCATTCTACAATAATAATTAGGTTATCTTTGGATGAGGCAATTCAAGGAGGGAAAGTAATGTTCCTCAATTTCAATTACCTCATTATATTCCCTTGTTTGAATTAAAAAAGAGAGAATAGAATTTAAAATATTTCGTAATAATTTTAAGCAAGTTTCAGAAAGAATTTAAAATTCTACCTTGATAATTTAATCAAGTAATTTAGTAGACTAACTAAACCCTCAAGCCTTTAAACCCAAAATCTAAACTCTAAAATGTTAGACATTACACCCAAACTCTAAAACCATAAAGGGTTGAAAGGGCCTCCCTAATAGGCCTAATAGACCAAAAGGGGGTTGAAGGGGTTAAAAGGACTTAAGGGACTTAAGGGCCTTAGCTCGAGTCAAAGGGCCTAAAGACTGCCTAAGGTAATTGGAGGGGGGGCAATGAAGAATGGGTCTTGATTGGGGGCATCAACGCCTAACACGATAAAGGGGCTTAAGTGGGTAGTGAAGGTAGGGGTTGAGGGGGTGGTAAAGGGTTGTAAGGGGTTGAATGCTGATGAGGGTTGTCAAAGGGGCCACTAGAGCAAAAGGGAGTGTCGAAGGGGAAAGTTAGCTGGCCACCAAAGGGTCGTCAAAGGGAATAAAGGGGGGTGTAGAGGGGGCAACGAAGGCGAGCTTCGATAGGGCAACAAAAGGGTGTCGAGGGGTTAGTGAATAGTGCATTGATGGGTTATTGATAGAGTGCAAGGGAGAGGTGAGGAGGCATAATAGGTGGCATGGCAAAGAGGCAAAAAGGTTTGCTAAAGGAGTGTCAAAGGGGGTTCTGAGAGGGTATTGAAGGGAGTCACTGATGGGTCATCGATAAGGGGCATTCAAGGTCGGTGTTAAAGGTGTTATCGAATGGGGCAACGAAGGAGGTTTTGATGGGGTACTGAAGGAGTTGCTAAAAGGGGGCACCAAAGGATTCAACGAAGGGGGTTCTGATGGGATACAAAGGGGAGTGTAGAAGGGGCAATAGAGGCGAGCTTCGATAATGTGAAAAAGGGGTGTGTGTTGAGGGGCATTCAAGGTGCAGTTAAAGGTGTTATTGAATGGGGCAGCGAAAGGGGTTTTGACGGGGTACTGAAGGAGAGTTATTAAAAGGGGGTACCAAAGGATTCAACGAAAGGGGTTTTAACGGGATACAAGGGGAGTGTAGAAGGGGTAGCAAAGGCGAGCTTCGATAATGTGACAAAGGGGTGTGTGTTGAGGGGGCAGTGAATGGTGCACCAAGGGATCTTTGAAGGAGTGCAAGGGGTAGTGAAGAGGCACAAAGGGGTGGCATGGTGAAGAGGATCACTAACGTGGTAGAAAAGGTTAGTGGTAAAGGAGGGCGACAAAAAGGCCTTAGGGCCTTGCTAAGGGAGTAACAAAGGGGATTTTGATAAGGCACTGAAGAGAGTCACCGATGGGTTGGTGGCATTCAAGGTAGATGCTAAAGGTGCCATCGAATGGGGCAACGAAGGGGGTTTTGATAGGGTATTGAAGGGGCATTTCTAAAAGGGGACCCCAAAGGATTGCTCGAACCAAAGGGTCATTTAAGGGTAGGTGGAGGTGATGAAGAGGTGAAGAAAGGGTACAAAGGGTTAACGAAGGTAGGAGTTGAGGGAGAAACAAAGTCGAGCATCGAAAGGGTAGTGAAGGAGGGTAATAAAAGGGAGCTAAAGGTGTACACCAAATGAGGCCATTGATGGTGGACCTTGAAGGGCCGATCAAGGGGCATTGTAGGCATATGCCGAACAGGGTTGCCAATAAGCATAGAACGTGGCCACCAATGGTGGATGCCAGAGGGCCAACAAAGGGAGCAACAAATAGGCACCAAATTGGAGTGGTAAATGGGTGACTAATGGGATCATTGATGAAACACTAAAGGTAAATGGGCGCTTTAGGGGGATGTCAAAAGGGCCATTGAAGGGGACACAAAAGTGTTGACTCCATTGATCAAACACTCAAGGAAAGATTTTGATAATTACAAAAAAATTAAAATATTTCAGGAATATATTTAGTTTAAGAAGCTCACCAAAGGTTGAAGAAAGAATGTGCTACTAGATAAAAGGCTAGGACTAAATGCAAATAGGTATAATAAAAATTTGAGCTCAAAATCTTGTTCCAAACTTTTAAGATTTCTTTCCCAAGACTAAGTGGCTCTTACAATATGAATTTTTCATGAAAAGACCAATTTTTCACCTAATAGTCGACTTGCACAATATAACAGTCAACTAGTAGAAATAAGCTTTGAAAAATTTCAAACAGAAGGCCACAAGTTGATGTCAGGACTCTATTAGTCGACTGATAACTAACAGAGAGCTAACAGTTGACCGCTAGACCTTAGCAGTCGACCGCTACCCCACTGGAAGCTGAAAGCCCTTCACTTGAGGTATGACAGTTGACTACTATGATATAATAGCCAATTGCCAAAGCCCTATTTTGAAAAATTATTTTCCAGAATACCACCAATCAACTGCCATCAAAGAGACAGTTGACTGTTGGTTTCCTGCACTGTGAAAATTTAAATTTAAGAACATGGAAGTCGATTGGCAGCTTATAGCAGTTGAATTGTAGAGTGTAGAGATACAATTTAATTTGCTCCTGAACGAATATTTAACATTTTCTCACAAAAATTTAAATACAGCCTCAAGAAAGCCTAAAACAACAAACCACATTCTTTTAAATCAATCTTTTAAAAATTTCCTTGAGCTCGTGTTGCTATTATCCTTTATAGCTCTTGACTTGTAACTTTTACGCTGAAAGAGAGAAAGTTCCTTTGCTTAAACAAATTCTTTCATTTAGAAAGTTTAGAGATATTCAGTGAAAGCTTTTCCTTGAAAGAACTGAGAAAGATTTGTAGTGGCTCATAAGTGCCTTGTTTAAACTTGTGGTAATAGTGAAAATCCCAAGTGGTGCTTGGGGATTGGATGTAAGCTTTATTGGATAAGCTGAACCAGGATAAATCATTGTGTCCTTTACATTTTCGCACATTATTTTCTAATCTTACATTCAGCACTTTACTGCTCTTGCTTTGTTTTTGTTAATTTAACTAAACTATTCACTGCATTAGCTATTTAAACTGATATAACTATCTATACATCTGCTCTAAAGCCCTTTAGCTGCTAATTAAGATTTTAAAAGGCAAAAACTTTATAACACCCAATTTGCCCCCTTTTGAGTGCCAGCCATTCCTAACACAAAGAGTCATTGAAGGGCGAGTAAGGCAATGAAAGGGCAACGAAGGGGCATAAGGGAACTGCAGAGGGTGCCATTGAAGGGGTAATAAAGGGCTTCAAATGGGGTAACGAGGGGATGATGAAGAGGGTTGCCCAAGGGGTTGAGAGGGCATTGATAGGGCACCAAAGAGGGGCAATAACTGGCCATCGAAGGGTTATTTAAGGGGTTGCCAAAGGGTATTTTAAAAGGAATAGTAAAAAAAAATGTTAACGTGGTGTCAAAGAGGGTGTCAAGGAGGTAGTAAATATAGCGTTGAAAAGGCACAGAAGAGGGGTGCTGAGGGGGTGACAAAGAGGGGAGCTAAAGGTGGTGCCGAAGGGCGACAAATGAGGCATTGAAAAGGTAGTGAAGGGGTTTTTGAGGGGCAATGAAAGGGGGAAACCTAAGGATGGTAAGGGAATTCAAGTGGAAGGACGAAAAGGTATAAAAAGGCTATAAAGTATGGCAATAAAAGAGGGTGAAGAGGTCTAAAGGACGTTAAAGGTCTAGCAAAGAAGGCAATGAAGGGTCGATGAAGGGGCATTAGGGTTTAGACTGGGTGACAAAGGGGGTTTTGATGGGACATTAAAGGATGTGGTCACTATAAGGTTTATTAAAGGGGCTACCAAAGGAACATCAAAGGGCCTTTGAAGGGAAAGCCGAAAGTCAGAAAAGGTGATAAGGAGTGTTGAGGAAGCTATGAATAGAGGTGATGAAGAAGGTGCCATGAATGGGGGCATCGAAGGGTCGACAAAGGGGCTACCAAAGAGGTACCCGATAGGAGAATAGGTGTTGAGTTTGGGTAGATGGGCACAAATAGGCTAACGAAGATGAAGATGAAGGTAAATGGACGTCGAAAGGGCACTAAAGCGGGTTACTAATTTTTGGCACTAAACGAAGCCACCGATGGTGGATGCCAATAGGCCAATAAATAGGGGGTGATGAAGGGTGGCATTTATGAGTCACCAATAGAGACAAGGGAGTGGCAAAATAGGGTTGTTGGCTTCCCTGATTTCAGTTATTTCCTTAGCTTCTATGTCGGGATACTCCAAAGTGGCTTTGGGAATGAGCTTTGTCCTACATTGAGTGGTGGCGTTGGCTAACTTAGATAAAGAGTCAACGTGGTAATTTAGAGACCTTGGTATTATTTTTACTACCATTTTTTCAAACTGGGCCAATAGAGCCTTGGTTTTGGCAAATTTTATCATGACCTAATCTTTTGTATCACGTGTTTGAGAGGTAAGTTTGTGCGAACCGTTATTTCATTCTATTAGAAGTACTATTGTAGCCTTCGTGAGGAAATGATTAATGTGTAAGCCAGGTTCACGATCTTTCTATATCTGAGTTCTGCTTCATGAAGTGATTGACTAGCAAAGTATATGGGGAATTATTCTTGTCTATCTTTCCTGATTATTATTGTGTGTTGTGATATATGGCTTTTTTCATTGCCATGTGATATATTATTAGTGGTTCACTTGAGCGTTGTTTCGATAGGATAAGGAGCTGGGCAATGTATTCTTTTAGGCCTTCAAAAGCTTGTTGACATTGCTTGGTTCACTGGAAGTCCTTGGCTTTTCTCAATATGTTAAATAAAGTCAGACACCTGTCTGCCAATTTAAACAAAAAGCGGTTATGGGTCAACACTTTTTCATTAAGCTTCTAGAAGTGCTTCAAATTTTTTGGGACTCTCTATTTTATCATGAAATCTATTAGGGGTAAATAATACTGACTGATTAACCTCAGATTTGTTAAATTTTGGATGATCAAACTTACCCTCAGGGCCAATCTTCCCACACGTCACTTCTTACTTGTTGCTTTGCTTAGTGAGAACTCCTCTAAATAAATAAGAGACGAAGAGGCAATTGAGCGGATACGAGTGAGTAAATAAAGCATAGTTCAAAAGAAAAAATCAAGTCTGCCCTCTAAAAATTGACACCACGCTAAAAGCAAGGCATACCCTGGATGCAGCTAACATAAGCAAAACAAACTTTGCACCTTCGACAAAGTCAAAACTATGAAATCTAGGGGACTTGTGTTAGGGATAAATAATATTGACCAGCCCATCAGCCAACCAAGATACCACTAATCTATGCATTGACCTTTGGATGATCAACCCAGAACCCCAGATTGGTCACCCTACCTGTCACTTTCATTAGCGTTGACTGTATCCCATAATCTTTGCCTGATGTCAAGCAACCTTCTGACATGCTACAAATTGGGCAAACACGCCAAACAAAGTCCCTTTCCTGTAGATATTGTCCCAGCCTCTCGTCCTTCTAAATACCCCTACCTCTTCATTTTAAGTAGTGATAATCACAAACTAAGAAGCAGATACTCTCAAGAATTAGACTGGGGACTCCCCTTGATCATCTTCAAATAATTATAGTCCCGAGAGAACTCATCACTCAGTAAGCATGTCTTGCAAGTTTTAGAGCCATTATTTATATAAATGAATGGAAAATTCATTTACTCACTGGTGTGATAATATATATATATATATTTTATCAAAAGAATGAAATTTTAATTTAGTTAAATTTTTGAATAAATTTACACTCTCATTCTTTTAGAGATAAAAAAAATTACTCTTCTCTCTCATATTTTGAAAATCTATTTCCCTTTGAAAAATTTAAAAACTTGCAATTTCATTTATTTTAACTAAAATATCCTTAATAAAATTATTATATTTTTTAAAAAAATTATAAGGTTTTTTTTTTGGTTAACTTTTAAGATTTAAAGGGATTAAATTGCATGATTCCTAAAAATGAAAATTTTCCTATTTTTAATAAAGGTATAAATATTAACATTATTGCAATTTGTTTACTATTGGTTAAAAAATTATGGCAAAGATGGTACGACTAGAGACCAAAATGCCTATATGGTATCATTATCCATCAAGGTTTCAATGCCATGTTTGAATCCCTTCTGAACCTACACTTAGCAATTAAGTCGAATTAAGTGCTCTAATACTTTTAAGTTCTCAATCATATTGCTCTGATGGCTTATGATTTACATGTAATTAGGTAAATAATTTGTTAGCTAGACAATGAATCAAGAAGGGGAATTGAATTGATTCTTTTTATTTTTCTTAATCTTTTTCAACATCTTTTCAGGAGTATGTTATAATTTTAAAGTGAACCAGAATAAACACCTTAAAAATCCTTTCTAAAAATCTTTTTGAGTGTATGCTAATATTTAGCAAAAATTTAAAATGAATAAAGCAAACACCTCTCAAAATAAGTTTTTAATTTTTAGTATATGGTTAATGATGAGTGTGAGGGAGAGAGAAATCACACAATCAATTTATAGAGGTTCAGATCCAAGATAACCTTGATTTTATATCCTCTCCCCAAGCTCATAGCAAGGGAATTTCATTATAAGGGTAATCACCAAAAATACACTTTAGAAACCTTCCTACACCTAGGTTCAACATACACTAGCTTCTATACCTCCTGGCAACCTAATGAAGGTTCAACACAGTTGCTTTTACTCTACTTAGTATTTTTCCTAAAACTTACCCACAATCCTAACTAGCTTAATTAAATAACCTACTGACTTAAGCCAACAACTACTATAAGGGTAATTATCAAAAATACATCTAGGAAACCTTCCTATAATTGGGCTCAACATATACCAGCTTTTATGCCTCTTGGCAACCCAATGAAGGTTCAACACACTTGTTTTTACTCCATTCTATGTTCTCTTAAAATTACCCAAACCCTAAATAGCTTAATCAGTAACTTACTAACTTAACCCAAACATCCACCTCACTAATTCCTACTTCTAGATTTCCAACACGATTCTTAGACAAAAGGAATGAAGAGGATTTCCACTAAGTATTTATGACCTTCAATGTCGGGTGTTGAAACCAACAAAATAAAATATCCTACTATTACTACGTGATTTGTGTGTAATGTGAGTAGGGTCGATTCCATAGGGACTGGAGATTTTAAAATTCTCTCAAATGACAAAAAATTCAATGGAAAGTAATAGTGAAAGTAAATGGGGGATTTGCAAAAAGGATTTTAACTAAAATTGAAATATGAAATAAAACTGAAATAAACTAAGGAAATTAAAATAAAGTAATAGGACTAATTATGACTACGCGAAAGAAATAACCGTAAAGAGAGTTTTGACAAGTTAAGTAAACTCTAGCCAAGGGATGTGTGATTCCATACTATCACTGACTGCTCATTGATTTGATATTATCTCGTATTTCATAATAAATTTGGCCTAAAATTAAACCTTGATAACTGTTAAATCTCTTTCTAATATAGCAAATTAAGGAATGTCCATAAACTTGCACTAATTAATCTAGTGGTCTAAATTACGTATTTGAATTCACCTAATTAACTGCATTAAGACCCAAAAGTGATGTACCAAATACATAATATATTAAAATGGAACATCAAACTTTAACATTTACTAGTTTCTAGCTTTATTACGCAAACAAAGTATAACGTATAGCTTATCCTATATAATTTTTTACTCATGTCAAATTCCCTAAAAAATTATGGATTCAAGGAATTCAAATAATTGAAAGAAGCACCCATATATAAATTGATGGCTGAGCAATTCATACATCAATGTATCTTTAACATATACAATCAAAAACTAGAGACTAAGATGAACACAGATAAAAGTATTAAGCGTAATTCCTAATCTTACAGCCTGCGACAATATGAAATTAAAGTCCCTCAGCCAAATTAAATATTTAGCCACTCATAATTATTAGAACACAAACAAAACAAATCAAACGAATAAAATTCATCTTATTCGAATATCAAATAGAAATAGATGAAGGTGCGATGGATGAAGATGAAGATGGACAGCAGCAGTGACAATGCGGTTTGCAGCAGCTCTCGCCGTTGGCCACTGGTTCAGCAATAACGGTGGCTCACTCTGTGACTCACGACAACAATGGTGGTGTATTTACAAAAGTGTGACGCCCTCTCCCTCTCCCTCGAATCGCCTCTGTTCTGTTGTACGCCTTCTAAGAAAAGAATGAATGAAAAAAATCTCCTCTATTGCTATATACACGAATGCATGGAAGAGAGAAATCAAAAATTTTGAATGCCAATCCAAGATGCAGGCCTAAAAGAAAAGAATTCAAATCAAAATTGAATCAAGCCCCCAAAAATGCACACCTTCCTCTCGATTTCAAATTTCAAGTTTTTTTATTTTATTTTTATTTTTTTATATTTTATATTTTATATTTTTATTTATTCATTTATTTTCATTTATTTGATGGCTATAACATTTTTGAAAAATAAGGCATGCTCACTCTTTATTTTTTTGCATTGGTAAAAATTACAAAAATAAAAGAAAAAATGTGCTAAGCACCAAAATTGCATCTAATTACAAAATTTATTTAAAAAATATTAATCCTTAAAAATATCAAAATAAACAAGAAAAGAGAGTATAAAACTGTCAAATAATTGAACCTAACATTCAACAATAAACAATAACTCACTAAGAGCAGATAAACTTTAAGCATATAGAAATATGGAGAGAATTAAGAATGATATTCAATGCTTAGCTCAATAACTCCTTCAAACTTTCATGCAGCGCCATCCACCTCAATTTATTGATCTTTAAGGCCTTCAAAACTAGTCGTCAGAGTTCACATTTAATGCCCTCAATAAATGTTTGATATTTTGTAGGATATGGACGTTCCTTCTTGTAGAAAGACGTTGCAACCTTCATTTAATGCTTTTCTTCATTTTTGTAACTTCTCAAAATGGTTAAGGATCAACTAGTAGCTTCATTCTTCTTGTATCTGTTGAACAAGGTGCTTTATGAAGGAAGACGCAAAGGCATGACTGAAATTTGACCTTGAGACGTGCTCTATTTACTTTTTGCCTACAAAATTACCCTATGGGGACTTGTGCTGGCCTATAAAGTCTCTTTTGTGCTTATGTTGGATTTTGGAAAAGGATACTGTTAGCTTGCTGAATTTTGACACCTATCTGTTGCATTTTGAAAAAGGCTATTTCTAGCTTGCTGTATTCTAACACACTAAAAAGGCTAAAAAACATTTAGTTTTCAAATTTTGCAAATCTTGGCATCAACAACATGGAGGAAATTAGGAAGTGAGCTTTTTAATTATGATGGGCTTGTGCAAAGAATTTTATGGGCTAGTTGAAATAGGTCCCTTTTTATGACTTAAATATTTTTCATCAAAATGGGCCTTTTGGAATAACTAGAAACAAGCATTTTTATGTTTTCAATAATTTCAGAAAATCAGACCTATTTGGATTGACTAAAACATAAGCCTATTACTTGAAAGAAATTTTCTATTAATAAAAAATAATTAAATATAACATGTTCCAACATAATTAATTCCAACCAACTTTACCAATTGACCCAAGAATGTGATATTTGTAAATAATTTAATATAAATATTCTAATTTAGTGTGAATGATAAGCATTCGATTCCAATCGTTCTATCAAACGTAGTATACAATTATTAAGATAAATATAACTTATAATCATTCATAAGCTGATTCAATAAAAAAAAATTAAATAAAATTTTACAAATATTAATCAAGATTTAAGATATGTTAAGCTGTTAGGATTATAACACTAACTTAGGTTAAATGCTATTAAAAAATCCTTGCTATGTCTTAATAAATTAAGTTAAGATAATATTGCACTTAATGTATTCAACTATTCATTAAAAAAATGCTCAAATTAAAAATTACAAGTAGTGAATACAAGTTGGTTAAATTGACATAAATTGAAAATATATAAAATATTATTTTCTATTCTCAAATTTTAATTTATTATTTTAATTTTAAAAATATAATCATTTTTTAAAGTTTTTAATTTTAAAAATATAATCATTTTTTAAAGTTTTTAATTTTAAAAATATAATCATTTAAAAAAATAATTGCAATACCAAAAAGAAAAAAAGAAACAATGTACATGTTTAATGATGCACTGCATTCTAGTGAAAAAGCATGAAAAAAAAAATAAATGTAGCAGGTTATAGATAATATTAAAGTTTTAATCATACTTAATGCAACAAAAAATTTTATGGACTTTTCTCTTTTCTATCCATTGGTTTCTTTTTTTGGGTGAAATTATCTATTCAATTGCTCCGTATCTCACAGTCTATATATGTTAATTTTTTCTCCCCTCCAATTTCTTTCTTGTTGATTGGTAATGTGTTGTTGGCCCCAAATAATTGCGGTAAATATTGAATGTCTTAATTAGAGCAAAGTCATGGAAGAAATGGATACAAATTATACATATTAATAAAAAAAACTAACAGAGGAAATTTGACAGTCCAAACCAGTCAAACCACAAAGCTTCATACGACAATTTCAACCGCTAGCTCTTAATTTCCAACGGCTCAAATTTTCCAGAGCCAGGGTTTGTCGTTGGATTAAGGTGAAAGATCCAAGCATCCAACGGTTTAAAAGAAGAAACTTTTTTACCGTTAGAGGACAAGTGAAGCCTGACTTGCCTCCTTGAGCTTTAAATAGGATGGGTCTCATTCTCACTGGTGGCCTTTGTAGTCGCCATACTTCCTCAATGTGAAGCTTCCTTATGGTGTTGTGCATTCTGATCTGTGAGTCTGTAAATTACATGTATCTCTCTGTCTCGGCTATCTTGCTGTAAATTCAGGTAATGCTTCTTCTGTCAATTCTGTCTACTTTCTTGATTTAATTTTATCCAAGATCATGAAACATCTCTGTATATATACAGTGTGTGAATGAATTAAAGAATTATAATGGTGAAGCGTGCGTGAGTGGATAATGGAATTGAGGGTTGATGCAGGTAGAAAGGAACATTGACTTAGTTTACGGAGGAGGAAGTCGCATTGGGTTTATGGGTCTCATTGGGTAACACATCTGCTCTTTCTCTTTTTTTTTCATTCTCATCCCAAGACTCTTATGCCGAGAGAGGTAATTCTTGTTTCCCTTGTTTTTGGCAAGTCTTGATTGCACGTACATGGATGCAGAGGTTATAATATTCATTTGCATTTTGTATTTATAATTCATACTAAATTATCTGTTAATAAGATAAGCACCAGCATTTTTTCCAAAGCATCTGTCTCTGAATGAAAATTGATGTTATATAAGGCTATGTTTATGATTCTAACATATTTTGCTAGCAATGAATGAATGTTTTTGAACTTTAATTTGATGATTTAATCACTTACCTCCACTTGATGTTTCAAGGACTGCACATAGTTTATGATCTCGTCTAATATATACGTCCATTAATGAAAATCAAAATGAGTGTGACTGTGACGTTTATTTAGACACAGAGTGAGCTTTTATGAAGAAATTTTACTTCACCTTATAACATCTCAGGAAAATGTTCTGTAAGCACCTTAATTTTTCATTGATTTTGCCTCGTCTAACCTGGATTAGAGATGAGAATAACGTGTTAGTTCACAATTTAATTCATTGAATCTATACATACATAATTAATGATTGAAGTTGTTATTTTTGGGGGTAGTGGGTATTCAAAGTTTCTTTCTTAGTTTGAAGAAAAGGGATTTAAGAATTATACCCTTTCTGCTAAACTATGACTATCAGTAACTTGACCTCTTTTTGGGTCTGACATGAACAACTTCCGTTTGTTTCTCCTCAACTGTTATATGCTTTTGGCTCTCTTACCTCTTCCAGAACTCTGAAAACATTCCCAAAAGAAAAGACCCATGTACCTCTGTCCCACATACACCATAGTATTCGTTCATATATATACACATGGGACTTGGGATGTGTTGGCATGTTGGTCATCTTTTAATTAACAAAAGAAAAGCCTTTTTTGCTTCCGTAATAACAGTAGTAATTTTTCTTTCTTTCTTTCTTTCTTTTTAAATTCTCGTTATTTAAGAATTAATCCAGCTTGTGTTATGGTTCAATTTGAGTTAAAAAAATTAATCTAATTATAATTAATTAATATTTAATGATTTTATTTTATTTTTATTAATAAAATAGTAGAATAAAATGTTACAAAAATAATGTTTCAATTAGTTTTCTTTAATGAATCTTATATGGGATCCATATATAATAAAAGTTTTAACATTAACTAGCAGATTCATAAAAAACTGAGACCAACTATGAAATATATTTCAATTTTGTGCCACGTGGTAATGTTTAAGCATGATTAATGCTTGAAAATTTCAAACAATATTAATTTCCTCTGCCACAATATTACCCATCACATGTTCTCACAATTTTACCATTTAATTCTACAAATGTATGTCTAAACATTATCGTAAACCGATTTTTTTTTTTTTCTAACCGATCTTGTCTGCTTTTATTTTTTAATTCCTTGAAGTTTGTGTTACACAGTGTTTTATACTAACTAAAGTGCCAAAAGAACTTTCATTCTGCTCTGCGCTTAATTTTGAAATTTTGACTTCTATTGTGCGCGAATAAGTAACTTTTTCAATAGGTAGAATACAAGTTTGTATATATTTATTGCAGATTTCCATTCTTTGGATCTCATGATTCTTACTTGAAAACTAAGTTATATATAAAAACATAGGAAGTGTAGAAAATCAGAAGATATATTTCCAAATATTAGTAGTGAGTAACTATTTCACCAAGAATAAAAATGTTTTAATATTGATTGAATCCATTCTACAATATTAATTAGGTTATGTTTGGATGAGGTAATTCAAAGAGGCAAAGTAATGTTCTTCTATTTCAATTACCTTATTATATTTCTTTGTTTGAATTAAAAAAGAGAGAATATAATTTAAAATATTTCATGATATTTTAATCAAGTAATTCAGAAAGAATTTGAAATTCTACCTCGATAGTTTTAGTAGACTAACTAAAACCCTAGCCTTTAAACCCAAAATCCAAACTCTAAAATCATAAAAGGTTGAAGGGACCTTACTAATGGGCCTAATGGACCAAAAGGGTCAAAGGAGCTAAAGGGGCCTAAGGTACCTAAGGAAGGTCAAAGGGCCTAAAGACTGCCGAAAGGGGCAGTAAAGAAGGGTTCGTGAATGGGGGCATCAAAGGGTCGATGAAGGGGCTACTAAAGGGTTGCTCGATGGGCGGCCAACCGTTGAGGGCGCGACAGAGGGGCGTAAGTGGGTAGTGAAGGTGGGGGCCAAGGGGGTGGTGAAAGGCTGCAAGGGGGTCGAACGAAGAATGCCAATGGTGGACACTGATAGGCCGACGACTTTGATAAGGGCTGCAGTGTGGCTGCCAGTGGTTGGCGTTAAACGAGGCAAGCATTGGGCTAATGAAGAGGGGTTTTGTAGTGGCTACAAAGGGAGGTAGTAAAGGTGTAGAGGGGTTGTGAATGGGGCAGAAGCTAATGAAAAGGGGCTCTGTGGTGGCTACAAAGGGAGGCAATAACAGTGCAGAGGGGCTACAAATGAGGTAAAAAGGGGTCATGATTGGGACAAAAGAAAGGGTACAGAGGGGGCACTTAAGGGTGGCTTTTATGGGTCATCAAAGGGTGGAGCCAAAGAGGGGTCGTCAAAAGGGCCAAGGGAGTGGCAACGAGGGGATGTTGGCTAGCCACCGAAGGGTCATCAAAGAGGGTGCAGAGAAGGCAGTGAAGACGAGAGCATCGATGGGGCAGCAAAGGGGTGTGTCGAGGGGGCAGTGAATAGTGCATGAAGGGGTCATTGAAGGAGTGCAAGAGGGGTGGTGAAAAGGCACACGAGGGTGGCAAAGAGGATTGCTAACGAGGCAACAAAGGTTGGTGGTAAAGGAGGGAGGCGAAAGGGCCCTAGGGGCTCGTCGAAAAGGTAGCAAAAGCAATTCTGACAAGGCACTGAAGGGAGTCACCAATAGGTCACCAAAATGGGGCATTGAAGGTTGGCATTAAAGGTACCATCGAAAGTGGCAGTGAAAAGGGGTTTTGATAAGGACTAAAAGGGGTTACTAAAAGGGGGCTCAAAAGGATTCATTGAACGGGCTACCAAAGGATCGCTGAAAGGAAGGAAAAGGTAATGAGGGGGCAATGAAGGTGGACATTAAGGGAGCAGCAAAGGTGGGCATCAAGGGGGTGATGAAAGAGGACGATAAAAAAATAGAGCTAAAGGTATGCACCTCTAAAGGATTCATTGAACGGGCTACAAAAGGATCGCTGAAAGGAAGGAAAAGGTAATGAAGGGGCGATGAAGGTGGGCATTAAGGGTGCAAAGGTGGGCGTCAAGGGGGTGATGAAAGAGGACGATAAAAAAATAGAGCTAAAGGTGTGCACCAGATGAGGCCATTGATGGTAGATGTTGAAGGGTCATTAAAAGGGCAAAAAATAGGCATTAAAGGTGTGTGACGAACTAGGCTGCCAATGATGGGTATCGAACGTGGCCGCTAATGGTGGATAAAGGAGGGTCGACAAAGGAAGCTCCTTCTAGATGATAAAAGAGGTAAAAGGGCGCTTAATGGGTCGTTGGCGAGGTAATAAATGTAAATAGGGGGCCGAGGGATGACGAATGGGGCATAGAGTAAGGGCGGCCAAAGGTGACAGTAAAGGAGACACCAAAAAGCCATTAAAGGACAGCCCGTGAGAAGGTGAAAAGGGGGTATAAGGGAGCTCTGGATGGTGTCATCAATGGGGTATAAAAGGGCTTCAAGTGGCATAGTGAAGGGATGACGAAGAGGGGAGCCTAAGGGGTAGAGGCATTGATGGGCACTAGGAGGGTGTTGACTGGCCATCGAAAGATTGTTAAAGGGGTTCCCAAAGGGTGTTGCAGAAGGGACAGTAAATGCAAACGCTAATGTGGTGTTAAAAGGGGTCAAGGGTGCTTCAAATAGGTTGTTGAAAGGGTACTGAAGAGGGGTTTTGAGGAGGTAGCGAAGGAGAAGAGCCAAGGGCAATGAAAGGGGGCAGAAAATGAGGTGTTGAAAAGGGTTCTGGGATGTGGTGAAAGAAGAGAGCCTGAGGATAGTGAATGGGCTCAAGTGGAGTAGAGAAAAGTCATAAAATGGGTTACAAAGGATAGCAATAAAAGAGGGTAGAGAGGATAAAGGGATGTAGAAGGGTTGGCAAAAAAGGCATTGAGGGACTAGTGAAAAGGCACTAAGGTGTAGAGTGGGTAATGAAGGGGGTTCTAATGGGGCACTAAAGGATGTGGTTGCTGTAAGGGCCATCAAAGGGGTCACCAAAGGGACGTTGAATTGGTCATTAAAAGGGCACCCGAAGGTTTGAAATAGAACTCTAAGGGTCATCGAAGCCCCTTCGAAAGGAAACCCAATGGGTAGCCAAAGGCAATATAGGGACAACAAAGAGGCCCAATAAAGTGACGAAGAGCTGCAAAGGGCCGGTGAAGGATAGTTGGAAGAAAATGACCAAGATAGGCATTGATAGGCCACCCAAGGGTGTTGAAGTGGCACTCACCATCGAAGGGCTTCTGATAGGGCACCTGAAAGGCAAGTGTGGGAAATGATGGGGCAACGAAGGGCCCAAGAGGTCAGAGATAGGGCATAAGGGAATGGTAAAGAGGGGTGTCAAGGGAACAAAGGCTAGCAAAGGTGGGTGCCGATGAGTTGGCGAAGGATGGCATCAATAGGGTGGTAAAGTGATGCAAAGGGTGGCAAGGATGGTTGCAAACAAAGTGGGGTGAAAAAAAAGGTAATAGGGTGGCAAAGAGGGCGCAGAGGGGCAGTGAAAAGGGCTCAAAGTTAACAACAAAGGAGCGTTGAGGTATAAGGAGGTGATGAAAGAGGTGTCGATAGGTCACCAAAAGGGGTTATCGCAAGAGGGCGTCGAAAGGGCACCTTAAGGGTAGGTGAAGAGTATGAGGAGGCGGGGAAGGGTCACAAAAGGGGCATTAAGGGGATAAGGAATGGGGTAGCCCAAGGAGTAAAGAAGAGAGGCATTGACGGGGCACCTAAGGGAGGCCATTGACAAGCCTTTGAAGGTGAGCTCTAATAGGCAACTAAAGGCTCATTGAAGGGGTTGATAAAGGGAGGTGTATAGGCAACAACAAAGGCGGTCACCGAAAGGGTGACGATGGGGGCGTTGAGGGGGCAATGAAGGGGTGCTAGAGGGTAGCAAATAGGAGTAAAGGGTGGAGAGGGGATCACTAAAAAGGCGAAAAGGAAGGCAATACAATGGGTGAAGGGGCCCAATGGAAAAGCCAAGAGGGCAATGAACATGGTCGTAGATGGGTCAACAAAAGGGGTGTAGAAGGCTTGAAGAAGAGGGTGTTACACGAACAGTATAAGGGTGCCAATATATAGAGGTAGTGATAATTTCCTACGGAAGAAGAGTATGAATGTGTAATAAAAATGTGAACTGTGTTTCTACGTGAGTTCTAGTTTAAACTTAAATACTATTTATAACTATATATGTTATTAAGAGGATGAGAGACTCCCCTTGATCAAGAGGAGGTACCTTTTCTTGTTAAGAGGAAGCAACTCCTTCCTCTAAAAGGAGGTGACTCCACTTAAGTATCTTCCTATTTCTACCTAAGAAGAGGAGGGGTCTCCACTTAACTAATAGACTCAACTCCACCTAAGAAGAGAATGTCCATCTACCTCTCTTATCTTATATAATCTGTCCTTTTGATAGTAAACATAAGTAAGACACTAGATGTTTAGTTATGAAGTGTCATGGTTTATCTTAAGGCTCTACAAAGTGCCTTGTCTTGGGCTCTGCAATATCACATAGTCTTTGACATATGTTCGTAAAGTAATGCCTTGTGATAAATCCCCTATTGAGCAAAGTGCTTTAGGGTGCTTAATGAATCTGTCCCTTATATAGTAAACTAAGATACTTTACTCTCCCTTTCTTAAGATGTATGTGATAATAGAAAAGTGTGATAAGGTCATCCCTTTCCTCAAGCACAGCGTAGTGCTAGCTTAAGAAGAGCCACATGAAAGTTACTCTAAGTTCGTAGGGAAGCAATGCTCTCAGATTTGGTATAGGCCTAGCACCACCTGCAGCACCTAATTTAGACAAGGTTTAGGATGTCACGAAAGACTGATTCTTATCCTCCTTTTCCTGAGAATTGTACTAGGGAGTGGTTTGGTAAGATTGAAGTGATAATTCTTCGTGCCTAGGTTCGATCACTTCAGGTGAGCTTGGTAAGGGTTTAATACTTTTTGAAGTGGATATAGGAAAAAGATAAAATTTGTTTTGAGATTTACATGACTTTTAAGTGATAAAATAATATCATCATAGGCATGTTAATAATTTAATCGTTTAAAAGATTTTTTTAATTTAATATAGATAAAAATTTTTATTTAATTTTTCAAATATTTTTTTCTTAATCAAAATCATCATTTCCTGCATGAGAAAAAGAACTTGGTTATTATTTTACTGTTTCTTTAGGTAGACAACATTGAAAGCTATGCATTCGAGTCCAAGTTGTAAGACTCATACAACAATTGATATTTTGACCATTAAACATTATTTTTAATTTTTTGAGAACAGTGTAGCATTTTATAAAAAAAATTTTCTCTAAACAAACTACAAGTGTCACGTGACACTTATGGTATGATAAAATATAAATTTTTTTATTTTACTTTTAGAGATTCATTGCTGAGAGTAACGAGTTCTCATTATTTTTTAAATTTTGTATGGGACTTGTAATTTATTTATTTATTGCAGTTGAAACTAATTGAATGGTTACAACGAGTCCCAATTCAATTTTTTTACTATAATCAAAATTGATTGAATGGCATTTGTGAGGAACTTTTGAAAACACTAACTTTATTATAATTCAACTATTACAGTGTGTTGGATAATTTATAAATTTTAGGTCAAAATGCATAGTACCTCTGAATTTTAAACATTTTACACATAACACTCATGAGTTTTGAGATTCAGCAAAAAACACTCCTGAACTTTTAAAACCTTACACATAACACCATCTGTCAAATCTTTCATCTAAAAGATAATGGTCACATGTCACGTCAGCTAATTTCACTCCACGTTAGATACATGTCAAATTGTAGATGAGTTGTAACCAGGGGTATTTTCCACATTTCACTTTTTCCTTTCTTCTCTATTTTTTTGGAGAAGGCAAACGAACAATCAAACTTTATAGACGGCGACAGAACTCTACATACGGGTGACAATCAATAGTGGTTCTTTGACACCACCGCATGACAATCAATGATGACAGATTTGTGGAAAACACAAACAATTTGACGGATAATTCACGACTTCTTTTATGGACGATTCCACATATTCGCGACTTCAATGGACGATTCGCGCGTTAAAACACAAATGTTCATGACTTCACCTCAGTTTGCGACTTCGTCTCCATCGGATCTATCAACTTTTTCTACAAATCGTCCAATTTTCATTTTCGCACGAAAGCTTCGTCGCGCACGCGTCTGATTTTTATCTTCGTAGCCATTCAATTTTTATCTTCAACGGAGTTTCCTTGCACACTCATCCAGAGGATCTGTCGCAGCCATTTGATTTTCATCTTCGGTGAAGCTTCCCCACGGTCGTTGGATTTTTGAAAGCCTTGTGCACGAACAGCGACTCTCGCGACAAATCCGGACAAGTAAGAAAGCTTTCGTGTAATTTTCGGTCGATGTGTCATGGTGGTTCTTTAACATAGTGGTGGAGGACGGTGCTGCCGGTGGTAACTTGCTGTGGTGACTATGGTGGTGATAGATGTGAGACGGCAGTGGAAGATCGGACGAAAGAGAAAGAAAAGAGGAGGAAGAAAGAGAAAAATAAAAATAGACCAAAATACCCTTGGTCCAACCCATCATGTTTGCTTATGTGGAATTAAAGTTAACTGACATAGCATTGATCGTTATCTTTTGAATGGATGATTTAATAGATGGCTGTTATGTGAAAGGTTTTGAAAGGTTAAGGATGTTCTTTGCTGAGTTTCAAAATTTAGGGGTGTTATGTGCAAAAAGTAAAAAACACAGGAGTATGATGTACATTTTGGTTTAAATTTTATTGTGAAACCCTAAATCCTAAAATATTATTTTTAGGCTCAAATGAGACTAGATGGTCCAACTAGGGATCAGTCGAATTAGGCTTTGAATTGGTCTAGTCTAGACAGTTAAATCAAATTAATTTTGACCTGGATGCAACTTGAACAAATTGAGCAAGTTTTTTTTTCCTGAACTAGATAATCTAGTTATGACCTAGTCCAGTTTACTTAAATTTTAACTTACAAAATGTTGCAAGAAGAATCAAACTGTGAACTTACCATTACACGATGTTCTCCTTAAAAGAAACTTTTGATAATAATATTTTATTTTTTTAATAAAAATGGTTATAACTAAATTTGTTGTGTATAACTAAATTATTCATTGTTATTTTAAAATACATTAGAATATATTACTTAATTATCTTTCTATAATTATATAATCATTAAATTATGTAATTTGTATGTATTTTATTTCTAAAATTAAAATTTATTACATTTATTGTGATGGAAATTCATATAATCATTTTATTAAATAATCATGAAAAATAAAAAAATTATTCTTTATGATTTGATATTTTTATTTAATAAAACATAAATTTATAATAAAAAATTTTAATTTATTTTACCAATTCAACCAATTTTTAATAACTCCATGTGACCTAATCACTGGGACCCTTCATGACTTAATGACAAGTTCAGATCCAAAAACTATGATATAAAGTGGTAGACATGGTGCAAAACATTTTATATTAAAAATAAAATATTTATTATTAAAAAATAAAACATTTAACATTAAAATAAAAAATTTAACATTAAATTTAGAACTATTTAAAAAATTTAAAATAAAAAAAATTTAATATTAAAAACACATTTAAAAAAATTAATATTAAAAATAAATTATTTAAAAAACTTTAAAAAATATTTAATATTAAGAATAAAATTTAATATTAAAAATAAAAAATTTATTGAATGTGTTAATTTTATAATATATTGATAAAGTATCAAATAATATTAAATTCATTTTAAATGTTATAATTATTATGTTTATAAAGAAAACCTTTAAATTTAGTTGTTGATCTAGGTATATATTTATATATATTCAGCCCAGCCATGAAAATAAAAGATATTATAATAGAAGATTTTTATACCCAAATGAAAATAAAGCTTTTTATTTTTTAAGGCTATTTCTTCAGCAACAGCAACCTGCATTTAGTAGGATATGGACGGTCCTTCTTGCAGAGAGACGTTGCAACCTTCATTTAATGCTTTTCTTCATTCTTGCAACTTCTCAAAATGCTTGAGGATTAACTAGTAGCTTCATTCTTCTTTTGCTCGTTGAACTAGGTGCTTAAAGGAAGACTCAGAGGCATGACTGAAATTTGACCTTAAGACGTGCTCCGTTTACTTTTTATCTACAGAAGTACCCTATGGGGACTTGCGCTGGCCTATAAAGTCACTTTTGCATTTCTGCTAGATTTTGGAAAAGGATACTATTAGCTTGCTGAATTCTGACACCTATCTGTTACATTCTGAAAAAGGCTATTTCTAGCTTGCTGTATTCTGACACACTAAAAACGCTACTCTTTTATAATTTTAATTTCAAAACATTTGGTTTTCAAATTTTGCAAGTCTTGGCATCAAGAACATGAAGGAAATTAGGAAGTGGGCTTTTTAATTAGGATGGGCTTGTGCAAAGAATTTTATGGGCTAGTTGAAATAGGTCCCTTTTTATGACTTAAATATTTTTCATCAAAATGGGCCTTTTGGAATAACCAGAAACAAACCTTCTATGTTTTCAATAATTTCAGAAAATTAGACCTATTTGGATTGACTAAAACATAAGCTTATTACTTGAAAGCAATTTTTCATTAATAAAAAATAATTAAGTATAACATGTTCCAACATAATTAACTCCAACCAACTTTACTAATCAACCTAAGAATGTGATATTTGTAAATAATTTAACATAAATATTCTAATTTAGTGTGAATGATAAGCATTCGATTCCAATCATTCTATCAAATGTAGTATAAAATTATTCAGATAAATATAACTTATAATCATTCATAAGTTGATTCAATAAAAAAATTTAAATAAAATTTTACAAATATTAATCAACATTTAAGATATGTTAGGCTGCTAGGATTATAACACTAACTTAGGTTAAATGCTATTAAAAAATCCTTGCTGTGTCTTAATAAATTAAGTTAGGATAATATTGCACTTAATGTATTCAACTATTCGTTAAAAAAATGCTCAAACTAAAAATTACAAGTAGTGAATACAAGTTGGTTAAATTGACATAAATTGAAAATATATATAATATTATTTTCTATTCTCAAATTTTAATTTATTATTTTAATTTTAAAAATATAATCATTTAAAAAAATAATTGCAATACCAAAAAGAAAAAAAGAAACAATGTACATGTTTAATGATGCACTGCATTCTAGTGAAAAAACATGAAAAAAAAAAAAATGTAGCAGGTTATAGATAATATTAAAGTTTTAATCATACTTAATGCAACAAAAACTTTCATGAACTTTTCTCTTTTCTATCCATTGGTTTCTATTTTTTGGGTGAAGTTATCTATTCAATTGCTCCGTATCTCACAGTCTATATATGTTAACTTTTTCTCCCCTCCAATTTCTTTCTTGTTGATTGTTAATGTGTTGTTGGCCCCAAATAATTGCGGTAAATATTGAATGTCTTAATTAGAGCAAAGTCATGGAAGAAATGGATACAAATTATACATATTAATAAAAAAAAACTAACAGAGGAACTTTGACAGTCCAAACCAGTCAAACCACAAAGCTTCATACGACAATTTCAACCGCTAGCTCTTAATTTCCAACGGCTCAAATTTTCCAGAGCCAGGCCTTGTCGTTGGATTACGGTGAAAGATCCAAGCATCCAACGGTTTAAAAGAAGAAACTTTTTTACCGTTAGAGGACAAGCCTGACTTGCCTCCTTGAGCTTTAAATAGGATGGGTCTCATTCTCACTGATGGCCTTTGTAGTCGCCACACTTTCTTCATGTGAAGCTTCCTTATGGAGTTGTGCATTCTGATCTGTGAGTCTGTAAATTACATGTATCTCTCGGTCTCGGCTATCTTACTGTAAATTCAGGTAATGCTTCTTTTGTCAATTCTGTCTACTTTCTTGATTTAATTTTATCCAAGATCATGAAACATCTCTGTATATATACAGTGTGTGAATGAATTGAAGGAACATTGACTTAGTTTACGGAGGAGGAAGACGCATTGGGTTGATGGGTCTCATTGGGTAACACATCTGCTCTTTCTCTTTTCTTACTTTTTCATTCTCATCCCAAGACTCTTACGCCGAGAGAGGTAATTCTTTTTTCCCTTGTTTTTGGCAAGTCTTGATTGCACGTACATGGATGCAGAGCTTATAATATTCATTTGCATTTTGTATTTATAATTCATACTAAATTATCTGTTAAGATAAGAACCTGCATTTTTTCCAAAGCATCTGTCTCCGAATGAAAATTGATGTTATATAAGGCTATGTTTATGATTCTAACATATTTTGCTAGCAATGAATGAATGTTTTTGAACTTTAATTTGATGATTTAATCACTTAACTCAAATTGATGTTTCAAGGACTGCACATAGTTTATGATCTCATCTAACATAACTGCCATACCCATAGTCTGTAAGTCCATTAATGAAAGTCAAAATATGAGTGTGACTGTGACGTTTATTTAGACACAGAGTGAGCTTTTATGAAGAAATTTTACTTCACCTTATAACATCTCGGGAAAATGTTCTGTAAGCACCTTAATTTTTGATTGATTTTGCCTCGTCTAACCTGAATTAGAGATGAGAATAACGTGTTAGTCCACAATTTAATTCATTGAATCTATACATACATAATTAATGATTGAAGTTGTTATTTATGGGGTAGTGGGTATTGAAAGTTTCTTTCTTAGTTTGAAGAAAAGGGATTTAAGAATTATACCCTTTCTGCTAAACTATGACTATCAGTAGCTTGACCTCTTTTGGGGTCTGACATGAACAACTTCCCTTTGTTTCTCCTCATCTGTTACATGCTTTTGGCTCTCTTACCTCTTCCAGAATTCTGAAAACATTCCCAAAAGAAAGACCCATGTACCTCTGTCCCGCATACACCATAGTATTCGTTCATATATATATACATGGGACTTGGGATGTGTTGCCATGTTGGTCATCTTTTAATTAACAAAAGAAAAGCCAGATTTGCTTCCGTAATAACAGTAGTAATTTTTCTTTCTTTCTTTCTTTCTTTAATTTTTTTTTTAAAATTCTCGTTGTTGAAGAATTAATCCAACTAGTGTTATGGTTCAATTTGAGTTTAAAAAATTAATCTAATTACAATTAATTAATAATTAATGATTTTATTTTATTTTTATTAATAAAATAGTAGAATAAAATGTTACAAAAATAATGTTTCAATTAGTTTTCTTTAATGGAGCTTATATGGGATCCATATGTAATAAAAGTTTTAACATTAACTAGCAGATTCATAAAAAGACGAGACCAACTATGAAATGTATTTCAATTTTGTGCCACGTGGTAATGTTTAAACATGATTAATGCTTGAAATTTTCAAACAATATTAATTTCCTCTGCCACAATATTACCCGTCACATGTTCTCCCAATTTTACCATTTAATTCTACATATGTATGTCTAAACATTATCGTAAACCGAATGTTTTTTTTTTCTAACCCATCTTTTCTGCTTTTATTTTTTAATTCCTTGAAGTTTGTGTTGTACAGTGTTTTATACTAACTAAACTGCCAAAAGAAGTTTCATTCGCTTAATTTTGACTTTTATTGTGCGGGAATAAGTAACTTTTTCGATAGGTAGAATACAAGTTTGTATATATTTATTGCAGATTTCCATTCTTTGGATCTCATGATTCTTACTTGAAAACTAAGTTATATATAAAACATAGGAAGTGTAGAAAATCCGAAGACTAAATTTGTATATATTTCCAAATATTAGTAGTGAGTAACTATTTCACCAAGAATAAAATTGTTTTAATATTGATTGAATCCATTCTACAATAATAATTAGGTTATGATTGGATGAGGTAATTCAAAGAGGCAAAGTAATGTTCCTCTATTTCAATTACCTTATTATATTTCTTTGTTTGAATTAAAAAAGACAGAATAGAATTTAAAATATTTCATGATAATTTAATCAAGTAATTCACAAAGAATTTGAAATTCCCACCTTGATAGTTTTAGTAGACTAACTAAACCCTAGCCTTTAAACCCAAAATCCAAACTCTAAAATCATAAAAGGTTGAAGGGGCCTTGCTAATAATGGGCCTAATGGACCAAAAGGGTCGAAGGGGCTAAAAGGGGCTAAAAGGGCCTAAGGGACTTAGGCCTAAGGACCTAAGGTGCCTAAGGACCTAAGGTACCTAAGGAAGGGCCTTAGCTCAGGTCAAAGGGCCTAGAGACTGCCGAAAGGGGCAATGAAGAAGGGGCCGTGAATGGGGGCATCAAAGGGTCGATGAAGGGGTTACCAAAGGGTTGCCCGATGGGCGACCAAGCGTTAAGGGTGCGACAGAGGGGTATAAGTAGGGAGTGAAGGTGGGGGTCAAGGGGGAAGCATTGAGGGTGCGACAAAAGGGCGTAAGTGGGTAGTGAAGGTGAGAGTCGAACGCAGAATGCCAATGGTCGACAAACAGAGGCATTGAAGGTTGACACTAAAGGTACCTTTAAAAGTGGCAACAAAAGGGGTTCTGATAAAGACTAAAGGGGGTTACTAAAATGGGGCTCTAAAGGATTCATTGAACGGGCTACCAAAGGATCGCTGAAGGGAAGGCGAAGGTAATGAGGGGGCCATGAAGGTGGGCATTAAGGGAGCAGCAAAGGTGGGCATCAAGGGGGTGATGAAGGAGGACGATAAAAAAATAGAGCTAAAGGTGTGCACCAAACGAGGCCATTGATGGTAAATGTCAAAGGGTTATTGAAGGGGCAGCATAGGGGCATTAAAGGTGTGTGACGAACTGGGTTTCCAATGATGGGTATCGAATGTGGCTGCTAATGGTGGATAAAGGAAGGTCGACAAAGGGAGCTCCTTCTGGATGATAGAAGAGGTAAATGGGCACTTAATGGGTCGTTGGCGAGTCAATAAATGTAAATTGGGGGCCAAAGGATGTCGAATGGGGCGTAGAGTAAAGGCGGCCAAAGGGGCCATTAAAGGAGACACCAAAAATACATTAAAGGATAGCCCGTGAGAAGGTGAAGAAGGGGAGGGATATTTGGATGGTGTCGTTAAGGGAGCAATAAAGGGCTTCAAGTGGCATAGTGAAGGGATGATGAAGAAGGGCGCCTAAGGGGTGGAGGCATTGATGGGCACTAAGAAGGTGTTGACTAGCTATCGAAAGGTTGTTAAAGGGGTTGCCAAAGGGTGTTGCATAAGGGGCAGTAAATGCAAACGCTAATGTGGTGTCAAAGGGGGTCAATGGGGCTTCAAATAGGTTATTGAAAGGGTATTAAAGAGGGGTTTTGAGGTGGCGGCAAAGGGGAAGAGCTAAGGGCAATGAAAGGGGGTAACAAATGAGGTGTTGAAAAAGGTTTTGAGAGGTGGTGAAAGGAGGGAACCTGAGGATGGTGAATAAGCTCAAGTGGAATGGAGGAGAGTGTAAAAGGGGCTACAAAGAATGGCAGTAAAAGAGGGTGGAGAGGATGAAGGTTTGTAAAAGGGCTGGCAAAGAGGGCACTAAGGGACCAGTGAAGGGTCACTAAGGTGTAGAGTGGGCGATGAAGGGGGTTCTAATAGGGCACTAAAGGATGTGGTTGCTGTAAGGGCCATTGAAGGGGTCACCAAAGGGACGTTGAATTAGTAATTGAAAGGGCACCCGAAGGTTTGAAGTGGAACTCTAAGAGTCATCGAAGCTCTTCGAAGGGAAACCCAATGGGTAGCCAAAGGCGATGAAGGGACAGAAAATAGGCCCAATAAAGTGGCAAACAACTGCAAAGGGCCGATGAAGGATATTTAGAAGAAAATGACGAAGATGGGCATTGACAGGCCATCCAAGGGTGGTGAAGTGGCACTCGATGTCGAAAGGCTTCTCATGGGGCACCTGAAAGGCAAGTGTGGGTAATGAGGGTGCCAAAAAAGGGCCCAAGAGGTCAGAGATATGGCACAAGGGAATGGTGAAGAAGGGTGTCAAGGGAGCGAAGGCTAGCAAAGGTGGGTGCCGACGGGGTGGCAAAGGATGGCATTAATGGGGTGGTAAAGTGGTGCAAAGGGTGGCGAGGATGGTTGTAAACAAAGTGTAAGGGGCACAGAGGGGTAGGTGAAGAGGGCTCAAAGTTAACGACAAAGGATCGTTGGGGTGTAAGGGGGTGATGAAGGAGGTTTCGATAAGTTACCAAAAAGGGTCATCACAAGGGGGCGTGGAAAAAGGGCGATGAAAGAGCACCCTAAGGGTAGGTGAAAAGGATGAAAGGGCGGGGAAGGGTCACAAAAGGGGCGTCAAGGGGACAACAAATGGGGTAGCCCGAGGAGTAGAGAAGAGAGGCATTGAAGGGGCACCTAAGGGGGCCCATTGACGGGCCTCTGAAGGTGAGCTCTGATAGGCAATTAAAGGCTCATTGAAGAGGCTGATGAAGGGAGGTGCATAGGCAGCAGCAAAGGCAGTCACTAAAAGGGTGATGATATGGGTGTTCAGGGGGCGATGAAGAGGTGCTAGAGAGTAGCAAATAGCAGTAAAGGGTCGAGAGGGGATTACTAAAAAGGTGAAAAGGGAGGCAATACAATAGGA
Organism: Senna siamea; assembly: GCA_031216115.1. Classification (NCBI taxonomy): domain Eukaryota; kingdom Viridiplantae; phylum Streptophyta; class Magnoliopsida; order Fabales; family Fabaceae; genus Senna; species Senna siamea. The sequence goes on from CM062357.1 coordinate 16,669,320, forward strand.
AAAGGGGCCCAATGGAAAAGCCAAGGGGGCAATGAACATGGTCATCGATGGGTCAACAAAAGGGGTGTAAAGGGCTTGAAGAAAAGGGTGTTACATGAATAGCATAAGGGTGCCAAGACATAGAGGCAATGATAATTTCCTGAGGAAGAAGAGCATGAATGTGAAATACAAATGTGAAGTGTGTTTCTAAGTGAGTTTTAGTTTAAACTTAAATAATAACTATATATGTTAATAAGAAGAAGAGAGACTCCCCTTGATCAAGAGGAGGTACCTCCTCTTGCTAAGAGGAAGCGACTCCTCCCTTTAAAAGGAGGTGACTCCACCTAAGTACCTTCCTATTTCTACCTAAGAAGAAGGGAAGTCTCCACCTATGTAATAGACTCAACTCCACCTAAGAAGAGAATGTCCATCTACCTCTCTTATTCCATATAATCTGTCCTTTTGACTGTAAACATAAGTAAGACACTAGATGTTTAGTTATAAAGTGTCATGGCTTAGCTTAAGGCTCTACAAAGTGCCTTGTCTTGGGCTCTGCAATATCACATAGTCTTTGACATATGTTCGTAGAGCAATGCCTTGTGATAAATCCCCTATGAAGCAAAGTGATTTAGGGTGCCCAATGAATCTTTCCATTAGATAGTAAACTAAGATACTCTAGTCTCCCTTTCTTAAGATGTATGTGATAATAGAAAAGTGTGATGAGGTCATCCCCTTCCTCAAGCCCAGCGTAGTGCTAGCTTAAGAAAAGCCACATGAAGGTTACTCTGAGTTCGTGAGGAAGCAACGCTCTTAGGTTTGGTATAGGCCCAGCGCCACGTGCGGCACCTAATTTAGACAAGGTTTGGGATGTCACGAAGGATTGATTCTTATCCTCTTTTCCTGAGAATTATACTAGGGAGTGGTTTGGTAAGATTGAAGTGATAATTCTTCATGCCTAGGTTCGATCACTTCAGGTGAGCTAGGTGAGGGTTTTATACTTGTTGAGGTGGATATAGGAAAAAGATAAATTTTTTTTTTTGAGATTTACATGACTTTTAGGTGATAAAATAATATTATCATAGGCATGTTAATAATTTAATCCTTCGAAAGATTTTTTAATTTAATATAAATAAAAAAATTTATTTAATTTTTCAAATATTTTTTCTCAATCAAAATCATCATTTCCTACATGAGAAAAAGAACTTGGTTATTATTTTACTGTTTCTTTAGGTAGACAACATTGAAAGCTATGCATTCGAGTCTTAGTAGTAAGACTCATGCAACAATTGATATTTTGACCATTAAACATTATTTTTAAATTTTTTAGAACATTGTAGCATTTTATAAAAAAATTTTGCTCTGAACAAACTACAAGTGTCACGTGACACTTATGGTATGATAAAATATAATTTTTTTTTTACTTCTAAAGATTCATTGCTGAGAGTAACGAGTTCTCATTATTTTTTAAATTTTGTATGGGACTTGTAATTTATTTATTTTATTGCAGTTGAAACTAATTGAATGGTTGCAACGAGTCCCAATTCAATTTTTTTACTATAGTCAAAATTGATTGAATGGCGTTTGTGAGGAACTTTTGAAAACACTAACTTCATTATAATTCAACTATTACAATGTGTTGGATAATTTATAAATTTTAGGTCAAAATGCATAGTACCTCTGAATTTTAAACTTTTTACACATAACACTCATGAGTTTTGAAACTCAGCAAAAAATACTTTTGAACTTTTAAAACCTTGCACATAACACCATTTGTCAAATTTTTTGTCCAAAAGAAAATGGTCACATGTCACGTCAGCTAATTTGACTCCACGTTAGATACATGTCAAATTGTAAATGAGTTGTAACCATGGGTATTTCCTCATTTCACTTTTTCCTTTCTTCTCCATTTTTTTGGTGAAGGTGGACGAACAATCAAACTTTATAGATGGCGACGAAACTCTATGGACGGGTAACAATCAATGGCGGTTCTTTGACACCACCGCGTGACAATCAATAACGACAGATCTGTGGAAAACATGAACAATTTGACAGATGATTCACGACTTCTTTGATGGACGATTCCACAAATTCACAACTTTAATGAACGATTCATGCTTCAAAACACAAATGTTCATGACTTCGCCTCGGTTTGTGACTTTGTCTCCATCGGATCTATCAACGTTTTCCACAGATCGTCCAATTTTCATCTTCGCACGGAAGCTTCCTCACGCACGCTTATGATTTTTATCTTCGTAGCCATTCAATTTTTGTCTTCGAGGGAGTTTCCTTGCACACTCATCCAGATGATCTGTCATAGATGTTTGATTTTCATCTTCTGTGAAGCTTCCTCATGGCCATTGGATTTTTGAAAGCCTTGTGCACAAACAGCAACTCTCGCGATAAATCCGGATAAGTAAGGAAGTTTTCGTGCAATTTTCACTCGCTGTGTCACGGTGGTTCTTTAACACAGTGGTGGAGGATGGTGCTGTCAGTGGTAGCTTGCTATGGTGACTGTGGTGGCAGTAGACGTGAGACAGCGGTGGGAGATTAGACGAAAGATAAAGAGAATAGGAGGAAGAAAGAGAAAAAAAGAAAATAAACCAAAATACCCTTGGTCCACCCCATCATGTTTGCTTATGTGGAGTTAAAGTTAACTGGCGTAGCATTGATCGTTATCTTTTGAACGGAAGATTTAACGAATGGCTGTTATGTGTAAGGTTTTGAAAGGTCAGGGGTGTTCTTTACTGAGTTTCAAAATTTAGGGGTGTTATGTGCAAAAAGTAAAAAACTCAAGGGTGTTATGTACATTTTGGTCTAAATTTTATTGTGAAACCCTAAATCCTAAAATATTATTTTTGGGCTCGAATGAGACCAGATGGTCCAACCAGGGATCAGTCGAATCAACCTTTGAATCGGTCTAGTCTAGACAGTTGAATCAAATTAATTTTGACCTGGATGCAACTCAAACAAATTGAGCGGGTTTTTTTCCTGAACTAGATAATCTAGTTGTGACCTAGTCTAGTTTACTTGAATTTTAACTTACAAAATGTTGCAAGAAGAATCAAACCGTGAACTTACCATTACACGATGTTCTCCTTAAAAGAAACTTTTGATAATAATATTTTATTTTTTTTAATAAAAATGGTTATAACTAAATTTGTTGTGTATGACTAAATTATTCATTGTTATTTTAAAATACATTAGAATATATTACTTAATTATCTTTCTATAATTATATAATTATTAAATTATGTAATTTTTATGTATTTTATTTCTAAAATTAAAATTTATTATATTTATTGTGATGGAAATTAATATAATCATTTTATTAAATAATCATGAAAAATAAAAAAAATATTCTTTATGATTTGATATTTTTATTTAATAAAACATAAATTTATAATAAAAATTTTAATTTATTTTACTAATTCAAACGATTTTTTAATAACTCCATGTGACCCAATCACGGGGACCCTTCACGGTTTAACAACCAGTTGAGATCCAAAAATAATGATATAAAGTGGTATACATGGTGCAAAACATTTTATATTAAAAATAAAATATTTAATATTAAAAAATAAAACATTTAATATTAAAATAAAAAATTTAACATTAAATTTAGAACTATTTAAAAAATTTAAAATAAAAATATTTAATATTAAAAACACATTTAAAAAAATTTTAAAAAAATATTTAATATTAAGAATAAAATTTAATATTAAAAAAAATTTATTGAATGTGTTAATTTAATAAGATATTGATAAAGTATCAAATAATATTAAATTCATTTTAAATGTTATAATTATTATGTTTATAAAGAAAACCTTTAAATTCAGTTGTTGATTTAGGTATATATTTATATATATTCAACCCCACCATGAAAATAGAAGATATTATGATAGAAGATTTTTATACCCAAATGAAAATAAAACTTTTTATTTTTTAAGGCTATTTCTTCAGCAACTGCAACCTGCATTTTGTAGGATATGGACGGTCCTTCTTGCAGAGAGACATTGCAACCTTCATTTAATACTTTTCTTCATTTTTTGCAACTTCTCAAAACGGCTGATGATTAACTAGTAGCTTCATTATTCTTTTGCTCGTTGAACTAGGTGCTTTATGAAGGAAGACTCAGAGGCATGATTGAAATTTGACCTTAAGACGTGCTTCATTTACTTTTTATCTATAGAAGTACCCTATGGGGACTTGTGCTAGCCTATAAAGTCTCTTTTGCATTTCTGTTAGATTTTGGAAAAGGATACTATTAGCTTGCTGAATTCTGACACCTATCTGCTACATTTTGAAAAAGGCTATTTCTAGCTTGCTGTATTCTAACACACTAAAAAGGCTACTCTTTTATAATTTTAATTTCAAAACATTTGGTTTTCAAATTTTGCAAAGTCTTGGCATCAAGAACATGGAGGAAATTGGGAAGTGGGCTTTTTAATTAGGATGGGCTTGTGCAAAGAATTTTATGATCTAGTTGAAATAGGTCCCTTTTTATGACTTAAATATTTTTCATCAAAATGGGCCTTTTGGTATAAACAGAAACAAGCCTTTTTATGTTTTCAATAATTTCAAAAAAATTAGACTCATTTGGATTGACTAAAACATAAGCCTATTACTTGAAAGCAATTTTCCATTAATCAAAAATAATTAAGTATAACATGTTCCAACATAATTAACTCCAACCAACTTTACCAATCGACCCAAGAATGTGATATTTGTAAATAATTTAATATAAATATTCTAATTTAGTGTGAATGATAAGCATTCGATTCCAATTGTTCTATCAAATGTAGTATAAAATTATTAAGATGAATATAACTTATAATCATTCATAAGCTGATTCAATGAAAAAAATTAAATAAAATTTTACAAATATTAATCAACATTTAAGATATGTTAAGCTGCTAGGATTATAACACTAACTTAGGTTAAATGCTATTAAAAAATCCTTGCTATGTCTTAATAAATTAAGTTAAGATAATGTTGCATTTAATGTATTCAACTATTCATTAAAAAAATGCTCAAATTAAAAATTACTAGTACAGAATACAAGTTGGTTAAATTGACATAAATTGAAAATATATATAATATTATTTTCTATTCTCAAATTTTAATTTATTATTTTAATTTTAAAAATATAATCATTTTTTAAAGTTTTTAATTTTAAAAATATAATCATTTAAAAAAATAATTGCAATACCAAAAAGAAAAAAGAAACAATGTACATGTTTAATGATGCACTGCATTCAAGTGAAAAAACATGAAAAGTAAATAAACGTAGCAGGTTATAAATAATATTAAAGTTCTAATCATACTTAATGCAACAAAAACTTTTATGAAAAGTCTTTTCTGTCCATTGGTTTATTTTTTTGTATGAAGTTATCTATTCAATTGCTCCGTATCTCACAGTCTATATATGTTAATTTTTCCCCCCTCCAATTTCTTTCTTGTTGATTGGTAATGTGTTGTTAACCCCAAATAATTGCGGTAAATATTGAATGTCTTAATTAGAGCAAAGTCATGGAAGAAATGGATACAAATTATACATATTAATAAAAAAAAACTAACAGAGGAACTTTGACAGTCCAAACCAGTCAAACCACAAAGCTTCATACGACAATTTCAACCGCTAGCTCTTAATTTCCAACGGCTCAAATTTTCCAGAGCCAGGCTTTGTCGTTGGATTAAGGTGAAAGATCCAAGCATCCAACGGTTTAAAAGAAGAAACTTTTTTACCGTTAGAGGACAAGTGAAGCCTGACTTGCCTCCTTGAGCTTTAAATAGGATGGGTCTCATTCTCACTGGTGGCCTTTGTAGTCGCCATACTTTCTCAATGTGAAGCTTCCTTATGGTGTTGTGCATTCTGATCTGTGAGTCTGTAAATTACATGTATCTCTCTGTCTCGGCTATCTTGCTGTAAATTCAGGTAATGCTTCTTCTGTCAATTCTGTCTACCTTCTTGATTTAATTTTATCCAAGATCATGAAACATCTCTGTATATATACAGTGTGTGAATGAATTAAAGGATTATAATGGTGAAGCGTGCGTGAGTGGATAATGGAATTGAGGGTTGATGCAGGTAGAAAGGAACATTGACTTAGTTTACGGAGGAGGAAGTCGCATTGGGTAACACATCTGCTCTTTCTCTTTTTTTTTCATTCTCATCCCAAGACTCTTATGCCGAGAGAGGTAATTCTTTTTTCCCTTTTTTTTGCCACGTCATGTTTTCTTGTTTGCACGTACATGGATGCAGAGCTTATAATATTCATTTGCATTTTGTATTTATAATTCATACTAAATTATCTGTTACTAAGATAAGCACCTGCATTTTTTCCAAAGCATCTGTCTCCGAATGAAAATTGATGTTATATAAGGCTATATTTATGACTCTTAACATATTTTGCTAGCAATGAATGAATGTTTTTGAACTTTAATTTGATGATTTAATCACTTACCTCCACTTGATGTTTCAAGGACTGCACACAGTTTATGATCTCGTCTAACATAACTGCCATACCCATAGTCTATAAGTCCATTAATGAAAATCAAAACATGAGTGTGACTGTGACGTTTATTTAGACACAGAGTGAGCTTTGATGAAGAAATTTTACTTCACCTTATAACTTGGGAAAATGTTCTGTAAGCACCTTAATTTTTCATTGATTTTGCCTCGTCTAACCTGAATTAGAGATGAGAATAACGTGTTAGCCCACAATTTAAATTCATTGAATCTATACATACATAATTAATGATTGAAGCTGCTATTTTTTGGGTTAGTGGGTATTGCAAGTTTCTTTCTTAGTTTGAAGAAAAGGGATTTAAGAACCATACCCTTTCTGCTAAACAATGACTATCATTAGCTTGACCTCTTTTTGGCTCTGACATGAACAACTTCCTTTTGTTTCTCCTCATCTGTTACATGCTTTTGGCTCTCTTACCTCTTCCAGAACTCTGAAAACATTACCAAAAGAAAAGACCCATGTACCTCTGTCCCACATACACCATAGTATTCGTTCATATATATACATATGGGACTTGGGATGTGTTGCCAAGTTGGTCATCTTTTAATTAATAAAAGAAAAGCCATATTTGCTTCCGTAATAACAGTAGTAATTCTTCTTTCTTTCTTTCTTTCTTTCTTTTTTTAAATTCTCGTCGTTGAAGAATTAATCCAGCTAGTATAATGGTTCAATCTGAGTTAAAAATTAATCTAATTACAATAAATTAATATTTAATGATTTTATTTTATTTTTATTAATAGAGTAGTAGAATAAAATGTTACAAAAATAATGTTTCATTTAGTTTTCTTTAATGAAGCTTATATGGGATCCATATATAATAAAAGTTTTGACATTAACTAGCAGATTTATAAAAAAAAAAAAAAAAGGAGACCAACTATGAAATGTATTTCAATTTTGTGCCTCGTGGTAATGTTTAAGCATGATTAATGCTTGAAATTTTCAAACAATATTAATTTCCTCTGCCACAATATTACCCATCACATGTTCTTCCAGTTTTACCATTTAATTCTACATATGTATGCCTAAACATTATCGTAAACCGAATGTTTTTTTTTTCGAACCCATCTTTTCTGCTTTCATTTTTTAATTCCTTGAAGTTTGTATTATACAGTGTTTTATACTAACTAAACTGCCAAAAGAACTTTCATTCTGCTCTGCGCTTAATTTTGACTTTTATTGTGCGGGAATAAGTAACTTTTTCAATAGGTAGAATACAAGTTTGTATATATTTATTGCAGATTTCCATTCTTTGGATCTCTATGATTTTTTCTTGAAAACTAAGTTATATATAAAACATAGGAAGTGAAGAAAATCAGAAAACTAAATTTGTACATATTTCCAAATATTAGTAGTGAGTAACTATTTCACCAAGAATAAAGTTGTTTTAATATTGATTGAATCCATTCTACAATAATAATTAGGTTATGTTTGAATGAGGTAATTCAAAGAGGCAAAGTAATGTTCCTCTATTTCAATTACCTTATTATATTCCCTTGTTTGAATTAAAAAAGACTCTAATAGAATTTAAAATATTTCATGATAATTTAATCAAGCAATTCAAGAACAATTTGAAATTCCACCTTGATAGTTTTAATCAAGTACTTTAGTAGACTAACTAAACCTTAGCCTTTTAAATCCAAAATCCAAACTCTAAAATCATAAAGGGTTAAAGGGGCATCGATAATGGGCCTCATGGATCAAAAGGGTCGAAAGGGCTAAAAGGGCCTAAGGGACTTAGGCCTAAAGACCTAAGGAACCTAAGGGAAGGGCCTTAGCTTAGGTCAAAGGGCCTAATGACTGCCTAAGGGTTGCCGAAGGGGGCAGCGAAGAAGGGGTCGTGAAGAGGGGGCATCGAAGGGTTACTGAAGGCGATACCAGAGGGTTACCCGATGGACGACCAAGCGTTAAGGGCACAACAGAGGGGTGTAAGTGGGTAGTGAAGGTAAGGGTCGAAAGGATGGCGAAAGGCTACAAGGGGCCAAACGCAGAATGCCAATGGTGGACATTGATGGGTCGACAAAGAGGGAGGTGAAGAGGCTTTGATGGGGGCTGCAAGGGGGCTACCAATGGTTAGCGCTAAATGAGGCAACCGATGGGCTAATGAAGAGGGGCTTTGTGGTGGCTACAAAGGGAGAAGGTAAAGGTGTAGAAGGGCTGTGAATAGGGTAGAAGCTAATGAAGAGGGGCTTTGTGGTGGCTATAAAGGGAGGCGATAAAGGTGCAAAAGGGCTGCGAATGGGGCAGAAAGGGGTCGCAATTGGGCAAAATAGAGGGGGCATCGAAGGGTAGCTTTTATAGGTTGTCGAAGGGTTGGCTAGCCATCGAAGGGTTGTCAAACAAGGTGTAGAGGGGGCAGCGAAGGCGAGCATCGATAGGGTGGCAAAGGGGTGTGTCATGAGGGCAGTGAATGGTGCACGGAGGGGTCGTTGAAGGAGTGCAAGAAGGGTGGTGAAAAGGCACATAGGGTGGCAAAGAGGATTGCTAACAAGACAACAAAGGTTGGTGGTAAAGGAAGGCGACAAAAGGGCCCTAGAGGCTTGCTAAGGGAGTGTCAAAGGGGGTTTTGATGGGGTATTAAAGGGAGTCACCGATAAGTCACCGATTGTGGACATTCAAGGTTAGCGCTAAAGGTGTCATCGAATGGTGCAACAAAGGGGGTTCTGACAGGGTACTAAAGGGGGGTTGCTAAAAAAAGGCACTAAAGGATTTAATGAAGGGGGTTCTGACTGGATACAAAGGGGGTAACAAAGGCGAGCTTCGATAATGCAACAAAGGGGTGCATGTTGAAGGGGTTGTGAATGGTGCATCGAGGTGTTGTTGAAGGAGTGCAAGAGGGCGGTGAAGAGGCACAAAGGGGTGGCATGGCAAAAAGGATCGCTAACGAGGCAGAAAACGTTAATGGTAAAGGAGGATAGCGAAAAGGCCCTAAGGGCTCGCTGAGGGAGTGGTAAAGGATATTTTGATGGGGCACTGAAGGGAGTCACTAATGGGTCAGCGGCATTCTAGGTCGGTGCTAAAGGTGCCATTGAATGAGGCAACGAATAGGGTTCTAACATGGCACTAAAGGGGGTTGCTAAAAGGGAGCGCCAAAGGAGTCCTTGTACCAAAGGGTTATTGAAAGGCAGGCGAAGGCTATAAGGACGTGAAGAATGGGCACAAAGGAGCGAAAAAGGTGGGCATTGAGGGAATGATGAAGGCGGGCATCCAGGAGGCAAGAAGGAGAGTAGTAACAAAAAGGAACTAAAAGTGTGTGCCAAATGAGGCCATTGATGGCAGACCCTATAGGGCCAATGAATGGGCAGTAAAGGTTTATGCTGAGCAAGGTCTCCAATGGTGGGTGTAAAATGTGGCTGCCAATAGTGGTTGCCAGAGGGCCGACGAAAGGAGCAAATGAGAGCCAAATTGGAGCAATAAATGGGTGCTTAATATGACCGTTAACGAAACACTAAATGTAAATGTGGGCTTTAAGGGGACCACGAAAGGGGTGAAGAGTGGAAGGCCAAAGAAGCCATTAAAGGGCACACCAAAGAGCTATTGAGGGGTAGGTAAAGCAATGAAGGGCGATGAAGGGGTATAAGGGAGCTCTAAAGGGTGTCATCGAATGGGCAATGAAGGGCTTCAAGTGGGGTAATAAGAGGACAACGAAGAGGGTTGCCTAAGGGGTGGAGAGGGCATTGATAGGGCACTAAAGAAGGGCAATGACTAGCAATCGAAAGGCTGTTAGGGTTGCCAATAAGTACTTCAAAAGGGATCGTAAATGCAGATGCTGATGTGGCATCAAAGGAGGTGTCAAGAGGGTAACAAATAGGGCATTGAAAGGGCACCGAAAATAGATGCTAAGGAGGCAAAGAAGGGGGAAGCTGGGGTTGTGAAGAGAGCGACAAATGAGGCATTGAAAAGGCAACAAAGGGAGTCCTAAAGGACAAATAAAGTGTTGAAAAGGGGGCCTAAAGGTGGTAAAGGAACTCAAGTAGAAGGATGAAAAGGTGTAAAAGGATTACAAAGGATGGCAGTAAAAGGCGGTGAAGAGGCCCAAGGGGTATCAAAGGTCTAGCAAAGAGGGCACCAAGAAGCCGATAAAGGGGTACTAAGGTTTAGACTAGGTAACAAAAGGGGTTCTGATAAGGCACTAAATGATGTGGTCGCTACAAGGTCTATCAAAGGGGCCACCAAAGGGACATCGAAGGGCCTTTAAAGGAACTCAAGTGGAAAGATGAAAAGGTGTAAAAGGACTACAAAGGATGGCAGTAAAAGAAGGTAAAGAGGCCCAAAGGACATCAAAAGTCTAGCAAATAAGGCACTAAGGGGCCAATAAAGAGGTACTAGGGTTTAAACTAGGTGACAAAGGGGGCTAAAGGTTGTGGTCGCTACAAGGTTTATCAAAGGGGCCACCAAAAGGACATCGAAAGGCTTTTTAAGGGAAACCCAAAAGGTGGACAAAGGCATTGAGGGGCATTGAGGATGCTATGAATAGGGGCAACAAAGAAGGGGCTATGAATAGAGGCATCGAAAGGTTAGTGAAGAAGCTGCCAAAGGGTACCTAATAAGCAGATAGGCATTGAGTGCGGGTAGAGGGGCTTAAATAGGTATTGAAAGTGGGGGTTGAGGGGGTGGCAAAGGGTTGCACGAGGTTAAACGCCAAACGCTAATGGTGGACACAGATGAATCGATGAAGAGGGAGGTAAAGGTGAAGGGACATCGAAGGGGCGTTGAAGGGGGGCTGCCAATTTTTTATGCTGAACGAGACCACCGATGGTGGATGCTAAGGGGCCAATAAAGATGGGGCACTGAAGGGTGGCGTTTATGGGTCGCCAAAGAGGACTGTCAAAGGGGCCAAAGGAGCACAAGGGAGTGGTGAAAGAGGGTTATTGGCTGGCCATCGAAGGGTCATCAAAAGGGACATAAAGGTGGTGCAAATGGGGTAGCAAAGAGGATCATTGATAGGGCGACAAAAGGGTGTGTCGAGGGGGCAATGCATCAATGGGTCGTTAAAAGAGTGCAAGGGTAGTGAAGAGGAACAAAGGGGTGGCAAAGAGGATCGGTAATAGGGCAACAAAAGTTAAAAGTAAAGGAGGGAGGTGAAAGAGCCTTAAGGGCTCGTCGAAAAGGTGGCAAAAGGGGTTCTGACGAGGCACTAAAGGGAGTCATTGATGGGTCACCAAAAAGGGACATTGAAAGTTGGCACTAAAGGTGCCATCAAAGAGTCATTGAAGTACATAAAGAACCGAAGGGAAAGGCCTTAGCTTAGGTCAAAAGGATTAAAGATCGCCTAAGGGTCGGTAAAGGGGGGCGACGAAGAAAGGGTCATGATTGGGGGCATTGAAGTGTCGATAAAGTAGGGTATAAAGAGGACGAAGAAGGGGTGTAAGGCGAGAGCTGAAAGTGCTAACAAGGCACCAAAAGGTCTGCAAAGCAACAGTTAAAAGGGTGCTTGAAAGGCATATATGCATTAAAGAGGAGGCAGAAGGGTGCAAGTCAGTAGTGAAGCTAGGCATAGAGGGGGTTGCGAATGGTTACATAAGGCCGAAAGCCAATGATGGATAATAAAGATCCGATCTTCATTAAAATAGGTGAACTTAACATTCCACATCATCATATTGGGTTACGTGGAAAATTTCATGTCATAAGATTAAGTGATATGGCACATAACAGATCACCTAATTGAGTGACCTAACACATGCCACATCATAAGATAAGAAAATTTATCAGATGATATGGCATATGCTACAGCACCTAAGTGAGTAACATGACATGCCCACGTCAATAGATTGAGTGACATGGCACAAGTCACATCACCTAAATGAGTGATGTGGCACATGCCATGTCATATGACACAGTGACTTTGCACATGCCACATCATTTGATTATGTGCTGTGGACATGCCATGTCACCTATTTAAGTGACATGTCACATGCCTACCACCTGAATGAGTGATGTGGCACATGTCATGTCATCTGATTGAGTGACATGGCATATGACATGTCACCTAATTGAGTGACATGGCGTATGCCATGTCAATAGATTGCATAACGTGAAACATGCCATATCATTCATTTAAGTGACATGCACATGCCTTGTCACCTGCTTGACAGACATGGCATCTGCCCTGTCAGGCACTTGAGTGATGTGGAACATGCCACGTTACCCGATTGAGCGACGTAGCATATGAAACTTCACCTGATTGAGAGACATGGCATATGACACTTCACTTGATTGAGTGATGTGGAACATGCCAAGTCAACTGATTGAGTGATGTGGCACTTGCCACATCATTAGATTGAGTGATGTGGCACATGCCAGTCATTAAATTGAGTGATGTGACACATCAGGTGACATGGCACATGCCACATCATTGGATTGAGTGAAGTGGCACATGGCACGTCATCTGATTAAGTGATGTCGCACATGCCACATCAGTTGACTAAGTGATGTGGTAAAACCTATGTCACTTGATTGAGTGATGCGGCACATGCCACACCATTAGATTGAATAACATGGCACATGCCACACCATTAGATTGAATAACATGGAACATGCCACATCATTAGATTGAATAACATGGAACATGCCACATCACCTTATTGAGTGATATGGCACATGCCACGTCACCTAATTGAACGACATGGTACATGATACTTCACTTGATTGAATGACATGGCACATGTCACTTCACTTAACTAAGTGATGTAATACATCTAAGTCACCAAATTGAGTGACTTGGCACATGTCACATCACCTAATTCACTTATGTGACATTTTTCATATCACTCGATTTAGTTAAGTGATGTGGCACTAATCAAGTAATGTGGCACTACCACGTCACTTAACGAAGTGACATGGTAAGTGTTACACCACCTAATTGAGTGACATGGCTCATTTGATGTCACTCAGATGAGTGATGTATCACATGCCACATCAATTTACTTAGTGAGATTGCAATTGTCACAGCGCCCCTCCATTTGACATGGCAGTTACTATGTTGTAAATGCTTCGTGCCAAATCCAAGCTCAATTTTTTTATGTTCACATTTTATAACATTTGTGCATAATCACATGTAACATAAGTTTTCTAATATTAATTATATAGTGATTTTTTTAATCTTTTATTTTTAAATTTAAAATTTTTTATTAAAATGAATATATTTTATTTTTTAAAAGTATTTTTTATTTTCATAAATTCTTGCGATTTTAATAATTCTTAAAATGAAATTATTATTTTTACTTATATATTTCACATAATTTTTTGTGAATAAATCTTTGATTTATTTTTTTTATTATATTTTTATGTAATATATTCTTAAGAAATTTTTTATAAGATATTTGTTGTTATTTTTCATAGTTGTAAATTCTACTCCAAAATAGTGTGGTAGAAAGCATAATTTTTTGATCAATGATAATCATTGACTGTGAGGAACTCGGGTTTGTGGTTCAATTGTTGGGTCTATAAAGAACATATTGAACTCATAAAATAAATTAATTAATTAAAATTTAAAAATTTTTATTGTTGTTTTAAAATTACATGTACGATTAAATAAAAATATCAAGTTATAAATTTGATACACTTGTAGTCAAAATGATACAATTTATAAAAGAGGTAAAGTCAACATTAAATTTATTTATAGTCACTTTTAAATTTATTATTTAAAATTAAATATTAAATAAGTAATTAAATAATTTTAAAAATAAAATTTTTATAATTATAAATTATAATATTTAATTATTTATCATGAACAAAAACTTAATTACAAAATTATAAAAAATAATACAAATTAAGCACTACAAATAATAAATTAAATTAAAAATAATATAAAACATGTTGTTCGGCAAACGAATCCCATGCAGTCCTAAGTCACCCCTCGGAAGTACATGAAATTGCAGCCGTCCGTGTGATCGTACGGATCACATCTGACCACATGTTGAAGATTTTTTTTTTTTTAATTTCAGGACCCCAAAACAGTTTGTTTTAGGTGGGTCAAAAGGCAAAAAAAATATAGAGCAAGTTTTCCCTTCCCGCCAAGCTTGCATTCACTGTTGTAAATGGAATAGTGCAGATTTTTCCAATCAAGCATTCAGCTCCATTGTTGCGTTTACGTCCGATGTTTTCCTGTGTTTTCGTCCAACTCTCTGGTTTTGGGTTTTCATCCTACTCCGCTCTTTTTCTTCGATTCTGCATTTGAACATGTGTGGTGTAAAAGGATGAGCCATACCTTGCTTTATTTTGTATCCGAACATCTTCTTCCGTTCTTGTTTTTCTTCTTCCGTTCTTCTTTTTTAATATCATCTTTTCCTTCCAGCTCCATTTTGTTTCTGCTATTCTGTATTAAATAGATATATTTTATATATTTGTATTAAATAGATATTGTGGTTCAATATATTTGTATTAAATAGAATCAATATGTTATTGATTCAATATATATGAACCATAAAGATCCATCCGAAATGTTTGAGATGCCTGCAGGTAAAACGAAATCAATATATTATTGATTCAATCCATATAGTGTCATTTCTCACATAACATAGCATCCACATACTTGTCTATTATTTAATTTTCATAAAGTATCAACTTATTCATTTAAAAATCTTTCATATCATAAAACATTAGGATAAAATTGTTATACATTAAAATATATAAAGATCTTTACTTTAAAATACATAAAGATCTTTATTCCAAATTTACAAGAAAGGTTTTTTAATTATTTAAAAATTTTTGAACCAATAATGAAAATTTGAGGTGATCATATATAAACCACAAGCTAAATAAACTAAAGGGGAAAAAAAGACAATTAGACCCAGTGAGAAAAAAAAAAAGAATATTGTGATGCTGTATATAAATATTAGAGGAACACAAAAATAATAGAGGCTATAAAGACAATTTGGCAAGGAAAACTATGAAAATATTAGAGGCTATTATGGTGTTGTCATGTATTTTTTTTGTTTTTGGGCTTTTATGTCATGTATTTTTTACTTGTTCCTTTTTTTTCTTTTTATTTTTTACTTGTTCCCTTTTTCCCTTTCACTTGTACAATATAGTATGTTTCAAAATCAAAAGTTTTACCATAAACTTGTAAACTCAACCTATATTTATGTGTGAATGATAATATATTAGAAAAACAAATGTGTAAGGTTTTTAAGTGTGTTATTAGATTCTTGAGGTAATTTTTAGAGGCTATATATACAAAATTTTAATGCTGTTTTTTGAATACAAGTATTGATTAAATTACCTTTATATGTATTGTATATGTCTTGTAAGAAAAATACTACTATGAAACTTGATTGGAAGCCTAAAGTAGGAATAGAATTTGATAGTATGGAAAGTGCATAGAAATTTTGGTCTGATTATAACAGTAAAATAAGATTCGAGGTTAGAAGTTATATGTTAACAAGAATAAAAAGACAAGACAATAATAACTTTGTGCAGATTTGTTTGTTATAAAGAAGAACTAAGAGGAAAAGATAATAGAGATTATTTAGTATTTAATCCTCAAACTGAGACAAGAACTGATTATAAAGCAAGAATATCTTTAGCCCTTGTAAATGGAAAGTTTAAAGTACATGATTTAGTAAAAGAACACAATCATGTACTGCATCTCATTGAGACTATACGCATACTAACCTATCAACGTAATATGTCTGATGTTCAAACTTATGAAATTGAATTGGCAAATGATTCTGGAATTTAAAAAAGATCTACTTTTACACTTATGAATAAGCATGCTGGGGGACAAAGTAGTCTTGGATATACCCATTTGGATTAGAAGAACTATCTTCGTACTCAAAAACAAAAGAGTTTGATGTATGGAGAAGCTAGTTATTTATTGGGTTATTTCCAAAAACAAATCTTGGAAAATCCATCCTTCTTTCATGCCTATCAGATGGATTCAGATGAACAAATAAAGAACATATTTTGGGTCGATACAAGAATGTTACTAGATTATGGTTACTTTGGTGAGGTTGTCTCTCTTGAGATGACATGTTACACTAACAATGTACATAGACCTCTTTCCTTAATCATCATAGAAGAGTGGTTCTCTTTGGGGCTGCATTGCTATATGACAAGACAACGCCATCATTCAAATGGTTATTCGACATATTCTTAGAGGCACATAATCAAAAAGGTCTCAAACCATGTTTATTGATCAAGATAAAGCAATGGCTAAGACCTTACATGAGGTTGCCTGGCACATACCATGGGTTATGCTTATGGCATCCGATGCATAATGGCATCAAGTATTTAGGCAACCTAATGAAGTATGGGTTAAGATTTCAAGGCTTGTATGTATGATTATGCTGATGAGGCAAAGTTTGAAACAGCTTGGAGTTAATTACTCTCAAAGTACAATGTCCATGAAAACTCATGGATAACATCAGTCTATAAGTTAAAGGAAAAATAGGCAGCTTGTTTTATGAAGAGTATTCACATTAGGCATGCAAAGCATATAACTTAGTAAAAGTTTGAAAGCTAAAGTAAAGAGGTGCTTAAATTCGAATGTCAATATTAATCAATTCTTTAACCATTTTGGATGAGTGGTGGAGTATGAAAGATACAATGAATTGAAATGTGAATTTGAGGCAAGAAAAAAGTTGCCAAGATTAAAATGTACAAGCTCACCTGTGCTGAAACAACTTACAGAAGTCTACACTCCTACAATCTTTAACATGTTCCAAGGTCATTTTGACTTGATGATGGGTTGTTTTGTAAAGCAAAAAAGGAAAGTGAGTTGTTGTATGAATATGTCATTGATATGGTTGATCATGAAGAAGAATGGACAGGTTTGTCTTATCCTCAATAGAAGTCAAGTTCTTATAATTGTAGGAGATTTGAAACTTTTGGCATATTGTGTTGTCATGTTTTGAAATTGTTTGACTTCGACAATGTTAAAAATCTTCTTGATCAATACATTTTGAAAAAGTGGACAAAGGAGGCCAGAACTGATGTTATATATGATTTTAAAGGGAAAAAAGTTGAAGAAGACCTAAAATTGGATCAGACACTTCAATATAAAGACCTTTTTCAAAACTTTGTCAAGCTAGCTACTGAAGTTTCGAGTTGTGAAGAAGTCTCCTTTGTTCGTAAAGCTATGGATGAAGTGACTAAAAAAGTCATGACACTTCGATTAGGGAAAACACAAGTGACAAATGATGTGTCTCAACTAACCAACATGACGTAACCAACCAACATGACATAACCAACCGGTATGTCATAACCAATTCATATTAAGAAGTGACTTGGGCATAAAAGAAAGAGGCGTCTCAAGAATTGGGTTGAGCTTACACGTCCAAAGAGAAAAGGTTTAAAGTCCATGTCACAATCAATTGTCACATATTCAAAAAGTGAACAACCAACAATATGTATATCAAATTTGTTTATATCAAAGATTTGAAAACAAATTTAATGAGCATCCACTTTCCTTGTAGGACATTGGAGGTCAAGTACAATGTGAGAATTTATGTAAAGATAACAATCAATTTAGTTTTATGAGATTGTTAATGGTAAAATTTTTAATGACCATCAATTTACTTTTATGTGAGAACTTATGAGGTAATGACTTACTCTCTTTGGCTTTATTTACATAAGAACCACTTGAAGGACCAATTTCTCTTAGAGGAACAAAGTTTAGTGGCAACAAGTTATGGTGAATTTGACTTATTTTTGCATATTTATAATTTAGTAAATGATTCATGAATTTAAGAGTTATATTTGCATGCTTCTATATTTTTAAATGAATTTGAAAATGATACTTAACACTTTTGAGCAATTCAATGGAAAAATCTCTCTTTTTTTTAATTAAAAAATAAATATTAGAGTACAATGTCATCCCAATTACAAAATCTCAATTCTAATCCTAATTACAAAACCAAAATTCCCATCTCAATTTCAAAATCTCAATTCTTAAAAATAGGAAAACAACTTTAAAAACCAACAAAATAGCAACTCTAAAATGCTATTAAAGCAATCCCAAAATGCCATCAAAATAGCTAACAAAGCAGCAGCAAAGTAGTGGCAATACAGCTACAAAACAGTAGTAGTACAACTTCAATAAGTAGGAAAATAGATCTAAAATTGTAGTCTAATAACAACAATATACTGCAAGAAAACAGTAAACAGAGATAAGGTCACATATCATTGTATACTCATGTGTAAAGTTATTACATAATTGACTCAAAATGACATTCCTTAGAAGTGAAAATATGAATAGAAAACCATTGCAGTTAATACTACTCCACATCAATCCACAAGAGCAATGAATTTCATATACCTTCAGTGTGAGCAATAAAGTTCATCAACCTAGATCAAAATGCATATTGGTTTTATTTTTTATTATAATCCCAACTCTCTAAAAAACTTTTCAAAACATAAAATAATTGAACTAATATACCAACACTAATCCAAAGAAAGGCAGAACAGGAAGAGTTTTCAAAGGAGTAAAAAAGTTAAAAATTGTTCACATAACTGTCTTCTTGCACTTTGTTAAAAGTCTTTCCAAGCCTCAATAAGTACCACCACCAAATTTTGTGCCACTAACCCTCTCAAATTTGCCATCGCCATTAACCTATGTAGACTCAAATTAAGAGCATAGATGACAACTCAATAGTAAATACCACACCTAAACCAAAGAGATTAGAAGATAAGGAAATGTTAAAAGAAGTATTAGAACATCTAATCAACAAGTTTTTATGGCCATATATTTATATATATAATCACCAAGAATAAATTACATAGCACAGCTTATGTCCTTCACATGGTCCAAAGTGGAAGTAGATCGATATATGTTGTCTTCTTTCAATAGAGAAGAGTTAACATAGAGCTCAATCAGATCTTACGTAATTGAAAGAAACAAAACAAACTATGTTAAGAAACTATGTTAAGAAGAAAAAAAAAAAGAGGAATTCTGAGCTCTAGATGACACATTAAAGTCTAAGCATGTTCCTTCAAGCAATTTTGCTAAAAACAGGAGCATCAATCCACATATACAAAATCAAACTATAGACTGGCAATCCACCACATCCATATTGGAAGCAGTAACATAAAAGTGTTGGTAATTGATTAGATCTTTACCTTAATAAAAAAATAAGTGGATTAAAGAAGCAAAACCATACCAATATTTTTTTCATTTAATTATCTTTCTAAATTAGAGAATGAAAATCGCTTAAAATTTCTTCACATTTACAATAACTATTTTATAATGAAAGCAAGACAAAGTTTGACATGTATATTTATACACACATTATATCCAATTGAAAAGATGCAAAATTTTCACATTGTCAAGCAACCTTTAAAACAGAATGCAAGAGAAATTTTCTCATAACACAAAACATGCCATTTCATCTTCCTTGTCAAGACTAACCCCAAGTCTTTCTCTAAAAAGGTCAATAAACTTGTAGGCTTCACCAACTGTAGCCTTTGTCAGAAAATTAACGTATTAATGAAGTGAAAACATCAACAATACTAACAGAGGAAGCAATAGTCCATAATTAAAATTATTGTTTAAGTTTTGGCAAGATTCTAAAATTTTCTATACATCTTAAAATTAAATTACACACCAGGATTAAAGATCTTTCAATATTTAAAGAAGTTTAACCCTCTTCACCTAAGATGTTATGATAACAAACAACAAAAGAAAAATAATGCATAATGCCTAGAATAGAACCAACTGAAAAATGATGGTTTCAGGCTTATAGTTGAAGAAGATCCTCTTAGCCAAAAATTATGCCCAAAATATCTAACCCTCTTTGTCATTCAGTATGTGGTGTGAAAGAAGACCCACCATGCCACTGTGCTGCCATGTTGCCACGTCGCCATAACACCCAGCCACTACGCCATCACTTTGTTACTGTTGTAGTTGCACCTTCATCATCTCATTTCCAGAGAAGACACAAGTCCATAATGGTACTTTGAGCCTCCTCTATGTTTTTTTGCCTTCTAACCCACTCAAAAAGCATAAATTTTGGTCCTAAAATTTGAAAAAAAATAAAAAAGCTTCAACACATGGCTAAATGTAATTCGCACAATCACATAAATGGTTGCAATTTCATAGACTACCTATAGGGGACTTTGTACTGCAAGGGATCCTTTTTTATTGTTCGAGCCATGTTTCTATAACACTTTTCCTCTAAAACTTTGTAAGTAATCTCTTCGTTGACCAAAGCATTCCTATTCATTATTATCGTTAACAGGTAGTCACAATACCTTTTTATGAAAAGACAATTTTTCTTTATGAAAAGATCTAAATTAAAATTTAATAAAGCAAGCATACCTAATAAAGGGCATGCATGGCAGACATAAAAAGGAAAAAGTATAAAAAAACACGTAAAGGGCCTAAAGGATAGTAACAACAGTCTAAGAAACAAAGAAAGAAGGAGAAAGGAAATTATCTTAAGGGTCGACAGAACGTTTAGCTTTCCTAATGCTTCTAATATGAATTCGATTATATAACAAGAAGTTAGAGATAAATGCAGGTAGGTCATTGAAGATGGTGAGAAGCATTTCATTGATTCTTCCTCATTTTGCAAGAGTATCAGCACAAGTGTTGCTTCACATGGATGTTTCACTCATCTAAAGAAGAAAGTAAGAACCTTCATAATGCAATGAATATCTTAGAATAAGGTGCCAATAGGTTCAATGGTTATTGTTTGAGAGTTCCAAAGAAACCAGATCCCTCCAACAAAACCCATGACATCCACTTTGAGGTATCTAAAAAATGCTAGGTTTTCTTTAGTTCTAGATACACGCTCTCTGCTTAACCTTGTCTTGAGGAGAATGATAACATCTGGTTAGTGAATGTGGAACATATCGTGAAAGACTTAATGGAAATTAACGTCACCTATACTACAGACATTTTAGGCAATGATTATTCAATTTTAGAGAAAAAGAAGATGTTGTCAGGGGTGGTGTCTAGTTCTAAGAGATCATGTGGTTGGTTTGGAACAATAAGTAATTCAGTGTAGTTGATATATGAAGATGGGTTAATGGTGGTTTGGTAGTTTAAGGTGCCTATGTCTAATTTTAGCAAGGATTTGACTCATACAGCCATTTCTGCTAAACACTAAGGGATTATGAATATGACATAATGGTTTTGGCCCTGTAGGGTAAATGTTGTGTTGGAGAAAGGCAGTAGTATGTTGGATGCGATGGGTGGCTAGTACACTTATCTCATAAGTTGGTTCGAGGGCATAGGATGGATTGGAAACTAATTGTACACTCGATTAGATGGATGGCTTCGTAAAGGAGGAAGGATTAAGATGTTTCCTTGTTGGAGTTTGACTATTTAAACATGAGGATGGGTTTGTGACAAGTAGTTTGTGAACATATAGTTCATCATCAAGGTCGAACAATGAAGACATGGGGAGGTTTTCAAAACATCTCTCAGTAGGTTTATCCAGGATAGAGTGATACTTGTTCAATTTATAGGTTCAGGCATTGTAGGTAAGTGTTGTAAAGATTGGAGAAGATGTGATATTGATTGTCCACATGAGGGGCATGGTTGTCAGTGTCCATGTGGTGAGGAGCCGGCCAACGTATTAGGATTATAAGGAGTGTTAATGGTCAATTTAAGCATGGGTGAGGTAGTAGTGGTGGCTTGGCTTATTTGACTAGTATTATTGAGGCGTATAGGAGTTCATGATGCTCTGGTAAGGATGGTAATAGAGGTAAGTTGAGAGAAGGGGTGAAGTTTTCTGTTTAGAGGGTGTGTGTATATAGAGGTGGAAGTTATAGCATTCTTTATGATGCAGAGTTTATTTAAGGGTTAAAATGCACATAACTCCCCTGAACTTTGACCCTTTTACAGAGAGCACCCCTAAGTTTTAAAAGTCAACAAGGAACTCCCTTGAACTTTTAAAATCATCCAAATAACACCCTTTTATTAAATTTTCCATCCAAAATCTAACAGTTTGCTAACTTAGCTAGGGGAAATTTTGTCATTTTACAAATTTTCCTCTTTTTTCCTCCTCTCTCCCTTTTTCTCCCTTTTGTCAATAGAGTCAGCAGTAGTGAAGAATGGACAAATGGATGAATACACAACGAGGGAGAGATGGAGAAAGGGGGAGCGCAGCAAACCCCCTCGCGCGACAACTCATGTCAGACGAGGAGAAGGGGGGAGAATTCCTATACGATGCTGAAGAAAGAGAAAATCACAAATTGTGTCAGATGGGATAGCAAATTCCATCATGAACTGTGTTCTCGTCCATCTGATGTGTTCTCCGTCTCTCCCCTGATGCCATGAACACACGACGAAGCCCCTCCAAGGGATGAATAGATGAAATCACGAGTTAAAGAGACGCATTGCGATTTTTTCTGTCCGACGCGAGTCGTCAGCAAGGGGGTTCACGTTCACCTATGGCTTTCCACACATCTGGTGACCCTTGCTATCTTGTCTACACCGCCTTGCCACTATCATCGAAAAACTAGAAAGAAAGGTAGAAAGGTCGAGGAAAGAGGAAAATTTATAAAAAGATAAAATTGCCCCTAGCCAAGTCAGCAAACCGTTAGCTTTTAGATAGAAAATTTAATAGAAAGGTGTTATTTGCACAATTTTAAAATTTTAGGGGGCTTCCTTGTTGGCTTTTAAAACTCAGGGGTGCTCTATGTAAAAGGGTCAAATTTCAGGGAGATTATGTGCATTTTAGACGTATTTGAGAGTTGTAAGGAGTTGTAGGTTAGATTTTAGGTAGTGTGTTCAATGCATGGTGCATCATTGCATGGTTCTAAGGGATTCTTTTTTTTTCTTCATGATTATCATCTATGATGTTTTTGTTTAATTACCCCCCGGGGAAGGGGGGGGAGGGAAGGGGTTTAAGGCATTGAGTTTTGAGAGGAGGGGTGTAAGGGCAGGTATGGTTTAATAAGTCGAGTTTTTCTATGTGTGTGATATTTTCTTTGCTTTTGCCTTTGGTATTAGGGTTTATCATACAGGTTGGGGGAGGGTTTGTGCAAAGGCAAGTAGGGTTTATATTGCATGGGATTATGTGTGTTCGTTGAAAGGAGGGATGTTTACCATCTCCCCTATTACCACACATACGGCCACTTCGGTGCATCTCTAACCTAATTTAAGAAGATACCTTTATTTGAATGTTTTTAAGTGTTAAGGGTATTTTGGGTAAAAAAAACTTGTAAACAAGTCGTGCTTTTATAGTATAGTAGATTTATGTACATTTTGAAGTAATTGCTCTTCTTTTCGTTGAATTTTGTAAGGGTATATATGGCATATATCATATATTTTATATCATGGAGCAGACATATAAACCAAAATTAATTTTCTCTTAGAAAATAATACACACAAAAAAAAACACAATAAAACAGATTGAACCAAAATAAATCAATAGGTGTTTTGTTAATATATATTTGCTGTATATGTTTTTTTAGCAGATATCTTTTAGAGAAAATTTATTCGAATATTATTGCACTGAATATCTCTCTTAATATAATTCAGACCGTAATTTATTATTTGTAATTCATATATTTGTTGCATGTTAAATATGAGTTTGTAATGTAAAATACTTTAGAGAGGTTTCGGAGGATCATTTTCTAAAATAACCATATTAATGGCATACTATTGTTTATTCAATCCTTCCAAATAGTGTCTCAAGAATCTTTTAATTGTGATTTAGGATTTATTAATTATGCCTTGCCAACTAAATGTTGAACAACACACATGTTATTGTTAAACACACATGACTGAGTTTTATTTGACTTTAATTTCTCCTTTCCACAGGACAAAGATCCCTTAGCATCGCCGTAGAATCTCATTTTGCCCAGCCTATATACGAAACCATCAACACTCCTAAATACTTTTCTTAATCATTCATGTTTCATATTATTATTTTATTATTGTTGTTATTATTTACATCCTACGAGTCAAATAAATCATTTTCCCTCCAGTAATACAGCTTGCACAATCATTTTCTGACAATCTTTACAAATGTAGCTGCGATCGTATTAATTTAACTAGAGTTGATCAAGGGCTAGTTTGTGAAAATTTGTCAATTTTTAAAAGATCTCAATTCAAGACCAACAAATTTATAGTGAAGTAAAAGCTGAAATGGCAATTTCAGATCTCTATGTTTACGGCCCCATCAAATTTTTTAAAAAAAGTAAAACCAATTAAGATTGAGATATAACTTTGTTTAATCATTTTGAAAATTTTTTAGATTTTTTTATTATACAAAATTTATTTTATTTTGTTTTACCCCTTCTTGAAAAATTTTATATTGCCTTTAAATGTGTGATAACAAAAAGTTGAGCATCTTCATTCACGTGCCATCATTAATACCTTATTAGTATTAGGGTTTACTCCACCTTGGCATTAATTTCTTTCTGTGAGAGAGGGAAAAATCTCTCTAATATTATAATCCAGACATATAATATATATATATGTACATATTAAATATTAAATTTATATATAGTTTTTTATATTGTTGTTATTAAATTTTTTAATTAAAATAAATTATGTAAAAAAACTTTTAAAAAATCATTCATACAAGAGATAAGTTATATAAATTATATACCTATTAATTTTGATTAAAAAATCTGATGACAAAAATATGAAAATTGCGTGCAAGTTTTTTTCATATATTAATCCATTCTTCACGTTAATGGCTAACCATTTTTTTATTATTTTAATATAACCGACCACCTCAATAATTAATCAAAACCTAGAAGTTGTTATTGCACTTGCACGTATAATTAATGCAAGTTGATCATCAAAAAACAAAAAAAAGGGCTTATATATGATTTAGTGTAAAGGCTATAAAAGCACCATAACCCATTGCCGTTTTCTCCAACTCCAACCAGCATTTGAAGCTTCGAATCCCTCTCTACATATAAATCACACTTAGAGACTAGAGCTATAATCATAAAGCACCAATTGCTGTACTGTCACCCCAAGATGGCACAACTCAAGCTCCTCCTTTCATTACTGGTAATTTTCATCTCTCTTATGTCAATTTTGGATCAAGTTGAGCCATCATCACATAAACATGCTGAGTCAATGGCCTACGTAACAGCCTCTTGCAAGACCACACTCTACTCAGATCTATGCATTCAATGCCTTTCCAAGTTTGCCCATTCCCCCATGGAAAACCCTCAACAGCTAGCTCAAATTGCCTTGTCCGTGAGCCTCTCAAGGGCACTACAAACAAGGGCATACTTGTTGGAACTGTCCATTCAGCTCAAGACTATGAAGAATAACAGTGATTACCTTGCTGTGCAAAATTGCTTGAATCAGATTAATGACAGTGTGGACCAGCTTAGCCAATCCACTAAAGAGCTTCAACGGATGAATCTGCCAAAAGCCGTGCCAGTGGTCATCGATGACAAGTTCTTGTGGCACATTAGTAACGTTGAGACATGGGTGAGCGCTGCCTTAACTGATGCTAGCACATGTGTGAACTCGTTTCCTGGTCGTAGGATGAGCAAACTGAAGGCTGCCATTAGGGTTAGAGCACTAAATGTTGCACAAGTCACTAGCAATGCACTTGCCTTGTTTCATGGATATGCAGCTAAATATAGAGCAGCAGCAGCAGCAGCAGCTAGAGCCCAACCTTAAAAACTTTAAGCTAATAACCCACCCTATGTTTGTTCATGTCAAGTTAGTGCATGTTTTTTCTAGGGGTGGTTTTGCTATAGATGAAGTTTCATTTGTCATATTGAGAACTACTGAATTAATTATTTGTTTTATAGTCCATAAACACTCTTCTTTAATTGAGCATCTTCTATATTTTTTTTGTTTCTTTGATTTTCTGGTGACATAAAGGCTTATATAGGTAGTTTCAATTTGGGTTTGAGTTAATCCATATAACCTCAAATTAAGATGGTTTTGATGCTTGTTTAAATGCAGGGTTATATAACTACCAAATCAATGTGCCAAATAATTATAATCATGATTTAAAATGG
This sequence comes from Senna siamea, assembly GCA_031216115.1. Classification (NCBI taxonomy): domain Eukaryota; kingdom Viridiplantae; phylum Streptophyta; class Magnoliopsida; order Fabales; family Fabaceae; genus Senna; species Senna siamea. The sequence continues at coordinate 16,695,719 of CM062357.1, forward strand.
ACTAGATGTAAGAGTGTGATCTGTTAAAATAATAAATTTATGTTTTAAAAATGCAAAATGAGCCTTAAAAACTACTTGGGTGATATTAAATGAGAAATTTAACTAGGTTATATTTTCTGTCACCGTCAAGAAGTACTCTCTCTCTCTCTCCCTATCTATTCATATGAGTACAGTACAATTGCAATTCTTGCTTATAAGCAGAAATTGATTCATTTCGAATAATTATGTGCCTAATTGTTTGTACCAATTAATTAGCTAGTTATCCAATATACAAAAAGGAAATACATATATTTCTTACTTTAATGATTCTTGGTCTGAGCTTTGAAGTCATCGGATAAGAGTTTGAAGGTTTGAACTTTAGATATCTATCCAAGATCCTAATTGAATGATGAGTTTAAATATCGTTTGCGGATAGGATCAACGTGTATATATAATGTGTGAAAGAAGCTTAACTTGAACATGCAAGTAGCTTTATTTTATCTGTTGTGGACAATCAATGACTTTTCTACTTATGAAATTAAATGTTGTGTGGATGGATCATGTGTCACACCTTCACCAAGATTTTTCCTTGCTCTAACGTTCCTAGGAAAACATGAACTTGGTCCTTGGTGTGTCATTAGATTCCTTTAATTTTAGCTCCAAGATTCAAGATTTCTGGCTTCCTCACTGAAAGCTTTATGCAGCATGCACCATCGCATCTTGAATATAACGGATGGACATGGATTAATGTTGATGGAATAGTTATCAGTTGTGGTTCATTTTGTATGATTGTGGCTCCTGAGTACTAATAATTCATTAACTTATTTGTTGATTATTATGCTGTTTTCTTGCCAATCTTGCATTACCGATGCTTTAATTTTTTTTTATTTAAGAACAAGTTGATATTCAAATTAAATCAATACAAGAGATTTATTATAGGGATTAGCAAGAGTTTAGTTATAGGGATCAACCATATAGATTAACTAGGATTACGCACTAATTATGTTGGGTTGAAGTGGGAGTTAGAGTCTCACATTAGAAAATAGATGTACTAGATGATGACTACAAGAGTAAATAGACCTATAGACCTAATGGTTGAAAGTTTGAATTTTGTTAATCAGTGTCCTTATAAAAAATTTTTGTTGATTAATAAAATATTTAATGATTTAAAACTTATAAAAAATAAATAAGAATAATTATTTTTAATGCTAAAAAAATCATCAATCAATTAAATAAAATTTTAATCAACACCTTAAGAATATCGGTTAGCAAAATTCTCAAAGTTTTAGGTTTAGATATAATGTCAATTTATGAGTATATATATAGTTCCTCAAACTTAAAAGAGAGAATCTCCCCCGATATTTGAAACTCTCCTAGCTAGTCCTAACATTTTCTAAGCCTAACAATTGATGCATCAAACGCTAATTTAATGTATACTGTATAATAAAAATTTGGGAAGAGCCTTGGGATGTTCCCAAATGGTACAGCAATCCCAGTTTTTCTAGTAAACAAATACGTCAAAGGAAGCTTAATTTGATTTCAATTTTCCAATTTCGTTTCAGATGCAGATGTTAGAAAAACCTGATTAATTCTTTGAGTATATTGCAAGTCAGCAATATATTGAAAAAGTAGTAACTGGAATATTCAAATTTCGAGTTTCGCAGGTAGATGTTTTCTAGCTGGAAGATCGCTGTCTCTTACTGGCCAACTTGCAATTCAAATATAATTAACTGCCTTAAGAACCTTGTAATTATATAATTGCCTCATTAATTTCTATCATTACAAATTGTGTCTCAAGAATCTTGTAATCTTGTTTTAGGGGTTACTAATTATGTTTAATTTAATTACCAACAAATTGTTCAACCACATGAATGAGTTTTATTTGACTCAAAGGTCCCTATTCCCTTGGCATCGCCGTAGAATCTCATATTTCACCTTTGATTCTTCCTACCAAATCATCGACAATCTCTCCATAAATATTTTTTCCAGTCTTTCAAGAATCATACTTCTTTATTTCATCCTAAGCTTCACTATATTATATATTCTATATCAAATAGAATTAAAGATATAATATGATATTTAAATTATTACTCTCACCCAATAATTAACAATATGTTAATCTCTTTGAATACGTACTAATCATGACTTAACTCACATTTTTTTATGTCAAAAATATTTCTCTAAAATCTAAATTACAATTGCACAACGTAGATGGACATAAATATCATAGTGTTTGTCTAGAGCTAAGAAACTAACACAAAACACTCATCGTAATAAAATATTAATGACTAAAGCTTGGAGTCTTATCACTACAAAAAATTTTCTCGAGCAATACAACTTGCATAACTATTTTCACAATCCTTACAACCGACGCATGTAGTACCATTTGTATTTAACTAGATCTGACCACGGGCTAGTTTGTGAATTTTGGTCATTTTTAAATCTGAGTTACAGATCGAGAAATTAACTATATATATAATAAAACCTAAAACCCAACAGCAGGTACTGTATATGATTATTGACTCAGCTTAGAGAAAGTTAAAGAACCACTTCATTAAATTGTTGTATAAGTTGCGTATAATAATTGTAAAACTGTTGAGATTTTTATTTTATAAAAAATAACAAGTATTTTGTTTTGTCATCTCTAAGCCTTTAAAAACGTATCACAACAAAAGGTTGACCTTATTAGTCAATACATCCACGTTAATGTTAAAGCTATAATCCAATTTTTGTATGTATCTTATTACATGACCGACCATCTCAATAATTAATCAAAACTTTAAAGTCTTTGACTTTTTGTAATTGCACGTAAAATGCAAGTTGCATCATCCAAGATTAAAAAAAAAAGAAAAGAACTTAGCATGTGATAATATGAACAACCCTCTATATAAGCACCATAGCCCACAGCCATTTTCCAACATCAACCAGCAATATTTGAAGCTTCAAATCTCTTTGTATACTTATTACACAAAGAGCTAATAAAAAGCTTCAATCCCATGATGGCACAGCTCATCAAGCTGAAACTCAACCTCACATTGCTAGTCATTTTCGTCTCTCTTATGTCAATTTTGGACCAAGTTGAACCATCATTGCCCAAACGCGTAGAGACAATGGCCTACATAGAGGCCTCTTGCAAGAACACTCTCTACCCATCTCTATGCATGCAAAGCCTTTCCAAGTTTGCCAAACATTCCACCATGGAAAACCCGCAACAGCTATCCCATATTGCCTTGTCCATCAGCCTCTCTAGAGCAGTACACACTAGAGCATATTTGTTGAAATTGACCATTCAGCTCAAGGCAACAAATAAGAATAACAGAGATTATCTTCTTGTGCAAGATTGCTTAAGTCAAATTAATGACAGTGTGGATCAGCTTGGCCAATCCATCAAAGAACTTCGCCGGATGATCAATAGGCTGAAAACTAAGCCTATTATTGATGACAAGTTCTTATGGAACGTTAGTAATGTTGAGACATGGGTTAGTGCTGCCTTAACTGATGCTAGCACCTGTGTGGACTCATTTCCTGGTCATAGGATGAGTAAACGGAAAGCTTCCATTCGGGTTAGGGCCCTAAATGTTGCAGAGATGACTAGTAATGCACTTGCCTTGTTTCATGGATATGCAGCTAAATATAAAGCAGCTGCGGCAGCTAGAGTCATGAAGAAACCCTAAAATCTAGACAAAACTTTTAACCACCCTTTGTTTGTTCATGTCTAGCTGGTGCATGTTTTTTCTCGGGGTGGGATTTTATTCTTTATAATATATATATATATATATATATATGGATTTATACAGATAAATGTAAATTGGTGAAGATTTGTTTCATATATAAAATAATTTAATTATTTGTTTAAAGTCCATCAAGATACATATGGATATATACATATAGACATGTAAATTAATTATATGGATATATATATATATATATATATATATGTTTAATTGATTTTTTTTCTAGTGATGTAAAGAGTTAAAATGGTAGTTAACTTGGGTTTGTGAGGTAGCCAATATAACCAATAATTAAGACTATATACAAGGGGATTAAATTCTTTCATATGAAAAAACAAAAGTAGAATGATATTATGTGAGGAGAAAAATAAAAACAAAGTAAAAATATATTATATTATCTATGACTCATGGTAATAAATGGGCCTACCACTCAATTAATTTTATATTTATCTCTTTTAATTCTATAAATATCACAAAGTGGAGAGTGTTTATTCATTCATTTGTGAAAAATCAATATTTAGTCCTTCTTTATTACTACAGAATATAGGCCATCTCTTTCTTTTTTTTTTTCATAAAGTAAGGATTGTGCTTAAAATTTGGATATCCTTGTATAGAAAAAAGTTTTGACTTGCTGATAAGTGTCTCTATTAATGAAGTCTTGGTGGATTAATTGATTGCACATATTGTTTTTTTTTTTTTTGGGTGACCGGGAGAAAAGACTACAAGAAAAACAGAACAAAGACAAAATAAAGGCTACTCTCTCAAGAAAGCAATGGAAAGAGCATCAGTTAAGATATTTAAACTGCCAATAGGCAGGGAACCTCCTAAATGCAGATGGAGAAATCATTATAAGAGCCCAACATATTGGTTTACAAATGGATACCATGCATGTGTTGTGGTGATGGTGGAGTCAAGCACAACTTAACAAAAGTTTCACAATAATATCATAATAACTTGCCTCTTTCTAAAAGTAATCAGGGGTTTGAAATTTTCTTCGAGAAATGAAAACATTCATTTGACTTTTAATTCTTGATCTGTAGTTAATAATTTAGTTAGTACTTTTTCGAATTTTTTGTTATCCAAACTATTATTATCGATATTATATATATTATCGATTATTAATTAAGATGAATGTTATTAATCATTTAAGTATTGATAAAAATATCTGTTTGGTTCTGGAAGCTTAGTGCAATTTTCAATTTGGTCATAAATTTTTTTTATATCAATTTCATCCTATATATGTTTGTACAAATTCTCGATATTGTCATCCTAATTACTAATGACATGTCAAATGTATATTTAAATAATCATTAGATGATCATGTAAAAATAAAAATAAATTGGTAAAAGTATCTTTTATGTCCTTAAATTTTATATAAATTTTTAATTTTTTATTTAAAATTTTTAATTATAATCGATTTCTTTCCAAAATTTATCACCATCCAAATTACTAATAAAAAATAGTAATACAAAATTTGTCAATAAATTTTAAGAATATGAACAAAATTTTGACAATATTCAAACACTAAACAAAAATATATATTCTCAATCATAGTATTTTTTACTCTCACTCAATTACTATCAAACATAAAAAAAAAATTTCAATAGATACTTTCATGTATAACTTGAATGGTTTCAATAGAGACTTTGCATTTTCTTCTAAATATAATATTATATCACTATTTTTTATTAGTAATTTAGATGGCATTAAGTTGCAAAACAAAATTGACTGCAATTTAAAACTTTAGATACAAAATTAATTACAAAAAAAATTTAGAGACGAAATTAAAAATTGACATAAAAAATATTTTTGTCGAATGAATTTAATTAAATGGATATGGTAGTTTCAGATTTGGCTTGTTGGAAGAGAAGAAAAGGCAAAAACCTCATTTTGGTTCTTGAAGTTTAGTAGTTTTCTCAATTTGGTCTCTCACTTTTTTTCGTTCTCAATTTGGTTCATCACATTTGAAATTATTATTAATTTAGTTCCTCTGTCTATAAATCGTTAAAATGTATAACAGATAAGTAGACAAAAGAACCAAATTAGTAATGATTTCAAACATGATAGACTAAATTGAAAATGAACAAATATGAAGGATCAAATTAAGAAAATTATTAAACTTTAAAGACCAAAATGAAGTTTTTGTCTTTTTGAATTAAAAGACTAAATAATTAAGATAAGTAACTTTTACACATTAAAAAAATACATATTTTTTTTTATTTAATTTTTTCAATGAATAATCTTTTTATTTTCTTAAAATTAGAACTTAGAATAATTGCAATTAGGATTAGAATCTTCTCTGGTTAGAATTCATGAATTTTAAATCATTTTTTTAAATTTAAACAATAAGTTTTTTCTTTGAAATTCAATATTCAAGTAATGTATACTTAGCTTGTATTGACAACATTTTGTATGAATACTTCCTTTACTCATATGTACATTTATATCCTAAAAGTTGTATTTACAAACCATAAAATGGATCATTCAATAATTTAAAAATTAGAGAAAATTGACTTTTTGTCTCTCAAAAATATTTTTTTCTTAATTTAATTTTTCAAAATTTTTAATTTTTAATTTGGACCTTTAATGAATATTTCTCAAACAATTTTTTATAACAATTTTTTTGGCAAATATAATTTTATTGGAGAATGAAATTTAAATCTTAGTCCACCACGTTGTAAGTAATTCACTCCACCCAATTCTAGTTAATTTTTTTATGACAATTTTTATATTTTTTTCACAAAAACCTCATTTTGGTCCCTCAAGTTTAATAATTTTCTCAATTTGATCCCTCATATTTATTCGTTCTCAATTTGATTCTTCACGTTTGAAATCGTTATTAATTTGGTCCTTTCATCTGCATATATATTATATATTTTAACAGTTTCTAGATAAAGGAACTAAATTGATAACAATTTTATACGTGAAAGATCAAATTAAGAGTGAACAAACGTGAGGGACCACATTGAAAAAAATACCAAACTTAAGGGACCAAAATGAGATTTTTATCAAAAAAATGCAATAAGATTAGTGCTTTGGTCATGAAATTAGGTTAAATATTACCATATATATAATTTTGGTCACATAACCAAAAAATCAGATTTTTTTTATTTATTATTATTGTTATTACTAGTTTGGATATAGTACAAACAATTAAGATGAAATTAAGAATTTTTGCAGACATTTGTAATGAAATTAACACAAAGAAAACTTTAGGACTAAATTAAAATAACCCTAAACATTAGGGATAAAAATGATACTTCTGTATTAAATATTTAATGATAAATTTAAATTCTCTCATGTACTAAGATAACGTACCAATGTCATGATGGGTCCCACTTAAATGATGAACTCCAATCTATAAATCAGAAATATATACATACTCAAATTTTGGTTTCGTAGGTAGATATTTGCCGCAAGAGCAGTCTGTCTTTCGCTGGCCCACTTGCATTCTAAAATCCAATAAACTAACCATGTAATGGCACATTAATTATCAATGTTAACTCAATCCTTCCAAGTTCTCAAGAATTTTTAATTGTGATTTAGGGGTTATTAATATAATTATGATTATTTTGCCAACCAGTTGTTCAACCACATGAACGAGTTTTAATTTGGTTTATCTTTCTCTTTTCCACTAGACAAAGTTCCCTTAGCATCGCCGTAAAATCTCATGTTGCATAATTTAATTTCATTCATCCTAGAGCTACAAAATCATCAACAATATCTCTTATTAAATTATTCCTAATCATTCACGTCTCATACACATGCAATTGCTTTGCTTATTTTGTACAATTATTTTTTCTCACAATTTAAATATTCAAATATAAGATCACACCGGACGTAATAATTTTGAGGGTATTTAATTTTGTCACACCATAATACCTATCCCTTTATTTTGAATTACTATAAAATAAAACAAAAAAGTGTAAAAATTGTGTAAATTTGATGTTATGCACATAACGCAACCTCTTTCGGTCAAAAAGTCTAATCCTTTAAACGTATGACAACAAAATGTTGATTGCACTTGTTATAGATTAAAATTAAACCCCTTCTTGGACTAAGGTTTACTCCACTCAACATTTTCTTCCTATGAGTATGTAATCTTTCTATTGTAAACCACATTATGTATATAATCCATCCTTCACGTTAATGCTAATATGCTACATATATAATCAAGTTTTTTAATTTTTTTACCGACCACCTCTATAATTAAGTGAAGTTATATATATATATATATATATATATATATATATATATATATATATATATATAAGAAGATAAGCACGTGATGTGTGAAGCCTATATAAGCACCAAAACCCATTGCCATTTGTTCCAACTCCAACTTGCATTTGAAGCTTCAAATCTCTCTGTACACATACATCACACTTAGAGGCTAAAGATAATCATAAAGCTTCAATTGTTGTCACCTGTTAGCTAGATAATGAACCAAGAAGGAGGGTTGAATTGGTTCCTTCTCGTTTTAGAAAACTTTTGTATATAAAAAAAACTTACTTAGAGTTTCACAATGAACCAAAATAAATAACCTTTTAAAACAGAAACTTATTTCAAAATTTAGATTAATGTTAATTGTAAGAGCACAAGAGAGGATAATCACACAGCCAATTTATAAAGGTTCAGACTCAAGAGTAACCTTAATCCTACATCATCTCCCCAAGCACATAACAAAGATATTTCACTAGTAGGGTAATTATCAAAAGATACACTTGGAAAACCCTCTTACACTTGGGCTCAGCATTCATTAGCTTTTATGTCACTAGGCAATCCAAAGAAGGCTCAGCACATTTGCTTTTATTCCACTTAGTACTTTTCTAAACTCACCCTTATCCTTAACCTAGCCTAATCAGTAACCTACCAACTCAAGCTAACATCAAGCTCACTGATTCCTTCTTCTAGATTCCCAATGATTCTTAGACAAAAGGAATGTTGAGAATTCAATTCAAAATACAATAAATATTCACTAACTCACTAAGAGCAATAAAGACTTTTGTAGCACAAGAATGATGAGAGGAGAATTTCATAGTAGAACTTTAAATAATCAGCTTAATGTTACAACTCTTCACTTTAATGCTCCTCTTCCAACTCTATTTAAGGCTCTTTGAAAAATAGCCGTTGAAGGCTTCATTAGATCTATTAAAGCCTTCATTAAATGCTACAATTAATGCCATGTTTTGTGCTGACCAAGAACACTTCTCAGCTTAATGCACTCGTCGAGATTAATCTTTAATTGTCCAACAGTTCTTTTTTCTTTAGTGCCCGTTAGTCTTCCGTCTTTCTAGAAAAAGGATACTGGCCAACTTGACACTCAGCATTGAGAGACGCACCATTATATTTTTACTCCAGAAAACTTGCTGCATATACTGAGTCTATTTTTCATAGGTATTCTTGAGCTTCTACATTATTGTTTTACAAAGGAGGCTACTGCTTCACTTTATAGCCACCTATTGCATTGTGCTATGAGCTACTGCTTATAGCCTCTAGGTCTCTGCTCCTGTGTTAGAATCATGCTGCACACTTCCTTATGTTTTTAGACTTTAAGAAAACCTATTGCACTCTTCCTTATGTTTTTAGACTTTTCATTTTGCCACCTATTTGTTTTAAACTTTGGAGAGATGTTTCTATTTGGGCCTTGACCTGTGGGCTTTTCTGATTGTTTAGTAGAATAGATTTTAACACTTGGGCCTATAAAAGTTATCCTGAAAATATTGGGCCTTTTGTAATATATTAGTCCAAAAAATTTTCCCTTCTTGTAAATTATGAAATTGCCATTTTACATTTTCCAATAACTTTTAGAAACTGTATATTAAAAATAATAATCTTATTTGTTGAAAATAATTTTTATTAATAAAAAATAAATAATTTAAAACATGTTCTAACATTCTCTCCCTTTTTGATAATGACAAAATTATTTTCAATTTGAATTTTAATTAAGCTCCCCCATAATATGTGAACTCCAATAGATGCATGGGTCTAGGAATGATCAATTAGCAGTAATCAAAATTTGTGATGAGGAAAATGTTAAGCAAACAACACAAACACAATAGACGACATAATAGCATTGAGTATTTTCCTCAATCATCAAATAAGTGTCAAAAACATTAACATTAAACATCACGCAGCAAGTTGTCAAGCAAATAATTTAATACTTACTTTCTCCCCCTTTAGCATTATCAAAAATAAATGACCTAAATATGTAAAGAGAATTAAGGCACAACATGTTCCACATAATATCAGCAAGCAGCAAGTCATCAAGCATAATATCAAAATAAATCAGCAACCATAGCTAGTAGATGCAAATAAAAGATAATTTAAAGTATAAACCATACACCCTGAGAATCCATGATTAAACAAAAAGTGAAAGAAACTTTGTTCAGAAAAAAAAATAAACATAATGAAAATTAGATAAAAATCCTAAGTTCTATGGTGGAGGAGAGGTGTATGAACAACGCACAACCTCAGGGAGGATGCTCTTGAGCATTTCCTTCATTTCTGTTAATTCCTTATGAATGCCCTATAGCACAGAAACAATTGTTGATGGGGTCTCTCTGGTGATGGAGGTCTGAGGGAGAGGGAAGGGCTCTGTAGTAGGCAGAGTGGGTAAAGGAGAAGCAGGCTGAGTCTAATGCAAATGGGATAGAGCATCCTGGGGACTAAGGCAGACCAGTGAGGGGATTGGTTGAGGTTCATCATCATGCTGTGGTGATGGATTTAGAATAGGGACGGTAGCGGGACTCTCAACATCAGCTTCCTTATCCCCTAACGAATCTTTCTCTGATAAGTACTCTACTGTGAGTTCTTTAATAGGGGACTGTTGGGACTCCTTTTCTGAGTATTCAATAGAGTCTTCTTCTTCAGAGATGGAGATAGGAGCATTTGGTTCAGTGGATGATTCTTTGGCTTTGCCTTTTGCTGAAGTCAATCGGGTGGATTTTCTTATAGAGGCTTTGGCTGTCTATTTTAGCCCTTTTACATATGATGAGGCCATAGTCTTCTTCTTAAACCACTTGGCTCCCTCTATTTCTGTCCCTAAATCATCCTCACCCTTTACCATTTTGATCCACTGGCCCTGTTTCTTTTTAAAGTGCATATTTTGTATGATCCTTGCATCATACCGAGCCTATGCAGAAGCCTTCTCTCCTTTAAAATTAGCTAGACCTATTCCTTATGGAAGATCAGCCCCTTCTCTAAGAGCAACTGCCCTCATGTGGTTCAGGATAATGTAGGGTAGGTTCAGCCTAAGTCCTCTAAGGATACACCACATGAATAATATGTCCAACTAAGTAGCATTATTCATTTTACTTGCTCTAGGCATGATTAGCTAACTAATACTATGAAGGATTAACCTATTGTTCAGTCTTAGAGTTTGTATATCCACAGTATCAACAGCCATTCCAATAAGCTCGAGTATAGCCAAAGCATGAGAATAACTTTCAAAGATTATCTCATCATAGTTGGAGAATCTTTTAATCCCCTCATTTGGACACTAAATAACAGAGCCTAAAAACTCATAGTCTAGTTGGATTCTATGGCCTCTCAAAAGTGAGCGTCCCAATAGTTCATCATTTTCTTCAAAAACTAAGTTAGAGAAAAATTCCTTAATAAGAGCAGGGTATACAAGCTTCTTGAGCTCTAGGTAATTTTTCCACCCAAATCCATTCATCATCTTAAAACACGTCAATCCTTCAGTAAGAAAGAACTCAAAGTTTACCTCTCTTGACGAGTAGATGCTTCGGCGTTGGAAATCGACCGAGAACCTTTGCTTCCCTTCTTTTCCATCAAAGGTTTTAGGTTTTTCGATTCGTTCGCACTTAGAGCTTGGAGCCATAGAGGATTCATAACTCTTTCTTTTTACTATTACCTTAGAAGCCATAGAGGAAATTAAGTGTAGAAGAGAGATGAGATCAAAAGAAGAAACACAAAGATTTCAAAAATGAGGTAGAGTGCTAGAGAGATTTTAGGACGTTTTAGTAACTCTTACAAGGCCTTAGGTTTAGTAGGCTGAGAGAGAGAGAGAGGACTATTTTTAGATCATGGGAGAAAGAAGGATGTGCACCAAAAAATAAGGTAATGTGAAGTGTTCGTGCAGCTTTTAGTGCATAAGGAAGGATTTCTTTGAATAGAAATTTCTGATATAGCTACTTAATGCACGGATAAGGCAGGAAATACAAATTTTTTCTTATTTTGCTTGGTTATTAAAATTAACCTATGTGACATTAGTCAAGTGGCACATTCACCTAGATTGGTTACTCCTAGTTCTCGCCTGATAGTGCAAAAGATGTCTAAGTTTAATGGTTTTGTAAAAATGTCAACCAATTGATTTTCACTAGACACAAATTCTAAAGTTATATCCCCTTTTTGTATATGATCTGTTATAAAGTGATGTCTTATTTCAATGTGCTTGGTTCTAGAATGCTGAATTGGATTTTTGGAGAGGTTAATGGCACTAATGTTGTCACACTTGATAGGTACATGATCAAAATTTAACCCATAATCTTTTAATTATTGAATCATCCATAAAATTTGAGCACAAAAAATTCCTGCTGTAATGTATTCTGCCTCAGCAGTAGACAAAGCAACTGAAGTCTGTTTCTTGCTATGCCAAGACACTAGACAATGACCTAAGAATTGACATGTACCACTTGTGCTTTTTCTATCAAGTTTATATCCGAGTAACCAAATAGATTGCAAGCATTATCTTTAGGATACCATAACCCAAGTGATTTTGTGCCTACTAAATATTTGAAAATTCTTTTTAAAGCACTAAGATGAGCCTCTTTAGGATTATCCTGAAACCTAACACATAAACCTACAGTAAACATTAAATCCAGTCGACTAGCAATTAAGTACAATAAGGAACCTATCATACCTCTGTAGAGCTTTTGATCCACTGACTTACCACTCTCATCTTTAGCAAGTTTGGTGGATGTGCTTATTGGTGTACTAATTTCTTTAGCATTCTTCATCCTAAATCTCTTTAATAGTTTTTTAGTGTATTTTTCTTGAGAGATAAAGGTTCCTTCTCTGCATTGTTTCACTTGAAGTCCAAGGAAGAATGACATTTTCCCCATCAAACTCATTTAGAATTCACTAGTCATTAACTTAGAGAATTCCTTACACAAGATTTCATTAGTAGATCCAAAAACAATATCATCTACATAAATTTGAATTATTAGGATATCCTTTTTATAGGTTTTTGTGGAAAGAGTGCTGTCAATTTTTCCTTTTATAAATCCATTCTTAGATAGAAACAAGCTTAATCTTTCATACCAGGCCCTACGAGTCTGCTTAAGACTATATAATGCTTTTTTAAGTTTGTAAATATGATTGGGCTTATCAATGCTTTCAAAACCAGGTGGTTGTTTTACAAAAATATCTTCTTGTAAATATCCATTTTAAAAAGCACTCTTGACATCCATTTGATATAATTTGAAATTCATTGAGTATGCAAAAGCTAGAAACATTCTAATTGATTCTAATCTGGCTACTGGAGCAAAGGTTTCTTCAAAATCGATACCTTCTTATTGATTATACCCCTGAGCCACTAGTCTAGCCTTATTTCTTACAACTTTACCAGCTTCATCTAGCTTATTCTTGAATATCCATTTTGTACCAATGATTGATTGATCTTTTATAGCAGGAACCAATGTCCATACTTTATTCCTTTCAAATTGATTAAGCTCCTCTTTCATTGCCATAATCTAGTTGTCATTCGTGAGAGCCTCTTCAACATTCTTAGGTTCAAGTTAAGACATGAAGGTCATGTGGTTCATGCTTCTAAAGGATGATCTTGTTCTCATTCCTTCTCGATGATCACCCAGAATGTACTCCATTGGACAGGTAGATGAGTGCATCCATTCTCTAAGGAGATTTCCTCTTTCTAGTTGTTGAGTACCAGCTCTTTCATCAGCTAAGGTTCCTGTTCATCAGTTGACACTGAATTTTATTTTAAATGAGGTTCCTCTTAAGTGTAAAGCTCATGTTCAGGTTCCTCTGAAATGTGAGGCTCATGTTCCCTCACATACCTATTGTAACTAAGTTCCTCTTCCTCATATATTATACTTTTTATAATTTAAGAATTAGTTTCATTAAACACAATATGAACACTTTCCTCAATTGTTAAAGTTTTCTTGTTGAATACCCAATAAGCTTTGCTAGTGGTAGAATAGCCAATAAAAATAACTTCATTAGCTTTATCATTAAGTTTTCTTAGATTTTCTTTATTGTTAAATACAAAGCATCTACAACCAAATGCCCTGAAATAACTTATATTGGGTTTTCTTCCCTTCCATAACTTATAAGGTGTTTTCTTTAGAATTGATCTAATGGTACACCTATTCAGTACATAGCAATCTGTATTTACTGCTTCCGCCTAGAGATTTTTAGGAAGATTATTTTCACATAGCATAGTCCTAGCCATATCTAAAAGGGATCTATTTTTCCTTTCAAAAAAACCATTTTTTTAAGGTGTTTTAGTTGCTGAAAAATTATGGCTAATTCTTTTATTGTTACAATAATCTTCAAATGGCTTATTTTCAAATTCTTTTCCATGATCACTTCTAATTTTTGTTATGATATATCCTTTTTAATGTTAAATTTTGTTGCATAATATTTTGAAGTTTTCAAAACAATCACTCTTTAAAGCTAGAAACGTCACCTCAATATATGTTGAATAATCATCAACCACCACCATTCCATAATATTTGCCACCTAGACTTCTTGTTCTAAGAGGACCAAACAAATTCATATGAAGTAATTCAAGAGGCCTATTGGTTGAAACATACTCTTTAGATTAGAAGGATGATCTTGTTTGTTTACCCTTTTGACATGCATCACATATTTTATTATTTTCATAATTCACAGTCGACAAACCATTAACCAGTTCCCTCTTTGATAGTTTTGATAAGATATCCATACTAATATGACCTAACCTCTTATGCCAAATCCAAATCACATCCTCAGTTGATATTAGACATCTATGGGATAATAAAGAAATATTTTCAAGAATGTAAACATTATTATGCCTTTTTCCTTTAAATAAAGCATTGTGAACTTCCTTTTTCATGGATAGTGCATTTTGATGATTCAAAAGAGACAGTGTCCTTTATCACATAATTGGCTAATGCTCAGTAAATTATGCTTTAAACTATTAACCAGATAAACATCATTAATAGTTAAAGAAGGATTGACACCAACTTTACCTATTCCAATAATCTTACCCTTATTGTTGTCACCAAAGGTTACTGTACCAAGATCTTTGGAGATGAAGGATAGAAAGTTTGATGCATCACCTATCATATGTCTAGAGCATTCTAAATCAAGGAACCAGTGTTCTTTTCCTATGTTAACCTTGAGGCACACCTGATTCACAAAAGTTCTTTTAGTTACCCAAGTATACTTTGGGTCCTGTTAATGTTAGTACTAAGGTTTATGTTTTGTATACTGAAACTTTCCGAACCCATACTTACTTGATGGTTATTGTTTTATTCCTACATTTATTTTCTATGTGTCCTTTCTTTTTACATATAAGGTATATTCTAGAGCTATGAGGTTCTATTGGATGTTTGTCAGGTTCATGTTATTTAAAGAAGTCTTTGTAATGTTTTTCTAAATGTTTCTTATGAAAGCCTAATCCTGTTTTATCAAAGAAACATTTTCTAGAACCTAACAGTCTATCTAGATTTTCTTGACCTTTTACAAAATTTGTTAGGTCTTAATTTAGAATAGTTACTTTTTCTTTCAATATTTTGTTTTTAGTAATCAGGGAGGATAACTCTTCATCTATTTTTCTTATTCTTTCTTCTAGGATATCTCTTTCACATTTGATAATGTTAAAACTTTTCAAAAGCTTTTTATATGCATTTTGGAGGTTAATGTATTTCACAGTGATTTTCCTAGAGTCTTTTAGAATGGCGTCAAAAGCATGCAATAATTCATCATAGGAGTAAGGTTGATCATTTACCTCTGTTTCAGATTGATCATCATCTTTCTCAGATTCTGAGTTTACCATTAAGCATAAATTAGTCGTATCCTTTTCACCATCATTACTCTCACAGTCTGTGACTAATAATTCATCGTCACTCCATATTAAGTTTGCTAGCATTGCCTTCTTCTTTTTCTTTATTTTTAGTAGGGGAAAATCAGCCTTGATGTGTCCTGGCTTGTTACATTCATAGCATGTGATTGTCTTTCTTCTAGGTTTTCTTCTTGAGGTGGATCCTTTCTTTTCGTTTTCATATCTTTTTCTGAAGAATCCATACATATGCTTGGATAGGAAAGCCATTTCTTTGTCATCCTCTGGTTCAGGATGATCTTCCTTTTCCTCAATTATTTTTAATGCTACTCCTTTCTCTTTTCTTTGATCATCTATAGGAACTCTTAAGAAGCTTCCTTCATAAGCCATCAAGTTTCCTCTTAATTCATCAAATGACATAGTTTTCAATTTTTCTGACTCAAGCATTGCTGTAACTTTTGCATCCCAAGGTTGTATTAAGCACCTTAAGACTTTTCTGTTTACATTCTCATTGGAATATTTTCTTACAAGTGAGTCAAGATCATTGAGGATTTTTCTTAGACGTTGGAACATCCCTTTAATATTTTCATTTTGGTTCATCTTGAACATTTCATAATCATGAAGTAGTTTTTCAATCCTTGACTTTTGTATTTCTTTAGTTCCTTCATAGGATACTTGAAGCGTGTCCCATATTTCCTTGGCAGACATGCAGTTTGACAGCTTCTTGTATTCTTCTGCATTCAAAGCACAAAATAGATAGTTAATAGCTTTACAGTTAAGCTCAAATCTTTCATTATCCTCTGTAATCCATTCTGCTTCAGGTTTTGGTTCATCGGTCCCATTAACTGTTTTGGTTATGGGAAACGGTCCATTTTCTATCACCCTCCATATTCTCACATCAGTTGATTGAATGTAAATTTTCATTCTCATCTTACAATAAGAGTAATTATTTCCATCAAACAAAAGTGGTATGTTGATAGAATGACCCTCAGCTGGTTAGTTCATTTTGACTTGGATCTTTTTCTCTCAAGAGGTTAATCCTATAATCATTAGAGACCTGCTCAAATACCAATTTTTAGCCAGATAATGAACTAAGAAAGGGGGGTTGAATTGGTTCCTTTTCGTTTTAGAAAAATTTTGTATATTAAAAAAAACTTATTTAAAGTATCAAAATGAACCAAAATAAATAACCTTTTAGAACAGGAACCTATTTCAAAATTTAGGTTAATGTTAATTGTAAAAGCACAAGAGAGGATAATCAACAGTCAATTTATAGAGGTTCAGACTTAAGAGTAGCCTTGATCCTACGTTCTCTCCCTAAGCACACAGTAAGGGTATTTCGCTAGTAGGGTAATTATCAAAAGATACACTTGAAAAACCCTCTTACACTTGGGCTCAGCATTCACCAGCTTTTATGCCACTAGGCAACCCAAAGAAGGCTCAACACCTTTGCTTTTACTCCACTTAGTACTTTTCTAAACTCACCCTTACCCTTAACCTAGCCTAATCAGTAACTTATCGACTCAAGCTAACATCAACCTTACTGATTCCTTTTTCTAGATTCCCAACAATTCTTAGATAGAAGGAATGTTGAGAATTCAATTCAAAATACAATAAATATTCACTAACTCACTAAGAGCAATAAAGACTTTTGTAGCATAAGAATGATGAGAGGAGAATTTCATAGTAGAACTTTAAATGATCAGCTTAATGTTGCAACTCTTCACTTCAATGCTCTTCTTCCAACTCTATTTAAGGCTCTTTGAAAAATAGCCGTTGAAGGCTTCATTAGATCCGTTGGAGCCTTCATTAAATGCTGCAATTAATGCCATGTATTGTGCTGACCAAGAATACTTCTTAGCTTAATGCACTCATCGAGGTTAATCTTTAATTGTCCAGCGATTCTTCTTTCTTTGGTGCTCGTTGGTCTTCCGTCTTTTTGAAAAAAGGATAATGGCCAACCTGACATTCAGCATTGAGGGATGCACCATTATATTTTTACTCTAGAAAACTTACTACATACGTTGAAGCTATTGTTCATAGGTATTCTTGAGCTTCTATACTACTATTTTACAAAAGAGGCTACTGCTTCACTTTATAGCTACATTTTTTGCTGCATTGTGCTGTGGGCTACTGCTTATAGCCTCTAGATCTCTACTCCTATGTCAAAATCATGCTGCATACTTCCTTATGTTTTTAGACTTTAAGAAAACATGTTGCACTCTTCCTTATGTTTTTAGACTTTTCATTCTGCCACCTATTTGTTTTAAACTTTGGAGAAATGTTTCCATTTAGGCCTTGACCTGTAGGCTTTTCTAATTGTTTAGCAAAATAGATTTTAACACTTGGGCCTATAAAAATTAACCTGAAAATATTTGGCCTTTTGTAATATATTGGTCCAAAAATATTTGCCCTTCTTGTAAATTATGAAATTGCCATTTTACATTTTCCAATAATTTTTAGAAACTACATATTAAAAATAATAATCTTATTTTTTGAAAATAATGTTCATTAATCAAAAATAAATAATTTAAAATATGTTCCAACAGTTATCACCCTAGGATGGCACAGCTCAAGCTCAATCACATTTTGCTAGTAATTTTCATCTCTCTTATGTGAATTTTGGACCAAATTGAACCATCATTACTTAAACGTGCTGAGACAGTAGCCTACATAAGAGCTTCTTGCAAGAGCACTTTGTAACCATCTCTATGCATCCAAAGCCTTTCCAAGTTTGCCAAACATTCCACCATGCAAAACCCACAATAGCTAGCTCAAATTGCCTTGTCGTGAGCCTCTCTAGAGCACTACACACAAGGGCATACTTGTTGAAAGTGATCATTCAACTCAAGGCAATGAAAAATAACAGAGATGACCTCACTATGAAAGATTGCTTAAGCCAAATTAATGATAGTGTGGACCAGCTTGACCAATCCATCAAAGAACTTCGCCGAATGAATCGGTGGAAAGCTGCTCCAATGGATGTTGATGACAAGTTCTTGTGGCACATTAGTAACATTGAGACATGGGTGAGCTCTGCCTTAACTAATGCTAGCACATGTGTGAATTGGTTTTCTGGTCATAGGATGAGTAACTTGAAAGCTTCCATTAGGGTTAGGGCCTTAAATGTAGCACAGGTCAATAGCAATGCACTTGCCTTGTTTCATGGATATACAGCTAAATATAGAGTAGCTATGGCAGCTAGAGTCAATTGAAAACCCTAAAATCTAGACAAGTTTTATAACCGCCTTTTGTTTGTTCATGTATAGATGGTGCGTGTTTTTTCCAAGGGTGGTTTGTAATAATATGAACACATATAAATGTAAAGGGATGTCAATTGTATATGTTTTAATGTTTAACTTCTTTTACATATATTATTATTTGTTATTAGCTTCATCTAATGAATAGTATAAAATATATGATCTCCTTTTGCTAGTAATGCTTTATAGCTAACAGCCTGACATTTGACATTTGGTATAAAGATCATAGTTTGCTATTATACTTATAAAAATTTTGAATATGACATGCACATATAAAAAGATCAGTACTAAATCCCATCTTATTTAGGGCTTACAAGACATAAATCTTAAAGTTTATAAAAATTGTATTGCTCAAATATATAATAAAAAAACTTTTCTTTGGCCAAAAGACGGTTTCATGAAATTGAAAAATTCAATCTCGTGAGAGATACAAGTACCCAAGTACCATAAAAAAAATTATAAGATTATTGGTCATACATTACAAACCCACCAAAGTCTTATAGGAAGTGAAAAATCTTCTACATATATTGAAGTCTTAGAAGACAGTATTGCAACAAACACGGATCTTGTTATGTGGGGCACGCACTCAGGTTATGGACTTTGAAATGGAATTTACAACAAAATTTGAGAAAATCAGTATTTTCGATGATATATGGAAAATGCCAAAATTATTATTTTTTATCTTTAAACTTCGTATGAAATTTCGATTTTATTTTTTTATCTATACTAATTAATGCAATTTCATTTTAATCAAAAGTCATTCATTATATGTAGACCTCAACTGAAATTACCTTAATTAAATATGGCTAGAAAGGCATTTCTCTTGCTCAAACAATAGCTTTACCTTTCATTCCCTGCAATAACGAGACTCATCTGACTACCAGAAATTGTGATCAATGAGAATCTCGACAGCATAACCAGTAATATTCGCGTACCTCAGTTTTTTATTACATTTTTTGGTCCTCAAAACAAATTTTATTATACAACATAGGTAGTAGTACCCCTATTCTCATTTCCCAAGAGGTTTGTTTGGGAGATGGAAAAAGCTGAGAAAAGAAAGTAAACATTTTTTATATTTTTTTAATTTAAATTCAAATTTAACATTTTTTTTTTCTTCCCTTTTACATTTCTTCATTTCAAACATATCATGAGAGAAAAACTATATATAATTTTATTCTAAATAAAAAAAAAATGTTAAAAGAAGATTTTCACTTCCCTTTTCTTTTCTTGCATTTTTCCTCTTCCAAACAAACCCATGGACTTCGAAAAACTATCAAATATGTACAAGTGGGCAACAGTCTTTAGCTATGTTACATACAGAAAGACTTATTTCAATCTATTGAGGACAGATTCATTTGATAGGGGCATATTGTTGTGTATATACCTCCCTGACAATGGATGTCAGTTTGAAATTTGAAGTGGTTATGCCATTTCATGCATCAATGTCTGGACCCGGATATGCCGGTAGGCTCATTATACGCTTGTCTAAGACAGGACCTCCAACGGTAAAATGATAGAGGCTCTGGAAGTTTGACCCTTTCAACCCAAGCAACTGATGCACTGCAAAAGAACAAAACTTCAGATTTTCCTGAGAAAAATTCTTAGTAAAACTCAGTTCTTACATAACATGAATAACTATAAACATATAGACATGTCAAGCAAATTTTCAAGTGAGCCTTAGTTCAGACATACTACCATGTCTTATTCATACTTAGCTTACACTAAAAATAGTTTATACACTTGCGTACATGTTTACTAGTGTGCTGGGGCTGCATTATTTGTACCATCCTCTGAATTTAACCTAATATAAAATTATAAATAAACACACAGTGCTAAGTAGGTCAGTAATCCCTTTTACTTTTCTAATTTCTCTAAATAAATAAAGTAGCATAGAGCCCGTAGAGAGACTCAAAGTACCCTAGAATCTTTTTCTTCATCTGAATACTATTATTTCTAAATAACATGCAGTTAATAGGAAATACACAATTTGCTACTGCTACAACTTGAGGTGTCAAAAAGGTGAAACATGAAAAGAACTAGAATCTAAGGCAATAGCTATTTGAAGTGGTTAATAGTGAAGCCTTCAACAAAAGATGAGAATAGGGTGTTGCTTCAGGTGAGCTAACTGAACAATCAAATATTGACAGCCATTGAAGTTTAATGTGATTGGCTAACTGACAGGGTTCAAATCTCCATGACTGACCCATATCAAGATTAGAAAAAATAAAAATAAAAAAATAAAGTCTGAAGTAGAAGATTCTGTAATCATGAATTTTCCACATTGACTCTAGAATTTTGGTTCTGCTATAACCAAAAAATGACTAACTAGAAGTGATTCTTTTCAGAAAAGAAATAATTATAAATAGACTGTCAACATGACCAATAACTGTGTAAATTGAGTTTATGTTCTTGTTTATAAAGCAAGGACATGTCTATCTTTAAGCATGTCTGACACATGACACAACACCAACACGCCATGACATACTATAAACATGCGTTCGACACATGTATAGGTGTGTCAGAATAAAAAATTTTACTTTTCAACTCAAACACACGCCAAATGCAGCTTGGACACGTGCCAAATGCAACTTGGACACATGAGCTAAGCATGGATACCCGAAAAAAAAAAAAAAACCATAAAATAAGTGAATGAAAATCTGGAAAACTCATTTTAATGAGATTATTAAAGTTATTTTTTAATTACTTTTATTATATATGAGATTTAGTAAATTTGATTTAGAAAATAATGGAGTAAGCTGCTTAACATATAAAATAAGATTGGTTATTTTTCTTTTTTACAAGTATATCACTGAAAGACAACTTAAAATATATATATATATATATGCCGTGTTATGTCATGTATTATATTTGTAGCATTTGACATTTCAACATGTCGTGTCAAGTGTCTATGTCAATGACTGTGCTTCATAGGTTCTTGTTATTAAGACGAGGTAGTACATCAACCAAAATTTTGTTAGCGACCATGAGAAGTTTCTCACTATCTATATTACAACAATTGAGCGCATTCAAGTTCAACCTTAAATTCAAATTAGAAAAGGATTAGGACAGTAAAATTCTAAGAAGTAAACTATTGTGCTTTTCTGCAACATGAAACATGCAAGTATGATGTCAAATTATATTTAGAAGAAGACAATTATTGCAAAATGTACTTGTCTTTATGATGATTTGACATTGATAGGTTTTTAAAAGTTCTGTCTTGATATTCTCAATTACTCATCCTAGGATGAACTTCAAGCAACATCCGCAAAATTATCATATATCACTGCAATAGACCAAGAGTTTTTGAAGAAATGGTAAGAGAAAAAGAGTCATACCAGGGTCATCAAAGAAACAACCAATTCCAGTTGCTGAGATTCCAACAGCATGTGCTTCAAGATACAACACCTGCCCAAGGACTCCGGTCTCCCAAAATAAACGAGGATACATCCACAAATTCTTCTCGCTTAAAGTAGGCTCAAAACGAGCCACCATACCAAGGCTAAAGCAGCCATCACTAGCAATTTCCTGCAAGTAAGCAGTCACATTTAACAGGAAACAAATATGCGTTAAGTTCAGCTCATAATTAAGATTAAAACTTTCCTTCAAAGACCATAGTAAACCGATACATTTGAGATATTAACAACAAAGAGAAAGCCCCAAACCCTAAATAATTCAAATCCCATAAATTTAGTTACTCCTAAGATAATAAAACAAGAGAACACTTCAATTTTGGCATCCTCCTGTTCAACTTATAAAATATTAGTATTTCAGAAAAATTAACAGTAGTATTTTCAGAAAGATTAACAGCTTACTCAATTACTCATTAGTTACTAAATGGCTACCAGATGGATGTTATCTCTGACATAGTTAGCAGATTACATATTGCAGTGAAAAATAGCAATAAGCTAGAAACCTACTATGAATAACAGAATCACTTTTTTTTTCTTTGTTGCTCGTAAAAGTAAAAATCCAATTTTTGAACACTTTTCCATTTAAAGAACTAGAAAGAACCACAGCAGCAAACAGAGACTATTTTTTTACATGTCCCTTGTCAAATAAGTGTCTGGCTATCTATTCATATATATAAACTGAAATCCTCATATTGATGTAACAACATGAAATTTACAGCATTTAATAAACTCTATCATGTAATGAGAAAATTTTAGAAAAACACCTCGTATCATTATGTACCTGATGACATGAAAGCTGCCTAGCAAGCTGCTGGCAATTGGATCTATAGAGTTCGTATAAAGGAAGATCATTAGGGCAGCCCTCTGGTTTGGCCCAGACAAATTCAGAGTTCATAGATTTCTTGAGCTCATTATAATGGTTTTCATTCCTCACTAGAAAATACACGCCTTGAGGTAACCCGACCACTCTATGGACAAATAAAACAGCATGCACCTCAGCATCCCAGGGAAGAGCCCGGAATGGCAAAGCAAGCTGTCTCTTTTGCTTCTCTCCAGTTGGACAACCTGAAGGAAGACAATGTGAGAGAATCTGATAAAATGTATCTCTCTCTATTTCAGTAACTCCATCCATATCAACAGCACTTCTACGCTTCTGAACAATTTGTCTCACAGTAAAACCCTTGTATGAAGCTTCACTATAAAGACCACTCCTTTGAAATGGATCAATAAACAATCTATGTCCCAATGTCAAAGGTTTCTTCACAATCTCAGCAGTCCTATAAATAATATCCCAACATATATGCTCTTTGCTAAGTATATTGGGCTTTCCTTTCCAGTCTAATTTTGAAAATTCAGATATGACAGAACTTAAGTCTTTACAATTCACATCAAATTCACCAATACCATTTGGATAAACTAGTAAAACACAATCCGGATGCTCGAACTCAATCTCTGGAATCTTTCCTCTTACAGGTCTTGATGGAATTTCAAATTCAGGGAAAATCTGAAGCCCCATAAGATTCTTCAAATCCTCATATCCCAATCCATCTATAAGCTTCACATCCCAACCAAGGCCTGCGGCGGCCATTGTGACCGCAGCAATAGCATGACCCACATCATGATTACAATACCTAAATGCACGCTCGCCGTACTTCCATGCCTCGCGCCAGAAAATCGATGACAACCCAACAAGAAATGAATTCTGTGGAAAGAAATTCTCGAAGAACCCAGATGGTAATTCGGCTCTGATCTCCAAACCATGCTCCTTTGGGGCATAATGAGCAACAAAAGGTGAATCAGAGAGAGATTCTGTTGGAGGGGCAATAATATAGGCCTCCGTTGGGTGCAAATTACCACTACTTGGGTTAACCCGGAGTGACCAAGTAGAGAATCCTGTGGTTTTCCAAGCAGAAAGAGCGAGAGAATCATAGAAGAACTGAGAAATGGTGGATTTGGAAATGGGTTTTGCGGGAGGAAGAGAAAGGAACAGAGAAGAGTATAAAGGGGCTTCAATTTGTGACGACGGTGGATTTTGATTGTCAATAGGGAAGTGTAAAAGAGGGATAAGAGGAGAAGACACGAACCTTCGAAATGGGTTTGGTTGGTTGGCCCAGTCGAGGCCGTGAGGGCCTCTGGCGTACTTGTTGAAGGAGTGCTTGGTCTGGTTGTGGTACTTGAGGACCTGTGAGAGTTTTTTTTCGTCGAAGTCGTCTTCTTCTTTGGGATTGGCTATGGAAGGTGAAGAGGAGGAAGAAGCAGGAGTAGAGAAGGACATGGTGGGGATTAAACGTTTCTTAGAGATGATGGTTAGGTTGGTAATCACAGAGGTTGCAGGAAGAAAATGGTATAGCGGAGGGTTTAAGGATGAAAGGAAGAACCTGGAAGGGAGAGGGCGCATTTTCTTACAGTATGAATGAGTTTATGCTTTTGCTCAAGTAATGCTTTCATCGTGCCACTGAAGTCTTCCAAGAACCGTGGAATAGATTCTAGAATACGTAGTTATAAAGAAAGCCACGCATGTTTCCTTATTTTATTTTTTGACTATATTAATAATTTACTTCTTAAAAAACTTTATCTTTTTATAATATAATTTCTATAAATTTAAAAATATCAATCTGTTCATTATATACTCACGTTAATTTTAAGAAATGTCCATTTGTCAAAATGTCTTATTATGATTATGCCCTATCCAAGTAGGGATTAAGAGCATGACCGACTGAAAGAGTTGTTGTCGCATGTGCTGAATGTGTCTGATTTGGATTTGATGTCTATGAGCCATGAACTGAAAGTCTTCGTATAGTACACCATTCTGAACAGGGTTACGTTGCCCAGTGAACACATATATGTGACGACCTAGCTTCTCTATGGCCAGGAATGAATTCTCCAAATTTTCTTGCTAGTCATTCCTCAAAAGGTTCCTGACATGATTTAGAAGAAAGAAGCCATAGGTAGTATGCCGCTCCTGATGAGTAATGGTGACTTTTTTGAATTTTCCCTGCCTTGAGGATCCTGATATGATCAACTTGCTCCTCCTATGACATCCAACAAAAATTAGTAAGCATTTCCCTGTTGGAAACTCAAACTCTGTTAATTGTTTTATAAGTGGAGGCTTTGGAAATTGTGGATGAATGGCTGGGGGATGAGTGGCCATTGCTGACAATTGTTTTTGGATTGACGAAAATGTGCTCTCAGGGGAGCAACTTTTGCCTTCTATGTGAAGTTTATTTCTGGCATACCAAATGTTATAGAGGATTAAGAGTATGAGAGTGATGTACTCAATCTTGGAGGCTGGGCCTGTCAGATTCCCAGTAAACCAAGGGATTAACCAATTCACCGAGGTAGTACCAGACGTATGCTCAACTCTAATGGAAAGAGGGGAACCGAACCAGACTGCCTTTGGGAAGGGGCAGTGTAAAAAAAGATGGTCAAGCGTCTCCTCTTCCTTGTCACAGATTTGATAGGTGGTTGGAACTCTCAGATGATGCTTGTTGAGGTTACGTAAATTAGACAAGGCATCATTGATGAGCCTCCACATAAATATCAAATATTTTGGAGGAATCGGAATTTTCCAAAATGCAGACCAGGGGAAGGAAGGGTTGGTATTTAAACCTTGATCACGAGTCCGGAGCCTATTATATGCCATCCTTACCTTGTATGTTCCATCAGGAGATGGTTTCCATATGAGAGCATCAGATAGACCCCATTTAGTTATTGGAGTCCTGGAAATAGCATGGGAACTTGAGGATTTGAGTGCAGAATAAATTCATTAACCAATCTTCCCATATGTTGATGGTTTTCTGGTCGCCACCAGAACTTACCACCGACTTTGGCTTTGTCTCCATTGCCTACTAGCCACCATAGATTGTCAAAGATTAACTTGCTGGACTTATTAACACTAGTCTATGCCCATTATGGCTGAGATGTGTTCTTTGGTTCCTGTGTGATATCCTCTTTGAAGCATTTTCCTATTGTCCATTGACTAAACAAAGAGGAGGGCTGATGGACCAATATCCAAGCTTGCTTTACTAACAAAGCTTTATTGAAGGTTTTGTAATTCTAAAACCCAAAACCCCACAATATTTTGGCACAAAGAGCCTTTTTTTGTGGAGAAGGTGCATTGTTGGCTTGTCACCCTTGTATCCCCAAAAGAAAATGGTTGCAATAGAATCCGTCGTGTGACAATATTTCTTGGGAAAAAGGACATTTGACATCTAATAGATACGCATTGATTGCATTACTGTCTTAATCAAGGTAAGACGACCAGCTTGAGACAACAGCTTGGACTTCCATCCACTTAGCTTGCCTTGAATCTTGTCCACTATTTCTTGGAAAAACTCAGATTTATTCCTATGCTGATCAATTTTAACCCCTAGATATCTGCCTAGCCGATTAGACATTTGAGCTCCAAGGATGTTAGCCATGGATCTTTTGAGCGTTCTTAGGGTGTTAGGAATGAAAATGGCCAGGGATTTGTCTTTATTTAGCTCTTGTCCTGCTAATGAGCCATAAAACTGAAGGATTTGGCTTATGGCTTGACAACTTTCTTCCTTAGCTTGGAAGAAAAGGATCGTATCATCTACGTACATTAGATGGGTGATGGCTGGCCCTCTTTGGCAAACTGTAACCCGTGAATTTTCTTTTCGGTCTCTAAATTTGTGAGAAGGCAGGAAAGCACATTGAAACATAATAGTTACAAATAAGGTGACAGTGGATTACCTTGCCTACCACCTCTTTGAGGATAAAAATGACCCACTCTTTGGCCTTTTAGGAGCAGGGTGTATGATACAGTTTTCACGAATTGCATTATGAGAGAAATGAAGTGAGGAGGAAAGTTCATAGTCTGAACAGTGGCTTCCCAAAGTTTCCACGATATCATATCATAAGCTTTCTGTACATCAAGTTTAAAGCCACACTAATTCTTCTTCTGCCTCTTGGCTTTGTGGATGTAGGTCATGAGCTCCGAGTTTAAGAAAATACTATCCAAAATAGATCTACCTTTCACAAAACCATTTTGATATGGTCAAAATATATAATCAAAGCAAGGTAATTTGATCTTTTCATCTAAGTAACATTTTTTTCTTGTTATTCCCACACTTTTCACATCATTTTTAGGAATATTGTTTTACTTGCATATTAGGTATACTAAAATTAGATTCTAAACTATTCACAATTCACGTAAAAGAAATAGGACAACAAAAATTTTCATGTTTATGAGATTCTCTACTCCACTCTCTTTTTTCTTTTTTCTTTTTTTGGTAAAGAAGATCAATTACGCAACACCACCAGCACTTTTCTACTCCACTTTCTCAATTGAAAATTTTCAGCCTACTAATACTAAAAACCAATTAGGTCCCACGTTAAACCTTTACCACTTGATCAGTAGTTGAAAATTCTTTTATTTTATAATTATTTTAGGATTAAACTTATATGTAATTTTTTATATCTTTATTATTAAATTTTTAATTAAAATAAAAATTATTATAAAATAAATTATAAAATAAATAAATTATATAAATCATCTTATTATAAAATTAGATAAAAATTATATAAAAATACAGCTAAGTTTTTTATTTTTTTATTATTTTATTCTTAACCAAAAATTTTGAATAAATTATTGTTTTGATTCCTAAAAAATTTTACTTGTCTTAATTTAATCATTGAATCATCAAAATATTTAATTTAATTCTTAAAAAATAAATTGAATTCTAATTTGATCCCTACGATAGTCACCGTCAAAGAGTAGTAACGGAACTGCAAATGTGACAGTGAAGGAGGCACACATGACTATTAAATGCCATGTTATCTGATTAGTCATACTAAAGTAAAAAGGATCTAAAAAGAAAGATAAGTATTTCACGCATGTTTCACATCTTGAAAAAATTTAGAAAAGTTTTGTTGTGAATTTATTGAATAGAACCAACTGCAAACAAATTATTGATCTATTATTTGTTTAAAGCTGATTCTATTCAATTAGTTGACGATATAACTTTTGTAATTCTTCAGGGTTTAGGATTTTTTTTTTAATTTATTAAAAAATGTTAATCACATTTATAATTGTAGCCAAATAAACATCAATTTAGCCATTATTATAATCGATCGTGACTAAAAGTCTTTTTCTTTTATAATGTGACTCATCTGATAATATAACATTTAACAGTTATATATATTTTCATCAATGTCTTGTTTATAAATTTATTATTATGAGTTAATAATTAATAAAAAATAATAAAATTAAGATATAATATATATTTTATAGATTAAATTTAATATTTTTATGATTCATGAATTAAATTGAGACAAGTGAGATATTTCAAAAGTTAAAACAATAATTTAGTCAAAATTTAAATTTGTACTCAAATAAAAGTTATAGCAACGAAAATTTCGGTTGCTAAATTCTGATAAGATCTCATAGCTTCGGATTAAACCGCCGCTAAAAATTCGTCTGACGTAACAACTTCACCAAATGACATGGCAAAACTGCTTTTTTTAAAAAAATTGTCAGTCAGTATAGTACATTAAAATATAATTATTGTAAATATATTATTTAAGTAAAAATTCCGATTTATATGATATTTTAGTATGTAGTAGCGAGAACTTGATTTTAGTTTTATTTTTTATAGTTTTATTAAATGTTAAAATTGGCTAGCCAAAAATATGTAAGAGTATGGGCCTTTATGGATTGGGTTTTTGGGTCACATACCCTCTTTTATCTCTCATCACTGAGGACTGGGCTTCTGTGAGGCAAGGCGTGGGCTGATGTAAGAAGTTTGACAAGGACAAAAAAAGCATTTCTCAATTCAAATTTGACCCAAAAAAAAGGAACAATTTCATATGTATTTCAATTTAAAGATTCAACTTGGAAAAAAGTATAGTTTATTTTGTGGAGTCCTAAAATCTTATATTGTTGCGATGTTTGGTAGATTTGATGAACAAATATAAATCCGTTGTACAAAACTAATGCTGGTTGATTTTCTATTATATTTTTGTTAGAGGAATAGATTCATTTAAAAATTAATTACTCTAAGTTTTTAGCTTTATCTCTGTTACCAGATAGTCAAATTAATTTGAGTTTAATCAACTTTTAAATATGAGCATTTTCCACAAAAAAAATTTATTAGTGTAAATTAAAAGGCACATTTTAATAAAATAATAACATTTGATCTGTTAAAAAAAAAGATTTTACATATTCAACATTTTTGTAACCAAAACTTGTAATTGACGATAATAAAAATCTTGTCAAATTGCGATATATGTAAGGGTTACGTTAATTAACGCCTTAAAAATTATTCAATGACTTGTGTTAGAAGGCCAAAAATATCTTCTTGGCCATGGTTTTTAGAATTTTCTCAATAACTGAAATCATACTTGTCCTTTAACCAATTCTAACCATTTCTAACATAAGAGCCCAATTTAATCGCAATCGTGAACTTACTCGTGTTATGAGTGCACATGAAATGAAAAAAATACAGTTGAAAAGCAAGAAATTCTATTAAAAATAAACTACATCTATAAAAGCAAATAATAATGAATTTTAAAGCTATCATCATCATCAATTCTATTTCTTGTTCTGTGTATTGTTTCCTTAGTTTTCAAGATTCAAGAAAATGTGTTATTTAATATTGGCCGCATATGATTACTACAATCTTCTCTATTTGTTCTCAAAGAAAAAAACGTTTTCTTGTTAGTGCTCAACATTGATCAAGTCCATTTGGAAGGTGACGATTTTATTAATAGACTCTTGAGTTCAATATCAAGTACAAAGTCAACATTAGCAATGATAACAATGCTTTCACATATAATTTTTTTAAAAAAAAAAACTTTTTAAGTAGATAAAAAATATAAATGATAAAACTAGTTTTTCTAACCAATTAATCTTCAAAATTATATATTAATATAGATAATATAAATATAAAAAAATATTTAAGGAGAATGAGAATAAGAGAATTAAAAGTTAAAATATAAAATAAAAGAAAATTTTGACTTGCACTAAAAGAAAATGTCAAGCCATTAATATATTATATAGATAAGTAAATCAAATTCACTCCCTCCAAATGCTAACAAGTGGTATTCTTTAAAAATCACAAATGGCACTTAGTAAATTTTTTGTTATGTTAATTTAATTAATTTGAATTTGAATTCTATCAATTTATTATTCACATATTCTAACAATATTTTATTTGAAATTCAAAAGTAACATAAAACCTTAGAAAATATTCTTAAGATATTAGGCATAAGATTATTTCAATTTAAAAGCATTACATATATTATACTCAAGAATTGAAGCAATTTGTGAATTCAAGGTTTTTACTGAGTTGATTAAATATTTAAGATGTATTAAGATTATATAAAATTTTCATATTTATAATTATATTTTGAAATACAAATTAACTAAGAATATATACATTATTTATTACATTAAACGTTCTTAAAATACCTGATTACCTTAATTTAATTTTTTTCGACACACTTAGCCACGATTATAACCTTAGACTAATATTTTCAATAAATTCTTTTTTAAAAAAAAAAAAAAAAAGATAGTTATCTAGCTCACGTTTTATACCTTAAAAAAATTTAAAAAGTTATGTTGTGAACTAATTGAATAGAATCAGCCTCAAATTCTATTCCAATTAGTTCACGATATAACTTTTATACTTTTTATAAGTGTGAAACGTGAGTTAAATAACTTTATTTTTAATTTATGTTAGTCACAGTTATAACTATAGCTAAATGATCATTAATTTAACCACAATTATAATTGTAACTAAAAACTTTTGATAGTGTAACTCATCTAATAAAATGACATTTAACAGTCATGTGTGACTCTATCAATGTCATTTCTATAAATTTGTTATTATGAACTAAACGGTCAATAATGTAATAATAAAATTGAGATATAATGTATTTTTTAAAAATTAAATTTGATATTTTTATTATTTATTATTCAAAAATTAAATTTAAAGAAGTAAAATCTTTTAAATAATAAAATAGTAATTTGTTATTTTTTGGTCAACAACGGTAATTTATTCAAAAAGGTTTGAAACAGTAATTTACACACGATTTGTTTTTTTGACAATGACGATCTCATTATAAAAAGCACAAGGCCCAAACTAGAAGAAGATATTACTGGTCTTATATATGGAAGTGATATGGGCTTTGCTATTTTAATATATTGAACATACAATAGAGAAGAGCATGAAGGGCAGCACGCCCTTCGCATATAGAAAACTTAAATTAACAAAACTTCAATATTAATTTCAAAAACTCTTAGTTCTTTTTTTTAAATATATATTTTTATTAAAAATAATTTTATTTAAGATATTATTATATACTAAATATAAATATTTTCCTTAATAAATATTTGAATTTAAATTTATACTTAGTCCATTTCTAATATTAAATACTTGTAAAAAATTTTATAAAAAATTTGATAATTGATGCATTTTCGGGGTGTCAACAAGCATTTCATGAAATGACGCGTGTGATGTGTGTCAATTAAGAGAACATTCCAACCTAAAGAATATGTGTCAGTTAAGCATGAAGCATATGACAGCTGCCTCTTCTAATTAATTAGATAATGACTCGTACTTTATATTGACGCATAAGGATAAATCTATTGTAATTTCATATTAATTATATATTTAGAGTATTTATAATAAAATAGTTGTGAAATTTTTATTTATAATTTTATAAAAAAATTTATTTTTTTAAAAAAAATATCTAAACGATTCTTTACATAACATTTGTGTACAAATATTTATGGACTTAATGAAAATTAATTTTTATTACTTAATTAAATTTAATAATAAAAATTATAGTAAGGTACTAATATTATTAAAATTTTAATAACAAACAAATAAAAGTTACATTTAAATTTTGTTCATTAAATTTGACCAAAAACATTGTTCATTAATAAAAGCAGAACATTATTATATTATATATAATAAATAGTGTTGCAATAAAAAATGTGTTTCGGGTTATGTACCAAACTCCAAGGCTGATTAGACAAGTCGATCGGTTAGTGACTTCATTAAGGGTCTTAAATTCAACACGAATTGAATAATTACGTTTAATTAGATAGACTTCTTTGTAAATGTTAATTTAATGGGAAAATTACTCTATTAAAAAAATGTATTATAATTTTTTTATATAATTTTTTTAACCAATATGTTAAGAGTCTGGTTAAAATTTTTTATTGATTAGTAAAATATTTAATGATTTAAAATTAAATTTATAAAAATTAAAAAAAAAATAATTTATATAATATTAAAAAAATTATCAACTAATTAAATAAAATTTTAATTAATATATTAAAAATATTAATTAACTATTTTTTAACAAATAAAAAATTATTTTAATCAATATATTTATTAATTTATTATTAATATAATATAATACATTATATACTTAACAAATATAAAAAATCATTTTTACTTTAAAATAAATTAAACTAGTATTTGAACTTAAAATTAAAATTTTAAAAATATATTTTTAATAAAAAAATTAATATTATTTCTATAAATAGTATAATGAAATGTGTCTATTTATCTATCTCTTGATTTGAAATAGAAACAAATTTAAAAGAAGATCTTTGAATGTCTAGGATTGGGCCAGGAGGGTCTCTTAACGTTTAATCAAAATCATAAAAAATTTTATTTATTATTTATTACAAAAAATATATGTTTTAATTAAAAAAAGAATGCAATTTACTTTAACTCAAATTTAAAATTAATATAATGTTAACTAGTATGATATAACCTAACTTTAATTAATTAAATCCTTGAACCGAACGTTAGAATATTCTTTAGAAGTCATGAGAAACTTTTGACGCAGTAAAATTAGAAAAGGAATGATCAAAAGTCGTAAAGGAAGATCTAATACGACTGCTTATAGTCATCAATGGATGAATGAATCAGGCACAAAAGACAAAGATGAATAAGGAAGAAGAAATTAACCAACACGATAGACTTCGTAAGGATCGGATATATATATATATGAAATTTTTAGGCATTTATTTTTAGATTTTTTTAATAATAAATATTTTACGAAAAAGAAAACTTTAAACGCTTGATAATTTAATTTTAAATTATTAAAAAGTATTTATTATTATGTGTTTATTAAAAAAATTTAATAACGATGATTTGAAAAAGAACGTAACCTTATGACAAAGGTTATAGGAAAATATCTTTGTCAATAGGGTGCCCTTTTTTTAGCATACAAAAATGCAGAAGTCCGAGTGTTTGAGATAGTATCAATATATGGCCGTTTCTAGTAAGCCATCGTGTTTGACTTTTTTTTTTTTACATATCAACGGTTAAATATAATATAATTTAAAAAATAATTTAATATTTTTTTAATATTTTTTTTATTAAATTCTTAATACATGATAAATTTAAATATATTTTACATAAACTTGAATTTATAAATTAACACTCTTTTTTCACAGACATGATTTAAAAAAATTAATAATAAAAGATCAATTTGAAACAATAACAAAAGTTAAGGGATTCCTTCAGGAACATCCCAAAAAATTGAAACGAAACAAAAGTTAAGGGGTTATTTTAAAATATTTAAAAAAGTTAAAAGACCATTTTACGGTTAAATGGGCATCCAAACGATTTTGAATCCTTTTCTTGGCTTTTTTTTTTTGGTATTTGCTTGGTACTTTTTTTAATATTACTGTTACTATAATTTTTATTTAAATAATTAATTTAAAAAAATTTATAATAATAATATTTTTTATTATAAAAAATTTTAGTAACAAAAAACTTTTTTAATTTGGCCTTTATGCAAATTAGTTAACGAAAGGAATAGATGTGATTAATATTTATAAAATTTATGTTTTTTTTATATATAGTTAGCACTTAGCATTCTCTCTCAAGCCTAACTTTTTACTTTTTAGGAAGAGATGCTTGGACCAAATTAAACAGTGAGTCGGTGAGTACACTTGTATTATTATTTTATTTATATATTTTTTACATAATTTATTTTAACTTAATTTTAAATAAAAATTTAATTAATTTTTAAAATAAATTAAAATAATTTATTTTAAAATTTAGTGATATTATATTTATTACCTTTTTAATTTTAAAAATTATACTCAATATTTATAAAATTTGACACAACATTACACAAATATTTTTTAATTTATTTATTTTTAATAAAATTAGTGTTTTAAACAATATTGTATCAATATTCAAATGTAATAAAATAACTTAATTATCTTTATTACTATATTAAAATTTTCATGCTAAAACTTACTATATATAAGATAAAAGCATATATTTATTATTATATTAAAATTAAGATTATAGTTTTTTTTTGTATAAAAAATTATTTTTATTAACAAAAAATAAATTAGAGTAGAAGTAAGTGTAATTTTTTAAATTACTTCTAAAATTTAATTATTTTTAAATAATTTATCCTCAAATTGAGTTTTAAAAAAGTGTTGCAAAAAAGAATTAGTTTGTGTTTTAAAAATTTAATTTAAAAAATACTTTTATCAGTACTTGAAAAATTGTTTGCGTTTAAAAATTTTGTATAAAAAATATTTTTAATTTTTAAATTATCAAAAAGATCATATTTATATTTTAGTTTGCTATTAATGTTATTTAAATAAATACATGGTTACAATTATTTATTGTTATTAAATTTTATTAAATAAATAAAATATAAATTTTAATTTTAATTTATTTATTATTTAAATAAATAAATCTACTAATAAAATAAATTATTAATTTTATAAAATATAATGAATAAAATCACAAATGATAAATATGAAATTTTAATAAAGATATTTTTAAAAAAAAATTTAAGTTTTAACTTCAACTTTTAGGTTAGAAGCAGAAATTTAAATTTTTAATTTCTATTTTAAAATAAAAAATTTGTTTGTACTATTACTTAAAGTATTTTCGATACTTTTTCAAACACCTCAAAATTTTAAAATAAATACTTTTATTTAAAAAAATAAACAACGTCTTTCTAAATTTCTTAGTATAGGAAAGCTACTATAAATATTTCCTAACATGGTAAAATAAGTAGCCACAAAATATTTAAGGGTCTTACTAGCTAGCCCGTCAAAGAAAGTATTAATTACAGTTAAATAATATAAAAAATGATAAAAATAATATGAATTAAATAATTTATATTTTTTTTAATTTTTTTGAGACAAAAATATCTTATTTTTAATAAAAATTATTTTTATTATTTTACTATAAGAATACAGCATTTTTTTATTAAATAAATAATTATCATTATTTATTAAATGAACATTTGTCATTTGTTACTTTCAATAAAATCTTTATAATATTAACTGTTTTAATAAAATAAAAAAGTAAAAAATATATATATTATAAAAATCAAACTATCAATTTATATTGAATGTTACTATTACAAAATAATATGGTAAATTAATTAGTATTACCCAAGACGCAAAAAGTTTTGGATTCTCTGTTTTAAGTTCTCTGCTTAGCGGCGGTATTTTTCGTTGCTAAAGTGAGTTTCAATATTATTGCAACGTATAATACTGATGCTATAACTTTTGTTTAAATAATTAATTTAATAAAAGTTATAGCAGCAAAAATATTTGTTTTGCAAGAAACTTTAGCAACGAAAAAAACCGCCGCTAAAAAGTATGGCAGAGCTTAAGGCAGAGGATCCGGACGCAAAATTAAAAATCGCTCAGTTAATTATAAGATTCACATATCTTGTGGCTTTGGACAACCTACCTATAGTTGTCAGCATCACATTAACTTGCAATAAATATTTCACTGAATTGGCAGCAATTATTGACCTTTGATCTGAAGCCTGGCCACACTAAGCATCTTGCTCTCCCTATAAATACTACCTCAACCTCCTCCTTTTATACACGCACTATATATAACATCTTATAACTATCACACCACTTTGCGAAATCAACATGGAGAGAAAATCGCTTGCTACGCTCTGCGTTTTCCTTCTCTTCCTCTTTGCTGCCCGTAAGTTTTTACTATTATTCTTTTTCTGCCCCTCTTGAGGGACTCTGTATATTAGAATTCATATATGGAATTTTTTTAATAAATAAATAGAATTGAGTATTGTTGAACTAAAAATACATAATTGTGGATGCAGAAGAGGTTGTGATGACAGAGGCGAAGACATGTCAGGTGCTGAGTGGCAAGTTCAGTGGGGCATGCAGTACCCTTTTCAATGGTCCAAAGTGTAACAAG
Source organism: Senna siamea (assembly GCA_031216115.1). Taxonomy (NCBI): domain Eukaryota; kingdom Viridiplantae; phylum Streptophyta; class Magnoliopsida; order Fabales; family Fabaceae; genus Senna; species Senna siamea. Next base: position 16,732,331 of record CM062357.1, read on the forward strand.
ACCTGCAAACAAGAAGAACATTTCATCAGTGGTGAATGCAAGAGTGACTTTAAGTGTTGGTGCACTAAGAATTGTTAAAACTTGATTAAAACCTTAATGGACCAATAAGTGCAGGCATTTAGTTACATGTATATGTTTGTGGATTAGTATCCACAAAATATATACAATATTATATCAGAGATAGAAATAAATATGAAATAAGCCTAGCACCACAAGTGTGTCGTGTACTGTATATACCCTCAGTTTATCTAGTGGACGAAATATATTTGTCTCATCAAGAGTTGATTTGATGAGGACAAAATTCAGCTTTGTATACGTTGTCTTGCATCTTCATCAAAATTCTTGCACTGCTCTTTATCATTTTGTCTTTTCAGTTTAATTAACCTTTCTGAGATACTAAATTTATGTATTAAAACTGAATTTTGCAATTAAAATATGAAATATTAAATTCGTACATGACTCAACGTTTTTAATTAAAATCAAAACAAGATCCAATTTTTTAATTTGATCTTCTAGTTTAAAATAATATATATAACATCAATTTTTGGCCTTGATCCAATTTTGTTCATCTATTCAAATTCAATGATAAATCTAATAATAGTCCATTGATTCAAATATTATTTATTTACCCGATATACTATCAACTCAGACACTAATTTAATTTGATATCTAAGTCAGCATGCATATGTTAATTTTGAAAATTTTGGATAAAAATGTGTCATGCGGGCAAAATTAAATTATTTTACAAATTATGAAAATACATTCCCTATTTTGAATTAGAAAAATTGAGGTTATGAATTTAGAGGGACAAAAGTATTTAAAGCCAAGTTCTTTTTGTCTAAATTATAACGTAATATTACTCTTTAATTTAGTATGTTTGGATTGATCAGGATAATGGAAATGAATGAAAGGAAAAAGAAAGGAATTTAAAATTTTGGTTAAATTATTTATATGCTCCTTATAATTTTACTTAATTTTTAATTATATTTTTATAATTTAAAATTTTGTAATTAAATTTTTACAATTTAACAAATTTTTAAATTAGTCTCTAAACTTAAAATTGTCAAATTTTTATTAAATTTTTTTGATATATTAATTATATACTATCTTAACGTTATAAAATTATTTAATTCAAGTTAATTCATTCATATTATCTAATATAAATTATATTTTATTTCATATATAAAAATTATTTTTATGTTATTATTTGTTTTTCCTTCTTTATTAGCATAAATTATATATTTAAAGTACTAAGATACTATATGTTGATAATATTAACAAAATTTAATATAATTCTAACAATTAAAATTTTTACAAGATGAACTAATTTAAAAATTTATTAAATTATAAAGATTCAATTATAAATTTTTAAATTATAGGAGCTTAATTAAAAATTAAGTAAAACTATACAAATTATAAAAATAATTTAATCTAAAATATTTTCCTTGTTTAAATTTCTAAATTTTGTAATTGTAAGAAAAAATTTGAATAACTTTGTAATAACCCTTCTTAAAATTTTTGTATTAATTTAAATTACCTCAAATCAAAAAAATTTTAAAAAATATAAATAAAAAAATTATTACTTAACTTTTTTTTCATCTCTTCCCTTTCTTTTAATTTTTTCTTACATTCTCATCCTCATATGTGCGTGAATGATGATATAGATCTATTTTGTTATAATACAATAAATTAAAAAAGGAGAAATAAATAATGATAAAGATCAAAGAAAGTTTGTAAGACTCCTTACGACTCATCAGTCATGACACGAGTATAAATTTTGGGACAGGTTGTGAGCTCCAACTTTCTCTCTCTCTCTCTCTTTTTTTGTTTAAATTTTGCTACAAATATTTTTTACTAAAAATAATTATACTTAAAATATTTTTAAATATTAAATATGTATATTTTTATGACAAATTTAAATATTACTTCGTTATATTATAAAAATTTAATTCCTTCACCACTTACATTTCAAAACATTAAAATATATAAATAAATTAAATAAATTTAAATGAAAAGAAATATTATTTTATCAAAATTTATCGCTGAGAGCCTAGGTAGTGGAAGAGGAAGCGCAACTTCTGAAACAGTCAAATTGGAAAGAAAAATCAGAATGGAGATGACTAAAGTCACATGGGTGATTAGATCGTTCATGAACTTACAGTCAGCAGTGGACCAAGTCAAAGGATAAGACAGAAGACTAAATGAACCACGACAAACATTAGCTTAACGTACTTCAGTAAAGAAACTTTTTGAAAGGTCCAACCGCATATATTAAATTATAAAAAAAATATCTATTTATTTTATTCTTATAAAAAATTAAAATAAAGTATATTATTTAAGAGATAAAAGTTCTAATTTCATACATTTTAATTAAAACATATTTACATTAATAATTAGTAAATATATTTTATCAAAATAAAAAAATTTTATTTTAAGTAAATAAAATAAATTAATCTTACGATTTTTAACTTGTTTTGAGTAATATTAAAAAAAACTTTAAAACTTATTTTTAATAAATTTTTATTTCAATAAAATTTAATATTGTCGTTATTAAAGGTGCATAGATGAAATCGCAAGGTTGTGATAAAAGAATTAAAATAAAAAAATATTATTTTTATAACTTTAAAAAAGTGTAATTTGCACAAAAATTTAACATCAAACACCTAAGAAATACAAATAATTAAATTTTAACACTGTAGCTAATTTTGTGTCTTTTGGTTCAAATTTTTTACATTTAAAAAATAATATATATTTTTAATTTAAAGAAAGATAAAAAAATATTTAATTTTTAATCTATTCATAATATATCTCAATCAGTATGAGTTTTTTTTATTTTTTTCTAAATATAAAAATACTAAAAAATTATTTTAGTCCCTTATAAATGATAATTTTTTCTAATTTGATTCTTAATTTAATTTTTTATAATTTGATATGTTATCAATTTAATCTATTTATTTGAATATCATATAAATAAGTAACAATTTTTATAACTTAAATATTTGATACTTATTAAATAATGTTAAAGGTCATCTAAGATATAATTTTTTTTTTTTTCAGTCACTGAAACATATTACATCTGACTACTAATATTAAATATTGCTCAATTAGTGCTAAATATTTTTTAATAAAAAAATAGATCATAGTTAATTTTTAACTAAAAATTACTTAATCAATATTAAAGTCTAAATCATCAGATAATTATTACTTATTTAAATAATATTTAAATATAAAAATTAAATTAATAACAAATTAAATTATAATAGACTAAATTAATAATAAAAAAATTTAAAAAATTTAAATTAAAAAAATATAAAAATTTAAATTAAAAAAATTATTATTTATAAAAGACTAAAATAATTTTTTAATTAGTCTATAAAAAAATATATCATTTAAAAAAATTATTATAATTGTAAAGATTTAATCTTATCATCATTGTATGTACACTAGTGTACCCAAAAGTTGCTCTTCCTCCATATTGAATGCTTTGTTTGGCTTTCAATTCAAGAGTATTGAGAGGCAAAGAAAAAATGGTAGTCCAATTATGAGAGAGAAAATTTTTGTCAATAGCGTGTACCTTTTTTAGCACATTGAAAATAAATGCACAAGTGAGAGATAATTAATGTATGGCGGTTTCTAGCCACTAATTAGCACCACTACGTATTTGCCTTGATATTTTCATGTTTCCCATCAGTATTTCTTTTGTGGTTGAAGTTAAACATTCCGATTTTGACGCATACGCGTGTTTATGTCTTGTTCTTGAATCTTGATTAATACAAACCCTAGCTAGCCAGCTTTTACTTTGTGTTTTTTATATTTATATATAGGATAGGAAATTTTGAATTTTCACCATGAATCTTATTACCAAATCTGATCTTCCATGCATATGTATTTTGGCATCATTTGAAAATGGCGTGAATCTGAAGAGGCTGATTGTAATTAATGATTTTCATCATGTTTGGTGAAGATTTTTAGGACGCCTTTTTGACATTAGTATATATATCATTATCTCAGTTACTATGAAATTTTATATATTATATTAAGATTTCATTAACTAATGTCTTAAGAAATATTAAATGTTATTAAAAATAATATTTTATTATATTATTAAATCTATTCTAAGAATTTGTAACAAAAAATAATAAATGCATAATATATTTTTAAAATAAGAAAAGTTACTCTCATAAATTAAAATGTAAATTTTTAAATCTTAAATTATAAAATTAAAAAACATAAACCTAAATATTTATATATATATGCATACAAATTATCATATATAATTAATCAAAAATTATTTATAAAAAATATTTTACAAAATAAAATATATCACAAATTTTAAGATTTTATAATTTTATAATTTAAGATTTAAAAATTAGTAGCACACCGAAGTTGACGATTCTACCGAAGGAAGGGTCCTAAAATTATGGCATTGTACGTATGGTGACGATGGAATATGTAAGAGATTGGGAACGTTTGGTACGGAACTTATTTAAGATATTATATCTTAAGTACAATTTTATATTATTATTAAGATAACACCGCATCAAACGTAGCCATATTCTTGCTCCCAGAAATTGTCTTTTCAACATATATAACAAAAAATGATAAAGCGAATAAAATTGAGAGTCGATATAATAACGTATAAAAATATTAAATTTATTATATGGACAATTATAGAGTCTTCCGATATTTTTCGTTTTGGCCACAAGGAATTGGAGTGGTTGGATAAGTATATAGATCTTTTTTTGGTTAATATAAATATCTAGATTATGAATCACCGACGGATTGCCACCATGGTCACTCTTCTCATTTTTCTGGTGCTCATCCATAATTTAGATATATACATAAAAAATTATAAATATTATTTTGCCTAAAATACATATATCTCTCATCTCTCATCAATGATAAGTATAAATATTTTTTAAAATATAAAAATTAATTTAAAATTTTTTTAAATTTTGCATTTTTTGCCAAATTTTTTTTTTTTAAATTTGAACGAAAGATAAAAATATTAAAAAAAATTTATATAAAACTTAAAATTTAAGAGAGCTTTATGTATTTAAATATATATAATTTAATTTTATTAGATATTATTGTTTTGTTAAAATTTTAAATAAAAAAATTAATAAATTTTTTTATATAAATTACAAAATTTATAAGAATTTTTTATCAATTTTTATATTAAAAAGAACTATCTGCTTATCAATTTTTTGTAGACCGCGTGTTGAGTCTTAACTATGGGGTTGCGCCCAACGTATCTATTGCGAAAAAGCAAGCGGTTCACATCACTGAGAGAATACTTTTCCAGGCTCCGATGCTCCTATAAATACCCATCCTCATTTCTTCTTTAGCCACAACACAACCACGTTAATCAATAATATTCACAATCAAACACTTATTACTGTAATTTCAATTAAGCACACCAGTCATGGAGAGGAAATCACTTGCTGGCCTTCTGTTCTTGCTCATCGTTCTCTTTGCTGCTCGTAAGTCCTACTCTCTCTCTCTCTATATATATATACACACCATACTGATTCTTCTTCTCTCTTTTTAATTTCTAGTTTTTGGTAATGAATAATTAGCTAGAGTTTGATAATTAAATTGTTGTTGAATTGCAGAAGAAATGGTGGTGCAGACGGAGGCAAAGACATGTGAGAAACCAAGCAAGTTCTTCTCTGGAGGATGCATTGGCACCTCAGGCAACCAACAATGTGACTATCTCTGCAGGAGAGGCGAAGGTTTACTCAGTGGCGCTTGCAAAGGCCTCAAGTGCGTTTGCACCAAAGCTTGCTGATCACTTACTTCATCGTCATCGTCACCATCATCATCATCATATATATACATAAACAAATAAAACCTACCCACCTTTCGTAGCAGTAGGTAGTAGTTTCTGTTGGATGAAATAATTTAAGTCCACTGATCTCTCTTTCCCATGTGGGAAGAGATCAAAAGGGTGCTTATGTATCTCATGCTAGCTAGCTCGCTGGCGTCCGTACGTTATGGTGTTGTACTACTTCACTTTATAATTCAATCCACGGTTAAGTGATCTAATAAGCGGGGCACTATACTCTTTATTTATTAGTGAAATATTCTCATCCTAACCTTAGCTTTCATTGCCTATTAACGGGAATTGGATCACAATATAAAGAATCAGAGGTACTTACTCGATAATACTTATGAAAAATAAAAAATTAATATTCATTATACCTTAATTAATTTGAGCCAAAGTAGTTAGAAGTTAATGAATTTTTGAATATCAGTATAATTTTGACCAAAAAAAATATAATTTAATCTAATCTTAAAAAAAATCAGATCTCTAATCAAACCAACAGAGATATTAGTCCACAATTCACACTTAGTAGTTAAAATTATTGATCTCATGGCGATCCATCACCGGTGATATTAATTTTTTTTTTGGGTTAGAGAATCATATTAGTGTATCATACATATATAAAAAGAAGTTAAAATATCACGTAATCATAATACAAATACAAAATCTTCAATCATAAATTATATATATATATATATATTACTCGTTAAAAAGTAAAAATAATTAAATAATCCTTGAACAAGCAGTTCAATAAATTCATCATCTGATTTTTACTGATGATCGAGGGCTGGTTTTGGGGATAAAATGAACTTGACGCCTATCTAATTCATAGACTTTTTGATTAAAGTGATCGGTGTGGTCGGATTTTTGGAAAGTGGCAAGGTGTGTGGTCGATTTTTAGTAACGAGCGTGTCAGTACATACCTATTTTGGTAAAAAGGAAATGGCTCCTTTCAATATTCTTAGGTTTAAAAAAAATTTGTGGCAAATGCATGTCCACCTTTAATCTCTAAAATTTCTTTCAAATTTTGTTTTAGTCCTAAAGATTATACAATACTCAAAGTTTTTTAAGAATTTATTGTTATTATTTTTCTCAATACTGTCGACTTTATTAATAAAAATGTTATTCTATTATATATGTGTGTTTTATAGGTTGGATAAAATGCTAAGATGAAAATTTAGATTTATCTCTCAAACTTATAATAATATACGTTTTTGTTTTTTCAATTTATTTTAATTACAAACAGTTAATTTCTTTATCAGTTTCATTAATTCGTGTATTTATGCTTAATTATGAGATGTAATTTAAGTTTGAATTGGATCAAAAATTTTAGATCAACATTTTATTTAACTCATACGCAATCATATTAATGGTTTTATTACTGAAGTTAAGAATATTAGGTAAAAGAATAACAATAAATATTATTTAAAACTTTGAAAATCATATTAAACAAAAAAAAAATTTTTGAAACAAAAGAAATTTGAATAAAATTTTAAGGATTAAAAATAAAAAATTTGCTTTATTTTATTTTAAATCCAAAAATTTAAACTACTAACAATTTCAAAAGCCAAGCATATCTCGCATCTAATTTCAACCGTAATTTTTGAACCCGGATCCCCTGCTGTCTCATTTCTGTGCTGTCCCCTGCTGTCTGACAAATCTCGACCGTTGTATTGATCCAGTGTTCAGAGTCCTGCCACGTCTCTTTTTGTCTTTTATCTCATATGAAATGCACCGTTTTGATAGTATGGACAGCATCCTTCGTTGATAGGAGCAGATCCAGATTCCACCGCAACAACACAATCCTCTCTCGCTTGTTTCCCAAGAAAATGTCGTCGCATTGGTTTCTCACACCGACCGTGAGTTGCAGCGTTACTAGAAAGGTCACTACCAAGTCGTGGGGTTCATCTCTTTCTCTTTCTCTCTCTGTTTTCCCGAAATTAATTTTTGCAGTTTAGAGTTTAGACTATGTTTCTTTCTTCTTATTAATACTTACTCAAGTTTTGTTCTGAAAATTTAGGATTGGAATTATATATATATATGCAAATGTATACCATACAGATACAAGATTGGAGAGTATGTCAACACTGGTGGATAAAGGAAGCTTTAGACAGATTAGTGAATCATTTAGGAGCATAGAAGCTTGGACATGAGAAACTAAAGTGCATTAATGGAGATGAAAAGTATGAATAGTAAATAGAAGATGATGATGATGATGGTACTATAAAGAGGATAGAGAGAGAGGTAGCTATTACTTTTTACTTTCTCTCAGATGGCATCATTGATGATTAGGAAGAGTAGGAAGGAGGAAACGATAATATTGAAACTGTAAATTTCATATGAAATAAAAAAAAATGAAAGACGTGGCAGAACTCTGGACATTGGATGAATGGAACGGTTGAGATATCTTAGACAGCAGGGACAGCACAAAAATTGGACAGCAGGGGATCCGTTTTCGTAATTTTCATTTCGTTCTGGACTTTTTGTGGTGTTCGCAAGGATCTTCTGAAGTATTAAGAGAGAAATAAAAAAAAGAATTGAATCTTTTGTAATAATAAAAAGATAGATTTTAATTTAAATAGGTTAGACATTTTTATAGTTGGTGGATCTCTATTTTTCTTTTCATTTTCTTTCTTACTCAATTATAAATGATTTAAAGATAAAAATGAATTTATAAGCTGTAGATCGATCAGTTGATAACACAAGTTAAATATGTAAAGAAAGTCTTAAGTTTGATCCTTATATAACACACTTATGAAAAGGAGGGAGAAACCTTAACTATGACTAAACTTCAAATCAGATTAATTAATTTTTTATAATAGAATCTGAATATCAATGGTACAAATAAAAAAAAATAGAAATACATAAAAATAAAAACCAAATATCACTGTAGAAAATTTAATATCCCTTTTGTGCAGTTTCTTTTTTCTGATTTGGGCCAAGGCCACGTTTTATTATCCATAAACTAAACAGCCCAGTATAAACCACGGATCCAGCTTTAAAAAAGGAATTTTCTATATTTAAACACATATATATATATATAATCTTATAAAAATTATACAGTATAGTCTAGATGTCTCTGCACGTAAGGAATGGAAATTGGATCATAAACTTTATCATACGTAGGGACGATGTTGGATAAGGTTGCCAGCTGCAAATGCAGTTAATGTCTGCAATGGTTTTTGGTGGTAGCAGCCTAGCAGGCCAGCTATGGTATGTTGACTATTCAGTAGAAGGGTCCAAAAATGGTGTTATTTACTCACACTGATGGAATAAATAAGAGATATTCTTCCTCAACGATTAATTCTTAACCCAAAAAATGATAAAAAGAATAAAGTATTCAACATATTAAGTTAAATTAGATATTTGATTTTTATAATTTCAAATTTCAAATTTCAAATTAATCTATACTATAAAATTATTTTTATAATAAAAAATAGATATGAAATTGCAGGATAACAACCTCATTCAAAGAAATGAAGAATCTTTGTGAATGAATATTATTTAATTTTAGTTGGAACAAAAATATCTAACAATGAAGAATATGTTTATTGAATTCTTTATTTAGTTTTGTAATGACTATCCACCATTTATTTTTTCCAACAACCATTAAGTTTGAAAATTTTTACCAAAATAATACTAGATCAAAGTTATGCATGTTTTATATAATACTTTATTACTTTTTTTAATCTTTACTTTGAATTATTTAAATAATTTTATAATGCTTTATGATAAATTTTAAACAATAAAAATCTTAAATAATTATTACTAGCTAGTAACAAACTATAAATGACTGAAATGACAATAATTAAATTTTTAAATTTAATATAATTTAAATGAATTTTTAAATTACAAGAGAGAAAATTAATTTTTACTAACTTTTACATGTAATTAAATTTTATATTAAAATACCATAAAGTGATTAAGTAGTAATGAAATAAATTACAAGAGTTAGTATAACACGTTAAAATATAAAGAGACAAATTCATTAGTTCAAACCATAAAAAATTAAAGTGTAATTTACCTTAGTACCAATTCTCCTAGGTTAAGTCCCAAGTCCCAACCTAGCTCACTATGGAAGAAAACAAGTAGTTCACATATTATGAATATTGTTACATGTGCGATTCAACTCATATTATTGTAGGATTTCATTCTAGAGGGACTTAGCTAGCGCTGTTGCTGTCCTTTTAATTTAATTAAAAAAGTAAAACTTTATATCCATGTGTTATTGTTAGGTTTAAGATGTTGAATTCATGAAATTTAAATGGCATTTTTATTTTCATAAAAAGGGAAAATTATAATTATCCCCTTCTAATGTAAATCAATTAGTGCAATTTTACTCTTTACTCTAATTTTGTCAAAATCAATAATGAAAACAGAACATGTGACACCACATGGACTTCATTGTTGACAATGCAAATGGACTTAAAAGTTTTTAGATGCAATTGAAAGTAAAAAAAAAAAAAGAATAAAGAATAAAGGGACCAAATTGATAAATATCACATAGTTTGGGACCAAAAAGACACTTTTACCTAATTAAAAACAATTATTATAATTGTAGAAATGTACACTTAGGCAAATTATACTCCTCCAAAGAGACATGATCACCAAATTTTCTAATTCCAAATTCTCTATTTTTCTATGATTCTTTAGCATCTAATCATTGTAATCGAAGTAGCTTTAATTTACAATTTTCATGTTTGTACATACAAACCAAACACAACTTTTCAAACCAATCTCAACCTCCTCTCTTTTCCCCTCTCTCTCTCTCTCTCTCTCTCTCTCTTGATGCCATTAATGGCAACCATTTCTTCCAAACAAAACTCGACGACAATACTCCCAATGTCAACGACAACTTGTTCCTATACTGTAGTGACACCCTCATCGTTGCCTATCATGAGTGCATCTCTACTGCTATCGAAGAGTTGAAAAGTTAGGGCTTAGAATGAGAAGTTTGCAATGGGGGAAGTGAACTTCATAAAAATATTGACACTTTTCAAATTAGTATAGTGCACGCCAGAGTTGTCGATTTTTAATTATAATACTTGTTTCAAAAACACCAATGTTGTAGTTCCTAAATGTTGCAATAGAAAACGGGGAGTAAGGGTGTTGCTTCCTAATTGCAATATCATATATGAACTCTACCTATTCTTTAATTCCACCCATTATCTACTCTAGTCATTCAATTAGGCATTTTGGTGATTATGTCTGTTTGGAGGAGAAAAGTTTTTCTAATGTTGTACATTTCTAAAACTTCAGGCAAAAATATTTTTTTGGTCCTAACCTATAGGGTGTTTATCAATTCAGTTCCTAAACTTTTTTTTTTTTTAATTTCGTCCAAAAACTTCCAAGTCCATTTGCATTGTTAGCAATGGAGTCCACTTGTAATTCCACATGTCTAGGTGTCATTATTGATTTAAACAAAGTTAGGGTGAAGGGAAAAATTGCTTACAATTCAAAATTTTAAGGACCAAATTGACAAAAATTTTATAGTTTAGGGACCATAGATATTAATAATTCTCACACTACCCTACTTGCAAGTATCACTTTGAGTTTTTGTTTCTATCTCTCTACTTCTTCTAATATGCTCCAAGTTCTTTAGGTACACTTTTAAGTTTTAACTTTCCTTCTTTTACCTCGTTTGTTTTAGTTTGGATGCTAGCAAATTTAAGAGCAAGTAATCAGATTAATCATATGAGCTCCACCTCATGTTTACACGCATTTGTCTATAGATTGAAACATCATTTTGGTCTCTCATAAATAATAATTTTCTCAATTCGGTCTCTTATATATTCTCTTTTTTAATTTAGTTTCTTGAAATTTGATCTATTATCAATTTAGTCCCTCCCTTTGGATATCGACTAAACAAATAATAATTCTAATGATTTGGACGTTTAATACTAATTGAACAATGTTAAAGGCCAACTATCATTTAGTTTTTCTTCTCTTTCTTTCCAATTGGTCAAAATGTTATAGTTAATTATTATTGTTAAATGTTGTCTAGTCAGCACCTAAGGTTGTCTAGTTGAAAAAAAAAGAAAAATTAAGTCATAGATGACTTTTAATGTTGTCTAGTAAAAATTGAATATCTAAGTTATCAAAATTATTATTTATTTAGACGACATTCAAGCGAAGGGACTAAATTAATAACAAATCAAATTATAAGAGATCAAATTGAGAAAAAAAACCTATGATAGATAAAAAGCTATCATCTATAAAAGATCAAAATGGTATTTTAGTCTATCTATATTTTACAAAGTTTTTGTATTTACACAAATTTGTCATGTATACAAATATTATAAAGTGGTGGTAAAATATATAATAAATAGACTTGATCATTAGCCTGAAAGCTTGCTTGGCTTAATAAGCTCACCTAGATAAAAATACAATATAAGCTTAAATAAAAAGTCCATTTTAAGAAAAAATCTAATTAAACTAGGGTCAGGCTCGGGCTTTTTTCAAGCCTAGCCCGAAGCCTGAATGCTTGAATTATTTTTTTAAATAAATATTTAACAAAAATTATATATATTAGAATATAAAATTTTTAAAAAAATTTCATTTAAACTTAATATTTTTTATAACCAATAGGAAAAACCTCATATTTCTTGTTTTATTTCACTTTATAGAAATATATTATATATACAAATAATTATACTTAATAATATATTATTAATTACTTATAATTTTATGAAAAAAACTTAAATATAATGCATTTTTAGTTTATTAATACTTTTAATTTATGTTTATAACTTACAAATATTATACTATACTATACTTTATCTTATATTAAATAAAAAATATAATATATAATTAATTTTTCTTTTTGAAAAATTTTAAATTAAGCTCAGGCCAAACCCGAATAATACATTTAAAAAAGGGTACTAGCATTAAGCAACAATTTTTAATTAACAAAAGTGTCAACATAAATTATCTTTTGAATAATTAAGTTTATAGAAGGTAAATTACTCTTCTCTCATTTTTTTTATCAGGAAATTAGCTTCAAATATTTTCATAACAACAAAGATGATCGTTTCTTCCTTGCTAGAGGGCCAGCATTTACTTCAAGGGTTGGCATTTTTGTAAAAACAATCAGCTACCTGACTTCAATCTTCATTTGGTTCTGATGAATGGCCCTTTTACATTTTTTTAAGCATTTATTAATTTGAATGTGTTTTGAGGTTGAAAACCCTAAACACTTTTTTATGTACGGAAATATCAATTTTTAATTATTATTTTTAAATTATAATTATATATATATATCTCACTTTTGAAAAGACACTGAACATATTTTATTACTAACAACTGCAAAATATGTTCATCCCTTCCAGGAAAATCGATAAAATTGAAATGATATAGAATTGTATATTTTTTAATAATATTTAATTTATTTTTATTTTATATTAATAGATTCATACATTATAAAAGAGTAAAAACATTTAATTAAATATAATTAATTAATATGTAAATAAGATGATACATATCCTTTACAATTTCTCATTCTTATTGCTCTGCCTCACTCTCAATATAGCAGATTGTCAGAATTAAAAACAGGCGAAGCTCAAACTTTTTAAAAGTTTAGCCCATATTACATATAATTTTTTTTAAAATTATTTTATATATTATAAGATATTTTATATTATATATAGTTTAATAAGGGTAGTTTTTAAACATAAAAATTTAGAAACCTGGGTTCTTTTGCATTTTTCAACCTCGATCTTTTAGATTCAGCAACAGTGATCATTCAAATGATGTGTGAAGCTGTGCTTCTCTCTTCTATGAAATATTGTACTATATTGTACTTTGAATTTACTTGTTGAATGTTGATTTGTTTTGGCATAGTTTTTGAATTACAATTTTAGTTTCTTCACAAATTTATCATATTATTTTATTAAATTTTCAAGTTTAATTTGTGAGATAATAATTTATATATAGATGTAAGCTTTTTAATTTCTAGACGCTAATTTTAGCATTACAATGGCCAGGCTCCTTGAAAGAGAAGGGATGAGGAGGAACAAAAATGTTAAGTGATATTTTTTAAGCATGAAGAGAAGAAGAGAAGAGAAAGAATTAAAAGAGAAGGAAAGTGAGGAGAAAAAGAAATGTTAAGTGATATTTTTTATTCTCTTGTTTGGATTCTCTAAATTTCTTAATATGGAGTAATTAAAATTAATAAAGGATAGTTAAGGAAGATTAACATAAAATCTCTCTTTCTCTTTCAAAATTTTAAAAAATAAACAAGAGAAATGTTACCATATTTTCTTTTCTTTTCTTTTCTTTTCTTCTCTTCTAAAATCGTCCTCCCAAACACATTAAAATTTTGAAAGGAAAGAAATTAAAAGATTTTATGTTAATCTTCCTTATCCTTTCCCTTTTTAAATTGAGAGATTTTGGATGAATCAAACAAGAGAAAGAGAAAGCATCACTTAATCTTTCCTTTCCTCCCATTTTCTTTCCTTTCAATTCCTTTCTTTCCCTTCACTTTCCCATTCCTAAACACACCCAAAGGTCTCTTTGGGAGAGACAAAATGGAGGGGAAGGGAAGGGAAGATAAAAAAGAAATTAAAAAATTTTATGTCCTCCTTAACTTTTTCTTTTGTTAATTTTAATCATTCTAAATTAAAAAAATTTAAAAGATCTAAACAAGAAGAGATAAAACTATCATTTAACCTTTATATCATTTTTCCTTCAATTCCTCCCCTCTCTTTTCCCTCCTTATTCCTAAACATACTCTATCCCTTAGGGTTTGTTTGAAAATAAGGAAGGAAATGAAAGGAGAGGAATTAAAGAGAAAGGGAAGATAAGAGAATATTAAATGATAATTTTTCTCTCTTTGTTTGGATATTTCAAAATCTCTCAATTTGAGGTAATTAAAATTAACAAAAAATAAATAATTAAGAAGGGTTAATCTAAAATCCTTTAATTCATTCTCCTCCAAAACTTTAAGAAACAAATAAGGAGAAAGTTATTACATTTTTTTTCTTTCCCTTCCATTTCTCTTTAAAATGCCCCTCCCAAACACACTCTTAAGGTCTGGTTGTGAAGGGGCACAAGAGTCTGTTTAAGAATGAAGAGAAGAAGAGAAGAGAAAGAACTAAAAGAGAAGGAAAGAAGAGGGAAAGAAATGTTAAGTGATATTTTTTATTCCTTTGTTTGGATTCCTGAAAATTTCTTAATTTGGAGTAATTAAAATTAACAAAAGATAGTTAAGGAGGGTTAACATAAAATCTGCCAATTCTTTCTCTTTCAAAATTTTAAAAAACAAACAAGAGAAATGTTACTATATTTTATTTTATTTTCTTTCCTTCTCCTTCAAAATTGCCTTCCCAAACACATTAAAATTTTGAAAGAAAAGAAATTAAAAGATTTTATATTAACCTTCCTTAACCTTTCCCTTTTTAAATTAAGGGATTTAGGATGACTCAAACAAGAGGAAGAGAAAGTATCACTTAATTTTTCCTTCCTTCTCCTTCTCTTTCCCTTCAATTCCTTTCTTTCCCTTCACTTCCCCATTGCTAAACACACCTAAGGGTCTCTTTGGGAGAGACAAAATGGAGGGAAAGGGAAGGGAAGAGAAGAGAATTTAATAATCTTTTCCTTGTTTAGTTCTTAAAATTTTAGAGAGGAAGGAATTAAAAATTTTGTCTTCCTTAACTTTTTTCTTTGTTAATTTTAATCACTCTAAATTAAAAAAAATTTAAAAGATCCAAACAAGAAGAGATGAAACTATCACTTAACTTTTTCTTCTCTTTCCCTTCAATTCCTCTCCTCCTTTTCCCCTCCTCATTCCTAAACATACTCTATCCCTTAAGGTTTGTTTAGGAATAAAGAGGGGAATGAAAGGAGAGAAATTGAAAAGAAAGAGAAGATAAGAGAATATTAAGTGATAGTTTTTTCTCTTTTTGTTTGAATCTTTAAAAATCTCTCAATTTGAAGTAATTAAAATTAACAAAAAGGGATAATTAAGAAGGGTTAATCTAAAATTTTTTAATTCAATCTCCTTAAAAACTTTAAGAAACAAATAAGGAAAAAGTTATTATATTTCTTTTTACCTTCCCTTCCATTCCTTTTTAAAATGCCCCTCCCAAACACACTTTTAACGTCTGGTTGTGAAGGGAAAAATAGAGGGACAGAGAATGAAAGAGAAAAAAGTTTAGTAACTTTTTCTTTATTTGATTTTTAAATTTTTGAAGGAAAATAAATTAAAAAATTTTATATCAACTCTCTTTAACTTTTTTCATTTGTTAATTTTAATTATTAAAAATTAAAAAATTTTAAAACATCTAAATAAATAAAAAAAAGCATCACTTAACTTTTTCTTTTCTCCCATTTCCTTTTCTTTTGATTCATTCCCTTCCCTTCCCCTCCTAATTTCTAAACACAGCATAATTCCTTCCTTACCCTTTTCTCCCTCATTCTCAAACACACTAAATAAGGCCGACTTTGATTAGAATAATGTAAAAAGAAATGAGGTCAGCCTCAATTGGTATTTTGGATATTTCAAAAAACATCTATTTTTAAATTAATTAAATATTAAAAATTCACTTCAAAATACTTAATTATCATAAATCTTCATTTTTGTCTTTTTTTAAAATAAATCCATTTGGGTAACTGAAAAATAAAAAAAATAAAAAAAATTGTTTTGAATAACCATTTTAAATAGAAAACAAAAAATAAAATATATGTTTTAGAAATAGAATACACAAAATAATTAAAAAATTTTAATTTTTTAAAATAAAAAATATAAAAAACAACTTTTTTATTAATAACATGTATATAAACATATAAAAATAATATTAATATGAATTCTTAAAATTAATTTTATAAAATAGTCCTAGAACAAATAATAATAATAATAATAATAATAATAATAATAATAATAATAATAATAATAATAATAATAATAATAATAATAATACCGTTTAAATAGACTTACTGTCTTCCTTTATCAGCAACTATTCATTTCAACCTATAATATCATGTTTTATCTTTATTCTTTCTTGCATTATATTATATACACCAACTCAAAAAACAAGATTGTTATATTTTTGAGTAATTTTCTTCGAAATTAGATTTAAGTTTAGTAGTTTATTATTTTTATAAATAAATGTGTATTTTATCAATATAAAAAATTATTTTTAAAGTTTTAAAAAAAAATAAATTGATCCATTTTAAACTTTGGAAGTGAGTGACTGAACATAAATTACAGTGTTCTGGACTTCTGGTTGTGTTGGGGAGACTTTCTGTTGTTGGTATTTTTCTACTGATGTGGCTGATGAAGAAGAAAGAAAACTTTTGCTCATGTACAGCAGACGTCTGCATCTGCTATTGTTTATGTGGTGTACTTTGGCAAAGAAGCTGGAAATCATTCATGTCCTCAAGGTTTTATATATTAATTGTTTGGGGAGGTCGGGCTATACATGCTGACAATGAATGTATAGGAGGAATAACTAACTGATGTGCCATTATAGTGAGAATAATTGAGGGCAAAAGGCAAAAAAATATGCTAACCTTTCGTGATTTTTGTGAAGCATAAAAACAAAAAGAAACAGCTTGGCTTGCTGCTACTGTGCAAAACAGAATGAATAAGTAGCATAGAAGTGGAAAAATATAGTCGTTCTTAACTCTAGTGGTACATCAGTAATGCTTTGCCTATAAAGTGAATGATAGATATTTGTCATAAGTGTTTTTTCTGTGTAGATTGATGCTATATATGTTGGAAAAGATTTGACTATGGATATGATTTTCAACCACTGTTGCATATATGCTTAAATATTGTTTCTGAACTGACGTGAATTTGTTTTCTCTTATAAAAGGTCCAAAAATTCATCCAAACATTTAGAAGTTTCAAGGATTTGGATGAAAACTTTGACGAAGAGTGTTCACAGATTCCTCAGATGCATAAGAGGTATTTTTTTTCATCTTCTAGTTCTAGGTGCTCTTAAAATATGGAGAGTGTTTACATACTAGAAATTTAACTAGGTATGTAAATCATTAGTGCATGTCTTTTTGGAAAATTGTAAATGAGGAAAAAAATGTAGAATTAGGGTTGGTAGACAGATTCAGGTACCTTCACAAGGCAACATTTAGGTGCAGTGAGGAAGGATGTGAGCAGTTAGTAAAATCTCGAACAAAGTATAACTTTGATTTGTAACAAATTATTTTTTAAATTATTCAAAATATTAAAAGTTGTTATTTTTAAAGTTAAATTTAATAATTATGTATTTATCATATAATTTGTTTTTTTTTTCTCTTTTATAATTTAATTTCATATTAAGTGTCAAGAAAGATTAAAGAAGGAAAAATAATAGAACTTCTGACTTTCTTAAATAAAATTTCAACATTTTGTTTATACTGCATATGAATACACGATGTTAGACGGTGTATCTTCCCTAACTTGTTTAAATCTTACTGAAGATGTAAATATTTCTTTTGAATATCCAAGATTAGCAGATGCTGCTAGAGCTAAGTAAACATAATGCAGACTTCCATTATCAGTAATAACAGCTTCCTCTAAACTACAAGTTCTGTAATTTCTGCTCCTTTGAAGATTTGAGATATTTATGAGATAAAAGATAAAGAACTATTTTCATATATTTTAAACTTAAGGGATTTATTTAAGACTTTAACTTAAGCTTAATTTCCAATATGATAATGTTGGCAAAAATGTCATTGGAGTGAACTACTTGTTATCATGCTTAATTGATGAGAACAGAAGCTAAGGGTGGTCATGTTTGGTTTGGGAGGTTCAGAGATATTTTAAAACCAAATCAATCAGTCTGACATAATAGTATACTTATCAATTTGAGTTTATAATGCCAAACTAAATCAAATCGTAAATGGTCAATTATGAGTGATTTGATTCAGACAATTTAAATTTTTTTAACTTATCAATTTTATATATTTAAGTTTATCAACTAAAGAAAACAAAATAATTTTTTTTAATATATAAATACAAACAAATAACAAGAAAATATAATAATATTTTATTCATTCACAAGATAAAATCATATATGTCTTTAACTAAACATATTCAAACAATATTACAAAATAAGTAAATAACAATTACTTTGTTATTTTAAATTTAGTTTAAATAATTATAAAATCAAAATATTTTCAAAGTTAAATTTCTAGAAAAATATCATATAGATTAATTAATCTAATTTTAACATTGGAATATTAAATTAAAGTAATTTAATACAATTTTTTTTGATATTATAAACATTAAACATACATATACCTCTCTTTAAGAAAATTGAACAATTATAAGTTAAAGTAGTTATTTTAAAGATATTATGTTTCATAAATGTGAGTTCTTTTTTAAATATAAATCACATATTATATATATATATATATATAAAGAGGTTTGGTTCTTTTTTTTGTTATAATAAACTGCAAATTGAATCAAACCATAAAAAAAATGATTAAACCAAACCAAATTTGATAAGTTTTTGCTCAATTTAGTTTGATTTGGTACGAAACATCGGTTTTGATAAGTTATGAACACTAACATAGCTTCCAAAATTGTACTCCTCCAATTGATATTAAACTTTTTTAAAGAAGTAACTTTAAATATAATAACAAACAAACAAATCAAGTCTTATCTCACTAAGTGACATCAGTTATATGGATCAAGTGATGCCAAAATATTTTATTTTTATTTATTTCTACAGTTAAGTTATTAATACTTAAGTCAATTTTAATAATTTTTCTTATTATTTTCTTTGGTCTTTCCTTACCCCTAATTATTATGATATCTTCAATCTAGTTAACTCTACGTACAGGAGCCTCTAATGATCTCTTTTGTACATGGCTAAACCATCTAAGAAGCATTTCTACTAACTTATCTACAATAAGTGCTACATTGACTTTCTTTCTATTACACTCGTTCTTAATCCTATCCTTTCTAATGTGACCACTAATCCAATGTAACATTCCCATTTCTGCGAACACTAAATTTTTGCTCATGTTGACATTTTATCATCTAGCATTCAGTACCATACAATAATGCAAGTCTTATAACTGTATGGAATTTTTTTTTCTTAAGCTTAAGTGATACTTTTTTATCACAAATAACACTTGAAATCTTTCTCCATTTCATCCACCTAACTTGAATCCTATGATTTACATCCTCCTCTATTTCTCCATTATTTTGTATTATCGTTTCCAAATACTTAAAACTTGTGACTTTTTGTATGAAATGATCTCCAATCTTCACCTCTGCTTTAGAATCAATGTCCCTTTCATTGAAATTACATTCCATATATTTTATTTTGGTACGACTTATACGGAACCCGTATGTCTCTAAAGTTTGTTTCCACCTCTCTAATTTTTTGTTTACTTTTTTTTTAGAATCTTGAACAAGGACCATATCATCAGCAAAAGGCATACTTTATGGTGCTGCCTCTTGGATATGTTCAATGAGCGCATTTAATACCAAGTTAAAAAGGTAAGGGCTCAAATCTAAACCTTGATGTAGTCCTATAGTTATAGAAAAATCTTTCGTGGCTCTACCTTGTATTTTCACACAAGTCCTGGCCCATCGTACATGTTTTTGATTGCTTAAATATAAGCTACCTAAACTCCTTTCTTTTCTAAAACTTTCCATAACACCTCTCGGTACTCTATCATAGGCCTTTTTTAAATTGATGAAGATCATACATAGGTCCTTGTGAGATCTTTGATATCTCTTTATCAATCTCCTTAATAAATATATCACCTTTATGGTTGACCTCCCTAACATGAAACCAAATTGGTTCTCAATAATTCGTGTGTCTAATCTCAAATTTCATTCAATAACCTTCTCTCATAACTTCATAGTATGACTTAAGAGTTTGATGCCCCTATAATTTGCATAATTTTGTATGTCACCCTTATTCTTATACACTGAGATTAAAATACTTTTCCTCCATTCAGTTGGCATTTTCTTGGTTCTCAATATTATAGGAATCAACTTTGTTAACCAACTTAGCCCTTTTCTTCCTAAATTCTTTCACACCTCAATTGGTATGTTATCAGGTCTTATTGAATTTGCTATTATCCATTTTCTTCAATGCCTTCATAAGCTCTGTCTCTTGTCTCCGATATTATCTTTTTAACGTCTTTCTTAGCTACTTTATACTTCTTCAAATTTTCATTATCTCTATTTTAGTGTCATGCTTTATAAACACCATCTTCTAACTCTAACATTATCTTGAACATTTGCATTCCATCACCAAGATTCTTTCCTCTTTAGTCCAAAATCTCTTGATATAACTAGTGTTTTTGTCACGGCCTTCTTAATCCCTTTAGCCATAGTGTTCCACATGGAGTTTGCATCTCGTTGTACTTCCCATATTTTCTCTTCTAACACATTTCTCTAAAAACTCTCATGTGGTTCACTGGCTTTATTTTTTATTATTTCTTTTCATTTTTCTCTTAACATGAATGTTCATAACCAAGATACTATGTTGGGTAGTTAAGCTCTCCCTGAGTATAACTTTGCAGTCAATGCAAAGTTTTTTTATCTAATTTCCTTACTAAAAAGAAATCAATTTGGGAGCATGTCACTCTATTCTTGTATGTGATAAGGTACTCTAATTTCTTTCTAAAATAGGTGTTTGCTATAGTGAAGTTAAAAGCTAAAGCAAAATCTAAGATTGTTTTACCTTCTACATTTACCTCTTCGATATCATGTTCTTCATGAAATCCTTCATATCCTTTAGCTTCGCTCCCCACATGTTCATTTAGATCATCTCTTAATAAAATCTTTTCTCCTAATGATATTCCTTATATTAAATCTTCTAGGTTCTCCTAAAATTTAATCTTATGGTATTCTTCTAATCTTACTTATAGTACATAGATATTAATAACATTAAAATTTTTTTGATCTACTAGAAGTTTTAGTACAATTATCCTACATCTTATTCTTTTTATATCCATTACTTTGTCCCTCCACTTTTATCAATAGTTATACCTACTCCATTCTTAGATTTGACTTGCCAACATACCAAAGCTTAAAATCAAAAGTGTCTAAATCTCTTACTTTATCTCCTACCTATTTTGTCTCTTGTAAGCATATTATATTTATCTTTCTCTTAATTATAGTATTTACTATTTCTATCCATTCACTTATCAATGTGTTGATATTCTATGTCTCAAAATGTAATATATTCTTATAAATTAACTTCTTTATAACCCACACTTATCTACAAAAATGTGATAGTCCTTGCTTATTGTTTAACATAGTAGCTCTTGCTCGTTTGACACTATACTTATGTTATACAACAGGTAACAACTAACATTAATATATTCATATAGTTAATCTATATTTATAAAAATTTAACAAAATTTTATACCGTTTATTGATTATCTAACACAACTCTCCTCTTTTATTCAAATTTGAGATCAACTATGAACAACATAAGCATAGTTTAGCTTCAAATATAATAAAAAAATTATTTATTTATTTACTTTTTCGTAACTTTCTTTCTTATCCTCACATATTTTAAATCTCTTATTTAATGCCCAAAAAATGAAAGGCAAATCTAAAATCAGATGAAACGACAAAATGATATTTTGTAATGCCAAAACGTACGCCACATACATGTCTAATTGTCGTCGACTTGGGATCGAAAAAACTAAAAAACGCAATTGCCACAAATTTATGGCCTAATATTTTAAGTGTCTTATTTTTCTGTTCTATAAATAAGAAATGCGCTCAACCTTTGGAGTCGCGAGAGGCAGAGCAGTTTTACAATCACAGCACTGATAGTCATCCATGGCAATCGAGGTGAGTTCTTCTTCTTCTTCTTCTCTTCTCTCCAATTGAAATAATCGGTCGCGGCATCATAATTAGAGTCAAGTTCATGATTCATAGACTAATCACTGGTATACAAATACGATTTCTTCCAGGATCGCTATTTAGATAGTGAGATCGTGAGATTTTGCAAGATTCTCTCTCTGTTTTTCTTTTCTTCGTCTTTTCTTTTACTTGAGGCGATTTCTTCATCGCTTGCTGGATCATATTCATACACTAGTTTTACTCGTGGAAGATTCCGGTTTTGGCATAGAAGATAGAGGGACACTTATGGAATTAGAAAAGGCTATCGGATTGAAATTGGGGAAGGGCTAACGACACGTCAACACCTACATGAAATCCTTACTCTTTTTCTAGAAGAGAATATGAATAAAATTATTTTCTCTACAACCATATATAGTTGGTACAAAAACATGTGAAGAGAGTGGATAGTTTTTAGCTCCAAAATCATATGTTAATATATAAACTAAATGTTAAATTATTCTTGTGCCTCTATAACTTTACTGAATTTTTAAATTATATTTTTATAATTTAAAAATTTATAATTAATTTATTATAATTTAACAAAATTTTAAATTAATTGTTATTGTCTAATTTGTGTTAAAATTATATTAAACTTTGTTAATGAATTGTCAACATCTTAATATTATAAATATGTATAGTTTATGTTAACAAAGAGAAATAATAAATTATTGTTATTATTATTATTATTATTATTATTATTATTATTATTATTATTATTATTATGAAAATAAATTACATATATAAAATAAAATATAATTTATGGTAGATAATATGAATAGATTAACTTAAATTAAATAAATTCATAACATTAAGATGATATATAATTAGCATATCATCAAAATTCAACAAAATTTTGACAAAAATTTAAGTTTAGAGATTAATTTAAAAATTTAAACTACAAAGACTCAATTAAGAATTTTTAAATTATAAGGACCTAATTAAAAATTGTGTAAAATTATAAGGATCATATGAGTAATTTAACTTAAAATAAAATATAAATTTAAAAAGACATGTGAGGATCTGAAGTTAAATAAATTTTACATTGCTTTTTTATTATTTTAAAATATAAAAATTATTTTCTTATTCTTTATTTAAAAATTAAAAAATTAAATACATGTCAAGCCACTAATTATGCTTAAACGTAATTTGAATTCTTAGACTCTTAGATACTGTACAACTATATTTTCAAGGCATGGTATTTTATATTTGGTACAAAAATTGTGTCAGGCGTGGTCTATGGATGACAGCAATGAAGATCCAAGGCTTCCTCACTATCGCAACCCCAAGGAATTTGTCTCCATGGACCAATTGGCAGGTCATCTTTGTTTCTTTTCCTTTGTCTTACTTTTCAGAAGTGTGAGAGAGGATGTGTGAATATATATCATACCTCTACAATGGTTCTTAATTTCCTCGTGGATTTGTTCAAAATGATGAATTTGCAGAATTGGGGGTCTTGTACTGGAAGCTGAATCCGAATGACTACGAGAACGATGAAGAGTTGAAGAAGATTAGAGAAACGAGGGGATACAATTACATGGTAATATTATCTTTTATTCTATTTTTGGTAATTACAAGGCATAAAATGTTTCTACTTCTAAACTTGCATTTTAATCATTAGTGCTGAATCCAAGAAGACGATGGGCAAAAATATTGAGGTTAACACCTGTTTGTTTTTATTTCTGTTTTCTATTTATTGAACACAATTTTCAAAACAAAAAAAGTGCAAAAAGAAAAAAAAAACCTAGAAATAGACTGGAAAATAATGCATATGGGGGTGTAGATGGATTGAATTTAACTGAGTTATTTTGATGGTAACAATGTAGATGAAAACTTTTATTTGTATAATGTTTGGGGATCGTTTCTTGCATTCATCCATAAGAGTGGAATTGGCTTCCATTTTTCATATGAAACAGTCAAATTATTTATTTGACATGGTTTTGATTGCACTGGAATTCATTTGATATGATGTAAACTCAATTGGTTTACCTGTTAGTTGTTCCTCTGGATTCAAGGGTTGTTTTTAAAGCTTATGATTTCGGTGTCTGCATCAGATTCTTATAAGGGGATAAAATGTTTGTCCATTTCAAGACATTATTGGCAATTCAAACAGTTGCCTTTAGAATTCAAATTCTCCCCTTTAAGAACCTATGCCCCACAAAATTCTTCTAAAATTCTCTGACTTAAGAAGCATGAGTATTGACTTAGATATAAGACTTGACAATATGAATACTACAAACACAACAAAATCTGTAATGATTAATTACAAATTGCAATGTTATATTATACTGGATACAAGTATCAGACATGATAACTATTTCATTTTTGAAGTATTGGTGCTTCATATAGTCAGTGACAAACTTTTCATTTTCTTTTCTTTTCCCTCAACATGGCTCAATATCTTTAAACTCATATATATCTACCTCCATAGATTTCCTAATAGTAGAAGTGCCAAAATAACCAAATGTTTGTTGTTTTAGAGATTTGGCATTTCTGTAACTTTGATTTTATAAGTTTATTGAACCTTGACCTTCTTCTTGTCTTCTATACTGTATGATTTTCTCACGCTATTAATATCCACATCTTCCATGTTTGGTTAACATTTGCAAGAACAATAGAATATGATTAAATTGGCCTTTTCTTGTGTATGGCTTGGCTTTTTGGTACTAATAGCATTTATTCTAACTTAAATACCTCTGACTATTTGAATATGGCATAGGATATGCTTGATTTATGCCCAGAAAAAGTGCAAAATTATGAAGAGAAGTTGAAGAACTTCTATACAGAGCATATTCATCAGGATGAAGAGATTCGTTATTGTTTGGAAGGAAGTGGGTACTTTGATGTGAGAAGCAAGGATGACCGTTGGATTCGCATTTGGATCAAGGCAGGCGATCTTATTATTTTGCCTGCTGGGATCTACCATCGGTTCACTCTTGACACAAGTAATTATGTAAAGGTATGATACTTCTTATGCTATTTTTATTAGGGATATTTAAATTTTATTTCTATTATGCAGTAAAGATTCTTGTTATTTTTCACTTGACATATATTTATATAACAGTTTTATCATGGGTACAACTCCATGCTTTCTTTCCTTTGACTCAAAATTAAATCAAGTATCAAGTAGAGTTTTTAAAATCATTTTCTTTATATTTTCTATTTTTCTATTATTTATTATATTCTATTATTTATTCTATTATTTCTATTATTTACACCGTACACGTACATCATATATATTTTTTCATCTACTATTTACTGACAATCATGGGTGTTGTGTGCAGTTAATGAGACTGTTCATGGGAGAACCGGTATGGACAGCATATAATCGACCACAGGAAGAACACCCTGCTAGAAAGGAATATATTAAAAGCTTGACTGCAAAACCCGCAATGCCGCTTGCAGCTCATTAGGGTCCCTAATGATATACAAGCATATCTATCTGTGTAATGGTCAACATGGAGTAAGATTTGTATTGCACATTCGCACATGTAGGGATAATATTGTTATAGTCCTGTTCTAGAAGATGATCTATGTGTGAACCTTAATCGCATTGGACACTGAGATGGAACTCTGTTAAATTAACTAGTTTAAGAGCAATATATGTTAAACATGCTGCATTGAGATTTTTGGTTGTGTAATGAGGCTACAATTGTATTTTGTCTTCTAGGTTCCATGCAAAGTTTTTTAACAAATAAATTTTTGTGGCCCTAAAATGATGGTATCCAAACAGAGAACTCAAGAAAACTTAGTATTGTAGTTAAAGACCTGTTTGAAATGCAGTTTTTAAAATTATTTTTAGTTTTTTAAAATATATAAACAAAAAAATATGTTTAAATAACTATTTTTTATTAAAAAAATAGAATATGTGTTTTGAAAATAAAAAATACAAAATAATTAAAAGATGTATTGAACTTTAATTTTAAAAAAAAAAAATATAAAAAATAAGTTTTTTAATTAATAATATGTATATAAATGCATAAAAATAATATTAGGATAAATTTTTAAAATTGATTTTAAAGAACAAAAAGATAAAACAACCCTTAAACACACCCATATCTAAGAAAATTGCAACAAAGGAGCAATTTCATTAGAATTGCTCTTACAAAATAGAAACAGAAACTAAAAACAAAAAACAGAGGACAATGTTAGACTTCGGAGATAATAGACATCTCTCATCAAAACCATACTATAAATTCTTCCATATTTTGATCATTTCCTATGGATTCTTCTCCAACCATGGATATTTTTCCTTTCTAATCAGGTTACCTATCAGACAACTTTTTAGGTCAAGAGTTTAATTTTGCAGAGAAGTAGGAAAATTAAGGAAAAATGAAAATCTTGTCAGAAATTAAAATTTCGCAAAGTTCCCAAAAATTGACTTTGAGAGATGAGTAAAGTAATGGTCTTGTTTTTATAAGACTTCTTCCAAAGAATTAACTTTAATTTTAAAAAACTTATAGAGATAAGTAATTTGTAATTTTTTAGTAAAAGAAAAAGTATATTTTATACCATTAAACTTTACATTAATTTTTAATTTTGTTCATAAAATTATTTTTCAGTTGATTTTGTTTTTAAAATTTTGAATTACAATCGATTTTATCTCACAACTTAACATCGTCTAAATTATTAGTGAAAAATAATAATATAATTACTTTTGAAAAAAAAAAGAGAAATTGTCAATGAAATCGTTCAATTCATATACAAAAGCATCTATTGAAGTCTTCATTGAGGAATTTATTCTTTATATCAAATAATGATTGAATGAGAATAAAAATATTATAATTTGAGAATATATATATTTTTTAATGTTTAAATATTGTCAAAGTGTTTTTCATGCTCTTAAGATTTATGTTTAAATATCACATAATTATTTTTTGTTAATAATTTAGATAATGTTAGATTATGAGATAAAATTAATAATAATTTAAATTTTAGAGGCAAAATTAATCACAAAAAGATTTTAAAAATAAAATTAAAAATTAATATAAAATTTAAAGAATATAAAAAATAATTCTGCCCTTTAATAAAATATCAACTATAAAGTGAATTTTTAAAATTGAAAATATTTTTATAGAAGTTATAGTATCGGTGAAATTTGACACTTAAATCTTATAAATCATTTTAGCGACAGATATGTCCGACGCTAAAGATACTTTGTGCTAACACAGTTACTTCTGTAGCTTTCCACTGTAGTTGTTTTTTTATTTATTTAAAAAATTTATAATATATTAACAAATAATTTTGGAGCCAAATTGCCATCAGGGAGAACCCATGCCCAGAATTTTCAGGAAAACCTTAATTTAAAAGCAGACCCAAGATTCAATTATCCATAATTTCTATTTTCCAGGAAAATTAGTTCTTTTTAAACAACCCACTTGATAATGTTCCTATGATGAAACTTTTAATTTCTAGGTACTTTTCTTCTTTAGCCTAGGATGGATCTTTTTGGAAACCCTCTTTGCTAAAATCAAACAGATTCAAAATACTCATCTGGACATCGCAAGGAAGACGTCCAAGATGAATTCTCGCATTGGCTTGTGATTAAGAAGCTCAAAGACTCCGTCTTTTCCTTGGTCGACCCATAAACGAAAAGTCCGTCAACTATAAATTCCTTAAAATGGCTTATGATTTGGCCTTAGAGATTTGAAAAGAAAGAGAGGTTTGATCTTTTCTATGTACCTCTCATCAAAACGTTACTTTATCTATCATTTTAGTACCTTTTATAGTTATGAATCTTTTTATTAAGATAATGGTGGTTAGGATTTTAAATAACAAAATTAATTGAAAGTGTGTTGCACAAAATTATAAGAACAGAAAAAATTCAAGGGGTTGCACTTTGGCAAAGAAATGACGTGTTCCCAAATCACTGTCCTTTTAATTTAATAATTTTTTAATTTAATATAGTAAATGCAATCATTCTTTCCATTAAACTAAATAATCCAGCCACGCTTAGGTCCTCAGTCCTCGTTAGTGCAGCTGAAACACTCTCTCACTGTCTCACAGTGCATCGCTTTTCCTTCTTTAATAATTAGCGCCAATTCTCCCACTACTCTAACTAGCTAGTGTCGCTTCAAGTTTCTCTCTCTCTCTCTCTCTCTCTCTCTCTGCTTCTTCTAATCTCTTTCTCGAGGTAAGGTTTTAATTTCTGCTTCTTTGATTTTGTTGTTTCTGTTTAGATGCTTGGAAAACTAAGAGGCAGCAGTCAAGTTCAAATGCCCAATCTGCAATCCTCATCTGGGATTTCCGCAAATTTTGGGTTTTTTGCTCTTTAACTTTTTATTTTATTTATTTCACTGAGAGGGCTTTATGATGTGTGTTTTGTGCATTGAATTTGTATTATATGCTGAGGAAAGAAAATAACAGAAAGGAAACCAGCTATGAACCTAGTGAATGGTCGAATTAGCATTTTGTTTTTGTGGTTTAAGACAGAGGGTGAAGAATTTGTTTGACGTATGTCAGGGGCTAAAGCGATACCTGCTCTGTTTGGTGGGACTTTGGTTTCAGGAGCAAAAATAATAGCTTAAATCTGTGACTCTGAAGAATACCTTAACCACTATAAAAGAATCTTGTGTTGCCTAACGCTTGAAGTCAATATGAAGTTTATTTCTGAGTTAAATGAATTAGATTGAACGGCATTATTTGAGAAAGGAAGAAGGGAGGTGTTTTTTTGGGGGGGGGGGGGGGGGGAATTAAAGTTTGATTAACCAAACTATAGCATAGAATATTTACTTTGTATAATTGGTGCAGAATTCTCTATCCATAGTCAAGGGGTACAAGGACATGGGAAATAACTATGATGCTTCGCTTGGATTCCTAATTAACATAGACTCAATTTTAGCGCTCTGATGCATTAACTTAGACAAATCTTTGTTTCACTTTAAACATCAAATTCACTGGTGAGTGATGTAAATAAATCTTACAGAGAATGGTTTTGACTTGTGGATATAATTAATATTTTGTTTCTTGACACAGAAATGTCATATATAGCACGCAGAGGCATCCATTACTTGCAGAAACTAAGTGCTGCAAATGTACCTACTGCTTTGCTAGAGAAAGGTCAAAATCGAGTCATAGATGCTTCCCTTACACTTATTCGTGAAAGAGCAAAGCTTAAGGCATGTCATCATTTTATTAGATTTTTTTAATGCTTTAATCATGGTTGATTGAAGTTTCTTTTATCCTTTTATCATATCGTTTATCCAGTTATTTTGCCGCCCTTTATGGATGATTCTGATTATATAGAAAGTTTTGCAATGAAGCAAAATAATGTAGAAGTTGCTTCTCTCCAGGGAGAACTTGTGCGTGCTTTAGGAGGTGCTGTAGCTTGTCCAACTCTTCTGGGAGTTCCTCTGGGACATAATTCGTCATTCCTTCAGGGACCTGCATTTGCTCCTCCTCGCATTAGGGAGGCCATTTGGTGTGGTAGCACGAACTCAACAACTGAAGAAGGTAATATATGGTTTGCCTTAGGACAAATAGTAGAACTCTTGGTAAGGGTTTTAGTTTAACCTGGTCCAAATCTTGCTTTCCAAACTCATTTGAAAATGTTAATTTATTCTCTACACTTAGCGATAAGATTCAGGAATCCCAACCTCTTCTACAAGAATTGGTGCAGTTATTGCTTTTTGGTGCTATTAGAACTTCAGTTACCATAGACATGTTATCTTAACCTAGTTTTTGTGTGATATCTGTTTGCCTATATTTTATCATTTACTTTTGTTACTGATGGAATTCAAGTGACTTGGAAAACCATATCTCAAAATTGAACTTCTGTGTGATACCTGGTTACCTATATTTTATCATTTACTTTTGTTATTGATGGAACTCAAGTGACTTGGAGAACCTTACCTCAAAAGCTAGTTGTTGAAGGGGAAGAACTAAACCATTTAAGTGCTCCATCCAACATTCCATTCTACTTGATGTAGGACTTGGGTAGCCTATACTATCCTAAGGACATCTCATACTATCTCCATCCCCATCAAAGCGTTGCCCCTGAAGAGCCAAAGTCTCGATACCTGCATCGTGACACTTCACTCGTGCTGCTTCACTCTACTGCTGTCAGTGTTTCCGCTGGTTAGAACCCTCCACAGGTAGTCTTCTCCATTTCGTCAGCAAACCAGGCTTTGATACCAAATTATGAAACCCAAATGATATAGGAAAACCTTCCTCAAAAGTTAACTGTTGAAGGGCAAAAATCAAGCCACTTGAGCACCTCATTGAGCATCTGATTCTACTTGATGTGGGGTTTGGGTAGCCCATACTACTCTAAGAATATCTCAGGCTATCCCCATCCCCATCGGTTACCTATGTTGGTCCTAGAATATGGAGCAATATATGTTATACTTATGCAGCTTGCTTATTTGCTATCTTATTTGAGTGCTTTCATAAAAATCCATTTTGGGCCTTTAATTCTTTTTTGGTGATAATATGTGAACTTATAGTAGCATGATGCTGGTAATGCAGGAAAGGAATTAGTTGACCCACGGGTGCTAACTGATGTTGGTGATGTCCCTGTCCAAGAAATTCGAGATTGTGGTGTAGATGATGACAGATTGATGAATGTTATTAGTGAATCTGTCAAACTAGTAATGGAGGAAGTAAAGTATCATTCTTCCATGAACACTATCACTATATATATAATATGTATATGTATGTATATATGTTGCATTGCTCTCTCTAACACCTGCTTTATATATTTAAATTGATCTAGTCAAACATTTCAAAATTAATTCCTTTCAATGCATTTTGACTTACTTTTGATATCATTTGGAAAATCTATCTGGGATCTTTTGCATTATAATTATCAGCATTCTTCCTGGGTTATATACATTAGGTAGCTGGGTTTTTTTTTATTTAATAAAAAAAACCTGTATATGCATGTTTTCTGAACTTCATTTTCTTTCTTTTTTCTAATTTTGTTTCTAAGTGTTCAAAAGTTGTTTCCAGATAGATCAATGTGGAGAACTGGAGATGGTAAATAGATAAATCAGAATTGAGGGCATTTGGAACTTCCTGCTCTACAGTTCTTGCTACATGACATGGCGGTTTGTCATAGCCTGAATTAAAAAATAATTGGATTTCCACAATTAGATTGAGTCTTAAATCTAAGATTGACATGCACTTGAAAAATCATTATCAGTATGGATGAACTGAACAAAATTGATTGGTTAGTCATAAAAATTGCTTTTGCATGGTTCCTTCCTTAATTGAGCTAGATCCACAATTCCTCAATTCTAAGCAATCAATTAGTCTATTAAACAAACAGTATGTTTATCGAAAAATTTGGCTTTTCGGTTATAGTTTGAACATGGGTACAAAAGGATCTATATGATTTGGCACTGGCAGTGCTGCATTTGGCATACTGGATTTGTTTCATAAAAGGCTTCACTTGTTTTAAAATGCTATTTTGACATTTTGTGTTTGTATTTAGGTTGTTTAGCAAAAAATATACTATTGCATGAATTATTGGCTTGTATTATTTTTATCAGAAAAAGGGAAAGAAGAATATTTTTTTTTTTATAATCTTTCTTTTGGATCTCTACAGCTCATTTCGCATTATGTCTATGCTCTTCCAGGATCCATTATGCCCATTGGTTTTAGGTGGCGACCACTCAATATCTTTTCCTGTTGTTAGAGCTGTCTCAGAGAAGCTTGGAGGACCCATTGATATTCTTCATTTGGATGCACATCCTGATATCTATGATGCCTTTGAAGGAAACAAATATTCACATGCATCTTCTTTTGCCCGGATCATGGAAGGCGGCTATGCTCGGCGGCTTTTGCAGGCAATTTTTTATTCTCATAATGGTTGCAGATTTTATATTTTTGAGACAGCTTATTGATGTTCTTTTTAAAGCCCCTCATTTCCCACCCTCACAAGAAGAAATTTAGTATATAATCTTATAATCTATAGGTATTTCTGAAACTTAATCCATGGTTATTCTCCATAATAATGGGATCTTAATTTGATCTTACTAAGATTCACACTTTATTGCTAATCTCATATTGTGTTCCACTCTGTCAAGTCTTATTCTTCTGAAACTTAATCCTTTGTTTAGACGATGAATACAACTCTGTCAAGACTTATTCTTCTGTGACCTATGAAGAGAAGACAACAAGAAATGGATTTGCATGTTTTAGCTTCTACATATTTGATAGAATAAATGGAGGAGCTTGATTCCCGAAGTCAAACGTAATAAGAAATTTGATCATTGTTTATATCTAATTGATTTCTTCTTGCAGAATGGTTTGAACTACTATGTGTTGTTTGAAAAACTGTCTAATTCATCCAACAATGAGGTTGAGTTCTATGAACTGTACTCTACGTAAAACCAGTCATATCCTTATGAATTATGATTTCTTCTTTTGATAACTCTATGACTGAGTAATATATGTTCCTCAGTGAGCAGGAACTGCTGTTTAATGGCCCGTAGATGTTTTGATCATTGTTGATGATATTCTTGATATATCGCATATTCTTAATGCTTTCAGCTTATTTGTCTGTTTCAGGTAGGTTTAAGATCCATAACATCTGAAGGACGTGAACAAGGTAAAAGATTTGGAGTAGAGCAATTTGAAATGCGAACATTTTCCAGAGATCTTCACCTTTTAGAAAACCTGGTATCTCTCTCTCATTCATAGTACATACACGTGTGTGCACTAACAATTTAAGTGACTGTCTATCTATCAAGCATAGACACTCGGAAATCTCTGACATATTAATTTGGTATTGATACAGACTAATTTCTTGATGCAGAGACATATTTGTAGGAATTTGGAAATATAAATCATAATTTTAACATTATATGTTTTCCCTTAAATCCATTTAGGAGACTTCTCGAGTATTATTGGGTTATGTTAAGGTTGAACAACAATCTATTGAGGTTTCTATAGATACAGTTTTTATTATTTTAATAATGATTTTATTGGTTCTCTAGAGGGAGGAGGAAAGAATACAAAGGACAGGGTTTAATTTAATTGAATTTTTTTATAATTACCTTCGTGAAGATCTAATTATATGTAACCTATTGTATTTACAAACCTTCCCTTCTATATTTTTTACATGGTTCATTTCCTCCTTTTAGCCTTTGTATAGAAAAACGCCAAACTCATGAAATCCCTTGGGCCTGAAGTGTGGAAACCATATTTTTGTATTCAAACATAACTTTAATTAAGAAAATGGGAAACTGCAATTGCAAGGATTGAAACCCGTTGGTCTTAAAAGCTGTAATATTATGTTGATGATCACTTCAATCCAAAAGTTTTAACTTTTAAGGGACAGTTTATGAATAATGGTGTATTATAATCTCTTAACATTTTAAATATACTAGCACTGTGGCAT
Source organism: Senna siamea (assembly GCA_031216115.1). Classification (NCBI taxonomy): domain Eukaryota; kingdom Viridiplantae; phylum Streptophyta; class Magnoliopsida; order Fabales; family Fabaceae; genus Senna; species Senna siamea. The sequence continues at coordinate 16,766,318 of CM062357.1, forward strand.
CAGGGATAAAACCCACTCGTGTCTGAAGTCAATATATGATGATTTTGATCTTATACCAGCTAAAAATTGTTTTAAGAATTATTTTTGTGCAATTTGTAGGCTTTTCTTTGCATCATAAACGTCAGAAATTTCCTTTTGCAGAAACTAGGGGAAGGTGTGAAAGGTGTATACATTTCAATAGATGTGGATTGTCTTGATCCTGCCTTCGCTCCTGGAGTATCTCATATAGAGCCAGGGGGTCTTTCTTTCCGCAATGTCCTCAACATCCTGCACAATCTTCAAGGAAATGTTGTTGCTGCAGATGTGGTTGAATTTAACCCGCAACGTGACACTGTCGATGGAATGACTGCCATGGTAGCTGCGAAGCTGGTGAGAGAACTGACTGCAAAGATTTCAAAATGATAAGTCCTCTGCACCTGGTAGGCTTAGTTTTCATAATGGCATAGATTTCTCGCTTGGTGTTGTTGAAGCATCCATAAAAGAGTTCACATTTACCTGTGTTTCAGCTGCTGAGAAAGTCCACATGGCATGGTGTATGTTACTTCTGTAGAACATGTAACAAACAGTTTATGATACCTTCCCTAATAATAATGAATATTTGCTTTTCTTTTATGCTTTGAATAAAGAAGTATCAATGGTCAATGTTGTGTATATGGGTACATGTTTTGTTGATAATTTGGTTATCATTGGATTGGATAATCCTCTGCAACCAGAAAGATTTGGAGTCACAGATGCTGCTACAAAGGACAATAGCTTATTGCATAGATGCCATAAGAAAATTTAGTGCCTTTTTAGTTTAAAAATTAATATTTAATTATTTAAAAAATATTCGTAAAGAAGATGCAATTTTGTGTTTGGTTAAATCCTTCAATATATATTTTTAGCAAAATTATTAATCTTAAAGATAAGATTTATAATTTGCATGAGTAAGGGTGTTTTGATTTCTAAAAATAATAATTTTTTATTTTTTAAATCTTCTTTATAGGAAAAATTCTAATTTATTACTTATAATAAAAATTGATTCTATAGTTATATTTTTATTCTTAATAAATAAGTTTAAATATTTTTATAATTAATTAAAATCTAAAAAATAAAATAAATATTTTAAACATTTTAATCAAAATGAATACACAAAAATACTATTACATCTTAATTTAGCTGTATTAAAATAATATATATAAAATATTTATATAATTTTAATGAGAATTTATATTTACAAAAAACATAAATATACATCATTCACCGAGGCTTCAAAATAAATAAGGTATTCATAATGAATAATAATTTTTAATAAATATATTTTTGTCTTAAAATATTAATTTTTAACTTTTGCATCAACTCAGAAGTAAAAATATTTATTAGTCCAGGTTAGACACTTTAAAGAAATTTTTAAATTGAATCAATCACATCGATTTAATATAATAATATATATATTACTTTAAATTTTCAGTGTCAAATAAAAAAAAATTAAGCTATATATAAATAAGTAATGTTGAGTAGTTGGATTTAGATGAATTAAACTTTTTTAGTTTGTTAATTTTATATATTTGAATTTATCAATCAAATAAAATAAAATAATTCTTTTCAATATATAAATATAAACAATTAACAAGAAAATACAATAGTATTTCATTCATTAATAAGACAAGGTCATAAGTATTCATAGCTAATACATATTCAAACACATTACAAATAAGTAAATAATAATTATATTATTTTTTCAATTTTTGTCCAAATTATTATAAAATCAAACTAATTTCAAAGTTAAATTTTTAGGAAAAAATATAACATAAATTAATTAATATAATTTTTTAAATGTAATTTTTTAACCTTGCTTCTTGAAGAACCTAACCTAGTACAATTGAAAAAAGAAAATTAAAATATTAAACTAAAGTAATTTAAGACAATTTATTTTAAGATTATAAACATTAAATATGAATATACATCTCTTTAACAAAATTAAATAATCACAAATTAAAGTAAAGAGTTTAAAAATAATATATTTCATATAATGGACATTTTTTGAATATAAATAACATATATATTATAATTATATATAAATAGTTTGATTTAATTTTTTGGTATACCAAATCACAAATTGAATCTAATCACAAAAAAATGCTTAAACTCAAATCAATTTGTTTGGTTTTGTTCAGTTCAGTTTGGTTTAATTATGACACATCGATTTTGAACGCCCTTACTCATAAAATAAAAGATATATAATTTTTTCTCTTTACTGTTTGCTTAAGTGCTGAGTTTTGAAAAAAACGAATTGGGGTAATTGTTAATTAAGTAATATAGAGTGAGGTGAAATCAATTATATTTCATATAATGAGCATTTTTTGAATATAAATAATATATATATTATAATTATATATAAGTATTTTGATTTAATTTTTTGATATACCAAACCGCAAATTGAATCCAATTACAAAAAAGTACTTAAACTGGAGTTTGGTTTTTGCTCTATTCAATTTGGTTTAGTCATGAGACATTAATTTTGAATGCCCTTGCTCATGAAATAAAAGTTTATATATAATTTTTTCTCTTTCCTGTTTGCTTAAAGTGTTTGGTTGAGAGTTTTGAAAGAAGTGAAGTGGGATAATTATTAATTGAGTGATGTAAGTAAAGTCAAGTCAATTGAGTTAAATAAATCACTTCAATAATTGAGAATTTTTTTTTAGAAAAGTAAAGAATAAACTACTCTCCCATGTTTAAATATTATTATATTATTAATAGAGTGAAATAGTTTGAATAGTAAAAATTTTAATATTATCCTTCTAATAAAAGTTCCTTTAAAATTTTAATATAAATTATTTTAATCCAATAAACTTATTTTATATATCTTTCTTCAATTTTTATATTTCATATTTCATGTTTTATTATTGACTTATTTTTTAATTATTTTTATTGATTTAACTATTTAATATAAAAATACTAAAACTAGTGACCTAAATAAAAAAAAATTATATAAAATAAAGAATAAAACAAAAAAATGCACATAATAATATTATAAAAAGAGTTTTGGGGTTTATAGTATGAAACTAATAAAAATAAAAAATAATAAAAATGATAAGGTGACTTAGTTTTAACCTCATATGTTAAAATATTTTAAATAATTAAAAAAAAGAACAGGAACATCATAATAAAATAACAGCCCAATTAAAATAAAAGTCTAAATAGAACAAAAACCAAAAAGTCCAACTAATTTCAAAGAAAAAAAAAAGTCTATGCCAAATGTCCAAACGGAATGGAAATAAATGGACCAAAAACAAACATAATAAATATCCAAACAAATAATAAGAAAAAAGAAATAAGAAAACAAAATGAAAAAAAAAAAAATAATCCCCTTCCTCTCGCGGTGTCTTCTTCTTGCGCCCGAATCCTCTGCCGAGCACGTTTTTGCTGGGCACCTGTCGAACGTTTTAACAACGATTTTTTTCGTTACTAAAATTTTTTGCAATATTTTTTATTAACACTCTAACTTTTATTAAATTAATTATTTAAATAAAAATTATAATAACAATAATATTTGTTATAATAATATTAAAATATATTTTAGAGATAGATAAAATCACCACTAAAAAATTCAACAGAGATCCAAAAGCCTTCTTCCTCCCCACCATCTTTTTTCGCAAAATCCTCAAAAATCTCCAATCCTCCATTAAATCCTCCAAATCTCCACCATAAAGTCTCAATCCCATTAAATCCCCAAATTCCCTCATCAAATCCCCACATTCCTTTTTAATCCACCCCTTTCTTCCTATTACCAAATGAGAACACACGGGCAAGCCGGAGAGAACCTAGAGAAGCTGGAGGAGAGTTGTTGAGAAGCTTCAGACCCAAACGTGCAAACAGAGTTGAGAAAGAGAGAGACGCATTGCGTGGAAGAGTCGCTCGAGAGGCGTCCACGGCCGTGGGAGACGTTTGCGCCAGAGAAAAAGCCGCCACCACCGTCGTCAGCCGCCGCTGCAGCTACAATCCGCCGTTGCCGTCGCTCATCTGAGGTCGGTCCCCCGTAAATCATTGATTCTAAACTCTTTTAATTCTTCCTTTCGTTTGTGATTGGCAGTGCTAAATTTTGGTGATGTAGCCAGTTAATGGATTGAGCTTTTGATTATTGGTTTGCTGTATTTTAATTCTCCAATCTGTAAAAATGAAGGACATTGCTAGGAAGAATATCTAACTATGATTAGAGGCTTATAGAATGACTAATGGAGATAATTCTTTGGGTTTTGCTTTCTTCTTACTTAATGACCTCTAGGAATTAATTTGATGATGATTTAGCGACTGGCCTTTAGATAAAAATCTTGCACACTTTCGGTTTAAAGTTTTTTTTCATTTGAAAAATGTGTGCTTCATGTCTCTTCGAATTCAAAAGGGTAAAGGGTAAGAAGGGCTTGCTAAATTGGTTTTGTGGGCGGCCATGCACTATAGTTATATCGATTTATTGTTCAAGTTCTATTTGTAATTCATAAACCCAACTTAAAATAGGGCATATTGGGTTGTCATGGTAAAGGACAAATCTGAAAATAGAAAAATTGAATCATATTTGCAAACTCTAAATCGTGATTTTTAGCCAAAGAATAATTTCATTAACACTTCCTGCATATCCCTGCTGTCGTCTCGCATCTCTGTTGTCCCCTGTTGTCGGATGTATTTCGACCGTTTGTGTTTTTTTTTGTTTTTGTTTTAAACTTATCAAAATGCATTGTTTGTTAAGTAAACAGTGCGTTTCATAGTATTTTGTAGTTTTTTTTTCGTTTGAAACGGTGCAATCTGAGCTGAAGGAAAAAAGAAAACGAACCAGTTTTGTCGCATCATCCCGTGCTGGTCTGCTATTAGAACTAACTTGCAATGGAATGGAACAGTGGCATCTGGATTTGTGCAACAAAGGCAAAGGTAGAAACTTGATTTCTTGATTTGTTATTCCCATTTTTAGTGCGTTTTGAGAGGTAAGATGAAAAGAAGTTTTTCTTTTTCTTGATTTCTTCTTTTCTTTTTGTCTTTATACTTGTACAATGAGGTGGATTGATTTGTTTTCCTCTTTTACTTGATCTTTTTTTTATTTTTGACTGGTTTTATTATCTCTTTTTTTTTATTGTTTCATTTTAAAACATGCAACACTAAAAATTTTTAAAACTTGATAACAGGATGAGTTGAAGACATGATCTAATAGTTATTTTGTTTTTTACCTTCAAAGAAAGTAGAAAGAAATTAGTTTTTAAGTGTAGAATATTTTTGACAACGGAAAGAAAGTTGGAAACACTAAACTTGACAGCAAAATGTTCTTAAGTGTAAAATGTTGTGTTAGTTTTTGTATTATTGTGCAGAATGTTGGTTTTACATTATAGTGGTAATATGAAAATTATGGTGATATGAAAGGACTAAATATGTTGATATAATAAATAAATAAATAAAATTTTATTAGTGTTCATAACTTGATTCATCAATGACTATGGACCCATTAAAGTGTGGTGTTTCCAAAACTCAAATATATGTCTCTTGGATGATTATGATGAAAATAAATAAATACATACGCTAATTTATTAATTGAATGATAATGATAAAAATGTCTCTGGGAGAAAATTAACATAAACATTAATATATATATTTTTTAGAGAAAATACTATTATAGACCTTGATTGGAAGCTTAAAGTAGCCATAGAGTTAAAATGTGAATTTGAGGCAAGACAAAAAGTGTTAAGAATAAAATATACAAGTTCACCTACGTTGAAACAATTTGTAGGAGTTTACACATCTACAATCTTTAACATGTTTCAAGAACAGTTCAATTTGATGGTGGCTTGTTGTGTAAAGCAAAAAAAGGAAAGTGAATTGCTGTTTGAATATATCATTGATATGGTTGATCGTAAAGGGGAATGGATAGTTTTGTTTCATCCTCAAGAGAAGTCAAGTTATTGTAATTGTAGGAGATTTGAAACTATTAGCATATTGTGTTGTCATGTTCTAAAAGTGTTTGACTTAAACAATGTAAAAAAGTTTCTCGATGGGTACATTTTGAAAAGGTGGACAAAGGAGGCTAGAACTAATGTTATATATGATGTTAGAGGAAAGGAAGTTGAAGAAGAACCAAAATTGGTCAGACGCTTCAATATAAAGAACTTTGTCAAAACTTTTTCAAGTTAGCCGCTAAAGTCTCGGGTTGTGAAGAAGTCTCTTTAGTTCGTAAAGCAATAGATAAAGTGACCAAAAAAGTCATAACACTTCGCTTGGAAAAAACACAAGTGATAAATTATGTATTTCAACCAATTGACATGACACAACAAACCTGTAGGTCACAACTAATTGGTATTAAAAAGCGATTTAGTTATAAAAGAAAGAGGTATCTCAAAAATTAGGTTGAGGTTCAACGTCCAAAAAAAAAAAACTTCAAAGTTCATGTCATAACTAGTCATCACATATTCACAAAGTGAACAAATAACAGTAAGTGCATTAAATTTATTTATCTTAAAGTATTGAAAACAAGTTTAATGTGTATTCACTTTTGTGAAGAACATTGGAGCTTCTAGTGGAGTGCACTGTGAACGTTTATACATAGATAATTAATTTAATTTTACAAGATTGTTAATGGTAAACATAATGTGCATATACTTTCTTTATAATGTTGATGTGAATGACTTATTTTTGTTTAAATTTTATTTATGACAATCAATTTAGTACGACAATGTCTTAATTTTGTTTATATTTTATTTATATAGGAACTTCTTGAAGAACTAATTTCTCTTGGAGGATCGAAGTTTGATGGCGATAAGCTATTTTTGTTTATGTTTTATTTTTACATGCTTGTAATTTTGTAAGTCTGTAAATAAATATTAACACTTTTGAGCAATTCAATAAAAAAATTTTTTTATTGAAAATTAATATTTTAGTACAATGTCATTTTAATTACAATATCTTAATTTTCAATTACAAAATCTTAAATCTAATTTCAAATATAAAATCCCAATTCTAATTCTAATTACAAAATTAGAAAACCAATAGCTTCAAAACACTAGCAAAACAGTTCTAATATAGCTTTAAAATACTAGCAAAACAACTTTAAAACATTAGCAAAATAGCTTTAATACAACTCTAAAATACTAGCAAAATAGTTTTAAAACATTAGCAAAACAATTTCAATATAGCTTTAAAACATTAGCAAAACAACTTCAAAACATTAGCAAAACAATTTTGATACAGTCCTGAACAACTTAAATATAGTCTGAAATAGCTCCACTACAGTAAAAAAAAAAAAAGATTAATAACAGTAAAATAGTGTTTAACATCAACAAAACAGTGGTCTAAAATACTTTGAATACATTAAATGCAAAAAATTGTCAAGCTTTTCATCCTTTAAACCTTCTGGGCAATGCTCATATCCAAAGAGTTCACAGGCCATAAAAGATAACACTTAAGAAAGCAATTTCAATGTTGGGTTGCCTCAGAAATAATAATTTTAGTTTATCTTTCAATGCAAGTAGGAACTAAGATAACAAAAAAAGAGAACAAGTATTTAACTAATATATGATCACTCTGTATTTCTTTCCTACTTCTCTTAACAATCTCAATCAACTGAACAACTAACTAAACTACTTACTAACAAATTGCAAGAAGTTTAATACAAGACAAAAGCTCTGTATGGGAGAATGAAATTCAATTCTACTATTGTTCTTCGATTGGATATATGGCAGTGTGGCAGTATGGAAAAAAATTACAACAAAACAGTGGGCAACTTCAGCAACATTTGAAACATAACAACAAAAAGAACCTAATAACATTTGCTTTGGCTTTTCTGAAAGATTTTTCGCATCCTTTGTAGCATGTGTAGGTGGTTCTAGAATTCCCAAAATGTTGTGAACTTGCAGCTTGGTTTGGTTCATGGAGATGTAACTCATATCATAATGAAGCTTATTATTTTAAAATAAGTTTTACATAATACTAAAAGTGTAAAGTAGAGAAAAAAGAGAATTGAGAAAAAAAAAATCGAGTTGAATCTTCATACGCATCAATGGAGAAGAAATTTTCTTTCCGTAGCTAGAGGCATCAACTAGACAATGTAGAAGAAGTACCATGCTCAGAATGAATAGATGACGACGATTTCATCCTCTAGGATTTGTAATGTACCAACCTCAGAACAAACAAACGGATGACAATTATGGGATGGACGATGATGACACGAAGAATGACGATTTTGTCCTCTACAATTTGCGACACTCACACCTCAAATCAAATTTTGGACAAGAACGAACATTTCTGCGATACACTCTTTTTTTTTCTTCTGATTCCATTACAAAACGGTGTGTTTCGACTAGTTTGAAAAGAAAAAAAAGAGCGACGTGGCTTCACTTGGACGACTCAATGATGCGGACAACCGAGATTTTCCCGATAGCTTTAGATAGCAGGGGATCTTGACAGTAAGGAATTTAGACACAAAATTATTTGGGTTAGACATTACATTAACTTTCAAAAAAAAAAAAGAAAAAAAATTAAGTCTTCACACTTGGGGAGCGTTTTTAACAAAAGGGTGAAACTTGTACCAAGTGATTTTCATATATTTTATTACATTATTTTTAGGATGTAATGGTAAGAATTTTTTAGACAAGTTTTAATATGCTTTATGATTTAAAAATGTTTAATGTTGGACAATTTTAATAATGGGTGATTAAACTAGAATTTCAAAATGGCAAGCAATAACTGAAAAGTAAAAAATAAAATAAAATAAATAAGTGTTATTTTATTTTATAAATTTAATTTAGCATAATTATCTTTTGAATGGGCTTTTTAAGGTATTTAACATTTTTTATAGAAATTAATTAGACTTTCAAATTTAATTTTTGTTTTGAGGCTAATTTTTTAAAAATTTGAGTCTTATCTATCATATTTTTTAAAATTGTTTTTCAAAACTATTTTTTAAATTTTTTCAAAATTTGATGGCAACTTTATTTTATTAGAAGGACTTGAAAAATTGAAGATTTGGATAATAAATTATTCCACTTTATTAATCTTTTAGACATGTTTTATATACTCAAATAACTAGACTCCACTTCACACTACCAACCAAACCCTATGCTTGTTTTATAGGAAATTAGGCCAAAGAATTTTGTTTTTTAAAAATAACTACTTTATCTCAAAGAATTTGACCAAATAACCTATAATTTAATCTACCCAAAGAATAGTTTAATAAAACGAAAGGAAAGAAAAAGAAAAAAGGAGAAAAAGAAAAATGTATTACCTGTAACTCTGAGAGGAGAGCCCAACATGTCCCCCTCGGTCTTCGCTGAGCTAACCTCGTTGCTGTAGGGAGAGTGAAGCTGCTTCTGTGCTATATACACTAATTACCACTTGCCTTCTCTATCCAAAATGGCAGCTTCATCAGCATTTTCCCGCCTAAATTTCCTCCCAAAACCTTCGCTTTTCAGAGCACTCAACAATTTCCACAGAAACCAACTTCGACCCAAATGGGCATTTTCCACTACTTCAATCAACAAGTCCTCCTCCATGGTTCGCTTTTCTTTGTCCTCAGCAACTTTCAATTCGACCTCCGATGAGGTATCCAATGAAATTTCAAAGCGCGACGGTGATTTAATCGTTCTGGGCATTGAAACAAGCTGCGATGACACTGCAGCTGCTGTTGTAAGTATTTGGGTTGTATTCTTTTGGCCTGAATTTGTTATTGTTATTATGTGGTGTTGCTTGTGATTCGTTTTTTTTGTCGGTTTATGGTGCCTGTGGTGTAGGTGAGAAGCAATGGTGAAATTCTGAGCCAAGTTGTGTCTTCTCAGGTATGGTATATCCTGAATTAGTTTCGGATTTTGGTGGTTCTAGTTATTAGTAATTTGAAGATTTTAGAGAGATGGTCGTAATTTGTATAGTAAATTTGACTCCTTTTTGAAGTGGTAAAAATGTAGTTTTCTTTTTCCACAAGTCATCAAGGAATGGTTGAGAAAATTGGCATAAACTCTCTACCTAGGATTACACCAAATATTGTTATTAGAAAATCTCTTTTTGAGCATCTGATAGGCACATGATATTATTTGTCAAAGATTATGTTGAGAATGGAGAGAAAGGAAAGGGCATAGAAATTTTATTTAGGCATTTTCTTTGATTTTGAATTCGAATAAACAATCTTTCCCCTTCCTTTCTCATCCATTCTCCTTAATCCAAGCATTTTTTATAGGAAAAAATTGTTAGATATAAGGTAAATCAAAGAAAATGTCTAAATTAAAATTTTTCTTTCCTTCCCTTTCTGTCCATTCTTCTCAATCCAAATATACCTTACAGATGTTCTAGTTCATTAAAACTTTTGCACATTTTGACTGTTATTTTAGTATAAATTTTTATATTTTGATGTTTAAAATAATTTTAAATAATAATTAGAGATGTAAAATTATCTTCTTTTAAAACTAATTATTTTATATTTTAGTAAACAAAATATTAATTGAAAATGTTTTACACAAAACATTACAATAAAGTTGTTATAAGTTATGAGTAATAAATTAATAGTATTATTAAATTATATAATTATGTCTAAAATTAATGTATTTTATTCTAAAGAATTTGTTTCATGATAGAAGAGATATAATATATCTAAAATGTTTCATTAGACATAACAAGAAGCATAAAGGGCTTAGTGGTGGGTGACTCAAACCAGTTCAATGCCAGAAATGACCACTTCTTGCCAGTTTATCCTGTTTCTGGCAGATTTGGCACTTAACCAGCCAGGTCACTGGTACCCCTGGTTTCAAGGGTCATCTCGACTGGAGAGCCACTGGTTCATCAGTTTCTGGCTGAACCAGTTAGTCTGGTCCCCTTTGTTTTACCTATTCTTTTTGATTATGCGCAAGTGATCTGAAGAAACTATTTTTAGGTTAAGCATTTGATTTGAATGAGCACAAAACTGCAAATATATATCAGATGCTTTAACAAATGTTGTTAGCCTGTGACATTTTACTTCAAGCATCATGATCTCAAGAATAATTACCTTAAAAGTAACAGGATCTAATCTCTCAAGATTATCAAATGACTGCAATGAAGTAATTCAAGCTTCTATTGTTATTTTTGACAGCAAGAATGTTATTCACCTCTATTTATCAAGAAAGAGTATGATGTCATATCATATCTGCTACATGATTGCAAATCTAAATGGAAGGATAATATTTAGGTATCATTATTATGAATATTACCCATAATCTACAGTCTGTTGGTGCTAGCATTCCCTAGAAATAATGGGCAGGCATAAGTTCTGTTCCTATTAGCCACTTGGTTCTATGTATTGTGGTTTAAAATATCCTTTTACCTTGCTTATAGACCTGTTAAACTTGAATTTTCATATATGTATTCCCTTTGAGTTTACATGGGTATATATACTGATAGAACCCAGGAACAGGACACCTTTTACTGAATGTTGTACTAGAATTATTGATAGAAATTCCCTTCCCTTAGAGGCACTAACCCCTTAAGAGTAGGTATAGCATAAACAAATACACTCACACAGCAACACTCCACTCACAGTACAGCAAAACAGCAGAGAAATTAACAGAGACAGAAGCAGATAGAGTAACAGAGAAAATAAAAACAAGCAGAAAGAAGACAGAAATGGTTGCTAGCTTTCGAGAGGCTAGCTCTCTCCCAAATTCCTTCCTTTTTCCTCGATGCCCCTTCCCTACTCTCCGTCTACCTCTAATACCCCTCAGCTTTAGACAGTTATGGGCCCCACCCCCACACACTTCAGCATAATTAGTTGGGGAGTTTGTTACAGATTGGCTCTCCCTCTGCCACCTCATTGCCTTTACCTCTTCTAGAATAAACCCTCAACGTTGCTTTAGTTTCGTGTTTCCCATTCCTGCCTTTCCCATATAGTAACTGTGGTTTTGGGGTTTATCATATACACATAGAGAAGAAGCTATCCTAATCCTACTAGAAAACTGATTCCTAAAACAAGGTATTTTATCCCATCCTTGAACATCTGAATATCTTACTAATCATAATCCTAGACAAAATCAAATTTAAATTTAAATTTTAAAAATACATAATTAAATTGTTCACACTCCCCCTCAAGCTGGTGAATGGATATCATCCATTCCGAGCTTGCTAATCATATGCCGGAACACATTACTTGCTAGGCCCTTAGTAAATATATCTGCAACCTAGTTAGTGGAAGACACAAAAGGAGTACAAATTTAGCCACTAACAAGTTTTTCCTTAATAAAATTTCGATCAATCTCAGGAGCACCCATCTACACCCAACAAGCTTCTTCCCTATAGGCAATGGAACTAGGTCCCAAGTTTTGTTTTTTCTCAAGAGCTTCCATCTCAACTTGCACAGCCTGTTTCCAATTTTCATTCCCTAATACTTTAGACAAAGTTTTTGGAATGGGAAAGGTATCCATATTAGTAAGAATGGCTTTATGACTTTGAGCAAGATTATGATAAGAAATGAATGAATGGATTGGATATTTAGTACAAGTCCTTTTGCCTTTTTTAAGTGCAATAGGAATATCCAAATCATCAGGAGGAGAAGTTACTGTATCATTGATGGGACTTACCATCTCATTTGTACGAGCGGTAAAGGATGGTAGGACAGATTCAGGTCTAGGGATGGATCTTGACCTTCTTGGATATACCTGTAATAGACATAAAGACTTTTCTTTCGGTGCTTCTTGTAACTCTTATTGTGAATTATTTAATTGAGGAGTTTAAAGTGTAGTTTGCTTATTAGTTATTGAATATGGTTTTCTAAATGAAGGAGAGGTAGAGTTATTATTTGAAAGATCAAGAAAGAAGAACTCCTCATCCTCAATATTGTTTAAAATTCTTTCCTCTAAAGAATGAGAGTTATTGAAATAGGATTGTTGTTTATTAAAAGTAACATCAGCAGACACATAGTTCTTCCCTGTGAGTGGATGATAACATTTATATCCCTTCGAAGTGGCTAAATAGCCAATAAATACACATTTAAGTGATCTAGCATTCAGTTTACTTCTATGTTGACTATTTATATGAACAAAAGCAACACATTCAAATACTTTTGGAATAAGATTAGTTGAGCTATTATAATTTGGAAAAAATTCTGAAAGAATTTGCAAAGGACTTTTATAATCAAACGTTTTAGTAGGGAGCCTATTAATAATATGACCAATAGTTAAGATAGCCTCCCCCCAGTATTGTTTTGGGACCTTATTTTGACGTAGGAAGGCTTATGTCATGTTTAGAAAATGACCATTCTTTTTCTCAGCAACTCCGTTTTGTTGTGGGGTATTAATGCAAGAAGACTCATGAATAATACCATGATGCTGAAAGAATGAACATAGTGTTTGATTAAAAAAATCTCTTGCTTTATCAAATCAAAACCGTTTAATCTCAACTCCAAATTGCGTTTTGATCATATTATAAAACCTAGTAAATACATGACTCACATCAGATTTATTTTTTTAGTAAAAAAAATCCAGGTAACGTGTGCAGTCATCTATGAAAGACGCAAACCATTTTGCACCTAATATGCTAGGTATTGGGGAGGACCCCAAATATCACTATGTATTAAAGTAAATTGATATGTAGATTTATTTTCACTAATAGGAAAAGAAGCCTTTTTGTGTTTGGCAAATTCACGTACGTCACAATGGACTTGTTCCACAGATAAATTTTTAAAAGGTGAGGGAAACATCATTTTTAAAATACTAAATGAAGGATGTCCAAATCGAAAATGATAAAGCCATATTTTATTTCTGCAAGACTCTAATGATTCAGATGAGAGAATTACACAGGAATGACTTGTAAGTTATTTTGTCTACTTTGTTCTTCAAGATAGTAGAGACCACCCCTTAGCACGTCCAATCATCTTCTTCATGCCTCTTTCCTGAATAACACAACAGGAAGGATGAAAAGTAATATTGCAATCTAAGTCAGTGGATAATTTTTGGATAGAAATGAGATTAGTGCAAAGTTTTGGAACATGAAGCACATTATCATGAATGAGTTTATTATTTAAGGATACATCTCCTTGGCCAGTCACAGTAGTAACTGACCCATTAGCTATAGTGATTTTCTTAATGCTAGGACAAGGGGTGTAAAATATAAATTTATTTGAAGAATTGGTCATATGGTCAGTAGCACCCGAATCAAGAATCCATAATTTTTTAAAAACATTTTTTGAAGCATCAGAAGTATGACAAGAGGAACTGGAGGAGATTGGGAGGGAATACCTAAGAATACGAATGTACTAGTACTTCTTGAGGGAGGCTGTTTTGGGAGGTAGATGGCTGGTTTTTCATAGTCTCCAACAGACATCGTAGCCTTTCAATATCTTCACTACTAAACTCAGTGTTTGTCAAATCTGGTTTTGTAGATGTAGCAACTTGTACTTGACTATGTCTCCCTTTAGACTGTCCTCCTTTCATATTTGGAGGCTTACCATGAAGTTTCCAACATCTTTCCTTTGTGTGTCTTGGTTTCTTACAATAAGTGCACCAAATAGGGTCTTTGCTTTCTGTTAACTAGCTTTATTGGGCCTAATTAGGCTTTTATTTTGACAACGTGATTATAGGAAATCTTAATTAAGGTGAATATATAAGTATTATATTTTATTAACTTTTCCAAAATTAGAATAGAGAATGGTGTATAAATTCATTGTTCGTATCTGTAAACCTATGATTGAGCAATACAAAAAATATTCAGTCATTTACAAATATTGATGGTATTAGAGTCCGGGGCTGCCCTGAAGTGAGTATCTTTTCTCCTTCCACAGCACTAGGGTTCTTGTGTATACCTGAAGGGAGTTGAGTTCTCCTCCTCTCTTCACTATCCACACATCTTAGAGGTCGAGTTTCCTCCCTCCCTTACCGTCACAGCCTAGCCAAAATCGACGCCCACCATCCAATTTGCCACTACCAGAATTTCGGTTGCCAGTAGCTCTCTACGCACAGCGCGAGTAGTTTTGGACAGTTCTGCATTTTTCTCAGATCCCATCCGTTCCATATCGTCGTTTGCCTCACTGCTGCTATATTTGGAGAGCTCATCTCCCTGTCGGCAAAACCCACCAAATCTGGTCGCATTTTGCCACCACACGCGCCATCATGCTATGGTTGACGATTTGGACTTATCTGGTTTGCTTTGTTTTTGGATTGTTCTCTTCGTTTTTTGGCATCTTTTCTCCTTCTGTCCTTTTTTTGGTGCTAATTCCTTATTATGGGGGACACCAAGGCAATAGAAAATTCTTCACTTACCCATATTTGTATTGTTAAGTTAGATTGAGCTAATACTTATCTCGCTTGGTCAAGAGCATGTCTTTTATACATCAAATCTCGAAAATTACTTGGCTATATATTACTGGAGATACAAAACCTCCTGTTATTTCTAACGATACCTATGCTTAATGAGACTCTAAAAACTTCCTTGTTATGACATGACTGATAAATACTAAGCATATCTAGATTTCTAAGTAGTATTTGTTACTTGATACTGCTGAAAAAATATGGACTTCAACCAAACTTACTTATTATCGCAAAGAGAATGATGCCCAAGTGTTCGAGATCAGGACAAAGATTCATGCCACTAAACAAGGAGGGTTGATTGCAACTGACTATTATTTTGAATTGAGTGGGTTATGGCAGGAGTTATATTACTATCAAGATCTCCATGCCAAATGTACTGAGGATGCAATTTTGTTTCACCACTTGATTTCAAAAGAGAGGGTTTATGATTTTTTAGTTAGTATGAATCCAAAATATGATCAGATCCAAGTTCAGATTTTGGGAAAATTTTCTCTCCCTTCTATTGAAGATGCTTTCTCCTATGTCGTACAGGACGAAAGTCGAAGCGGTGTCACACTTCATCAAGCACCGATTTAGAAGTCTGGTTTGACCGTCTTCTATAAGAAACTTAAGGCCATCACCTATGATAAAAATTACTTGCAATGTGATTACTATAGTAAGCTGAGGCATACCAAGGAGACTTGTTGGAAGATACATGGTTGGCTGACTCAAGTTCATGGAGGTAAATGAGTCACTTAATCCAAAGGCTAGGCGAACATGATTGATGTTGTTGAGCTATCCAAGGATGTAGATTCTAGAGCCTCTCTCTCTTCAGATGAAATTAAGCACCTTTATCGTCTTCTAACCAAGTTTGACACCTCTATAGTTGGCACTTCTAATTATGCGCACTCAAGTATGGCTTTTACTGCTCATTTTTCCTCTTGGATTGTTGATTCTGGTACGAATAAACATATGACCGGTTCTTTTAAAGGCCTGTCCAACTACTCTTCATGTCCTAAAGGGGAGAATGTTCGAATAACTAATGAGTCTGTATCTTCTGTTTGTAGGACAGGTTCTATGGTTTGTACACCTGATATTACACTCTCATCTGTGCTTCATATACCTGAGTTTCATGTTAATATTTTATCTTTCAATTCTATCACCAAAGATCTAAACTGTAAAATTGTGTTATTTCCTGATCATTGTGTCTTTCAGGACTTCACACAGAGAGGAGGATTGGTAGTGATAGGTTGCATGATGGCTTGTTCGTGATAAATGATGTTTGAGACTCAAGATAGACTTTTCTTAGAGTTAATAAGAATGTCAATCTAGAAATAATCTAATGGCATAGCGATTAGGACATCCATCGTTTTTTGTTTTAAGGAAACTTTCTTTTAGTTTGTTTTCAAACCTTAATGTTGAAACTTTATTTTGTGATGCTTGTGAATTTGCCAAGCATACTAGAAACTCTTATATCCTTTGAGTAATAATAAAAGTTTGATTCCTTTTATGACTATTCATTCTGTTGTCTGCGGTCCTACTCAAACTATTTCTTTATCTAGTTGTTGATGGTTTGTTACCTTTATTGACTATTATACTCACAACACTTGGGTTTATTTGCTAAAGGCAAAAAATGAAATTTTTTCTTACTTTCAGTCCTTCCATAAGATGGTTTATACTCAATTTTGATACTAAGATAAAAATTTTGAGAACTGACAATGGCACTGAATATATGAATAAACATTTTGAGGTTTACTTGAAAAATTATAGAATTATCCATCAAACTAGTTGTCCTTATACTAGCGCCCAGAATGGAGTGACTGAAAGGAAACATAGACACATACTAGAAGTGGTCCGGTCCCTTATGTTCACCATGCACTTACCCAAGCCTTATTAGGAGATGCTATTTTAGCTGCTGCATAACTTATAAACTGCATGCCTCTAAAAATCTTTGATTTTTAGAGTCTTCTTGGAGTTTTAAAAGGTAAAAGAGACTATGTTATTCCACCCAAAGTATTTGGTTGTGTTTGTTTTGTTCATACTAGGAATACTGGAAAACTTGATCCTAGAGTCCTTAAATGTGTTTTCATAGGGTATTCCCCTACTTAGAAAGGTTACACATGTTATCATCCTCTCTTCAGAAAAACCTTTGTTAGTATAGATGTTACCTTTCGAAAAATTGAATCCTACTTAAGTACACCCTTATCACCTCTTAAGGGGGAGATTAATAAAGTAGAAGAGGTGGTGCTCCTTGATCTAGAAGACATAAGGAAGAATGTAGTTTAGAGGGAGACTAATAAGGGTAAGACTTTTGTGAGGATGGAGAGATTGGACGGATATGACTTGTTGACATACTCAAGGAGGAATCGAGTAGACAGAGTTGAAGAAGCCATTACGCAATTTGCCGAATCATCTGAATCTTCCTCCACTGGTGAGTTATCTATATTCCCTAATGAATTAGATCTACCTATTACTCACAGAAAAAGAGTTAGGTCTTATACCAAACATCCTATGTCTAATTTTGTTTCTTATGACTCCATATCCCTATCATATAGAGCCTTTGCTTTGTCTATTTTCTCTGTGTCTATTCCATAGAATTGGAAGGAAGCTGTTACTAATTTCAAGTGGAAGCAAGCAATGATTGAAGAAATGAAGGCTTCGTCCAAAAATGAAACTTGGGACTTAGTCCCTCTTCTACCAAATAAGAAATTGGTGGGTAGCAAACGGGTTTTCACTGTCAAACATAAAGCTGATAGTCCGATAGAATGGTTCAAAGCTAGATTGATGACCAAAGGATTCACATGTAATAACCCTAACTAAAAATTGAATAATTGGGATAAATTTTATTGAAAACCTTGAAATATTGTTGTGAAGTGAATAAGTAAATTATTTTGAGCCAATAGCCCAAATTTGAGAATTTTTGGAAATAAAATTTTATCTGAGGGAGAATTATTTATCTGCAAATTAAATCTAGTAACGGCCCAATTGGTTTCCAAGGGGAAAAAAGAAATTTTTTTTTAGAGAATTTCACACTTCTTAATTACTTTGATAATGTAAGTATATAAGAGGGATCGTTACATCACACAAACTTATAGAGTGGACTATCAGGAGATCTTTGCTTCTGTTGCAAAAATGAACTCCATTAGAATTCTGTTATTTTGTGCAGCTAATCTCAATTGGGACTTGCACCAATTTGATGTGAAGAATTTATTTCTTCATGGAAATTTGGAAGAGGAAGTGTATATGGAGATCCCACCTAGGTTTGATAATGAACAGAGTTAAGAAAAGTGTGTAAACTAAAGAAGGCTCTATATGGGATGAAACAGTCCCCAAGAGCGTGGTTTGACAAATTTAGTAATGCCATGGTTTCATTTGGCTATCAACAAAGCAATGCTAACCATACCTTTTTTATAAGACATCAAAAGGGCAAACTCTCTCTTCTCATAATCTATGTTGATGATATATTAATGACCAGAGATGATAAAGAGGAGATGCCCTAGTTGAAGAAGCTATTGGCACAAGAATTTGAGATCATTTCAATAAACTATAGTATTTTTTGGGAATTGAGTTTGCTAGATCAGAGAGAGGAATATTCATTTCTCAAAGGAAGTACATGTTGGATCTCTTAGAAGAGACTAACATGTCAGGGTGTAAACCGGCATAATTTCTTATTGAGAGTAATTATAAACTACGATCAGGGGTTGGGCAGTCAGTTGATAAGGAGAGATATCAGAGTGTAAAACAGAAGAATTCTAAATAATGCTCTAATATCTCATTCATTTAGAGAATGGGTATTTATACAGAAGATAGTATGCTAACTAAGGAAAGAAAATAAATGGAATAATCCTCTATAATTGATTCCTAAGTTATAGCCTATAATCAGCCTATAATCATGCCTATTTAATTACAAATATACAGCAATACAACATTAATTGATTCATATCTGCAACATTCCCCCTCAAGTTGGAGCATAGATGTTAATCATGCCCAGCTTGTTGCAAAGGTATTCCACTCGAGTACCATTTAGTGCTTTCGTGAATAAGTCTCCTAGCTGTTCTCCTGTCTTCACATATCCAGTAGAAATCGAACCTTCTTGAATCTTTTCTCTAATAAAATGACAATCAACCTCAATATGTTTAGTCCTTTCATGATAAACTGGGTTAGAGGCGATGTGAAGAGCAGCCTGATTATCACACCAAAGTTTTGATGGTGTAGTGAATTCTAACCCAACTTCAGTTAACAAGTGATGTATCCACAGAATCTCACATGTAGATTGTGCCATAGCTCTGTATTCAAATTCTGCACTGGATCGAGAAACTACATTTTGTTTCTTACTCTTCCAAGATACTAGGTTTCCAGCAACAAAAACACAAGAACTGTAGTAGATCTTCTCTGTCACACTGATCCAAATTTCCAATCGGCATTTGAAAAGCATTCAATGCGATTGTGTCCGTGGTTACTATAGAGTATGCCTAGTCCTGGTGCCCCTTTCAAGTAACACAAGATATGTTCAAGAGTTGCCCAATGTTTTACTGTAGGAGCAGACATGAATTGACTAACAATACTTCCAGCATAAGCAATATCCGGACGAGTCACTGTGAGGTAGTTTAACTTTCCTACTAACCTCCTGTACCGCTCTGGATCATCAAACGGGTCGCCATCATCTTTAGTAAGATGATCATTTGGAATTATTGGAGTACTACATGGCTTGACTCCCATCTTTCCTGTTTCTGCAAGTAGGTCAAGAACATACTTTCTTTGCGACAAATAAATCCCCTTCTTATTCCTCAATACTTCTATTCCTAAGAAATACTTCAATTGACCTAAATCTTTAGTGTGAAATCTAGTATGCAGAAAGGCCTTCAGAGAGGAGATTCCTGTATTATCATTTCCTGTAATAACGATGTCATCAACATAGACAACAAGGAGAATAATACCAGCCTTGGTTTGTCTGTAGAATACAGAATGATCACATTTGCTTTTGTTCAAGCCAAACTCTTTAGCTACCTCACTAAATTTTCCAAACCACGCACAAGGGCTTTGTTTCAAGCCATACAAAGATTTCTTCAAATGATATACCTTCCCATACTCCCCCTAAGCAACAAACCCAGGAGGTTGCTCCATATATACTTCTTCTTGGAGATCACCATGGAGAAAAACATTTTTAATATCTAGCTGATGTAAAGGCCAATCATAGGAAGCGGCGAGAGAGATAAATAGACGAACGGAGCTAAGTTTGGCAACAAGAGAGAAGGTATCGGAGTAGTCAATGCCATAAGTCTGGGCATACCCTTTAGCAACTAAGCGAGCCTTCAGCCGAGCCACCGAGCCATCAGGGTTCATTTTAACTGCAAAAACCCATTTACACCCAACAACCATTTTTCCATCAGGTAAAGCCACGAGATCCCAAGTATGATTTGCATCCAGAGCATTGAGCTCCTCAAGCATTGCTGCTGACCAGCCAGGGTGGGAAAGAGCTTCTTTTACTGTTTTAGGTATGGAGACGGAATCTAAAGAAGCAATAAGAGAATTAGACACAGGGGATAAGTGGTCATATGAAACAAAATTAGCAATGGGATAAGAAGATTGAGAACGAGTGCATTCACGTTTACCTTTTCGAAGGCTGATGGGTAAATCCAGATCATTGAAGGGAGGATTAGATGATGAAGGAGATGATGCAGGACATGTATCATTATGAGTCTCTCGATGCCGAGAGTAAACTTGAACAATCGGTGGACGAGGTGCAGGAGGGATATCGGACTGAAGACCAGAAGAAATAGGACCATCACCAAGGCAATCATCAAGAGGAACCGTCGCTCTCGAAGACTCAATAGGTGGGACTTTGTATATCAGTCAATCAGTGTCATCTTCAGCATTCACAGGAATGGGTTGGGGAGAGAAGAACTGTGTCTACTCTGAAAAGTTTACATCATTGGAGACCAAATACCGATTTAGATCAGGAGAGTAGCACCTGTAACCCTTTTGTAAACGAGAATACCCCAAGAAGACACACTGCAAAGCCTTAGGATCCAGTTTAGTCAGATGAGGTCGAACATCACGGACATAGCAAGTACTACCAAAAATGTGAGGAGCAATAGGAAACAGCGGTTTGTGTGGAAACAAAATAGTGTAAGGGATGTCATCGTGCAGAACTGTGGAGGGCATCCGATTGATCAGAAAGCATGCAGTGGATATTGCATCGGCCCAAAACGGTTTAGGAACTTGCTTTTCAAACATGAGAGCTCGGGCGGTCTCTAGAAGATGTCTATTCTTCCGCTCAGCAACCCCATTTTGGCGGGAGTATCCACACAAGAGGTGCAGTGAAGAATTCCATGTTCAGACACAAATTTTTAAAAGAATCTGAGACAAATTCCTTAGCATTGTCCTTTGCGTAAGATTCGTATGGGTACATTAAACTGGTTTTTATTTCAAAGAAAGAAAGCAGAGAAGTGGGAAAGTACTTCAGAACGATGTTTCATAAAATAAATCCAAGTCATGTGAGAGAAATCATCCACAAAAATAACAAAGTACTTGAAACCAGATTTAGATGGAACAGGGCAAGGTCCCCAAACATCCGAATGGACTAATTCAAAAACAGACTCAGCTCGTTTATTTATTCTAGGACTAAAAGAACTACGATGGTGTTTTGCAAACTGACACGATTCACACTCCAATGAAGATACATGATGAAATTGAGGACATAGTTGCTTTAATGTAGATAAAGATGGATGGCCCAACTGACAATGAGCTTGAAACGGAGAAGTAATGCTTGAGCAAGCAGTCAACTTTGGTTCCCAGGCATCCAGAATATAGAGACCATTAGATACATGTCCTTTACCAATAATCCTCTTCGTCATAAGATCCTGAAAGAGATAATGATCAGGGAAAAATGAGATATAACAATTTAATTCCTTAGTGAGTTTACTAACAGACATAAGATTGAAAGCAAAATTAGGTAAACTCAATATAGAGGAAAGGGTGATGGATGGGGACGGTGTGACACTGCCAGAACCCTCAATGTAATAAGTGGAACCATCAGCTATGGTAACAGGGGAAGGTGCCCTATGAGACCGAAAACTAGATAAGATAGTGGGGTTACCTATCATATAGTCTATGGCACCTGAATCAATGACCCACTTGTTTGAGGAAGAAATAAGACATGTGTTACCTGACTCGGCAAGTGTAGCAACTTGATTAGTCTCCTTAACGGATTCTCGAAATTGAGAGAATTTTGCGTACTCATCAGCTGAGATGGTTACTATTTTCTCACCCGATGAACTTGAGGTGATGGCAATATTTGCTGTTTGAGCTCTCTAATTACAATTATGTAATTTCTTACAGTACCTTTTTGTATGCCCCAATTCCTTACAATAATAACAGATGATATTACTGGTATCAAAGGGTTTGTTTGTTCCCTTATTACCATTCTTCCTTCCTGCATCATATCCTTCTCCTCCTTTAGCAACAAAGACACTGGCTTGTGGAGTAGAAGGAGTACTCTCAGTACGTAGCACCCTACTAAAGACTTCTTGAAGGGAACTAATGTCTGAGCTGGAGAGGATCTGTGATTTAGCAGTTTCAAATTCAGCCGGAAGTCCAGCCAAAAAACTCATGATTGCCATCTGTTCTCATTTGGGCATCTTTGGGTTTTAATGTCAGTGCTGAATGGTAAAAGAACATTTAATTCTTCATACGTTCTTTTAAAGTCCATAAATTAAGCAGTGAGAGTTTTTGTCTCCTTCTCAGCCCGATAGAAAGCCCAACACACTTCATACATGCGATTAATGTTCCCTTTACCAGAATACAAAAATTCTAGATAACTCATTAGTTCTTTCATAAATTCATAGTGATTGGTAAGGCCAATGATATCATTCTCAATAGAGTTCCTTATTTGCAAAAATAATCATGCATCATCTCTTAACCAGGTTTGTCTACTATTATCAGTCGGAGGTTCTTTTTCCAAGTGGTCATCCTTATTAACACTTCTTAAATAAACTCTAATTGTCTTACTCCACTCAAGATAATTAGAGCCATTGAGCTTATTTTCAATAATTTTGGACATTGCAGGAATTATTTCACTAACAGTACCCTTTACTTCCCCCATATTCATCAAAAATGGAAACACTTAGTGAAAACAGTATGCAATTCTCAGAGAAAGTACTTAATTATTTTCAGCAAGTGATCCAACAAATCAACAACTCCAAAATTCAGCCAAAATAGATTGCAACACACCAAAACAGAGTGCAAAGGATGCCAGAGATGTGTAAATCAGAGAACACACCAGAAATTCCAAAAAGAACAGAATACTATGTCAAAACAGTGTGAAAAAAGAGGAGACTACACCAGTAATGTTGCTGTCTCTGTTGGAACGTGATTGGGTCTAGCCGGAATCACCACTGCGACGCCGAAAAAATTACCTCGCCGTCAAGTCGTCCCCCCACGCGCTCACACGCGCCAGCGCGTGAAATTGGTGTAGAATTCTTGTGGCGGCGCATGAGACACACGCGCGCCGCGAATCCTCGCCAGGATCGGGGTTTGGCCAGAACTTTGACTGGGAGGGTTCTAGGGCGGTGGTGAGAGCTAATGGTCACTAAAGACGTGACCCAAAGACTAAAGAGCGATTTAAAGCAAAAGCCAATCAGAGAACGATAGGCAAAGAAGCAACCAGAGCTCTGATACCATGTAAAACAGAAGAATTCTGAATAATGCTCTGATATCTCATTCATTTAGAGAATGGGTATTTATACAGAAGATAGTATGCTAACTAAGGAAAGAAAATAAATGGAATAATCCTCTATAATTGATTCCTAAGTTATAGCCTATAATCAGCCTATAATCATGCCTATTTAATTACAAATATACAGCAATACAGCATTAATTGATTCATATCTGCAACACAGAGGTTGGTTGGGAAACTTATTTAACACTCTCAAACTAGACCAAACATAGTTTATGCGATCAGTTTAATCAGTTAGCTCATGTATGATCCTCAAGATTCCCATATGCAGGCTGTCTTTGGCATCTTGCAGTATCTAAAATCTAGCCCAGAGAAAGGATTGCTTTTCTCTAAATATGGTCACCTCCAGATAGAAGCCTTGACAAATGTAGATTGGGCCGAATCACTAGATGATAGAAGATCTACATTCGGATAATGTACACTTGTAGGAGGAACCTAGGTTACTTAGAGAAGTAAGAAGTAAGGTGTTGTTGCTAGATCCATGCAGAAGCTGAATACAGAGTTATGCCACAAGGAGTTTGTGAACTTCTATGGGTATATAAGCTATTAGAAGAACTGAGGCTTTTGGAAAAGGAGAAGTTGTCCTTTTATTGTGATAACAAGGCTGTCATTAGTATAGCTAATAATCCAGTTCAGCATGATCGAACAAAACACATTGAAATTGATAGACACTTTATCAAAGAGAAGGTTATTAGTGGAATACTAAGCTTGGTTTATGTGACTTCAGAAAAGCAGCTAGCTGATATATTTACCAAAAGTCTCAGCAAGCAAATGTTTCACATGCTTGTTTGCAAGTTGAGCATGTGTTGCACGAACTTGAGGGGGAGTGTTGACTAGCTTTATTGGGCTATTGCGTGATTATAAGAAACCTTTATTAAAGTGAATATGTAATTATTATATTTTATTAACTTCTCCAAAATAAGAATAGGGAATGGTGTATAAATTCATTCTCCATATTTGTAATCAATACAAAAAATATTCAGTCATTTAAAAATCTTCACTTTCTTTGCTGGAAGGGTCAATAGGACTGTTCATATTGCTAGCAGCATTAGGCTGCTCGTTTTTTTGGACAACAAGGCTGAACTTTCCACAGCAGGGTTCAATCATAGCCCCCCTTCTCCCTTCCCCAGCAAGAACAAGAGCAATGACCTTATTTAAGGAAGGTAATGCATCCTTTCCCAAAATTTGTACTCTAACAGCATCAAATTCCGCAGTTAGTCCAGCAAGAAATCATAAATGCAATCTTTTTCAACAAACCTTTTTAAAGTTGCAGAATCTTCTCCACACTAAATCTGAATACATTGATAATGTTCCCCTTCTTTGTAGCCAAGATTTGTGTCTTTATTTCATGAATTTGGGCAGCATCATGGACTTTAGAATAAATCTGTTTTATAGCTTCCCAAATTTCTTGAGCTGATTGTAGGAACATACATGTGTCACTAATCTCAGGCAACATGGAGTTCCACAACCATGTTGTTATCATTGAATCCTCATTATCCCATGCAGCAAATCCAGGGTCTGTAGGTTTAGGTCCAGTACCTATTAAGTGGCTGAGTTTCCTTTTGCCTTTAAGAAAGGTATGGACTAGTTCAGACCACCTGAGGTAATTCCTATCATCAAGATGGTAGACTGCTAGAATGATCTGCATCTCGGCTGAGGTAGAACTAGCTTTATGGACAAGGGGTGTACCATTAGCAGCACTAGAACTAGTATTTTCAGACATGGCAATGGCAATAGAGAAAAAGAGCCTAAAGATAATACAACAATGTAGGCTGTGAAGAAACCCTCCAATGAAGGTGTATAGGCTATGGAAAAATAACACAGGCCAGAAAAGAGCTTAAGGCTCTAATGCCATGAGGCTCTAATACCACGTTAAACTTGAATTTCCATATATGTATTCCCTTTGAGTTTACATTGGTATATATACACATAGAGAAAGAGCTATTCTAATCCTACTAGAAAACTGATTTCTAAAATAAGGGATTATATTCCATCCTAGAATATCTGAATATCTTACTAATCCTAATCCTACACAAAATCAAATTTAAATTTAAATTTCAAAAATTCCTAATTAAACATAATTAAATTGTTCACAAGACCTCTTTCTGTATCTAACTTATACTTTTACCTAATGAAGGCTGACCTGCTTGCAAAATATGGAGGTGTTGCTCCTAAAATGGCAGAAGAAGCTCACTCGCAAGTGATCCATCAGGTACAGCATTCCCTGTAGTATTATTTGAATCTGTTAATATGTAATTAATATCTGCCTTCTTGAACATCTTCTGTATAGTTTAGAGGAGACAAATACATGTCTTGAGTGTCTCCTTTGCCCTTGTTTTTGTCATGTACTAATTGTTCAAAGCCTTATATGAGGTGACCAAACTTTCCTGTCGCTCACCTGGATATGGGTATGTATTTTCTTCCATCGTCATTGTTTCATATAAAACACTCAGTTGTACTCATCTACTAAGTGATTGTTTCGCGGCTAAGTGGAAGTTCCCCATATGTAATTCTGGTACAATGAAAAGTAACTTTTGAGTTACTTTTGGACCCTAGAATTAAGTCTGGAGATTTCTGCTGGAACAGGTGTCTGATCTGGTTTCTTTTGTTTTTTGGATTGAATCACTGTATACAGGCTATAACTCTTTCCCTACTCATTTTAGGTTGTGCAAGAAGCCCTTGATAAAGCTTACTTGGCTGAGAAGGATCTTTCTGCAGTTGCTGTTACTATCGGTCCTGGTTTAAGTCTCTGCCTTCGTGGTAATACAAGATATCATTTAATTTCAATATATTTAATTTTATATCCTATTTCTTTCTTCAAAGTGGTTAGAATTAAGCAAGATAGCCCTTGATAAAGCTCATATGGCTAAGAATGATCTCTTTGTGGTTGCTATTACTATTGGTCCTGGTTTCAGTCTCTCCATTTGTGGTATCAAATGATGGAATTTAATTTCCATGTCTTTGATTTTACATCCTATTGATTCCCACAAAAGGGTTAGTTACAAGAAAGATACCACCTACAAAAAATCCAAGAATATCATCATGAAAACAAATTAATTAAAATGCAAGTTGGTTATATGATT
This sequence comes from Senna siamea, assembly GCA_031216115.1. Classification (NCBI taxonomy): domain Eukaryota; kingdom Viridiplantae; phylum Streptophyta; class Magnoliopsida; order Fabales; family Fabaceae; genus Senna; species Senna siamea. Next base: position 16,793,389 of record CM062357.1, read on the forward strand.
TAACTAAAAGATCAATAAAATGAATTATATCTTTGTTGTAGACACTACTTTTTGTTAGTGTTTTTTTGCATCAACTTTTAGCTGAGAAATACTCTGCTAGTTGGATTACTGCATGCTAAATAATGAAACAAGTTCAGAAATTTGGTTGTTTCGATTGTGGTAATTATCTATTTCACTCTGTTTCAGACTTCAAGCAGTGTTTGTAAGACTTATTTCAATAATATTTGCTTATAATATTCCAAGACCTGGCATGACTTCACTATTTTTTCATTCCTAAGTTTTAGGGAAATTCTTGCTATCAATCATGAATTCCTTTGGCTTACTTCTTGCATGATGCAGTGGGTGTGCAGAAAGCACGGAGAATTGCTGGAGGCTTTAATTTACCAATTATTGGCGTACATCACATGGAGGCTCATGCTCTAGTAGCAAGGTAAAGGTATAATGGCTTCATAATCAATATTTAGTTTGATGCTTAAAATATGCAGAGGTATGCTTGCAATGCTTAAATTGAGAAGTTAATTGCTTTATTCTAATAATTTAATGTGCTCCTGAAATTCTCTGCTCGTTATTAATTTTTATATAAAAATTTATTGTTTTCTTTGAGACATATATATTTCTTTTTTCAGGTTAATTGAGCGAGACTTGCAGTTTCCTTTCATGGCCTTACTTATTTCGGGTAATATTCCTAATTTAGTTTGAGTTTGGGATTTACTTTTCATGCTAGTTTTCTTCCTCAAACTTCCTTTAATGACTATATTGTCTTTTTCTTTCTCTTTACGTGGATCATGCGATCAATTCTCTTGGTTTAAGTCAATTCTGTGGCTTCTTGGGTAATAAGGGCTGCATGGTAAAATCACACATCTAGCCATATTAGACAAATTGTGTGATGGGGACTAGGGATAGTATAGGATGCCCTCTAGGGTAGTATGGGTTATCCAAGTCCCACATCAAGTTGTATGGCTGTATGGGATACTCTATGGGGTTCTTTTCCCTCAATGGGCTTTTTGAGGGAGGGTTCCCCAAGTCACTTGGGTTCCATCATTTTAATGATCTGCAAACTGAATGATCTCTCTGTCATCCACATATTTGGCCAAGGAATGCCACTCATATCATATGCATATCTTTTTGTGTAGTTGTGAGGAACATCATTATGGTGGTCAACATTTAAATTGGCAAAATGTTTTGTAGGTTAATCTTCGAAAACTGGATAGGATTCCTTGGTAACAGAATAATCTTGTTAGCTATAATGGCTTTATATATGAAATGCAATCTTTGTTAAGCTGTTTTTGTATTGCATCCGAAAATGAAATAAATTCTGGACTCTGGAGCTTTCCCTTTGAATAATAGTACTAATTCTTAGACAGATTAGAATTAGAGTCATTTATTTTCACTTTCTCAGTAACATGAGGGATATTTCCTCGTCCATGACTATCCTTTTTTCCTGACACAGCCACTGTTGACTAATGAGTATCTTCTAGTGTCTGTATTGATATGCTCAGTTCCCTTTTGTCTGAGAATAATGACAATTATTGTGTTTATGTGATTCCTAGGAGGACACAATTTACTCATACTTGCTCGTGATCTTGGGCAATACATACAACTTGGTACTACAATAGATGATGCAATTGGTGAGGCATATGACAAAACAGCTAAATGGCTTGGGCTTGATATGAGGAGGAGTGGTGGTCCTGCTATTGAGGAGCTTGCACGGGAGGGTAATGCAGAGTCAGTCAGTTTTTCTGTAAGTTATATCCTACAACTAGTTATAACCCATGTTATGCATGAGTAATTTATTTAAATAAGTTTAAACAATAATTATGTTAACATTTTATTAAATTATGTGTTTTTATTAATTTCTGTTAATAAATTATTTGTATAAGTATAGTAATTTAGTCATAGATTGTAATATTTGTTTACAATAAACATGTTATTTGAAGGGTACAATTGTTATTTGTGTGTAAAAATATCCAGCTATTTATTTTAATTTAGATACTTAATTTTTTTTAAATAATGAAAATTTTGGCCTCTCTTTTTTTTGGTGTCTTCATTTGCAGTAGCCTTCAGAGTAGAAATGAGTTATTAAGTGGTTTATTGGATCAATAATTTTGAAACATTGTAGTTATAGTTCTGGGTATTATAGCATGCATTGTCTTATACAAAAATGTAAATTTAATTTAGATAAATAATTTACCCAAAAAAAAAAAAACAGATAGACGATGACTACCTTATTAACTGATGCCTAAAGTAGATTGTCAATCCTTTTATGACATTACTATGCTTATGCACCCCTCATGGTGACTTAAATTTCTTACGGCCTTTTTTCTAGATTCCAATGAAGCAGCACAAAGATTGCAACTTCTCATATGCTGGTCTGAAAACCCAAGTGAGGCTGGCAATTGAAGCCAAAAAGATGTACGTAAAATACTTAAAAAAAAATAGGACAGAGTGAGGTGATAGCATGTGTTCTATGCTTAGTTTTGTTACAAGGCTTTTTATCAATGTGGTTTATACTTTTTGGTAGTGCAAATATAAAACCTTGCTGTTGTGAAGGAGTGACAGCGTTGATTGCTTTCCATATAACGTGTTTACTTTTTTTCTCACACTCTGAGTTAAATGCTAATATTTCTTATCAGAACCACATCTTTCACCAGATGAGAAATATCATATAATGACTATATGATTAGTTTTTCGCATTGAAAAAAGCATTTTGCAATATAGTAGTAAAATGTGGAGATAATAGGTTCTTAACATTTTGTTAATCCACTTACTTAGTAGTTATGGAATATGGACAGTGATGCAAAAATTCCCATTTTTTCTGCAAGTTGTGAGGACCGAGCTGCTCGAGCTGATATTGCTGCTTCCTTTCAGGTTAGATGTTATGTTTTAGTAGGTTGTGTAAAAAAAAAACAAGAATAAATTATACTCTCCTTCCTTAAGAGATGTCAAAATTATACTGTCCAATCATCTACTTTAAAATCCTATACTTAATAAAAGATTAAAAAACTTACAATTTTATCTATTTTGAATAAAATTTCCTTAATGACTTTATTAATCTTGAAAAAAATTATAATTTATTATAAAATATATTTTTAAAAAATTATAATATTTTATTATTGTTTATTTTGAGTTAAAAATAAAAAATTTATTTTATTTGAAGTTAAAAAACATTTTTTTATATAAGTCAAAAACATATTTAATTATATAAATAATAAATATAAGGGTAATTTGGTCAAAATAGGTGAAATTGAAGGTTTTCTTTTCTCTCAAAAGAGGAGAATATAATTTCAAGATCTCTCCCAGAGAGGAATGTAATTTACTTAAAAAAAAAAAATGTAAATATCTATTCCTTTTAATTCAAGTTAATGAGCTTTACTTTAGTGTCTGCCATCTGTCTTTTATAACCCCCTTCTTCATTTTTGTGTACCACTAGCCACCTTAGTATGCCTTATGAATCATATTTTTCTATATGACAAACAGCGAGTTGCAGTATTACATCTTGAGGAAAGGTGTGAACGAGCAATCCAGTGGGCATTGAAGATGCAGCCTTCTATAAAATACTTGGTAGTTGGAAGTCTACATTTGTTTCTTTGTTCTTCAAACAACATAGATGCATCTTCTTTGTATTAATTCTTCACGGAAAAAATTGAATGTTTTTCTTCTTTATGCTGTTTGTTGCAGGTAGTCTCTGGAGGTGTTGCATCAAATCAATATGTTAGGGCTCGGCTTAAGATGGTTGTAGAGAAAAATGGCCTGCAACTTGTATGCCCTCCTCCCAGCCTTTGTACTGACAATGGTAAACATATATATTTCTAGTTTTGTTTTCACTTTCAGTAGTAAAGGCTTTTGTCTACTACTCAATCATTTTTTGTAGGCAGGCGCCAAGGTTGGCATAGCCTTAAGCTCTAACCTAGAGGCCAGGTAAGATCATGGGCTGGCCCTGTCCATGGTCAGGTCTACTATCTATCTAGTATCTAGGACTACATTAGGGTTTCCCTCTAGAACCCAAGATCCTTAACTGATTTCATATCTAATTTTAGACTATTATGTATTTTTATTGAATAAATTGGCAGAGTACCAGGTGTCAATGTTGAATTTTCAGCATAGATGGAACTTTCTTTCATAAGTTAGTTCTGTCATGCAAATTTTAATTTGGTTCAATTAACTTTCTTCATCCAGTGGCTCTAAAAAGTGCAGACTATAATGCATGCTATTAGTAATGTTAGCTATGTGGATTCTTGGTGCTTGTTATAACTTAGCAGCTTGCTCTTGAATTGATTAGGGGTAATGGTTGCTTGGACTGGCATTGAGCACTTTCGCATGGGAAGATATGACCCTCCTCCTCCTGCAGAAGAACCTGAAGACTTTGTGGTATGTTTTCTAAACTCTGACAACTACATTGCTCTTGTAGGGCATTATTATTCTGGTCATTCATACTTAAATTGCCTGCTGAAATTTTCATTTGCGATACTTGTCAGTTTGATCTACGTCCAAGGTGGCCATTGGGGGAAGAATATGCCAGAGGAAGAAGTGAAGCTCGCTCCTTAAGAAGGGCACGCGTTCATCCATCTCTTACATCTTTGATACAAGACTCATTGCAAAAATAATCATTGCATGAACCTCTATGTTGCTTCAATCTTTTTATATAAGAGAAAAAAAAAATTCAGATAGATGGGTTACAGAAGATAAGCAGATCAAGCCAGTTATAAAGAGATATGTAAGCATATTAGGCATACTTTTTAGTAGAACGTATTTCTTATATGTATATGTATATCTTTAATTAGCTTGATTTACTTTTTGGAGATTAGGTTTGTCTAAGAGTCACTTTTATGAAACTGCTGCAGGGGAAGCCCTTTTTTTGGACTTAACCATATCTAATTGTTTGGAAAGAAATCTGTGGCTAGAAAAAGTTTTCAATGGTACACAAGAATGTTCAAGATTGCTGCTTTGCTTGGAAGATTTATATTGGCATTAAGTAGTATCATCATGAAAACATTCAAAAAAGCAACGCCACTGCTGTGAAAAGCCTTGTAAATGTGCTTGGTAGGAGACAGAATAATAGAAGGGGGAGGGATTAAAGTTGATAATGTATTAAATTCTGCATCATCTTTGGATTTGTTATGTCAATTTTCATCTCTTGCATTCAATGACACTCTTGACAAGCACCCCTCTAATAAATTCTGCATCATCTTTGGATTTATGTCAATTTTCATCTCTTGCATTCAATCACACTATTGACAAGCACACCTTAAGTTTTTTTTCTGTAAACATTTGTACAATTACTGAAATTTTCTTTTTTGGGTGTATTTATGTGTATTAATCTGTTTGTGTTTATTGAGATTATAGAAGGATTATTTTTAAATGAATTATAGAAGTTATTGATACTTGATGACTTATATATGTCAAATAAATTGACACCAATAAAATTGGTCAAAAATGCATTTTTTTTCCTTTAACTTGATGAGGTTGTATTTTTATTTTTCTTATTTTTATCTATGTTATTAATGGCATACTCATGTATAGATTTTACAAAGAATTGGTATTACCAAATAGTGGCTAAATTGGCAAAGGTTAAATTGGTGCACGAGTTTAATTTTCGGAGTTTTAATTTGTTTTTTATCATTTTTAATCTGAGTTTCAAATATTCAAATAAAATTAATATAACATTTTCACTTCTATGTTTTTTTTAATTCAGCCATGTCCGATTTAAATTAATTTCACTTAGACCTCATGTATAATTAAGATAGTGATTAGGGAAAAGGATTCTGGATTACACGTATAGATTATGCTGAGTTGCTAGTTGCTACTGAGAGCGTAAATCCATGTAACCAATTTACAAAAAAATTATAAAGAAAAAAAAAACAATCAAACATATTCTAATTTATCTCCCTTTATTATTTTTCTTTATTTTACACTTCCAACTTCACCAAAATTTACTTTTTAAAACATCAGTCTACTTGGTGAAGCATTGGACAAATTGTGAAGCATCGCTGCAGCTTCAGTCACTGGCACCATCACCAGAGAGATGGAAGTAGGAAGGTTACCAATCTCAGCATCAAAGAGAGGCAAACTCTTATCAGCTGGCTATACCACGCTCGATGTCATTGCTCGCGCCTCCGCTACCGACATTGCTCGTGGTGTATATATATATATATATATTTCTCTTCATTTATCCCGTTACTTCCTTCCATTGCTTGAATTTAACTTCTCCCATCTTCGATCTGTTCTGCTGTCTTTGCAATTCATGATTTAAGTGTTTTGTGTATTGAAGTGATTGGGCTCGGTGAATCTGTAGGTGGGTTCTTGGGTTTTTCGCCTTTTGGGTTTTCATGCGTGACAATTATTGCTATCTCTTTGTAATTTTGCTTTCACATTTCAGAAAATCGATTCGTTCGTACTTCTTTGGCTTTTTTGTTTTCTCTTCCTTTTCTTATGGGATTACTTATCCTGTATTTGCAATTCGACTTAGATAGTGTTTGGATGATGAAATTTAGGATGGAAGGACACTGAATTTCAGCAATTTGAATTCATGTATTTCCAAAATTCTTGTTTGCAATGTTCCTTGTACTTTCCAAAAGCTTGCCATGTAGTGTTTTAAGCCTTCACTATTATAAGAAAAATAAGAAAATGTTCCTAGAACTTCGAGGGCTAGAACCTCCCACATGAACATGTATACACCCCCCACCCCCCCGAAAAAAAAAAAGTTTATGGAAAAAACTTAGGTGCAGTTCATCTCTACCATAGGTCTAGTCCAAAATTTATTTCTACAAGCCTAACCAACTTCTATAAGTTCTCTTGTAGCCCTGCATGTATCCTTCACTCACCAACTTCTAAGACTATCTTATAAAACACTTTGTTTTATTTATTTATTTATTTATTTTTAATGTTTGGACAACAAATAGAAAGCATCTTAAAAGCTCAAGGAATACTGCAACCAATAACTTTGGAGACTTCGAAATAATACCTCTTAACACTTCTTATAATTCCTCTTCAACCAGCACTATCTGATGGCATTAAGGTTTTGTAATTGCTCCTTAGACACTCTTAAAAATAGTTGTTGCATTGCATTATTAAACAAAATTCTTGAGAAAAAAAAAAGTGAACTGAGAGCTCAATGAAGTTATGATAGCAAATTTATGCTTGTTTTACTTATAATATATCCATTTCAGTTTCAAGAAATTAGAAACTAAATGCTTAATAGTTGTAACATGAAGTGCCAACCTTAACTAATCCTTTGCAAGGACTTTCAAATGATTATTTTCTCAAAATGAATTTTAGGGACTTGCATTTCTATCACCTGAAATAGGATTTTCTGATCCATCACTAGAGCTATCGTTTTATGGAATATTGGACTTGCTTGAACTAAATCCATTTAGATTTCAACACAACATTTTTGTGTTTGCAAATAATCTAATATGGAGGTTCTTTTCCCTAGGGTTTTGAGGAGACAAAAGTGGGGTTCATTGGATTTTAGCTTTTACATTGGTAGTCAGTTTGATTGAAGATATTATAAGTGAGTGGAAAGCTAAATATAACGTTGTCCGTAAATTCATGATTAGCTGCAACTATTATACTCATTTAAAGTAGAAATGCAATATAGTTTCTCAGTTTTTCATATATAGATCCCCTACATTTGGATAGGTTTATATGTTAACTGTTTTACAAACTTATATACTCTTTTTCCTTAACAGATATAGAAGTTTCTGAGAGTGAAGCTTCTGAAATTCTGAAATATGTGATACAAACTAGTAGGTTGGACAGGTCAAACAGGACTTCTGCTGCTCTTGATGGTATGTGTTTGTTCTATATAATTAATTTTGTTTCCAAATTGAAAAATAATAGCAATAACAACAAGTTTTGTGTTGTATGATGTTGTTCCTCCATTAATTTGCCATTAAAATTCTTTTGGCCAGTGTCAAAATGCTTGTGTTTTTTTTTTTTTAATTGTTTACTAGATCATTTTATGCACGTTCTTTAGAAAGACAACACCATCATTCCACACACTCATCCCATTATGAGATTTGACATCAGCTTACTACTTGTTATGGCATGATTGGATTTTAAATTCTGACATATTATTTAGTATGATTATATTTTATGTGTGCTTTCTTATTTACTTATTTTTTTGTTAGTACCACATTGGTCTTATACAAAATATATGCACTCCTCTCTGGGATGCTGAAGTGAATGGTGAGCCAATCAATTAGTTTTTCCTAACCCACTAGATGGGCCTTATTCAAGATTTTAGATGATCTACTAGGTAGCATTTTCATTCCAAAATTTTACATGATATGAAACCATTCCTACCTTTGGAATACGTATTATTTGCATTCTTTTGGTGAGATTTATTGATTCACTCAATAATATTCTACATTCTGACTCCCTCAAGTATTTCAAATAAGTCTAAAATATTTTGCTGTGATTTTGTGCGATGAAGGTGCTCAGACTGCTTGGGCTATGCTCAATGAGGAAAAGTTTTCACCATGTATTACCACATCTTGTGCAGATCTAGATAACATCCTTGGTGGAGGTATTAGTTGCAGAGAAGTCACCGAAATTGGTTAGTGGGCATTTCTATTCTCCTCATTTGATGAATTGTATAATCATGACCTTAAATATATATATATTTTTAAAAGGGTCTGCAATTTCCTTCTTCCCTTTTCTGGATTTGAATATGATTCTTTGTATATTTGGTTAGGTGGAGTTCCAGGAATTGGTAAAACACAAATTGGGTATGCTTTGTCATCCCAAGTTTCTACACAATGTCTTACTTGTTTCTTTCCCCTTTATTTTGTGAGCTATATTGGTTATTTGTAGTAGTTCATGATATTTACTTTCACAGGATTCAGCTTGCAGTCAATGTTCAGATTCCAGTAGAATATGGTGGCTTGGGTGGGAAGGCAATATACATTGGTAAGAACCATCTAGTTTTTTCAATGCATGCTAAGCATTTGATTGGGTTTTTTTTTTATTGCTGTTTTTGTGCTTTTGTCGTATGATATTCAGATACCGAGGGCAGCTTTATGGTGGAACGGGTTCTACAAATTGCTGAAGCATGCATAGAAGACGTGTCAGAATGTAGCCACTTTATTCACAAGGATGCTCAAGATTGTGTAGTGAAAATGGACCCTAATAGTATTCTAGAAAATATATTCTATTTTCGTGTATGCAGCTATACTGAGCAAATTGCTTTGGTAAATTACTTGGACAAATTCATCACGGAACATAAAGATGTAGGTATTAAGTTTCATATATTGAATTAATATTTTTCCAGCAAACTTCTTGAAGATGATTCTTAATATGTATCTGCCTTATTCTTTCACTTCATAGATTGTTTTGGACTATAGATAATGGGAGTACACTTGCTTTGATTATCTTTCCATTTCCTTTTTAATCTAACCAATTGTTTTGATACTTTTTAAAACTAAAGAATCCTGTCCTTATTTATTTGTTATTTCAGGTAAAGATCATCATTCTTGACAGTGTTACTATCCACTTCCGCCAAGATTTTGACGATATGGCGCTCAGGACTCGATTACTTAGTGAAATGGCTTTAAAGTTGATGAAGCTTTCAAAAAAATTCAGTTTGGCTGTAAGAATTAATTTATTCTGTTTTAGAGGTGTTAAAGTTTTGGACTTAAATTGTGCTTACGGCCAATTCAGAGTCTTATAATCTCTGTCAGGTTTTTGCTTTACAAAAAGGCTTGGTTTGGCTAGAATATGTCAAGTTTAAATTTGCTTTCTCTGGTGTCTCCTTTTACGCCTCCTCTAATTTCCAGCTATAAACTTCCATTTATTGCAGGTTGTTATGTTAAATCAAGTGACAACAAAGCATATTGAAGGTTCATTTCAATTGACCCTTGCACTGGGTAAGTGTTACTTTGACTTCTACATCTCACTTTGTATGCCCAATCTTTTGCTGTCCCATGATCATATGGGTCCCATTGAAGCGGCTTGTTTTATAATACTGAATAGGTGATAGCTGGTCACATATGTGCACGAACCGAATCATCTTGTTCTGGAATAGCAATGAACGATTTGCATACATTGATAAGTCCCCTTCTCTTAAATCAGCATCAGCACCATATTCTGTAACCAGTAGAGGGATTCGTAATTCTACTTCAAGTAGTAAACGAGTCAAGATGATGTGAGATTTTCTGCCCTTTTTTTGATTCATAACATCTAGTGGGTTCGGTTATGTGAGGTTCTTTTTGTTGTTGGTACAAGATTATGTGAGTTTTTGGGTAGTAGCTCAACTACCCACGCCCCTTCACCTTTGGACCCCACCTAGTGGGTCTGATGATGTGAGATTTGGAGTAGAAAAGATAGGGACTACAACTCAACTTCCTTTTCTGTTGCCTTTTTTTCTTTTTCTAAATTGATGAAATTCCATGATTCAATGCATTTCTTTCTTTTGCTTTCCTAAAATACCAGCTTCATACATCTTGATGACATATCCTGGAAGTTCAGTGATCCTCAGTTTGTTTTTATGTTTATGGTATGTAGGTATGTAATTTTTCAAGTACACGGAATTGAAAATCTATTTATTAAAAATTTGAGCAAAAGATGTATATAAAAAAAATTTAGGATATTTGTAAGGCATAAATCTTATTTATTTATTCTATAACTTATGCTCAAATATTCTTAATATGCTTGAAAAATCAAAATACTCGCTAAACACCACTTTAATATACTATGTTCATTTCGCTTTGGACATGGTTCCCTTGGGAAATTATATTTTCAGTACAGTGAATGATAAATATTTGTCATTTACCGGTCAACAATTCAAATGTGCCTTATACTCTAAGTGGGTTTATTAAAATGAAAATGAAAAAGGTCTTAAGTTCCAATAATGTTGGAACTTACTGGTCTTCTGATTTCAAGTGATTTCTTAGGCCTTTTATTTGATCTTTTATTATTGTAAGTTCTAATTCGTTTTAAAAAATTAAAGACGACGAAAAGAGGTTCTAATTCGTCTGTGAGAAATCACACTTTTGATTCGTTGAAGAGTATAATTTGACCAGAAACTAAAGCAATACACCAATGGTTTGGAATTTCATATTTTTTTATTTTTAAATGTAAAATAAAAAACATTTTTATTTTTAAAATAATAAAAAATTATTTAATTTTTCACTTTTTCAACATATTTATAACTTTGCATTCTTTTGACCATTTTCACTCTCTACTCTCCTCAAAAGTTTTTTAACATTATATTTTATTTTATACGTATAATATATGATTTTAAAGACTCTAAATTCATAATATTGATATAAACAGTGAAAAATATTATAGGAAAACTATATTTTATGCACTTTTTTTTAGTTTAACTATATTTTTCGTTACTCACATTTAATTTACAAAGCAATTTGGGCTCTACTTAATCATTGCAAGCTTGTCCTCCTGATCTATATATTAGAGATTTTTAATTGGTCTGAGTTTATTAGAGCAATTTAATTTTTCGAACTTTAACCAAATAAATTATGATAAACTAATTATTTGAAAAAAATAATGAACAAGTTTAAATTTTATCTTTTATTACTTAACACACTTTAATTTTTTTAATTTAATAAAGAGATGATATCACTTTAATTACTACTAAAAGAACTAAATTCTTTTTCGAATAAATTGAAAAAAATTTGAAATAAACTTTTATACTAGAAAAATATACCACATCCGTCCATAAGAAGTCAAATTACCGTCATAATCCAAGGAAAAAAGAAAAAAGAGCCTAATCTTTTACAGTGGCCTCAACAACAACAATGCTTGTGGGAAGACCAGCATTCAGTAAGTGGCAAGGAAAAGGTTTGGTATGAAGTTTGGTAAAGAAATATTTCAAAATTGCTTTAAATATAAGAAATGTTCATACAGAGCTGCAAAGTTAGTTGAGAACGGCAAGTGGTATTTTATTCAAAGATGAGTTTTTGAATAGCCACCAACACATTATAATGTAGCATATGGATGCTATAAATATAATATTACTCATACTTTAAAGCAGCCCTTACACTTGGCCCTTGGGCGCCACTAAGGTTAGCACTTTGGTTTTGAAAATTTGAGGAAAAATAATAATTAAGTTCATGACATCAGGGTTGAAGTTTGATATTTTTGAATTGAATTGAAAAGGATAGAGTTTGAATCAACCAATAACTCTTGAAGATTCCAGCAGTTAATGTACTTTCACATTGTTGGAGTTATCACAAACAAAATAATTTTACCTTATCAGAGAAGATACTAAAAACTCAAAATTTCATGAAGTCAAAGGGGCAAATGGCTTGGTGTGAAAGAATTTCTTATTAGTTTTTTTTTTGTCAAAAAGATTTTATTAACATAATTAAAAGAATAAACTTAATACAAACACGAATTAAATGCAAGAAACAATAGATAATAATATTTTAATTAAGTCTGTAATTTTGAGAGTAAAATGATATTAAGAAAATAATATAAGTAACACACCTGAGTCAAATATGATATCCCATCTAATTCTTAGATAACACACCTAGAGAAGATTAAAAACGATATCCTATCAAGATATCACAATTTCAAACAAAAAATACAGTATTCTTTAATCTTTGTCCTACTATAAAATTTTTATAAATAATTAAAAAACTTGAAATTTTTTTTAAAAAAAGCAACTCATTTTTACTTTTCTTTGATAATATTCAAATATTAAATAATAATATATATTTTTAAATTATAATATTTTTATTTAATTATTATTTAACGTAAAAATTAAATTCTTTTATAAATATTTCAATGAGTACTTTGTATATGATTTGAACTATTTCATTAATGATTTTATATTTTATTTTAAAAAAATTATATTATATTATTATTTTTTATTAATAATTAAGATAACGTTAAATTTTGAAATAAAATTGATTATAATTTAAAATTTTTAAGTACAAAATTAACTAAAAAAAATTTAAGAACAAAGTTAAAAATTAATATAAAATTTGAAGAGATAAAATATATTTTTACTTAATTTTATTTATATAAGGTTGTAAGGTCTTGAATTAGTATTATGCTCTGATAATCATTCTAAAATTAACAATAAAAAAACTTAAAACATTTTTAGTAAAAAAAATTATCAATATACTTTAGGTAAAAATACTTTTTATATTTTAAAATTTTATATTAATTTTTAATTTTATCTTTAAAATTTTTCTATAGTTAATTTTATTTTTAAAATTTTAAATTATAATTAATTTCATCTCATCACTTAATGTTATTTAAATTATTAATAAAAAATAATAATATTATATTATATTTAAAAAATAAAAAATTATCAATAAAATTATTCAAATCATATATAAAATATTTAATTAAAGTCTAATATAAAAAAGTTAATATTCATATCAAATCATAATATAGTATGAATAAAAATATTATAATTTAATAATATATATTATTATTTAATATTTAAGTATTATTAAAATATTATTTATATTTTTAAAATTTATTATTAAATATAATTTATATTTTTAAGATTAAATTAATTATAAATCATAATTTTAAAAATAAAATTAATTATAAAAAATTTTTAAAAATAAAATTAAAAATTAATATACACTTTAATTTTCCGTAAGCGAAAAAACCGAAGAAAAATATATGCAGGTGACCTGTGCTTTTCCTTCAGTTTCTTCTCCTATCTTTCTTATTATCGTAAAATAGAAAATGTCAAATTAAAATGTCGCCTTCACCTACCATCCCCAAATAAAGACTAATTTAATTCGAATTTTGTTTTTTGAAAAAAAAAATTCTTTCTCTCTCACACAGTGCATCGTGGACGACAAACTCAACGTACGAGCTGCTCTGCTCACCGACTCTACAAAACCAAGGGAGCCTCACTGAAACATGGACCAATCACCATCATCACCTTCCTTCTCTTTCTCTACCTCTCTTCACAACCATGGCTTCCTCTTCCTCCCTCACTCTTTCCCAAGCCCTCTTGGCTCGATCCACCTCCCTCCGTTCCTCTAACAACCGCGCCTCAGATCGTGTCTCCTTGCCCACTTTCTGTGGGCTCAGGTCAAATTCTTCGGTTTCTTCGTCCTTTAAGCTACCCCGCGTCGCCGCCGGCTTTCCTCGTCGGGGATCAGGAAATGGAACCGCCGTCCGGGCTTCGGCCGTCGAGACCCTCGACAAGACCACCGATATATCTTTGATAGAGAAATCGGTCAACACGATCCGATTTTTGGCCATCGATGCGGTCGAGAAGGCGAACTCGGGCCACCCGGGTCTGCCCATGGGTTGTGCTCCCATGGGTCATATTCTCTACGATGAGGTGATGAAGTACAACCCCAAGAACCCCAAATGGTTCAACCGTGATCGCTTCGTGTTGTCCGCAGGTCACGGGTGTATGCTTCAGTATGCTCTGCTTCACCTCGCTGGGTATGACAGCGTTAAGGTGCGTATGATATGACTCACGTTGTAGATTTTAGTATGATTGAGTTGGATCTGTTTTTGGAGCTGAAAAAATCCATCTTGGTTTTCACATACCTGATGAGGAAAATTATTTCCGGGAATTAAATAGGTAATTTATTATACTTAAGGATAAATGCAATTGCAGTTGCAGGGTAATGCATATAATACCGTCGTTTGACACCTGAATAATTTGACCTTTGTCTTGTGGTTAGATTAAAAGACTCTATAGACAAGCTTGTTTGTTTTTACAGTTTCTTCTAGTTTTTATCCCTGTATACTCTTAAAGATGAAGGCATACAAAAAAAAGAAAAGAAAAGAATCTTTTCATTTGAAGTCAATTGTTATAGGCAAATGTTTGTTTCCCCTGCATATATTTTTTGTTTCTTTAGTCCTGCATCTCTATAAATTTGTTTCCACTGATTGATGAAATTGTTTTACATCATTTTTGGAGGTCGGGACCCGCTTTTGTATTCTGTTTTTGGTCAGATGATTAGCCCTGTAAACAATTCATATGAACTTTCATGTAAACATAACTGCGAACAGGTTAGCTAATAATTTTCTTTGAACTGAATTTACTATGTTTGGGTTCAATAATAGGAAGAAGATTTAAAGGAATTCCGCCAATGGGGGAGCAAAACCCCTGGACACCCTGAGAACTTTGAGACACCTGGAGTTGAAGTGACAACAGGTCAGATATGCCTTAAGTTATACATATACGAGAAAACATTTCCATATAATTTATTTAGTTTTCTTTATACAGTCTATTCACCCATTTATTCTTCCCTTCTTCTTTTTTTATTTGGTTCAGGTCCTCTTGGTCAGGGTATTGCCAATGCTGTTGGTTTGGCCCTTGCAGAGAAGCATTTGGCTGCACGATTTAACAAGCCTGACAATGAGATCATTGACCATTACACGTAAAAGAACTACATTTTATTACTCCCTCCACCTTCTCCAAATTAGTTATGATTGTGAACTTGCAATTTGCTTGTGTGCCACTGCCACTTCATGAATGGAATTTGTTTTCTTCAGGTATGTTATACTCGGTGATGGTTGTCAAATGGAGGGGGTTTCAAATGAAGCCTGTTCACTTGCTGGGCACTGGGGATTGGGGAAGCTAATAGCTTTCTATGATGACAATCACATCTCCATTGATGGTGACACAGAGATTGCGTTTACTGAGAATGTTGAGAAACGTTTTGAGGCACTTGGATGGCATGTTATATGGGTAAAGAATGGAAACACTGGCTACAATGATATCCGTGCTGCCATTAAGGAAGCAAAAGCTGTTAAAGATAAGCCCACTTTGATCAAGGTTAGTATCTCAAACTTGCAAACATATATATAGCATACAACTGAAACAGATTTTAACTTTATCATGGACTTGAATTTGACTTCAAAGGAAAATGGATTGTTCAGTAAACCATTATTTCACTACTGTTAAACTTGGTTGAGCCTTTTATATTAATGCTACTACCAACTTGACTGCTTTAATAAAAAATTTGTTTATACTCATTAAAGAAGCTGAAAGTGGTGGATGTGAAAGCAAAGTAGAAAACTTGATGATTTCAATTTTATTCAGCTCTGATGCTAGTCTGTCTTTTGTTTTACTTACCCATTTTACAGGTGACTACAACCATTGGTTATGGTTCTCCCAATAAGGCTAACTCCTACAGTGTGCATGGAAGTGCACTGGGTGCCAAAGAAGTAGATGCCACAAGGAGGAACCTTGGATGGCCACATGAGCCTTTCCATGTGCCAGAGGATATCAAAAAGTATTGATGATGGCATTAGAGATTTTCCTTGTTCCTATCAGTCTATCGAAATTTATATGATCCTGAATGAAACTTTGTTGTCTATACACAGGCATTGGAGTCGCCACATACCTGAGGGTGCTACACTTGAAGCTGAGTGGAATGCTAAGCTTGCTGAATATGAGAAGAAATACAAGGAGGAAGCTACACAGCTGAAGTCTATCATTAATGGTGAATTACCTGCTGGTTGGGAGAAAGCACTTCCGGTAAGTAAAGTTCTAAATTATTGGGTTGCTCTTGACCTTTTTCTTGATGTAATACAGAATCCAAATTCAACATAAATATTTTGTTAGTGAATGTTATAATCCAAATGGTGAAGTTTTCATCACTGCGATTACATTTCCTACCTCTATTATAGCATCAAAAGTTATTCATATTATCAAAACCTGACATCCAAGAATTGATTAAGTTTGAATTGTTGATCACCTTTGTATTTTGATTTCAACTTTCAGACATACACTCCAGAGAGCCCAGCAGATGCCACCAGAAATCTTTCTCAGCAAAACCTCAATGCCCTTGCCAAGGTTCTTCCTGGTCTGCTAGGTGGCAGTGCAGATCTTGCCTCTTCCAACATGACCTTGCTGAAAATGTTTGGGGATTTTCAGAAAGATACCCCAGAAGAACGCAATGTTAGATTTGGTGTTAGAGAACATGGGATGGGAGCGATCTGCAATGGCATTGCTCTTCACAGCCCTGGATTAATTCCTTATTGTGCAACTTTCTTTGTTTTCACTGACTACATGAGAGGTGCCATAAGGCTTTCTGCCCTGTCTGGGGCTGGAGTAATTTATGTTATGACCCATGATTCAATTGGACTTGGGGAGGATGGACCAACTCACCAGCCAATAGAACACTTGGCAAGCTTCCGAGCAATGCCAAATATTTTGATGCTTCGTCCAGCTGACGGTAATGAGACTGCTGGAGCTTATAAAGTTGCAGTTCTTAACAGCAAGAGGCCTTCAATCCTTGCTCTTTCTCGGCAAAAATTGCCCCAGCTTCCTGGAACCTCTATAGAAGGTGTTGAGAGGGGTGGATACATTATTTCTGACAACTCATCAGGTAACAAGCCTGACGTCATCTTGATTGGAACTGGTTCTGAGTTGGAAATTGCTGCCAAAGCTGCTGAGGATCTAAGAAAGGAAGGAAAGGCTGTTAGAGTCGTCTCATTGGTTTCCTGGGAACTTTTTGATGAGCAATCAGATGTCTACAAGGAGAGTGTTCTTCCTTCTGCTGTATCAGCCAGAGTTAGCATTGAAGCAGGAACAACATTTGGGTGGGAGAAGATTATCGGAAGCAAGGGAAAAGCAATCGGAATTGATCGATTTGGTGCAAGTGCTCCGGCAGGAAGAATATACAAAGAGTTTGGTCTCACCAAGGAAGCTGTTATTGCAGCGGCCAAGGAAGTTTCTTAGTTTTGGTAGTTCTTAATCGTTTAGAACCCTTGTTTTTATACTGGTTTTGGCATGTTGTTTACATAGACAGGGAATGAGTAGGAGATCTGTTACAAGAGCAGTCTCCTCTGCTTGAATAAGACAAGAATGGATTTTTGTTGCTTGGGATTTTCCGTCAGGCAACATAGATGAAAATAGAGTTGAATTAATGAATTTGTAATAACTCTTTAACCATTGAGTTTTGCACTGCCACATGGTTAAATTCAATGATGTTCATGATCTTCTATTTGCCTTGTTAGTTTGATTTTTTTCGGTCACTGGTTTGGTGGTGTATAATTTACTAGTAAGATAAAGCATTCGAGAGTATAGACGTACATGTTCTGTTCCTTTTCGTCCGGAGGAGTAATTTTTGGAAGTTAAGATTTGGAAAGATAAATTAAAATTTCTTTTTCACTACCTTCTATGAGTACCTTTTTCTTTAAGAAAAATTTAGTACCTTTTTCTTTTTTAAAAAAATTAAGCTTCAATAATTCTTTTTTTTTTTTTTTTTTCTGTTTTTCGTCCCAAGATATGCTAAAATATTCAATTCTAAGTCAAATTAACAGAAGTGAAGAAAAGCTGTTACATGGGGTCTACTTGTTGGTAAATGGTAGGTAATGCAAATTAGAGTTCGCTAATATAATATTATATTTATCGCTAAATTAAATTATAATTAATTAATTTTTAGAGGTTTAGTTTGGATGATTTAAATTTTTTTAATTTGTTAATTTTATACATTTAAATTTAGTTAACAAAAAAATAAAAAAAATTTTATTATATAAATATAAATAAATAATAATAAAATATAGTAATATTTTATTTATTAATAAAATAAAATTATAGATATTTTTAACCAATGCATTATTCTTTTAAATTTAATCTAAATAATTATAAAATTAAACAATTTTCAAAGTTAATAGAAAAAATATAAGATATACTAATTAATATAATTTTTTAAATATAAATTTTTAACATTACTCTTTTTAAAATCAATCTAATATAAGAGAAAAAAATTAAAATATTAAAGTAAACTAATTTAATATAATTTATTTTAAAATTATAAACATTAAATATATATATATACATCACTTTTAAAAAATTAAATAATTACAAGTTAAAATAAAATTTTTAAAGATAATATATTTCATATAAAAATATTTTTTAATATAAATAACATATTATAATTATATATATAAATAATTTAATTTTATTGTTTAGTATTTCAAACCATAAATTAAATTAAATAGTAAAAAATAGACTTAATTTAAATCAATGCAAGTCAAATTTGATCAATTTTTTTTTAATTTTTACTCTATTTAATTTGATTTAATTACAAACACTTTGATCAAATTTGAACACCTTAACACCAATCTTGACTAGGACGAATGATTGTTGAAGCTCTATCCATTGCCTACCAAATCCAAACACCTACTCTTTTATCATATTATTTTATCCTCTCTTCAGTATATTATTTTATAAATTTTATCTGTACCAAGAGACAAGGCATAACATGCTGCAGGGATCTCAGTTAGCACAACTTAAAATAAATTAGTGTAAATTCAAAATCTATCCACTATATAAAATAATAGAACGAATATGGTTTATGTGCCTTTATTAAAAATTTAGCCCATGCTTCCTCTGTCTGCGGAAAAAATAAATTTTATTAAGGAAGTAAAGTTATAAAATAGGATAATAACTCCAAAAAGAACATAAATAATAAAGAAAAGCACAAAAATTATATAGCACTGAAAAATTCAACCATGCATTTCTTCCCAACCCAACAAGAGAACTCTGGCCTCTTTTTTGCTTCCAAAAAACAAATTATTCAACAAGAGGTACAAAAATAATAGAATTTCCAACATTATTTCTTAAACCGAATGATTTGTACATAGTATTGATTCACTTCCTAACCATATATCCATACATACTGTGCTTGTCTCTGCACAATCCTTCTTCAAATCGTTTATTTTTTGCAGCTATATCTACTCAGTAGCGTGTCTTTCTCACAAACCAATATTTTACAAAGATCACTTAAAAATCATTGTAAAAGATTAAAAAGAATCTGAGTGAAGCTTCAAAAACTCACCTTGCTGAACCACAGGGTAATTCTTTCCTAGATAATAAATCATCCCAAGATGAGTAAGACCTAAGACCTTTGCCTTATAACAAATTCCTCACTCTTGCCCAAACTCCTAGAAATACTTCAAAGCATGTGTCCCTCTAAGACCCTTAATTCAAACAACCAAGCAGTCAAAGAATCTCAAATAATACTTCAAAACCCATTTCAGACTTGTTACAATACGAGTCATTCCCAGATATCACTTCATTTCAAACCAATTTTTACCAACTCTAATTTTCCACAGCTAAAAACTTAGAATTCAAATTCCATCAAACTTGATCATAAGGTCCTGTTTTGGTAAAACGGTGTTCAAATGTCAATTAACCTTTTTCTCCTTCAGCTTCAAGTACCAAATTGATTGATTTGCACCTGTTTTCTTCACCTTCAAATGGATTCTGTTGTCTCCAAAATAACACAGCAAGCAATTTGTGGACGATCTACTTCCTGCACTTCCAGAAGTCAGAAACAGAATAGCAAAACCTGAAAACTTTAAGTCAAAGCAATTACAACAATATTAATACAGTAGAGGATGCTTGAAGGAATTGTACAAATTTGCACATGCAGAATTTTGAAAGGTATTACATAAATTAGCATATTATACTGTAGAAACATAGAACATATATTAGGCATTAAAAAAAATCTAGATTATATTTTATTATTTCTGGAACAAATTACTAGTACATACGTTCACGTCCTAACTATATACACACATACTGTGCATTAGATTCAGCCCAATGCTTCAGCCAACGGTTTAATTTCCTGTTTCTACTCAGTACAGCGTCACCCACCCTGGTCAGCTCAATTTTACCAATAAAGATCCCTCAGTAGTCATAGTAAAATATGAATCATGCATTTGAGGCTAAGCATAAAAAACCCACCTTGAAATTAATCGTCCAGAGACGCTTTAAACCAGTGCCTATGAACAAGTTTCTCTTACTCTTGCTCAAGCTCCTGATAATACTTCAAAGCAGCAAGCATGTCTCCCTCCAAGATCCTTATTCGATCAACCAAGGAGTTAAAGAATCTCAAATAATACTTCATGTCTCCGTTCTCCCTTTCACACCTATCCATAGCCACCTTGATATCCTTCAATAAGACCTTACATTCGTCAACCATTTCCAGGTACTCAAGTATACGACCGTGATAGGACTTGTTACAATATGGATCTTTCTCCAATATCTCTTCAAACCCAATCTTCACCAATTCCAACTCTTCGCTACAGCTAAAAACCTGGGACTTCAAAACCTGCCAAGCCTTAGCATCGGGTCTCACTTTCTTAAAATCGTGCACGACTGGGATTTTTTCCTCGAGCTTCAAGTACCGCATTGAGTAAACATGAAAAGGTTTGCGCCCAAATAACCCTTCAATTTCTTTCTCCTCGACCATCGATTCTTGGACGGTAGACATTGGGGACAACGTAATGGGCTTTTCCATCAACGCATTTCGACAAAACCCCAAGAAAAATAGCGCCGATGCAGTAGTTAAAGTGGCCAATGATGAGATATTTGAAAAAGGATCCGTTAATTGAGATGAAGGGGTTTGGGGGATTTCGAAATTTGGACGAGGCGGGTCAGATGAAGAGGGTGATGTTAAAGATGAAGCTCTAATGGAGGAAGATAGAGGTGACGGAGGTGGTGAGAGAAAGTGGGAGGAGACGGACCTTCGAAGCGACGGACAATAGTAATCGGTCGAAGAACCTAGCGGGTGGTGACGATGGTGAAGTCTAGCGAGGGCTTCCATGGAGGACGTGGCTGCGTCTGCGTGTAATTGTGAGAAGAAGAAGAAGAAGGAGAAGAAGAAGAAAACAAGAAAGGTAAGAAATGACAAATTTGTTGGAAAGGATAGGAAAGGAGCGATGATGGCGCTAGATCACATTCGGATTTGTGTTTCTCTGACAGGACCAGAAGGTTAAGGTTTTTTTGGATAAATATAGAAAGGGGTTTAGAAAATAAATCTTTGGCACTAATCTTATTGGAACTTCAACAAAACTGAATCCTTTTACAATAATTTTTTTAATAATTTTCTGCAATAATAATCTATAATAATTTTTTAAAGTAAAAAAAAATAGATCTTAATTTATAAAAATAAATTTTTATTAATAAATTTTTATTTTTTTATCTCTCTTACTAAATTATAAAAAATTTAAAAACAACGTCAACTTCTTACATGCAACCCTTCTCTCTTCCCAAGAGCGTTCTGTCAAAAATTGATAAAGCAAATAGAATTTTCTTTTTGGGTCACTCTTTCCCTTAGAAAAACATAATTCATCCTAAATCCAAATTTGCTTTCTTTTAAACTTTTGTTTCATGGGCAAACTTCTTCAAAAACTTACTACAAAAGGTAACATTTGGATCCCTTTCTTCCTTCATAAATATGGTCAAGAGTTTAAAAAATCTTTAAAAAACTCTTTAATCGAAAAGTGCCTTTCTAAATTATTCCCCTCTTTGCTCTTCCCGCTTGAGACCATCGTCCACATTCTCAGGGATTGTCCCCTTAATTCACACGCCTTGAATCTCAACAGTAGTTCTGTTAACTACTTTTTAACACATTTCCGTCCATGGTTTTCATCATAACGGTACATTTAAACTCTTTTTTCGTAACATTTCTCAATTCTCATAAAATTATCTTTACTTGTAGAATCATTTAATAGTTAAATATTACTGATTTTACTTTCCGTATCAAATCCAATACTATTGGGAAATTTCACATATTCTTCTTTCTTTATAATCCCTCTTGATCTTTAGTTTAAACTTATTAATTGTTCTACCTATAATTACCTTTTAAGTGCAAGAAGTGTGATAATGTCAATAATAGAAATTGAATTGTGGACTTTTCTAAATTTCTTAATTCGTGAAAATAGGTGCCAAAATAGACTGAGCCTATCACCAAGGGTCTTTCCTTATCAATTTTTTTTTGTATAACATTTCTCAATTCCTATAAAACCATCTTTACTTGTAGACCCATTTGGCAACCGAAAACTATTGATTCTACTTTCTTTATCAATCTTACTATTGGGAAACTTCACATATTCTACTTTCTTGTTGTTGGGAACCCCTCTTGACCTTTGGTTTAAACTTGTTGATGATTCTACCTATAATTACCTTTTTAAGTAGAGGAGGTGTGATAATGTCAATAATAAAAATTGAATTGTGTGTTTTTTTTTAAATTTTTTAATTTATAAATAAAGAATGTCAAAATAATTCAGTTCAACTCATTCTATTAAAGATTGTTCTCTATCAATTTTTTTGATATAATATTTTTTAATTCCCATCAAATCATCTTTACTTGTAGAATTGTTTGACACTTAAAAATTACTACTGATTCTATTTTCTTTATCAAACTTATTATTGGAAATTTTCACATATTCTTCTTTCTTTGTTGTTGGAATCCTTGTTGACCTTTGGATTAAACTTGTTGATGCTTCTACCTATAAATACATTTAAAGTGCACGAGGTGTGATAATGTTAATAATAGAAATTGAATTGTTGACTTTTTTAAATATCTTGATTTATAAATAGAAGTGTCAAAATAGGTTGCTGACCCATCCTACCAAGAACTTTTGTTTTTTAAGGATTGGCTAGCTTTGGGCCATCCATCTAACGATGGCCCAACCCAGCCCTTGAAAGGGCATGAGCTAGGTTGGGACAGTTAATGGACTTTTTTTCTTTTTTTAATTATTTTTTTAAAAATAATTTATTTTATTTGACCCAAAAAATATATATGCATAATTTATTTACATATTAACATATTATAAATGAATATTGCAAATTAGCTTATAAAAATAATAATTAAAAAATTATTTTATATAATTTATTTTATATATCAACATATTATAAATAAATATTATAAATTAGTCTACAAAAATATAATTTATTTTACATATCAATATATTAAAAATAAATATTATATAGTAATATAAGTTATATGACATTTCATGATATAAAATTTTTTTAAATATTTTTTTTTTTAAAAAAGAAGAGGCTCGTAGGATCGGCTTGGTTCAATTCTTATAAACTTACTATCGACCATAAACTTAAAATGGGATGAGCTAAAAGCCTATCCTTAAAATAAATCATAATTTTCATAAGTCAATTTTTTATATTTTAAGAGTTAATTTGAGTGTTCAATCCAATAGAATTAATCCATTTTGACTAGATCATAATTTTATCTAAACATTGTACAATTTTATTTGGTCTCCAATTTACTACGTCCCTTGATATCAGAAATTTGAGGATTGAACGTGACTTCAGTCACGCTTATCCGCCTCAAAAAAGAATCTTTTACACCAACCTTTTCAAAATATGATTAACAACTGTAAGGCTCTCATAGGAATTTTGGAAGATTGCTTTGTCAAACATATTTTCAAATAAGCAAATTGCTTGAAGCAAGGAAGATTCAAACTCCTACCTCTCACATATTTAATGGGGTTTTTCAAGATCTTAATTTTTCTTTCTTGTATTTTACTTTCCCTTATACTAAATAAAAAAAAACGACTCAAGTAAAAGAGACAAAAAATATACTTAAAAGTTTAACTCAATTAATTAATAGGAAATTAACTCATATAAAAATTGAAATATTTTTTAAAAAAATGTTCTAATACTAGAACAAAATATTAACTTCTAAAAATTTTGATAGTAAACTCAACAAATTATGCACAATAGCAAAAAAATTTCCCATGTGAATTGTCCGATTCCCACTTGGTTTGGTGAGACAACGACCTTGTAATAATATTTGGAGCCATTCACAATTTATAGCCAACCAGCCCAGGTTGCAATCCACCAACTATCTCTGTTTTCTTAGTGTCATCCCTGTCAGCCGGTTTGGTAGACCCGTTTCTTATTCAATCCAACTACCTCTAATTTCACCAACCCATAAACCCTTTTTAGCTGATTCAATCCAGCTACCACTAATTTCACCAAACCAGAAAGGCGTTCTCTCACAATACAATTTCAATACACTCATTTTGGAGAGAGAGAGAGAGAGAGAGCAACGGAAGAAGAGATTGGAGGGAGGGAGAGAGAGTGTGTGTGTGGAATAAGTGTGAGGCTTTGAGGGGAAGGCGAAATGGCCAATGTTGCTGCTGGAATCCATAATGGAGCTCAAGGCACCCAAAATTTTCACTTCCCTTCCAATTCCCTCATACCCAAATCTTCGACTTCGAATTCGATTTCGCTGAGGTCACAGCTATGGGGCTCTTCAAAATCTTGGGGCTTGAAACGTGATAATGGGAGCTTGATGTTGATTTCCAAGGTGGGTGCTCGTAGGGTGGGCGAGGTTAGGATTTCTGCCACCATTGCCGCTGCAGAGAAGCCGTCGACGGCGCCGGAGATCGTGTTGCAGCCCATCAAGGAAATCTCCGGTACCATCACATTGCCTGGGTCAAAGTCGCTATCCAATCGGATTCTTCTTCTTGCTGCTCTATCAGAGGTCAGGTTTTGATTTTAGCTTTGTGAGTTTGGTCCTGAAGCTTGACGTACTTCTTGATTTTGAATTTTGATTCGGTTTTATTGCTTTTATTAGTGGCAATGAAGGGTGTTTTTCCATGTAAATTAATAGAAGGGAAGGAATATGGAGCCGTCGAGCTCTCCACTGACCTATCGTGTCTTGAGATACATGCGTCCCCATAAAAATATTATTTATTAAAAAATGAGTTAGAATGAGATAGAGGGAAAGCACTGTACCTATCTAGTTATCATGGTTGTAATTTCGTGAATCAGGTAAAGATTTTTGCACATGCAATGCTGGGTCACATAAGAGTCCTCGTTTTAACCATTTGTAAACGGTCTCTACCAAATTGAGCAATAAGTGTAGCTTATCTTCATTATTGAGTTCCGGCATTTAGGTTTGGGATTTGCTTGAAACTTAATATCTTTTGGTTGAGTAGTTATTCAACTTTCAAGTTTCTGTTAATTAAAATACCCATCGTTTTCCTTTTATTTAGGGAAGAACTGTTGTAGACAATTTGTTAAATAGTGAGGATGTTCATTACATGCTTGGTGCATTAAAAACCCTTGGACTACGTGTGGAAGAGGATTCCTCAATCAAGCAAGCAGTAGTGGAAGGCTGTGGAGGAAAATTTCCCACTGGTATAGAACCCAAGGATGAAGTTAAATTATTCCTTGGAAATGCCGGTACTGCAATGCGCCCTTTGACAGCAGCTGTGACTGCTGCAGGTGGACATTCAAGGTTTGTCTTATGTATGATCAAGTCATCATTAACTTTGATTTTACTCCCTTCAAAGTTCAAATCATGTTTTTGCAATTGTTCATGCAGTTGAAAACAATTAAAATTATTTTCTACTATATGGAGAATTATTATTATTTTTTTAAAAAAGAAAATGTAATATGTTGGAGGGGAAGTTTCTTTGTGAAAGTTTAGCACTTCTTTATTATAAAACTAACTGCAATGGACTCTTTCTGTAATCTTATTATAAATATATTCTCAACTGGACTTGTCATCTTTTCTCTCTTCCATTTACAATTATACACAACAAGACATTGGCCAGTTAAACTCTAGCATATAAATTTGGGCCAAAAAAAAAGAAACTCTAGAATATAAATAGATTCTCTGAAAGGAAATGTACCAGTGTCTTTCCCGTGCTTGTTTCACTCATGAAGTTGACCTATTATATGTTCAATATATTTCAGCTACATACTTGATGGGGTTCCTCGAATGAGAGAGAGGCCAATTGAGGATTTGGTGATTGGTCTTAAGCAGCTTGGTGCAGATGTTGATTGTTTTCTTGGCACAAAATGTCCACCTGTTCGTGTGATTGGGAAGGGAGGACTTCCAGGTGGAAAGGTCAGGCTTCTATTATCTGAATAGAGGCTGTTACTTGCTCTTTCAATGATTGTATCTCAATTATGCAGTACCTAGTGGCAGCATAGTTATTCTCTGATGTTTTAGACTTTGTTCACTATAACCCTATGAGTATTTTTTATAACTGAAGTTAGAATCTGATATCCTGACATCTTAGCCGAATTTGAAGTTAAAACTTCACTTTTTTGGGCCAAAATGATTTCACAGTTAGGACAGCAAACTCTAATAGCAGGATCTCATAAGAGCAACAATTGCAATACTGATTGAACATGTAGGTTGTGACAAGAGTTTAGAAAATAAGGTGTATATATCTAATTGTTTCTTTTCAATCTCTTTTTAACTCAATGTTTTCATTTCCTCCTTTTGAATATTTAGCTGATTCTCTCACAAGTTTTCATTTTTTTTCCCTCTCTTTTTATTTTAACCTACATTAAGTGTAACTACGCGAAGAAGGAAGCTGAAATTATAACTTGTAATTTTTTTAATAATTTTTGTGTTTTCTAGTTTAGTTGCTTACTTTTATTTTTCTTGAAAAGAAACTATTTTATGGTGACAAATCACCATATAAATAAAGCAAAAAAGAAAAAAAATTGTATATTCATTTATTGGTATCACACAACTTGGATAATATGACTAAGCCATCTATTCTTGTTTGCATGTGAGTGAGGTCAGCATTGTGCATTCTTATTTACTACTATGCTAACCTTTTGTAGTTATGCCTTCCCTGTGCCATATTCTCTCTGAAAGGTTGTTTGATTTTGATCCAATTTTGAATATGCTTGCAGGTGAAGCTGTCTGGATCTGTTAGCAGTCAGTACTTGACTGCTTTGCTTATGGCAGCTCCTTTGGCTCTTGGTGATGTGGAAATTGAGATTATTGATAAACTTATTTCTGTTCCATATGTTGAAATGACTTTGAAGTTGATGGAGCGCTTTGGAGTCTCTGTGGAGCATAGTGTTAATTGGGATAGGTTCTTGATCAGAGGAGGTCAGAAGTACAAGTAGGTTTCTTTGAATTAGAGTTGTATCATTTAGTGGCATCTGGCTCTCTTGAGGTTGACAAAGTGAATTTTCCTGTAAGGTCTCCTGGAAATGCTTTTGTTGAAGGTGATGCTTCAAGTGCCAGTTACTTCCTAGCAGGTGCAGCAATCACTGGTGGGACTATCACTGTTAAAGGCTGTGGAACAAGCAGTTTACAGGTAATTATTGTTAGAATTTTTTTTTTTAAAATAATTTTCTGACTTATTGATGTCTTCTGCATCAATCCTAACTCAATCTTTCCATTTTCCCCCAATTTTTATTATTAAAGGTATTGGATTTTCCCTTCCATTTCTTTAGAATATGCTTCTTTGGTTATCCTCTTTAGTAAACCTTTCCTTATCTCTTTAATAGTCAATGTCATCATGTGAACTTTTGAACCTTATTTTTGTAATTTTCTATATCCTCTATTACTCTTTTACAATTTATAATTTCTGTATTGTTCTATACTAAGTAGTTGATTGATCATTGATAAGTAAATTAGCACATAAGATAATGACATTATTTGTCTTGGAGATCAGAACTGATGAAAACCTTTATGATACATCATCTGCAATTCCATTAAGATGTCAGAAAATAAATATAGACCTTCCTTCTTGGCCAAAATAATATATATATACCTTCATGTGCAGCTTATTCTTAATTTAACGATAAAGATAAGGCTGAGAGAGTTCTTAATTCCTGCTTTGGTGATAGACAAAGACAAATGCTTCCTTTTAGATTGTGGCTGAATTAGAACCTTTTGACTGGGATTACTGATGATGTCAACTTACATCTTGCTTGAGCGAGTTATTTCGATTGAACAATATAGTCATGGGTATAATGTCAATTTTAATTTAGGTCAATAGTTCTTCAGGGTACTTGCCACCAGAAGATTGACCTTCTGGATGCTTGTGAATCATGGTACTTTTGGTCTTAAGAAGGGGATTGTTTGTGATTCCTTTTGCTTTAAGCTGGTCACTGCCTAAATCTCCAAAGATATACATTGGGAAAATGGAGGAAAAGGGGCTTCAAAGGTCAAGACCACCATAGAGTTCTGAGAGGCATAGAGAAAGTTGTTTCACTTTGCTCATGAGCCTGTTCCCCCTCCCCCCCCCCCCCAACCTACGGTTTTTATTTGGTGTACATAGGTGCGGTACCTTTGTAGGAGTCTGTTAAAGGACGAAAAGATAGTTGAATTTGCGCTTGATATGTTGACTTTCTGATGGCCACTTGTTTTTGTGTGTGTTTTTTAAGGGTTTCTGTTAAATGGTTGGACTTTGGAGGATTTCATTACTTTTCTATATATACTTCTTTACTGTGTTGCTGATTTCTTTTCCTCTTCTTCTCTGTGTTCTGTTTCCTTTTTGAGGATTTTTTATCTTCTCTTCCTCATCAACAAAATTTCTTTTTCTAATAAAGTAATTTTTGAGTGGCAAAATTGGTGCTAGGCTTGGATGTTTTGATGCCATTCATTAAAGGAGAAACCTACTATATGGATTAGATGTTCTAAATCTGACATATAATACTGTTTCAAAGATCCCTAAATTGGAAGAGGCCTGGCCTTGAATAATAAGTGTTAAATACTTAAGAATTAAGATATAAAAGAACCTGATAGGGATGAGGGTAGTATGGGATGCCCAAGTCCCACATCGAGTAGAATGGGATGCTCGATGGGGTATTTAAGTAGCTTGGTTCTCCCCCTTCAATAGCTAGCTTTTGAGGGAGGGTTCCCCAAGCCACTTGGATCCTATCAATTGGTATCAGAGCAGGTTTGTCGACGGCACGGAGAGGGCTACCTGCAGAGGGTTCTGACCTGCGAAGGGTTACGGCCTGTGGAGGCGACCGCGGAGGAGTGAAGGGACGCCGAGTGAAGTGTCGCAGAGTGAAGTGTCGCAGAGTGCAGCCGCCGGGTCGTCGGCTCTTCAAGGGCGGTGCTATGATAGGGATGAGGGTAGTATGGGATGCCCAAGTCCCACATCGAGTAGAATGGGGTGCTCGATGGGGTATTTAAGTAGCTTGGTTCTCCCCCTTCAATAGCTAGCTTTTGAGGAGGGTTCCCAAGCCACTTGGATCCTATCAATTGGTATCGAGCGAGTTTGTCGGCGGCACGGAGAGGGCTACTGCGGAGGGTTCGACTGCGAAGGGTTACGGCCGGAGGGCGACCACGAGGAGTGAAGCAACGCCGAGTGAAGTGTCGCAGAGTGAAGTGTCGCAGAGTGCAGCCGCCGGGTCGTCGGCTCTTCAAGGGCGGTGCTATGATAGGGATGAGGGTCGTATGGGATGCCCAAGTCCCACATCGAGTAGAATGGGATGCTCGATGGGGTATTTAAGTAGCTTGGTTCTCCCCCTTCAATAGCTAGCTTTTGACGGAGGGTTCCCCAAGCCACTTGGATCCTATCAGAACCTCAGTTCATCTGAGGATACTTTTGATCGTTGTATCAATTCATAATGTAACATTGAAGTGGCTAAGTGAATATATCTAACAACTTATGAGGACTTGATAGGGTGATAATTACTGGATGTCTGTACGAATATGAACTACGATAACTTGTTTGTTTTATATTGCAACTATTTATTTGTG
Source organism: Senna siamea (assembly GCA_031216115.1). Lineage (NCBI taxonomy): Eukaryota > Viridiplantae > Streptophyta > Magnoliopsida > Fabales > Fabaceae > Senna > Senna siamea. Next base: position 16,823,586 of record CM062357.1, read on the forward strand.
AACACTTGCTTCTCTATAACTATATCCTTTTTTAAAGGGAGATGTAAAATTTGCTGAAGTTCTTGAGAAGATGGGTGCTAAAGTTACCTGGACAGAGACCAGTGTTACTGTTACTGGACCACCACGAGACTCTTCAGGCCGGAAAGTCTTGCAAGGCATTGATGTCAATATGAACAAGATGCCAGATGTTGCCATGACTCTTGCTGTAGTTGCACTATTTGCAGATGGTCCCACTGCAATAAGAGATGGTATGTAATTTTATCCTTTTTTTGTGCAATAAAAGCTTCTATTCTTGTAGTTTCATACTTGCATTTACCATGTTTAGCATGTTGGTACAATTACATGAATCTTGGATATTGGAGTAACTACTTGATTAAATTTTTTTTTGACATTGTTGATGTCATTATAACATGTGAAATGTGAGAAACTCCTGTACGGATTTTTCCTTTTACCTTGGAGAAGCTGCCAAACCCCATCTTCTGAGATTGGCTTTTTCTTTTTTGTGGGCCAGGGAGGGGTAACACAGAAATACAGACTATTTGTGACCATATTATCTGACAAACTTGTATGTACTTAATAACTGTTATTGCAAAATCTACTAGGTCTGATTTCTTTTAACTTGGTCCACTTTTTGAATGCTTCAGAGGTGCATTTCTTACTTATGGATGGTCATCATCAATGTTTTAAAAAACCAGACTGGTTATTGAATTGATAAAGGCACAAGTTCACTCTTCGTTGGGTCTTGAAGCTATACATATTAGAAACAAACAAACAAACAAATATATAAATCTCAGAACTGGTTCGACCAGTAAACTTACCATTTTTGACTAGTTTTTTGGGAGGCCGCTTCTCAGGGCCAAAGAGACTAGACACTTGACTTGTTCATCAGTTTTTCAGTTGAATTGACTGGTCCAGTCTGATTTTTTTCAACAGTGGTTGTGGTTAATTTTTAGTTTAGTATATGTGATTTTTTCTGTCAAGGGAAACTTAACCTAAAGAACTTGAAAACTTCTTGAGCACTCTACTTTTCTTCTCCTCTGTATTATTTGCAAGTGAAAGGGTTCAGGATGTTTTCTCTTTTAAGCAGGAGTTCCGTTGCATTTTGTGTCGTTTCCTGTTTATAGATCTGAACCATACTTTACATCATCTAGCTAACTCTTTCAGATCTCTTACACCTTACACCTATTGATTCCTTGTTTTCTCTATTTTACAGTGGCAAGTTGGAGAGTCAAAGAGACAGAAAGAATGATTGCGATCTGCACAGAACTTAGGAAGGTGAGTGCCCTATTGCTTCCAATGTGGATTCTACATCACAGACCAATCATTGATACACATAAAAGCGTATCAGAATTGGTCCATTTTTTATTGGTTTGATATACTAATTTTTGGTAGATCGAGTCTATCTAAAAGATACTCATAACTGGCTTTTCTATACCTCCCTGACCTATTTTCATATGACTTCAGCTAGGAGCAACAGTTGAAGAAGGTCCTGATTACTGTGTGATAACTCCACCTGAGAAATTGAATGTCACTTCGATAGACACATACGATGACCACAGAATGGCCATGGCATTCTCTCTTGCTGCTTGTGGGGATGTTCCAGTAACCATCAAGGATCCCGGCTGCACCCGAAAAACATTCCCCGACTACTTTGAAGTCCTCGAGAAGTTTACTAAGCACTGAACAGTCTTGCACATTTATTGATAGAGAGAGGAGAGAGTACTCACAAAACAGTGAGGATATGTTTTGCCCATAAACTTATTATTACCTTGCTTGCCACTTGGAATAATTTTAATTTGTATTGAGATGAGTCGTGTTTTGTTGTATCAATGTAACTGAAGTCTTAATAGTAACACTATTATCTTTTTCGAACCTTGGTGGTGTTCAAAATCAGGGTACAAATATACTCTTCAGCCTGTACAAGTCCACAAACTTCTCGGAAAAACATGATACCAAGCAAAATTTCAGGCAACACACTCAAGCAAAGCAAAGAGGGAGAAATAAAATTCATCCGAGTTATACACGTTAGTGGTGACAGAACTTGTTGATCTTTTTCTTGTAAGAGTCTTTGCAAGAGTTAGAAAGAAAGAAAACAATTAATAACGTCGCCACAACATGGTTTCAACCTTTTGAATATTTCGCTGATTCTCTCGCAAGTTTTAATTTTTTCCCCTCCTTTTTATAAATGGAGGAATGGGAGGCTACATTATGACGGCGAACCAGCAGGGTAAGAAGGGAGAGGCAGAGAAATAGAGCGAAGAGATAAAAAAAATGCTGAAATTTTTAATCATTTTTTTTTATAAATAATTATTTTTTTAATTTAATCTTTCATAGACATCTCTTTTTAATTTAATTTTTCTTAATTTAATCTGTTATTAATTAGATTTTTGCTATTAAAATAATTAACAGATCTTGTTAAATTAGTGTTTTTGGCTGATTGTACATTATTTATATATTTATAATATTTTTATTCATATTTTAATTCCAACTCATTTCCTCCAAGCCATGTTTTCTTCTTCTCTTCATCTATCAAATAGAAAAAGCTTTCATCTTCTCTGCCCTTGTCAACGTTGCTGCACGAACGAACACGATAGGGAGAGCAAGTCGAGCAAGACGAACGAGCAAGGTCGAACGCATATCGATCCAATGTGCATATAAAAAAATTTGATCACAAAAATTAATTAAAATTAAAGCATGTGAAAATTTTGTTTAACAAGAACCAATCATCAACTTATTCTAATTTCTTCCTCGTTTGGATCACCAACCCAGGTACCCAAAATCTACTTGCACGTTTATAACCCTCTAACTTATATCTCACCTTTGGACGGAGAAGGCCTCTAAAACTTTGCAAGCAGTTCCTTTGACCAATCATCTTCTTCATGATGTATATGACAATGAAATGAAAATAAAAATGTAAACAATAAAATATACTTAGATAAAATACCTTTTGCCTATCAATTATGAAGCTCCAACGACGGCCTTGTGAACCTTCACATATGTTATCCAAAAACCTTTGTAAGAACCATGACCATGTGTCATTACTCTCAGTCTCAACTACTGCCATAACAATTAGATAAAATCCGTTATCTCCGTCTCGTCCTAGTGCAGACAACAGTTGTCCTCCATAATAGCCTTTCAAGAAGCACCCATCTAACCCAATCATTGGCCTACAACTAGCTAGGAATCCAGTCTTTCATGCATGAAGACACATATACATCCTATTAAAGATTGGTGGCGAGGTTGAAGATATTCTACAAATTCCTATTTGACACTATGGGCTCGAATTGCTTCGTAGTATCTCCCAAAACTAATCTCGTAGTCTCTTATATTGCTCCCTCTCGCTGGCCTCCATAAAGATCTTGGTCCTTTTCCCTGCTCTATAAGCCTTGGCTAATGATATATTCAAGTAAAATGTTTCCTTGATGTAGGTGATAACGTCGTTGCCATGTGGCTTGGAGTTAGTCCTTAGGAATGACAACAACTTCACAGAAAGCCACTTGGAGCTAGCTTGTTGAGTTGTGAAGGTCTTGCTACATGTATGTTTGGCCCTGCACTGTTGCACATCATTTTTTACAAACTTTACTTGAACCCCTGCATTGATTGCATAATCCTTAACAGCTTGCTTAAAGAAAGTTAAGTTTCTGAACTCCATCCCTAGCTCAAACAAGACATTTTCTTATTGAGCACCTTCATTAAACTGAGCCCATCTCATGCTTTTCTTCTTCCCTTCATTGTCTTCATCTTCAGATTCTATATCACTATGAATCTCTTCAGGTTGGTAATTATCATCTCCAACTCCTTCACATATTGGATCCGTAATTATCATCTCTTGGTTCACACCTTGCTCTGGTATTAGATCTGTATATCTGCAAATATAAGATGATGTGAGATTTGTAATATTTAAAGAAATACACAGACAAAATATCTTCTAACAATTTCCACAAGCTAAGACATTTAAAACTAAGCAGTTGAAATACATACGTATTATATAAGTCATCATCTTCTCCATCAGATGAATGACTATTGTGTTGCTCAAATTCATCATCACCCTCTGATCGACTTGACCTCTCTTCATTTTCACTTTCCTCATATTTTTGTGAATACTGTACTTCAACATCAAACATCACAAGATTTCCTTGGCGCTTCGACATGCTGCCAAACATATTAACTATGTGTATTCCCTTAAGAATATATATGTTAAAAAAATCAGAACCAAGATTAATTAATAAAAAAATATGCCTCCCAAAATAATTTGCAAATTTTATAAAAGAATCAACAAAAATTATTAGGAAAAAAGTAAAACTTTCATATGAATAAAATCATATTCAATGAACTTCTATATAAGCACAATCAAGTGAGCATTCCCATTCTCAATTTTTTTAGTCTTTACTATGGCCTTTTTTTGTCACTTGATGCTTTTAAAGAACAAACATGAGAGTAAGGAGACCACTATTTTAATATTGTAATAGGAACAAATATAAAAAACAAATATGAGGTAGGAGAACACTACTTTTGAACACAAAAAAAAAAGAGTACACAAATTTTCCCGTTTTCAATTCATGTTTGTTCCTTCGATTTTGACACGCTATCCCACCAAAGTGACACACCCACTAAACTAAAGACAAAAAAAGTGACACACCGTAAATGCAAGAAAGTGACAAAACCAATCAATAGAATATGAAGAGAAGATACATTCCCTACTTTTCTTCTTTTGGTTTTGACACCCTATCCCACCAAAGTAAACCTTTATTCATTTGTCTTCATCTGTAATGAAAAGTGCATATATATATATATATATATATATATGAAGGAAACCCACCACAACACGAGTAGAAAATCGCAGCAAGCATAATAGAAAGGAGAAGAAACTGTGCCTATGGCGACGTGCAGTAGCGTTTCTCCCTATCGCCTTCGTTCGTGCATCTACATTGACTAGGGGAGAGAAGATGAAGCATTCTCTATTTGATAGATGAAGAGAAGGAGAAATCATAGCCAAGATGAAATCTGAGTTGGATTTAAAATATGAATAAAAATATTATAAATATATAAATAATGTAAAATCAGCAAAAAATATTCTACTTACAAAGACTAAATTAATAATAAATTAAATTAAAAAAAAATTAAATTAAAAAAAGATATATATAAAAGATTAAATTATAAAAATGGTCACATATAAAAAATTAAAATAATATTTTAGTCTAAAAATTATACTTAAATTTTTTCCTTCGATAAATATATAGCGGAAGCATGTCATTTAACAACTTAGCGCTACAGTATTGGTTGTATGAAAAGAAGTTTATCGATGTGTCATAATTCTATGGGAGAACTAAATAAGTAACACTTGAAAACTGCACACAAGTTTTCTCAAAAAAAAAAAAAAAAAAAAACAATTCCATGACCACTGGCAAGTTTCTTTTTATCACACCAAATTGAATCCTTTATCCAAATTTAATGTTCTACCTACTGTTTTGTGCATTGAACTAGATTCAGTATTTTTTTTTTATTTACATAAAAAGCATAGATTTAAGCTCTAAAAAATAACAATTAATAGCAGAGACAAAACTAAATTTAGATCGCATAAAATCTAATTTGCTATCACACAATATTAATTCCTCCATGAAATTAATTTAACATGCAAGAAAACTCACCACCCTGCTGGTACGTAATGAGACTAAATAGTATCAAGAAAAGTAGCCATAACCACTCGTCCGGTGACACTATATACAATTGTACCATTTTAGCTCAATGGTTTTTTTCATTAAACAAAATGAAAAGAAAAATTAAGAATAAAGCAAAATTAAGTTGACTATACAACTTTACCATTACTGATAATCTTTTGGCCTCGCTAACATGCTCTTCCAAAAGCAAAACTTTCTCTTCTTGTGCAGGATACTATGGTAACTTCTTTCCTAAAATATAAGTGTGCCTGTTGCTAATTAAACACTTTAGCCAAAATTGCCTTACTTAGGAAGGCAAAGCAAAGTATGTACGCAAATGGGCATGATAGCTCACCAATAAGCTTCTCCATCTGAATGTACCACTCTAGCTCATATTGATTAACAAGGGAAATGGAAACCCCAGATTGCCCTGCACGTGCAGTTCTTCCCACTCGATGTATATAATCTTGTAGCTCACAATACCAGAAACCCATTGCATAGAAACAAATAAAGAAATTCCCACAAACCTTTCTCCCTTCATAATCTCATGCATTAAAAAGTCAAGATCTGTACAAGTCATAACCCACAAAACCATGGAATTGAAGACAAATGAATTATGGCATGATTGTACCAATTGAAACACTATCAACACATTCTGACACACGTACAAGTGTGTCGGAATAAAAAAAGTTATTTTTTTGGCTTGGACACGCAGCAAATGTAGTTTGGACAAGTTGAAGTTTGACATTTCAGCGTGTTTGTGTCCATGTTGTGTTATTGTCTATGCTTCATAGGTGCCAGTCAATCTCGAATTATATGAATACAGTAACGGAAGAATATTAAAGTTTTACCGTTCTAAAGCATGTCAACGTCAATAGAGGTTTAAAAGTAGATAGTGTACTTACTTTGGGCTTTGTAGGGATATCATAGTTGATAACCACATCTACTGTAGGATTGTCCAAACCTCTACTCGCCACATCAGTACAAATAAGGCAAATCATAGTTTTATTCTAGTCTTTCTCCATTTTCCAATTAGTAAAGATCATTCTAATGGCATTTGAGACCGTAATACCCACGAAATCCCATCACTTTTGGTAAAACCCCAGCTGAAATCCATCGATTCTCTCTGCTTTGTAAGGTTTAAGGTCCCACAAGGCCTCTTTAATCTTAGAGAAGGAAGGAATGGCAACAAGATAGCTATGGAATTGAGAAAGGTAATTTGACATGTGAAAATTATTTGGGAGCTGTGAAACTTGAGTAGCAGTAAAGTTATTAACAAAATGAGAGACAATGAACTTCTCAAGCTCCTTACTATCCACCACCCAGTTCCTAGATTCATTTTTAAGACTATGGATTTGGTTTGTCCTTCTTCGATTAATCACCGAATGAAAAAAGGTAGTATTGTCATCCCCTAAGTTTAACCAATCTAATTTGGCTTTAGAAGCCCATAACTTTTCTTTTAATAGCAAAATATTCTAATAATCTTAGGCTAAGGTTTCCTCAAGAATTGCCAATTGGGGACAAGGTTTGAAGTCCAACGCTTTACCAATACCCTCAAGCCTTTTAATGAGAATATTTTTTCATCATAGTGGGGAACAGGAAAAATAAATTCAAATTTGGAAATATTTTCCATAGAAAAAATATTTTCATCTTGACTAAGAATGTCATTAAAGTCTCCTCCTACTAGCCAAGGAAGAGAGTTTACAATGGCAATATTGATTAGATTTTCCCAAAGGATCTTCCTTCTATCCCTACAAGGGCTAGCATAAATAAAGGAAAGAAAAAGCAGAGAGATAGATACCTCAACTATGGCATGGATTTCCTTAAAGACGTCTCCATGAACTATGAGGTTGACTTGAGAATTATCCCATAGGATCTAGAGGCCACTTTCGAAGCCCATAGGGTCCACCTTGAAGAAATTGCTAAACCTCAGTGTACTCAAAATTTGGTTTGCTCTTGGACCTCTAATTCTAGTCTCAGTAATTAGAATAACAGTCGGCTTGTAGCAAGCAACAAGATCAATAAACACTCTTCGAAACTTAAAGGTGGCCGCTCCTCTAGCATTCCAAGCAAGAATATTCAGAGGATACATAACACATCGATTAAGATCAAAGTTCTAGCCTACTAAGGCCAAGTTAGAACTTGAATCAGATGATAAAAAAGGTGAGTTTGTACTCCTGCATCCCATGTTTGGAAGGGGATGCATTCCAGCTTGTAATCCAAGGTGCCCTTAGCGAGCTTCAGACAAGCAGTGACAAAAAGGTCTACTACCTTGTGCCCCCATGAGACTATAATTGACACATCGTTGAAGAGGTGTCCCTTCAGGATTTTGAGAATAGGAGAGCTTATCAAAGCCTTGTAATCGACAAGTTGTCTTGCTGCTAGAAGGATTTCGCTCAATTCCATTTGATGGGTCTGTGTCATTATGGCATTGGGTGGGTGAACTAGGATTATTTCTTTTAGATAGAGTGCCTTCATAAAAGCAATCACCTCCTCTTTTGCGATGACTTGGAGTTGAGATTCATATATCATTTTCACCTAGATTGGTAACCAAGGTTCCTGTGTCATTATAACAGAAATCGTGTTCTCCCAAATCTTTACCAAATACAAAACTCTCACCGTTGGGGTATTGAACTTGAACGAAAGCACCTGCAAAGAGCTTTTCTTCGTTTGTTCGGATTAAGATTGGCATTTTACCATGCCTTGCATACCCGTCTTTGTATACAGCTTTCCTTCTCTATTAAATCCTGTATCGTCTGTTGATCAGAGCATAGAGAGTCGGTCTGGCTTTTGGTAATGAGGAGGAGCGGTGGTGGAATGAAAGTAATTTTGGTTGAGATAATTTTTTATATGGAGTGTAGGGTTTGGGTAAAGGTAATTTTATGGGTGGAAGAAACAGAAGGCCTGAATAGCATTGCACATCCCAGAGATTTCATGCCTGTGAAGCTAGCTAGAAAATTTACTCGAAGAGAAGCAACGTCAAGTCGAAGGGTAGGAATTGGTACCTTATCTTGGCGAGATTTAGAGCCAAGAAGGAAAATGTGTTTAGGCATACATATGCTTTGGGGAGGACTTGAGGTAGCAGGTTGAGCAGATGACTTAGGTGTGTTATAAGAGGGATTCAGGGTAAGTTTAGCAAATTGAGAAGATGACCCAAGTTCAGCATTTTCAGCCTAAGATAAGTTCGCATGATGAGGCCTAAATGCCTTGAAGTTATCTATTTGAAATGTCCCTTTCTTGTATAAGTGGCCAGGCTGCTTATCTGCATGGCAAGGCCTACCACTTTTTGAAAACGTCTTCTAATCATAAGCCTTGGAAGCCTCTATTTTGTTTTGGTTACCGGATCCCTGACGGCGTTTATCCTTCTTGTTATGGTTGACTAAGATCCAGTTGTCTTCTTCATGTGATTTCATTATGCTCTTGCTATATTTAACTATCGGAATTCTGACATTAGCTTTGCATGAGTTCCCGGTGTGATTCACAGCTTCACATTCTGAACAAAAGCCAAATTCTCCTTCAAATATTACTGGCTGGTAAAGGTCATCAATGGTGATAAAGGAAGGGACATTGCCAATAACATTAGCTACAATGCATATTCGAGCAAATCTAGCTTTGGTCATGTTGTGGGTGGGTTCATCGATTCCCACGAAAATTCCCAAAGAGTTTCCTATTCGCATCAACAGATCTCTATTAGAGTATTCCAATGGGAGGTTCTCTAATCTAACCTAAATAGAGGTATAAGCTTCTCTTTGGTTTCTTTTAACATTTAAAATTGGGGACCTAAGTTTGGACTGACAGGAATGCCTAATGTTTTAACGAATGACTTGATGTTGCAGAAAAGAACAATCAATTGAATGTAACAACAAAGGGCGAGTTTGATGGTTGGACAATGCAAAAGTAAATAAAAGCAAGTAAGTAAATAAAAGATTTCACTGGAGTTGAGGTTAGTCTTTCCTTGAGGCAATTGAAGGCTACCTTGCACTGATAATCAAACTCAAAAAGCTTGCACAATGGTTAAGTTATTTTAGAGAAATTTTTGATAAAATCTCATGTAAAACCCTGCATGGCCAAGAAAAGTACGAACTTACTCGAGCTCGCATACCACACTTCTACAATTTTAGCTCTAGAACAACTCGATATCACCTAGGAGAATTCTCTTCACTTAAATAGCAATTGGTCATGGCTTCTAAAAGCTCTCCCAATTCCCACATTACTCCAGCTCATCATAGGCTCTGCTCCACTACGGTATTTTCTTCTCGTCATAATGATCTGGGTTGAAAATGGGTTTCCACGTGTTTTCCTTGGCTAGCTATAAGAGGCATCCACACACTGTGATGAAAGGTTGAGAGTGGCTCGGGTTGATAGGCTGGAACAAGGCATTGATTGGCTGAGTTGAATAAGCCTTTGTGCCCACGGGAAGTTGGGGAATGCAGCTATAATGAGGGGAAACTCAAAAACTTAGCTCCACTATAAGCAGGGCTGAAATAAGAGAAAAAATACTAATAAACCAATAAAAGATGCAGTAAAAACAAACTAAAATCAACCTAAAAACTACCTATAACAATTTCAATATAAAATAAATAACACTAAAATAAAATTTTTAAAATGATTTTTTATTAAGTTCTATTTTTAATAAAAGAATTAATTTTAGTTTGGACAGTCTGTGTTATTTTTTAGTTTCAAAAATATTTTAAAATAATTTTAAAATAGAAGAAAGAAATATGTAATTTAAATATTTTTTTAATAGTGGGGGAAATAATTTACTCACACACCATATTGTAAGTAAGCACTAAATTCTGTATTTAATTAGAATACAAATTATTTCAATATCCACCAACAAATATAACATGTTATTTCTTTGGGAAGAATAAAATAATTAAATAGTTCATCCAGGCTGTATGTGCTGGTGCCTGGTAGGTACTCCAAGATTTTCATAAATTGATTGTTAAATCGAGCAAATTTCAAGATCCGGATTTATTCGTCGGTGTTTAGACAGAGAGAGATAGACAGACAAAGGAAATTGCTAATGCCACAAATATTTGTCATGTGATATCTTATTTTTAAATTATCTTCCTGAATTTTTCAATTTGGTAATATATCATGTGAAAATAACTTGTCTTTTAATTTTTTGTTATCATTTATTCTTAATAAATGTGTTTTATCTTCAACTATAAATGAAAAAGAGAAAAAGGTGTTAGTAAAAAAAAGCCCAAATAGAAGGAAAATAAATAACATTGAAATACAAATTTTGAAGTAATTTACTCTCTTTTTACATTCTTCTATCCTCATAATCTTATTTTTCTTCACTATTAATTCTCTTTCAGAGGATGCAGAGTACTATTTTTTCTTTAATCTTCTGTTTCCTTGTTTTGTTTTTTATTCTTTGCTGTTACAGCATCTCTTTGCTATTTATTGTTTTAAATTATATTAATTAATAATTTAATTTTTAAATTAAAGATACACATGCAATTCAATTATTTATTCGACACAAATCAAATCCTACAAGTTCTAAATTCATCACAAACTAATTTTTTTTATTTTATAAATACGTTAACTATATTTAATCCTTAAAAATACCAAACAATACTAAATATAATGTGGGAACTAAAAAATAAAGTGGTATAGTTTTTAGGGACTCAATTGTTAATATAATATTTTGTTTTAATTGGTAGATCTCTTTACTTTTTTATTTATTTTTTACAACTTCTTTCTTTGTTTGGAGATCATAAATTTCTTGGATCTCATGAACTCAAACAAATTATTTTTCCTAGTTATACAAAAATGATAGTGATGATAGTAGGGTATAATTACACACAAATTTTAAAGCACCGACGAGATGGTGATGATAATATTAGGATAAGTGGGGTACAAATGAGACACAGTTTTCTTCAGTATTAATCTAAGAATCTTTCCTTGAACATGCAGTCTCAATTCTCCTCAATGACCTTGTGAATGCGTCCGGATTCCCTGCTGGGCGTGTCCCTGCTGGGCCCTGCTGGGCGTTTTAGCAGCGGTTTTTTCCGTTGCTAAAGTTTTTTGCAACAAATATTATTGTCACTATAACTTTTGTTAAATTAATTATTTAAACAAAAGTTATAGCAGCAATAATATTCGTTGCAATAATATTAAAACACACTTTAGCGACGAATAAAACCGCCGCTAAAAAGCCCAGCAGGGACTACAGCAGGGAGCGCCCAGCAGGGGATCCAATTCCCTTGTGAATGAAGCAATCTAATTGTCTTGAGCTTGTGTTTGTGCTTTTTGTTTGTGCTTTTTCTACACTAATCCGTATACTGGTGCACATGATACTTTGCTGCCCTAACTTGATTTGTATCACAAGTAATCTCATGATAAAGTTTTTTTGTAAAAAAGTATTTACATTTAGTATTTGATAATATTTTAAATAAAATTATTTTTAATAAAAAAAATATATTTATATATAATTTTTGGTTCATATTTTATATATATATATATGTTAAAATATACAGAAACCTCTTAAATTTTAATTTTTTTGCACATAACATCTCTGAGTTTTGAAACTTAACAAAAAAATTTTCTGAGCTTTTAAAACCTTGCATATAACATCATCCGTCAAATTTTTTGTCCAAAAGGTAATTGTCAAACACCACATCAACTAATTTGACTCTACGTCAAATTCATGTCAGATTGTAGATGAGTTGTAATCGGAATATTTTTGTCATTTCACTTTTTTTCTCTTTCTTCTCTAATTTTACGATGACGGTAGACGAACGGCTAGACTTTATGGATGACAGTGGAACTCCACAGATGGGTGACAATCAATGGTAATTCTTCGACACCACTACACGACAATCAATGGCAAAAGATCTGTGGAAAACATGAACTATTTGACGAAAGTTCGCGACTTCACCTCCGTCGGATCTATTGACGTTTTCCACAGTGGTCCAATTTTTGTCTTTGCACAGAAGCTTCCTCTCGCACTCGTCCGATTTTCATCTTCGTGGTTGTTTGATTTTCGTCTTTGGCAAAACTTCCTCACACACTCGTTCGAAGGATTTGTTGCAGCGGTTCGATTTTCCTCCTTTCGGTCATTTGATTTTTGTCTTCAGCGAAGCTTCCCCATGGTTATTTGATTTTTGGAAGCCTCGCGCACGAACGACAACCATCATGACAAATCCAAACGAGTGAGGAAGCTTTTGTGCGATTTTCGTTCGTTATGTTGTGGTGGTTCTTCAGCACAACAGTAAAGGATGGTGCCATCGATGGTAGCTTGCGATGGTGACTGTGGCGACAACAAACGTGCGACAGCGATGGGAGATCAAACAAAAGAGAAAGAGAGGAGGAGGAAGAATGAAAAAAAATAAAAAGACCAAAATGTCCTTGACCTAACTCAATATGTTTGTTTATATAGAGTCAAATTTAGTTAATGTGGCTTTGACGGTTATCTTTTAGACCAAAAATTTGATGGATGGTGTTATGTACAAAATTTTAAAAGTATGAAAGAATTTAGTATTAAATTTTAAAATACAATAAAATTATATACAATAAAATTAAAATTTAAAGAGATTTTGTGTATTCTTGCTCTATATATATATACACACACATAGTTTCAATGTTCAATTTATGATAATAAGACAATATTCAGGACGTATGATGTCTTGTCTAGTTGACACTGTCGTTTATCTATTAGATGAATTTTTGCTTAATAGTCAACAAAAAGGAATATTGATGCATTATGAATATTATAAATTTTTTCATAGTTATATTAATAAAGTGTAAAAAAATACTAGATATTATAGTTTTTAAAATTTTTAATTTAGTCTCACGATTAAACTTATATCAATTTTTTGTTAAATTTGGTTTAAATAATTTTTTACTATCTTAATATTTTAAATATGAATAAGTTATGCCAATAAAAGAAATAAAAGTAGATAATGAAATAAAATTAATTTACAACTTTATGTATATTGCATGTGATGTAACTTATGCTAAGTAATTTAGATGAATTAATTTGAATTACATATATTTAGGATAACAATATAACATTTATTTGCCACTTTAGTAAAATTTAACTGAATATTACTGATAAGTACTAAATTAAAATAATTTAAAATAATAAGAACTTCTATATATGATTTTTTAAAACTATAAAGATGAAAGAATAAATTTAAGCTTTTAACCTATTTTTTTTGTTTTTCTTTTATCAAACCTTACGTTAATAATATTATATGGCATTATTTTGATTTAGCACAATTTACCTAATTGAAGACATAACATAAAATATTTTTTTTTCTTATAAAAGAGATATGAAGCCTTAGGAACAAGACTTATATCAAGACCTTAAAATACTAATATTCTGAAAAATATGCCACTTGAGTCACATTTGAAAGTTGAAACCAAATCCTCCAGACAAATTAAAAATTTTAATTTGACGTATACACACATTAATTTAAATTTTAGATCTAAAATTTCAGAAATCAATAATTTCAACACTAATATTTAATTCCATAATGTCCTTAATTCTCTGAATTTAGAAAAATCAAAAGCAGTAACAAAAAATTATTGAAAAAAAAAAGTAAGAAAACCATACAAATCTCACAACCCTTCTAATGGTGGAGAAACTGAGCAAATACTCAAAATTTTTCTTCCACTGCAAAATTAACAAACCAGTGATTATGCTCCTCTCAAACATCAAACCTCAAACCTCAAACTTGAAATCTCTTCTGTACGTATAAAAGTTTCACCACAAAAAAAAAAAATGAAAATCCTGAAATAATAAATGGGGTATATGGAAAATATTTGGAACTCCCAAATTCAAGGTCCTCCGGCCAATCAAATTAGCATATTATAGATAAAAGAGAAATGGACTTGTTTTACTACCCCTCCTTCAATAGCAAGCTTTGTTCTTTCTAAATGCAGTAATCGACGACAATAACCAGAACTTCATTAAATTAACCTCTGAATTTCAGCATTTTCGCTTACTCAAATTTTGGAGCGAGCTCTCTCTGGCCATTAACGTTTTCCTAATCAAAAAATCAAATCTTGAACCATTTTTTTGGTAAAGAAATCTTGAACCTTTTTGTCTGTGAAGCCATTATAAGCCCCAAAAGTAATGGCCAGCATCATCACCAACCCATCCTTCCAAGAAACAAGAAGATTCCCATATACAGCGAAGAAATACTCGTCGTCACTTTTTTCTTCCCTTTCCTTATCTTGAACCCCATTTCACAAGTTTCTTGTTCACCCAAAAAAAAAAGAAGCTCCTGAAACCTAATCCCAAAATTTTTCTCTGAAACGGGAGTTTGGAAATCTCATCCACATTTTTGAGGAACCAAGGAGGAAAAAGAAGAAGAAGAAGAAAAGTTAGTGGGCATTGCTGCTGTATTGGTTGAAATTGACAAATTTGTTAGCCGAAGTAAAATGTCGAGTATGAATGACATTCCCTCCACTCCTGGAAAATTTAAGATGGATAAATCGTCGCATTTTCACAGGGTTCGGTGGCATTCTTCGTATACCAAGCTCACATTCTGGTCCATTATCTTTTTGGGTCTGATCTTTGTCTTCTTTATCCGATCCCCGTCTTCTTCGTCTCTACCCGCCGATTCATCTCGCAGATCCCTCAGAACCTATGGTTGGGGAGGTCCGTCATGGGAGAAGCGGGTTCGTTCTTCTGCGAGAGTAAGGTCTCGCAATGGGATATCGGTGCTGGTCACCGGAGCTGCTGGATTCGTCGGAACACATGTCTCGGCGGCTCTTAAACGCAGAGGCGACGGCGTGGTTGGCCTTGACAATTTCAACGACTACTATGATCCTTCACTGAAACGAGCTCGTCAGGCTCTTCTGGAACGTACTGGAATCTATGTTGTGGAGGGTGATATTAACGATTCAGCTCTTTTAAGGAAGCTTTTTGAGGTTGTGTCATTCACCCATGTGATGCACTTGGCTGCTCAAGCTGGTGTGAGGTATGCTATGGAAAATCCAGGCTCCTATGTGCATAGTAATATTGCTGGTTTTGTGAATCTGCTTGAAGTTTGTAAATCAGCTAACCCACAGCCTGCAATAGTGTGGGCTTCTTCTAGTTCGGTGTATGGACTGAATACTAAGGTACCCTTTTCGGAAAGAGATCGAACTGACCAGCCTGCTAGTTTGTATGCTGCTACTAAGAAAGCTGGTGAAGAAATTGCACATACATATAATCATATATATGGTCTATCCTTAACAGGGTTGAGGTTTTTCACTGTTTATGGACCTTGGGGAAGACCTGATATGGCATACTTCTTTTTCACAAGGGATATTTTGAGCGGGAAGACAATTCCAATCTTTGAAGCAGCTAATCATGGCACGGTTGCCAGGGATTTCACCTACATTGATGACATTGTGAGGGGGTGCTTGGGAGCATTGGATACTGCAGAGAAGAGCACTGGCAGTGGTGGGAAGAGGAAGAGACCGGCCCAATTGCGGGTTTTCAATTTAGGGAATACTTCACCTGTTCCAGTTACGGAACTTGTGAACATTCTGGAGAGGCTCTTGAAGATGAAGGCCAAGAAAAATATAATGAAGTTGCCACGAAATGGAGATGTGCAGTTTACTCATGCTAACATTAGCTTGGCTCAGAGAGAGCTTGGGTACAGGCCTACGACAGATCTACAGACTGGTTTGAAGAAATTCGTTCGGTGGTACCTCAGATACCATTCTGATGGGCAGAAAGCTGCTGAGTGACACATTCTTTTATCCTTTGGTAGGATCTTTGTATTCTTGTTCGTTATGATTTCTTGTGATTGTTCTTCAACATTTATCTGTTTGTTGCTCAATATCATGTTTCATATGTCTCGATGATACCATATAAGGGGGAACCTTGTTTCCTCCACTTAAGAAGTTTTGTCATTGATGGAGATTATTTCCTGTGAACCTATGAGAAGAATCAAATAGAACTAGAAACATCCTATTCTTCTTCCACTCAACTTTTAATTTTCAATGCTACCAAGTGTTGTCTGTACATGTTCACTATAGATAAATGCAGTTTCTTAAATTGTTAGAAATGATTCAGAAAGGTGGTAGGCCTGTTCTACAGAGACCACAATGAGTGAAACATATCAGTTTATATTCTCACAGTCCCATGTCTCCCTAGTTATTTTCATTGACGTCTGTCATTTTGCATTTAATCTTTTTCTCCCACTAGTTGTTTCCTCCACTCAAGAAGTTTTGTCACTGGTGGAGATTATTTCCTGCGAGCCTATAAGAAGAATCCAAGAGAATTAGTAACATCCTATTCTTCTTCCACTTGATTTTTACTTTTTACTAGTCCGCGGTTTTGTCTGCCCATGTTCCCTATAGATATTTGCAGTTTCTTAAATTGTTAGAAATCATTCAGATAGGTGGTAGGCCTGTTCTAAAGAGAACACAATGAGTGAAACGAATTGGTTTATATTCTCAACATTGCATGTCTCCCTAGTTTTCTTCATTGATGTCTTTCTTTTTGCATTTAATCTTTTAACCCATTACTTATATGGCAATTTTGTTCACACATCATAATAGCAGCACCAGGTAGGATAAAATGTAGACATGTGCAGAGTTCTTTCTGTTCCGTTGAAAATGCATTAATGCTGGAACCCTGTTTGCTCAGAAGAAAACTAGTTTCATGTTGAGAGAGGACAAAACTACAAATATTCTTTATGACTTTTAGTCACTTTTACTTTCTCTTTCTGGGATGATTTTTCTTTCGTTCTTGTTTGCATATCAGATGTTGGATCTTTCTGACCCTTCATCTTCCTTTTCTCTCTTTGGATTCTGAGGCCCATTTTCTTAAGTTAATTTCAATTTTGGGAAGAATTAGTGATGAAATTTAGATAATGATACTAATATGAGAGAGACTGTATTGGTATGAAATATTGCTTCCAAATAGTCACTGTCTAAATTCAATTATAAACATCAGCTTTGTCTCTCTCTGTTTATACTTGTGTATAATGAGGCTTTTTCATGGTAAATTTTCCACTTCTAGAAGTTTTGAAGATCTGTTGAAAAGCATTGAAGGATTTACATATATTTAGCACATATTTCTTGCCTGATTCCCTTAATTGATTAGTGATTTTGGATATCTCTGATTCATTAGGATTCAATATAGTCAAGTTTTAGGTCCTTGCACTTCCTATACTTGCTAAACTGTCCTACAAGATAAACTAAGAGGCTTAAGATGACAATTAGATTGTGTTGTGAATTGGTTAATGTCTGTAAGTATGAACACTAACACAAATGTGGCGACACAACAAAATTTGAAGTGTCATAATCCACATGTCATTTAAAGTGTCTAACATATGTTTGACAATAACACTACAGATTCTTTTGAAGTGTTTGTGGTTCATAGGTTAGGCATATGGATTATTCTGCTTGGTCATAGTATGCTTCTTCATTCAATTGCTAGATCAGATAATCAACCTTGTGCTACCTCAGTCCTCTGTTATAGTCCAGTAAGTGTCAGCTTTTGACTTTTTTCATTCTTTTGAAGTGTAACTCTTGTTGGTGGCAATGAGACTTCAATGTGACTAGAGGGAGGCCATGGACTCTTGTGAACACTCAGAAGCTTGGGTCATTAGTCAGCCAATGGCCAAGTAATAGAAGGGTGTAGGAAGTGTTAAACAATATTAGTGTTTAGGGTTTAGTGGAGAGGATGCTCGGCACCTCCAGGTTGTTGATGGGACTTGTCTTTTTCTTTTTTTGGGTCAATCAATGGGCTTGTCAGCCTAGGTGGACTTGAACAGTTTCTTGGGAAGTTGGGCTTATTGGGCTGACATTAGGTTTTGGGTCAAAACGGCCCAAGTTGGTACTGATCATCCTTAACTACCTAAAGCTTCATTTGGTTGCAGCTAATTGAGTAAGAACTTAATATAATATTTCCCAGAAGAAAGATTGAATTACTATCTATATATGAAAAGCAGCTAATTATATATATATATATATATATATATATACATATAAAATGGGTGCTAATTTTGTGAAATTTTGTGATGAAGAGAAAATGATAATTGAATTATCGATCAAAATATCTCTAACTTTTATATAAATTATAATTAGAAAGTATTGTTTAAGATAAAATTAGATTTTAGTGAGAACAAATTTATTTTTGTGCAAGGTCTATATACATTGACATGACTATTATTGTAAATTCTTTAATTTTTTAAAAGATAAAAGCCATTGATGAATATATAAATTCACTAATATCCTATTTCAAAACAAATAAGTATATGTAAGATATGTATGTAAAATAACATAATAACATGAATATAATTATAAAGAGAATTCACACAAACGTGATACCACAAAAAAAAAAAAAAGAAGGAAATTAGGTGCTTAAAAGAGAAAGCAAAACTATCACATGTAAAGGTTTTAGAGTATATATGTTTATATCTTTCACATATAATATTTGTTTATTTTTTTTCAAAATAATAAATAAATATGAAAGGATATTACTTTTAATATAAAAATTTATATTTTAAAAAATACAAAAATACATATAAAAAATATGACTTTAAAAAATTACATATGATATGAAAATATATGACTTTTAAAATATGACATATGGACCTTTATTATTTTAGTACATAATTAAGTTTGGTGTCAAAGGTATATATATATATATATATATATGCATATTATTCTAGGCCTAATTATTTGTAAAAAGAAAAGAAACAAAACTTAAAACAGATTAATAAAATTTGAGGTTTAATATTGTGGAAGTTGTGGAAGGAAGGAAGCCTTATTGCTCCTGTTTGTAATTTATTATTTAATTATTTTCAAAATATGGAGACGTGAGAGGAGGAAATTTAAATATATTAATGGAAGACGACTAGAAGTCAACGAAAATTACTGTTGATGGTCCTCTAACCATTAATGGATTTGGGTGTAAATGTAAGCGTATGTGTGCTGACCAAAGACCCACCAAAATTTGTTAATGAAAATTGAAACATGATAAGGATGATGATTTGTAATACAGTCAATATAATAACCATACAAAAAAATATGTAATTATTATATTGGTAGCAATATCTGTCATATATATTCCATGAGAATATATTGGCCACCTATGCAGACTAAAATTATGTACAATTTGCATACCACACCCTTTATATTTTAACAGTTAGCATGAGGCAGAGGTGCTATCTCAGTGCTAATAAAAAAATTTTATTACTAAATTTGAGAGCCACAAATGCAATTTCATATTAAGATATAACTTAATCATTTTACTAATTGATACAAAAATTCATGGTCATTTTGATCACACCCACCATCCAACGTTTATGAAGTTGTAAAATCTAGACAATATATAATGACAAAGAAGTGGTAAGATATGATCAGATGAAATATATGACAAATTAATGGCTTTCTATAATCTATATTATCATTTTTTTTTATCATCATTTTTTTTTTTCATAAAGAGCTAATTGCTACAAAATCCTTTGCATGATGTATAATAATAGATAAGGTTGTTGACATCTCCCAAATTAATTTATAATGAGAACAAGTTTGTTTTACATAAGGAAAGGTTTAATTAGCAGCTAAAAGGAGTTGCATCATCTTCAATGGCAAGGAGATTTCCTATTGATGTTTATAGTATATAAGTGGTCTAACCTAAACAGTCATGACAAAAAAGTGGTATGTTGTGACGAAACAAAATGACAAACTTACGGCTTCTTCTACATTAACTTTTTTATAGAGTTAATTTGAATTGATTAGCTTTCTCAAGTCTCTTAATTAAATTATTTTATAATAAAAACGAGATTGTTTTCCACATTTACATAAATTAGTTTGTAACACACTTTGAATTGAATGATCCATTAGTCTATAAATACCATTCATTTTCGTCCTTGCACCAATCATCCCTAACCAAATAGAAACATGAACACACAGAAAGATCAGAGAGAGAGAGAGAGAGGTCAATGGAGACTAGTTTCTCAAAAGCATCAATTTTCCTAGTGGCCATCTTGATATTATCAAGTTGCTTATACTGTGAAGCAGGAAAGTGTCGTCCCAGTGGGAGAATCAAAGGAAAGAGAGCACCTCCAGGACAATACAACCAAGAGAATGACTCAGATTGCTGTGTACAAGGCAAAATGTACACAACATACGAATGCTCACCAACAGTGTCACCACACACAAAGGCATATCTCACACTGAATAGCTTTCAGAAGGGAGGAGATGGAGGAGGCCCTTCAGAATGTGATAATAAATACCATTCAGATGATACACCAGTCGTAGCACTATCCACAGGATGGTTCAACCACAAGAGCAGATGTCTCAACAACATCACCATAAGTGCCAATGGACGAAGTGTGGTGGCGATGGTGGTGGATGAGTGTGATTCCACCATGGGATGTGATGAAGACCATGATTATCAACCTCCTTGTGCTAACAACATCGTTGATGCTTCTAAAGCTGTTTGGAAAGCCTTAGGTGTGCCTAAGAGTCAATGGGGTGGCTTGGACATTACTTGGTCAGATGCTAATTAGTTAGTTCTATATATGATCTTGCGTTGTTTGTATATTTATGTGTTAATTAAATTCTAGTCCTGTGATACATCTATTAATTGTTCATGTACTTGAACAATGCTATTATGTGTTTAGTAAATACTGATCAAATTTGAGCTTAGATTGTTCTATGCATATATATGTATGTAGTTTCTTAATATATATAGTTCTCTACAAACTTTCACAAAATTTTTAAATTTAAGCCAATTTAAATCAAGCAATTATTATACCAACAGGTAATTAGTTAGAATAGTTGGTGTTCCATGTTCCTTAAATAAGGTCTTATATTCAAGTTTTATTTTTATTAGGGGACTTCAATTAATTTTAAATAGATTAGTCAGCACAATGAGCTTATTGATATCGGTGGTTTTAACAAATATATATATATATATGTTGATAATATAATAAAAAAGTAATACTCAAACTTAAGAAAAATTTTATTGTACAACTATAAAACATATATTATTATATGGTACTGAATGTTAGATGATAAAAAGTTAATATTAGTAAAAATTCAAAGTTAATAAAAATGTGTTTTAAGTGTTTTAGTTATGTACAAAGAAGATTATTAAAAGTTCATGTACGAAAAATTAATTAAATATAATATAATATAATAACTAAAAGTAAAAAAAATCAAAAAAATAATAAAAAAATTATTCAGATAAATTTAATTATTAATAATTTAATTATAAAAATGAACAAAAATAAACTATGTTAATGTCGCTTAATTTATATAATGAACCTACTTAATGAAAAATATTTTGTCTATTATTGTTGTATATATATGTTGACAATGTTCCTATTGAATGTCTAGATTATTGTTTTAAATTCCACACTTATACCAATTGGTCCCATTACTATAAGGGAGGCTTTGGAACTAAAAATTTGTCCCCTAAAACAGCATATCCTATAGTTTCCCTCCTTTTAAGCCTGAAAATAAAATAGAGGTTTCAGAGATAAATCTGTCCAGTGTCAATTGTGATGGAACCATATATGGGTGTCGCCAAAGAGTATGGCACACTAATCAGATTTTTACTAATAAAACGAGGCCTTATAGTTGAAGGAGTAGAGTTCAGGATAAAAGCCTAAAGCAATGTATAGAAGAAATCCATACATCCTTTATGATATTATTAGTATATTCTGTTTTTATTTTTTAAAAATCAAATTATACTACTATGGCTTGGCTAAGGTGGCCCGGAGATAATTCCTGTTCGATTAACTTGAAAATTTGGTCAAAAACTCAAAATCAAATTGATTGAATGGTTTAGATAAAAAGAAAACCCATGCAATGTATGGGTCCTCTCCATGGGCTTTTCATCTCCTGTCACTGAAAAGAGGAAGAAAATGGAAGGGAAAAAAAATGAAGGAAAGAATAGAGAAAAATCAATTTAGGAAGAAAAAAGGCAAGAGAAAAAAAAAAAGACTTCCCGATAGATGGAGTTAAGGTTTGAAGAAGAGGCAGACGGAGAGGAAATATTGGAAGAAAGACGAGAATAAATGTAAGGGAATACGCGCGTAAAAAGAAGAAAAAGAAGTATTGAAAGAAAGAAAAAAGAAAAAAAATAAATGAGAGGAAAAGTGGAGAAAGAAGAGAAAGAAAGAGACAAGAAATAATGATAAAAATTGAAATGAGAGAAAATTAATTGGCTATAATAATTTTTTTAATGTGTTTTTAGTTTTTTAAATAATAATTTGGTAATATATTAATTTTTTTAAAAATAATTTAAGATATATATTTATTTTATGTTTTATATATAAAATCATATAATAGTTATTATGTTTTTAATTATTTATTTATTTAATTAAAATAGAAATTCAATATATATATATATATATATAAAATTGTAATACCGATTCGAGCGTTTGACCGTTTCTCTTTTGATTTTTGAAACATTGTTATTTCGTTATTAATGCAAATTTTTTTAAAAAAATTAATTACGTGAGACCAAATAGTAAAAAATCATCGAAAGTATAGAAAATATTTCAATTTACAAATCAAGATAACCATGAATTAGATTGGCCAGTGATTCCCTTATTGGAATCATATTTCTTACGGATTCACAATGATGAGATGAGCAGGGGCTACTAAATGCCATCTACTTAGCTCGCCAATATAAACTGAGAACTCCACGTTGCGGAACCCCTCCCAATGGGGAGAAGCTCTTCAAAAATAGGCGTATGCCGCTATTTGCTGTGTGCACACAGTATTCTTTAGTAAAAGGCGAATGAATAGTTCGCTCAGTGCACACCGCGTGACTGCGTGAGTTGGCAATGGCACCAACCTCAGCTTTTATAAAAACTCTTATGTGAAAACCATTGCTTAACACTCGATGTGGGGCTTTTCAAAGAATCTCGTTCTTTTTTTTTTTCTTTTTTTTTTAATTAGAGGAAACTGGATTACAATGAAAAAATGCTAGCAAGTAGTATTCAGTTCTAGAGAGAGTTGAAAGTTATGTTGTGATAACATGCCTCTCGTTATTATACTCCGATGACATGAAACTAAATTATAACTTTATTTTATATCTTTTATTTATTATTATCATCGTCTCTATTTTTTTTTTATTTTTTTGCCACTTTCATTGTTATCATTACTATCACTATTGTATATCATTATCACTTCTTTGTCCATTACGACGTAAGGTCGCCACTGTCACCACCATTAACCTCAAAATCTCTGGACTTGGTGTTATAATTGAATTGTTGAAGGACTCAGATTGTCAAGATATTTGTTTAATTATTGGATTACTAAAATAAATAAATTCAAAATTTTTCACTATAAATTTATATGCACTATTAAATAAAAGCATCAAATTATAAGTAATTAATGAATAGTTAAATTATATAATATAGCCCTTTTGTTAGCAAAAAAATTCATAATATTATTAAAAAAATTGTCTCATGAGTTGTTTACAAATTTGATTGTTCTCGTTATATATTTACCATGTCTTATTAAGAAGTTCAACCATAAATATTATAAAAGCCCGGTAAACAAATTAATAACTGTCCAACAAGAAGCTTGAAGGGACATAACAGTCCTTATGGCAACAAGAGACATATCTCTCTGATATGTATGTGTTGCTCCGTTTGTAGTGCAAATGGCATATGGAATGCATGGTAGGTGACTACATATTCAAAAATAGTTACTTGTTTGTCATTGTGTTGTTTGATTATATATTGTGTATAGTTTATATAATTTATTTTTTTATGATTAATTTTTTTAAAATTTTTTTATATATTTTATTTTGATTAAAAAATTTAATAATAAATATATAATTAAGTAATTATATATAAATTTAATTTTTACATATTTTAGAAGCTTTTGATATAGTGTCATCTCATATATCATATTATTTTAGATAATATAATATCTTATAGAGTGATCTTACATACTACAATATTTATAATATTTATGTTTTATATCACAATTGATAACATCTTAGATGACAATAATATAAGATATAAATATTTGATTGTTTATATTAATCAATGTAATTTAATTTTTAAATTTTTGAAATAAATTACCTATTATATTTATACTATAATTATTTTAAAAAATTCATAATTAACTTTAAATATAAAATAATTAACCATTAGTTTATATTATTAGAATAAAATATTAATTAAATCTCACATAATTAAGTAGTTTAATATAACTAAAAATATCTAAAAAAATATTTCAAATAACAATTATCTAAATGACAAGAAATCATAGATCAAAGCGAAAAGAAAAAGTAGGAAAAATATTTTATATTATTAATTTAGGTTAGAAATAAATAAAATATAACATGATTAAATTTGGTACATTAAAAAAAAATATTTTATCTAATAGTGTTATGTGAAATAACACAATATTTTTTATGTTATTAGATAACACATTTTTTAATGTATTGTAATAACACAATGTTATCTCATATATTATCATGTTATCACATAACACTATAACAAATACTGTCATCTAATGTTATTAAAAATATTATGTTATTTAAGATAATATTGTACCCAAAGTTATCAAATTTAAAAGTTTAAATAAACTCATGAAAAGAGAATAAACTTGATACTTAAACTCGTAAGAATTTATTTTTATTAATAAATAATTATTAAAATATATATATTTATTATAATTAATATAAATAAAGTAAAATTTGAAATAATACAAATTTAAATGTAATTAATACATAAATATTAAATTTAAATTCATTCAAATTGTAGACTTCTATTCATAACTTATACATTTATTATAAATTTAGTTATTTATATTAAAATATTTTTTTTGAGTTTAGATAATGAAATACTAGTATTTTTTTTAATTCATTTTTAAAATAGAGAAGACTTCGGTTGATGCACTTACTAAAAATTAAGAGGGTCGAAAAGAAATTTTTTCATAAATTTAGCATGAGTTCACTGAGTTTACTAAGTATATTACAAGTTTATAAGTTCAGCATGAATTTATATATTTTTAAATTTGATAATTAATTAATTAATTTTATCTAAATGTAATCTCATAAGGATTTAAAAGTTAAATAAAAAATTTAACCACTGTCACCGTACCAGTCCTTGATTGTCAGTCTCGCCAATTTTCATCCAATAGGTTTTCTAACATTGAAGTTGTCACCAATATGATCTCCATGAATACCACTGTGAATTTCACGTAATGCAAGGTAATTGATATTTAATTTTATGTTTTTCTATGTGTTGAAGGCAAATTTTCAATAATAATAAACTAAACATAAGATGTTTATTTGTGCTAGTGATGAATTTTTTCTTGAAGTTTCTATTATTAATTAGACGGATGGAAAATTTGACTTCAATATCACAAGTTTTATGCCAACGGCAAACCATTGGTTTTCTAGTCATTGGCATATCGCACATCATTGTTGATTGTAACATTTGGTATGGATAACTCATACTGACGTTATTTGATTAATAGAATTTAAAAATTGTGATATCAAATCGTGAGAAAGAAAGAGAGCGTGAGAGAAGAAGACAAAAAAATTAAAAAAAAATTATTGAAAAGGTTAATCTAAACCTTTTATTTCAATTGTATGATCAATTTTTATTAAAAAATTAAAATTTCATTAAATAAAATAATAAAATGAAAAAACACAAATTAAACATATAAATTTAAAATTTTTTAATTTAATTAATAAAAATTAATCTTAAGCTCTTCTTTCTTAATTTTTGATCAATTTTTGTTAAATAAATTTCATTCTTTTTACTTTTTTTTTCTCTTTCTCTCACTCTCTACTTTTCCCTCCATTTTTTCTTTCATTCTCTGTCCAATTTTCTCTCATTCACATCCAAAAAAAAATTAAAAAATATAATATTTATTGACATGCATACTTTCTTCTTCTTTTCTATCTTTTCCTTTTTCTCTTCCTCTTTCTATGTTTTCCATCTTCTCACGTTTCATTTTTAAGATCAATTTTTAAAACATTAATTTGTAAATTTAAAATTTAAAATAGAATTTTTTTTATTTTTTTAATTTAGTTAATAATATTTTAATTTTTTAAATTTATCTAATAAAAATGATCTAAAATGAAAAAAAGAGCTTAAGATTAATTTTCATTAATTAAATTAAAATTTTTAAATTTAAATATTTATTTCAAAATTTTCCATTTTATTAGTTTATTTATTGAAATTTTTAATTTTTAATTTAATTAATAAAAATTGATTATAAAATTATAATAGGAAATTAACATCAACATTTTCAATTAATCTCTTTTCATATTTTTTCTCTTCTTCTATCGTTCCTTGTCTCAGTTTTTTCTCTCATGTCTCGTTCTTTGTCTATTTTTTGTTCTTCTCATTCTCTTTCCAATTGATCATAAAATTAAAAAGGAAGTTAAGATAAACATTTTAAATTTCTTTTTTTCTTTTTTTATTATTTTTTCTATTAGTAATAGCGAATTAAATTGAGTCCACTCACCATGCCAAATTCACTTTTATTAATCATGAATTTTTTTGAGCCCCACGCTTTCCTCTTATACAATGTCAAAAAAAGTGATATATTTTTATAAATTTAAATAAAAATATGATACTTTTGAAAATAATGAAGAAAATAAGGATATTTTAGTATAAAAACCCAATTGTGTTACGGGCATACATTAAATGAAGCGTAAATTATTATTTTAATTTTTAAAAAATATAATTTGTCTCAATTTAATTTTTAAATAATAAAAATATTTAATTTAATTTTTAAATTATATATTATGTCTTAATTTAATCTTTAAGTATAAGTATTATATATTTTTTTATGTCTTAATTTAAAATTTTAAAGATTAAATTGAAACAAATTATATTTTTTATAAATTAAAATAATAGTTTACTCTTAAATAAAAGTAGATTGTTTATTGTAAATATTAAAATTGTAACTTCTAATTAAAGATGATGATGAAATTGAAGTAACATGTATGTTGCCTTTAATGGAATTTTTTTTATTAAAATTTGTTTTTCTGATTTGCTTAATTATGATGAATAAAGGAAGAATTTAAATTGCTTAAAAATCATTATTCATCAATAACTCTTATTTGTGTTAGTCGTTTAACATCCTTTTGCAACCTCTCCTAGTTAGACGATTGTTCAAGACAACCCAAACTCAAATAAAATATTTATAATACTCATAGGAATCTTTCAAATATTTTTTTTAAAATTATTAATTATAATATATAATGCTTGAATGATCAATATTATCTTAATTTGTAATTATATTGTTGTTATTTTTTAATTCTTAATTATATATTTTCATAATTACCTTATCATATATATATTTTAGATTAGATCAAGTTAATCTAGACCCAACCTGATAATATAAAATGACTCATCTATCCTGGACTTAAGGTATATAATCCTCTCATTCCAAATAAAACCTTAATTCTTTCTGACTTTTCCCTCCAATTCTTTCTCCCTTCCTCAATCTGTCTTAATCCCTATTATGATTGACTTAATCATCGGAGTTCACAATGTGAGTTCTGACCCCCTTGTGGCTCCAATCTTTTATGCCTCGCAAGTTAGACTTCACCAAAATTTGATCGTTTATCACTGATAACTGTCAACTCTCATGTACTAATTCAACACCTTAAATCTTAAAATTCTCTATTTATATCATTTCAATTTCATCAGTTATCTCAAAAAGATAAATTTATATTATAATATTTATGAAAATAATTATTTTTTTCATTAAAAAATTATAAACTAAATTTTGGTATTGTTGCTCTTTCTACCGCCCTCATCCGATTGGATTTGGTTCTAGCACAGTTCTTAATGAGTTCCTCATTTTTTACAATGTATTACACACACACACTTTGTAACTTTTCATTTCTCAAATTTCTTAATTAAAAAAACATAGTGAGTGTTTAATATATACAAAAAAAGAAAATAAACTCTATTAAACTACTCATGTGACAAAACAAAAGAATGAATTAATTTTAGGCATGATTAATTAATCAGGTAAAACTACTGTCTTTTATCCCCTTCTCATCATTATAATATTTTTTTATATGACACAATTCAAGTCACTAATATAAAATGGTAAACTAAGAGAAGTGATATATATGACAAAGAAGTGGTATGTTGTGATGAAGCAAATGACAAATTAAAGGCTCCTTATACATCAATTTTATAGAGTTAATTTGAATTGATTAGAACAAGAACAAGATTGTTTTCCACATTTACATAAATTAGTTTGCAAGACAGTCTGAATTGAATCGCTCTGGCACGCAAAGTGCATTAATTAATGTCAATACTATTACTATATATATATAATTTATTTTTCTAAAACAACAAGTTTGAACATTAATCAGTCAGTTATTTATACAGATGTCGTCATTTTATAGCAAATTAAGTCCTGAAACCATAAAACATCAATATAAAACACTTTTTATAGCAACTGAGTAAAACATCTATGGAACTAAGTTTGTCATTTTTATGTTAAACACTTAAACTATATATTCTTGCACCCAGCACCCTCTATAAATACCCATTCATTTTCATTCTTGCACCAATCACAAAAACAAAGAAAGGAAAGGCAGAAAGAAAGAGAGAGAGAGATTCAATGGAGACTAGTTTCTCAAAAGCATCAATTTTCCTATTGGCCATCTTGATATTATCAAGTTGCGTATACTGTGAAGCAGGAAAGTGTCGTCCCAGTGGGAGAATCAAAGGAAAGAGAGCACCTCCAGGACAATCCAACCAAGAGAATGACTCAGATTGCTGTGTACAAGGCAAAATGTACACAACATACGAATGCTCACCAACAGTGTCACCACACACAAAGGCATATCTCACACTGAATAGCTTTCAGAAGGGAGGAGATGGAGGAGGCCCTTCAGAATGTGATAATAAATACCATTCAGATGATACACCAGTCGTAGCACTATCCACAGGATGGTTCAACCACAAGAGCAGATGTCTCAACAACATCACCATAAGTGCCAATGGACGAAGTGTGGTGGCGATGGTGGTGGATGAGTGTGATTCCACCATGGGATGTGATGAAGACCATGATTATCAACCTCCTTGTGCTAACAACATCGTTGATGCTTCTAAAGCTGTTTGGGAAGCCTTAGGTGTGCCTAAGAGTCAATGGGGTGGCTTAGACATTACTTGGTCAGATGTTAATTAGTTATTTCTATGAGGTTGTGTCGTTTGTATGCCTATATGTAGATAAAATTTAAGCTTATGTGATATATGATATATCTATTGTTCATATACCTGAACAATGCTATTATGTTTTTAGTAAATACTGAATTTTGTTCAATGCACTATATATATATATGTAGTTAGCATAAACAGTTCTCTACGAGCTTTGACAAAATTTCCAAATCCAAGCCAATTTAAATTAATCAATTGTATATATGTTGGCAATGTTCCTAAAACTGAATTTCATATATTCGATGTCTATATTAATGTTTTAAAATCCACACCAACCAGTTAGACCAATTGGCCTATTACTATATATGTTGTAATGTTGATATGATGTGTGGTGGCTTTTAAGTGTAGGCAGGCTTTGGGACTAAATTTTGTCCCTAAAAACAGCATCTCCTATAGTTTTCCTCCTTTTAAGCCTGAAAATAAAAATAAAATAGAGGTTTCAAAGATAAATCTGTGTAGTCTCAAATGGGTATCGCAAGAGAGTATTGCGACTAATCGGATTTTTTCTAAACAAGGCCTTATATATAGTTGAAGTAGAGTTCAGGCTGAAAGCAATGTATAGAAGAAATCCATGCATTCTTTTATGTTATTATCAATTAGTATATGGGTTAGCTAAGGTGGGTTCTACTGAGAGTGAGAAAACTAGGTCCTGCAATGAAAATACAAAATTATTATGCATCCTCATATTGGACGTATATTTATAAATGGACAAGATTAGTGTGAAAAAAAATGCAAAATTTAATTACATGAGACCACATTATAAAAGTTATTATCCATTTATCTTAACAACAAAAGAATAAAAAATATATTCAAAATTTTTCAATTTATAAAGATAATCACAAATTAAACTCGTCAATATACCCATACTGTAATCATATTTCTTATGTATTCACAATGATGAGCAAAGCTACAAAAGTGAATACTCTGATCTCCTCGAGCCACGAATATAAACTTCAGAACCCAACATTGCAGAACACCTCCCATTGAGAAAAGCTCTCCAAAAATAGACGTATGCCACTACTTGCGGTGAGCACACGGTATTCTTTAGTAAAAGGCGAAAGAATAGTTGGCTCTGTGCACACCGCGTAACTGCGTGAGCTGCCAAGAGCACCAACCTCAGCTTTTGTAAAAACTCTTTATGTGAAAACCATTGCTTAACGATCGATTTTTTTTTTTTTTGAATTAGTGGAAACTGGATTACAATGAAAAAATGCTAGTACTTACCATAGCTTCCCTATTATTTACAAGGGAAGGGACGAAGGGTATTCAGTTCTAGAGAGAAAGTTGAAAGTTATACTCTGATAACGTGCCTCTCGTTATAGTGTTATACTCCGATGACACAACACTGAATTATAACATTATTTTACATCTTTTATTTATTATTATCTTCATCTCTATTTTTATTGTCACGTTCTTTGCTATCATTACTATATATTGTTGCAAATATTTTTATCAAATTTAATTAAGACTCACATGTTTTTTATCAATGCCAACGAATTTATTAAGAAGGCCTAGTTAGAATAGGCCAAATTCAGAAGGCCAAATAATGATAATAGTTTGTCAGCTGATCTCATTTTCTATACTGTCCAAATTACATGATTGTCTTTTGTGCATCAGTTAAATATGTTGGAAGCTTAAATGAAAAAGTTCTATTGCTCTTTGAAAAAATAAATCACAAGCATTTCGTTAAAAAGAAGTATGTTTGTCTCTTATTATTAAATTTCTAGTCTAATCAAAAGGTGAAAAGAAAGGTTGTATTGTAATGTCGACAAACTTTATTAAAAAATCAAAAGTACATAAGCTTTTCTACCTAATCTTGCCTACTCGTCGCCAAAATGGAAAGTATGCTCCAGTCAGCCTTGTTATTTCTTTAATGGACCTCTGAGATCATTTAATGGTCTTGCTAGCTACTTTTAATAACTTGAAGAAAACGTACGTTTTCTAATTATTCGGAGCATCAAGATCAGTGCATTAATTGCTAACAGACGTTATGAAAATTTGAATTGCCTTCTCCTTCGACTGTTATTTTGCAAGTCCCATATTTATGGCTCTTCCTCCTTTTTGTTGTAGTTAAGAAGAGATAACGTGAGAAGAAAACATTCAAGAGCCACCAAATTTCATTTACTACTGCATTAATTTGAGAATACTCTTGAACTAGTGCTTTAAATCTGTTAATATTTGTTCTTTCTTTTTGCTTGTATATTTCTTTTGTTTGAGTTGAAATATTTCAAGGTAAAACCTGTTAGGTTGATTTTTAGATGTTCTAAGGTTAAGAGATCTTCTTATATTAAATTTAGAGAGTGTGTGTTACAAGTTTTTGTATTTATAAATATAAAAGTACTTGTGTTGATTCTGCATGATAGTTTTTTCGTTATAAGGATTATCCTATTTGAAAATATAAACTCTTTTATTATATGTTTAAAAAGAGAATGTAGAAATTAAAAAAAATTAGATATTAAGCTTTTATATATTATGGTGTAACCTTTCTACTTCTTTAAACTCATTTTAATTTTTTTAACTATTTTGAAAAAAGAAATTCATTTTAAAAGTAACCTTATCAATATGAATATTTTATTGCATAACAGATTTGAATCTTTTATGTAGGATAATAATATGACAATATGTACAGGCAAAAATATAGATACAAACTTATGGCGCTTCAAATCTCCACTTTGTAACTTCTCATTTTTCAAAATTTCTTAATGAAAAAAAAAAATTGAGTGTTTTAATATATACAAAAAAAACTCTATTAAACTACTCATGTGACATAAAACAAAAGAATGAATTAATTTTAGGCATGATTAATTAATCAGGTAAAACTACTGTCTTTTATCCCCTTCTCATCATTATAATATTTTTTTATATGACACAATTCAAGTCACTAATATAAAATGGTAAACTAAGAGAAGTGACATATATGACAAAGAAGTGGTATGTTGTGATGAAGCAAATGACAAATTAAAGGCTCCTTATACATCAATTTTATAGAGTTAATTTGAATTGATTAGAACAAGAACAAGATTGTTTTCCACATTTACATAAATTAGTTTGCAAGACAGTCTGAATTGAATCGCTCTGGCACGCAAAGTGCATTAATTAATGTCAATACAATTACTATATATATAATTTATTTTTCTAAATATACAGATGTCGTCATTTTATAGCAAATTAAGTCCTGCAACCATAAAACATCAATTTAAAATACTTTTTATAGCAATTGAGTAAAACGTCTATGGAACTAAGTTTGTCATTTTTATGTTAAACACTTAAACTATATATTCTCGCACCCAGCACCCTCTATAAATACCCATTCATTTTCATTCTTGCACCAATCACAAAAACAAAGAAAAGAAAGGCAGAAAGAAAGAGAGAGAGAGATTCAATGGAGACTAGTTTCTCAAAAGCATCTATTTTCCTAGTGGCCATCTTGATATTATCAAGTTGCTTATACTGTGAAGCAGGAAAGTGTCGTCCCAGTGGGAGAATCAAAGGAAAGAGAGCACCTCCAGGACAATGCAACCAAGAGAATGACTCAGATTGCTGTGTACAAGGCAAAATGTACACAACATACGAATGCTCACCAACAGTGTCACCACACACAAAGGCATATCTCACACTGAATAGCTTTCAGAAGGGAGGAGATGGAGGAGGCCCTTCAGAATGTGATAATAAATACCATTCAGATGATACACCAGTCGTAGCACTATCCACAGGATGGTTCAACCACAAGAGCAGATGTCTCAACAACATCACCATAAGTGCCAATGGACGAAGTGTGGTGGCGATGGTGGTGGATGAGTGTGATTCCACCATGGGATGTGACGAAGACCACGATTACCAACCTCCTTGTGCTAACAACATCGTTGATGCTTCTAAAGCTGTTTGGAAAGCGTTGGGTGTGCCTAAGGGTCAATGGGGTGGCTTAGATATTACTTGGTCAGATGTTAATTAGTTATTTCTTTGAGGTTGTGTCGTTTTATGCCTATATTTAGATAAAATTTCAGCTTATGTGATATATATATGATATATCTATTGTTCATATACTTGGACAATACCATTATGCATTGAATATTGTTTAGTAAATATTACGAGCTTGTATACACATGGTTTTATAAACTTTCACAAAATTGACAACATTAGAAAACTTCAAATTCTAATGATATATAAAAATTAAACTATATATATGATCATAATTTTTTAATTATCATGCATTTTTGGAGACTACTTGTATATATATATTTTTAATGTTAATTATTAATTAGTCAAAATATTTGTATGGACTAAGAAGTCGGCCACTTAAACAATTCATTTATTCAATGGAAAGGAAAGAAGAAAGGAAAAGAAATCGTGGATCGCAAAAGTCAATATATTGCAGAGAAGAACCAAGATGTGCGACCAAAAGCTCTTCCCTCATAGCTCTGTTGATAGTATATACAACAAGATAGAAGAAGAAGATGGACATCACTAAGGTTTTGCCGATTGAGTGTATCTCCAAAATCATTTCCTTCACAACTCCAAAGGATGCGTGTCGATCATCCCTCGTCTCTTCTGTCTTCAAAGAAGCTGCAGATTCTGATGTTGTTTGGGACAGCTTTCTACCATCAGATTGCGAACAGGTTGTAGCACAATCTTTATGTCCAAGCTTGAAGTCCTTATCTCCTAAACAACTTTACCTTCATCTTTGTGATCGTCCTCTTCTTCTAGCCAGTGGGAACATGGTACCATTCCTGAACACAATTTTCTTTTTTCTTTACGTTTTTGTTGTAGACATGAAATTCAAGAAAGAATTGTGATTTGTCCAAGAAATTAAACTGTTTTCGTTTATGGGGTTTGAGGAAGATGGACAGAGAGACTGGATGTTGATTCAAAACTCGAGTAATGGATATATTTTAACTAAATATTTTGTTTGAAGGAATTATACGACAAAAGTGAAGCTCAAATTGTGGTATAAATTATTAATTAAGATCCATATAAGCTCAAGAAAATTACTATTATAATTGTAAATCATCGGCTCCTTTTTTATCGAATTTGCTTGGCGTTAATGAATATATGAAAGCAATTTTTCATAGTTGTTTTGTTTTGTTTCTTTCTTTCTTTGGGCTTTTCCTCGTTGTTAAAAAAAAAAAAAAAGGCAATTTTTCTTTATAAAAATAAAAGTTTGGTGTCTATGGCTCTGTGCAGTTTTTAGAAACTACTTTTGATTTTTAAAAATAAAAAATAAAAAATAATATATGTTTAAATAACTGCTTTCAACAAAAAAAAATAATGTGTTTTGAAAATAAAAAATAAAAAATAATTAAAAATTATTTTTAACATTAAAAAAATACAAAAAATAATCTTTTATTAATAAAATGTATATAAATATATAAAAATAATATTAACATAAATTTTTAAAGTTAATTTTATAAAATAATTTTAAAAAATAAAAAATAAAACAATGATTAAACAGAACTTATTTTCTTTCTCATCCCATGCTTCCCTAGTTACTGCCATTTGATCTCTGGCTTCTATGTAAAATAATATATCATGGATGTGAATGAAGCAGAGTTTTTCGTTGGAGAGAGAGAGTGGTAAAAAGTGCTACATGATTGGTGCTCAGGACCTTGGCATTATTTGGGGAGATATACCTCAATATTGGACTTGGACATCTACACTACACTCAAGGTTAGCTTTGCTCCCTTTTGTTTTACATTATTAATGGAAATCTCACTATTGGTAATCGTGTTATTAATTATTATCAATATTCAAGAAAGAGGAGAAATATTATTTAAAAGTACTACTAAAAAAAATAATTTAGGCTAATTTTAACTAATATTAATTCTAACTCTAGACTAACATAATTAGTTAAAATATCATATTTTAAAAAAAAGTCACCTAATTTTTTTATATAAAAAAATAATATGATACTGTTGTATAAAAAAAAAATCTCTTTAAGAGTATATACTATTCATTCATGATTTATTAGGTGAATATGATTCACATCTCAATTAATTTTATATTTATTTTATTTTTTATTTTTTTTTATACAAAAGAATCTAAATTAATTCATTAACTCTCAATGTTATGGCTTCCTAATTGGTAATTTGCACTAATATATATATATATATGATCTGGATTTACAGATTTTGCCAGGTGGCAGAGCTGAACTATTTGTGGTGGTTTGGAGTGAAGGGAAGTTTAAGGACAAAACTTCTGTCCCCGAAAACATCATATGCTGTACTCTTCCTCTTTAAGTTTGGAAGAAGAACTAAGGGCTTCAAAAATAGATATGTGGAGTTTACTGTCAATTTTGAAGGAAGCACAAAAGGATGTCATAGAAGAGTGATTTTAGATCCTCCAGTGAATGGTGCTCAACATAGAGAAGATGGATGGATGGAAGTTGAGATGGGGGACTTCTTCAATGATAATGACGACGACGATCATTTGGTGGAGTTTAGAATATGGGCCGATGGAGAGAAACAAGGCCTCGTAGTTGAAGGAGTCGAGTTTAGGCCCAAAAACAATTAATAGAAGAATAGAATTACACTAATGTTAATTTTTATTAGTGTGCTTCTTCTTTTTTTCTTTTTACCTTTTTTTTAACTATCTAGAACTTCACTTCTCTCTTACTACAAATGATTCATTCTCTAATTATATTTATCCTTTTATTACTAGGTATACTAAAATAAAAAGATAAGTATTATATAGAAAATTACACAAATGGGTTCATGTGTATTACTTACTACATGCCTACAAATATACTTTCATATTTCTTTTTCTAGTTTTTCTTTTACTTATTTTATTTTTTAAAAAATATATATATACTTTTTTAACTATCATTCAATTATAAATATTCTTTAAATTATCACCTATAAAAATTACTTATAATTTAATTTCACATGTTTAAATTTAACACTAATTAAAATATTTTTATTAATACTATTAAGTATTTCTTTTAAGAAAATATATATACTCTTTTTTAAATTATGAGTTAGTTACAAATACTTTTTAAATTATAAAATGTGAAAAATACTCTCATTCAACTATAAATTTTATTTAGACTTATTAATTTTTTTAAAAATATTTTTTCCTAAACTATTTTAATTTTTATAAAAGACTCAAATAAACTGTAAATTGTTATAATCTTCAATTTTTTTTTAACATTCAATCTCATATTCATTAGAGAAAATTAAAAAAATATTAAAAAAATGACATTATTAATTTTGAATCTAATAATTACTTTCTAAGTTTTAATCCTACTTTTGGATTAATAACTACTACTCCAATTACAAAAATCATTCATACATAAAAGTTTTAAAATATATAACAATACTTTATAGACATGTCATAAATAAAACATCCAATATAAATAGTTGAATAAGTAAAATAAACATAATTATTTTAATAGCAATGTCATAGTGCCCTCGACCAGAAAAAAGTGCATACACTTTTTCTCAAAATATGCTAGCTATCAAATTCCTATTTCATATTGCTTAATGTAATCTTGTTATGATTTACAAACGTAAGAGACTTTAAAATTAATAATGTCATTTTGTTTTTATTAATATTACTGTAAAGTTTTCAATTTGAGTATTTTTTAAATTTTATTTAATAAATTTAAGATTGATTGTTCATAGAAAATTAAAGATTATAAAAATTTATACTTTATTTAAATCTTTTCAAATATCAAAATAGTTTAGTGAAAAATATTTTTTTATAAATTAATAAGTCTAATTAAAGTTCATAATTATGAGAATCTATTTATCATATTTTATAATTTAAGATAAATTTGTAACTAATTTATAATTAAAAAGATAATATATTTTTTCAAAAACATATATTAAATGTGTTAATTAAAATTAAAATTAAATATATGAAAGAATATATGACACAAAATAATAGTTGATGAGTGTTTATAACTGAATTATAATTAGATATAGTATATACACTTGTTTTCCTTTTATTTTCAAGGCAATATCAGCTTTGCTTGTAAATAATCCTTTTTCAACTGGAAATGAGGCTTCGGATTCTCTGTATCTGGAAAATTTTGCATTGCACCAAGTCAAACACTCACATGTTGAATACCCAAATTAATTGCAAAGTGCATTCGTTTCAGCTTCAGCTTCAGCTTCAAGGGCAGATCTGGGAAAACTCTTTGTTGCCATCGAGCTGCATCTGTGCTGGAAGCCTGGAAAGAAAGATACTGTAGAGCTCAATGACACGGCATAGTTAAACACATGCCGTGTTATGTTTTTAAATTGCCAAACGAGGAAGAGGTGGGTCCCCTTCGTCAGATTTAAATAATCACGAAAATATGTCAATCCTGCTACTGTCGAAAGCTCTTTGTCCAAACCTAGTGTAGACAGAAGGAGAAGAAGAAGAAGATGGATATGACTGAGGTTTTGCCCAGTGATTGCATCTCCAAAATCGTGTCCTTCACAACTCCAAAGGATGCATGTCGATCAACCCTCGTTTCTTCCGCCTTCAAAGAAGCCGCAGATGCCGATGCTGCCTGGGAGAGGTTTCTACCATCGGATTGTAAAGACATCGTAGCT
This sequence comes from Senna siamea, assembly GCA_031216115.1. Classification (NCBI taxonomy): domain Eukaryota; kingdom Viridiplantae; phylum Streptophyta; class Magnoliopsida; order Fabales; family Fabaceae; genus Senna; species Senna siamea. The sequence goes on from CM062357.1 coordinate 16,861,923, forward strand.
CAATCCATATCTCCGCACCTAAATTTCCTTCCCGCGAAGCAACTTTACCTTCATCTTTGTGATCACCCTCTTCTTTTAGCCAATGGGAAGATGGTAAGATACCTGAAATTAAACCCCATTGTACTCTGCGTTTCTTGTCCTAATTTTTTTCCAGAAATTAACCTGCTTTTGTTCATGGGGTTTGAGGAAGATAGTGAGACTGGACTGGATCTCAATTCTGTTGACCTTTGTATTGAATTTGAGTAAGCTATAGCTACCTTTGTTCAAGGAATTCAAACCCTTTTTGTTCTATTGGGATTGTTAACTGCTGTAAGAACGAAGAAGTACTTTTATTTGTTTTCTAGTAGTAAATCGGGAATTCTTTATAAGAGCTATCGATTATGTGACAAAGTTGAAGCTAAAACTAGTAGTTTAGAGTATATTAATACTCATGAGCCATATATGCTAAACAAAGTTACTATTGTGGTTGTTTGTGGTTTTGACTAGAGATGTTCTTGGAAGGTCCCTGCCACAAATCTTGAGTTTTTCTTGTTAGTTTGTTATTCGATCAAAAAGTCCTTTTTGACTGGAATTGCTTGGCAATAATGAATATATGAATGCATTTTTTTTTTAAGGTTTTGTGACGTAGTGATTGTGTTATCTATAATTTTATTTACCATCTTACGCTTTTCTATTCACTTCCGTTTGAACTCTACCTTCCACATAAATTAATATATGATTACTATGGTTGGAGCAGAGTTTTTCCTTGGACAAAGAGAGTGGCAAAAAGTGCTATATGCTTGGTGCTGAGGAACTTTCGATTATTTGGGGAACTACTCCTAGGTATTGGTCTTGGACTTCTGCGTTAGAGTCCAGGTTTGCTCTGTTCTCTTTTCCTTTGCATTGATTATTCAAAATTTCATGATTGGTAATGGCGCTACTATTATCAATATTCAAGAAAGAGGAGAAATGTTATTTACAAGTAGTATGAAAAATAAACGTCTGAGCTGACTTGTTCTTTAAATAGATATTAACTCCAAGTTTGGACTAGGGATCTAACCGGTTAAAATATCACATTCTTTTAATATTAAAATAATAAATTCACCAATATTTTCGATAATGATTTAAAAGAAAGACATATTTTGACCTAGCTCGCAGCATCTCAGCTCTTATTTTTAGGGAAGTATCTCAAGTGCTTATAATTTCGTAACTATGTATTGGCAAAGACTATATCAGTAGTGTATATCCCATTCTATGTCACATGTTATTGCAAAAAACAAAAGAACAAAAAGAGTTGCTCTGTAATCTGCATATTTTGGACTGTGAACTAAAAAGGTCTGGCTAGAGAAGTCCACAGTTTAACGGGTTTAATATTTCAGAGTCCAAATTCACATTGTATGTAGTTGTCATTTACAAGTGGAAATTAGTAGTTATCATTTCGGATGCCATCACTACAGTATAGCTAAGACTCTGGTTGTCAATGTTATGGTTGTTGGAAGTTCACTAATTGGTAAGATGTATTGTACTGATGTATGATCTGTGTTTACAGATTTTCTCAAGTGGCAAAGCTAAACTATGTGTGGTGGTTTGAAGTGAAGGGAAGTTTTCAGACCAAATATCTGTCCCCCAAAACAGCATATTCTGTATTCTTCGTCTTTAAGTTTGAAAGAGAAAAAGCTGGTTTCAAAGATGCATATGTGGAATTTACTGTCAATTATGAAGGAAGCATAACTGAATGTCCCAAAAGAGTGATTTTAGACCCTCCAGAAAATGGTGTTCAGCAGAGAGGAGATGGATGGATGGAAGTTGAGATGGGGGACTTCTTCAATGAAAATGAACATGATGACTTAGTGCAGTTTGGAACAAAGGAGACTAATAATTTTTATACTAAAAGTGGCCTCGTAGTTGAAGGAGTTGAGTTCAGGCCTAAAATCAGGGAATAAAGGAAAGTTATTCATCCTTCATCTTTTTAGTATTATCTGAAAAAATAACTATGCTGCTGTTGCTTATCTAAGTTGGTTTACTGACTGAGTGAGGGTGAGAAGGCTAGGTTCTTCTTCAATGAATATTAAAGACTAAAGAGTTTTGTGCATTACCATATTGGACATATCTATTTACAAATAAATGATAATAAACATGGATAGAACATATAAAATATCCTTATTCTGAACGACAGTAGTTGCATTGAGCTTTTTGCATCTTCATTATCCCGTTTCGTTTATTCTCATTTCTTATTATCAGTTTGCGTATGATCTATGGTGAAAGTTGACTGGCAATAGAGCATTTAAATTTAATTTGGTTCAATAGACGTAATGGATATAGGGGTCCTTTTTTATACAAAGACCACAACCTACACAAAAAACTCACACCACCCACTGAAAAGAGGAAGGATCTGTTTTTGAAAATATAGGCCAAGTATTGTTTTCATTTCTTTGCCTGTAGAGAACGATAGAAATAAAAAGAAATTTGCGCTAATAGGAATTCAATTTAAATAGATTATAAGTTAAATTTTTTTTTTCTATTTCTTTCTATGTTAATGAAACATTTTTCAAATCCAGAAGATTTGTATCCTGTCTTGTCTCCTCTTCCACTATTCCAATCCTAAAGTTAAGGAACGAGGATAATATGTAGCTCCTTATCTTGTTGATAACCATACTTGATATGACCTAAAAAAGACAGATTTAATACATGTTATATTATATAAATAATAAATATACGATTATTTTGGCGAAAATTAGAGAAAATATAACTCTTTTAAGTCTAATGTATAATTTTTTAAGATATAAGAGATCAAAAATAATTTTCACTTGAAAGTGTAATTTACCGATTATAACTACTACATCAACGTCGTATCGCCGTATCTCCGTTTCCTGCTATAACTACTACATCTAGCTACCTAAATATTATACATTTATACAACGTTTGCTGGGTTTTTCCGAGTGATTGCAACTTCAAAACCATTTCCTTTACAACTCGAAAAGAAAATATGCATGTCGATCATCCCTCGTTTCTTCCATCTTCAAAGAAGCTTCATATTCCGATGTTGTTTGGCAGAGGTTTCTACCATCGGATTGCAAAGAAATTGTGGAGCAATCTTCTTCATGTCCAAGCTTGAATTCCTTGTCTCCAAAACAACTTTACCTTCATCTTCGTGATCACATGGTAAGATTCTTGAAATTAAACCCAATTGTTTTTCTTCTTGTAATTTTGTTTGAGAAATTAAGCTGTTTTTGTTCATGCACTTTGCGGAAGATTATGAGACTGGACAGTGGATCATTCTGTTTAAGAGCTATAAATACCTTTTCCCGAAGAATTCAAACCTTTTTTGTTTTATTGGGAACTTTTATAAGAGCTATATTGATTATGTGACAAAATTGAAAGCTAAAACTGTAATATTAGCCTGTCTACTAAACAATTGAAGTTACTATTATGATTGTTTGTGCTTTTGACTGGAGATGCATTCTTGAAAGTTCAACATGTATTGCACTGATATACGATCTGCATTTACAGATTTTCTCAAGTGGAAAAGCTTAACAATGCGTGGTGGATTGAAGTAAAAAAGGAAGCTTTTGGGTCAAAAATGTGGTTTCAAAGATATACATATGTGGAGTTTACTGTCAATTATAAAGGAAGCATAAATGAATCTCACAGGAGTGACATTAGACCCTCCAAAAAATAGTATTCACCTTAGAGAAGATAGATGGATGAAAGTTGAGATGGGACGCATGTTCAATCAAAATGAAGATGATGACTTAGTGGAATTTAGATTGTGGGAGAAAAATGAACATTATATTAAAGAAGGCCTTGTAGTTGAATTATATTATTATTCTTAAACCAATCAATGATATTTTGTTATTTAAAATATAACATATATTAAACTGATATATTATTTATCATTTATTTTATCAACTATTAATTATATTGTCATATTTCTTATATACATATGGTAAGAGTTTGGTGATACTAATATACTAATATACATTATGTGTTGTTTAATATTATATTATTAAATGCTTGTAATAAGCAGACTTTAACAGGCACCAAACTAATGATTAAAACGACCAAAGTATATTAGTATCACCAAACTCTCTTACCATATTAGATGCTCCATTGGGCGCTTTTGTTCTGTGCTTTTTAACTACCAGCGGCATGTTATTATATAACAAGGAACATGACACTTTTAGGAACCCCACATCGAGTGGAAACCTATGGTTCTCACATGAGAGCTTTTATAAACGCTGAAGTTGGTATTCGGGAACATTTACGCAGCCACGCGTTGTGCACAGAGCGAACTATTCTTTCGCCTTTTACTAAAGAATACCGTGTGCACGCAGCTTATAGTGGCATACGCCAATTTTTGAAGGGCTTCTCTCGTTTGTTAGAGGCTCTGCTACATCGAGTTCTAAAGTTTATATACGTGAGAGAAATGGAAAGTATTTCGTTGTGCAGCCATAAGAAATATGATGACAGTGTAACATGACATGTACAGCAATCTAACATGGAGGATGGGTTGCTTAATTGTACTTTTCAACTTGGAGTTTATGTTTGAGGACCATAAATGTGTTTTTCTTACATTCACCATCTCATGCGACTGATTTGCTTTAGGGGACGCAACTGGTTTGTTGTGCCTTTTGGCAAATCATTCACCGTCTCCTAATCATTGTAACGATGTTTTTACTTATCGTTTTTGGTCTATGCCACTTGTTTGCAGGCTGCCATCCGCCATTTGCAATAACTTTTTTCTTATGTTTGGTCTGTGCCACTTGTTTTTCTTAATGGTGCGTTATCTTATGTCTCTCATTCTCTTTCTAAAAGCATGTTTATTCTTTCTTATACAGTCATTTTGTTACTTCTGAAAGCAAGTTTGTTGCTATTCATTCACATTCATAGTCGTACTTTCAAGTTTTCAAAAATTTCACCATTTTGCTATTGGAAATTATATGTTTATAATGTTTAATGGAAATGAATAATCTCAGTGCATTTAACTAAAAATTTATGTAGTTGAAGATGAACTCTATTGAAGGATCCACATTATTTTTTAGTGTTGACTGTCAGGCAAATTGAAGGCCAGAAAGGATTTATTGTTATTGTGGAAAAGTGACTGCACTAGTGACCTCTTGGACTAGGAAGAATCCTGGGAGGAGGTTTCGGGATTGTGGATCATTCTCGAATGACATAAGATATGGGTTCTTTGAATGGTATGAACAAGAGATAGGTACGAGAGAAAAGAAAGTTATTAAAGAGTTCTTGAGGAAGCAAGATATGCTAGAAAAGTTACTACAGACTTGTAGATGTGTGTGTATTATATTGTTGGTTATTGTTATAATTAGATAGATAGGTGAGTGGCTTATTATAATAGAGATGTGGAGATTATTAAATGTGGGTAGTTTTATGTATCTTTGTGTTTAATAGGTGTGGAACATGTATGTTTATGTAGCTTTGTACTTGTATCTTTATTAAATGTGGAATATTGGGTTAAATGTGTGTATCTTATATTTGGAATACTCTTTAATGGCAATATGAATATTAGTATATTTTTGAACTGCTCTTTATGAAAATATGTATATATATCGTTATTCAGAGGGCTGAATATTGTGGGAGTACTTCGTGGAAAGAAGAGTTTTTTAAAAGGAAAATTTAACAAACCACAATTAAATAGTAAACTAGGTTGTTGACAGATAAAGAAAAATGTATTAGGTATCACAATATTTCTTCCATTTTAGCCCAATGCATGTTTCTGATGCCACTAGGTGCATTCCTTCACATGGGAAGAATTATAACTTAGGATAACAACACCCTGTAGACCATGGTGCACATTGGTAACAATATTTACACCTTCAAATTCAGTTATATTATAATATAAATTACAAGAAGTGTGCTTTAAAGTAGATAAAGTGGGTAAACACATTTCTCATGAAGTAATAAATTTGTATTAACTTTTTCCAACACTAGTGTCATTGCATCCAACAATACAAATGCATGGTTTTGAACAAAACCATGACATTACATGAATCACTAAAGTTAATATCATGGTTTTAAACAACACCATAATGATTTCAAGAGGTCAGCCCAACATTAAATACATTTAAAAGATCGATCTAAGTACATTTAAAAAATTTAATATGAAAAGTACATAAAAAAAACCCAACTTAAAATGACTACATTCTCTTTTTTCTGGAGTCCTTGGTATGTGGAGTGACGGATTCCTGTATGCCACCAACTAGATCTTCTATCCTCTTCTTGGAAAGTGAAGATGCTTCCTGGATGGTCTCATTGGAGACAGAAGATTGCCTTGAAAACGTAGGATGAATCCCTACTCCAATTGTAAACGGTTTGGTGGCATCTTGGCTTGTATATCCTTCTGATGCAACCTGTGAATCCATAGCATTAGAGTTGTCACCTCCTGGTTGTGTACCCATACATGTTTCAACCTTATTCATGAAGAAGAAATAGAACTGCATTTAAAAAAAATAAAAAATAGTAGGCAAAACAACAAATTACAGAAACAATACAAACAACATGCAGAAACAGTAAATTACAACACAAACAGCACTGCTCTCAGCAAATTACAACAATTACAGTAGAAACAATAGTCCAAACAGCATGCTTAAACAGTCTAAACAACATTAAAAACCTAGAAACAATAAATTACAGCACAAACATCATTGTTCTCAACAAATTACAGTAGAAACAACCATTCAAACAACATGCAGAAGCGGTCCAAACAAGATTTAAAAACCAAAAGTAGTAAATTACAACACAAACAACATTGCTCACAACCAATTACAACAGAAGCAACAGTTCAAACAGTATGCACAAATAGTCCAAACAACATTAAAAAACTAGAAATAGCAGGAAAGACACTAGCCACACTAGCTAGAACTAGAATACGTATATTCTAGTTTATGTATTCGAATTTATCCACATAAACAAAGCCTATAACATATAATTGACTGTCCTCACCTTCCAATCTCTTCCACACTTTCCACAATCTAAAGTAAACTAAACTTTAATTGCATAGTGTTGTATGGCAAATGGTATGACAGAATGGAAACACATGAATTTCATTATCCACTGTATCAACATCTGTTGTTTTGGATTTTTTAAAAGTAGCTAGTAAAATATACCTCTGAATGTGTTGCATTAGAACTGTTTTTTGACTTTTGGGTTGTTGGGGGTCCCTTACACGATCTCTTGTTATGGCCAACTACTCCACATTTCGAACACTTACTTCACCATATATGCGCCAAGCTTGGTTGCCTTAGATATTACATTGGCCTCTTCAATGGTGGTGGCAGCACCGGATGACCCTCAGCTTGTGGTCACATGGCTGCTCCATTCATAGGTCTTATAAAGAAATGATACACCCTAAGGTAAGTCTCCTTACTATAAGATGCATGCATAAAGTCCTCCTGTTTTGGGTTGTTGTATCCCAAGGCCGCAATAGCATGCATACAAGACACTTCGTAATTCAACACAATAATCTCGAACCCGAGCATATTTATCCTTCTCTTTGCCCTCAATCACCTCTATTGCACCATTAATGGCCTTATATACCTTAGTCGTACATATATGGACTTGGTGGGTCTCCTTGATGTAATTGTACATCTTCACACTAGAAATTTGTGGTTATTCCTCAACTTCAAGATAACCTTCTTGGAAAGTTATTTGTATTAGCATGCTTGTTTTGGAAAGATCAGCTACAAGTGTGCTTGTTAACTAGAGTCTTCACTTGAACAGTTTCAGTCACCTTGTCCATTTCGCAATATATTCGAAAGAGGCATTTTCCTGACCACTGAGCTCGACACCATGTCTTATCATTCTTCATAAACTTGATCTCATAGGACCCAGCCAAGACATAATCTCTTAAAGCTTGCTTAAAGGTTTCTAAGTTGGCAAAATCCATACCAAGTTTGAATTGAGGACCTGGTCAAACGATGTCAATGGATCATATTGAGCATATCTCAGTCTCCGGAGCTTATTTGATCTCTTCCTTTGTGCATTCTCCAATACCATCTCTTCATCTGACTCTTCTATGCTAACACGTCCCTCAAACTCATACTTGTCCTCATCCTCAAAAGGATTATCACCAACCACCATAGATGGGTCCTTACAATAATTACATATATAGAAAATTAAATAATTTACACACTTATTAAGATGAAATAAAGCTCACTTAAAATCCTATTAAAGCAAACACAAGTTACCTGAAGGACCCTTTTTGTGGAGCATCTATTTCATCGTCTAATGAAATAATATCTTCTTCAGGCACATCCACATTTTTGTCAGCCTCTACTCCACTATCAGAGTACTTGTTGCTGTATGCACCTTCATCAGTATCTATGTTCCTTGGATCAACATCATTCCCATCAAGCTCATCATCGCTTGGATGCACCTCAAACTCATCAGGCGGTCCATCAACTATAATGAGCTTATCCACCCTATGTTCAATGTAAAATGCGCAAGTGCAATTCCTCGTTCCCCTCAACTATTTCGGTTAAGACCATGAAGTCATTATTTGTTTCAAGTCCCCTCAATCCATTCTCCATATTCATGCCAGCATACAAGTACAAACATTTGTTAAATGACAAATAACCCAACTCGTCCAATAACCTTTTGACCATTGGATATGAGAACATACCAGAGTCCCATAGTGAATAGACATCCTTTATCCCATCAATGTATCTCCTTAGTGGGCCATGTTCAAAATGGCCACGATGATGCAAAATTAATGTTAAGAGGCCCATCTACAATCACAACAAAAAAAAAAAGTTATTGTATGTCACTAAAATTTTGTGTTAGATATATATTTAAACTAACAAATAAGTAAATGAACATTTAAGAAGTAAATAATTAATTTCTCAATACTAAAATAAGGATGCATTAAATGTTTTTATGTTCTGTGAACATCATGACTCGTTCAATTGCTAACAAGCCTTCATGTTGTTGTTTTTTGTACTTAGAATGCTTATTTGTAGGTATTATTTTGTTCCATTTCCAATCATTAGATAGTGCATTAGTGCAAATGATGGATAACATTCGACAGAAGCACCAAAACTCCTTACAAACAGTGATATGCTTCTTTTATTACAACTATTGGTTATGTGGTTTTTTATGCTTTATAATGGGATCCATCTGATTCAATATTCTCAAAAATTGAGTAATAGCCTAACACCCATATCCTTGGGTACTCCAAGTCCACCAGGTGCTTTAAGTAAAATATTTGAGCCTTTGGAAAATAAAGCAAATTACTTTCAATGTAATGACCAATGATTTACCCTCATCTTTGAGCAGATGAGTGGTCTTGAATCACATGATATGAATAATGCCAATTACATAAAATGTAATGACCAATTGTTAAAAAGAAAAAAAAAGAACTTGCTTACTTTACATACATATATTTGCCAATCTCTCTAGCACCAAGTTGAAATTAAGTTACTTATTTTATTAACTAAAGTAACTTTACTTTAAATACATATTTGTCAATCTCTCTACCTAATCGACCACAAATTTAAGACAAAGTGTTGAAATTTTTTATTGCATTTTCAACCACCTAATGGACCACAAAAGTAAATGCCAATAGATATGTTTTTATCCTTAATATTTGTTAGCATGTGACTTAAAGATACAATCAAATTCCACATTAATAAAGAACGGTGAACCTCTGTCCTGGTCTCATGTGCAACTAAACTGTGTGTGGACCACTTTATGCCTCCATTAGTATATAAATTAAAAAGAAAGAGAGTAATCTCAACTTATATTAAGAGGATGCCCGAGAAGCACTATGAATTGTTGTTCAAAAGAGCATCGTCAATCAACAAGGAAATATGGAAGCACCATCAACCACCGCAGAACGAAGCAAGCACCTTGAACCACCAAAGAAGCAAGCAAGCATCATCGAGCTTAGTGGCCCACCGTGAAGCACCAAGAATCGTGAAGGTTAGTGGTTCACCGTGAAGCACCGTCAAGCAACGTGAACCTTCGTGAAGCACCATCAATGACTCGTTAGGGCAAGTACTCCCAATATCACACAATTGAAATCGCATAGCCCCGCAATTTTCACAAAATGTAGTGAACCTCGATTCAAACGCTCCATTTCTTTTGTGCTAGGAGTTTTTTTAACATATCTACAGCTAAGCCTCCATGTTAGATTACTTTTAAGTCCACGTCATAATATTGATGTTAATGTCCGTCCAATGTCCAACCAAAATATATTTAGTATCACCAAACTCTCTTGGCAGTTGTTAGATGCTCCATTGGGTGCGCTTTTTAACTATCTACGGCATGTTATTATATAACAAGGAACAAGACACTTTTAGGAGCCCCACATCGAGTGGAAACCGCTGGTTCTCACATGATAGCTTTTATAAAAGCAGAAGTTGGCATTCAGAAATAGTTACGCAGCCACGCGGTGTGCACAGAGCGAACTATTCTTTCGCCTTTTACTAAAGAATACCGTGTGCACGCCGCTTATAGTGGCATACGCCAATTTTTTTAAGAGCTTTTCTCCTTGATGAGAGGCTCTCCGACATTGAGTTCTTAAATATATTACATTGTGCAGCTATTACAAAATGTGGGTTTCACGTTCATAGTAAAATTCTAAATTTGATATTTTTTAATCTAACATTTTAAACTTTATTTGAATTAATAAATGATATGAAAGTAAAAAAATTAAATTTAAATTTTAAAAAACATAAAAACAGAAGTTTTACTTTACTTATTTTATTCGATGCAAGTTTTCATTCTTATATTCATGATTGAAAATCAAGTCCAGTTGAAAAAAGTAGATTTTAATTACAATTACAAGCCAACCGGAGAAACTGAAGATATATGGCAGGGCACTTCAAGAATATTTTTAGTCAAAAGCACAATTTTAATTGTAATTTTGTTTAGAAATAACGGTATCTTGTTATAAACATTAATTTGAATATCTAAACTCAGTTTGAGGTTTTAGGAGCGTCATTTATATATATAATTGGTTACTTGGCTTGGCTTAATTTGGCAATTTTGTGGAAATAGCTAGAGAACTGTGTGTGTATCAAGAAAATAAAAATACAAGCTCAAAATACTAGAGTATTCGTACTTTCCATATACACATAATAATATTGTTCAAGTATATATATATAAATGAACATTAATATAGATATATGATATATCATATGACTAAAATTTAATCAATACATAAACATACACACTACACAATCTCATATAATAATATTAACTAATTAGCATCTGACCAGGTAATGTCTAAGCCACCCCATTGACTATGAGGCACACCCAAGGCTTTCCAAACAGCTTTGGAGGCATCAACAATGTTGTTAGCACAAGGTGGTTGATAATCATGGTCTTCATCACATCCCATGGTGGAATCACACTCATCCACCACCATTGCCACTACACTTCGCCCATTGGCACTTATGGTGATGTTGTTGAGGCATCTGCTCTTGTGATTGAACCATCCTGTGGAAAGTGCCACAACTGGTGTGTCATCTGAATGGTACTTATTGTCACATTCTGAAGGGCCTCCTCCATCTCCTCCCTTCTGAAAGCTATTCAATGTGAGATATGCCTTTGTGTGGGATGTCACTGTTGGTGAGCATTCGTATGTTGTGTACATTTTGCCTTGAACACAGCAATCTGAGTCATTCTCTTGGTTGCATTGTCCTGAAGGTGCCTTCTTTCCTTTGATTCTTCCACTGGGACGACACTGTGCACCTTCACAATATAAGCAACTTGATAATGTCAGTATGGCTAACAGAAAAACTGATGCTTTTGAGAAACTCGTCTCCATTGATCTCTCTCTGTGTGTCTTTCTTTTCTGTGTTTTTCTGTTAGAGGAGCTTGCTGCAAGAACGAAAATGAGAGGGCATTTATAGAGGGCGGTGGGTGCAAGAATGGTTGATATAAAATGACAAACTTTGTTCCCCTAGTTGTACTCAATTGCCATAAAAAGTATTTTAAATTGATGTTTTATGGCTGCAGGACGTAACTGCTAGAAAATGACACATCTATATAAATAATTGACTAATTAATGTTCAAGCTCAATAATTTTTTAAGTTGTATTAGAAAAATAAATTATATATAGTAATGACATTAATTAACATTATGCTCCGTCGCTTTGAGGGATTCAAATCAATTCAAACTGTGTTCCAAACCAATTAATATATGTAAATGTGGAATACAATCTTGTTTTCCTTATGAAATAATTTGAGAGGCATGGGAAAGTTATAGTCAATTTAGACTTGTTAAAAGAATTTTGTTAACCTAGGTAAGGAGCATTAAATGCTCTTAAAAGTAATATTAATTTTACCATGCTATTAACTATTTTTAAAAAAAATTTCAACAAACAATAATAAATGCACAATTTATTTTAGAATAATACAAATTTATTCTTATAAATATAAAATTTAAACTTTTAAACTTTTAAATCTTAAATTATAAAATTATAAAAACTAAACTCAAAAATATTTATATAAAAAATTACCATATAAAATTAGTAAAAAAAATGTAAGAAAATTGCCCCCAAAAAAATAAAACCATCAACATATTTATAGGGTTTATTTTTTATAATTTTATAATTTAAATATTAAATTATAAAAAAAATCAAATATATATAAGTACAAAGATTACCATATAAAATTAGCCAAAAAATAAAATAAAATATCTCACAAGATTTAAAAATTTTAAATTTTATAATTTTATAATTAAAAATTTTAAAATTTGAATTTTGTATTTATAAGGATAAATTTATCTTATTCTAAAAATAAATTTTGTATTTATTTTTTTGGTCTAATTGTACATTTATTATTACTAGTTAAAAATTTTTTAAAAAATATTAAATATTATGATAACATATTATTTTTAAAAATATTTAATATTTTTTAACTAGTGTCAGAAAGACACTAGTTAACAAAACTCTGACATGAAAATGACACATTTATATAAACAATTGATTAATTAATGTTCAAGCTCAATAATGTTTTAATTTCTTAAGTTGTTTTAGAAAAATATATTATATAATTATATAGTACGACATTAATTAACATTATTCTCCGTGCCTTTGAGAGATTCAAATCAATTTAAACCATGTTCCAAACCAATTTATGTAAATGTGGAAAACAATCTTGGTTTTCATATGAAATAATTTAAGAGACTTCGTAAAGCCATAATCAATTCAGACTTAATTTGCTAGAAAATGACACATTTATATAAATAATTGAATGATTAATGTTGAAGCTCAATAATTTTTTTTAGTTTTTTTAGAAAAGTAAATTATATATAGTGTGGACATTAATTAACATTATTCTCCGTGCATTTGAGGGATTCAATTCAAACTGTGCTCCAAACTAATTTATGTAAACGTGGAAAACAATCTTGTTTTCATTACGAAATAATTTAAGAGGCTTCGGAAAGCTAAAATCAAGTCAAATTAATTCTATAAAAAAAGTTTATGTAGAAGAAGCCTTTAGATTGCCATTTGCTTGGTCACATCATACCACTTCTTTGTCATATATATGTATATATCCCTTCTCAATGAAGACGCTAGAAAAGGGCCAAGGACTCGGAGGCTTTGAAAAGTTCAAAACTTTCGTGTAAAATTAGAATTTATTGTATTTTTTATAAAGGAAGTTACTCTTAAATTTTTTATTATATATTCTATATAATACTTTTTAACAAAGTATTCAAAAGGTGCTGAAACGTTTGTTTCAGGAGTTTCGTCATCGGCGACCGTCGTATGTGCCGCCACGCACTAGCTAGGAAAGACAGTGACATGCGGAGGAACACTGCTTTTTCGTACGTATAAAAAAGTTTTTAATAAATACATAAATTATATTATCTTATTTATATATTATTTATTTTTTATTTTAAATTAAACAACTCACATAATATATAAAATAAAAAAATTGATTGAACGTTGTTACTTAATATACAAGAGATGGCGCAATAAGTATTTTCTAAAAAAATGTTTGGTTTAAATACTTTTATAGTCTTTCTAGTTTTATAAAAATTTTAATTTAATATTTCTAGTTTAAAAGTAAATAATTTAATCTTCTTATTTTCTAAAATGATTCAATTATGTCTTGTTATCATATAATTGATATAAAATTTAGTGTCAAATTAGATAATTTATTAATTAAGCTGTTAGTTGTTTATAAAAAAAATGATTGACTTAGAGTTAATATATAATTTAGTTAATTGTTAAATCTGACATAAAATTTTGGATGAAAATGTTATAGAGTGGATAAAATTAGATCATTTTATAAAATAAGAGAATCAAATTATCTATTTTCAAACTATAAAGACCAAATTAAAACTTTATAAAATTAGAGTGACCAAAATGTATTTAAGCCAATTTTTTTAGAGAGTTTGACCAAACTACACTCAAATTAATCTGCTCACCAACTCGGCTCGATTTGTGATTTGGCACATTTTGGAGGTGCCACATGGCTAATGACATGTTCTTCTTTAGATGACGTGAACTTGTGAGTGAGCGAATGATGACATGTGTCATTGATTGATGATGTGGCACATGAGTGATCTGTCACACGTTCCACACATCAAAACCTAACATGTGACATTTCATGAATGATATAAAAAAATTTCTTTACTACACTTAGTGTGATATTTAATTTATGGACCAATAGAATTCAATTAACAATTATTATTTTATCTATTATGTTCACCTTTAAATTTGAAATAAAAAATATAAATAAATATTATTAATTAATATATAAATAAAATAATATCATCTAATTTTTTTTTATTTTTTGACCCTAAAACACCATTTTCAATGTGGTGAGAATGATGTACATACTGTAACAAAAATATTTGCTTCAGATAAACCACAGGTGTCATGTGGCACTCATCTGTCGATTTTGTAATTTTTTTATTTAATTATAGCAACTTAATATTGAGAGCAGCAAGTTATAAATTAAATTTTTTTTATTTTAAATAACTGACGATTCCTAAAATTATATTTTTTTTTAATTCTAAATGTGACTCATTGCTCTGTGTAGTGAATTTCATATTTTATAAATTTTTATTCAGCGAGTCCTATCAGACCTTAATAAATATGTGTGAATGTCATCATTTTTTGCACTTCCAATTTCTTCTCTCACTTTTCTCCTTCTTCCAATTTCCAATTTCTTCTCCCACTTTTCTCCTTCTTCCAACTTCCAAGTTCTTCTCCTACTTTTCTCCTTCTTCCAACTTCCAAGATCTTCTCCTACTTTTCTCCTTCTTCCAACTTTCAAGTTCTTTTCCTATTTTTCTCCTTCTTCCAACTTTCAACTTCAATTTCATTCTAACTTTTTTTTTCATTCTCTTCCTAAAATAATTTTTTTGTTCCTAATTTTTTGTTCACTTCCAATATGGCAAGATTTCGTTGTTTATTGTATAAGAATGGCAATATCTATAATAGGCCTAATAGAGTGACATTTGAAGCTGATAGAACAAAATGATTTATGATCATTGAAAGCATGTCTCTGATAAAGCTGAAGGAAGTTGTTAAGGACAAGTTAAAGCTAGTTGAAAATGAAAAAATAAGTAATACAATATATAGGCTGCTATTGAAATTGAAGTTAATAATGTCGTTCAAAAAGTTTTACATAGAAGATGACTCGTGTGTTGAGATAAAGTTTGACTATCACAAAGAAAATCTTTCACAATTGAATATAGTAGAATTATTCATTCTGACAATCACAAATTATACAAAGTTAAATGTCAAAGCGGACCTACAAGTAGATAGTGTGCAAGAACACACACAATAGATGCAGAACTTTTTTCCATTTTTTCTAAATTTAAATGCAGATACTCAATCTATCACAGCACCCATGAATATCGAAGAACCCATACTATCATTGGTTTGTCCTAGCTCTTCATGGGCCCTTATTCCATGAGCTGAACCCAACCACCAATAGGGCTCCTAATTATGAGGTAACTCTCATAGTGTCAACTCGGAGTACATGCCATCTGACAAGTCTGATATAAGTAATGATTTGGAATTTGAAACCACTTTGTTTGAATCTTCAACTAACAATGAAATGAAGACCAAGAAGATGATGATGACAATGATGATGAGAACGCGAATGAAAATGAGGTGACAGAGCTAAGTCACACTCCAGCCATGAGGTGATATCATGATCGTGCCGCCTAATTTTACCACCAAATCAATATAAAAGCTACTAGTCACTCAGAAATTTCAGAAGTTGATAAGACACCAGAAAATAACGAGCAGACATTGCTTGTAAGAGCTGTCTTTACAAATAAGGTTAGCTCTTCGACAAGTAGCAAAATTATACTTCATTAGGTCACACCATAAATATTAGGTGTTTAAATTAGTTGATAAATATCTGGACTACTAGAAAAATATTATCCAACATGCCAATGGATGATTAGGGCTTACAAGAAGCAATTCCATTGGGAAATAACAAGATACAATAGGCCCTACACATGCTTCAATCTAGATGTGTCTCAAGATCATCCGAAGTTGGATTCAAACATGATTACCTCATCCTGAATTTGTGGCAAAAGCTTTGGGAATTTATCCTAGGTTTAAAGGTGTCGGAGTGTTAAGCAGCTACCAATAAATGATGTATCGGGTTGTGCTGCTTTGCATAACTCCCTATACAAAAGTGATAGAACGACCGATTCCCAACTACATTTACTAGCAAAATCCAAGTCTGCCAATAATGGTATATACATTAGGTAGAAAAATCTTGATGATTTGCCTACCATTAAATACCCTCCAATTAGCTATAGAATATAAACCTGAGTATAGCATTGGAGGTAATTCTCATTGGCACCATTGGGGATTTCATTGAAATTTTGTGTCAGCAACATCATACTAAGTCATTGTCCATCAAGCTCACTTATTGTGGCACCACACCAAATAACTGCTCGCAAAGAAATGGATAGTTCCATTTAGTTGGCCTTATCACTGGTGTATTGTCACATGGCAATCGCTACATCTTCGAAGGTAATGTTGCATTCCCCTTGTGGCATGTGAAAAGTATAAGTCTCAAGGTGCAATCTCTCAATTAAAGCTAACACTAGACCTCCATTAAATTTAAAAGTGCCAAGTTAGGAAACCCCATAAAATCCAACTCGTATTAAGCAAGAGATAATGATAGCAAGAGGTTGTCCATTACTATCGTGTGTGCATCGTCGAGGTGTTAGCAAATGCTCACTATGTCCATTCCACAAATGTTGTGAGATGTATTCTTGTTGTTTGGTTAGGAGAGATGTATCATTAGTCTAGGTCACATAATTTCTTGTCTTCCAACCATAGAGATATAGAAGTTTTGATTTGTAGAGAGTGAAAGGTTTTGGTGAAGCAAATATGAGTTGGTGAGTTGTGAAGACATGTTCAAAGTTTCCTTACATAAAGCAAATGTGGAACATGAGAATGAGAAGGAATGTTTGAATTTATAGGCAAATATAATTTTTTATAATTAATTAATTAAATATAATAGTAAATATAATTTGTATAACTTTAATTAGTATTAGTTAGTTATATTTATAAAAAATTATAAGTTAATAATCATCTCTGTTAAATAAAAATTATATATAATTATAATTTAGTTAAGTTTATTTAATTATCTATTTTTATTTAATTACATTTAAAATAAATTATATTAATTTAACTATTTATATTAACTTATTTTAATTTAATTAATTATAATTACATTTTTATTTACTTAATTTAATATATTCCATTCCATTCATTAATTGTATTAAATATATATTATATATTTATACTTACTCTTAATTATAATTATTTTGTTTATTTAATATAATTAAAATTATTTGTAATTACATTTATATATTTTTATATTAAAATTAATATTATTAATGGTAAAAGATTAATTAATTTATCTAATGAAATAAATTATAATTTTAATATATTATTTAATTTTTACTGATTTTATTAAATAAATATTATATCAATAATTAATATTATTATTATTTAATTTATTTAATATATAACATATAATTTTATTATATTATATTAAGGGGTACATCCCTGTGAAACAACTTATGCAATTCAGGGGCCATTTCCAACACCTTGAAAATTATGCTGTGGGGTCAGAAAGCTTAAAAACCGCTCATAATATCAACACATGCAAGAGGGACATAATAGTGAGTTGGGACATGACAAGTGACATGGATGGTTGATTGTTGATCTTAACTAATATGTTGACTAATACTGATTGAGACTTTCGGTGTTGAATTTTCATTATCCAACGCTCTCTACAAGGTTTTTAAAAACCTTTTGGACTTATTTTTTAAGTCATTTTTACCATTCCAGATAATTAAATATGAATTCTTACAACAATTAACCATAAATGATTAGAGCTAAATGTTGACACTGTCAACCAATTTTTTGTAGGGCCAATTTCTGCGTTTTAAGTCTCTATCCCTATTGTTTTGGGTAATCCGATCTATTTTTTAACTTTTTTTTATCATGTGAAGTTTCTAAAGTCGGATTTCTATATACTGAATCTATAATTTAGGAAATCATCATAAAATGTAAATGTAAAGACAAACCTTTTTTTATTTATTTTTTACTCTTAAAAAAATTATCTAATATCTTACTCATTTTTTTAAGAGATAAT
Source organism: Senna siamea (assembly GCA_031216115.1). Lineage (NCBI taxonomy): Eukaryota > Viridiplantae > Streptophyta > Magnoliopsida > Fabales > Fabaceae > Senna > Senna siamea. The sequence continues at coordinate 16,880,519 of CM062357.1, forward strand.
CATTTGTCATAACATAAATTCAAATGGACAAATTTTGTATGTTTTGAACTTTTAGTTTTATAATAGTTTGCATATAATTATGCTTTGAAGGTTGTGAGATTAGTATTTATATTATAATAGTTTGCGATTTTTGGTTATTAGTTTTAAAATTAATTATATATTTTGTAATATAAAATATAAAATAAAATATATAATTTAAAAATATGAGAGAAATAAAATAAAAATATTGAAAAGTTAAAAGAAAATAGTAAAAATTTAAATAATTTTTTATTATTTAATTTTTTATTTTAAAATTTAATAATTATTATTTTATATCATATTTTAAAAATTAAAAAAATATATATTTTTGTACATGTGAAAATTTTAATATATTATAATCGCTCTGAGATTTTTTGATAATTAAATTTTAAAATGATATATTATATATTATAAAATATAAAATAAAATATATAATATAAAGAGTATGGATTAAGGAGAGAGAAAATAAATATAATGAAAGTTATAGAAAGGAGTGAAATTAAATAACTTCTTATTATTTAATTTATCATTTTAAAATATAATAATAATAATTATTATTTTATATTATATTTTAAACTTTTAATAATATATAAATACATTACTTTGATTATAATTTTGAGATTTTTTTAATAAAAAGATTTATTTCTATTTAAAATTCATCATGCACTTTCTCAATGAAAAATTTTATTATCTATCAATTAGTTGGAATTAATTTTTTTATTATTATCTAAAGTAACTTGCTTACTTTAAATACATATTTGTCAATTTTTCTACTTAATGGACGTTTGGTATGGTATAATCTCAGATATTATGTTATCTTGTATACTATGACATTTTGCATATCATGAAATTCATGATACTTAAGTTTGATAAATGTTGATTGGTGTCATTTTAGATAATAGTAATATAAAATATAAATATTTGATTATTTATACTAATCAATGTTATTTATTTTTATAATTTTAAAAGTTACCTTTATAAATTTAAATAAATTACCTTTTATATTTTAAAAAATTCATAGTTAACTTTAAATTAAAAAAAAACTAATAGTTAGTTCATACTATTAGAATAAAATATTAATAAAATGTCACAATCAAATAGTTTAATATAATTAATTAAAAATACCCAACATAATATTTAAATAACAATTGCCTAAATGACAAGAAATCAAGAATGGGCCTATAAACATTAGTATGTTGTTCTTCCAAATTTTTTAGTACAAATTTCTTGAAGCATTAGGTAAGAAAAAGTGGTAAAGAAAATAGTGATATTATTAATTTTTGTGATAAAATAAATATAATATAATATAGATAAAATTGATACATTAATAATATCCAAAAGTGTTAAATGATACAATACTTTTAGTGTGATAGGATAATACCATTTTATAAAACATCATTATTTTAATGTTAGAGTACATAACATTATAACAAATAGAATCGTTAAATAGTGTTATACAAGATATTATATTATTTGAAATAATATCATCACGAATAAATATTATACCAAACACTTTCTTAAATATTTTTAAAATACATAGATTGTGATATTTTATCTATATATTGATTAATAATATTTATTTAATTTTTTATTTTAAATTAAAAAACTCATGTAATATATGAAATAAGAAAAAAGATTTCAATTTTGTAAGTAAATAAAAGAAGCAGCACAATAAATACACTTAAAAGTTGCTTTGGTTTAAATGTACTTTTAATCTTTTAAATTTTATAAAAATTTTAATTTGGTCCCTTAGTTTAGAAATAAACAATTCAGTCTTTATATATTGTAAAATAATTCAATTATATTTTGTCCTTTTATCATATAAGTGATCTAAAATGTAGTGTAAAATTTGATAATTTACTAATTAAACTGTTATTTATTTATAAATAATTATTGATTTACAATTAGATTTAACATGTAATTTAGCCAATTATTAAATTTGACATCAAATTTTAGATAAAAATATGATATAAGAGGAAAGATTAGATTATTTAACAAAATAGGAGGAACAAATTATTTTAGTGTAAACTAAAAAACATGTTAAAATTTTTATAAAATTAGAGGGACCAAAATGTATTTAAACCAAATTTTGTAGAGGGTTTGACCCAATAGAGTGGTGATCTGCACACCAACTCGGCTCGACTTGTGATTTGCGCATTTTGAGAGGTGCCACATGGCTAATGACATGTTCTTCTTTAGATGACGTGAACTTGTGAGTGAGCGAATGATGACATGTGTCATTGATTGATGACGTGGCATAAATCAGTGATCTGTCACATGTTCCACATTTCAAAAGCTAACATGTGACATTTCTTGAATGATATAAACAAATTTCTTAAGTACAGTTACAGTAATATTTTATTTACGCAATGACTAATAGAATTAATTAAAAATTATTATTTTATCTATTATGTTTACTTTTAAATTTGAAATAAAAAATATAAATAAATATTATGAATTAATACATAAATAAAATAAAATAATATTTATAGCAAAAAATCTCTCATAATGTAAACACGCACGAGAGTGACGTAATAGAGGTTTGGGACATGACAAGTGACATGGATGGTTGATTGTTGATGGAGGGCTTTCGACGTTGAATTTTCATTGTCCAGCGCTCTTTGCAAGGTTTTAAAAAACCTTTTCAACTCATTTTTACCATTCGAGATAATTAAATATGAATTCTTACTACATTTTGACCCTAATTGATTAGAGTTAAATGTTGACTTTGTCAACGAATCTTTTGCAGAGCCAATTTCTGTGTTTTAAGTCTCTATCTTCGGGAAACCCGAATCAATTTTTTAAGGTTTGTTTCCTCTATCCCTATTGTTTTGGTTAACCCGAATCGATTTTTTAAGGTTTGTTTTATCATGTGAAGCTTTTAAAGTCGGATTTCCGTATATTAAATCTATAATTTAGGAAATCATCATAAAAATTAAAAATAATTTATCGATTAATATGTGTGTTGACGGTGCCTATATAGGGAATCCCAAGCAGTTCGCAAATAGGATTTAACTCTTTTCATGAGAGTTAGATCATTATTCTAGATCGTCTCTGCTCCTACACTATGAGTAAATAATGCCCTTTTATAATTGAAGTGTTTTGTTGTTTTCTTTCAAATATTTCTTGCTATTGTATCATAGTCATAGCCTTGAGACAAAACCTTTTTTATTGATTTTTTAATCTTTTAAAAAAATTATCCAATATCTGACTCGTTTTTTTAAAAAAAAGATAATCATTTGTCATAACATAAATTGAAACGGACAAGTTTTGTATGTTTTGAATTTTAGTTTGATAATAGTTTGCATATATCATGTAAGGTTGTGAGATTAATATCTAAGTTATAATAATTTTGAAATATTTTAGTCATCGTTTTTAAAAATAATATAAAATATAAAATAAAATATGTGATTTAAAAATATAAGAGAAAGAAAATAAATATATTAAATAATTAAATAATTTTTTATTATTTAATTTTTTATTTTAATATTTAATAATTAATATTTTATATTATTATATTTTAAAAAATAAATAATATAATATATATTTTTATACATATGAAATCTCTATTATATTATAATGTTTTAGAATCTTTTATTAATTAGATTCTAAAATGATATATTATATATTATAAAATATAAATTAAAATATATAATGTAAAGGGTAGAGAGAGAAAAAATAAAAATAATAAAAAGTTATAATAAATGAGTAAAAAATTAAAATTTTTATTATTTAATTTTTATTTTTAAATATAATAATAATTATTTTATATTATAATCTAAAAATTTTTAAAAAATAATAACATATTTTTGTGTACAGACAATCTTTATTAATATATTAATACATTGGTTAGATCATAATTTTGAGATTTTTTTAATAAAAGTATTTATTTCTATTTCAAAATTCATCATGCACTTCTCGGTGAAAATTATATATATATATATATATATATGTAGCGTACAAGATAATTAAATTAAATAAATGACACATCTTTTAACATTTGCGAGTTCACGCCCCATGTGACTACATTACCAAACAGACGAAGTGGAAGCATCGTATAAGCTCGACATCAAATAATTAAATGAACAGTTCCAACCAACTGCTCTATCCAATAATACAGATTTTTACGTACAAAGATATATTAAATTATTTATATATTATCTAATGATATTAAATTATAGTTTTTATTCCTTTCATATCAATTTAAATTTATATTAATAATTTAGAGCTATAATTTAATACTATTAAATAATATATAAATGATATAACACATTTATTGTATAATTTTTTTTTATATATCTAGCTTAGATTAATTTTTATCAGAATGCTTAAGATTTTGGATTTTACTAATAAATATTTTTAAGACATTAATTAAAATTTATTTCAATCAGTTGTAGACTAAGGATATGAAATTAATAAAAAATGAATAAAAATAATATTTTTTTAATATTTAAAAATTTCATCATCTTAGACTTTTGGTTTAATTTAATCTAAAAAAATTAGGATGTCTCATCAAAATTATTTTTTTCATATATATTAAGACCACCTGACGCCTGGATAATATTTGTCTTGGAAATTTGTTAGTCGTCGTCTACGGTGAGTTTGATTATAGTTGTTGCACTACATACTTTGATATTTTTAGATATGGTTCTTTTAATATAAAATAAAAAATTTAGTTAAATATTATTGAATAATATGTAAATATCATGAATATATATATAAATTTTATTATGAATTAAAATGTATTAGAGACAGATTGAAAAAAATATATATGGAGAGAGAAAATAAGAAATTAAAAAAACCAAAAAAACAAAAGGAAATTGAGACAACTGAAAGGTGAATTAATTAAGAAAAGAGATTTGTATGTAGTTATTTATATATATTATTGTTATTAAATTTTTTAATTATAATAAAGTATATAAAAATTTTTTAAAAAAATTAATTATAAAAGAGATAAGTTATATATATTAATATTTAATTAAAAAATTAATAATAAAAATATAAAAAATATAATTAAATTCTTTTGTTTAAAAAAAAATTCTCTTTTTCTTGACACCTCTCTCTCTATTCTCCTCTCTTTTCTCTTTTTCTCGTACAACTGTCCCACTCTTTAATTCTCTCTCTATGGCATTCTGCCTCAATTTATTAAAGGAAAAAAAAAAAAAGACAAAAAAAAAAAAGTGAGACACTTGGGCTTGGCCATTTGACAAAAGCAATGAGTCCCATATTAGATTAATTAGTTCTAGTGACATCCATACTCCACAGGCAATATTTTTTTAAAGGATCCCAAATAATGTATATTTACTAATTTTGTCTTGTACAAGTTAAAAAGCCGAATAACAAAAGAACAAACGTTTCAAAAAGAAAATAAAAGGAAAAAGTAAAGTCAAATATTAAATTTGTTATTTTTAATTTAAATTTAAATATTTAGATTGATAAAAATAAATAAGATGAAAATAATATTAATTGTAAATTCAAGTTAAAAAAATACCAATATTCATATTCCTTTCCTTTTACTCTACTCAGTCCAAACCTACCATATAGATGCACTGGCACATCTTCTACATGGCGTCTTTTTCTGCTTCATTTATACAGAGAATAATGAATATAAAATAACAAATAGAAGAGACCCAATGTCAATGAGTGGGATTTGTAAAGCTAATGACAAGTGGACGTGAGTTAAAAATCCAATCTAACTCAAGCTGAAAAACCTTGAAAACATTATCAGCTAATTGTCACTAAAAAACATTATATTATAGTTAAGTACTAACCTCTCTTGAATTAAATTTATTTTATTAAATATTTAATTGTTTATAAAAAAAAAAAAGGTTTAGATCTATTATAGAATGCCAAACCTTCTTCTTTTAAAAGCTCGTTGTCGAAAGCAAGCGTGCTGAGAAGAAGAAGAAGAAGAAGAAGAAGATGGATATGACGAAGGTTTTGCCGAGAGATTGCATATCGAAAATCATTTCATTCACAACTCCAAAGGATGCGTGTCGATCATCTCTCGTCTCTTCTGTCTTCAAAGAAGCTGTAGATTCCGATGATGTTTGGGAGAGGTTTCTGCCATCAGATTTCAGAGAAATTGTACAGCAATCGTCTTCATGTCCAACCTTCGATTCCTTGTCTCCAAAACAGATTTATCTTCATCTTTGTGATCATCCTCTTCTTTTACCCAATGGCAACCTGGTAAGATGTACTTTAAACATTACTGAATTTTTGGAGAAAGAAGAGATAAGTAAAATTTTTATTTTCATATATATTTTTTGAATTCTGTTAACAAATGTTTTCAATATTTGGTTAAGGTTTTTTTTTTTTTTTATGGATTGATGAAGTTTTTTAAAATTCATTTTTTTATTTTTATTAACTTTTTATAATTTTAAGTTATGTTTAATTAATCAATTAAAAAAATTTAACCAATGCGCTAAGAAATTGATTAACAAATTTTTTTTGAATTTAGAGTAATTTATCAAACCTCAAATAAATAATTTTTTTATTCTTTTTCTTTCTCTCTCTCTTTTGTTCCAAACAAGCCCACAGTTTTGTGAAAATTTCGTTTGAGAAATTAAGCTGTTTTTGATCATATGCTTTGAAGAAGCTTGGACTGAGAATCTAGATTGTGTCATGTATTTTTTTTCAAAGAATTTTTTTAAAATTTTTTTGAATTCTTGACTAAGTTATTTATATTTTTTTTAATTGTGAAGTAAAAGTTTAAAATTGAAGTTTATCTTTTTAGACAAAAACAAAAACTAAAAATTAAAAATTTAAGATAATCCTAGAAAGATTTATTATTTACTATCTATACATACACATAATTTATTACCTAAAAATTTCATTAATTATGCTATTTTTTAGATAATAATTATATATATTATTTTAAAACATATGAATTAAACATAAAACATTTATGTATATATTAATATTTTAATTAATTAATGATAATTCACTAAAATTAAAGATGATAAATAAGTCAAGATTTATAAGTGTCATTCAAGGAATTCAAACCCTTTTCGTTTTATTGGAACTATTAGCTTTAATTTGATTTGTAGTAATAATTGCCTAATTGGAAACTCTTTCTAAAAAGGCAACGGACTCCGTGACAAAATTGGAGCATATAATGTGGGGCATATTCATGATTCATGTACGTCTTCTAAATAAAGTTACTGATCTGATATGATTTGTCTGTGCTTTTCACTAGAGATATTCTAGAAATGTCTGCAAAAATTTAGAGTTTCACATTAATTAATGAAATATAAAATTTTAATAAAAATATTTTTATCATAAAATATTCAATTTTTAACTTTTACTTTTAATTACAAGTAAAAGTAAAAGTTTTCATTTTTAATTTTTATTTTAAAATTAAAAAAATGTTTTTATTCCCACTCAAAAGATTTTAAAACTTTTTGTAAACGTGTCAAAATTTTAAAATAAATATTCGTTAGGATAATCTTTCCCAAGAGGGTGTAACAGTAATTGACGTGGATGGCGTAGGGTTTTTGCTTGGAAAAAGAGAGTGGTAGGAAGTGCTACATCGTTGGTGCAGAGGATCTGAAAATTACTTGGGGCGGCGTACCTGCTTTTTGGACTTGGACTTCCGCACTACATTCCAGGTTTGCTCTCCTCACTCTCTTATCTCTTCCTTTCATTATTTGAAATTTTGTCATTGGTAATGGACTCATGTTGCACCTATTATTCATACCAGATGTGCATGTGATTTATTTTTAGAGTAAAGTATATTTTTTTAAGAGATTTTGAAATTATTTTTTATTTTAAAAAATTATATTTTTTTTAAAGATAAAAAAATTTATAATTTTATATATTTGAATTAAATTATCATTATGTTTATTATTTATATAATTACATATATATTCAAATAATATAAAAATATATATTTTTAATTAAAAATAAAATAAGTTTATTGTTTTTAATTCAAAATAAATAATAAAAAATATTATAATTTTTAAATATATATTTTATAATAAATTATAATATTTTTGGAAGGTTTGATTATGTCATTAGAGATATTTTGGTTAAAATAAATAAAATTATAAGTTTTGTAATCTTTCAATGGTAATGTAATTTATTTTTTTTAATTTTTAAAATATAATATGAAATGATAATTATTATAATTTTAAAATAATAAATTAAATAATAAAAAATTATTTGATTAATTTATCTTTTGTAACTTTTCAGTAGATTTATTTTCTTTCTTATAAGTCATCACATCACATCTTTAATTTTTTATTTTATATTATAAAATATATTATTTTTTGAAATAATTGACAAAAAAATTTAAGGAATATTTGATACACGGATAAATTTTTTTATTTTCAAAAATCACATTATCAAAAATATGAGTCTCAAGAATTTTAAAAAACTTTTTTTGTTTAGTTATAAGATTCTTGAAAATATTTTATTATATTTTTAAAAATGTTATATTCTTACACTTAGTTTAATTTCAATATTTTTAGAAATATTTAATAATTTTTTAAATATGTCCTTGACAATTTTTTAAATATATATATTTTAAATTATAACTAACTATTTTTTAAAAATTATTTATATTATACTAAAATTAAAAATTATAACAACTTATTAATTGAATGACATAAAAAATTATCAAATCTATCAAAATTATAATTTAAAAATAAAATTAATAATATCATTTTTTCTAAGTAAGGTTAAATTTATATATTATATATAAAAATAATAACCTAATAATTTTTTTTAAAAAATAAAAATTAAAATAATAAGTTAAAATAAAATATTATAAAAATTTATTATTAAATATGTTTGGTAAACAAATGTAGCACAAATATTTATTATATAATTTATTATTATTAAATGTGTTTATTATTATTATTAAGTTTATTATCATTAAAATTAAATATATTTATTATTAAGTTTATATTATTATTAAGTTGATTTTTTTTATATACATTTATTATTAAGTTTATATTATATTATAAAAATATTTGTTCAAGTTTTATAAGAGTAATTTTGGTAATTTTATTATTTTAAAAATATTTTTATGTCATAAAAATATAAGATTTTTACTCTCTTTGGTAGGAATAAAAATTTGAAAAAGTATAAAAATATTTTATTAAAAAAATATAATATTTTTAAAAATATTTTTTTAAATCGTATATCAAACGCTCTCTTAAAGTTATTATGATAGCTAGATGCTTAACCTCTACAAAAATGTATATCATTTTTTTAATTTTTAAAATATATTATAAAATAATAATCATTAGATTTTAAAATAATAAATTATTTAATTCTCTACTATTCTCTTTTCAACCTCATTATATTTACTTTATCTTATTTATTTTTTTACATTACATATTTTATTTTATATTTTATATTATATAATATATAATATATATTTTGTGAAATTAATGACCAGAAGACTTTATGAACATTATAACAAATAATATTCAACTATATGGAATGTATTATTCTTTTTAATGAAAAACGGAGAAAATTCAAAAAAGGAACTTTGAATTTTCTGATAAAATTAATCCATTAGGTTCATATTTGAGTATTAAAAAAAAGTAAATATAAGCTTGAATATGATTTTTTTTACAAGTCTCAAGGAGAAGATCTACTTTATATGAATTATTTTTATTTATAAATATACATATTTTTATTATATTAAAATAAATATATATAAATTATTATATTTAATAATTTTATAAATATAAATTTATTCAAATTTTATACTGATTATATTTTTGTATTATATAATATAATAAATGTAATTGATATGATTTTTGTGAGTATATTGGTCATAGTTTTGAAAAAAATTGTTTATTTTAAAATTTTTTAAAAATGAGTATGAGTTCAAAGATTTAGAAATTACGGAGTTTGGAGATACGGATTCATTTTTGCTATTATTTTGGATACTATCACTACGATGAGTACATTTTTTTTATCAATCAGTACATACATACATTTGACAATTATTAAACGGGCTTGATATTGCAAAGTCAAAATTCTTGCTATTTACAAGTAAAAATTAGTAGCTTTTGAATCTTTATATTTGAAAAATTGTGCATTTTTTGTATTAAAAAAAGATAAAAAAAATGACACTCATAAAAATTTATCCTAAATAGATTAGGAGTAGAAATATATTCTTTCTCCAATTTAGAATATATGATGTATTGTTCTGATATATGATCCGCGTTTGCAGATTTTCTCAAGTGGCGAAGCTGAACTATGCGTGGTGTTTTGAAGTGAAGGGAAGCTTTGGGACCAAACTTCTGTCCTCGAAAACAAGATATGGTGTATTCTTCGTCTTCAAGTTTGGAAAACAAAAATGTGGTTTCAAAGATAAATATGTGGAGTTTACTGTGAAATATGAAGGAAGCATAAATGGGTCTCACAAAAGAGTGATTTTAGATCCTCCAGAAATTGATGTTCATCACAGAGAAGATGGATGGATGGAAGTTGAGATGGGGGACTTCTTCAATGAAAATGACGACGATGATCACTTGGTGGAGTTTAGAATATGGGAGACTAATGGACTTTATACTAAAGAAGGTCTTGTAATTGAAGGAGTTGAGTTTAGGCCAAAAATCAAGTGAATAGATGAATTCAAGAAAATTATTCATCCTTTGTTTGTAGCATTATATGTTGGTTTGATGACTATGTAGTAAAGATTACTTTAATGGTTACTCAATTTCTTTTGACTTTTGTCTCCGTACATATATATATATATATATATATATACACACACACTTTTGTTATAATTTTAGAATAAATTGTGTGTAGAAAGGTTAAAAGATGGAAATTGACTTCAACTTTCCTTGTAGTAGTATGCTTGGATGAATGGAAACCGATAATATAAAACGGAATAGGTTAGTGTCATGTTATTATTCTTATTGAAACATTTTAATTTTTTGAAGAGTAGTTCTATAAAGAATAGCTTTCATTTCTTTAAGTTTTTTCTTTAATTTATGGAGAGAGAAAGGGTCCAAGAGGTTGACTTCTCCTTGTATTTTTTTATTAAAAATTCTTGAGATAGAAAAAAAAGTTAAACTTTTTTAAAATTAGTTTTTAATTGAAATTTATTGTTTTTATCTTGTATCAAAGTTTTAAAATAGATTGAATATGAATAATTTTTGTTATGAAAAAATTATTATGAATATTTATTGTATAATTAATTAAGCGATACAAATTACAATTTGTGAATAATAAGATCTATTGACACATTTATTTTAAAAATTATTGTTAATTCATGTCAATGATTACACAAAGAGTATGGATAATAAAATAATTAATTTGTGATGAGTTGAAAGTTTATATGGATTAATTTATGTAGAATTATAAATTTAATGATTAAATAATAAAAAATGTAGATTAAAGTTTATAGGGATGACTTTGAGCAACGACTTTCATTCTTTCACATCGCTTCTATCAATGAATAAACGTGGTTGTCCAAGTGCCACAACATGGTATGCAGACAAAGTCTTGAAAAACTATTTATATATACCAAACCCCGTATTTATAATTCTAGAAAGGACTTACGTACCATACTGATTTATCAAACCTAACAAATTATTTTAATATTAATTTAATGAACTACTTGACTTTGCTCTAATATATACTAGAAGCCATATTCGTCCATTGAAGCTATTTCGATTTTATACTAAGTCTTGTTTAAATACTATCAATCTAAATAACTGAACATGCCATATGAATACAGTGATTTTAAATCTACTGTATTTAAGAAATAATGTATTATTTATATTTAAAAAGATATAAAATAAATAAATAAATAAAAGATATACATTAATAAAAATTTATCTTAAGAGAGCATTTGGTATACATTTTAAAAAAATTTTAAAAAATAAGAAGTTCAAAATATTATATTTTCATTTTTAGTACATAGATTAAAAATATATTTTTACAAATATTATATTATCAGAAATAGAGTATTTATATATTTTTATATATTTTTATTTTAAGTAAAAATTTTATATTTTCATCACATGAAATATTTTTATATTAATAAAATTATTAAATTATCTTTCTAAAACTTAACTATACCTTATTATGATTTATTTATAATTTAAATTATTTTAAAATTATATTTAATTAATTTTATTATTAAAAATTTACATTTTTCATATTTCAAATTAAAAAAATATAATTAAATTTTTTTTTTCAGAAGTTAAAAATTTAATTTAATCTAAATTGACTAAAATTAATTTAAACTAATTTGATTGAGACAAAAAAAAAATTTAATAAATTAGATAACAAATTTTAAATATTAAAAAATTTTATCTTATGATTTATGTATAAAGAAAAATTAATTCATCTTTCACTATAATTTTTAGATACTCTAATTCTAAAATAAAAATAATAATAAAAAATTAAAAATACAAGCTTATCAGAGTTGTTATTAATATAATATCTTCATACAATAATTTTATTAATATTAATTACATATCATTACAATGATCAAATAATAAAAAATTAGACTAAAAAAATGATACATAACAATTAATGTGACAGATATTATATTTTCATAAACTAAAATCTTATAAAATATTTTCAAAAATATTTTAAGTAAATTTTTAAAAATTATATTCTTAAAAATAACATTCTCAAAAATATAATTTCTAAGAATAAAAAATTTATTCAAATATCAAATACTCTCTAAATGAATTAAAGATCAAATCAAATTTTTTTTTACTACCTCTCTACGTACATTTCTCTAATGTAGAGCATCTAAAACCCAAAATAATAATATACTAACATTACAATTTGTGGCAAAAGGAACGAGGAAAAAATGATAGTGTCATTACTTTCTAAGAGCCCATCATAGGGTCAAGTTAAAAATGTGCCTTCTGAAAGGATCGAGATTCAAGAACTCTCTGAAGTAAAATTAACAAATCCATCCCTAGTTCAGGTCATTGGGAAGGTGATGACTTGTATATAAGGTCTCAATCTCAAATTTGATTATCTTTTTTATAAGAACAAAAATCACCAATTACAAGGGTCCAGTTATCCCCTTCTCATTAGCAAATTGAAATGTCAGATCTTTCTAAGGGTAGTGGCAGAAGAGTAGCAATATGGTAGCCATCAAGCTAAACTCGAGTTTTGAGACCTTAGAATGGCATGTCTCAAGATGTGTGCACAATTTCCAGTTCAAACAATTCTCAAGTGAACTTCAAAAATCATATTTTGTTCTTCCACTTCCCAGAATGAGGCATAACATGTCTTCAATGTTGGAAGAAGAATTATAGAAGTTCCAAGACTCTAGCATTAGTCGTTTTCTTGATCCTTTAAAATGGATAACCTGCATCACAAAAATAATTAGGAGACAAGAATTTTTGTTGAATGCTAAAAGAAAAGTAGTATATTATTTTCCAGAAGCAAACCAACAAAAAGAAAAAAGACTTAATTGTACTTTTAGTCCTCTGGTTTCAGTAAAGGTGCAATTCAGTCCTACTAGACTTAAAAATAGGACTGAATTTGTACCTTTACTGAAATCACAGGACTAAAGGTGTAATTAAGCTCCCAAAAAAAGAAAACATCAGGCATCCAGTTAATGATCTGCTACAGTTGAAAATTAAATTATACCTTAACATCCAATGGCATGCCATGAAATTGACCAGCACCCTCAGGTGGTGTCCAGTTGTATATGGCACAAGGTAAGAACAACACTGAAGTACCACCAATGTCTTCAGAGAAAGCCTGTGCTTTAGCAAACCTGCTGGCGTCAAAAGAAGGATGTGACTTCACAACCCAAGCAAGAGCTAATTGATCACCCAGCATTCGAGAAGCACTTATATATTTTGAGCTGTAAATTTTCAGAACCTCTTGTAGGAAAAGCTTTGCCCTGCATTGTTTCTCAAATTATTAAAGTCAAGGATTATATAAAGAGAATGCCAAAAGAAGAGAAAAAAGAAAAATCTACTGATAATCAAAAGATGCTCAATGGAGACACAGAATCATGAAAGCAATGGAAGTCATAATCCTGGTGGTAAAGTAAGGGAGTAGGGTTCCTATCATGATATCAAAATATATATTCTCCTTTTTGCTTCTTTCCATACCATAAAAATGATGAAGATTCAGTGCAGACCATGAATGTGATAAAGATAGAGATGATCATGCATCCTTGTGCAGGACACTACAACACAGTGACAGCTGCAAATGTAGCAGCTACTCAGATACTCAAACCAATTCTTTTTTTCTAATGATTTTAGAATAACATGAAATGAGAGCAATTAAAATAAAAATCCTAGTTAGTAAAATTTATGCACCTCAAAATTGCGTCAGTAGTGCCCCTCACTGCTATTAATCCTGAATTCAAAGGTTGAGCCTTGTTGTTCCTGAAGGTCAGAGCCAGCTGAAAATTAGGGTGGTCATGGAAAACCTGTCCTAAATTATCAACCACTGCTATATCAGAATCAGTGAAGATGTAGTGAGTAATATTCTCCGGCCTCTGAGAAAGCTCCTGAAGCTTTGCTTCTAAAAAGTTCTGCATAAAACACAAATTTATTTTAAACAGTTACAAATATACATTCTTCTTATAATTTCAAAAGGTGCGAAATAACTACCACATGAGTACAAGCTCTATATGAGGAAATTGAACATCACAATGAAAGAATGAGAAAGATGGCAAACACCCTTGGTATAGAGAAGGGAAAACTTCAACCAATTATAACATTACAATTATCATTAGGAAACTATTGACTGGGTGATTAAGTTATCATAAAACTTGGTGGGCACAGAAAGAGAAGGAAAGATATTGAACAATATGGAAAAACAACAATTTGACCTCCAAAAAGTGCTCTATCTACCATGATTGCAATGTGATCTTACAATGTAAGACCTGATCCTTTGAAGCATCAACTTGTCTCGTGAATATTCACCTTGTATAGGATAGAGAAACACCCTTTTTCTGTGCAATGAAAGGTCAGATACTGGGTCAGTAAGAATAATCACGCTGCTCTGGGGCATTGTCACCTGCAAATGTCATGCATATGAAGAATGAAGTCTGCAGGTATAATTGACATTAATACAAACACAACAAAATAATCAAATGTAAAAGACTACTGCAGAAGGAAGATAGAAAATATTTAGGCCTGCTACATAATTTAAAAAGGGCTATCAAACCCAAAACAAAGTTATTTGCTAGATACACAGACAAAATTGAAGGATCTTACATAACACTGTTTCCATCCAAGACAGATAGATCAATCCAAATAGGTCACAGGAGTGAATAACCACAGAAGCATGCATGAGTGCGAGCAGTAATATATCTTATTTTCATTATGTAATTAAATCATGTCTGATACATGACACTTCAGATTACATTTAAACACCAATATATATCATGTCACGGTATGCAAGGTTTTGTATCACTTAACCGTGTCAATATCAGTGCTTGCTTCTTAGCATAGAATAATCAAAGACAACAAGCTGCTTACAATATGAGAATAAATCCCACAAGTTTAACTTAATAATTACCTGAATGAAGTTAATGAAGACATTCAACACAGCCATTGATCTCTCCATCTTATTATATGATATGTCCCCAACAACTGTGTTTGAGGATCTATCCTCTATATTGCTGCGAGAAGAATTGTATACGGTAAAGACTGTGACAAGTGCAATATTTTCCTGCAAATGTGACATGCTATTAGAAGTACGAGTCCTGTTGAGAGCTTTTGTTCCTGTGAATTGTTTTAAAGTAAATTTAGACCACTAAAAAATTCATTACATTTGGGGATGGGGATTTTAAGAGAAGAAAAGAGCATTCAACACCAATGCATGGACAAAAATACAATTGCACCGTAAAAGAGGAAAAGACTGTCAGACTGAAAACAAGGAGAGGGAGGAGGGAAAAGACTAAAGCATGTTTTCCACCTAAGTCACCTGTATATTAGATTAGGAGGATTATAAATGTACTCATAAAAATTCTCGTAGGACCACTCCACTGAATATCACAAATAAACATCAATGGTAATTGCTAAATATTCTTAGCATAGCAAACACTCCCCTAATTCTCTCCAGTTCTGATCAAATATCCCTAATTCAGAGTTTCAGATCAGCATTTAGTTCTTTCCTTTTCTTTACTAAACAGCTCTCTTAATCATAGGAAATATTAATCATGAAGATTCTTTAACCTTCACAACACAAAGCAACGAAACAGATACTGCAGACAGCTTTCTCAAGCAGGTCTTAACTCTGAAGAGATAGCAGGTCAAGTGAATACATTTTAGATGGAAAAAGTTCCACTCTGTTAGTAGAAAAAAAGTGCAAATTTTTTGTGCTTTAGGTCAGTGAAGTAACGTGGAAAAACTTTTGGTCCCAGAAACAAAGGCAGAACCGCAGAAGGCAACTTGGAACCCACAAGAGGTTCTATCACAAGAAGATTTTGAAGCTAATCAATAACAAACTTAAGTAGAGAAAGTGTTTTAACATGATCTTGATACAGGTAAGTGGGAACTGAAGTTGACTTCCCAAAGTCACAAATAGCACCTAAGATTATCAAAGCTAGGTTTACCGATCTCAGAGTGTTAGTTAATAAAAACATGTTTTAGGATTTGAAATTAAGATAAGGTAACCGAAAACTAATTCATGTGATGGCAGGGTGTGAAGGTCTATAAACTATAATAGTTTGAAGGAAGTATATTAGCAGAGTGTTGATTATCAAAGTAGACAATAATGTAGGACTCCTCAAGTAAAAGTTTAATGCATCACAGAATCTTGTAAAATGAGCACTTCACCAGATTTTAGTAACTACAGAAATATTACTGAATAAGAATGCAGTATTACAAGCAAAATGCCACAATTTGAAGAAGATAATCATACAACATATTGGAATTTCATCATGTTGGCCACATTATCAAACTCAGGATTTGAGATATCATAATGAAGATACAGTGTCACATTACATAGGAGAATATGCAATAACAGCAAATTGTAGTAAAAAATGACCATTACCAAATACCAATAACACCCCACTTTAAGAGTTAGCAAGAATTAAAATCAGATATATTAATATACCAGAAGCAATTACGCTTCAAATAAAGTCTAATTTAAGGTTTAATGACATCACATATCACTTTGCATGCAAGCCTTAGATCTTTCAGCTGTACACATTTTTCATCAGTTCATTACTTCTTTTCCATAATTATGTAAATAACTAGTTAGAGTTAAAAGTAAAAGATCATTTTGCAACTTCAATTACATCAGAGCTATCATCCTAGAATGGAAATTTGGGAAAATGATATTTGAAAACAAGATTTGTCAGTGATAAATAAACAGAAGTCTTTCTTTACGATTACATCATCCTCTTTAAGTAAAAAAGCACATGACAAAATTTTGTGTAGATTGTTAGTTGTTTATAGTTCAGTTGTTACAAATTTTCAAATATCAGCAGGAAATTCTGAAATTTAAGATGACTATTAGAAATAATAAACAAATCATAATTCTACAACATGCTATGAAAATTGACAAATGAATTATAATACAACAAATAATGCACTTTCACAAACGAGTAACCTAAACAATCTAGTTAGTAAGCTTTGTATCCAATATAAACAATATTTGCATAAGCAAATTGAGTATGATGTTTTGAAAAGTTATGAGCACATTTACAAAGATTACCAGCAAGTTCTCAAAAGTTACAATCATTATGAATTGTTTGCCCAAGTAGCTTTATTCAATATGATAATGTTTATAGTCAAACTCAAAATCATATGATTTTCAGTCAGAGGAATAAAAAATAGTAGAATCTGTAATTAAAATTACTACTTTATTTATCATGAGTAGTTAACAACAGCACTTAGGTTCTAACCTCTGCTCCATCATATGCCAAAAACTACTATTTTATAAAGAGAATTGAAGAACCTTGGCATTGTAAACGATTAGACAAGCCTTGACCAGCAGCAGGACCAAGAATCAGATGATCAAATTTCTTTTGGAGTTTCTTCTGAGGCTCATGCACACTTGTGTTTTGGTGCAACTCCATGACTGATACAATGGCAATGAAGTTCATTGTAAACCTCAAAGTATACATCAAACTCTTAAAACAGAAAGACATACTTTTTTTCACAAAATAGAAATGAAGATAGAATTACCCACCAGATAACAAATGGGGAAGAAAGAAAATTAGAGGAAGAACAAACAGAAAACAACGCCATCCACTGCACATTTTCATTTTCATGTCTGCTACACTCTCATCAGAAGCCAAATGACACGTCAATTAAGAAGAGGAAGTAAGTGATGTCTGCGCCTCACACCTAAAATCACAATTGATTTAAAAAATTGAACTTGGGATAATGCATTAACCACAGTAACTTTGTAAACATACCCAGTAAACTGAAGGCAGCTCATCCCTTGAACTCCATAAATTCTTCTGTAAGCCTCAGCCACCGTGTTATATGAGGACTACATAAATAAATGAAACTTAATAATAAAACATTTTCAAATTTAATATAACAGGCTTTTCTGAATATGTGGCAAACTGATAGGGATGAGGGTAGTATGGGATGCCCAAGTCCCACATCGAGTAGAATGGGATGCTCGATGGGGTATTTAAGTAGCTTGGTTCTCCCCCTTCAATAGCTAGCTTTTGAGGGAGGGTTCCCCAAGCCACTTGGATCCTATCAATTGGTATCAGAGCTGGTTTGTCGACGGCACGGAGAGGGCTACCTGCGGAGGGTTCTGACCTGCGAAGGGTTACGGCCGTGAGGGGCCGACCACGGAGGAGTGAAGCAACGCCGAGTGAAGTGTCGCAGAGTGAAGTGTCGCAGAGTGCAGCCGCCGGGTCGTCGGCTCTTCAAGGGCGGTGCTATGATAGGGATGAGGGTAGTATGGGATGCCCAAGTCCCACATCGAGTAGAATGGGATGCTCGATGGGGTATTTAAGTAGCTTGGTTCTCCCCCTTCAATAGCTAGCTTTTGAGGGAGGGTTCCCCAAGCCACTTGGATCCTATCACAAACACTGATTGATAGAGCTATATAGATAGAACTTACACAAGAATGCCTCTTTCCAATTTCCCTTTCCTTTGATTATGTGTTGTATGGAGGTAATTACTCTTATGAAAATTTCTGAGAAGGACTTCCATTCATTAGTTGTTCTATCGTCTATGTAGCATATCAGTGAAACAGGAAAAAACAATTATTTTTTTTTTTTATGACAATAGAAGGAAAGCAAAGCATTGCAGAAATAGGCAGGAAATGAAAGCATGTAAAACATAACTATATATGTAAATTCCATCGTACGCTTTCAAAACCAAAATATTTCTATTCTAACAGTAGCCAGAATCAATATAGACCATAATCACATTTCAAATGCTCTTGACAGGTTTGATTTGTTTGAATGAGAAAATTGTGCTTTCTGAATAGGCCAAAAACTATCCCCAAGTAAAAGAACATATCAACCTAGAAAGCAAAGATACTTCGGTTTGTAGGCATGTTGGAGTGTCGGACACAAACGCTGCCATGACACACTGACAATACATGTCTGACACGCGTCCATACGTGTCCGAATAAAGGGAAAAATTCCAGTTCTAACATGCGCTTGACAAGGCTCTGACACAAATTGGACACAACAAGTTGAAATTTTTTTTTAAGAAAAAAAAATTGGTAAAACGTGTGCTTTCTCTCCAGCTCATCTCCATACTAAAAAGTGCATTTCATTTGCCTTTTCTCTCCCCATTTGCTAAAATGTGCATTTCATTCTTCATACTAAAAGAGACCCATTTGCATTTTCTTTCCTGCCCATTATATATGCCGTGTCGTGTCTTGTGATTTTAAGAATTTGGTATGTCTCCGAGTCTGTGTTGTGTTCATGTTAGTGTTTGTGCTTCATAGATATCAACCTATAAAAGTTCCTTTTGTCTCAAGTGCAGCCATCAGCACCATACTTCTAAAAAAGGCCCATGGCAAAAAAGAAGCACAGACACCCATTTCTTGCACTCAAATTGTGAACCCTCAACATAGCGTGTAACAACATGCCACAGTATATCAAGTTTCCCGCAGATGTACTTACTCAAAAGATCAAGAAATCACTTGTAAATGAACAAGCCACAGGGATGAGTCAAGAAATACTGCAATTTTATTATATTGTGGTCAAGTGATGTCTGGTTCAGCTTATGCACACCACAACTAATCCACCTCCCCAATAAAATCAAAGGCTACTAAGGGATTCACAAAGAAAATCATTGTGGTCTGATCTCAAGAAATTGACATTGCTAGAATTCGAAAGTGTATCATTCTGCCTAACCACACATCACACGTCCCAACAAGGCCAACCTGTTGAAGATATATAAATGCAAAGAAAATCAAAGGGAGTAACCCTCCAGATCTAACAGTAGGCAATCACAACATTGTTACTTTTGTTTTTTATCCATAAATATCTCAGTAATATGGTAAGACGTTCATAAATCTAGAAATTAGAACAAAATCACAACTATTCTCAGAAAGAAACCATCTAGTCTGTATTTTGAAATTCATACCAGAATGATCTGTTTGAATGGTTAAACTAGAAATCTGTCCAGGTTCCATGCCTAAGCTTTAGCTTATTGATTACTCTTCAATTTAGCAGGTTTAAGGTGATTCTGAACCTTAGTCATGAGGTGAATGTACCAATATCTCGTACTCATCAGTGGATGCTTTTCAATCAAAATATCTTTTCTATAAGCCTCCCTAAGCACCACAGTCTGAGTTCTAATCTTATTAGAAACGTAAAATATTCCCGGGTGATGAACCAAAGCCTTCCTAAACCTTGTCTCCAACCCCAAAAACTCTCCCAAACACAGCAAATTCCCTCTCTCTGTCTTCTTAGACACAAGAAGCCAAAGCAATTCATGCAAAATAGCCACTACCCACTTCTCAGCCTGGTCACTATTTGGCTCAAGATGAAAAGCATTTTCATAAGGAGAAATGTAAGGCAGTGTTTGCCATTCCTCAACCCAAGTCTTCACCCTCTTCTCCAAATCAAAACCTTTTGGCAAACACATAGGGAACAAAATATTATTCCTTCTTTTTTCCCCACTGTAATATGAGCTCATTGCCCTCTTTTCCAACTCAGACACAGCAAGCTCCTTTCTCCATGAAACAAGCTCTAAAGCAAGCAACTCTTTCCCTGTTGATGGATCTTCCACACCACAAATGTCAAAGTAATCAGGGTAATCAGACAAAAGGGTCTTTACATAATCATGAGGAAGACCTAGATCCCATTTGAACTTGTCAATTACCAAAATTGGCAATCTTGACATGCCCGCAAGCATTAGAAGGCTTGTGAGCCTCTTGACAGTGTCTTCACGGATAGGCAAAGAGTTCTGAATGGCCAATTCTTCTTCGTGGAGAGCTAAGGCTTGAGGGGTGAGCTTGACATGAGGAGGGAGGCCAGGACTGGGTTGGAATTGCATGAAGATACAGTAGTATTCGTCAACGAATTTGGCAGTTGTGGTAGGAAGGTTAAGCGAGGTTTTAAGCAGAGATGTAGTGGAGAGGGGGAGAGATTTGGAAGGAGAAGAAATGATTTGGTTCTTGAGGAAAACTGCCTGTTTAAGGTTCTTCTCCTTTTGGACTACGCTGTCAAGATATGGATCGCGGACCCATTTGACCTTGGCATTCACAAAAGTTCGGATGGGGTTGAGCTGGTATGGGAGTTTGGAGGATAGAGCCATAAATCACCAGCTCACTGCCATGTAGTAGAATGAAAATTAATGGATTTAATAATGAAAATGTTTCCGTGCATCAAAATAAGATTTTTGTCCCCCTAAAAAAGTTACTATAACATAATTTTTTGTCCCCAAAGATTCAAGGCACGCATTAAGCCTTCAAGTTAAGCACTTTTCTTTATAACCAGTTGAAGATCCATCCCGTTATCAAGCTTTTATCCAAGTTATAGCGCAAGCGGTTCTCCAAACATAAACATTCAGAAGGTTCTTTGCCCTATAACTAGACTCACACAATACCATAAACAACAATCATGGCATCAGATACCAACCTGGAATCTAGATGGAGACTAGAAAGGGAGGGTATTCCGATCGATGGGCTGTCGGAGAGGCTCTTGCCGTTGCAGCTCGTCGACGGCAAGGTGGTGCGCCGGTTGAAGCAGCTCGTCGTTCGTCGTAACAGTGAGCAGCACTGTGTTAAGGAGAAGACCAGAGGGGAGAGGGGTTTCTTTCGTCTGATCCAAAATTAACTTGGGAGTAGCTTTCTTTGGAATAACTACCGCTGCTGCGAGCAATTGTTGTGTACCCAGTACATTATTGTGTGACAGAGGGTAAGATTAAATTTTTACAATAAATCTCATTTAAGTTTATGTTAAGCTTTATCATAAAAATTTTAACATAATAGTAAAAATAATTAAAAAAATTTATTTGTTTCATAAAAATATATTGTATAAAAAGATGATTTAATTAAAACATAAATTTTCAATACTATTATAAGAGCTAAAAATAATTTTTGACAAAAATATTTAGTATAATTAAATTAGATTTAAAAAAATTAATATAATTTATTCACATTGTACAAAGGGCGAAGATTGAAAAGACAGCAAATTCTGCAAATGATCTCATGCTTAAGGTGCAGCAAGTAGACTTAAAACTTAGAGGCTTTGAAATTAGATAACTTCTGGATCCTCTTCAGCAATAGCAACTCACATTTGGGTCGATTTCCCTCTTTGTATCTTCTTTATTTATTTATTTATTTATTTATTTATTTTTGGCCAAGCCTCTTTGCATCTCCTTACACTTTGAATTGCACCCAATAATTTTATTTGCATACTCTATTTTTTTTTTTTTTGGAGAACAAGCAGACCAAACTCTATTTTAGATTGAAGGAAACTCTATTTTCAAATTCCACGTCTAAAATGCATCTCTTCCCACGTTCACATTTTCTTTAAACATGTTAACTATGAGACTAAGGTGCTAGTTCAGCTATTAAGGGGTGTGACTTTCAGATTTTATAGAGATAATAATTAAAAATTAAGAAAAAAGTAAAAGTATTTTTAAACTTTATATCAATTTTTAATTTTGTTTATAAATTTTTTTTATGATTAATTTTATCCTTAAAGTTTTGAATTACAATTGATTTAATCACATGACTTAATGCTATCTAAATTATTAACAAAAAATAATAGTATGACATTTGATAATAAGTTCTAAGACTATAAACAAAATTTTGATAATATTTAAACACTAAACAAAAATATATATTCTCAAATTATAGTGTCATACTAAGGTGCTTAGCATTATCTAAACCAAAAATCTTAAAAATATTTTCTTTTTTTGAATTTGGAGGCAAACAAATGGAAAGGATGAAAGAAACTTGGTGGAAGAAAGTTAAACACAAGGAAAAAAATTTAGATTTTTCAGGTAATGTTCATTTGATAATTTGGTCAATTTTAAAAAAACATAATTTATTATAAGAAACTCCAAAATTTTTGAAAAATTTATGGTATATAAATGAATATGATATCAATTTTTTGCCTAATTTTAGCTCAAAACTTACACATTTGACTGCTTGAAATCCAATGGAACAGTACAATTTGATAATGCCATGATAAAAGATCAGAATTTGGAAAGAAAAAAAACTTGCTAAAACTGCATCAAATGAGTTCCAAATGGCATGAAACTTCCCAAATCAATTCTTTAGGACCTTAGGTACTAGTAGATAAAATTTTAGCCATTAATTTATTCATTTGGTCCCTCAACATCCATGAAAAAGTATATAAACCAAAAAAAACTTTTGTATAATTCTCTCAACTTTAAGTCTACAAAAAGGGTATCTAAAAAAAATTCTAAAATTAACAAAATTTAGCAACTATAAACCTCTATATATTTAGTTTTATCTTGCCAATTTCCATATTTTTCAGAGCTCATTGAAAATAATTTTCACAATTTCCTTTATCCCTTGCAATTAGATCCAAATTTGCAACAATTGAATTTCAAGGTGCCAAAATTTGAGATTAACTTATTTCAACCGCATTCATGCTTTATAAAGCCTTATAATACTTATTAAAATTTTTTCAAGTACTTGGTTTAGTTTTTATTTGATTATTTTGCTAGATACATCATGATAGTTAAATGGACTCTTGATAGTTAAATGGACTTTTGCAAGCCTATTGAGAATGTTACTCTTTACGCTTATGCATTCATATCTCTTTGATTATTTTGCTAGATACATCATTTTCATCACATTTAAACATATCTCATATAGGTCACATAATATTATTCATTACTCATTTCATCATAACATATCATGAGTACAAAATTATACTTCAAGTTCCTCAAAAGTAGCCACTTTCTTTATACTTTTTTTAATGAGTTAGCTACCAAGAGAACTTAGTATTATTCCTACTCATGTTTCTAATTGTCATAGTTGACATTGATATAATTTACATCAAATTTATACATAAATCATCAATATCGATATCTCATTCAAAAACATACAAAAATTACATCAAAAGAAGCAAATCTTTTTTTTACACGTATCTTTCTCCTAAATTATACATCCAAGAGACTATGAAGCTACCTCTTTTTGCTTGCATTTATTTGTTTCGCTTAAAAATGTTTCTGAAAATTTTGATTGAGACATAAAGTCCCAGTAACTCACTCCATATTCCAAACATATTATGGCATGCAAGAAAAAGTAAAAGCATACGAGAGTACGTCATACAAAGCTCATGGTTTCATGTTAAAATCATCATGTGAGCATTTTAGTTATGGTCAAAACTCATCAAACAACAAACCTAGGTAGGACTTAGCTTATCCAAACCATTCATAGCATCATACATTTCACGACTTGAGCCATCAAGGCTTCATGACACATATTCATATCATAAAACATCTCATGAGCATATAAAGCCTTTCAGACATCAAAGTATGCATATAAGCACCACAAACACTCACTTAGCATATAAGGAATGGAAAGGAGCTACATTGCACTCAGTTTTTTCTCTTAGCTTTTCTTAACAATGGTAAAGTTTTCTTCCTGCTTTATTTATGGATTGGCTCATTTGAAAATAGCAAGTCCCTAAATTCACATGGAATTCATTATCAATATTATCATATTCTTAGTTTTTGAATTCATTATTTACTCATGTCATGACAATGCTAAATTTTCCTTTGGTAGCTAACTTTGCTTCTTGAACTTAGAGTATGTATATAGAATTAAATTCATATATCATGTTCTCTTTCTTTTTATGCTTAAAAACATATTTCTATAGTTTTTCTAGGCTCTAAATAATCATTTATATGTTAGTTTTCTTTATGAACATACCATTACATATTATAGTCATTTGCTAGCTTACACTATTTTTTTAAAGAATCTTCTTTAGATACGCATCATAGGGGTTTTTAAGACTTTAAATACAATTCAAATAACATTATAGAACTCATAAAATCGTTGTCGCCCTTTATCTCTCAAAATTTCAAAATTCTTGACACTTTGCCTACAAGTGGATTAGTTCATAAAGCTAGCATATTTTAACTCTTTTGAGTTAGAAAGACACTTCATGTGACTTCTCTAGTCATGAAAACGTTTCATAAAAATCATATTTCTCATTCTTTTCCATAGACTCTATCTTTTTATATTTGACATATTTGAAGGATTTTGGAAAATCTAATTGAAATTTAATATATTTGGCTATTTGAGGATTTTTTTAAGCACTTAAAGTACTTGTAAAAACTTTTATTTTATGCATCAAATTTTTTCTCATAAACCCTAATTTTATTACATGTAAGTTCAACGATTTGGTCATACTTTTCTCTTATGAAACATGTAATTTTTTTCGTGGCTAACATACCTCTTCTTCTCTTTGCTATTGATTCTTCAAAATAATGCCTCACTTGCACAAAATTCTCCTTTAAATTCAGAGATTGTGGTTGAAATTTAGATGAAAAGAAAGCTCTTGAGGAGTATATTAATTTTACTAACTATGAAAAGATGAAAAAGTGAAGGATTATTACTTTTTTTGGTGGAACTAGCTTTTTCTCTCTCTTTTTTCAACTAAAATGACATGAAAATAGTGGAGAAAGAAGAAAAAAAAGTAATTTTATTGATGAGGTTATAAAGTAATTATAATTGATCATTTTGTCCTTACATTATAATTTTTACTTTTTGGAACCATAAGTTTCTAATTGAGTATATTTATAAGTCAATTTGTGTAACTCTCCTATCTAGTCTTGTTGTTCATTTCAATAGCAATAGATAGGTTCGGTACACTATTCTTGGCCTTTTAATTATTGTCTGATCAGTTAAACCATTGAATTATGTTATACACAATAAATTCAGGATCTTTATGCTCAAATAAAAATAAAATTCACATGCACAGCGAAATAATAAAAGTCTACACTACACAAAGCGAATACAATCTTTTATATGGATTAAATAACACATGTTTAATATAATATCCATTACAACTAATGTATCAGTCCCCGGATATGTGAAGTACACGTCCTGCGGAGGTTAGGAGACAACAGGCTTGCCACTTAGACTCCCACACCAAATAATACCAGACCGGTCCTTCACATATCCACTTTCCCCGATATTCCCAGAACTACTCGTATGTATATATATATATATATATACAATCAAATCAGGTGTCCTATTCCAATTCGAGTACATCTAAGATCCCAAAAAAATGGGGTTACCAAAACCTTACTGGATCAAAAGGAAACTGCTGCCACACCCTCTTATTATGCGTTCAAATCTGATACATATCAGCACGTAGGTGAGAAACACACGTTTTCCAGTAGCTTAACCATTAAAATTTAAAATCAACTAATATGTACTAGGGTGCAAGCACCAAAATCGTTAGTATTCATCCTCGACATTAAAATGTAAAGATTTTCACGTGTAGCGACAGGCTAACAATGCATGATAGTAATAACAGTTAACAGAATAAGGAGGACTCTATTCTAAGGAATACACGTTCTTATATGTCCCTACGGAGTTACTAAAGTGGTGAAACGTTTTGTTTTTGTCATCAATTCGGGGAATGTTTGGGATAATATGCGGTCCCTAGGTTACAGGCGTGGAGCACCTTTGGCCACGCACTCCTAGGTTATTTGTGTGGAGCATCTTTGGGCACACCTCATGATTCATGGAAGTTCAGCCTTGTAAACCAGGTCGTCTGGACTCTAGATCACTGGTGTGGAGCACCTTCGGCCATCCTCACTAGGTCATTCGTGTAGAGTACCTTTAGCCACACTTCATTGTTTGTAGACACTCGGCCATGTAAACTGGGTCATCTAGTTACTAGATCACTGGTGTGGAGCACCTTCGGCCACACCTCACTAGCTTATCTGTGTGGAGCACTTGTGGCCACACTCTGTGATGCATGGACACTAGCCACGTATGCCAAGTCATTATGGGTATCGGGTCCCGGTATGGTCCTCTTCCCGATGACTTTTAGTAATCCTTAAGAGTAACTTTCTTTTTCTATGAGTTTCTTATCGTCGTAGTTAGGAGAAGTTGTCATTGACTTCCGATTGAGGTCGCTCTTCTTCATGGATTAATGTGCATGTCCACTTTCCATGGAGAAGTCAACCTTTAAGGCAAGGTTTTCATTTCTCTTGGAAATAAGAGCTAGCGTAAGGGGTAATGATCCCTTTCCAAATCCTTTCCTTTGAAGTCATTTCCCAAGTGTGGTTTCGTTCTAATAGTGTGCAATATGGGATTCCCTTATTGGGAACTAAAGTTGGTCATACAACCCCTTTCGAAAAGTAGTCAATAATGCCAAGAAATTTGCCTTTCTTTTAGAAAACTAATTCCATTAGGAACCCATCCTAGAAATAATAGTAACCTCCTTGATTTCAAAAGGTTAAATTTTACCATAATTTATCCTTTTATAAAAACAACTAACTGAAAAATTTTTCTCCTCTTTAGGAAACTAATTCTAACATAATTCCTTTCTAAGAACAATTATAAAATTCCCTTTCCCTTAAAATGTGAATCTCACCGTAATTCTTTTATAAAGCAACCAATTGCAATATTAAAATTTTCCTTTTCTTTAGGACACTAATTCTAATATGATTCCTTCCTAAAAATAATTAATTGGGACAGTAAAATTTCTTTCCTTTAGAATATTAATTTTACCCTAATTCTTTTATAAAGCAATCAATTGAAACATTAAAATTTCCCTCTTCTTTAAGAGACTAATTCTAACATAATTTCTTTCTAAAAATAATTAATTAGGACAATAAAATTCCCTTCCCTTTTGAATGTTAATCTCACCCTAATTCTTTTATAAGGCAACCCATTGCAATATTAAAATTTTCCTTTTCTTTAAGACATTAATCCTAACATGATTCCTACCTAAAAATCATTAATTAGGACAATAAAATTCCTTTTCCTTAGAATATTAATTTCACCCTAATTCTTTTATAAAGTAACCAATTGAAGTATCAAAATTTTCCTTTACATTAAATTTAACTCAATGATGTACAATTATCCAAGCTTAAAATTCCTAACTCATAGTTCACAAGGTCCTTGTGTCATCTCCTTTGTCAACTATTTATCACCCACACATGCTAGCCATCAATACACCATTTATAAAAAATGTGAGGATCTCCCTAGCTCTATGGAACTCAAACTTTAACATCAATTGCATGATTATCACATGGACCAAAGAGAAAGGTTTAATGGTTAACCTATCTCAAGTGGTGGAAGAGTGATGAAAGTCTTCTAGTGCTTCTCTTGGATTTTCCCTTGTTCCTCCTTTTCTTGGCTATCTTCCTTCTCCCTTCACTGGTTCACTTGTGCGTGTTTCTCTCCATCTTAAACTGCTCTTCTTCCTTTTTTTTTTCTCTAGTTTTTCTTGGTGGCTTCACGTGATACTAGTGCAGCTCTTTACTTAGTTCATGGACGCAGCCCTCTCCCTTTCCCCTTTTGGTATTTCATGGTTCCTTGGACAATTAAATGCAATTACTTCCTTTGCACTCTTCCTTTAATTTCCATTCACGCCAAGGGAAAGAGGGGCTCATGTTAGCTTCCCTTTGCATGCAACACGTACGACTGTGGGAGGAGTATTGTAGGCCGCCTCTTTCTCTTCTCTCCCTCCGTGTATACCTTTGCATTCGATGGTCCCAAGTAGCTCACGTGGGCGTCCCATTTCATGCTACATCCACTCCACTCGATGGTAATGCATGGGCAAGGAGTAAGCCAACTGCACACGTCTCCCTTAGGTGACTTAATCTAGTCAATGTGTTGCCTTGTTGGTGGAGTTAACCGAACCCAAGGAGGAAGGAAAGGTGCTCTCGTGTTGCCCTGTCACATGGACGTCTCTCTCTTCATGCCAAATTCCTAGTTTTGTCTTTGTAGTTACTTATGTTTATTCCCTCTTCTTCATCATTTTTTTTTCTTGTGTCCGAGTGGTGAGGGGTGTATATATATTATTACATTATATATATATATATATATATGTGTGTGTGTGTGTGTGTTTACTTAAAGGTTACACTCCTTCCTTTCCTTTCACGTGGAACTCCCCATTCTTATGTAGCTTGCTCCTTTAATTTGATTAATTTTAAGCCATTAGTTTATGCAAGTAAAATCCATTTGTTATTGTTATTATTATTATTATTTTTATTTTTTTTCTTCCTTAAGCAAGTTCTTAAATTGATTAGCAACAAGAAATTAATTTATTCCATTGTCAATTTAAGCTACTTAATCTATGGGTGTTACAATTTGGATATGAAAAAACTTTTCATGACGTCTAAATTATTTAAACAAACTCATAATAATTTATATCGGACAAAAATTATGATTTTAGTTTTGATTTTTACCTTTTAAGAAAGTTACTGTAAAACTCTTTTTAAAATATTTTAAGATCATAATTGAGTTCCTTGAGGTTTATATAACCATGAAATGATCTTATTTTGCTTTGCCTTATTTTAATTAATTCCTCTCCAAGTTCTTTTTGCTATTTTGACTCTCTTTTTTTCTTTAGTTAAAGTCTTTTCTAAATTTTTGATTAATATTTAACTTGTGATTTTTGCTCAACTTTTATTCTTTGTACTTATTTTACCTCAATTCTTCTTGATTTACAATTTTTTGTGAATATAATATTTTATTAATGACATATAATATTTTTATTCTTATTCAATTACTATCAAATATAAAAAAATTATTCAATAGAGACTTATTAGATATATTGTATATGATTTAAATAATTTTAGTAACAACTTCATATTTTCTTTTAAATATAATATTATATTACAATTTTTTATTTATAATTTCAAAATTTTAAAAATAAAATTAATTACAAAAAAATTTAAAAATAAAATTAAAAATTAATATATAAATAAAAGAGATCAAAAATACTTTTACTCGTCATAAAAAAACTTCTGGTGAAAAATTACTTTTTTTCTCTCTTTACTAACGCTAATCCTAGACCCACATGGCACTGGAAGACGATCGTCTTCCTCCGTCACCACCTGGCACCTACCCCGGTATTTCTCAGCCGGAATTGTAGTGACTTGTTTAAAGCGTGCAACCTCTCCATGTTTACTACACTCACTAGCGGCAGTATTCTTATTTCACGCTACTGCCGTCATCTGCTTCCACGCGTTTCTACCGTATCTCCGACTCTTATATTCCCGTCCTACGCCTTGGTTTCTATGGAGAACATGGACAAGACCAGCAATTTCAAGAGCTCTTCATTCTCGTCTTACGCTCATGGTAGTCCAAGGTTGTTTCTTTTTCCTCACATCGATAAAATTATAGTTTTATTTCTTTTTCTCCCTAAAGTCCGGTCGACTTTTGTTTCTTTTTACTAACTGAAAATGGCTTTGTAAGCTAATGTTTCTCTTTCCCTGAAAATGCGTAGCGTTGTTTTCTCAGAAAGTTTCTGGGAAATTGCAAAAAAAGGTTTTTGAATTTCCTTGATTTTTAGAAAATTATCTGAAATTTCCGTACTCAGCGGGGACTAATGGTTTCTGCAATAATTCCGTGTTGTGTGGCCAGTGGTGGTAGGGGAAGAGCCTTCGAGATGAGAAACGACAGAGATAGAACAAGAGGGCATGGCGGTGGACGAGGAGGAGGAGGAAGTGGCTCTGGAAAAGACAAAGTTGATGCCCTTGGGAGGCTCCTGTAAGCACTAGTAAACCGTGTAATCATTTCATTTTGTTGACTACTTTTTGCCAAAATTATACATTTTGTAGAATTATTTTTCAATTTGAAATGGATATTGTTAATCTTAATCCTTTAATTACTGGAAGGAAATTTCGAAAATTATTGTATAGGTTCTGGTTTCAAGGCTTGATTTGCTTGGCTTTAGTACAGGGACCATGTATCTTTTCCAAGTTTGGCTGACCCAAAAAAGAAAACGAAAAATATGTTTGGTAGTATAGTATGCAATAATAACATCTTGGTTTTCAGCTTACTGAGACTAGTATCTTGGACCTGCATTTTTCTTAAACAGGACAAAAGGATTAGGAATTGCATACTCTCTTGGCTGTTAGAGGCACATAATAAACTTGAGTTAAGATTTAACTTAGTTAAGTTCTACTGGCCTTGCTCATTGTGCAAAGCTAAGTCATTTTTATCAAACTCTAGCATTTGTAGGAGGACAACATAACTTTGATGTGTACATTATAGTTTGTGAGATTTTCAAACCTCTTGATCCATATATACTTATGTTGTAAAATTTGCAGTACCCGGATTTTACGCCATATGGCATCTGAATTGAATTTGAATATGCGGAGTGATGGTTATGTGAAGGTTAATGATGTACTGAAGCTGAATTTGAAGACATTTGCTAATATTCCTCTAAGATCACATACTGTTGATGACATCAGGGAGGTCAGTTAATTATTTCATTCTTATTTGTTTTTACTTGTGGTCAGTTTATCTTTTATGCTTTCGCTCACTGCCATTCTTTGGAAATCATATTTTTAGTCATATTTTGTGAAGAGCCGTATGGGAAAGAATTCAATACATTTTTTAAATACTTAATATCAATTACACTCTTAAGTATGGTGGATATAAAATCTTTTAAAATACAGCTAGGAATCAAAATTGAGACAAAGTTGAAAAAATATTGAGAATATTGGTGTCCCGTTTTCTCCTTTTTTTTTTTTTTTTGGGTGAGCAAACTAGGGAGCCTAAGGTCTAAAATTAAGCAACAACCATCTTAGGGAAACTAACACCGCTCATATGCTCCGTAAAAGTTGATACTTAATACAACGATTAGGAGCATTGTTGTAAAGAAGCAAATCGAATATGGGACTTCTCATGATACTATCATAAACAAAGTTTAGTGACCACCAGATGGCTTCCACAATTTTGCCCCTTTCCACGCAACAGTAAGAACTACATTAAAGCATTTACTATGACGTTGTCTTCAAATTTGACCCTGATACCTAGTAAAGAATCCCCTCGCGGAGGCGCTGCGCCCCCCCCCCCCCCCCCTTCCTCCCCAGCCGAAGTTTTTAAGAATTATCTGATTCATTGTTTCAGTAACTCATTTTTCTAATGGATTAAGGAAGACATAGAACCCTATTGTTGTTGGTATTGATACTGGTTAAGTTGAGCCTAATCTTAGGTTTTCACTTTGCAGTATCCCATGGTTGTTCGAGTTAACTACAGTGATTTTTACTTACACCTTTTTTCAATTTGATCTGTAATTTTAATTAATTGCTATTCCTGTTTGCTTATATTTAATGACTTCTGACTCACTGACTAGTCTTATGATAATGTCTTTTTCATGTGAACTACCTGAAAAATAAAATAACTTTTATTCTTCATTATCTTGTGTATATCTTTAGGCTGTTCGAAAGGATAACAAGCAGCGCTTTGGCCTTATAGAAGAGAATGGGGAGCTATTGATACGTGCTAACCAAGGCCACACAATTTCGGTAAGACATTTCTTTCATAATTTGTTTTTTAAGTTTTGAAGAAATAATTGAATTTAATTTAATTGGGTGCTTCCTGCATTTTAGTAACTATCCACGCATGGTGATTCTTCTAATTCTCTGTTGTCATTTGCATTAACTAGAATCATGTTAAGATGTCATTGAAGGAAGACTAAATCTAATACTGATGTCTTAATTTCTTCTGCCCATTTTGCTGGTTCATCAAAATATTGAATTGCAACTTTTCATAGTACTAAAATAGGAATCTGCTTTCTTATGAATTCCTATATCTTATTGGTTATTAACAATTTTTTCATGAGAGCTAGTTATGTGATTTTTTTTTTTTTTTTTTTTTACTTTTCTGATTTTGTTTCCAAATTCCAATGACTTTAAAATATATTCTTTAGTAATGTGAAGCATTTTAATAATGTCACATCCAAGAGCTGTGATCATCCCTAAACCCAGTCCAAGGCTGGCTAGTTTTCCTGCAAAGGTCAAGTGTTATCACCAGGATTCTAACACAATCTGAAAGTATGATTTTGTTGAAGTCATTGCTAATGTCATACTGCTGCATCATAATTAGAATGTTCCTCAGTCCAAGGAAAGTCTGTAGTCTAGACACCCGTCTTCTATCTATTAATCCTAGTACTCTCATCACCTTTTCAGACAACACAAATAAAGATTATTTCTTCTGGGGATATGCTTTCTCTTAGAACATATTGTACCCAATGTCCAACCAGCACTATCAAGTAGCAAATCCTCTGTAGAAGCTTGATAAAGAATTTCTCATGTTTGTCCTGTGCAGTGACCTGAGGAACCTTCTTTCAAAAGGTAGCCATTAAGGGAGAAGAATCAAACTACCTAAGTCATTGAGCTGCCCATACTTGAACATCCCATAATACCTTAGGAACATCTCATACTATCTCTAGTCCCTATCAGTTCCATTCATATTAAGACATGTCATCAATACTTTTCTATTTCCTTTGAGTATTTATATCGCTTAAAAAACATTTCTCACTTGTTTTATTCTGTAGACTGTTGGATTAAGAATTCGTTTGATTTACTTTGGCTGCTCTACAATATGATTATTAACATTTAATCTGCAGGCTGTAGAAACTGAAAGCTTGTTGAAACCAATCCTTTTAGCTGAAGAGGTTCCAGGTTCATAGTCTAGTTGTATTTTTGTGTTTTAAAGTCACATGCTCAAATTTTGAAAAATTTCATTTCATTTTTTAATTTATGTGTTCTATGCTTTATTTTCCACTACATGCAGTCTGTGTGCATGGAACTTACAGAAAGAACTTAAATTCAATTCTGGAATCTGGTCTGAAGCGCATGAAGAGATTGCATGTTCACTTTTCATGTGGTCTACCAACAGATGGAGAAGTAATAAGCGGTACATGAAGAAGTCCTTTTTCTGTATCCAGAATTTTCATTCAGATTTGTTTTCTTTTATATAATTTTTTTTCTGCATATTTTTCCTGTGCTATATGTAAGCTGGCCTGTATTTTTGTACATTGTGATTGGTCAGATTTGGGCCACAGTACTGTGGAACCCAAATGAGAAATTTCCAGCATGAGGTGTCTTCACCTTTTGCGTGAGCATACATTATTGTGCAATATAGTAGAAATGTGAAACTCATTCAATGTCTCAATAAGTTCTTGGCTTATCAAGAACTGCAGTACTGGCTTCTCAGTGATTTTAAGTTACTTAGATCTTTTGAATTCAAATAGAGTTTGACTGGCTTCCTATCTCCATATGTGTACTTGATTTCTTATCTTTTTCTGTTTTTATTCTTCCAGGCATGAGACGAGATGTCAATGTCTTGATCTATCTAGATGTCAGAAAAGCTTTGGAGGGTATGATGAACCTAGTCTTCTCTTCCTGTGTTTTGATCTGAATGTGATCAACAGGTTCAACATTTTCCTTGTTACTAGGATATTGAAGAAAACTATAGAATACTAACTGCTCCTTATTTCTGTTGTTGGTTCAGAAGGTATGAAGTTTCACATTTCTGAAAACAAGGTGATACTAACAGAAGGTTTTGATGGTGTTGTGCCAGTTAAGTATTTTGAAAAGATAGAATCATGGCCAAGCAGACAACCAATTCCTTTCTAGCATTCCTACGGTTTTGTTTGTTTTTATCTGGATTTTATAATTTCTTCATCACTAAATGTAAATTTGTGCTAGACGAAGAAGCTTTGCTGAGGCCGAGCACATAATTCCTCATCTATGTTAACTAAATTGTTTATAGGATTCAGGAAAATCATTTTCTCTAACTTGTATGTAGTGAAGACAAATAATCGTTTCAGCCAAGAACCAAGATAATTGTCACATTTTGCATTACTAACATTTAAGCCTTTTTCTTATTAACCCTTTCTCATGCTCTCTGGCTTCCAATTGAATGAAGGTGTTAAACTGTTAATAATAGAAATGCAAATATATATCTTGAAAGGTATCAGCAATCCTCATTGATTTCTCCTTAAATCATAAGTTCGTAAGTTTCAAAAAAACGTCAACTCCAGAACCGATGACTTCTTTGTGCCTGAATAAATTTCTGATATAGTTTTGGTTCTATGGGGTCTTGAACTATTTTCGAGTATCATACCTACAAAGTGTATATAAAAACTCAAATTTTTTTATCTAAACAAATTTGAAATTATCCATTATTTCATCGTCTTATATAATCTGAAGTTACAAATTTATTGTTTCTAACAAAAAGGAAGAAAACTTTTGTTGAAAAATAATATAAGACATAAAAAGCATTTGTTTGCTTGCTAATAAGAAAAGCGCGAGGCTGGGCAGAAAGTGATTGTATAATCTGCATCCGTACATGTAAATGTACTTGTGGCGTCATCGTATGCGTAGCTATACGATCTCGGGCACGCCGCCTTGAACATTTGGGAGTATACATTGGGTCTACAATCTTCCGGGCTCGAATACGCCCCAATGCAACAGTATTCTGCTCTTCCCAAAGCCTGACAGGGACTCATGCAGCCTTCGTCGATTCCTTCCTTTCCCACCTTCAGCTCTTCCGGGCATATCTGGTTCACATCCAATATACACCCTGTTGACTCGCAAGGACCCAACCTGCCTTCCGCCTCCACGTATATCGGAAGGTTGAAGCCGTCGACCAGGCTCACGTCGTAGAAGTCTTGGTCATTAAAAGTATCAAGCGTGAACTCGGCAATAGTAAAAGGTAGGGTTCCTGCGATACTGCTGCACTCGACCCGTCCCGAGCCGCAATCTCCGGTGAGACAGGACCCGTTACCCGATTGGTCGAAGTTGCAACCCGTTCGGCCCCAAATTTGCCCGGACCATCTACTTGGAGCTTCCCATGATCGGGAAGCGCCTTTCGGAAGTTCGAATCCGGTGCCGGCGAAGCTTGAGTTAGTATAAGAAGGTGTACTGCGAATTGCGGGCCACACTGTGTGGTTACATGTGTTTACGAAAGTAAATGTAGAAGTCATAACACTGACACCTGAGATGCAGAGAGAGAAGGGTTAAAACAACTGTGCGAAGAGAGAACCAAAGAAGCAGAATTGAAGTGTTAGAACCTTGAGGAGTGAGGAGTTGCAGAGCGCAGATAAAAATCAGAGAGAAGCCACCACTCAAAGGGATCCATGTGGGTGTGTTGCTCTTCATTTGCGATGCTTCTAGGGATTCACAGTTGGTTGGATTCTTGATTCTTCTCCATGTAAGTATAATGATGCTTTGGTCCTGAACACACAAGTCAAGGTTTCACATTCAAGTTTCCTTCGACTCCCTTGAAGTTTCACTAGTCAAGGTTTCACATTCAAGTTTCTTTCGGCTAAACATTAGATCAAATGACTCATTAACTTGCATTGTTCATAGTGATGACTAACATGTGATACTAGCTCTGAAATTGACTTATTGTTTCACTTCACATCAGTGACATCGGTAGGCAATTATCGATCTTCTTCATGGTTTACTAGACACCAGCTGACCTCAAGTCAAGTTGTGTCACATTGAAATGTCCATGGTTCAAAGTTTCCTTCAACTCCCTTTTTCTTTCGTTTTGATTGTTCTCATCAATTTCTAAGACTTTCGGCTAAATTTAACATCAAATGACATTTATTTCTAAAATGTCTTGTTCATACAATTAATGACTTACGTGTAGTATTGGATCTCAAATTGACTTAGACTTTCACGTCAATGGATTTTGTTCGTAGGTGAATCGTGCAGCTTTGGAGGCATAATTTAAAAAAAAAAAAAAAGGCCAAATTGCATATTCTTTACTTTTTTTACTTTAAATTTTGACCAAAAGCTTCTAAACTTATATATATATATATATATATATAACAAACTCAATGTTAATTTTTCTAATTAAAATCTCAACTTTCGTTATTTCAATAAAAAAAATTAACTCAGCCAAAAAAATCAAATAATGAATGACATAGAGAACTGTTATAGATATTTTTTTTCTTTTTTTTTTTCCTCCCCTCATTCTACCCAAAGTCCAAACGTGCTTGGAAAGCAGAAAAGAAGGCACGTCAGAAAAACGCAATGGAGGAAAAACAGAGAGATGGGGAAATTGCAATTGAAACCTTCTTGCTTTGCTACGTACGAAGACCA
Organism: Senna siamea; assembly: GCA_031216115.1. Lineage (NCBI taxonomy): Eukaryota > Viridiplantae > Streptophyta > Magnoliopsida > Fabales > Fabaceae > Senna > Senna siamea. Next base: position 16,917,967 of record CM062357.1, read on the forward strand.
TCGGCCAATATAGATTCACAAAGAGGAGTAATGGGCACGGAGTTTTGGAGGGTTAGTTGAAAATTATAAATAAATTAATGATATCCTCTCTAAAAAATGTATGTTTTTTTTCCAATTAGATAGACAAAAGATCAATTTTTAATAAATTGAATCATTTGATTAATGAAATGAATAAACAATTAATTATTAGTAGCATTAATAAGCCTTAATTTGATTATTAAATAATAAATTAATTCTTATTAAGTAATAAAAAATAAAACATATTAAAATTACAAATTTCACATAATTAAAATGCATTGTATGCATTGTTTTATGTCTACATATGAGTGTTTTATATCATTTTATTATTGTTAAATAATAACTAATTTATTATTTAATAGATTGATTAAATTATTAGTTAATTTTTTATTTATCCCATTAATTGAACAACCAAATTAATTGATAATTAATTTTTTAAGAGTTATATTCATACATTTCATCTTCCAATATCCAAATTGAGATAGGACTAGACTTATTACAGTTTTTTATATTTTTGTTATGTTCATTGATTTTATTTTGTGAAAACTTTTTTCTAGTTTTTGATAAAAGAACTTACTAGTAAAGATATTAAAAATACTTAAGTTTTTTCTATTGAGAAAGACATAGGTTTATATACAATTTTTTATATTTTTGTTATCAGATTCTTTAATCAAAATAAAAAATTTGATAATAATTTACTCAAATTTATAATTAGGTCTTAAAAGAATTTCAATTTAGTCATTGTGACTAAATTTTTATCAAAGTTATGTTAAATTTAGTTCATATTATCATCATATATCATTTTAGCATTCTAAATATATATAATTTATGTTAACAAAAAAAGTAAAAAAAAATGATGATTTAAAAATAAATTGACTTAAACTATATATATTCACAGTGTTAAGATAATATATAATTAGTACATTAATAAAATTTAATAGAATATTAATAAAAATTTAAGGGCAATGACTAAATTAAAATTTTTTAATATTTTAAAAATTTAACTACAAATTTTTAAACTATAAGATTTAGTTAAAAATGAAGTGAAACAGGAACACATAAATAATTTAACTAAAAGAATAGGAGTAAAATACACTTTCCTTTTCTTTTTTTAAGAAATTATATTTTTTTAAGAGATAAGCAAATTTTTTAATTTCACTTAATTTAATCAAAATATCTTGTATGGGTTAAAATAAATAAAATTATAAGTTTTTATTAATTAAATATATATTTAATTAATATAAAAAATTTAAAATAAATTAATCTTATTATTTTAAATGCAAAATAATAATCAAATAATAATATTTAAAATATATTTTCATAATACATTTTAATTTTTTTTTAAAAAAATCTTAAATTATGCCACTGCACCTAACAAAAGAATCATGGAAATGTCCTGGCATTTTTCCAGAATCATGTGCAGGATACCTGATTGTTTCTCAAATCTGGATAGTACTCAACATGCCATGAATTGTTAGGAAAGGTACGAATGGACCAAAGGCAGGGCATATTTTCTTACCATATTCATCCTTCCATCCATATAAAATTACAATGCAAAGTACTCTATTGAATTACGCAGCTTTATTCTTGACGCTATGTGCTACCAAGAGGCTGTTGCAATTAAATTCGATGAGGCTTCCACCTTAGACTTCTATAATTTCTCCCTCCACGGTATTCGTATACAAAATCTAGCTGAGGGAAGATTCGATAAAGCAAGTCATCTACATGTTCGTTGAACCAAAGCCTCCATCGCTTCCAAAAAACAAGAGGCAGAATAACAATCCCAATGCCAAAAGAAAACCCCAACTCTGCACTTATGAAATTCCAATCTATCGAACTCTTTTTATCTGGATGAACTCTTCTAGATGTTGGGGGTGGCCCTCCCTCACCAGAGCAGTTTTTGGTTAAGGGAGGTCCACATAACCCTTCATTGCCTTTGAAAGAAGATGCTTCGAAAGATTGAAGTTGAGTACCTGTTGGAATTCTACCCACCAGAAGATTAAAAGAGAGGTTCAACACTTGAAGGAAAGATAAACTTGCAAGCAGTGTTGGAATTTCTCCACTTAAAGAGTTGTTAGACAAGTCTAAAGACTCAAGATTCTTCAGGTTTCCAATAGATGAAGGAATATGGCCGCTAAAAGCATTTCGTGACAAGTTTAGAATGTATAATGCTTTCAATTGTCCAAGTTCTTCTGGTATTGTTCCTTCAAATCTGTTGCATGACAAGTCCAAAGAGGTGAAGACAGTTAGTATTTTAACTAACTCCATTTCTTGCCCTTTGGTCATCACAGTCACTCTGTCCTGGTAATGAATTATATTATATGCTGACAATTCAACATGAAGATCATTGAACTTCCTCATGGTTTGTTCATTTTTGTCATCCATCATTCCCTTCCAAGTTTGAAGCAATGCAGGAGGAATTTTGCCGCTGAAATTGTTGAAAGCAAGGTCAACAATCTGAATATTTGGCCAGGCTAGTTCGTATGTCAAACATTCAATGGAACCATGTAATTTGTTGGATCTTAGAATAAGAACATGTAGGGTGGGTATTCCCTTCAACCAGCAAGGGAACTTATCCTCAATCTGATTGTTACCAAGGTCTAAAACCTCTAGACTGTCGCACTTAATCAGATCTTTTGGGAGCTTTCCTTCAAGAAAATTACTGTTGAGGTCTAGAGTTCTTAGTTTACATAAACCAAGAAATGCATCAATGTTCCCAGAAAGTTTATTTCTTTTTAAGTTTAATACACTGAGACTTCCATTCATTGCAATCAAGCAGTTTGGAATTTTTCCAGTCAATGAATTATTTCCAAGGTCAAGAACCACAAGCCCTTCAACAGTGCATATTGATTTGGAAATACTTCCCTGGATGTTATTGTTGGAAAGGTCTAGGTAGCTTATTCTACTTGGGAATAATGATTCTGGAAGTAGTCTTTGGAGTTGGTTGGAGTGCAGATCAAGGACAATCAAAGAGGTATCATTCTGCAAAGGTTTTTCCCAATCTGTCAAATAGTTTTGAGACATGTTTAAAAAATTTAGATTCCAAATCCACCCGGGTACAGCTCCATGAATATGGTTGTTTGAGAGGTCAAGAAAAGATAGTGAATGGTTTCTTAAAAATAGTGGAAATCTTTTCAAACCGCAAGAAGCCGCAATGAAACTAACCAAGTTTGGAAAAGATTGAAAGGAAGAGTTTGGAGTGATTACATCAAAAATGGGCAAATTATATGAAAGGTCAAGAATCCTAAGGCCATTGTGTTGAAAGAGAGAAGGGGGAATAGGCCCTTCAAAATGATTACTGCTCAAATCAAGCTCTTGTACTCCCAAGGTGTTTGAAAGAGAAGAGGGGATGCTCCCGCTGAAGGAATTATGATGCAATTTGATTTCAACTAGATTCTGGAGATCTTGAAAGTATGTAGGTGGTATTGCACCATTCAAATCATTATACGAGAGGTCAAAATGGGTGAGATTTTTGGCCTTACGAAACAATGGGATTGGACCAGTGAAGTTGTTCGTTGACAATCGCAGATAAACGAGCTCCGGGAACTCTGAAATTAAACCAAAAAGTGTTCCATTCATTCTGCAATTAAAAAGATCCAGAGTGGACAACTCCCTCATATTACTGATAGAGTTTGGTAAAGGTCCAGAGAATCTGGTGAACTTGAGAATTAAGGTTTGTAAAGATCCATTCTGTGGGAAATCTGGCAAAGAACCATGAAGATCATAATTGTATGACAGATCAAGATACTTTAACCCTTTTATTTGGAAAATCTTTTCTGGAAATCTCCCTTGCAATTTGCAACCACCAAGATCTAAAATTGTCATGTTTTGGAAATCCGCAAAAAATTCTGGTACAGGGGATGATAGAATGTTCCATGACAAACGAATCATGTTGAGAGACTGAAGCCTTACCAAGGAAGAATCAATGGGGCCACGAAGGTTGCAGTGTGACAAACTCAGTACTTGTAGATTGGGCAGTGAAGATGATAATGCTTGGCACCATTCGTTTCCATAACCTGCAATGGTTACGCCATCAAGATAGAGTTCTGTGATCTTACTGAGGTTCTGAATCAGCATGAGGAGATTTGGGTTCTCTAGTTTCAGGTCCATCTCAGCACTTGACAGATCAAGAGACAGTAAATTTGTCAGCTGGGAGACTTCAGCAGGTATCTGGCCCCTAAACCCAGCATTTGACAAATTCAAATACTTCAAATTTTTGAGCTTTTGAAACTCAGTTGGAATTGCACTCCTGAATGAGTTGTAGGCCAAATTCAAGGTCTCTAAATGTCCAAGGCTGAAAAGAGCACTTGAGTTGTCAATCCCTCCAGAGATTCCTTCTTGGCTGAGATCAAGACCAGTAACACGTCCTTCATTGCATGTTACTCCTTTCCATTGACAGCAATCTACACTTTGATTCCACTGAACCAGCTTTGTAGATGCTTCAGTATTATATGGGATGAGGCCGTTCTTCAATTGGAGTAATAATGATTTTTGGTGGTTGAGACAGTAGCCAGTGCCAGCCACTACAAGCATATCAATGCTGAAGCTCATTGAGCAAAAGAGTATGAAGAAAAGCCACAGGGCCAGGTGAGATTTCATTTTTGAGGTGATTATGGGATCAAAGTCAGGAAATTAAGGATAGACAAAGAAAACAAGAGGAACTTCAGTTGCTTCAGGGGTTCTGCTCAATTTAAGCCTACTTAGCTTAATATATACAAAATACTCTAACATGTGAACTTTCTATGAAATTTAGCTCTTTGTTTGCCGCAGTTAATTTCCGCGTTTTAATTAGCCCAGCATATGACATGAAGCATAGCAAAGTGGTCTAGAAATAAATATCACTGTCAAAAAGTTTCCACAATTGATAGAACGTGAATTGTCTTTATTATTATTAGTGATGCAAAAAGTCCTAGTTTGATGCAGACGTCTGTGGTTCAATGGACTTTGGATGCCATAGCGTATCGGTAAGTAATATGCAAATGTCCTCGTTTTCTGCTGTTCTGGGATTACTGATGCATAGCATGACACGACATGAAGCAGAGCAAAGTGGTCTAGCACGTTTTTAAATAGTAAGATTATTATTTAATTATTTTTATTGTTACATTAAAAAGTTCATGTTAAAACTTAATATTTATTTAATTAATTTATTATTTTATAAAATTTATTTTCACTGACATAAAATAAATTAAAGAGAATATATATATGTAAGTGTATTTTTTAAAATTAAAAAATAATAAATATAATTTAACCAAACGAGAGAAATTGATCCCAGGTGAGATTTCATTTTTGGAGATGATTACAAAATTCAGGATTAAAATATGAAAATAAGAGGAACTTCAGTTCATGGTCCATGCGTTATACTTGATGTAGGCCTACTTAATATATGCAAAATACTCTGACATATTAAGGGTGTGCTTTGATTTGTGAAAATATATTTGTTCATCTTTATTTTGTAATAAAATTAAGTTGAGCAAATGTTATTTTTTTTAAAAAAAATTTAACTTTTTTTAATTTAAGCGATGATATTTATATATATAAAGTATTTATTTGAAAAAAAATTTTAGACGTTTTTTTATTTAAAAATTATTTTTCTCAAAATAAGCACACACCCTAACTTGAGCTTTCAATAAGGCTATGCTAAAATTTCTTTCCCCCAACTCATCATGACATCCCAAGTCATTCCTCGTAATACCACAACTCACACAATATAATGCGTTTCGACTCATTAATCACAAGAAACGTAAAAGGTAATATCATTGTGTGAGTATTTCAAAATTTCAATTTCATACCCAAATTAATTAATATGCAACTGAAAATATTCCACTGACATTCAATACAGCTAATCACATACAGAAAGCAAGTCCAAGCTCGTTAGATGATTAACAAGCCAAAAACTATCACCAAAACAATGGCCATAAAACACAGAAAAAAGTTACTTATTCTAATATTGTATATATGCATTTATATTTTTTCAAATATTTATTGTGATTTTGTTCTTTGTATTGTAATTAACTAATAATAATAACTTAATAAAAATTAATTAAAAATAATAAATATTTATAACAATTTATCTATTAAGTAATATTAATAACAAACTAAATGTAAACATGTCCTTTTTTATAATTTAACAATCAAAATCTATTTTTTACACAAATATTTACCCAAATATATAAACTGTTTCTCAAACATTATAATAAAAATACTTTCAACTAAATTACTCAAACACGAAATGCTTTAGATCACAACATTTTTCCTAAATCTTCATTTAACAAAATTTTATTTAAAAATAAAAAAATTTTAGAAACAATCCAAAAATGGGCCCTAAGATAATATTAAGAATTATATGATATGTGAGGATGTTAAACTAAATTATCTTAGATATTTCAAATATAAGACATCATCTATACTCAAACTTATACTCAATTATATAGACTAACACTCAATTATATAAATTTGAACCATACCTGTTTAAAAAATCTAACATGCAATTAGAGTGAGTCTGCCAATAATATGGAGAGGGCTACTTGCTGAGAATTTTGATTGGCGGAAGGACTGAGCTTAATAGTGTGAAATAATGACAAATGAATTGTTGTAGTGCAGTTGTCGAGACGTTGAAAAGACCGTGCTTGATGAGGGATAGGAATAATATGAAATGTTTGGCTAGTTCTGACTACCCATTTCTCACGTACGTGACGGATTGGGATGACAATTACAAGTCAAAATTGTGTCAAATGAAGAACTGCTGCCCAAGATCTAAATTCTGAAGTCTAAAAGGTAAAGGCTTTTTGAAAATTGTAAGTCTATGATGATGAAAGGTTCAAGTCACAATTGATTGACTCAGGCTAGTTGGACTTGAGTGGAGAGTAATGGAATATAAAGGAAGTCCTACACTGGTTAACAAAAGTTTAAATATTATTTAATGTGTAGAGATATTAATTAAATTGCTTTAAATATTTTGAATATAAGTTATCCTCTATACTTAAATTTATAGGTAATTATTGAATTGGTCACCACTATCCTCCAAAATCATAAAAAAAAAAAAGCCTTTTATGTAATTATTTACTGAATCATCATATTTCTTTTTCCTTCAATTTGGGGTTGATTAAAAGTAATTACTCTTGTTCAACTGTGGAAAATGTAAATGCTAAGAGTGACAAGCTTCTTGGCAATGAGAAATAATTGTATTCCATCGTTTGCTGCACGTTCTTAGTCACTAGTCAGTCAATTTAAGTGATTCAACCCGGCCAAGTAAACACTTTCTTTGAAAGGTGGCGATTTCTTTTGGCCATCAAATAAACATTTTTATATTTTATATTATATGATTTTTCAAATCAATAACCATGATATTTTTTAGTTATTGTTTGAAAATACTTAAAAACTGTTTTTAGATATTTTTTATGTTTAATCTATTTACTTTCTTTTGCCAATTGCCATACTTTCAGCTTTCAAATAAACCCATGCTAAAATTTCTTGCCCCAATGAGTCATCACATAACGTGAAAGAAGAGTGTAAGAAATGAATATCACTGTCAACAAATTTCCACAATTGTTTCTACCATTCAACCTTCAACCCTCAACCTTTAAAGTGTCATTAATTGATAGAACATAAAGCACACATCTATATGCAAAAGTTTCATGGAATTTGAATGTCGTAACATATATATGAACAATGCAAATGTCCTTGCTTTCTGCTGTTTTAGGATTAAATTAGAAACTTCAGAAATACGTTAATTAATCAACTGCTTCCTCTGAATATTGAAGATTTTGCTTTTCTAAAGTGCACCATAAACTTTACATAGTAAATGCAAGGTTGATTAAAATAATTATAATAATGATAATCATTATCATAATCCTCTGGTTTCATATTCTAGATTGACGAATTTTACATCAGTTTGATGGTGATTGCTCTCTGTAATGTTTGGATAAGGGTATTTTGACATTCAATTATATAGTTCATTCTTTGTGATGGTTAGAACCTTGGTTTCAGTGTATAATCCTCACAAGTTTGATGGTTTGACGAATGGCTAAATGAAGCTATAGCATAAATTTGACTCATTTTAAATATGCCTTTGTTTTGCAAAACTTTGGTTACTCTCTTCATATTTTAGATTAAAAAATTTGGCTAAAATTCCATTCAAAGTTTTGATTAATTAATGCTGAAATTTTTTTTAAAGTCTTGTTCATTGGTACTCATTATTGCACATAAAAAAGTAAACAAATTTGTCAAAATAAAGAATAGGAAAATCTATTAAGGCTTGTATAATTAATGCTGAAAATCTGCTTAAATACTTGTTCTATTGGTACTAATTTTTGTTCATGTTCGAGTATTCAAATCTATATATATATATATATATATATATATATATATATATAAAGTTAGAGTATTCACGTTGAAATCCCAACAATACATTAAATAAGATTATTTTTAAAATATAATACTTGTGATAAAGAAAAAAATAACTATGAAAAAAAGCAACAACATTAAATTTAATAAAAGTGGTTAGTTCTTAAAAATTATCATAAGTACTATAGTCTCTATCTCCAAACTAAAAAAAAAAAAAATTCATCTTGGGACCTTAATGGTAATAAAATTAATCTCTATCTCCAAACTTTAATAAATTCCTAAATCCCAAAATCTTTACTTGTTTATTTAAAAAAAATTCAAAATTATTAAATTTTTCATCAAATTATGATGTATTTATATATAAACTCAAGAGAAAAAGTCTTAAATGTTACACTAATTATATTATGTAAATTCTAAATACACAATCAAAATAAAATCTTAGTAATTTTATCCTTACAAACTGGTCAAATATAACAACATATATAAATATTAAAACTGAACAAATTTATTGTGGAAATGGATACAGAACAAATTTAAATTTAGGTTAGGTATCATTATCTACCAGACTTGAACATGTAAAAATCTCTAAAATTATTCTCATTCCCAAATTCATTTTTTTAATACTCAAATTTAAACTTAAATCTAACAAGTAAATTTTACAAATACTTGTAGGATATGAGTATTTTTATTAACTCAACTAATTTTTCATGTAAGAAATTATAATTCAAATTTTTATTAAAAAATATTTATATTTAATAACAATATACGTCAAATAGAATTGTTGCTTTTTAACCTCTTTAATTGATTATGAGAATCTGTAAGATCTTATTTAAGATCGACACTTCATATAAAATTAAGTTTTTATGTGTAAAACTTCCGATTTAAAATTTTGCAATAATTGAAATAGAACCAATATGTTACAATTAATGAAGTATTTTATAATAAAAAATATATGCTAAATTGTATCTTTGGCTTGTAAAACTTATTTTGACTATAAATTATGTTTCAAAAAATGAAAAGAAAAATATGATTATTAATTAGCAATTAATTTAGCATGATGCGTTGATAGAAATTAATTTAGCAATTAATTTAACAATTGACTTCACCTCTTCTTTTCCACAATTGATAGAACGCGAATTGTCTTTATTATTAGTGATGCAAAAGTCCTAGTTTGATGCACACGTCTGTGGTTTAATGGACTTTGAATGATATAAAGTATCAGTAAATAATATGCAAAGGTCCTTGTTTTCTACTGTTTTGGGATTAAATTGGCAACTTCCGAAATATGTTAACCAACTGGTTCCTATAAATATTCAAGATTTTGCTTTTCTATAGTGCACCATAAACTTTACAGAATAAATTAATGCAAGGTTGATTAATAATAATAATAATAATAATAATAATAATTAGAGTATAGAAGAAGAAAGATGAATAATTCTGTGACTGTATTACTCTATGACTCTGACTGCTATATATACAAAATTCCATTTAACTGATATCTAACTACCAAGGACAAAATCGTAATATACTGCTAATTAACTTTAACAATTGGATTAATTGCTAATCTACCACTGCTCTAATCTACTAATGCTAAACTGATTAATATTAACTTTGCTTCACTTGTGCTACTGGTCTATTGCTTCACTTCTACTACTGCTCTTAACTTATTTTCTACGCCCTCCCTTAAGTTGGAGGCTGGTGATGGAAGTCTACCAGTCCCAACTTACACATCAACTGTGAGAATCTTTGTTATGACCCAAAATTTTAAGTTCCTGACTAGCACATAGATTTATCATGACATCTATTAAGTTTGGTTAGCCTAAGAATTTCTTTACCACATAATAATGATGTTATAATGTTTTAATTGCAACTTTTAAATTCTTAATTATCATTCATGGCCTTCCCAAAATTTTGACAGAGTTTTCCCCAAAAACATGACATTTCTTTAATTTTACAACAGCCTAAAACACATTAATATCCATTTTAATCCAAAGAAAATACAAGTGGCTATCATAAGCCCACAAAAATTCCCATTATGTCTTACACACAAACTATAACAACATTACACTAAGCTGATATTAAGCAGATATTAGGCTACGACACATTAAGTCTGCAAGGCATCGATACAAAGCTTACCCAAAATAAGAGTATAACTCTTTATCACTATATTTTGCAACCTGATGCTGATCTAAAAAAAAAAAAAATTAGAGATAACAAGTGTGAGTCACACAAACTCAGTGAATGTAAGATAAAGGAAACACATAGAATGAGAAACAGACTTACACAGAGTATTTATTATCATAAAAAAATTAAAGGGGTAAGAGAAATGTCACTATAATAACATTTTAGCAGGAGATAACATAAATTAATAAATCCATACGATACCAAACATCTCTAATATAATTTAACAAATCCACATGATATTTAACATCTCTAAACAAATCACCAATCATCTCCGGTCTCCCTCTGTACTAGGACAACCTTACACGCGCCACTAGTCACCTTGCCTTCTATTGCACTATGACAACCCAATCATGCTTTGCATTGTGTAACCAGTCACTGTGCCTCCCATCGCATGAGACAACCCTTCAGCGTCACCAGTCACCTGCGTCTTCTGTTACACTATGACAACCCACTGTGTATTGCACTGTGTGACCAGCCTTGTGCCTCCCATTACATGAGATGCCTCAGTACAAGGTAACACCAGAGATGGACAATTTCAACATCAAATAGCATACATATGTTATTGCCTAATTAGAGTAAATAATTCTCACAACAACTCCATTTCCAGATCACCAAGCATACTTTTACAATCATCCGAACAAAAGATATAAATTTTCACATTTAGGCATTCTCCCTCTTGTTTCCATCTACTTCTTCATTACTCAACACATAGAGATTCTTGAGCACTATCCCAACAGCTATTATCTTCTTACTCGAAAGGTCCTGCATGACACACTTAGATGAGTGAAACATGACCTGTATACATGAATCGTATTTTACTTTACTTACTGAAATTAAATTATATTTGAATTCAAGTACATAAAGCACATTTCTAAATGTTAAATTCTCATTTAACATAGCTTATCCAATGTATTTCATCATTTTTAAACTGCCATCTGGTAATTGTACTGTGTTCCTTCCTTCTAACTATCTTACCCGAGAAAACAAGCTTAAGTCACCACTTATATGGTTAAAGCTCTAGAAACAACTATCCATTTTGCTTTATTTAAGAAACAAGAACCTTTGATAAAAAGATTACCTACAAAATTTGCAAAATAGCTTGTGCTTACTGGAGTGTCTTCAAGTGAGCTTTTACCTTTCATATACTTCTTTACTTCCCTCTGTATAATTTCAGAAATGGATGCCATATCAAAATCTGCACCTTTCTCTTTTCTTTTAGACTCTGTATTCATATGTACAGTGGCAGCATTATCATAGGATTTATTCTTCTTCTCTTTTTTATTTTTCAAGTCTTTAAACCATTTCAGGTAGCCATGCTTCTTAAAACAAGTTTCATCCAAATGCCCTCGCTTATTACAATACTCACAGTATCTATCATTCTTCTTATTCATATCCTTCTTCTTATTGAAATTCTTCATATTATATGCATTTGTTTTTTGTTCAGTCACCTTGGAAATTAAAGCACTTTCTTCAATTGATTCTGAAATGCTGTTATATATATCTCTTTGTTTTTCAGTTCTTGAAACCATAAAGTAAACTTTGTGAAATTGTGGAAAACGTTCTAGCATAAGTTTACTACTCACTATGCTATCATATGCATCGTTTAATCCTATCAAAAATAGTATAACATTGTTGGAAGAATAAATCTTATCAAGCTTCTTGTGAATATCACACTTACATCCATTACACATATACCTTGGTTTAGGCTCCAGGCAGTTTAGCTTATCCCAAAGTTTCTTTAACTTATTAAAGTATAGTGCTACTGAGTCATTATCTTACTATAAAGAAGCAATCTATTTCTTTAAATTGAAAATCTGAGATCTATCACTCTTTCTAAACTTCTCTTTTAGCTCTTTCCATGTATCTCTAGCGCATGGTGCATATATGTAGGCCTCTGTTAAATCCTTAGACATGGCATTAAGAATCCATGCCATAACCATGGAGTCTACAAAACTCCATTCTATGTATTCGTCAGAAGTAGGATCGGCAGGTTACTCACAAGATCCATTAATGAAGCCAAGCATGTTCTTGGCCTTCAATGCGATCTGCATGGACCTACACCATATCAAGTAGTTATTCAATGTCAAAGAATTCGAGACGAGTTGCAAACCTGGACTACCAGAAGGATGTAGAAATAATGGATCCTTCTAATAAATCATGTCCAGAGTTGATTCTATTTGCGTGACTCATGAACTAGTGCCAGAAATCTAGTTACCTTCCATGTATATTGCTAGGCTTTTTGAATAACTTTGATCGTAATTGTGAATCAGAACCTAATGCTCTGATATCATGAACAAAAGCAGAGAAGAGTAAAGAAGAAGAAAGATGAATAATTCTCTGATCATATTACTCTGTGACTCTGATTGTTATATATACAAAATTCTATTTAACTGATATCTAACTACCAAGGACAAAATTGTAAAATACTACTAACCAACTTTAATAATTGGAATAACTGCTAATCTGTTACTGCTCTAATCTCCTAAAGCTAAACCGATTAATATTAACTTTGCTTCACTTCTGTTACTGGTCTACCGCTACACTTCTATTCTTCACTTATGCTACTGCTCTTAACTTATTTTCTACATGGTTAGTTATGCTCATAGTACTTGGTTAAAATCTTAAGAGTTGATACTCTTATTAATATTACAAAGGAAAAAAAAACAATGGCACAAAAAACTGAGATCCATACTGGAAAATAGTTGAAGATTCCATTTATTCAACGACAAAGAAGTCACCATATTTGAAGAATATTTTCAACTGTTCAAATACCTGCCAGTATGCTCCAAAATGTTAAGTGGGGTTCCTCCAAAGATGTCCTACGTACATAGCCCAATTTTGAAGAGTAGAAAATAGGAAGCACATATAAAGAGTAGAGAGGTGTATAAGTTTTCTTATACACACAATAAACCTAGCTAAGGGTGTATTGGGGTTTGGGTAGTTGCAGGTTAAGTGAAAGAGGGTTTATAATTTTCTTCATTCAAAAATTATATTGAAGAGAGTCTGTAATTTTTTAATATAAAAATTGTAGATGGTGAAATTATCTCAATAGAGTCGTCATAGTAGGTCTTGTGACACAAAATCTTTTTTTGTTTTTGTAGGTGTACTTTCATTGTTAGATTTAGAAATTGAGTGTGGAGAGGCTCCTTTTGTGTTCCCAACACAAAATTATAAAGAAATACCTTCTATGTAATTCACTGAATCATGATCATATTTCATTTTTCCTTTGAGTTAGGATTGAATAAAAGTAACTACTCTGGTTCAATTAATTATGTACATAAGAAACATGTCAAAAGAGTCTTCTTCAAAACTCAAAATATTGGTGTTCTAAGTAACAAACCAATAACTTAAATATAAAGTCATTTTCTTCTTAGTGCTTGTCGAATATTATTTGAAAAAGAACAAAGGACTTCGAGCAATACATAGATTAATAGTGTTATGAAAATATAGTTTACTTACTTGTACTATGTACATCGTGAGCATTGACTTAAGTAAATAACCAAATGGTGTGGTTCAACAAAAATGCATATTTATTTATCAAAAAAATATTCTACATTCACGAGTGGAGCATATATATGCATCAACAATCTTCATTCATCAAATTGTAGATTGATATTTCATGAAAGGGCAAAAGCAAAGACCGCTTGAAAACTAGTTGTTGAGCCACTTGCTGCATTGATGGTCGAAGTTTTGGCATGGGATTCAGGCATGATAATGCTACTGTCACAGCAAGAACCACATCCTCAGCATCTCTTCCAAATGGGGGATTAGGTAGGCGTGAGTCCAAAACATTTTTGAGCAACACGCATTGAGTAGATGGCTTTGACAAAGAAGAAACTAGCTCTCCTGGATGCTTTCCCGTTATCACTTCTAATGCCACAACTCCAAAACTGTAAATGTCACATTTTTCAGTCACCGTTAATGTGTGTGCAAGTTCTTCAATGACCTAAGAAATTGACCAAAAAAATTGTCAGTTTTGTAATATATTATCTTTATAAAATAAAATCAATTCCATAAAGAGAATGGAAATAGAGAATTCAACTGGGGCAATATATCCGTAAGTACTAACTAGTAAAGTTTGATTAGAGGAATCAGGATCAGGGAGTCTAGCTGTGCCAAAGTCTGAAACAAAAGCCTCCATCTCTTAGTTTAATAAATCATTGCTAATTGTTATGTCTCAATGAATAATTGGAGGGACACAATCATGATGCATGTAAGACAAAGCTTGTGCTATTCCTTTGATGATGTTCACTCGCTTGCTCCAACTTAACTCTTGAGCTTCAGCATCATTACTCAACACATAAAATAGGCTTCTCCTTTCCGTGTATTCGTAGACAAGAAACACGTTTCTGCTATGCAAACAAAAACCATTAAGTTTCACAATGTTTCGATGACGGATTTCTGTCAACATCTTCACCTCATTGCGAAAACTTTGGTCAAAATTTGGCTTTTCAGATTCCATCTTGTGGAGTTTCTTCATAGCAATAATTTTGCCACTAGGAAGTTGTGCTCGGTAAACGCTACCATAAGCACCAGTTCCAATGCAATACTTGATATCGAAGTCCTCTGTTGCTTTAATGATGTCTTCATATGCAATTTTCCCATCAAAGTTCCATATAGAATGCAAGTCTCCATTTTTTGCTACCTTTTCCTCACAATTAGGTTTCTTATTCTTCACATATCTTGAAATGAGCAAAGTCCCAACCAAAAGGATTATAAGGAGACTTGTGATGGGAAGAAGGATCTTCTTGTAGTGCTTGTACTTTAGTTGAGGGGTAGGAGCTGAAGGAAACCTCTCATCACGATAATTAGTTTCATCACATCGATCAATTAGCTCCTTATTACCAATTAATTCATCTTCAGAAAAAGACTAACATGATTCTTCTGAAACAAAGCCACTTAAAGAATTGTAAGACAAGTCGATGGACAAGAACCCCCTCTGAAATTTTGGTATGTTGCCAACGAGATTATTATAGCTAAGATCCATGTAAAGAAGGTTATTTAAACTATCGAAGCTATTAGGTATCTCTCCAGTAATCAAGTTATGACTAATGCCAACAAGTTGAAGCCAATTTAGTGTACCTATCTCAGAAGGAATATGTCCATTTAGCTTGTTCAAGGAGAGGTTTAGAGTTTTAAGTTCGTTAAGTTTAGCAATTTTTGGTGGTATGCTGCCATATATTTGGTTATTTGATAGGTCTAAATTTCTCAAATGCCTTAATTTTTCAATTTTTTGATGTATAAAACCAATTATTTGATTTGATTGAAGGGAAATATCAGTCAAATAAGTTAGTTCATAAAAAAACAGAGGAATTGATCCATTGAAGAAGTTGTGGCTCAAGTCTAGCGAGACAAATTCCTTCATATTGCTAATATGAGAAGGAACCAAACCACCAATAGAATTATGGGAAACATCAAGCCTCACAAGTTTAGAGATATTTGTGGGAGATCTCGAGAGCTTACCATTGAGTTGGTGTGAGAATTGGGCAGATGATGCAGACTGGTCCTGTTTATCTAAGCCTAAAGAAATGAACCCATTCAAGTTGTTTCCACTCAGGATCGATGTGGTAAGTTCCCTCATACCGGTGTATTCATGAGGAATTCCACCATTTATCATGTTGGCAGAAACATCAAGCATAGCAAGTTGAGTGAGATTTGTAAGAGAGTTAGGTAGCTCACCATGAAAGGAATTTGAGGATAGGTCCAAATAATTAAGACTAATCATATAACCCAAGTTTGGTGGAATGCCTCCAGAGAGATAGTTTCTACTTAGGTTCAACGAGACAAGATTCTTCAAATTGCTGAGTTGGTGAGGAATTCCACGTGCAATAGTATTGCTACAAACATTAAGAAACGCAAGTTGAGTGAGATTTGTAAGAGAGTTAGGTAGCTCACCATTTAAGGAATTTGACGATAGGTCCAAATAATTAAGACTAATCATATAACCCAAGTTTGGTGGAATGCCTCCAGAGGGGTAGTTTCTACTTAGGTTCAACGAGACAAGATTCTTCAAATTGCTGAGTTGGTGAGGAACTCCACCTTCAATCATATTACTAGAAACATTAAGCATCACATGCTGAGTGAGTTTTGCATCAGGAAGCTCACCTTGAAGATTGTTACCGCTTAGCAGTAGATGTGTTAGATTTTGAAGAGCTCCTTCCTGAATATCAATGCCTCCCATCAACTCCATTCCACTAAGATCCAAACGGACTAGATTAGGGAATGCAGTGAAGTTGATATCTGTAAACCAAAGTGCTGTAGCAGTCACATTTGGTCTTGAAATCTCAGTAATGCTTCCATCATCATCGCATGTAATACCATGCCATTGGCAGCGCTGGCAGATGTTGTAGTAATAACCGTTCCACCAATTGCTCTGCTTCAAAGCCACTGCCTCATCATCTATGGAGCATGAATTTGGTGCTGTGTTTGTGGTTGTAGGAGGGAGAGCAGTAGCAGCATGGAACAAGGCAATGATTTCCCATAAAAGTGCTACTACCATTATGAGAGTGCAAGCTTTGGATATTGCCATTTAGTGTTTCTAGAATTGAAATTAAGATTGATTCTTGGTATGAATGCCACCGCAATCGATTCGCAGAATTTATAGCAATGGTTAGCTTGTACAAGTCAATATGTCTTTAAGAGATCAATCTTTTTGACGCATAGCCCCATAAAACACGAAAATGGGTAGGATCTAATTTTTTACAATTTGAAAAATAATACGAAGTATATATAAGAAAACAAGAACCATATATTTTGAATGGAATAAATCATTAACGTGTGAATTGTGTAGAAGATACAATTGTGGATAAAGAAAATGTTAATATGTGACAAGTTACAGGATGAGAGTGACCGTATCACATCCATAGACTCATAATTGGAAAATAATAGTACTCTATCGTTTACTGCACGTTTTTAAATAATAAGATTATTATTTAATTATTTTTATTGTTACATAAAAAATTCATGTTAAAACTTAATATTAATTTAATTTATTATTTTATAAAATTTATTTTCATTGACATAAAATAAATGAAAGAGAATATATATGTAAGTGTATTTTTTAAATTTAAAAAAATAATACAATGGCCATAAAACACAGAAAAAAGTTACTATTTTAATATTTTATATATGAATTTATATTTTTTAAAATATTCATTGTGATCTTGTTCTTTATATTTTAATTAATTAATAATAATAACTTAATAAAAATTAATTAAAAATAATAAATAAATATAATAATTTATCTCTTTAAATAATATTAATAATAAACTAAACGTAAATATATCTTTTTTGGTAATTTAACAATCAAAATCTCTTTTTTACACAAATATTTATCCAAATATATAAACTGCTTCTCCAATATGATAATAAAAAACCTTTTTACACAAATTAAATATTTACACAATGAAGTATTTTACAATAAAAAATATATGCAAATGTCCTTGTTTTCTGCTGTTTTGGGATTAAATTGGCAACTTCCGAAATGTGTTAACCAACTGATTCCTATAAATAATCAAGATTTTGCTTTTCTATAGTGCACCATAAACTTTACAGAATAAATTAATGCAAGTTGAATAATAATAATAATAATCCATGGGTAGTTATGAAGTTGCTCATAGTACTTGATTAAAATCTTAAGAGTTGATACTCTTATTAATATTACCAAGGAAAAAATACAATGGCACAAAAAACTGAGATCCATACAGTTGAAGATTCCATTTATTCAAGGACAAAGAACTCACCATATTTGAAGATTATTTGCAATTGTTCAAATACCCGCCAGTATGCTCCAAAATGTTAAAATTTTAGATGGTGAAATTTTATATAAAAATTGTAGATGGTGAAATTATTTCAATTGAATCGTCATATATAGCAGGTCTTGTGACACAAAATTACGTTAAAATTTTTTTCTACGTGTTCTTCCTTTTTCTTTTTTCTTGGTTCTTCTTTTTTGTTTTTGTAGGTGTATTTTCATTGTTAGATTTAGAAATTGAGTGTGAAGAGGCTCTTTTTGTGTTGGTTGTGTTTCCAACAAAAAATTACACACAAAATTATAAAGAAATACCTTCTATGTAATTCACTGAATCATGAGCATATTTCTTTTTTTCCGTTGATTTAGGATTGAATAAAAGTAACTACTCGGGTTCAATTAATTATGTACATAAGAAACATGTCGAAAGAGTCTTCTTCAAAAATCAAAATATTGATGTTCTACGTAACTACTCTGGTTCAATTAATCATGATTGTATGGTGCGATTGGACTTTGCATATGTTGTAATTGAAGTATATATGTTTCGGCTTGCGTAGATTTACTGAAAATGCATTGTTTCAGTTGCTTTTGGATCCCCTGCTGGGCGCCTCGCGGGTGGCGCCTGCTGGGCTTTTTAGCGGCGATTTTATCCGTCGCTAAAGTGTATTTTAATATTATTGCAACGAATATTATTGATGCTATAACTTTTGTTTAAATAATTAATTTAACAAAAGTTATAGTAGCAATAAAAACCGTTGCAAAAAACTTTAGCAACGAAAAAAACCGCTGCTAAAACACCCAACAGCCACCCTGTAAGGACGCGCCAAGCAGAGGATCTAGACGTGTTTCAGTTATATGCTCCACGAATTACATTGCCGCACGCATATAAACATATAATTTTTAATTATTTTTTGAAATCTTCGTATAACGTGCGATAATTAAATGCAATATATATATATAAATGGTTAAAGTGCTCTACGTATATTACAGTATACATGATTTCAATTTCGCCTTTTTGATGAGATATTGTTGCTTCGACATGTGTGGAGATAAATATTATATATATATATATCATATATATATATCATATATATATTGCTTGCTGTTCAAATATGGAATTGGTTTTGGTTTCAGAATTGCCGCACATGCACACATGCTTCACTTTATGCCTTTGTGTTGCTATGAAATAGGATATATGTATATATATATATATAAGTTGTTGCGCATAAATAAAATTACTGCTTTTTCATGCAAATTTTATTAAACTTAATGTGTATTTCGCTTGCATCAACACATTAAGATTCAGACTCCATTTAGCGTGCGGCAAGTTGTGGGATTGATATATATATATATATATATTACAGCAAATAATTTGGTAATTTAGGTTTATGTTTATATATATATATATATATAATATAAGGATTTGATTAGATATATATTAAATTTCAAATTTGAAATTCAGAATTTAAGTTATAGCAAATTTTATTTTGTTTTAAGACTTTGGAATTTATGATAAAATTTCTTAGATTTCATATTTGTACTCATTTTGAAATTGTAAATTAAGTAATTTACAGTATTATGATTTCTAAGGATATGATGTAAAGTTTGAAATATTTAAAGAATTTAAATTTAAATATTGGTATGTTAATATATATTTTGAAATTAATTAATTGAAGCAATATATCACCTAAGTGATCTCTATTGTGAAAATTAATTTGTTTTAAAATATAAATAGATGTGATTATGCAATTTATATGAATATTGATTAGCCTAAAGGAATATCTCTATTTAATATAATTGCATATACACATGTGGTAATAAATATATGATAATTATTTGGCTTTACATATAAGCAATAAATTAGCCTAAAGGAAGATTTATTGTTTGATATGTTATTTTGTTATCAATATTTGATTACTATACCATAATATCACTTACAAGTTAATATTTTGTCCAAAGATGAGATATTAATGGAATGTCAGGTATCTTGAGATGGGTTTACCTTTATTTAAATTTATTATTCCAATATGGCCTAATTTTTATACTCATGTGAGTATTTTATTTGTTTTGTTCTGATTCAGTTTTTAGTTTAGAAACTGACATAATTGCCAAAATTAACCTAATTTTGATGCTAAATGGCACAAATATTAAGGCATGACAAGAGAGTGTTCCAAACACTTTTAGAGTTAAAGACCTAGACTATGCATTGAGGGTACCTAAACCTATTAATCTCACTAGTTAAAGTACCTCACATGAAAGGAGGGAGATGGATAGGTAGGAAAAGTCTAATTGCATAAGTCTAATGATTATCAAGCCTACCATTGTAGAATCTATTAAGGGTACTATGTCTAATTAAGTAGATACGACCAAAGATTTCCTTGAGAACCTTGAGAAGAGATTTGCTAAGAGTGAAAAGGCTGAAACTAGTACAATCTTAGCGAAACTCAACTCTATGAGGTATACAGGTAAAGGAAACATAAGGAGTATATTATGGAAATGTCTCATCTTGCTTCAAAATTGAATGCACTCAAGTTAATCTTGTCTTAAAACTTGTTAGTACATTTTCTTTTAGTATTCCTACAAACACAGTTCAGGAAATTTAAGGTGAACTATAATTGCCAGAAGGAACTTTGGTAATTTAATAAGCTCATCTCATACTGTGTTTAGGAAGAGGAAAGATTGAAGCAAGAAAGGAAAAAAAGTGCTTTCTTGGCCTCTACCTAATGGGACAAAAGGAAAGACAACAAGAGAAATGAAAATAAGAAAACTGCAAATACGACACTACAGAAGAAGCAACATAAAGAACCAACTTATAATGGTTATTTCTTCTGTGGGTCTTCAGGTTATAAGAAAAAACATTTGTGATACTTTTAGAAGAAAGGGTATTTCCCCTTAGTAAACTATTGTAGGTTCACTCACTATGAATGATGTACTAAGGGACATGATATAATGCTTAAAGATATAGTGAGGAGTATGATTAGTCATTCTACCTTACTTGAATCACTATGGGGAAAATGCAATATATATACTCAATAGAGTTCCAACTAAGGCAATTGAAAAGACCATTTATGAGATTTGGACAAGAAAAGCCTATTCTAAAGCGTTTTCATATTTGGGGATGTCCAGCTGAGGCAAGGCCCTACAGGCCAAATGAAAAGAAACTAGACTCTAAGATTGTTAATTGGTATTATATTGGATACTCTAAAAGATTCAGGGGTTACAAGTTTTATGATCCCACAACTAAGTTTATATTCGAGACACATAATGCTCGATTCTTTGAGGAGGTTGAGTTTTCTGGGGGAGATAGGGTCAAAGACTTTGTCTTTGAACAGGAATATGTTAATATTCCTTTAATTGCTATTAAAAATGATTAGGAAATGATTACTATACCTGACATTATTCAAGAAGCAATTTTAGATCAAGACAATGTCATTAGCCCTCAAGAACAAGTTCAAGAATTTGTTCCAGATGAATAAACTCTACAATGTCAAGAACCATTGCCATTAAGAAGATCCACTAGAGAAAAGAGAAGTGCAATTTTAGATGATTATATTGTGTTTCTCCAAGAACATGATGTTGACATTGGAGTGATGAAAATTGATCCAATCAATTTTCATCAAGCCATGGAAAGTTCTAACTCTTAAAAGTGGATTGATGCCATGAATGAAGTGATAAAGTCCATGAAAGACAACGATTTGTGGGATCTTGTCCCATTTCCTAAAGGTTCGAAGTCCATTGGTTCTGAATGGATATTTAAAACCAAGAGGAATTCAAAAGGTAATGTGGAAAGATTCAAGGCATGTCTTGTCGCTAAAGGCTTCAGATAGAAAAAAGGCATCGATTATAAAGAGACTTTCTCTCCAGTTTCATCGAAAGACTCTTTTAGGATTATAATGGCTTTAGTGGCATGCTTTGATCTTGAGTTACATAAGATGGATGTTAAAATAGCATTTCTCAATGGTAACATTGATAAAACAATCTATATGGTGCAACCAGAAAACTATGTGTTTGGTGATGCAAAGTCGATGGTTTGCAAATTAAAGAAATCCATCCATGGACTTAAGTAAGCGCCTCGTTAATGGTATCACAAATTTTACCAAATTATTACCTCGTCCGATTTTGAGGTAAATTTGGCTGATGATTGTATATAGCACAAATTCAGTGGGAGTAAGCACATTTTCTTAGTTCTGTATGTCGATGACATACTACTTGTTAGTAATGATATAGGCTCGTTGCATGAAACCAAGAGCTTTCTAACAAAGAACTTTGAGATGAAAGATCTTGGTGGTGTAAACTTTGTATTAGGGATTCAAATACATCGAGATCACTCTCGAGGTATCCTTGGATTATCACAAAAGGCCTATATAAAAAATGTTCTTAAAAGATTTGGTATGTAGGATTGCAAACCAAGTGATACCTCTATGGTTAAAGGAGATAAATTCAGTCTTAATCAATGCCCTAAAAAGAATTTTGAGAAAAAGGACATACAAAAGATTCCTTATGCTTCAGCAGTAGGGAGTCTAATGTATGCACAGGTTTGTACGCGTCCAGATATCGCGTATATTGTTGGCATGTTAGAAAGATATTTAAGTAATCTAGGCATGGATCATTGGAAAACATCCAAACGATTCATATAATATTTATGGAGAACAAAATATTATATACTTATATACATGAGATAAGATAAGTTAGAGGTTATTGGGTATTTAGACTCTAACTTTATTAGATGACAAAATAGCATTGGGCTATATCTATCTACTAGTTAGAGGAGTAGTGTCCTGAAAGAATTCTAAATAGACACTTGTAGCTTTTTCTACTATGGCAGCTAAGTTTATAGCATGTTATGAGGCATGTAATTATGGAATATGGTTGCGAAACTTTGTTATTGGGTTGCGAATTATGGATGAAATTGAAAGACTAGTTAAGATTGTTTGTGACAATAAATCAACAACCTTATATTCCTATAACAATAAAAGTTTAACGAAGTCAAAGTACATAGACATCAAGTTTCTAGTTGTTAAAGAAAGAGTTCAAAGTGGGCAGTTGTTTATAGAGCACATTTGGCACAAACTCCATAATTACGGATCCGCTTACTAAGGGATAATCACCCAAGGTCTTTCATAAGCACACTGTTCATATGGGTGTTATGTCATTTAAAGATATTCAATTTTAGTGGGAGTTTGTAATTTTGCTTTTATGTTATAGACACATTCTTTAGTTATTTCAGTTTATGGATATTTTAAAGATATTTTCTACAGAAATAAAGTTTCTTTCAGCTTATTCACACTTTGAATTTGGTATGGTTTAATAAGGTTTAAAGTGGATTAGTTGGAAAAAAACATGTTTAGATCACACTACATGTAGTTTTTCATGCTACACATCCATACTTGATCTATGTCATTTAATTATGTTGATATATGTGATCAGGGATGACTTGGTTACGATAAATATAACAAAAGTTGCCTTGGTTCTATGTTAACATGATTGATGAACGAGATTGTTTGAAAATACTCTTGATTATGATAGCAAAATTTTGACCTCATAAGGTTATTTTGTGACATTCAATTATAAGATAATATATTTGTATATATATATATATATATATAGTCAAAGTAGGAGATTGTTGAGTTTTTGATGGACTTATATATATATATTAAATAAATAATTATATGTCAATTGCTATCATAAGAAAAGGGTTTAGCCCAAATTAAAAGTGATCTGATTTGATTTAACGTTAATGGGCCTAAATTATAAGTATGAGCTTATATGTATAGATACCTTAATTATAATTTTTAATTTTATGATGGGCTAAATTAGAAATAAGAAATCTTAGTTCAACTATTTAATTAGGGTTATGGTCCCCAAATTATAAGTACAGTTCTTCTTTGATATCCCATCATCAGACAAGAGAGAAACCCTATTCTCATAAACTTGTGCTTATCAATTTGGAAGACCCATAACTACAAGGCTGAATAACAAGTTATGGATTCAGGTACGCTTCCACTTTCAGTTATTTATCTTCTTGATGATTTAACATGATTAATATTCTGAATTTAATTTAGTTTGTGTATTCAGAATATTTTTCCCAACAAGTGGTATCAAAGCCTGGTTCAAACCACAAGGACCGAGTTGAGTGGAAAGCCTCCCCAGTATGAAGACCACGAGCTATGTGATCCTTGGTTTGAGGGAAGGATTGTTGGGGTGTCAACCCAAGTCCTATATCGAAAACATACAAGATATTGATCTTATGTATAAGTGTTCACTTAACTTCATTAGATATGAGGCCTTTTGGGGAGAGCCCAAAAATAAATCTATGAGGGCTTGGCCCAAAGCGGACAATATCATACTAATGTGAAGTTAAGGTAGTGTCTGGCGGTCCTCACATTGGGTTCTCTAGTTTTAGGTCCATCTCAGCACTTGACAAATCAAGAGACAGTAAATTTGTCAGCTGGGAGATTTCAGCAGGTATTGGCCCCTAAACCCAGCATTTGACAAATTCAAATATTTCAAATTTTTGAGCTTTTGAAACTCAGTTGGAATTGCACTCTTGAATGAGTTGTAGGCCAAATTCAAGGTCTCTAAATGTTCAAGGCTGAAAAGAGCACTTGAGTTGTCAATCCCTCCAGAGATTCCTTCTTGGCTGAGATCAAGACCAGTAACACGTCCTTCATTGCATGTTACTCCTTTCCATTGACAGCAATCTACACTTTGATTCCACTGAACCAACTTTGTAGATGCTTGAGTATTATATGGGATGAGGCCGTTCTTCAATTGGAGCAATAATGATTGCTGGTGGTTGAGACAGTAGCCAGTGCCAGCCACTACAAGCATATCAATGCTGAAGCTCATAGAGCAGAAGAGTATGAAGAAAAGCCACAGGGCCAGGTGAGATTTCATTTTTTGAGGTGATTATGGGATCAAATTCAGGAAATTAAGGATAGACAAAGAAAATAAGAGGAACTTCAGTTCATGCTTCAGGGGTTCTGCTTAATTTAAGCCTACTTAGCTTAATATATGCAAAATACTCTAACATGTGAACTTTCTAGGAAATTTAGCTCTTTGTTTACCGCAGTTAATTTCCACGTCCTAATTAGCGTAGCATGACACGACATTAAGCTTAGCAAAGTGGTCTAGAAATAAATGTCACTGTCAAAAAGTTTCCACAATTGACTTCACCTCTTCTTTTCCACAGTTCAACGTAGTCATTAATTGATAGAATGCGAATTGTCTTTATTATTAGTGATGCAAAAGTCCTAGTTTGATGCAGACGTCTGCGGTTTCATGGACTTCGAATGCCATAGCTTATCAGTAAGAAATATGCAAATATCCTTGTTTTCTGCTGTTATGGGATTAAATTAGCAACTTCCGAACTATGTTAACCGACTGGTTCCTATAAATATTCAAGATTTTGCTTTTCTATAGTGCACCATAAACTTTACAGAATAAATTAATGCAAGGTTGATTAATAATAATAATAATAATAATAATAATCCATGGGTAGTTATGAAGTTGCTCCTAGTACTTGATTAAAATCTTAAGTGTTGATACTCTTATTAACATTACCAAGGAAAAAATACAGTGGCACAGAAAACTGAGATCCATACTTGAAAATAGTTGAAGATTCCATTTATTCAAGGACAAAGAAGTCACCATATTTGAAGAATATTTGCAATTGTTCCAATACCCGCCAGTATGCGCCAAAATGTTAAGAGGGGTTCCTCCAAAGATGTCCTACGTACATTGCCCAATTTTGAAGAGTAGAAAACAGGAAGCACATACAAATAGTGGAAAGGTGTATAAGTTTTCTTATACAAACAATAAGCCTAGCTAAGGGTGTATTGGGGTTTGGGTAGTTGCAGGTTAAGTGAAAGAGTGTTCATAATTTTTTCATTCAAAAATTGTATTGAAGAGAGTTTATAATTTTTTTATATAAAAATTGTACATGGTGAAATTATCTCAATACAATCGTCATAGTAGGTCTTGTGACACAAAATTACGTTAAAAAGTTTTTTGTACGTGTTCCTTCTCTTTCTTTTTTTTTTTTTTTGTGTAGGTGTACTTTCATTGTTAGATTTAGAAATTGAGTGTGGAGAGGCTCTTTTTGTGTTCCCAACACAAAATTATAAAGAAATACTTTCTATGTAATTAACTGAATCATGATCATATTTCATTTTTCCTTTGATTTAGGATTGACTAAAAGTAACTACTCTGTTTGAATTAGTTATGTACCTAAGAAACATGTCAAAAGAGTCTTCTTCAAAAATCAAAATATTGATGTTCTACGTAACAAACCAATAACTTAAGTATAAAGTCATTTTCTTCTTAGTGCTTGACGAATATTATTACAAAAAGAACAAAGGACTTCGAGAAATACATATATTAATAGTGCTATGAAAATATAGTTTACTTACTTGTACTACGTACATCGTCAGCATTTACTTAAGTAAATAACCAAATGGTGTCGTTCAACAAAAATGCATATTTATTTATGAAGAAAAATTTGGCATTCACCAGTGGAGCATATATATGCATCAACAATCTTCATTCATCAAATTGTAGATTGATATTTCGTGAAAGGGCAATAGTAAAGACCGCCTGGAAACCAGAAGTTGTTGAGCCACTTGCTGCATTGATGGTCGAAGTTTTGGCATGGGATTCAGGCATGATAGTGCTACTGTCACAGCAAGAACCACATCCGTGGCATCTCTTCCAAATGAGGGATTAGGTAGGCGTGAGTCCAAAACATTTTTGAGCAACAATGATTGAGTAGCTGGCTTTGATAAAGAAGAAACTAGCTCTCCTGGATGCTTTCCCGTTATCACTTCTAATGCCACAACTCCAAAACTATAAACGTCACATTTTTCAGTCACCGTCAATGTGTATGCAAGTTCTTCAATGACCCAAGAAATTTACCAAAATAATTGTTAGTTTTGTAATATATTATCTTTATAAAATAAAATCAATTCCATAAAGAGAAGGGAAATAGAGAATTCACCTGGGGCAATATATCCGTAAGTACCAACTAGTAAAGTTTGATTAGAGGAATCAGGATCAAGGAGTCTAGCTGTGCCAAAGTCTGAAACAAAAGCCTCCATCTCTGAGTTTAACAGAACATTGCTAGCTGTTATGTCTCGATGAATAATTGGAGGGACACAATCATGATGCATGTAAGACAAAGCATGTGCTATTCCTTGGATGATGTTCACTCTCTTGCTCCAACTTAACTCCTGAGCTTCAGCATCATTATTCAAGACATAAAGTAGGCTTCCTCTTTCCATGTATTCGTACACAAGAAACATGTTTCTGCTGTGCAAACAAAAACCATAAAGTTTCACAATGTTTCGATGACGGATTTCTGTCAACATCTTCATCTCGTTGCGAAAACTTTGGTCAAAAGTTGGGTTTTCAGATTCCATCTTGTGGATTTTCTTCAAAGCAACAATTTTACCACTAGGAAGTTGTGCTCGGTAAACGCTACCATAAGCACCAGTTCCAATGCAATACTTGATATCAAAGTCCTCTGTTGCTTTAATGATGTCTTCATATGCAATTTTCCCATCAAAGTTCCATATAGAATGCAAGTCTCCATTTTTTGCTACCTTTTCCTCACAGTTAGGTTTCTTATTCTTCACATATCTTGAAATGAGCGAAGCCCCAACCAAAAGGATGTTAAGGAGACTTATGATGGGAAGAAGGATCTTCATGTAGTAGTTGAACTTTAGCTGAGGGGTAGGAGCTGAGGGAACCCTCTCATCACAACAATTATTTTCATCACATCGATCAATTAGCTCCTTATTACCAATTAATTCATCTTCAGAAAAAGAATAACATGATTCTTCTGAAACAAAGCCACTTAAAGAATTGTAAGACAAGTTGATCAACCTGGACCTCTTCTGAAATATTGGTATGTTGCCAACGAGATTATTATAGCTAAGATCCAAATAAATAAAGTTATTTAAACTATCGAAGCTATTAGGTATCTCTCCGGTAATCAAGTTATGACTCAGGTCCAACGAGAGAAGATTCTTCAAATTGGTGAGTTGGTGAGGAATTCCACCTTCAATCATATTACTAGAAACAGCAAGCATCACAAGCTGAGTGAGTTTTGCAAGAGTGTTCGGAAGCTCACCTTGAAGATTGTTACCGCTTAGCAGTAGATGTGTTAGATTTTGAAGAGCTCCTTCCTGAATATCAATGCCTCCCATCAACCCCATTCCACTAAGATCCAAACGGACTAGATTAGGGAACGCAGTGAAGTTGATATCTGTAAACCAAAGTGCTTTAGCAGTCACATTTGGTCTTGAAATCTTAGTAATGCTTCCATGATCATTGCATGTAATACCATGCCATAGGCAGCGCTCGCAGATGTTGTAGTAATCACTGTTCCACCAATTGCTCTGCTTCAAAGCCACTGCCTCATCATCTATGGAGCATGAATTTGATACTGTGTTTGTGGTTGTAGCAGAGTGAGCAGTAGCACCATGGAACAAGGCAATGATTTCCCATAAAAGTGCTCCTACCATTGTGAGAGTGCAAGCTTTGGGTATTGCCATTAGTGTTTCTAGAACTGAAATTAAGATTGATTCTTGGTCTGAATGCCACCGCAGATTTTATAGCAATGGTTAGCTTGTACAAGTCAATATGCACACGAAAATGGGTAGGATCTAATTTTTTACGATTGAAAATTAATATAAAGTATATATAAGAAAAAAAGAACCACATATTTTGGATGGAATGAATCATTAACGTGTGAATTGTGTAGAAGAGACAAGTGTGGATAAAGAAAATGCTAATATGTGACAAGTTACAGGATGAGAATGACTGTATCACATCCATAGACTCATAATTGGGAAATAATAGTACTTTACCGTTTATTGCGCGCTTTTAAATAATAAGATTATTATTTAATTATTTTTATTGTTACATAAAAAATTCATGTTAAAACTTAATATTAATTTAATTTAATTTATTATTTTATAAAATTCATTTTCACTGACATAAAATAAATTAAAGAGAATATATATGTAAGTATATTTTTTAAAATTAAAAAATTAATACAATGGCCATAGAACACAGAAAAAAGTTACTTATTTTAATATTTTATATATGTATTTATGTTTTTTAAAATATTGATTGTGATCTTGTTCTTTATATTTTAATTAATTAGTAATAATAATTTAATGAAAATTAATTAAAAATAATAAATAAATATAATAATTTATCTATTTAAATAATATTAATAACAAATTAAACGTAAACATGTCAATCAAAATCTTTTTTTTACACAAATATTTATCCAAATATATAAACTACTGTCAAATATTATAATAAAAATACTTTTCAACCAAACTTCTCAAACACGAATTGCTTTTGGATCACAACTTTTTTCCTAAAACTCCATTTAAAAAATTATTTTTAAAAAATAAGCAAATTTTAGAAATAATCCACAAATGACCATCCTCCAAAATCATGGAAAAAAAAGCTTTTTATGTAATTATTTATTGAATCATCATATTTCTTTTTCCTTCGATTTAGGGTTGATTAAAAGTAATTACTCTTGTTCAACTGTGGAAAATGAAAATGCTAAAGGAGTGAGAAGCTTCTTGGCAATGAGAAATAATTGTACTCCATCGCTTGCTACACGTTCTTTGTCAATAGTCAGCCAATTTAAGTGATTCAACACGTCATGCCCAAGTAAACATTTACTTTGAAAGGTTGCGATTTCTTTTCGCCATCAAATAAACATGTTTATATTTTATATTATATAATTATTCAAATCAATAATGACCTCAAAGATATTTTTTAGTTATTTTTTGAAAATACTTAAAACCTGTTTCTTAGATATTTTTTATTTTTAATCTATTTACTTTCTTCTGCCAACTGCCATACTTTCAGCTTTCAAATCAACCCATGCTAAAATTTCTCGAACCGAATCCTCTGCTGTCGGCCAGATCTTGACCGTTCGTGTCATCGAAGCATCCAGGTGAGGCCACGTCACATTCATTTCTTTTCTTCGTTCAGACGTACGAAACAGTGCGTTAAGGCAATCAGGATCCCGCGTGTGCTTCACCTCCGTCTTCGACGCATCGATGGATGGAAAAAAGGAAGGAAACGATGAACGCTCTCCGAGGGATTTTCAGTGCTCGCCAACGCTCTCAAACAGCAGCTATCACCGGAAGAGAACCACTGTCGCCAGAAGGGAACCGCCGTATTCGTCGCCGCTGCAGCAGCTATCGCCGAAAGAGAACTACCGTTGGGATTTCCTCCCGTCCATTGCGATCGCCACTCTCGA
Source organism: Senna siamea (assembly GCA_031216115.1). Classification (NCBI taxonomy): domain Eukaryota; kingdom Viridiplantae; phylum Streptophyta; class Magnoliopsida; order Fabales; family Fabaceae; genus Senna; species Senna siamea. Next base: position 16,948,554 of record CM062357.1, read on the forward strand.
AGGGTCTGGAATGCTCCGTTTTGGCAACCTTGATGAAGCAGATATTGATAGTACAAACTAAGGCGCGTACATGAAGGACGGGTGTTGTGGTGGCCGAGAGGTAAGCCACTCTTTACTATGTTTACATGCTATTTTCATTCTAGTCTGTAGTGAAGTTTTCCCAAAACTTGTTGCATTGTTTCCATAGTTTCTGACATATCTTAATGATGTTGAAATGAGTTTCTGTCCTATTGTTGCATTTCTATGACAATATGATAAATTATTAATAGATTCTCTCTATACCAGGTTGTTGAGGTGGATGTCAAAGTTGAAGAGCCAAGGCAGAATAACATTCACAATAATGCATTCTATGCTAAGAAGAAACTGCTTAAATCAGAATTGGAAGCAATGCGTGATTGTAACCCGTTATCTGCTCTTCATTGGATTGTAAAGTTTTTCGAACTTGCTTAATTTCTCTCATTATAAAATCGCTCTTACATTCCACACTTTGTCACTATCCATGATGGATATGACGGGAAATGGGACATGTCTGAAAATTTGGCTGCCACTTCCATTCATTGCCATTCCTTAAATTATTAAGGATGGTTTATACTTTGTATCAGAGAGATCACAGGTTTATTCTCCTTGTATTGATGAATGATTGCAAGAGTATCTAAGGGTGCCATACTACATTATTGTTAAACTCTAGACTATGCCACTCTTAGTTGTTTTTCCAGTGACATTTACATATGTTCTCAAATCCTTAATCTGCATTCCCACCTGAAGGTGTTTGTGTTTCTTTGTTCGTAGTTCATTTCTTCTACCTTGTCCACCTTCTGAGTTTGTTTAAAATTGTCTAACAGTAGTGTTGCATATATATTACAGGCATATTCACTAATTCTTTAGTTGATATAATATTAAAAGTGGGGTCATTGACTTGTTTGAAATTTCTTTCAATAGCTTCCAACTGGAGTTGCTAAGTGTATTTTTTATTTTAGGTAAGGAACACAAGAACCGTAAACAGAACTGGGCAGCTAACAGGTTACAAGTTAGTGCCAAGTTCAAATTGTTTACCGTTAGCTGGTTCTGAGGCCAAGTTTTTAAGAAGAGCAGCTTTCCTTAAGCACAACCTTTGGGTCACATCTTATGCATCTGGTGAGATGTACCCTGGAGGAGAGTTCCCTAATCAAAATCCGCCTGTCAGAGAGGGATTGGCTACTTGGGTCAAGCAAAATCGATCTTTAGAAGAAGCTGATATAGTTCTTTGGTTAGTTCACTCAGTCCTATTCCCTTTGAGAGATCATATCCGTGATGGAGTTGATTGAAAAATTCTTAAGTAGGCCCAATCTATGAAAAATAAGTAGACTTCATAAAGAGGCAGATAAGAATGTTAAAGGTAGATTTTATTGAAAATTATGTTGGAAATTCTTACGTTTCTTTATGATTAGAAATTTAGAACATTTGCTGATGATTTGTACTTTGTAGCACATATTCTTTACACTGTTGCTTTTGTGGATGCTTCGTCTAGTAAATTTTTGCATTTTGTGGTTGAACTTGCAGAAGTGTATGTCATAGTTAGCTGAGATGGTGGCTTTTGATTTATTTCTTTTGGATTCTATTTTCTTATGGCTGTTTATTCTTAACATGCGACATCTAACAAGGTGACAATGTTTTAGGTACGTATTTGGAGTGACACACATTCCTCAATTGGAAGACTGGCCTGTTATGGACACATTTATACCCAACCACTTTGCAACTAGTCTAGGGGTTCAATATCAAACAATACTTCTTAACCAAAAATCCATACAACTGTCATAACTATTACAAATGAAAGTATCTTGATCTGGCCTTCACTTGAACAATTTTCAAGTCACCTGAATTCAGATGCAACTACATTTTAGTTGTGAGGGTTGTATGGAGACACCCCAAAAAGCTGTGAAAGTAGTTTTAGCCGTTGACTAACGGGTGAAACAAGCATATTTTCTTTGAAACAGAACTGTTAATAATTATATACATATGCAGCCACATGGCTTTTTCAATTGCTCGCCAGCAGTGGATGTACCCCCAAGCGCCATTGATTTGGATGACAAGGAGAATGGGATGCCCTCGAAGCCCATCCAGAATGGGCTCATTGCTAAGCTCTGAATGGACCAGAGACGACATTGTGGCTCTATCAATGCCTTATACCAATTTATCGGGATAAGACTTCGTTAGCTTTTAGTTGGGTTTGGACTGTAAAACTGAAGGCATTTATATTAAGACTTGTAGTCCTAGAGAGCATTAATTTGTATTTAGTGCCATTGTCATGCTTAATCCAGTATTAGAAACTGCTTTGCTTGACATGTATGGAAAATTTGGTATACTGAAACTGAGCATTATCGAGGACCCAAGCTGAAAGCTATCTTCTGCAGTTTACCTGATGTTTTGCTGTAGTTATCTTTTGCAGTTTACCTGATATTTCGCTGCAGTTATCTTTTGCAGTTTACTTGTTATAGAAATTGGAAATGCAATTTCGAGACTGTTACACCAAACTGATTCGGGACTGTATTGGAACCGTTTTGGGATTGTAGTGGAGCTGTGTTAGAGTTGTTTTCTAGTCGTTTGAAGCCATTGTTTTTCTAATTTTATACTTTGATTAAGATATTGTAATTATGATGACATTGTATTATAATATTGATTTTCAATAAAAGAATATTTTTTTATTCAATTAGTTAAAAGTGTTAATACTTATATGCCACAAGTTTCACAAAATTACATGCATGTCAAAATAAATCATAAACAAAAAATAAATCATCATAGCTTGTCGCCATCCAACTCCAGTCCTCCAAGAGAAACTGGTGCTTGCTCCTGTGTAAATAAAATAGGAACAAAATTAAGTCATTGCTAAACTAAGTTGATTATTATATATAAAATGTAAACAAAAACTAAGTTTATCATTAATAGTCTTGTAAAATTGAATTGATTATTATCTCTGTATAAATGTTTACAGTGCACTTGACTAGAAGGTTCAATGTCTTACACAGAAGTTGATACATATTAAACTTATTTTCAATACATTAGAGATAAACAAATTTAATGTACTTATTGCTGTTTGTTCATGTTGTGAACATGTGACGTTTGGTTGTGACATGAACTTTGAAGGTTTTCTCTTTGGATGTTGAAGCTCAACCCAGTTCTTGAGACGCCTCTTTCTTTTATGCTCGAGTCGCTTCTTAATACTAGTTGGTTGTGACGTAGCGGTTAGTTGTGTCATATCAGTTTGTTGAGCCATATCATTTGCTACTTGTGATTCTCCCAATTGAAGTGTCATGATTTGTTTGGTCACGTCATCCATGGTTTTACGAACTAAAGAGACTTCTTTTTCGCAACCTGAGACTTTAGTAGCTAGCTTGACGAGGTTCTTACAAAGTTCTTTATATCGAAGCGTTCAACTCAATTTTGGTTCTTCTTCAACTTCCTTTCCCCTGACATCATATACAATATTAGTTCGAGTCTCCTTTGTCCACCTCTTCAAAATGTATTGATTAGGAAGTTTTTTAACATTATTGAAGTCAAACACTTTCAGAGCATGGCAACACAATATGCTAAAAGTTTCAAACCTCCTACAACTATAAGAACTTGACTTTTCATTAGGACGAAACAAAACTATCCATTTTCCTTTGTGATCAACCATATCAATGATATATTCAAACAACGGTTTACTTTCCTTTTTTTACTTCACACAACAAGCTAGCATCAAGTCAAACTGCTTTTGGAACGTATCAAAGATTGTAGGTGTGTAGACTTCTACAAGCTGTTTCAACATCGGTGAGTTTGTACATTTTAATCTTGGCAAATTTTGTCTTGCCTCAAACTCACACTTTAGTTTATTGTATCTTTTATCTTCCGCTACTCGTTCAAAGTGTGTAAAAAATTGAAGAATATCAACGTCTGAATTCAAGCACCTTTTTACGTATGCATTTAAGCTCTCACTAAGTTGTGTGCTCTGTATACCTAATGTGAAGACTTTCTTCATAAAGCACGCTACCCATTTTTCCTTCACTGCATAGACTGAAGTTATCCACGCATTTTCATGGACATTATACTCTGAGAGTAAACTTCCTAAGGCGCTTCAAGCTGTGTCTCCTCCTCATACTCATACATACAAGTTTTGAAGTCTCGTAAAAAATGAGACTCATGCTTCATCAAATTGCCTAAGTGTTTAATGCCTTGTTGCATTAAGTGCCATGTACATAATCTATGGGTTGTGTTAGGTAAGATCTCACATAGAGCTTTAGCCATTGCCTGATCTTGATCAGTAAATATTGTTTAAGGTTTTTTTGATTATGTGCCTCTAAGAATGTATCAAATAACCACTTGAACGACGTTGTTGTTTTGTTATATAACAATGCATCCCCAAAGAGAACCATTCCTCTATAATGATTAAATCTTAAAAATAAAGCAAGATTTTAAGTTACTAGCTTATCAAGAACTGCAGTACTGGCTTCTTAGTGATTTTAAGTTACTCAGATCTTTTGAATTCAAATAGAGTTTGACTGGCTTCCTATATCCATATGTTTACTTTGTTTCTTATCTTTTTCTTTTTTTATTCTTCCAGGCATGAGACGAGATGTCAATGTCTTGATCTTTCTAGATGTCAGAAAAGTTTTGGAGGGTATGATGAACCTAGTCTTCTCTTGCAGTGTTCTGATCTGAACCTGATCAACAAGTTCAACATTTTCCTTGTTACTAGGATATTGAAGAAAACTTTTGAATACTATCTGCTCCTTACTTCTGTTGTTGGTTCAGAAGGTATGAAGCTTCACATTTCTGAAAACAAGGTGATACTAACAGAAGGTTTTGATGGTGTTGTGCCAGTTAAGTATTTTGAAAAGATAGAATCATGGCCAAGCAGACAACCAATTCCTTTTTAGCATTCCTACGGTTTTGTTTATTTTTATCTGGATTTTATAATTTCTTCATCACTAAATGTTAATTTGTGCTAGACGAAGAAGCTTTGCTGAGGCCAAGCACATAATTCCTCATCCATGTTAACTAAATTGTTTATAGGATTCATGAAAATCATTTTCTCAAACTTCTTGTATATAGTGAAGACAAATAATCGTTTCAGCCAAGAACCAAGATAATTGTCACATTTTGCATTACTAACATTGAAGCCTTTTTCTTCTTAACCCTTTCTCATGCTCTCTGGCTTCCAATTGAATGAAGGTGTTAAACTATTAACAATAGAAATGCAAAAAAAATATAAGACATGAAAGGTATCACCAATCCTCATTGATTTCTCCTTAAACCATAGGTTTTTAAGTTTTAAAAAAAAAAATTCAACTTCAGAAATGATGACTTCTTTGTGCCTGAATGAATTTCTTATATAGTTTTGGTTCTATGGGATCTTGAACTATTTTCAAGTATCATACCTACAAAGTGTATATAAAAACTCACATTTCTTTATCCAAACAAATTTGAAATTACCCATCATTTCATCGTCTTAAATAATCTGAAGTTACAAATTTATTGTTTCTAACATAAAAAACATTTGCTTGCTAATAAGAAAAGCGCGAGGCTGGGCAGAAAGTGATTGTATAATCTGCATCCGTACATGTAAATGTTCTTGTGGCGTCATCGTAGGCGTAGCTATACGATCTCGGGCACGCCGCCTTGAACATTTGGGAGTATACATTGGGTCAACAATCTTCCGGGCTCGAATACGCCCCAATGCAACAGTATTCTGCTCTTCCCAAAGCCTGACAGGGACTCATGCAGCCTTCGTCGATTCCTTTCTTTACCACCTTCAGCTCTTCCGGCATATCTGGTTCACATCCAATATACACCCTGTTGACTCGCAAGGACCCAACCTGCCTTCCGCCTCCACGTATATCGGAAGGTTGAAGCCGTCGACCAGGCTCACGTCGTAGAAGTCGAGGTCATTAGAACTACCAAGCCCGAACTCGGCAATAGTAACAGGTAGGGTTCCTGCAATACTGCTGCACTCGACCCGTCCCGAGCCGTAATCTCCGGTGAGACAGGACCCGTTACCCGATTGGTCGAAATTGCAACCTGTTCGGCCCCAAATTTGCCCGGACCATCTACTTGGAGCTTCCCATGATAGGGAAGTGCCTTTGGGAAGTTCGAATCCGGTGCCGGTGATGCTTGAGTTAGTATAAGAAGATGTACTGCGAATTGCGCCCCACACTGTGTGGTTACATGTGGGTGTGTTGCTCTTCATTTGCGATGCTTCTAGGGATTCACAGTTGGTTGGATTCTTGATTCTTCTCCATGTAAGTATACTGATGCTTTGGTCCTGAACACACGAGTCAAGGTTTCACATTCAAGTTCCCTTCGGCTCCCTTCTTTACCTCACTTTGATTGTCCTAGTCAATGTCTTCTTTCGGCTAAACGTTACATCAAATGACTCATTAATTTGCATTGTTCACAGTGATGACTAACATGTGATACTAGCTCTGAAATTGACTTATTGTTTCACTTCACATCAGTGACATTGCTAGGCAATTACCGATCTTCTTCTTGGTTTACTAGACACCAGCTGACCTTAAGTCAAGGTGTGTCACATTGAAGTTTCCATATATGGTTCGAAGTTACCTTCAACTCTTTTTCTTTCATTTTGATTGTTCTCATCAATTCTAGTACTTTCGGCTAAATTTAACATTACATGACATTTATTTCTATCTTGTTCAAACAATTAATGACTTAGGTGTGATATTAGATCTAGAATTGACTCAAACTTTCACATCAATGGGCTTTATTCGAAGGTGAATCGTGCAGCTTTGGAGGCATAATTAGAAAAAAAAAAATTGGGCCAAATTGTAAATTCTTTACTTTCTTCACTTTAAAATTTGACCAAAAAGCCTCTAAACTTTTTATTTTTATATATTTTAAATGCACAAATTTTTTTTGAATTTTAAAAATTTTGCAGAGAACACTCTTGAGTTTTAAATGTTAATAATTTCTTTAAACTTTTAAAATCATATAAATAACACAATTCTGTCAAATTTTCTATCGAAATACTAATTATCAAATGTTACGTCAAATAGTTTGACTCTACATAGGACTGAATATGATTTCCAAGGAGGGGCATTTTTGTCATTTTACAGTCTTTCTCTTTTTCCTCCTCCTATCACAGCAATGGTGACGGTGACCAGGTGAATGCTAGAGTTGATGAAAAATCACTAAAAATGATCAAAAACAACGAAAATCGCATGAAAATCGTAAAAAATTCGTGAAATCACTAAAAATTTGTGAAATTCGATGAAAATCAGACAAAAATCATTAAAAGTTCTTGAAATATGGTGAAAATTGCATGAAAATCTCTCTCATCTTCAGAAAATCGCAATCCATCTTGCGAGGGTTGCCTCTTCTCTCTATCGCCTTGCCTTCGTCTGTGGCTTTCGTAGCTTGCTGTTACATCTGTTGTCGTCGATGTTCGTCGCGTTGCGTCGACATTGGTTTGCTACGTTCTCTCACGTGAGAGTTCGCGATTTTCATTCCATGAGAGAAAACGCTAGAAATCCCTTTGCAATTTTTGATGAGAAATTACACTGGAACCCTTTTCTCGTCTGCGGCGTTCATCGCTTGTTGCTGCGTCCATTGTCGTAGATGTCGCAGGGTGATGGAAAAGATGAGAGAAGAGAGAGAAGAGGAATTTGGTGTGAAGAAAAAGAAAAAAGGATAAAAGGACAAAAATTTCCTTGGTCTAATTCAATATTTTTGCCTACATGGCATCCTACGTGAAGTCGAACTACTTGAAGTGACCTTTGACCGTTAGTATTTGGATAAAAAATTTAACGAAATGGTGTTATTTATATAATTTTAAAAGTTAAGAGGGATTCTTTGTTGACTTTTAAAACTCATGAATATTTTTTATAAAAGGTTCAAAATTCAAGAAAATTTTATGTATTTTAACCTTATATATATATATATAATATACATAACTCTGATTATAATATAACTTTAGTTACATAATCTTAGTTACATAAAATTATTTTTTTAATAGTATAGTTATAATAAAATAAATCACTTTGTCATTTAATTAATGTTTTACTACTTAGTTTATTTATTTTAGTTTCATGATCTAACTAATATTTTATTTGGGTATGGTCAATTCTTATAGTAAATCTTGTATTTGCAATAAATAATTCAAAATTTTCTATTGCTTTTACTATTGTTAAAAAAAAATTTCAATTTGAATGATAATTATTTTGTGATTCATTAAATTTTTCAGTAACATATCTAGTTATTTTTTTCTTCATTATTTTCATGGTATAGTGCTACTTCCTAATAATTATCTGAAGTACCAGTATATATTATCCATTTTAAGTTTGGTGAATTTGGTATAATTAGTTTTGGTATGTTTTGGCATAATTTTTTAATTTGATTTAGTACTTCTTTTATATGGGTTAGTTATTTTTATTTCTCATGCTTCATGGTTACATAGAATCGTTAATACTAATACTTTTTTATTCATATGTATTGGCATTTATATTTTTTGTAAGAAAATTAATCCTAATATTATATCACTAGTTGCTTCATTAAATTGGTTTATAGTTTGGATTTGTAATTCATATTCTCTTATCTGGATTATTACATTATTTGCATATAATTCACTAGTCATTTTTAGTATTTTTTCTTTCTTTTTTCCATAATTCTGGTAGTAGTACATTATATTTTATTATTGATATATTTTCTCCTGTATTTACTATAGAATGATATTTTTTAGATCTATATTTTTTATTATTATTTTATTAAAATATAGTATAACTGTATTTTCATCTATTCTTTTTATTATAATTTTTTTGATTTACATTAAACAATATTCTATCTTTTTGAATTTTGTAAAGTCTTACTTGTTCTAAAATTTTTTTTAATATTAATTTAATTTTAATATTTATATTTATTTTATCTTTTACCTATAATCTTATATTTATTATGTGTCTGTTAATGAATTTTAGAATACTTGATGTTTTGTTTCTTTTTCTTCTATTTTTATATTATCTTCTATATATTTTAATTGGATAATACTCTTTTTTATTTGAGGTTCTATTATAATTATATTGGTTTCTATAAAGGTCCTTTTTTAATTTCTATATATATATATATATATTTTTTTTAGTTGAGTTAAATCTATTTGAAGTGTTCACAAATTTATTTTTATTAATATATTTTCTTTTTTAATTTCAAATACGTTAAAATACTTTTCTCTTTTATTTTACCTTCATCAATATCTATTAACAATCCAAAGCAGCAATTAAGGTATGACTTGTAATTAAATTCTTTTAGTAATTAAGGTATAGTGTTATTCTAATATAGAAGAAACTATAATCCTGTAAGGAGATACTATTTATAATAATATTAAAAATTAAAATATTGATACATCTCTTGTAAGAAACAAAAGAAGACTGTACAATAGTTTAAACATCTTTAAATTATGCTCTATAATAAAACTTCTATATAAAAGAAGGTATAATATATATATATATATATAAACAAAATCAATGTTAAATTTTTAATTAAAACCTCAACTTTCGTGATTTCAATAAAAAAAATAACTCATCCAAAAAAACAAAATAATGAATGACAAAGAGAACTATTATAGATATTTTTTTCATTATTTTTTCCTTCCGTCATTACCCAAAGTCCAAACGTACTTAGAAAGCAGAAAAGAAGGCACGTCAGAAAACGCAATGAAGGAAAAACACAGAGATGGAGAAATTGCAAATGAAACCCTCTTGCTTCGCTACGTACGAAGACCATCGGCCAATATAGATTTGCTAAGAGGAGTAATGGGCATGGAGTTTTGGAGGGTTGGTTGAAATTTATAAATAAATTAATGATATCCTCTCTAAAAAATGTATGTTTTTTAAATTAGATACACAAAAGACCGATTTTTAATAAATTCAATCATTTTATTAATGAAATGATTCAAAAAATTAATTATTACTAGCACTAATAAATACTAATCTAATTATTAAATAATAAAAAAATAAAACGTATTAGAATTACAAATTTCACATAATTAAAATGCATTCTATACATAGTTTTATGTTTAAATATGAGTGTTTTACATCATTTTATTATTGTTAAATAATAACTAATTTATTATTTAACAGATCAATTGAATTTTTATTTAATTTTTTATTTATCTCATTAATTGAAAAACTAAATTAATTGAGAATTAATTTTTTAAGAATTAAATTCATACATTTCATCTTTCAATGTCCAAATTGAGATAAGACTAGATTTATTACAGTTATTTATATCTTTGTTATGTTTACTAATCAAAATAAAGTATATGAAAACTTATTTTAAAAAAATTAATCATGAGAGAAATGAGTTGTATAAATTATACATGTATTAGTCTTTAATTAGAGAACTTATTGACAAAGATATAAAAAATATACCTAAATTTTTTCTATTGAGAAAGGACTAGATTTATATACAATTTCTTATATCTTTATTATTATATTCTTCAATCAAAATACAAAAATTTTATAATTAATTTACTCAAATTTATAATTAGGTCTTAAAAAAATTTTAATTTAGTCATTGTAACTAAATTTTTATCAAAATTATGTTAAATTTGGTTAATATTGTCATTGTATATCATCTTAGTATTTTAAATATACATAATTTATGTTAATAAAAAAAGCAAAAAAATAAATTGATTTAAACTATATATATTCACAAGTGTTAAGATAATATAGAATTAGCACATTAATAAAATTTAATAGAATATTAACAAAAATTTAAGGGCAATGACTAAATTAAAATTTTTTAACATTATAAAAACTTAAATATAAATTTTTAAACTATAAGATTTAGTTAAAAATGAAGTGAAACAGGATCACATAAATAATTTAACTAAAAGAATAGGAGTAATTTGTACTTTCTTTCTTTTATTTTAACAACTTATATTTTCTTTTTTAACATATAAGAAAAATGTTTAATTTTACTTAATTTAATCAAAATATCTTATATAGGTTAAACTAAGTGAAATTATAAGTTTTTATTAATTAAATATGTATAAATGATTAATATAAAAAATTTAAAATAAATTAATCTTATTATTTTAAACGCAAAATAATAATGAAATAATAATATTTAAAATATATTTTTATAATACATTTTAATTTTTTTAAAAAATATCTTAAATTATGCCACTGCACCTAACAAAAGAATCATGGAAATGTCCTGGAATTTTTCCAGAATCATGTGCAGGATACTCGATTGTTTCTCAAATTTGGTAGTATTCAACATGCCATGAATTGCTAGAAAAGGTACGAATGGACCAAAGGCAGGGCATATTTTCTTAACATATTCATCCTTCCATCCATATAAAATTACAATGCAAAGTACTCTATTGAATTACACAGCTTTATTCTTGACGCTATGTGCTACTAAGAGGCTGTTGCAATTAAATCCGATGAGGCTTCCACCTTAGACTTCTATAATTTCTCCCTCCACGGTATTCGTATGCAAAATCTAGCTGAGGGAAGATTCGGTAAAGCAAGTCATCTACATGTTCGTTGAACCAAAGCCTCCATCGCTTCCAAAAAACAAGAGGCAGAATAACAATCCCAATGCCAAAAGAAAACCCCAACTCTGCACTTATGAAATTCCAATCTATCGAACTCTTTTTATCTGGATGAACTCTTCTAGATGTTGGGGGTGGCCCTCCCTCACCAGAGCAGTTTTTGGTTAAGGGAGGTCCACATAACCCTTCATTGCCTTTGAAGAAGATGCTTCGAAAGATTGAAGTTGAGTACCTGTTGGAATTCTACCCACCAGAAGATTAAAGGAGAGGTTCAACACTTGAAGGAAAGATAAAATTGCAAGCAGTGTTGGAATTTCTCAACTTAAAGAGGTGTTAGACAAGTCTAAAGACTCAAGATTCTTCAGATTTCCAATAGATGAAGGAATATGGCCGCTAAAAGCATTTCGTGACAAGTTTAGAATGTATAATGCTTTCAATTGTCCAAGTTCTTCTGGTATTGTTCCTTCCAATCTGTTGAATGATAAGTCCAAAGAGGTGAAGACAGTTAGTATCTTTACAAACTCCAGTTCTTGCCCTTTGGTCATCAGAGTCACTCTGTCCTGGTAATGAATTATATTATATGCTGAGAATTCAACATGAAGATCATTGAACTTCCTCATGGTTTGTTCATTTTTGTCATCCATCATTCCCTTTCAAGTTCAAAGGAATGCAGGAGGAATTTTGCCGCTGAAATTGTTGAAAGCAAGGTCAACAATCTGAATATTTGGCCAGACTGTTTCGCATGTCAAACATTCAATGGAACCATGTAATTTGTTGGATCTTAGAATAAGAACATGTAGGGTGGGCATTCCCTTCAACCAGCAAGGGAACTTATCCTCAATCTGGTTGTTACCAAGGTTTAAAACCTCTAGACTGTCGCACTTAATCAGATCTTTTGGGGGCTTTCCTTCAAGAAAATTGCTGTTGAGGTCTAGAGTTCTTAGTTTACATAAACCAAGAAATGCATCAATGTTCCCAGAAAGTTTATTTCTTTTTAAGTTTAATACACTGAGACTTCCATTCATTGCAATCAAGCAGTTTGGAATTTTTCCAGTCAATGAATTGTTTCCATGGTCAAGAACCGCAGGCCCTTCAACAGTGCATATTGATTTGGAAATACTTCCCTGAATGTTATTGTTGGAAGGGTCTAAGTAGCTTATTCTACTTGGGAATAATGATTCTGGAACTTGTCTTTGGAGTTGGTTGGAGTGCAGATCAAGGACAATCAAAGAGGTACCATTCTGCAAAGGTTTTTCCCAATCAGTCAAATAATTTTGAGACATGTTTAAAAAATGTAGATTCCAAATCCACCCGGGTATAGCTCCATGAATATGGTTGTTTGAGGTCAAGAGAAGATAGTGAATGGTTTCTTAAAAATAGTGGAAATCTTTTCAAACCGCAAGAAGCCGCACTGAAACTAACCAAGCTTGGAAAAGATAGAAAGGAAGAGTTTGCAGTGATTACATCAAAAATGGGCAAATTATATGAAAGGTCAAGAATCCTAAGGCCATTGTGTTGAAAGAGAGAAGGGGGAATAGGCCCTTCAAAATGATTACTGCTCAAATCAAGCTCTTGTACTCCCAAGGTATTTGAAAGAGAAGAGGGGATGCTCCCGCTGAAGCAATTATGATGCAATTTGATTTCAACTAGATTCTGGAGATCTTGAAAGTATGTAGGTGGTATTGCACCATTCAAATCGTTATACGAGAGGTCAAAATGGGTGAGATTTTTGGCCTTACGAAACAATGGGATTGGACCAGTGAAGTTGTTCCTTGACAATCGCAGATAAACGAGTTCCGGGAACTCTGAAATTAAACCAAAAAGTGTTCCATTCATTCTGCAATTAAAAAGATCCAGAGTGTACAACTGCCTCATATTACTGATAGAGTTTGGTAATGGTCCAGAGAATCTGGTGAACTTGAGAATTAAGGTTTGTAGAGATCCATTCTGTGGGAAATCTGGCAAAGAACCATGAAGATCATAATTGTGTGACAGATCAAGATACTTTAAACCTTTTATTTGGAAAATCTTTTCTGGAAATCTCCCTTGCAATTTGCAACCGCCAAGATCTAAGATTGTCATGTTTTGGAAATTCGCAAAAAATTCTGGTACAGGGGATGATAGAATGTTCCATGACAAACGGATCATATTGAGAGACTGAAGCCTTTCCAAGGAAGAATCAATGGGGCCACGAAGGTTGCAGTGTGACAAACTCAGTACTTGTAGTTTGGGCAGTGAAGATGATAATGCATGGCACCATTCGTTTCCATAACCTGCAATGGTTACGCCATCAAGATAGAGTTCTGTGATCTTACTGAGGTTCTGAATCAGCGTGAGGGGATTTGGGTTCTCTAGTTTCAGGTCCATCTCAGCACTTGACAGATCAAGAGACAGTAAATTTGTCAGCTGGGAGATTTCAGACCAGTAATTTGACAAATTCAAATATTTCAAATTTTTGAGCTTTTGAAACTCAGTTGGAATTGCACTCTTGAATGAGTTGTAGGCCAAATTCAAGGTCTCTAAATGTTCAAGGCTGAAAAGAGCACTTGAGTTGTCAATCCCTCCAGAGATTGCTTCTTGGCTGAGATCAAGATCAGTAACACGTCCTTCATTGCATGTTACTCCTTTCCATTGACAGCAATCTACACTTTGATTCCACTGAACCAGCTTTGTAGATGCTTGAGTATTATATGGGATGAGGCCGTTCTTCAATTGGAGCAATAATGATTGCTGGTGGTTGAGACAGTAGCCAGTGCCAGCCACTACAAGCATATCAATGCTGAACCTCATTGAGCAAAAGAGTATGAAGAAAAGCCAATGGGCCAGGTGAGATTTAATTTTTTGAGGTGATTATGGGATCAAATTCAGGAAATTAAGGATAGACAAAGAAAATAAGAGGAACTTCAGTTCATGCTTCAAGGGTTCTGCTTAATTTAAGCCTACTTAGCTTAATATATGCAAAATACTCTAACATGTGAACTTTCTCGGAAATTTAGCTCTTTGTTTGCCGTAGTTAATTTCCGCTTCCTAATTAGCCTAGCATGACACGACATGAAGCGTAGCAAAGTGGTCTAGAAATAAATATCACTGTCAAAAACTTTCCACAATTGACTTCACCTCTTCTTTTCCACAATTGATAGAACGCGAATTCTTTTTATTATTAGTGATGCAAAAGTCCTAGTTTGATGCACACGTCTGTGGTTTAATGGACTTTGAATGCCATAGCGTATCAGTAAGTAATATGCAAATGTCCTTGTTTTCTGCTGTTTTGGGATTAAATTGGCAACTTCCGAAATATGTTAACCAACTGATTCCTATAAATAATCAAGATTTTGCTTTTCTATAGTGCACCATAAACTTTACAGAATAAATTAATGCAAGTTGAATAATAATAATAATAATAATAATAGTAATAATCCATGGGTAGTTATGAAGTTGCTCCTAGTACTTGATTAAAATCTTAACAGTTGATACTCTTATTAATATTACCAAGGAAAAAATACAATGGCACAAAAAACTGAGATCCATACTAGAAAATAGTTGAAGATTCCATTGATTCAAGGACAAAGAAGTCACCATATTTGAAGAATATTTGCAATTGTTCAAATACCCGCCAGTATGCTCCAAAGTGTTAAGAGGGGTTCCTCCAAAGATGTCCTACGTACATTGCCCAATTTTGAAGAGTGGAAAACAGGAAGCACATACAAATAGTGTTGGGATGTCCCTCCTAAATTGGGAAGATTTTAGAAAATTCTAGAACCTTCTAAAGAAGTGTAGAATTTTCTAGAACATTCTAGAAAACTCTAGAGAAGTATAGAATTCTCTAGAAGTTTGTAGAACCCTCTGGAATATTCTAGAGATGTGTGGAACCTTCTGGAACCTTGCAGAAGAGTATGGAAGAATGTGGAAGGGAATGGAGGAGTGTAGAGACTTCATGAAAATCTCTAGAATAAGGAGACATGTGTAGAGAATTCTAGAGAGTTAATCTCCACCCTTGAATGTAATTAATCTCCACCATTCATTGTGGAGGTGGAGTAGTATAAATAGGGGTGGAAGCCTCCATTCCTATGCAATCCAATCCAAGGAGAGAAACAAGCCACTACCTAAAGTGAGAGTTAGAGAGCCTCCTTGAGAGAAAAGTGAGATAGCTTAAGAAGTCTCAAACCTTAAGCTTGAGTGAACCACCAAAGTGTGAGACAATTTTGTAAAACATCCATTCTTGTAATCCTACTATTCCTTTGTATAGTAGAAGAACCTCCATATTGGAGGATTATAAACTCTTATGCTCCCATTACTATCCTAATCTCTAAGTGCCCATCTTAACTTCACGAAGTGGGAAAAGTTGAGTTTTTCCCAACAGTGGTATCAGAGCCTGGTTCGTTTGTATCGTCAATAGCTCGTGCAGTTTAAGATGGAGGATTATGTTACTCACGATGGAGATATGTTCAAGCTCACTGCCAACAACTACTCATATTGGAAGCCGATGATGGAAGACCATCTATATTGCAAAGACTTGCATGAGCCCATCATCCACAAAAACAAGGTAGAAGGAAAGACCGATGCAGAGTGGGAGCTGCTGAATCGGAAGGCAGTCGCTATGATCCGTAAGTACATAGATAAAAATCTTTTTGAATATGTCTCCACATATACAAATGCTTATGAATTATGGACAAAGCTTGAGTCCATGATTCAAAAGAAAACGCCTCGTAATAAAGTTCATTTAGTACGCCGATTGGTGAAGTTGGAGTATAAGGATGGTCAAAGTATGATCGAGCACTTGAATAATTTCAAGGGGCTCGTAAATCAACTAACAAAAATTGACATGAAGATTGACGATGAGTTGCAAGCCCTTCTACTCCTTAGTTCTCTGCCAGAAAGCTGGGACACTCTTGTGGTTACACTTAGTAACTCAGCTTCAGAAGGAAAGCTCACCATGGATACCGTCAGTGATAGCCTTCTTGGTGAAGAAGCAAGGAGAACGGAATGAGGCGAGTCCATCCATTCCGAGGCAAATGTTGTTGAGAACCAGGGTAGGAACGAAACTCGTGGACGTAGCAAGAGCCGAGATCCACATCAATCTCGAAGTAGGTCCAAGTCACGCTCAAAGATGACTTGCTACTACTGTGGTAGGATAGGCCACAAGAAAGTGGAGTGTCAATCCTTCAAAAGAGACAAAAAGGCCGGTAATGTTAAGCCAGACCAAAATAGCCTAACGAAGAAACAAGAAGAAAAGAGTACTACCGCCGTAGTCTCAAAACAAAAGAAGATTTGCTTTATCTCGTTGGAGAAGGTAATATCCTAAACATTGCTTATGATGATAGTAATTGGATTATTGATTCTGGGGCTTCCTTCCATGTCACTCCCCATGGAAGTTTCTTCTCATCTTACCCAAGCGGTGACTTTGGTACGGTGCAAATGGGAAATTTGGATAGGAGCAAAATTGTCGGGATAGGTGACATCATCCTGACAACAAGCACTGAATGCAAACTTGTCTTAAAAGATGTGAGGCATGTCCCGACCATGCGTCTTAATCTTATCTCTGCTGGAAAGCTAGATGATGCTGGTTTGGTGAATTACTTTGGTGAAGGAAAGTGGAAGCTTACCAAAGGAAGTTTAATAATGGCTCGAGGAAGAAAGGAAGGATCATTGTACGTGATGCAAGCTAAACTTTGCAGAGGGGAAGTGAATATCACTACCGATGATATGGAGATATGGCATAAGAGACTTGGACACATAAGCGAAAAAGGTCTTCACATACTTGCTAGAAAGCAACTCCTCCCTGACGTGAAAGGTAAAACACTTGATCCTTGCACTCATTGTTTAGCTGGAAAACAACATAGAGTTGCTTTCCAAAGATTCTCTCTACCCAAAAGGAGCAAAAACATTCTAGACCTTGTACACACTGATGTATGCTCGATGTCCGAAAAGTCTATTGGTGGTGCATCACATTTTGTCACCTTCATCGATGACCATTCAAGGAAGGTATGGTTATACCTATTAAAATCAAAGGATCAAGTGCTTGATGCATTCAAGGAGTTTCATGCCCTAGTGGAACGAGAAGCAGGACGAAAGATCAAATGTGTTCGATCAGACAATGGAGGTGAGTATAGAGGTCCTTTTGAAGCCTATTGCAAGAAATATGGGATTAGGCTCGAGAAGACTCCTCCCAAGACGCCGCAGTTGAATGGAATAGCTGAGAGAATGAACCGAACTATTGAAGAAAGAGTTCGATGCGTGCTCTCTCATGCCAAGTTACCCAAGTCATTTTAGGGAGAAGCTATAATGACTGTGGTTGACATTGTCAACCTTACACCATCAGTTCCTTTGGACGGAGCAATCCCAGAGGAGGTTTGGTCAGGAAAAAAGGCTTCTTACAATCATCTCAAAGTGTTCGGATGCAGGGCATTTGTTCACATTCCCAAAGATGAACGAGCCAAGCTTGATGTAAAGACGAAAGAATGCATCTATCTTCGTTCACCTAAGGATGAGTTTGGGTACCGACTTTGAGATCCAATCAACAAGAAGATTGTTCGAAGTTGAGATGTTGTATTCTTCGAAGACCAAAACATTGAAGACATTTAGAAATCGGAGAGACCGAGATTGAGAAGCAAAAGGAGCACAGACCTTACACCAGTCCGACGTGAGGATAATGTCATACAAGAAAATAATGATGCTGAAGATCATGAGACTATCTTAGATTAAAAAAACCAAGATACTCATGATGAACCAATACAAGAAGAACCTCAATCTAGCTCTCCAATAGTGCCCCAGTTGAGATGATCTTCAAGGGAACGAAGACCATCTACTTAATATAGCTCAGAGGAGTTTGTGACACTCACCGATGAGGGAGAGCCTCAAAGCTATAAGGAAGCTATAACTAACAATCATAAAGAGGAGTGGATAAGAGCCATGCAAGAGGAGATGCAATCCTTGCATGAGAATCACACTTTTGAACTAGTAGAGCTACCAAAAGGGAGAAGAGCCTTGAAGAATAAGTGGGTGTATCGGATCAAAACCGAAGATAGTAGCTCAAAGCCCCGCTACAAAGCTCGGTTGGTCGTAAAAGGATTGGGTCAAGAGAAAGGTATTGATTTTGAGGAAATATTCTCTCAAGTGGTAAAGATGTCATCCATCCGAGTTGTTCTTGGACTAGCAGCAATGCAAGACCTGGAGATTGAACAGCTCGATGTCAAGACGGCATTTCTTCATGGTGATCTAGAGGAAGAGATCTACATGGAGCAGCCTGAGGGTTTCAAAGTTTCAGGCAAAGAAAATTTGGTATGCCGCTTAACAAAAAGCTTATATGGCCTTAAGCAAGCACCAAGACAATGGTACAAGAAGTTCGACTCTTTCATGGCAGAACATAGTTTCAAAAGGACAGAAAGTGATCATTGTGTCTTCATAAAGAGGTATGCAGGTGGCGATTTTCTCATACTTCTACTTTATGTTGACGATATGTTGATTATTGGACAAGATCGCATAAAGATAGTTGCTTTGAAGAAAGATTTAAGCAAGAGCTTCGCCATGAAAGACTTAGGACTGGATAGACAAATCCTTGGGATGAGGATCACTCGTGATAGATTGAAGAAGTTGATATGGCTATCCCAAGAGAGATACATTGAGAAGGTGCTTGAAAGATTCAACATGCATAATGCAAAGCCGGTTAACACACCACTTGCTGGACACTTCAAGTTAAGTTCGAAGCAAAGTCCTACAAGTGAGAAAGAACTAGAGGAAATAAAAATGATTCCATATTCATCTGCAGTAGGCAGTCTCATGTATGCAATGATATGCACAAGACTCGATATTGCCTATGCAGTTGGTGTTGTTAGTCGCTTCTTGGCCAATCCAGGGAAGGAACACTGGGCTGCAGTTAAATGGATCCTTCGCTATCTGCGCGGTACTTCTAAGAAGTGTTTATCCTTTGGAAATGGAAAACCTGTGTTAGAAGGATACACAGATGCAGACCTGGCAGGTGACATCGACTCTAGAAAATCAACGTCAGGATACTTAACTACTTTTGCAGGGGGAGCTGTTTCTTGGCAATCAAAGCTGCAAAAGTGTGTTGCATTATCCACTACTGAGGCAGAGTACATTGCGACTCTTTGAAGCTTGCAAAGAGATGTTGTGGATGAAGAATTTGCTATTTGAGCTGGGAATAGATCAAGACAGGTATGTCTTGAAGTGTGATAATCAAAGTGTAATTCACTTAGCGAAGAATTCTACTTTTCATTCCTGCACAAAGCACATTGATACACGATATCACTGGATTCGAGAAGCTCTTGAAGAAAAATGTATACACCTTGAAAAGGTTCACACAAATGAGAATTGGTCAGACATGATGACCAAGGTATTACCAACAAGGAAGTTTGAAGATTGCTGTCAAGGTGTTGGCTTGCTACTATCTCCCAATTAAGTCGGGAGGGGGAGATTTGTTGGGATGTCCCTCCTAAATTGGGAAGATTCTAGAAAATTATAGAACCTTCTAAAGAAGTGTAGAATTTTCTAGAACATTCTAGAAAACTCTAGAGAAGTATAGAATTTTCTAGAAGCTTGTAGAACCCTCTGGAATATTCTAGAGATGTGTGGAACCTTCTGGAACCTTGCAGAAGAGTATGGAAGAATGTGGAAGGGAATGAAGGAGTGTAGAGACTTCATGAAAATCTCTAGAATAAGGAGACATGTGTAGAGAATTCTAGAGAGTTAATCTCCACCCTTGGATGTAATTAATCTCCACCATTCATTGTGGAGGTGGAGTAGTATAAATAGGGGTGGAAGCCTCCATTCCTATGCAATCCAATCCAAGGAGAGAAACAAGCCACTACCTAAAGTGAGAGTTAGAGAGCCTCCTTGAGAGAAAAGTGAGATAACTTAAGAAGTCCCAAACCTTAAGCTTGAGTGAACCACCAAAGTGTGAGACAATTTTGTAAAACATCCATTCTTGTAATCCTACTATTCCTTTGTATAGTAGAAGAACCTCCATATTGGAGGATTATAAACTCTTGTGCTCCCATTACTATCCTAATCTCTAAGTGCCCATCTTAACTTCATGAAGTGGGAAAAGTTGAGTTTTTCCCAACAAATAGTGGAGAGGTGTATAAGTTTTCTTATACACACAATAAGCCTAGCTAAGGGTGTATTGGGGTTTGGGTAGTTGCAGGTTAAGTGAAAGAGTGCTCATAATTTTTTCATTCAAAAATTGTATTGAAGAGATTTTATAACTTTTTTTATATAAAAATTGTAGATGGTGAAATTATCTCAATAGAATCGTCATAGTAGGTCTTGTGACACAAAATTAGGTTAAAAAGTTTTTTGTACGTGTTCCTTCTTTTTTTTTTTTTTTGTAGGTGTACTTTCGTTGTTAGATTTAGAAACTGAGTGTGGAGAGGCTCTTTTTGTGTTCCCAACACAAAATTATAAAGAAATACCTTTTATGTAATTCACTGAATCATGATCATATTTCTTTTTTCCTTTGATTTAGGATTGAATAAAAGTACTGGTTCAATTATGTACATAAGAAAGATGTTAAAAGAGTCTTCTTCAAAAATCAAAATTAAAGACATTTTCTTCTTAGTGCTTGACGAATATTATTACAAAAAGAACAAAGCGCTTCGAGCAATACATATATTAATAGTGTTATGAAAATATAGTTTACTTACTTGTACTACGTACATCGTGAGCATTTACTTAAGTAAATAACCAAATGGTGTCGTTCAACAAAAATGCATATTTATTTATGAAGAAAAATTTGACATTCACGAGTGGAGCATTTATATGCATCAACAATCTTCATTCATCAAATTGTAGATTGATATTTCATGAAAGGGCAAAAGTAAAGACCGCCTGGAAACCAGAAGTTGTTGAGCCACTTGCTGCATTGATGGTCGAAGTTTTGGCATGGGATTCAGGCATGATAATGCTACTGTCACAGCAAGAACCACATCCGCGGCATCTCTTCCAAATGAGGGATTGGATAGGCGTGAGTCCAAAACATTTTTGAGCAACATGCATTGAGTAGATGGCTTTGACAAAGAAGAAACTAGCTCTCCTGGATGCTTTCCCATTATCACTTCTAATGCAACAACTCCAAAACTATAAACGTCACATTTTTCAGTCACCGTCAATGTGTATGCAAGTTCTTCAATGACCCAAGAAATTTAAGAAAAAAATTGTTAGTTTTGTAATATATTATCTTTATAAAATAAAATCAATTCCATAAAGAGAAGGGAAATAGAGAATTCACCTGGGGCAATATATCCGTAAGTACCAACTAGTAAAGTTTGATTAGAGGAATCAGGATCAAGGAGTCTAGCTGTGCCAAAGTCTGAAACAAAAGCCTCCATCTCTGAGTTTAACAGAACATTGCTAGCTGTTATGTCTCGATGAATAATTGGAAGGACACAATCATGATGCATGTAAGACAAAGCATGCGCTATTCCTTTGATGATGTTCACTCTCTTGCTCCAACTTAACTCTTGAGCTTCAGCATCATTACTCAACACGTAAAATAGGCTTCCTCTTTCCATGTATTCGTACACAAGAAACATGTTTCTGCTGTGCAAACAAAAACCATAAAGTTTCACAATGTTTCGATGACGGATTTCTGTCAACATCTTCACCTCATTGCGAAAACTTTGGTCAAAAGTTGGGTTTTCAGATTCCATCTTGTGGAGTTTCTTCATAGCAACAATTTTGCCACTAGGAAGTTGTGCTCGGTAAACGCTACCATAAGCACCAGTTCCAATGCAATACTTGATATCGAAGTCCTCTGTTGCTTTAATGATATCTTCATATGCAATTTTCCCATCAAAGTTCCATATAGAATGCAAGTCTCCATTTTTTGCTACCTTTTCCTCACAATTAGGTTTCTTATTCTTCACATATCTTGAAATGAGCAAAGCCCCAACCAAAAGGATGATAAGGAGACTTATGATGGGAAGAAGGATCTTCAAGTAGTGCTTGTACTTTAGTTGAGGGGTAGGAGCTGAGGGAAACCTCTCATGACAACAATTATATTCATCACATCGATCAATTAGCTCCTTATTACCAATCAATTCATCGTCAGAAAAAAAATGACATGATTCTTCTGAAACAAAGCCACTTAAAGAATTGTAAGACAAGTCGATGGACAAGAACCCACTCTGAAATTTTGGTATGTTGCCAACGAGATTATTATAGCTAAGATCCAAGTAAATAAAGTTATTTAAACTATCGAAGCTATTAGGTATCTCTCCAGTAATCAAGTTATGACTCAGGTCCAACGAGACAAGATTCTTCAAATTGGTGAGTTGTTGAGGAATTCCACCTGCAATAGTATTGCTACAAACATTAAGAAACGCAAGTTGAGTGAGATTTGTAAGAGAGTTAGGTAGCTCACCATTAAAGGAATTTGAGGATAGGTCCAAATAATTAAGACTAATCATATAACCCAAGTTTGGTGGAATGCGTCCAGAGAGGTAGTTTCTACTCAGGTTCAACGATACAAGATTCGTCAAATTGCTGAGTTGGTGAGGAATTCCACCTTCAATCATAATACTAGAAACAATAAGCATCACAAGCTGAGTGAGTTTCGCAAGTGTTAGGAAGCACACCTCGAAGATTGTTACCGCTTGGCAGTAGATGTGTTAGAAATATTTTTTTAAAAAATTAAAAAAATAATACAATGGCATTAAAACACAGAAAAAGTTACTTACTTTAATATTTTATATGTATATATTTTTTAAAATATTTATTGTGATCATGTTCTTTATATATTAATTAATTAATTAATAATAACTTAATAAAAATTAGTTTAAAATAATAAATAATTATAACAATTTATCTATTTAAATAATATTAATAATAAACTAAATGTAAACATATTTTTTTTGATAATTTAACAATCAAAATCTCTTTTTTACACAAATATTTACCCAAATATATAAACTGCTTCTCAAATTTTATAATAAAAATACTTTTCAACTAAATTACTCAAACACAAATTGCTTTAGATCACAAGATTTTTCCTAAAACTCCTTAAAAAAATTGTTATCTAAAAATAAGCAAATTTTAGAAACAATCCACAAATGACCATACTCCAAAATCATAAAAAAAAATGCCTTTTATGTAATTATTTATTGAATCATCATATTTATTTTTCCTTCGATTTAGGGTTGATTAAAAGTAATTGCTCTTGTTCAACTGTGGAAAATGAAAATGCTAAATGAGTGAGAAGCTTCTTGGCAATGAGAAATAATTGTACTCCACCATGTGCCGCACGTTCTTAGTCAGCAGTCAGTCAATTTAAGTGATTCAACACATCATGGATGGCCAAGTAAACACTTTCTTTGAAAAGGTTGGGATTTCTTTTGACCATCAAATAAACATTTTTATATTTTATATTATATAATTTTTCAAATCAATATCCAGATGACCTCAAAGATATTTTTTAGTTATTTTTTGAAAATGCTTAAAAACTGTTTTTTACTTACTCTTTATTTACTTTTTATTTTTAATCAAATTAAGTTTTTATGTGTAAAACTTCTGAGTTAAAATTTTGCAATAATTGAAAATAGAACCAATATGTTACAATGAAGTATTTTACAATAAAAAATATACGCTAGATTGTATCTTTGCCTTGTAAAACATATTTTGACTATAAAATATGTTTCAAGTGGTTTCCACTCAGGATCAATGTGGTAAGTTTCCTCATACAGGTGTATTCATGAGGAATTCCACCATTTATCATGTTGGCAGAAACATCAAGCATAGCAAGTTGAGTGAGATTTGCAAGAGAGTTAGGTAGCTCACCAGTAAGTGAATTTGAGGATAGGTTTAGATAATTGAGACTAATCATGTGACCCAAGACTGAAGGAACCGATTTATTAAGCTTGTTTCTACTTAGGTTCATGGAGGCAAGCTTCTTCATATTACTGAATTGCTGAGGAATGCCTCCACTAATACCATTGCCAGAAACATCAAGTAACAAAAGTTGAGTGAGATTCCCAAGAGAGGTAGGTAGTTCACCAGTAAGTGAATTTGAGGATAGGACTAGATAATTGAGACTAATCATGTGACCCAAGGCTGAAGGAATCGATTTATTGAGCTTGTTTCCACTCAGGTTCAACAAGGCAAGCTTCTTCAAATTGCTGAGTTGGTGAGGAATTCCACCTGCAACAGTATTGCTACAAACATTAAGAAACGCAAGTTGAGTGAGATTTGTAAGAGAGTTAGGTAGCTCACTAGTGAAAAAATTTAAGGATAAGTCCAAATAATTAAGACTAATCATATAACCCAAATTTGGTGGAATGCCTCTAGAGAGGTTGTTTCTGCTTAGGTTCATGGAGGCAAGCTTCTTCACATTACTGAATTGCTGAGGAATGGCTCCACTAATACCATTGCCAGAAACATCAAGTAACAAAAGTTGAGTAAGATTCCCAAGAGAGGTAGGTAGCTCACCAATAAGTGAATTTGAGGATAGGTCTAGGTAATTGAGACTAATCATGTGACCCAAGGCTGAAGGAATCGATTTATTGAGCTTGTTTCTACTCAGGTTCAACCAGGCAAGCTTCTTCAAATTGTTGAGTTGGTGAGGAATTCCACCTGCAACAGTATTGCTACAAACATTAAGAAACGCAAGTTGAGTGAGATTTGTAAGAGAGTTAGGTAGCTCACTAGTGAAAAAATTTAAGGATAAGTCCAAATAATTAAGACTAATCATATAACCCAAATTTGGTGGAATGCCTTTAGACAGGTTGTTTATACTTAGGTTCATGGAGGCAAGCTTCTTCATGTTACTGAATTGTTGAGGAATGCCTCCACTAATACCATTGCCAGAAACAACAAGTAACAAAAGTTGAGTAAGATTCCCAAGAGAGGTAGGTAGCTCACCAATAAGTGAATTTGAGGATAGGTCTAGATAATTGAGACTAATCATGTGACCCAAGGCTGAAGGAATCGATTTATTGAGCTCGTTTCCACTCAGGTTCAACAAGGCAAGCTTCTTCAAATTGCTGAGTTGGTGAGGAATTCCACCTGCAACAGTATTGCTACAAACATTAAGAAACGCAAGTTGAGTGAGATTTGTAAGAGAGTTAGGTAGCTCACTAGTGAAAAAATTTAAGGATAAGTCCAAATAATTAAGACTAATCATATAACCCAAATTTGGTGGAATGCCTTTAGACAGGTTGTTTATACTTAGGTTCATGGAGGCAAGCTTCTTCATGTTACTGAATTGTTGAGGAATGCCTCCACTAATACCATTGCCAGAAACAACAAGTAACAAAAGTTGAGTAAGATTCCCAAGAGAGGTAGGTAGCTCACCAATAAGTGAATTTGAGGATAGGTCTAGATAATTGAGACTAATCATGTGACCCAAGACTGAAGGAATGCCTCCAGCAAGGTAGTTTCTACTCAAGTTCAATGAGACAAGATTCTTTACATTGCTGAGTTGGTGAGGAATTCCACCTGCAATAGTATTGCTACAAACATTAAGAAACGCAAGTTGAGTGAGATTTGTAAGAGAGTTAGGTAGCTCACCAGTAAAAAAATTTGAGTATAGGTCCAAATAATTAAGACTAATCATGTAACCCAAATTTGGTGGAATGCCTCCAAAGAGGTTGTTTCTACTTAGGTTCATGGAGGCAAGCTTCTTCATGTTACTGAATTGTTGAGGAATGCCTCCACTAATACCATTGCCAGAAACATCAAGTAACAAAAGTTGAGTAAGATTC
The DNA here is from genome assembly GCA_031216115.1 of Senna siamea. Taxonomy (NCBI): domain Eukaryota; kingdom Viridiplantae; phylum Streptophyta; class Magnoliopsida; order Fabales; family Fabaceae; genus Senna; species Senna siamea. The sequence goes on from CM062357.1 coordinate 16,974,789, forward strand.
CCAAGAGAGGTAGGTAGTTCACCAATAAGTGAATTTGAGGATAGGTCTAGATAATTGAGACTAATCATGTGACCCAAGACTGAAGGAATCCCTCCAGAGAGGTAGTTTCTACTCAGGTTCAATGAGACAAGATTCTTCAAATTGCTGAGTTGGTGAGGAATTTCACCTTCAATCATTTTACTAGAAACAGCAAGCATCACAAGCTGAGTGAGTTTTGCAAGAGAGTTAGGAAGCTCACCTTGAAGACAGTTACCGCTTAGCAGTAGATGTGTTAGATTTTGAAGAGCTCCTTTCTGAATATCAATGCGTCCCATCAACTCCATTCCACTAAGATCCAAACGGACTAGATTAGGGAACGACGTGAAGTTGATATCTGTAAACCAAAGGTTTGTAGCAGTCACTTTTGGTCTTGAAATCTCAGTAATGCTTCCATCATGATTGCATGTAATACCTTGCCATTGGCAGCGCTGGTAGATGTTGTAGTAATCACTGTTCCACCAATTGCTCTGCTTCAAAGCCACTGCCTCATCATCTATGGAGCATGAATTTGATGCTATGTTTGTGGTTGTAGCAGAGCGAGCTGTAGCACCATGGAACAAGGAAATGATTTCCCATAAAAGTGCTACTACCATTATGAGAGTGCAAGCTTTGGATATTGCCATTTAGTGTTTCTAGAACTGAAATTATGATTGATTCTTGGTATGAATGCCACCGCAATCGATTTGTGGAATTTATAGCAATGGTTAGCTTGTACAAGTCAATATGCCTTTAAGAGATCAATCTTTTTGAGGCATAGCCCCATAAAACACGAAAATGGGTATAATCTAATTTTTTTACTATTTGAAAATTAATACAAAGTATATATAAGAAAAAAAAAAAAAGAACCATATATTTTGAATAGAATAAATCATTAACGTGTGAATTGTGTAGAAGAGACAATTGTGGACAAAGAAAATGCTAATATGTGACAAGTTACAAGATGAGAATGACTATATCACATCCATGGACTCATAATTGAGAAATAATAGTACTCTACTCTTTACTGCACGTTTTTAAATAATAATAATATTATTTAATTATTTTTATTGTTACATTAAAAATTCATGTTAAAACTTAATATTCATTTAATTTAATTTATTATTTGATAAAAATATATTTTCACTGACATAAAATAAATTAAAGAGAATATATATGTAACTTTCTCCGGAATTTAGCTTTCTTTGGCCATGCCATACTTGAGCTTTCAAATAAGGCTATGCTAAAATTTCTTTCCCCCAACTCATCATCACATCCCAAGTCATTCCTCGTAATACCACAACTCACAGACTCATTAATCATAAGAAACGTAAAAGTAATATCATTCTGAGAGTATTCCAAAATTTCAATTTCATACCCAAATTAATATGCAACTGAAAATATTCCACTGACATTCAATACAGCTAATCACATATAGAAAGCAAGACCAAACTCCTTACATGATTAACAAGCCAAACACAATCACCAAAATCCTGAAAATCTAGCTAACATTGCCATTGAAATAATACAATGGCCATAAAACAGAAAAAAGTTACTTATTTTAATATTTTATATATTTTTTTATATTTTTAAAATATTTATTGTGATCTTGTTCTTTATATTTTAATTAATTAATAATAATTAATTAATGAAAATTAATTAAAAATAATAAATATTTATAACAATTTATCTATTTAAATAATATTAATAACAAGCTAAATCTCTTTTTTACACAAATATTTACCCAAATTTATAAACTGCTTCTCAAATATTATAATAAAAATACTTTTCAACTAAATTACTTAAACACGAATTGCTTTAGATCACAAAATTGTTTTGCTAAAACTCCATTTAAAAAAATTTTTATTTAAAAATAAGCAAATTTTAGAAGCAATCCATAAATGGGCCCTAAGATAATATTAAGTATAAATTACATGACGTGAGGATTTTAGACTAAATTATCTTAGATATTTTGGATATAAGACATAATCAACACTCAAACTCATACTCAATTATATATAGAGCAACACTCAATTGTATAAATTTTGATTGGCGGAGAGACCAAGTCTATGATAATGAAAGGTTTAAGTCACAATTGATTGACTCAGGCTAGTTGGAATTAAGTGGAGAGTGTTGGAATATAAAGGAAGACCTACATTGGTTAACAAAAGTTTAAGTATTATTTAATGTGTAGAGATGTTAATTAAATTGTCTTAAATATTTTGAATATAAGATATCCTCTATACTTAAATTTACTGGTAATTATTGAATAGATCACCAGTATCCTCCAAAATCATTAAAAAAAAGCCTTTATGTAATTATTTATTGAATCATCATATTTTTTTTCCTTCGATTTAGGTTTGATTAAAAGTAATTGCTCTTATTCAACTGTGGAAAATGAAAATGCTAAAAGAGTGAGAAGCTCCTTGGCAATGAGAAATAATTGCACTCCGTCATTTGCTACACGTTCTTAGTCAATAGTCAGGCAATTTAAGAGATTCAACACGTCATGGCCAAGTAAACACTCTCTTTGAAAGGTTGCGATTTCTTTTGGCTATCAAATAAACATTTTTATATTTTATATTATATAATTTTTAAATCAATGACTAGAACACCTCAAATATATTTTGTAGTTATTTTTTGAAAATACTTAAAAGCTGTTTTTTAGATATTTTTTATTTTTAATCTATTAAAAACTTTTTTTTTTTTTTGGGCCAATTGCCATACTTTCAGCTTTCAAATCAACCCATGCTAAAATTTCTTGCCCCAAGCTCATAGTGAGTTATGACATAACGTGAAAGAAGAGTGTAAGAAATGAATATCACTGTAAAAAAATTTCCACAATTGTTTCCACCATTCAACCTTCAACGCGTCATTAATTGATAGAACATAAAGCACACGTCTATATGCAAAAGTCCTAGTTTAATCGAATTTGAATGTCGTAACATATATATGAACAATGCAAATGTCCTTGCTTTCTGCTGTTTTAGGATTAAATTAGAAACTTCAGAAATACGTTAATTAATCAACTGCTTCCTCTGAATATTCAAGATTTTGCTTTTCTAAAGTGCACCATAAACTTTACAGAGTAAATGCAAGCTGGTTGATTAAAATAATAATTATAATCATAATCATTATCATAATCCTCTGGTTTCATATTCTAGATTGACGAATTTTACATCAGTTTGATGGTGCTTTGCTCTCTGTAATGTTTGGATAAGGGTATTTTGACATTCAATTAATTATATAGTTCATTCTTTGTGATGGTTAGAACCTTAGTTTCAGTGTATAATCCTCACAAGTTTGATGGTTTGACGAATGGCTAAACGAAGCTTTAGCATAAATTTGACTCATTTTAAATATGCCTTTGTTTTGCAAAACTTTGGTTACTCTCTTCATATTTTAGATTAAAAAAAATTGGCTAAAATTCCATTCAAAGTTTTGATTAATTAATGCTGATATTTTGTTTAAAGTTTTGTTCATTGGTACTCATTATTGCACATAAAAAAGTAAACAAATTTGTCAAAATAAAGAATAGGAAAATCTGTTAAGGCTTGTACAAGTAATGCTGAAAATCTGCTTTAATCCTTGTTCTGTTGGTACTAATTTTTGTTCATGTTCGAGTATTCAAATCTATACAAAGATAAAAGTTGGAGTATTATATTCATTTTGGAATTCCAACAATACTTCAAATAAGATAATTTTTAAAATACAATACTTGTGATAAAGAAAAAATAATTATGAAAAAAAGCAACGGCATTAAATCTAAAGTGGTTAGTTTCTAAATATTATCATAAGTACTATAGTCTATCTCCAAACTAAAAAAATTCATCTTGGGACCTTAATGGTAATAAAATTAATCTCTATCTCCAAACTTTAATAAATTCCTAAATCCCCAAACCTTGACTTGTTTATTTAAAAAAAATTCAAAATTATTAAATTTTTCATCAAATTATGATGTATTTATATATAAACTCGAGAAAAAAAAAGTCTTACATGTTACACTAATTATATTACGTAAATTCTAAATACACAATCAAAATAAAATCTTAGTAATTTTATCCCTACAAAATGATCAAATTGAACAACATATATAAATATTAAAACTGAACAAATTTATTGTGGAAATGGATACAGAACAAATTTAAATTTAGGTTGTGTCATTATCTACCAGACTTGAACATGTAAAAATCTCTAAAATTATTCTCATTCCCAAATTTGTTTTTTTAATACTCAAATTTAAACTCAGATCTAACAAGTAAATTTTACAAATAGTTGTAGGATATGAGTATTTTTACTAACTCAACTAATTTTTGATGTGATAAATTATAATTCAAATTTTTATTAAAAAATATTTATATTTAATAACAATACGTCAAATAGAATTGTTGCTTTTTAACATCTTTAATTGATTATGAGAATCTGTAAGATCTTATTTAAGATCGATACTTCATATAAAATTAAGCTTTTATGTGTAAAACTTCTGATTTAAATTTTGCAATAATTGAAATAGAACCAATATGTTACAATTAATGAAGTATTTTATAATAAAAAATATATGCTAGATTGTATCTTTGGCTTGTAAAACTTATTTTGACTATAAAATATGTTTCAAAAAATGAAAAGAAAACTATGATTATTAATTAGCAATTAATTTAGCATGATGCGTTGAAAGAAATTAATTTAGCAATTAATTTAACAATTGACTTCACCTCTTCTTTTCCACAATTGATAGAACGCGAATTGTCTTTATTATTAGTGATGCAAAAGTCCTAGTTTGATGCACACGTCTGTGGTTTAATGGACTTTGAATGACATAAAGTATCAGTAAATAATATGCAAATGTCCTTGTTTTCCGCTGTTTTGGGATTAAATTGGCAACGTCCGAAATATGTTAACCAACTGGTTCCTATAAATATTCAAGATTTTGCTTTTCTATAGTGCACCATAAACTTTACAGAATAAATTAATGCAAGGTTGATTAATAATAATAATAATAATTAGAGTATAGAAGAAGAAAGATGAATAATTCTCTGACTGTATTACTCTATGACTCTGACTGCTATATATACAAAATTCCATTTAACTGATATCTAACTATAAAGGACAAAATCGTAATATACTGCTAATTAACTTTAACAATTGGATTAATTGCTAATCTACTAATGCTAAACTGATTAATATTAACTCTGCTTCACTTCTGCTACTGGTCTATTGCTTCACTTCTACTAGTGCTCTCAACTTATTTTCTACACCCTCCCTTAAGTTGGAGGCTGGTGATAGAAGTCTACCAGTCCCAACTTACACATCAACTCTAAGAATCTTTGTCATGACCCAAAATTCTAAGTCCGTGACTAGCACATAGATCTATCATGACATCTATTAAGTTTAGTTAGCCTAAGAATTTTTTTACCACATAACAACAATGTTTTAATGTTTTAATTGCAACTTTTAAATTCTTAATTATCATTCATGGACTTCCCAAAATTTTGACAGTATTTTCCCTAAAAACATGACATTTCTTTAATTTTACAACAACCCAAAACACATCAACATCCATTTTAATCCAAAGAAAATACAAGTGGCTATCATAAGCCTACAAAAATTCCTATTATATCTTACACACAAACTATAACATCATTATACTAAGCTGATATTAAGCAAATATTAGGCTGCGACACATTAAGTCTACAAGGCATCGATATAGAGCCTACCGAAAATAAGAGTATAACTCTATATCACTCTATTTTGCAACCTGATGCTGATTTGAAAAAAAAAAATAGAGATAACAAGTGTGAGTCACACAAACTCAGTGAATGTAAGATAAAGGAAACACATAGAATGGGAAACAGACTCACACAAAGTTTTTATTATCATAAAACAATTAAAGGGGTAAGAGAAATGTCACTATAATAACATTTTAGCAGGAGATAACATAAATTAATAAATCCATATGATACCAAACATCTCCAATATAATTTAACAAATCCACATGATATTTAACATCTCCAAACAAATCACCAATCATCTCCGGTCTCCCTCTGTACTAGGACAACCTTACACGCGCTACTAGTCACTTATGCCTTCTATTGCACTATGACAACCCAATCATGCTTTGCTTTGTGCAACCAGTCACCGTGCCTCCCATCGCATGAGACAACCCTTCAGCGCCACCAGTCACCTGTGCCTTCTGTTACGCTATGACAACCCACTGTGTATTGCACTGCGGGACCAGCCTTGTGCCTCCCATCACATGAGATGCCTCAGTACAAGGTAACACCAGATATAGAAAATTTCAACATCCAATAGCATACATATGTTATTGCCCAATCAGAGAAAATAATTCTCACAACAACTCCATTTCCAGATCACAAAGATCACCCAGCATACTTTTAACATCATCCGAACAAAAGATATAAATTTTCACAATTAGGCATTCTAGCTCAGAATATCAAATAATGAATTTTAAATATTCAAAAAAGTACATAAATTTATGTATTTAATACCAGTAGTCACACAGGTATATAATCATCAAATTATCACGAATTTAGAGACAATAATTTTATAATTATTTCCCATGGTTGTCTAGACAATGTATACAAATACATACACAATTAATTTCATATTTAGTTCAAAATAGGGATAGAGAATTTGAAAACAGTATTTCCCTTATCAAACACTCACCTGAAAGGATTAATTACAATAATCCTTAATTTACTGATTCAACACTAATTATACTTGCACAAAGAATTCCCAGTTCTCATTTTCTCTTTTAATCTCCTACCTTCCTTCCTAGTTTAAAGATACACAAACATCAAAGCATTATTTTGACTGAACCGATCAACATAGGGCAATGCATACACACCAGAATCAAAGTATCTCACCAAAAATTTAGGATATCTTACTTGATATTGTCGAACGGCTGGAAAGGAAGGACAACTGTTGCTATCGTCATTGGCAACAACCTCAACAATGTCGTTTATCGTTACTCTGTCACCTTCTATCATCAAGCATCCAAAGTACTACCTTCCGTCACGTGAGACAAGTCTTGAGTGAGCGACATCTCATGATTTTTTTACTGCTCGCAATGCTAGACGCACTACACTGATGATTCTATAACGCCGACAATTATAGGTAACTGGAAAAAAACACAACGTCAATAGCTGGATGACAGCGTGAAGTTAAAGGTGAGGATCAATCAGGGAAGAAGCAAATCAATCGGTGAGAAACTTGGTCAAAGGTGAGGATGGCGACGGTGAAGGCGTGCAAAGATCGACAGTTAAGGAAAAGAGAAGATAGAGGTAAAGATGAAAATTGGAAAGTGAGGTGCGGTGAAGATGAGTGGGAGAAAGAGCCGATGCGTGAGAGAGAGGAATTTTGGGTTTTAGGGGCAATTTGGTAATTTTACTAATTTATTCAAGATAAATTTGAATGCATTTTTTGATTTAAACAAAAATATGGAACAATATGGAAGGAATTTGAAAATTTTTAGAGTATCTTAAACTTACTAAAATTATCTGCTAAGTATCTCAAAGCAAATAAAATTTTTTTATCATATAAAATTTTATTTTCGAAAATTTTTAAATTTGAGCTATGAGCTCAAAATAATTCACTTAATCCCTTCTCAACAAAATTTGAAAGTTTCTATTCAATTTTCCTAATTATTTCAATTATTATTGTTGTTAATTTATCATTAGTACTAATATTATTTAAAGGTATTACAATCTTAAAGCATTTAAAGGCTTAGTAAAAAGATATGTAACTTGAACTTTAGAAGCAATGTGTTTACGAAAAACAAAACCTTTTTTATATTGATCTTTGACCATATGGCAATTGATTTCAATATGTTTATTCCTTTCATGGAAGACTAGATTTGCTATAATATGTATTGCAGCCTAATTATCACACCACAAGGAAACAGGACTGTCGATCCTCACATGAAAGTCTACTAAGATATAAGAAATCCAATGTAATTCATATACAATAGATGCTAAGCTTCGATACTTTGCCTCAGTCAAACATATAGATAATATACTTTGTTTCTTAGTTTTCCAAGATACCAAACATCCTCCAAGAAATACATAATACCTTATTAATGACCTTCTAGTATCAAGACATGCTGCCTAATCTAATCACAGTATGCATCAAGCTATAAATTGTCACTTGTTGGATAAAATAATTCCATTGTAGGACTCCCTTTTAGATACCTCAAAATGTACAATGCTTCTTCCCAATGACTTAGACAAGGTTCATTGATAAATTAACTCAATTTTTGTGTAGCATATGCAATATCTAGCCTTGTGAAACCCAAATAAAGTAATCTCCTAATCAACCTTGTGTATTTCTCTAGATCCTTGAACCAGACACCTTCATTGCTAAAAACCTTGTGGGATTTTAGCATAAGTGTATCTACTAGTTTAGCTCGTATCAACCATGCTTTAGAAATTAAATCTAAAGCATATTTTCTTTGATTAATGTATATTCCCTTGGGTGATCTAGCAATCTCTAATCCTAGGAAGTACTTTTCCTCCCCTAGGTATTTTATTGTAAATTCTTTATGAAGAAAATCTTTAATCTTATTGATTAAGATTAAAGATGAACTGGTAATCAAAATATCTTCCACATATATCAACAATGCTACAAAACCAGCACTACTTGTGTTACTAAACAAGCAATGATCATGTGCTGACTGTTTAAAGTTCATTAACTCTAATTTCTTTGTCAACTCAATGTTTCATTTCCTTAAAGCCTATTTTAAACTATACAAACTCTTTTTTAATTTGCAAACATGTCCAACTTCACCTTTACTATATCCAGGAAGTGGTAACATATACATATCCTCTTGTGAAAAGCCATGTAAAAAAGTATTATTGACATCTAATTGGTGAAGTTTCCATCCCCTTGTCGCTGCCAAGGCCAATAGCAACCTGACTATTATATTTTTTGCAATAGGTGAGAATATGTCCATATAATCTACTCCCTCTTTTGGATTAAAATCCTTTTCCACTAACCTGGCCTTATTCCTTTCTACTAACCCATCATGTTTTAACCCTATTGCATTCTTACCTTTTGGTAATTTTACCATAATCCATGTATCATTAGCTTCTAGAGTTGTAAGTTCTGCTTTCATTACTTCAATCCCATTCCAGACTCATCTTTGCTTCATCATAATTGGATGGCTCTTTCACCCATGACAGATTTTCCAAAAAAAGCAATCTAAGAATTAGAGAAACAAGATGGCTGAACAAAAAGGTATGATGAAGGTGTATGTGTTGAAGATTTTGGGATAAAAAATGTGACATAATTCTTCATCCAACTTGGAGGTTTTCTGACATGTGTACTCCTTCTTCCTTCAGTAGCAGTAATTGGTTCACTAACAGACTCATTTTACACAGCCTCAGATTCATGCTCTGGAGATTGTTGCATATTTTCACTACTTATCTCTTGGCTATCATATGAGTTCTGTCTTCTGTCAGTGTCTTGTCCAACATATGAATCATCCACACGGATAGGAATAAGCATCTCTTGACTCTCAATTTTATCTTTCAAAGGAAAAACCTCCTCATAAAAGATTACATCTCTGGAGATAAAGATTTACTTATTTGAAAAATTTACTTATCAATCCAGTAGCTTTTATATTGTTCTGCATAAGTCCAAATAGTTATAGAAAAATCATCTACTATCATAAGCATATAGTGTGCCCCTGACATGGAAGGTTTCTTGTAAGGTCCACATATGATAAGTAGTATCTACTGAGCTTAAACTAAAACTTTGTCTAGTTTGTTTATCAATATGATAAGTAGTGCAAATTAACATCACTTGTATTACTTGCTTACACAAAAGGCAAATGATACATCACTCAATTTGAGGGATGTCCTAACCTTTATCATGGCTATCTACAAATTTATTGTAGAAAAAAGACTATAACAATCTCCCTCTTGTTTCCATCCACTTCTTCATTACTCAACGCAGAGATTCTTGAGCACTATCCCAGTAGCTATTATCTTCTTACTCGAAAGGTCTTGCATGACACACTTAAACGAGTGAAACATAACCTGTATACATGAATCATATGTTACTTTACTTACTGAAATCAAATTATATTTAAATTCAGGTACATAAAGCAAATTTCTAAATGTTAAATTCTCATTCAACATAGCTTATCCAATGTATTTCACCATTTTTAAACTGCCATCTGGTAATTGTACTGTGTTCCTTCCTTCTAACTATCTTACCCGAGAAAACAAGCTTAAGTCACCACTTATATAGTTGAAGCTCCAAAAACAACTATCCATTTTGCTTTATTTAAGAAACAAGCACCTTTGATAAAAAGATTACCTGCAAAATCTGCAAAATAGTTTGTGCTTATTGGAGTGTCTTCAAGTGAGCTTTTACCTTTCATATACTTCTTTACCTCCCTCTGTATAATTTCAGAAATAGATGCCATATCAAAATCTACACCTTTCTCATTTCTTTTAAACTCTGTATTCATCTATACAGTGGTAGCATTAGCATAGGATTTATTCTTCTTCTCTTTTTTATTTTTCAAGTCTTTAAACCATTCCAAGTAGCCATGCTTCTTAAAACAAGTTTCATCCAAATGCCCTTGCTTATTACAATACTCACAGTATCTATCATTCTTCTTATTCATATCTTTCTTCTTATTGAATTTTTTTATATTATATGCATTTGTTTTTTGTTCAGTCACCTTGGAAATTAAAGCACTTTCTTCAATTGATTCTGCAGTGCTATTATATATATCTCTTTGTTTTTCAATTCTTGAAACCATAGAGTAAACTTTGTGAAATTGTGGAAAAGGCTCTAGCATAAGTATATTACTCACTATGCTATCATATGCATCGTTTAATCCTATAAAAAATTGTATAACATTGTTGGAAGAATAAATCACATCAAGCTTCTTGTGAATATCACACTTACATCCACTACACACATACCTTGGTTTAGGCTCCAGGCAGTTTAGCTTATCCCAAAGTTTCTTTAACTTATTAAAGTATAGTGCTATTGAGTCATTATCTTGCTGTAAAGAAGCAATCTGTTTCTTTAAATTGAAAATCTGAGATCTATCACTCTTTCCAAACTTCTCTTCTAGCTCCTTCCATAGATCTCTAGCGCTTGGTGCATATATGTAGGCCTCTGTTAAATCCTTGGACATGGCATTAAGAATCCATGCCATAACCATGGAGTTTACAAAACTCCATTCTATGTATTTGTCAGAAGTAGGATCTTTAGGTTACTCACAAGATCCATTAATGAAGCCAAGCATGTTCTTGGCCTTCAATGTGATCCGCATGGACCTACACCATATCAAGTAGTTATTCAATGTCAAAGAATTCGAGACGAGTTGCAAACCTGGACTAATAGAAGGATGCAAAAATAATGGATCCTTTTGATAAATCATGTCTAGAGTTGATTCTATTTGCGTGACTCGTGAACTAGTGCCAGCAATCTAGTTACCTTCCATGTATATTACTAAGCTCTTTGAATAACTTTGATCGTAATTGTGAATTAGAACCTAATGCTCTGATATCATGAACAAAAGCAGAGAAGAGTATAGAAGAAGAAAGATGAATAATTCTCTGATCATATTACTTTGTGACTCTGACTGCTATATATACAAAATTCTATTTAACTGATATCTAACTACCAAGGACAAAATCGTAAAATACTACTAACCAACTTTAATAATTGGAATAACTACTAATCTGTTACTGCTCTAATTTGCTAGAGCTAAAATAATTAATATTAACTTTGCTTCACTTCTGTTACTAGTCTACTGCTACACTTCTATTCTTCACTTATGCTACTGCTCTTAACTTATTTTCTACATGGGTAGTTATGCTCATAGTACTTGGTTAAAATCTTAAGAGTTGATACTCTTATTAATATTACAAAGGAAAAAAAAATAATGGCACAAAAAACTGAGATCCATACTGGAAAATAGTTGAAGATTCCATTTATTCAACGACAAAGAAGTCACCATATTTGAAGAATATTTTCAACTGTTCAAATACCTGCCATTATGCTCCAAAATGTTAAGAGGGGTTCCTCCAAAGATGTCCTACGTACATAGCCCAATTTTGAAGAGTAGAAAACAGGAAGCACATATAAAGAGTGGAGAGGTGTATAAGTTTTCTTATACACACAATAAACCTAGCTAAGGGTGTATTAGGGTTTGGGTAGTTGCAGGTTAAGTGAAAGAGGGTTTATAATTTTTTTCATTCAAAAATTATATTGAAGAGAGTCTGTAATTTTTTTTATATAAAAATTGTAGATGGTGAAATTATCTCAATAGAATCGTCATAGCAGGTCTTGTGACACAATCTTTTTTTGTTTTTGTAGGTGTACTTTCATTGTTAGATTTAGAAATTGAGTGTGGAGAGGCTCCTTTTGTGTTCCCAACACAAAATTATAAAGAAATACCTTCTATGTAATTCACTGAATCATGATCATATTTCATTTTTCCTTTGATTTAGGATTGAATAAAAGTAACTACTCTAGTTCAATTATGTACATAAGAAACATGTCAAAAGAGTCTTCTTCAAAAATCAAAATATTGGTGTTCTAAGTGACAAACCAATAACTTAAATATAAAGTCATTTTCTTCTTAGTGCTCGTCGAATATTATTTGAAAAAGAACAAAGGCCTTCGAGGTATACATAGATTAATAGTGTTATGAAAATATAGTTTACTTACTTGTACTATGTACATCGTGAGCATTGACTTAAGTAAATAACCAAATGGTGTGGTTCAACAAAAATGCATATTTATTTATGAAAAAAAATTCTACATTCACGAGTGGAGCATATATATGCATCAACAATCTTCATTCATCAAATTGTAGATTGATATTTCATGAAAGGGCAAAAGTAAAGACCGCTTGAAAGCTAGAAGTTGTTGAGCCATTTGCTGCATTGATGGTCGAAGTTTTGGCATGGGATTCAGGCATGATAATGCTACTGGCACAGCAAGAACAACATCCTCACATCTCTTCCAAATGGGGGATTGGGCAGGCGTGAGTCCAGAACATTTTTGAGCAACACGCATGGAGCAGATGGCTTTGACAAAGAAGAAACTAGCTCTCCTGGATGCTTTCCCGTTATCACTTATAATGCCACAACTCCAAAACTATAAACGTCACATTTTTCAGTCACCGTCAATGTGTATGCAAGTTCTTCAATGACCTAAGAAATTGACCAAAAAAAATTGTCAGTTTTGTAATATATTATCTTTATAAAATAAAATCAATTCCATAAAGAGAAGGGAAATAGAGAATTCACCTGGGGCAATATATCCGTAAGTACCAACTAGTAAAGTTTGATTAGAGGAATCAGGATCAGGGAGTCTAGCTGTGCCAAAGTCTGAAACAAAAGCCTCCATCTCTTAGTTTAACAAAACATTGCTAGCTGTTATGTCTCGATGAATAATTGGAGGGACACAATCATGATGCATGTAAGACAATGCATGTGCTATTCCTTTGATGATGTTCACTCGCTTGCTCTAACTTAACTCTTGAGCTTCAGCATCATTACTCAACACATAAAATAGGCTTCCCCTTTCCATGTATTCGTAGACAAGAAACATGTTTCTGCTATGCAAACAAAAACCATAAAGCTTCACAATGTTTCGATGATGGATTTCTGTCAACATCTTCACCTCATTGCGAAAACTTTGGTCAAAAGTTGGGTTTTCAGATTCCATCTTGTGGAGTTTCTTCATAGCAATAATTTTGCCACTAGGAAGTTGTGATCGGTAAACGCTACCATAAGCACCAATTCCAATCCAATACTTGATATCGAAGTCCTCTATTGCTTTAATGATGTCTTCATATGCAATTTTCCCATCGAAGTTCCATCTAGAATGCAAGTCTCCATTTTTTGCTACCTTTTCCTCACAATTGGGTTTCTTATTCTTCACACATCTTGAAATGAGCAAAGCCCCAACCAAAAGGATTATAAGGAGACTTATGATGGGAAGAAGGATCTTCTTGTAGTGCTTGTAATTTAGTTGAGGGGTAGGAGCTGAAGGAAACCTCTCATCACGATAATTATTTTCATCACATCGATCAATTAGCTCCTTATTACCAATTAAGTCATCTTCAGAAAAAGAATAACATGATTCTTCTGAAACAAAGCCACTTAAAGAATTGTAAGACAAGTCGATGGACAAGAACCCCCTCTGAAATTTTGGTATGTTGCCAATGAGATTATTATAGCTAAGATCTATGTAAAGAAGGTTATTTAAACTATCGAAGCTATTAGGTATCTCTCCAGTAATCAAGTTATGACTAATGCCAACAAGTTGAAGCCAATTCAATGTACCTATCTCAGAAGGAATATGTCCATTTAGCTTGTTCAAGGAGAGGTTTAGAGTTTCAAGTTCGTTAAGCTTAGCAATTTCTGGTGGTATGCTGCCAGATATTTGGTTATTTGATAGGTCTAAATTTCTCAAATGCCTTAATTTTTCAATTTTTTAATGTATAAAACCACTTATTTGATTTGATTGAAGGGAAAGATCAGTCAAATAAGTTAGTTCATACAAAAATAGAGGAATTGATCCGTTGAAGTTGTGGCTCAAGTCTAGTGAGACAAGTTCCTTCATATTGCTAATCTGAGAAGGAGCCAAACCACCAATAGAATTATGGGAAACATCAAGCCTCACAAGTTTAGAGATATTTGTGGGAGATCTCGAGAGCTTACCATTGAGTTGGTGTGAGAATTGGGCAGATGATGCAGACTGGTCCTGTTTATCTAAGCCTAAAGAAATGAACCCATTCAAGTTGTTTCCACTCAGGATCAATGTGGTAAGTTCCCTCATACCGGTGTATTCATGAGGAATTCCACCATTTATCATGTTGGCAGAAACATCAAGCATAGCAAGTTGAGTGAGATTTGTAAGAGAGTTAAGTAGCTCACCATTAAAGGAATTTGAGGATAGGTCCAAATAATTAAGACTAATCATATAACCCAAGTTTGGTGGAATGCGTCCAGAGAGGTAGTTTCTACTCAGGTTCAACGATACAAGATTCTTCAAATTGCTGAGTTGGTGAGGAATTCCACCTTCAATCATATTACTAGAAACATTAAGCATCACATGCTGAGTGAGTTTTGCAGAAGTGTCAGGAAGCTCACCTTGAAGATTGTTACCTCTTAGCAGTAGATGTGTTAGATTTTGAAGAGCTCCTTTCTGAATATCAATGCCTCCCATCAATTCCATTCCACTAAGATCCAAACAGACTAGATTAGGGAACGCAGTGAAGTTGATATCTGTAAACCAAAGTGCTGTAGCAGTCACATTTGGTCTTGAAATCTCAGTAATGCTTCCATCATCATCGCATGTAATACAATGCCATTGGCAGCGCTGGCAGATGTTGTAGTAATAACCGTTCCACCAATTGCTCTGCTTCAAAGCCACTGCCTCATCATCTGTGGAGCTTGATTTAATGCTGTGTTTGTGGTTGTAGCAGGGAGAGCAGTAGCAGCATGGAACAAGGCAATGATTTCCCATAAAAGTGCTACTACCATTATGAGAGTGCAAGCTTTGGATATTGCCATTTAGTGTTTCTAGAATTGAAATTAAGATTGATTCTTGGTATGAATGCCACCGCAATCGATTCGAAGAATTTATAGCAATGGTTAGCTTGTACAAGTCAATATGCCTTTAAGAGATCAATCTTTCTGACGCATAGCCCCATAAAACACGAAAATGGGTAGAATCTAATTTTTAACGATTTGAAAAATAATACGAAGTATATATAAGAAAAAAAGAACCATATATTTTGAATGGAATACATCATTAACGTGTGAATTGTGTAGAAGAGACAATTGTGGATAAAGAAAATGCTAATATGTGACAAGTTAGAGGATCAGAATGACTGTATCACATCCATAGACTCATAATTGAGAAATAATAGTACTCTATCGTTTACTGCACGTTTTTAAATAATAAGATTATTATTTAATTATTTTTATTAATACATAAAAAATTCATCTTAAAACTTAATATTAATTTAATTTAATTTATTATTTTATAAAATTTATTTTCATTGACATAAAATAAATGAAAGAGAATATATATATGCAAGTGTATTTTTTAAAATTAAAAAAATAATACAATGGCCATAAAACACAGAAAAAAGTTACTTATTTTGATATTTTATATATGTATTTATATTTTTTAAAATATTTATTGTGATCTTGTTCTTTAAATTTTAATTAATTAATAATAATAACTTAATAAAAATTAATTAAAAATAATAAATAATTATAACAATTTATTTATTTAAATAATATTAATAACAAACTAAATGCAAACATATCTTTTTTGGTAATTTAACAATCAAAATCTCTCATTTACACGATTATTTACCCAAATATATAAACTGCTTCTCAAATATTATATTAGAAATACTTTTCAACTAAATTACTCAAACACAAATTGCTCTAGATCGCATTTTTCCTAAAACTCCATTTTAAAGAATTGTTATTTAAAAACAAGCAAATTTTAGAAAAAATCCAAAAATGACCATCCTCCAAAATCATAAAAAAAAAAAAAGCCTTTTATGTAATTATTTATTGAATCATCATATTTCTTTTTCCTTCGATTTAGGGTTGATTAAAAGTAATTGCTGTTTTTCAACTGTGGAAAATGAAAATGCTAAGAGTGAGAAGCTTCTTGGCAATGAGAAATAATTGTACTCCATCGTTTGCTGCATGTTCTTAGTCAATAGTCAGTCAATTTAAGTGATTCAACACGTCATGGCCAAGTAAACACTTTCGGTTGCGATTCCTTTTGGCCATCAAATAAATACTTTTATATTTTATATTATATAATTTTTTAAATCAATAATCAGATGACCACAAAAATATTTTTTAGTTATCTTTTGAAAATACTTAAAAATTGTTTTTTAGATATTTTTTATTTTTAATCTATTTACTTTCTTTTGCCAATTGCCATACTTTCAGTTTTCAAATCAACCCATGCTAGAATTTCTTGCCTCAAGCTCATAATGAGTCATGACATAGCGTGAAAGAAGAGTGTAAGAAATGAATATCACTGTAAACAAATTTCCACAGTTGTTTCCACCATTCAACCTTCAACCTTCAACGTGTCATTAATTGATAGAACATAAAGCACACGTCTATATGCAAAAGTCCTAGTTTAATCGAATTTGAATGTCGTAACATATATATGAACAATGCAAATGTCCTTGCTTTCTGCTGTTTTAGGATTAAATTAGAAACTTCAGAAATACGTTGATTAATCAACTGCTTCCTCTGAATATTGAAGATTTTGCTTTTCTAAAGTGCACCATAAACTTTACAAAGTAAATGCAAGCTGGTTGATTAAAATAATAATTATAATCATAATCATTATCATAATCCTCTGGTTTCATATTCTAGATTGACGAATTTTACATCAGTTTGATGGTGCTTTGCTCTCTGTAATGTTTGGATAAGGGTATTTTGACATTCAATTAATTATATAGTTCATTCTTTGTGATGGTTAGAACCTTGGTTTCAATGTATAATCCTCACAAGTTTGATGGTTTGACGAATGGCTAAATGAAGCTTTAGCATAAATTTGACTCATTTTAAATATGCCTTTGTTTTGCAAAACTCTGGTTACTCTCTTCATATTTTAGATTAAAAAAATTGGCTAAAATCCCATTCAAAGTTTTGATTAATTAATGCTGAAATTTTGTTTAAAGTCTTGTTCATTGGTACTCATTATTGCACATAAAAAAGTAAACAAATTTGTCAAAATAAAGAATAGGAAAGTCTATTAAGGCTTGTATAATTGATGCTGAAAATCTGCTTAAATCCTTGTTCTATTGGTACTAATTTTTGTTCATGTTCGAGTATTCAAATCTATATATATATATATATATATATATATATATATATATATATAAAGTTAGAGTATTCACGTTGAAATCCCAACAATACATTAAATAAGATTATTTTTAAAATATAATATTTGTGATAAAGAAAAAAATAATTATGAAAAAAAGCAACAACATTAAATTTAATAAAAGTGGTTAGTTCTTAAAAATTATCACAAGTACTATAGTCTCTATCTCCAAACTAAAAAAAAAAAAAAAAAAAATTCATCTTAGGACCTTAATGGTAATAAAATTAATCTCTATCTTCAAACATTAATAAATTCCTAAATCTCCAAACCTTGATTTGTTTATTTAAAAAAGTTCAAAATTATTAAATTTTTTCAATAAATTATGATGTATTTACTTATAAACTCAAGAGAAAAAAATCTTACATGTTACACTAATTATATTATGTAAATTCTAAATACACAATCAAAATAAAATCTTAGTAATTTTATCCTTATAAAATAATCAAATATAACAACATATATAAATATTAAAACTGAACAAATTTATTGTGGAAATGTATACAGAACAAATTTAAATTTAGGTTAGGTATCATTATCTACCAGACTTGAACATGTAAAAATCTCTAAAATTATTCTCAATCCCAAATTCATTTTTTTTAATACTCAAATCTAACTTAGATCTAACAAGTAAATTTTACAAATACTTGTAGAATATGAGTATTTTTACTAACTCAACTAATTTTTCATGTGATAAATTATGATTCAAATTTTTATTAAAAAATTATTTATATTTAGGTGTTAAGTCCATTGTTGACAGGTTAAGATTACTTACTTATCCATCTCCAATTTGAGGGGATGAAAATATAATTGAAAGTTGTTTCAATAAAGTCTGTTTCTGATTCAGTTGTGAATAAAACATGCGAGACATGTTCAGCTAAGTGTACAAAAACTCATGTATTTTAAATATGAATATGCTAAGTGTTTAAAGAGCCTTGTATTCCGAATCGTGATGTATGACAGAGCCTATATCTTTTCTCATTTTTGACTCTCTTAATATTCTCAGTAAGTGATCATGATATGAGAGTCACTTTGAAATTAAAACCACTTACAATACAGAAAAGCTGTTTCACTGTAAGAGTATAAAAATTAATTTGTAAATATAAAATTTGCCTAAAACATGAATGCCGAGTCCTTCAATGTATTTTATAGAGTTCCATTATCTTTTGGCAAGAACATAATCACCAAGTGGAGCATCAAGATTGTGACAAGACAAATTTTATTTTTTTTTTGTATTAAAGCCTTTTGAATGAGATGGGGATAATTGATAATATAAATGGAGATAATTTTTCATATTTTAATAAAAAGATAAACCGACAAGAAATAGATCTTTGAATTTCCCAACACATGAAGAGTCAAAGATTTTCTCAATTTTCTCTAAATTGGAATAATAATATTGTTTTAATTAAATAGTCTAATTGTTTAAATTATAGTAAGAAAATAGAACCTTCTGAAATAAGAGACAAGTGTTAACTTCCCTTTTGGTAGTATTTTTTTTCTAAATTTCGAATTATGGGATTGTTTTCATTAAAATTATCACATACTTGTTACAATTATAGAGAAGATAAACCTAAATTGCTAAAAAATAAACCACGAAAATTGCATTCTATGGAAACTTTTAATAGCTGCATACTTTTCTTTTCTTTTTTAATATTTGCTATCTGATCGTCTTAATTCTACTAAGATCATAAAATCTTATGTATTAATTATAAATAATCATTAACTTTTACTTTTCGTATGACTTAATCATCTCCACATTTTTTATTACCGTTAAGTTCTTCTAATTTATTTATCTAATCGAGTTTTAATTATTTTCCAATTAATTAAAATTTTACATTCATCTAAAAGCTATTATATATCAGGATAATTGATAAATATAGTTGTTCAATTCAATTAAAAAACCCTAACTAAAAATACAAGAACTTTCAAAAACAAAATCAACAACAAAGTTTTACTATCGAAAGGAAACTTCATCACATAAATTCCACAAATACCAATGCTGGCAGGGTAAAAATTTAAGTAACAAAAACAAAATTTATCTTAAGAAATGACAAACCCCACTCCAATCCATCACCATGCTTCTCGAACTAAAGGCAAGTAATAAATACTATTATCAATCATATCACTAAGCAACGAGAGTGCTGGCAGTTGTGGACTCACTGCAAAAGTTGACACCAAATAAAAACACAACAACAAAATAATAATTAATTTTAATGATGAAACAGAAAAAGATGAAGAGAATTATATTATGCTTATGCACAAGTGTCATTTTTGTGGAAAATCAGGATTGAATATAACATTCTTAACGACATGGAAAATGGACAACTAACAACTCTACACTTGAGTTTGGGACCCCAGAAATAAAAAAAATTCCACAATTGAGGAAAAGAGGAGATAAGAAATTTCAACAAGTTCAAGTTCGCATAAAAGCGCATGATTAAGAATTATCCCAAAAGTATTGGGTTGAAGATTTCTCTTCTCTTTGTTTTGAGTTATTAACAGAAAAGGGAAGATGACAAAAGATTTTCAATTACCCTTTCTAAAATCTTCCCAAACAACACTGTAATTGGTACAAAGGGATCATAATTTCCTAAGTACTTTGGAGCCTATTTATAATAAATTTGAGTGACATAAAGAAATATGCATCATTAAATATTGAGAATACATACAACACATAAATTTCAACTTATATCCAAAAAAATGAGACTTAGACAGCAGAGTGCAGAAGTTGTATTAGGCTGATAAGTTTCACTTCATGGAGTCGGATCATTAGATTTCAAAACGATTCACCACTCTCCAATCACAAAAGGTTTTGGTAAAACTAATCATTTGGAATAAATCAGAATCAATAGTTGAGCTCAATGACAGAGTAAAGATCCAGGAGACATAGGCATTGAAAAGGTAGAGAAACATGTTTGCTATTGAACATTTAAAAAATGCAAGGAATTTGTAGAAGCTTATGTATATAATGACCCAAATACATTAATCAACCAATCAAGCATTATGTATCAATAAGATATTAATGTTATGTATCAGACAAAGCTTTAGTACTTACTATTTCCACACAGGAGGAAGCTTCTTCGTCTTCTTATAGTAACGGGCGAGGCGATGAATCCTACTCTCAACCAAAATTAACCTAAACTTGGAATCTTTATCCTTTCTATTTCTCTCCAAATGCTTTCGAATTGAGACAGCCTTCTTGATGAGGTGATAGAGGTCCTCCGGTATTTCAGGAGCAAGACCTACAAAGTAGTAAGCATAGTTATATTTTCACCGTCGAAAATCAAAATATAAGAAATCAAGGAGTTGTGCAATAATAAATTGCAACCAGAGGAAAAGCATACCATGGGCCTTCAGTATCCGCAAAATCTTGTTGCCAGTTACACTCTTAACCTGAGCAATACCATGTGAGTCACGAAGAATAACACCAATTTGAGATGGTGTGAGACCCTTCTTGGCAAACTTACAGATGTTCTCTTCAACCTAAGAAAAAATACAGAGCATTAGAGAAGCAAAAAACCTAAACAGAAAAATGCAATTAGATCAACATGCAATAAGAATTACAAGTACCAGGGTTCACGATGATAATTAGGAGTCACGTATGGTTAAAATGCTTTGCTAATTAGGATTCAAATCATGGCATAAAACATCTTGCACAAATAAAAAACTGGAAGAAAAGAATAATCAACTTAACTAAGTTTCATTCCTACATACGAAAGTAACATAAAAGAATTTATGCTCAAATAAAAACTGGATGAAAACACTAACATATGGATTACACTGAACAAAAAAATCTTCCCAAAGACAGCGTTCAACCACCAAATAAAATTAAACCTAAGAAAAAAAAAAGTGTCACTCTAAAAAGATTCATAGCAGATAATTGAAGCAAAAAAATAAAAAAAGATTAGGATTTCTCACATCCTGAGCTGAGATCTTCAACCAGCTTGGTGGGGTTCTCTTATAAGGAAGAGCTGACGCAGAAATACCCTTACTGAATAATAATAGAAAAAAGAGCACAAAGATAAAAGTCAAAATCCTCAAATGAAAGTTCATAGACCCAAAATAAAATCAATACACTCAATTGAAGTTCATAATCCCAAACAGAAAATCAATATACTCTAGTAAAATCCAGCAAAAACCAAAAACAGTTAAGAAAACAAACCCACGACTGTGCATACGACCCATTGTAGCAAGCTTGAGAAGGAGGACGCCCTCTCACTCTGGTTTCTCTGCTGCCTCTGCACACGAGGAAAGCAACCTGCAAAAATGAAAGAGAAGCTAGGGTTAGGACTGGGCGTTTTATATTTGTTTCGGTCGTACTTTTGGGCCTTCTAATCTGATCAGCTTATTCCATTGAAGGCCCAGAGACCCAGAGTTTATTTAGTTTAAGCCTTTCAGGCCCATACCATTGGGTCTTTTGACCAAATAGTTTTCTTGGGTCTTGTCCAAAAAAGGTCCGCCAGTGGCAAAACTTAAAAATGCTTGGAAAAAGGCAAAAATTTTCTATTTGTTCTTTTTGTATTTGTATAATTATTTTTTTTTGAAATTTGGATTGTAAATTTTTTTATTTTAATTAATGCATTGTGAAGTGTATTGTCTTTTATATATGTTCTTAGACTTTGTCTCTAAAGAACAAGCTTGTTTTGACTTAATATATTTGTTGTCCTATGTAATATCTTCTAAATGCGTAGCCTTGGTGCCTCTATCTCAATGAAATAAAACATTAGTTTAATAGGAAAAAAAAAAGAAAAATAAAAAGGTGATACTAAAACATTGGAAGACAGAAAACCTATTAATCATTGAAGAAAAAGAAGTGCAAATTTCCCCCTTAAAATTTGAATTACTTAGTAATAATCCCTTAAATTTTTAAAATCAAAGAATACTCTCAACTTTTCTAGTCTAGGAAATAGATCATTCTTGCTATTTTATCCTAACATTATTATCTTACGTCACCTTAAAATCCACTAAAATTAATATGGTAATCTAATATTTTTTTATCTATTTCTGGAATCAATTATGGAAGAACTTGTTTTGGCCAATGAAGTGACAGCATTAAGAATGAAACTAAACAAAAATATCTATATTTTTAAATGGTGAAAATTTTAGAAATATAGCGGGTATGTTTATTTTGTGGAAATAATTTCATTTTTAATTTTTATTTCTATTTCTTAAAATTAATTTTTATTTCCACATTTTTAATTTTTTAAAAAATATGCTTGTTATGTAAATATAAGAATTTTTCTTACCCTTTTTTTTTTTAAATCAAATTTATTTTTCGGGTGATTGTAGATTCCCCCTTAGCATAGTGATATATATTATTCCTCACCTCCTTAAATATATTCTGCTAGACTGACTTAGACACCATAGCCATCAATGGGCTTAAACCAACCATCATTGACCATTAACCAAAGATTTAATTTTAACGTGTCACTTTTTACAGTCTGGCTGTATAAAATTGTGATTGGCTTAACTCATTTGTTAACTATCTTATTCTATATATAATTATATTGCAAAAGATAAAATCCTCACTCATACATGTACAAGAAAACAAAGCTCAAATAAGCAAATCCTACATGATTTAGATTTACGTAAATGGAATTCTCTTGTTTTAATATACAAAAATACAAAGTAGTATAAAGAAATTAAGGCATATATATATACTCCCAATTTTAGGTTTCCAAGATATATAATGTGTTTTGAATTCTAAACAAAACTCGTTGTTTTCTTCTTTCACCGTGAACAAGAGGCATGCATGTCATTTGTCTATTTGTCTTCGCTTGTAATCCATGTATAAGGAAACATTTAAAGAAAAAGAAAAAGAAAAGGAGGAAAGATCACGGCCATTCATAGTCATAGGCTCATAGTTCATCCATTTATAGAAGGAAATGACAAAAACGCTAGCCTGTATAGCTTCACGTGCAATGTATAGAATAGTAGAAAGTAAATTTCACTAACTTTTTATTTTTACGCATGGTAAAATTGTATTTAATATTTTTTATTTTAAAATTTATATTTAGTATCTTTAAAATTTGGGTTGACAAATAATAAATTAATACAGTTGAATGAAAATTAAACAAAATGACCTATTTACTAGAATATGAAAATTTAAAAGACTAATTACCAGTTTAAAAAGTTGATAAAACTATTTGTAGGTAAATCAAAATTTTTTTGCATTTTAGAGATGTTTTTGCATTTTTTGTTGACACCTCTTCATATATATCAATTATACTACGTACGAGACAGCAGTCTTAAGAGTAAGAAAATTCAAAACCAGAGATTCAAATATTTCACTTCTACATGGTTTATATGTTAAAAATTTTATAGTTTAACCAGCTTTCGAAGTTACCTTGGTGTAAAAATGAAGGATATGCGCAAAAGAATGAAAAAGGATGAGAAAGAAAATAAAAATTTTATTTTGAATTTAAATTTAAATTTAAATTTTTTTTGTTATGAAATGTTTGGATTGAATTAAATAATTAAATGAAAACAAAAATAGGTTTAAATTTGAATAAAAATCAAAATAAAAAGTTTATTTGTACTTTTCATAAAAGAAAAAAATGACATCTAGTGGTTCTTATATATGTACTTATAGTAATTAATTGAATTGATAAGTATTTTAATTTTTTAAAATAAAATGTCAGTTTTGTATGTAAAATTTTTTTTAGAGAGAACTCCCTCTTTGTTACAAAGAGTTTCGCTAATTTAAACCAAGTTATGAGTGACACCATGAACTTCTAAATATTAATAATGTGTTTTGCCCCACCGAATCTAATCATGCTCTTCCTGGTCTATATGGTTTTCAGTCGTTACTTATGACCTTTTCATTCATCTCCATTCTTTTCACATTACTTCGTGTTGTGGAAAGCACCATCATCCACTTTATTATGCAGAGTACATCATCATATCATTCATCAACTTCAATTTTGAAAATGACTCACTCTTTTACATTAATGTTCTTCTCAATCTGTGTTTACTATAATGTGCCTTTTGCTATTCTTTCCTAATATTCCACCATTTTTATCATGCATAAAGTGCAATGTAAGATATCATCTTACAATAATGTACCTTTCTTACTTCTTTTGAAGTAAATTTCATTCGCTTGATGCAAGAAGTCGTATGGTTGATTGGGTATTTTTTTTCCCAGTAATATTATTTTTTTTTACGTCAAACTATTTCATAATTATGTTAACATTAACTTGTTTTTGTTATTCTTTAATAAATATACATTCTTAATTTTTAAAAAAAAAAAACTCTAACTTAATATAGTGATAAATTTATATAATTTTTGCAGGAACAGAAAAAATCTACATCAAATTCACGTAAATCGTATATACCGCAATACAATCTCAAACTGTAGAGAGCCAAAAAACAATTTTTAAACTAACGTTAATTTGAATTTGAATTCTAGTATTTAACATGATAAAATGTTTTAATTAATTAAAGTGTGTGTTTTTGTTTCAGTTTTTATCTACTTCATTCTAACTTCATATAGTCAATTTTTGAAAAAACTTGGGATCCAATTCTATTAATTTGCTACCAATAATGGTGGCATGTGACAGTCTCGCTGAGAACATTTGATTTGAAAGTAGAAAGCAAATAACCGAGCAGACTTCGGGGGAACATCGTACTGTGTAGGTGCGTGTGCCTGCAGTTACCTGCGTAACCACTATCACTCTCTCTCTCTCCACACTCCCACTTCAAAATCTGCACATTTTCCCATGCTTTCTTATTTTAACATTTTCATTCAACTCCCACATTTTCTCGCTAGCCAAACAACTCTCTAGAATCTAGATATCTCATTTTCCTTCTCGTCAAATCCCTGAGAAGAGATATAGGCACCATTTCAAAGATTCATTCCACTCTCCTATTCTCCTGTTTTTTTCCGAAGTGTGAGGAAGGCAACTTTCTTCACCTCCCTATGCTGAGCATTGAGAATCAGAAACATATCCAGAAAACAGGAAGTTGTCACATTTTCCCTTCAACCAAACATGTCTTCGCTCCTGTACTTCCTGCTGAAAGTTCAAGTTTTCCCCATTCGTGATGCTCCATCATCTCCTTCAGCCACTTACACTCATTTCAAACCGGAAAGGCACTAACTTCCTTCGCCTCCAGTGCTGAACATAGAGAATCAAATTCACCCTAAAGAAAAAAAAAAAAAAAGAACATACAGAAGTTTCTCGGATTTTCTATCCAATCAAACGCGTCTCTGCTCCTTTACTTCCTGCTGAAAGTTCAACCCCTCCTCATTTGTGCTTCTCCATCTCTTTCTTCCATCACAGAAAGGCACTACCTTTGTTCACCTCGAAGTGTTGAACATAAAAGAGAAAATGCACTCACCCAGAAAACAAAATCACCAAAAGTTTCTCTCGTTTTCCCTTCAACCAAAAATGTCTCTGCTCCTGTACCTCCTCCTGAAACTTCAAGTCTTCCTCATTGGTGCATCTCCATCTCTCTCCACCACCACAGAGCTCAACACTCTCATGGCCATCAAACACTCTCTAGACCCAGAGAATCGCTTGTTGACCTCATGGACCCCACACTCTGACCCATGCCTTGCGTTTGAAGGCGTTGCTTGTAACGAGCAAGGTCACGTGACCAACATTTCACTGCAGGGAAAGGGTCTCACTGGAAGACTACCTGCTACTGTGGCTCATCTCAAGAGCCTCACGGGTCTGTATTTGCACTTCAATGCTCTCAATGGTGAAATACCGAAAGAGATTGCGAATCTGACTTTGTTGAGTGACTTGTATCTGAATGAGAATAATCTCTCTGGTAATATCCCTCGTGAGATTGGAAGGATGTATAATCTTCAAGGTAGGTTACTAGGTTTTGTGGTTTTTCTAGTGGACTTGAAAAGTTTAATGCTTTGTCTTTCTCTCTTTGTGGGTCTGTTCGAGTAATATTGCTCATTAGGTTGTTAGAAGCCTTGAAGTAAAGTCTCTTTGTAGTAGTTATATTAATAAATCATGAACTTAATTTACTTGTTTTGGTCACTCTGGAAATAATTTCATAAGCATCTGCATTTACCAAGTCATTTTATGCTCTAAAGTTGAAGTGTGATAGAGGATGCCATCAAATTGAAGTAAAGAGAATGGACTTAAAATGATAGAGGAAATTTATTGCACAAAAATTCAGAAATCTTATTGTGTTAAATCATTCCAAAAGTTCCTTAATCTGTATGATACTTGCAGTTTTGCAGCTTTGTTACAATAAGCTTACTGGGAATATACCAACAGAACTGGGAAACTTGAAGAGGCTCAGTGTACTTGCTCTGCAATATAATCAACTTAGTGGTGCAATACCTGCAAGTTTGGGTGAATTGGAGACATTATCACGCGTAGATCTGAGCTTTAATAGCCTTTTTGGTCCTATTCCATTAAGATTAGCTAAAGCTCCTAAACTAGAGATTCTTGATGTCCGAAACAATTCTCTCTCGGGTGATGTCCCCACAGGTAATCTATTCTAGCTGGTTCATGTTATTTTCTTGACGATAACTTATATTGAAATGTTAATTCAAATTCAGTTATGTGTAAATTCAGTTTTGTCTGCTTTATGTATACTAATGCAGCTTTAAAAAGACTCAAAGGGGATTTTCAATACAACAACAACCCTGGTTTATGTGGGACTGAATTTGTCAATTTAGGTTCTTGTAAAGCTCTAAGCAGTTTAGACCCTAATAGACCTGAACCTTTTGAACCTGGCATTCTTTCTACGAAAGATCTTCCAGCATCAGTTGAACCAAAACCGAAAAACTGCAGTGAGACTGATCATTGTCCTACGAAGCCATCAAAATCTTCTATGGTTAGTTTGGTTTTTGGGGTGATTGGAGTTATTGTTGCTTCCACAGTTGCTGGACTTTTCGTGTTCTTATGGTACCATCATCAGAAACAGAAAATTGGAAGCATTGCTGACACTTCTGATAGCCGGCTTAGTACTGATCAGATCAAGGAAGTTTGCAGGAAAAGTGCATCACCCCTTATCAGTTTGGAGTATTCTAATGGATGGGATCCTTTGGCGAAAGGTCGAGGTGGCTATTCTCAAGAACTTCTTGAGAGTCTCATGTTCAATCTAGAAGAAGTGGAGTGTGCAACTCAGTGTTTCTCAGATGTAAATTTGTTGGCTAAGAGTAACTTTTCATCCATCTACAAGGGCATCCTGAGAAATGGATCACTTGTGGCTATAAAGTGCATTGCAAAGACAAGCTGCAAATCTGATGAAACTGAATTCTTGAAGGGGTTGAAGATACTGACTTCATTGAAACACGAAAATCTAGTTCGGTTGAGAGGCTTTTGCTGTTCAAAAGGCAGGGGGGAGTGCTTTCTTATATATGATTTTGTCCCAAATGGGAGTTTGTTGCAATATCTTGATGTTAAGAATGGCAATGGTAAGATTCTAGAATGGTCCACCAGAGTAACCATCATCCATGGTGTTGCCAAAGGTCAGTTTACCTTTTCCTTCACTTTGTTCCCTGAGAAAAATTCTGTTTTGGTCTCCTACAGATAGGTGCTTTTAATTTTGTTCTTATTGATCATTTCTTTCAGTTTATTCCCCCAATCATTAAAATATATTCAATGTGAAGTACACTTTGGGTGCATTTTGGCTGAATATCATGGAGTACATACTTACGTTCAATGAAAATTGAAAATAATCCTTTTTTAAAGCCAAAATATTTGTACCGAAGTAACACAGTCAAAATTTGAATAACAGTACATCAAATTCCTTAAATTTGGGATTTCATATTCTCTTCTGGATTAAGCTTGAGTTTCCAAAACTTGTCATATCAATTCTCATCTTTGGATTCCCCTGTTGTCCTTCGGTATTTGTTTTGAGAAGGGAATAATTAGTTGCTTACTAATTACTATCTTAATAGTTGACACCATTGTAATTTATTTGAAGCAAATTTACTGTTACTCAAAAGAAAGGATAGGATTAAGAATAATTGCATTAAAGAAAGAGGCACTTGTACGAAAAGTTGACTAAATAAAAAATAGTCCAATAATTAGAGGGAGAGTAGACTAAACCCAAATAGAACACATTGGTAGCACTTGATCTATGTAGTCGGCCCCATTTAGTAGGAAAAGACATTGTTGTTGTCAATTTACTATTACTAGCTAGTATGTAGGTGATGCATCATATATTGAGAAAGAAATAGAAAATTTCAGTAGAATTTTCTGGATAGATCACTTAGACATTTACTGAAACGAGACCATTAAACTGGATTCTTACAAATACTTGTCGTCCATAATGTTGATGATATTAATAAACACAATCATGTGTTCACTTAAATCTTAAGTTTTGAAGTTGAGGTGATTCTTCACACTATTAGAGTATCTTCGATCAAGTTGTTTTCAGTTTAATCTTTGTCACCTTCCATGACTTGTTTGGAGGGTTGTATTAGAGATATTAATAAAATCACTCTAGGACCTTGATTTAATAGCTCAGCCCTAAACCATAAACTACAATATCACTTTGTACATGTTGAGATTTAACATTTTTTTTTTCTGGCCAGGCATTAGTTATCTTCATGGAAGGAAAGGAAGCAAGCATGCTCTAATTCACCAGAACATATCAGCTGAAACAGTGCTTCTTGGTGCCCGGTGTAACGCCATGCTTTCAGATTCAGGATTGCAGAAGCTCCTAGCAGATGATGTCGTCTTCTCCACCCTCAAAGCTAGTGCTGCCATGGGATATCTAGCTCCAGAATACACAACCACCGGCCGTCTCACTGAGAAAAGTGACATTTATGCATTTGGTGTCATTGTTTTCCAGCTTCTTACTGGAAAAAGTGATATCACTCAGATAAGCCGCGGTGGGGTGGCAGCAACATCTGGCTTCGGAGATTTGGTAGATGAGAAGCTTGAAGGGAAGTTCTCAGAATCAGAGGCAACCACGCTAGGCAAAATTGCTCTGCTTTGCACCCATGAATCCCCCCATTGCAGGCCATCAATGGAGTATGTGTTGCAAGAACTAAGTGAAAATATTAGCAGTTCTTTGTGAAGTAGAAGATACTTTGAAATTGGAGTGTTTCAGATATGACAATGCACATTAAATTGCATTTAATTATTATATATTTTTTTGTGTTATAATGATTATGGTGTGTTGTGTCTCAAATCTATGTCAAATATTGTTCCTTCTTAGATTGTTAACAACAATTTGTCATTTCAAAGCTAACTTCCAACGAGGTCGTTTAAAACAATGGTATAGTAACTTAAATTTATGATTGATTTTCTAGCTAAGTTACAACTTGAGTTTGGAGATTTTGAAATCATTTTTGGTTGATGCCATAACTTTTGTTTTAATATGCATTTTAAGAAACGAAAATGATAGCTTGTTTTATTGAAAGGGATATGCACATTTATTTAATTATTCACAAGCCTGAGGTAATTGAAAGCAACTATATATTTCCCAAATTTCGAAAACTCATGCGTGCTAATTGAAAGTATAAAGGGTATGGATGGTATATTTGTAATTACCCAAGACTGACTATTTAGTTAGTTGGAAGTCAGCACGTGTAGCTAGGGAGTTTCGTGTGTTAACCCTTCACTCTTCATGTATAAATAATTGAGTTGGAATAAGAGTATTCACCTTTCTCTTTTGCATTTTATATTTTGCTTTGTTATGTTCTTGGCCTCGAGTTCATGGTATAGCGCGCTCAATCCAACCCGAGGATAGATGGAAGGAAGCCCACGAAATGGGATGGCGATGAACATTGAGATTGAGATGGAAGGAACGATGGGGGTCCTACCCGAAGAAGTGACGAAGGACCCTGGGCATTACACAACTCTGATCAACCTGGCATGATTCTGGTGACATCTCCCTTGACCAGAAACAACTTTTTGGCATGGAGCACGACAGTTAGAATTGTCGTATAAGCTCGGATTTATTGATGATACGATGGAACAGCCTACAGATCCGAACGATTTCAAGAAATGGAAGAAGGCCGATTCCATGATAAAATCATGGATGTTGAACTCTATTTCAAAAGAGATGGCATAGTCTTTTATATACTGTCAGATGTCCAAGATTCTTTGGTAAGAACTTGAAGAAAGGTTTGGAGTTAGTAGTGGTCCTCAATTATACCAAATTCAAAGAGATGTGACTTTTACTGAATAAAGAGCTAATTCGGTCAATGAGTACTATGGCAAGCTTCACATGTGCTGGGATGAATTGGGAAGATTAATGCCTATGCCAAGATGTGTATGTGGAGGTTGTCGTTGCAAATTAAACAAGAAATTGGGGGACATAGATTCGTCCAACAAGCTTTTGCAATTATTGATGGGTTTGAGTCAGAACTAGGATGTTGTGAGAGGACAGATTCTCAATCTGGATCCTCTGCCGAGTGTAAACAAAGCATTCTCTATGGTCACTAGAGTAGAAAGACATAGGGAAGATAACCTGACAAATGGAGGAAGTTCTTTGGAAGCCTCAGCTATGCTGATTAGAGGAAATAAAGCAAAAACAGACACGAGTTATCGAAAGAAAAATGAGAAGAAAGGTGATAAATTCTGTGATAGTTGTCAAATGGGTGGGCACACACGGATGACTTGTTTTAAGATACACGGCTACCCTAAATGGTATAAAGATTTGAAAGAGCAAAAAAAAGATGACAGAAAAGAAGCAAGTGAATTTGGCAGCTAGTAGCATTACAAATAACCCCTTTGAGACATGAGCAAGAAAAGCAAACGGATCTTTCTAGCATGATCTCAATGTTAGTGAAGCAAGAAATCTTATAAGTGATGAAGGATAGGACAGAGGAACATGTGAATTTTTTCTACTTTGCAAGTATCCAGCCACGATCTTCTTTTTTGATTTGTAAAGATAGTTGGATAATTAACACAGGGGCATCCAGCCACGTGCTAAAAGGATCCATGATGCAAAAAATTAAGAAATCTTGAAAAGCCATTAAAGGTGCATCTTCCAAATGGTGTGTCTATTAAAGTTGTAGAAGTTTGCATGATGATAATAAATGATAGGCTGAATCTAGAAGAAGTGCTTTCATTCCATCTTTCCAATACAACTTGTATCAGTTCATAAACTCGCCAAAAGTAACAATGTGTTTGTTAACTTTGATCATAACTGCTGCACAATACAGGACCGAACAACTAGAGAATTGCTTGCTACTGGGAAAGTAAATGGAAGCTTGTATATTCTGGAGATTAAGAAAGAAGGAAGGAAGAATGAGAGATTTGATGCTGTAAATACTTGTACACACACACCTACACCACCGTGGCACCAAAGATTGGGACATGCTCCCTCTAGTGTAATGAAACATATTGAAGAAATAAAATTTGATGAATGTGATTTTCCTTATGCTTGAAGCACATGTCATAGTGCTAAACAACATAGAATTTCTTTTCCCAAAAGTGTGAGTGTGACACACAAGATTTTTGAGTTAATACACGTTGATGTATGGGGACCATATAAGCAATCAAGCATAAACACAACAGCACACTATTTTCTAACCATAGTTGATGATTTTAGCAGATCCACTTGGGCTTTTCTGATGCAAAACCTCAGTATGGCAGATACTTAGACTTTTTTTTGCCATGGTTAATACTCAATTCAGCAAGACAGTAAAGGTCATAATAACAGACAATGGCACCGAGTTTGTTAATCATCAATGCATTCAAATATTCAATCAAGGGGGAATACAACATCAAAAATCATGTAGTTATCCCCTTAGCAGACTAGGGTGGTGGAGAGGAAAGACAAACACATCTTGCAAATTGCTCGAGCAATTATGTTTCAAAGTGCATTACCTAAGTTTTTGGGGAGAGGCGATATTAACTGCAATACACATCATTAACAAGTTACCATCAAGTGTATTGGGTTGGAAAACACCTTATGAGGTACTTTATGGGAAGAAGCCACAATATGATAAACTCAAAGCATTTGGATGCTTGTGTTACATCACTAACAATAACCCACAGAAGGATGAGTTTGATACAAGGGCCTTTAAATGTGTGTTTATTGATTAGGCTATTAGTTATAAGGCATACAAGGTGTATGATTTGGTAAACAAAAAGATAAGTATATCTCGAGACATAGTCTTCTATGAAAATATATGTCCTTATACAAATATTGTTCAGGAAGGAAATTTCACCATTACTTTGCCAACTCCATGTAGTATACAGGAAGAAGATGAGAGCAATAGAATTTCAGAATCTTAAGTACTTAGTGATAGCACAGTCAGAAATAATGATGACAGTACCAGTAGTGATAGAATAGATGACACATCTCAGACCAATTCTGAGATAACACATCTCAGACCAATTCTGAGATAACAGTCAGGCAAAGTGGAAGAACCAAAAAGAAACCCAACTGGATGCAAGACTATGTTTGCTTTGTTAATGACTCACAGGCTTTTATGGCCAATGTCAACAAGATTGAAGAACCTTACAATTATAGAGAAGCTGTCAAACATGAAGAGTGGGTTAAGGCTATAGAAGCAGAACTCTTAGCCCTTGAAAAAAAATAATACATGGGTACTTACAGAATTACCACATGTAAAGAAGGTTATTGGGTGTTGATGAGTTTATAAGGTCAAGTTTAAGGTATATAGTACTATGGAGAGGTATAAGGCATGTTATTCATGAATTCACTACAAGAAAAATAGCTTTTAGCAACGGTCCAAACAGGCATCTAGGGACGGTTTTGACCGTTGCTAAAACTCTAATGACGATTATCACAATCATCGTTAGAGGCTCTGTCGTCACCATGCTTAAACAACTGTTGCTATTTTCTTCTACAATGATATGATTTAATATCTAGTGACGGTCATAACTGTCACTAAGTCAAGATTATTGTGATAGCTGCGTCACATGTCAAATAAAACGACGGTTATAGCCATCAGTAAATATAATGAATTAAATTTTTTATCGTTAACGACAGTTACAACCGTCGCTAATTCAGTTTTATACATTATTCTTTTTTTGGTTAGCTCAACATAAACTAAATATTCAAATGAAAGACATTTAAAATTCAAATATATATATATATATAGATTCAACAACCAAAATATAATTTACATACATATGTTCCAACATAAAATTAATATCCAAAACAAGAAGTCTTAAGATTATCACAAGAACATAAATTCAACCAAAAAAACAAAGGCCAATCAATGCTTTGTCATTTGTGGATCATGATTTGCTCCAAATGGTTTGTTTTCCAACATAAACCTCTTCCAACTAGATTCTTGACCAAACCCAGATTTCCACCATTCTAATCATCTTGAGCTTTACCTTTTCAAATCCCTCTTT
Source organism: Senna siamea (assembly GCA_031216115.1). Lineage (NCBI taxonomy): Eukaryota > Viridiplantae > Streptophyta > Magnoliopsida > Fabales > Fabaceae > Senna > Senna siamea. Next base: position 17,008,994 of record CM062357.1, read on the forward strand.
GGTGTCATCAACAGTGATGCCAATGTGTCCTGAAGCAGAAAGACAATTTACCAAAGAAGTCATATGAACAAACCAACTCAGAAAATACTTCTAGTTCTTCCCTTCAACAATACATGTGCATACTAAAATTCAAAATGTTGAGTCAAGCATACCATTAAGAGTAGGATGGAATAATCCATAGTTTCTATCAGTTGGAAGAGGGGAAGAAACTGTCTCAGAATCATTAGAACCATGAACTGCACACAAGAAGCAAAAAATTAAAAAAAAGGATTACAAAGATTAGAAATTCCACATTCAATTAGTAAGAAGTCATGAAGTGGATAGAAAGAAAGAGAGATTACAAAGATTACAGTTGAACATAAGATAATAGAAGCCGAATAGTGATCATAGTTAAAATAGGTAAGCCTAATCTTACAGTGTTGAGCAAAATTCATCTAAAGAGTAATGTGGTAAATCATAATGCCTCAAAAACCGTACAGATATCATTTCCTTACAGTGATTTTAATTTTTAAATAGGACAAGTAAGCAGTAAGAAGATGAGAACCAGAAGAAGGATGAAGGTTGAAATACCTGGAGGCATATCTCACATGTGGTGTTGCCCTTCTATTTACACCACTGTTGTATGCATTTCCGATGGGCATACTGCAAAAGGCAAAAATAAAAGTGTGGAGTTTAAGTCTAGAGGGAAAATGAAAGGAATATGAGTGAGATATTAAGCAATTATGACCATTCGAAGAACCAAAGTATGGTTCTCATTACTTATGATCCGATGAAACATCAAGTTTGATAAAAATTGGAGAGTAAGTTCATGTACAACTTCTCATATCAAGAAATGCCAGAGAAGAGGAACATGGTTAAGAAATTGAGACATAGTTCCTTCAGGAGCATACATGCAAAACAAATGGCAACTTGGGAGCATTACAACTACTACCAATACTTAATTAAAATGCTGAAAATTGTGCAGTTTAACAAAACATGAAGTCTAGAAGAATGTAGCACACCTAAACATTTACATTCTATTATTTAGCAACACAAGAAAGTAGCACAAGAATGACAGCGTGAAAAACATGATAGCTTTTATTCAATCCTAACTCCTCCTCGAGCTTTGAGTTTCTATCCAACCCGTGCAATGTTTGAGTCTCTATATAAATCTTTAAGACTCAGACTTTCAGATCCACAATCCACAGAACATCTATAACATCAAATATTAAACCAATCTTTGCTATACAAAAATAATAAGTTATTTACCATTTTAAAGAAATAATGGTGGTGGCAGAAGGTAGAGGTAGGGTTGGTAATAGATAGCTAAAACCATATTTTAAACCCATAAATCATCACTCAAAATGGAACTAGTCATGCTATGTTGGTATATATGTCCTAAATTATCAACCAAGTTTGAACATGTTCGAATATAATCTAGTACGGATCATGTTAGGTAGCAAAAACAATATGGTGGCCTTTATGCAGCAATGAGTGAAAGTGTAAAACACTTTCAATGAAGCTTATATCTCATTAAATGTCTTAACAGAGGAAGAAACTTAAATCCTCTATATGTACATCACAGAGAGTAGATAGTAATAATGATTAAAATCCTAGTGCAAAGCTTGTTAATTCCTTGACTTCAACCTTAAGTTATAAAAATGATAGCCCTTAGCCATAACAAAATCCCCAAGGAGGACTCCATGAAATCTCACACTAACCAATAAATAAATAAAGTGGATTATGTAAGACAAGAATGGATGTGAAATCTGAAATTTTTATTCCAACTCAATAGCTTTGTCACATGTTTAAGCCCTCTATTTTTTCCTGTTTTCTTTTTATCTTTCATCTTTGTTCCTTTAGAAGGAGAACTTATCCCACTCAAAAAAATTCCTATTTGACAAAAATATTTGGAAGTCTAAAGCTCCTACACCTAATAGGAGTAGCACAAATGACATGTTGCTAGCTCGTTGAACTCACACTACTCTTTCTTCATATATGTGTCATGGGCAGGTCTAGCACAGAAATAGTAGGCCACTTCTATTTACATCATACGCCACTAAAGTGAGTTATAGTCCATCAGACATGCACCTAGAATATCTTTTATACTGCCTCTGCTAGTAAGAGTAAGAATAGAAATATCCCATTTAAAATCATTTTCATTGAAGCACCAGCCTCACGTGACAGAAGCTGCAAGTTTTCAAAAAGGAAAAGAAGAAAATTTTCTACAAATATCTTTAAGATGGCATCAAAGCTTATATACATACACATTAAAAAAAAAAAAAGTTTATGAAGACTAATGATTCAATTTAAGTAGCTTTAGCATAATTGTTTTCCTAGAAAAACCAAAAAGGTCATTTTAGTAGGTTCTGTCATTTGATGTGTTATACCAACACAGTGGATATAAAGAACACAAGCCTGCAGTAAGCAACAATACACACATGATTAGACTTAAAGCCAACCAAAGCCTCTTATAGATCAAGAAGAAAACAACATGCAGAGTAAACTTGAGGGAACATTCTTACCAAATTCCATGACATATAGATTGCAAAGTGTATCATCTTTTACCATATACGTGACAGATTAAAGATAAGCATATGATGCTACATTGATAAATTCTCTAACACTCATTCCAGAGAAAGTTACATTATAGTGACACATCCAATTTAATCTCAGAAACCAAGAAACCAACCATTTTACATTTCACACCACACCAATAGTAGAAAATATGCTTACATTATATAGATCAACTTCAAGAAGTAAAAAGTAAATCATGGTCAACCATTTTATAAAATAAAGCTTCATCAAAATGCCACATTGATTATATTGTTAAGTTAGATTCAATCAAAACTTAAGGGTGTCTTATATATACATGAAGATATAACCAATGAGTGGTCTTGATAGCTCCCAGCATAGCAACATAGAGAAGCCAGCAGACTTTAAAATGGACCTAAAGCTGCACGCTCTTCTGCCTCTGATAAGAAAAGAATCACAATAATACAATACAAATGTATCTTAAATTAAAGACCACTAGCTAGAGACATTAATATCTTAACTATAAGGCAAGCACCATTTCTTTACTCCTACATTAATAAATTAGATGGCTAAGCCATATCAAACAGAAAAACTAGAGAAGCTTAAAATAATAGAGTCACAATATCAAACTTATCATTACTTATAATTAAAAAGGGTAAATAGATTAACATCAAATGGGAGTAATAATGTCAAGAATATCTGGTATTTTATCATATTGAATATTAATATTACCTTTGAGTAAGCAATACTCACCACAAATAGAAATGATTACAGAAATCCATGCTTCATCAACGGTCTAATGTGATTATTCCTACCTTAAACTAACGTTACCAATTTTACTTTCTCAAGTTAGTGAGGCAAGGAAAAGATATCAGCAGCATCTAAATTGTAAATGATAAATTCCTACCCACTCAACAATTCTTTTCCCAAAAAACATAACAGACCCCATTTAATATCAATAACAGTTTAGCAGAATACCAATTGGAGAACCCAATCCACTAGAGTGACAAAAACAGGAAAGAGGCATTTACCTTTTCTGATAAAAGCTTCCTAGGTTGTCGAGTTGTACTCCACAAACTCGATTGGTGTTTAGTGATGGCGGAGGGTGGCGGTAACAGCAAAATTACGGCCACTTCGCATTCTTACTCCCTCCTTTCTCACTCTAGATGCGGCATGGCTGTATGTCCGGTGAGCTGTGGTTCTGCCTCCGTCGTGTTCAATCTAAGCTCCTCCATCGTGTTCACTCTCAGCTGTGATTCTGCCACCATCTGAACGAACAAGCCTACTAGGTTATTATCGAAGAGATTTCAGCATAACCATGGAACAAGCTTGAAGTCCGAAAATGAGAGCGATTTTAGTGAAGCAAAGTAAAGGGAAGGGATTTCGGCATCTTCAAGGGAAGAAATTGGACTGGAAATCACTTGTGTGAGAGGAGAGAATGAAAAAGAAGAGGGAAAATTGGAGGGAGTGTCGAGGCAATTAGAAAGAATCAAAAGAGGAAGACAAATTTTTTTTATTATTTAACTACGGTTCTGAACAACCGATGTTAAAATGTGAAAATCATATTTGCCTGCCTACAGTTTAGACAACCGTCCTTAGGTGACCAATGCTAAATATCACATTTTTTGTAGTGATTGGATATCAATAACTCCTTCCTTCATGGTATTTTGGATGAAGAAGTATATGAGTTACCATCAGCAGGGTACACAAAAGCAACCAAGGGAGAAGTTTGTAAACTCAAAAAATCTTTATATGGACTAAAGCAAGCCATTAGGTGATGGAACACTGAGTTTAGCCGTAAACTCACTGAGTATGGTTTCACATAATCTGCAAATGACCATTGCCTTTTTATTAAGAAATTTAAAGATGTTTCCTATCATTACTTGTCTATATTGATGATGTTTTGATAGCAAGAATTGTTAGCAAAGCATTACAGCAGTAAAAGAGTTTCTTCACTCGGCTTTTACAATCAAAGATCTTGTTGCAGCAAAGGATTTCTTGGGGATTGAAGTCACATGACTAGATGAAGGGATTTTTCTGTCACAAAGAAAATGTATTGGAGATAAGAGATGTGGGGTTGATGAGTGCAAAAGAAACTGCAATTCCTATGGTAAAGGGACAAAAGCTTAGTAATGACAATGATCTCATGAAAGATGCTGATAAGTATAGAAGATTAGTTGGGAGACTACTCTATCTTAATATGACTCGGCCAGATATAACACAAGTTTTCTAACAGTTAATGCAATATGTTGGTTCACCCTCTGAAACACATTGGAATGCTGCTGTTCACCTAGTAAGGTATCTAAAAGGCACACAGCATATGAGAATTACGTACAAAACCACTTCAAATACTCATGAAGTCAAAGCTTACTGTGATAGTGATTAGACTGCATGTCCCATGACAAGAAGATCAGTTACCAGTTTCTGCATCTTTCTTGAGGAATCTCTCATTTCATGGAAGACTAAGAAGCAAGCTAGTGTTAGTCGATCTCTTATATCCTAAAAGACTTTCAAATAAGTATAAACATTCGTATTCATCTATGGTGTGACAGCCAATTTGCTTTACATATCACAGCCAATCTGATGTTCCATGAACGCACTAAACACCTTGAGATTGACTGTCACCTTATTAGAAAGAAGTTCAAAGAAGGCTTTCTCAGTCCACGGCATATTCCAACTTGACAACAATTAGTTGAGTTTTTCACCAAAGCATTAGCTCATCCTCAATTTGTTGTCTTTAGGGACAAGTTGGGGTTGCTTGCAGCACCTCCAACTTGAGGGGGGAGTGAAAGTATGAAGGGTATGGACGGCATATTTGTAATTACCCAAGACCGACAGTTTAGTTGGTTGGAAGTCTGCACGTGTAGCTATGGAGTTTCGTGTGTTAACCCTTCACTCTTGTATAAATAATTGAGTTGGAATAAGAGTATTCATCTTTCTCTTCTGCATTTTATATTTTACATTGTCATGTTCTTGGCCTCGAGTTAACTAATAACTCTTTCGTTCTTAAATCAATTTTTTGGTGCAAGAAATATTACGGAGGCTCCAAGCCTTTTTATTAGCATATAAGTATGTTAGGATGTTATAATTAAGAGGTTAATGGATATAGTTAATTTTTATAATTAATTTACTTTATTTGCTCGACAAAAGAGATAAAATATAAAATAGATATAAATTATATATTCATTATTTTTATTATATAAATATAATTTATTACTTAAATAATTTTGTATCTATCCTCTGATATATAATATTGAAATAGTTGAGAAACTATACGCCACACTTAGTTTCTGCATTGATTTTAGAATTTAATAAATACTAATCGAAGTCAATGATATTAATATTACAACTAGAGACGTCACTTACATTTATATTTAATGTTAACATAATTTCATTCTTATCTACATGTCCAAATACTAGGTATACTAAGGACAAAGTTTCTTACTCTTGATTTCAATAAATGAATTCTTTTCATCACTCATCATTGAGCATGCACTTCACAAACCGTACACTAATACTTTTCTTCCTTTTGATTTTTATTTATCATTAAAATTGATGGGGCTAATGCATATGAAATTTTCAACTGCAATTTTCTGGTAAATATGCAAAAGTTGAGATAATTGATTTTGACTTAATAGAGATGAAGGAGTAACTGTTACAAGTTGAAGTAATGCAAGTAATAAGTAAGAAATTCCTAGGCGTTGGTGTAGTATACGTTGAGTATTAATAATTAACAATACCAATTTTTTATGTTATAATTAATTCCAAAAAATTCAGAAAATGTTATTTTAAATTATTAACCATTAATTATTTATACTACTATAAATTTCACGAATCTATAAATGATAAAATGTGATACATATTTTTCTCTTTATTTTCAAATAAACCAAACAATTTTTCTCCTTCTAGTCCTAGCTTGCGGTTGACAGGTTCAATCGTGACAGGATTGTGCTTTGGAAACCCAAACTGTGCGTTTAGCCTTCCAAACGGTGCGTTTTGGTTAATGCCTCTTTGTTTTCCACTTTAAACAGCTGCGTTCACTTCATATATCCCTTGATTCAAAGTTTCAAATTCCAACATTTCAAACTTCCATTTCCTATTGATAATCATGATGATATTGACAAAGAAATAAAGAATATTTTGAGGAGGATCATATGATCATAGACATAATAATTAATTTATGTATTAGTGATTTATTTTATTTTAAACATTTATATTGTGAATTGTTACTTTCATGAGAACACCTGAGTTCTGCTTGTGTGACAATTTATACTTTTTTTATAAGTATTTTTTTAGTAAAAATAATTTTATTTGAGATGATATCAAATATATTTATTTTTTAATAAAAATTTAAATATTAATTTATTATATTATAAAAGTTTAATTAATTTTTTTAATTAGTATTTTGCATACTTAAGAATTTGATGTAATGATTACGATTTCATATTTTTGGGCATTAATTCTGTCAATTTTACGTATTGATGTTGATAACTTCATTTGAAAAATAGGTATACCAACAAAACTTAAAGCAAAACGTAAGGCTTAATAAAAGAATGTCAAAAATGAAATTTTTTAATACAAAGAAAAGACTTGGGCCAAAAAAAAAGAACTAAAAAAAGTAAACGATTGTGAAATTAAGGATATATATTTAAATACAATTTTTTAAAATTTTTTTATTTTTAAAAATTAAAAATTAAAAAATCTTTTCAAATAGTTATTTTTAATAAAAATATTTTGAAAATAAAAGAATACAAAAAAATTAAAATATATTCTAAATTTTAATTTAAAAAAAAAACTACAAAAAATACATTTTTTATCAATAACATAAAATTACTAATATAAATTTTTAAAATTAATTTTACAAAATAATTAAAAAAATAAAATAACGTTTAAACACACTTTAAAGTGGTCTACCCTTTAAAATAGCCGTACCAACTGCACAGTGCACACACTGATCTGGAAAACCGCGTTGAAATTCATAGTACGGCCACAAGACTTCAAAATTCAATCAGCCGTACAGTCGTGATTCGTGAATGCGAATTTCTGTCGTGGGAGCTCAATTTAAATTAGTTTTCATATTGATAATTTTAATTAAAAATATATATTTATATTATTTTCACTTTAAGCTGGTTTTTTTCTTCTGTAATTTGATGCATGTATGTTTGATTTTGTTATCTTGTCAAGAGATTCTAATCTCATTATTAGTTGATCGGATTTTTTTTGACTTAAAAATATAAATTAACCTTTTCTTAGTAAATTACATTAACCTTAAAAAATTACAGTCACTTTTTTTTATCATTATAGTTAATACAATGATTTAATTTTAATATTAGAAAGGTAAAAATAATTAAGTTGATATTAAATTTTAACATGCGGTTGTACTTTTATTTGAGATTTTTTTTGTTAGTATTAAATATTCAATTTATCATATATGTGTGTTTAACTATTTATTTATTTTAAATTAAAAATAAATGATGACATGCAACTGAAATATAGTGTCAATGCTAACAAATTAACGCTGTCATTTTGCTAATTTTTCTCCAAATCCTTACTATATAATGAATTAGATTTATATGTAAAATTTTTAATTAAAATAAAACATGTAGATTTTTTTTAAATAAACCAATAATAAAAAATATAAATTATATATATGTTAATTTTTAGTTAAAAATTTAATGATAAAAATATTAAAACTGTTACTTAAATTTTGTTCTTATATAATTTTCTGAGAGTATGTATATATCCAGTTAGAATTAATGCCGTTGTAAAAATAATATATAATTATATTGGTATATATATCTGCATTAACGTAAGCATCGATCGTCGACCTTAATTTTATATTTATATGGTTAAAAAGCATTTCTATTTAAGACCCATGCTTAATTGCTTATGATTGATTGTGACTTTTGAAGTGACACTCTTCGCAAGTACCTCCGTGGATTTTTATATCTTTTTTTTTTTGGGGATTTACATATCTTTTTATTTCTTCGCTTCTTGCATTGCCCAGCCGAATTCTGTACTTAATTATGGTTATAAATAAGGGCTAACAATGGTCAAGACAAAATTCAAAATACAATAAATGCATTCAATAATCTAAGAAGATTACAGAGCGGGACTATGAACTACTTAAGATTTTTTTTTCTTAATTATATCACTTTTCATTCTTAGATTATACATAGTAATTTATCTCAGAAGATTGGCTTTGCTCCACGAAACTTACAAAAACTATTGTTTCAACGTTTTCCTAGAGCAGTTAATTAATTAGCTAATTCATTTGATTTGAGTCGTTTGTACAAAACGAAGGATTTGGATAATATGAATTAATTTAGTTCTGTATTTTTAAAAAAGTGAAGAGCAATTTTAATAATCTCTTTCATTAGCAGATAAAAGAAATAAAAAAATGATTTCCAAATGAGCAATTATAGAGCTTTCTTGCAAGTAAAAATCTACGTCAGATAAAAAAGTATCTTGGCTATTTCAATCCTACTAAAATGTATTGAAAGATGAAAAATTCACCCTCTTGACATATTCTTTAATTTTGAACGTTAGAATTACGTTTTACATATAATAAATTATAATTAAGGAGCTTCATTGAAACTGAGTAGTATTGCTTTGTCATCAATTTGATAATTCAACATTTTTCACCCTAACGTACACTCATATCGTACATGGTTTGAATTTTCCACACCTAAACTCCATCAGCCTAATTATTTTATAGCCAGTCCCAGCTAATTTCTCTTTAAATTTTCCTTCTTGCTCAATTTTAAAATGTTCAAATACCGTGGGCAAATGTCAACGCTTTCTTATCTCTCTCATCGCCATCATTTATGAACGCAAACCAAACCCCTTCTCCTAAACACACCTGATCTCCCACATATACATAACTTTAACTTCAATCTATACGTTCATATATTGCAAGAGGAAAAAAAAAACACCATGAAGCGTGTTTGGTCCCCAGAAACTGCCTCAAAAGCTTACTTGGACACAGTTAAATCGGTAAGCACTTCTCCAATATTCTTCCTTTCTTATAATTTTTGTTCCTTTCTACTTTCCTTCAATATATATGAAAGAAGTAATTATGTTTAAGATTAGATATCTTCTTTTTGTTGTCTCTCGTGTTTGTATCAGTGTTGTTTGTTCTTTGACGTAAAAAATTTAATTTCTTTATTTAGTGTAAGAAGTTCAAGGAAAGTGGGGCAGCTGAGCTCCTCTCTGCCATGGCTGCTGGTTGGAACACTAAATTGATCGTAGAATCATGGTCTCGCGGCGGTTTGCGAGCCACGAGTGTTGGTCTAGCTGTTGCGGCTCGCACCACCGGTGCAAGGCACGTGTGCATAGTCCCCGACGAATGGTCAAGGACAGAATACACCAAGGATATGGCCAAGATGGGGATGTCGCCACCACCGCCGCTGCCGGAGGTGGTAGTGGGAGAGGCGGAGGCGGTAGTGAGGAAGCTGGAGGGTATAGATTTTCTAGTGGTGGATTGCAAAGGGAAAGAATTCACTAGTGTTTTGAGGGTGGCAAAAGTGAGCCACAGAGGGGCAGTTTTGGCATGCAAAAATGCATGGGAAAGTGACGTTTTAGGGTTCAAATGGCATGGCGTGCTTGCAAGTGAGACACGTCTAGTTAGGTCGGTGCTATTGCCTATTGGGAAAGGCTTGGATATTGCATATATTGGAAGCACAAGCGGAGTTGTAACACCAAGTGCAGCAAAGGGTCGTAGCCGTTGGATCAAGTATATAGATCGACGATCAGGAGAAGAGCATATTTTCCGACGCTGAAAAATCACACTTAAAAACAAATCTTACAAGTGTCCGTTGTTATATTTTTCTGATAGGTAAAGATCTTTTTTTTTTTTATAACAATTAATTTTGTGATGATGAAGTATTAATGATGTTTACTTTACTGGAAATTGATAAATAAAATGTAAATATATGTACCATAAATCTTACTAAAAATAGTTAATATCATTGATTTAGTGTGGTATTACTAATCATCAATTTTGTACGAGAAATATTATAATAATTAGTAAGCATAAATGACTTTTAATATGTTTATGGTTTTTTTGAAGAAATTATCTATCTGATTAATTATTGGCAGCATAGGTTTGTCGTATATTTTTGTGTTATAGACCAATTTTGTAATGAAGAAAACTTAAGAAACAATTTTTATGGGTCTGTTTTCAACGTAACGTTATTTTGTTATTTTATTTTTAAAAATTATTTTATAAAATTAGTTTTAAAAATTTATATTAATATTATTTTCATATTTTTATATACATGTTATTAATAAAAAATTTTTATCTGTATTTTATTTGTTTTAAAAAATTAAAATTTAGAACATCTTTTAATTATTTAATTTTTTTTTATTTTCAAAATATATATTTTATTGTTTTTTGTTTTCTGTTAAAAATAATTATTCAAATAGGATTTTTTTTTCTATTTTTAGAAACAAAAAATAATTTTTAAAAATTATAATTTAGCATATCATTATCTTTGTCATTAAATTTTTTTAATTAAAAATTAACATGTGTAGATAGTTTATACTCATTTCTTTTGTGATTTGTTCTCTTTTAAAGAAATTCATGTTTTATTTTAATAAAAAAATGATAAAAAAGAAATAAGTAAATGCATATATGTTTAATTTTTTTTAATTGAATCGGTTTTGTGCATATATTAGAACCAAGATGCCAAATTGCTTTAGAAAAATCTGTGTGGTGTTGGAGCCAATCTGACATTTTCTTGGTTTGGCTTCCGAAAATATACAGAGTTAATGACAAATGGATTTATATTGGAGATGGCAAAATTATTTAGCTTTGGATGCCTACGAAGTCTGTTTTATTTAGAAACTCAAATATAAATTTTTTTTTTTTGTGGAAATAAGAATGAGGGATAAAATTTCTCCAAAATAAATTTGGAGATGAAGATGAGGGTCATGCCCCCCGCCCTGTGAGATTCCCATCTTAAAAATTTATATATATATATATATATATATATATATATATTTAAATGTATATATATTTATTTAAATATACTTTTTTGTAACTTTCTTTTATTTTTTGTTAATTAAAAAAATTAAAAAGAAAAATAAGTAACTTTAAAAAGTAATAGAATTCTTAAAATTTATTTTTATAACTCTTTATTTTATTTAAAAACTCTAAAATTATAATTAATTTTTTATTATATTGATAGAATTGAGTGTTTTTCATTAATATTATATATATATATATTAAAAAAACTTATACTATTGTTTTAATAAATTATTATTCACATTTAAGTCCCAATAAGAGCTTTGATAATTTCCAAAGCTTCTGTGAAAAATGGGGATAAGGAGGATTTTTTTCTTCGATATAAAAAATAGGCATGGGATAGAGGCCAATGATAGATGTAGGGATGAGAGGCGAGAAGTCACTCTCCACCCTTGTCTTGTCCTGTTGCCATACCTAATTTAGATTCTCTAACATAAAAAAAAGGGAAGTAAAATAATAAAGTGTAAAGAGATAAAGATAAACATACATATAAATCCTAATATATACAAAATTCTTAATTTATTATTCTTATTTATTTATTTATTTATTGTACTTCTATGCATAAATGTAAACCACATACGTTTAGACATAAATAGTGGGTACTAAACTATTAATACTATTTGAAAATTATGTAAATATATTAATTTTTATTTTTTTCTATCGTATTAATTAATTATAGACATGAAGATATTAATTTAGATTTTTTAAGAATCTCTTTTATTTAATTTTTGAAAAAAATAAAGTTAAATCCGGAAACTAAGCTGTAAATCATTTCATTTCAGCTTCAATGGTGAATATGCTTTAACCAGAACAGAAAATTATAGCTAATCTTAACTTCTTCTTTTTTAATAATAAGGGAAATTCATTAAACATGAAAAGGGTACAAGGGAGAGTCGTCCATGAAAGGGCTTTTTAACCCAAATATATTGTATGTGTCAACGTGTCAGTCAAAATTAACATGCTAAAATTTTGAAAAAAAAAACTCATTACACTGCGTAACGAATCCACTTTTGTAGGGTGGCTAGTCACCCATGACCCACCTCTTCACTTCCCCTCTCCCTTTAAATCTTTTTCTCCATTTCTCATTCACACAATTCCTTCACCATTTTTCATCTTTAAATTAGTCTTTTTCTTCCTTTCATCTTCAGGCTATTTTTCTTTCATCTTTAGGCCACTTTTCATTCCATCTTCTACATTTTCATACTTCTCCCTTGTTTTGTTGCTTCATCTTCTAACATTTGGTTGCATTGCTTTTTTGGGTCATTTTCACGGTGGTGTTTTATCCAACCTTTCCAACAAGTGGAGCTCCTTCACATTCTAGGTGATTTTGTGCTTTACTAATCTAAAAAAGGTTCTTCTATTTTTTTTAACACAAAATAATATTAGAAGTATTTTTTAGAATTGTTAGTTTCATTTTTTTAATAGATTCTCACATTTAAATATTGAATAATAATATTTATGTTGTTATTAGAAATGTGTTGACTACGGTGAAAAATTTTCTGTTGTTACTAGATTTTTGTTAACAGTAGATTTATTTGGTTAGAAAATAAAACTTGTGTAAAAAAAATAATAAGATAAATTTCTTCTATTTTTCTGTTATTATTAAACTTGTCTTAAATATAGATTTATTTTGTTAGAGAAATAAAACTCGTGTAAGTAAAATAATTTTTTAATATTTTGCTATAAGTAAAATAATTTAATATTTTTCTGTAAGTAAAATAATTTAATATTGTTCTGTCACTAGACTTTTTTTAAATATAAATTTATTTGGTTCCAGAAATAAAATATGTGTAGAAAAAACAATATAATAGTTTATTCCATTTTTCTATTGTTATTAGGCTTGTGTTAAGTTATTAGTTTTTTGTATTTTTTTGAAGATTAAGATACATTTTTAAAATATTTATTTTTTTAATAAGATGATTTTATGTTTTTTCAATATTATATTGTGATAAAATAAGCAACACTTTAAATAATTTTTTCTAATGTATGAAATAAAATATATTAGCTAAGTGCATTTTTTAATTTTTTTTAGTAGATTCTCACATTTGAATATTTATGTTTTTACTAGATGTTTTGTTTATGGAAAAAAATATTTAGTTGTTATTATTGGGTATGCTTTGACTTGAATAATAAAATCTTTTTTTTGTTATTACGCTTGTACTAAGTATGATAAAATTTATTCTGCTGTTACTAGATGTGTATTCATAATATTTTATATTTTCATGAAATAATTTTAAGTCTTTTTAATATTATATTAGGACGAAATAAGCAAAATTTTAAATTTTTTTTGTATTTATTTAAATATTTATGTCTTTTAATATTATTTAATGATAGAGATGTTTTAGATATTACTAGACTTTGATAAAATGATATTCTTAGTGTAATTTTGCTTTAATAAAATGGGAGCATGTAGTCAAATGGCTAGGAGAGTTTGGACATTTCTGTAAAAAGATGGAAACATCTATAATGACAGTAAAGAAGTGACATTCGAAGTAGATAAAAGTAAAGTAGTCATATTAAATGAAGGCATGACTTTCACAGATTTAAAGAAAGTTGTGAGAGACAGGTTAAATTTAACAAGAGATTAAAAAATTAGTGAAGTAATCTATTGGATGTTAATGACACTAAATCCACTGGAATTTGGAATATTTTACCTAGAAGACGATCCTTGTGTGGAGATATTGTTTGATTCATATAGGTAGCATGGTTCAATGTTCAATGGCGTAAAGTTGCTTATTGTTAACATCAGTCTCATTGTTAATGTACAACTGATAGCGGAATGGTCCATTGGGTGCTCTTCACGAGGTCCTGCTATAGTGGCATAGGACCTTATTTGCTCTTCAAAAGGTCCTATTATGTGTACCGAGAGCAATCATAGACTTTTCTCAGATTCTGAAGGGGATGGCAATAGAGACCCTGACTTTGTCCTATTTGAGTTGTTTGATACAAGCTCAAACGATGACTATGATGTGGATAGTGAAGCTTCATACAATGATGATGAAGTTAATCAGAGCAAGGATGCTAATGAGGCTGGCGATGGAGATGAAAATAATAGGAAAGAGAATGATGAGGGAGGCCCTGGTCCTAGAGCTATGGAATACCATGATCGTGCCAAGAAATTTTTTTCACAGATTAGCATGGATGCAGGTAGATAGTCAAACTTTCCAAAAGTTGAGAAGGTGGGTGGAAATGAACAACAATTGTAATTGGGGCCCTTTTTGAAGATAAAGAATTCCTTTAACAGGAAGTAAGACTATGCTCAATTCGATCATATAGAAATTATTAGTTGTTCAAGTCTACTATCAACTATGTAGACTACCGATGTAAGTATTATAAAAACTCATGCCGGTGGAGATTCTAAGCGTGTAAAAAGGAATATTTTTGAAAAATTACAAGATATGGTGCAGGGCATACTTGTGTTAATCTGGCACTTACATCAGCCTATTCCAAAGCCACTGAAAGACTTAGGCGATGTACATCTGACTGAGATCAAAGGGAAGACGAATGTGAACTGGGCTATACGTCATGCCGTATTCATTGATGTGTGGCATAATTGGATGAATAATCTTTTGCAGGTCCCATAGTCTGATGCACCATTGAGCCACCAATTTGAGTATATGATATGGTATCGACGTTATACATAAAGGTGGATTGCTCTAGCTAGTTTATCTGGATATGTGTGATGATTTTATGTTAAAGTTATTTTTATCGTTATATCTTATATTTTATTCATTTTGATAAGTAATAAACACTAAAAACATCTTCTGTAGGCTAACATGGCAGAGTGCCTGATTGATTGAGTTAAGCAAGAAAGCTCATCTTCGTTTGCTATAGAGGTTGATAGAGATTATAGAACAATGATGCATGTTTTGAGATAACAGCCCCCTCCCATTCCTCAAAAAATTTGCTCATTCATCTTCTCAAGGTGGTGAACAATTCCATATGCAACCATCATATGTTCTATTTGAAGTGTCAAGTACTTCTTTTGCAGCCCCTTCTGGGTCCATCAATCTACACTCTGATGACACTTCCTACATTTTTTGATGAGGTTGGTCTATCATATTGCACACCATCACCTTTACTTGGGCATCCATTTGAACTTGGTTCTTCACATTGCACTCCATCACCTTCACTTAGTTATCTATTTGTTCCTGGTGAAGGCCCATACATTTCATCTTCTCCAATGGATACATTGCTCTTCAGAAAAGATTTTTCTTCATTTTATGGATAGTGCATGTTTCACGAAGAAGAATTCATGACACTGAACCAGCCTATCCCTCTATGTCACTCATTGATGGTTGACCTAAATGTGCAACCACCTATTGATGAGGATGACCACCAATCTTAATCTAAACACCATGATTAACCACAAAATCGCCATCCACAACGAGATTGATAACCTGTTCATTGTGGAACTAGTAGCCATTTTTTTTAGTTATTTTTTTCTTAAGAAATAAATTTTTTAGGGTTAATTTAGTACTTAATTTTTTAACATGAGATATCGTTAATGTAATCTAATCACAAAATGACTAGAACAATGTTGATAATCAAGTGTCCAGACATAAACTTTTAACTCTCTTGTTTAGCATTCCATTTTTCATGCCAATTATTAAACATATATTATGATTAATACACCTATAAATAAAAAAAAGAAGTATATGATTAATAAACTTATAAATAAATAAAAATATAAGTATATGATTAATTATTTATAACAATTATTAAATATATATTATGATTAATGAATTTAGATATATTATTATTAAATAGATAAATAGAATATAAAAAATCATAATAATAACAATTATTTATAATAGTTGGTAAAAAATATTAAAGGTTAATTATTAAACTCAATTATAATTTTTTTATGATTACAAAAACTAGAAATAAATATGCAAAAATTAATTACTAAATTTTAGAAATATTTATTTATTATAGTTAAAATTTTATGTTTTATAATATATATAATTATATTTATAAATAATAAAGAAATCTTTTACTCTAGATTTGTACATTTCTTTCAAAATTATTTATAATATATAATTGTATTTATATCTGAAAGTTCGAAAGGGGCGAGTGAGGTTTAAAAAGGTGTAGGAGAGACTTAAATGCACCACAGGCTGATCATAGGTGACCAGTCAAATTGGGATAGTATATTTTGGTCAAAAAGCCTCCATCAAGGTACTCTACTTTTTTTTAAAAAAAAAGGGCCTAAAATGATTCACACAATTTAATCTAAACATCAAAATTAATTTTATTTACACAAACAAAGTTCGAACTCGATCTTTTTCCCTAATCTCAATTAATACAATACACAATTTTTTGGCTGAATATAATGCATATATTAAATCATGAGTAGTTCTAATGATTTTTTGTTATTTCTCATAAAATACTCTATTAAAGACAAAATATGTTAAATACTAAATATGAATATATCTTTTTTAAATTTTAATTTATCATATTATAAAATATATTTTTACTAACTTCAACTCCCATTGATTTTACAATAGACATATTTTAAACAATAAATTAATGCAAGTACACCTAAGAATTAGATGCCATCAACTTGTCCAAGAGATTAAGAGAAACTCTTGAAAAGCCCAAAAAATGTTGTCCAAAAGTAGTTTCTTCAAATGTATCATATTTAACCTTAAAACTTGAGTCTCCACTACCTTCTTATAGGGAGAGATCAGTTAGTGACCCTAAAAATATGTTCCTCACCAGTGCACTTATCTACTGTAACAATCCAATGACTCTTCCTTCTTTGGTCAACCTTTCTACAAACCTTGCCATTTTTTTGATGTAATTTAGTCACCAGAAGCAAACCTTCTCCAATAGGTAAAAATGATGTTTTCAAATCCCTCCACAACGATAATTCCCTGTGATTAACATTATATCCTATCACAAGTTCTCCTCTATCATTCTTTGCCCCTTTGAAAGCTGCTAGGAAAACCTCCATTGGATTATTGATATTACAATCTACAAGCACAAAATCTGCTCCTTTGTAATCTCCTAGCAAAAGGGTTTTGGCATCTCCTACCACAAACTCTATACAATTTTCATGATAAGCTCCTAGGGCATTTTTGGTTGCTTGTAGATCACTTATTTCACTACAAATGCACACCAGACGTCCCCTAGTTTGATGTGCAGCTACAGCCAGTGGTACTAGCATGGTGGAAGTAGGGTTAATGCAGGCGGCTCCGGTAGCCACCACTATGAGTTGTGCATTCTTTCCTGCTACCAAAGCAGATATGAACTCTGCTACATCTGGTTCTCTACCTCTCTTTCTCTGCAATAATAATAGGTAAGAATATTTTTATAGAATGCTTTATTGTGTATTGAAAGGGAAGGGAGTAGTCTATAATTTTCCAAAGAGTGAAAAAATAAAATTCATGCAATAAAGATGACTTGTCTTTCTATATAAGATTAGATTTATATACAGTTATTTATATCTCTGTTATCAGTTATTTAATTAAAATAAAACATGTAAAATTTTTTTTTAAAATAACTAATAAAAAAAAGATGAGTTATATAAATTATAGACGTGTCAATCTTTAATTAAAAAATTAATAACAAAAATATAAAAACTGTATCTGAGTTTTTTCTTATATATACTTATCTAACAATAGTCTTGTGAGGCGAAAGAAACAAAGGAGGGGGAAAACTCCTTACAAATGTATGATGTATGAGTTTTTATTGGTTTTAAATTCTTACCATTTGCAGGGTCTGGAGAAAAGCTCTTTGGGCACTTTCAGGTGACCAGAAAGACATGTTTGTTAATCTGCGTTTGATGAGTGTGTAGAAGTAAAAATGGTTTTGTTTAATTTGAAGATGGGAAAAAGTGTTTGTTTGGTTCAAGTTAATTGGTAATGAGAAGAGGTTCGTGAATCATGTATATATAAGAAAGATTGGGACTGATAATGTAAGGTTCTAATTAAAGAATAATGTTGGTAATTAGTAACTAGATGGTGTGTTAGTGTTTGTTGGGCTTTTAACAGAAGTAAAGAATTGGGGATGATGGAGAGATAGTTAATTACTAAACGCGTTACCCCGAATGGTTAGCAAAATGTGTGGTGATGGAATCTCTATTGAATGCCGAAGCAGTGAGACAGTTAAACAGTATCATTACATGTACCGAACATGTCTCAACCTATCATGGAGAAAAAAAAATTTCTCAGGTTTTTTTTTCTCAGGTTAAAATAATATAATTTTAAAAGTTAATTACATGTAAGGTGTTCATATATTAGATTAGTTTAGGTTGAGAAGTTTTTATAACCTAAATTAATTAACTAATGGTAGGTTTGGTTGTATGAATTTTTTTATAGGACCTGAGCCAACTAAATCTATGTTAGTTTAGATTGCTCATATGTTATATTCTTAATATTGTACTTATAATTTAATATATTTTAAATTGCTCATATGTTATATTCTTAATATTATACTTATAATTTAATATATTTTAAATTTTAAAAATAAAAAGCTAAGAAAAAACCAAGTTCTTTCCCCCACAATGATGTGCATCTCCCTCTTTGTTCATTCTTGGGAGGCATGAGAATATGCTACCGAAAAAAATTCAGCCACAGCCCACATGACATGGGACAACGACAATGTGGCACGGATAAAAGGCTACAAATGTGGGAAGACAGCGAAAGGAACTATTAGGTTTTGGATCACTCTAGTCTCTAACATAGAAAATCAAAGATTAAATTATTTGTATAGCCTCAGTAATTTTACTTAATTTTTAATTAAATTTTTATAGGTTAAAAATTTATAATAAAGTCTTTATAAATTAAAAATTTTTAAATAAGTCCTTAAATTTAAGTTTTTGTCAAAAATTTTTAAAATTTTAATGATATGCTAATTATATATTATCTTAAGATTATAAATTTACTTAATTATATAGATAACCTATTTTTTAGTCTCTAATAGATAAGTAATAATACAATTTAGCCCCTTGAAAGATCTTAATGAATTAATTCGGTAATTCTTATATCGTTAGTCATTAACAAAAAAGATAAAGAGATGTTAAATATTAAATGGTCTTTAAAAGACTATACTTTTTAGTTCATAGTATAATAGCCCAAAGTATAATAACAAATGAAAGAATTTAATCATAAATCAATACTTAATCATGTTTTCTAAGAATGACTTGTAAAAAATAAATTTATATATCAACACTTAATCATAAATTAATAAATAAAAATTTGATATTTTATAAATATTTTTCTTAATTTATCTAGCACCTATTTTTGAACTATTAAAGTGAAATAACATCATCAAAGTGATAGTGAGAAACATTAAGATATCTCTATTATCCTAGCAATTCAAAATAAATATATGCAACATTTTAATTACACAATTGTAAACACACCAACACTCTTATGTAATGATTTTATCACATATGTAACATATATATATTTTTCATTTACAAGTCACACAAATTTAAATATATTTTTAGCACCAAGCAATTCACCTATGTTTGGTAGTGTCTCACTCTAATTTGTTAATATTAATTATTTGCTAAATATTTTCATACTTATGTATTCTATAAAACCTTTTTCTTCTAAGGTTAATTATGTTACTTTCTTTAATAAAGAATAAAATTTGAAGAAAAAAATTGTTTGTGAACTTCTCCATGTCTCTTTGTTTTTGTTACTTATTTGATTAAATATGTTTTTGTTTACCAGTTTAGATTTAAAATTACATGTAAAAATATTTAAATCTATTAAAATTACTAACACTCATATATATATATGAAAAAATAATAACAAATCATAAACGAAATCATCCATGTGTTGGCACACGAAGCTTGCTTGATAAACATAAGTGCTTATTTGGAATTATTAGGTCCTAAAACAAATTTAAATTTGTGTAGTTTGTAAGTAAGAAATAGAATATATACTATATATACCGTAAAAATATTACATATAAGTGCTAGTTTTTTTTTTTTTTGGTTCAGATTGTGAAGTTGAAATGTTACATATATTTAACTAGAACTGTTAGAATAGTAAAAATATTTTAATGTCTCTTTCTATCACTTTTGTGACGTTCTTTTCTTTTAATAGTTCAAAAATAGGTGCTAAATATATTATTAAGAACAAAAAATTTTATAAAAATTTTAAATTTTTATTTATTGATTTATGATCAAATGTTATAGGAATTAAAAAAAAATATATTTCTAATTTTTATAGAGACCATTTAGTATTTAACGTTCTCTGTTATTTTTTTCATTAATAACTAACGAATCAAGAACTAACTAGTTAACTTTTGTGATATTTCGAGAGCCAAAGTGTGTATTATGATATTTCATGAGTTAAATCATATTATTATCTATATTTTAAGGACCTCAAGTAGGTTAACTCTAAATTTTTTTTCAAGTTTTAATGATATGCTAATTATATATTATCTTAACATTATAAATTTATTTAATTAAAGTTAATCTACTCATATCACCAAATATAAATTATATTTTATTTCATATGTAAGTTATTTTTATATTATTATTTATTTTTCTTCTCTTTATTGACATAAATTATATATATTTAGAAGAGTAAATTACACTATATCTTCTATTGAGAGATCCTAAAATTATACTATTTTTTCTTTTATTTTAAAAAATTATACTTTTCTTCCTCTAGAGATGAGAAAATTTATAATTTTGTTCATTTTAATTAAATTGTCTTTATGTTTATTATTGATATAACTAAATATATATTTGACTAATATAAAAAATATATTTTAACTTAAAATAAAATAAATTTATTATTCTTAAATCAAAATAAATAATAATAAAATATTTTAATTTCTAAAATATATTTTATAATAAAATTATATTTTTAAAAAATTAATAATGCCATTAAGAGTATTTTAGTTAAAATAAATAAAATTATATATTTTTTAATCTTTCAAAAGAGAGTATATGTTTTTGAAATAAAAAAAGGTAGGTGTAATTTTGACATCACTCATAAGAAGGAAGTGTAATTTACGTTATTTAAAATACTAAGATATTATATATTAATAATATTAATATAATTTTAAAAAATTTGACAATAAAAACTAATTCAAAATTTTATTAAACTGGAACTTAATTATAAAATTTTAAAAATGAAGTAAAATTATAGGGATTACTTGAACAATTTAACCATAATCAAAATAGTATGTGGTGTGTGATGGTAGAAGTATTTGTCTACGTCTTAATTTTGGTCTCTAATAATCTGTACGCAGTCATCCACCATCCTTATTCTCCCATGTTAGTCGTGTGTGATGGTAGAAGTGTAACCATAATCAAAAATGAGCTAGGAATCAAAAAAGCCTAATATATGAGTGGGTGCTACTAGGGACGTCACCCGCATGGGGTGGGGACGGGAGTACTCTCCCATGTTTTATCTTCGCCGATCTCATCTCTCCTTATTCTCGTCTTCGATCCTCGTAGCGACAAGAATTTTTCTCTTATCTTCGTTCTGCACTTTTCCACAGGTTTCTGTAGGGATTTTGATTTTAATATTAAAAAATTTAATAAAAATAAAAAAAATATTTATAAACATAACAAACACTAATTTTTAGTAAACATTAGTATATAAGTTGATAAATTTAAAATTAAACACTTAAAAAAAATTCAAACAACAAATATTATAACTAAATATACTAAAATAAAAATACAATATTAAGTTCATCTTTCACGTTTTATAATCATTCTTATACAAGTAATTAAGAATTGAAATTAAATCTCTTCTTGTGTTTAAATTAGATAAATATGTAAAAAAAATATTTATCTTTATATAACTCTTACTTACACATTATGACAAATGAAAAAAAAAATTGTCAAATATAATAAAATCACAATAATAAAAGTGATTAAAAAAATTAAATATATAATTTTTTAAAAATTACTAAAATAAATATAATAAAAAATAAATTAATATATCTATTTAAAGATGTTAACATAAAATACATAAATTTTAATAAAATAATTAAAACACCTCTGAGGATGAGGACCCCTCGAAGCGGAAAGTATGATTCTTGTCTCAGTATCTGAATTAAATTTAAAAATTATTTTCTTTTTACCCTTGTCCCCGCAGAAAAAAAAATTCCTGCATATGTACCTCGGGCGAGACAGTTCCCTCGTGAATTTCCGTTGATCGGAAAATTTTGCTACCCCTAAGTACTACTACCAATTAAAGTAATAGTATAAAATATTAACCAATAATGATAAAATAATTATTAACTGGGGGGGCCACGAAATAATGGAGATGTTGGGCTGTATGCGGGCCCTCAAAGTTAGTAGATTCTATGATGGACCTGCACTAAGTGACCTTAAATTAATGCTTCTGGGCCCAAAACGAATGCGAAGGTGCCATTTGACCAACAACGAATGCCAAGGAGCACCATGCCCGTGCTTTGGGCTTCTGAAATCCATGGCCCACAGAATCTGAGTTTCGTTTCATCAAAGCATCCCAGAACTGAACGCTACTGTTTAAGGAGAGTGATAAACAACGACTAATACTTAAGCCATTTTTCAATTTAAAAAAGAAAAAAAAACTTAAGCCATCTTGACATATTGGTATTGGTATCAAGTTTTCCAAAAAAAAAAAAAACAAAACAAAAAGAAAATGCCGTTGTAACTGATCACGTGAGGAACATTTATGTAGCTCTCTAACAACTAATTTTAATTGGTTTAACTTATCTCGCGAACACATTTTAAGAAGTGATGCCGATCTTATCACTCTCCCCTCCATAATGGCTTTATCAAAGGGGGCGCAATTTCAAACAATATATTAATCTCATGTGAGACATTGCACCACATCAAAAAGTGCAAAACACAAAAGAATTTTTGGACAGCTCTTATAATTGACTTATACAAGGCATTTGAAAGAGATGGGTTTTCCAATTTTATGGCAACAAATGATCATACAATGTGTATCTATCTCCACCTTTACAACTCTCATCAATGGTGAGCCTTCAGAACCCTTTAAGTCAAAAGCAAGGTTAAGACAATGAGATTTTGTTGAATATTACAGGTAGTTTCATTTTTTTTGTTGTGAATTAGCTTTTCTGTTGCATTAGTTTTATTTTCTGTTAGCCTTTAGTTTCTTGTAGTTGTTCATTTCAATTTGTTAGTCACAAGACTACCACGTGCCATATTTTGTATATATGCAAACACTCAGAAAATAAAGCACATTTAGTTTTTCTCCTCTTTCAGTTTTCTCTAGTTTAACATGGTATTAGAGCAGTTGAGAGGAAAGGGACAAACAATCGTGTGAGACTTTAACAAGCTATGGATGATTAGCGAATTGTAGAAGGTGCTGCGAATACAAAAGATAACGATGAAACATGGACACTGTGCAACTCGGACCAACCAGGAATGGTACTGGTCACCTCACCTTTGGTGGGAGACAACTATCTAGCTTGGAGCACTGCCATCAGAACTTCTCTAGAGGCTAAAGACAAACTCGGGTTCATTGATGGAACCATAAAAACTCCAGATGTTCCAGTAAAGCAAAAGAAATGGAAGAAAGTAGATTCAATGGTTAAGAGTTGGATTCTGAATTCCATTTCCAAAGAGCTTTCAGAATCCTTCATTTACTGTCCCAATGCAAGAAGCCTATGGAAAGTTGAAGAAAGATTTGGCTTAACCAATGGGCCACAATTATACCACATACATAGAGAGATTGCATCTATCCGTCAAGCATAAGATACAATGACTACCTATTTCAATAGGTTGCACAAATCCTAGGATGAGTTGGAAAGGTTAGAGCGCAATCCTTCTTGCACCTATAGTGGCTGCACATGTAATCTCAATAAGAGAATAGCTGAAATAGAGAGTTCAGCCAGGCTTATGCAATTCTTGATGGGCTTAAATCAAATGTATGATGTGGTTAGGAGTCAAATCCTAAATTTGGATCCAAGGCCAACTATAAGAAAGGTATTTTCCATGGTACTAAGGATTGAATCACAAAGGCAGATAAACATGACATATAGGGGAAACGAAATTGAAGTTAGTGCAATGTTGTCAAAGACTTACAACATGAAGGGTGATAACTGAGCAAGGAATTTTAACAAGTATGATAAACAAGATAAATTTTGCAATCACTGTTAAGCAGTTGGACATATTAAAGAAACATGCTTCAAGCTTCATGGGTATCCGGACTGGTATAAAGAATTCAAATAACAAAAAAATACAAAAGGCAGGAGGATAGCAGCTGCCAATAGTGTACAAGAAACTCATATATAATCACCTAACCAGGAAACACCTAATGACTTCAGCACCTTCATGAGCTACATCATAAAAAACGAGATGGCCAAATATCTCAAAGATAACAATGTAGAAGAGCATGTCAGCTTTACCCAAATTGTTCATTTTGCAGGTACTACCTATATAAGTAACTTTGATTACTTAGATATTAATAATAACTGGATCATTGATACAGGGGCATCTAGCCATATGTGTTCAAACATTAAACTAATAAGGCAAATACAAAAATTAAGCAAACCAATTCTTGTTGTCTTACCTAATGGCTCATCCAAAGTTATAACTCAATCAGGCCAAGTACATATTAATAAACACCTTATTCTTGAAAATGTGTTATACATACCTTACTTCAAATATAACCTCATGTCTGCAAGTAAATTAACCAAAGATGCTAGAGTTTTTCTTACCTTCTACTCTTCAAATTTCCTTATACAGGACCAAAATAATAAGGATGTAATAGCTTCAGGGAACCTGGTGGAAAATCTCTACATTCTTACTACAGACTCTTTTGACATATCTAGTAATCAAATCATTAACTCTGTGAGAAAAAGCACAAATGTGAATAGTGAATCTGAATCTTGTAAGCAACTGTTCAATTGGCATATCAGATTGGGACACACCCCACTTGAAGTGTTGAAAAGAATAAATAAAATTCATATTGAAAAGGATTATAGCTCTATATGTCATATATGTCATTTAGCTAAACAGACACGTCAGTCTTTTTCCACAAGTTCAATTAAAACCAAATATATTTTTGATTTAGTTCATATGGTCCATACAAATTACCTAGCATCAATTTAGCACACTATTTTTTAATAGTTGTAGATGATTACAACAGAGCTCTATGGGTTTTCTTGCTGTAACAAAAATCCAAAGTTTCCCAAGTATTAACAAATTTTTTTTGCTTTAATCAAAAATCAATATCAAACAACTATAAAATGCCTTAGAACAGATAATGGTTATAAGTTTCTTAATCAAGAATGCCTCAGTTTATTCCAACAACATAGTATCATTCACCAAAAAATGTGTCATTCCATCCCACAACAGAATGGGGTAGTAGAAAGAAAACATAGACATTTACTTAATATAGCTAGAGCTTTAATGTTTCAAGCCAAAGTGCTAAAGAAATTTTGGGGAGAAGCCATTTTAACTGTTGCACACATCATAAATAGGATTCCAACTGCCATTTTAAATTGGAAAACCCCATTTGAGATCCTGTATCAACACCCACCTAACTATGAAAACATTAGAACATTTGGATGTTTGTGTTACTTTACTAATAATTTACCTCATAAAGAAAAATTTGACACTAGAGCTTTTAAAGGTATGTTCATCGATTATACAACTGGTCAAAAGGCTTATAAGGTGTATGATCTCACTAATCATAGAGTAGTTATGTTTAGAGATGTTATTTTCTATAAAAATATATTTCCTTTTGAGAATACAATCTCATCTCCACCTACCTGCCCATTACCATATCCATTTGTTATTAACTCCCATCATCTAAGCATAGAACAACCACCAAACATCATTGAAACTTCAAACCCCAACTTGTCGTCCTCTAGCAATTTCTCTAATAATTTATCACTTCCTAATCCATCATATCCTGAAACATGACACAGTTCAAGAATAAAAAAACCTCCCAATTGGTTAAAAGATTATGTTCGTCTTACCCAAGTTGATAATACATCTACCTTGGTTTGATTAAAACAATACATTGCCTTCATGAATAAAGTGTCAATGGTTCATGAACCTTATTCATATACAGAAGCAATCAAACATCCTGAATGGGTTACTGCTATGAACAAAGAGTTGGATGCTCTAGAATCTAACCTGACATGGGAATTGATGTCACTCCCTTCTAACAAGAAAGCTATTGGCTCTAAATGGGTGTATGAAGTTAAATTTAACCCAGATGGCTCAGTTGATAGGTACAAAGCTCAACTAGCTACCAAGGGATTCAATCAAACCCAAGGCATTTATTATCTTGACAGTTTCTCCCCAGTGACAAAGGTTGTGACAATACGTATATTCCTTGCTTTAGCTACCATTAATCAATGGTTTCTTCATCAGTTAAATATCAACAACGCATTCCTCCATGGATTTTTGAATGAGGATGTTTATATGACTCGTCTACAAGGATACAACAAAGCTACTCCTAGTCAAGTTTGCAAGTTAAAAAGGTCTCTCTATGGTTTAAAATAAGCATCTAGGGAATGGAATCATGAGCTTACCCTTCAGTTAATAAACTATGGATTTTTGTAGTCTAAAACTGATCACTGTCTGTTTCTTAAGTCATCTTCTACTAATTTTGTTACTCTTCTTATCTATATAAATGACATACTTATTACAGGAAATGATGAAAAGGAAATAATTGCTATTAAAGGCTTCTTACACAAGTAATTTACAATCAAAGATCTTGGCCCAGCTAAATATTTCCTAAGAATTGAGCTATCTCGTTTTTTACAAGGATTATTTGTTTCTCAACAAAAATATATTCTTGACATTGTTAAAGATATTGGGCTCACTCATGCTAAAGAAACACTAACTCCTCTACCTTGAGGTCACAAGTTCCATAAAGATTCCCCTCCTCTTGATGATCCTGATCACTACAGATAATTAATAAGTCGTTTATTGTACTTAAATATGATAAGACCAGATATCACTTACAGCACACAGCAACTCAGTTAGTATGTTTCATCTCCACGACACACTCATTGGGAAGCTGCTCTACACATTGTTTGTTTCTTAAAATACATGTTTGATAAAGGGCTATTTTACAATTCTAAACTCAAAACTAATTTGACTGCATTTTGTGATAGTGATTGGGCTAACTGTCCTCTCACCAGGAGATCTCTAACAGGTTAATCTATTTTTCTGGGTGATTCTCTCATATCATGGAAAACCAAGAAGCAAAGCACAATTTCCAAATCTTCCTATGAGGCTGAGTATAGAAGCATGGCCACCACTCTTTGTGATCTACTTTAGGTGTCTTATATACTTGAAGATTTCAAGATTGTGGTCCCAACACCAATTCCATTTTGGTGTGATAATCAATCAGCCTTACACATCACAGCCAATCCAGTTTTTCATGAAAGGATCGAGCATTTTGAAATATATTGTCACATTGTAAGAG
Organism: Senna siamea; assembly: GCA_031216115.1. Lineage (NCBI taxonomy): Eukaryota > Viridiplantae > Streptophyta > Magnoliopsida > Fabales > Fabaceae > Senna > Senna siamea. The sequence continues at coordinate 17,036,921 of CM062357.1, forward strand.
ATAAATACAAATCTGGTTTTATCTCTCCTAAATATATTCCTAGTCAGCTTCAGGTTGCAGATGTCTTCACCAAACCACTTCCTTCACCACAGTTCCATTGCATCATTGCCAAGTTAGGATTAGTATCCAACCCATTCCTAACTTGAGGAGGGGCTGTTGAATATTACATTTAGTTTCATTTTTCTATTGTGAATTAGCTTTTCTGTTGCATTAGTTTTATTTTCTGTTAGCCATTAGTTTCTTGTAGCCGTTCATTTCAGTTTGTTAGTCACAAGACTACCACGTGCCATACTTTGTATATATGCAAACACTTAGAAAATAAAGCACATTCAGTTTTTCTCCTTTTTCAATTTTCTCTAATTCAACAGATTTACTATCTCTATATTTATTCATCTTCGGTGTCAATGTTCTCTTTGATCACCTCGTAAATGAAGAATATATTAGAAAAATAAAAGGCATTAATGTTGGAAGGGGTGCCTCACCAATTAACCATTTGATGTAAGCTGATGATCTTCTCCTATTCACCAAAGCGGATTTAGAAGCTTGAAAATGGATAAAGGAATTACTTGAAATCTTTGGTAACTATTCAAGCTTGCAACAAAATGGAGCAAAATCTAAACTACTTTTCAGTCTTAACACTCCTCGGCGTTTCTAGAAGATGATGGGGAGAGGTGTCAATTATAATTTGGTGATGAAATTAAGCACGTATTTGGAGGGTTACGTCAATGAAAATGTCAGAAATAGAGAAACCTTCCAAGTTATTTATGAGAAACTCCTACAATGTTGGAAAGCTAACCTACTTTCAGAAGCAAGACGACTACACTTATCAAATCAGTCATTTCATCCATTCTTATTTATCATCTGTCGCATTTTAAACTCTCTGTTAAAAAGGCACATAAATGTGGCATAGTGTTGCCCATTTCTATTAGAGTGGTGCTTACAATAGTAAATCACCACGTACTCTTGAACATAGTGGTGGCCTAGAAATTCACAAATTTGGCACACTAAATAAAACACTACTAGGAAAATAGGCTTGGAGATTAAATAGACACAAATATTCGTTATCCAATCAAGTTTTTCAATCTAAGTTTATGATCCAAGGAGATATTGAGAGACAAAAGTAAAAAAACAAGCTTCCCCAACTTGGAATGGAATCAGAACTTAATTGGTTGAATTCTACAAAAATGTGAATGGAAAGTAAACACCGACACTAATATTCGGATTGGAAGTAACCTTTGGTACCCACCCACTAAAACTAACCCAAAACTAAACACAATGACAGACCTGATGTTGAATAACTTGAGATGGAATTCAACCAAGTTTCAACGTGTTTAACCACAATTTAGCCAAAGAAATCATCAACACTCCAATTTCCCATCAATGCATTCCATATAAGATCATGTAGAAATACAATAGCTCAGGGGAGTATACTGTCAAAGAAGCATAAACAATAAGAGAGGAACACAATATGATCCTTGCAGTGGAAAGATTTAATTCGAAAGACCTATGGAGGAATTATAAGTTTCTGGCCAAGATAATAATGTTTCCCTAGAAATTATTACAACACGCCTTATCTTTAGGAGAGAAATTAAAGAAAAAACACATTTAAGATCCCTCAAAATTGTATCTTTGGTTGTATCTTTATATTAATTTTTGTAAGAAGTGAGTTATGTGTATCAATCATATTAATTTGATGCTTTTATTGTAATGTCGCATCCATTAGCTTGTGAATGCACAACAATCTGAAGCCAATGAATCTCATATGACTAGAGATTAAATTTTGGCAGAAGTACTTAGTGAAAGAACAGGACCTGTTTTAGAGAAAGGTTGTGGCGCCAAGCCTACAAGAAGAAGAACTATAAAACAAATTGAAGTTCATGCTAAGGTGCCATATGCAAATGAGAGTGTGCCTGCAGAAATGCAAGTTGACATAAAACAAAGGATACAAGATGAGATTGACCGGAAGATGAATGTAGAGCGATCTAAGATGGGAAGAATGATGCAAAATAAGATTGTCTGAAGGATTAATGCACGAAATTTTGTTTTAATGAGAAGATTGCGACACGTATTTCTCACTTTAATTGGCTACTATAATATTAATTGGTTGCAATATTTTTTTGATATATTTTATTATGTAATATTTGTCATTTTTTCAAGGACAATTCCATGCTAGTTGTTCAAATACTATTGACAATTCGCCAAGTGAAGGGGGAAATCAAAAAAGTTGAAGGAACTTAGCTCCTATGTAAATATTTTGTTTCTTGTATTTAAAATATTATATATTTTGTTGTCTATGTATTTGGTTATATATATATATATATTGTTTTGAATACAAATTGTAAACTATTTTCATGGTTTATTAATGCTATATATGTTATTGAATGGTGTGCTATTTTAATGTCAAATGAATGCTATCAATTTTTTGTTTTATTAACCAGAAATATGAGAATGTCATTTAAAAATATATATTTTTAAAAAAGACCTTTGGATGGTGACAAGAGTTACCATTAAAAGTATAATTTTAAAATATTAATTGCGATATTGTATAGTCATCATGGCATAATAATTAATGACAATTTTTTTGTCGTCATTAATAACTATTTGATAACGACTTCTTCTATATTTTACATTCTAATAAACTTTAGGTGGTGACAATAAGTTATATCTTTAGTGGTAACGTCAAAAGTTAACACTAAAAGTATTAATAATAGATATATTTGTGACAACATGATGACAATTTAAGAGTCGCCACCAAAGAGGTTTTGGTAACGACTTTAATCACCATTAAAAATTAATTTTTTTATAGTGTTAGTAGTGACAAGCCCATCAAAACGAAAACTATCGAACCCTAGTTTATACAAGACTTGGTCTTCTATCTAATTAATATTCAATCTCAAGGTCCGCACCCAAACTTTAACCTTCATAAAGAGGCATTGATCCTTTTTTGAGCTTTATACCAACATAGAAACAATGTTCTCTTTAGAGCAGATGAACCAAGTGTGCAGCGCAAAGTCAAGTGTAATATCCTACAAGCTCGTGATCTTCCAAAATTCAAGCTTTCTAGGAGCACTACTATTCAACAAACAACAAGAAGACGGGAACAAATCAACAGCCCAACCATGCACCACAAGTGACTAGTATTAACTGTAAATGAAAAAAGTATTGTAGGCCTAAAAGAAATGTGTTTGTGGCACAAGTAAAAAAATAAAATCGCAAGGAAATTATAGTATTTTATATGGTTGAAGCAAAGGAGACCATAAAAAATACCACCTCGAAGAATTAAGGTACATCCTAGGTGGAATCAGCTCGAACATACTAGGAGACATTTGCATCCACATGCTTAGGCATTCTCTAGTCAACCAGCTCAAGAAAGGCCAAGGTTTAGACGGAAAAATAGCAACCACCGGAGAAAACATAGTCTACAACATCAACCAAAACAAAAGAATTTTCATCTTTTATAATAATGAATAATTTTATTATAATTTAGATGATTACCAATTTCATCGTATCGTACAAGTTGGCATGTACTTAACCCTATATAATTATTGTTACAATATATTAAAAAAAACTCATCAATCCAATGTTTAGAAAATTTTGTTGTATTTTGAAGTTCATACACGAATATTGTAATTAGACTTTAGTTTAGAAGAATAAAATGTAGAGAAAAAAAAATTCTCTTTTGTGATTCATTTTACTAATAAATGATACATGTCATATTTATGGCTTTAATGGAGAAAATAACCTTAAATAATTTCTATGATTTAACCTTTCGTGATCATTTTATTTACACGAGAAAGATCGAAATGTCGACCCTTTTCTCGAAATTCAATTAATATAATACACACATCTTAAACCATCAGTTGATACAAATTCATCTAAGAATTTGTATAAATATTCTTTTACTTGTCCAAGAGAATATGTCAGACCCGTGCAAAGACACAAAAATGGTCTCTACTTTCGCGATGGAATTTCTTCAAATTAACCCTTGAACTTGACTCTGCATTACTTTCATATAAGTAGATCAGTTAGTGACCCTAAAAATATGTGTTCCCCTCAAGTGTATTTATCTACCATTTGCAGGGCCTGAGATAAGCTCTTGGGCATGTTCAGGTGACTACCAAGGCATGTTGTAAACTTGCGTTTTTTGAGTGTAAAAATCCTTTGGTTTGAGATTTATTAGATTGGAAAAAGTGTTTGCTTCAAGTTAATTGGTAATCACAAGAGGTTTATCTTGGGATTTGTGACTAAAGATGTATGGTTCTAATTAAAGAATAATATTGGTAATAACCTAGTTTTGTGTTTCTTGAAGTTTTTTAAAGAGTCAGAGCTTTTAGCCAAACTCAAATTCGTCAAATTTTATATAAATTTATTATATATTAATAGTTGAATAGATAAAATTAAAAATAATATAATTTAAAAAATAATTAAATATTATTTAATTTTTTATAATTATTAATTTTAACTATACTAATATTAAGTAAAAAATTATGTATAATTTATATAAATTTGTGTCCATAAAATCAATAATTTTTAACAAAAACCAAGAATTGAGCATGAGAGAGTTAGTTATTATACGCGTTATGTCCCAAGTGATTAAGAAAAAAAAAATTTAAAATATTTTATAATGTGAAGTTTCTGAAATATAAAAAAGATTAAAAAAATTAAAAAAATAAAGAAAAACTTAGAATAGATTAAAACCCAACTTTTTTTATTTTTATTTTATAAACTTATCTCTTTTCTATTACTTTTTTTTTATTTTAGAGAATCTAAATTAAAAAAAAAAAAAGATGGATAGGCATTGAATATTATTTGGATGCTGTAGTACGCTGCTACAGTATCCCACACTAATTTAGGGATGATGTCTAAATATATCCTAACATTAATTATTTCTTGGCCTCTGATGGAGGCATCCAATATACTCCCAAGTTGTAGAGGATTTGATTTCTTTGTTTATAACTTGTGTTTTAAATATATTATTTTACATTTATATAATTCTAAATTATTACTAATATTAGTTTTTTTCTTTTTTTTGGAATGTTGGAATAAGCTGAGTTTTTGCATTATGTTGTTAGTTCTAATTTTTCGAATGAATTTATGAACTGTCTTACATGCAATTTTTTATTCCATGTCTAAGGTAACATTTTCACTTAATATAATAAATAAAATAAAATTTCTAAACTAATCACTTCTTATTTAATACATAAATTTCAATCAATAGTTTGACAGTCCTAAAAGTTGGGTATCACTTTACCCCCCAGTGTATAATTTCGAAAAATTTTGGTAGCAAAATAACTCTATACAATCTTCCAAATATTAGTTTTGCTACAAATGATCCAAAAAGTTTATAGAATATTAAAAGGATAAGGGCACCCTCTTCTGCTGTCTGTTACAAACTAATATACAACCCAGACTATCTAATAATATGGAAGATAGCAACGCACACAAATGAAATTATTAGTAGTTGTGTAAGTTGAGAGAAAATACTAGGAAATAGGAATCAAATCTCCCAAGACTGATGCATCATTCTATGTTTATTCTGACCACTTTCTTTGCTCTTCCACTGGAGTTCCCTTCATTACCATATGCATATCCGCCAGCTCTTCCCTGCTCCAACGATGGGACCGACCAACTTCTCGACATATGCTTTTCTGTAGGTTCACAATTTCCAAAACCTACATCATCATCATCATGGGTCATTTTTCAGGAGAAGATTTACAACTAGAGAAAAAAAAAAGCCTATTAAATTGTAGAAGTTAAAAGCTATAAGTTTCTGAGTTAGATTTAAAATTGATGATAGTGAAAGGTAGATTATCCAGCCAAAATTAATATTCTTATTTTCTCATATATTCCCCTCCTAGGTAATGCAAGAAAGGAATAGGCTAAAACTAGATCAGAAATTTCATGTCATAAAGCAGAAAAAATTTTCGCATAAATAAATGGAGGGGAAATATTGTGGACTCAAATACCATCAACTTTAAAAGCAATCTCTTAGAAGACAGATACGAAGAACATCAGAATTCAAAATCTAGCTTACAACGTAAAAATTATGTGTAAACTGTAAAGTAAATCGCTCATAACATCAGAAAAGGTGAAGAAAGCTAATATAATAAAATGCATTCTGGGGAGCAATACAACGTAGTGATACGTAGACTTCTAAATCTTGACTAAACACTCTAAAATATTTTAAGATTCCTCATTGCTCTTTACATTTCCCCAAGTTTTCGTAGCTCAATAAAAACACTTCTTCATTTATTAACGTTAAAACTCGTCTTACTTAGGTGTTTGGCCAAAGTGCTTCACTTCTCCCCTCTTAAGCAATTTTCCTAATTACTCTCTACACAACAGAATGAACAAAGTATAATTTTCCCAAGTCAAGCTGGAAGTAAGATCAGTTTTAAAATGACCACCAATAGTTTTAACCAACAGGTTTTAACTTTTAAGCTAGAAGTTGCTCGACTAAGCTCCACTTCAGTATGCTTAGCAGAGAAGATACACTGACCCAAAGGGCACAAAGAAAGCTTACTTCCATTTCTGGGCATAGCATATCCGCCCTTCCATCCAGGCAACTTCCCAATATTATTACCTTTCCATTCCGCCTCAAATCCTGAGATCTCATCTGGGATGTTAAAAACAAAAAATTACCCAATATTTCAAAAGGTAAAAATCAAGTTCTATAACTCACTAAAATGTCAAAGAATAATCACATAACGCAATTGTACCTTCATTAAGATTGTGCAAAGTCTGCATAGTGTTAACCTTGCCATCTGAATTAAGCTTCCTTGTAAATGAATGACCCTACACACATAATCCACAGTTTCAATAAGATAAAAAAAAATACGCTCCATCATCTCCGTCACAAGTATAGGAGTCAAGCAAGAGGAAAAAAGCTTAAAACTGCATTATGATATAACTGGGATCAAGTATCAACTATAAATGGTGATAACATAAATAAATATGTTAGAAGAAGATATCAATACCGTAAAGTAATTTGAATTTTCCTTCAAGTTCAGCTCATGCATAATGTGTTTTGTCAAACTCTAAGAGCTATATCTAACATTTATGACATTAGTTACTAGAAATGTACACCCTAAGTCAATCTGATATGCACCTTATGACATTAGTTACTAGAAATGTCATTAGACTCTAAGTCAATCTGATATACACCCTAAGTCAAACTCTAAGAGCTATATCTAACATTTATGACATTAGTTACTAGAAATGTACACCCTAAGTCAATCTGATATGCACCTTATCATGGATTCCTCTGGTAATCCTATGTGTTGCCTCGCCTGTTGTCTTATCAGCTTCTTTGCTTTCCTCCAGAACCACCTGATTTACAAGGATAACGTCAAAGCCAAGAGGATTCTCATTATAAATCACAACAAAAGGATGTTACATACCCCATCAGCTCCCATCTTTCTGGTTCTCGTAGATGTGTAGTATGCTCCATCTACACCTCCATATGTTACTTTGCTAGTCTGAAAAGAAAAATTGACAGGCTTTGGGGGTTCTACCTTGTTATGGTCATTCCTATAAGTCACATTTTTGTTTTTCCTCACAGCTAGATTTTTAAAAAAAAGGTATATAATTAGTACAGCAAATCAAACAAGCTATGATAGAACCTTAAAAAACAGAGAAAATGAGTCACCATCAACATCATCATCCGGATGCTCAACAGTTGGTTCCATGGTTGATCTAGAATTCTTCTCCCCATCTCCAGTTTCAGAGTAGTTAGTGCCTCCCTCGTCATCAGAGTCTAATTCCTTTATAATGATTCCCTTTTCTTTGCTCATCTTCTGCATATTTCTTGGTGCAGAAGAAGGACCAAACATGTTACCAAAGGGACTAGTGAAAAAGGGATCATCGAATGGATCCCTGCCTCCAAAGAGGTTTGGAATCATAGTTCTATGTGATCCAAAGACACCGAAATCTTCAAAGCCTCTAAAGGCATTCCTTGATTCAAAAATATGATCACTACCTTCTCTTCCCTTCTGCATATTTTTGTCCAAACTTCACAAAGGGCAAAAAAACATCGTAAGAAACACATATTCACATATGTTTAGTATAAAAAAATCATCTCTTTCCCTGTCCAGAAAACTATAGAAAGACCATTAAAATGTAAGAAGCTGTAACATAAAAGCATATAATACACAAACCCAAATAACCAATGAGATTCGAAAAACCATGCATTCAGTTATCTCTCAGTAAGCCTGTATCAAAGAGCATCATTTTTTGCCGTATTTTGTACTTTCTATGAGAAACTTTCTTTAAATTGAATCTTAAAGAGTATAGAGATTCCTCTGTGCTGATTTTCTGTACACATTCCTTAATTATATCAATATTTTACATAATTCAAGAGGTGGACAAACAAACGGAAATGACCACAATACTTGCAGGTAAAAGAGTAGGAAGAAAAGGACCACTAGATTCAATTCATCACACACATTCCCATAATTAGAGAGTTTGATATGCATATGTTTTAATGCAATAGAGAGAAAGTGAGACAGAAGCAGTTCCGAGATTTTGGTTTCATTAGGTTCTCTCTGAGAAAGCTTCAAAATTGTGACAACAAAAATCTAAATTAGCTAATTGAAAATCAAAGAAAACTTGGTATTAACACCCACTTTGTGACTGAGTTTTGTCAGACTAGGCATAATCATACATAAGAAATATGAACCATCTTCAACTCTACAACTTTTCAAATTTTATCATATCCATCCTTTTACATTAACATAAGACGCTGACTTGCTTTGATTAACCACATACGATGGGTAGACTTCAAGCCAGAATGGTAAAAAATATGCTCGTGGTTTGTTGAAAATCGATCGTCTTAAGACGACGAAACCAGCATCACAAAATTTGCCGATAACTTCGGTGGCAGAGCAATCCTATTGTAGCATATAAAATTAAATTGTCATACTGTAAAGATTGCCGTTATGCTCGCAAATATGCTTCATTTGGTTACCGAGAAAATAGCACGAAAAGATAGCGACATAGAATATAACAAGTTGTACATGCCGAAGGGCGTCACAGAGAGAGAGAGAGAGAGAGAGAGAGAGAGAAGCTTACCACACAAAAATGATTCAAAATCGAAAGAACCAGAATAAGCGAGACTCCTGTTGAAAGAAGAGAGAAGAATACGTATATATAGGGAGAGGAAATGTAGAGAAAAGATGCGGAATGAGAGACACGTGGATTTGAGTTCATTTGACAAAACTAGAAACTTCGGGATCGGGATTTCTGAAATTTATTTAGCCCTCAAATCAAGGAATTTTTTTTTTATACGAATAATAAATTAATCAGAATGACATTTTTCTAAAAAAAAATATTTAAGCAAATTTTGTAAAATCAAATCACCATCGAGACGGTCCTATTTTAAAATGAAGTATCTTTTAAACAAATTTAACTTATAAATTGATAGTTACATAAACTTTGTTTAACAATTAGATAAAATATGTCCAATAAAAAAATAATTTTGATACAAAATAATATTTAAAAGATTAAATTAGGAGAGTTTTATTTTTAAAATAATAAATTAAAAAATTAATATTTTAAAAGTTAAATTATTATAAGAAATTCATAAGAAAGATTTTAAATTATAAGAAATTCATAAACATATAAAGGGAAACGAAATCACGTTTCTTATGAGGTTGGTCAAAATGTTCGTATCCTAGTTTATCTATTAAATCCAAATATAATTTATAGTTTCGAAATTTGAATTAATTTGATTGATTAGACCAATGATATAATGAATCGTCGATTAAATTAGAGTCAATTATTTGTATTTTTTTACAATTAATCTTATCATGATTTAAATTAATTTTTTAAATTTTTAAATAATTTAATGACACAAAATTAATTTATTTATAATATTATTTTTATATGATGTTAAATTTATAATTTGTTCTTAATGAATATTAAATTTAGTTGTTTAATTTTTTTTATTACTCATTGTATAATCTTTGAACGAGTTCATTACTTTAATAATTAATTATTTTTTGTGATTATATAATTTATTAATTTTACACATAATAAATAATTAAATATTATAATTTTTGATAATTTTAACACTTATTTAATACTTAATTATTTATTTAATATTTAATTTTAAATAATAAAAAATGATCATAACAAAATTTAATGTCAACTAAAAACTTGTTTTGACTTGTATTACTATAATTTAAAATGTATTAAATTTATAATTTAATATTTTTATTTAATGGTATATATAATTTTAAAATAAAAAAATTTATTTTAATATTTAAAATTTTAATTAATTAATTAATTATACTAATTTAACTAATTTTTTAATGAATTGACAATTAAACTAATAACCCAAGTGATTTGAACCCTAAACACCTTACTCGATCAATGATTTGTTGAATTCCAAAAACAATTATATAAGAGTCTAATAAATGAGCCAAGATTAGGTAAATGTATTTGTTTGGAAATTTTTAAAAACGAGTCTAAATTTGAAAAAAGTAATCCTATAACTGAGAATAGATATATTAATTAAGAAGGACGATCTTAAATGAGAAATGAAAGAAAAAATTAGTTATCCTAGAAACATAAATCAATAGTTTAAATTAATATAATTACTCATTATAAATGTATAATAATATTTTTAATTTTCACAACAATAATACTAACTTTTTACACAAATTTCAATACGTAATTTATTATGTAACGATAATTTTTTTTTCTTTCACTTAAAATCAAATCTCAATTTGAATAATATATATATATATATATTTGTGATTTCGTATGAATAAATTTTATGCAAATAAATTTTAACTCAAAATATTTATTGACATTATATGAGCAATTACCTCAACCAAAATGTTCTTGCTATGAGAGAATGTACAATTTTAGGAGGATATTCAATACCAATTCTTATACTATTATTGAGATTCCTTTAATATTATTATTCTAGTCGTGGCCGCATGGATAAGCTAGTTATTTTAGATGCCTATGATAACTCTATGCCCTACCATGATCATCCATAGACTTTCTTACGAACCTAAATGCAGGCTAGAATATATAATATGGCAAAATGAAAAGCTTCCTAATTAATAAAAAAACATTTTTTTAGCTAGATATTATTTATGTAATTTGTTGATGATTGCTAAAGCTTTGTACAAGGTATTTGAAAGGAAGATAATGTAAACACACAGAACATCTTACTTTAAAAGAGTTACAAAAAAACAGTAAATTCCATGTGATTGTGAAGAGAAATTTTTTACAAGAACGAAATGTAAGAATTACATTCTAACCATCGCTCCCAACACCAGTGGGTCCCTCTCAAAAATAAATGAGGTAAAGCCAAGTACCTGAGGGAATGAACGGCCCGGGTGCTCAGATTAGTTACATGCTAAGGGTTCTGTTAGACTGAAAATAGAAGGATTCCCGAGGACTTCATGTATATTGTATCATTGTTACAAGGAAGACATCCTGTTGGGGCATTAGTAGCTCTCAGAACTCTTGGGAGTCGAAGTCGGGCTTCGATGGATATTCAAGACCTTGAAGTGCTGGCATCCTTCGTATATCTTCTTCAGAATAAGCAGGGACGAACCAGTATTTCTTATCCATCCCAAAGACCTGTTACACAAGCAACATAAACCTTAATTTTAACTTCAAGATCGTAACATATAAGAGAAGGCATCTCAACGACCTTGTACATGTTGGTATAGTAACCCAGAGAATCAAAAGAAATATAGTATTAAGTATAGGTAAAATATAAATCCCAGATCATGTCACATGGAAAGACAACATTTCTTCATCTTGTAAATCTATGATAATGAGAGCAGAATCATCTTAAGTATTGATGCAGTCTGCAAGAAAAAAATTTGGTTTTGAAGTTTTAAGTCTAATAAAAAGGGCAGTCCAGTGCACAAGATTCTTACTAGGTGGAGTCTAGGAATGATCAAATGTACATAGTCTTCCCCATACAAACAAAGAGGCTGTTTCCAGGATTTAAATCTAATAATGCTTCAAAAAATCATACTTCCAGAACACAATATTCAGAAACTCCTTAGTGCTTCACACACACTAAAGCAACTAACACAACTGACATACTAATCATTCATGTGGATCCTATGATGCATTCACACTTCGCAGCAGAGCCTTGTTGGTGTTAGATAGGTGTCTGACACTTGAATTAGATATAACATAACACTTCAAATTACACATGGACACTACATATTTTGTCATTTTACTCTCACTGTGGCTGTATCTTGTGTCTGGTGTCTCTGTTTCTTAGTGGCAAGCCAATGACTGCATACTTGTATTTTTTTATTACACACAACTGAAAACACTAAGACAAACAGGTGCAGAAGATAAAGTAGTTTTGCTTTATATTGTAATATGAGACCTCTATTCTTTTTCTTCCTTCATGTTTGTTCTTCTTTTAGCTTTTTTTTTTTTTATTTGTTCTATGAACAAGTTACCAGACCTGATGGAAGGATCTTAACAACTTAAATTAGACAAGGTTAAAGGGATTGACATGATGTTGATAGAGCTAAAAGGGGGAAAATTACATTATTGTGCCACCCAGTTAATTAACAGCTGGTGTATGCATTAATAGCAATATAGATGCTTGGCAAGAAGCTAAATAAACAAGTATACCAAGTCAAACATCAACTGGCACAAACTGCTATTTAAGAAAAGGGAGCTCAAAGTTAATTACTCTTAAGTAACCATATGACTATAAGGCCAAGCCTACTGAAAAACTAAACTCAATACAATCAAATTTATGCCCAAGACGATTTCCCTTTACTGCTTTAATATAGATTAAAAAAAATCATACTTTTAATAGAGCACCTACAATACACTAACAATTTCTGGATTCTCTTACAATAAAAACACGTATAAATAAATGCTTGTATAATGTTTAAATAAACCTATAGATAGTACATGGAGTTATAAAATTAAATATTAATTTCCATGACATGATAATCAGACAGAAGTCAGCCTTACAACTAAATTGATAAACTAATCAAATTTTGTTTACAAAATTGGCAGCTAGCAACCTCATCGTGAGCATGACTAATGCATGGGAAAACTTGGGAGGCGGAAGAGTTAGGCCAAAACTATTTCATACCAATGGCAGTGCCATTGCAGGCTCAGAGAAACACAATTCACAAATAATACAAATTTGACATCTTTAAGCAAATATTTTCTGCTTGAAACATACTGAACATCTATTGTGAGAATCGTGACATCTAGTTTCAGAGAGGACATTTGTCTGAGCAAGTGTTCCCAAATTAAGTAACTTTAGCAATTGTCATAAATTCTCCTAAACTTGCAGCCAGGTGATCATCCCAGTATCTTGTGTCTAGATGCATGGATGACATTTAATGCATGGATAGTTAATGCATATGTTCTAAAACTGTTCAAACCATTTATGAAAATATATTATGTAGTAGATACATCATCAGTCATAAAGAACATCTAAAATGAAAGAAAGTATAAAGAACGTTAATATTATGACATGCACACACCTGTTCAAAATTTTTTCTTCGCCCAAGGTCATAGCGCCATTTTGGAGTAGTTTTCTTCTCATATGCCTGGACACAAAAAAGAAGAAAATTCCATCAAAACCCAATTCACAAAAGCTATCCATCCCATCCTCACCTCCAGGATAAGCATCAAAAAGTAAATTATATAAAAGAATGCTGTAAGATTTTCAAAATACAAAAAGGGGGGAGGGAACATTCACAATTTAGATGCAACCAAACAGCGTTAATAAACTAGAACCAGATATATCAGCATTACCACATGTTTAGCATCTTATGATAACCTTCACTACCACTTAAAAATGTCTCAAAGTGACATAAGCCATAACTATAATAGTTTCTATAAGAGAAAGACAGCAAAAGCTTGAGGCATTTACTATCTCCAATCACATAAAACAAAGCAAGTGGAACAAAAACAAAGTTCAAGGTTTATTTTAGGTAGATAAAGGGGAAAAGTTGAAAAGGCATGCAAAAATTTACCTCGATAGTGGTTGTATTACCAGCCACCAATGATATGTGCATGATAAGAAATCCCAAAACACTCAATGCGAATGCCAGATTCAAAACTGTAAGTAATTCAACAATGTTATAGAAATTCAAAGTTGAAACTAACAACTGAATGAGAAAGAGTGTTTCAAAACCCTACCAAAAGCAAGAAAGGTTGTCGCAAGTGTGCTAGGTGATCCAGGAATTTCTCCATCACTAAAGAATGCAATGAAGTGGGGCAACAATGATACAGTCACAAGACTAGTCTCGAGAAAAGTGTAGAACTGCAATAAGATCAAATAGAATAGTGTAACCACTTTAAGTATTTTTCTGTTGGCAGCCAGAAATAAAGGAAACAACTACTCAACCATTCCACTTATAGTAATAGAATAGAATATGAAGGCTCAATAAATGTCAGTCACAGCTTATGACATCCATTAACATTACATATATCAACATACAATAGTAATTAACTAGTGCTTTCACAACCTACACAAAAGAATCAATTTTTCTTTTATTTCCTTAAACTTATGAGAGGTATACCATTCCCTATTTGCACACAAGGTGACAACACAGAATAAAACAAAGCCAATATCACAATTAGGATTAGATGAGTAACATGAGTTCTTTAAAGGAAATTACTCTATAGACCAGAAAAGGGAAAAAATAAAACTGCACTTACAATTACTGAAAAAGTATCATAGCTTAACTAAAACATTCAAATTGGAAACAGACCCTTTTGGGTTAACCACTCTTTATTGTCATAAATAATTTTTACTTTCAATGTATGAACCAGAAGTTTTATAATAAAGAAGCAAATACAAAACTGTGGAATTATTATTTCATATTAGAGTGGACATCACGTGATTAATAGCTCAGGCTCAGCCCTATAGAGTTGAAGACACATACAATCAATGCAGGCCAGAAATAACAGCTACTCACATGAGTTGATATAAATTATGAGAGTTAAGGTGTTCATACCAAGAAAAGAAGGAAATACTTGTAATTTAGAGCCCCAACACAGTTAACTACCCAGACACAATGGTGGTCCATCTTCAGCACACAACGTCCACCTGGTACCAAAACAATAAAGATCAAACTTATCCTCACTTGTTCTTAATGTGGAAGTACAAAATGTATATTCTTGTGCACCAAGACTCACAAACTGAACAGTGATGACAGCGAGATGGTTTAAGCTGATTGCACTTCCGACAGAACCGAATTCGTTGATTTGAAGGATCAGACTGCACATTACTGAATTCTGACCCATTTAATGGGTCAGCCTCTCCCCTCTCCTCATCAATTGCAGGCCGCCAATTAGGAGGTACACTTCCAGGATCCGTAAGAACAACAGCAAAATAACTCCACAGTAGCATAACCAACTGCATAAATAGAATTTCAACTTATAATATCATTACCCGTAAACACTCACAAATATGATGCCTTATAAATTTCCAGACTTGATAAATTAAGTTTTAATAACAGCACATGAAAATCCCTTTCCCTGTGAAAATTATTTCCAAACATTTTATTTTAACTGCTACACATAAAATTCAGACTTCTAAAGAGTACGACAAGAACCATGCGCTCAGATACTCAAGTAAATCTTAAAAGGGATCATAAACATAATTCGCATACATTGACTACTTTTGATAAACTAAATTTCAACAATTGGCAAACACCTTCAGAGAATCTCAATGCACTTAATAATTTCCCGAAACACAAGTCAAATTTAACAAACAAAACTCTGACAACACCCCCCAAATCCCTAGCACGAAAGCAGTCAGCTCAGGAAGCTTACCAAACAATGGAACAAGATCAACACCATCACAGCAATGACAAAATCAGGCCACCCAGCGTACAAAGCAGGACCATAGTTAGTCAAAACGACAGCGTAATAACTGACGCCCACCACCCCAAGGACCAAGAGTATCATGATCGATCCTAGTCCTCGGAGAGCAGTACAGAACTTGAACACGTTCCAGGCCATGGTAGCTCCAGATCTATGCATACTCGCGAAACGGAAAACTCAATACAATTTAAGCCGAAAACCCTAGTCGTTTTCTCTTCACAACGGTCTCCGAAGCAGGATCTAAGTCCAGTTCTGAGTAAATCATGGATTCGCTCGAAGAAACCGCATTAGAGTGGATGGCGCTAAGACAAGAGCGAAACAAAGTGATAATTATATAGGAACAAAAACTGTTTTCTTGATTTGTGTGCTTCTGTGATTACCGACAATGGCCTTCGTAAATCTAGGGTTTAAAGATAATTAAATAGAAGGGAATTTGGGTGCAGTAGGTGGAATTTCAATGGGAAAATCACAGGGTACACAGAGAGATGCATCTTCTTCTTTACTCTATCAGGCTTGGAAATTTGAGACAATTAACAGTGAAGCTTAATTTGCTACATACATATGATTAGAGATAACTTCAGTTTCTCAACAACTACTGTAACAAAATACAATAATATTATAATAACATTAGTTCAATAATTAAGCCAGACTTTATGTTTGGGTTCAAATTTAATTCGATCTTAAACGTTAGTTTTACTCAATTTTATTTTTTATATTATTAAAAGAAAAAATAAATAAAATTTTTATATTTTTATTATCAAATTTTTTAATTAAAAATTAATATAAATTTTAATTAATTTAATTCAAATTAAAAAAAATTTCATAGAGTTCTCTAAATAAAATTTTTTTATACATAAAATTTGAATTTGAGATTTTATTTTAAAAAAATAAAATATTTACTGTTCCAACAACTATATATATTTCACATGATTTATTTTAATTAAAAAATATAATAAAAAAATATAAATAATTATATATAAATTTTATTTTTATTAAAATATTTTATTTTTTAAATAAATAATAAAATATAATTCATTTACATATCTCATGCTAAAAATTTTTAAAATATATAAGCAACTTAAATTATTTTATTAAAAATTTAAACATTGTTAAATTTTGAAACAAAATTAAAAAAATTTTAAAACATAAATGATGAAAGTAAGTCAAAATAATATTAAATTAAATTAAAATTTTAATTTTTAATTTGAACGTAATTTTACCAATAATAAAGAAGTGATTAAATGTTAATGCTACTTTAATTTGGTCAACAATCTAGAAGGTGTCCGGCGTCCCATACTCGTTAAACTGACAGACTTTTTTTGAAACTGAATAATACTCATTCAACTCAATCAAAGGCGTTTTGTATTTGTGTTTTTGGTAAATTATATTTTAAATATGAAAATAAAAAATTACAATTTTATTTATTGTTTACATAATTAATTTAATATTAAATATATATTTAATGAATACAAAAAATATTTTCAAATAATTTAAAATATATTAAATATGAATTTTAACTTCAAATAAATATTTGTAAATATTATTTTTAATAAATAATAATTTTAAGTAAAATTAATATTATCCAAGATATTTTAGTTAAAATAACCAAGATTTTAAGCTTTTATTTTTTCTAATAAAAAAATATATATTTTTTCAAGGACAAAAAAAAAGTGTAATTTTGTCTTAACATAGCATAATATTAATATACCCTTAAATTTTTTTAGACAAGTTACACTATATTTTAAAAAAAATATATTTTTATTTTGAAAATATACACATGTTTTCTAGAAATTAAAAAATTAAAATACGCTAAAAATGATATTTATTTTTATGAAAACGCATTTTATAAAAAATGTATTTTGAAATTTTTTATTTCACTATTATTTATCTTAAATTAAAAATCATAAAGAGTACAAATCAGTCATGAAATTGAATCAAATATTAAGAAAGTCTAATCACGTGATTGATAAATTAATTTTTTTATTATTAATTAAGTGACATTAACAATAAAGAGGAGAATAAATTTTTTAATTTATTTAGAACAAAATTAATTATAAAAAGCTTTAGAGACGAGTTATTACTTGACATTAGATTCAGTGCCTTTTATTTTGTTCTCCCATTTTCAACTTATCTATGCATACGCTTGATTGATACCGTAATTTTGTAGAATATAGTGCTTGTCGCCAGGGATGGCGACAGACAGGACGGGAGTGTCTCTCCGTTCTTGCACTTATTATTATTCTTATTTGTATTTGTATTTTTTATGTCAAAAAATTGTTATTTTTATTTTTAATAAAAATTTAAAAATTATTGAAATCTTTATAAAAATTTAAATATCAAACATAATTTATTAAAATAATAATATAAATTTTTTTAATATATATATATAATATTAATAAAAAATATTTATTTTTATTAAAATAATAAAAAATAATTATAATTTTTAAATTTTTAAATAAAATATATAATTATAAAAGATGATTTTTAAAAATTTTATTATTTTCTAAATTTTCTTTTTAATGAGGCCTTGTGTTTTCAATCTCTTTCATTTAGAAAAAACAACATTTTTTTATGCGCAAACCTTCTGACGTGGAATTCCTATCCCATTTTGATGTGAAAATTTATTTCCATTCTAGAAAGTCAAGCATTAATATTCTCATCAAATTGGTGCGGGTGAAACCACAAAACATTATTAGATTTGATCACGGGTTTAAAAATTTGTCCAATCTCAAGACGATGTAATATAAATATATAATCTTAAAAATAAAAATTTAAATAAAAATTTTGATTAAAATTCAAGTTGGGCTCGGATTTTTTTACGTTCAGCCCAAAGTCTAAATTATTTTTTTAAAAAATATTTAACAATATATATATTAGATTATAAAAGATAAAAAAAATTCATTTAAATTAATATTTTTTATTTTATTTCACTTAATAAAAATATATTATATATACAAATAATTATTTTTAATTACGTATTATCAATTATGTATAATTTTATGATAAAAAAGTTAAATATAATATATTTTTAATTTATTAATTCTTATATTTTAAGTTATAATTTACAAATATTATATTATACTTTACTTAACTTATATCAAACAAAAAATATGAATTTTTAAAAAATTTTAAATTTGGGTTAAATCGTACTTTTTTCTTATTAATTGTGTTAGGTCGAATCCAAATAATTAATTTTATTAATAGGCTTGGGTTTAAATTTATATATTTGTTAATATACGTATATAAAATTAAATTATTTTTTAATGAATCTAACTCTTGATTAGATCTAAAAGCCATGTTTGATATATTAGTAACTGAATTTACACAAAACTTCTTTTCCGAGTTTGGAGGCATTGTAAATTATACCTGATGACATGAAAATTGACTTTTTTTCACGTTATATAAAAATTGATCTTTTTTTCCAAGTTCATAAACGGATTTTGTACAAACATAAATATATATATATATATACCAATTTATATATTATTGTAATAAAATTACATAAATATATATTTTGATGGATGAATTTTTTTTAATTTTTTGACCAATTATATTGTACTGCCTAAACAAACACAACAGGTTGAGTTATCCAACACGTTTAATTATAAAATGTGTTGCTCTCTAAGGATCACAACGCATTAGAAACAAATTTCTAATTTTAACTTTTTAAGAAAATAATGATTTAGTCCTTAAAAAATATTAATTATCTTAATTTATTTTTTAAAAAATAAAATTAACGAATTTAGTCTTTAAAATATGCATTCTTAATCAATTTAATTCTTCAATTAAGTTGACCAGTTAAATTTAACAGAATTGCTGATATAAAACCCATTAAATATTTTAATTTTTTTAAGTACCACATCATATCCTAATCACAAAAAAAACAAAAAATTCAACTTTCGCAAAAGGCTTCCTTGTGGTTACTTTCAAATGCATCGTCCAGGTTTGATTAGTTCTTCATCATACCTTGTTATCGCTGCCAGGTTTCAAGGTCATCCTTCATTGTTGCCACCATTGTGCCATAGTCGTTGCAACCACAAGTTGGTGTTGTCATCGGCTTCCTCTGAAATAGGTTTCCTTGTTGTCCATTGTTTTTGGCAACGTTTCCTCTATTATTTCCGATAGCATATTCTATGTGCGTCTACTCTATTGGTTTCTTTCCTTCTTCTCCTTGTTTGTTTCTTCTCCAGCACTGAGCCCAGAGGGCAGAGGCTAGAGGTTCACTCAGTGTTTTTTATAGTGTACATTGTAGGACAACAATTATCTTCAAGTGAACCATTATTTTCCCCCACATGACATGAGTTTGCTTTGCGAAATCTAACTTTTTTGTGCCAAAAGTTACTTTTGGCCATATAAAAAGGAAAAACATAAAATTCTCCAGGTGGGTTTGCATTTATAATTATAGTTCATCTTTTAAGCATTATATTACCGTTATTTTTAGACTATATTAAAAATTTAATTTTTAAAAAATATATTTACTGATACTTTAATCCTTACAAAATATTAACTATATAAATTAATTTATGAAAATTTAAAATACTATAGATGTTAGTTTTTACGTTAGATATCGTTAACAATAAAAAATATATACATTAAAACAAGTTTGAATTCTTAAACTCATAATCAAATGGCAACCAAATCAAGAGTTATTTTGTATTGATTAAAGAAATCAAACGTCAATGGCACACTAAACACAACATGAATATAGAACTCAACATGTAATTGAATCAAGTATATAGTAATTTTGTACTTGCCATACAAAACAATCGTAACATTCAATTATCAAATGAAATGATTTAAGAAACTAAGATGGTTGATTGAAGCTTTAATTCAAACAATACTAGAGCAATTCTAGAACCAGGCTCTTATATATAATTGATGAATGTTTGACAAGAAAAGATGAAAATGGAATTTGACAAGAAAAAATGAAAATGGAAGCGTATTAAAATCTATAATGATTTGAAGATACAAATATTCAGGTTTTTTGATTGATTGTATCCAATGTCTCCTTTTGACAGATGAAAACTACAAAAAAAAAAATATTTTTATATTTTATTCTATGAGGATACTTTAATAAGAGATTATGCCTTTTATATATAAGTTTTAATATGTTAAATTACTAATTATCTATCGTTAATTAATAATTCATACTTTAAAAATTTTAAATAATATATATTATATATTAGTTTCTACACATTATTTTTTATAATAAGAATAATTAAATATAATTAGATTATTTTATAAGTCTTTAAACTTTATAACAATAATATATATATGATAATTAATTCACAATACATATACACTTATATATTCTTATATATTTATAAATATGTATATACATAATATATAATCCAAATCTAACAATGCTGGGTGAAAGAAGAGCTTGAACATTAACAATGCATGATGACATATTTCAAAATAGAAAAACCAAATGGATTCCTCAAGAAATGCTTTGAAAATAAATACGACTAAGAAGCAAAATTTTAGTGCAGTAGTAGAGAAACTAACCATAAATTGCACGACATACAGACCGAGAAGAGCACGAAGCTTCTCATTCATACCATTCTCTTGTTGCATTAGAAAATTATGTGACATAAAAAAAATTAAAATATTTATTGAGATTCATGTCAACAATTTTGTTAACTTTAATTAATCAAACTAATTAAAAATTAATTTGATTGAGAATTTATCTTTTAATAACTAAATTTATTAATTTTATCTTTTAGATGTTAAATTGAGACAATCAACATTGTTCAAACTAAATTATTAATTTAATATAACCTTTTTTTATTTAAATTTATTTTATCTAATCTTAACTTACTTTTTATTTTAATTTCTTTCTTTATCAAAACTATGATCAATATAAACAAAAAAAATTATCAAAATTCACCAAAAAAATTATTTGTAAAACTAAAACAAATATCATAGATAATTAAAACATATAAAAAATTTTAAGCATATTTTATTAACTAAAAAACAAAACTTTCATAGGCATTAAATAATTTATATCAAGAAAAAAATAATTAAATATATATTCTTCAACAAAAAAAATTAAGAGACAAAAATATGATAATGGATAAATATATATTTAATATGAAAAATATCAAACAAGTGCGTTGATTTTTGTTTTGTTTTATATTCATTAATTTTTTTTTATAAATGTTTGTTTGTCTATTGCATTTTATTTTCTTTTTTGTTTTTATATATATATATATATATCTTATTTTCGTAGGAAGATTACCTAAAAGAATTACCTTCAACAAAAAATATTTATGAAAAATTAAAAAAATATTATTCCTATCAATTTTTTTGAATGATATTTATTTATTTATTTATTAATATAAATTAATTAATGCTTATGATAATTTTTTTTTCTAATTAATAAAATATGGTTGAAAAGTTAAAATATTTTTTATATGTTTTAAATATTTATGATTTTTGTTTTAGTTCTGCAAATAGCTTTTTTGAGTAGTCTTAGTAATATTTTTTATTTATATTTACTTAATTTGTGATTTACAACGAATTTAAGATCAAAAAAAAGAAGCTAAGATTAAATAAAAAAAATAAAAACAATTAAGATTAACCATACGTTAAATGATTCCAAACTATTGTCAAACTCTAAGAAATAGAAAACATGTTATGTTTCTCCAAGAAACTTGACATATTTTTTTATTCAACGTGTTGCGCTGCTACCTAACACGTTGAATAGTTTGACACACACGTCCTCCGAAAGAATGTAACATAATTGGTCCAAAAAAGAATTAGTCACAAAAAATAAATATATTTATGTAAATATTATTGAAATAAATATAAATTGGTATATATTTTTTTAGAAAAGGTATATATCCTTACAAAAGTTTTTTGGAGACAATAGAGATTTATATATAATTTTTCATATTTTTATTACTAGATTTTTTAATAAAAATAAAAGTATATAAAAAAAACATTGAGTGCACCTCCGTTCTCGTCGCCATTCTCGCGTCTGTACTGTCCGTTTGACTGGAGCGTGGGCTGTTAGGTTTGTTTGTCCGGTTTCCCCACTTTGTCTCCGGCCAAGTGGATATAGCCTTTTTCCACTTTGTCCAAAAAAATAAAAGAAAAGAGATATTTCAATAGAAAAGAGGAATTAAAGTTTCACATGCCAACAAAAATAACAGGTATTAAATACAATAAATGAGATTAAACTATATATACTATTTAATAATGATAATTTATAAAGATAATAGTTTTTTGAATAAATTATTGTTTTATTCTTTAAAAATTATATTTTATTGTAATGTAATTTTTTAATTATAAAAATATTTAATTTAATTTTTAAAATTTTAAATTAAAACATAAAAAGTATAATATTTATATGTAAAAATTAAATTGAGACATATAAATATTTTTATGATTTAAAAATTAAATTGATATAAATTACATCTAAAAATTAAAATAATAATTTACTATAATTTTTTTAAAAATCGAGATTATGCAGTTGGACTTAATGGGTAAACGCGGTTGTGTTTAATCTATTAGAAATTTCTCTTTTTCTTTTTCTTTTTTTAAAGTAAGTCAATAAAGAAATATAATAAAACTATCAGAAAATAAAAGGGCGGGGCCGGGGGGGGGGGAGAAGAACTAGACAAGGACTTAAATTTTTTAAATATTACAATTGTCTAAATAAAAAGTGTAAACACAAGAAATTTGAATTGCAGCAATTCAAGTTTATTATATCAAAATTTATGAAATTTAAAGTTACAAATTCCAAAGCACAATTTTAATAATATGCTAATACAGGCAATCATCCTCCTTCTGAGGTGATGTACAATATAGTCACAAAAACCCCTTTTCTTTGCAGCTTTTAATTGCATCCATAAACATTTCTTCAAGTCCATGCTTGAACACAAATCCAGCATCTATGAGCTTTTTAGACGACAGATTTGATAGTTTGAGACCCTTCATTTCCTTCAACACTCTACAAGAAGAGACCAGAAAGAACAAGATATATAGTTGTTACAAAAATATCAAAGACAAATCATTTACCCAAGGATTCTTCTATGAATAGCATGGTGTCTCAAGAAATTGAACTCTCATTTTCTTTTTTTTCTTTTTTTTAATAAATTTTTTTAAAAAAAAGTAAAAAAAAAATGTAAGAGAAAAATAGAGTGAGAAGAACTCGAACTCTCCACCATTTACCTAAATCAAAATTCTGTAAAGTAATAACATGGATAAGGACAAGAGAACTTACTCTGGTTTTGGTATTTGAATTTCTGGGTATTTTACTGAAAGTAATTCATATATCTTTTGAATAGTTGCCAAACATGCTGAACAATTATACCTCCCTTTTGGATTAGGATGTTCAAGCAAAAATATATGTGCTCTGGCTATATCATCCACATGAACCATTGGAACTTGTACATAGCGAAACGGGACCTTGTCACCTGCATCATAAATAGTCAAATAAACAACAACAATAATAAATAATTTTTTTTCTTATTAGATAAAGTCGATTATATAAATTAACTTTTACCAACGTATTTTGCTTTAACTCATTTTTATTATTGAATTGTTTACAGTTAAATCTTATTATACTATCTTTTATTATAAATACTCAAATAATAATGAAAATTTGAATTTTAACAAACGGATTAACAAATTGTAGCACGTACCAAAAGCCAAATACAGGGACGAATAAACAGAGTCAGGAAGCTTTGGACAAATGAAGGGTCCAACAACCATAGGAGGAAGCAGAGTCACAATATCTAATCCATGGGTTTCTCCAAATTCAAGCACTGCTTTTTCTGTCAATGTCTTAGAAACTGTATAGGACCATGAAGGAGGCTTCGCAGTTCTAAGATATTCTACGTCACTCCAAAAACTCTCATCCATCTCTTCTAACTCTTGGGCTTTGGCATTGAAAGTAACAGCAGCAGCACTAGAAGTGTAAACAACTCTCTTCACAGTTTTAGAACAGAGGCATGCCTTCAATATGCCTAATGCTCCATCAACGGCTCTTTTGGTCACTACCTCCTCAGCTTCTTTGTCCTCCAAATCAATAGGGGTAGCCACATGGAAAACTCCAATGCAACCTTCAAGGGCTTCCTTGAAACTTTCTGGGTTGCTCAAATCTGCATTCACAATTTGCAGATTTTGGGATGCTCCTGGCAAGTTTGTGAGGAAGCTAACGTCTCTTTTTCGTTCTGCGCTTATGTCAAGGAAATAAGGTATAGAGACTGTTAACAAATTTTTAAAATCCCCATATATGCATACCTATGAAACAATCTCACAATGGCAGATCTTATGGTGTTGTAAAAAAAGTTTAAATTCATTGCATGTACACAACGATTAATATGAAAGGGTAAAAAGATACATATCTCAAATCAAACTTAATTTCTATAGCAACACTTAATCTTATTAGAGATTCTTTGCTTGTCTTGATCTACAAATCCAATTCAAATGCTTCTAAATATATATCTGCATGCATATCTATTTCTTCATAATTATTAATCTACACGCATTCTCTTCTTAAGATCCAACCTCTGATGATTAGAAAAATATTATTACGAAAATCGACAGAATCTTAAAAAACTGAGAAAATCAATTAAAAAAGTCATAAAGATTAAAATTTGAGAAGATCATAGAAGTAATATATTTTTCCCATAAGATAATTGATGGCTAAATTGCTTGGTTTTTTAAATAGAAAAGGAGTAGTACCTGGGTTAGATCTAATGGTGGCATTAACAGAGTAACCATCTTGAAGAAGTCTCCTGATGATCCATGAACCAATAAAGCCAGTGCCACCAGTAACACATACTGTTCCTTTGGCATCTCCCATTCTGGGACAAAAGAGACAGTTACAGTTTTTCTGTTAACTAGTACAACAGAGATTGAGGAGAAAGGAGGTGACGGAATTGGTATTTATGGGAGAGAGGGAGAAAAGCGACGTGACTATAATTAAAATGGGACGTGTACGCATTATAATGGTTGGATTGCATAACACTTTTTTTTAATTGCTCTTGCGTGGTTTTCCAATGTCCAAGTGCCACTTCTATTCAGTAGAAACTACGCTATTTCTGTAATTATTTGTCAATTGAATAATAATAATAATAAGTTATTTAATTTTATTGATCAATGTATAAATAAGATAGTTTAACATATGCACTCAACAATTTTTTCTCCTTTTGATACCTCTTCTAGGTGTCTAATTGCTTAAAAATATTTCTCTTTTTTTCTTTTTGATTTTGAAGAAAATATACTTTTTTAAAATAAAAAATGCATTACATTATATGAACACCGCATTTTTTTAACATTTTTTATAAAAAATTAAATAAAATAATAATAAAATAATAATTTTTTTTTAAGTTGTCACCATTTTGTTCATTAAAAAAATATTTTATTTTAAATAAAACCCTAATGCTCTATTTAGTTTTCATATAAAAAATAAAACCAAAAACCGGAACTATATGAAAAATGGAAAAATCCCATGAAAGAAAGATTATTGATTCATATAGTTGCAGCCTACAATCCGAACTGAGGACGGGTTTTTGGAGTTAGCTAGCAATAAGTCCTGTTTGAAGAGGCTCATATACGAAACGTCTCGAAATAATACCAGGAGCGGGAGATTCAATCAACCGAGATTCAGAAGCTAAAATTTCTCCTCGACCATTAATAAGTTTTACCTGTGACTCGATTGATAAAATAGTATCTCTCTCTAAAAAAGCATTTTAACGAGCCTCCCAATATTGGGAGGCTTGTTACTTCAACTAGTCCCCATGTTCTTCGAATGAATGGGTGGTTCCGCTATTTCTTATGGGCGCAGGCATCCCAAGTGATTCAGTTTTATGGTTCAATCCAAGCCTTATTACTTATGCATTACGCACTTCAATCGTATTCTCCAAATTCTACTAAAAAAAATAGTTAAAAATCTCTCTCAAGCCAAAATACACAAAGCAAATAAATGGTGAAAAAGGCAGAGTGTATAAAAAAGCAGAGAAGCAAGAAGACACAAATTAAACTAGTTAACTAGCATGATTAGTACTTAATTGTGTTTTGAATAAAATTGTGTCTAATACAAAAATGCTTATAAAAAAAAATAACTCTCACACCCTCCTTTATTCCCTTTTTGTTTACTACTATGGAATTAACGCTGCTGTCCAATATTGTAGTGGTAGTTCAAATTTTTCATTTTGTCCTCATTCATCCCTTTTGATCTTTTACATTATATTGGTTTTGTTTTCTTTTTTATATAATTGATATTCAAAAATCTAATAAATTTTGACTAATTTAATTTGAATTAATTAAAATTTTATAACAAGGCAGAACTCATCTAATAAGATTTTTTTTATATATAAAATTTAAACTCAAAATTTTATTTACCAGCAACAAAATATCTATCACAGTATATCTAATTTGATTCCACTCATACTGACTTTGTTTTAGGACTCATTTAGTGATCATATTCTCATCCCATATGAGTATAATTGGGAAATTATCATAAATTTGTGACCCAATTGCTTGGACCATAATGATACTCGTGACTTCTTCACTCAAATGCTTCATAGTGTAATATTTATGAGTTATTGACTCCGAGGCACCATTAAAATGTTGGCTCAACGTGATACATGTATATATTTTTTTGGGTAAAATTATACTTAATATTCTTTGATTTTCCAGATTTGGCCCAATTTCATTTTAGTATTATTTAGTTTAAAAATTCGCATTTCAGTACCATATAGTTTTAATGCCCTACTATTAAATTTTGGACGCAAATACATCTAATTTAGAGTGAGGCTCTTTTTTTTTTTTTGGTTCATGTTGACTCAAATTTTACTATCTATTTGTCTATTTTGATTTAAAATGGGCTAATTTAAGTAAATTAGACAAATTAGTAGTGCTTTGTCTTTTATCAAAACTAGAAAATTGTGCTAAAACTAGGGGAAAAAAACAGCCTCAAATGATTTATATGTGCCAATTCGTCCAAAATGTGTTACATATTTCACCTGATTTACTTTTTTTTTTTTTTCCTTTGGTGGAAACGTGATACATATTTTACTGCTACATATGATGATACCCACCATATAACATAAATATCATAAAATATTTTAATGCTCGCATTTTGTGGAAGCAACAATATAATGATTTGATGGAATTTGTATATTATTTTACAATAGAAGGGAATATATGGTTGCACTATCCTTTTCAGGACACGTGGTCCTTTATAATTGGTCTGTTATGCCAGAATTGTCTATATCTTTTCAAGATGACCTATTTCTACCTTTCGAATTTTCTTATTTTACTTTAATTTAAATGAAACATATTTATATATTTTTTTGGTTAAAATTATCAGTATTTAAAAATTTATTAAGTTTTGATTAATTTAATTCAAATTATCAAAAATTTTAAAATATAGATCTAGTTTTTTTAACAAATTTTTTTATACGCAAGATTAGAATAAAAAAACTTTATTTTGAAAAAATGAAGTAGCTTCCATTCGGACCAACCCGTAAACACATTTATATTCCATCGCCATTGTTTAATGATAATTGGCTATGAACTATTTCACTGCCTTATTTTGTAGGCTTACCAATAACTTCTCCCAAAATCTCAATTATTTAGAATATTTGCAATTTGCTAATTAACTAATAATTTCAGCATCTCAATCATTGATTAGATGTAAGTTTAAAAATCTAATGAGCTAACATTAATTAAAATATTTTAAAAACCATCCTAAAATATCCACCAATCAACTTTTAAACTCTTATAAATTGGAGAATCTGTTATAGTTTGAAATTTTTATAATTTATTATTTATTTTGTTAAAAGAATTAATATTATAAAAATAAGAATTTTACTCTGTTAATACCATTATATAACATGTAATCAATATGGAGTAGAATGTGTCACAGAGTAAAATTCGTGCAACACAATATCGAAAGCTCAGGAAACTCCACAACACAATAAGAAAGTGGCAAAGGCACAAGAAAAATGTTTTGACAGACTTGAATTTGTCAAATTTTATATGATGAATTTGTTATTTGTTAATATGGTTTAAAAATAATTTAATATAATTTAATTTTTTATAATTTTTAATTTTAACTAGGCATATTTTTTTTACTAAACTCTTAACGCATAATAAATTTATGTATAATTTATATGAACTTAAATCTATAAAATTGCAACTCAAAGTATAATCTTCCAACAAAAAATTAAAGGATTGGTTATGTTTTCTCTACATGTCATACACTCTTTATGTGCTTAATTACAAGGCTGTTGGTATTTAGAGATTTAGATTCTAATTTGGCTATGGGATCCATAAATGTGGGAAAAGAAATTGACTTTGCCATTTCTTCAGGATGCCTTGAATGATAAATATTATTATTTTTTAATTTAATCATTTAAACATAAAATATTTCCATTTATTCTTTAAAGTTTTTTTAATTAAAACAGTTATTATCTTAAGTAAAATTTCTCTAATTAATAAATTAGAGCACACGTTGTCATTAAGTTATAATTTAAACTCATCCAAACAACATTTTTCCTTAAAAAAATATCATTTAGAAAGATTTTGCAGAGTTAAGCAATTAATAATTTCTTTTTTGGGACGCTAGCAATTGTTAAAAATCAAAATGACTTTATTTTAAATAGGTAGGTCAAAAAAGACAGCCCATAAAATAATTTAACCTTAAAAATGGAATGGTAAGATTAAGATGGACAAAAATTTTATTTTATTCTCTCAAATTTAATTATTTTTTTAATTTAATCATTTATATTTATTTATTTTTAATTTAATTTTTTATGTTTAAAATTATTATCAATTCAATCCCTCAAGTTCAACAATTTTTTTGATTTAATTCTTCAAGTTTAATAATTTTTTTAATTTAATTCTTTAAATTTAGTAACTTTTTTAATTTAATCTCTCAAATTAACATATCTATTATATATTTTAATGGTTTGTAAATTAAGAAACTAAATTGATAATAATTTAAAATATAAATAATAAAATTGAGAATAAATAAATATAAAAAAAATAAATTAAAAAAATTATTAAATTTAAAAGACTAAAAAATTATTTTTATCGACTAAGATATATCAAAAGTCACGTAAATGAATTTGTTGATAGGCCCATGCTAACACATGGACTAAGTTGGTTTATGTCAAGGCCAGCCATGGGCCGAATGTTATTTATATTTATTTTATTTTTAATACCTTATTATTTATATGATAATTTTTTAATTATAAAATATTTAAAATAAAAAATATATTAATAAATTATAAAAATAATGGTTATGGAAAAAAATTCTCTGAAGCCAAAAAAAAAAAAGAGCAAGAGAGATAGAAAGAAAAAAATTATCTCTTAATCTATTTAAATTAAGTCTTTTTTTTTATCTCTTTCTTATTTCAAAATACTTATTTTCAATTTTTATCCATTATTAAAATATAATTAAATCATTTATTATTTATTTTAGAGGTATCTAATGCTTGCCGCTGGAGTTTTGTACATTAAAATTTAACAAGCTTTGCATGTCAATCCTACGAGGGATCTGCATGAAGGCCTTATTATTGATATATGATAATTTTACAAATACCCCTGTTGTTTGCAGCACTCAATTGCATCCATCAACATTTCCTCAAATCCATACTCGAACTTAAATCCAGCATCTATGAGCTTTTTCGAGGATAGATCTGGCATTTTAGGACCTTTCATTTCCTTTAAGGAGCTACGAGAATAGAAGAAATAATGAAAATAATTTTTCTCAACAAGAAGATCAAAATTAAACTTAATCAAATTGGAGAGGGAAGGACAATAGAACTCACTCTAATGACGGTAATTGAAATTGTGGGTATCTTGCAGAAAGAATTTCAAACATGTTCTGAATAGTTGCTGAACAATTATACCTCCCTTTTGGATTAGGATGTTCAAGCAGAAATATGTGTGCTCTAGCCACATCATCTACATGCACCATAGGTCTCTAAGGGGGATAACCAAAAGGGTCCTTATCACCTGCATCGCTTTACCATAATTAATAAACTTACTTGAGTCTTCACTTTTGACCCACCAAAAAAAAAATTCAGTATATTTTTTATATATTTATTATTAAATTCTCTAATAAAAAATTAACGTATATATAATTTATATACCTTATATCTCTTATAATTATTTGTTTAAACTCCAAATAAAACTTGAATATACTCTACCATATTTATATCATTCTTACTAGAGTATAACAGAAGCTGACACCCATTAACAGAAGCTGACACCATACAATAGTCT
Organism: Senna siamea; assembly: GCA_031216115.1. Taxonomy (NCBI): domain Eukaryota; kingdom Viridiplantae; phylum Streptophyta; class Magnoliopsida; order Fabales; family Fabaceae; genus Senna; species Senna siamea. The sequence goes on from CM062357.1 coordinate 17,068,025, forward strand.
GTAACCATCTTTGACTACTAGTTCATTCTAGAACAAAATAATTTCACAAATATCCCTTTTGTTTGCAGCATTCAATTGCATCCACAACCATTTCTTCAAGTCCATACTCGAACTTAAATCCAGCATCCATGAGCTTTTTGGATGATAGATTTGGACGTTTGGGGCCTTTCATTTCCTTCAAGGATCTACCAAGAAGAGAGGAAATAATCAAAATAGTTGTTCCAACGACAAGATCAAAGCTTAATCAAATGGTAAATGTACAATTTACACTTGAAGTAGAAACTAAATACAATATCGTTACTTAGACTTTAATAAAATACTTTACTTTTCAGTGCATAAAGTATCACAAAAGTAAAATAATTAATTATTTAACAGATTTTATATCTATTAATTACATGACGAATAAAATTCACTTTTAAAATTTCAAAAGTTGAATTATTTTATTTTTTTGATAAAAAAAAATTATTTTGATGAAAGAGATGATAAAAAGTTAACTTCTACTAACTGTTTTGGTGTGTGTGTGTATATATATATATGTCATTTGTAAAAGATTTTCTTTTCATAACACAGATAGTATAAATCAATTCTCCAAATCAATTCTATCCATCTTGTCACTAATAAATACTAACTAAATTTAACATAGAATTTAACTTGTTCACTTTTAGTGATAGATTTAAGAGTAAAGTGTTATGTTTTAAAGTTAAAGTCACAATACTTCTCCTAACAAATTGGAGAAGGAAGGATAAGAGAACTCACTCCAATGACGGTAATTGAAATTGTGGGTATCTTGCAGAAAGAATTTCAAGCATGTTCTGAATGGTTGCCAAACACGATGAACAATTATACCTCCCTTTTGGATTAGGATGTTCAAGCAGAAATATGTGTGCTCTAGCCACATCATCTACATGCACCATAGGTCTCTGAGCGAGATAACCAAAAGGGTCCTTATCACCTGCATCGCTTCACCATAATTAATAAACTTACTTGGGTTTTGACTCTTGTTCCCACCAAAATTCTTTGATATATTTATTATCAAGTTCTCTAATCAAAAATTAACATATGTATAATTTATATAACTTATGTCTCTTATAATTAATTTTTTTTTTAAAAAATATTTTTACATATTTTATTTTAATTAAATAATTTAATAATAAAAATATAAAAAATTACATATAAATCTAATAAAAAAATAGATAAAAACTTTTTTCTGTTCATATATTCACATGGAGATTCAATTTTGTCCTATATGTTTTTTTGACTCAACTTTGTCTTTTATATTTTTAAAATGTCTCACATTGTCTCAATTTCTAATAATATATGTTGTCAGATTTTTAAATAGGCAAAGAAATATAATCTATTTAATTATTTAACCAGTAAAGACATGCCAATATGTATCAATATGTCAAATTATTTTATTGAAGATTTAGAAAATGTGAGGCAATATAACAAAATTGAGGGAAAAAAATGACACTTTGGTGCAACTATAACCTATAAGAAAGTGAATTAATGTTAGGCATTCATTTAAACTGACACGAATATCAAAATCATTGCCAAACTTTGAATTGTAACAAACAAGTGTAGCAAAGTGTAGCACATACCAAATGCTAAATACAGTGAAGCACGAACAGAGTCAGGAAGCTTGGCACAAATGAAGGGTCCAACGACAGAAGGAGGAATCACAGTCACAACGTCGAATCCATTTGTTTCTCCAAATTCAAGCACTGCTTTTTCTGTCAAAGTCTTAGAAATTGCATAGGACCATCCCAATTGCTTTGAACTTCTCAGATATTCCACATCACTCCAGAAACGCTCATCCATCACTTCTTCTTTACCATTGCAAGTAACAGCAGCGGCACTAGAAGTGTAAACAACTCTCTTCACAGTTTTAGAACAGAGGCATGCCTTCAATATGCCTAATGCTCCATCAACGGCTCTTTTGGTCACTATCTCTTCAGGCTCTATTTCCTCAAAATCAACAGGAGTAGCCACATGGAAAACTCCGATGCACCCTTCAATGGCTTCCTTGAAACTCTCTGGGTTGTTCAGATCTGCGTTCATAATTTTTAGTTTTTGGGATGCTCCTGGCAAATTTGTGAGAAAGCTAACATCTTTCTTGTGTTCTGCATATTATCAGCTTGAATCTGTTAGTAAAGTTGCAGAGATTTTTATCTTATCAGATAGAAACATCATAAATTTGAAAACAGTGATCAACATCCAAGGGAAATAAACCTACACCTCTCAAATGGTTGAATCTTATATTGAGAAATTCTTGGTAGTCTCAGTAAAACGTCAGTTTCTTAGAAAACGAAAACCCCCTTTTGAATATAAAAACAAAAAAAAAATCATTGGTGTCTGAAATTATTGAAGAGTTCACCAAAATCTGACTAAAGATATGAAAGTTTTTGCATCAACAAGGTTGGACCAAAAAGGACTAATCCTTCACCATATATGTGCCACCCCACGAAAACTACAGGTAAATAACAGAGTAAACTTCTGTTTTCTTTTTGAAGAAGTTTACTAATGGTTGAATTGCTTGGTGTTTTGAATAGAAATGGAGTACCTGGGTGAGATCTAAGAGTGGCATTAACGGAGTAACCATTCTCAAGGAGCTTCTTGATGATCCATGAACCGATAAAGCCAGTGCCTCCAGTAACACATACTCTTCCTTTGCCCTCTTCCATTCAGACAGACGCAGTGGTGTGGATGTAGAGAGTAAAGTGTGCTGTTGTGAAAGTGATGCCAAAACTCTCTCACATATAGCCAGAGATCTCTCTGAGGGTTAAAGCTTTTTGCTTTCTTTTTAGAAAGTCCTTTTCTGGAAATATCAATTTTCTCTCATTTTTCCTTTTAACGAAATATATGCTTCCAAAAAAAGAAAAGTGATGCCAAAAGAGTCGTACAAGTCCAGAAAATTCATCCAATCTTTATAATTTCACTTCAACTTGAATTGGACTTGTTCTTCATCTCCTTTGACCATGACAACTGATTTTTAACATAATTAATTAATTAATTAATATATATATATATCTTATTTTGTATTTATTTACTGTAATGTCAATCTTTATAAATCAAGTTTTATTAAATGAAGTTAACAATTGTTAAATTATAAAAAAATTAATTTACATATAATATAATTAGATATTTAGTATGTAAAATATATATGTTATTTTTATTTAATTTTTAAAATATAATACAAAATAATACTTATTAAATTTTAAAATAATAAATTAAATAATATGAAGTTAATTTTCTTTTTAAAATAATGATAAGTTAATTAACTCTTTATTATTCTATTATAACATTTTATTTTCTTTTTTTTATATTATATATTTATTTTATTTTATATTATATTATATGATATATAATTTATGAGATTGATAATTAAAAAATTTTAAATTTATTATAATATAAATAAGAAAATTTTAAAAAAACTCATAGTACAAGGTAAACATCTTTTATTCTCAACATAGGCAATCAATTATACGGATATCAATTCCCAGGAGAGAGAGAAAGGAAAGTATATAGAATAGCTAGCCTTCAAAACTCTAAAGACAAAAATTTCATTTGATACTTTAAGTTTAATAAATTTTTTAATTTAATTTTGTATATTTATTTCTTTTTAATTTAATTTTTTTAATTTAAAATTATTATCAATTTAGTCTTTTTATTTATAAATTATTAAAATATATAATAAATATATTAATTTCAAAGATTAAATTAAAAAAATTGTTAAACTTAAAGAATTAAATTAAAAAATTATTAAATTTAATAGATAAGTTAATAATGATTTTAAATATAAGAGATTAAATTAAAAATAAATAAATATAAAAAATTATTATTAAAAAAATTATTAAATTTAAAGGATGAAAATAAAATTTATATAAAATTCTAAATGAAACTTGAATATACTCTACCATATTTATATCATTCTTACTAGAGTATAACAGAAGCTGAAACCATACAATAGTCTGTAACCATCTTTGACAATTAGTTCATTGTAGAACAAAATCTCTAGTCCACGATGGCTTCTTCTTAATTCCTCTTCTTGATTGTGGCTCACCGTATCATATACAATAATTTCACAAATATCCCTTTTGTTTGCAGCATTCAATTGCATCCACAAACATTTCCTCAAGTCCATATTCGAACTTAAATCCAGCATCCATGAGCTTTTTTGATGATAGATTTGCATGTTTGGGACCTTTCATTTCCGTCAAGGATCTACCAAGAAGAGAGGAAATGATCAAAATAATTGTTCCAACGACAAGATCAAAGCTTAATCAAAAGCCAAATATGTAATTTACACTTAAAGTATAGACTAGATACAATATTGCTATTTGAACTTTAAATCAATATTTTACTTTTGACTGCATAAAGTATCACAAAAGTAAAATGATTAATTATTTAATAAATTTTATATCTATTAATTACACGACGAATAAAATTCACTTTCAAAATTTTAAAAGTTGAATTATTCTATTTTTTTGAAAAAAAAATTATTTTGATGACAAAAAAGTTAACTCTTACTATATATATATATATATACATATAAATTTTTGTTAATGTCACTTGTAAAAGACTTTCTTTTCATAACACAGATAGTATAAATTAATTCTCGAAACTCTTAAAAATCAATTCTATCCATCTTGTCAACAATAAATATTAATTAAATTTAACATATAATATAACTTGTTCGCTTTTAGTGATAGATTTAAGAGTAAAGTGTTATGTTTTAAAGTTAAAGTCACAATACTTCTCCTAATAAATTGGAGAAGGAAGGATAAGAGAACTCACTCCAATGACGGTAATTGAAATTGTGGGTATCTTGCAGAAAGAATTTCAAGCATGTTCTGAATGGTTGCCAAACACGATGAACAATTATACCTCCCTTTTGGATTAGGATGTTCAAGCAGAAATATGTGTGCTCTAGCCACATCATCTACATGCACCATAGGTCTCTAAGCGGGATAACCAAACGGGTCCTTATCACCTGCATCGCTTTACCATAATTAATAACCGTCCGGATTCCCTGCTGGGCGTCTTCTTGCTGGGTGGCTGGGCGTTTTAGCAGCGGTTTTTTCCGTTGCTAAAGTTTTTTGCAATAAATATTATTGTCACTATAACTTTTGTTAAATTAATTATTTAAACAAAAGTTATAGCAGCAATAATATTCATTGCAATAATATTAAAATATACTTTATCGACGGATAAAACCGCCGCTAAAAAGCTCAGCAGGCGCCACCAAAAATCCAAAAGCAATTAATAAACTTACTTGAGTCTTCACTTTTGATCCTACCAAAAAAAAAAAGTTTAGTGTATTTTTATATTTTTATTATTTAATTTTTTAATAAAAAATTAATATATGTATAATTTATATAACTTTTAGCTCTTATAATTAATTTTTTTAAAAAATATTTTCACATACTTATTTTAATTGAAGAACTAAATAATAAACATATAAAAATTACATATATAAGTTTAATAAAAAAATTAAAACATTTTTCTTTTCATATATTCAAATGGAGATTCAATTTTTTCCTATATATTTTTTTGACTCAATTTCTTCTTTTATATTTTTAAAATGTCTTAATTTTATTAAAATGTCTCACATTGTCTCAATTTCTAATAATATATGTTGTCAGATTTTTAAATAGGCAAAGAAATATAATCTATTTAATTATTTAACCAGTAAAGACATCTCAATATGTATCAATATGTCAAACTATTTTATTGAAGATTTAGACAATGTGAGGCAATATAACAAAATTGAGGTAAAAAAATTGACACTTTAGTGCAACTATAAAAGTGAATTAATGTTAGGCATTCATTTAAATTGACACGAATATCAAAATCATTGCCAAACTTTGAATTGTAACAAACAAGTGTAGCAAATTGTGCACATACCAAATGCTAAATACAGTGAAGCACGAACAGAGCCAGGAAGCTTGGCACAAAAGAAAGCTCCAACGAAAGTAGGAGGAACCACAGTCACAACGTCTAATCCATTTTTTTCTCCATATTCAAGCACTGCTTTTTCTGTCAATGTTTTAGAAACAACATAGGACCATCCAAATGGCTTTAAACTTCTAAGATATTCCACATCACTCCAGAAACTCTCATCCATCACTTCTTCTTCTTCTTTACCATTGAAAGTAACAGCAGAGGCACTAGAAGTGTAAATCACTCTCTTCACAGTTTTAGAACAGAGGCACGCCTTCGATATGCCTAATGCTCCATCAATGGCTCTTTTGGTCACTATCTCTCCGGGCTCTCTTTCCTCAAAATCAACAGGGGTAGCCACATGGAAAACTCCAATGCACCCTTCAATGGCTTCCTTGAAACGTTCTGGGTTGCTCAGATCTGCGTGTATAATTTGTAGCTTTTGGGGTGCTCCTGGCAAATTTGTGAGAAAGCTAACATCTTTCTTGTGTTCTGCATATTATGGCAAATAGAAAAGGAAATTATGGCCTTGAATGTTTTAATAAAGTTGCAGAGACAATAAAAGACACAAGTTGTAGTTTTAATCTATATGTTAAACCTTCTAAAGATAATCTTATTCAAAATATTATTAAGTAAAATTGTCAAAATGACAGGTTGATCAAATGTGAACCAAGCAGAGTTGACTCATTTTTTAAATGAATTAGCATTCTAATTCGGTTCACATTAAGGTTAAACCACTAACTCAGTCTTTTTTTTTTTCTAAATTTTTTTGTTTCTTTTTTTCTTTGTTTCATATTTTTAATTAACATATTTTTTAAAAGTTTTGCTTAATCTTAATCTACAGAACTTCTAATTAATGGATTTAATTGATTGATATATGTAATTAAATAATTTTTTTAATTAATTCATGTATGTTTGATTCTAATATTATGAATTTATGATAAATATTTTAAAAAATACAATTACAAATAATAATTTGGTCTAAATATACTTCTTATAGAATTTAATTATAAAAGACTAATACAATTATAATAGTAATATGACACCATCAAATTTTTATATAATATTACATTAAATAAAACAAGTTTTTTATTTTTATGAAAATAAAAAAAGGTGAAAAAAAAATAACTCAACTCAAACTCATATAACCTGCGCGTTAGGTAAGTTAGGTCAACTCGTATTTTTATAGGTTGTTATTTGAAAAATCTAAACTATCAAAATTGTGAGTTAAACAGGTTTATTTGGACACCTCTCTTCCTCTTTACGGCAAATTGAACTTTAATTTGTTTTATTGTGAGATTAGTATTTTATTAGATAGAAATATCACAAATTTGCACACAATGATGAATATCCAAGGAAAATCTCTCAAATTCGAGTTTGAATTGTAACAACCTGAATCTTATATTACATTGAGAGATTCTTCCTATTGTCAGTTAAAAGTGAGTTTCTTTAGAAAAAAAATTTACCCGTTTTGAATAATAAAATGAGATTCTTTAGTTTAATTATTTTTCAAGTAATTGATATTTACTTCTTCTATGTAATATTATATCAAAATTCAGAAGTATGGAATATAATTTTTAAAATAAAAAATATTCAGTATAATTTTATTAAAATTCAAAGGAAAGGTTTGTGTAAATTTTTTATTAGATCAATTTTGAAATTCTAAATCCTTTAAATTTAAGAAATAATATTTTTCTCTGTATTTAAAATGAGATAAAAAAAATATAAGAGACTTATATTAATAAAATTTATCTTGAATAAATTAAAAATTAAATATTTTTTTCTATCTGTTAACGCAAAGAAGTATATTATATTTTAAATTTAAAAGATCTAAATCTCAATTTTAGTGGTGTGAAGAGGAATTTAGGAAAATTATTCCTTCGATCAATAAAATATTGAAGGTTCTGCTGCATCAAAACTGGATAAAAAAGGACTAATCTTTTGGCATATATGTGCGAACACAATGAAAACACCAAGCAAATAATAGAAGTAATTTTATTTTTACATGTAGAGATAATTCTATTTAAAATACACTCACGAGCATCTCTCAAGGATTGCCTGGTATTTTGAACAGAAATAGAGTAGTACCTGGGTGAGATCTCACAGTGGCATTAACAGAGTAATCATTCTCATGGAGCCTCTTGATGATCCATGAACCAATAAAGGCAGTGCCACCAGTTACACACACTCTACCTCTTCCCCTTTCCATTCGAACAAGCACAGTGGTGTGGATGTAGAGAGTAAAGTGTGCTGTTGTGAAGTTCAGTACACAAGACAAGAGAATATCTTGGTCTATCCTTTCTGGGACACATGGAACTTTATAATCGGTACTCTTGTCCCATAATTATCTTCATCCTTTCTGAGCTTGTATAAAGTCAGGCTTATACAGTGAATGTGGCTATCTACTTTTGTTGCTGTCTTACTCTATTACTGTAAACATTAGTCATCTATTTCCCTTTTCACCCTTCACGAGTCGGTGGGAGATAGTGACTACCAACAAGGAGCGTGACTGGCTAACCTTCTTGTATTGTTTCAGTTTTATCTAAAACCTTTTACAGTGTTATTGAATCGAGAATTTCTTATAACATATTTAAATTATAATTTGCCATGTATATAATATTAGTAAATAAATAACACTTCTAATTAAATTAATTGATGCAAGACAAAGACTCCCCTTGCCCTCCTTATTATTAATATCTCAACCTTCATGGTTGATATTGGATAATTTCACAGATATCCCTTCTCTTTGCAACATGTAATTGCATCCACAATCATTTCCTCAAGTCCATACTTGAACTTAAATCCAGCATCCATGAGCTTTTTTGATGACAGATCTGGCAATTTGAGACCTTCCATTTCCTTTAAGGAGCTACAACTAGTGCAGACAAAATCAAAATAATTTTTCCAACAAGAAGATCAAGTACCCCTTTTGTTTGCAGCATTTAATTGCATCCATTAACATTTCCTTTAATGCTTGCCGCTAGAGTTTTGTACATTAAAATTTAACAAGCTTTGCATGGCAATCCTATGAGGGATCTGCATTAAGGCCTTATTATTGATATATGATAATTTTACAAATACCCCTTTTGTTTGCAGCATTCAATTGCATCCATCAACATTTCCTCAAATCCATTCTCGAACTTAAATCCAGCATCTATGAGCTTTTTTGAGGATAGATCTGGCATTTTGGGACCTTTCATTTCCTTTAAGGAGCTACAAGAAGAGAAGAAATAATCAAAATAATTTTCTCAACAAGAAGATCAAAATTAAACTTAATCAAATTGGAGAAGGAAGAATAAGAGAACTCACTCCAATGACTGTAACTGAAATTGTGGGTATCTTGCAGAAAGAATTTCAAGCATGTTCTGAATAGTTGCCAAACATGATGAACAATTATACCTCCCTTTTGGATTAGGATGTTCAAGCAGAAATATGTGTGCTCTAGCCACATCATCCACATGCCCCATTGGAAATTGGAGATAACCAAAGCCCTTCTTGTCACCTGCATTAACTTTCAAGAAGACAAGACTTATATATAATTATTTATATTGTTGTTAACAAACTTTTTAATAAAAAAATATGTCCAAATTATTTTAAAAAGAACTAATTATATGGGAGATAAATTATATATAAAAATTATACAAGTATTAGTTTTTAATTAGAAAACTTAAAAAATATATATAAAAATTATAGTTAAATTTTTTCCTTCCTTCACATTAATTCATAATCTTAGGCATTCATTTAATTTGACATGAATATCAAAATCATTGTGAAACTTCGAATTTTAACAAACAAGTGTAGCAAAGTGTAGCACATACCAAATGCTAAATACAGTGAATCACGAACAGAGCCAGGAAGCTTAGGACAAATGAAGGGTCCAACAACAAAAGAGGGAATCACAGTCACAACATCTAATCCATTTTTTTCTCCAAATTCAAGCACTGCTTTTTCTGTCAAAGTCTTAGAAATTGCATAGGACCATCCAAATTGCTTTGAACTTCTAAGATATTCCACATCGCTCCAGAAACTCTCGTCCATCACTTCTTCTTCTTTACCATTGGAAGTAACAGCAGAGGCACTGGAAGTGTAAACAACTCTCTTCACAGTTTTAGAACAGAGGCATGCCTTCAATATGCCTAATGCTCCATCAACGGCTCTTTTGGTCACTATCTCTTCAGGCTCTCTTTCCTCAAAATCAACAGGAGTAGCCACATGGAAAACTCCAATGCACCCTTCAATGGCTTCCTTGAAACTCTCTGGGTTGTTCAGATCTGCGTTCATAATTTTTAGTTTTTGGGATGCTCCTGGCAAATTTGTGAGAAAGCTAACATCTTTCTTGTGTTCTGCATATTATCAGCTTGAATCTGTTAGTAAAGTTGCAGAGATTTTTATCTTATCAGATAGAAATATCATAAATTTGAACACAGTGATCAACATCCAAGGGAAATAAACCTACACCTCTCAAATGGTTGAATCTTATATTGAGAAATTCTTGGTAGTCTCAGTAAAACGTCAGTTTCTTAAAAAAAAAGAAAACCCCCATTTGAATATAAAAACCAAAAAAAATCATTGGTGTCTGAAAATATTGAAGAGTTCACCAAAATCTGACCAAAGATATCAAAGTTTTTGCATCAACAAGGTTGGACCAAAAAGGAATAATCCTTCACCATATATGTGCCACCCCACGAAAACTACAGGCAAATAACAGAAGTAAACTTTTGTTTTCTTTCTGAAGAAGATAATTAATGGTTGAATTGCTTCGTATTTTGAATAGAAATGGAGTACCTGGGTTAGATCTAAGAGTGGCATTAACGGAGTAACCATTCTCAAGGAGCTTCTTGATGATCCATGAACCGACAAAGCCAGTGCCACCAGTAACACATACTCTTCCTTTGCCCTCTTCCATTCAGACAAATTTAGGAGGCAGGCAGGACAGGATCACAGGAATGTAGCCTCTTCTTTCTAATTTGTAGTGTTGTCCTCCAAAATTGTTTTTATCTTTTCAAAAGTGATCATTTTTCTTTTTTTTTTTTAATAGTCACTTTTAAAAAAATTAAAAAATTTATAATTTTATCTATTTTAATTAAAATATTCTTAATGGTATTATTAAATCTTTTTTAAAATATACTTTTTAAAAATTATTATTTATTCTGAGTTAAAAGTAATAAAATTTTTTATTTTAAATTAAAAATAATAATTTTTTATATTAGTCAAATATATATTTAACTATATAAATAATAAATATAAGAATATTTTAGTTAAAGATATTAAAATTATATTCTCATTTTTTATAATTTAAAAAATTACACTTCTCTTTTTTAAGAAATAAAAAGTTACTGTACTTTGATTTAAACCTTTATTTTTCAAACCAAAACCTTAGTTAATTAATTTTATTCAAGTTTTAATGCAGTTTAATTTTATGACCAAATTGTTTTCTAATTTAAAAATTATGCTCTTCTCTATTAAAAAATAAAAAGTTATTATACTTTAATCTAAACCTTCATTTTCCAATAAATAAACTAACCAAAACCTTAGTTAATTAATTTTATTCAGTTTTCAATAAAGTTTAGTTTTATGACCAAATTATTTTTTAATTTAAAAAATTATATTCTTCTCTTTTAAAAAATAAAAAATTATTACACTTTAATCTAAACCTTCATTTTCTAATAAATAAACTAACCAAACCCTTATTTAATTAATTTTATTTAATTTTCAATTTAGCTTAGTTTTATGACCAAGTTGTTCTCTAATTTAAAAAATTATACTTTTTTCTTTTAAAAAATAAAAATTGACTCCACTTTAATCGGAACCTTCATGTTTTAATAAATAAACTGACCAAACCCTTAATTAATTAATTTTATTCAATTTTCAATGCAGCTTAATTTTATGGCCAAATTATCCTAGAAGAAAAATAAGGTCTGAACGTGGCTCCCTCTTCATTCCAACGTTATTATTTTTATGTTATTTCCTTTTTTTATTATATAATATATTTTAATTTATAATTAAATTAAATTAATAATTTTATTTAAAAATTATTATTTATATATAGATAGTACCAATATTTATATTTTCATACGATAAAAATACAATATAGAATTTTTATTTTTTTTCATATCAATCCAGTAAAACTATTTTTTTATGAAGATTTATTTATTTATTTGAGTAGATAGAAACAATGAATTTATATTTTTAAGAACCTGTTATTAAATTTTTTAATCATACAAAAAATAAAAAATAGAATTTTTAAAACACTTAATTACATGATACTATATTATAAAAATATTTTTTAATAAAATAAAAATTTAAATAGATGTTTTTAACGAATTATGTAATTATATGATACTAAATTATAAATATTTTATTAAAACTCTTTCATTTTATAACTTATTAAAAGTCAAACTCTCTCTCTCTCTCTTTATTCTCTCAGTTTAAAAAAATCTTTTTATAAATTAGTACCATGTAATTAAATGCTTTAAAAATTTTATTTATGTTGTGTGTGTATGATTAGGAAATTTAAAAACTGATTCCTAAAACTCTAAATTCACTTTTATTATCTACTCAAATAAATAAACAAAATTTTAAAACAAATAATTGTACTAGATGGATATAAAAAATAAAAATTATTTATTGTATTTTTATGTTACAAAAATATAAATAATGTTACTATTTATATTTTGATAAATAAAAAACATTAAGTAAAATTATTACTTTAATTTAATTTTAAATTAATATATATTATACAATAATAAAAGAAATAATAAAAATAATAACATTGGAATGAAGAGAAGCATCTTCTGACCTTCATCTTTTCATTGAAAGAGGACAATTTGGTCATAAAAATAAGTTACATTAGAAATTAAATAAAATTAAAGGTTTGGACAGTTTTTTTTATTAGAAAATGAAATTTTAGATTAAAGTGTAGTGATTTCTTATTTTGAGAAAAAAGTGTAATTTTTAAAATTAAAAAAGATGAAAGTATAATTTTAGTATCTATTAAAGAAGTAGAGTCTAATTTATTTTATTTTATTTTGTTTTAGAGTAAAAGTATATTTTTTTCTCTCATAAAGATTTAATATTTAATTTTATTTTATATGTTTTGCTGGCTTAATTTCATTCTTTATATTTTGAAAATGTCTCAAATTCGTCAATGCTTCACATTATTTAAATCTCGAACAAAATAATTTGATTTGTACATATATCATGACAAGCTTTTACTATAAGATACCTAAATGGATTATATTTCTTTGTTTATTTGAAAATTTGACAATAAAAACTTGCTAAAATGTATAGACAGATCATCTTTTTGTTTTTAAAGGTTTTAAATTGTGTGAGATATTGAAAGAAAATTGAGATGTTTCTAAAACATAAAAGATAAAATTAAACCGAAAAAATGAAATTGAATCTTAATCCAATCTTAAAGGATAAAAAGATGTTATGGTATTATCATGAAATAGATAAATGTCATAAATGAATGAATAAGTTGCAAATTGGAGAATTAAAATGCAATTAAGGTTTGGTAAGGCATGGCTTATCATAGATGATCAAAAGCTGAAAAAGACTTACCAATAAAAATTAAGTATAATGAAAAGAATTAATATTTTACGTAATAAATTAAAATTTAAATGTTTATTAAAAGAGTACATAAGAGTCCATGGAATAGTATTACTTTTAATAGAAATATATATATGAAAAATAAAAAAATTAAAAAAGACTTGATACAAATACCTGATGTAATATTGTGAATAAAGAAACGTATTGGTAAGATGAGTCTTGTGTACCTCTCGCTGTAATTGAGCCTTGAGTGGACTAAACACTGACTTGTATTTGTAATGATAAGAAATGCCTTTCTGTTTGCCTTAATTTCGTTTCTTCATTTTTTCTGAGGGTTTGTTTGTTTTCCAAGAAATTAAACTCGGTGGACTGGGTGCTTATATTGTAGCTAACAATCATATTAAATGGGATAAAGAAAAGAATAACATTAAAAAATTTATTTCTTTTTAGACTTGATATACATAACTCATATGTTTAAAGAAAAAACAATTATGTATCTGCCTAAATGGAAGTAAAAGGCCCCTTCGGTTTTTCTTCAGTTCAAATAATTTGTTTTGAAAAAATAAGTAAATTTTTTCTTCCCAATCTGTAAAAGTAAGTAATGGTAAAGTACCTCAAACTTGAAAAGATAGGGCACCAGAAAGTTGTGAATGGCTGAAGTACTTTTCAAATGTGATAGAACAGACAAACATGTTTCAACGGTGGAGCCAACATTTTGAAAAGAGTAATCTGAGAACAAGCTCGAGTGCTCGAGCTTTTCCCTTAGTATCTCTCTTCTCTTAGTACAAGAGAATATCAAGCTTTTTATTTTAAAATCAACTAACGAAAATTCGAATCGTGGAGTATTGTCCATTGCAAAAATATTATTTTCTAAATTCTAAAAACATAAAATTTCTTTACGTGAAATTATGAAAGCCAACACATATAAAGTTTATAATTTATAAAGACTAAACTGTATACTATTAATTTTTCAGAGATTAATCAAGGAGAAACATTTTTTTTAACATATTTAAATTATAATGTCATATATATGATATTAGTAAACAAATAACACTTTTAAATAAACTATAATGTTATAATACTCTTGTTAATCTAACTAAATCACTTTTTACTTTATTATAAAAAAGAAAATTCTCTATATTTTTGTTTGAACTAATTTTAAATTTTTTTAAAAAATTTTTGAACATCTAATTCACCTTCCCTCTTTATTGGGTACCAACCATTTTTTACATTGTGTAAATTTTTTATTAGATCAATTTTAAAATTCTAAATCCTTTGAATTTAAGAAATAATATTTTTTTCTGTATTTAAAATGAGATAAAAAAAATATAAGAGACTTATATTAATAAAATTTATCTTGAATAAATTAAAAATTAAATATTTTTTTCTATCTGTTAACGCAAAGAAGTATATTATTTTTTAAATTTAAAAGATCTAAATCTCAATTTTAGTGGTGTGAAGAGGAATTTAGGAAAATTATTCCTTCGATCAATAAAATATTGAAGGTTCTGCTGCATCAAAACTGGATAAAAAAGGACTAATCTTTTGGCATATATGTGCGAACACAATGAAAACACCAAGCAAATAATAGAAGTAATTTTATTTTTACATGTAGAGATAATTCTATTTAAAATACACTCACGAGCATCTCTCAAGGATTGCCTGGTATTTTGAACAGAAATAGAGTAGTACCTGGGTGAGATCTCACAGTGGCATTAACAGAGTAATCATTCTCATGGAGCCTCTTGATGATCCATGAACCAATAAAGGCAGTGCCACCAGTTACACACACTCTACCTCTTCCCCTTTCCATTCGAACAAGCACAGTGGTGTGGATGTAGAGAGTAAAGTGTGCTGTTGTGAAGTTCAGTACACAAGACAAGAGAATATCTTGGTCTATCCTTTCTGGGACACATGGAACTTTATAATTGGTACTCTTGTCCCATAATTATCTTCATCCTTTCTGAGCTTGTATAAAGTCAGGCTTATACAGTGAATGTGGCTATCTACTTTTGTTGCTGTCTTACTCTATTACTGTAAACATTAGTCATCTATTTCCCTTTTCACCCTTGACGAGTAGGTGGGAGATAGTGACTACCAACAAGGAGCGTGACTGGCTAACCTTCTTGTATTGTTTCAATTTTATCTAATAACGTTTATAGCGTTGTTGAATCGAAAATTTCTTTTAACATATTTAAATTATAATTTGTCATACATATGATATTAGTAAATAAATAACACTTCTAATTAAATTAATTGATGCAAGACAAAGACTCCCCTTGCCCTCCTTATTATTAATATCTCAACCTTCATGGTTGATATTGGATAATTTCACAGATATCCCTTCTCTTTGCAACATGTAATTGCATCCACAATCATTTCCTCAAGTCCATACTTGAACTTAAATCCAGCATCCATGAGCTTTTTTGATGACAGATCTGGCAATTTGAGAACTTCCATTTCCTTTAAGGAGCTACAACAAGTGCAAAAAAAATCAAAATAATTTTTCCAACAAGAAGATCAAAGCTTAATCAAATTGGAGAAAGAAGGACAAGAGAACTCACTCTTGTGTTGGTATTTGAATTTCTGGGTATTTTACTGAAAGTAATTCATATATCTTTTGAATAGTTGCCAAACATACTGAACAAGTATACCTCCCTTTTGGATTAGGATGTTCGAGCAGAAACATATGTGCTCTAGCTACATCGTCCACATGCACCATAGGTGTTTGAAGGATACGACCAAACGGATCCTTATTACCTGCATTTCCTATAATTAATTATCTTCCATAGGTATTAATGGTTGAATTTTAACAAACATGTGTTGCAAAGTGTAGCACATACCAAATGCTAGAGACAGAGAAGCATGAATGGAGCCAGGAAGCTTTGGACAAATGAAAGGCCCAACAACAAAAGTGGGAATTACAGTCACAACATCTAATCCATTTTTTTCTCCAAATTCAAGCACTGCTTTTTCTGTTAATGTCTTAGAAATTGCATAGGACCATCCAAATTGCTTTGAACTTCTAAGATATTCCACATCACTCCAGAAACTCTCATCCATCACTCCTTCTTCTTCTTCTTTACCATTGTAAGTAACGGCAGAGGCACTAGAAGTGTAAATCACTCTCTTCACAGTTTTAGAACAGAGGCACGCCTTCAATATGCCTAATGCTCCATCAATGGCTCTTTTGGTCACTATCTCTTCAGGCTCTCTTTCCCCAAAATCAACAGGGGTAGCTACATGGAAAACTCCAACGCACCCTTCAATGGCTTCCTTGAAACTCTCTGGGTTGCTCAGATCTGCGTTCATAATTTGTAGCTTCTGGGATGCTCCTGCCAGATTTGTGAGAAAGCTAACATCCTTCTTGTGTTCTGCTTATTTTAATAAAGTTGCAGAGTCAATATTGATGGTTCTTCATCAAGAAAGATGGGATTAAAAAACATTAATCGTTCTGAAAGTATGTGTGACCACCATGATAATTGATGGTTGAATTATTTCCTTATTGAATAGAAATGGAGTACCTGGGCGAAATCTGACAGTGGCATTAACAGAGTAACCATTCTCAAGGAGCTTCTTGATGATCCATGAACCAATGAAGGAAGTGCCACCAGTTACACATATTCTTCCTTTGCCTTCTTCCATTCGTACAAAACAAGGTATAGTGTTCTGCTGCAAAATTTAGGAAAAAAGAATTGAGCAGAGGAAGATATGTTTGCCCTATCCTTTGTGGGTGAAATGGTACTTTATAGTTGGTGTCTAAGAATACTTGTGAAATTTATTTATTTGGATATTATTAAAAAATAAATTTAAATTTGTAGAAGATGATATTTTAGACGGATTTAGCCTTATTTTATATAAATTATTTAAATATTATTTTTATATTATAAATATATATTTTTTATTTTATTTTTTAAAAAATTATAAATTATATTATTTATTAATTTATTCAATATTAATATTAATAATTAATTTATATAAATAAACAATATATAAATATTATATTAAATAAAAAATATAATAAATATAACTTTATTACATAAAAATATCTTTTAAAATTTAAATATCTTAATATACATAATTTTATTTAAGTTAAATTAGTCAGCCTAGTATAATGTCATTTTGAAATTAAAACTATATTAGATTTTGGAAAGAAATAGAATTTTGACCAGAATAAGACCGGGTTATGAAAGGTATTCTGCCCTCTTTCATGCAGAATAAAATTTTACAGAACTATAAAAGTTCAACCTTCCTCCTTCAGTCTTATTTAGCACAACCTATTAAAGGTCTTTCTATGGGTCTAGGTTCTTGAATACTTCTCCTTGGTGTTATATTAATATTTATTTCATTTGGCGTATTTATCCTAATACTTCTATTTCCAATCCTATTATTAAATTCTAATATATTATTTCTTTCTTCTTGAATTTCTCTAGTATTATCTAATTCTAATTGTAATTGTTGTGGTATAGTAATTCTTACAGGGTCAATCTTTAATTCTTCTAATATTGGCATAAATTCTTTATCAATTGAAATATTTCCATAATTTCTTTTATATATTTTGTGTTCATTTGAAAAAACTAATCCTACCATTCCTGTTATACTAATAATTCTACTTCCTGGGGGCATTTTTATTCCTTTAAGTTTATGATATATAACTAATATTTTATTCATATTCATTTCTGATCTAGATATTGCAAAATTAGTATTTAATGTAAATTTTAATTTTTGATATATTAAATTTCCATTTAGTGCTCCTATTATACTATTCGGCACACTATCTATTATCCTATTATCTGTTACTAATAATTCTATTGGAGTGTCAATTCCTGATTTAAAATAGGCTTTTATTAATAATTGTACTCCTGGTATATAAATTTCTGTTATCTCATCTTTTATATCTAATTTTTGAATTTCATTTTCTATTAGTGCTTTATTTATTAAGGGTATCCTTAATATTTCTTCAGTATTTGTAGCTTCTATTGGGTGTTTCTTTTGTAATACAACACAAGCATATTTTTCTTTTTTCTTTGTTTTTATTAATTTTTCTAATTGATCTATTATACTTTGATTTTTTAATTGATTTGGAGATAAATCTAATTCTTTTCCTCTAATTTTATTATATTGTTTTTGACTAAATAACATTCTTTTTTCTACAATACCTTGTTCCGAATTTCTTATTTCTTCATATTGATCATAATCATTTTCTAAATTTGAATTACTATTTTCCCCTGTCATCATATTGATTTCATCTTTTTCCATAATATATTCTTTTTCTAATTCTGATTCTGATTTTGATATTATTTTTTCTATTTTGTATATTTCTATATCTGAATCATTTATTTCATTTTCAGATAATTCCATATATTCTAATGGTTCTAAGTTATATTCATCTGCTAATTCTAATATATTTACTATTTTCTTGTTTCTTGATTTTTTACATTCAGTAGATATATATCTTATTTGATCACAATTATAACACTGACATTTTTTGGGATTTTTTCTATAATTTATTTTTCTTCCCTTCTTAAAATATTTTTTAGGTTTATATTTTTTATTTAATTTATATTTTGGACATTTTTTAAATCTATATTTTAATTTGTAATATTTTTTCTTACTCCTTTTTTCCATTTGACATCCCCATTTATGAGGTTTTTAAATTTCTGAACAATTTAAATATATTTTATTAGTTTTATAATATTTTTTTAATTCTCCATGCTTCTTTACATCTTGTTTCTAAATAATTTCTTAGAAAATCTTCTCTTCATCCCATAGTATCTAAATATTCTCTTGATCCTGGGTTTTTTTCCAAATTTTCATAATATTCTTTTAATATTTTTTCACTTACTAATTTTGGTAATTTTCTATAAAATAAATCTAAGTAAAATTTCTTTATATTATATTCTTCAAATCTTGCTTTATAATAATTTTCTTGGAATTCACATATATATCCATTTAGATATTTTAATTCTAATGAACATATTTCTATATCATATAAATTTTCTGTTGCTCTATATTGATTAGATTGTTCATTGAGTTCTAAATTTCGTCCTAAAAATTCATTTCTTAATACTACATCATATCTTTTTAATAACATTGCAAAATATTCTCGTCTTGTATCAAAGGTAGTTCCAATATTTCTAATTGTTTCTCTATAATCTTGTTTTTGTGCTTGTCACCATTCTTGAACTATTCTTAAAAACTTGATTCTATAATTGTACTAGTTGCTGTTATTGAAATATCTCTATTTATTAATGATATTAATAAGGCTTTTGACCATTCTTCTAATCTTTTTTCTCTATCTATTTTACAATTTAGATCTAACCATATTCCCATAGTTGGTATTTATCTAGTTTCATTATTTTCTATTGATTGATTAATATCTTTAATTTCTTTTGGTGGAAATTGAGTTTCTATTTTATTTTTTTTTTTAATCCTATTTTCTATTTCTTCTTCTCTAGAAATTTTTGAAGCAGTGTTTGAAGTAGTTGTGTTTGGAGTAGTTGTAGTTGTAGTGTTTGAAGTAGTTACTTGGTTTTCTCGTTTTACTTCTTTATCTTTATTTTGCATATTTATTTCTTTTGTCTCATCTAAATATCCTATTGTTATTTTTTCCAATTCTTTTCTTATATTTTCTAAATTTTCTTCTTCTATTCCCATTTTTTCTTCTATTATATCTTGATCTTTATTAAGTTCTTCTTCTAATATATTCATCATATTAATTTCTATATTTCTTACTTTTTCTTTTTTATGTAACTTTTCTAAATCTTTCATAATTATTTGTTCATATTTTCCTCCTATTACTATTTCTGCTATATCTTTTTCTTTACTTTCTTTGTCCATTTTTGCTTTTTTTAATTCTTTTATTTCATCAAATATAGTCCATAAATTATTATTAATTATTTCTTGTCCTTTCTTGATTTTTTCAGCAGTTATTCTTGTTTCATTTACTTGTTCATTTAGGTTTAAGTTTTTTAGTACTTTATTTTGTTCATTTAATAAAGTTTCTTCTACTATTTTCATCATATTTATTTCTGAATTTTCTTCTATCTTTTTAAAATGCTCTTCTATGTAATTTGATATATTTTGTTTTTCATCAAAATTTTTTAATCCTAATGCATTTTTTATTTCTTTTATATCATTTTTGATATTTCCTAAATCTTCCTTTAATTCATATATTTTTTGTTCTAATGGTTTTGCTAATTCTTTTAATCTTACAATTCTTTTACTAGGTATTACATCATCTAATAATTTTTTAACCTCTTTTGGTATTCTCTTTAATATTCCATCTAAATCATAAATTTCTAAATCATCTTCTATTTCTTTATTTATAAAACATCCTAATTGTTTCATTATATATAAATTAAGCCAATTTAATTGATTATAAGAACAATCTCCATCTCCTCCCAAGACGAATGGAGTTGCTATTAAAGGGTTTTCATTATTTGGGGGTATAAATGAACTTCTAGGTAACTTATCTTCTTCTATTGTATATATTCTAGGTTCTATCTTTTTTAATGAATACATCAAGAACTATTTAATTACAGATACAGATAACAAATAGTCAATAATTAATAACCAATGGACAATAAGTAGATAATAATTTCAGATAATAAACTAAGATCAAATTGAAATGATAGGAAATTAAGGTTCAATAATTCCTTTAATATTGATTAACAATGCTTTGATACCATAATGTGTCAGCCTAGTATAATGTCATTTTGAAATCAAAACTATATTAGATTTTGGAAAGAAATAGAATTTTGACCAGAATAAGACCGGGTTATGAAAGGTATTCTGCCCTCTTTCATGCAGAATAAAATTTTACAGAACTATAAAAGTTCAACCTTCCTCCTTTAGTCTTATTTAGCACAACCTTCCTTCGTTTCCTACAGGAGGTGTAATTATCTCTTTAATATAATTTTGGAAACAAAATAACATTATACTAGTAACAAATAAGGATCAATTCATCATTAATCAATATATCAGAAATTATCTACCATTAATTTCCTACTGAGAGTTTAGAAACTCATACCTTTGCTTCATAATAATAAAGATGATATATTCTCTGAAAATATTCTGAAAATTTTATTGATCTGAAAGGGGTTTTACAAGAGAGTTTCTTAAGTTTTCGAATGAAAGCTTAAGAGAGAGTTCTATGTGTTCTATCTCTGGAATGAAAATACATGACTTTATAGGCAAAGGCATTCCTCTCCTGAATTATTTTTTTCGACAACTACTATTTTCTTTTTTGACTAATATTACAATTATTGTTGCTTTTTCTAAAGAGATTCCTTATCTACAAATAATGGAGTCTTTTTATCTTTCCGTCATCTTTTTATCTCCTTTATGTCTTCTATCAACTTTGTGTCACCTTTCTGTCTTCTTTCTGTCACCTTTCTGTCTTTGCTGGTATTTGGCTTTATTCCAGAATATTGACAGATGTTGGAGGTTCAATTTTTTCTTCTTCTTTACAATATTTACAATTATGATTAGAGTATTCAGAAAGTCTCTGGCATATTCTTCTTTTTTTTTTTTTCAGTATTATCCATATTATTATTTTTTATTCTGTCATAACACATATTGAATTGTCGGGCCTGTCTACTTGTCTTTCCGATGGAGTAAATACATGTTGAAGTACTGGTGAAGTAAGTCCATTGGGCTTCATCGCAGCATAATGTCCTATTCATTTCTGCAAATATAATCTCCATTTCTTAGGCTCTGATTCTTGATACATTTTCGTCAAAATCTTCTTGGCACAGGGGCTCTTTTTCTTCTTCTTCAAATTCGAAGGGCTTCTTAGTAGTTCCAAACTTGATCAAATTTATTGGGCAATAATATTTTTCTGAAGTTATTTCTGCTATAGTTGAATAAAATCTTATGTATATAGAATATTGGGTTACAATATTATAATAATGAGAGGCTGCTTCTTGGATACTTTTTGGTAATTGGCTTAATTCATATAAGTTATTAAAAGGGTAAATACAATGAATAAGTCCATAGCTGAAAAGAGTGTTTACTAATTGAGGGCTTGTTCCTGGAAATACAACAGCTTTATTTATAGCATAATGGGAAATATATTTAAGAGTAGGAGAGACAATTCTTTTTTGATTTAGTCTTTCTAAAAGAAGTTGAAAATATTCATACTGTTCTTTTAACTTGGATAAGCTAGATGGGCTTTTTTGAATTCTTGGTGGGTTTTGAGATACATTGGATAAAACTATTTCTTTTCCTTTTACTGTTGAAGAGTAGGTAGGTTTAGTTGGGCTAGGAGTTCGAGTCTTTTTTGTTTGGGCTATGGTCAAAGTAGATAATGGTATAGTAGAAGACTGAGTAGCTGATTTTTCATTATTGGTCTTATTATTCTGCTCAACAATACTATTTACTGTTTGACTTAATTGATTTATTGAATTGGCAAAACTATTTAATTGAATATTCATTTGAGACTGAATATAACTCATATTCATCTTTAGAATACTCAATCTCATAGATAGTTGTTCAATATTGGTCTGATTACTCGTTTCTTCCCTTGGAGGGCTATTCGTCTTTTTGGATGATTCCATCTCTGCTCAAATAATCAGCAATTAAATTATTTTTTCCTTTCACATATTCAACAATATAATCATAATAAGCTATATCAGCTTGCCATTTTATTAACATTTTATTTGATAATTTGTTTGTTTTAATTCCTTTAGTTAACCAGTGTTTTACTTGAGTATTATCAGTTCTTATAATAAATTTAGTATTTACTATAAATAATTCAAATTTGTCTACTGCTTTTATAATTGCTAAAAATTCTTTCCAATTCGAATGATATTTTGTTTGACTATCATTAAATTTTTCACTTGCATATCTAGTAATTATTTCTTCATTTTCTTCATTTTCATGATATAATGCTGCTCCCCAATAATTTTCAGATGCATCAGTATATATTATCCATTTTATATTTTCTTCTTTTGGTATTGTTAGTTTTGGTAAATTTTTACATAAATTTTTTATTTTTTCTATTCTTTTATTATTATTTTCATCCCATTGCCATAAAGTTTTTTCTCCAGCTAATTTTGATATATTTGCAGTATATTTTGCTAGGTGAGAAATAAAATTTCTTGCCTAGTTTACTAATCCTAAAAATAATTGTAAGTCTTTTTTATTTTTTATTTGTCTAAATTCTAATACTTTTTTACTTATATGTTCTTGTAATTCTATACCATTTTTTGATATATAATGTCCTAAAAATCCTATCCTTTCTTTTCTTAGTTCAGCTTTTTTGGGTGAAATATTTAATCCTTTTAATTCTATTAGTTCTATAAATTTTAGTAAATGATCTTCATGTTCTTTCTTACTTTTAGAAAAGATTAATATATCATCTATATAAATTACTGCGAATTCTCTAATAGGTAATAATATTTTTGAAATATATTCTTGAAATATTCCTGGACTATTATGAAATCCCATAGGTAAAACATTCCATTCATATAGTCCTTCAGATGTTAAAAAGGCTATATATTTTTTACTTTCTTCTTCTAACTTTATTTGAAAAAATCCTGATTTATAATCGAATTTACTGAATATTTTTTTTCCTTTTATTAAATTATATAATAGATCTATTTTAGGGATTGGGTAACTATTTCTTATTGCTATTTCATTTAATTTTTTATAATTTATAACCATTATACTTTTTCCTCTTTTCTCTTCATTATGTTTTATTACTATCATTGCAGGTGAAGCATAATTAGATCTACTTTCTCTTATAAGATCAAATTTTTTCATTTCTTTGATATGTAAAATAAATTCTTTTTTATCTTGTTCTGTCCAAGGATAAGGTTTACTTATTATTTCTTTACTATAATCTAATAATTCAATTTTTGCTAAGGGTTTAGATTTTTTCCAATGAATTAAAGGATTTTCACTGTAATTATCAATTAGTCTTTGTTCAATAGTTTTTTCTTGAATATTCATTACTTTATTTTACATATCCTATTTTTCTATTAGTGCTTTACTTATTAAGGGTATCCTTAATATTCCTTCAGTATTTGTAGCTTCTATTGGGTGTTTCTTTTGTAATACAACACAAGCATATTTTTCTTTTTTCTTTGTTTTTATTAATTTTCCTAATTGATCTATTATACTTTAATTTTTTAATTGATTTGGAGATAAATCTAATTCTTTTCCTCTAATTTTATTATATTATTTTTGACTAAATAACATACCTTGTTCCGAATTTCTTATTTTTTCATATTGATCATAATCATTTTCTAAATTTGAATTACTACTTTCCCCTGTCATCATATTGATTTTATCTTTTTTCATAATATATTCTTTTTCTAATTCTGATTCTGATTCTGATTAATATAATAAATATAACTTTATTACATAAAAATATCTTTTAAAATTTAAATATCTTAATATACATAATTTTATTTAAGTTAAATTATTTTATTGATAAAATTAAAATAAATAATATAATTTTTAATTTTTTTAAAAATACAATTAAATATATATATTTATATATTTTTTATTTATATAAATTAATTATTAATATTAATATTGAATAAATTAATAAATTTTAATTATTTTTATCGATTCAATAATAAATTAATTTTTAAGACGTTAGTACATTAGGACATTAGGAAATGATGACAAATTAGAAACGTTTTTAAAATATAAAAATTAAAATTAAAAAATATATAGGATAAAATTAAATTTTAATGTAAACATAACAAATGGAAAAGTCGAAAAGATATTAGGATTGTATTAAAAAAATTAATAAATGTTAGAAATGAATGAATGCGTTACGCTTTGGATAATTAAGACAAAGGCATGGCTTGTCATTAACCATCGTGGTGACGTTGTAAAATTGCATTATTATTTGTTACCATTCATGTGGACCCTTTTTTTATTTTCACGTTTATTTTGTGCACTTTTTTGTCTTACTATTTATTTTCTGTCTCTCGTATTTAAGATTAATTCATTTAATATTATTATATATTCTTTATTTTCGTATTTATTTTAAATAAAAAAGTTTAAAAAATCTTTGTTTTTTAATATTTTATTTGAATTTTAATTCACTTAGCAGCTTATATATATATATATATATTAATTTTTTAATTAATTTTTAACAGTGTCAACTTTTTAATTAAATATTCTTAAATATATTACTTTTATTGTACAAGAGTTTGAGAAACCAACAATTCACTAATATTACTAGCAAACCATGGTCAAATTTGTTATCAAAAGATAAAAATTTATTTTAAATAGATTAAGACTAAAATTTTTTCTTTTTATTTCAAGAAATCACTTCCAACTTGCAACACGATCTCTTAATATAAATGGTCCTAACATTGGTACCACGTTGATTATTAAAAAGGAAAGAAACGGAAAATTCATAAATCCAGTCGAATTCGCTATCCGTAGTAGCGAATTTTTTATTTTTTCTGAATTAAAAAAATAATATATTTTTGTTAAAGTTAAAAATAAATAAAAAATAAAAGATCTATAATAATAAAAATTCATCTTAATATATTAAACTAAATATTTTTCACATATTTATTATTTTTTCACGCACCAGTTTGAATTGAGGCCGAAATGTATACTAAATTTGGATTATAAATTTTTTAAATTTAAAAATAATATATTTTTTTATCAAAAATAAGAAAGTTACAATGATAAAGACTCATTTAAATGTATTAAGCGTCAATTTTTTTTTATTTTTTTATTTTTTTAATTCAAAAAAATAGTATCATTTTTTAGAAGGGTGTGAACCTTTAAATTCGCTAAAAATGATCAATTCACTATTATAAAGCACATATTACTCATACTTTCATCATAATTCGCTAAAGCGGGTAACATTTACTGTACTAGGGGAAAAATAATATAATTTCAACATAATTAAGAGAATAGTGATGCCAAAAGAGTCGTACAAGTCTAGAAAATTCCTCCAATCTTTATAATTTCGCTTCGACTTGAATTGGACTTGTTCTTCCTCTCCTTTGACCATGACGACTATATTTCAACATAATTAATCAATTTATATATATATATATATTATTTTGTATTTATTTACTTTAATGTCAATCTTTATAAATCAAGTTTTATTAAATCAAGTTAACAATTGTTAAATTATAAAGAAATTAATTTACATATAATATATTAGATATTTAGTATGTATAAATATATATGTTATTTTTATTTAATTCTTAAAATATAATATAAAATAATACTTTTTGAATTATAAAATAATAAATTAAATAATAAAAAATTAATTTTTTAAAAAATAATGATAAGTTAATTAAATCTCTGTTATTTTATTATAATATTTTATTATTTTTATACTATATTATATTATATTATATATAATTTATGAGATTAATAACTAAAATTTTTTTAAGTTTATTATAACGTAAATAAGAAAATTTTAAAAAAAACTCATAGTATAAGGTAAACATCTTTTATTCTCAACATAGGCAATCAATTATACGGATATCAATTCCCCAGAGAGAAAGGAAAGTATATAGAATCGCTAGCCTTCAAAACTCCTAAGACAAAAATTTCATTTGGTACTTTTAAGTTTAATATTTTTTTCATTTAGTCATATTTATTTATTTTTAATTTAATTTTTTAAATTTAAAATTATTATCAATTTAGTCTCTTTATCTATATAGTAATAAAATATACAATAAATATGTTAATTTAAAGGACTAAATCAAAAAATTATTAAACTTAAAAAATTAAATTAAAAAAATTATTAAACTTAAAAAATTAAATTGAGAAGGTTATTAAATTTAAAAAATAAGTTAATACTAATTTTAAATGTGAGAAATTAAATTAAAAATAAATAAATATAAAAAATTATATTAAAAAATTATTAAATTTAAAGGACAAAAATAAAATTTATATAAAATTTTAAATAAAACTTGAATATACTCTTCCATATATTTATATCATTCTTACTAGAGTATAACAGAAGCTGAAACCATACAATAGTCTGTAAACATCTTTTAACTATTAGTCCATTGTAAACAAAATCTCCAGTCCACGATGACTTCTTCTTAATTCCTCTTCTTGATTGTGGCTCACCGTATCATATACAATAATTTCACAAATATCCCTTTTGTTTGCAGCATTCAATTGCATCCACAAACATTTCCTCAAGTCCATATTCGAACTTAAATCCAGCATCCATGAGCTTTTTTGATGACAGATTTGGATGTTTGGGACCTTTCATTTCCTTCAAGGATCTACCAAGAAGAGAGGAAATAATCAAAATAGTTGTTCCAAATCAAATGGTAAATGTATAAGTATAGACTAAATATGATATCGCTACTTAAACTTTAAATTAATATTTTATTTTTTAGTACATGAAGTATCACAAAAGTAAAATAATTAATTATTTAATAAATTTTATATCTATTAATTACACGACGAATAAAATTTACTTTTAAAATTTTAAAAGTTTAATTATTTTTTTTTGGATAAAAAAAATTATTTTGATGAAAGAGATGACAAAAAAGTTAACTCCTACTATCTGTTTATATATATTTAAATATATATATATATATATATATATTTGTTAATGTCACTTGCAAAAGACTTTCTTTTCATAACACAGAAAGTATAAATCAATTCTCGAAACTCTTAAGAATCAATTCTATCTATCTTATCACTAATAAATACTAATTAAATTTAACATATAACTTAACTTGTTCACTTTTAGTGATAGATTTAAGAGTAAAGTGTTATGTTTTAAAGTTCAAGTCACAATATTTTTCCTAACAAATTGGAGAGGGAAGGACAATAGAACTCACTCTAATGATGGTAATTGAAATTGTGGGTATCTTGCAGAAAGAATTTCAAACATGTCTTCAATAGTTGCCAAACAAGCTGAACAATTATACCTCCCTTTTGGATTAGGATGTTCAAGCAGAAATATGTGTGCTCTAGCCACATCATCTACATGCACCATGGGTCTCTGAGGGGGATAACCAAACGGGTCCTTTTCACCTGCATCACTTTACCATAATTAATAAACTTACTTGGGTCTTGACTTTTGACCCCACCAAAACAAAAAAAAATTTTAGTGTATTTTTATATTTTTATTATTAAATTTTTTAATAAAAAATTACATTTATATAATTTATATAATTTCTGTCTCTTACAATTGATTCTTTTTTAAAAATATTTTCGCATACTTTATTTTAATTGAAGAACTTAATGATAAACATATAAAAATTATATATATAAGTCTAATAAAAAAATAAAAACATTTTTCTTTTCATATATTCACATGGAGATTCAATTTTTTCCTATATATTTTTTGACTCAATTTCGTCTTTTATATTTTTAAAATGTCCTAATTTTATTAAAATGTCTCACGTTGCCTCAATTTCTAATAATATATGTTGTCAGATTTTTAAATAGGAAAAGAAATATAATCTATTTAATTATTTAACCAGTAAAGACATGTCAATATGTACCAATATGTCAAGCTATTTTATTGAAGATTTAGACAATGTGAGGCAATATAACAAAATTGAGGGAAAAAATTTGACACTTTGGTGCAACTATAACAGTGAATTAATATTAGGCATTCATTTAAATTGACACGAATATCAAAATCATTGCCAAACTTTGAATTGTAACAAACAAGCGTAGCAAATTGTGCACATACCAAATGCTAAATACAGCGAAGCACGAACAGAGCCAGGAAGCTTGGCACAAATGAAGGGTCCAACAACACTAGGAGGAATCACAGTCACAACGTCTAATCCATTTGTTTCTCCAAATTCAAGCACTGCTTTTTCTGTCAAAGTCTTAGAAATTGCATAGGACCATCCAAATTGCTTTGAACTTCTAAGATATTCCACATCACTCCAGAAACTCTCATCCATCACTTCTTCTTCTTTACCATTGGAAGTAACAGCAGCGGCACTAGAAGTGTAAACAAATCTCTTCACAGTTTTAGAACAGAGGCATGCCTTCAATATGCCTAATGCTCCATCAATGGCTCTTTTGGTCACTATCGCTTCAGGCTCTCTTTCCCCAAAATCAACAGGGGTAGCTACATGGAAAACTCCAATGCATCCTTCAATGGCTTCCTTGAAACTTTCTGGGTTGCTCAGATCTGCGTTTATAATTTGTAGCTTTTGGGGTGCTCCTGGCAAATTTGTGAGAAAGCTAACATCTTTCTTGTGTTCTGCATATTATGCCAAATAGAAAAGGAAATTATGGCCTTGAATCTTTTAATAAAGTTGCAGAGACAATAAAAGACACAAGTTGTAATTTTAATCTATATCTATAAATTTTTTGTTTTTTAAAGAACCTTTTAAAAGATAATCTTATTCAAAGTATTATTGAGTAAAATTGTCAAAATGAGTTGATCAAATGTGAGTCAAGCAGAGTTGATTCATTTTTTAAACGGTTCAAATTAAGGTTAACTCACTAATCCACTCTTTCTTTTTTTCTAAATTTTTTTGTTTCTTTTTTTTCTTTGTTTCATATTTTTAATTAACATATTTTTTTAAAAGTTTTGCCTAATCTTGATCTACAGAACTTCTAATTAATGGATTTAATCGATTGATATATGTAATTAAATAATTTTTTTAATTAATTCATGTATGTTTGATTCTAATATTATGAATTTATGATAAATATTTTAAAAAATACAATTACAAATAATAATTTGGTCTAAATATACTTCTTATAGAGCTTAATTATAAAAGACTAATACAATTATTATGGTAATATGACACCATCAAATTTTCATATAATATTACATTAGATAAAAAAAGTTTTTTTATTTTTATGAAAATAAAAAAAGATGAAAAAAAAGTAACCCAACTCAAACTCGTTTAACTTGCGAGTTAGGTGAATCAGGTTAATTTATATTTTTACATGTTGTTATTTGGACAATTTAAACTATCAAAATTGTGAGTTAAACAGGTCTATGTGGACACCTCTCTTCCTCTTTGCGGCAAATTGAACTTTAATTTGTTTTATTGTGAGATTAGTATTTTATTAGATAGAAATATCACAAATTTGCACACAGTGATGAATATCCAAGGAAAATCACTCAAATCCGAGTTTGAATTGTAACAACCTGAATCTTATATTACATTGAAAGATTCTTCTTGTTGTCAGTTAAAAGTGAGTTTCTTTAGAAAAAAAAAATATACCAGCTTTGAATAATAAAATAAGATTCTTTAGTTTAGTTTAGTTTAATTATTTTTCAAAGTAATTGATATTCACTTCTTCTCTAATTGATTGTATGTTAATAAAAATAATTTTTTACAAAAAAAAAATTCATTTTTAATATAATAATAAATACTCACCATGAAGGTTTATGTAATATTATATCAAAATTCAGAAGTATGGAATATAATTTTTAAAATAAAAAATATTCATTATAATTTTAGAAGTATGGAATATAATTTTTAAAATAAAAAATATTCAGTATAATTTTATTAAAATTCAAAGGAAAGGTTTGTGTAAATTTTTTATTAGATCAATTTTGAAATTCTAAATCATTTGAATTTAAGAAATAATATTTTTTACTATATTTAAAATGAGATAAAAGACATATGAGACTTATAGTAATAAAATTTATCTTGAATAGATTAAAAATTAAATATTTTTTTCTGTTTCCTAATAAAAAGAAATACATCATCATTTTTTAAATTTAAAAGATCTAAATCTCAATTTTAGTGGTGTGAAGAGGAATTTAGGAAAATTATTCCTTCGATCAATAAAATATTGAAGGTTCTGCTGCATCAAAACTGGATAAAAAAGACTAATCTTTTGGCATATATGTGCGAACACAATGAAAACACCAAGCAAATAATAGAAGTAATTTTATTTTTACATGTAGAGATAATTATATTTAAAATACACTCACGAGCATCTCTCAAGGATTGCCTGATATTTCGAACAGAAATAGAGTAGTACCTGGGTGAGATCTAACGGTGGCATTAACAGAGTAATCATTCTTAAGGAGCCTCTTGATGATCCATGAACCAATAAAGGAAGTGCCACCAGTTACACACACTCTTCCTTTTCCCCTTTCCATTCGGACAAACGCAGTGGCGTGGATGTAGAGAGTACAGTGTGCTGTTGTGAAGTTCAGGACACAAGACAAGAAAATATCTTGGTCTATCCTTTCTGGGACACATGGAACTTTGTAATTGGTACTCTTGTCCCGTAGTTATCTTCATCCTTTCTGAGCTGGTATAAAGTCAGGTTTTGTTGCTGTCTTACTCTATTACTGTAAACATTAGTCATCTATTTCCCTTTTCACCCTTCACGAGTCGGTGGGAGATAGTGACTACCAACAAGGAGCGTGACTGGCTAACCTTCTTGTATTGTTTCAATTTTATCTAATAACCTTTATAGTGTTGTTGAATCGAGAATTTCTTTTAACATATTTAAATTATAATTTGTCATACATATGATATTAGTAAATAAATAACACTTCTAATTAAATTAATTGATGCAAGACAAAGACTCCCCTTGCCCTCCTTATTATTAATATCTCAACCTTCATGGTTGATATTGGATAATTTCACAGATATCCCTTCTCTTTGCAACATGTAATTGCATCCACAATCATTTCCTCAAGTCCATACTTGAACTTAAATCCAGCATCCATGAGCTTTTTTGATGACAGATCTGGCAATTTGAGAACTTCCATTTCCTTTAAGGAGCTACAACAAGTGCAAAAAAAATCAAAATAATTTTTCCAACAAGAAGATCAAAGCTTAACAAATTGGAGAAAGAAGGACAAGAGAACTCACTCTTGTGTTGGTATTTGAATTTCTGGGTATTTTACTGAAAGTAATTCATATATCTTTTGAATAGTTGCCAAACATACTGAACAATTATACCTCCCTTTTGGATTAGGATGTTCGAGCAGAAACATATGTGCTCTAGCTACATCGTCCACATGCACCATAGGTGTTTGAAGGATACGACCAAACGGATCCTTATTACCTGCATTTCCTATAATTAATTATCTTCCATAGGTATTAATGGTTGAATTTTAACAAACATGTGTTGCAAAGTGTAGCACATACCAAATGCTAGAGACAGAGAAGCATGAATGGAGCCAGGAAGCTTTGGACAAATGAAAGGCCCAACAACAAAAGTGGGAATTACAGTCACAACATCTAATCCATTTTTTTCTCCAAATTCAAGCACTGCTTTTTCTGTTAATGTCTTAGAAATTGCATAGGACCATCCAAATTGCTTTGAACTTCTAAGATATTCCACATCACTCCAGAAACTCTCATCCATCACTCCTTCTTCTTCTTCTTTACCATTGTAAGTAACGGCAGAGGCACTAGAAGTGTAAATCACTCTCTTCACAGTTTTAGAACAGAGGCACGCCTTCAATATGCCTAATGCTCCATCAATGACTCTTTTGGTCACTATCTCTTCAGGCTCTCTTTCCCCAAAATCAACAGGGGTAGCTACATGGAAAACTCCAACGCACCCTTCAATGGCTTCCTTGAAACTCTCTGGGTTGCTCAGATCTGCGTTCATAATTTGTAGCTTCTGGGATGCTCCTGCCAGATTTGTGAGAAAGCTAACATCCTTCTTGTGTTCTGCTTATTTTAATAAAGTTGCAGAGTCAATATTGATGGTTCTTCATCAAGAAAGATGGGATTAAAAAACATTAATCGTTCTGAAAGTATGTGTGACCACCATGATAATTGATGGCTGAATTATTTCCTTATTGAATAGAAATGGAGTACCTGGGCGAAATCTGACAGTGGCATTAACAGAGTAACCATTCTCAAGGAGCTTCTTGATGATCCATGAACCAATGAAGGAAGTGCCACCAGTTACACATATTCTTCCTTTGCCTACTTCCATTCGTACAAAACAAGGTATAGTGTTCTGCTGCAAAATTTAGGAGAAAAGAATTGAGCGGAGGAAGATATGTTTGCCCTATCCTTTGTGGGTGAAATGGTACTTTATAGTTGGTGTCTAAGAATACTTGTGAAATTTATTTACTTGGATATTATTAAAAAATAAATTTAAATTTGTAGAAGATGATATTTTAGACAAATTTAGTCTTATTTTATAGAAATTATTTAAATATTATTTTTATATTATAAATATATATATTTAATTTTATTTTTTTAAAAATTATAAATTATATTATTTATTTTAATTTTATCAATAAAATAATTTAACTAAAATAAAATTATGTATATTAAGATATTTAAATTTTAAAAGATATTTTTATGTAATAAATTTATATTTTTTATATTTTTTATTTAATATAATATTTATATATTTTTTATTTATATAAATTAATTATTAATATTAATATTGAATAAATTAATAAATTTTAATTATTTTTATCGATTCAATAATAAATTAATTTTTAAGACGTTAGTACATTAAGACATTAGGAAATGATGACAAATTAGAAACGTTTTTAAAATATAAAAATTAAAATTAAAAAATATATAGGATAAAATTAAATTTTAATGTAAACATAACAAATGGAAAAGTCGAAAAGATATTAGGATTGTATTAAAAAAATTAATAAATGTTATAAATGAATGAATGCGTTACGCTTTGGATAATTAAGACAAAGGCATGGCTTGTCATTAACCATCGTGGTGACGTTGTAAAACTGCATTATTATTTATTACCATTCATGTGGACCCTTTTTTTATTTTCACGTTTATTTTGTGCACTTTTTTGTCTTACTATTTATTTTCTGTCTCTCGTATTTAAGATTAATTCATTTAATATTATTATATATTCTTTATTTTCATATTTATTTTAAATAAAAAAGTTTAAAAAATCTTTGTTTTTTAATATTTTATTTGAATTTTAATTCACTTAGCAGCTTATATATATATTAATTTTTTAATTAATTTTTAACAGTGTCAACTTTTTAATTAAATATTCTTAAATATATCACTTTTATTGTACAAGAGTTTGAGAAACCAACAATTCACTAATATTACTAGCAAACCATGGTCAAATTTGTTATCAAAAGATAAAAATTTATTTTAAATAGATTAAGACTAAAATTTTTTCTTTTTATTTCAAGAAATCACTTCCAACTTGCAACACGATCTCTTAATATAAATGGTCCTAACATTGGTACCACGTTGATTATTAAAAAGGAAAGAAACGGAAAATTCATAAATCCAGTCGAATTCGCTCTCCGTAGTAGCGAATTTTTTATTTTTTCTGAATTAAAAAAATAATATATTTTTGTTAAAGTTAAAAATAAATAAAAAATAAAAGATCTATAATAATAAAAATTCATCTTAATATATTAAACTAAATATTTTTCACATATTTATTATTTTTTCACCCACCAGTTTGAATTGAGGCCGAAATGTATACTAAATTTGGATTATAAATTTTTTAAATTTAAAAATAATATATTTTTTTATCAAAAATAAGAAAGTTACAATGATAAAGACTCATTTTAAATGTATTAAGCATCAAATTTTTTTATTTTTTATCTTATTTTACTTTTAAAAAATAGTATCATTTTTTAGAAGGATGTGAACCTTTAAATTCGCTCAAAATGAGCAATTCACTATTATAAAGCATATATTACTCATACTTTCATCATAATTCGCTAAAGCGGGTAACAAATTTACTGAACTATAGGAAAAATAATATAATTTTGTAAATTAAATTTAAGAACAGATATTTTTAAAAATAAATAAAAAATTAAGTGTATATTCCTACAAAAGCTTGACAATGATGTCTTCTAATTTTTCTTTATGGACTAACTATTATGCCTATCAAATCAAATTAATTGCCAGCTTTAATTTCTACGAGCTCCAGCACCTTCAAGTGAAACTTTCTAATTTCTTAAAATCAAGATTCAAGAACCAAATTAAATTGCTATTAGACCAGAAATTTTGTTTAATATAGATTATCAGTGTCAGCACTTAGTAATTTTATTTTTTAAAAATTTTCTTGGAAATAAATGAGAAAAAAAATTGGAGAGAGAATATGGGAAGAAAATGGAGAGACAAACAGATAGAGATTGAAGAATGAAAAAGACATGAGAGAGAAAGAGGGAGTACGAAGAAAAAGAAAAGGAGAGAGAGAGAAAAAAAAAGAAAAGGAGAGATAGAAGAGAGAAACATGGAAGAAAATTAATCTAAAAAGTTTATCTTGATTTTTTTTTTAATTTTATTAGTTAAATAATAAAGTTAAAACTTTTTTAATTAAATTGATAAAATTAAAATAAAAACGTAATGTAATGCTAGTTTTATATTTATTATATTTTACATATAAAAATTAATATACTCATAATACAGATAATAATATGGTATATAAATATTAAAATTAATTTTAACATAATATTTTAATTAAATAAATTAATGAGTATTAAGAATTAAGAGAGTTTTAATTATTTTTATAAAATTAAAGGATTAAAGTAAAACTAATCAAATAAAAAGATAAAATTAAAATTTGAGTTAAAGTTAAAAAATTAAAAGTAATTTTAAGTATTAAATATTTATTTATATTTTTAATATTTTTTGTTTAATATTTTGTTCATATTTTTTATTTTATTTTTTTAATATTTTTGTTTTATTTATTATTTTTAATTCATTTAAAAAAATTGAGAAAGAAAAGAGAAAAAGGACATGAAAGAGGACATGTGTGAAGAGGTGGGATCAGAGATGTAAACGAGCATGGCAAATGCCTCACTACTCATTCTCACACCTGTTTTTATCTCAATTTTATTTTCATTTTTCACGTAGGGTAAAATTTTTTTTCAAGAAATCTTTCTCATTCTCATTTTTTTACAGCCATTCAAAGATTAACAGAGTCTTCAGAGACTTGAAGTGTTAAAAAAAGTATCAAAAGAATAGTATAAAATTTTCATAAAGTATAAAAATTATATTAATAAAAATAATCAATTCTATTAAGATAATAAAAAATTAATTATAATTTTAAATTTTTAAAATAAAGCAAATAATCACTTCAACAAATTTCCTGCTTTCCTTTTTAATTAACAAATAATAAGAAAAAAAGTTACTAAAAGAATATATTTATATAAAAGATAAAATTTATACGTAATTATTTATATCTTTGTTATTATACTTTTTAATTAACATAAAATATATAAAAATTTGTTTTTAAAAAATAAATCATGAGAAAGATAAGTTATATAAACTATATATACGTTAATTTTTTTATTAGAAAACTTGATGTCAAAAATATAAAAAATGTACTTAAATTTTTTTCTTACATAAATATATATAAATTTAAATTGTGTTATATATACATATATAATTGGGGATTAAAAAACCGAGAGCAAGGAGCTTGATCTTATATCTATCTCCAAATTTATTTCAAAAAAATTTTATCCTTATCCTTTATTTCTAGAAGAAAAAATTCTTATATTGATATTTTTAAATGAGATAGTCTCTAAGAATATCTTTAAATTTAAAGAGATTTGATAATTTATAAGAATTTGGTTGAGGGGATGGTTTGAGAATAGTGTGAAGTGGAGTGAGGTGAGGTAGTTTAAGTTTATAAACCCTTTGTTAAATGATTAAATAATTAATAAGGTGAGATGATTTATAATAGTTTGAAAATCATTCCAAACCATCCAATTTCCCAATTTTCAAAGGGGGTGGGGGGTTTTGGGATGATTTAAATATTTTAAAATTTTTAGTTTCACTTTTAGCCTTTTATTTTTCCACTTTTTTGTTCTTTTTTTTACTTAACTATTTTTTTATTCTAATTATTTTAAAAACATAACTCATCATTCTAACCCTTATTAAACTTATGTAAATTTTAGTTTTTCTATTAGCTCTTTATTTTTATTTTCTCTTATCAAAATAACATATAACATAATGCAATGAAAAAGAAAGTAATTTTTTATTTTATTTTGATCATAAACTCTAAGCCAATTTTTCTATGTCATTATTATGTACATTAATTATCTCTTATTTTATATCAATTTTTTTATTTATATCACAATTTTTTGTATTTTTTTAAATAGTTATATCAATAAAAAAAATGAATAGAAAATAAATTAATAACAAAACATGAGATATGAAGTATAAAAATTAAAATAAATTTAAAAATATATATAAAATAAATTTTGTCAATTAAAATAACTTACATTAAAATTTTAAAGAAGTTTTCATTATAAATATAATATTTAAATTTTTATTATTTAAATTTTATCTCATTATATAATAACATTCAAATTGCACTACAAGAAAAAAGAGAATTAGAGACAGAAAAAATCGTCTCTAATTACATGAAAATTTGTCTTTAATATATTCAGAGACAGATTAGCTATGGTAATTACTCCGTCGCTGATAAGGACGTTGCTAAAAAATAGAGATAGAAATATTTATCTATCTCTAA
Organism: Senna siamea; assembly: GCA_031216115.1. Lineage (NCBI taxonomy): Eukaryota > Viridiplantae > Streptophyta > Magnoliopsida > Fabales > Fabaceae > Senna > Senna siamea. The sequence continues at coordinate 17,105,885 of CM062357.1, forward strand.
TTGGAGATGAAAAAAATCCATCTCTAAATAAAAATATCCGCCACTAAGAAAAAAATAGAAAAAGAAATTAAAGACGGAATAAAATTTTTTTGTCTCTAATCCGTCTCTAATGTAAAATATTCGTCTCTAATTAGAGACGGATTTTTTTGTCTCTAATTTTTTCGTGTCTAACTAACTAAAATCAGAGACGAGATATTACGTCTCTAAAATTATAAATTCTGTCTCGAATTAGAGACGAAATTATCTGTCTCTAAATCTTTATAATCCATCTCTAATTAGAGACTGAATTTCTATCACTAAATGGGATTTTTCGTCTCTAATTAGAGACGAAAAATTCTGTCTCTATTGAACTATTTCGTCTCTGAATGTAACAATGGCATTTTCTTCCTTTCACCAATTTTGTATCAAATTACCTAATGAACCAAACAACAAATATTTGATTTCTTACATAATATTATATTAAAACAATAAATTTTACATCCATACAAAGTTGTGTTTGAGTACATAAATATTTAAAAGCTATTTAAACATCATCATAATCATTATCATCATGTTGCTTATTGCTGGTAGAACCTGACTCTCCATCCCCCTTGTTAAGGGGTAGATTTTCTAACCAATGAAATAATTGGCCGAATAAGCGATCATATTCTTCAAACTTATCCTTGTAAGTAGCTATCACCTGTTTCTGCTCATCCACTTTTTGTTGTAAAACAGCATTTACTGCCTGTGATTCTTGCAATTGTTGTGCCAACCGCCTATCCAGCTCTGCTTGGAAGAGAGGATGAAGCCATAAATCAAGTGCAGTTGAAGCCTCCGTTGAAGATCTTCCAGTTGTAGGTGCCTTTGAACCAACACTGAAAACGCGACCTTTTCTGTTTTTGCCACCGACCACCTCTAACCAGATCGATGTCTCTTCTTTCTTAGAGATCGTATTCTCATCTGCACCAACTGATGTTTAGGAACATCTAATTGATTTAAGTCTAATATATTATGCCTAGAAATTAAAACCACGTTATACACAAGTGTAAAATATAAGCATTATTCACAATGACATCATACATAGAATAGCAGCGCTTTCAAACATAACCCATGAAATTATGACCAAAACAATATTATAGAAATAATATTACAAACTAGAAATACTTCCAGCCTAAACCACGAAACTATGACAGAGAACAACAACATAAAAACATAGCAATACTTTTAGCATAACCTATGAAACTATGACCAAAATAGCAACACCATAAAAATAGTGTACCACAAAACAATAATCTCAGCAATATTGTCCAAATCCAAATTAGTAAACGACATGAATACAAGTGGAAAGAATATAATGAAATCAAAAATATATGTATCTAACAGCCTAGGAAGGAAAAATACCATCTCTTACTCTTACATATGCATCAACTGACCTCTGATCAACAAATTCTCCAATGTCCTTTTTCTAGTGTGTGAGTATAAACAAGCCGAACATCGAAGGGTCCTTTCCCAATTCCTGCCTCTGTTAATATCAAAGAATATTAATTTTTTTGACAAAAACTCTGAAGCCAAATTAGACACTGAAGTAAGATGATAGTTTTCAATGAATCTAAAATTGTACCATCTTTCTCTTATGCTCTGACACAGGAATAGATCCACAGTTATGCAAAGTTCCTCCCTTAGCAGAGGCTCAATTCTTCTTTGCTTGCTCTTGTCTCAATTTGAAGTCTTCAAAATTCCACTCCTGTATCAGTTCATCCATGACATGCTTTAGAATCCAAATTGGCTTTTACCCTTGCCTACCTCATCTCGCACTTTACACATGATACCTCGAAGGCATTCTGCAGCCTTGTGATTCCAATTTTTCCTAATTTGCTGGTCATACTGATCAAGCCACTTGTAAGATTTCTGCATAAAATAGACATATATGTTCAGCATGTAAACTTATCTTAATAGACGTGAGAAGTCAAAATGAATAATGCAAGATAAATCAAAAGTGATAAAACAAACCGCCCATTCCCCAAACCACAAATCCCTCAGTTTTGGAGGTGTGTTCCTCCAATTGTAACATGCCTGTTATAATTCTCATGGATTACCGTTGTGATCTCCCTGACAACGTATACTATAGGATAGAAGCTACATATTTGAATATATTTTTAAACCCTAACATTGCTAAAAATGGTACTTGATGAAACTAAAAAACACAGACATTTGAAAATTGATACTTACGAATCTTTGTATGGATATATCCATGTTTTACCATCCACAGGGTCCTTGTCCCAAGGTCAAGGCACAGACGAGTTACTATCGGATAAGTTTATTAGAACTTCTTCAGGCTGGACTGGTGATTCCGTCTTGAGTGGCGCATGAGAAGTATATGGAGGTTGATCAAAGGATTGAGAGGATGAAGGTGGGGAAACATAAGGTGATGGAGACAATGGTGTACTAGGTAATGTAGGAGAAGGAGTTAACAGAAGATCAGATTGACCCCCACCCCTTGATCGACCCCTACTGTGAGTGATGCGTCCCCTACCATAGACTGATCGACCACTAGACATCTACAGACCACACAAATCAAGCTAAAAGTAGAAAAAACAATACAAACCATGTAATTGAAGTTCCCAATTCCATATTTTAAGACAAGTTAAAACACTACTAACACTATTGCTAGAACACATTAAAGTTAGTCAGAACTTCAGACAATTAAGAAACGAATAGCCCCAAACACAGCACGTAAGTTGACCTTAAGAGTAACCTCAAATACAATATATAAATAATATAAAAAATAACTACTCTTCATCACTTAAGTCAATAGAAGGCGGATTATTATCCCTAGTATCATCTTCGAGAAGTGCATCCTCCTCATCTTTCCCAATTGAGCCTGAAGTTAAATCTATTTCAGCTTTATCAGGCTCGTGGCTGAAGAAAGACCCATCAACCTCTTTAAATACACCTTTACAGTCTGCCTTGATGCTGAGCAATCTTACTATCGCTGAAAGTTCAAAGTGACTAGAACACCCCTCCTATAAAGGCACTTGGGCAGCAGAAAACATGTTATAAAAAGCTTGTGCATCAACATTAGGAGGCTCCTCTATTCTTTGTTAGAAGGATGGTCTAGCTGCATCTACCACCATTGCCTCATATCGATTAACTTCTTCTCCAAGACCCCTTTGAAACACATCTTCATCATTTACTTGTGGGTGTGACACTTGAGAAACCTCTGCCAATGGTTCCCCGTGGGAGGTCAAATGATAATAATAAGGTTTAAATCCATACTAATACAAATGCACCTTTACCACATCAAGACAATCAAATTTTCTATTTTTGCACTTTGCACAAGGACACCTTATCTGCTTACTGCACAATATGGTGGCAATTGACAAGCATAATCTAGAAACTTGTCAATGCCATTCATAAAGGCATAAGTGAATCCAACTCAACCATGAAGCACTTTAGCATACATCCAACCTCGATTTTCAGGTATATCCATGGTCTACTCTTACAAACCTATAGTGTTCAATTATAAAACTCTAAATTAGCCAAAATCGCAAATAACCTGTGGGAAAGATTCCTAATACCTACAAGAAATGACACCAAAAACCATATCTTAACACTGCTTCACACAAAATTACATAATCTAACAACCTTTTGGTATATTATTTAATGGGTCATCACTGGTTATAACAAATTATTTGTGAATTATATAAGCTAAACGCTAAACTTTCACAGAACATATCAAACAATGAAACTATTACTATCAAAATATAACAAATTTAAATTATTTATCTTTCACATACCACATTCACAGTGGTCCACATCTTGGTCATACATATCCATACTCACGCATACATATACAAACATGTAACACTTTTCAGGCTTCTTTCACAGAACATATTCTGTGCAAATTCAAAAATCACAGAGGCATCAACATTATTTCAATATATCACAGATATATACACATCATTACCCTATCACAGACTATTCCATTGCTGGGTTATGGCTTGATCGAAAGAGAAATTGCAAAAAAAAAAAAAAACTATCTCTAAGTGAACCATGCAAACTAAGAGCGAAGTGAGAAAATAACTTTTTGCATTTGTATAAATACTGTGATTTTATTTTTAATATAATTATAATAACAGTTAAAATAATAATAATAAGTATAATGTTAATTTCATTAACAAAACAATAAATTGAAATAAAGAATTTTGTAAAATCAAATCTAATATGAAAGGAATCAAGTATAATTTAAAAACAAAACGTATGTGATATCTTGTAAGTAAATTGTGCAACACAGAAATCTTGTCTCATCCAATGGCTGTCTTTCCTAAACTTGACTTCTAATTTTGTTTTCCCCATCACTTGGCAGAAAAGCTCATTAAAAATCTCTTTGTTTTAGGGTTTCTTGAATTCTCATATTATTAATATTTATTTGAAAGATTTATTGAATATATTTTATCTATGAAATATAATTTAATTAAATCAATCATATGTGAAAGGTCTCCCATGTACTGAGAGGAAATTTTTGTATTTTAAGAACCAAGGGAGAGAGTATTATCTATGAGGAAAGGGGAATATAGTGGATATCCAACCTTGCAGATGTTATTTTCAAACTCTGGACAATGAAACTATGAGGGTTAACATAAGAGGTGTAAAATATCAAATTAAGTGCAAAGATTTAGTATAAAAACGAGATTTAATGGCTGTAAAATGATGAACCAGAGCATACTAAATAGAACAAGAAAAAGAGAAGTAAAAATTGTCCTATATGCTAGATAGTGCCAAGTTGCAGGGGAAGACTATAGTAATATTACTTCAAAATGATGTTTACGTTTACATATTTGATTAATTTAAAACTAGGTGTTATGGATTAGTGAGCATCACAAGTGGATGCAGCACTACTATTTTAAGCATTAAGAATATCCTATAATCTACATATGTATGATTACATAAAGAAACTAGAATCCCAGATTATATATATATATATGAAATTATGATGCATGCTATTCTTCAAAGTAAAGTGCTAGTTGAAGGAATTTTTGTTGTCCATGTTGCTCTTATCGTCCATTTCAAAATAGGTAATTTTAATTTTAATTTATATTTATATTTAAATAAAATAGAATATCAAAATTGAAAATTTATTTTTCTCCCTTTTTTAATATATATATTCAATCTAAACATACTAAAGTAAAGTGCAGAATTAATTTAGACAATAAAATCATGGGAAAGAGTAGAAAATGTAGCAAGTTTTGGGCTGATTGTAGTGTCAAAATTCTGTCCAAAGATGGCTATAATGTTCATATTTTGAAGTAGAAGAAGATATCAATAATTGCATAAGTATAAGGAAATTCTAAAGGAAACATGTAGGGTGAATTGGCAGGAACTTAAGAAAAATGATAGCAAACCCATATACCTATTACATGACACTAGTGCAATCACGTGGGATTGTTTTATTTGTGGAAAACTAGGCAAAACGTGAAACTAATGCAATAGTTTAAAACTAGGAAAGAACCACTCGAAATTTATGTTAAGTTAGAGGGAAAGTGAGGTGTAGAGTGAGTGTTTAATGACATGATTAATGAGTAGAAAATTTGCTACTAAATGGTGATACAACTTATGTTGCCCAAGAACGAAAATTTGAGAAGAAATTTCATGATATAATAGTGCAGAAAAATAGAACAACTTAGATGCCAAATGCCTAACTAAAAGTGGAGATACCATAGGCAAGATGGAAGTGCAATTTTGGGTAAGTTAGGGACTCCATTTAAGGGAAATGTGTGGCTAAATTATGATGTTTTCACTACACTATTGGGACTGTTTTGGGCTACTATACAAGTGAGAAAAATGATGCCACCTCACAGAATAAAATGTAGAGAGGAAAGGACCATGGAGTTAACATGTTAAGTTGTGTCAAAACTAAGAGACTTTGGGGTATAATGGATCCAAATGGCATGGGATTTACTAAGAATACAATCAAGTAAAATGAAGAGCATAATTATAGACAAAATATTAGAAAAATTTTGCACTAGAGTTCCTTATAGAAAGACAAAAAATTTAATAGAACTTAACCAATAAAAGTGGTATAGGTGAACTTAACCAATAAAATTCTACACCATTGCTACATCCCTAGCCACAACAGAATTCGAAGGGAAGGAAAACACAGGGGAAAGAAATCTGTACACTTATGGGGAACATTGCAATCAATCAGCAGCAATGCCCAAGCATCGGTGAAAAGAACACTAGAATCACAAGAGAAAGAGGAAAATAAGGATAAAAACTCACCTTCCTCAACCAAACCGACTGGAAGTACAGAGGAATCCCAACGGTGTTGTTTGTGGCATCTTCGGTCATCGTCTTGTGAGGCAACGATGGCAAGTCCCTCAGACAGACAGCTTTAACGGTAGTTACCGACTGAACAGAACACGGCATGGTGAATGGCAACGAATGGCAAGGCGTGGTGAGCAGGACCAGAAGCAAGTGAGCGCGTGCACGGGGAAGGAAATGGAGATGGAAATGCAAAGTGTAAATTTTAACACTCACTATTCTGGCACATCCATGAATATATACTATATGTAAAAAATATCGTCATATATATATTGACAGCCATTGTGACACACATGGTAATATGTTTGTTATTCTTTAATGCCTCAGGTCCTGTGTTCGATCGTTCCATATGACACCCCCCACGTTTTTTCGCCCATCTCAAGTTACATACAATATATAAAACAATTGCAACTACAACCTTTGACAGCCATTGTGGTACACATGGTTATACACCTGTTACTCTCTAATGCCTCAGGTCCCGTGTTCGATCCTTCCATGTGATACTGCTCAGGTTTTTTCACCCATCTCAAGTTACATACAATATATAAAATAAATGCAACTACAACCTCTGACAGCCATTGCGGCACACCTGGTTATACGCTTGTTACTCTCTAATGCCTTAGGTCCCGTGTTCGATCCTTCCATGTGACACCCCTTATGTTTTTTCACCCATCTCAAGTTATATATAATATATAAAATAAATGTAACATTAAACTTTGACAGCCATTGCGGCACATATGGTTATTTGCCAGTTACACTCTAATGCCTCAAGTCCTATGTTCAATCTTTTCATGCGCCAGCTCAAAAATTTTTCCAAGACAATTTAGTTTTGGAGATGGATTAAAGATGGAAAATTTTTGTCTCTAAACTTTGAGAAGGAAAAATTTTGTCTCCAATCCCTTGTTGAAATTTTTTTGTACAAAAAGATTCCATATCATTATATTTTTCTTAGGACAAATTAGAGACGAAATTTTCCCATCTCTAATCCATCTCCAATCCCTCTCTAATCCATATTTAATCTATCTCTATTCCGTTCTAAGTTCATCCCACCAAAATGTTTCCTACTAAATTCAAACAAATGAATTTGCGACCACCTAAGAACGACTTAGACACTAATTTATTTTATATTTTAATTTATATAATTTATGAGATTGATAACTAAAAAATTTTAAATTTATTATAATATAAATAAGAAAATTTTTTTAAAAAAACTCATAGTACAATGTAAACATCTTTTATTCTCAACATAGGCAATCAATTGTACGGATATCAATTCCCAAGAGAGAAAGGAAAGTATATAGAATCGCTAGCCTTCAAAACTCCAAAGACAAAAATTTCATTTGGTACTTTTGCGTTTAATATATTTTTTTAATTTATTCATATTTATTTATTTTTAATTTAATTTTTTAAATTTAAAATTATTATCAATTTAGTCTCTCTATCTACAAATTATTAAAATATATAATTGATATATTAATTTGAGAGACTAAATTAAAAGAATTACTAAACTTAAAGAATTAAATTAAAAAAATTATTAAATATAAAAAATTAAATTAAAAAAATTATTAAATTTAAGAAACAAGTTAATACTAATTTCAAATATAAGAAATTAAATTAAAAATAAATAAATATAAAAAATTAAATTAAAAATTATTAAATTTAAAAGACGAAAATAAAATGTATATAAAATTTTAAATGAAACTTGAATATACTCTTCCATATTTATATCATTCTTACTAGAGTATAACAGAAGCTGAAACCATACAATAGTCTGTAAACATCTTTTAACTATTAGTTCATTGTAAACAAAATCTCTAGTCCACGATGACTTCTTCTTAATTCCTCTTCTTGATTGTGGCTCACCGTATCATATACAATAATTTCACAAATATCCCTTTTGTTTGCAGCATTCAATTGCATCCACAAACATTTCCTCAAGTCCATATTCGAACTTAAATCCAGCATCCATGAGCTTTTTTGATGATAGATTTGGACGTGTAGTCCACTCATGGCTCTAACTGAGCCTTGAGTGGACTAAACACTGGCTCTAATTCGGTAAACCAGGTAACGTAATCTTGTGCACGTGGTGCTCATATTGTAGCTAAAAATATATTAAATGGGATAAAGAAAAGAATAACATTAAACAATTTATTTCTTTTAGACTCGATATACATAACTCATATATTTAAAAAAAAAAACAATTATGTATCTGCTTAAATGGAAGTCAAAGGCCTCTTCGATTTTTCTTCAGTTCAAATAATTTGTTTTGAAAAAATAAGTAACTTTTTTCTTCCCAATCTGTAAAAATAAGTAATGCTGAAGTAGCGTTCGGATTCACTGCGATTGTCCTGCCATTACTTTTAGCGGCGGTTTTTTGCGTCGCTAAATATTATTGCAACGAAAATTATTGCTGCTATAATTAATTATTTAAACAAAAGTTATAGCAGCAATATTTTCGTTGCAATAATATTATAAACACTTTAGCAACGCAAAAAACCGTTGCTAAAAGTAATGGCAATGCAACCAGATCCAAAGGCGCTGAAGTACCTCAAACTTGAAAAGATAGGGCACCAGAAAGTTGTGAATGGCTGAAGTACTTTTCAAATGTGATAGAACAGACAAACATGTTTCAATGGTGGAGCCAACATTTTGAAAAGGGCAATGCGAACAAGCTTGAGTGCTGGGACTTTTCTCTTGGTATCTCTCTTCTCTTAGTACAAGAGAATATCAAGCTTTTTATTTTAAAATCAACTAACGAAAATTCGAATCGTGGGGTATTGTCCATTACAAAATATTATTTTCTAAACTCTAAAAACATAAAATTTCTTTATAACCCTTTTAAATGGAAATAAATAAAATATTTATATAAAAGTTTGTCTCATTCAATTGAGGATTGATATTTGATCAAATTTTTTTACTTGAAACTAGAGATACGATTCATAAATGAAATAAGAAACATTTCCATTTTATATTGTGCATAGTGTCATTGCCCAAATAGCTACATGCAACAATGCACTGTTAATTAGTCATTATTCTTTTCATATCATATTAACTAATTTTCAAATATTAAGTAAAAATATGTTAATTTACTAATGAATGAATAGACTATTGAAAAAATATTCTGAATACATAAACTAAATTAAATTCAGAATAGTAATTATGTTAAATCATCAAGAAGATAAATAATTGAAAGAGGAAGCGTACCTGAATCTATAACTTATTCTTTAGTCTTGAGGTTATGGATCTTCCAAATTAATAAGCACAAATTTAGAGAAAATAAGATTTCTCTCTTGTCTGATGATGGGATATCAGAGAAGAACTGTACTTATAATTTGGGAACCATAATCCTAATTAAATAGTTGAACTAGGATTCCTTATTTTTAATTTAGCCCATCATAAAATTAGAAATTATAATTAGGGTATCTACACATATAAGTCCATACTTAAAATTTAGGCCCATCACAATAACTAAATCAGATCACTTTTAATTTAGGCCAGACCCTTTTCTTATGATAATAATTGACATACAATTATATATTTAATATAAATATAAATCCATAAAATACCCAACAATCTCCCACGTGGACTATATATATATACAAATATATTACCTTATAATTGAATGTCACAAAATAACCTTATGAGCTCAAAATTTTACTATAATAATCAAGAGTATTTCCAAACAATCTCGTCCATCAATCATGTTAACATAGAACCAAGGCAACTTTTGTTACATTTAGCGTAACTAAGTCATCTCTGATCACATATATCAACATAATCAAATGACATAGATCAAATATGGATGTGTAGCATGGAAAACTACATGCAGTGTGATCTAAACATGTCTATTTCCAACTGGTCCACTTTAAACCTTATTAAACTATACCAAGTTCAAAGTGTGAATAAGCTGAAAGAAACTTTATTTCTGCAGAAAATATCCTCAAAATATCCATAAACTGAAATAACTAAAGAATATGTTTATAACATAAAAGCAAAATTACAAACTCCCACTAAAATTGAATATCTTCAAATGACATAACACCCATATGAACAGTGTGCTCATGAAAGACCTTGGGTGGTAGTCCCTTAGTAAGCGGATCCGCAATCATGGAGTTTGTGCCAATATGTTCTATAAACAATTGTCCACTTTGAACTCTTTCTTTAACAACTAGGAACTTAATGTCTATGTGCTTTAACTTCGTTGAGCTCCTGTTGTTATTGGAATATAAGACTGCTAATTTATTGTCACAAAAAATTTTAAGTGGTCTTTCAATTCCATCCATAATTTGCAGCCCAGTGACAAAGTTTCGCAACCATATTCCATGATTAGATGCCTCATAACATGCTATAAATTCAGCTGCCATGGTGGAAGGAGCTACAAGTGTTTGTTTAGCACTCTTCTAAGACACTGCTCCTCCTGTCAGCAGATAGATATAGCCCAATGTAGACTTCATACTATCTTGGCATCCAGCAAAGTCAGAGTCCGAATATCTAATGATCTCTAACTTATCTGATCTTTTGTATGTGAGTATATAGTGCTTTGTTCTTTGTAAATACCGCATGACTCGTTTGGCTGCTTTCCAATGATCCATGCCCGGATTGCTTAAATATCTTCCTAACATGCCAACAATATACGCAATATCTGGACACGTACAAACCTGTGCATACATTAGACTCCCTACTGCTAAAGCATAAGGAATCTTTTGCATGTCCTTTTTCTCAAAATCATTTTTAGGGCATTGGTTAAGACTGAATTTATCTCCTTTAGCCACAGGGGTATCTCCTGGTTTGCAATCCTGCATACCAAATCTTTTAAGAACATTTTTGATATAGGCCTTTTGTGATAATCCAAGGATACCTCGAGAGCGATCTCGATGTATTTGAATCCCTAATACAAAGTTTGCATCGCCAAGATCTTTCATCTCAAATTTCTTTGCTAAAAAGCTCTTGGTTTCATGCAACAAGCCTATATCATTACTGGCAAGTAGTATGTCATCGACATACAAAACCAAGAAAATGTGCTTACTCCCACTGAATTTGTGGTATATACAATCATCAACCAAATTTACCTCAAAACCAGACGAGGTAATAACTTGGTGAAATTTGTAATACCATTGACGAGATGCTTGCTTAAGTCCATAGGTAGATTGCTTTAATTTACAAACCATCGACTTTGCATCACCAGACACATAGTTTTCTGGTTGCACCATATATATTGTTTCATCAATGTTGCCATTGAGAAATGTTGTTTTGACATCCATCTGATGTAACTCAAGATCAAAGCATGCCACTAAAGCCATTATAATCCTAAAAGAGTCTTTCGATGAAACTGGAGAGAAAGTCTCTTTATAATCAATGCCTTCTTTCTGTGTGAAGCCCTTAGCGACAAGACATGCCTTGAACCTTTCCACATTACCTTTTGAATCCCTCTTGGTTTTAAATATCCATTTACAACCAATGGGCTTTATACCTTCAGGCAATGGGACAAGATCTTACACATCATTTTCTTTCATGGACTTTATCTCTTCATTCATGGCATCAATCCACTTTTGAGAGTTAGAACTTTCCATGGCTTGATGAAAATTGATTAGATCATTTTCCATCACTCCAATGTCAACATCATGTTCTTGGAGAAACACAATATAATCATTTGAAATTGCACTTCTCCTTTCTCTAGTGGATCTTCTTAATGGCAATGGTTCTTGAGGCTGTAGAGTTTGTTCATCTGGAAAAAATTCTTGAACTTGTTCCGGAGGGTTAATGACATTGTCTTGATCCGAAGTTGCTTCTTGAATAATTTCAGGTATAGTAATCATTTCCTAATCATTCTCAATAGCAATTAAAGGAATATTAACATATTTCTCTTCAAAGACAAAGTCCTTGACCCTATCTCCCCTAGCAAACTCAACATCCTCAAAGAATCGAGCAATATGTGTCTCGAATATAGACTTAGTCGTGGGATCATAAAACTTGTAACCCTTGGATCTTTCAAAGTATCCAATAAAGTAACAACTGACAGTCCTAGAGTCTAGTTTCTTTTCATTTGGCCTATAGGGCCTTGCCTCAGCTGGACATCCCCAAATATGAAAATGCTTTAGACTAGGCCTTTTACCTGTCCAAATCTCATAAGGGGTCTTTTCAGTTGCCTTAGTTGGAACTCTATTCAATATGTACACTGCGGTTTTTAATGCCTCTCCCCAGAGTGATTCAGGTAAGGTTGAATAACTAATCATACTCCTTACCATATCTTTAAGCGTTCTATTTCTTCTCTCAGCGACACCATTCATAGCGGGCGAACCCAGCATAGTGTACTGAGGGATGATACCGCATTCCTCTAGGAATTTCGCAAATGGTCCTGGACGTTGTTCACTTGATCCATCATATCTACCATAGTATTCACCACCACGGTCAGATCTGATGTTCTTAATTCTTTTACTGAGTTGATTTTCAACTTCAGCTTTATAATTTTTGAACATATCCAGTGATTACGATTTCTCATGAATGAGATAAAGGTAGCCATATCATGAATAATCGTCTATGAACGTTATGAAGTATTGTTGACCATTCCAAGAAGCCATAGGGAATGGTCCACAAATATCAGTGTGTATTAGTTCTAAGACGTCTGATTTCCTATTGGCACCAAATCTCCTGACATTTGTTTGTTTCCCCTTAATACAGTTTATACACACATCAAAATCTGAAAAATCAAGGGGATCAAGAATACCATCGGACACAAGTCTTTCTATTCTCCTTTTGGAGATATGACCCAATCTCTTATGCCACAATGAAGATGAATTCTCATTGGTTAATTTGCGCTTTTTACCTATTACATTAACATGTATAGATTCATTAAACGAAGAAATTTTGTCAAGCAAGTATAGATTATCATATCCTGATAAAGAACCAGAACCAACTAAATTTGAATTTTGAAAAAGACTAAACTTTCCATTTCCAAATGAACAATAATAACCAAACTTGTCCAATATTGAAATAGAAATTAAATTTCGTCTAAAAGACGATACAATAAAAGTCTCAATCAAATCCAAATAAAATACAGTCTTTAACAATAATCTAAATGTTCCAATTGCTTCGACTTCTACTGACTTGCCATCACCAACATAGATGTATCTTTCACTATCACTAGGCTTTCGGCAATTCAGGCAACCCTGCATAGACATACTGATGTGAGTTGTTGCACCAGAATCTATCCATCATGTATGTCTAGGCACCGAAGTCAAATTAACCTTAGAACAAACAAAATTAAGAAGCATACCTTTCTTTGCACGCCAGACGTGATAGTTGGTGCAATGCTTCTTTTTATGTCCTTTACCCCCACAAAAGAAACAACCATCTTGAGTTGGTTCCTTATATTGTTTCTTTTGCGGTGCCATATCCGCAGTGTCTTTATTCTTCTTTCTCTTGTTATCTTTCTTCTTGTCCTTTAAAGTAGAGGCCAAATGGGCACTTTGTGTCTTTTCTTGCTTCAATCTTTCCTCTTCCTGAACACAGTGTGAGATGAGCTCATTAAGTGACCAAGGTTCCTTTTGGCAATTATAGCTCACCTTAAACTGACTAAATTGTGCAGGAAGGGATAACAAAACCAAATGCACCAACAAGTCTTCAGATAATTCCAACTTGAGTGCCTTCAATTTTAAAGCAAGATGAGACATTTCCATAATGTACTCCCTTATGTTTCCTTTACCGGTATACCTCATAGAGATGAGTTTTGCTAAGATTGTACTAGTTTTAGCCTTTTCACTCTTAGCAAATCCCTTCTCAAGGTTCTCAAGGAAATCTTTGGCTGTATCTACTTGATCGAACATAGTGCCCCTAAATGCCTCTAGAATGGCACGCTTAATTATCATTAGACTAATGCGATTGGACTTCTCCCATTTTTCCATCTCCCTTCTTTCATTTGAGTTACTCTGATCAGTAAGATCGATGGGTTTAGGAGTCTGTAACGCATAGTCTAAGTCCATAATTTCGAGAGTAATTAAAATACTCTCTTGTCATGCCTTAAAATTTGTGCCATTCAGTAGAGGAATAGAGTTAATGTTGGCAGTTATATTAGCTGCTAAAGTAGAAACTAAATAAGAAAAATACTCATATAAGTATCAAAATTGAGCTACACTAGAATAATAAATTTAAATAAAGGTAACCCCATCTCAAGATATCTAACACTCTATTAATATCTCATCTTTGAACAAAATATTAATTTGTAAGTGATATCTTGGTGTAGTAATCAAATATTAATAACAAAGTAACATATCAAACAATAAATCTTCCTTTAGGCTGATTTATTACTTATATGTAAAGCCAAATAATTATCACATATTTATTATCACAGGTGTATATACAATTATATTAAATAGAGATTTTCCTTTAGACCAATCAATATTTATATAAATTACATAAGCACATCTATTTATATTTCAAAACAAATTAATTTTCACAATAGAGATCACTTAGGTGATATATTGCTTCAATTAATTAATTTCAAAATATATATTAACATACCAATAGTTAAATTTAAATTTCTTAAATATTTAAAACTTTACATTATATCCTTAGAAATCATAATACTATAAATTACTTAATTTATAATTTCGTTGGATAAGTACAAATATGAGATTTAAGAAATCTTATCATAAATTTCAAATTCTTAAAACAAAATAAATTTTGTTATAACTTAAATTCTAAATTTTAAATTTGAAAATATATATATCCCACAATTTGCTGCACATATATATATCCGCACGTCAATCTTCACATGCCGACCCAATCCATAAAAGTACGCAAATCAAAAAAGCAATATATACAAATTGAAAGCACTTCATTCGCACAATTCATATACATGAATTGAAAAACTATTCATTCACATGTTAAACGGAGATTCCAAAAACATAATTAAAAGTTATATGTTTATATGTGTGCAGCAACGTTATTTGTGAAGCATATAATTGAAACATTACACTTGCCGCACACAAGCCGAAACGTATACACTTTAATTACAATATACACAAATCGCATGCTGAATTAGAAAAGCAATATATATATATATATATATGTGTATATATATATATATCATACAATGTGTGGCAACCTTTTAGATTAATATACAAACCCATACACAATATATATGATATATATCATATGACACACGCAAATCAAGAAAGCCATCATATATTTATATATATGAATTCTAAATAAAAGTCGCATGAATTTTTCGTAGTACACACTTTTAAAATTTTAATTTATCGCATAAGTGTGCCGCAAATCACAATTTAAAATATGATCACAATTTTAATTTCTCATGATTTAACATAAAATTGACTCTGATACTAATTGTTAAAAAAATATTCTTAATACATAAACTAAATTAAATTCAAAATAATAATTATGTTAAATCATTAAGAAGATAAATAATTGAAAGTGGAAGCGTACTTGAATCCATAATTTGTTCTTTAGTCTTGAGGTTATGGATCTTCCAAATTAGTAAGCACAAGTTTAGAGAAAATAAGATTTCTCTCTTGTCTGATGATGGGATATCAGAGAACAACTGTACTTATAATTTGAGGATCATAACCCTAATTAAATAGTTGAACTAGGATTTCTTATTTTTAATTTAGCCCATCATAAAATTATAAATTATAATTAGATTATCTACACATATAAATCCATACTTAAAATTTAGGCTCATCACAATAACTAAATCAGATCACTTTTAATTTGGGTCAGACCCTTTTCTTATGATAATAATTGACATATAATTATATATTTAATATAGATATAAGTCCATAAAATACCCAACATAGACATCAAAGAACAAACATAAATAGATAGACATTCATTGGATTTTAGATCCTCTGCTTGGCATTTCTTCGCCTGGCACTTTTAGCGGCGGTTTTATTCGTTGCTAAAGTTGTTTCAATATTATTGCAACGAATATTAATGCTGCTATAAATTTTGTTTAAATAATTAATTTTAAAAAATTTATAGTAGCAATACTTTTTGTTGCAAGAAATTTTAGCAGCGAAAAAAACTATCTGCGTTCACTGCACTTATTCCTATGCCCTTAATAGATGATGGCTTTTTCACTTATATAATATTTTTAAAATAATTATTTTTTAATATAAAATAATAAAAAATTTATTTCCTACAATACTATAACTTACTTTAATAATTATTTTTGGTTAATTTGCACAAAAATTTTATACCGTCGGTTATATTCATTGTTATAATTCGTTGTTATATTCAACAACAAACATTTTTGCTACTATAATCAATTCTTACAAAATTTTCAGGTTTAACATTTTGTTTTTGGCTAACTAAGTGAACAAATTTATATTTCATATATTGATAAATTTTTTATTTTTATAAGATTTTAAAAATCAAGAAAAATAAATGCCAAAATATTTTAAGACAATTGTTTGTTTCTTAAAAAAATTAAAACGAACAACTTAAAAAATTTAATGAAATATTAATTATAAAAGTATGATTTAAAAACCATTTAAATAATATTACATTAAGAAATTTTTTTAAGACTAAATTATTAATGAAACATTCGATTTTTTTAAAATCATTAAATTTGTAATTGATTATTATGAAGTAGTGGCTTTTTAAGAAAATTTTTTATGAGACTAAATGTAAATATTATCTTAATATATCCTTTTTTTTAAATATAAGTTATTTATGAGACTAGGGCCATTAAAACTTTCGTCACTCTGGTCTTTGGTGGTGAAAAAAAATCATCACTAAAAAAGAAAATTTATCATCACAGAAATAAAAATTTAAAAGTCAAAAATCATCACAGAACTTATATTTAGTGGTGAATTCTCCTGCCGTCGTTAAAACTTCTTTCAGTGGCAACTTTCTTATGTTGTCATTGAAAGGAGTTCAGTGGCAATCTAAAGAGTATATTGTACATTTATTTTTTTGTTTTTGATATATTTTTTAATTTTTATATTTTATGTTACCTAAAAGGTATTATAAAATAAAATTAATAAATAAAATATTATTATATTATACAAAAGTATTGTTATATTATTGTCAATAATTACTAATATTACAACTATCAATAATAACATAATTTACAATTTACAATAAAATATAAAAAATTTAAAGTATCATTGTTGTGTATAATTGTTGTTCATTCTTGAATTTTGTCCCAATTTAAAATAGAAACATTAAAGATAAGAATGATTAGTTTGATGATAATAAAATTACAAGTCATAGATTATATAAAAAAAAACACACACACACAATATCACCAACAACCCTATGCCATGCTTGTAAGTATACAGAACAAGTTACTTAAGAATAACATTTATTTTAAATATTAAATTTATTTTAAAAATATATTAGACTTATTAATAATAAAAATACACAAATTATACTTATTACTTAAGAATAATATTTATTTTAAATATTAAATTTCTTTTTAAATTAAGCCCAAATAATTATAAGAAAGGACTCAAGAATTTTGAACAACTCAATTAATAATAAGAAATATCATATTTTCAAAACTATATATCATATATATTATGGTCATACTAGCCGCTTAATACACATAAAGATATATAATATAAAGTTCAAAATTTTTTATTTAATTTATGATTCAAGTTTATATAAATATATATTATGTTTATAATGCTAGTTCTAATTTATTTAAATTTGACTTATTTATTAAACAAGTAAGGCTTAATTACAATGGACGGTATTTAAATTCATTTTGTTTGAAAAAAAAAAAACTCCAATTAAATGTCAAGTAGGCCCGGCTTGACCATCATGAGACTATATGAGTTTATGAGTATTCATTGTTGTTTTTGTTTTTTTAATCTGAAATTTGTTCGTATTCCAAGAGCACACTGAGAGCCGTGAACCAAAATAATGACTTACTTTACTAAAACTACCACAACCTATACACTCACGGGGTGTAGTTTAGCATCACCATGCAGTAGACAATAAATAAATAAATATATTTATATATATCTTTTAATTAACTTACTAAAAATATCACAACCTTAATAATAGCTTTTTGTGATGTAAGAGGTTGTTTGTCCATAACCCAAGCAGGAAGGTTGTGGTGGCAGGTTCCATCCATGTTAATCCAATGTATATAGAACAAGCATGGCGTAGGGTTAAATAGAAGAGTTCAGCCAGTAGACATGTAGGTGAGATATGCATATGATTATTGAAAACAAGAATGATTCTCAATAATAACCATATAATGAGAATGCAAATATAGAAAAGAGAGAAGGTAAAGAGGAAGAGAGAACAAGCCTCTTGTGCATGCCCGGTTCTGTTACCAGTGGAAAACATCAAAGCAGGATGCATGGATGGATGGAAGCATATGACGCTCTCTTTCCTCCAGTTTCCAAAGCAAAACAGCCAAGAAGTGAATGCAGAGATAGGAAGTGTGGGTGGATATATAATCCTTAAAGAGTAATGGTAAGATATCAAAAAAAGGAAAAAAGGAGCCCAACATACATAACAAAAGACAAAATAACTAAAGGATCAAGATATATATAATCATCAAGAATAGGCATGTAACTCAACATCCAAACCAAAACCACACCAACCCAACAATTCACCAATAAACTCAAATTCCTGGCCAATTCCTAAGTTTAGACACATCTTAATTCTTCATCCCAAATTCACAACACCCATGAATCAAAATAACCCAGAAGCAAATCAAACCAGAGCAAAGCAAAATATGAAAATTATTAGGCTCCATTCCGATACAGCCCCGAAGCTCACAAAATATAAAAATGAGTTCGAACCATAGACACAACACAGATTTTCTAGGAGAATTTCTTTTTATCTTCGAAGCTAAACTCGATGGGCGATGGCAGAGGCTTGACGAACGATGGCGAGATCGGCCGATAGACTATATATATATATATATATATATATATATATATATATAGACTGTACCGAAAATCACGAAAATTGTAGCCCCGTGACCATGATCATATTGATCAAAATAGTCTCATGTCCGTGTTGTAGACTTTTAATATAAATTGTACATTATTATATACTTTGATGTCTGTTTTTGTACCTATGTATTTTAATACTCTGAAAAAAGTTATGCTTATATTAATAAGATACATATATATATATATATATATAGTGACTCTTCCCATATTCCAACATTTATTACATTTTAGAATTATTTGACAAAAACATAATATAGAACAAATGTTATTTGTGGAAACTAATTAATTAAACGGTACATTCACTAACAATAATTTGCAATTTTGACAGTCCAAACTTCAGACTTCAACGGTGCATGCCAGATTCAACTGTTGGAGCTGTTGAAGTCATAGCCACAACCCCACGAGTCTGTCTCCCAACGTTTCCTTGCCACCCTAACCAATAAAAGTGAAAAGTCTTATTCAAACGGAATAAAAAGACATCTCCTTTATTTAAACATGTTATTCAGAAAAGTTCAAAGGAATTTAGTTATAAGTTTTTGTACTGACAAAATTTCTTCAAAGAGAATGATTTATCAAGTGTCAAAACCCAAAATATTACTCAATATTTTGTAACAAGAAGAGTAGTTAAGAAGGAGAAAAAGTAAGAGGTTTATACCAATAACCATGTCAAATCCTCTGTTTTGAAGCTCACGGTACTCTTGGCACAGAGCACATGACTCGCAGAACCAATGAACCAAACAGTCTTCATAAGGTGTTCCTTCCAACTTGAACAACTCCCTCATCTTGCTGCGATACATACAAGAATACATGCATGCATGCCCTGTTGTTAATGCTATCAGACCATACAGAGCTGCACTAGCAGTACATGCTGCAATCAATGTGCAAACCACACTCATTCACAAACTTGTAATCTTTTAACTTCCACAATTGCACATACATCATGAAATTAAAGAAACCATTGCTTACTCATTGACCCTTCGTCAAGAATCTCTGCCATTTGCCCAAAAGTGATATATGGACAACAACACGTTATGCAACCTGCGAACAAGAAAAATGGATATTTTTTTATGCTTTTCAAGCTAATCAGCATTCAGATAATTAATTGGCTTACAGTTTTTCCAGTCGGAGAAGCAACAACACAGGCCTGTGGACCAGGGGACTAAGGTCTCACGCTGAGACGGGATACCGGTGGAGATGTGTGGACCGGACGGCCGTTTTGGATCATAGTCATAGTGATCCTGCCCATAAGCTTTTGAGTGTGGTGGATTCATGGTGAAGTGCTGAAACAGAGCTAGCTTTTGCTTAGAAAGATGAAGAGAGGTTATGGTGGTGAAGATAAAGAGATGAGGGATAGAGAAATTTTCAGCGCATAATGTTTCAATAATTACATTTGTGTTTTTCGTGGATGACATTAACAAAATGGTTCAATAATTTAATATTACTGTTGCTAGCAATAATTTAATTCGACATATTCACGAGCAGGGTTAGATGTTCAGAAAATTATGGAACGAATTTTGTGAGATGGCAACAAGTTGATGATGATGGTACTTATTAGTCAATTTTTTAATAACAAATTGATATATATATGTGATTTATATAATTTATTTTATTTATGATTAGTTATTCTAAAAGAAATTTCACGTATCTCTCAATATTGACAGCAAGATCACCGTAGTATTTCGGTGGAGTGAAAATTAGTGTCTGAATTCTGAACTTTAATTTTATGCATGGGATGTTACAATAATATATAATTATAAATTATTAAATGTATGTAGTCATTAAAATTCACAAAATCACAAAAAAATGTAAAAGTTTACTTTTGTAAATAATTAAAGCTTTATTCAAGTTTAATTTTTATCTTATAATTTTATTTTGATTTAATATATTCCTCAAAATTTTAAAAAAAGTTTATTATTATTATTATTATTATTATTATTATTATTAAAATGTCCAATATAACATCATACGGGTGCTTTATATGCCATTTTATATTTTTTAATTATTTTAATTACAAAAAAATAATTATTCTTTTTAAATGTATTCGAGTTTGAGCCTTTATGAGTAATAAGATGTAATTTAAATTTAAAGAGAATATAAAACTTTTTATTTTAAAATCAACTAACGAAAATTTGAATCGTGGAGTATTTTCCATTAGAAAATATTATTTTATAAATTCTAAAAACATAAAATTTTTTTACTTTAAATTATGAAAGCTTACACATATTGTAATATTCTTATTTTTTCTATTATTTGTTAAGTTTGAAATTATAAAATTTAGCATTTTTATACTCGAAAGGTTGTAATTAAATTGCCCTAAATTTTTGAGAAGGAGAAGGGACCAAATTGAAAGAAAAATTTGGAAACTGAAGTGAAAAGAATAAAAGTTTTAAATAAAGACGAAATATAATCATTACGTCTCTAAAATATCTCACGCATTTATGACATGTCATTATTATGCCGAAAAAATATCTTAGAGTATTTATGATACATAATAATTACGTCTGTAAAATATCAGGAAGTCATGATGACTTTAGAAAAATATTCAAGAGTAAAATGGACAATTTTGTCCAAAAATAAAATGGTAAATTCACCTAAAGGTAAAATAATAATTTTTACCTTAGGGGTAAAATGATCATTTCATCATGACAATTCTTATGAAGTCCCTCCCACAGCACTTCTCAAAATTATCAAGCAAAGTGAGGAGTAAAATAGTCTTTTTATCATAGAGGGAAAAATAATAATTTATCACTAAGGATAAAATGATAATTTTATCAAAAAGAAAAAATGGTTATTTTGACAAAAAATGATGTAGAATTCCAATAATGCCCTCCCATTAACCCCACGGCCATTTGATGAAATTTGAAGGGGTAAAATGGTTATTTTGTCACCACATTTTTATTTCATATTTTCTTCTCCAAATGATGCAAAATGGACGTAAGGAAGAAGGAGAAGAGAAGGCTGAAAGCTTGAGGGAAGAAAGAGAAGGAGAAAAAGTGAGTGAAAATCAAAGGAAAAGGCATCTTCATTGGTAAATCAAGATAGTTAAAGAATTCCTTGCTATTATTTTCATGAAATAAGGTATTTTTCAAGCTTTTCATCTCTATTAATGGCTACCATGAATAGTAACAAAATTTTTTACATTCTTGTTTTGCTTGATTTTGTATGGATAAAGTGTTTAAAGTGTTGTATGGATGCATTGTTAAGTGTTTCTTGGATGGATTAAAGTGTTGAGATGAATTTGAAAATTTTTCTTTTATTTTCATGAAAGATTTATTTTTAAGAAAGCAACCTTTTGATGCATGGAATGTCATGAAATTAATGGATAAATGATATTTTATGATTATTTTATGATAAAAATGGGATAAATAGCTTTATTGAATGAAAAATGGAGACTTTTCCTAAAACTCCCTTACTTGGCCGAGAGAGAGAGCTTGTGTGTATGGAAAGGGGAATTTTTATTGGCAAATGAATTCAAGAAGATGATGAGGATTCAGTTATATGGAAAGGAGGAAGGGTGATAGCAGATAAGAACGAGAGAAAGTGGAAAGAACAGAAAAGAGGAAATGGATGAACGTGTATCAGATTCCGAAAGAATGGAAAATACACACAATGAATCCTTCTTCGAGTGAAGGGCAACTCCTACAAACGTTACATCAAAACAAGCCAAAAAACTCTCCTCGACGTCGTCCGCTCATGCTTATTTATACATGCATACGTAAACTACTCGATGCCACTGTTACCACCAACCCACGTGATTCACAACTAACCCACGTGTTATAACCTCTCATGCTAACAACTTCCCGTACTTTTTAACGTCCTTCTCGTAATTCACGTGCCTCATCCCATCACGTAATCGGACGTCCACTTGGGTGGTTTACATGCTCTACTATTCTTTTCTCTTCCTAGTGTCACCTCGTCATTTTCCTTCTCATCCACCGGCCCTGTCTTTTCTTCTGTACACGTATCAACACTATCCCCATTGAAAGCAACCTTGTCCTCAAGGTTGATGTGGGGAAATACTTCTTTCAAGGTTTGCAACTGTTCCCATGTAGCCTCTTCCCTTGGCTTCTTCGACCATTCTACTAACACTTCGGTTGTTAACTGGCCATCTCGTAATACACTCCTTCGATCAACGATCTGTACAGGCTGTGACGTGTATGGTTGAACTTTAGCTGGTAAGGTGACTGTGTCATGTGGGGGTGCACCAATAAATGGCTTGAGCAGCGAAACATGGAAAAATGAATAAATCTTACTGTCTGCGGGAAGTTGCAGTCGGTAGGCAACCTTACCAATCCTACTTAAAATGATAAAAGGTCCATAATACCTTTTGGCAAGCTTGAAGTTCAGTCTCTTGGCAGCTGAATTTTGTTTGTAATGGTGTAATTTTACCAACACCCATTGACCGGCTTCGAATTCGGCGTCTTTTCTCGTTTTGTCGGCCATTTGCTTCATCCTTGACTGAGCCTTCGTCAAGTTCTTCCTAAGCTGTTACTGGACTTCCTCCCTAGTTGTCAACAGCTTATCCAGTGATTCGATAGGGGTAGTACCGGATCTATATAGTGGAATCGGTGATGGGTTTCGCCCATACATAGCCTGAAACGGCGTCATGCCAATGGCTGAATGATATGATGAATTGTAGCATAGTTCAGCCCAAGGTAAGAATCGGTACCAATTCTGAGGCTGTTGAAAGGCAAAAGCTTGGAGATACTGTTCTAAGCATCGATTAAGCACCTCACTCTGACCGTCTGTTTCTGGGTGATACGCTGTACTATGGAGGAGTTTAGTGCCACTGTGGTGCATCAACGTCTTCCAGAACTGACTCAGAAAAATAGGGTCTCTATCCGAAACGATTGATCTTGGAAAGCCATGTAGTTTGACGACTATATTTATAAAAAGATGCGCTACTGATGAGGCTGAGAAACCTTTTCTTAATCCGCCAAAGTGAGCAGCCTTCGTGAACCTGTCTATGATCACCATAATGCTTGTGTAACCCATTGACTGTGGCATTCCAATGATGAAGTCTATATTAAGGTCTTCCCATGGTCCGACAGGTATAGCAAGGGTCGTAATTGATCCTTTCTTCCTTTCGGTTAGGTACTTAGTTTGTTGACAAACCAAACAGCTTCGAACGAATTCTCTGATATCTGCCTACATTCTATTCCAGAAAAAAACTGCTGCGATTGCTTTGTATGTTTTGTGCACCCCATTATGCCCTCCGATGAGGCTATTATGAAAGAGTTGGATCACCGACTCTTTTAGTTGTTTGTCGTCCGAAATTAAAAGTCTTTGTTTGAATCTGATGAGGCCATCTTCAGCCGAGTATCCAGGCGATAGCCGATTATTTTGGAAATCTGTATGCAGTTTTTGTAGTGTTACGTCAGTGATATTGGCTTCTCGTAGTTTAGCAATCAACTCATGTTGGTATTGTGACAGTGTATGAAGCGACCCCAATTCAATGCATCCTTCTGTTATTTCTTCCTTTCTTGACAAAGCATCCGCTGGTTTATTAGTTTTTCCTGGCCGATATGTAATGTCATAGTCGAATCCGAGTAGCTTGACTAAATAAAACTGTTGTTCCGGGGTTTGTATTACTTGATGCATCAATTCCCGCAAACTTTTATGGTCAGTTTTAATGATAAAACGTCGTCCCAAAAGATAATGTCGCCACTTCATAACTACTTGTGTGATGGCATATAATTCTCGAATATATGCAGAAGATAAAGACAGTCTCCTTGTAAGTTTCTTGCTAAAGTACGCGATCAGATGATCATCCTGTGTTAATACTGCTCCAACCCCAATTGTTGACGCATCTGTTTCCACGGTGAACGTCTTAGTAAAATTTGGTAAAGTTAATACAGGGGCTGAAATCATCTTTTGTTTGAGAGAGTTGAAAGCAACCTCTGCTTCTGAAGACCAAAGGAATTGGTTCTTTCTTAATAATTCCGTCAGGGGGTTAGCGATTTGAGCATAGCCATGGATGAATTTTTTGTAATATCCTGTGAGACCCAAAAATCCTCGTAATTGTTTAACCGATACTGGTCGTTGCCATTCTATCATTGCTTGTACCTTTCTCGGATCTACTTGCACGCCTTGTTGGCTGACGATATGGCCCAAGTAATCAATCAAATTTTTACAGAAGGAATACTTCGATTGTTTGGCGAAGAAGCTGTGATTGCGCAGTGTCTGTAAAACAGTGGAAAGATGCTTAATATGGTCACTGATGTTCTTGCTAAAGACTAGGATATCGTCAAAAAATACTGTGACAAATTTCCTAAGGTAAGGGCCAAACATTTTGTTCATCGTTGCTTGGAAAGTGGAAGGCGCGTTTGTAAGGCCGAATGGCATTATGGTGAATTCATAATGGCCCAAATGCGTTCTGAAGGCAGTTTTGTAGACATCATCTTCTTTCACTCGAATCTGGTGATAGCCTGATCGAAGATCTAGCTTCGAGAATGTGGAGGCGCCATGCAATTCATCAAGTATTTCATCGATCGTCGGAATAGGGAATTTATCTTTGATTGTGATGTTGTTTAGTGCTCTATAATCAATGCAAAAACGCCAGGTCTCATCCTTCTTCTTGACTAGTAATACTGGTGAGGAAAAGAAACTGCGACTATCTCGGATAATTCCCGTGGACTTCATTTCCGATACTAGTCGTTCAATTTCTGACTTCTGAAAATGTGGGTATCTGTATGGACGAACGCTAACCGGTTTGGCATTTGGCTCAAGAGTGATTTGATGGTCAATCTCTCTTCTAGGTGGTAGTACTTTTGGTTCGTCAAACACATCTGCGTATTGTTGCAATACCACTTGAATCGATTGTGGTAGATCCTCCATTTGTGACGAGACGTTGTTCTCAATCTTCTCGATTTGATACAGGCATGATATTGCACCTAACGCTGTCAACTATTGTAAATCTTTAGCACTTAGTGGATTGCTTTGCAACATTGGTTCCCCTTGTAGTTGAATAGTATGGCCATGATGATGGAAGGACATCGTAAGTCGTTTGTAATCTGTTATAATTAGACCCAGTTCGGCAAGCCACTGTACCCCCAGTACCACATCTGACCCTTTAATCTCCTAGACATATAAGTCAACCACGACGTTATGTTGTTGTATGTTAAGAGCCACTTTTTCGCATTTGTGAGTACACGTGAGAAAGGTGCCGCTGCCCGTAATTACTTTGAAGGGTGTGATCGGTGTTAAGGGAAGCTTCAGCGTCATTGCAACGCTGGTTTTGATAATGTTGTGTGTGCTACCATTGTCGATTAGAATCTTGAGTACAGACGTGCCGCATTTACCCAATACAAGTAATGTACTTGGGTGGTACTGCCCTTCAATGGCGTTGAAACTTATTTTCGGTATGACTTCCTCACATAGATTCTGATTGTTAGTGTCGCCTATTTCTACCGCTGTGTCTACTAATGATTCTTCCAATAAAACCTCCAATTCTTCTTGACCCAGTAGCAGTGAAAACGAAAGTTTACACCGGTGATTGGGCGAGTACTTGTCGTCACAATAATAACAAATACCCTTTTTCTCTTCGAGCTCTTAATTCTGCTGTCGAAAATCTTTTGTATGGGATGGTATTGTTTGTGTTTGGGGTAGTCTTGTTGGTGGATGGTGGCTGTTTTAGGTGATGATCACTTGCTGACAATGGTTTAGGAGAATTACTTGGGTTGTTTGTGGTGAGAATTGGCTAGGACGTGGTTCTGAAATTTGTAGAGAAGGAGGTTCTAGTGTTAGAGGTTTTAAGGGATAACTGTAGTTTAGAGTGCTTCTGTTCATGTAGTTTAGCAAGAGATACAGCATGGTAGTAAGATTCCTGCTGGGCTAAGAGGACTTCACACTTCAAATATTCCTGTAAGCCTGCGATGAAAAAACTGATCAACCATTGCTCGGATAAGCCTGTGACCTTCGTGGATAGTGATTCAAACTCAGCTTGATATTCAGATACCGTGCCAGTCTGTTTTAACTCCTTAATCGCTGCCTTTGGGTCGTCATATAACGTAGCTCCGAATCTTAATATAAACCATATATATCAAAGTATTCTTGAATCTTGAATGCCCAGTCCTCCGCTTCACTGCCATTGAAATGTGGTAGTTCAGCTTTCATACCTTTATTGAACAAGATTTGTGAGGTTGCTGCGTCCTGTGTTCTCGCTAACGATGGTGATCTTTGTGTCTGTGCCTGTAACATTCGACACATCATCTCTTCCAAGTTAGTGAATGACTCCTGATAATTTTGCATCGTACTTTCGATCTTTGTAATCCTG
Organism: Senna siamea; assembly: GCA_031216115.1. NCBI lineage: Eukaryota > Viridiplantae > Streptophyta > Magnoliopsida > Fabales > Fabaceae > Senna > Senna siamea. The sequence goes on from CM062357.1 coordinate 17,133,398, forward strand.
GACTCCATATTAGTTAGCCTATCATCAACTACTGTTTGTGCCTTCTGCAATTTCGTTGTCAACGCTTCCAAACGAGCAAAGCGAGTTCCTTCAGCCATGGTGAAGTTCAAGGAAAGCACAAAAAATGATAGCAGATAAGAACGAGAGAAAGTGGAAAGAACAGAAAAGAGGAAATGGATGAACGTGTATCAGATTCCGGAAGAATGGAAAATACACACAACGAATCCTTCTTCGAGTGAAGGGCAACTCTTACAAATGTTACGTCAAAACAAGCCAAAAAACTCTCCTCGACGTCGTCCGCTCATGCTTATTTATACATGCATACGTAAACTACCCGATGCCACTGTTACAACCAACCCACGTGATTCACAACTAACCCACGTGTTATAACCTCTCTTGCTAACAACTTCCCGTACTTTTTAACGTCCTTCTCGTAATTCACGTGCCTCATCCCATCACGTAATCGGACATCCACTTGGGTGGTTTACATGCTCTACTATTCTTTTCTCTTCCTGGTGTCACCTCGTCATTTTCCTTCTCATCCACCGGCCCCGTCTCTTCTTCTGTACACGTATCAAAGGGAAAGTGAAATTTTTAATAGATTTACATTGGTTTCTTTTCTACCTTAACCGAGAAGTTTTGTGAAAGTAGAAAGAAAATCTTGTTTGTATTTGATGATGATGATGGCCAATCATGAGAAAAGAAAAAAGGGAAGTGACTTTGAAAATAAAAATTTTATTGGCTTCTCTTTTGTCTTACCTTGACTGAGAATGCAAGTGTGGACAGAGAGAAGATTTTATAATTATTATTTTAATAAAAAAAAGGTCACTTTCATTCGGTGAGGAAGATGGGAGAAAAGGAAATAGCTGTTTAAATGATATGATATTGCTATTTTATCCCTTTTGCATTGATTAAAGGCTTAATGTAATATGAAATCATTTGGTTCCCTTTTTCTCCACTTAGCCGTGAATGACATAAAAGGTGGAACGAGAAATTTTATATTTAATTTTAATGCCACATATGTTTGGTTATGACATGAAAAGAGAAGGAAAAGTACTATATAAATAAAATCATGTTATCCTTTCCTTTTTCCTTCTACTTGACCCAAAAAAAAATCACCATAAAAAAATACAAAAAAAATCTAATTTGACTAGCTCTTGGTTTCAAGTAATGAAAATTAAGAAAATTTATACTTTATTCAATTTATCCTGTTTTCTTTATTTTGGGTATTTTGATCGAGATATAAAGGTATTTTCATGATAATTTTATTGTGTTTATTTTAATCTTGGCCAAATATATTAAAAGGAAAAAGAGAATATTAAAAAATTATCCATTATATAAATTGTTAATTTTATGACATCTTAGTATTAAAAATATGTAATTGTGAAATGGAAGGATAAATGTTTATATGTATAAAAATATATATGCATTATATAAATTATTTTGAGAGAAAAGATATTTAGAAATGCTTACATAATTATAATTAATAATAAAAAGTATGGCATCATGATTGATTTATAAAATAAAGAAGGGAAACATATAATGGATTAGAAAACATATAATGAAAAGGAAAACTTAGACTGGAAAAAAAGAGAGCTTAGAGGAAGTATTTTCAACGTATATTATAGGATAAATAGGCTTGTAACCGAATGACCAATTGTTGGTATGAGACGGCAATTGGGCATTCCACAAAGAATGTAAGAATTAGTGATGATGGCAAATTCTAAGTTAATATAACCTAAAAATAGCCAAATTAAAAGGAGACATTTATTTAGAATTTAGCTAAATCATGAGTACAAGCCTAATCATCCTAATTTATATGTGGGAAATAGTATATTGGGAAAGTGATCCATCAAAAAATTGGTGGTAATTCTATCGCGCTATGATCTGCCCAAAGCGAAAAGGAAAGGATCTATTTAATAACAGTGATCCCGTGAGTTAGTTTTAAACTGGCTATAGGAAGAAATCCCACCGATTGAGAAATGATCTATCTATATAATAATGACCACTGATTGGGGAATGATCTATCTTTTGACAGTGACCATTGACTGGAATAGGTACTTGGATCCACTGAGGGACACCTCAGATAGTACCAGTAATAGAAATGTCACAAAACTGGAACTAGAATTAAAATTAACTCACTCATGTATGTAGTAGTACGTGGAGTAGTCCAATAGGTGGCGCTCCCAATACTCTTTAGTTCCTCTTTCATTGACTATGGCTTTTAGCCAATGACTAATAATAGTTTTCCTTATGACTGGCAATGTTTTCCTTATGAATGATTAAATATGTTTTTCTTATTTACGACTGGAAATGTATTTATGACTAGATATGTTTTAAAATCATGATATTGAGATGCTTTGACTGATGATTTTAAAGGTGAACTGTCACATGATTCACTTATAAATGTATGCCATACACACTTATAAAATATACATGTGGCATCCTAATAGAATAAATTATCTTTTAAAGTAAAGAATGTAGAAATGTTCTCCATATCACTACGATAGTACATACCATAGTTTAAAATAAAAATATGGATTGTCTAGCTATTGAGAATAAAATTCTCATTATTATGCTTGATATGTATCAGATGACTAGTTGAATGATTTGGCTCGAAGTTGAGATAACGTTGGTTGAAATCCTGTGATCAAGTTCCTTTACAGTCGTTTAATTAATTACGTTATATTAGAAATGGAAATTTCCTTTTTAGAGTAGGTGTGTGTGATGTTGATTTCTGGATGTGTATAACAGAAAAAAAAAAGAGATATAGATATATATACTGGATATGTGGGAGAACTATAGTTTACTAGAAATTAAGGTATAAAGGAGTTTGAGAGGCAGACTTATTGCCTCCTTACTCTTGAAGACTAAAAACACTCCACATATCCTGAAATATATGCACGACAATGTAAATATATAGCAAATGTAAATATAAACAAGTTTTGTTTAGGACATTGCAACTAAATTTGATTATTTATTTAGTTTTGTCACTGCGTAGTATATGAATGTAATACTGAATAAATAATCTCAGACCTAATTCAATTAATAAATGGACAAAATTGAAAAGTTTTTTTTTTTAAACTCAAGTAACAATCGAGGACAAAAGTAAGCATAAAATGTCAGTCTTATAGCTAAATTATTTATTATATAAAATTATTTATAAAGAAAGATTATAAGATTAGGGTGTCACACATATAAAGTTTATAATTTATAAAAACTAAATTGTATACTATTAATTTTTCAGACATTAATCAAGGAGAAATATTTTTTTTAAAGACTAAAGTATACAATATTAATATTTTATAAATTAAAAAAATTAATGACTAAATTATTTATAAAATATTACCTTTATCTTTTCAAAAAATTAGGAATAAAAAATATTTGATTATTAATTTATCAAAATAAGTCTTTACCAATATAAATTTTTTATTTTTATTTTTATTTTTTATTTTTTAAAATGTATAAAAATTCACCAATTTTCAAATATATATTATTTACAATTCGTTATAAAAAATTTCTCGTTATTTAATTTATTATTTTAAATTTTAAAAATAATTTTATTTTATAAAATTTTATAAATTAAAAAAATAAATTTTATTTTATTTTATATTTTAATTAAAAAATTTTAATAATAAAAAATATAAAAATTAGACTTAAATTTTTTCATGAAATAATAAAAATTTCTGGTCTTGTACAAAGTGAGGTTTATACAATGAACGTGGCTATATTCTTGTGTTGCTGTCTTACTCTATTAGTGTAAACATTAGTCATTTATTTCCCTTCACGAGTAGGTGGGAGATAGTGACTATCAACAAAGAGCGTGACTGGCTAACCTTCTTGTATTGTTTCAATTTTATCTAATAACTTTTATAATGTTGTTGAATCGAGAATTTTTTTTAACATATTTAAATTATAATTTGTCATATATATAATATTAGTAAATAAATAACACTTTTAATTAAATTAAATGATGCAAGACAAAGGGTCACCTTGCCCTCCTTATTATTAATATCTCAACCTTCATGGTTGATATTGGATAATTTCACAGATATCCCTTCTCTTTGCAACATGTAATTGCATCCACAATCATTTCCTCAAGTCCATACTTGAACTTAAATCCAGCATCCATGAGCTTTTTTGATGACAGATCTGGCAATTTGAGACCTTCCATTTCCTTTAAGGAGCTACAACAAGTGCAGAAAAAATCAAAAGAATTTTTCCAACAAGAAGATCAAAGCTTAATCAAATTGGAGAAAGAAGGACAAGAGAACTCACTCTTGTGTTGGTATTTGAATTTCTGGGTATTTTACTGAAAGTAATTCTTATATCTTTTGAGTAGTTGCCAAACATACTGAACAATTATACCTCCCTTTTGGATTAGGATGTTCGAGCAGAAACATGGATGTTTGAAGGATATAACCAAACGGGTCCTTATTACCTGCATTTCCTATAATTAATTATCTTCCATAGGTATTAATGGTTGAATTGTAGCAGACGTGTAGCAAAGTGTAGCACATACCAAATGCTAGAGACAGAGAAGCATTAATGGAGCTAGGAAGCTTTGGGCAGATGAAAGGCCCAACAACAAAGGTGGGAATTACAGTCACAACATCTAATCCTTTTTTTTTTCCAAATTGAAGCAGTGCTTTTTCTGTCAATGTCTTAGAAACAACATAGGACCATCCAAATGGCTTTAAACTTCTAAGATATTCCACATCACTCCAGAAACTCTCATCCATCGCTTCTTCTTTACCATTGAAAGTAACAGCAGAGGCACTAGCAGTGTAAATCACTCTCTTCACAGTTTTAGAACAGAGGCACGCCTTCGATATGCCTAATGCTCCATCAATGGCTCTTTTGGTCACTATCTCTCCGGGCTCTCTTTCCTCAAAATCAACAGGGGCAGCCACATGGAAAACTCCAATGCACCCTTCAATGGCTTCCTTGAAACTCTCTGGGTTGGTCAGATCTGCGTTCATAATTTGTAGCTTCTGGGATGCTCCTGCCAAATTTGTGAGAAAGCTAACATCTTTCTTGTGTTCCGCATATTTTAATAAAGTTGCAGAGTCAATATTGATGGTTCTTCATCAAGGAAGATTGGATTAAAAAAGATTAATCTTTCTGAAAATATGTGTGACCACCATATTAATTGATGGTTGAATTATTTTCTTTATTGAATAGAAATGAAGTACCTGCATGAAATCTGACAGTGGCATTAACAGAGTAACCATTCTCAAGGAGCTTCTTGATGATCCATGAACCAATGAAGGAAGTGCCACAAGTTACACGTATTCTTCCTTTGCCTTCTTCCATTCGTACAAAACAAGGTATAGTGTTCTGTTGCAAAATTTAGGAGACAAGAATTGAGCAGAGGAAGATATTTTTGCACTATCCTTTGTGGGTGAAATGGTACTTTATAGTTGGTGTCTAAGCAGCTTTTGGATCCCCTGCTGGGCGCTCCCTGCTGGGTTTTTTAGCGGCGGTTTTATCCGTCGCTAAAGTGTGTTTTAATATTATTGCAACGAATATTATTGCTGCTATAACTTTTGTTTAAATAATTAATTTAACAAAAGTTATAGTGACAATAATATTTGTTGCAAAAAACTTTAGCAACAGAAAAAACCGCTGCTAAAACGCCCAGCAGCGCCCGACTAGCGCACGCCCAGCAGGGAATCCGGACGCGTCTAAGCATACTTGTGAAATTTATTTATTCAGGTATTATTAAAAAAATAAATTTAAATTTGTAGAAGATGATATTTTAGACGGATTTAGATTTATTTTATAAAAATTATTTAAAAATTATTTTTATATTATAAATATTTTTATTTTATTTTATTTTATTAAAAAATTATAAATTATATTATTTATTTTAATTTTATTAATAAAATAATTTAATTTTAATATAAATTTATAAATTATTATATTCATAATTTTGTATAAATAAATTTGTTTAAATTTTATATTGATTATATATTTAAAATATAAATAGTATAACATTTTTTATTTATAGATATATATATTGCAAGGATTAAAAGATTAAATTAAATTGATGAATTTAATCAATAAATCGATGATTTGACTACCTAGTTGAAAGTTAGAAAGAGAGAGCAGGCCTTGTTTGATAACAATATTTGTTGGGAAAACAAAAAAGTCAAATTTTTTGTGATGGCGTTAAACTTATGCTTGGAATAGGAGAAAAAGAATTTGGTTGAGTTTCATACAGCAATTGGTCTTCGAGTATACATAAAATGATAAGAATAAGGGTACATGAGAAATAAAATTTTTTTATATATTTTTAGTATTTATTTTAAATATGATAAGTTAGTATTTTTTATATTGTTAACAGAAAATAATATATATATTAAGATATTTAAATTTTAAAAGATATTTTTTTATAATAAAGTCATATTTATTATATTTTTTATTTAATATAATATTTATATAAATTAATTATTAATATTAATACTGATTCACCTAGTAAACTTTGAACTTGTCTTCATTGATTCAAGAATAGGTGTGATTTTAAAAACATCAATGTATTGTGAAACGATGACAATTTTGAAGCGTTTTTAAAATATAAAATAAAATAAAATTAAAAAAATATATAAGATAAAATTAAATTTTAATGTAAACATAACGAATGAAAAAGTCGAAAAGATGTTAGGATTGTATTAAAAAATTAATAAATGTTATAAATGAATGAATCGTTACACGTGGGATAATTAAGACAAAGGCATGGCTTGCCATTAACTATCACGGTGACGTTGTCAACTTTTTAATTAAATATTCTTAAGAAGAATTATTTTAAATAGATTAAAATTTAAATTTTTTTTTATTTCAAGAAATCACTTGCAACTTGCAAGACAAACTCTTAATATAAGTGGTCCCAACATTGGTACTACGTTTTGAAAGCCATTCTATTATATGAAGTGTCCAGGCACTATTTTATATATATATATATATATATATATTTTATATATATATATTTATATAAAATACTATGCCAAGTACCTTTTACTTCCACGTTGATTATTAAAAACGAAAGAGTGGTAAATGCAGCCGATTTCGCTATCCGTCCCAGCGAATTTTGCTAAATTCACATTTTAAATTCTCTAAATCTTAAAAATAATATATTTTTTTAAAATAAAAAAATAAAAAAAATAGATCGACTCATCTTAAATATATTAAAAATTAAATATTTTTTAAAAATTTATTATTTTTTCATCCACAGGTTTGATTGGGGCTGAAATGTATATTAAATTTAGATTTTAAATTCTTTAAATTTCATAAATAATACATTTTTTAAATTTTAAAAAGTAAAAAATAAGAGAACTGCAATGATATAGACTTATTTTAAATATATTAAGGATCAAATTTTTTTTTTTTTACCTTTAAAAAATGGTATCATATTTTAGAAGGATGTGAAAATGAAATTCGCTAAACATGCGCACGAATTTGCGTGGGAGCCAAATTTTGATGAGCAATTCACTATTATAAAGGACAAATAACTCATACCTTCATCATAATTCGCTTAAGCGTGTAACAAATTTACTGTACTATAGAAAAATAATATAATTTTGTAAATTAAATTTAAGAACATATATTTTTAAAAATAAATAAAAAATTAAGTGTATATTCCTACAAAAGCTTGACAATGATGTCTTCTAATTTTTCTTTATTGACTAACTTTTATGCCTATCAAATCAAACTTATTGCCAGCTTTAATTTCTAATTTCTTAAAATCAAGATTCAAGAACCAAATTTTTTTTTGGTGAAAAAAAATGCAAAGGCTAAAAGGTACACTCATGCTACTAGAAGAAGATGTTTTATTTTTTAAAATTTTTTTAAGTTTTAGTTTTGAACTTTTTGATCTGAAAACACAGTTAAGATCTTGCGAACGTTATGGATATTAGACCAGAAATTTTGTTTAATATAGATTATCAGTGTCAGCACTTAGTATTTTATTTTTTAAAAAAATTTCTTGGAAATAAGTGAGAAAAAAAATTGGAGAGAGAATACGAGAGGAAAATGGAGAGACAAAAAGAGAGAGATTGGAGAATGCAAAAGACATGAGAGAGAAAGAGGGAGTGGGAGACAAAAGAAAAGAGAGAGAGAGAAAAAAAAGAAAAAGAAACATAGAAGAAAATTAATCTAAAAAGTTGATTTTAATTTTTTTAATTTTAACATAATTTTTTATTAATTAAATAAAAATTTTAAAATTTTGTTAATTAAATTGATAAAATAAAAATAAAAACATAAATGTAACGCTACGTCTATATTTATTATTTTTTATATGTAAAATTCATATGCTAATAATATAGATAATAATAAGATATATAAATATTAAAATTTATTTTAACTAAATATATTTTATTAAATAAATTAACGAGTATTAAGAATTTAAAAAAATTAATTAATTTTTATAAAATTAAAGAATTAAAGTAAAATTAACCAAATTAAAAGATAAAATTAAAACTTGAGTCAAAGTTAAGAAATTAAATATAATCTTAAGTGTTTAATATTTATTTATATTTTTTGTTTAATATTTGGTTCATATTTTTAATATTTTTTTTATTTATTATTTTTTAATACATTTTCCTTTCTATCCTCATTCTTACCCTATTTTTGTCTCTCATTTTTTCACATTCATTTTTTTTTTCATTTTCATTTTTTATAGAAATTTGAAGATTAACAGGGTACTCATAGGCTTAAAGTGTTAACAAAAATTTATGAAAATAATAATAATAACTTTTCATAAAATATAAAAAGCATATTAAAAAATAATCAATTCTACTAAGATAATAAAAAATTAATCATAATTTTAAAACAAAACAAAGAATCATAGAATGTGACTTTCAAGAGTTTTATTATTTTAATAAATTTCTTGCTTTCCTTTTTAATTAACAAATAAAAAAACAAAAGTTTCAAAAAGAATATATTAATATAAAGAATAAAATTTATATGTAGTTACTTATATCTTTATTATGATATTTTTTAATCAAAATAAAATATGTAAAAATTTATTTAAAAGAAACTAATCATGAGAGAGATGAATTATATAAATGTATTAATTTTTAATAAAAAATTTGATAATAAAAATATAAAAAATATACTTAAATTTTTCCTGTATCTATCTCTAAACTTATTTTGAACAAAAAATTTGTCCTTATCCTTTATTTCTATAGAAAAAAATTCTTATATTAATGTTCTTAAATGAGATAGTCTCTGTGAATATCTCCAAACTTGAGGAAATTTAATAATCCTGAGGACTTGGTTGGGAGGATGATTTGAGAATGGTATGGAGTAGAGTGTGGTGGGATAGTTTAAGTTTACAAATCATTTGTTGAGTGATTAAATAACTAATGAGGTGGGATGATTTATGATAGTTTAGAAACAATTCGAAACTATCCAATATTTCAATTTTTAAATCCTTTTACATTGGGGGGGGGGGGCGGGTTGAGATAATTTGAATATTTTAAAATTTTTAGTTTCAGTTTTAGCCTTTTATTTTTCTACTTTTTTATTCTTTTTATTTGTTTATTTATTTAGTTAATTATCATTTATATTCTAATCATTTCAAAAGCATAACTCATTGTTCCAATTCCTATTAGACTTAAGTAAATTTTAGTTTTTCTTATAGATCTTTGTTTTTATTTTGTTTTATCAAAATAACATATAACAAAAGTATGAATAATGCAATAAAAAAAATAATTTTAAATTTTATTTTGATTGTAAACTCTAAATCAATTTTTTGTGTCATTATTATGTATAGTTATTATCCCTTATTTTATATTTATTGTTTTTTAATTTATATCACAATTTTTTATATTTTTATGTTAAATAGTTGTATCAATAAAAAATAAATTAATAATAAAATATGAGGTATAAAGTATAAAAATTAAAATAAATTTAAAAAATATATCTTTCTCATAGCTGTTCATATCACATTTGGAACGTAACGAAATATCACTTGGCATATGCATAATGAAATATATATTTCCAAAAGAAAAAAAGTGATGCCAAAAGAATCGTACGAGTCTAGAAAATTCCTCTAATCTTTATAATTTCGGTTCAACTTGAATTGTACTTATTCTTCCTCTCCTTGGACCATGACCTATATTTCAACATAATTAATTAATATATATATATATATCTTATTTTGTATTTATTTACTTTAATTTCAATCTTTATAAATCAAGTTTTATTAAATGAAGTTAACAACTGTTAAATTATAAAGAAATTAATTTACATATAATATATTAAATATTTAGTATGTACAACATTTTTTTTCAAGTTTAATAATTTTGATTTAATTTCTTATATTTATTTATTTTAATTTAATTTTTGAAATTTAAAATCATTAAACTTAAATAATTAAATTAAACAAATTATTAAATTTAAAGAGTCAAGTTAATAATTATTTCAAATGTAAGAGATCAAATTAAAAATAAACAAATATAAAAAAATAAATTATTAAATTATTAAATTTAAAGAAAAAAAATAAAATTTATATAAAATTCTAAATGAAACTTGAATATACTCTTCCATATTTATATCATTCTTACTAGAGTATAGCAGAAGCTGAAACCATAGTAATCATCTTCAACTACTAGTTCATTGTAAACAAAATCTCTAGTCCACGATGGCTTCTAATTCTTAATTCCTCTTCTTGATTGTGGCTCACCGTATCATATACAATAATTTCACAAATATCCCTTTTGTTTGCGGCATTCAATTGCATCCACAAACATTTCCTCAAGTCCATATTGGAACTTAAATCCAGCATCCATGAGCTTCTTTGATGATAGATTTGGACGTTTGGGACCTTTCATTTCCTTCAAGGATCTACCAAGAAGAGAGGAAATAATCAAAATAGTTGTTCCAACGACAAGATCAAAGCTTAATCAAATGATAAATGTATAATTTACACTTGAAGTATAGATTAAATACAATATCGCTACTTAAACTTTAAATCAATATTTTATTTTTGAGTGCATGGAGTATCACAAAAGTAAAATGATTAATTATTTGAGAAATTTTATATCTATTAATTACACGACAAATAAAATTTACTTTTAAAATTTTAAAAGTTGAATTATTCTTTTTTTTTAATAAAAAAGAAATTATTTTGATGAAAGAGATGACAAAAAAATTAACTCCTACTATCTGTTTTGTTATATATATAAATTTTTGTTAATGTCACTAGTGTTATGTTTTAAAGTTCAAGTCACAATATTTTTCCTAACAAATTGGAGAGGGAAGGACAATAGAACTCACTCTAATGATGGTAATTGAAATTGTGGGTATCTTGCAGAAAGAATTTCAAACATGTCTTCAATAGTTGCCAAACAAGCTGAACAATTATACCTCCCTTTTGGATTAGGATGTTCAAGCAGAAATATGTGTGCTATAGCCACATCATCCACATGCCCTACTGGAAATTAGAGATAACTAAAGGCCTTCTTGTCACCTGCATCAATTTTCAATAAGACAAGACTTATATATAATTATTTATATTTTTGTTAGTGAATTTTTAATAAAAAATGTATGTACAAATTTTTTTTAAAAAAATTAATTATATGAGAAATAAACTATATATATATATATATAAATTACACAAGTATTAATTTTTAATTGAGAACTTACAAAAAAGAAAAGTATAAAAATTATACTTAAATTTTTTCCTTCCTTTATAATAATTCATAACCTTAGGCATTCATTTAAGTTGACATGAATATCAAAATCATTGTGAAACCTTGAATTTTAACAAACAAGTGTAGCAAAGTGTAATACATACCAAATGCTAAATACAGTGAAGCACGAACAGAGTTAGGAAGCTTATGACAAATGAAGGGTCCAACAACAAAAGAGGGAATCACAGTCACAACATCTAATCCATTTTTTAATCCAAATTCAAGCACTGCTTTTTCTGTCAATGTCTTAGAAATTGCATAGGACCATCCAAATTGCTTTGAACTTCTAAGATATTCCACATCACTCCAGAAACTCTCATCCATCACTTCTTCTTCTTTACCATTGGAAGTAACAGCAGAGGCACTGGAAGTGTAAACAACTCTCTTCACAGTTTTAGAACAGAGGCATGCCTTCAATATGCCTAATGCTCCATCAATGGCTCTTTTGGTCACTATCTCTTCAGGCTCTCTTTCCTCAAAATCAACAGGGGTAGCCACGTGGAATACACCAATGCACTCTTCAATGGCTTCCTTGAAGCTCTCTGGGTTGTTCAGATCTGAGTTCATTATTTTTAGTTTTTGGGATGCTCCTGGCAAATTTGTGAGAAAGCCAACATCTTTCTTGTGTTCTGCATATTACAGCTTGATTCTGTCAGTAAAATTGCAGAGATTTTTTTCTTATCAGATAGAAATATCATAAATTTGAACACAGTGATCAACATCCAAGGGAAATAAACCTACACCTCTCAAATTGTTGAATCTTATATTGAGAAATTCTTGGTAGTCTCAGTAAAACATCAGTTTCTTAAAAAACGAAAACCCCCTTTTGAATATTAAAAAAAAAAAAAAAAAATCATTGGTGCCTGAAAATATTGAAGAGTTCACCAAAATCTGACCAAAGATATAAAAGCTTTTGCGTCAACAAGGTTGGACCAAAAAGGACTAATCCTTCACCATATATGTGCCACCCCACGAAAACTACAGGCAAACAACAGAGTAAACTTTTGTGTTCTTTTTGAAGAAGATAATTAATGGTTGAATTGCTTGGTGTTTTGAATAGAAATGGAGTACCCGGGTGAGATCTAAGAGTGGCATTAACGAAGTAACCATTCTCAAGGAGCTTCTTGATGATCCATGAACCGATAAAGCCAGTGCCACCAGTAACACATACTCTTCCTTTGCCCTCTTCCATTCAGACAAATTTAGGAGGCAGGCAGGACAGGATCACCGGAATGTAGCCTCTTCTTTCTAATTTGTAGTTTTGTCCTCCAAAATTGGTTTTATCTTGTCAAAAGTGACGATTTTTTCTTTTCTTTTTGTAAATTATATTTTTATTTTTTGAGGGAAGTCAAAATTATAATTTACTTCTTTTTATTTTAAAAATATACAATTTTATTTTTAAAAAGATTAAAAAACTTATAATTTTATTTATTTTGATTAAAATACTCTTAATAATATTATTAAATTTTTCTAAAAGTATATTTTAAAAATTATTATTTATTTTGAGTTAAAAATAATAAATTTATTTTATTTTGAATTTTAAATTTTTTTTTATATTAATCAAATATATATTTAATTATATAAATAATAAACATAAGGATATTTTGGTCAAAGATGTTGAAATTGCAATCTTGTCTCCTCTAATTTAAAAAATTATACTCCTCTCTTTTTAGAAATAAAAAGTCACTGTACTTTAGTCTAAACCTTCATTTTTCAATAAGTATACTGACCAAAACCTTAGTTAATTAATTTTATTCAATTTCTAATGCAGTTTAATTTTATGATCAAATTATTCGCTAATTTAAAAAATTACACTCTTCTCTCTTGAAAAATAAAAAGTTACTACACTTTAGTCTAAACTTTCATTTTCCAATAAATAAACTAACCAGACCCTTAGTTAATTAATTTTATTCAGTTTCCAAAAAAGTTTAGCTTTATGACCAAATTATTTTCTAATTTAAAAAACTATATTCCTCTCTTTTCATAAATAAAAAGTCATTGTACTTTAATCTAAATCTTCATTTTCCAATAAATATACTCACCAAAATCTTAGTTAATTAATTTTATTCAATTTTCAATGCAGCCTAATTTTATGGCCAAATTATCCTCTTTCAAAGAAAAATAAGGTCTGAACGTGGCTCCCACTTCATTCCAATGTTATTATTTTTATTTTTTTTAATGTTATTTCCTTCTTTTATTATATAATATATTTTAATTTATAATTAAATTAAATTAATAATTTTATTTAAAATTTTATTATTTGTAAAGATATATAGTAACAATATTTATATTTTCATACAATAAAAATACAATATATAATTTTCATTTTTTTCATATCAATCCAGTAAAACTATTTTTTTATGAAGATTTATTTATCTATTTGAATAGATAGAAAGAAATGAATTTAGATTTTTAAGAACCTGTTATTAAATTTTAATCATACAAAAAATAAAAAAAATATAATTTTTTAAAACATCTAATTACATGATACTAAATTATAAAAATATTTTCTAATAAAATAAAAATGTAAATAGATGTTTTTAACGAATTATGTAATTGTATGATACTAAATTATAAAAATTTTATTTAAACACTTTTGTTTTATAATTTATTAAAAACCATGCTCAACTCTTTTTATAAATTAGTATCATGTAATTAAATATTTTAAAAATTTTATTTATGTTGTGTGCGTATGATTAAAAAATTTAATAACATTCCTAAAAATCTAAATTCACTTTTATTATCTACTCAAATAAATAAATAAAATTTTATAACAAATAATTGTACTAGACGGATATAAAAAATAAAAATTATTTATTGTATTTTTATATTACAAAAATATAAATAATGTTACTATTTATATTTTGATAAATAAAAAACATTAAATAAAATTATTAATTTAATTTAATTATAAATTAAAATATATTATATAATAATAAAAGAAAATAATAAAAATAATAACATTAATTGGAATGAAGAGAAGCCATGTTCAGACCTTCATTTTTTATTCAAAGAGGACAAATTGGTCATAAAAATAAGTTGCATTGGAAATTGAATAAAATTAAAGGTTTGGACTTTTTTTTAAAAAAAATAAAGTTTAAGACCAACATTTCTTATTTTTTAAGAGAGAAAAGTGTAATTCTTTAAACTACAATAAATGATAGTGTAGTTTTAGTATCTGTTAAAAGGAGAGAGTATAATTTACTCTTTTTATTTTGTTTTAAAGTAAAAGTATATTTTTTCTCTCTTAAATATCTAATATTTAATTTTATTTTATATGTTTTGCTGGCTTAATTTCATTCTTTATGTTTTGAAAATGTCTTAAATTTGTCAACGCTTCATATTATCTAAATCTGTTAACAAAATAATTTGATTTGTATATATATCATGACAAGCTTTCACTATAAGATACCTAAATGGATTATACTTCTTTGTCAATTTATTTGAAAATTTGACAATAAAAACTTGCTAAAATGTATAGACAGATTATCTTTTTTTTTTTTTTTGTTTAAAGGTTTTAAATAGTGTGAGATATTGAAACAAAATTGAGACGTTTATAAAACATAAAAGATAAAATTAAACCAAAAACAAGAAATTGAATCTTAATCCAAACTTAAAGGATAAAAAGAGTTATGATATTATTATGAAATAAATAAATGTCATAAATGAATGAATAAGTTGCACATTGGAGAATTGAAATGCAATTAAGGTTTGGTAAGGCATGGCTTGTCATAGATGATCAAAAGCTTAAAAAGACTTACTAATAAAAATTAAGTATAAGAGTGCATCAAATAGTATTACTTAAATATATATGAAAAATAAAAAAAATAAAAAAGACTTGATACAAATACTTGATGTAATATTGTGAATAAAGAAACGTATTGGTAAGATGAGTCTTGTGTACCTCTCGCTGTAATTGAGCCTTGAGTGGACTAAACACTGACTTGTATTTGTAATGATAAGAAATGCCTTTCTGTTTGCCTTAATTTCCTTTTTCATTTTTTCTGAGGATTTGTTTGTTTTCCAAGAAATTAAATTCTGTGAACTGGCGATGGTAATCTTGTGCATGTGGTGCTCATATTGTAGCTAAAAATCCTATTAAATGGGACAAAGAAAAGAATAACATCAAAAAATTTATTTCTTTTTAGACATGATATACATAAGTCATATTTTTTAAAATAAAAAACAATTATGTATCTGCTTAAATCGAAGTCAAAGGCCTCTTCGGTTTTTCTTCAGTTCAAAATTATGCTTCAACTTGTAAGTCGAAACCTTTTCAGTCAAGAATTACAGCTATAAGTTTGATGTCAAGAAATTTTCTTGTGTACAAGTAAACATATAATGGAAGAGATTAATTGGCTTGAGGTTGCTTCTAAAATTTAATTTTTAAATGAACTAACGAAAATTCGAATCGTGGAGTATTGTCCATTTGAAAATATTATTTTATAAACTCTAAAAACATAAAATTTCTTTATAACCCTTTCAAATGACAATAAATAAAATATTTATATAAAAGTTTGTCTCATTCAATTGAGGATTGATATTTGATCAAATTTTTTTACTTGAAACTAGAGATACGATTCATAAATGATATAAGAAATATTTCCATTTTATATTGTGCATAGTGTCATTGCCCAAATAGCTACATGCAGCAATGCACTGTTAATTAGTTATTATTCTTTTCATATCATATTAACTAATTTTTAAATATTAAGTAAAATTATGTTAATTTACTAATGAATGAATAGACATCAAAGAAAAACGTAAATAGATAGACATTCATTGCACTTATTCCTATGCCCTTAATAGATGATGGCCGTTTCACTTATATAATATTTTTAAACTAATTATTTTTTAATATACAATAATAAAAAGTTATTTCCTACAATACTATAACTTACTTTAATAATTATTTTTTGTTAATTTGCACAAAAGTTTTATAGCGTCGGTTATATTCATTGTTATAATTCGTTGTTATATTCAGTAACAAATATTTTTGTTACTATAATCAATTCTTACAAAAATTTCAGGCTTAACATTTTGTTTTTGACTAAGTTAACAAATTTATATTTCATATATTGATAAATTTTTTATTTTTATAACTTTTAAAAATAAAGAAAAATAAATACCAAAATATTTTTAAAAAAAGTGTTTGTTTCTTTAAAAAAAAAAAATTAAAACTAACAACTTAAAAGATTTAATGAAATATTGATTATAAATTTATGATTTAAAAATTATTTACATAATATTACATTAAGAAATTTTTATGACTAAATTATTAATGAAATATTTGATTTTTTTTTTAAATTATTAAATATGTAATTATTATTATTATGAAGTAGTGGCTTTTTAAGAAATTGATTTATGAGATTTAATGTAAACATTATCTAAATATATCTTTTTTAAAAATAAGTTATTTACGAGACTAAGGCAAATACAAGTGTATAAAATCTCTATTATTTTAATTTTAAGGACATTTTTTATTTGATAGTACATTGCTCTGATTTTTTTATGTGTTCAAATTACAAGATAAATATTTTAAATATATATAAATTTATATGTAAATATTTCATACGCTAATTTATATATTTTAAAATAATATATATAATTACTCTTAAAAATAAAAGCATAATTCTTAAATAAATGGTGTGTGTTTGTGAAAGATAATAGAAAAAAAAACATAATATCATATGTCGAAAATACTTTCTGAGTGATTTTGCCATTTGAAATGACATATGTACTGTGCAAAAATTAAAAAAATAATATAAAATAAGTTAGTGTTACGAAAAATAAATTTTTGATTATTATATATGAAAAAAATAATTTAAAAAATATTAGTTAAGTAAAAAAGTCATAAATACTCATTCTCCAATTTATGAAAAACATTTTTATTGAGTGATGAATTGTGAATAGATGTAAAAAATAAAACAAAGGTGAATAGTCAGGCATGAAAGAATAAACATGTTCATTGACTTTTCATACTAAGTGAAAGTAATATACTAACTGCTTTTGTGAAGATTCACGAAATATTATGTTATAGTAGTCGATCGTCAACTGCCCCAGAAAGCACCTGCATATGTGATAGACAATCCAAACTTAGACTCCGTCTATTTATTATATTTAAATATTATTTTTATATTATTCTTAAAATATATTTTTAATTTATTTTATTAATATATATTATATTATATACTTTAATTTTTTAAAAAATAATTTAATTTTAATACTAGTGTATAAATTATTATATTTAATAATTTTGTAAGAATAAATTTGAACTTGAATACTTTTTTTATGAATTTTTATGTAAATGAATCATAATAAAAAGATAATTATTTTGAAATTTTTTTATATATAAATGGATTTAAGTCCGATGATTATAGCTCCATGACCATGATCATCTCTGATCAACCTATATAATCTTGGACGCGTGTTGTAGGCTTTCAATATATACATGAATATTTTAAATTGTACATTATTATATACTTTGGTGTCTATTTTTGTATCTATATATTTTAATACTCTGAAAAAAATTATGCTTATATTAATAAGATATATATATTCATATATATATATTTGTATATATATATATATATATAGCAACTCTTCACTTCAACATTTATTACATTTTAGAATTATTTGAAAAAAAAATAACATAGAACAAATATGTTATTTGTGGAAACTAATTAATTAAATGGTACATTCACTAACAATAATTTGGAATTTTGACAGTCCAAACTTCAAACCTCAACGATACATGCCAGATTCAACTGTTGGAGCTGTTGAAGTCATAGCCACAACTCCACGAGTCTGTCTTCCAACGTTTCCTTGCCATCCTAACCAATAATTGTTAAAAGTCTTATTCAAATAAAAGAAAAGTCTGAATAATATATTTAAATAAAGTTAAGTTATATTAATAAGATATATATATATATATATATATAACTTTTAAAAGCATCAGGCACAAAATATGATTTTTAGAAGGTACATCCAAATAGAATAAAAAGACATCTCTTTTATTTAAACACGTTATTCAGAAAAGTTCAAAGCAATTTAGTTATATGTTTTAGTAGACACAAAATTTCTTCAACGAGGATGATTTATCAAGTTTCAAAACTCAATAATATTTTGGAACAAGAAAAGTAGTTAAAAAGGAGAAAAAGTAAGAGGTTTATACCAATGAGCATGTCAAATCCTCTGTTTTGAAGCTCACGGTACTCTTGGCACAAAGCACAGCACTCGCAGCACCAATGAACCAAACAGTCATTACAAGGTGTTTCTTCCAACATGAACAACTTCCTCATCTTGCTGCGATACATACAAGAGTATATGCAAGCATGCCCTGTTGTAAATGCTATCACAGCATACAGAGCTGCACTAGCAGTACATGCTGCAATCAATGTGCAGATCACACTCATTCACAACCTTGTAATCTTTTAAATTCCACAATCGCACATATATCATGAAATTAAAGAAACCATTTCTTACTCATTGACCCTTCGTCAAGAATCTCTGCTATTTGCCCAAAAGTGATATATGGACACCAACACGTTATGCAACCTGCAAACAAGAAAATTGGATTTTTTTTTTCATGCTTTTCCAGCTAATCAGCTTTCAGATAATTAATTGGCTTACAGTTTCTCATGTCGGAGAAGCAATCACACAGGCCTGTGGACCAGGGGACTAAGGTCTCACGCTCAGACGGGACGGGTGGCGCCGTGACGCCGCCGCCGTAAACGACCGGGATACCGGTGGAGATGTGTGGACCGGACGGCGGTTGTGGATCATAGTCATAGTGATCCTCCCCATAGGCTTTTGTGTGTGGTGGATTCATGGTGAAGTGCTGAAACAGAGCTAGCTTTTGCTTAGAGGTTATGGTGGTGAAGATAAAGAGATAAGGGATTGAGAAATTTTCAGCGCAGAATGTTTCAATAATTGCTTCTTCTTTTTTTAAATAGAGATAACATTAACAAAACGGTTCAATAATGTAATTGTAATTGTACTGTTGTTAGTCAAAAAGCTGCTAGGATAAGGATGTAAAACTATCTAGGTAAAAAAAATTATGTACAATTTTGTATATATTAGTAAGTTTTTTAATAAAAAATTGATTTAGATAATTTATTTTATTTATGATTAATTGTTTTAAAAGAAGTTTCACGTATCTCTCAATATCGGCAGCAAGATCACCGTAGTATTTTGGTGGAATGAAAATCAGAGTGTCTGAATTCTGAACTTCAATTTTATGCATGGGATGTCACAATAATATATAATTATAAATTATTAAATGTATGTACTCATTAAAATTCACAAGATCACAAAAAAATGTAAAAGTTTACTTTTGTAAATCATTAAAGCTTTATTCAAGTTTAATTTTAATCTTAGAATTTTATTTTGATTTAATATAGTCCTTAAAATTTTAAAAATAGTTTATTATTATTATTTCAATAAAAATGTCCAATATAACATCATACGGGTGCTTTATATGCCATTTTATCTTTTCTAATTATTTTAATTACAACAAAAAATTATTATTTTTACTTGGATTCGAGTTCGAGCCTTTATGAGTAATAAGATGTAATTTAAATTTAAATTGGATTATCTAAATTTTTAACTAAACATTTTATTTAGCATAGAGTCATGTATGATGCTAGTGCTACATTATATATATTCATTACTAAAGTTAATAATATCAGGAAAAATTATAACTGTATTTTTTAAAAACTTTTAAGTCTATATTGAATCAAATTAAAATTTTGAAACTAAAACGAAAATTAAGTGAAAATTTAGGTGATAAAAATAGACTTCAGGGAATAATATATATTTTTTCTCTTTGACTCCATGGAAATTCTTGTTTTAAATGATGAAGATATTGCGTAGACGGTAAGCCCACCTTTGCTTGAAGTTTAGATTATGAAAACATAAGAAACATTTTTTGTTAGACCCTACAATTCAATATAAAGATTCAAATGTTAGACCCAACTTTAAATTTATGGTTTTCTCGGTTTGATGTTGAAAATGAGCCCAGGTCAAGCCCGATCCAAAATATATGTTATCTTATAAATGCATTATAGACAACATTTTGAATTTTGGATCAGGTTTTCTGTCGTTCAATCCCCGAAACTTTTTAAATACTAGTAAAAATACTTATTAAATGAGTTTAGTAAATATAAACAACATTTAGAACCTGATGATCTAGAACTCATGATATTTTTTGTGATGCAAAACTATCTTCCAAAATTTGAACTTCTTGACCATTTCCAGTCTGCGACAAAGCTCCTTTATCCATAACACTTAGTATTTTATAATACTTCTTCATACGTCGCTAACTTGACTATCTATTTCAGTTTTTATAAAACTAATGTTGGTAAAATATCTCCCCTTTAACATCCTTGAAACTAGAACATTTGGATACTTTATTAATTTTTATCCTTGTTTCGCTAGCAATGCATCATTAAAAGCAGTTATTAGTCTAAATTCAAATTTAATCCACTCTGTTTTTAATCATCAAGAGGCTATTCTTATTATGATTGTTCCTTTACCTTGGAGTCATATTGGAGATAAACTTATATCAGCTTTTGAGAAATATTCTCATTTTATTATAAGATCAGTCTATCATTTTATCACAAAAAAAATTTGGGGAATTTGCCATCAAGCTTTCTTTCTCGTGGTTGTTGGTCTAAAATATGAAAGTTAAAAGTTACTTCTAAAATAAAAATTTTCTTTTAGAGATTATATCATGATGCTCTTCCTACCTGCTTCAATCTCACTAAAAGGGGTATGTCACTGTTTGAAGATTGTGCAAGATGTAACAACGTTGTTGAATTTATTTTTCATATTTTTGTTGGGATTTTGCCCTCTCTTAAAAAATTTTGTAGAATTTAATGATTGGACTATGGATAATTTGATGATTGAATCTGTTGAAGTATTTAACTGGATTACTATAATTTATTGAATCATATGGTCTTGTAGAAATAATTTGGTGTTTAACCACATTTCGAGTGATCTAACGGATGTTGCACTTAAAGCTAATAATTTTCTAATGGAATATTAAGTTAATTCTGTTGGTGTAAGTGATTCAGTTCAAAGGCAAGTTCAATGAAGAAACGATCTCATAATAGATTTAATGTTGAAAAATTTTTTGATGTTGAATGGAGTTTAGGAATGGTTATTAGAAATGGATATGATATCATTTTTATGTCAGCTGTTTGAAATATCTGTTGCCCAGATGATTAAGTGTAGCAGAAGTTTTAGTATTGAGATGGAGAATTCAATAGCTTTGATTACCTAGTATGATTATGTTGGACTCTGAAAGTGACTATATTTCTATTGTTCAAACTTTTAATACTGTACGGAACCTTTTTTTTTTAGACTCAACTAAGTGGAATTGTTGAACTATGGCACAGGAATAAGCTCTGATGGATTGGGCTTTGATCTCTCTTGCTCTTAATCAACGCATTGCTTATTTCAAATATATATATATATATATATAAACAACTTTTCTCTTATATTTTTTTTTCCTAAAATTTCATTTAAAAAATTATTTCAAAATAAATAAAATTTAACAGCTTGGCTATCCGTATTCCGTACTCACCGTTTTAATTCCAAAATTTTATTTTGGCTCAACATTAATGGATTTGAACATTTTTAAAATAAAAAAAAGACATAAAGTTTTTAAACGATAAGAGAAATTAAAAAAAAAAAAAGTTAGGCGTTCATCCATTGATGCTCTCTAGTTAATCTAACACAAGACAATTGAGAGTCTAAATCTAATGAAGTGATAAAATATATAAATATATATATAAGTAAATTATAATTTATTTATAATAAATCATTAATTTATTTTTTTCATTTTTTCCTTTATTTTTTTTGTCACGTTTTATATTCACTAAAATTTACATTTCGCACCGTCTATAGTGCAAGACAATTGTGTTTAGATTTCTTCTAGGTTGAATTATAATCTTTCGTGGTTCTTACGAAATCGCTTTTGACATTTCAAAGCCATCTTCAATTCTTCGCCATATATATATATAAGTCCACTCAATCTCGGTGCAGACATAAATAAGATTGACTTTGTATTTAGGATAATTAAATAATTTTATTATTTTAAAATTAGTATAAAATATACATTTTTATCAAATTTTATTTTTAAAACTAAAAAGATAATAGATACCAATTTCACCAATATTTTTTAAAAATTGTCGTAATTCACCCTACCAATGAAAACTCAAAACCATCAAGTTCGCTCTCCGGCGGCTAAAGCCGAATCCCATAATTATTTTATATTATATTTTAAAAATCAAAGGAAAAAAGACATGCACGGCTAGTTATTCTAATGTGTCGGGTCAAAATCACAATGTTTTGGTCTTCGTTCAAAAAGATATATCAAGAATTAAATATATAAACCATCCCTTTGGTGGATGATCAATTTTCTTGAGCAACTATAAATATGCGCATAGTAATCCGTAAACACAAACACAAAACACAGACAGACGAAGCTAACAATAGCATTTCCAAATGGCATCATCATCAGATTCAGGGGGAAAAGCCAGAGTGTGTGTCACGGGTGGCACAGGATTCATAGCTTCATGGATCATTAAGTGTCTCCTTCAGGATGGTTATTCTGTTAATACCACAATAAGAACTCAGAAAGATTTGAGCTTCCTCAAAAAGCTACCAGGGGCATCACAAAGGCTACAAATCTTCAACGCAGATCTGAACAACCCAGAAAGCTTCAAAGATGCCATTGAAGGGTGTTTTGGGGTTTTCCACACTGCAACTCCTATTGATTTTGAAGGGAAAGAGAGTGAGGAAGTAGTGACCAAAAGAACCGTGGACGGAGCATTGGGCATCTTAAAGGAATGCGTCAAGTCAAAGACGGTGAGGCGCGTGGTATACACTTCCAGTGCTTCGGCTGTGGTCAACAACGGGAGAAACGACGACGTAATGGACGAGAGCTTCTGGAGCGACGAAGAGTATCTTAGAAGCGTGAAGCCATTTGGGTGGTCGTACGCAATTTCAAAGACGTTAGCAGAGAAGGCAGTGCTTGAATTTGGAGAGAAAAATGGGTTGGAAGTAGTGACTGTCATCCCTTCTTATGTGGCTGGACCTTTCATTTGTCCTCAACTTCCAGGCTCTCTTTATGCCTCTTTGGCCTTGCTATTCGGTAAGTTATGACTATTGCAATAAATTAGAGAGGAAATTATACTTTATTTCAATTTAATTTTTAAAAAATAAAAAAATATCAGTTTTATTTTTTTATGAAGTAGTTTCAACCAATCTAATTCATACATTAATTATATAAATATTTTATTAACCAAAAGTTTGATGTGATATTAGCCCTTGTTAAATTGAGAATCAAACACAATTAGTTTAAAGTACATTAATGTAAAGACTATAAATTAGATCTATATTTTTTATGATAAAATAAAATATTTAATTTTTTAGGAATTAAATTAAGACAATATATATATTTTTTAGAAATAAAAGAGTAATTTCTTCAAATCTATATTATAATAATTCTATATCTTTTTGGAGTCTTAAACAATTATACATTTTATAATATAAAATATAAAATAAAATGTGAGATGTGAGAATATAGGAGAGAGAAAATAAAGATTGTAAAAAGTTATAACAAAAAAATATAATGTTAGATAACTATTCATTATTTAATTTGTTGTTTAATGTAACATGTATTTTTGTATATGCAAAGCTTCTAATATAAAATATACTTCGTCCGCTTTAAATGTTTTAATTTAAATATATGTTAACTGATTTTGTGAGAAAAAGAATTGGAATACAAAAAAAAAAATCTGAATTGTAAAGCATGCTATATCACTTTATTTAAAGAAATTTTATCTATATTATAGTAGAATCAACAGAAAAAACTCTTCAGCACACAACAAAACTCCTTGAAACTTGTTTGAAAGACAACTTGTCCCAATAAAAATGGATACCATTTTGTACTGTCTGAACATGTTTCTATATCTAGATGTTATGATATTAAATATTATATATATATTAATATGTTTATTGTATTAATATATATTAATTTTATTTATATATATTATTTATACTTTATTAATATATTAAAAAGTCAATTCTCTTTAATTGGACATAAAACTTTTTTACACTTTATATTACATACTAGTGAAGATATTTAAATTGTTGGACTCAATAATTTAGTAGGCTTTTTTGAATAATATTTTATGGAAGTTGGTTGAAAGGTTCTTATAAAAAGGAAATGGATGCAGGTGCAAAAGATATATATGGTTTGCTTGTTCGTGTTCATATGGTACATGTGGATGACGTGGCAAGAGCACACATATTTTTGCTTGAGCATCCGAATCCAAAAGGCAGATATAATTGCTCACCATTTCTTGTAACTATTGAAGAGATGTCTCAACTCTTATCTGCCAACTACCCAGAATTTCAATTACCAACAGAAGAGTGAGTTCCACATTAATTCTCAAAATCTTCTACATGAACTATAATATTAATTTCTTTTTTATTTTTCAATCTATAGCTATATATGACTTATATTTGATTAGTTTTGTTCCTTCCTTCATAAATTATATATATATATACGTACAGGTCTTTAAAGGATATTAAGGGTGAGAAGCAACCAGATCTTATTTCAAAGAAGCTTATGGATGCTGGATTTGAGTTCAAGCATGGGCTTGAGCAAATGTTTGATGACGCTATTCAATGCTGCAAGGAAAAGGGTTATCTGTAATTTTTGTTACTAATTAATCTGAAATCAATTGGTAACAAAAATAAAAATCATCAAAGAGGCTTGTTGATGATAGCTATTATTGGCTTTAATTAGTATGTAATAACTAGGAAAGATGATTTCCATTTCATGTTCATGTGATGTAAGTAGCAAGGCAAAATCTTCATGATGGCGTGTATGCTAATGATATATATCAACTCTAATAATAAAAATATTTCTGTTTTTCTTTTTAAATGTTGGCTGAGCAAAAGGAAAAGAACAGTTTACCTAAGCATAATGAGAATTCTGACTTTGATAATGCAATGATTTGTTTTATTAAAAGAAGAATTTGTTGGGCTGTTGTAATTTATTAAAAAATAGAACTCTAATTATTGGGTAGTTAGATTGAAATTAAGATATTTGGATAATAGTTTTACAAAAAATCTAAAATAATTTTTGGCCCAAAAATTTTTCATGGTCTTGTACTGTTAAAATAACCTGACCCGATTTAAACTTATTTTGATCATATTTTTTAAAAATTAGATTTGATTAGTTTGTTTTAAAAATAGACCAATATTTAGTTAGTTCACCCAAAATTCTATTTGTATAATGTGTTGGCCTATTTTTTTAAAATAAAATATATAATAATTTAAATTAATAATTAATAATTATAATTTATCATATTAACTTCCTGACCCAATTTAAACTTATTTTAATCATTTTTTTTAAATTAAATTGGGTTAGTTTGTTTTAAAAATAGACTAATATTTAGCTAGTTCAACCAAATCCTATTTGTATAATGTGTTGGCCTATTATTTTAAAATAAAATATATAACAATTTAAATTAATAATTATAATTTATCATATTAACTTTTTTTAATATTATTAAAACAAATAAAAAATAATTAAAGTATATTATAAAAAATTTAAATATTACAAACTAAAAAATAAATAATAATTAATTATTATATAATACATATAATGAACATAAATTAAAAATTAAACATTTGTCATGGAAGAAAAGAAAATTTTTTTCCTCGTGGTTCCAGAATAAAGATTTGGAAGTAAGGAATATTAGTCCATTGTAGCAATTGTTTTGCCAAAACTAAAAGTATCTTTAGTGTGACCACTTTCTGGAGTGCTTTTAAAAAATATTTAAGGCAAAGGACTTGAATTCAAGTCCTTTGTGAACAAAAGAAGAGAAATGTTCTGCATAATTAAATTATAAAAACTTTTCAAGAAGAGCATGCTGCATAAGCATGGAAAGGTCACATGCAGCAGCTTTGGACTATACGGGTTATTTAGAACTGGACACATTAAAAAATATATTCTACATTTTTGCTTAACCATAGTTTAGAAACCTTTTTTGTCTTATACAGATTGAGTACATTTATATTTTGGTTTCAGTAAGGGTTTACTTATCAAAACTTCATACAATTTTAAAGAATATGTTTGATATTTATTATGCTCTGATTGGGTAAATTTCCTTTTAATATGCAGGTGCAGATAGGAAGACAAGAACAAGTTAATGGGGAATTCGTTTTCACAACAAAATGAAGTCAAAAGTTGTCATGTTTAATTAGATCGTGTATATGTTGAAATAGTGAGAAGTGTATTAGGTCTCATTTGGAAGTTATACACATTTGTTGAATTTGTATTTGTATGACAGTGTTGAATGAATCTGTATTTAATCTTCATTGAAGAAAAAAAGAGTGGATTTGTAATTGACGTTGCTGAATGGAATGAGTTTCATGCTCTCTATGTTTGTTTCAATTTATTTGTTTAATATTTAATTAAAATTGAAAGATGAAAAATGAAAACCGATGGTTTAAAAGTATTGTACTAATTCAATAGCATTACATGTTCCAAAAAGAGATGGGAATCCAAAATACAAATTCAATAACATTAATGCTTCCCAAAAACTACCAAAAGAACATAATCTTGGAATATACATTGCTTTAGATGTTCCAAAAAAAGATTCTAATCCAAACTACTAATTCAATAGCATTAATGCTTCCAAAAAACAACCAAAAAAACATAATTTTGGAATATACATTGCATTAACATGTTCCTTTCAAAGATACTAATCCAAATTACTAATTCAATGGCATTAATGCTTCCAAAAAACCATCAAAAGATCCTAATCCAACTAAGTGTACGCTATTAACAACATTAACGTTTTGGTGCTGTGAATGATTCCTCTGTCCCAATAAATAGGTTTGCTATCCCTTTCCCACTTTCAATAGCAGCTGCCTGCAGTGTCTCTCCATAAATGGTGGATGTAGGCTGCCAATTACATAAGAAAACAACAATCAAATAAAATACCATATATTTTACCTGTGAATGTGGCATCTCAGCCCTGGACATGCTTGAGTTCTGACCCTATAAAACAAGTCAGCACACACCAAAGATACTTTCACTATGAAAAAGTTGAGCTTTCACATAAAGTTAATAACTTCAAATCCTTCCAATCAGCAAATGCAATCACTTCTCCAACTAGTATTTCCTATTTGTACACATTCATGCAAAAGTTCATGAAAAAGTTCACATTAACAGAAAACAGCACTCATTCAGAAAACAGAAAACCGAAAACAGCAATCATACAGCAGCTTAACAGAACACAGAAAATAGCAAACTGAACGTAGAAAGCAGCAAACAGAACACAGAAAATAGCAAACAGAAAACAGAAAATAGTAAACAGAATACAGAAACCAGCAAACAGAACACTTTTGACAGCACTCATCAAACAGAAAACATGACACTTTAATTTTGACAGAAAACAGCATATTAAATGAGAAAGATTTTAAACTATGAATATTATGTCTACTGAAAATATGAATTCTCATGAAAATTAACTAATGTGTCCAGACAATAAAATTTCACCTAGTCTTAAAGAATTTGTTTGGATCCCCACTATGTTCCACCTCCACCTGACTTGCCTCACTAGACCGTATATGTTTTAGTAGTTGATGTGTGAAGTTTGTAGCAGTTTCCAATCAGATTTAACATTATTCGATCAGGTTGTAGCGTCTCGTTGTAGCAGTTTTGTTATAATATCTTCTATTAAATTAATCGAAGTAATTTAATAAAACAAAGTTTTAAAATAAAAGTTATTCCTGTTTATATAAACGACAAGCTGAGTGGGTCAGTATATTTTATCTGAAACTACAGCAAGATTCCACTTGTAAAAGTGAGTTTGGGACCACATCATTCATTAGAACCAATTATAAATATCAAAACAATAGAATAAGGTGAGACAACTTAGTAGTAGGCAATAACAAGGTGAGCTCCTTCAATGGCAGAGGTGAAAGGCAATGTACTTCAGCAACGAAACTGAAGTTCACGCTAGTTCCTTCACGCCAGATCTGGAGATAATGAAATGAACTAAGCTGGATTCAGAATAGGATGGACGCGAGCTCCTTCATGCGTGAACTAAGCAAGATTTCAGATGAAGCCTTCGTGCGCGCGAAGCTGCATTAGGTTTAAGCCCTTCAAAAAAAAAATTGCTTATATGATTCATCAACAGATCAAGTACGCACTTGACAGCCATATCATTTTCTATTCATGTTAAATCAGTAAAATAGTTGATCATAGTTGAATAAAAATTAAATTGAGACCTAATATATTTTTTAAAAATTAAATTAAGTATTTTTATGATTTAAAAATTAAATTAAAATAAATTATATCTTTTAAGAATTAAAATAACAATTTATTAAAAAATTGAGTGTTAATCCATTTAAAATTGATTCTTTCATACTTCACTATCTTCACTATACGTGAAGTATTTTAGAACATTTTTTCAACATTTAAATATGAAAAATCATATTTTTTTTGTTGTTTTCTGATTGGGTTTTGTACAGACATATTTATTTTAAAAAATAAACACCTATTTGTATTTATTTTAATCTTATTTACCTATCTATATTTATCTTGGTGGCGAAACAATATTTTTTAGGTATTTTTATTTCGCTATCTCAACCAGCAAAACAAGTTTTAGTGATGAACTGGTAGCGTGCACGTTTGGTATTCAAAGATTTTGGATACCCTGCCGTAATTCTCTGCTTGGCGGTGTTTTTAGCGGCTGTTTTTTCAGTTGCTAAAATGTGTTTTAATATTATTGCAACGAATATTGTTGCTGCTATAGATTTTGTTTAAATAATTAATTTAAAGAATTTATAGTGGCAGTAATATTGGTTGCAAAAACTTTAGCAACGGAAAAAATCGCTGCTAAAAATGCCAAGCAGGCGCCTCTTTGATGATTTACGGCAGAGGATCCGGACGCTTATTCAAATGTATTGCACTATATACACGTGTTACGTTGCCCCGACTGTGCAAAACGAAACATAAAAATCTATAATATTAAAATGGCAGGGATAAGGTGACACGTTTCACCACATGATTGGACGAAATTTGTCTAGCCTTAGTTAAAATTTGTTTTTTATCAAAATTCTTTTCATAAGAAAGACTAACAACATATTTTTTCCTTTGCCAAAAGGCATTGGGGAGATCAGATCAAGTTGAGATTTGAATATTTTCAAGAATATTTTAGATTCTTTGTTTGGTATTAGGTTTTCCTAATTAAGACTCAATTAACTTGAAAGAAATTTTTTCCTTAAAAAAATTAATTTGATTTTTCTTGTACTGAATTGAATTCAGAAATTATTGATTCCTTGGTGAATCAAATTACCAAGGAATCTAGTTTTTGTTTGAAAAAGATTGATTTTAGTTTTGGAAATAGCAAGATCATTTCTTTTAATGACACTAATGAAAATTTTAATACGTTTTTCATGTTGGTCTAAAGATTCAAAATATACCAAAACATCAACAATATAAATAATAATGAAATTGGTATATAGATTGAAAATTTTATTCATTATCTTCTAGAATTTAGAGGGAGCATTCTTAAGATCAAAAGGCATTATGTTCCATTCGTATTGTCCAAACGGAATTGTGAAAGCCGTTTTATATTGGTCTTCTTCTTCGATTTGGATTTGCCAGAAACTTGACTTCATATCAAATTTGGAAAAAAATTTTGCTTTATACAAACAATTTAAAAGATCTTTTTTGTTAGTAATAGGATACCTAATCCATCTAAGAGCTAGATTAAAAGGCTTATAATTTATAACAAGACTGGTAACTCCTCGTTCTAGTTTAGTACTTTTGTTAACATAAAATGCAGAACATAACCAGGGACTTTGACTCTTTCTAATAAAATTTTTTGCCAAGAGATATTGGATCTCTTCCTAACAATGTTGAAGAAGTTGTTGATTCATTTGGATGGGTCTAGCCTTAGTTGGAATTTATTTTTTGTCAAAATCCTTTTCATAAGGAAGACTCAACATTTTTTTTCCTTTGCCAAAAGGCATTGGGGAGATTAGAACAAATTGAGATTTGAATATTTTCAAGAATATTTTGGATTTTTTTGTTTGGTATTAGATTTTTCTAATTGAGATTCAATTAACTTGAAAGAAATTTCTTCCTTAAAAAAATTAATTTAATTTTCTTTGTCATCATTATTTGGTAAAAAAAATGAATAATTTGAAGAAGTAATTCTTGATCTTCTATTTAAAAATTTATTTGATTTTCTTCTTCATCAGAAGAAGAGGAGGAAATATCATCTTCTTGAAGCTCATTAATTTTCTCAGATGATCTTTCTTCTTCCTCTTCAGATGAAGATTCAATCATTAATTTATTAATTTGTTGAAGATTTTCTTCTTCTAAGTTTAAGTTTCTAATATTTTTATTAAACCTACAATTTTTTGATATGCGGCCTTCTTTTCCACACCTAAAGCAGGTTGTTTTATGTTTTGGGATATCAAAAATTGGTTTAGAAGTAAATTCTTTTTTGAGTTTTCTATGGTGATTATTCCTAGGTTTCTTCTAATGGTATTTGGAATGTTTTTAGGGATGGCTATCCCTATGTTTTAATTTTGGTTTAGATTTTTGGCAAGTAGGGAAACCAAACTGCTCACAAAAAGATCCTAATTCTTTCTTGTTTAAAGCCTTTTCTTCGTTAAGTTGATGTTGAATTTTATCATCTTGAAAAAATTTTAAGGTTGTTTTTTCGATATAAGTTATGATCTGACCATAACTTAAGTTTTCATAATGGATTTGATCGTCTCCAAAATGGCTATGAAGTTTTTCCCTAACCTTATCTCTTAAGGATCTAAGAAGACCAACAAGAAAATTTTCTTTTCAGAGAGGATGGTTACTATCTTCCTTAGTGTAAACCCTATACAATAGGGTGTCTCTATACCACCTAAAATTAGCAAGGGTTCTACATTTAAGGTTTGACAGAAGATCTATAGATTTATCTCTCCATAGAAAAGGATCTCTTATGAAATATTGGGTAATTGTAAAAATTGTAGTATTGATTGCATCCGAAACAGATTCACTATTACTGGTTACTAGAATTCCATCACTAGTAATTTTGACAACAATAAGAATCTATTCTTTTTTATCATCAATGAGATATGAATCCCACCAACCTTTAAGTTGACTAGTAAAACCTGAAATTAGTACCTGAGCAATTGTTTCTTTCGAACAATTGTGGTAAATTTGGTAGGTTGTACTAACCATAGTCATTTTCTAGAGAGTTTCTAAGATGTTAGACTCAGATTGACCATCAATATTCCAAGCATAAACATTGTTGGCATTAAATTGTTTGAGGGCAATATCTTTTTATTCTAAAACCACATCTAGAGGAGAGGCTCTAGGATAATAGATTTTTGTTGGAGTTTTCCAATTTGGAAGAACAAGATTTATTAAAAGTTTTTTAGATATAGATTGGGTGTTATATCTAGAGTTAAAATCTTTGCCAGAAGTTTTTAAATCTGTTTTATTCTCTAGATTATTAATAGATAACCTAGAGGTTAAGGAGGATACCTTTTCAGGTGTTTTAGGAACAATTAGTTTTCTAAGATGTTCCTTTATTCTTTGGACTAAAGATTCAGAAGACGAAGAGGGTTTTAAATCTTTAATCATTTGTTTAGAAGGTAAAAAAGGTTTAAATATTGGTTGCTAGTTGGGATTTGAAGTATTTGAAATTGTTTGTTTCGAAAAAAATAATTGTTCTCCAGTAGTTTGTAAATAGGAATTTGTATAATTATTTTTTTTCCATAAGAATCTAGATATCATAAGAATCTATAAGTTTTGATATATCTTTAGCCTTAAAAGGTGATGCTCTTATAGGCTGATTGTTAACCTTAACACTAGGTATTTCATAAGACCTAGTTGGAGGAAGATCTAAAGAGACTATTTCTCCAGGTTTAATTTGCCAAGAAACATTAATTTGTATGGATTTTTTGAAAGGATAATTATTTTTTTGTTCTTCAATGTAAACATTAAATCAATTAAAGAAAGGAACGTTAATCTTTATTTGATTAAGCATTTTATAAAATATTCCTTGGATTGATTTTCTTTGCCTAATGTTGAAGGTTTTAAGAAACCATTCTCTTTTTTGAGTATTTTCCACAAAATAAAAATCTTTTTGCAAGATTGTTTTATTTAAATAAAATTTTGGTGTGATAGTGTTTATAGTATCATCAACAGATTAGGAATGAGTTAGAGAATGGGTAGACCTTTCTTCTTCTTCTCTTTGTTGTTGGTAAATTGTCGTTGGAAGGGTAGACGATGTGTCTACTCCTTAAAGGTGTATTATTGGATGAAGTGTTTGATTAATAGATAAGGAGCAAGATTGCCTATAAGGTTATAAAAAGTAGACTTAAAATCATCTAAAGATCAATTTGAACTTGAAACATTAAAGGACCTTCTTTGGAAAGATATCCCTATGATTCCTGTTTGGCTTTGTCTAATGTTTGTGAATGTAAGAGTAAGTTCTAGTAAGGCTGGGACTGCCTTTTCCTTAACCCATTCTTCTAGAAGAGTTACTTCTTCCCATTTAATGGTTCTAAGAACCATGACATTAGCCATTGAGGTATCTGTTAGGAAAAGAGTTGTTTGCCCAATTTCTTTAAGAATCTTTATGTTTGAAGTGGAAGAATTCATTAGTTTTTATTGGATTCTATAAAGTAAGGCTACTGTTATAGATCTAGGTTTCATGTTAAAACCATTATGTTTAACATTAAGTTTTGAAACATCCATAATGTTTTTGTATAAAAGACTTACAGTTCTGCTTGGAAAACAACTGAAGTAAATAGGTCCAGCATGAAGGCCAGCTTCAACTATTCCCAAAAGAGAATCTGTAAATTTTATGTGCCTAGTGTCTCTTAAACAAACAAGGCAAGAAATGTTTAATCCCTCTCTAACTAAAGGCTTTAAACCAATTTGGACACAATCTATGTGTAAAAATTTGTATTTTTCTTTATAAAGATTGATTGAAGTTTCAGAAAGAAGGGTGATTTATTCTACATCTTGTTTGATAGGAAGAACATCTTTGGTAGATCTAACTACATAGTTAGATTTAGTCCAGAATGTTCCTTCTGGTTTGTAAAGGTCTTTTCCAAGAATGGCTGGAATTGTCCATTCATCTATGTTTTGGTTAATATCTTTAAAGTGAATTTCCTCTTTAAAGATGTTGGTTAAAGAGGATGAAGATCCTCTATTTAAGATTGAAGAGGAGGAAGGTATAGTAGATCTTCGAGAAAAGGAAAAAGATCGCAACATTATAAAATTTAGTTGCTTCCTTGAAGATATCATTACCATCTGGTTTCATAGAAATATACCGAATGAGTAAGGTCTGGAATCTATTCATGAAATTAACATTAAGTTCATGTTCTTATGATAAAATTGTATGCTTAGCCACTACAAAGGTATGTTAATTCAATATTCTTTATGCATTCAAACTGACAGCTCTCAAATTATAACACCTCAGTCTTATAGCCTTTTTCTCAAGTTGTTTATGTCATAAGCCATCGTGCTACATGATTGGTGTATTACCTTTACTTTTATCCTTAATTATTACCTGAGTATGATTTTAATTGCCTTTTAACATGTGATTAGGTTTGAGCTCCTTTACTCAGGTGTTTTGTTCATACATTGCACAGCAAAAGTCTAAACAGCAAAAATATAATGATAATAACATAACGGAGATAAGCATCATTAATATACATACATACATATATATATTCTTCAAATATTTATAGCACCAGATATATCTTTCTGGATATGTGAAGTTTGCTTAATATACTGGGTAAGGAGACAACAACCCTACTACTTAAACCCTTCTCAAAATTTACCTACTAGTCGATAATAACTTTCACATATCCTAAGTTATATATGTCATTCTCATTAAATACATCCTAAAATGATTTATCCTAATTTTATTAAAAAAAAACATATAAGAATTAGGATAAAAAAGGCTACTATCTATTTAGTTACATAATTTCCAAAAGATAAACATATTCCCCGTCCTCACTGGAGAGAAGGAACTTCCATAACCGTTACTATCTAGACATCTTGTATCACTATAAATGACCCTAAGAATGGTATAACCTAAACCAGTAATGGTGAACCTATTCCGAATACAGTTAATACTTTTATTTTTACAATTACTCAACATTTTATAGGAGATCCTTCTCTATAGAGAGATAAACTTATATATCTTCTGCCAAACCTTAAATGTAGAACCCTTATTGATTTTAGGTGGTATAGAGACACCTTCTTGTCTAGGGTTTACACTAGGAAAGATAGTAATCATCCTCTCTAAAAAGAAAAATTCCATGCTGGTCTTCCTAAATCCTTATGGGATAAGGTTAAGGAAAAACTTTGTAACCAATTTGGAGACGATCAAATCCATTATGAAAAATTAAGTTATGGTCAAATCATAGCTTATATCCAAAAAAATAGCCTTAAAATTTTTTTCAAGATGATAAAATCCAGCATCAAATTAACAAAGAAAAGGCTTTAAATAAGAAAAAAATAAGATTTTTTTGTGAGCAGTTTGGTTTCCCTGCTTGCAAAAAATCTAAACCAAAATTAAAACATAGGGATAGCCATCCCCAAAAACATTCCAAATACCATTGGAAGAAACCGAAGAATAATCACCCTAGAAAACTCAAAAAATAATTTACTTCTAAACCAATTTTTGATCTGCTAAAACATAAAACAACCTACTTTAGGTGTGGAAAAGAAGGCCACATATCAAAATATTATAGGTTTAATAAAAATATTAGACACTTAAACTTAGAAGAAGAAACTCTTCAACAAATTAATAAATTAATGATTGAATCTTCATCTAAAGTGGAAGAAGAAAGATCATTTGAGAAAATTAATGAGCTTTAGGAACATGATATTTCCTCCTCTTCTTCTGATCAAGAAGAAAATCAAATAAATGTTTTAACAAAAGATCAAGAATTACATTTTGAAATGATTTATTCTTTACCAAATAATAATGAAAAAATTAAATATTTTCATAAAATTAAAGAAACCTTAAACTCTTCTTAAAAAAAATCCCTCTTCTTCAAAACTTTTACAAACTTCAAATAAAGGTTATGATTTTACTGTAATTATGAAAAGATTTTAGAGTAAAACTAAACCTATAACTTTACAAGATCTTCAATGGAAATAAATTAACTAAAGATTGAAATAAAAGAGTTAAAAGAAAAATAGAATTTACAATCTTTTATTTTCAACCAAATTCAAACTATCCCTATTTTTAAGGAAGAAGAACCAATCCAAGAAAATCCTCCTGAAAATGAAAATATTTTAAAACCATTTTTGAGTCTGATTTCAAAAATTACTATTCAAAAATGGCATATTCCAATAATACTTATTATTACTAATGAGTTTTTTAATGAAAAAATAAGCCTTTTTGATACTAGAGCAATCCTAAATTGTATTTTAGAAGGTTTAGTACCAACAAAATATTTTGTCCAATGAAATTATTCTTGGAACACCCTTTATCGATTAACTTTTCCCATATTATGCTTCAGAAGAAGGTATTCAAACCAAATATCTGGAGAAAAATATTACTTTTCACTTTGTTAATCCTTCTTCAACTAAATTTCTGAATTCAATTCAGTACAAATAAAATCAAATTAATTTTCTTAAGGAATAAATTTCTTTCAAGTTAATTGAGTCTTAAATAGAAAAACCTAATACCAAACAAAAAAATCCAAAATATTCTTGAAAATATTCAAATCTTAATTTTTTCTGATCTCCCTAATGCCTTTTGGCAAAGGAAAAAACATGTTGTGAGTCTTCCTTATGAAAAGGATTTTGGTGAAAAACAAATTCTAACTAAGGCTATACCCATCCAAATGAATCAACAACTTCTTCAACATTGTCAGGAAGAGATCCAAGATCTCTTGGCACAAAATCTTATTAGAAAGAGTCAAAGTCCCTAGTCATGTTCTGCATTTTATGTTAAAAAAAGTGTTGAACTAGAACGAGGAGTTCCCAGGCTTGTTATAAATTATAAGCCTTTTAATTAAGCTCTTAGATGGATTAGGTATCCTATTCCTAACAAAAAAGATCTTTTAAATCGCTTGTATAAAGCAAAAAATTTTTCCAAATTTGATATAAAGTTAAGTTTCTAGCAAATCCAAATCCAAGATGACTGATATAAAACAGCTTTCACAATTCCATTTGGACAATAAGAATGGAACGTAATGTCTTTTAGTCTTAAGAATGCTCCCTCTGAATTCCATATTATAATAAATGAAATTTTCAATCCATATACCA
Organism: Senna siamea; assembly: GCA_031216115.1. Taxonomy (NCBI): domain Eukaryota; kingdom Viridiplantae; phylum Streptophyta; class Magnoliopsida; order Fabales; family Fabaceae; genus Senna; species Senna siamea. The sequence goes on from CM062357.1 coordinate 17,170,442, forward strand.
ATTTCATTATTGTTTATATTGATGATATTTCGGTATATTCTGAATCTTTAGACCAATATGAAAAACGTATTAGAATTTTGATTAGTGTCATCAAAAGAAATGGTCTCTCTATTTCCAAAACTAAAATCAATATTTTTCAAATAAAACTTAGATTCCTTGGTCATTTGATTCACCAAGGAACAATTAACCCTATAAGTAAAGCTATCCAATTTGCTAATAAATTTTCAAACTAAATTTTAGACAAAAATCAACTCCAAAGACTTTTAGGTTGTTTAAATTATGTAAGAGATTTTATTCCAAATTTAAACAATCTTATTAAACCTCTTCATGATCATCTTAAAAATAATCCTCCTTCTTGGACAGATGATCATGATAGAATTGTTCAGAATATTAAGAGTCAGGTTAAAGAACTTCCTTGTCTTTGTCTTCTTGATCCTCTTGCTCTAAAAATTATTGAAACCGATGCCTCTGACCTTGGTTACGGAGGTATTCTTAAACAATCTATTAATGGCAAAGAGCATTGGATTGTATATGCATCAAAACATTGGAATAGGGCACAACATAACTACTCCACAATCAAGAAAGAAATTTTAGCAATCTTTTTGTGCATAAACAAATTTCAAAGCAATTTGCTAAACCAAAAATTTTTAGTCTATGTTGACTACAAATCTTCAAAAGAAGTTTTACAAAAGGATGTTAAAAATTTGGCATAAAAAAAATCTTTGCTAGGTGGAAAGCCATATTAAGTATTTTTTTTTATTTTGAAATAGAATTTATAAAAGGCTCCTTAAACTCTCTACCAGATTTCTCATAAGAGAATTCTTACAAGGGACTAATGGCACTAAAAAAAAGAAAAGATAAAGGCAAAGAAGACGTTCAATCTACTACAAGCTCTTTCATGAGCACTAAACATGCACTAAGTTTGAAAAATATTGTTGGGTCTTCTACCCAAACCAAACTAGGGTCTTCTACCCAAAACCTCCCTGGGTCATCTACCTAGACCAAATCTTCTTCCTTATTAAGAAGCCCAATAGACTATGTCTTTCTCATGGAAACTCTATTGGCTTTTTAGCAACAATTTTCCCAATGGGTTCTAACCCTCAAAAAGGAATCCTAGGCAGACATTGCTGAAGCTGAGGATAAGAAAAAATCTTTAGCTTTAGTAATCAAGAAAAAGAAAATTGAAGTTACTATTTTAAACCCTTTAAAGGCAGTAGTAGCTTTTAAACAACCTCTTCCAAGGCAAGCAAGCTATATACCTTTTCTAGATGGAACCAGACATTAGAGAAACTTCTCCTGTTATCTTCGCAGCAAGAATTTTTCCCACTGAATTTCATTATAGACCCTCAAACCCAAACAAAACCCAGTTGTTTTATGAATTCATTTTGATAAACATTGGATCTATACAAATCAAACATAATCCTAAGAAAGATAATGAATTATCTTATGCTTTTTCTCATATCCAAATTTTAAAAGTCCTTTCTCCTACATACTAGGGAATAAGCTTTGAAAAAATAAAAAACTTTTCTCAAAATTTTGATCCTAGAGGATATAATTATTGGGATTATATTGATGCCTGGTATCATGTCTTTTATTATCAAAATCATAACTTTATTCATTCTTGGCTAATTTATTTTAAACAAAATATTCAATATCAGTTCCCCTTATGGTTTCTCTATTGGTGGGATTTCTTTGGACCATGTCTAGAAATTTTTCCATCTAAAATCAAAACTGGTCTTGAATATTTCTGTACAAGACTAAACAAACGTGAAGATCCTTATCCAATAAATCTTTATTTGTTTTCTAAATTTGGTTTAGCTTGGATATTCAAATTGAGGTATAAATTTGGACCTTTCAAATACTCAAATATTTTTCCAATCCTGCAAAGAGTCCATTTTCTCAAATGGTGGAACAAGTTTAATGGCTTGGGAAGGGTTAGTATTTCAAATATACAAATTTGGTTTCAAAAGAATCTGAACTTTCTTGCTGCAAAAGACTATGAAACTTGTGTTTTGCTTAACTAAAAGGCCAGAATTCAGTTATGTATTTCTGCAACAAAAAATAAAGAAGTACTTGCCAAACAGTTAGAAGAAATTTTGCTTAAACTTAAATCTGATGAAATCAAACCAACATTTGAAGACAAAAATATAAAGTAGTCAGCTTCATCATCTTCATCCAAACAGTATTTTAAAAACAAAAAATTAAAGAAGAAAGCTTCTCCTCCTCCATCCTACAGTGCATCATCTGCATCTCTTCAAAGTAACGAAGACGACTGTTACGGGATTAATTTGGATGATGATTGATTTTCTTCGGACATCATTATTAGGCATCTCAACTTTGTCAAAGATTCCCATCAAAATATCACTATTCATGTAATAATGACCAAATAGAATAAAAATCCTGAATAGTATTTTAAATAGTGCCTTTCATATTTCTATAAAAGGGACACTCCATTCTTGGCAAAAACAAGTTACATTTTAGAAAATCTAGAGCGAGTTTTAGATAGAGATTCTAAAGAATTTCCCTTTGTAAGCTTTTTCTACCAAACTTCTTGTAATCTTTCTTTTGCAATTTAATAATTTTATTTCACATAGCATTTTCTATTCTTTCCCTCTCACTAGTTTGGAGTGGACTACCACCATTCTGATGTTCTTTTAGTTTATTTACACGTTTAAATTTCTGCATCTCTCTTCTCCTTTCGGCTAGTCCTATGCGGACTACTGCTGCTTTGGCTTTCTGATTTAATTTATGCATATTTAAATTTTGTAATTTGGGTTCTTACATTATAGATTTCATTCATTAGCAGTCTGTCTGTGTCCCTGCTTCTCTCCCTATAGCTTCCCTTTCCCTCCGAGCCTAACTTCTGATTTTGTCCAATCACAGAGTGACATGTATCACCTTATCTGATAAAAAAAATCTAAATCCCCACCCATCGATCCTTCTTTTTCTTCTTCTTCCATGCACCTTCAAATTTTCACTCTCATTCCTCACTCTTCTCCTTTCATCCTCTTCCATTTTCACTGCTCTCAATTTCACCATCCCTATGTATTTCATCATCTCATTTTCACTCATTTTCCTTTCACTCTCTCATTTTTATCATTCCCACTTTATTTCATCCTCTTATTTTAAATCCTACTTTATCTATCAACTTCAAATTTCTACTTCCTTCACATTTTTCTAATAAGTTTATTATAATATATTTTGATCTAAATATTTTAATTTTTTTTGTAAAATATATTTTTTTGTTATAATATTATTTGATTGATTTTATTTTGTTTTGTTAATATATGTTTTGATGATATTTTTAATATATGTTTTATTATAATATTTTGATGATTTTTTGCTTTATATTTATTATTTATTTATAATAATAATATGTCTCTTGCATGTTACTTTTTTTGTTGTCAAATTTTTGTTAGATATACTTTTGGTTGTTTATATTTATTAATTATATTTATTAATTTATTATTATTTATTAATTATTAGTTTGATTATTTTTAATATATGTTTTTTTATAATATAAAGGAACATTAGTTTATTGAAATATGTTTTTAATAATGTCTCAATTGGGATTAGCATACTTGGTCCAAGTTCATCTGGTCCAAGTGTATCCCCACCAAGCTCAGCTAGTCCCAGTGGGTTAGATCAAACTGATTATAACGATTACATACCAGATGATATTGATTGGCAGGCGATATTACACCCAGAACAAACAAGTGTCTATCATACACTAGGCCCATTATATTATACATTTAGAGATCCTGTTCTAGACATAAAAGAAGATGAATATGAAGATCAGGATAAAGAGAAGGATCCACCCCTAGTACCACTCAAACGACCACAACATGATCGAAGAAAGAGAAGATGTGGGACTAGTAGTCATTATCTATAAGTGTTGTATGATGAACATATAAAATTTAAGATAGGACAAGTTTTACTCAAACACATTTGAAACATTGATCATGAACATGTATCATATTATTTCATGTTACATAGACTCATAGCAAGTGGTCGCTGACGATTAAGGCATGTACTTATATTGTGCCCTTCTCTTCTACATAAGCAGCATTTTGGAGGTTCCCTTGAGTCCTTCCAATCCATCTCATTTCTAATGTGTGTAAATAGAGTTCCCCCTTTTGGTCTAATCATAGAGTGGTTGGGTACCACTCTAGGTCCAAGTACCAAAGGCCAATATTGCTCACCACCGACGAGGTGAAATGAATGTCAATACATAATTGAGACAATCTATAAATTGGCCTTTGGTATCTGGACCAAGGTACCAAAGGAACATTCTGATCATTGTTGCCATCGTTTTCACTGTCATCATCCACATCACTAGTATCACCTTCTTCGGTGTGATCTTCATCAATGTCATGGACAATATCTCTAGGAATTTCATGGAGCGGGTCATTTACATTAGTTGGAACAGACTTCTACTCATTATTGCAACATTTTTTGGTTGTATAATCATGTCCACTAAATTCTCCTTTTGTATATTCAATCGTAATTCACAATTCCACATACATCTCATTCAAATGTGTGTGATTTTCTATCATCAATTGAATATCTTCATCATCATTCACTTGCATAGGAATATGTTTTAAAGGATCTGAGCAAATAGGAATCTTGTACAATAGGTTATAAACCACTTAATTGCCTTGCAATTTAAGCTTACGATGAATCAATTGCTTTAGTTCATCTACTAAAATATCTTGCCTTACCTTTGCAACAAGCAAATTATTCTTGCATCGAAAAGTAATGCCTTCGGACCCATAAAAAGCAATTCCATTTGAATATACACAAATGAAAAGAGATCTATTCATTTCACATAAATATATTACTAATAAATATAAAACAACATGTTTAACATAAATGTTATAATTTTTATTAAAAAATAAATTTATAACAAATAAAATATTAAAATTCAATAAAGATTAACATGTATATAAAATTAATAAATATAAAAAAATTAACTAAAAAATAGAATTTCTACTAACAAAAAAAAATATATTATGTTAAAATATTAATCAAGTAAAAAACAAAGAAAAATATATATTACAAAGAATATTTCATAAATAAATTTATATTTAAAAAAATTGAAAAAAATAATAAAAAAAGAGATATACCAATATTTATGAAAAATTAATAAATATAAAACAAAAAACACCATAGTAATATAATTTCCATTAACCAAAAAAATATTATAAAAAACAAAATAATATCAATAAAATAATATTATTTTATATTATAAAAAGATAAATATATATTAAAAATTGGAGAAGAAAATTATTTTAACATAAATTTATATAACTTTAGCAACATTACGAAAAAAGTTTCACAACATATACAAAACTTCAAACGTATTTTATTAACTAAAAATAAAATAATTTACTTTTTATTATAAAAGAAATATATATATATTTGAAAAAGTATTTGACAAGAAAAATATTATAATAAATAAATATGTATTTAAAATTAATAAAAAATAAAAAATCACCAAAACAATATCATTTCATTTCTATTAACAAAAATAAACCATAAATTATATAAGAAAATCAATAAACTACTAATAATTTAAATTATAAAGAAAAAGAAGTATAGATGTTACAAGAAAATAAAATAGAAGAGACATTAATATTTTTATTAAAAAAATTAAACATAAATAAAACAAAATATATTAACCTTATTAGGATTCAAGGAAGATATGGAAAAAGTTGAAGTTGAAAGAGAAGGAGAAAGTTGTAGTTGATGGAGTGAAGATAAATTATAAAAGACACAAGAGGAATAATTATTTATAGGTTTAGATTTGAGTAAAATTGAAAAGTGAGAAGTGGGAATGGAGAGACGAGAGGAGTGAATAATATAAATATATGGTAAGATTAGAGTAAAGGAAGGAGATACAAGAGGATGAAAGGAATGAAGAGTAAAAAAATTTGAGAGGAAGAAGAAGAAATAAGGCACAAGGGAGGGAGTTTATTATTATTATTTTTACAGATGAGGTGCCATGTGGCATTACATTATTAGATAAAATTAGATTTCATTCGATCACATAGTGCCACGTCGCACCTTATCTCTGTTCTCTTTTTACTGTTGTTGACTAATTTAAAAAAGTTATGCATATTGCACTAGATTGATTAATTTACAATACATATCATAAGTGAACACGTCGTCACTAAAACCTATTTTGTTAGCTGGAGTAACAAAATAAGAATATCCAGCAAAATATTTTTTCTGCCATCAAGATAAATATAAATAGGTAAATAAGATTAAAATAAATACAAATAAGTATTTATTCTTTAAAACAAATATATGTCCTTACAACAACCAACCTAGTAGAAGCCAACTGGGTTTAGATTTCTTCTTGGTTGAATTATAATCTTCCGTGGTTCTTACGAAATAGCTTTTGACATTTCAAAGCCATCCTCAATTCTTGGCCATATATAGAAAACTTCCACTCAACCTCGATGCAGCCATAAAAATTTATAATGCATAAGATTGAATATGTAATAAAGATAATTAAATAATTTTTTATTATTTAAAAATTAATATAAAATATACATTTTTATCAAATTTTGTTTCTAAACTAAAAAGATAATGGATACCAAATTCACCAATTTTTTTGAAAAATTGTTGTAATTCACCCTACCAATGAAAACTCAACTATCAAGCTCGCTCCCTAGAGGCTAGAGCTGAATCCTTTCCCATAATTGTTCTATATATGGCCCAACTGACATTAATAATACGACCAATTAAAGTCAATGACTTTGAAAAAAGAAAATGAAGAAAATAAAATTCATTGAAAGATTAAGACACATTGTGATACGATTTTTAGTCCTTTAAAAATCCTGTTACTATAACTTTTAAGTTTAGTTATTTTTGTTATTTTTATGTTGAAGATGGAATTAACGTGGATTAATTCTTTACAGTAAGATAGCTACCATTTTTTTTCTAGTAAGAGAGAATTAAAAAAAAAAAAAAAAACTCTCGCTGATGGACTCATTGTAAATGAATTGCGAAATTACACTCAACTCCAAAGACATGATAGTTTAGACTTCAAATCAAGACGGTTTCGTTGGGCTGGGATCCATATTTTATTTACAAATAGAGAGATAAAAAAAAATTTAATTTTTAATTTATTGAGAATATATTTTAATCGGTGTAAGTTTTTTTAAATAAATTAATAATTTAATTTTTAAAAAATTATGTTTTCCCAAATATTTTTTTAAAAGATCAAATATTTCAATTTGGTCTTTGAAATATTAATTTTTAATTAATTTAGTCTTTAATAAATAAGATTAATAGACAGTTAACTCACAGTAACATAAATGAATTCTAAATGATTGTTAAATGATTAATTAAATTTTATTTAATAAAAGATACAAATAATAAATTTTGATTATATGTAATTTGTAAATTAAAATATATTTGATTTACAAATTATACATAAAAAATACAAACTATACATTTTGACAATATTTAATTTGTAAATAAAATATGTTTTATTTTTTATTATTGAATAAAATATAATTTATCATTTAATAGTTAAGTTGGTATCTTTTAATATCACTAAAAATTAATTTTTATTTTATTTTATTAACCAAATGACTCAATTGATTAGAGATCAAATTAAAATATTTTATTTTTCAAGAATTACATTAAAAGAAATATATCTTTTAAAAATTAAATAATTAATTTATTTTATCCTTTTCTTATTTATCTCTAAATATAAAAAAATACACCATTTCCTTGTTACATTAGACTATTCTAAGTTGTAAAGTATTTATTAATATGTATTGGGTCAGAATGTTTTGGTCTTCGTTCAAAAACATGCATGAGAAATTATGGCGATTGATCTAATTGTCTAGTTTTGATTTGTCTCTTCTATCAATCAAATTTTGACTTTTTTTAAATTTACATTAGAATAATGTATTTAAATTCGAAAAAAAGTAACAACTGACGTCATAAATAGCACTAAATTTAGAGAGCAAGAATCCAATTTGTTTCATAACCAACTATAAATAGCAAAGTAATTAGAAGTAAACATAAACACTGAAACACACACTCAAAACACAGACAGAGGAAGCTAGCATTTCCAAATGGCATCATCAGCAGATTCAGAGGGAAGAGGCAGAGTGTGTGTCACGGGTGGCACAGGATTCATAGCTTCATGGATCATTAAGTGTCTCCTTGAGGATGGTTACTCTGTTAATACCACAATAAGAACTCAGAAAGATTTGAGCTTCCTCAAAAAGCTACCAGGGGCATCCCAAAGGCTACAAATCTTCAACGCAGATCTGAACAACCCAGAAAGCTTCAAGGAAGCCATTGAAGGGTGTTTTGGGGTTTTCCACACTGCATCTCCTATGGATATTGAAGCGAAAGAGAGTGAGGAAGTAGTGACCAAAAGAACCGTGGACGGAGCATTAGGCATCTTAAAGGAATGCGTCAAGTCAAAGACGGTGAAGCGTGTGGTATACACTTCAAGTGGTTCTACCGTCTTCCAGAACGGCAAAAACGTCGACGTAACGGACGAGAGCTTCTGGAGCGACGTAGAGTATCTTAGAAGCGTGAAGCCATTTGGGTGGTCGTATGCAATTTCAAAGACGTTAGCAGAGAAGGCAGTGCTTGAATTTGGAGAGAAAAACGGATTGGAAGTAGTGAGTGTCATCCCTTCTTTTGTGGCCGGACCTTTCATTTGTCCTCAACTTCCAGACTCTCTACATGCCTCTTTGGCTTTGCTCTTCGGTAACTTAATGCTCCAATCAATTAATAACTACATATTTTTGTTATTAAATTTTTTAATAAAAATAAAATATATAAAATTTTTTTAAAAAAATTAATTATAAAATATATGAACTGTATAAATTATATATATATAAATCTTTTATTAAAAAATCTGATGACAAAGATATAAAAAATTATATTTAAATTTTTTCTTGAATTAAATACTAAATTATCAATTTTATCTTTTAAACATCTAACACTAATCAATTTAATTCATACATCAATTATATGTAATATATGCTTAACATACATAAAAGTACATATTATTTTTTTAATTTTTAAAATATATTATAAAATAATTATTATTTTTAAAATAATAAAAAATTATTTAATTAAATCTAACTCTAATCAATAGTTGTTAATATTAGTAACTTGAATTTAAAAGAAACAGCGTGATTTTTCTTGTATTATAGGAAAATTAACATACATAACTCTTCTATACAACAAAATTTTTTTTTTGAACTTTTCTGAATAATAACTATCTAAATAAAAAAGATATTTTTTTATACTGTCTAAACATATATGCTTCTAATAAGTTTAAGTGTGTTGACTTTATATCTCCCATTAATAATGTATATTAATTTCATTTAAACGTATAGACTTTATTAATATATTAAAAGGTCAATTCTCTTTAATTGGACATAAAAAAATTTTACACTTTATATTACATACTATTGAAGATATTTAAATTGTTAGACTCAATTATTTAGTAGGTTTTTGTGAATAATATTTTATGGAAGTTGGTTGAAAGGCTCTTATAAGAAGGAAATGGATGCAGGTGCAAAAGATCTATATGGTTTGTTTGTTCGTATTCATATGGTGCATGTGGATGACGTGGCAAGAGCACACATATTTTTGCTTGAGCATCGTAATCCAAAAGGCAGATATAATTGCTCACCATTTCTTGTAACTATTGAAGAGATGTATCAACTCCTATCTGCCAACTACCCAGAATTTCAATTACCAACAAAAGAGTGAGTTCCACATTAATTCTCAAAATCTTCTACATGAACTATAATATTAATTTCTTTTTTATTTTTCAATCTATAGCTATATATGACTTATGTTTGATTATTTTTTGTTCCTTCCTTTATAAATTATATATATACGTACAGGTCTTTAAAGGATATTAAGGGTGAGAAGCAACCAGACCTTATTTCAAAGAAGCTTATGGATGCTGGATTTGAGTTCAAGCATGGGCTTGAGCAAATGGTTGATGACGCTATTCAATGCTGCAAGGAGAAGGGTTACCTGTAATTTTTGTTACTAATCACTCTAAAATTAATTAGTAACAAAAATAAAAATCATCAAAGACGCTTGTTGATGATATCTATTATAGGCTTAATTAGTATGTAATAACTAGGAAAGATGATTTCCATTTCATGTTCATGTGATCCAAGTAGCAAAGCAGAATCTCCGTGATGGCGTGATGCTAATGATATATATCAACTCTAATAATTAAAAATATTTCTGTTTTTTTTTTAAAATGTTGGCTCAACAAAAGGAAAAGAACAGTTTACCTAAGCATACCGAGGATTCTAATTTTGATAATGCAATGATTTGTTTTATATATAAAAAAAAAAAATTGTTGGGCTGTTGTAATTTATTAAAAAGTAGAGCTCTAATTTGTGGGTGGTTAAATTGAAATTAATCAATTTGGATAAAAGTTTTACAAAAAATTTAAAATAATTTTTGGCCCAAAAATTTTTCAAAGTCTTGTAACTAAGGTTGTCAAAATAGACTGATTCAATTTAGACTTGTTTTAGCGTTATTTTTTAAAAAACTTGCCTAGGTTAGTCCGTTTTAAAATTAAACTAATATTTGACTAACTCAATCTGATCTTATTTGAATAATGTGTTGGTTTGTTTTTTAAAAAAATAAAATATATAACAATTTAATTTAACAAATAATAATTATAATTTGTCATACTAATTTTTTAATATTATTAAAAAAATAAGAAAAACATATAATTATATTATATTATATAAAAATTAAATATTATAAACCAAAAAATAAATAATAATTATTCATTATATAATACATATCATGAACATAAATTAAAAATTAAACACTTGTCATTAAGACTTTAATTTCATTTATTATTTTTCAAAAAAAAATAATTAATAAATTAATAAAACGTTTTAAAAAAATATTATGTAAACTAAAAAAAATAAAAAAAAAATTAACCCAACTTGGTACGAACCTGACCCTAATTAATTTTGACTCTTCCTCTTAAAGGATAAGATAAAATTGTGATGACTCAACCTTAATTATTTTTTTAAACTAAATCTATTTTAATACCTCTATTTGTAAGTGCAACACATAATGTGTTTAACGACATCGTTCAGCCCAATATTTTAAAATTAGTGCAGTTCAATTATGAATTAAAATTTTAGTCGAGGAAGAATTTACTCTTGCCCCTCAAATTTTTTAAAAGATTGCATAGAAACAAAATAAAAAATTTTGTAAAATAAAAGCTACAGGTGCATTTTACTAGTCTAATAGACACTGAAAAAAAAAAAAAATTTCCTCTGAAAACACGTGGTTCGAGAATTATGTGCCGAAAAAGCTTCATCTTACCCAAAGTAAAGGTACATAAAAAAAGCTTCTTTCTATGAAACTTCCGACAAACAAAATTCATTTTTCCTTATATTTTCCAAAATATACATACCTAAGCATCTGATTTTCGTTTTTAATTCTAAAGTTTTATTTTGGCTCAACATTTATGAGTATAAAAAAGAGACGAGATTCATAAAATATAAGAGAAATTAAAAATAAAAATAAATTATTATCTTAATATTTAAAAAAAATAATTTATTTTAATTTAATTTTTAAATTATAAAAATATTTAATTTAATTTTTAAAAAACACATTATATCTCAATTTAATTTTTATATAATTTATTTTTAAAATATGGTTAACTCAAAAATATTGTAGGCTTAAACCTAATGCAGCTTTGTTCACAGATGCTCGCGTCCATCCTGACGAATCGCGCGCACGGAGGCTTCTTCATCTGAAATCTTGCTTAGTTCACGCTTGACGGCGCGACGATCCTATTCTGAATACAGCTTAGTTCATTTGATTATCTCCAGACCCTCTCCGTTCTTCATCTGATCGGCACAGAGCTCGTTAAACTGAAGGAGGCGCAGCTCCTGAAACGCAAGGCGAAGGTCTTGAATCGTAGAGGTTGTTTACGCGTGAAGGAGCTCGTCTGTGAGTATCTCTTGATCAGCATAAGTATTATACTCTGAATCATATGCCTGTACTCTTAGTTTTTCTTGGGTTATGTTAGAGGATTCTTTTACTTTCTGATCAAACAAAGTCTTGTTAAAATTTGGCTTCAGGAGGGTTGAAGTTATTTGGAGCAGTTCCTGATTTGAACGCAGTTTACAATCCCATTGACTGTTGATACATACCACAACTGATATCCATGTGCAATAATATTATTATTAGCTATTTTGAAATTCTGTCGAAGATGAATTTGAGTCTATTGTAGCAAGTAAGAAAGTTAGGTCTATAAGGCTCCATCTTTTCTGCAGAAGATATAGGTACCGGTCTACTGGAAAGATTCCTGCTTATGAGATATATATATATATATATATATATATATACCTCGGCTTCACTTGATTCTTCACAGCATTAATTTAGTAATTCATTTTTGTTTTCCATGATAGTCCTTGTTTCATTTATATGGCAATATAAATCAGCTTCACTTGATTTATATTGCCATCTACTAGAAGGCCAAACATATTTAGTTATCTATGCTGCGCTCACACATTGACCCTTCATTGTATTATTTCATAAGTTGTTTATCTAGCTATTGAATTGTTGCCAAAACAAAAAAAATCTTTAGTCTGACCACTTTCTGGAGTGCTTTTAAAAAATTTTTAGAGCAAAGGACTTGAATTCAATTCCTTTGTGAACAAAAGAAGAGAAATGTTCTGCATAATTAAATTATTAAAACTTTTCAAGAAGAGCACGCTGCATAAGCATGGAAAGGTCACATGCAGCAGCTTTGGACTATACGGGTTATTTAGAACTGGACACATTAAAAAATATATTCTACATTTTTGCTTAACCATAGTTTAGAAACCTTTTTTGTCTTATACAAATTGAGTACATTTAGATTTTGGTTTAAGTAAAGGTTTACTTATCAAAACTTCATACAATTTTAAAGAATATGTTTGATATTTATTATGCTCTGATTGGGTAAATTTCCTTTTAATACGCAGGTGCAGATAGGAAGACAAGAACAAGTTAAGGGGGAATTCATTTTCTCAACAAAATGAGTCAAAAGTTGTCATGTTTAATTAGATCATGTATATGTTGAAATAGTGAGAAGTGTATTAGGTGCCATTTGGGAGTTATACACATTTGTTGAATTTGTATTTGTATGACAATGTTGAACGAATTTCTATTTAATCTTCATTGAAGAAAAAAATAGTGGATTTGTAATTGACGTTGTTGAATGGAATGAGTTTCATGCTCTCTATGTTTGTTTCAATTTATTGTTTAATATTTAATTAAAATTGAAAGATGAAAAATGAAAACCGATGGTTTAAAAGTATTGTACTAATTCAATAGCATTACATGTTGCAAAAAAAGATGGGAATCCAAAATACAAATTCAATAACATTAATGCTTCCCAAAAACTACCAAAAGAACATAATCTTGGAATATACATTGCATTACATGTTCCAAAAAAAGATTCTAATCCAAACAACTATTTCAATAGCATTAATGCTTCCAAAAAGCCACCAAAAGAACATAATTTTGGAATATACATTGCATTACATGTTCCTTTCAAAGATACTAATCCAAATTACTAATTCAATGGCATTAATGCTTCCAAAAAACCATCAAAAGATCCTAATCCAACTAATTATACGCTATTAACAACATTAACGTTTTGGTGCTGTGAATGATTCCTCTGTCCCAATAAATAGGTTTGCTATCCCTTTCCCACTTTCAATAGCAGTTGCCTGCAGTGTCTCTCCATAAATGGTGGATGTAGGCTGCCAATTACATAAGAAAACAACAATCAAATAAAATACCATATATTTTACCTGTGAATGTGGCATCTCAGCGCTGGACATGCTTGAGTTCTGACCCTATAAAACAAGTCAGCACACACCAAAGATACTTTCACTATGAAAAAGTTGAGCTTTCACATAAAGTTAATAACTTCAAAATTTTCCAATCAGCAAATGCATTCACTTCTCCAACTAGTATTTCCTATTTGTACACATTCATGCAAAAGTTCATGAAAAAGTTCACATTAACAGAAAACAGCACTCATACGGAAAATATAACACCGAAAACAGCACTCATACAGCAGCTTAACAGAACACAGAAAATAGCAAACTGAACGTAGAAAGCAGCAAACAGAACACAGAAAATAGCAAACTGAACGTAGAAAGCAGCAAACAGAACACAGAAAATAGCAAACAGAACACAGAAAATAGCAAACAGAAAACAGAAAATAGTAAACAGAATACAGAAACCAGCAAACAGAACACTTTTGACAGCACTCATCAAACAGAAAACATGACACTTTAATTTTGACAGAAAACAGCATATTAAATGAGAAAGATTTTAAACTATGAATATTATGTCTACTGAAAATATGAATTCTCATGAAAATTAACTAATGTGTCCAGACAATAAAATTTCACCTAGTCTTAAAGAATTTGTTTGGATCCCCACTATGTTCCACCTCCACCTGACTTGCCTCACTAGACCGTATATGTTTTAGTAGTTGATGTGTGAAGGTTGTAGCAGTTTCCAATCAGAATTAACATTATTCGATCAGGTTGTAGCGTCTCGTTGTAGCAGTTTTGTTATAATATCTTCTATTAAATTAATCGAAGTAATTTAATAAAACAAAGTTTTAAAATAAAAGTGATTCCTGTTTATATAAACGACAAGCTAACTGGCTCAGTATATTTTATCTGAAACTACAGCAAGATTCCACTTGTAAAAGTGAGTTTGGGACCACATCATTCATTAGAACCAATTATAAATATCAAAACAATAGAATAAGGTGAGACAACTTAGTAGTAGGCAATAACAAGGTGAGCTCCTTCAATGGCAGAGGTGAAAGGCAACGTACTTCAGCAACGAAACTGAAGTTCACGCAAGTTCCATCACGCCAGATCTGGAGATAATCAAATGAACTAAGCTGGATTCAGAATAGGATGGACGCGAGCTCCTTCATGCGTGAACTAAGCAAGATTTCAGATGAAGAAGCCTTTGTGCGCGCGAAGCTGCATTAGGTTTAAGCCTTCAAAATTTTTTTTTTTCTTATATGATTCAACAGATCAAGTTCACACTTGGCAGCCATATCATCTTTTATTCATGTTAAATCAGCAGATAGTGAATCATAATTGAATAAAATTTAAATTAAGACAGATGTTTTTATTAAAAATTAAATTAAGTATTTTTATAATTAAAAATTAAATTAAAATAAATTATATCTTTTAAGAATTAAAATAATAATTTATTAAAAAAAATTTGAGTGTTAATCCATTCAAAATTAATTGATTCTTTCACACACTTCTCTATCTTCCCTATATGTGAAGTATTTTAGAACATCTCTTTTCAACATTTAAATACGAAAAATCATATTTTTTTTTTGTTGCTTTCTAATTGGGTTTTGTACAGACATATATTTATTTTAAAAATAAACACCTATTTGTATTTATTTTAATCTTATTTACTTATCTATATTTATCTTGGCGGCAGAAAAATATTTTTTAGATATTTTTGTTTCACTATCTCAACTAGCAAAACAAGTTTTAGTGATGAACTGGATAGCGTGCACATTAACTATTCAAATGTATTGTGCTATATGCACATGTGTTGCGCTGCCCCAGCTGCGCAACATGAATATATAGTAAGAATCTGTGATATTAAAATGGCAAGGATAAGGTGACACGTCTCACTGTGTGATTGATTTTGTCCAATCACAAAGTGACACATGTCACCTTATCTGATAAAAAAATTTAAACCCCCACTCACCGACCCTTCTTTTTCTTCTTCTTCCATGCACCTTCAAATTTTCACTCTCTCATATCCTTACTCTTCTCCTTTCATCCTCTTCCATTTTCACTCCTCTCAATTTCACCATCCCTATCTATTTCATCATCTCATTTTCACTCATCTCCCTTTCACTCTCTCTCATTTTTACCATTCCCACTTTATTTCATCCTCTCATTTTCACTCCTACTTTATTTATCAACTTCAAATTTCTACTTCCTTCACATTCTTCTAATAAGTTTGTATAATTTATTTTGATCTAAATTTATTTTAATATAATATATTTGTTATATTTTAATTTTTTGTTATAATATTATTTGATTGATATTATTTTGTTTTGTTAATATATGTTTTGATGATATTTTTAATATATATGTTTTGTTATAATATTTTGATGATTTTTTTTTATATTTATTATTTATTTATAATAATAATATGTCTCTTGCATGTTGCTTTTTTTGTTGTCAAATTTTTGTTAGATAAATTCTTTTGGTTCTTTATATTTATTACTTATATTTATTAGTTTACTATTATTTATTAATTATTAGTTTGATTATTTTTAATATATGTTTTTTTAGATAATATAAAGTAACATTAGTTTATTAAAATATGTTTTTAATAATGTCTCAATTGGGATTAGCATACCTGGTCCAAGTGCATCTTTACTAAGCTCAACTAATCCTAGTGGGTTAGTTCGAATTGATTATAATGATTGCATACCAGACGATATTGATTGGCAACAAACAAGTGTCTATCATACACAAGGCCCATTATATTAAACATTTAGAGATCTTGTTCCAGACACAAACGAAGAAGAAGATGAAGATCAGGATGAAAAGGAGGGTCCACCCCTAGTACCACTTCAATGACCACAACGTGATCGGAGAAAGAGAAGATATGTGATTGGTTGTAACATTTGCATTTTTCCTATCTTTAGGTACGTTTTAAATTTATAAATTAGTAGTTTTATTCCCAAAGGATCGCATTTAATTTGCCCTAAAATTTTTAAGGAAAAAGAAAAGGACCAAACTGAAAAAAAGTTTAGGACTAAAATGAAAAGAAGAAAGGTTTCACTAAAAGACGAAAATATAATCATTACGCCTCTAAAATATCCCACACATTTATGGTAAATCATTATGATGTCGAAAAAATATATGAAACGTAATGATTTCGCCTGAAAAATATCTGAAAAGTCATAATGACTTTAGAAAAATATCCGAGGGCAAAATGGATAATTTTTACCCAAGGATAAAATGATAATTTCACCCAATGGAAGAATAGTAACTTACCACAAGGGTAAAATTTTTATTTTACTTAGAAAAATTATAATAAATTCTCTCAAGGATATTCTCCTATATTTTTGAAAATTATGGAAACAAGAAAAGGGGTAAATGGTCATTTTTATTAAAAGGAACAAATGATAATTTTACACCTTAGGGGTAAAATTGTTATCTCATCATGAAAATATTTATGGAATTTATATTTTTTTATTTTTCCAAAAGTTGAAACAAAAAGTGAAGAAAAAGGCAATTTGGTCATTTTAGCATTAGGGTTATTTCAAATAACACGTCTTCTTTACCTAAAAGAGAAGGAGAATGACGTGACGGGAGAGGGAAGAGCAGCGTCCAAACCGAGAGGGAGAAAGGAGAAGAAGAAGAGGAAAAAGTGGAGGAAAAGCTAAGGCAACTTCACTTTGGTTGATAAACCAAGATATCTTTACATCCCTCTATCATTAATTTCTTGTTTTATGGTAGTTTTCAAACTTTTAGAATCCTCTCATGGCTGCCATGAACAGTACCCAAAATCTCTCTACATTCATAAAATGTTTAAAATTTTATTGGGATTTGTTTAGAATGATGTATGGAAGCATATCTGAGTGTTGATTGCAATAGTTAAAGTGTTTATGACATGTTTGCAATTTTGTCTTCATTTCCATGAAAAAGCCCAATTATTGAATGGTGATTGTATAATGCTTAGGTTGTCATGATTTTGTTGGGAAAATGATGTTTTAAAGCTAATTAGTGATGAAAATGGGATGAATGAGATGATTGCATGAAAACTAGTTGAATTCCCTTTTCTTCCCTTTTTTTGGCCGTGAATGTGCTCCTTTGTAAGAAGGGAGATGTTGTTGAAATTTTGCCTAATTAACGTCCTATTGTCTTGGTCATAGCTAAAGAAGGGGAGAAGCATTTATAAGTTGAGGAAATTACATGGTTTTCCCTTTGTCCCCTTTTTGGCCGAGAGCACCAAGGTTACTTAGGAAGGAAGTTTTGTTAAAATTTTGTCTGATAAACATGCTAGCATTTCGGTCATAAGCAAGGGAAGAAGGAAAAAATTGATGTTTTTTTAAAATTGTCTCATTCTCTCTATGCTAGTGGTCTTGGCCGAGAACATAAAGGGGTTTTGTGAAAATTTTGTATCATATACCTCATGGTTTCAGTCAAGGCATGGAAAGAAAGGAAAAATGTGTGTTGATGGATTATCTAACATATAGGCCCTCATAATCATGAAATCCTAGCATTTGTAATGTATAATAAGAATGGGGGAAATTTTTGTGTACATACCTATAGGTACATTGGGGGAAAAGAAGTGCTTTTAAGTATGTATGAAGAGATTGCGAGTGGAATGGAATGGCAAGACAAAAGAAAGTTTTTAATGTTCAACTTAGGACCCTAAATGAGAGATGAAACATAACATGGAAAATTGTATAAGAAATGGAAGGAAAATTATGTAATTATGTTGATATGATGGCAAGAGTGGAAATTGGGAATTTAAAGAAAGAATTTATCATTTTCCCTTGATTTCTTCTCTTGGTTGAGAGTAACTCTTCCCATTACTATGTAATTTAGCCATGAAATTGTTATTTATAGACAAGGGTCATAGTTCATGAAAGGAAAGTATCATGATAAGTCAAAGAAATGAAAAGGGAAACATAGAAAAAGAAAGAAAAACGTAGAAGGAAAGGAAAACATAGAAATGTAAGAAAGAGGACTTAGAGGAAGTATTTCAAATATATACTTTAGGATAGACAAGCTTGTAACCGAGTGACCAATTGTTGGTATGGGATGGCCGTTGGGCATTCCACGATTGTGTCATAAATTTGGATGGTTAAACATCTACTCGGTATAAGAAAATTTAGAAAACACCGTGATAATTGCAAATTCTACGTTAGTGTAGCCTAGATGGCCAATAAAAAGGAAACATTTACTTAGAATTTAACAGGATCATGGGTACAAGTTGAGTTATCCTAGATTATATATGGGAGATAGCGTACTAGGAACGTGATCCACTGGTAAAGGGTAGTAATTCCATAGCAGCATGATCCATACTGAAAGCGGAGAGGAAATGATCTATGCAATTAGTAGTGATCCTATGAGCTTAATTTTAAGAGTTTGCCTTCAGGCAATAGATATACAAAGGGGTACTCGGATCCACTGAGGTATGCCTCATATAGTACCAGTAGCAAAATTGTCACATAGATGATAAAATTTATTTCATTCAGCTAAGTAGTATTATGTGGAGTAGTTCACTAGGTAACTCTATCGATACTCTCAAGTCTTTTCTTTCACAAAAATGGCTTTTAGCCAAGAATTGAATGTTGTTTTCCTATTGAATGATAATTTTTTTCCTATGAATGATAAATGATTTCCCGATATGTGTTAATGTTCAAAAATGTTTTTCCTATGATCATGATAATGGATAATGTATAAGGTGAATTTTCATAATACATCGTTACATATTATATTCATATATGTATGCCATACGCATAAAAAAATTATTTATTTAATCCCATAGAATGAAAAATGAAATTTTAATAAAGAATGTAGAACTATTTTTTATATCACTACGGTGATACATGTCAGATTAATTTTAAAAAAAGGGTTTTATATTTATTGAAAAATTATTTCTCACGTCTGTATCTGGCATGTATTAGATGCCTATATATATGGTTTAGCTAGAAATTGATGTAGCGTATGTGTACATCCCTTTTCTAGGCTCCTTCATGGTAATCCAAGTAGTATACGTAGTAATGGTTCTGGAATTCCCTCCGATGTAGAGGAGGTGAAATAATATCTTTTGGGACAAATTGTAATTAGTAGAAATAACCCCTTTGTCCTGATTCACTTATTTTTGGGAAACAAGATCAGGATAATTCATTTTTGAATGTAATAAGAAATGTGCATATATATCAAGATATGTAAAGATTATCTATTAATAGGAATTTTGGTAAAATGGTTTACGTGGTAGCTTTGTTTCCTCCTTACCCTATTAGTAGTATGAACTTGCATATCCTAAAATATATGTATGATATGATGTTATAAATTATTGTAAATATAAATGGAATGGAAATCATGCGAATGACATTTTAATTTCTGTTGCGTTATTATTTAATTAAATTTTAATTTATTTAGCCTTCCGCTGTGTAAATGAATGAATGTAATACTGAGTAATGAGTTCCAAACCTAATCAAGTATTTAATGAAAAAATTTTAATTTACTCAGAAATAATCAAGGACTAAGGAAGATTAACACACTAGTCTTATAGCTAAAGAGTTTATTAAAAGAAATATTTAAAAGAAAAGGCTATAAGATTGGGGTGCTAC
This sequence comes from Senna siamea, assembly GCA_031216115.1. NCBI lineage: Eukaryota > Viridiplantae > Streptophyta > Magnoliopsida > Fabales > Fabaceae > Senna > Senna siamea. Next base: position 17,190,867 of record CM062357.1, read on the forward strand.
ACTGGTAGTCATTATCTATAAGTATTGTATGATGAACATATAAAATTTAAGATCAAACAAGTTTTACTCAAACACATATGAAACATTGATCATGAACATGTATGACATTATTTCATGTTACAAAGACTCATATAGAAAGTGATCGCAGACAATTAGGGCATGTACTTCTATTGTGCCGTTGTTTCTCCATAAGTAGCATTTTGGAGGTTCACCTGAGTCCTTTCAATCTGTCTCATGTCTAATGCATGTAAATCAAGGTCTCCCTTTCGATCTTATTATAGAGGGGTCAAGCACCACTCTAGGTCCAGGTACCAAAGGCCAATATTACTCACCACTGACGGGGGTGAAATGAATGTCAATACATAATTGAGACAATCTCTAAATTGGCCTTTGGTACCTGGACCAAAATACCAAAGAACATTCTGATCATTGTTGCCATCGTTGTCACTGTCATCATCCACATCACTAGCATTACCTTCTTCGTTGTGATCTTCATCAATGTCATAGACAATATCTCTAGGAATTTCATAAAGAGGATCATTTACATTAGTTTGAACAAACTTCTACTCATTATTGCAACAATTTTTGATAGTATAATCATGTCCACTAGATTCTCCTTTTGTAGATTCAATTGTAATACACAATTCTACGTACATCTCATTCAATTGTGTGTGATTTTCTATCATCAATTGAATATCTTCATTGTCATTCACTTGCATGAGAATGTATTTTAGAGGATCTGAACAAATATGAATCTTGTACAACAGGTTAGAAACCACTTAATTGCCTTGCAATTTATGCTTGCGATGAATCAATTGCTTTAGTTCATCTACTAAAATATCTTGCCTTATCTTTGCAACAAGTGAATTATTCTAGCATCGAAAAGTAATGCTTTCGGGCCCATAAAAAATAGTTCCATTTGAATAGATACAAATGAAAAGAGATCCGTTCATTTCACATAAATATACTACTAATAAATATAAAACAACATATTTAAAAAAAATGTTATAATTTTTATTAAAAAATAACAAATTAAAATATTAAAATTCAATAAATATCAACATGTATAGAAAATTAATAAATATAAAAAATTAACTAAAAAAATAGAATTTCTTCTAACAAAAATATATATATTATGTTAAAATATTAATCAAGTAAAAAAACAAAGAATATTTCACAAATAAATTTATTTTTAAAAAAATTGAAACAAATAATAAAATAAAAGAGACATATCAATATTTATGAAAAATTAATAAATATAAAACAAAAAACACCATAATAATATAATTTCCATTAACAAAAAAATATATTATAAAAAACATAATATCAATAAATTAATATTATTTCATATTATAAAAAGATAAATATATATTAAAAATTGGAGAAGAAAACTATTTTAACATAAATTTATATAACTTTAGCAACATTACAAAAAAAAAAAATTTCACAACATATACAAAATTTCAAACGTATTTTATTAACTAAAAAATAAAATTAATAACAATAAACTAATCTTACTTTTTATTATAAAAGATATATATATTTGACAGGAAAAATATTATAATAAATAAATAGGTATTTAAAATTAATAAACAAAAAAAATCACCAAAAAAAATATCTTTTCATTTCTATTAACAAAAATAAACCATAACTTATATAAAAAATAATAAACTACTAATAATTTAAATTATAAAAAAAGAAGTATACATATTACAAGAAAATAAAATACACGAGACATTACTATTTTTATTAAAAAAATTAAACATAAATAAAACAAATTATACTAACCTTATTAGGATTCAAGGACGATATGGAAAAAGTTGAAGTTAAAAGTAAAGGAGAAAGTGGAAGTTGATGGAGTAAAGATAAATTATATAAGACACAAGAGGAATAATTATTTATAAGTTTAGAGTTGAGTAAAAATGAAAAGTGAGAAGTAGGGACGGAGAGATGAGAGAAGTGAATAATATAAATATACGGCAAGATTAGAGTGAAGGGAGGAGGTAGAGGAGGATGAAAGCGAGAGATGAGGTGAAAGGAATGAAGAGCAAAAAAATTGCGAAAGGATCGCCTGCTGTTCGTTTTCTCTGCTGTCCGCTGCTGTCGGCTTTATCCTTGCCGTCCAATTCATCCGAGCGGCCTCGTAGTGCCACGTTGCGCAACCTTTTTTTTTCTTTTTCCAAACATATGAAACGATGCGTCCATGAACAAGCTTTGAAGGAGAAGGTTATATGCAAAGTGCTTGAAGATGAAAGCTTGATGCTCGAGATCACGCCTCTGTGCCTCCATGAACGAAGGCTTCTCCTCGCGTGGGATTGCAAGGCTTATTGCTTCTGCAGACTAAGCACCAACTTTGAGACCAAGTTTAATACCCGCATCCTCTTCCTTCACCATACCCTTGTTCTCTTCAATTTTCTTGTGGAGTCCACCTCCTCCCCCTCCAAAACACACATCACGTAAAAAGCATATGTATATATTATAACAAAACAGTGTGGAAAACCCCAAAACACCCTTCAATGGCTTCCTTGAAGCTTTCTGGGTTGTTCAGATCTGCGTTGAAGATTTGTAGCCTTTGGAATGCCCCTGGTAGCTTTTTGAGGAAGCTCAAATCTTTCTGAGTTCTTATTGTGGTATTAACAGAGTAACCATCCTCAAGGAGACACTTAATGATCCATGAAGCTATGAATCCTGTGCCACCGGTGACACACACTCTGCCTTTTCCCTCTGAATCTGCTGATGATGCCATTTGGAAATGCTAGCTTCCTCTGTCTGTGTTTTGAGTGTGTGTTTCAGTGTTTGTGTTTACTTCTAATTACTTTGCACATATTTATAGTTGAGTGTAATTTCGCAATTCATTTACAATGAGTCCATCAGCGAGAGTTTTTTTTTTTTTTTTAATTCTCTCTTACTAGAAAAAAAATGATGGCTATCTTACTGTAAAGAAATAATCCACGTTAATTCCATCTTCAACATAAAAATGACGAAAATAACTTCAACTTAAAAGTTATAGTAACAGGATTTTTAAAGGACTAAAAATCGTATCACAATGTGTCTTAATCTTTCAGTGTCTTTTATTTTCTTCATTTTCTTTTTTCAAAGTCATTGACTTTAATTGGTTGTATTATTAATGTTAGTTGTGATATATATATATAGAACAATTATGGGAAAGGATTCAGCTCTAGCCTCTAGAGCCAGCTTGATAGTTGAGTTTTCATTGGGAGGGTGAATTACAACAATTTTTCAAAAAAATTGGTGAATTTGGTATCCATTATCTTTTTAGTTTTAAAAATAAAATTTGATAAAAATGTATATTTTATATTAATTTTAAAATAATAAAATTATTTAATTATCCTAAATACATAGTCAATCTTATTTATTATAAATTTTTGTGTCTGCACCGAGATTGAGTGGACGTTTTATATATATGGCAAAGAATTGAAGATGGCTTTGAAATGTCAAAAGCGATTTCGTAAGAACCACGAGAGATTATAATTCAGCCTAGAAGAAATCTAAACCCAATTAGGCCTAGGCTGATTTTTGTACGGACATATATTTGTTTTAAAAATAAATACTTATTTATATTTATTTTAATCTTATTTATCTATTTATATTTATCTTCACGATAAAATTTTTTTTTTGAATATTGTTGTTTTGTTACTTTAAAACAAGTTTTAGCGACGAATGTGTCACGTTATTTAAAATAATATGACGCGTTCATTTATGATATGTATTACGCATAAGTTGCGTTATTTTGGCCCGCGCAACACACTAATTTCTTTCGATCGTGTTACGCTAACTAAATCAGTACAATCTGCATCACTTTTTACAATTAATCAACAACAGTAAAAGAGGACAGAGATAAGGGGCGACGCGACATTACATGATTGGATGAAATCTAATTTCTTCCAATAATATAATGCCACGTGGCAGATCATAAAAAAATAAAGCTCCATCGCTTGTGCCTTCTTTCTTCTTGTTCCTCTCAATTTTTTTGCCTCCGGATCCCTTGCTGTCGCGTTGCCCCTGCTGTCTGTGCTGTCGGACGAATCGTGACCGTTTGCTTGATCTGAGCGTCATCAACTTGCCACGTCGCGCACCTTTTTTTTTTTTTTCAGATTGCTCTAAACGCATCGTTCAAGAGAGCATCCTCCTCAGCGTATTCTCGCCGCCGGAAAAGCACCGCCGTAGCTCACTTTTGCTGCACGTCATCGGCGAAACATGGCCTATCAAATCTTTAAAAAACCGACGATGATTTTGAAGCTGATGCACGTCTTTACTCCATCAGTTTCCTCAAAGGCCCCCGCAGTTAAAAGCATGGAATTCTCACTTCTTGGTCAGAGAAGGGGATCTGGGTACCAAGGATTTGATGAAGATAAAAGCTTCAGTTATGGGAATCTGTCTTCTACTTTGAAGAAACTATCTATGTGGGATAAGAAGCTGTACGATGAAGTCAAGGTAAATTTTCTTTTTCTCTTCCTCTGAATTTTGCTGTGAATAATCAAAGTTGTTTCAAATGTTATGATATGCATGATAAAAATTAAAAGAAAAGTGTTTTTAGTTTATAATTTGTAATTGAAGACTGTGTAATTTTCAGACTGAGGATGAAAAGAAAGAAATGCAGCGCAACGTGGCAGCACAGTGACGCTCGGATGAATCAGACGGCAAGGATGAAGCTGACAGCAGCGGACAGCTTTGGCTTTGCTCTTGGGTAACTTACTAATCCAATCAATTAATAACTACATCACGCATTTATTTATATTTTTATTATTAAATTTTTTAATAAAAATAAAATATATAATTTTTTTTAAAAAATAATAATAAAAAATATAAACTCTATAAATTATATACATATCAGTCTTTCTAGAATCTGATGACAAAAATATAAAAAATATTATATTTAAATTTTTTTTCTAAATTAAACACTAAATTATCAATTTTATCTTTTAAATATGTAACTCTAATCAATTTAATTCATAAATTAATTATATATACTAAATGCTTAGAATGCATAAAAGTATATGTTATTTTTTTAATTTTTTTAAAATAAATTATAAAATAATAATTATTTTTTAAAATAATAAAAAATTATTTAACTCTAACTCTATTCAATAGTTGTTAATATTAAATTGAATTTAAAAGAAACAGCGTGATTTTTCTTGTATTATAGAAAAATTAACATACATAACTCTTCTATGCAAGAAAATTTTTTTGAACTTTTCTGAATAATAACCTATCTAAATAAAAAAGATATTTTTTATACTGTCTAAACACAAATGCTTCTAATAAGTTTAAGTGTGTTGACATTATATCTCCCATTAATAATGTATATTAATTTCATTTAAACATATAGACTTTATTAATATATTAAAGAGTCAATTCTCTTTAATTGGACATAAAACTTTTTTACACTTTAGTTTACATACTATTGAAGATATTTAAATTGTTAGACTCAATTATTTAGTAGGTTTTTGTGAATAATATTTTATGGAAGATGGCTGAAAGGCTCTTAGAAGAAGGAAATGGATGCAGGTGCAAAAGATCTATATGGTTTGCTTGTTCGTATTCATATGGTGCATGTGGATGACGTGGCAAGAGTACACATTTTTGCTTGAGCATCCTAATCCAAAAGGCAGATATAATTGCTCACCATTTCTTGTAACTATTGAAGAGATGTCTCAACTTCTATCTGCCAACTACCCAGAATTTCAATTACCAACAAAAGAGTGAGTTCCCCATTAATTCTCAAAATCTTCATCATGAACTATAATATTAATTTCTTTTTTATTTTTCAATTTATAGCTATATATGACTTATGTTTGATTATTTTTTGTTCCTTCCTTTATAAATTATATATATACGTACAGGTCTTTAAAGGATATTAAGGGTGAGAAGCAACCAGACCTTATTTCAAAGAAGCTTATGGATGCTGGATTTGAGTTCAAGCATGGGCTTGAGCAAATGTTTGATGACGCTATTCAATGCTGCAAGGAAAAGGGTTACCTGTAATTTTTGTTACTAATTACTCTGAAATTAATTAGTAACAAAAATAAAAATCATCAAAGAGGCTTCTTGGTGATATCTATTATTGGCTTAATTAGTATGTAATAACTAGGAAAGATGATTTCCATTTCATGTTCATGTGATCCAAGTAGCAAAGCAGAATCTCCGTGATGGTGTGTATGCTAATGATATATATCAACTCTAACAATAAAAATATTTCTGTTTTTCTTTTTAAATGTTGGCTAAAAAAAAGGGCAAGAACAGTTTTTTTTTGTAACAAAACGACAAAACAAAGCACAAAAAGACAAATTAGATCTTAGGATAGGAAAGAGAAGGTAGAAAAATTAGATCTTAGAATAGGACAGAGATGGTCTGTCAGCAAAACGATAAAGAACAACTTCTGAAGGAAGGACTTCCCATAAGTAAAGTCTAAAAGAGTTTTGAACACTTTGTGTGCTGAAAAGTTCTATTATCTAGGAACACAAAAAAGTGGAATCAGAAATAATGAACAGAGGTTGAGCAAATCTTGAAAAGCTAAGGAATATATATGAAGTTTGAGGTATATGAATGGACAGAAAAAGCATTTTACTCTCTTCCGTTGTTGTGTGTAGCTTATTAATTATAATATAATACGTAACACCTGTCAAGTGTTGAATTAAAATATACAAAAATGTTTTTCTTCTATTGTGTGAAATTATGTTATCATTCATTAAATATAGGTGGCAGTAGAGGAACAAAAAACTTGGTCTTCTAGAGGAATTAAAAGAACCCAAAGAAAAAAAAAAAATTGAAGAGAGGCGTTCGGGAGGAAGGGAAGAATGAAGTAGCAAGAAGGTGAAGTTGATCAATGCAATCGATCGAGGACTTTCTTTTTTCATATTAGAAAGGTCCGTGGATGAATGTGGATTACCACCTGATGGTGCAAAGATGGAAAGAGACTTTTGACCCGAAGGTTGAGGATAGAGTGACAAAAGTGGCTGCATGGATATGAGTATCGAGCCTGCTGATCGAATTGTATAATGAGAGAATTCTCTGGAAGATTGGTAACTTGATAGGAAAAACACTAAAGATAGATCCAACGACGTCATTAACTATGAGAGGTAAATTTGCAAGAGTTTGTGTAGAAATCAACTTGAAGAAACATCTAATTCCTCAATTCGAACTAAATGACTTAGGTAGTGGACGTAGCAATAATAAGGCAAGAAAAGAGATGACACCAATGAATGGTGGAAGAGACACATTCATGGGTGAGTGCAGGCCAAAGGCCAACTAACACAAAAACTTCCAATATGAACTTGATGGTGTGGAATTGTAGAGGTGCTGGTTCGAAGGCTTTTCCAAGTCTGATCAAGGATGTCACAAGACAGTATAAGCTGAGTTTCTTAGCATTAGTTGAAACTAGACAAAGTGGCAGAAGTGTTGAATTGCTCTGCAAGAAATTAGGTTTTAGTAAATGAAGTTTGGTATTACGATCTGGGCCTTGTGGAATTAGAGGAATAATGATGTTGTGGGTGAAAGAATGTATGAGGGAATAGACAAAGTTCTATGGCTGTAATTGAAAGTCAGAGCTGTAGTAGATGCTGAGGAAAACTTAGCAAAGATGAATAAGAGGATGAGTGGTAGGAATGATGAGAAGACAAAGTGGTATATTCCAAGGAGTGGATGGGTGAAAGATAATGTTGATGGGGTAGGAAGAGGTCATTCCAATATGGCTGGGTGTGGAGGAGTTATAAGGGACAGTGATGGAAAATTTATTGCTGGATTTAGCATAAATTTAAAGAGGTGTGATGTTCTTCAAGATGCGTTATAGGGAATATTATCTTGCCTTGAGTTGGCTTGGGACAAGGGGTTTAGATTGGTGGAAATTGAGACTGATTCACTGTGTGCTTGGAGGACAAAATTAAGGACAGTTTAAATATTCCTATAGTTAAGAGGATACATGAGTTGCTTAGAAGGGCTTGAGTGTGAAAGGGAAACGTATCCTTAAGGAAGGTAATAGCTGTGCGGATGTTCTAGCCAATTTAACATTTTAGATAGATCAGGGTCTGTATATTATGGATGTGGCCCCATATTAGGTGGTAAATTATCTTAGGATGGATAGTGAGGGTATTGGTCTGTGTAGTTTTTTGTTTTCTTTTCTTTTCCAATGTACCAAAAAAAAATATAGGTGGCAGTATGGACATTTGATATTCATGGAAGTTCTGTTCAACCACGTCCCAGCAAAGTGATAATTAGTTTAGTGGTTATGATGTATATATATGACGAAGAATCAGAGTTTTTGATTTGATATTGATGCAAATCATGAACGTTCAGAGAACAATGGTAATCAATGTTTTGGATCTTTTAGACAAGAAGGGTACCTTGATTCTTTAGTAAATTTTAATTAAGAACAAAATTTACTGAAGTTAGATTATGGAACTATATATGTTTTTGCATTTATGAATGATTATCAGCTTTTAGTTTTATACCCTTCTGCTAAGAGCAAAATTGTGGTAGTTGAAATTTCTGTCAATTAAGCTTCTCTTAGTGTTTGATGAAGTTGAAGTAACAGTTTAATTGTAATTGTTGAGTTAGAAACAATTAAATTAAAAAGTTATAATCTATAGATAAACATTTGATCCAATACCTTATCTTTTTTTTAAAAAAAAAATTAGTATCCTAATTGTTTGAATTATATTATGATTGTGATTTGTGACCTACTTAATATTCTGTCAATTAGGTTTTTCTTGTCACATTTTTTAGTTATAACTTCTTATCCAGGTTGCAGAATTTCCTTTTACGAATCTTCCTAGTACTTGAGGAAAAAGTTACAATGATTTTAGACTTTTTACATTTGAAAATTTGTATAATTTTTTGTATTTAAAATGAAAAAAAATAAAAAATTTAAAAAAAATTCAAGAACTAAATATTTTTTATATCCTTTCTTAAATATAAAAAAATATATTATTTTTTAAATATAAAATACACTTACAATGTGTCATTCTCTTTCTATGGAACTTCAAATCAGATTTTAATAAGAACATGGTCGGTCATTGGTCAAATATGATCACGTGTTTAATGAAATTCATCGTCAACAACAACAAATTCATTAACGGCGCCGTTTCGCTTCTGAAACCTTTTGTTCACCCGTCAAAACGCACCGTTACACCTATTGGACAATCAGTGTGCACACTGCCACCGACCAACACGCGCTTAAAAGAAGCGGTATAGCTTTGCCTTGGCTTGCGTGAACTGAATTGGTGTTCAGCTTCAGCTTCCTCGCAATGGCTTCAATGGCATCTTCGAGCACCTTCTGTAACCTCAAGGTTTACTGCAAAAACAATAACATTCCCTGTCTTCCCCGTATACAATTTTCTCAGAAAAAGCAGGACGATAATCCCCCAGAGCAAATAAAACGCAGGTCAGACAAATTCTGGGTCATCTTCTTCTACCTATTCTTCTTCTTCTGCATCTATTTCATCTGTCTTTTATCCCCAATAATTGTAATTTCTCACACTTGTCAACTTTTACAAAGGGAGTTGATACTCAAGAGTAGCGAATTAGCAACCTTCGGTGCCTTATTCAATTTCAGGTCCATTTTTATCTTTGAATCTACGTTTTCTTTTTCCTATTAATTGAATGCAATGCCATTGACGCCCAGTATTGGGAACCTTTGGATTTTATTTATTTATTTATTTTGGTTTTCCTATTTGTCCTGAGAAAATTTTGGCCGGATTTGTGTTTTTATGCAGTGGGAAAAAACCTGATTATCTTGGAGTACAGAAAAACCCACCAGCACTGGCTCTGTGTCCTGCAACTAAGAACTGCGTATCCACCTCTGAGAATATTAGTGACCTTACCCATTATGCTCCTCCTTGGTAAAGCTCCCTTTCCTTTTTTTAATTTAAAGCTTTGGTTTCTAGGATTATATGAATTAGCTACAATTTTTCATTGAAGATTTGAATTGATTTCTCAATTTTGAGTTTTTTCTTTTTTCAAAATGGTATTTTTGAGAAGATAAATAAATAAATATACTTGGTTTAGTGCAAAAGGGTAGAAGGCGGCATATCCATGTGAATCAGGTTGGCAATGGTGCACTTGGAATAATTTATCATATTCGGAAACGTGAAAGTAGTGCACCTCAGTGGTTGGTTGGTTAGGCATTGACTCGTTTATTTGTGAAAGTAGTTGGCTTATTGAATGTTGACTTTTTTCTTTTCTTTGAAGGCCAATTTGTAGAGAGCTCAACCTAAGGTGTTTGGATCCTTTCATATGAAAAAATAACATGAGTCATGTGACGAAAAAGATAGATAAAATTGATTGAGCTGTGGGTTCCATTTACATAATGGAGACTATGAATGAATGATTTATTCTTACTTTGTGTCTACTCTGTTCATATGACAGTGTTTAATGTTTATTTTTTCACACGAGAAGATCCAGATCCCAACTTAAGGCTTAGTTTTGCTTTGACAGAGTATTTAGTAGTGTCAAGTTTGAAAAAAAAAAAATTAATAAAAGTGACAACTTTTAGTACTCTATCAACTTAGATGCCTTTCTAACTAGTGTCTTAAGGCATTTGTCAAGACTTTTTTTAATCACAAAATAACAAATAGATATTTTTAATGATGCCGCACATCTATGATTGGGTCCTTTTAAAAAAAATTTTGGCATGTTTTTTTTCATTGAAAAACTTAATAAATATGTAAGCATTGAACCCGTCAAAAGAAATGCTTTTATGTACTTTTATTATTAGTTTAATCTACTTATTTTTTTTGTACATAACATAAGATAACTTAAAAGTTTATTCTTTCCTTTTGTTTTTTTGTTTACTTCTGATAAGCTCATTGGTTTTGACTCATACAGGAACTATAATCCTGAAGGGAGGAAAAAGCCTGTGAGCAGAGAAGAGGCAATGGAGGAACTGATAGACGTGGTAAATCTACATTAAAACTATGAGTCTTCATAATAGGAATGAATAATACCTTTAAAATTTGTAATATCATTTGCACTTCCCTTTCCACATAAGTAACTGCTTATGTTGCAGATAGAAACAACTACACCAGACAAATTAACGCCAAGAATAGTAGACAGGAAAGAAGACTATGTTCGTGTGGAGTACCAATGCCCAATCTTTGGTGTATGTTATGTTTCTGAATCTAAGAAACCAGTATGTTATGTTTTTAGTATCAGACTGTGGGAAAACCAGACTGTCTAATTTATTTACCTTGTTCTGTCAGTTTGTAGATGATGTTGAATTCTGGTTTCGACCAGGGAATAACTCAATCGTGGAGTACCGGTCAGCATCAAGGCTGGGAAATTTTGATTTTGATGCAAACAGAAAGAGAATCAAGGTCAATTTTCATCACTCTTTCTGTGTGTGAATGTGTCTTCTTTCATATATATATATATATATATATATTCATATTGATAAGAGCTTCTTGGTGACTTAACTAACAGGCATTGCGACAAGAGTTAGAGAAGAAAGGATGGGCGTCTCAAGACACATTATGAGGGGAAAAACTTGTGCACAAACTGTGAGCAATGATAACTGCAATTAAATTTTGAGTTGTAGTTATTGTTGCTTTTTCTTTTAACTTGCTTTCACAGCCTTGAATAATTTTTTTGGACTGCAAAACTTTTAACAAAGTCTTGAAAGAAAAAAATCACCTGTAAGATTATTCCTTAACGATTCATTGGTTGTCTGCAGACCGCAAGTAATAACATCGGTAAAATTCTCCATTTTTAACCCTTCTTGAAAGTTGTGTTGATGGAAGTGTTAACCATAACTTTTCCTTATATATATTCTGTATATGCTCCAATTCTAAAATAATATTTCAATAAAATTAACAGGATTCTAATCCATCTGTAGCTGAACCACTCGTAAGAATGTTGATTTTATGGATTTGAGTTCATAACCATACGCCAACTTTTTTTAGTTTCCTATCTATACTTGATAAGTTCTCCAAATTTTTTTTAGGATATTTCATAATTAAGAACGGGAATTAGTATTTGTTGTTAGTGCTACTTATCTAGAGAAATGTAAACAAAGCATTATCTTTATTCTACAAAAACCACTGGCCGGACTGACAGTGAAGTGAATGACTATAATATTAGTTAGCAAAGTTGGGTCATTATTTATATAAAAGTTAGGCCCAACTTGCAGTCCTTTCTTACATCCCGTTCTTCCAATCATCTGAATTTCGGCCTCAGGTTAAAACAAAAAAGAATAGAGGAAATTAAAATTTGTCTTTAAATATAATTATTTTTAAATTTAGTCATTTAAAGATAAAATTTCTTTAAAAATATTCTCTCAATTAAAATGGTCTTAAATTTAAATGATTTTGAGAATCACTTAAAGTTATAAAATTCTTTTAAAGGTTAAACTATTAATTTATTCAAAAATTATATTATTCGCCTTAATCTTTGATTCCAATGAAAATGTTTCCCATATAATCTTTTATAAAAATTAGCAATTAACCTTCAATATATAATCCACTTATAACAAGCCTCTCATTATTTAAATTTAAAAACTTGAATTAATTCAACTACTGTGTTATTTTTTCACAGATGTCGTTTAATGATACACTCAACTTTTAAAAATTAAATCGATCATTAAATCAATTGAGGTTCTGATTCATAATTTATTGGTCTAACTATGGTTAAACTGATAGCAATTAAATATATATTTTTTAATTTTATATATTATAATATATTTTTGAGTTTAATATAATATAATAAATAATATTAACTATTAGTATTAAATATCAACACTCAACTATGTTTATATAACATATTATTCACTGAAATTTTGATTTGTAACAAATTACTCTTCTAAATTATTCAAAAAATTAAAAAAATTGTTATTTTTAGAGTTAAATTTAACAACTATATACTTATTATATAATTTGTTTTTCTTCTCTTTCTTAATTTAATTTCACATTATATGTGAAGAAAGATTGGAGAAAGAAAAAAAAAAGATTTTGTGAACTTCTTGAATAGAATTTTAATATTTTGAATAATTTATGAGAGTGATTTATTACAAATCAAAGTTTATATGAGTGATATGTTATATAAGTATAGTTAAAAGGTGTAAAATATAGTTTCTCCAAAATATTAAAAAAAATTAATAAATCGGTTAGACCAATTAAACCGTCGATTTTACTAGTTAATAACTAGTTCAGCTAAGTTTTGGTCGATTCTTCAACTTTCTTATTTTATGGTTTTTTCAAACCGATCAACGGATTCATTCATTAATTTTTTGATTCAGTTGGTTAGTCCAATCTAATTTTTTCAACTATGAATATTTGTTTATAAGCAATTTGTGTGAATCTTGCAAGCAGCATATTTTAAAAGTTGAATTCCTTGGGTTCTGATCTAGAATTAATTGTAAACTCCTTCTTACTCCTTCCAATATGAATTTATTTAAATCAATATTGGCCCTAGCATCATATCTAAGGAAGGTTAAAGATGTTAAAATTATTCTATTATTTTTGTACTTGTAAAATTTATTTATTTAAATTTAAAAATTAGACATGAGAATATGTAGTTTAAGTTTCCAACAATCTTCGTATGACTTCTTAACAGGACCTTTATACTTTGTTTTGCATCAATTACTTGCTAAAGAAATATCAGCATATTTTTTTTCTCTCACACTTATGCAAAGGCTATCAATATAGACTAATTAGCCAACTTAAGTGAAGACAGCTTCATCATGAAATGCACGAATCTGCTCACCATTCATCTATTTTAGGCCATATCACGCATTGTTGACTTCTTGTTTTAAAAAAGTTTTATATAAAAATATATATTTTAGAGTTATTTTTTTCATGAAATTTATTTCCTAAAATTTACTTAAAAAATCTATTGTCTTAGATTTTAAGACCATCAAATAACATATATTATCTATATAATTTTTTTAGCAGTCTATCCTTTCAAAAAAAACCTGAAACTCTTGATCTATCCTTTTCTTATTCTTACAAAGCATTGCCAATCACTAATTAATTATCCAACATTTCCTGGGAAGGTAAACTAATTATATAAATTCATGTAGGCAATGTATGTTACATGTCAGGTTTTCATTAGTGATTAAAAGGAAATAAATTCTAAAAAAAAAATTAATAATAATCCCAAATTTTAAACACGAAAAATTTACTTTTACCGAACTTTTATTACGTTTATTAGATTAGAAGCAATTAACCGGTAATAGCAATAGAATTCAATAGAGTTCAGCATTTCGGCCTTGTTTCTTATGGTTTTTAAAAATTATTTTTATTTTTAAAAACAAAAAAATTGTTTGAATCATTATTTTTAACAGAAAACAAAATAACATAATGTGTTTCGAAAACAAAAAATACAAAATAATTAAAAAATATTTTAAATTCCAATTTTTTAACATAAAAAATAAAAAAATAAAACTAAATACATGAAAATAATATTACTATAAATTTTTAAAATTAATTTTATAGAATAATTCTAAAAAATAAAAACAAAACACCTTTCAAACGATTCTTAATTCCATCGGTCTCGATTCTTCTTTTTTTTTTCTTCCTAAATGTCCCGTCAGTTTCAACTGAAAGCTATAAATACTTTTGTTTTTTTTGGTATTTTATAGAACAGAATTAGCAACCAAGCCAGAGACATCTCTGTTCCATAAAAGGACATATTTAAACTTTTGAGAACTGATGCAACATCTGGAGGATGGAATTAGGCTTCATATATACAACGTAAATTACATATTATAGGACTGACCTGCCTAATCAGCAAAAAAGCTACCTACTGAAAAATGAACAAATATAATTTCATAAGCGTATTCATTATACAAGGAGAGAACCCAATATAAGCATCAATTTAGGAAATCTCTTGCAAAAGAACACTAGGCACAGGTGCATCAGTATATTGTTCTGGACAATTCCTTCAGCACTATCAGAGTATTATTGACAGCTTCAGCCTCCTTGATCACTTCAAATCAATATAGCACACTTTTAGCAGTAAATAGACATTTCAATAGTTTAAGGGTGGAAAATTTAAATGACAAGACTTATGTTTCCTAGATATTTGCTATCCAATCTCTAATTAAGATATAAGGCGTGAAAGAATTTATCTAAAGATTCAATCGTATAGTCTAATCTGTAAAAAAATTTCACTTGGTCATATTTTTATTAAAAAAATTTGATAGCAAACATCTAACCTGTACTAGGTTTTGTCCAAATTTAAATGCATCAGACTCACAATAGAAACTCCTCATGAGCAAACATGATCCACGGTCATCATCGTTGCTCATGCTGAAAGGTCAAAGTATTTGATCCCATATCAGCATCCTCTGTGATGTTACCTGGATTTTCAACCACATCAAGAACTTGTGGCTCAAAGGCCGTGGATATTAAAGCGGAAGCCAATGTCCAAAACTAATCCTAAGGATCATACCCTTCTACCATTACAATAAGTTGCTAAAATTAGGGCAAGTAAACTAACATACTAGAATTAAAGAACTAATAGATGAAGGGAAATATGCTAGAACATACTTCCTGCTCAGTCTGCTAGCAACTACCTCTTCCTCTTACTTGACCCCCTTCTCGAATAAGTTAGCAGAGGTTTAGTGGAGTTATTGGAAGTTGGACTCGTATCAGTACCAGCATCTACAGCGTCAGACATAACCATGGGCATATCATTGACACCATTTTGAAGTGCTGTGCAATGCTTTAGTCTTTCCGTTGGGGATGCACACAACGCACCATTTTTGGAAGATATCTTACTCCCTGAGGGAGTCAAAGCTCTCTCTTTGTTTACTGGGAACACATTGCTCAAAACAGCCTCATCAACAGAGTACAATCCAGGCGGGGAAATACAAATCGATGATGGCTCAACATCCATATCAGCAGGAATCATGTCTTCTCCAGCACTCACCATTGAAATGCCATTTCTACTGGTGGTTAGATCAACAACCTCATCTCCAATATTTCCTATTAAGCATCCAGGAGTTTCACTTCCATCTTCGGAAGCATCACCTTCAGGAGATGAAACATCAATTATATCGTGCCTCACACTTGCCAACTCTTGATCTTGGTTAGCTGAAACTAGACTGGATGTTTGTTGGTTGGCGTTATCCATGGTCTGTTTCTCACTAGGATCCACAACACTCTGGCCACTTTCCAAGTCAAGTAGTTCATTTAGTTGTTTCTGAACAGAAACTGCCAATGACACAGCATGATCACGAATTAAAGAATCATAGGGTGGGCAGCGTAGCATGTCAATCAATGCTCGGTGGTACTGAAATAAGCTAATAGATGGAAGAATGGATTTTCTCTTCTGACAGATATTAATAACTTTGAGGATATGCTCACAGAGGTTGCCTAGTGCTGCCCAGCTACAATTACAAATTCCAAATGGAGAACCAGGATTCAAGACAACATAAGCCTTATCTTGATCAAGTTGATCAATAATCTTAGCACATCCATCTTCCATGACTATGTCAGAATCTGGAATCTGCAGTGCTTTGCGCCATGATGTTAAACCACTCACCCATTCATTTTTCCAATATCTAGCAAAATCATCTTTTCCTGAGTACTCATCAAGCCAGAAATAAGAATGAACTTTAGTACCCAATTTGTCAACCAACCAATCAGCACGCTGATAGACACTGATGCTTTTCTCATTCAAAAGCCTGATCTTCAGTTGGTTGTGGTAAAATTCTATTGCAGCACATGTCTCCTGGCTGGCAAGAGGTAGAGTTTTAAGTGCACTAGTCCATCTCCCTGCATCCAGGATGCCAAAAAAGCTGTTATACAACTTAAAATAAAATCAAATTCTTATGTTTGTCTCATAAAATCAAAATGATCTTATTCTTAATTTGACAGCCACTAGATTGGCAGACCAGTTCTCCCAAATTACCTGCAAAAGTTATGCCTTTAAACCCAAAACTAACAGCAACAATCACCAAAATAGTTAATTTAAAATCTGAAAAATTTTAAAGGTTATATAGCCTATTTAATATGTGGTACACCGGGGAAAGGGGATCAATATTCTGTAGTAATCATAAATTTTGAACTCCAGGTCCAAGCATTATAATCCAGAGTCTTATATTAGTAAGACAACTAATATGGTTATAGTCAATTTGTAAAACTACTAAGTTTTGGATCTATCTACTATCATCAGTTTAAAGACAATACTCATCATGACAGTACATTGACCATGTCTGACTATGAGCACAACCATGCAGTTATTGTTACAAAATCTTAAACAAAACATAGAAATATCTAAATTATTTATTAAAAAAAATTACTTATCAGATTAAAAGATAATATATCAGTATATATTTCTTACCAAAAGTATTTTGAAGGCCTAAGTTTCCATCAATAGTTCAAAACTTGAAGAATTACATTTTTATAAATAAAGAATTTTGAAGTAAAAATTCTCATTCATTGGCTTGGGGGTAAAACTATTTTAAAGTAGATGATGACAGTTTTTCCTCTTTCTAAGGCACAAGGGTATCAGGAAACAACTAGAAATGCCTCAATGGATATGATATTCAGTTATCCAGACAAAATCACTAACCTATTATAGGATACCAGGTAGCCTTGAAATAATCCATAAAATCAGATTCATCAACAAAATCTTCCATGAAATCTTCAAAGAGGGACATGGTTCCTTGAACCCGGCATATTTCATCCACTATCTGTCCAAGCCGTCTGGATATCTCAGCTTGCATTGCGGTTTCTGAACACCTCTTCACTATGTTTTTATGCCATGCATGACGAACCCGCCAGAAGGTTATCAATACCGAACACTGAAAAACATCCCTGAGAAACATGTAGAAAATATAGATACTTGCAACTGTAAAAGTGTAATGAAAGGAAAAAAAAAAAACTCTGAAACTTATAGAGAATTAGTATACATGTAAGATTAATTAGAATCAATCATCAACATTTGTATACTCAAATTCAAACCATCCAGACCTCATCTCATGACTAGGACCAAGGGCTCAATCATAGTTTGGGTTCATCTCACCCAATTTCTAGTCTTAGTAACTTGTATATATAAGATTGATTCTTATTGTTGGCACTTAAAAACCAAAATGAAAATGATCAATTTTGGGTTCATGAGAAAGTAAAGACACATGAAACAGTCACTACACAATCTGAAACCGTGAAACCAGAAGCATTTACACCCACTACCCAATAAAAATTTTAATATAGCTGTATGTAGCAGTAGTCAAGAGTTTTTTTATTTTTATTTTTGGCAATGCATTCCAAAGTATCCAATTTAGCAGGCACCAGCTAACAATAAACTTCTCTCTTCAGCATTGCAATGTCAAACAGAAACTATAATTTATTCTTCTACCATTTAAAAGTTTAAAACTACATAATTTCAGCAGAAAAATAGAAAAAATACGTATGTTATATAGCCCAACCTGATTGTGAGGACATCATACAGTGGATCATCTACTATGAAGCCAGCCAACTTCCATGTGGGATCTTTAGTATGGACTCTATTGTAGAGGGCCCTCATCCATCTATGTGCATCCAAACTTGAAAATCTTGGTGATATTATCCAAGCCACTGGTATGGCCTTCTTGTCAGAGTTGAATACTAGAAGACTGTGAATGGGGTACTGGATGAATTTACAAATGTACTTGCAATTAGCATCTACAAGACTAATAACTTATGATAATATGTTTCCAGATTTTAATCACTTAAAATCAAAAGGACAAAAATCAGCATACTTTCAATTTGTTTGTACCAAATTTTGAATCTGAGATGAGAAGACTACGGTTACCAAATCTAATCATTTGTTGCAACTGCCACTCAGTTTGAATGCCTAAAGTGAAAGGGTCTGAATCAGAGAAATCTTCATAAAAGAAAACATGACTCTGGTGGTTTTCAACCCACATGCTGATACTAATAGCATCATCAGGATCTAGTTCATATGTAGAGCGACGGATTGCCCGCTCTTGCCGTCGAACGTAACGATGGGTTAAAAGGTCATCACGGTTAGATGGACCACCTTGTCTCTCTACTGATTCATTGTGCCTCTGCATAATGGTCTCCACAGAGACACCAACATATAGAAGAGATAATACACGAAGTCGAAGATCTTCAGAGATGTATGGGGCAAACATAGCACGCGTTCCAGCAGCCTTCTTGTCCTGCGGACCATGGCACGGCAATCCCTTTTTATCCACATGCTTATCATCATTAAATATGATAAGGGCAACTGAGGGTTCAGCTATTAGGCGTTTCACAATAAAGTGACAGGTGCATCCCCTCTTAGTATTTGGTCTACCAGCATTTTTCTTCTTTGGGACATAAGTACTTCGACTAGGTCGTACAATGCCACCTTTTCTATGGTCATCAGGGCCAAAAGAACACCAATACCTACAAAGTTATCACATAACCTAAATACATGGGATAAAAGATTCAGGAGCATTGAATAAGAGTTGCTAAACAAAGAATCTTGCAACTTACAGAATATATTCTAGTATGCCATCAACCTTTGGCTTGTAAGGCATTGATGGAGGCCGCCGTCGTCTAGCTTCAACATGAAATCTTGTTGGACAATCTTTATTGGAGGATTCACCCCGAACAAAATCATCAACCCTAGCAAAGGGGATTAAGGCTACTCTATCCAATTTGTCATGCCAACCTTCAACCTTTGACCATACAAGATCAACAGACGAAAATTCCAAAGTGGGAGGATTTTGTACAGGAAGAGAAAGAATTGCATCCCATCTGGCCATTTTTTAATAAAGTCGAAGAAAACTTACCTAGATAAAGATATGTAAGAATTAAAGCATTACTAAGCTATTGATTTAACAACTTTTTACATGTTCCAATACACAGAAATCATAATCAGTATTAATGAGACTATGATAGTTAAAATGCTCCATATATCTCTCACCAAGCAAGCTATCAAAATAAAACTTACAGACGAAACACAAATGAAACAACAGATGCCCAAAATTTTTACAATTATTGATTAGTGATGTAATCTTCATGCTTAAATAAAAAGCCAGAGATGTAGATAGGCTCTTATGAATTCAAACCACTAGTAGTTGAGGAAGCGGCCGACAGACCACCTCTTCAGTTATAATTATAAATTTCTATACAAATAAAATGTGATTACTTGTACATTACAGGGTGTCATCATCAATAATATTAGTTTTTCACATTATATTTAAAAAACAAAAGACTAATGTTCTAGAAATCCCTCATAAATCATTTACTTTTCATCTTCGAATCCAGACGTTAATTTTTTGAATCACTTATTAGCTTGAATACTGAAAGGAAAAATGGCCGATTAATAACTTCTCATCAAATAATTATCTTAAATAGTGTATTTTTAGACATTATTTCCTTAATAGGCAATTATTGACTTAAGAACTCATTGTATCAGGGTACGGTTCCGACACTGTAGCTGACAAACTACTTAGATGCTTTCGAAAGGGGAAAATGAGATTACCGTAAGTCAAATCAAAGGCCATAGGATTTCTTTCATAATTTTTTGAGCTAAGTCGGGGTACGCAGATAACGGATAGACAATACTTAGGAAGAAAGAAAGTGAAACGCGGAAGTGAAATGTATCAGTTGTCCACCAAAATCAAACATACCGACCATTAATGCTAATAATTAGCACACAGGGGAACTACAAACAAATTAGAAAACCAACCATTACCAGCCAAACCAATAAAAATTATCAACAACCAGAGAGTCCTTTATCAATCCTAATTCTTTTAGTCAAACACACAGCTCTTAAAACACTGCTGTTATTTATTCATTTACACGTATTCAAGCAATACAAACTCCTCCAGTACTCTGTATTTCTAACAGTATCTAAAATCCAAACAGCACATGAGAGGGCGAGAGAGGGAATTAGCATAATTAGAGGCACAGAGAAACACCACAGAAAATCTGGAGCAATACGAAATGACGTTACCGTGGTTGTAAATATTGACGGTGGCGACGGGACGGTCAGTGTCGGCAGAAGAAGAGAGGAAGTTGGAGGTAGGTCTAAGGGATTAGGAGTAGCCGACGGATGGAAGGAAGCGTGAGGGTGAAGACAGAAGTGAGTGTGTAGAGAGGAAAGAGTGTTTCTCTCCTCTGAGTTATCTGTGTTCGCCTCTCCGGCTGATGATCCTGTCCTGTGTATGAAAGAGCCACACAGCAGAGAAGAGACACTATGGATTCTCGCAGTTCAAAAGGAAGCTGTTATCGGCAGTCCTATACATTAAGAAAAGGGTCTCTTACAGAACCTCTCTCTCTCCTCTCTAAACGCCACCGTATTTTACATACTTTTTTTATAGAGATATTTTGACATTACACCCAATTTTTGGGAGACACAAAAAACAATTATAATTTAATTATTTTTATGAAAATATTTTTATATTTATTATTTATATAATTAAAAGTGTATTTAATCAATATAAAAAATTATTTATAAAATTAATTAAAATTAAATTAATTTTATCTTTTGCATTCAAAATAAATAATAATAAAATAATAATTTTTAAGGTATATATTTTAATAAATTATTAATATTATTAAGGGTATTTTAATTAAAATAAATCAAATTTTAAATTTTTTATTATGCACTTTCAATATAATATGATAATATATTGCATTTGAAAATTTAAAAAAGAAACTAGTTAAAAACATACCTAATGATATCATTCCAAGAACCCAATGTCTTAACGAAAAGAGAGAGAGATTCTAAAGTCTCTTTTCAAGCTATTTTTTGGTGTAACCGTATGATATGTT
Source organism: Senna siamea (assembly GCA_031216115.1). Taxonomy (NCBI): domain Eukaryota; kingdom Viridiplantae; phylum Streptophyta; class Magnoliopsida; order Fabales; family Fabaceae; genus Senna; species Senna siamea. The sequence continues at coordinate 17,212,595 of CM062357.1, forward strand.
TCTAACCTCTTTTATAAGCAAAATAATATAACCTCTAATAAATTTTATAATAGTTTGTTTTTCAAAATTGAAAACAGGATAGGGTTACTATTTTGTGTTTTAAAACAATTTAAATGGCATTAATTAATATTAATCACAATATATTCTAACAATTTTTTACTTGAATAATATTAATCAATTTGTCAAGGAATTATTTCTCTCGTATTTCCAATCAATAATCTAATAAGATGATTCTGACTAACACTAAGTTGTAAGTTGGGTTCTCTATCCAAGGACTTACAAATAATCAAACCTATCATTAATTATTTATAATCAATTCATAGAACCAATCTATTCATGACACAAAGTTCAAAAATGAAACATAAGATCATTGAATCCGATAAAAATATTAATTATATAAAATTCTCATTATCTAAACTAATGGAATACAAAAATACAAAGATCACTAAATCCAATAGGGATATTAGTGATATAAAATTCATTATCTAAAATACATAATGTGTATAAAATATAAAGAATTAGTACAAACTCTAACAAGACCAATATTACTTCAAAAGATTCTATCAAACCTAAATGAGTTACATGATTTTTAAATACTCTTATGGGTAAGCCTTTAGTCAGCAAATCTGCTAGCATATGTTTACCAGAAATGTGAACCAAACAAGTTTGTGATTCAGCAATCTTTTCTCTGACGAATAGAAACTTAACATCAAAGTGTTTGGTGCAACTGGAGTTCTTGCAATTTTGAGAAAAGCATACAGCAGATGATCTGTCACAGTATATGGTTAGAGGACGTGATATAGAATCAATGAGAAATATACCAAACATCAAATTCCTCAACTATATAGCTTGGTGGATAGCCTCATAACAAGTGACATATTTTGTTTCCATAGTTGAGATAACTATAACAAATTGCTTGACACTTTTCCATGAGATAACTCCTTTAAACATTGTAAAGATGTATCTAGAAATAGGTTTACGATCATCAATGCAGGATGCATAGTCTAAATCCGAATAGCTAATAATTTCAAAAGGATCAGACTTTCTATAAGTCAACATATGATGTTTGGCACCCTTAAGGTACTTCATGACCTTCTTAGTAACTTTCCAGTGGTTATGTCCAAGGTCACTCAAATATCTGCCAAACACACTGATTACAAAAGCAATGTCTAGAAGTGTACATACTTGAGCATACATAACGTGCCAACTGTTAAAGCATAAAGAATTTTCTTCATTATAGTCCTCTCATCTTTATTTCGAGGACACTAAGATTTAGACAATCATTCACCTTTATTGTAGATGTAGTACAAGCAGTACATGAGTGCATGTTAAACTTCTTTAGCACTTTTTCAATGTAAGTAGCTTGTGATAAACCCAGAATGCCACAATATCTATCGTGATAAATTTGAATTCTCAAAACAAATGAAGCTTCGCCCAGATCTTTCATGTCAAAGTGACATGATAACATATGTTTTGTTTCATTTAAGAAATTCACTAAGTTACTAGTTAATAGGATGTCATTAACATATAGAACCATAATTACAAAATTGCTTTCATTAAATTTTTGATAAATACACTGATTAGACATATTCATAGTAAATTCAAGTGAAGTAATCACCTCGTTAAATTTCAAACTATAACACCTGTAATGCCCCTTTAGCTTATAGTTTTTTTTAAGTTAATTAAGGACTATAATATATAAATATCATAATAATGATGTATTACTATTACTTATACCATAGTCAATTTTAAACTTTTACCAAGTTGGTTAATAGATTGCCATTTGGGGTCGAGTTCTACACTCGGGTTCTCACTCGAGAATCGCAGCAAAATATCAAATCATATATATATATATATAATACACTTTCGGAATCGCAGCAAAATATCAAATTATATATATATATATAATACACTTTCGATAACTATACATAAACATGCATAATTACTCATTAGTCAACTTTAAAGTTTACTATTAGGGTATGTAGGCAACATCCCTACCACTCAAAGCCCGATCAAAATATCTACTGATAATTTTTTGGTAATCCATTTACATCTAAGTTAATATAGGCTATACAAGAAATAATTTATACTAGCCTTTCTCAAAAATCCTAAAGACTAGTACAAAATAAATATATGCCTATACTACTTAAAATATATACTTCCATGAACCCCCATAATGGGTACCTCTTCCCAATTACCTTCCTCTCTAACCAGGGACCTACACATCTAGTACATGTCAGTATTTGTTGTGAATTTCAATAAATAGTGTATCAAATAAAGTCCCACATTACTTGAGAGAGAAGAGGCATAAGAGTATAAATAATAAATTATGACAATAGGAAAGTAAATGTGCCAAGGGAAAGATGGGCCTCACGCATACAACAACGGGCCACCGGAAGGGAAACGTAATTGAAAATTGACGATTCCCTCCCTCCCCCCCACTTTTACGCATGAAATAAATACGATATTGGGCCTTTTGTAAAATATATTTTTATTAATTTATTTTTAAACAAAACTCTAAAGAGACGCGTCTAATGAGAAATTGAACCTATAGACGCGTCCGGAGGCCTTACCTGTTTATATATAGAAATACACCATCATAAGTCACATTCCATGTGTTCTTTAAGACTGAGTTCTCCTGCTTTCTATTTTCTGTCTGTTATGTTCCTTCCAATTCTCGCAAGAAGGATTTGTTTTATCTTGGGGAGTGCCGCTTCCTGATTAACTAAAGGGTTGCAAAATATCTCCTTAAGTCAGTGTTTCATTGACACGACTCGAATCGTTTGTTGCTTTCAAGCCATTTTCTCTACAATCTAAAGAAATAGTCCAACATTATGGCTGTGAATCAACCCAATAGTGATACTATTGCCGTCATCATTTCTTTTGTGAATGTCTCAACAGTCATGCCTCCTCCCCGACCATTCCCTAACACATCAAAAATTAAAGTCTTTGATGGCCAAAATTTCAAACGATGGCAGGAACAAATTTATACCATCTTGGATATGCATGGGGTGGTCAATGCACTCAGTGAATCTGAACCTTTGCCAGACGCTGATAACGCCCAGAAGGAATTCTGGAAATATGCTAACAAGGTTTGCAGACATACTCTTATTAGCACTCTGTCTAATGATCTCTTCGATATTTACAGTGTCTACAAAGAAGCCAACAAGATATAGGAGTCCTTAATCCTCAAGTATACTGCTGAAGATGCCAAAAAATAGAAGTTTGTAATCAGCAACTTTTACAAATGGGAGATGATTGAGGATAAAGACATCAAATCCCAAATTAATGAATATCACAAACTCATTGAAGAACTTCGAGCCGAAAAGATTAATTTGCCTAACGAGTTCATTGCTAGGATTCTGATTGAAAAATTGCCAGATTCATGGAACGACTATAAACAGTAACTGAAGCACAAACAAAAACAATTATCACTCACAGACTTGATCACTCATATCATCATTGAAGAGACCAACCAAAAAATAATCCAAATAGCAAAAGGAAAGGAAATGGCTACCAAAGCAAATTTGGTTGAAATGAAACAATGTACCAAAAGGTATGATCCTAACTTGAAAAATAAGTATAATGAGAAATCTGATTACAAACCCTTGAATTCTAACCCCAAGTTCAAGAAAAAGGACAGTTGTATTGTTTGTGATAAACTAGGACATCATGCAACACAATATAGGAAGAGGGCTAGAGGAAACTTTCAAAAAGAGGATAATCCTCCTAGGCCAAATGTGAATTTCGTTAAAGGAGATGACAATAATGATGAAGTCATTATTGCAATGCTTTCTCAATCCCTCCTCGTCTCTGATATGAGAAAATGGGTGGTAGACTCCGGAGCTACCAGGCACATCTATGCAAACAAAGACATGTATTTTTCCTTTGAAGAAGGAGAAGATCAAGTTTATCTTGCTAACTCCTAAACCATTAAGGTTCAAGGAAAAGGAAAAGTGGTGTTGAAACTTACATATGAGAAGTCTTTGTTTTTTAATGATGTTTTGTATGTGGCCGATATTAGAGCAAATTTAATTTCTGTGGCTCTATTAGGAAAGGCTGGGGTTAAAGTGTCATTTAATCTGATAAGATTATAATGACAAAGAATAATGTACTTATTGGGAAGGGTTATTGTAATCAAAGTCTATTTGTACTAAGTATTGACAATATTAATAAATATGCATCTTCTTCTGCTTACTTGATTGATTCCTTTGATATGTGGCATGCTAGATTAGGACATATTAATAGAAAATATATAAAGAGGTTGCAACATCTTGGATTAATTTCTAATATTAAAATTAATGAAATTAACCAATGTGAGATTTGTGTAGAAACAAAATTGACTAAAAAATCACATTTTTCTACCCAAAAGGAAACTGAATTATTATCTTTAATTCATACTAATTTAGGAGATTTAAAACAAACAGAGACTAGAGGTGGTAAAAGATAATATGTCACTTTTATTGATGATTTCTCTAGATATACTAAAGTATATTTATTAAGGAATAAGGATGAAGTTTTTGAAAATTTTACTATATATAAGGTAGAGATAGAAAATCAATTAAATAGAAAAATTAAATGACTTAGGTCTGATAGAGGAGGAGAATATTTATTATTGAATGATTTTTGTGAAAAAGAAAGAATAATTCATGAAGTAACTCCTCCATACTCACCTGAGTCAAATGGAGTTGCAGAAAGAAAAAATAGAACTTTTAAAAGAAATGATGAATGCTTTGCTTATAAGTTATGGTGCACCTGATAATTTATGGGGTGAAGCTTTATTGTCTGCTTGTTTTCTACAAAATAGCATACCCCATAGGAAAATTAATAAGACACCTTATGAGCTGTGGAAATTTTTGTACAAAATTTGAAATATTTAAGAGTGTAGGGGTGTCTTGAAAAAGTTTTATTACCTGACCCTAAGAAAAGAAAGATTGGTTCTAAAACAATTGATTGTATGTTTATTGGTTATGCTCAACAAAGTTCTGCTTACCGATTTTTAGTTTTGAAAAGTGATGTTTTGAATAAAAACACTATTATTGAAACAAAAGATGCAGAATTTTTTGAAAATATTTTTCCTTTGAAAGTTGAGCATATTCCTAGAAAAATTAAAAATTCTACTTCTTCTTCTCAAGAAAATTCAAATAAAGTTTTGGTTGAAAACTTGAGAAGAAGTAAAAGACAAAGAAAAGAAACTTCTTTTGGAAATGATTTTTATACATTTTTAGTGCAAGATGATCCTAAAAATTTTTGTGAAGCTATTTCTTCCTCTGAAGCTAATTTTTGGAAAGAAGCAATTCAAGCTAAAATAGATTCTTTAAATAAAAATAAAACATGGGTTTTGGTATAATTACATCCAGGAGCGAAACCTATTGGTTGTAAATGGATGTTTGGAAAGAAATATTTTTCTGATGGGTCTATAGACAAATATAAAGCGTGACTGGTTGCTAAAGGTTTTACACAAAAAAGAAAATATTAACTATTTTAATACTTTTTCTCCGATAACAAGAGTTGCATCTGTGAGAATTCTTATTGCTTTAGCTTCAATACATAAGCTTTACATTCATCAAATGGATGTTAAAACGGCATTTTTAAATGGTGATTTAGAAGAAGAAATTTATATGGTACAGTCTAAAGGGTGTGTAATTCTTGGGCAAGAAAACAAAGTGTGTAAATTAATGAAATCTTTATATGGCTTGAAACAAGCACCTAAAAAATGGCATGAAAAACTAGATTTAGTTTTGATAAGTGGTGGTTTTTCAACTGTTGAAGTAGAAAGATGTGTTTACACAAAAGTAGTAGATAATGATTGTGTGATTATTTGTTTATATGTGGATGATATGCTTATTTTTGGTACTAGTATGAATATTGTGATTGAAACAAAGAATTTTCTTGCCTCAAATTTTGATATAAAAGACTTAAGTGAAGCAAAAGTGATTTTAGGTATTAAAATTACAAGGAATGAGAATGGTATCTTAATTTCTCAAGAACATTATGTTAAGAAAATTTTGAGCAAGTTTGAACAGTTTGATAGAGTTCCTTTGAGTACTCCTTATGATGCTAGTGTACATTTGAAAAAGCATAAAGGAGATCCAATTGCTCAATCTAAGTATGCACAGATTATTGGGAGTCTGTTGCATTTAATGAATTATACTAGGCCAGATATAGCTTATGCTGTATGTAGATTAAGCAGATATACTCATTGTTCAGGAAATGAACATTATGAGGCCTTGATAAGAGTATTGAGATACTTGAGAGGTACTATGAATTATGGTATACAATATAGTGGATTTCTTGCTGTACTAGAGGGATATAGTGATGCTAACTGGATCTCAGATTCAGAGGAGACAAAATCCACTAGTGGCTATGTCTTTATTTTTGGTGGTGGTGCTGTCACTTGGAAATTAGCCAAGAAAACTATTATAAACAAGTCCTCAAGGGACTCTGAGTTTGTTGCGTTGGAATTGGCTAGTACTGAGGCTGAATGGATTAAAAAATTTTTATCAAATATTCCATTGAGTGACAAGCCAACATCATAAGTGTCATTAAATTGTGATAGCCAATCTGCGATAGCTACAGCTAAAAATAAAACCTTCAATGGTAAAAGTAGACATATTCGGTTGAGACACAATATTATAAGGCAGCTGCTAAAGAATGGGGTGATCTCAATCAATTTTGTAATGTCAATAGTGAACCTAGCGGATTCTTTAACAAAACCTCTTAGGAGGAAACAAATTGCTGAGACATTGAGAGGAATGGGACTAAGACCAGCTTGAAATTAACATCGATGGCAACCCAACCTTTGTGATTGATAATCTCATGAATAAGGTTCAATGGGTAAAAACAAGTCATTAGTTAGTTCTGCTAACACTAAATAATTTTTTTTGTCCTTTTTCTTATGATGTATGAGAAAGTGGTAGAATGCATATTGGTAAAGCTGAGCGAAAGCTCTTAATGATTTCATAATATTATGAGATGGTGTATTAATTACAGGTACACATAAATGAAATCACCTCTACGAATGTGGAGTGGGGCCGCTCCTATGAGATTGTGGTAAAATCTCTAGAGCATTCGTTATGCACCAGACATGCGCAGAGCCGTTATAATGTGCAAAACTATAGTTAACAGTAGAAATATGGGGGTATGATCTGACTTGTAACACCTCTAGTACACATAAAGATTTGTTGGTTCATAGAAGCAGGCTTCACTAACATCTTAGTGTATTAAGTGTTATGAGTCTAGGTCTAGTTTATAGTCAAAAAGACACTAGATACAATGATTATATCCATACATATAACTCAATGAAATGATTCTTTATTTGATACATATAGGGGATTGTTGTGAATTTCAATATATAGTGTATTAAATAAAGTCCTACACTGCTATGGAGAGAAGAGGGATAAGAGTATAAATAATAGATTGTGACAATAGGGAAGTAAATGGACCAAGGGGAAGATAGGCCTCACACACACAACAACGGGCCACTGGAAGGGAAACGCAGTTGAAAACTAACGATTCCCCCATGTGCATGAAATAAACACGGTACTAGGTCTTTTTGCGAAATATATTTTTATTAATTTTATTAATTTATTTTAATGATATTATTTTTAAACAAAACTCTAAAAGGATGCGTCTAGCGAGAAATTGAACCTACAGACGCATCCAGAGGCCTTACCTGTTTATATATAGAAATACACCATCAGAAGCCACATTCCCTGTGTTCTTTAAGACTGAGTTCTCCTGCTTTCTATTTTCTATATGTTCTGTTCCTTTCAATTCTTGCAAGAAGGATTCGTGTTATCTTGGGAAGTGTCACTTCTTGATTAATTGAGGGGTTACGAAATATCTCTTTAGGTCAGTGTTTCATTGACAAGACTCAAATCATTTGTTACTTTCAACCCATTTTCTCCACAATATTTATGTGAGAAATTAATCTCAATAGTAATGAAACCTGCTTTGAAAACTACTAAGCTGTACCACCATCCTCATGCGAAAAATCTTTACATTCTTTTCATCATAAAACATAAAACATATGCTATTAGAATAGAGTGCATGCAATATACTTCATATCATATGCTTATATCTATGCATGTACATGTGAACATATAACTTTTCAATATGAGATGTGCATTCATCATCATTCTTAACATAACTTTAATCTTAAACAATCCATGAGGTAACAAACATACATTTTCATATAACATATGAACAGGAGAAAGAAACATTTCATATGAGTTATTGGGAGCACCACCCAAAGAACTGCTCTACGTACCACTTCATTCATGCATGAGTTCACTTAACATCATATGTGATAATTCTGCCACTGGCACTATCTAAGGCGTCCCTCAGTCGGATCCGAGTACCCCTTAATGGTTATTGCCCTTTTTGCAGATCATTCCTTAACCAGCAGATTAATATCCCTTCTGTCCCTTGCAGGATTGGTATAAGTCTCTATATGGTCCCTGTCAACTCTGAAAAATCACTCCTGACCAGCGGGCGAATATCCCTTTTGTCCCTTGTAAGGTTGGTATGGCAACTCATAAGATCACTATCCAACTCTATATAGGTCTCCTCCACTCTACTTACCTAGATCATGGGCTATAGAATCACCATTCCTTTTCGATGGATCACGATCTAGTATATTATTCTCTAACATATGGACTAGCATGATTCGACTCATGTCTATGGTTATGCTTATCTCTAAGTATGTGTTTCTTAAATGGCCTTTGAAAGATGACACTGACTTAAAGTTTGCACCCATCATGTTATTTTCAAAATCATCTATAATTAGGTAGATGTTTAACCATCATAATTCATGGCACAACCATGGAATAACCAACGGTCATCCCATACTGACAATCGATCATTCGATCATGAGGCTATCAATCACTAATGCATATGTTTAGAATATTGTCATCTTTCCTTTCTCTATGTTTTTTGCTCTCTCCATTTCACTGTCACATGGATTCTGTCATCCTAGTGACTCTTGACTCTATATCTTACATTTTACCCACTAAATTCCAGGTTTAGATCTTTATTTTGAGCAAAATTTTAGGCTATTTACCTTTTAAAATGATCACTGATCTCATCATCTAAGTCAGAGGGTTGATAGTCGACTGGTCTCATGCTGGTAGTCGGCTGCTAGCTCATTATCCATTTTACGCTGTCTTGGTCGAGAGCTATCAATCAGTTACTATAAGCTTGACAATTGACTACTAGCCTTGACAGTTGACTGCTAGGGTGAGGCAGTCGACTGCTAGCTTTCTGAAAAAATTTTTGAAAAACGAAGAATAAGGCAGTCAACTTTCAGGGTCTAGTAGTTGGCTGTTAGCATTCTATCTTGCCCTAAAAATTACTGTTATTTCCTCAAATTATGAACTCAAATCCAACATTTATACATCATTTAGCATTCATAATAAACCCAAAGCTCAACTTAACAGCACTCCAAACTAAGATCAAACCACATTTTTGCACTTAAGGCTTAAGCTCACTTTCACAATCAATGACAAGCATAAATAAGCATAACTATTTAGCAAGCATCACCCAATAGTAGTTAAAAACATAAAGAATGTAGGTTTAAACTCCAAACTTAACTCAAAACATTCATAAATCACGTTTTCTTAACAAAGAGTTGAGCATTTTAGAAATAGGGTTTAGGTTAAGTTGCTACCTAGATTTTCTTGGAAATGTACGTGTACACTATGCTCAAATGATCCTCCTCTTGATGTAAGATCAATCCCTAGTCTTAAATCCGTTCCTCCTTCAAAAAATTCCTTTCCTTTTGTCCTAACTCAGCACTTTCTCTCTCTACTCACCCTTCTCTTTCTCTCTTTAGAAATACTGAAGTTTGAAAATGGTGTTTTAGGGTTTAGGGTTTCTAAAGTTTAAGTCTCACAAATTACAATCATGCCCTTAGTCCTTTTTATGACTTTGGCCTCACTCAATTTTCCCTTTTCAATTTAGTCTTGAGTTATGTCTGACTCAGCTTTCTTTCCTTTCAAATAGATCCCTGCACTAATGCAACTATATGCAATTAATGTAACATATACAAGCATTAAACTTAATTTAAGAATTAAAAAGTATCTTTTAATCATATTAGGAGCAAATGTTACACAAACACCAATGTTTAGAAGCTTGTTTTAGCCCATAAATAGATCTGTTGAGCTTACATACAATACGCTCCTTCCTAGCCTAAATAAATCTATCTAGCTATGTCATGTATACATCTTCAAACAAGTTTCCACTTAAGAAAGTGGTCTTGACATCCATTTAGTGAAACTCAAGATTAAGATGTGCAACAAGAGCAATGACTACTCTAAAGGCATCCTTCGTAGATATTGGAGAGAAGGTCTCTATATAATTAATGCCCTCATTTTTATAATAGCCTTTAGCTACTATTCTGACCTTGTATCTTTCAATATCTCCATTAACCCCTCGCTTAGTCTTAAAGACCCATTTACAACCGACTGGCTTATGTCCCTTTGGCAATGAAGAAAGTTCCCAAACATGGTTATGATGGATAGAGGCAATCTCATCATCCATGGCCTTTAGCCATTCAGAAGAATTAGGACTATTTATTGCCTCTTTGTAAGATATTGTATCTATGTCATCGATAACATCATATTCATATTCCTAAAAATAAACAACATAATCGTCTAGAATAGAAGGTTCATGTATTCTCTAAGATAGTCTCCTTTCAATAATTAGCTCTTGAAGGTCTATAAAAGGTGAGTTAGTGTCAATGTTGTCTGGATTTCCATCAATAGCCTCATGCCTATTAGGTATGGTTGGTAAGGGGGAAATTGTAGACGTATTGTGCATATTAACATTTCTTGGAACATTTCTCCTATTATACATGTCATCCTCAAAATAAACTTTTTTATCATATTTGACAATTATGGATGTGTTAGAGGGCCAATAAAATTTATAACCCTAGATCCAACATAATACCTAATAAAGAAGCAATTGATAGTTCTTGAATCTAGTTTCTTAAGTTGAAGATCAAAGGGTCTCACTTCTACTTTACAACCCCATACATGAAGGTGCTTCATACTGGGTTTTCTACTAGTGAACAACTCATACAAGGTATTTGGTACTGACTTACTAGGGACTTGATTTAAGATTAATGCAATTATTCTTAAATCATCACCCCATAAGAACTCTGGTAAAGATGAGTGACTGATTATACTCATAACCATATTCATTAGCATTCGATTACACCTTTCAGCAACTCCATTTTGCTAAGGAATACCATGCATAATATATTAAGCCTTAATCTCATGTTCTTGTAAGAACATAGCAAAAGGCCCAGGATTTTTGCCAGTTTCTATATATCTTCCATAATACTCTCACTCCTATCTGATTTGACAAATTTAATAGTCTTTCCACTTTTTAATTTAACAGCTATTTTGAAGGCCTTAAATACATTTAAAGATTCATATTTTTCATGCAAAAGATCTACCCAGCCATATCTGGAATGATCATCAATGAATGTAATGAAATATCTATATTCACCCATAGTTATAGGAGTAATAGGTCTACTAATGTCTATAAGTTAGATCCAAAATGTTACCAAACCTATTTTCTCCTTTAGTTATAGTTTTAGCAGTTAGTTTCCCTTTAATACAATCCACACAGCTTTTGAAGTTAGAGAAATCCAAGTTTTCTAATATCTTTTGTTTGACCATTCTTTCCAACCTTATTTTGGAAATATTGCCCAAACGTTTGTGCCATGACATAGAAAAATTATCATCAATTCTAGGACGTTTGTGTCCTATGACAACATTAATAGATGTAGAAGGAGATTTTTCTAGACAGACACTCATATTTAGTAGTTATAATCTATTAGTCAAGAAAGCTATTTCAATAACAATTGAATTAAAATAAATGTTTATTTTTCTATTTCCTTGCCAAAAGGAGTATCCACATCTGTCTAGTAATGAAATGGAAATTAAATTCCTCCTTGAATAGGGTACATAAACTACATCATCTAAAGTTAAACAGTGTCCAAAACAGAAATTCAAATTTACAATTCTTATTCTATCAACTACAGTTAAGCTACCCTCTACTTTGACGATGGTCTTCTCCCTCTCACTTGGCCTCCTCCTGTTTCTGAGAGCCTGCACATAATTTTTCACATAAACAATAGCACTAAAATCTAACCACCAAGGATCATAAGATATTTTGAAATTATTGGATTTAAAACAAACTAGAACTAAAGGGGTAATTTTACCTTCTCTTTCACGTTTTTTTTTCATCTTGAAGCAGTTAGAACTCATGTGTTCAGAATTCTTGCAATAATGACATTCTCTTTTAAAAGGCTTCTTCTTATGATTCTTATTTTTTTTTTCACCTTTCTTAGGCCCTATGTATTTCTTTCCATCCCTTTGGTTATCTATCTTCTTCCCTTTCTAACCACTCTTTCCAAACTTGATGCTTGAATCATAAGAGGTGTAATTTATTGATGGTGAATGGAAGGTAAACTTCTTAATAGACTCTTCTTCCTGAGTCACAATTGATATCATCAGGTCAATGGACCACTCATCCTCTTGAGAGTTAAATGTGGTTTGTAAAACTCTATATTCAGTAGAAAGAGATTTCAAGACTCGATAAACAAGATAACTCTCCCCTATGTCCACTCCTTATAGTTTCACCTTATTGTAGTAATTAATGAGTTTCATGATGTACTCCCTGATGTTAAATGCACCATCATAGAGTCTTGTCAATGAGAGAAATAAAATAAGCCTTTTGACTCTTGTCATACTTCTTAAATTTTTTCCCAATAGATTTCAGATAGTCTACAATAAACTCTTTGTCTGGAATGCTCTGTCTAATGCTCTTGTCAATGATATATTTGATAACATTCAAACAAAATCCGTCTGAATCATACCATTGTTTGTGTAGAGCCTTTTCATCATTGCAAGAGCTATCAATTAAGTCTAGTCGCTTATGTTCCCTTAGAGCTGAATCCTCTTTTGAGATAATCATATACAAATCCATGGATCCTTTCCAATTGTCATAGCCGATCCCATTCAAAGTTTACATAGTAGATAGTTGTAGAATCAAAGAAACTGTAGATGACAAAATTAGAAAACATTAATTATGTCCAGTCAACACAATTATTAAACAAAGTTTCATTCACAAAACTCAATTTCATATAGCTATTGTAAAAATATTGATTATTATAATCTCGCCTAAGGGTCTTAGACTACAATAAACCAAGAAAATTTATTACAATTAGCTCAAGAGAAAATCACAAAATGCTATGATAATATTTGCATCAATAGAATATATAATATTATTTAAGCATTAAGCTATTTTGACTAGTCAGAAACCTCTGGTGCTAAATTCTCAAAATTATATTGACTTTGTCATACCGATAAGGTATTTATATCATCAATATAATATTAATTAAATTTTAATAATTTTGGATGTGTGTCTTGTTACCCAAAATAAATTCTTAAGTCTTCAAAGTCTCAAGAAAAACCAAATTATTAAGGGTTTAAAGTCCTTAGATTGTGTATGATGTAAATGAAATAAGTAACTAAATCCTAAAGTAAAGCTTGGAAAGGATCATCTTAGAATTTTACTTTAAGGACTTAAATGAATAAGGAGCTTAGGGTTAAAAGAAGAAGGACTATAGAGTAAGTTTTTTTATTTGCTAGGAGGTCCCTAAAGTTTCAACTGCTGCACTCTTTTCCTTCCTTTAATATTCCTTTTCCCTCCTTTAATATGCCTTTTCCCTCCATACCAAAAGAAAAGGAAGAAACTTCAGGAGAGAAAGGAAGAAAGGAAACCAAATAGTAGGGAAAAGAGAAGGAAACCAAATTGGAAGCATCAAGTAGCTAGATTTCAAGTAAGAAATCTTCACCTACACTTATATAAACATCTTAGCTTTCATTTAAAAGTAGCATACTCATCCTACAAACCATCAAATATACTGAAATGCTTAGGATTAGCAAAAAATTAAGAAATCTCTTTTTCTTCAGAAATTTCTGGTTTTATGGGTTAAAATGATGATTTTGAGGTTGTTTAGAGATAGGAAAGGATTTTTGAACCATAATGTTGGAGTCTTTAGCTCTTATTTAGTGCTTTCTAATCTGATTTTAGATTTTTCAAGTTAAATTTTACTGTTCACTCGACTTGGATGTGTAAATCGACTTGTATGAGTGATATTTGAGCGTAAAAATGGTTAAGATTTGGGGAAAATGATTAGAAAGTAAGCTCATAATATTTAATCTTAAAAAATATTGGATTTTAGACTAAAAAATTTTGAAAAGTTGGATTTTCAAACTGTCACAAAACATAGCAGCCAGCTAATAGCATGTACTAGTTGACTGTGATGTTCTTGGAAAATCCAAAATTATCTAGAGACGCAACAATCAATTAGTAGCCTTATCAATCAACTGTCGAGTCTAATTTTTTCCTAACAATCGACTGATAGCCTTCTATCAACAGACTAGTAGCCTACTATCTTGCGAACTCCAGGATTCCAAAAAGCCACCAACCAACTGTCAGCTTTACAATAGTCGACTAGTAACCTTCCAAAGAGCAACTAGCCAACTGCTAGGCTCATGGTATTCGACTAACAGTCCTCCAACATGAAAAATGACTTTTAAGGTAAGGAGTGAGCTTGGAAACCCCTAGTATTTGTTGGAATAAGGCTCAAAGTATCATCATACATGAGAATTACACAAATTGGGTGATAAGTAACATGAAAATAAGAAGAGAAAGAGAAAAGTTGTCAAGTTATCACATCTTATAGGAGAAATTTGGAGAAATTTCATAGTAAGCTCTAAGCCTCGGTTGCATAGAAAGCATATTACCATAAATGCATATTTGAGAAGGACTAGTGTGAAATTTATATTGTTTCTCAGGAAGTGACTTGTGAGGCCAAGTCAAAAAGGAAAGAGAGAAACATTGATCAAAAGAGGAATAAACGGTTAAGGTAGAGTAATCTATGCTCCCCTAATTTAAAATGATGATGTGAATTTTTTTTGTTTCGAAATGAAGATGTATTTATGAGATAGGAATTGCTTGATGAAATGAATTATGAACTAGTACATGGTTTTCATATAAGTATGAGGAAAACTTTACCTTTGTGTGTTAAAAAGCATGAAATAGACTCGTTGCTGCTTGTTTTAATTTGGCTATTAGGTTGTATGCTTATAAGGCCAACAAAATTTGGGGTAGACATTTAATGGTTGGTATAGGGCGATCATTAAGTGTTCCTTATGCAGACTACTTTGTAAAATATGATTGTTTTCATCTTTAATTATCTATATTTGTTAGAGATTACTCTTTAAACCAATATAACCCTATGAAACACTTTAAGGAGTAAATGGAGGATAGTCTAGACAGGAAAAACATTTTGGTTTAAGTGTAAAACTCTATAACCCTAAGTATTAGTCACCTATTTGTATATATTGCTATATATTCGGGAAAAAGGATGAGACTAGCGATGTGCACATGTCGAGAGACGCCTTGGAAGTTAGATTCTCAATCACATGGATAAAAGGAAGTGTGACAATATAACATGGATAAAAGGAAGTGTGATGATAACTTGAGATTGGAAAATACCATGCAAAAGAGAGTATATTTTTATAATGTTATGATGGTATGCATATTGATGTCTGAAAATATGCGAATTTATGATACTTTTGCAATAACATGAGTATTGTTATGCAAATGAGGTTTGAAATAAAATCACAGGCATTATGAAAATGATGTTTTGACCAAAATAATGGTCCTATATTCTTATGACTTTGATATGAATTTTGTGAACCATGGCCTTGATGAAATATGTTAAATTCCCAGCTGTTTGATGAAAATAAAATATGGAAATGCAATTCACTTGTATGTTGATATGATACAAGGGAGAGGTTTTCTGTACTATAAAGGTGTACATCTAAACTTACAACTATTTTATAAAATTGTAATTTGTAAATTACTCAACTAAGATAATTGTATCTCATCAAGTTATTTGTTCAGATGATCAGGCCCAGGATATACCTAGAAATTAAATGGGCTTAAGATGTGTTAGAGCTGTCAGGCAACCTAGAAGAATCTGTAAATTCTAAAAGAATTGTAAACAGGGAATTCCAATTGGCATGTAGGCCATGAAATGTATATGTAATGATAATTATATGGTTACTTTGATGAATGTCATAGGACGTGGACTTGTGTAATGGTAATGGAGATAATTAAGTTGAGCTGTGACTAGTTAATGGGAAATGCATCTCAATTGTTCATGAATGAATGATTTAGAATTTCTTATTCCAAAGTACATAATTGTATGGATTGTAGTATTAGATATGTTATGCATAAAAGTTAGTTGAGTGGAATTCGAATGGACCAATAGAAGAGTTTTTTTGGGTTACGCTCAACTAGTAACAACCCTAGTGTAAATCCTAAAAAGGAAAAAAATTTAGTGGAAAATCCACATTTTATGATTACTCTGATATATGTATATAATGAGCGGTTGTTATAGATTGCCCCCATCCTTTCAAGATAGGGACTCTACCACATAAACCAAGCCAAATGAAAAATTTAGTCTTACACCAGCCAAGCCCACATGATAGGTTACAATCTAAGCAAAATCATAGTCGATAACTTCAAGAGAAGTTCTCACAAGAAAATCACCATAGATTTTTTCTAGCCTAAGGATACTCAGACCCGAGAATAGAGCTCAAAAGAATGTGAGGTTTGTTTTATACTACCCCTCATCCACAAAGTGGATTATTTCACTAACTAATTCAAAATTAATAATTTTATTAATTTCATTAGGCTTTTAATTACAAAATTATGTCATAGTTATTAGCCCACAATAGGTGAACTAACAACTAATAGATGTAAAAATATTTATTTTGCTTAAAATTTATCTAAAATTAAGCAACAATTGTTTATTTCAAAGGGAAAACTAAATTAATGATGGCTTAGTCATTAATTATAATTTTTTTTAAATATAACACAGTTTAAAGCAAAATATATATAAAATTGAAATTGTCAATATAACAATAAAGAGGCATTGCCTTAATGGTAACACATGCTTGATTTAATGCCAATGTCTTGTGTTTGAAACCCATCCTAAGCATTTCTTTTAGTTCGTTTTTGCAATTAAATGCATTGTAATAGAATAAATAAAATTTAATTAATTCATGGTACTAAATTTAACGCATGCATTCATGATCAGAGGCTCTTAAGCCAATCCGTGTCTAGGGTTTGAATCGCAATAAATGTGTTTTAGAATTTTTTTTAATAAAAAAAGATAGGTGGAGGCTTGCGGCTCATGCAAGTTATGTGCGAGAGATTGTCTTCAAGCTCCCACCTAGTCTGCTTGACCCGACTCAAGTCTAACTCAGACCCATAGGGTAACTTGCCATTTTCAACGATTGTACAATATCGTTAGACGTCATTTTCGCCTCTAATCCGTTCTTTTGGTGATGGAGAGTGTTTCCATCATTTCAGAATCATAAATACCATCCAAAAAATGATTAAACCAAAATCAAAATTTTCTTCTTTTGAAATATGAAACAAAGTAATTTTTGGCAACATTTACATATTAAAATCATTCTTAAATTGTCTATACAATATATATATATATATATATATATATGTATAATCTAAATGATGCTCTGATACCATTTGATACACTTTCAATATAATATGGTAATATATTCCATTTGAAAGTTTAAAAAAGGAACTACTTAAAAACATACATGATGATGCCTTTCTCCGATGGTAAAATTACAGCTTACAACAGTCCAATCTCTTAACACAAAGAGAGAGAGATTCCAGAGTTAGTTTTCAAGCTTTTTTGTTTTTTTGGTTTAACCTTATGATATGTTTCTAACCTCTTGTAGAGGCAAAATAATATAACATCCCACAATAAATTTTAAAACAATTTATTTTCAAATTTGAAAATAGGATGGAGTTACTATTTTGTTTTAAAACAATTTAAATTCCACTTATTAATATTAATCACCATATATTCCAACATTTTAATCTTTTTAATGTAAGTTTTTAAAATAAGTAAAAAAGAGAGTATAATTTTAATATCTTTAAAAAGAAGAAATAAATCACTCCTAATTTCTGTTAGTATGTTAAAATTGAAAAGATGTTTTTTATTTATTTAAATTTAAATTAAATATTTTTTTATTTTGTACTTATTTGTTTCAATCTAAACATATTTAAATAAATATGTTAGATTTAAATTAAAATTTAAAAAAAATTAAAATTAAAGTTATACTTCCCTTCCTTTCTTCTAAATTCTCTTTAATCTAAATTTTAAATGTACCACCAAACTTTTATTTAAAATTAGGGCTATTTTACCATTGATAACACTATTCCATAATACTGCAACAAGTTGGTTGAATCGTTGATTCTCATGAATTACAACAAAGAGTCGTTCACGCACTTCATGGGAGGAAGAATGTGGACCGAAGCTTCTGGAAGGGAACGCCTCTGTCTCAAGTTAACACACTTCATCTTGCAAAATCTTCAAGTAATTGTACTTCAGTATTTGACTATGTGATTTTTCGCTATGATTTAATTTGGTTAGTTTAATTTCAAACTTGAGTGTCATCGGAAAGAGGCTCTTGTATAAACAATATCATTGAAAAGCATAACAGCTCAGTTTGAGGAATACGATCTTCACCAACAAATTCAGTCACACATAGGCAAACAAACTGTCATTACATCCCAAATATCCTACTCGTAATCACTGCATAATGCAGCTTCTAGTTCTACCTAATCAGCCGAGGAATCAGACAGATACTCTACCTGACAATAAAAATGTCATTAAAAACCTAGCTGCATGTTACAACTACTTAGTCCTACGGTAATAGATAATATATAGGTTTCAAACAAATCTAGACAATAATGGAAGAACACTAGAAACATAAAACAAACAGCTCAGTCATGAATGTTGTTGTCAGCAAGGCTTTGTCCGAACACAGGTTGCAGGTCCATCATCAACTTAGCCATCCGGCAAGGATATGTTAATATCAGTTGCTGACTGTCTCGAGTCTGGCATGGAGTGCATATTCACCCAGTTTTCTCGCCGAAAGGTCGAGGGAGAAGTCAGGTTGGAGTTAAGGGTTCCAGAATTTTGCAGTAAATGTCCACCACCCATGCCATCTTCTTTCTCTGCATTACTTGAGGGCGGTGCAGAAGACACAGCAATGGCCGGAGTAACTGTAGCGGCCGTTGCATAGTCAGACTTGGACTTCTTTGGTTTCTGTTCTTGCTGGTTGCTTGGTAGAAAACTTCCCACTACCACCTGACATATCAGAGGACATGCAGGAGCCATCCAAGTGATCATTCATATAGAGCAGGAAATATGATTCATTTTTTAAAGTAAATAAGATATACTACAGGCTACAGCTATTCTTTTGCTGTTGCACTATCTGTTGAAGCATGCTCACTAGAAGTGAGCATTTATAACCCAGCCTCGTGGAGTACTTTGGCCCAACTCTAAAAAATCCAGGCTCAGAAAAGCCCATTTACAGAACCAGCAAGGGTCGCGCCCAGATTACAAAAATTGGCCCACTCCGATCCAGCCCAATATTTATATACTATGTATCTTATTTTCCTCCTTCATATAAAAGACTGTCACTAAAGACAAGGAGATAAAGTATGTTATAAAATGTAAACTATAATATATCACATATTCTATCTGATATTTTTCATTTTTCATCTTTTATAACAAAACAGGACAAATTAAATTAAACAGGGCATTATTATTATTAGAAGATATAGTCGAGATGTATTTTTTGGTTCAATTTTTATCATTTTCTATTTAATATGAAGGCTGTTAGACAATTCAAACCCACCAACCAAACAAGCCAAAAGAGAGAAATAAGGTCAAGAGTCATGAACATATGTATCATTAAGTAGACCCTAAGTAGAATGCTCCCTCTTTCCACCCATGGAAAGAGAGAGGGAGATGCTTACCTGAACAGGACTGGCAGCAATAAGAAGACCGGCAACTCCACCACCTACGACACGGCCATCAGGACTTGCCAAAGAGACACTCATTCCACCTGACCTGCTTCTTGTTCCTTGACTGTCAGTAGGCATGAATGATCCAGACAACGAAAGTATCTCAAAACGACCCTAGAAGAAAACAAAGTCTTCAGAAATGTGGAACATATAAAGAATCTTTTATAGCACCTATCATGCAAAGATACTAATAAATATGAAAAAGTACAATTGGCAACATCTTTGAACTTTAACCATCAAGTACCAGCCAAAAGGCATAATTGCACAACTAGGCTTTTAGTTCAGTCAATTGCAGTCAAACCTGACCCTTTTTACTCATATCTACATGCTGCAGTCTACAGCAAAACCGAAATCTTCAGATCTTTTTAAACTAAGCAATATTGCCATCCTTTTCTTTCTAAGGCCAAAAAGGGCAACTGCAATTTCTTGAACCTAGCAAGCATATCCCAGCATATTAAGAATAGCTCAAACATGAATATAGAACTTCAATCTCATCCTTCCCACCTCATCCTATGTTTGAAATCTTAGGCCTTCTATTAATCTACAGAATATTGATCAATTTGATAATTGAATTTCACATGCACGGAGCTAGGAGGGTTGGAAACAGACTCCCATCCTAAGCAACATATTATATTTATATTTATACACACACACACAAATTCAACTCACAAATCCTTTCCTTTTATTAACCAATAAAACCTTCACTACATGCTTCCACCATCTTTCGTTCATGCAATTTACCAACCATTAGTGAGGGATACTCTTGCTTTTTTATCACTCTTTTTTATTAAAAACTTCATATATAGAAAATAAGGGGGAAAAAATATAAGAGAAGATATCCTCCTAAACAAAGAAACTAAAATAAATAAGAGACTAAGAGGCCTAACAATGCCTTGATTCTGTCCAATTAAAAAGCACTTGAATTCAACAATGGACCCCTTTTAAAGAGAGGGATATGTGTGTGTGCTGTATTAAAGCAAAATAGCACTTAATAAAGTGCATCGGGTCACACAGAAATTTCAAATAAATTTGAATACAAAATAAATTTTAAACAAAAGCATATACTTAAAATTGCATTATCATCAAATCAACAAAATGATTTAATGCAGCACCTCATAGGTCAAAGTACCCCCAGAAGAATCAGGCTGACGAAGTGTAACATTTGAAATTACACCATTAGCAGATAGGATGCATATAGCTCTTGGTCCTTGTTGAGAAAAAGATATAACTTTCATTGTAATATCCTGCATCAACCGCAGATAGAGCAAAATAAAATTAACCAATCATCTCTTAAATTAAAAGAATTAGCATCCTAAAATAAAATGTGTATTTCTCTATTCAAACTATTTGTTATGAATAGCTACAATTTTAACTAAGTTCACGGCAGCTTCACAGGAGCAACTCAAACATAGGCAAAAGCAAAGATATATGTTCACCAAACTGTAATGCAGATATAGAATTTAAGTTATGAATCATTGAACAAAAAGAGAATATGAGATGTATCGTGGTACAGCTTCACAAATTCTTAAAAACAATTTAAAATCAAACTCAATTAGAATCAAACAATTAATAGTTGTCTTTTGTTAATAAGAATACCTTGAATGAAAAGGGAAAAAAAATACTTTGGTATCTATCAGGACAAATATTTGAGGTCAATACAAAGGGAACAGAAAAGGGGTAAATACTGTCCTTGAGGATACTAAAATCACATGCTTGGCTCTTTAAAAACAAAATGTCTTCAGTCAATACTTGTCCCTATGCATATATAAAGGACTTTCATTTACAGTGCTTCTACCCCTATGACAGACCTGTTTTAAGATAAAAATGTAATAGCATCAATACCCTGTAAGTGGTTCAGTATCTACAGCATTTTAAAAGACAGATATATAAATATAGGCATTTCTCTGAGAATGCTAATTCAAAAATGCATTAAGCAAGCCTTACAGCCCACTGTAAGATACATAGTAGCAATCAAAACCAAAGACACTGAAACTTTTAGGGCCAACAAATGATTCAATACACTGAAATGCTTCAAGTAAAATATATAACTGGGCATTAAATTCCTTGCATTAAACCATAATAATAAAAAGGTAGAAAGGATGCTAATAGAGAAAATCTTATAACACCATCAAAAGAGATTAGAACTAAAGCTTAGTTTCCTATGACTTAGATAATTATAGACACAAACACACATACATTAGAACCCATTGGACGTTTATTAAAAAAAAAAAAAAAATGGAGGACACCATTTGAATCACCAAAAATTAATGGAGTTAAATACAAAGAAAATTAATATGTTCCAAAGCAAGCCAAAAAATCTCATTTTCCACCACAGTCAAGCATACCTCGCCAGTATTGACAGTAATTATATGAGGCATGAAGTTTGTACCAATGGAGCATCCATTTATATCACCTACAAAAGTAACAATAATAAATGTTAACAGCACTTAGTTGAAATTTAAATTTAATATTGTCTACATAAAGCAAGTCGTTTTGTTTATTGTTGTTGTTGTATTGTCTACAAAAAGCAGTCATGTCTTTTTCCAAGATACATATATTATAGCCTGTGGCAGCTTTGAGAAATTTAAAATTAAACAAACCAAAAAAACAAAAAAGAAGCACAGTGACCATTTTGTAATTCTGACTAGCAGAGTGAGTTGACAAGTAGATGAACTAATTTTAATAGTACATACATAAAATAACCATTCTGCAGTGAGCAAAATTCGTCGGAGCCATTTCTCAGGAATCAGGGAAGCATTAACTTTCAGACCCAGTACCTTGGCTGAAGCAAGTGCACGTGATTTAAATTAAGTCTACACTAATTAAGTTACAAAGAAATCAGGCCTAAAAATATTACATAGTTTTGTCCATATTTCCTGGTATTAATTTCTGATTCCTTTTGTCTTAGGAGCAGTTATTTTCCATTTATTAGATCCACCCATCAATTACAGAATAATTCATACTTTTTTGACTCAAAAGTAAAAACAAAAAGTTGTCCAGTTAAATTGGACAATAATCTCTTCAAGTCTCCTTAAGCAGAACTTAATTTCTCAAATAATCCACAAGCTTCAAGACATCACTCAAACCTAGCAGTTAGCTACAACACACCAGCTTCTCCCAATAATCAAACATGCCCTTTTCAATCACTCCTTGATACAGTTTAGAAGTCTTTACACACTTTAAGTAATTTCCAGTCACTTTCTAAAAAATACTGATCATAAACATCCCTCTCCTCCTTCCCAACACACAAACAAACAAAAAATCAACCTTTATCACCAGTCAGAGTTTAAACTTTGAAAACTGCCAATTATCAGCCCAAAATTGTCACGATCATAAACTACACTCAGAGCACCAAAAGACTGAGAATAATCATTAGTGAGGCAAATCAGAGCTTGTGTGCCCTAGCAAACACTGAGAAACAATAGGGCCATGCCATGCAGAATAGAAGCACAGTGTTGATTTGACTCCAAGACAAAAATCCTCAAGTAGACCAGAAATGGAATAACCTAAGGTGGGTTTTGGTATGTGAGAATTTAATTTTCTAAGTATTTGGAATCCTATTTATAAGAAATTTGGACATAAGAAATATGAAAATTTCAAATATTATGTGTTTAATGTGTCCTAAATAATATGAAGAATACTATTTTCTTTTTTCATATATCTCATGCTTAAAGTTTTTTATAAAAAGATTTTGAAAATATTTAGGAAATCAAGATTCCCATGTACCAAACACCACCTTAATGGTTAATCATATTAAGCCAGCTAGTAAGGTTGCTGATCATATAGTATCATACCCTTCTTCACAAGCACTCAATATCTGACAAGAATATTATATAACTTGCAACTAAAAAAAGAAAAATTCCCTTGCAACCACAAAAAGTCCTCCTTTCTACTCATGTAAACGTCATCATACTTTCAAATCAATCAAGTGCATTTTTATCCACAAATATGTTCTCTACAAAAGGATGGCTTCTAAATAAGGTATTTGAACTTAAGAGACTTCTTATACAATCAAGTAAAGTAACCGAGAATTTTCACTGGAAGCAAACCCAAAGCCAGACAAATAATTTCATTATCAGAAGCAGAAATTAAACACAAAATAATAATAATAATGATAATAATAATAATAATAATAATAATAATAATTGGGCAGCCATCAAAACTAAAGTAACTTGGTATTAGTCAGACATCATTGTGATCTACAAAGCACAAACACTTCAATTTGCAAGCGTGTCGGAGTGTCAGACATGGACACTACCATAACACGTGTCTGACATGTGTATGAACGTGCCCGACTAAAAAATAATAATTTTTTTCGGCTCGGACACACTCTTGACACGACTCCAACACAGCTCTAACTCGGTTTCGATACAAATTGAACACTGCAAGTTGAAATTTAAAAACAAAAAAACATACAAAAGAATACAAAAATGGTAAAATCGTATGGTTTTTCTCCAGTCCATCTCCATACTAAAATGTCTTTCATTTGCCTTTTCTCTCCCTGTTTGTTAAAACTAGCAATCTATTCTCCATACTAAAAGAGACACATCTGCATTTTCTCTCCCGCCCATTTGTTCGGATCCCGTCAATGTTACTCTGTGATAGGAACAACACTGATAACAGTAAAGAGCAAGAGAGTGAAGATAGATAATTTATATATATATATATATATGCCCAATAATATATATATATTGCTCTTCAATTGTCTCTTTCTTTAATTTTTGCTCACCATTAGAATTACAATGTATATATATATATATATGTCATGTCGTGTCATGTGATTTTAAGAATTTGGTGTCACCGTGACCATGTCGTATCCTGTGTGCATGTCAACGTTTGTGTCTATGCTTCATAGATTGTGATATATAGACTTCCAGGCAATACAACAAGAGCATTAAAAGCATCAAAGACCCATTACCTAAATGCTCCAACCCAAGTTTTTTATGCTTCTTGTACTCCATGCCCCCGGATTTGCCCCTCTTCCCAGCTGAGAAATCATTAGAAAGTGGAGCCGAAGAAGAGATTGGCAATGGTGACAATGCCATAGCCACCGACCCATCCGGCCCATATTTCCTTGGTCTACCTCGTTTCTTCTTCACTGCTGTTCCATCCAATCCTACACTCACCGGTGAGGCACCAAGATTTGGTGCTGCTGCTAGGTCAGGAACATGACCCTGGCTTGGAGCCTCACTCCTTGGAGCCACGTGATAGGCTGATGGAGCTTCTGCTCCTATCACCGTAACCCCTGAACTGATTCCTTCTCTAGCTTCCATGGATATAATTAATTTCGCCTTCCAAGGTTATAGAATCAAACCAGCATCTGCCACACCAGAATTCAATTAAAAACATAGAAAGCAAATGGATTATTAGAGAAAATGAAACTGAAAAGTGAAAACTATAAGTTATATTCGATAATGCCTTTAACCTTCTTGATGATGCTAGAGGGGCAAAGTGAAATTTCATCAAACGATTCTCACCGAAGCGGAAGAAAAACAGAGAAAAGAGGAGAAAAAAAAAAAGTTGAATTAACTGCTTCACTAAACTGGCAGAGATCCATGTCGAACTTAAGCTAGGCACTAAATCGCAAAAATTACAGGACTCTACGTCAGAGTAGAGATTCATTGAGAAAAAATGCAGTTTTGTTAGATCAAAGCTAAGATTTCTCTTCATTCTCATCTCTGATAAACGGGTAATTTCATCATTCTTCAAATAACAGAAGTCGAATAAGAAAAATTACTATTTTACAATTTTATAAAGTGTAAAAAATTACTTGAATAATAATGATGATGAGATGATTCTGAAAACATAATTAAAAATAACAAATTTCAAATAACCGTTCATTCAAAATTTTGTTTAATAAAAACCCATTTATTCCACCAAATATTTCTGAGCAGCAGCTCCTCAGTCCTCAGGCAGAAACCATCCAAAACTACCAAAGGCTTCTCAAGAATGAAAAATATATATATTAATTAATTAAATCGTCTCCAAAAATCCATTTCATCGCTACCATTCTCTTCAACCTTCAACAGTAGAAAGCTGAAACTCAGGTAAATATTTAATAAAACGGAAAAAAAATTCAAATAATTTTAAGACAAGGCTCCACATATTTCGGGAGAAACATTAGCATCAAGCTCAGGAAAATCTTCAGAATGCAGAGATCATGACCTGTCACTGTGATTCCACACTTTCAGCAAGCTTCTTCTAAGCAGTAATCCAGTACTTAGATTTCTTTTCACAGCTTCCAGAAAATTAAAGAAATTATATAAAATACGAAAAAAGAAATGAGCAGGAAAAAGAAAAAACTAACAGTTTGCACGAGAAATTCAAAAACAACTTACAAATTTCAGAGGTGAAAGAAAGAAAAAACCCGTTGGCTGGTTGGTTTTTCCAAAGCTGCTTGAATTGAAAGAAGAAAAAGGGAAAAAAAAAAATGGAAAGCTTGAAAATAAACGCTAGTTGTTAATTCTTACTTCTACTACACCATAATAATAATAATTATTATTATTATTATTTAAAATAATAAAAAAATGAGGGAGAAAAAACCAAAGGCAAAACGCGAATAATAAAGTATTTAAATATCTAGATTTTGTAATTGAATAATGATTTGCTAAACCCGATAAATACAATTTGGTTAAGAAGAATTTCACGTCCGTGAGGGAGTATTAAAAAAATTGATTTAATGAATGGGTAATATGGTAAATTAAAAAGAAAAGAAAAGAGACATCTAAATAAGAGAAAGAAAGTGGTGGCTTTTTCTTTTTCGCTATGTAATTTGTTTTTCTATTTAAAGCTGCTAAGCCTAAGCCACTGTGACTTGGACGGCCGACCTTTCTGTTGCCGCTGACTTCTTGTCTTTTTTGTCCAAATTAAACATCGCATTTTACATTATGCCCTTCCTTCCCCAAGGAATTACCAACGATGCCACTGAAGTGAAGTTTTCTGTTTTTTTCTTTGTGGTTTTTTTTTTCATTTTTGTTTAAATTGATCCTAAAAATGAGGTTATATGTTATATTCATTTCTTTTCAATTTTGATTAAATTGTGCTTTATATTTTTTGTTTTAAAATTTATATTTTCATAGATTATATTATAATATTTTTTAATTTATCTTTAATTATTGTTTTATCATATTAACGATTTTAAATTATATAATTAGTACAAAAGTTTAATTGAATTTATTATTATATTAAAAATAAATTGTAATCTCAGTTTTTATATAAAGCTATCTTTGATAATAAAAGTAAATTTCCATGGAGTGATTATAATTTTTAAATTAAAAATAAAATATTAAATTTAATTTAACTAAAATTTTAAAAAATATTAACATAATTTAGTCTAGAAATGAATATGTATGAATCCATAATCCAATCATCCATGTTTTGGACAAAAGTACTTATTTTATCCTTTAATTTCGTTCTTAATTTTTTTATTTTGTCTGTGAATTTTTTTATCTCATTTTTCTTAATTACAAATTTCACTTAAATTAGTAATAAGACAAAGTAATTTTTCAATCACATGATTATATTATTTTAATATTTGAACTAATTTCCTAACATAAGTACAAAAAGTAACATATTTGAATCGCCTTTTTATTATTCCAAAAAATTTATAAATGAAATTGTATCATCATTTCTATTAGAATAAATATCTATTTAATTGAATTGATCTCCATGCTTGCAATTTTTGTTGATCATCTAAACCACGTTACCTAATTTCTCAATTAATTTAGATCTTATTAATAACTATAACAACATTAGTTTTGTAAATATTTAAGATCAAATTGAAACAGACACTAATTTTCGGTATAAAACTCACACCCAAAAAAAAAAAATCTTTAGGTGCAAAATTGAAAATTACTCCAAATTTTTGGGACAAAAACATACATTTGCCTTAAATATTAATTAGAGATCATCTAACTTTTTTTATAAAGAAAGATTAATATATTAATTCCAGTGGTATAATTGCATTTTTATAGAAAAATAAAATGAGTACTTGATTTCTCATTTAAAGAAATTAGGTGAAATTAGTTGTCAAATGAAAAAAATGT
The DNA here is from genome assembly GCA_031216115.1 of Senna siamea. Classification (NCBI taxonomy): domain Eukaryota; kingdom Viridiplantae; phylum Streptophyta; class Magnoliopsida; order Fabales; family Fabaceae; genus Senna; species Senna siamea. The sequence goes on from CM062357.1 coordinate 17,240,641, forward strand.
GAAAGAAAGGAAAGGATAACTAATATTACACTTAAAGTAAATGTCACAAGATGAACATGTTTGGATTATATTTTAAATTAAAATGCAGGAAAAAAATCTCATAAATCCTTTTGTTCTCCATTTTAATTAATCAAATTTTTATTTTCAATTAATAAAAATATACTTTTGTAAACAACATTTGATGAACAAATTAATTTTGATTTTTTTTAAAAATACCGTTTAGTCTCTTATGTAAATAAAGCATAAATTGTTACAAGGTTAGTTATTTTCGGTGTAATAGATATAAATGATCTCTAATTTTAAAAAATTAGAAATTTAAAGAAAATGGTATAATTTATTATTACATAATAGAATCTGGCTGGGATACACTGGCACGTGATAGTGGGGATTGGTCTTTGGAGCAGGTGAGCTCCCTTTGTTGAGGAAGCAACACTTTCCTCACCCGTGAAACAAAATAGATATTATTTATTTATAATAAATATATTTATATTATATAAAATAAAATAGATAAGGTAATAAAAAAAGAAGAAAGGAAAAAAGTATGGTCGAAATAATTTTAAAATAATTTTTATAATTGAATAGATTATTTATATATGACTTGTAATTTAATAGATTGCGTAAATTTTAATTTAAAAATAATAAATAATAATATAATAAAATATTTAAATAAATTTTTATTATTTAATTTTATTATTTTAAAATATAAAAAGAATTAATATCACGTAAGGAAAGAGATGAGGCTTGTCTTGGTCATGAAGTCTTTGCTTTCTGTGCTGCGCTTGCATCAACAAATTTAAAGTTACGTTTCATCAAAATATTATTTTTTATAAGAATTTCTAGTTTGACACATAGGATGAAAATTTTGTTGAGAACCCGAATTTATAATTTTCTTTTGATGGCAATCGTGTTGTAATGATATATTTTTCAATATATAAACACGAGGACAAAATATTTGAAACTTTAAACTGAAAATAAATTCCCTTTTTGTTTCGTATTAAATATTTTTTTTAAATTACTACAAATTTTTACAGCTGGATCAAATATAATATCTTTTTATATATAAAAATTATGAACTTGTAACATAATACATAAATTATTAAAAAATTACATCATATATATATACACAAAGAACATGAAATAAATTACACATAAACTTTTAAGATATAACTTATTTAAACTTAAAAATAATGTTTAATAATAATAAATATATAACTTTGTAAACATATAAATAAACATTTACATATTATATTACTAAAATATAACATAACACTAACTTTTCAAACCGAATATAAATATTATAATACCTTATACCTTAATATATAAAATACCATATTAACACATGATGTAACAGTATACTAATCCCCTCTCTTATCTTTTTAATTGCGTATGGCATCTTTATCTAAACTTTCTTCAAAATATAAATCAAACACAATCATGAAGATTTGATTTTGTTTATAAAGAATTGTTTTGCTTTCTTTGAAATCATTATTACTAGATCTTGAATATAATTTCATTTCCAAAATAAGAGATACTTGTACTTAAAAATTCGTCCAAAAGCAATAAAATATTTTTTCTTGTCAATATGTTTAAAGTTTTGTTCAAAGTAATTATACTCCAATAACTGTAGAAATTATTTTAAAATATGTAGAATACATTTAATGTGTGTTTTTTTAAAAAAAATTATTTTAAATCTACTTAATGTATTTTTTAAAAAATAAAAGAAGATGGATCCGAGGAGCAGAGTCCAATGTGTGTTTGTGTGTGTCCCTTGTGTTCGAGGAGTAGGACACGCTTTGGGCACAAGTGGCGACACATGTCCTACAGATGCTTCCGCTTTGAGACACCCACGCTGAGATCAGGTCTCTCCCTCTCCCTCTCTCTTGTCTCAAGCTATCGCTATTGCAAGGCCACATGCAGTCCCAGTCAAACCTGCAATAATTATGATGGACCCAACATTTCAAATTCAAACCTACAATAGCACATTATTATTTTTAATTAAAAATATAAATTTTGCTAACTAATATTTTTAAACTATTTGTTAAAGAGGTGTGAACATCGGTCATGTTCAAATGAATTAGTCAATTAAGATTATGTTCGAAGAATTTTTTGAAATTAAACTTGGTCACTCAACTTATCTAATCTATTGATGTCAAATTATTAGGTTTAGTTGAGTTGTGGCTTTAATTTTTTTTAAAAAATTGATAAATTAAATATAAATAATTACAATACATATAATCAATTATGAAAATTTTACAAGTTAAAACATAAGATTTGAAATTTAGAAGAAAAAAAAAAGCACAATTATTATTTTTTGTTTACTTACGATAACTTGATGAGTTAATTTGAATATCATAAAACACTAAATAACAATAATTTTTCTTAACATTCTTACTAGAATTTGAGAAATGGGAGACAAAAAAGAGTAGTCTGGCTCAAAAAATAAAGAAGAATAAATATTATATAGAGATATATAAAATAATGACATATTTTTCTTAAGTTAAGATCCATCAGCATAAATTAAACATATAAAATTGAATAAAAAAAAGTCACTCAGTTATTAATATTGTTAGAATTCTTGTATGATATGTTACAAGTAAACAAGCAATATGAGGCTAGTAAGTTCATATGACATATTACGTACTAAGAGGAAAAATTTATTTTATGCTTAAAAGATATAATAATTCTTAATTTATTTTTTATAAATTTAATTTTTTAAAGATAAAAATATTTTTAATATTATTTTTTATTTGAATTATATTTATATTTTAATATTTCACTTAATAAAATATTAACTAAAATTTTTTTTGTTAACGTAAAATTTATAATTTATAGGTGATAGATAATTCATATAATATTAAAAAAATTAATATATGTAATTATTTAAATAAACCTTAATTTTTAAATTTTTTTCAGATAATCAATTAATAAAAAAAAATTTATATATATATGTAATTGAAAATTTTTTATTTATATATCAATATTTTATCTTATGTAAATTAATATATGATATTTAATATATGAAACAATCATATCATTGATTAAAGTATATTTTAATATTAAATTAAATAACAAATTATAAATAAAATTTAGGTAAAAGAATAATATTAAAAATATTTTTATATTAAAAAACTAAATTAATAAAAATAATCTATAAAATAAAGTTTTTCTATAATAAGTACACATTTTGCAAAAAGAAAGCTAGCTACTCACCTATTATGCATCATTTAAAAATTAAAAGTTGCAATACCCATTACATGAAGATGGAAATAGGTAGAGAAAATGCAGACTAAAAATTATTATTATTTTAATATTTAAATTATACTATAAAATAATAATTATTAGATTTTAAAATAATAAATTAAATAATAAAAAATATTTTTCTCTCCATTATTTTGTTCTAATTTTTTATTTGTTTCTTTTTAGATCACATCTTTTATTTTATATTTTATGTTATAACATATATATATATATATATATATCCTACATTAATTCATATATTTCATTGATGCCAACTGTGTGGATTATATCTCACTCAATCATCCACTAAAAATGAAAGTGAATTGCTAGATATATTGGGTGTCATACTGAAAATTTTAAAGATTTTATTTTGTTTCTTTTACCCTCAATCTCTATACCTCCTTAGCCCTACAACTCTACCTTGTTGCTATTTTTGTGGTTACTTGACAAAATAAAAAATCATGAGAGTGTGAATGTCTTATCAAAAGGAAATCATATAAAAGAGAGAGAGAAAGAGAGAACTGACAATTTTAAAAAAGAAAAAATGAGCGAGCACTAATTTGGGGTAGAGTAAATTTTAATTTTAGCGCTAGATTCATATATGAAAAGACAAATGAGATCAATTACGTACCTTAGATTTATGCTTTCATAACTAACAATAATTGGCAAAATTACTCTTAAAATAATAATTTGTAATTCTAAAAGTAAAAAAGGTAGATTTAAAAACCCTAAATTTTTAGACCCTAACAACAACACTAAATTTGAAATCTTAAAAAATAAATCCTAAACCTCAAATTGCTATTTTTCAAAGTTTAGGGTTTAAAAATTTTGGGATTTTAGAATTTAATTTTTTTTTTAATATGGACAATTTTATCATATTAAAATAGTTATAACATTAAATATTGTTAATTTGAAATATTCAATTAATTATTAAATATTATTACCAATAAAACATAGTTATAACATTAATTATTGTTAATTTGAAATAGTCAATTAATTATTAAATATTATTACCAATAAAACATAGTTATAACATTAATTATTGTTAATTTGAAATAGTCAATTAATTATTAAATATTATTACCAATAAATTTGACTCATTTAGACAAAGTACCATCTCACATAAGATTTTTTCTGCACCAAAAAAATTAATGGATAAGTATCAATCTTTTTCTAACAAATTTTCACAGCATTTATTTCATCTTTGTCAATTCGAAATTCATCTAAAGGTCATAAGTTTTAATAAAGAAAAAATTTAGTTACAAATGAATAAAATATAGTTTTGAGATATTTTTTGTTAAGAAAATGTAATGTAACTATTATTGTTATTACTTGTTAAATGAATATATACATATATATTATATATAATTGGAGAAAATATATTTATCTTTCTCAATTATACCTATGAAGATATAATTTACCTATATTTTAATTTGTAATAAATTATTATTCTAAATTAATTAAAATACTAAAAATTATTAGAGTTAAATTTAACAATTATATACTTATCATATAATTTATTTATTTTATTTTTAATTTAACTTCACATTATGTGTTAAAAAAGATTGAAGAAGAAATTTTTTTTTATAAAATTCTTAAATATAATTTTAATAATTTGAATTGTAAAAAAAATATTTATTATAAATTAAAATTTAAGTGAATAATATATTATATAAATATAATTGAAAGGATAAAATATATTTTATATATAATATTTTATTTTAATAACTAAACTTTAGATATAATTTTATGGGTAGACTGACAAAATATTTATAAAGGATGAAATTTATAATTTTTTTTCATTTTTATCAGATAATTCCAAGAAATTAATGGACATTGTATGAAAGATGTGCAATATTGTGGTAATGTCAGAAAGAGCAATAATATTGAGTCACACGTGTCACTCACCCACCAATACTAAAACCATGGTGTATTGCCTATAAACCATTCAATTTTTTTAAAAGAAAGTTATTAAAAAAAAGTGATATTATGGAGTATGAAGGTCAAACTTGGTAGGTGTTAAATTAATAGATTCATTTAATAGAGAACAAATTTCAACTACTAGGGATCAACCAAAACTGTCCAAATCAAGATGGTCGAAAATTGAAGATAACTATATACTAAAAAATTCAGAGCAACCTAATACTAGAAAGCTCACTTAAGATGGTGATCAATGAGATAAATATATAAATAAGAATAAGCTATAATGACATTCTCTCAACTTTTTAAAAGTTATGCTCTAGTTTCTCCTAATTCTAAATTATTACAAAATGGCCAAAATGTAATTTTATTTAAACACCATACATAAAAAATTATTTAAGTCTTTTTTTTAAAAAAAACAGTAAGTATAGATTTCATAAAGATTTAGAAGTACTTTAACATTTCTTTTAAAGAAAAAGTGTAAAAGAATATTACACTTTAGAAAAAAGTTCAAGTGCAATTCTTTCCTTAATTTAAAAGGACTATTCCATATAGAATGCTTCTATATATAATGCACTTTAAAATACTTATCAGCCAAGTTATTCACGCAAAATTTTGTTAGTTAATTAAAATTCTAGAATAAGTAACTCCTAATTATATATGATATGTTTGCCTTGGTCACTAAGTCAAATTTTTTGAAAATTTCCATAATGCATCTTAAAATTTTTAAAATAAATTATTCCATGTTTTATATTTTAATTAAAAAATTGATAATAATAGCATAAAAATTATACTTTTAAAAATTAATGCAATTTTCTGAATTTTTTTACTCACTTCTAACATATTTATATAGTTTATTTATTTTTAATAAGTAAAATTTATCTAACATTAGGGACAAGAAATAGTATATTGGTTTAATAAAATAGGTTCATTTAAAAGAAAAAAAAACTCTGAGAACAATATCTTATAACTACATCATTATACAAATGTTGGGGGTACGCTTTTAAAATCCTTTGGAGATTAAAATAAGTTCATGAGTTCAAAAACAATTAAAGTACTGCAAAAACAAAACAAAGTTATCTAAGATTGAGAAAGACTATTATAATCATGCCCGATTTGAACCCACAAATTTAATCCACATGCGGATACACAGATTAACAAACCAGTCCGATTCTATGGTGTGTGTGTGTGTATTAAAAAATAAATTTTTATCTTTTCGAATTTGAGTAGTATTCTTCCCATCGTGTCTCAGTTTTATTTTATTCATAGTGTATAAGTGTGTCTGCATTAGTTAGCATTTAGATATTTTAATTTGCAAATATTTATCCTCATAAATGGGTGATTGTTGTATTTGAAATCAGGCCCAAGTTCTTCTATGCCCAACTGTCCATATCCCATCTTTAAAGATTATTCTCAGATATACCAATGGATAAGGAAAGGCAAAGTATTAAGTAATTTTTTCAATAAATGAAGTACGAATGATAGTATCCCGAGAAAAGTTTCCCATTCACCTACTATTTTGGATCCCATCAAACAAATATTTGGATCCTAGAGTTTTTAAAGAATTTTACATAATAAAATTAGAAAGAGATAAACATAACAAAAATTTGAATAGAACTCACAAAAATAAATAGAAAATTTTATATAAATTTATGAATCTTACTTTTTATATTTATCTCTCCAATTTTATCATACTAGTTTCAATCAAAACTACACTTTGATATGAAGAACTAGAGTCTATCCCATTATTATTGTCCATGCTTCTAATCTAATATAACTAGCTATGCTGCAAAACTAGTCTATCTCTCTATCACACTGCAGGAACTACCGCATAGGATTTAGTCTCAAACAAATCCCATTAATCAGCATGTCAACAGACAACAATGGACAAGTTCCAATCCAAAATACACGTGCTCAATAAAGCGCCAAACCAGTATCCCTTCCTTAAAAAAATCCAATAAAAAAATCACAATTGTTATTGCAGAGCACAACAGAATCTGTCAGCAACCTATCGTTCTTGTGTTGACTATATTTCTCTTTGACTGCGCGTGACGTGTCACAAACTAAAAATCAAAGTAAGTCCGTGACAGACGGCATCAGAGACCACAAGTATTATTGGAGGGTATAAAACCTATTCTGGCCTCCTCAAATGAATATTCAATTGGCAGAGCAGAGCCAGAAGAATATACATGAACGTGAGGTGTGTCTGGTGTGGTGGCAGTGAGCATCATAGGTGGTAAGGTTAGAGGCGTGGTGGCCACTGGAGTTCCCATATTCTTTGGGTTTCTGTTCTCTAAATCACCAACAATAATTGGGTTGGATTTGTTAGGTGTTAGTATTACCATATTCTTTGGGGTTTTCTCCAAATCATCAACAGTAATTGATTTGGGAGGTGTTTTCTCTTGGAAATCTGAAATTTTGGCTTGAGATAGTACTCTGGTAGAAACAGGAGACAGAGGCTTCCTCATCTTAGGTGACTCAGTTTCTGTTTCCTTGTCTGCTATGGGGGGAACTTTCTTCACTGAATGACCAGCAACTTTAGAGGTTTCCTTTCCTGCGCGAGTTATCGAGCATTCAAAATATAAAAGCTATTTTATTAAAATGGATTGAATCCTCTCAATTTTTTAAAATATTAATTATGGAGAAAAAAAGACAAAATATTTTAAGTCTAATACTTTAATTAATAAACTCCAATTGTGTTATTAAATATAAGTCATATATATATATATATATTGTATTTTTGTTTTACCGATATTTACATCTAAAAAATTTAGAGGATCTGAATCTCATCAAAACTGTGAGATTCTCATTTTAATGATTAAAAAAATTAGAGTGAGAATCTCAAGATAAATTTAATAGCAAAAAAGTTAAATCTACGGCACAATACGTTTCAAACATACAAACAACAAACGATAAACAAATACCGCAATAAAACAATTAAAATACCAGAGGATTGAGTTGCTTGATCAGCATTCTTCTTGAGAAAGATAGAGCTGTTCTGATTGGGAAAGCTACCCTTTTTATTAGAGTACTGCAGAGTAGTTCTATCAGGTTTTGAATCTTGAAGCATTGCTCCACCAACAGAAAATTTTCTAATTCTTGGGACCCCTGTTGAACACCTGGAAGCCCTCTCTCCGCTTTTAGACGGGCTGAGTTTTGAGCCAAAAAGTGTTTCATGCTCTGCCATCAATTGTCCCTGGAGTCTCTTTTGATCGTAAGATTGATATCAAAGAAAACAGCTAGCAAGATCATGGCTTAAAAAGAGTAAAATGTCAAAGAGGAAAATTCCATGCCGTCTGCTTCATAATAAAGTAATAATATGCATAATAGATCGTACCCTTTGCCTTTGCCTTTCGTTCTCTCTCTCCTGTCTTAAGGTGATGTATTCATCAAGCATCGAAAGTAGTCGACTCTAAACACAGATTTTCAGAAAAGGAAAAGATAAATGGAATTGTGGAAACATATGAGATGCATCCAGCAAAAAGCTATGGAATTTATAAATTAAATGGACCAAGCTTCGGACAAAATTTTTCAAAAGATGTCTCTGCCAGCAACTCAATCATAAAAATTTACCAGACTAATTCATGCAAATTAGACAAACGAATTTAAAGACTTACATCGTCATACAAAAACTCAAGTCCTCTTTCTTTCTCCCATGCTGTAATTTTTGAACTTAGTGTCTCTACCATTCCTGTTCCAATAACATACAGAGTACATAAAACTGGGGAAATGAGGCCGAATAACATACCGCAGATACTATTTTTAAAATCGTTTTACCAACGTTTACGTTTTTGCTTTTCTAAATTAACTAACATCACTAGTCATGTAAGAAAAATGACACAAGCAAAAAGAGTGATATAACAACTGCACGAGTCTGACTATATCAACATTTGTCAAGTTTCAACTTCATAAAAAAACTGGAATTCGAATGTGTAGAATGCCACAGTAAAATGACAAGAAAGTATCCAATAAAAAACCATTTAGGCTGAGAATTTATTTACGAGGAATTTTATTTACTAAGCTACGGGCCTTTTCAGCACGTTTCAAGGCAAGGTGTGCGCCTCTTCCAGCATTATATCGATTGTCATCCTAAATAAAAACAAACTTCAGTTAGCAAAATACGGCAAGAAGTAGTAAAGAAAAACCCGTCATTCTCTATAAAGAAAAAGTATATCATACCCTGTTGTACTCCTCCAACCAGCTTTCCTCTTGACAAGCAGCCAACCACTTCTCAACCTTTTCAAGAATTTCTTTCCTGCTGAGAGCGTGCACTTTAGTCCTTGTTATTTTAAGCTCAATTTTTTCCAACAGGCATTCAGGGTTTGCAGCTTCTGCAGAATGGTTGTAAAATTAATGAGAGGACAAACAATAAGAACATTCAATGCAAATTTTGAGAAACTATGACAAATGGCTACTAATTAAAGTTTTGAAAGAATTCAAACAAGGATGAAAAAGAGAGAACTTGAAATTAACAACAACATATTTGTTTTTGGTCTTATAATTTATCACTCATCAGACAAATCATGATGCTGGTTCTATGCTTCGGTCAAATGTATACTTTGCAGTCAAAATTGCATAATCTGTGGATTCATTCTGCAATAAATTAATATTGATTTAAATAAAGCAATTTTCAAAAACTTATGGAAAAACTTACCAGCGTGTATAAATTCAATTGACTGGTTGCTTCCAAAAACTGCTTGTATAGTCAAATGTGTGCTCCTGCATATTTCCTCTAGTTCCAACTTCTTTCTCAAAAGTAGTTCTTTCATTTTTGTTGATTTAAGTTGTTCAAGCCTTTTCACTTCTGCCTCAACCTGCAAAAGTAAAGCACAATTTTAGTTAATTGCAGAGTAATACCTAAAGCTGCTATAGTATTTCAGCACATTGATTAGAAGAAGGGAAGATAAAACAAAACAAAGGCTATAAGTCTAACATCAAAACTTACATAGCTGATGGAGTCAACTGAGAGTATGTTAGGTTCAGTAAGTTCAGGTTCTGAAGCAGCAATTTTACTGGTTACATTATGAAATTTCTGTTGTTCTTCAAGAGATGTATCCATCAAAACCCACATCTCTAGAAGGGCAGCTGCAAGACGTTGGAGCTGATAAGACAGAAACAATGTTTAAGGCTACCAGTAAGTAAAAAAAGACAAGGGTTTAAAGAGGATGACACAGAGTGAGACTACTGACCTTCTGCATTTTCTGTATTTTAACCTCTCTCAAACTTTGTACTTCAGAGGTCAAATTCTTAATTGTAAGGTCACTCAGATCTTTTGTTGCATTAGAATTAATCATAGTGGGATGAATCGAACGAATTTTATGGTTGAGATCCAAACCAAGGACCGAGCATAGTGACTGAAGAATGTTCAGGTGGTCAGATACCTGATTCAGTCGACGGGCCTATGGCACAATATAAGAAATCAGTCTCAGAAATAAACATTGCTCAATATTCAGCAGATAGTAATTCTTTTCATTTATGCATCAACCATTACGTAAGAGAAAAGAAAGTGAAAATTCTTCCAGGTTCACATATATCACTTGCTTTACCAATTGTACAAGTTTTATATCCAAATCCAATTTTTAAACAATCAGATATGTAGTCTCCTCATCTCACCATTTTAGGGAACAAGGAAACAAAGAAATACATAGAGAAAATCACCTTCTCATTTTGTAATTCATGCAGCTGCCTCTGTAATTCTTCAAGTCTTTTCAAGGACAAATTATTCTCATCTAAGAGCGCATTGAACCCCTTGCAGCCATATAGCTCACCAGAAATATTTTGCAACTGATGCAAGACTTTTAGAAATAGGTTTTTCCTCTCAGTTTTCACCTTCCGCATCTCCTCAAGTTGTGAAACAACGGTTTGGAGCCATTTCTTTAAGCTTCCATCAGACCTATGGTCAAACTGAGGACACATCCATAAAAGTTTCAGTCAATTATAACATTCCCGTGGGACAGAAAGCAGTTATACTCAATTTTTGAGCATCAATTACTTACATGTAGCGGCTGTTGACCCATTGCTGAACAGATGTCTGCAATTTCTGCTTCAGAATCTGCAATTGCTTTCTGAAGCTGAGCTCTATACTTTTTCGCTTCATCCACTTTTTTCCTATATAACTCTAGACACTTTTCTTCAATTTCAAGCAACATTTCATCCCTTTGAGTATCAGACTCTCCAACTTCATCCCATGTTTTCTACATTCAACATGGATCAAGCAAATAGAAAATGAACAAGAGTGCTCGATAACTCAAGGTAGTCTAGAACAAGAAGCAAAAAGGAACTATTAAAGAAGAGAACAGAAATCCTTCACAAGATCTGGTGGGGAAACCTGAAGCTCTTTCAACAACAAATCACATGTTGTTTCTTGATGCACAAACTGATTGCTACGGTTTCTGAACATGGGAAGCAAGTGTGCTGAAAGAGATGACAGCATCTTAATAACAAATTATATAACATTGTCCATCTAAATGCATATCCGACAATAAAAATTCCCATTAATATAAGCTCATTAATTTCCTGCACGCGAATTAAATTTATATAAAAAATAAATTCAAAAAAACCAAATATATATCATCTTTCCTATGATATATAACTGATTTTTGTTGTCTGATGAATCTGATCATAAAAGATTGAGTAAAAAAAACAGTAGAACGAGAAAGTAAATTAATTAATCGATAATGCAATAATGCATGAAATCTCCCCGCACAGAATGCTAAGTCGCGGTTTCAAATTTACAAAGACAAACAGAAACACAGTTGCTAATCACATTAGCAAGAAAAGTAAACTGAAAATCATTGAAATCACATTGTTCTTTGGGCCTTTAACTCCCCAAACTAGAATTTTACTTCGTTTTCTCCTCAGTTTCTGATGAACCAAGCAGGGCGTAGCATACCGAAGAAAACAGACCTGATTACGAGAGCTTCTGGTTCTACAAATGCTGGATTTTGCCGGAGAACCGTTCTCCGCTTAAATTTTAGGGTTTCGAAATCGAAATATGAATGGAGAATTATGCCGAAGGATTTTTTAGTCCAAGCAAAGCAACGAGGTCTGAAAAAAAAAATTGAATTCGCAGAAGGACGTTAAATGGAGCGGGTGGACTACGGAGCCGTTTTCTGCAGATTCGAAATCAATTTGATCTTGACACGTCATCACACATGATGGCAATTGATGACGTGGTCAGAGCATGATCGTAAATTATGGACATTAATGGTCTTTTTCTAATCCATTGTTTACGTCTCTTAATTCGAGTTCAGATCGATAATATTAGAAGTTTTATATGCATAAAAACTACATATTATTTTATTTTTTTATTTTTTAAAATATAATATAAAAGTATTTATTATATTTTAAAATAATAAATTAATATTTGATTTTTTATATTTTATTATAATTTTTTATTATTTTTATTATCTTTTTTTAATTTTTTCACATTATATATTTTATTTTATATTTTATAGGTTAAAATGTACATAAACTTGTTAAATTATAAGTCATGTATAAATAATTCTTATCAAATATAAAAATTGACCTAAAATTTTTTTAAATTTTATAATTTGTACAAAAAATCTCATCTATAAACTTTTTAATCCAAAACTTTAACAAAGGACAAAAATGTCAAATTATTTAAAAGGTTTTTCTCCATGGAGTATAAAGTTTAAAAGAGTTTTTTATATAATATTTAAAGTTCATAGAGGTTTATTTAAAGTTCATGAGAGTTTTTTGTATTTCAGTATAACATAATTTTGTTGATGTGTCACTTTTCTGTTAAGGTTTTATATAAAAAAGTTCATAAAATTTTTTTTATACAAATTATAAAATTTGAGAGATTGTAAGTTTATTTTTATAATTAAAAAGATTATTTACATATAAATTATAATTTTAAAAAATACATTCTAAAACATAATAGGGCATTTACCTCTTTGGTGTTCTAGGAGAAGGTTTGTTATGATCAGTCATACCTTGTCCAAAATTGAAGGCTTGAGTTTAAGCAGAGACCTATGATCCTTTATATAAATGCTTTGTTGGCCCAGAATTGTATCAAAGCCATATATTTTTGCCAAAACAAAGAAATTTGATATTCTTTCTTATTGGAAGTGAGAGTAAGGAAGAAAACTTTCAAATATGGAATCTCAAGATATTCTTACTAGATGTTCATCCTTTTTGGATTCATTCTCTAACCTTGAATCTTGTAGATCCACTCTTTCTAGCCATATAGATAATCTTGTAGAAATTACTCATTTTGAAGATCCTCTTAATCTTCGAGAAATTCCTCTCATCCTTAATCCCTATGGATATTATCATCACCAAACCATTGCTACTACTCAAAGAATCTGTTCCATCATCTTTCGTCCTTTTAATCCTATTTGAGAATATGTTTAAGGAACTAAGCTAAATCAAAGTTCTATTCCAACCACAAAAGAAGAACTTTATTATCCTCTACATATTTCTCCTTATTTAATTTGCCTTTGGCAGAAAAAGAACTATACCCATTTTCACTATGGTGCCATCAGACTTGCCTTTACATACCATGGCAAAAAAGGAAATCTTGTAGTAACACAAGTTGGGATCGTTGATACCAACTGCACAGAGTACTATAAAGCACTTATTGAAGTTGTGATTACCACCCTGAATGCATGAACCACCATGTTTACGATATTTTCAGACTTTGTTGCCAGTTTGGCAGATCTATATTTGCCAAATAGACTTCAGGTTCAAATTCAAATAAAGGACCATAAACAAAAGCCAGGAGCTATTCTTGAAATATTACATTACTAGATGATCTCGAAGATTATGCTTGTGATTTGCAGCTTCCCAATCATTCAGAAGAAACATTGATGACCAGATCTAAAGTAATCACAGAAGCCACCATTATCAACATTCCTAAGTAGATTCCCAAAGAAGATCTCCTCCAGCTAATTCCATTGGAATGGCTAACAAATTATGAAAAGAAGTTTGAACAGCAAAAGCCTATCCATACAACAGAAGCACCCATTTTAGTCACCCAGACTAATGGGAGCGTAAAAACAGTCTTTAAAAGACCAGGACAAACTAATCCTCCAACAGGATTCACAACATCAGGCTTCACAACATCAGGCTTCACAACATCTACCACTCCATCATCTATCTTCTCCAGAATCAACATGATGCAACCTGTCGATGGAAGTAACTCTCAGGTCATAAATATATCTAATGAGATGAAGAGAAAACACAAGAAAGAAAAGCTACCTATTCATTCAATCTATCTAGATGCCTCTATTTCTTACATGTCTCATCTCAATGGGCATTTTATTTGGGATACAAATCCTTCCATGTGTATAGAAGATTGCCATTGCTCTACAAAATTAGAAGAATTTGAGCCACAGACGTTGCTACCTTTAGAAAAACCTTCCAGGAAAGGTTGTTGTTCTAACTTCTTGCAGTGTCATCATAAAAAAGATGATCCTGATTAAAATTCTTCTACTTCACTCATTGAAAAATGGAAAACACCTTTGATATTAGCTAGATTATGATCTAGCACAAAAATTCCTGGAGAAAAAAGGATGAGTATAAAAAAGAAAATTTAATCCCTCTGAGGATGTTCACATTTCAAAAAGAAGATTTTCCTTCTCATTAAAGGAAAGTTGATTCTACTAGAATAATCTCTACTCAGCCTTTCATATTTGCCACAGAAGTGTCTCCAATTGGTGCTATGCATTTAAATGCAGTTAAAGATGTCTTGAATTGGCAAAGCCAAAATGCTAGAGCTCAAAATTGTGTTCTAAAAAAGATAGATATAAAGCTTGATCATTTATCCACTTCTTCTCAACATCTACACACCAGAGTAGATGAAGTCTTTGCTCAAATCCAACAATTGTATGAAAGTCTCCTTAGCAAAATTAATAAACTTGATACTGAATTACAACAATTCTCTGCTAGAGATTTTTACAATCCAATCTTTGTTGACAAAGAAATGAAACTCAAACAACTGAGAGCTCAGGTGCAACAAATAGAAGTAGATCTTTCAAGAAAACAATAGAATGAAGCTATTTTTGGAAGCTACTTACCCTCCTCTATCCTTTCACCACCATTATATTCTTCTCAACCCAAATATTCCTATTCCTCCTCTAGTGAATATTTCAGATATTACCAGATAACTTTCGATATCTTCAAGAAAATACAATCCAAAAGGACTGTTCAAACCCCTCAAAGAACTCCAAGACCTCCATAAAGACCACCTTATGGAGGTTCTCAAAAGCCCATTGAAAGAACTTCATCCTCCACTCAACCACCTCCTGTCCCTTTATTGGGAATCAGATTATGATCACCAGAAAAACCTGTCCACTTGGAAAAATCCAATCAATCCCAAAAAGATAAATAACCAGCCATCAATTTCATTCATCCTTTCCTTTCTAGCCTAGATAATCTTCCATTTGATGCTTCTAGTACCATTTCTCTTGAATAATCTGAATTAATATCCACTTATGTTCTTTCTGAGAAATCTTATGATCAAACTATTGATATTACAGCCATCCTCATAATGAATCTTAAAGAACATACTGAGGAACCCAGGGTAGACAATCCTGATGCTGATAAAGAAGAAAGAGCTAAAACATCTCATAGTAATCTAACCCACATAGCTCATGCTTACTTCTCAAAACCTACCAATGGTCCCTGGTTCATAATTGATGACATTACTCCAAAAAAATAAAGAGACAAATTCCTAGAATTTAGAGCATGGTTAGATCTACAGCTAACCAAAGAAAATGTTGAACTAAGAGATATTCTAAGAGAATTTTTCTCCAGGCTCACTGGAACAATTTGAGAGTGGTTTCTTAGACTTGGTGAATACAGACAACTTCAACTTATACAAATTCTTAACCCAGCTGAACTTTTGGGTCTCCTTCATCAGACTTTTCTTGGAGATCATCAACAAGTTGAAAAATAAGCTAGGTGAGAATATTTTCAAATAAAGTGTTGTTCTTTAAAAAAGAAAGACCTCTAAAGACACTATAAAAGCATGAACAAAAAGTTCTACATGCTTGGGGGACATGATCAGTCGAGTTTTAAATAAGTATTCATTGCCTTTTTACCAGATGAAGTGTAACCAAAACTCCAAAGAGCTCTCAATGCTCTTAACGGGAAACTCTCTCAAATCACTTTAGGATAAATCTACCAATTAGCTCTATCAACAGTAGACAAGCTCTGTGAACAACACAAATTTCTTTCTCAACTTCTGAAGTAGAATCCAAAGTTCAATAAAATCTACAACAAGTCTTACCTACAAACTAAATGTGGAAAGAAAGAATGCCAATGTTCCTCACGGTATTCTCATAAGAAAAAGCATCACCTCAAATATCCATATCCAAAGCAGAAGATCAACAAAAGGTTTAAGAACTGCTTCTTCAAGAGAAAATCCTCAAGAAAGAAGACTGCAGACATGTTATATCTGTGGAAAGAAAGGCCATTTTACAAAAAACTACTTCAAAAAGAAGAAGAAATCCAAAGTCTACCAGCAGATTAATATGATCTTTCCTAAAGATGATCTTGATGTAGACTTAGAGTCTTTATACTTTGAACAAGAAGAGCCCGATGATGACACTATTTTTGCAATACTTGATTGTGAGTATGAAGGAGAATCATTAGAAGAAGAGACAGAATTTTTCAGCAAAGATAAAGATGATATCTTTTATTTACAACCTGCACCAGACATCGAACCTCATGATCTCATGCATATTACATCAAAAAGAGTTATTCCACAGCCTTATGTTCGCATAGGAATCTTAATGTCTAAGTATGATAGGTCAATCCCTGTCATTTTATTAATAGACACTGGAGCAGACAGAACCATTATGAATCCTAAAGTTCTTCCACCATCAGAATGGGAAGAGCATAATGAATGGTTTCAGATGGTAAATCGCTAGACCTTTAATACTAGTCTGATATCCAAAAGAAAAATTGGATTCAAGTTCTTTTTTAACTGTATTATTTGAAAAAAGGTAATTGGCTTTTCCCTGCCTAATAAAGATGTTCTCATAGGCATGGATGTTCTATCTCAAGCTTATGGATTATTTACTGGAGTCACAGGCATAAAATTCAAAAATCAGTTCTTGAATTTTACCATTATCCCTAAGCTCTATGAATTCCACAATGCTCTTACCTAGTATGAGCACATCAAAGATCAGCTCTTGTAATTTTGCCCTAAATCACATGCATTGTTTAATCATCCTTTTCCGTTATGGAAGAATCAAGAATTTTTCATTGAACTCTCTTTCAAACTAAATGAAGATATCAATCCTACCAAAGCTACTCATCTAGGAATGAATCCAACTGACATGGCTTTAGCTTATGAAGAATGTTCTAAGCTTTTAGACCAAGGTTTGATTGAACCTACCAACTCAGAACGGACGGGTCAAGCATTTTATGTTGAAAAAAGATATGAAGTTAAAAGAGGAAAAAAGAGGTTAGTAATTGATTATACTTCTCTTAACAATTTTCTTAAAGATGACAAATTTCCTCTTCTGAGAGTGGATTCTCAACTCGGCCTTCTCAAAGGAGCTTAATATTTTTCAAAGTTTGACCTCAAAGCAGGATTTTGGCAATTAGGAATTAAGCCTTCAGATAGACCAAAAACTACTTTTTGCATTCCTAACAGCCATTATCAATGGACTGTAATGCCATTTGGGTTAAAGATTGCTCTATCATTATTTCAAAAGGCCATGACAAAAATCCTAAGGCCCATCATTCATAGTGCTTTGATTTACATTGATGATATTCTTCTTTTCCCAAAGACTGAAGAAGACCACATAAGCCTCTATTCTCGGAGTGTTCCACCGAGTCTGGAGAAAAATTATCTCAAAATATCTCTTAGTCAACATTTTCTTTGGTTAGCTGCAGGTCTAACCTTACTCCAAATTCTAGGAATCTGTCTTTCCATTTTTCTGGAAGAATGTCATCGATTATAAACCAAGGACCATTGATGGGTTTTGAGAAGTAAGCATGAGCTGTGTGGGTTGGATTACTATGAGATATTTCAACTCCTTTCTTCTTCATCATCATCATCATCATCAAGATTGTCTACCCTAAGTTTCTCAGTATATTTTTCAAGATTTATCGTGAGGATGACTTATATTATTCTCAAAGAATATAATGAATAGGATTGTCTATGAGATGAGACACTTGCCTATGAATTAATTAAGAAAGAGTTATTATAATATAAATAAATATAAATTTATTACTTTTAATTAAATTGTTTTAAATAAAATTTGAGAGTGTCCTTGAAAACGTTTTCGTTATTATTTAGGCAAATGTTACTGGTTGAGTACCAATAGCGAAGAACAGCAAGTGAGGAGTGTATTGATGGGGCCCTATAGGGTTTGGGTTCGGCCCAAAAAAGGAGCTACAATTGTTGAGTTTTATAACACATTTTTTAGCCTTAGACTGTAATTCACAAATATTTTTATTAATACAACATATTAAAGAAATAATTATTAACATTATTATCTAGAAGCTCGCCACTTAGTTAGAAAACGAAAGAGTGGACTACAATAATAAATAAATATTTTTTTCCGGAAGGGACTATAAATAAATAATAAGGTTAGGTAATTGAAGGAAAAAATTGATATGAAATATATTTATACTATTATATACTTTTTGGGGCCTACTGATAAGATATAGGGACTAAATTATATAATATTAATATTTTAAGAGCTAAATCACATGCCATTTGGGATTAATTTAAAATTATTTATTTTAAAATGACTTCTTCTTAAATAAAATTTAGAAAAATATTGAAAGAGAAAACAAATGTGTATTTGTCAAATTTTTTTGAATAGCACTTTTTACAATATCAGTGAAACATTTTGTATTTAAAAATTTTGTAAGAAAAAATACTTTTAACTGTCAAATTATCAAAGAAGGCATGATTATGTTTTGGTTTACTATTAATATTATTTAAATAGATAAATAATTATAAAAATTTATTATTATTAATTTTTATTAATTAAATAAAATATAAAATCTTAATTAATTTATTATTCAAATAAATTAGTTTATTAATTAAATATTTTTGTATTAATTAAATATATTACTTTATTAATTAAAGGATATAGTGGTAAATATAAAATTTCAGTAAAGATAATTTTGTCTTAAAATATTTAATTTTTAATTTTAACTTTTGTTTAGAAATAAAAACTCTAATTCTTAACTTCTCTTTTAAATTTAAAAAACTGTTTCTGTTATTACCAAAAAAAAACTTCAAAAGTTTTCCAAACACTTCATTTTATATAATAAGTACTTAAAAAAAAGAAGCAACTTCTTCCTTTCAAAAACAATTCCAAACACTCAAATATTAATTTTTAAGAAACTAGATAAGATAGAGTAAAAATTTTTAGAGATCACATTATTAATATAATATAAGAAAAGCTTACATTTCTACCAATTTGGACTAAAAAATTATTGTATTTATTATTTATATAATATTGAATATCCATTTGACCAATATTGAAAAGTCATTTTTTAAAAATTAAAATAAAATAATTTTTTTTTAAATTTTAAAATAGATAATATTAAAATAAAAATAAAAAATATTTTTTCTTAAGTCTTATTAATTTAAAATTTTTATTTTATTTTTAAAATTTTTTAATCAAAATAAATAAAAATATAAGTTTTCTCTCTTACTCAACAAAGTAGAAAATAATTTTTTTATTTTAAAAATATATTAATAAGTTAATAAATAAATAAATTTTGTAAGATATTAATAAGATATTAAAAAGTTATCCATATTTTTAAAAGGATATTAATAAATAAATAATTAGGTAATTGAAAAAAAATTCATACGAATATATATATATATATATATATATATAAAAGATATATTATAAATATAAAAGGGGACGTAGGTATAGAGAGATAGAGAGACAAGGACAGAAGAGAAACCCTTGAGTCCCTCGCAAAATGTCAGAGAGTGAAACTGCAAAAAGTTCATTGACAATTCACTGAGACACAGAAACTCAACTTTCGAATTTCGATTCTCACATTTCTTCCTTCTTCGTCTTCACTTTCTTCTCAGTCTCTCTCCCCTTCCGCGCCATTCTTGATTCTTCCATGAATCCTAGTAAAACAGAGGACGATCTCTTCCTTCATCACAATCCCCCCCATGATCTGGACCCACCTTCTCAGATCCTACCCCAACAAACCCACCTTCAGCCTTCCATTCCCAACCCTTCCGACGACCCTTCTTTCTCTCTTCCCGATATCGTTCTCTTTAGCTCATCTTCCTCCGAGTCACCCAGTCACTCCTCCACTGACACGCCCCCTCACTCACCGAGTCGTGCTTCGGGCTCTGCCTCTACCTCAACCAAAAACCCATCTCACCAACCCCTCTTCATCAGCCCAGAACCCCATATTTCCTCCCAATTTTATACATTCAACCCTGAGTCCCATGCGCTTATGATTCGCTGCATCCTCGAGCAACGGCTAGCCACGCCGGCCGAGATCCGAGCCGCCACACCTCGAGCTGTCCTCAAGTCGTGGCGCGCAGTCTGGAAGGATCGCAACGAGGAGACTGCTTACCTTACCGCATGGAAGCGTATACAGGACAAGCTCACCGCTCATGTGGATGAAAACGGTAACGAATTTCTTTGTTTCAAGAACAATTCCCAGCAATTCGTTTCTCATATTAACCAATGGCAAGATATTGTTATGAGTTTCCATGGCGATACCGATTTGAAACACTTAGGCCTTAAGGAAACCATAGAGAGAATTAAGCAAGTTTGGACTGTAGGAGCCAAATTTTATGGAATTCCAGAAAGTTACATTAGGGTTTGTGTTGCTGCATGCCCTGTGTGTTCTGCGGCTACCTCTGGATCTGCTGGTAGGAGTAAGCGGCGGAGGTTTGAGTATACAGAATCTTTTGATGTGCCTGCTAAGGATGTTCCTAATAAACTTCAGCAGCTGGCGGTGAAGCATAAGGTGGTGCTTTGCATTCGGCAGAAGTATATTAGGTATAAGCCTTTTATGGCTGAGGTGAAGGATTATGCCTGTCATAGAGCAGGAGAGCCTGCTGCTAAGAAATCAAAGATTTTAAAGAGGGAACCATATGCATCCAAGAGATGTGGGTGTGGATTTCGCATAAGGGCAATTGTGCCCATTGCAAATTATAATGAGAAGGATAAGACTTTTGTGTACCAAGAAGAGGGGAAAGCAGTGTTTAAGTTGTATGCAGTGCATTCAGGGCATGAGCCAGGGCCATTGGATGGTAATGCCAGGATTATGCATCGTGTTGTTGGGCACAAGGGTGGCTATATGATGGATCAAGAAACAGTATATGGGGTGAGTGAGGACATGGAAAATGAAGGTTATGGGCTGATAGGGAAGGATGAAGGAGATTTGCAGTTCTCAGTTTTGCAACAAGTGCAGGAGGTGAGAGCTGAAGTTGGGATGTTGGAGGGGAAGATTTCAAAACTCCCACATGAGTTATTGGGTTTGGTGTCTCGAGAATTGTTGGATATTGTGAATAAAATTAGAAATATAGGGGATGTGACAACAAAGTCAATTGGGTTACTTTCTGATAAGACACATACAGACGATATCTTGGTTGGGGATAATGATTTGGCAAATTGGAGTAATCATCATGATAGGATTTATGAGGATGGCAAGGACACAGAACTGATTGAGGATGATGAAGACAGTTTTGGCCGTGCTTTAGGAGTTGTTTCTTGGGACCAGATGAGGACAGAATGTAGAAGCCAGAAAGATCTTATCAGTGAACCTTGTAAGCCTGAAAAGTGGTTGAAATGCAGTGATTTTGATGAGAAGAGCATTCTTGATTGTGAGGACAATAAACTAACCAAGTCTGTGAGACCTGATGAGGCTATAGTTGCAGATATAGGTCTTGGCTGTATACAGGTTGATAATTTCTACCAGGACAATCCTAAATGGTATGACTCACCTTGTGGTTTGGATACGGGTCCAGACTGTGGGGATAGTGGATTCCGTCATGGGGAGATTTTATAGAGCCATGAACATCAGAACTTAATCCACTCTAACATAGTGATCAATTTACTTGTGCCTTTTTACCCTGCAGACAAATAGAAGCGGGATTGTACATTTATGTGTACAGAAGATTGGAGCCCCTCACATGCTTTTTAGGTTTATTTATTGTGTGCGCTTTTGTAAAGTATAACTAATTATGCTTCTTTGCATATACCTTCTTTTTTACTATATTTGTTAACCCTGTTCCAGAGTCCAGACCCTTAAGATTTTTTTGTCTGGTCCTTTTTATAATGCACTTGTTTTTAGTAATCTGGTTTGGAATTTAGGGACTCTTGTATGTATTTTGAGCAGCCAATGTTTATTTAATTTTGATATTGCACTATGGGAAATTCGAAATCATTCATCAAGGGGAATTAGAGCTACCTCCTATGAGGTGTGGATACTCTTCCTTGTTTCCGTTATTTCAGTCAATGGCCTTATTGTCTATTGTCACCTACATAACTATCTCCCATTGTGGAAACATAATGAACTTCCATTCAAAGAAAATTCATCTATCAAATTGTTGGTGGAAACTGATCTGGTTAAAGATGCCAGAACCTGCGAGCACCAGGAAGATTATAGTGTAGCCTTGAACTAGGTATGCTTTCATATTGTGGACAGTCGTTTATTGTTTTACAACTCAGAGCACATACACAGTTTTTCATTTTGCTTCTATCAGTGTGCTAAATCTTTGAGGAGTCTTTATCTAGTAATGCATTCTCTTGCTTTTATTTTTTTGGGGTTAAACTTATTTTATTATGCAATTTGACCCTATCCTTTTATTGTCACTCTAGTTTTCCTTTTGATTCCTCTCAATAGTTGTAGTGATAATTATTCTCTTAGATTTTATTGTCTCATGCTCGATTCAGTATGCGAAGAATTTTGATGTGGTTTTCCTGCCATACTTTATCTGGGATTATTATGCAACTTATGTATAACTTCTAGATGATAAAGGTATTTGTTGTCTATTGTCCAATAAAGATGGACTTGTTAGTTTTGAAGTGTCATGTCATACATGGATTGGGAGTTCCCTGATTATTTTTGACGTATTTGATCCATTTCTTGGTGATTGCTGAGCCCTGAAGATAAATCAATTTTGGTTCTTAGGTTATTATTCCTAATATATATGAATACGCATAATATATTGCTGTTTGCCATTATAGAAGCAATTGAGGAACTTCAGTCTCTAATATTCCCAGAAACAGTCAATCACTGATGGCTATTTGTTTGCTTCTTTGAGTTATGTGGTTTATCATGTTTGGCATCCAAGGCACTTGACTTATTGGTTTTATAGTTTCATGTTACTGGTCTAGAGTGGCCTAATAGCTGATTGAAATATTAGTAAATGCTTGTGATAAGTGATCAATGTGCTTTCTGGGCATAAATGTATAATGCAGAGGTGGAGAAGAACTGTTGCTGGAGAGATTGGTTTATAGCACTCTTTGTACTTGGATGTAGTACACAACTGTTCTTTAGATGCATTCTTATCTTTTCAGGGAACACTTAAAACGCTGTGAGTGGAGTAACTAACATGCTTTTTGCATGTGGATTGTTTAGTAAACATTTGATCAGCTGTATATTTTTTTTTAGTTTTCTAGTTTCTGGTATATAGCTGATATGCTGTGCCTGCTTGATGCTTAGCAACAAAGGACTTTGATCATCTTTCGTTGGTCCTTATCTCTGCAGAATCTGCCCTTTAGGAAGATACAAATTGGATGTGTACATTAGAAGTGTTTTTACATAGCCCTAGACCCAGCCCAGTAAGAGTTAGGAATAAAAAATGAAAATACTAACAAATTATTGGTTGAGTAAGGCTGCAAGTTTGAATTATGGGAAGTGTACTTGTTGGGAGTGTTTTATTTTAATGCTCTTGATCCAATAGGAATTAATCCTAAGTTTAAGATATCTTAGGTTTTCACCAAAAAATGAAAATCTATCCTGGCCTGAGATAGATAGGGATGGATTCTTGGGGTCAAACCGTCAAAGCATCATACTGATGATTACTTTATTTCTGTTCATAACAAATTGCTATCCTACTCTTGTGAAATGATACTCTGTGTTTCAAGGAAAATCCATATACCATATTTAAAGGAGTCTGAACTGAAGAAAGAAGATTGTACTTGTAGCTTGACCATAACTAGTAAGAGATGTTAAAATCAGGTTAAAAGGTACATTGCTAGTTTATCCAACTATGACCATGGATTTTTAAAAAAGATCATATCATGCATTTATATTATTGATCAAGTGACAATTGTTTGTAAATTTGGACTGAGTGAATAATGATTTATTTAAATAGTCAATTCATATATGTTATAATATTAAATAATACCCTTTGTTAACAACAAAAACTGCCAAGATTAGCATTTAGCACGGCCCTCATTTGCACAAGGATCGCCATTAGGAGAAGATCTCACTACTCTTAACAATCAAGATAGTTTTTTTTTATTCTTATTATTTGTGAGCATCAAGATAGTTGGATCTGCGTACTGTGGATGCAATTTTACTCATGCTAGAGATATGGCGTGTATACAGTTTGTTCTGTACTTTTTTTTGAAAAAAAACCTTTCGAAAATGCATTTTTAATTTTTAAAAAATGTTCATTTGAGAGCAAAAAAAAAAAAATCACCTAAAAGATATTTTGGACTATAAATTTTCAAACAAGTAAATATTTTTACCGATGATATAGATATAAAGATATGAAAACAATGTACATTCTCAATATTATTTTCACAAATATTTTTTTAAAAAAAGAACAAAATCAAATAGTTTTTTTTTTCTTCTGCAAATCTTCCAGTAACAGCTTTCTTGTAAGTGGAAAGACAGCAAAGAAGGATCAGGGAATCCTCGAGCAATACAGTGGCATCCGTGTTTTCTTTCCAATGATATTATGGAAAAAAATGAAGATGCTTTGTGATGCGTTAAATGAGAAATGTTCTCCGGAGTCTATGAAATTAATTTTGGACTTGTGACATGTAAATAATTTAATAGAAAAAGAATAATGTAACTTAAAAATATTATTTTAACAGTTTGTTGTTTTAATTAATTTTAACTGTATGTATATTATTTTTTTAACTATAATATTAACATGTGATATATCTATAAATAATTTATATGAAGTCTAATTAGTAAAATTAGTTCTCCAGATTATATATAATAAAATAAGTTTTTTTTATTAAGTAAGATCAATAAAATAGATTAAATATTGTTAACGTATTTTATGTTTATTTTTATAATTAGATTATTAATAGTTAGATATATTTTAATAAACATAATTTTTTTTTTATTTTTTTATTTATTTGGTCAATTTTTCATTTGAGAAGTTCTAATAGTCTTCTTTGAATATAACCAAATCATCTAAATCACATGTTTACTTACTTTTTAATGATGGGTTCTATTCCAACACTCATTATTAATCTTATTTTTCTTTAACATGACTACTCATCCTTTCTACTGTCCTACTGTAATGCTTTGATGTAAAAATTACCTGACTGTCATGATAGCACAATCAGTAGAATTCGGCAAAGCTCAGTTTTGTTTTGTGAAATTCTGGATTATACCCAAGGTTATTTCTTCAACTATGAAATGTTATGTCTACTTCCCCACTAAAGCAAGCTTCAACAAGGTCTTATCGCTTCATTATCTGAACATTTCATCCATTATGAGAAGCTTGAATAAGCATTCATGAGAAGCTTCTTTTCATCATTATCCAGAGCTATTTGAAATGCCATGTCAAGCACTATATGATCTTCATTCAACCTGTTGCTTTCCCTTAAGTTATAAGGCAACAAACAATGGTCATATAGGAAATGCTGATAATTTCAAGCAACCATTTCTTGAAATATTCTGTATGTATAAAAACTTAAATCACTTCTGCAAAAACAATAGAATAACTTTTCATAAGATGACCAGTTTGGGTATAACCCCCTCTTAAGCGCTGCATACATGAGTGACATTGCATCAAACAGTCTTCCAGCCCTAATGAAGCCTTTCAGTAAAGTGTTTTAGGCAATCCTATCTGGAGCAAAACCATCTACATTCATCTTATTGAACAACCTCACAGCACTATCAATATCATCCGATCAAATATACCCATCGAGGAGGATAGTATAAATTACCTGATTGGGACACACCTTCATTTTGCATCTTCTTCCCTCCCATGATATTGTACAGTTGTTTACATAGAGATTTGGCATAATTGGAACATCTTTAATATTCGCCACCAACTTCATTGCCTCAGAAGACTTGGCTGAAATTCTTATAATGTTTTCTATATGTAGGAGAAAAAGGACTTTAATGAAGCAAACATAATAGCACCTCTTTTGCCCCTTCAGACTGCCTTGGCAAGATACATTTTTTATTCTCGGTACCGTTAATATATCTGCAAACTCCACTGACAAGTACAATGCACATTATATGATCCCATATTATCTCATTTTTGCCTGCTAGACTAACTAACTTAAAGGCAAATGCAAACTCCCTGCTCTTCAAGAAATGTTTGATAATAGAGGTATAAAACACAGCATTGGGCAGCATACCATTCTCCAACATTCTGCCAAGGTAAATACATCCCTTCTCAGTCATGTGTTTCTTAACTAACCCACTAATGAGGACAGTGTAAGAATGAGAACTTGGCTTAATAAAATTCTCAATCATTTTATCAAACAATTGGCGAGGCTTCAAGTGCTCTTCCATTCATGGTGTATCCATTAATCATTGTTGTATAAACAGCCTCATCAGGATCCACATTGGACTGAAGCATTCTCTTGAACATGTCTTCTGCTTCAAAAATTCTTCTTTTTTTTACATAACCAACTTATAATTAAGTCATAAATAGCAACACTAGTTTTCATTCCTCTCTCTCCTGTTTGATCCAGGAAACCAGATTACCCCAGTTACAAAGCTTCTTTATAATTATCAAGTTGCTCGGTCTGGAACAAATCCAAGATCTTCCATAAGGTCATTACAAAGTTAACATCCTCAAAATACCCTAGATGGTTCGGACACCTGATCAGGCCTGCATCCAGCATCATCCATTTTATTTAAGCAAAGCAAAACCTTGTCTATCTTTCCTTTCTCACACAAGACACTAATAAAAATACCATATGCTACATTAGCTAAATTGATGTTTTTCCCCGCAATTCTTTCCAGCAGAATTCAATTTCTTGCTCCAAAGCATGGGTGTTGGATTATGACTAGAAGAGGTTGGGATGGTAGAAGAATCAAACCACATCCATTCTTGGTAATTAACTGTAAAATTGTGAAGGCAAACTGTAACTTGCAAACAGGAAAAATCCTCATAAGATTAGAAAACAGCACATGATCAGGAATAAAACCTCTTCCATAATACTTTTCTGCAACTCTTGACCTTTTCTATTTTATTCCGCTTGTACAGTGCAGAGATCAAAACAGTGTAACAATGAGCATTGGGGGCTAAATTGGATTTAACGATATTGTGAAAAAGCATCAAAGCACAATTAACTTTTCTTCCCGGCAGTACTGGGAAATCATAATTTGATAAGTTACCACATTAGGCTTAATTCCCCACTCCATCATCTTGTTATGTATAATCAAACCCTTGTCAAATAGACTTAACCTCATAAAACCATAAAGTATTACATACATATTGATCTGGCTCTCAGCCTGTCTTCAACATTCTCAAGAAAAACCTCATAGCCATCTTCATTTTTCTGTTTTTACAATATTCATGGGCTAAAAATGTATATACATTATCTTTTCATTAAACATACCCCAAGATTCAATCTCCCCAGATATTAACTTTACCTCTCTGTCAGAGACCATAAAATAGTGACTTGTACAAATAAACTGAAGGGAGATATGGATCACAGTTCCACAATATATCAGACACTTTAAGAGCTTCCTCTAAATGTCCTCTGTGGCGTGACCTATCAATCAATGTATATAGGACCAAAAACTCAATCGTGCTCCAACATCGTGGACTCTAAGAAAACAATCAAATGCATCCAAAAACTGTTCTTGGACACAACACTCCTGTAGAATATTATCACATGCTCCTTTGTAAGGTGGACAATTTAAGGATAGGAGCCTATAAAATAATTTATTGCCTCTTCTAATTTTCACAACTTACATGAGTAGAGTACTTAGAATCTCAAGACAACGGTACGATTGTTGCCATGTAACCTAGAAATTATGAGCTCGAATATTGAAAATAGTCTCTCTATTTGCAGGAGTAAGGCTACATATATCTAACTCTTTCTAGATTATCATGGAATTCTGATAGACCCCCAACCCACAAATATTACGAGAGAAGGGGTAGAAATGAGAATATGGACACATCAGCCACGATTAGGGTGCATTTTAGAAGAAGTAAAGGACAAAGGCATGAGGTGGCAGGGGTAGAGAATAGCCATAACTAACTCTCTGACTAATTATGCTAAAGGGTAGACGTGCAAGTAAGGCCCAAGGCAGTTGGGCAGAGAAGTATTTAGAGGATGGAAGAAATGTGAAACAGGAGGAGGAAAAATTTAGAAAGGACTTGGGAGAGAGCTAGCCTCTCGAAAGCTAGCAACCTTTTATTTTTTTGCTCTTTTCTATTCTGTTCTGTTCTGTATTGCCTTTATCTTTATTCTGTGATATCTGTGTGAGGGAGTGCACTATTTGAGAGTGTCTCTAGTTACCATACCCAACTCTTAAGGTGATTATACATCTAAGGGAAGGGGAATTTCTATTTAGTAATAATACAGTACTATTCAGTATCAGTAGTTCAGTACCAGGGTCCTATCAATTTGGTATTAAAGCCAGTGACCATTCGGTAATGGCTAAGTTGGAGAAGAGAATGGACTATTTAGAAAGAAAAATGAAAGGGATAAAGGAGGATGTAAGAACTCTCAAGGAATGCATGAGAGAACTAAGAGATGCTATGGTTAGGCTAAGCAAAGAAAAGGAGATGGGAAAATGGAAGGAGCCTATTAAATGGTCTGATAGATAGAAGAGATTGGAAAATTCTCAGTTTTCTCAAGCAAAGAGAGGTGAAAACATGGAGAGGCTTGAGTTGAAAAGTATACCAGCTTTACCCAACTGCAAGGATGAGATTGAAGAAGAGATGAAGACAGAGATTGTCCATGTTTCTGTACCCTTGAAGGCCACAACTCTTATGGAGGCAAATCAGAAATTTGAAAAGGAGATGAATTCTTTCACAGCACTAGTATCAAACCATCTAGAAGGAATTAACTACCTTCCCAATGCCGAAATAGCCAAGAGAAGAGAGTTGGATCTCGGCTGCCATGGTTATCAGAGGTTTAGAGTGTGCAAATGGAAGAGACAACGTCAATACTGGTTGACAGCAAAAGAAGGAGAAGACAAGGTTAAAAGGAAGATGGATAATTGGGTATTAGATCGAGCTAGGAAAATTATGTGGGGAAGAAGCCCAAAATACTTGTGGAAAGAATTACTTATTGGGCTTTATTTAATAATCACCTTAACCCAATTAATTACTCCTTTTAATCTGTCCAAACCTTGTAGCCTATTGAGGTTAATGGGCTTAGCCTATAAACTTAAGAAAGAAAACCTAATTTTTGAGAAGACTAAAGTGAGGAGGCTGAACACAAATTCAAACTAGGGTTTTAGCCTCAAATGTTGACAATGGTTCATCTTCTTTACAAAGAGCTCTTCAACCACAAGAGGAATGGGTTAGTAAACAGACTATAACGCTAGGCTCAAAACCTTGGGGTCGGCCACAACAAACTTGGAGTCAGGTCACAAGTAACCCAGATCCAAGACGCATGACCTCTTTGGTGACAAACAAAAACGCAGACGCTACAAAGGAGGAGATGACAACTAATGTCCCTACTACTAGTTCGAACAACAACAGCGCTGCCAAGGGAAACTCTTTTCAGCGGCTCACCGAGGTAGAAGCAGTGAAGAAGAGAGCCTTGGGGTTGTGTTTCAAGTGTGATAAAAGATTCAGCCCCACCCACCCATGCAAAAACAAACAACTATAAGTGTTTTTGCTACAAACAGTGAATGAGGTGGGAGAGATAACAAAAGAAGAAATCCTTATATGCAATGAAGAAGACGAAGAAGAAAGCTTGATTGAGAAAAATATGATGGAATTATCCACGAATTTAGTGATTGGGGTTATTGGTAACAATACAATGAAGGTATTAGGGCACTATAGAGGGGATGAAATAATTGTTTTGATTGATAATGGGGCTTCCCACAATTTCATGTCTTCCAAAGTGGTGAACAAGCTGGAGATTCAGACCAAGCAAGTGGGAACTTTCGAAGTTTTCATGGGAGATGGATGTAAGGTGAGAAGTAATTGAGTGTGTACTGATTTGGTGATAGAAATCTAAGGGATGAACATTGAGCATAATTTCTGTGTTTGATATCGGCAGAGCAGACTTGGTATTAGGGATTGAGTGGCTGAAATCATTGGGAGAAGTTAAGGTGAATTGGGGGAAATTGACCATGAAGATAAGGATGGGAAGAGAAGAAAAATGCCTTAAAGGGGACCCTACTCTGTCTAGGGCATTAGTATCCTTAGGGAAGACACTCAAAAAAGGTGTTCAAGGATTTTTAGTTAAGTTTGGCAACATGATAGTTCATTATGGCAAAGAAGATAGTGCATTGGATGAAGACTTACAGCTTCCTGAATACATTCAGCGGTTGATTAGGGAGTCTTCTGAGGTGGTGACAGCACTTATGGGTCTTCCACCTAGGAGGGTTCAAGAGGATTTGGTGAAAAGTAAAGCCATGATCAAATGGAGGAACCTTCCTTTGCATGACAGTACCCAGGAGTCTTATGAAGTCACTTTGAATCAATTCCCTGATTTTCACCTTGAGGACAAGGTGAATCTTATAGGAAAGGGTAATGATAGACCCCCAACCCACAAATATTACAAGAGAAAGGGTAGAAATGAGAATACAGACACATCAGCCACGGTTAGGGTGCATTCTAGAAGAAGTAAAGGACAAAGGCATGAGGTGCTAGGGGTAGAGAATAGCTATAACTAACTCCCTAACTAATTATGCTAAAGGGTAGACGTGCAAGTGGGGCCCAAGGCAGTTGGGCAGAGGAGTATTTAGAGGATGGAAGAAGTGTGAAACAGAAGGAGGAAAAAATTAGAAAGGACTTAGGAGAGAGCTAGCCTCTCGAAAGCTAGCAACCCTTTTATTTTTCTGCTCTTTTCTATTCTGTTTTGTTATGTATTGCCTTTATCTTTATTTTGTGATATCTGTGTGAGGGAGTGCACTGTTTGAGAGTGTCTCTAGTTGCCATACCTGACTTTTAAGGTGATTATACATCTAAGGGAAGGGGAATTTCTATTCAGTAATGATACAGTACTATTTAGCATCAGCAGTCCAGTACTAGGGTCCTATCAAATTCAAAATTGAAGGGTCTGGATAGATACCTCTAGATCTAATTTCAATTAAGTAAAGCGTTCGATCACACAAACGGCCACAATTGAATGGACAGCACAGACAGCACAATTGGCCGACAACAGACGATCCAATTTCAAAAATTACCAAGGGCCAAATTCACATGCTTCGTTTTCTATAGCTATTCATATGCTTCTTGGATCATAAACAGTTATGTTATAACTTATAACGAAATTATATAAGTGATCAATTGGATATTGGTTGTTCACGCCATGCAGCCATGCCCAAATGGTATGAATCAAAACTTGAAAAGGTTAAATTAATATTATAATCTTTAAGTTTATTTAAAGTTTTAAATTAGTCTCTTAAATCTAAAATTTATAAAAAAAATATATACCTTAATTTATTTCCTATGAGTTCTCTTTCATTAATTCTGCTAAGAAATAATTGAACTTACCTAGACAATATTTATTTTCAATTGCAATATCTTTCTTAAGTTATAAAAAAATAAAATTAATTACCTTCAATTGCTAATTTTTAATTCACTTGAAAAGTCTCTAATTTATGTTTGAAGGCATAGTTAGAACAAATGTTACAGAATAATTGAGAGAGAGAAAAAACAAAAATAGTAGAGTTCAAGGTTACAGATAAAAGACTAAAAGAAAAAAGTAAATATTAAAAGAACTTTCAAATAAAAATTGTTCTATTAAAGTAAATTTGATAAGCACCATTTTTTGTAACATAGAAATAAAATTTTTAGTAATTTCATATAGTTGAAAATTTTATATTTAATATCCAATGTAGATAGTAAGAAGTTTATTACAATAGAACAAATAAATTAAGGGGGCAATTGAACTTTTTATAAATTAAAGGAGATATTGTAATTTCATTTAAAAAAGACTTTTATAGGACAAATTGTAAATTAAGGGACTATAATAACACATTTTAAAATTAAGAGATAAATATAAAAATTTAGATAAAGTTAAAATACCTTGAATTTTCAAAGTAGTGTAATTTAAATAGCTTGAATTTATGAAATGGTTAAGCTCACATCTCTTCTTACGAAAAAATAATTTCTTTCACATGGATAGGACTTAGAGATTTTTTTTTTAAAGGGATTTTCTATCAATTAATTTATGATGATGTAAGGACAGAAAAAAAAAAATCAAGAAAGTGAGATTATGTTTACAATTTGCATATTTCCAACTTCATCAGCAAATGGTTGAAGAGAAACTATAAATGAACGTTGATCAATAAATATTTTTTAGTTAAAATACTCTTATATAATACATGTGCGATTGATCCATATTAAAAGTAGGTATTAATTTTTTTAAAAAATAAGTGAAGAGTTCAATAATTTTTTTTATTTTTATCATGTTCTGTTATTTTTTATTTTTATATATTATATAATTTAAAAGATAAAAAAATAACAATTACAAAATTATTATAACATAAATGAATTTCAAGAAAAAAAATTGTATAAATTGTAAAAGAAATATAAATATAAAAGAAAAGATAGAGAAATAGAGATAGATGGAGAGAGACAGAGACAGTAGAGAAACCCTCGAGTCCCTCCCAAAATGTCAGAGAGAGAAACTGCAAAAAGTTCATAGACAATTCACTGAGACAAAGGAACTCGCTTTCGAATTTCGTTTCTAGCCTTTCTTCCTTCCTCTTCTTCGTCTTCACCTTCTTCTCACTCTCTCTCCCCTTCCGCGCCATTCTTGATTCTTCCATGAATCCTAGTAAAACAGAGGATGATCTCTTCCTTCATCACCATCCCCCCCGTGATCTGGACCCGCCTTCCCAGATCCTACCCCACCAAACCCACCCTCAGCCTTCCATTCCCAACCCTTCCGACGACCCCTCTTTCTCTCTTCCCGACATCATTCTCTTTCGCTCGTCTTCCTCCGAGTCTCCGAGTCACTCCTCCACTGACTCGCCCCCTCACTCACCGAGTCATGCTCCGGGCTCTGCCTCTACCTCCACCAAAAACCCATCTCGCCAACCCCTCTTCATCAGCCCAGAACCCCATATTTCCTCCCAATTTTATACATTCAACCCTGAGTCCCACGCGCTCATGATTCGCTGCATCCTCGAGCAACGGCTAGCCACGCCGGCCGAGATCCGAGCCGCCACACCTCGAGCCGTCCTCAAGTCGTGGCGTGCCGTCTGGAAGGATCGCAACGAGGAGACGGCTTTCCTGACCGCGTGGAAGCGTATCCAGGACAAGCTCACAGCTCATGTGAATGAAAACGGTAACGAATTTCTTTGTTTCAAGAACAATTCCCAGCAATTTGTTTCTCATATTAACCAATGGCAAGACATTGTTATGAGTTTTCATGGCGATACCGATTTGAAACACCTAGGCCTTAAGGAAACCATAGAGAGAATTAAGCAAATTTGGACTGTAGGTGCCAAATTTTACGGAATTCCTGAAAGTTACATTAGGGTTTGCGTTGCTGCATGCCCTGTGTGTTCTGCGGCTACCTCTGGATCTGCTGGTAGGAGTAAGCGGCGGAGGTTCGAGTATACGGAATCTTTTGATGTGCCTGCTAAGGATGTTCCTAATAAGCTTCAACAGTTGGCAGTAAAGCATAAGGTGGTTCTTTGCATTCGGCAGAAGTATATTAGGTATAAGCCTTTTATGGCTGAGGTGAAGGACTATGCTTGTCATAGAGCAGGGGAGCCTGCTGCTAAGAAATCAAAGATTTTAAAGAGGGAACCATATGCATCCAAGCGATGTGGTTGTGGATTTCGTATAAGGGCAATTGTGCCCATTGCAAATTATAATGAGAAGGATAAGACTTTTGTGTACCAAGAAGAGGGGAAAGCAGTGTTTAAGTTGTATGCAGTGCATTCGGGGCATGAGCCAGGGCCATTGGATGGTAATGCCAGGATTATGCATCGAGTTGTTGGGCACAAGGGTGGCTATATAATGGATCAAGAAACAGTATATGGGGTGAACGAGGGCTTGGAAAATGAAGGTTATGGGCTGATAGGGAAGGATGAAGGAGATTTGCAGTTCTCAGTTTTGCAACAAGTGCAGGAGGTGAGAGCTGAAGTTGGGATGTTGGAGGGGAAGATTTCAAAACTCCCACATGAGTTATTGGGTTTGGTGTCTCGAGAATTGTTGGATATTGTGAATAAAATTAGAAATATAGGGGATGTGACAACAAAGTCAATTGGGTTGCTTCCTGACAAGACTCATACCAACAATGTCTTGGTTGAGGATAATGATTTGGCAAATTGGAGTAATCATCACGATGGGATTTATGAGGATGGCAAGGACACTGAACTGATTGAGGATGATGAAGACAGTTTTGGCCGTGCTTTAGGAGTTATTTCTTGGGACCAGATGAGGACAGATTGTAGAAGTCAGAAAGATCTTATCAGTGAACCTTGTAAGCCTGAAAAGTGGTTGAAATGCAGTGATTTTGATGAGAAGAGCATTCTTGATTGTGAGGATACTAAACTAACCAAACCTGGAAGACCTGATGAGGATGTAGGTCTTGGCTGTATACAGGTTGATAGTTTCTACCAGGACAATCCTAAATGGTATGATTCTCCTTGTGGTTTGGATACTGGTCCAGACTGTGGGGATAGTGGATTCCGTCATGGGGAAATTTTATAGAGCCATGAACGTCACAACATATCCACTCTAACATAGTGATCAATTTTCTTGTGCCTATTTACCCTGCAGAAAAATAGAAGCGGGTTGTACATTTATGTGTACAGAAGATTGGAGCCGCTCACATGCTTTTTAGGTTTATATATTGTGTGTGGTTTTGTAAAGTATAACTAATTATGCTTCTTTGCATATGCTTTTGTTATGACTATATTTGTTAACCATGTTCCTGAGTCCAGACCTTTAAGATTTTTTAGCCCGGTTTATTTTTATAATGCACATGTTTTCAGTGATCTACGTTGGAATTGAGTTGTGGCCAAACTATTGAGATATTCTTTCTTGTTCCTGTTATTTCAGTCAATGACCTTGTTGTCTGTTGTCACCCTACATAAATATCTCTTGTTGTGAAAACATAATGAACTTTCATTTATAAAAACATCTCATCTATCAAAATTTAAGTTATCGTTGGTGGAAAGTGATCTGGAGAAAGGTGCCAGAACCTGCAAGGTAGGCCTTATTTTTTTTTTTTGTAGATTGTTTGTTATTGTTTTACAACTGAAAGCGCATAGAATGCACACCCTGTTTTTCGTTGTGCTTGTATTTATCAATGTACTAAATTTTTGAGGAGGAGTTTCTATCTTTTAATGGTTTCACTTGCTTTTCTTTTTTGGTTATACTTAAATTGTTATTCAGTTTGACTGTATCCTTTACTTGTCACTCTAGTATCTCTTTTGATTACTCATGCTTGATATGGTATGCAGAGATTTTTTATATGGTTTTCTGCCAAACTGAATCTGGTATCATTAAGCAACTTTCGCATAACTGCTAGATGATAATTGTATTTTGTTGTCAATTGTCTAGTACAATGGAATTGTTAGCTCTGAATAGTCATACATGGAATGGGAGTTCCCTGATTAATTCTGACATATTTGATCTATTTCTTGGTGATTGCTGGACCCTGAAGATAAATAAATTTTGGTTCTTAAGCTATCATTACTGATATATATGTGTAATCATGATTCATTGCTGTTTGCCATTCCAGAAGCATTTGAGGAACTTGAGTCTCTAATATTCCCAGAAACAGTCAATCACAGAAGATGGCTATCTTTTTGCTTCTCTGTGCTCAGTTTTTAAGGACGGGTATTATGTTGATAATTTATCTGGTTTTTCATGTTTGGGGTTTGTTGGTTTTATAGTTTCATGTTATCAGTCTAGAGTGACCTATTAGCCTATTTAAACTTACTAGAGAGATTACTTTTGTATCACTTTATGTATCATAGAATGAGTTTCACACTGTTTAAATATTGATTTCCATTAATAAATAACTGCATCAATTAGATTGTCGGAGGACACAAGGGAGTTATTATTGAAAGCTCAAACGTAAGGAACAAAAAAAAGAAAGAAAGGATAATTCGAGTTTTGCTTAATTAATACTTGTCTTTGAAAGAAAGAATTATTTTCCAAAATTAGAAGTGTTTGAAAGATTTTCTCCAATAGGAAGGGATTTGACTAATCGCCATGCCCAAATGCCCTGAATCACAACTTAAAAATAAAATGTGAAAAATTAATGGTACAATTTCATGAGCCATCATTTCCAAAAGTAATTAGATGCATTGAAATTCCGTCACTAGCCAGATGCACAAGAAGAAGAAGAAACTAGAACAAGAAGAAGATGGCATACACTAATTGTTTTTTAGTGAGAGTTAGAAGGTCTGTTGTATCTTGGTCCAGGCAAGTACCTTGACACAAATTGTCTAGCCAAAGCTTGGAGATCTCCATCATGTTGTTGATCAGAAGGGTTGAGAAAAGTGGTTAATTGATCTAGTGAAGTTGGATGTGGTTGGTGAACAAGAGGAGGATCAAAGTGCAAGTGAGTGTTAGTGCTAGAATATGGCAATAAGTGTGAAGGTGAAGATGATGATGATGAGCTTTGAGGCTGTGGAAGAGGTGCAACTTGCAATGTGGAAAGACGAGCTTGAACATAGGCTAACTCTGCCTGCAAGCTCACTACCTGCATCACACAGCATAATCAAATTTACTTAAGTTCCTTTCAAAAGGGCTTTTATCTCTCAGGTTTGATATTTAAGTTTTTTGTTAAAAAGCCTTTACTCTCCTTATAGAATTTAACTAAGTTCAATGAATATTTAAAAATAAAATCTTTGCAACCAAAAAAAAAATCATGTTAACGGAGTTTTTTAATATTTTGTCCGTACTTCAAATTAACTATTTCACAAGATAAAATATTCTCTCTTCAAGCTTAGAACAAAACTTAAACACTACTGCTTTATTGTGGTTACTTTACACACAAAATGGTTATTAAGTTATACCAAACCTTGAGTCTGGTTTAGAATGTGGTCTTTATATATTTGTAACAGTAAATTATATATATTTTTTTTTACAGAACAAAATATACTAAATTCATAATATTATTTTCTTTAATTTTTATATTAATACGGTTTCAGCTTTATTTTAGATTATTAGATTTTAATTTAATAATTGCTTTTTTATTAAATATAAAGTTTAGACTCTCAAATACAAATAACATAATGCATTTTTTTATAATTTAATATATATATATGTAATGTGTTTGACTCTTTAAAACGACAAAATATTAAAAAATCTTTTTATACACAATTTTTTATCCAAATTGTTATTGATATCCAGATGATGATGGAATTCTGCCTAATTAAAGCTAGGGAATCCATTGGTGCATAGCTACCCAATTATGGTCACAGAATATATATAGAAGACAATAATAGTGTCATTGTGGTGCGTGCATGTGATAAATTACTAAATCCTCTTTATATACTCCATGGATGCCCTTGTCAGAGTCTCTGCGCTCAATTATTACACTCTTGAATTTAGATTATACTTTATTGTTTTGCTGATCAATCTCTTTAAATTACTGATTAAAATTTTATTTATTTGATAGATAAAGTATTTAATAATTTAAAATTTATAAACTTTAATAAAAGTAACAATTTTAAATATTTATTTTATCAATCAGATCAAATTTCTTAATCTACTCTAAAAAAATTAGTTAACAAAACTCATACATTAATTCATTTTCAGAGATAAAGAAAAATAAAGGGTGTTATATAATAGAATCACGCATAAGATTACATATGAAATTAACTATATTACAGAAAGATTCTTATACCTTAAGAATTTCTTATTGACTCTCCTCCAAAAGCAAACTTAAGAAAAAGATAAACTCTAATTGCAAGCCACATTATGTTACGGAGTTAAAAAAAATTACCTTCAAAAAATATAAAAGGAATAAAAAGATGATAAATAAATTTTTTTATAGTTTGATATCATATAGTTGAGTTTCTCAAAAATAAAACTTCACATATTATATTTTTATTAACAAAATTTTGACACAGTAATTAAATAACTAAAAGAATTTACTTGAGTCTAATCTTTTATATAACAAAAAAATTAGTTTTATGGCTTTGGAGATTAAAGTCCTTATAAAGTTGATTATGAATTTAACTGCAATTTATTTTTTAATTAATCAATTTTTTTAAATATTTTGATAAATTTGAATATAAAATAAAATTCAAAACTGAGTCTAAGTGTAAACCCTTGTGACATTTGAGATTAATATATATGTCTATTTACAATGGGCTGTGGTAGGTATATATATCACAAGGTTTATTTCTAGCTAAAATGTCAAATGTAAAAAGACAAGAGACATAAATATTCATGGGAAGGAACAACAACAGTACTTAGCTACCTAAAATTTTAGGTATTTAGATTACTAAATAATATATATAGTGTAAAATATGTATAGCTAATTTTGAAAGTCAAAATTACAAATATTTGAATATTTCTCGAGCTTCTAATTACATTGCTTGGTAGCTCCGGCAAGCAACAACATGCAAGGCCTCTATAGTCAGAATCAGACACCCATTTGGCAGTGACGTTAGCTACTTCTCTCTCTTATAAAATTATAAAATTTGCTGCTTAACATGAATTTCACAAATCTTTATTAAACTAATTATGAACTTGATATGAATTTTAATTAATTAGACTATAATTATACAAACAAAGTTTAGATATCTTAATTAAATTATATAATTAATAGGCTTAGGCCTAGGAATCACAAAACCTACACTAATGTAGGGGCCACGCACGTTATGGTTTTCGTGGAAAACTTAACCAAAGGGTGACAAAGGTTGTCAAACCAAACAGTATATCTAATCTTGAATGTGAAAACCTTGACCATACTAGGAGGATTTTGAAAGAGATTCTTGTCCCAAAACTCAATCATGTAGCTGCATGTTTGCTAGCTTATCCATCCATGGCAAATAGCTTAATTAACCAGATGCTATTTTACTTGAGCTTCACTAATCCCTATCTTAGCCATTTCTCACTTGATTATCCATTCTCCTTC
This sequence comes from Senna siamea, assembly GCA_031216115.1. Taxonomy (NCBI): domain Eukaryota; kingdom Viridiplantae; phylum Streptophyta; class Magnoliopsida; order Fabales; family Fabaceae; genus Senna; species Senna siamea. Next base: position 17,280,195 of record CM062357.1, read on the forward strand.
TATTTTCTAAAAAGGTAAATTTTGGTGAAGATTTTCACTTGACACTTTCAACTTTAGTATTTATATATTGTAGATGTATATTCACTTGGTTAAAATAATAGATATTTTATTTTTTTAAAATAAGATTTTGATCTCTTTGAGTATGTAAAAAAATTTAGAGAATTTTATTTTTGTAATGAGACTTCAATTAATTTAAATTAGTCAGATTTAATAAACTTTTTAGATACTAAAAATTTCAATTAAAAAATATGTTGTATACATATGCTTTCATAGACCCATTATTATTACTCAAGTTATATATTAGCAACTTAGCAATATATGGTATTCGAATTTTATGTAAGAAAACACTTTGGTTATAAGTCAAGTTTTAGAGAGCAGTGATTTGGATCAAGAATTTCATGGGTAATAGTACTATACTTAGAAAGCTAGTATGTACACTCACAGCAGTTGGTTCTAAGGAAAAATTAATCTGCGATGAACTAAGATACAAATTTTGAAGAACAAGATACCTGGTGTTGAAGAGCAAAGATGTGGGCGACGCAACCATAGACGGGGTCGCGAGACCTGGCTAGAGCCTCGTAGCAGAGAGTGAGCACAGTGTCGAGGCGGTTAGAGGCAGGCACGCGCTGCAGGAGCTTGGAGGCGTTGCTGGCGCCGAACACCTTATGAACCGCCGCGAAATGAGCCGTCCCTAGTTGCTCCGCGTCGAAGTACGGCGCAAACACGCACCCCTTCACGCACTTTCTTCGCAGAAACTTGCACGCGCCGCAAGGCCCTCTTTCTCTCTGGCTATGCCTATGAATATGATCATCCTCAACCTCATCATCCCTACCTTCACTACATTTCTTTTTCTTACTACCTTCTTCAGTACGATCCATTTTCCTCTCTCTCTCTTCTTTCTCTCTCTGGCGCCTTACAGAAGCTAGTTGATGTTCGGATTTGGATGTTTAATCTTGGGGGTTCAAGTTCAACTAAGGCTTGTGGGTAAGATATGGGACAAAGTATATCTTTTATAGAGGAATTTAAGCTAATATCATATTTGATTTTTAAAATAAATAAATTACACCCAACTCTTCTAATATTTGGATATATATGGCTGAAACTTTCCTTAATATAACAATTAACTAATTTTATTTTTAAGAAATTAATTTATGAAGAAACATGTAAATAATATATTATACATATGCATTTTTTTAACTATTAAGATTTATAATATGGTAAGTTTATGTTTCTATCACCAAACTAATTAGTACACAGATAAGCATGTCTCACGTCTATATCCTTTATTATAAAAGTGATAATTTTATAGACTTAATTCATATAAATTATACATATAAACTTGTCATTTATTAAGAGTTTAATTAAACAAATAAAAAATATATGTGTATAATTAAAATCTATAATTATAAAAAAATTATATTATATTAAAATATTTTTAAGTTATATTATTCTTAATTTTATGTAGTTAACTATTAGTATGTAACAAATTTATATAAAATTTGACGAATTTGAGTATGTGATAATATTTTGTTATTGCAAAGTGCATGTGCTTAACACATTTATGTATTTTTATATTTGCTTTTCATCTTAGGTATACCAAACATGCTTAATATATCAATATTTGACACGCTTTATATATGTCCTTGTAATTAATTTGATTTATTTATTAGTAATTGACATACATTTAAGAATCTCTTTACAGAAAAACCTAGCTATTTTATAACTTTATATCAAATAAATAAGTAAGTTAACTATGAAAATACAGCCATAAATGTGTTGAGGGTCAATTTTCTTTAAAATGTGTATAATATTTTTGTATGTCTTTATGATAACTAATTTGATCTCTTCATATTTTATAAATAAATAAATTTTAGGATAAATTATAAATATTACTCTCCATCTATTCTATTTTAATTTTAAAAATTATATTTTTTTCCTTAAAAACTAAAAAAAAAAACTTATAATTTTACATATTTTAACCAAGACACAAAAAAGTTATTTTTAACATTTAAAATAACTTAAATATATGATTTTTAAAATGAAAATATTTAAAATATAATTTTTAATAAATTAGAATTTTATGATTGCTTGAGGGTGATAGAGGGTTTTGGTGGTGGGTCAGTTGAGGTGTACAAGGTTTGGTCCATTAAATTTTAATTATTCAGTTTTAGCACACAGAATCTTGAGTCCCAAAGGGGGTTTCGATTAGAATAGTGTGCTCGTGCGAGAGAGAGTGAAGAATTTGGTGCAAAGTTTCAAACTTTAAAGCCACGCAAGAGAAGAGAGTAGTGACAGAGAGAGAGAGAGAGGTGAAGAAGAAGAAGAAAAAGAAGATGAAGGAGAAGAATAGTAGAGAAAAGATGAAAGGTTGCGTGAAGCAAACACACAGATATACATGTTTGATGCTTCTGTGTGACAGTATCAGTTTCCAACCGCCACACTGGCCGGAGAGAGGCCACGTGCCACACCACATCCTCACCCTCACGTGGGACAAAAAGTAGTATATATAGTTCTATGGTCATTTTCAGTTGTCACTTCCATTTTTTCACTTCCTTCCTCCGATTGAATAGAAAGAGAGGGGAAAAGGGTCTGCGAGGATAAAGTGCTCTTCTTTTCTTTCCCCTCGAGAACTGTGATATGAAGTAAGACTGTAAGAGATATGGATATGAGTTCTGCAAATTTTATCCCTTCATTAAAACTTACGTTTTAAACTATAGATATTCAAGAGACATATTCACATCCTCCTTTTATGGGTCGTCTTGAATCTCTAAGATGGACCAGTTAAAAAAAATGCCCAAAATGAAACTTAATACGTACGTACCTCGACTTTAGTGATCGTAGATTTTCTTTTGAAATTTTATAAATTAGCCATATATATATATATATATATTTGTGCAATATATACCTGTTTCAGCTAAATGAGGTAACCATAATTAAAGACATTTTAATAATTTTATTCTATCTTTATTGTTATCTCATTTATTACTAAGGAGCTTAATTTTTTTTCTAAACTAAGGTAACGATAATTAGGGTTTTGGATTAAACAAATTAGTTGAAGGTAAGTTTAGGGAGTTTTTACTCAATTTTTACAATATTGAGAAATGTAACTGTGCCAACCCTTAAGTTTTATTTTGATTAAAAAATCAATTATATCAGTTTATTTGTTGGAACAAGCGATTGTAAGGAGTGATTTTCGTGAGAATTAGAGATATTATATGAAAATATATAATTAACGAAAGAAAAACATTCAACCTGTTCTATTGCTGTTGTAATTTGACTAAAAAATGAAAGTAACCAATTAATATATTTTTTTAATCTTTCAATGATCAAACAATATATATTTTAATATTTTAAAAATTAACAAGTATATCTCTTAAGCAGACAAAACATCTAATTAGTATTTAACGATATAACTCAATATTTAACATACTATATTAAGGTGTCTATCAAAAATTGATAGTCTAATGAGTCAACATTTATAATTTTTTTAAAGAGTAAAACATATATTTTAATATTTTTGAACTAAATTGTAAGTGGAGAGGTAACTTTTGGGGAACGAGTTTTCTCAATGAGATTAGTCTCATACTCAATAATATTATCAGCAAATTATTCTATTTTTTTATTTTAAAAACCTTACACTCTTGTTCTCTAAAAAATAAAAGAAAAATTTATAATTTTATCTATTTTAAATAAAATATTCTTATATTTATTTTTTATATAATCAAATATGAATTTGATGATATAAAAAAATTATTTTTAAAGTTTTAAATAAATGAAAATATTTCATTTCAAACTGAAGTTAAATAATAATAATAATAATAATAATAATAATAATAATTTTTAAAATATATTTTTAATAATTTATAATTTTATTAAAATTTATTATTACCACTAAAGATTTTTTAGGATAATGTAAGTTTTTTAAAAAAAGATTAAACTGTATAATTTTGACATTTTTTAAATAAGAGGAATATAATTTATTTTAATATTAAAATACTCATTAAAAAAACCATGGTTTACGTAATTATAGCATATCACTTATTTCTTTAAGAACAAGATGTGGACGGAGGACTGAGAAACAGGCTAATTAGGAACATGGTTAGGAAAAATTTTAAAGTATACCACAAGTAAGTATAATTGATGGCCAAAATTTCATTAATACCTAAGTTTCACGAATATGAAAGTACAAATAAAATTTTGGTCATTAATTATATTTACATGTGGTGTATGTAAAAATTTCTCTACCTTTAGAGTATAACTGTGTATGTATGCGTTTTCTGAGGTAAGCTATGTCTTCTCCTTTTTATTTTATTTTGTTTTATTTTGCTCCATTAAAAACATGCTATTCAAATTATAAGCCAAAATTAATCAAATGATTTTATTTTTGTCTCAGAATATGAATTGAATTCGGGCCAAACTTGAAAATCTTGGTTGTGTCCGATATATTTTCTAGAATATATATATATATGTATGTATGTATATATATAAAACTTATGAATCTTTTGGTGAAAAAAATTATATTTTAATATTTCTACAAAATTCGAATGTTTAAAAAAATGTGACGTCAATTTATTAATATATTTTTTAAAAATTTCAAGTTGAGTTTTGGACTTGTGTAGGGATTCGGGCCTAAATTGGGCCCAAATAGAAGAGGACTTCAAAGGTGGACTAAATGTGATACATTTTTCTTTAACCATTTTAATTTGTTTTTCATAAGATTAAGCTAAGAATAATAGCTTGAATATAAGATATATCATGAATTCCAAAAAATAAGACATAATTAATTTGATTAAAATTTAAATTGTAAAATTGTAAATTAGTATGGTAGACTGTTATGTGACTTACATAGCAAACTTCTGTAATATATATTTATATTATAATGATTCTAAATTATTTTGATTAATAATTTTCACAATTATAAATTATATAAAGTATAAAATAAAATATGTGATATGAAAAGATGATGAGAAATTATAATAGAATAGTAAAAAATTAAATAATTATCTATTATTTATTAGAATTAGGATTGAAATGCTCTAAAATTCAAGAAAACAATTATATGTTGAATTTTGAAGTGAAAATTGCTATTGATTTAAGATTTAGTGTAGTCTACTAATTAAGTCTTAAAGTCTTATATTTTGAGTTTTTTCTCAGCAAAAGTTATGATATAAATTTTTTAAAAAACATCAAAATGATCTAATTAGTAAAATTTGACTTTCATGTTGAAGATTTTATTTCTTTTATTGAAAACTAATAAAAGGGATGGTGACTAATATCTTTTAGTATCTCACACAACTGAAAATAAGTGAAATAAAATTATTTTTTGGATGAAAATATCATTTTATTAATGAAAAATAAATTAGATACTGAATAAAGCCTAAAGACAAAACACCAAAAAAAATTCCAAAGTAACTAGGAATCAAGGAAAAAACAAACACCTTACACCGAGACACGTTCTTCATCAGACTTCTTCCTTAACCAATGCCTGCCCTATCGCTGCACCTATCCAAGACCAAAACTGACACTAGCGAGGATGAGGAGAAGAAGCCCAACCCTAAGGGCACATCTTACTCATGGCAACTTTAGCAAGCTATTCAACTACCTTATTACCAAGACAGGAAGTATGGCCAATAATCGAAAAACTCAATCTCTCCCATACCTTTGATATGTCTTCCATTATAGCAGAAACCTTCCAATCCCAATATAAATCCTTCTTATCCACAACTTTAACAAGCCTAAGGCAATCAGATTCAATCATAATGTCTCTAACCTCTAATACCCGAGCAAAGATTAAAGCTTCCCTTAAAGCTAGTGTCTCGACTATTTAAGGAGAATTCGCTTTCACCATAAAAATTCTACCATCCAACACCTCACCACACCTATTTTTAACTATCACGCCAATTCCAGACTTCATACATACCCTTTCTGCCTATCCAAAAAAAAAAATCATATGTTCTACTAATTTAGCTTTTATGTTGCAAATTTTGAAAATTGGGTTACTAGCACATTTCCTATTATATAGATTTTGTATAGCAAGTAGTGAATTCGTTTATATTTTTCAAATAAAATTTTTCACCCTTTATGCAGCCTTAATGTTCCAAATTTCGTTCCACAAATTTGCAAGGATAAATCTCGAAGATGATGCTCTCTCGTAGTTAAACTCTTGCACTTCATTTTTTGCTAAGAAATACCTTGATTTGACTGTGTAATCACCTCTCCTGATAAGTCTCCAAAACTTTCTATCTTCTATTGGACTGGCTGAAATTGGTATATTTTCTATTGTATTGGTCTCCTCTTGTGATAGAAATTCTTTAATTCTGTCTAACCTCCATCCTCCATTAGAAATAATGTTGTTAGCCTTAAGGTTAGCTAACTTATCATTAGCACAAGTGAACTAATTTTCATTCCAGCTAAGCTCAATATCCACTATTATTTCCATATTCTAATAGATCCCTCATTACCTATTCTCCAACACAACCCATGAACATGAAAATTTCATTTACAAAAAAGGCTTGACCACTCTCATAAAGCCCTATAACCTTTCCCTGCCTTTAGCAAATTTGAATTTGGAAAATATACTCCCTATAACACCCTTGGACATAGATTATTAGGGCTATTCAACAACTTGTAGGCTTGTTTTGCTAGTAAAGCAACATTAAAGTGCTCAAATTTTCTAAAGCCAATCTCACCTTCTCTCTTAAGTCTAGCAAATTTATACCATGCCTACCTATGAATCCTCCCCTTTCTCTCCTTTTTCCACTACCAAAACTTTTCCATAAAATCATCTAATTCTTTATAAAAACCCTTAAGAAATTTGAAAACAACCATTGGGAAAAGCAGGCATTACACTAGCCATTACCTTGATTAAAACCTCTTTCCCTACCTAAGATAAAGATTTCTGTTTCCACCCTTGAATCTTCCTCACCATCCTTTCCTTCACATAACTCCACGTAGTCTTCTTTGACATTTCCCATATTGTAGGCAAACTTAAGTATACCCCATGATTTTTCACATTATCAATATTCAAGACTTTACTTAAATCCATTTTCACTGAGTCTAAAGTATTTCTTAAGAAAACTAGGCAAGACTTATCCAAGTTTGTCACTTGCCCAGAAGCTAAGTAATACTACTTTAGAATATCTATCATTACTCTACAATTTTTCACATTAGCATTTAGGAAAAATAAGGCATCTCTAGCGAAGAAGCAATGGGTCAGTTTAGGACAAGCTTGAGCCAATATAATACCCTTTAGCAAACCATCCTTTACATATTTTGTTACCATTGCTACTAACGCATCAGCTACAATTGTGAAAAAGTAAGGCGATAACAAGTCTCCTTGACAAATACCCTTTTCTAGAATAAAAGAGGTAATCTTTCTTCCTCTAAAAATCAGATTATACCTTACTAAAGAGACACACTTCATTATTCTGTTAACACGCTCCAGCAAAAACCACTATTTAGTAGGACTTCCTTAAGAAAATTTCATTCAACCTTGTTATATGCTTTTTTCATGTCTACTTTTATAGCAAATTCATATTTTCCTCATGTAGCTCTTGACCACAGATAGTGATAAGTCTCGTGTGCCAAAATTATATCATCTTGTATCTGTCTATCCTTGAAAAAAGTCCTTTGGTTCTCTGAAACAATCGTTGGCATTAAGCCCTTCATTCTGTTAATTGTGATCTTTGATATAACTTTGTAACAAAAGTTACAAAGGCTTATAGGTTGATACTGGAAGATTGCTTCCATTGTATCAACCTTAGGGATAACCATAATGTTAGTTTCATTATCTCTTCTAATCTAACCTTAGAGATCTGGTATTTTAATCCCTAGAACATAGCGAAGAGATCTTAGATCTCAAGAGCCAATACTTCTCTTCCTTATCCTAAGCCTCTTCAATCTCTATGATAATATCATTAATCTCTTTCACCCTTTCCTCATTCATTTGACCTTACCTAAAAATATAAAGCTTACCGGTCAACTGTTGGATTAGGTTTTTGGCTCCACTCTTATAGAATTTCATTGCACTTTTTCAACCTTGTACAAAGCATATGAATCTCTCTTCCATTCAAGTCATCCTTTATTATCCATCCCTTTTCAAATATTTTTATAAACTCTGGGTGCTCTATCTATAAGACTTTAAACTCAAAGTTTATCTTTATATTCATGCTTTTAAACTTCATATCAGCTAACAAGGGACAATGGTCTCATACGATTTGCTCAACATGGATCACCTAAGCATTTGGGCAACCCTTTATTCCTTTCGGGTTGCAGAAGAATCTATCAAACCTCTCCATGATTAAATCACTCCCAACTTGCATTTTCTACCATGTAAACTTTGGCCCTTTGAAACCCATGTCGACCCAGTCATAATCATAGATCAAGTTCTAAAATTCAGCTAATGAGTTGGAGGATCTAATTAAGCCACTATAATTTTATAAGTTCCCTAAGATATCATTGAAGTCACCTACACCAAACCATGTACCCTTATCACTTGTATTTAGCCTTTTAATTCTTTCCCAACCTGCAGATTTCTGATGATTTGTCGAGGGACCAAATACAAAAGTAAAGTAACATAACCTATTAAAAAGACTAGAATCTGCTAGAACATGTATAACATTCCTTGTACTAGAAATAAAATTCAACTTCACCTCATCACTCTACCATAATGCCATCCCTCATGATCTTCCCATAGGATCCATATAAAAGAGTTTTCATACCTTATTCTTCTTTTGTTCTTAACCAATTCCACCTTATGACTCTTTATTTTTGTCTCCATAAAAAAAATAATTGAGGGTTTGTATTTATTGCATATCTTTTTCAATTCCTTAATTGTCAGGGCAACCCCCAAACCCTGATAATTCCATAATAATATCCTTATGACGCTTTGGTGGTTGTTGGAGGACAACCACCAAAACCATCAGCCACACTGTCACTTTCCATTCCTGCTTTGAATATGAAATCACTATCAAACCCCTTGCTTCCACACCATTTCCCTTCCACTATCAACACTTCTATCAATTACAATAATATATCAACTTGCCTCATATTATCCTTTTTTTCCTCCTTGTTATGACCTTTTTGTCCTTCTCATTCCTACCTTGCATGTATACACCTTTTTCTACAAAAAAAAGGTTCCATTTTAATCCTCTTCTTGCTTGGTGGGCTTTCTTCCACCTTAGCAGCTCTCTTTATTGCTATTCTCCTTATTTCCTTTGCCAAATTGTTCTCATCAATAAGCTTTACTGTCATAGAATCATCTTTATCTCCCTCTTCCTTTAGTGACAGCTCTACTATGTAATCAAGGGGGCTAGATATAATTTCTTTCTTTTTTTTTTCCCTTATCATTATTACTTCCTTTATCTATACCTCCCTTCCTTTTTCCTGCTTACCTCTTACCTGTTAACATTCTGATTCACCCCATCCTTCCCTTTATTCCATCCTTTATGCCTTATACCTTTGCATTTTTCCCTTGTATTTCCCTTCTATCCTTACCACTCAGTGCCGTATGAATATTTTCCATCACTTTGCAAACCTTAATTTGAATCATTCTTGTTACTGTTTTGATTTTCTATTATCGCCTTCATTCTTCTACCTCTCTCTTATACTATTGTATTTTTCTTTTTCCAACCACTAACTACTCCCTCCTACAGTAGTTGCTCTTCTTATATACTTCATCATTTGCCTTTTTCCCATCTCCCCTTCCTCCATTATTAGTAGCGCTCAACCCCTCTTTCTCATCTACTAGAATTTGAATAACTTTCTTAATTTCTCTTGCAAGTTGAATACCAAGTCCTAGCTTATATTTCTTTCTAGCTTAATATTTTGCTTAATTTCCTTTCCTGTCTAACATTCTTTTATATCATAGCCAAGAATCCCATAACAAAAATAGTAATGCTACAATTTCTCATATCTGAAGCTGAGCTAAATCCTTTTTTATCTTAGTCCCACTGTCCATATCCCCACTGCAAGAGGCTTGTTGATATCAACCTCAACCCTTACCCGCATAAAATACATGTATATTTTACTATCAACTTTCAGATTTTCCATTGCCAAAACCCTCTTTGCTTTAGCTCCTATTGTTATTGTATTCTTTTTATTCATTCCTCCTAGAGGCATGCCATAAATTTGAATCCAATATGGACAAGTACTCAGATTTACTTCATTAAAAGGAATAGATGTCTTCCACGACTGTACTACTAAACAGAATACAATAATTGCCCATGATCTTTGCTTAAATACCCTCTCACAATCTTTAGTATTATCAAAGGAGAAAATGAACAAGTTGTTGCTCACCTCATTAATATCAACATTTCCATGAGTGTTCCATCCTTTCCTAATCTTAGTTTTTACAATGCTTTTATTCAGAATCTTCTCAACCACAATTCTTCCGACTAAAATGTTCTTCCCTACTCCACTTGCCAATTCCTCATTTCATACTAGCCACACACCTTCATCCATTCCCCCTAGCTTTATCTTCCTTCTCAATCTCCATTCCATTAGTATTCATTACCTTTCTCAATTTTACGTAATCTTGATCAATTTGATTGCTACATTCGATTTACAAAAATTTACAAGATCTTTCGATATTCACGATGGACCAAGTTTTCAAACACAAATCTCCACAGTCCTCTATATCAGGATGCAAACAATCTTTGCACTTGCAATTTGGAATCAAGAAGCAAATTGCAAATCAAATCCGATCATAGCAATTTCCAATCTCTCCCAAGCAAAAAGGAAAGTCGACTTTCATTGGTAAGGAGAAAAGAAGATCTTAAACTATGCATTTAAGTGAAATAAAATTATTTTATTAATGAATATTTTTAAAATTTTAGAAATAAATAAAAACAATTTATATGTATAATTAAACAAGCATATTTGAATATCCAATATATAATAACATAAGAATTAAGATAGTATATATTGTTAAAAGTGTAGTGGAAGAAACTAGTTTTTTACAACGTCGTAAACCAAGGTTATGTATGATCTTCGTTGGGAGAGGCATTCACATTTAGTATCTGACAATGCCTAAAAAAAGATTGTCTCAGTAGGAGAGTACTTGCAAAAAAAAAAAAAAGTGATAATCTAATTATTTCTTGTCATGAATTTCAAATAAAATATATTTGCCATCACGAAATGAATAATTAAAAAATTTTCACAATTAAAATTAAATCTTTTTCTTTAATTTTATATGAAATTTCAATTTAATTTTTTACTTTATCTTTTAATTTTATTAATTAATGCAATTTTATTTTCTAATCAAATACTGTTTATATATATTATTAACAACCGACTTATATGAAGTTCTTGTGAAATATACTCTTGTCATAATATAGTTGAGTTAATAGAAAATATAGATAAAACCCAAATGATCATTAAATTAATTTTTATATAATTTAATTTTTTTTAAGTTATTAATTTTTGAGTTTCGAATACTCAAAATAAAGAATTTCAACAAATTCTAAAATGTTTTAACTTTTTTTAAACTTTAATTATGTTTTGAATAAATTAATTTTTAGCTTCACAAGTGACTTATGAAATTTGAAAAAATTTAAAAGAAGAAATTATATCAATTATTAAAAAATAAAAAAAATTTAAACCGAATAAAAGTAAAAACAAAATCAAAATTTCATGTCAATTTAAAAAATAAAAATGTACTTTTTATTCTTAAAAATTTCAAAACTAACTTTTTATCTCTTAAAATTCTTTTTAAAAAAACTAATAATTCTTTAATTAAGAGAAAGTTGCATATATATAAAGTGCAGTAATTTAATTATGAGTCGCTTTCCTAAAAGTTGAAAAGAAGTATTATAATTAATTTCCACCATGCAAATCCAGAGAAAGACCACCATATCTGCAACATGTTGATGCACTTAATTAAAACAGCTGGTTCACTGCCTTTAATTATCGGCTCAAGAAATTAAAACCTCATTAGTACTTAAAAAGAAGTGTCAAATTCTTTTTTTCTGTTTGGAAAAAGGCTGTCTTCACCACTTCACGTCTTGCTGTTCTGACCACGTTTCTGATTTTATTAATTATTAGTATCTTTTTCTCACTTAATTTAGTATTAGTTTTAATTTTATTTTAAATATTTTATTATGCTAATTTTACCTTATATATTAAAAAAATTCTTAGTATATGTTTAATCATTAATCGAACTACTAAATAATAAAAGAATCAATTTATCAAACACATGGGCAAACCAAAATATCTTACCTAATATTATTTTTATCTCTTTTTAAAAAAAAAAAAAAAATCACAGATGAAACCCTGTATTGTCACCTAAATAGGTATTTATTTGGTTGTTGATCTCCATATTTAATTTGCATCATTGAATAATTGTTTAGTCATATATTCGATCGGTAAGATATTAAGAATTTTATAAATATATAAGATAAAATTAACCTTCAAAAAAAAAGACAAAAAAAATTAAAAAGTGACTTCAAATTAAAAATAAAAATTATTCCACCTTTTTGTAACAGTTATTAATTACAGTTTAAGGTATATTTGAAGTTTTTAAAAACAAAAATATTCTCTTTAAATAATCCTAAAAACATAGTCTCCCACATTAATCTCTTGCATATATTAGACTCAAATATATGTATATACACACACCAAGTCACCTACCAAATAACTACTATTCTATTCTTTATATATATCTTTCAATGGAACCCCTAAATTGAGGAAAGATGCATGCCATGTCCACCTCAGTTTGCTTGCTGTGTAAATATTAATTAATAAACGAACTGTGTAAATGAAAGATCTCACACGACCTTCAAAATTAGGTTAAAAAATAAAAAAATTTCTTTAGATGATCTCTTTTAATTATAAAATTAATATAAAACATTTTTAAAATTTTATAATTTATACAAAAAATTATTTATATTCAATTTTTTAATCTAAAATTATAACAGAATAATAATATATTAGTAAAATTAAGTTATGTTAAAATAAAAAAGATTTCTTAAATTTTAAGTATTGTGCAAAAAAATTTCTTAAATTTTAAGTTTTATACAAAAAAAAATTTAAAACTTTAAGCATTGAGTAAACAAATTTTTTTAAATAATTTGACATATTTATCATATGTTAAGATTTTAGATTAAATTTAAAAATTTTAAGTTAATTTTTATATTAATTTTTATAGTTAAATAAAATTATGTACACTTAACCTATAATTATAAAAATAATGTACGTTTTAGTCTAAAAATTAAAATCACTCATGTGCATAAATAGATAACTACACAGCCATAGAGATCGCAAGAAGAGGAGAAAAACAAATTAATTAAATTAAGAATACAATACAAAAAGCAAGCTATATTGCCACTAGATTTCTAGATACTTTGACTAGAAAATCTTCAATTCCAAAAGGGATCAATCAAAAGTCATTCTTTGGTGTCATGATTGATATTTATAATTAATAACATATATATATATGTGTGTGTGTGTGTGTGTGTGTGTGTGTTAAACTTTTTCTTTGACTCCTTTAAATAATTTCAATTCTTTTCACACAATCTTCCTTTAATTTCTTTGCCTTCACTTTCTTAACTACATATTTTAATTACACTCAAGCAGTTTATTTGCCGCATGTTTAGGTGACATCCTGAAGTATAAAACACGATTATTCAATCCGAAAATCCGGTAAGTAAATCATTATAATTAGAGACAGATTAGCTTTTTAATTAATCATCTTCATATAGGTTTTGACCGCACGAGTGTATTGGGGAAACTCGTGGGGTCCTAATTAATTAGATTAGATTATCATTGTTAAATGCTGCATTTTGCTGTTAGCAAAAGCTTAGGCATGCCTAGCTAATTAGAGGACACTAGTTAGACACTAAGAGGGACAAATTTATAAGGAGCGATTCAAATCATTATAATTTTTTGTTTAAATTATAATTAATATTTCTTATGAAATAATTTTAGACTAGATCATCAAAATAGTACAGGAGGGTCATTGGAGATAGTAAAAACTTATACAGAAAATATAAACTAAGGGATACAGAAGGAGAGATGAGTTCTCAATTTCACTTCAGATGATAAAATCAAACAAAAGAAGTCAAGAAGTGTGAAAGAAAGCTGTGAAAGTTAGAATATTCACTTAATCAAACATTAAGATATATATCTATATTTATATGTTTTTAAGTTAATTTGAGACATGTAATGGTAATGAAATATGACTTCATGAATAATCACTTACTTAAGCATGGAACGACGATTGTTCATTTATGGTTAAATATGGTATTATTAATTGTTTTAATTTTTTTTTATGTTAAAATTAAAATGTAATTTTTAAAATAAAAGAGAGTATTAAATATAATTTAGTTACATTTTTTTACAAAAAAGTATATAGATTTACTCTTCTACGATCATGTGCTGCAAACTTGGTAGTGGGGCTTTTTTGAAATCCTTTTGGAGACAACGTTGCTTGAACCACCTACATGACAATGACTTTAGATAATTAATATTGATTACTCTGTGTTTAAATGTTAATTAATAAATAGGGGCAACTGTACGTCCTTGCTAGGATAGGTTAAGCGTCTGGATGAGCTGGCACACGATCTCTTATCTAGTGGAATAGACAAAATTAATGGAAAGGAGTATAGTACTATTTTACACAATCTCTTTTTTATATACCTCACCAACAAAAAAGTTTGTAATGAAGTTTTTTAAACAGGATTTTTATGAAAAAAAAGATAGAAATTATTCTATTTTTGGACAAAATAATAAAAATAATTTTATCTTACAAAAACTTATTTATTAGTTGCAGAATTTTTTTAATTTATTTTTGTCAATAAAATTAAATTTCTACAAAATATCTGTTCTATCCGAAATAATAAAATTAAGTTCTTAATAAGATCAACATTAAGAATTTAATTCTGATCTTAATATTAATTTATATTTTTTTATATTAACAATTAATTTATGGTTTTATATTATATAAAAAATTAGACTAAACTCATATATAGTTTTTTATATTTTTGTTATAAAATTTTTTTATAAAATATATAAATATATATATAAATCATATATATATTAATTTTTTATTGAAAAAATTACAAATATTGCATCTAAATTTTTTTTCTAATAAGTTATCTTTTCTAAAGAAGTATAATTTAATTAAACTTCAAAGAAGTATTATGTAATTTATGTAAGAAAGCAACTGAGAGAAATGACATCATTATTTCACAAACAAGTTTAAAAAATGTAAATTATATTAACATCTTTTAAAGCATGTGACTAAAATTTTATTTTTCATATAGTAATAAAATTAAGAAATTAAATTATATAATGTAAAATTTTTAATATTACAATAAAAATAGTGATTTAATTGTATCTTGTTTTAAAATAAATATATATTCAATAAAACAACTAATTTTATTGACAAAAAATAAATTAAAATAAAATTTTTTACAATATTATTATATCAAATATCATGGCTACATAATTAGCCTAGGTAATCTAATTTTTGAAATAAAAATATTAAATGTTAATTTAATAAAAATAAAAAATATATAATAGGTGAAAAACTTAAATAATTTGCAACTGCTTAGCAATCCTTATCCATGAACATGATCTGTTGATTGTTGAATTTGGAAAGCCAATTTGAAACTAATAATAATAATAAGGAAAAACAAAAATGAAACTGTTGTGATGTAAAGAAGGAGTTATCAAAGTGATAGTCGGAGAGAGAGAAGGGTTAAATCGGTGAAGGCGTTGATTGGGTGTTTAGGCTGAACCGTCTGTCAATGCTTCCTCTTCATACCACAAGGATTGGACAGCCACCGGACGGCGCGGTGATGCGCCGTTATTAACTGTTACAATAAAATTTTATTATTAAATTATTTTTTTTAAACAACAGCAAAATTGACAGGAAAAAAAAATTATAGTAGATTTTTTAGAAAACAAAAAAGGTTTTGACATAATAAAAGACATTTTGAATAATCAAAATTTCAATGTATTTTTTAAGTCATGACTTGAAAGGATTTTATAAGTCACTCGTATCTCTAAAGTGGTATTAAGAATGATTATGATTATTATAATTTTTATCTTAGAATTTATAAAAAAATATTTTTTTAATTTCTATATCTAGAATTACATAAATAAAAAAGTCAATCACTATTGTCGTCCCCTAAATATTGAGATCCGAACTGTTTACTTGGGAAATTTTAACATATAAATTATATATCTATTCAACATAACAATATACATAAAAATATTAAAACAAAATAATTTTATAATATATATATATATAGAGAGAGAGAGGTATAAATTTGGGGATAATAGTCCTAAAAATCCTTATGATGAGTAAATTATAAGTACCCAAGGAAATGATAACCTAATCATGCGAAGGTGGCTTCTTTAGTTAGAGATAATAATGTTTTTTTATAATTATTTTTTTATTAAAAATAATTTTATTCAAAATATTTTTAGATACTAGATACAACTATCAAAATTCAAATCTTATTTACTTAGTAAAAAAATCATAAAAAGGGAATCAGGACAAAATTAGAAGGGCACACCTCTCATTGCAGAGAATTTGACTTTGATCTCCAAGTGAACATATTTGTCTAATTTAATGTTAAAATTTTGCCGAAAATGTGATAGAAGAAGCAAAATTGGATCGCTTTAAAAAATAAAAGAGTTTAGATCAAAGCAATTTTTATAAAATTAAAAGTATATTTAAACTTATACGTTCAAATTAATTAATGATCTTGCGATATTTAGAAGGATCATTAATATGTATAACGTAAGTGTGATCATTTTAAAAAACAATGACCTAAAAATTTCAAAAAAAAGAAAATACTGTTGCTTATTTATGTCATCACTAATGGCTTGGGACAGATGTTAAGAATTTTTTCTTATGAATTTACTTAACTCTGCCTAAATAATTGGTCTTTGATGAAATCAAGAAAGTAGTTAGTTGAGATTAGTTGATACTTGTTAATTTTATAAAATTTAATTTTAAATATAAATAAAAAGTTAAATAACTTTGCATTCTCCCGTAATAACTCCATATTATATATATATATATATATATTAGTTTTAAAAAGATGAAAAGCTCAAAATTATACAATATAGTATAAATATATAATTATAAAGATAATATAATATCATTTAAAATTTATTATCAATTTTATGCAATTAATTAAGGCCAAACATACAATTCATTCATTTCCAAAATTGACTCAATGTGAATCTCAATCCCACAAGTAGATTAATTGCATATCTCTCTAATTTAAACTTTCATTTTCCCTTTTATATTTAATGTTTATGTCTTGTAAGTTATGATCCAACAACCTCATCACATTACAAATATTAGCTAGCTGGTATGCAATTCCCTCACTCTAAGTTGAGCAGCCACCATTTCAACATCCACTATACCCAAAATAGTAAAAAAAACACATTAAACTATCTAAATTAAGATAATTAAACTTGGGGACATTCATGTAATTTCAGAGCATAAACTCATATGCTAATTATTTAATTTGGCATTTTGTATAAAATAGAAAAGCAGCTAAGATAATAAAGAGACGCTGAATCAGAGTCGTTTTCAACCCTTGGCAGTTGTTTGATTGAAAGAAGGAAAAATAAAGAAACTACGACATGGCGTTTTTTGCCCTCCACGCAGCTTAAAACACGCACTGTCAATATATAGACACTAATTCCCTTCGCACGTTTCATCTATTTCTCTAAATTATATTCATTCAAAATGACTAATGAAGCTATCGAAATTAGTATTTGATAATATTTTTAATAGAATTATTTTTTATAAAAAATATTCATAAAAAATAATAAAAATATTAACATAAATTCTCACAATCAAGTTTTAATTTATAATGTCAACTAATAATTTATTTGTATGTTAATAACATAAAATTAATTATTCAAAAAAATATTTAAATTTAAAAATGAAAATTGTAGAACAAGAAAAATAGATTAAAAATTGAAAATAGTGTTTATCTTGATAAAAATACAAAATTTAAGTATTTTTTCTTAAATATTTGTTATTAATTTTTTTATAAAATTAAATTAATTAATTTTAATTAACAGCTTAACAATATACAAAATTATGTCTTTCAAAACAATTATGTTTATCAAAAACTTGTTTTTTAAAAAAAAGCACTTTGTCCGAAAACAAGTCCCTCCCCAACGTCTCCATTTTTGTGTATCCTTTTTATTTTTCTTTTCAATATTTTTTTCTCTCCTTTTTGACTCTGCAACAAAAACCTCATTCAAGAAGACATCATCATCATTCATCAATACCATCATCACTGCCTTAAATTAAAGCATTACTTCACATTCATAACTCCCCCCCTTATGAATATATACAGCCATATAGAGAGAGAATCAGAGTTATATTATATATAGAGAGAGAAAAAAAAAGGAAGACGAATTGAAGAAGAAGAAGAAGCAGTTTGAGAATAATAGATAGCAAGAGGAAGGGGATATCGCATGTTTGCTTCACGCAAGCAACTAAATGTGGCTGTTAACACCCCTTTGCTCCCTCGCGTGGCTTTAAAGACTTCCTCTATATCCTTTTAAAATCCCCTTCATTAAATGTACACTAACCCCACCAAACCCTAAAATTTCATACACATCCTTCCTCTTTAATTTCATTTCCTCCTTCTTCTTCCTTCAAAAACCATGAATCATCTCACACACTTCAATTTAATCAATCGCTTCCCCTAAAAAACCTGATTTCCCTTCTTAATAATAACTAACCATTCAAAATGAGTATAAGCTCGAGCAGTAGCGCCAGCTGCAGCGTTGGTGTTGGCGTTGGAGGTAGTGCTGGTGGTGGTGGCGGCGGGGGCGGCGGTGGAAATAGTAGTGGTGGTGGCAGCGGAGGACCTTGCGGCGCGTGCAAGTTCTTGAGGCGGAAGTGCGTGCCGGGGTGCATCTTCGCGCCGTACTTCGACTCGGAACAAGGTGCGACGCACTTCGCGGCCGTGCACAAGGTTTTCGGCGCCAGCAACGTGTCGAAGCTGCTGCAGAATATTCCGGTGCACAAGCGGCTGGACGCCGTGGTCACCATTTGTTTCGAGGCTCAGGCTCGCCTGAGAGACCCCGTCTATGGCTGTGTTGCCAACATCTTCGCCCTCCAGCAACAGGTAATTATATTAATTAATTAATTACTTGATTTATTAATTAACATTTAATATATACATACATATATATTATATATGTGCATATGATCGTCACTCATCTGATCTATTCTCTAGATAAGGATTGAGAGACGTTGTTGTTGTTGCTGGCATATTCGTGTGTGTGAAACATGAGACCATGTCATTTGTTTGTTTCCCTTGTTGTCTTTATCAGTATCTTCGTCTCTGAACTCTGAACACCTTGATTTCATAGCTAGCTAGCTATGGAAGAAGCTGAGTACTAGCTAGGTGAATGAATGAAGATGAATAATCTTTTAGAAACTGATCCAAAAAATTAATGTTTTTCATATATTTTATATATTTGTATGGTGATCTTATCGAAGAGGCACATATATATATTATTGTCCTTGTATATATGATTCAAAGAAGAGCATATTGATATAGAATTTTAGATGTAGAAGGTAATTAATTAGACTATGGGGGTTTGGGGAGGATTGTTTAATTTGCGAGTTTTGTTTTTCTTAATTATATATATTTATGTGCAAGTTGTCAGATCAGAAAAGTGGTATGAGATGATTAAGTAACCCCCCCATTTCTGTTTTATTAATTCGTTTTTTAGCCAAAGAGTGAAAACGGCTTTGACCCAGATCGCTTTCTTCATCACATCAAATTCAGATGGTGGTTTTATTTCACATTACTCATTTAATTACAATTTGCAAACTGTTAAACCTTATGAGCAACCTTTTATTTTAAACACTTCTATCTATACTATATATATAGTTTTTTTTTATTATTTTTAGCATGTATATGCAAAGTCACTGATTTGTATTATATATAGTTTTGGACTTTTTTGGTTATTGGTTCTTAAAGTTCTATATATTAATTAAATGTATGAAATAAAATATAAATTTAAAATATATGTAAAAAAAATTAAAATAATGTGAGAAAAGTAAGAAGTTAAAAATTTTTTAATAATTTTTTTATTATTTTAAAATATAATAAATACATATACTTTAATGTATATCAAGTCACAACTTGACTTAATTTTAAAAAAAGAGTAAATGACCAAACTAAATGTAAAAGGAAATTAAAATTATTAGTAAACCATATATATGATGCAATAAGTTAATCGAAACCTATCAAAGTAAAACATCTAGTTTACTAAGTTTTCGTTAATTTATTACATAGCTTACACATAAATTACATCTAGATATGTTAAAGGAAATCCCATTGATACTATATGCTTGACATACATACATATGTGTTCTTTTCATACTTAATTTGATCTGCATACTTTTAATCTTTTAAAAAATATAAACATCTTGATTAAACTTTAAGTCACTTCATATAAATAATTATTCAAACTTTCAAAATAAAAAAAAATTAAATTATTTAATTTTCACACTCTAATTTATAACTTTAAAAACTCAAAACGCTATTTACATAAAAAAAATTCAAATTTTAATAGATTGCTGCACTTTTTGCCTTTAAAATGTGAGTGAATGATGTTGGAAAAACATGGTGGTTGGGGTGGGCTTGTAGAAGGTACAAAAGTTGAGATTTTGGGGAAAAAGGAAACAAAGAAGAGGGAGGAATAGGGTAGCCTGGTAGGGGATGGCATGGAACTTAGATCTGGGACACTGTTCATGCTTTTTGCTGAAATCTAGAGTACAACGTTACAAGTTGCAACCCAACTCAACAATCTTTTTTTATAAGGTTTTTCCAATGTCTTTGGTTAACATATTGATTAAAATTTTATTTGATTTGATTAATAAATTTTTTAGACCGTAAAAATTAAAATTTTATAAATCAGTATTTTTAAGATACGGACTAAAAATTATTATTTATATTAATTTTTTATAAATTTTAAATTATTAAATACTCTTTTAATTAATTTTAAAATTTTTTAATAATACTTAAAGATATTAGTTAGCATAATCTTAAAATTTATTTTTTTGTTAATTTTTTATAAATTTTAAATTATTAAATATTATATTAATTAATATATCTTTAGAATACTAATTAGCAAATCTATTTTTATTTTATTATTTGATTAACAAATGATGATGTGGTCGGCGGCTACACGCTGTGCTTTCTTCGGTCTAATGGCATGGGGCCATTTCCTCCTTGGTTTTCGCTGGTTTTGAGGACATGGTCGGTTAGTTTCTTGGGTTTCCCCATTTTTTGTTATTTTAAAAAAAGAGATTTGTCTATGAAAAGTTCTATCATAGTGCTCTTTCTCTTAAAATTCTTTAAGATTTATATAAAATATTTTTTGTCATGTATATTAATTTTAATCTAATTTAACAAAAAAATACTTAATTTCTCACCAGATTTGTTTATAAATTATTTGGCTTTTTAAAAAGTTAAATTTTTTGAAATATTATTTTGGATTTGTATATAATATATATATTTTTATTATTATACATATACTTCTCATGTTTGTTTGTTTGTGTGTTTTATTTTTATTTTTAAAGGTTAAAAGAAGAAAGAAAAGATAGCTCTTTATTAAGTTAGGCAAAAAATTTTCTTAATTAAAATAAGAAATTTTTTTCTTTTGATTAATTACACACTAATTAAGAATTATGTATAGTTACTTTGTCTTTTTCTTCGGCTCGTTTGTTGATGGGGAGAACTTGTCCAATATTTATGTATGCATTTACTTATTGTTTAAGAATATGTGAGCATAAGAGTCAAATAAGACAAAAGCTCTAAACAAATAAAGAAATTTTAAAGTTAATTTATAATATGTTGTTTGTTTATCAACAAACTTGAATTATTAAATGGTTTCTAATGTTCTACTCTCATGTGAGTGTTTAACCAATAGTCATCTCCTGATCTTCCTTTTTTAAATGAGTGTAATTTAATTTAATGTATATAACTAATCCCTATGCTCACATAATTTCATTCTTAAAAATTCTGATTAATGAGGAACATCATTAAATAAATAAATATATATAATCTTTTTTCCCCTTCTAAGTCTAATTAATCATATTTGTTTCTTTAATTCCCCCAATGACTTGGTTTCCACAAAAGCTCTAGTTTATAACCTCAAGAAGTTTGTTTTGAAGTCAAGCTTTCATACTAGTCATTCTTAAGTTTATTCACCCATCATGAAATCTCAACACGTTTTGTTCAATAATAAATTATTCTATTTTAAAAATTCAACTAAAATATTTAGAGGAGAGAAAAACGAAGCAGTGAATAATTAAATAGGTTTTAAATGGTTCTAGAAATTAATAAGACTCTTAATAAACCATATGTTATATTTTGCTTATAACATTATTAAATTTATTTGTTCAACAGGTGGTGAATTTACAAGCAGAACTGTCTTACTTGCAAGGTCACCTTGCCACATTAGAGTTACCTCAACCACCACCTCCGCCGCCGCCGCCGCCGCCACCACATCCAGCAATGATACCCGTAGCAGTTTCAATCACTGACATCCCATTTGGGTCGGCCTCGTCTCTTCCAGTGACATATGATTTATCTTCACTTTTTGATCCAATCGGCCAAACTTCATGGGCCACTCAACAACGGCCCATGGACTTACGTCCATATGGGACTAGTGGCCCACCATCAACAAGTAATAGTGGTAATGGTGGTGGCGATCTTCATGCATTAGCAAGAGAGCTCCTCCACAAGAATAGGTCCTCAGCTTCAGCTCCCATGGCTTGCTCTGATGCCTCCACATCATCTCCATCACTTTCCAAATCATAACTTTGACTTAATCTACTAATCTTTGTCTTCAGTTGATGGAAACATAACTAGGAAGGGGTCTTCATATTTCTCAAATGATATTCAATCAGCAAGTAATTATAATTAAATAATTCTTCTTTAATTCTCAGCCTCCTTTTTGTTAAATCTATAACGTAGACCTGCATTATTAATTACTCATTTTCATTACTTTTTTTTTTTCATGGTGGTCATAGTATTTGGCACATTAATTCTAGAAAACATATTTGCCTATTTTTAATAATTTAAGCATAACGATATTAGAGACAATAGAAATTAAATTTTACTTCACGTTCTCTTCCAAATATGAGTTGATAATTATGCAAAATTATTAGCCAATAGGTAATGACATTCACAATTTGACACTCTCTTAATAATTTTATTACTTACATTAATTCGTCACAATTCACAAGGATATGAATTTTCTGGGCGTTGTGTAGTACTTTAAGTTCTTATTGGGTCTGTTTGTGTTGGCTGCAAATTGTGAAAGCTTGTAATTTCTTCTTTGCATAATTATGAAATAGCAAATCCCTGACTATATACATTTGAGAAAACCATACACGGGACATGTTCATGGTAGGAGACATGGGCCACTCGGCCCAAAATAAAACAAACTTTAGGTTTTGGGCCTAGATAAAAATCCTAAATCGCCTAAGAAGAAGGTATAAAACTAATATAAATAATTTTTTTGCTTGCAAAAATAACTAAATATTTTATATTTTTGTTTAAAGGAGAAGCTACGATATTTTGTTTCTTTCCTGTAAAAAAAAATGTTATAGTTTTAAAACAATTCTTTTTCTTGACCAAACATATATAATAATTAAAAATTTTTTTAAGAAGATAGTTATTTTCTCTTCCACAAAAAGGACAAACAAGTTGAGTCTATATATCAATAAAATAAATTAGCTCATTTTTAATTCAGTAAAAATATTTTTTATTTGTACGGAGTTAAAAATAAAAAAACTTGATATATATAAATTGACATAACTTTTACAAATAAAAATAATAACCATAAGTTGATCACATCCTAAAATTAATGTAACTTAAAGTAATGGCTTACAGTTAACGTATTATTGAGTCAATAATTAAGATTTTTTTTTGTAATAATTCAGTTCCATTGTTTGCTCAGTACAAGCAAAAATACAGTTGAGGATATTCTTTTTACATCAATTTGAGTGCATGAAATTTTTTAATTTTCATAAATATCTTTATGAAAAAGTAATCTTATTTTGAAATACTGTTGAAATTTTTTTAAATTTTTTATATGAAATAAATCTTAGTTATATGAAGAGTTCCTCATTTTTCCTTATTATTAGGTAATTTATTGAAAATTTTTCTCACTCGAAGTTTTTCCAAGCCATAAGGCAAAGATAAAATATTTTTAAAAAAATTTAGGTTTAAATTTTATATTTTTGTCGTAAATTTTTTAGTCATAAAAAATATAATTTATTTATTTTATGATTGATTGATTTGATTTTTTTTAATATTTAATTTTTATTAAAAAACTTCTGATAGAGGTAATCAGATTTCAGATCATTTATGGACATGCAGGCTGGCAAAATGAATGAGAATAAACAAAAATTATACATTTAAATTTGAAGTAATTAATGAGTGAATTGGACTGATAGAATTAATATCGATCCAAATATGTATGTGAAGAAAAAAATATAGATACATAAAAGCTGTGTATCCGTCCAAAAAATGAAAGATCAACGAATTGAACAATTATTTTAAAAGTTTCTTACTAGACTCTAAAAGTTCCAATGGCCGGTGTGCATGACTACGTCTATAGTTTAATTATAAGAAATAAGGATAACAATCATCACATGTTAATCACAAAACAACTTCAATTGAATATAATTTCCAAAGTCATGTCTAGCTCCTCTATATCTTTAAATTTCTTTAATTAATTGAAGAGATTTGGGAAAAGTTCAAACGAGAAAAAGAATTATTTTTAAGCTTCATTTCCTTTTTTAATTCATTCTTTTTTTCTCTCTCTCAAAACAAACTCGATCTTTTCTTTTGTCTTTCAATATATAGCTTATGTTTTGTGTATTTTAATAACTCCTAAGAAGGACAGTAGAAGAAAGATGATATAGAAGATGTACAACAATATTAAGTCGCAAACACCTAATTCCAGTTCAACCCACCTTTGGCATTTTACTCGCGAGGGATAGGAAAGCCATCGGGGTCCCCGAATTCGATCAATATTTTCGAAAGGAATTGTATACAGACGAAGAAACGAGGCAGAGGTTAGTGGAAGAAGCGGTGAGTGAAGTGAAGGAGAATGTGAAGAGATGGAAGATTCATCTACCTAACTCAAGTAACTACCATCATGTTAAAACATAAAACCCACGCACACCAACCCCTTATTGTTGTAATTAAAAATTAGAATTGGCAACGATGGTGTCAACATTGAAGCAATTTTTTATTTTGAAAAACCAGCTGTGCTTAAACCCACCTCTAAAATCCCACACCACAATTGAAGAAAAAGAAAAACGGACACAAGATCCCCACACGAACCCCAAAACCCTTTGCGGCAACGAAAGATGGCTAGTTTTCAGGGTGAGAATCTTCTTCGGACACCACGCCAACTCCCTACCATTTTGGGGCTGCGATTTGTTGTAAGGATTCGCCAAGTCCCTCCTTTTGTCATCTTCAATTCCAACTTTCAAATTCCCAACCTTTTCCCTTCCCAAAGCGGAGCTCCTCCTATGGATATGGTGGGGTATGACTGGGATCTTGATGCCAGGGTAATCGTTCCCGCCCTGGACACTGAACTTGGCGCTGCCTTTTCCATCACTGGCGGCGATGCTTCACTTCTGGCTGCAACGACAGTCATTGGCCTTGGTCTTTGTCTCTTCCTTGTTCCTACCGGCATTCCCACCAATTCGGTGAACTTTGCGATGGACGTTCGAGGCAGGGTGGTGGATCCTGCCTTCGCCACTGAGCACGGCGCTGTTGCAATTTCCATCAGAACCGGTAGTGGTGGATTTCCGACGGCGGTGGTCGTCATCGGCTTCTGTGTCGGCCTTCTTGCGACTTTTTTCTGGCGAATCTCAGCTATCTGACGACGGGAGAGGTACGTAGGTGATGGTAGGGAATATCTACGACAGAACACTGATAGGCTTCGACAGTTACAGTTACAGAACTCGTGTAGCTGCTTGGTTTTTGTACTTTTCTTTTTTGTCCCAATTGCATTATACTTATTTGCTTTATGATTGCGCATTAATTTGCATTTATTTTCCCTGAATTTTTGGCAGGTTGGGGCTGTATCTGTGTGAACATGCGACTGAGAAGGGTTCAAATCCCAAATGGAATTGCAAACCGAAGTTCACTTCTTCATCCTTATCATGAATAATTTGAACTAGTTTTCTGTAACAAAAGTCGTTGTTGACATAGTTGGATTGCTTGATGATAGTTTTACCCTGTTATGTTATCATCATAGAAGCACTCTGTTTCTGCCTTGTTCCATTGCATAAGATATATGATGCTATACCCTTTTCTTTTTGTTGTTAGTATATGTGGATCAATTGAGTGGCTTCATGCTAGAATTGAAATATGTCTTTTCTAATGTGCTGCTGCATTTTATTTTGTACTTTACCTCTCATAATTCTGTTTTTGTCAAGACTGGTCCTTTTTGGTTTAAAAATTATCTAACGCAAAAAACTGCTTCTTCTTTCTTTTGCTTTTTTTATATGTTGCTGCTAAACAAGTGAGGTAATTGCTCTCTTTCTGCATCTCACCATAGACATTCAGTTTTAGTGACAAGGATGGGGATGCCCAATTAGATTATTTTGCTTTCCTCCCTATTCTTTTATTCGATATGTGGATCAATTTAAGAATTTTAATGTTAGAATTGAATTGAATTTGTAATGGTATTTTCGTGACTGTATTTTCTTTTATTCTTATTAGATTAGAAGATTACATTAAAAAAAATCGTGTGAATTTATAGGTATAACTAGATTATATTTTTTACATATGCTTCTTTTGGTCCATGAGAATATATTTCTACCCGGTTTATACATGTTACAGTTTCTACCTACAATATTGTTGCTAACATGTATTCAAATTTTAATTACTAATTCACTGTGTAAATTGCATTCTATTATGTTTAATTACGTATTCTGTAAAAATTATAGTTTCGCAAATGTTTGAGTAACAGTGTTTTACTCTGCTTTACTCTGCTAAACAAATAATTTAATTACCAAAAAATTAAAATATAAAAAACAAAATATGAGTGTAGCAATACTTTTAAATGACCTGAAATTTAAGAAATTTTTTTTTTATATAAATTTTTTAAGAGTAAGTTATATTTTTGGCCCATTCTTAAAAGATATATTTTATCTTAATTTAATTAGTGAAAGATCAAAATTTTCAAATTTCACCTTCAAAAGAATAGTTCTAAAGTAAGTTGGTTGTTATATTAATTATATGGATATGATCTTGAGAACTTTAGTTACTTTTTTGAGTCATTATGTAATATTATTTGGATATATTCATTATTATTTTGCTTTGTTTGTAATACTGGTTAGACATCTGTATAATTATTATGAGGATTAAATTATTTCAAAAAAATTTATAATATGAAATTAAAAATTTTAATTTTTTAAAAATTAATTTGAGATAGAATATATATTTGAAGCACTAAAATAATAATTTACCGTTTGTTCATCTCCGTGAAAAACAGTATTGAAGGCACCGCGAGAACATAACCACCTTTTTGTTTAGGGTCAGAGAACATGAATAATTCTTATATACATCACATCTGCATATAATTAATAACCAAAATTTTATTCTTACATGTGAAACCCACATAAAAATAAAATTTTGACTATTAATTATAGTAACTAGTCTAAGTGATGGGCCCCTTATATTTGTTCTAGTATGGATTATCTTCCGACTTCTATATATGATGTACTAAGGTATATGTTTTTTGAAAATTTGTTTATGAAAATTCCTTTAATCTAAATACATTTTTATTCATTTTGTTAAAAAAATACCCTATAAATTTCGTCTTAATTTTTTAGGGCTGTTTTATATAAGTAAATAAATGTTTCCAATAAATATATATTATACTAGAACATATTTAATATAATAAATAATAATATGTTGTTGCTTTAGATTTTCTATGTATTTAATATGATAAAAATGTTAAAAATATTTTTATTTAATTTAAATTTATATGAATTCATATTTAAAATTCCTAAATTAATAATTATCATTTATTTAATAAATTAATCTTAAGTGTGATTCATTAACAATATTTTAAAATATGATTTATTATTTCAAAACATGTATATCTATAAATAGTGATGTATCACATATATATTAATTATTTGTAAATAAAAGTTAATATTCAGTATATCATTTTAATTGTGTATTTAATTTATATTATTAATTAAAATATAAAAAAATTTTAAAAATATATCTAATATATGTATTTAATGTATTCATAGTTTACATATAATTATACTTTTAATAATTTATTATTATAAGAAATAATATGTTCTATAATTTTGATATGTAACTTTACTTTATATTTAATTTTTAAAAAAGATATCATATTAAATAAAATATTTAAATATAATTTTATATGCATTATTTTTACCATTATTTATTATGGGCTAACTTTTTTATGAAATTCACTGTGCTATTTTTGAGTCCTAGCCCGATAAATTTTTTTTTCTAAAGAAATAAATAACAAATGATGCTCAAGTATAATTAGATTTATTGGAGTTAAATTAATCAATTATATCATGCAGATGAGGTACAAATAGCAAAAGATGAAATTATATTTAAATGTCGGCTCCATCAATGTCGTCCTCACGGCGAAGAACATTGCCAGCGACAGACTCTGCCTTAGCCCTGCGGGACCCACGGGTTGACCCGACCCATCAACTGTAAGGCCTCGGATCAATTTTAAGGGTTGGGAACCTGGAGACTCCGCTTTTGGTGACGTCGGATCAGTCGACGGAATGTTCATCACCCTGGCCACTCCAGTAGCCCAATGGCTATTTCCAGGTTCCCACTTGGATCCGCTCGATGCCACGTCGGCGTGAACGGAGGGAAGTACCTACTTCCCGCTTTTGAGAACGGCCGAGCACGGCGTGCAAGACGGTGGAGCATACGTGGCGGAATCAGATGTGTTCACATATCACAATCTTGTATTTTCCTTCGTCAGGTCTTTCGTCAGCTTCAGCTTAGTTGTGCTTGGCCAATAGAAGATATTACTGTACCAACTACACACGGGTCGACCCGACCCGAAAACGGGTTTTCGACAACTACAATAGTTGGAGGAGCAAAACACGAACCCAAACAGGATCTGCTGCGACGAGCGAGTGAGAAGAAGAAGCACGCCTCCGACTCTAGTTACTTCAACAATCAACAAACAGGATCTGCTGCGACGACAGATGGCTAGTTTTCAGAGTGAGAATCCTCTTGCGACATCACGCCAACTCCCTACCATTTTGGGGCTGCGTACCATTCTAAGGATTCGCCAAGTCCCTCCTTTTGTCATCTTCAATTCCAACTTTCAAATTCCCAACCTTTTCCCTTCCCAAAACGGAGCTCCTCCTATGGATATGGTGGGGTATGGCTGGTACGTTGATGCCAGGGTAATCGTTCCCGCCCTGGACACTGAACTTGGCGCCTCCATTTCCATGACTGGCGGCCATGCTTCAGTTCTGGCTGCAACGACAGTCATTGGCCTTGGTCTCTGTCTTTTCCTTTTTGCTACTGCTACTCCTACCAATACCGTGACCCTGGCGATGGACGTTCGAGGCAGGGTGATGGATCCTGCCTTCGCCACTGAGCACGGCGCCGTTGCAATTTCCATCAGAACCGGTAGTAGTGGATTTCCGACGGCGGTGGCCCTCATCAGCGTCTGTGTCTGCCTTCTTGCGACTTTTTTCTGGCGAATCTCAGCTATCTGACGACGGGAGAGGTACGTAGGTGACGATATGGAATATCTGTGAGAGAACACTAATAGACTTCGACAGTTACAGTTACAGAACTCGTGTAGCTACTTGTTTTTTGTACTTTTCTTTTTTGTCCCAATTGCATTATACTTATTTGCTTTATGATTGCGCATTAATTCGCATTTATTTTCCCTGAATTTTTGGCAGGTTGGGGCTGTATCTGTGTGAACATGCGACTGAGAAGGGTTCAAATCCCAAATGGAATTGCAAACCGAAGTTCACTTCTTCATCCTTATCCTGAATAATTTGAACTAGTTTTCTGTGACAGGAGTTGTTGTTGACATAGTTGGATTGCTTGATGATAGTTTTACCCTGTTATGTTATCATCATAGAAGCACTCTGTTTCTGCCTTGTTCCATTGCATAAGATATATGATGCTATACCCTTTTCTTTTTGTTGTTAGTATATGTGGATCAATTGAGTGGCTTCATGCTAGAATTGAAATATGTCTTTTCTAATGTGCTGCTGCATTTTATTTTGTACTTTACCTCTCATAATTCTGTTTGTGTCAAGACTGGTCCCTTTCTGGTTTCAAAATTATCTAACTCAAAAAACTGCTTCTTCTTTCTTTTGGTTTTTTGTTATGTTGCTGCTAAACAGATGAGGTAATTGCTCTCTCTTTCTGCATCTCACCATAGACATGCAGTTTTAGTGACAAGGATGGGGATGCCCAATTAGATTATTTTGCTTTCCTCCCTATTTTTTTATTCGATATGTGGATCAATTTAAGAATTTTAATGTTAGAATTAAATTGAATTTGTAATGGTATTTTCGTGACTGTACTTTCTTTTATTCTTATTAGATTAGAAGATTACATTAAAAAAAAAATCGTGTGAATTTATAGATATAACTAGATTATATTGTTTACATATGCTTCTGCTGTGCTTTGCTTTTGGTCCATGAGAACATATTTCTACCTGGTTTATACATGTTACAGTTTTTACCTACACTATTGTTGCTAAGATGTATTCAAATTTTAATTAGTAATTCACTGTGTAAATTGCATTCTATTATGTTTAATTATGTATTCTGTAGAAATTATAGTTTCGCAAATGCTTGAGTGACGGTGTCTTACTCTGTTTGGAGATTGATTTTTTAAATATTAAATTAAAATATTTTATCTTTTAAAAATTAAATTAAGAGAATATACATATTTTAAGATCAAATAATTATTTTACTTTAAATTTAATTTTTTATATTAATTTATCTAAAAAATATTATATTTGTTGTATTTTACAATTATATCTATGGCAAATGTATAAATTTATCAACTTATATTTTAGAAATATTTTAATTCCATTATTCTTATAATAATTATAATATATTAATTTTTTTTGTGTATATTAACATTAATTTATAAATATATTATAATTTATATAATTTGAAATAAATATATTATTTTTTAGTGTAAAATGCAAAGATGCTTTGAACTTTGACTTATTTGCCAAAATTTCTTTAAACTATATATTTTGATAAATAATCTCTTAAATTTTTATTTGAGTATAAAAAACTTCAAATGCTATTATTTTTATCCCTCTCGTTTACACATCAAGACAAAAATGACACATAAACAATGAGATTTTTGTCATTTTCATTTTTAGCTAAATTCCCTTGAGCCCCTTTCGTAATTGATACGTTTTAAAAGTCTAAAAGAGGAATTGCCTATCCTCTATATATGACATTTCCCCTTGTGCTGAGATGAGGGGCACGAGTTGCACACAAAGACCATCTTGCTGACCCGATCCCTCCTGCTGAAACCAACAAGATGTTGTTTTATATTTTAATTTAGTTTAATTTTATTGTTGTGAAATTGTTTCCTTTATTAACATTTTGGATCCAAAATTAATAGATGATAAAGTTTGAAAGGATTTTAAATTAAATTTTATAATTAAAAAAGTTGGGATTATCGTTGAGAATGCATCTCATGTCTTAAGACAATAAACCGGGCATTGCAATTGTTGATGATGTTTACAGCCTCCTAAGAGTTAGGTTCGAGTAGAATATAATTAATACCCGTGTCGGCTACGAGTTTAACAATTAATTATTACCAATGATTCCTACATATAGGCATTTTTTATAAGCTACATCAGCATCCTTAATCACCTTTCATTTAGCTTTAGGTGGGCATCAGAAAAGTCTCATTTACGAATGAAGCACTATATATTGATACAAGACGATTATTCAAGATTATCAAGTAGGAGCATAGTTAATGAATCAATCTACTCCTTAACTGTTCAAATTTATTTATTTATTGAACTCAATTAATCAATTCATTTATTACACATTTATAAAATTTTGGGTCCATATATATTTAGCATAAATGAACTGAGTTAATGCTTTAAATTTTAACGCCTTTCATTTAATTTACATCTTATCAAATAAATCGAAATTCTAATTAATGCTATTTCCATAACAAAGTGTTCATAATTAATATATTTGATTTGGGCGGGAAAAGCGTACATAATCAATATATCTGAATTTTGACCAAAACAAGTGACTGATTTCCTTGATATTATCAAAGTAAAATATCTTCAAAAAATTGCAAACATCTAATTCAAGTTCACCCGTCCTTTGATTTTTTTTTTTTTTTTCTAAATAACAGATTATAAAATATGCTTTTAAATAATCCAAAGGTCACTTTCTGAACCTTTAGCCTTTTACTTGAGAGACTTATAATAGCAATATAGGTTGCGTAGCTTCCGAATTTGTTAAATTTTAATTTTAATTTTTATGCCAAAAACAAATCTCCGCATTGTCATAACCCACATCTCCAAATTGTTCGTGCAATGTAAAGCCGAATTGCTCATTACTGAATGTGAGTGGGATATTTAAACGGTTCTTACTGTTTAAGTAAATGCCAACAATCCATCATCTCCAAATTATCTGCAATCCACCAAATTTGGATCGTGTAGATCATCCGCTGCCACATGAATATATTTTTTAAAAAAACTTTGTTTCACTTGAAGCGTGGAAAAAATCAGAGAGAAAAGAGAGGGAGAAGAAGAGTGTTTAGTCACACCTTCCGTCACAAAATTATGCAAATAAAAAATGTGAAACAATTTTTTTAAAAAAATTAATAACAAAGTTGCGTGTTGTTATGAGCCCCCCACCCCGCAGGTATGTGGTGAGTGGCAAACGAAGCCATTGATTAAAAGGTATTTTAGCATTTATATAATTAATATATAGGCTAAATTATTTGTACAACAGTCTTCAAGAGATAAATGTGTCGACTATCATTTTTTAAAGATTAAATTAAAAAAAAATATTTTTTTAAAAAAAGTATTTAAAAAATTATGTAATATATCATATATTAAGAAATTTGAAAGGATGAAATTAAAATAACACTTATGACTACCAAAATAATATTTAAAAAATTACAGTAAGAAATATAAAATTAATTTGTAAAACAAACCGTGCGTATTTGAACGTGGTTTTTAAAAATTATTTTTTATTTTTAAAAATAAAACATCAGTTTAAATTATTTTTTTCAACTCACAAAAAGAACAATAATAGACTGGTTCCCGCTATACGGCACCTACTCTTGTCTCCTCTTGCACCCATCAACGAGTCGATGCTTCACTTTCTTTCGGTGTCACCGTCGTCGGCGCCGTCTGGTTCTGCGTTTACCTGCTGCAGGTTGCTGCCGTTACTCCCAACAATATGGTCACGTATGGATTGGAAGTCGTCGACGTCGGAATCCGCAAGGCTGATCCTCCCAACTCCAACGAGCACGGAGTTGCAAACCTTTCGATGTCCATTGCCGGAGGCGGTGGCTGCGCATATCCGGTGGCTATTACAGCCGTCTCCATCTGTTTCTGGTTTGTTGTGGCTGTTTTCCGGCGATACTTAGCTATATGATGACAAAGGTGCATATGGGAGTTTGCGAGATCTAAATGCCCGACTAATAATAGCAAGCCATTGGCCTAAATACAAGAGTGAGGCTTAAGTTTAGGTCGTTTTAGTGTAGAAATTCTTGAGAAATCTTAAAAAGCCTTCATCTTCTTTGTGAATTTATTGTGCTGCTGACCAGTTTGCTAATTAGTTGCTTTGGGTAAGAGTTAAATTAATACTCCATGTGAACTTGTCATTAATTTATTTAATCTTTAATGTGTTATCCTGAGTTTTCGGAAGAGATTGTAGAAGAACTAAGGTTCTGAAAGGTGGTTAATCTTTAAAGAAGAAAGATTTTAAAGACTAGAAAAGTGTACTAGCTAGTTTGAGAGTTTGACCAGGTTCTTACAGAAAATAATTTAATTGCCTATTATAAACTCTCCCATCAAAGGTTCTTTAGAATATCTCAAATAACATAATTATACTTGAAAAGAAAATAAGCTGACTTAATCATCGTAAACATTAGAGTTTCAAAACTAGGAACCTAATTTGTCAAAGTAAAATATCCTCAAAAAGTTGCAAACGCCTAATTCATGTTCAATCCTTCTTTCACATTTTTTGAATAAACAGATAATTACTTAATTGGAAAGTTATCCCAATAAGAAAATATACAATCTGTTCGGTCATATATTTATTCCTTGTCTTTTGATAGGATATTCTTTCAAAGAAAAGTACGTAAAAAGAGTCCGCCTATGGCTTAGTCAAAGATTGCAGGCAGAAAAACATAAGTATCACCACAAATATTGATTAAGGAAATATCTTATTATTTAAAAGAATATTTAATAATTTTTAATTTGAAAAAATTACAATAGTTATTAATTAAATATTTTATTAACTAATAAAGAAAATTTTTAATCATTGGCTCGAAAGCACGTTAACAAAATTCTTGACCAAACAAATACTCAAAGTAATATTTACCGTGAGGCATGAGCTATATTTGAGCCCCATTTGATTCTTTTTCTAAATAAATAAATAACAAAAGAAATTCATAAAATTGTGCGCAGATGTAATTAAAAAATAAAATTCCACTTACATAGACGAGTAAATACCACCAGTTAACATCATATTCACACCGTCAATTTCTTAATATAATATATATTTTAAATAATATAAATTATTATTATTATTTATTGATTAAAATTTAGTGTATGCATGCGTCTCTGTCAACAGATCCGAATTTTCAAATAACAGAGACATGTGTATAAATTTGGAGAGAGATTAAAAACGTCAGGGTTTCAAGGGCTTTATGTTATATTTTGAAAGAGAAATATCCCTGGAATTTTCTTGCGTATATAGAAACATCTCTAGATCATTAATTTATTCTGTGTGGCCTCCACCAACTGACCCACATTGCATATATTAATTAAAAATTAATGCCACTGGCTGCAAACCTTGACATTATGAATGCTTTTGTTGAATATTCATGTCCACTGTTCATTATTAAAGGAATGTTCTTAAAATGGACATTCTTTCTTTTCTTAAGCTACCTTCTCAGTCAGGGATCATGTTTAATCCAATCGTCTTGTGAGTTTCAGGCTATTATTGTTAAGTTAAGTTTCTAGAAAGTGTCCGCTGTCTCCTGTCTTCCTACAGACGCGCGGATGGATAACGACGGCCCTACCCTTTTTTTCATTCTTATTTTTTTTATTTCTTTGGGTTGGTTTTTTTTTTCATAGATTTTTCTTTTGTTTTTCATGAAAAAATCTTTCAAAAGGGCTATTAATAAGAGGATTTGTGTAGTTGTGTTAGGCCTTTAATGTTTTATAGCATCACATTCACATGTTCAAGGAAAGAAAACTATGACTAAGACATTATAATGGATTGAAAAAAAGGCCTTAACACGTCACATGATATAATCCACATGATCACACGCACGGTTGAGATTCAATAGACAGCGTAAAACAACAGAGGCATTAGACAGCAATGCATTCAGATTCCAGGAGAACCAACAAAAGGTGAAAGTACAAGGTATTACTAATTATGCGAAAGTGTGGATCAACCCAGGAGCAATGAATGAGCACAAGGCAAGACAAAACAGGATGCTGCAGCCACTAAAGATGTGAAACTAGTAAAATATCCAAATCATTAAATGTATAAAAGTCACGTAATGGAAATTAACGAATGAACCTGTGTGTAGAACGAGCCAACACAACTTCAAGCTACATACGTTTAAGCCTACAGGATACATTCAAAAATAAAAAGATCAATTTGGCACAAAAGAAAAAAATATTAAATATTAAATAACAAGAAAAAAAATCGTTCAAAGTTTAGAAAAAAAAAAGTAAATATCACATGATATAGAATAATAAAAAATAAATATATCATAAAAAATCAGATATTATATACTAAATGACAATTTCACTTTTTTATAATATTAGTCTAACATAAAATTACAAAGAAAAGTTTTTTTTATTAAAATTTTCTCTTATTAAATTTATTATGATCTTAAAAGCTTTTTTCTTTCTTAAATTTATTGTTCTTGATGAATAATCTAGTCAAGAAAGACTCACCGTGAGGGAGTAGGGGAATCGCTGAGAGAAACAAGTTCCTACACCAAGAACAAACAGAGAATGCACAATGGGAAGACTCCCCTTACACCTTCGATGCCCAAATCGAAGAGAGTTGGAGAGCAAAATAGCATAGTGAGTTCATAGTGTAACAAAGTCTGCGTACCTAGTACTACAAAGTGAAACAATATTTATAGGTGTGGCATATTAATTAAGCATTAATTAGGGCTATGGGGGTGACCACCTTTGGTGGTCAAATATAGAACTATCACAAGTCCACCAAGTCGTGCGAGTGCCTATGGACTTAAGATCATAAGTGGTTGGTTTGTCACGAGAGCAAAACGACACTTGGAAGGTGAATATTTTTTTTTTTCTTGTTGGAGGGGGCAAACCCCTTTTTTGGTTTAGTAAGGGCGAATTCCCGAATTAGTTTGCGAGTCCCCTTTTTTAGAGGCGACATTATTTTGTACATGTTGGTATGCCACGCTTATTTGGCTTAAGGCTAACAAGTGCATTTCGCAAGGGATGCGCTAAAAATTGAAAAAATTTACATTGGTTTAGTTAGTATGCTTAAAAAAATTTGGGTGTTTTTCATAGCATGTAAGAGAGATTGTGTTACTGGCTTGAGTGTTAGCCATTTAGGTTGAGCTCGTGTTTTGACTTAAAATTTTACAAAGGGGTTTGCTAGTCCTCTAGTCCATGTAGGGCGGCTTGGTACTGCTTTTTAAGTGATTATCTCTTAGATACATTTGTGCGAGAAGGCTAAAGAGCCTATAAAGGAGACTAAATAAGCCTATAGGAAAGGTTGGGGAGTCAATAAGTAGTATAGCCATCTTTTAATTATGAGTTTGTCTCTTTAAGAGATGTTCATTTTGTGTCTTGGAAGAGCCTGCCTAATATTTACTCTCCCCCCTTTTTGAAGGGGATCGATTACCCGAACGAGCAAAATGGTTAGACGGGTTGGGATGATTACTAAGAGTCAATCAACCTTAATTGTGTCAAAAGGATTTTTAGATGACAAAGGATCGCTATTTGGTCTTAGTAAGATTGAGAAGCTAGTGGAGGAAGTTGCAAGGCTTTTTAAGGTCAATGATTCTTTTTATCCATTAGAGGGGGCCGATAGGCATGTGATAAAAGCTGAAAATTAAAAGCTTTCAAGGTGAAGGATCTCCAAATAATCTTTTCAAGAGGTTGAGTAACCTTAAAGCGTTTGGATTGCTCGATAAGCCTAGGTTGTTTCAATATCAATTTTCATAGGGCAATTAGATAGCCCAGCAAGTTTTGATTTGTTGAGGTAGTTAGATTGCCTTGCAACGATGGATTTTATTGGAGCGGTTAAATCGCCCAAAAAGGTAAGTTTTTTTCATGCCGATTAAGTTGCCCAGTGAGATGGGTCGCTTAAGGAAGTAGATCATCTGGTGAGGTTGGAACGCTCGAAGTGATTAGGTTGCTTGGTGAGGCTAGTAAAAGTTGAAACACTTTTTATGGGGGGCTATTGCCTTTTTTTTTTTTTTTGACCAAAGGGTCGACAAAAGCATAAAAGCTTCTCCTAAGGGTGAGGATTATTTTCTAATCATTTTTTGCAGAGGTTGAAAGGTTTAGCGAAAGTCGAAAAGCTTTCCATGGGGACAAGGATCACATTGTCGGATCCTTATTGTGAAGACCGAAAAGTCGACAAAAGTTGAGTTTGAGGATTGCATTTTAATCTTTTTGTGAAGGTTTTTAG
Organism: Senna siamea; assembly: GCA_031216115.1. Lineage (NCBI taxonomy): Eukaryota > Viridiplantae > Streptophyta > Magnoliopsida > Fabales > Fabaceae > Senna > Senna siamea. The sequence continues at coordinate 17,318,140 of CM062357.1, forward strand.
ATCGCCATTAGATCCTTGGACAAAGACCAAAAAGGTTGGTAAGATGCTTTTGCCATTATATATATTCACAACTCTTCAATATGCACTTTTAACCTCTTAACCTCTGGATTTTAAAGGATATAGATGCCAGGGTATTGATGATTAAGGATGACAAGAATGAATTTCTTCCATGATTGCCATATATTTCTCTAATTGTCTTTAATCTTTCATAAATTAATTATTTCTTCATTCATTTGAGGACAACAAGGATGAATATGTGTTGTGCATATCAAAATCAAGATTTTGATTAGTTAAAAAAAATGTTTCAATCTTGTTTAGATATTAGAGATGTTAGAGCAAAAATTAAACATCTAAAGTAAAATTATAGTTTTCCTCAAATTTTTAATAGTGTTAACTATGCAAATTATAAGGTATTCAAGTACAAATTTTTAAATAACAAAATACTCAGTTACAAATAGACTAAACTACATGATAGTATATTGTATTTTGCCCTTTATAAATAGGTTCTTTCACTTGATCCTTATTTCAATTTAATGGACTATCCTCTTTTGGATGTAAATGTGACGAGATGTTCATTTGAAATTTTTATATGTAATGAGGTTATGTATATTTTATATTATTTATTTGTATTGACTATTAAATTCCTTCTTGTCCTTTCCAAAATGTATGAATAATAATTTTATAGACATCTAGCTTTACTCTTTCTTTGTTGATGGAAACATGGGCATATGCTTGTTTCCTGTTTTGATTGTTTATTTATTATATACTCACTAAGTCTTTGTGACTTATCTCTTATTTCTAATTTTTTTAGACCAACAATTTATTGAGTTGTGTGCTATATAGGATTGTATTCTTTAAATTTTGAGTAAGTCTCATGTCATAAGTGTTCTTAAACTGTATGATATCGAAACTTAATAGGTGACCAAAATGTTATGGGAATTGTCTATATAGGTAGTCCATTTGATTCTTTTGTAATTCGGTATTGGCCATATATTTATTCATTTATTTTGACCATTTTTATTGATGATACTAGATATGAGCTATTGTAAATTTGAAAAATGTTCAATTTAATGGGAAGACTTTACCAAAATTTCAATGAATATTCTTGTACAATATTTAGAGGTTGAGAACTTGGAAATAGAATAATTTTTTTTTTCAATGGAATGCCAAATTGGTTTTGAAAATTGCTCCATATCATAGTGTTTTATTGAAATTCATAGGATTGTATATATATGATTAATGTCTTTTAACGGTTCGTCTTGTATCATCACTTTAGCTTTGTTAGACTTAGTCTAATGTTGTCTTTGTCTATGCACTGATTATGGCCTAAGGGTTTGGATTGTGACACCTAGAGTCAAGAATTAATGTAAGGGTCCATCATTTGGTCCCAATTCACTTTCGTTACTTCCTAACACTCTGCCTCTCAATTTTTCCCATAATCAGCACTCTTTTATACCAATCTCTATCAAATCTCACTATTTTGATGGGTCTAAGGAGTTCTACTATGTTCCCACATGGTATAAACTAAATAATTTGCAATGGTGGAGAATTTAAGAGCACAACAAAAAAATGGATTGTGGTTTCGAATGGCAGTGTGCAAGTATGAGCATAAGCTACTCTACTTTCTGAAATGTGAGAATGAAAAAATTATCCTAACATGCTTCTATCCAAAATTTGTACTTTTAGAGGAAATGAAATTAAATAAACTCAAAATTACTAATGCACTTTAGATTCTTTAATAGGCTAGTTTATTAGATGCACAAAACATCTATAGCTTATGAACCAAAACAATGGAGATATTCCCCTTTCAAAAAGAAACACATTAATTTATTCCTTACAAAGAAGCATCCAAGTGTTTAGTCATGTTGAATCTTAGTAAACCATACAAATTCCAAGTACATAGTACGTTATATTAAATAAATTATCTTGTTCTACTAAATCATGCATTACTTAGTTATTGCTTGACCAACAAATTGCTAGCTCCATGACAACCACGAATAGGGGTTGTAGGCCTCTTAATGCTATCATAAATAGTAAAGGCCCTTTATATAATCATAGTTATAAGTGAATGACTATCTAGGACATATCACAGTATAGACATCAATTTAATTATTGAATAATAATTAAATCTTATTCATCAACAAATAATAAAATAAAGCATATCAAATTTATAAAATATAATAATATACATAAAAAATATAAACAATCTGTTTTTATTATGTGTAATTGTAAATCTTAGATTTTTTTAATTATTAAGTAAAATTTAATTAATCATTTAATAATTAGATTAAACTCATTAATTTCACTTTCACTTAACTTTTCATCTGTGCTGTTAAATTCAAAGTTATGCTGTGTGGGGGATAACTTGATAAGCTAGTTAGCACGAAGACCACAAAGGCCATCTGTAACACCCATGAACTAGTTAGCATAAATTGATGGATAAAATTATGGTGTTAATAAATAAACCCTTTATTGCTAATAAATTTAAGAATTTGCTTAAGGAAGGAAATTTTTCTCTTGCTTAACTTAATGGCCAAATTGGTTAAATTGAAAAGGACAAAGTACCTAAAATTTGATGTTTAAATTAACCTTTATTCTTCTTGTGTTATCTAGCATAATTACCAAAGGAAGGAGCATAAAATTCCATGAAAATCTCAAGGCCACATGTGAGGTTAAGAGGGAGGAAGGCATACAAAAATTTTATATATGCATGCATGGCTTCATGTGAAGAAAAAGGAAAAGTAAATGGAATACAATTATATATATATAAATACATGGCTTCACGTGAAGAAAAGAGAAGAAAATGGAATGCTTAAATTTTATATGTACATGTATGACTCTCACATGAAGGTGGTGAAGAGAATAAGAAGCACATCCACACATGAGGAAAGTGATGTGTATTAGGGAGGAAAGGAAAGAATTAAATATATATGTATATGTACTAAGGTTGCTTGTGGAAATGGGAAAGGATAAACTTGCAAGAAAATTCAAGGCCAAGGTGGCAAGCAAGAGAAATTCTATATATAAATAAGCATACATGTAACCAAAAATGATGCAGAATTTTATTTGGTGAGGTAAGCATATAGACTCACGAGAGGCATGGAGAAGAGCAAGGGAGAAGGAATGTAGGAAGTGCAGAATTTTATTTGTGGCACTTGGGACCACACGTAAGGTAGGCACTTTAGAGGTAAAAGGGGGCCATTAGGTGTAGGTGTAGGGAATTCTAGATGCACCTAGGACTTCATGAGAGAGGGAGGAGAAGAAAGAATAGAAAAAGAGAAATAGAAGTACCATAGTTGCTTGTGCAAGTGGAAAAGATAACTTGCAAGAAAAGGAACACCAAGGTAACAAGCAATCTAAATTTTGGGGTGAAGAATTCTAATGCATTGAAATGCACCACCACATGACCAATTTTCCTTAAGAAAGGAGGGCTATGTCGTGAGAAGAGAAGGAAGAGAGAAGCACTTGAACTATACCCATACACACCACTTGTACAAAAGGGAAAAGAAGAAGAAGAAGCAAGAAAAGAATCAAGCAAAGGAAGCAAGGTAGGCTAGCAATTAAATTGTTTTGGTTCCATGATATAGCATACTTATTTTGATTTTCATATTCATGGAGCTAGAGCATGCATCCCCATTCTTGATTTAGAAGAAAAATTTAATGAGCATGCATGATAAAGGTAGTAGGTTGGCAATGCCCTTTTTTTAGTTCCACAAGTTTTTATATATATATATATATATATATATATATCTCATAATGTTGTTTTCATGGAACTAGGATAAATTCCTTCATTCTTGATTTAGGATGAAATTTGATATAGTATGCATGATAAACTTAGGAGTGGCTATGTTGAAGGAGATTAATAATATTGTTGGGTATTTATTTTTGTTAAAGTAAATATATGTGTGAAGATGAAGTAAGATGAATTAAGTTAGTGTTGTAATTTATTTTCCATGACCACATAAGAAAATAATTAATGATTAATATCTTTATGAGGAATGCAATGGTGAGGGTTTAAGGTGAAGAATAGATTCCAAGAAAAATATAATAATAATAATATTATAAACATTATTAATATTTTTAGAGGGTGGTTTATGTGTGAATAAATCCCAAGAAAGGTAGAACTTATTATGGCCTTTACTAATATTTTTAGAAGGGAATTCTATGTAATGATAAATTCTAAGAAAATGTGAAAAATATGGTAGTCATTATTTATAATTTGAAAGGAATTTTATGTAATAATAAATTCTAAGAAGAGGGGAGAATATTATGTTCATTAATGATATTTTTGGAAGGAAATTTATGTAAGAATAAATAGAAAATATTATGTTCTTAGGAATATTTTTGGGAGGAAATTTATGAGAGAATTTAATTCCAAATATATATATATTGTGTCCAAAATTAGTATTTTTGGAGTAAAATTCATGTAAGAATAAATTCTAAGAAGAATAGAAGGTATCATGTCCATTATTAATATTTTTGGAGGGAGGTTCAGGAGAGAATCAACTCCAAGGAAAATAGAAAATATTATGACCATTATTAATATTCTGGGAGGGGAATTTATGCGAAAATAAATTCCAAGGAAAGTAGAAAGGAATTATGTCCATTGTTAATATTTTAAAAGGAACTCAGACCTAATTTTTCTAGAAAAAGCGTAATAACATGGAACTTTCAAATTTATTTAAAAGCTTTAAGAAAATGAAACTCTTCCCTAGATAATAAAAAGGAGACGTAGGGTGACACCGCGCCCTTAGAGGTTTCGAGTGTACACCGGCGGACTAGGGAGGCGTGGCCGAAGGTGCCCCATGCCTATGACCTATCGTTCGTGATCATACTGAGACCGTGGCGACGTTTCCACGCATCACGAGGTGTGACGGGAGGTGCTCCACACGAGTGGCCTGGGGAGGTATGGCCAAAGGTGCTCCATACCCGTGATCTAGTGTCCCGAGGATTTTATGTATGTGGATTGAGGGTTCACAATTTACGAGGTGTGGCCAAAAGTGCTCCACACGGGCGACCTGGCGAGGCACTAGAAGGTGCTCGTGCTCGAGACCAGCCGCAATCACGCCATTGTATCTGGCTGAGTATCCATGAATCTTAAGGTGTGGCCGAAGGTGCTCCACACGGGTGACCTAGGGAGGCGTGGCCGAAGGTGCTCCACCGCTGTGACCTAGTGTTCACCCAGCATGTACATACGTGCTGATAACTTCGCGATAATAAATCAGTACGCTTAGGAAAATACTGGTTATGTGAAAAGAACATTTACTATTGCTAACCACTAAATTTATCATGAAATAATTACCTATTTATTGATATGTACTTTTCTCCTAAATCAAGGATGCAGTCTGAACGTTTTTGGTGCTTGCACCCTGATACATGTTAGTTTATTTTAAAACTATAAATTGTTAAGCTACTGGGAAACTCGTGTTTCTCACACATGTGCTAATATGTATCAGATTTGAACGCGTAGCAAGAACTCGTGGTAGCAGTATCTTTTGGTTGAGAAGTCTTTTGTAAGCCCTCATTCTTTTGTACCTTAAAAGTACCCGGATGAAAATAGGACAGCTAAATTGACTGTATATATGAGTAGTTCAGGGAATATTGGGGAAAACAGATATGTGAAGGACCGGTCTGGTACTATTTGGTGCGGGAGTCTGAGTGACAGGCCTGTTGTCTCCTGACTTCCGTAGGACAGGTACTTCACATATTCGGGGATTGATACATTATTTGTAATGAATGTTTTTATTAAACATGTATTATTGATCCATGTGATAGACTGTATTTGCATCGTGTAGCGTAAACTTTTATTAATCCGCTGTGCATGTGAGTTTTTATCTTTATCTGAGCATAAAAGCTCTCGAACCTATTGCGTATGACATAATTCAATGGTTTAACTGCTCATAAAATAATTAAAAGGACAAGAATAATGTACCGAACCTATCTATTGCTATTGAAATGAATAACAAGACCAGATAGGGGCATTACACCATCACGCTTGGTCAGCGAAGGCAGCGTCATCCATTGAACGACGCTTTAGGGTTCAAGAAACTGCTAAAAATTAGAGCAGTACACATGCCGTTTGATTAAATCAGATTATATTAACAATTAATTATTACAGATAATTCCTATTTGTTAAAAGTTATATGATCAGCATCCTTGCCTTCCATTAGGTAGGCATCATCAGATAATTCTCATTTACTTCTTTCTAATACATTTAGTGATGCTACGAATGAACCACTGCTAATTGAACTGAATTAATCATTTAAATTAAGTTTAACACGAGTTTTATTTAATTTGCATCTTATCCAATAAATTTAAATTCTAATTAATGCTACTAATATAAAAGAACTTACCTGCTACTAACTCTAACTCATACTAATTAATAGTAAATCCTCTTTATTTTTCCACACACATACCTAGTGATGAAGAGATGAAAGTCATAACAAGAAGAGATCGATAACTCACAATATCCAATCCGCCAAAACGAAAATTGAAACACAAAGAAAAAATAGAAAAAACACCACCAACTTAAAATTAGAGAAAAGTCTCTTTTGTATTGTTTTTCAACAATAATCATAACTTCTAAAAGAAATAAATCACTATTATATATTATTATTAAAATAATTAATTGATTTTAATAATAATTCAAAATTTTAATAAACGCCATGATATTATTAAATTTTGAGTAAAAATATAGGCAATATAAGAAATGATAAAAACAACAGGGATGAGAAAACAGCACTCAAACAACGTTTATCCCCCCTTATAAAAGGATCCATAAAGTCAAACATTGAGGCATAAATGCGACAATCATGTTGCATTTCATTGCCAAAGTATTAATGATCCTTCTGGAAAGATACGTTGACCCTTCTAAAAGATACTTTCCAACCTTCACCAATTTGGAAAAAAACTCTTCAAAGTTTAAACTATATTATCATATTTGATACAAATTAACTTGTTGATTACGGTAGTGACCATATGGAATATCTGCGAGTGCGTAGGTTTCGGCACTTAATGGAGTGGTTGATCTTTACAAAGTTCTACCCTACTCGAGTTAATATATTAATAAAACAATAATTAAAAAAATTAAATGAAATTAAGAATAAAACATCAAAAGTTCGAATTAATTTCTCAAGTCAAGTCAATATTGTTTATCTATATATAAACTATTAATTGAAATTTGGTGTTTTATAAATATCGTAATTCTTAATTAATTAATTAGTACAATTTTTATAATAAAATTATGAGTTTACTTACAATTTCTTCTTCTTTCTGGCTATGTTTGAAGAGGTAAAATTAAAGAATAATATAATAGAAGAAAATAAAATAATTTTTTCTTTATTTAGTTTTTAAAATTATGGGAAAATGTATTAAATTTAAAATTATTTCAATTTCAAAAATAATTCATACATAGAAAAAGTATTCAAGAATTTTTTGCATAAAGAAAAATAAAAAGTGTATATGATAAATAGTAATATTGTAATTATTTTGTTTAAAAGAATAAATTTAAAAAATAAAATATTAAAAAAATTAATTTTGAATAAAATAAAATAATATATATTCTAAGCATTTTAACTTGATTATAAAAAAATAATATTATATTAAATGATTAAATATGATTAAAATAGTATTTTAAACATTATTTCATTATTTAAAATTATATTAAACTCAATATAATAATAAAAGTTATATATACTATCGTTATGTCAAATTAACTACCAAGTATAAAAAATAATTTTAAATAGAAATAAATATAATTTTTAAAATTAGAGAGAGAAAATTTTTTTACATTATTATTTTTTTAAAATTAAACTAATATTTGATAATTATAAAACCTTTAATTTGCTTTTTCGGCACCTCTTACAAGATAATTCGCACGTGCGTCGCCTAGAATTCACAGTATTGACTGCCTTCACAATTGGAGACAACAGAAGTGACACGCCCAAAAGATTTCCAAGAACGTGCAACCGTCTCCTGATGGTTGGCGACAGCCCTACCCTTGTTCTTCATTCTTTTTTTTTTTTTTTAATTTCCTTGGCTTGATTTTTTTTTTTTCATTTCATAGGTTTTTCTTTTGTTTTTAATGAAAAATATTTTAAAAATTAAGTACAATTTTTTCAACTTCACTTTTAAAAAAAAAATTTAATAAAACATATAACTCATCTCTCTTATAATTAAATTTTTTTTACGTATGTTTTGATAAAATATAAAAAAAAAAAATTACACTCAAGTCTAATCCCAAATATTTCTTCTAAGTTCTGAGGATTTTCTTCTTTTCAAGATAAGAGCTTTGTACTTCAAATACCCATAAATTTTGTCTTACACCGGAGAAATGACTGAGGCCTCGAACATAGCAGAAATTTGATGGCAGATTATGGGTACGCAAAGAAGGCCTAGTTTCACAATTACTCATTCAATAACAGATCTTTAGTTGGAGAAGGTATTGTGTTTCAAGGCCCAAGTCGAAGGTGTAAAAGTAGAAAGAAATCTGAGCATCAAAGTCATGTAATATAACTGGGGAGGAACTGCAATTTTTTGCACTCTTAAGTATAAACTACTTGATATTTAAATTTCAAGAAAAGCATTCTTGAAATTATAAACCCCGTGTGGGAATCAATCTTTAGTATATGAAAAGAAAATAACTCCAAGAATGAGCTTTAGCATTACAACTATCACAGGAAAAGTAAAGAAAGGCAATACAAGAATAACTAGAAAAAAGATGAAAGAATAGATCACGCTAAATATTACAAAGACTGAGTTTGAAGTTGGTTGGTGTATATATAGACAAAATAAAACCAGAAGAAGAAATTAAATTAGAAAGAAAAACAAAAGATGGAGATGGAGTATAGAATTGAACACATTTAACCAAAATTACTTCCGGGATGCAGCATGCAATTTATAAATGCAAAACAACTGTTACGGTCAGTCTATTGTGGAGATGAATTCACAAGGAGATCAATTTACATTGAAAGAGACGAACTAAATTGGGTGTGCTTCCTTGGAAAAACAAAATGTGCCACAGCCTATAAAAGAACAATCATATATTCATATTCCATAATTATAAACACTTCACCTCATCATGTTAGATCTTCCCCATTGAGCAACTTCCTGCTCAAGAATATAAAAAACTGTAATCCATGAGAAGCACACCCAATTTAGTTCGTTCCAAAGACCATTTCAAGCCTTAAATAAATAAGCCTAACACAATCACAAATTGCATACCTCAGCAGTTAGTACTTAGAGCCATGGTTAAAATACAGTTTCAGTACCACTCATTGTGTTTTCTAACCTCTTAAGAATGTAAAAAGAAATGCTACTTCGCACATACATAGTTCCTTGGCTCATTGCAATCAGCATGCAATGCTTTTATTTACCAAGGTATTGTGCTGAACCTTGGTATCCTTTATGGCTCCACCTTGTGTTCTCACACAAATCATAACCTCATCATACTTGTCTCCAATTGCTCGAATATAAACTATACAAACTGTTTTCTTTTCTAACACCTTCCACAATACATCTCTTGGTAATCTATCATGTGCCAAAAATTTAAAAAAAAATAAAAATTATATGTGCGTGTAAGCATATAGCCATTTGTATGGGTTTCATGGGAAACAATCCTTACCGAATCAAATAGCGATAAGTCTTCCTTGGAAATAATGTAGTGCTTGAAAGATTGCCTCAAATTTTTCACTCCTGAATAAAAGCACGGAAAATATAAATAAATCAGAATTTCAGGTGAATAGATCATTAAACTAATCACTAAATTGGAAAGTTTACAAATTGCAGCAACACCTATAATTTTCTTTCTTTTTAAATTTAATTCATAGCTAAGAAATTACATTAATGAAGCCAAATGGAGACACATGCGTATAATTTCAAAGTTCTGAATTCAAACTTCAATACTCTTGGTATCGAAGCATGCTTGTAATGAAAAAGACGGCTCTAATGTTCAGCGGAATATCTCAATGAGGAAAACCAAAAAAGGTGGAAGTACAAGGTTGTACTTATGTGAAAGTGCGGATCTTTTTGTTAATCATCCTGAAATGCCCCCCCGACAACCAAGGAGCAATGAACAAGCATAAGGCAAGACAAAACAGGATGCTGCAGCCACTAAAGAAAGAATGAACCTGTGTGTCCACTGTTTATTAAAGTAATGTTCTTAAAATGGACATCATTTCTTTTCGTAAGCTACCTTCTCACTCAGGGATCATGTTTCATCCAATGGTCTTCCAAGTTTCAGGCTATTATTGTTAAGTCAAATTAACTACTAACTGTAAAACAAAAAGAAATTTATGCAAAATTAAAGCTATAATAAAAAATAATTTAAAAGAGAGATAAATATAATTTTTTAAATTAGAGAGAGAACAAAACATTTAATTTAACCAAATTTAAATTTTTGTTCTAATAAATACATTGAATATTAAATGTTTACATTATGTGTTATTTTAAATTAAACTAATATTTGCTAATTATAAACCATTAATACACTTTTTCGGCAGTCTTTCAAGAATATTCACACGTGCGTTGCCTAGAATTCAAAGCATTGACAGCCTACACAAGTGACGGTTGACAGTTAAGAAAACGGAAGTGACGCGACCCATGAAGCCTTTCAAGAAAGTGTCCGCTGTCTCCTCTCTTCCTACATGACGGATGGATAACGACGCCCCAAACCTTTTTCTTCATTCTTTTTTTTCTTTTAATTTCTTTGGGTTGGTTTTTTTTTCATAGATTTCTCTTTTGTTTTTCATGAAAAAATCTTCTAAAAAAAATTATGTGCAATTTTTATAACTTCACTATTAAAAATATGATATTTGCATAAAGTTTACAACTCATGTCACTTATAATTAATATTTTATAATGATTCTTTTACATATTTTATTTGATAAGATATAAAAAATCACACTTAAGTCTAATCCCAAATATTTCGTCTAAGTTCTAAGGATTTTCCTCTTTCAAGGTAAGAGCTTTGTATTTCAAATACCCATAAATTTTGTATTACACGGGAGAAATGCATGAAACCTCAAAATTGGAAGAACATAGCAGAAGTTTAAAGGCAGATTATGGGTACACAAAGAAGGCCTAGTTTCACAATTACTCATTCAATAACAAATCTGTAGTTGGAGAAGGTATTGTGTTTCGAGGCCCAAGTTGAAGGTGTAGCACTAGAACGAAATCCGAGCATCAAAATCTTGTAATGTAAAGGGGTAGAAGGCAATTACTGCAAACAAAAGGGGAACTGCAATTTTTTGCCCTCTTAAGTATAAACTACTTGATATGTCAATTTCACCAACAGCATTCCCACAACCTAGCATTGCTTCTGGTTTTTCTGTTCACAAATTACAAACCTCATCCAGGAATTAATCTTTAGTATATGAATAAAAATAACTCCAAGAATGAGCTTTAGGATCTCACAGGAAAAGTACAGAAAGTCAATACAAGATTGCCTAGGGAAGAAAAGAAAAGATATGAAAGAATGGATCATGCAATTTAAAACAAAAAAAGAAATTAAATTAGAAAGACAAAACAAAAGATGGAGCATAGAATGAACATATTTAACCAAAATTACTTCTGGGATGGAGCATGCAATTTATAAATGCAAAACAACTGTTACGGTGAGACTATTCTGGAGATGAATTCATAAGGAGATCATTTTACATTGGAAGAGACCAACTTGCCACAAATTTTTTTGCATAACTAGATCAAATGTTTGACCTCTTCCGTCTACGCCCAAACAAAAGACAATGAATTTAGAATGCATATTTCCATACCCATTGTAGAGGTACATTGACAGTAATTAAAGTATTAAACCATGCTTTAATGATTCTTTGGATGCAGAACCTTCCATTTCAGTGTTTCAACATGGCAGATTTGTTTTCCTGTAATGACTTAATTGGATTTAAAGATTCTCTGCCATAAAGTTGAAAAAACAAAATGTGCCATGGCCTATAAACAATCGTATATTCATATTCCATAATTATAAATACTTCATCTCATCAGTCATCATGTTAGATCTTCAAGATTGAGCAACTTCCTGCTCAAGAATATAAAAAATGTAATCCATGAGAAGTACACCCAATTTAGTTCTTTACAAAGACCATTTCAAGCTTTAAATAAATAAGCCTAAAACAATCAGAAATTGCATACCTCAGCAGTTAATACCTAGAGCCAGGGTTAAAATACAGTTTCAGTACCACTCATTGTGTTTTTTAACCTCTAAAGAATGGAAAAAGAAATGCTACTTTGCACATGCATAGTTCATTGGCTCATTGCAATCAGCATGCAATGGCTTTTTTTACCAAGGTGTTGTGCTCAAACCTTGGTATAATCTTATGGTTATAGAAAAATCCTTTATGACTCCACCTTGTGTTTTCACACAAATCGTACTCTCATCATACTTGTCTTCAATTGCTCAAATATGAAGTACATGAACTCTTCTTTTTTAAAACCTTCCACAATACCACCCTATAATCATACTTATCATGAGCTGAAAATAAGACTGGGGAAAAAAATTACATGTGCGTGTAAACATATAGCCTTTTACATGGGTTTCATGGGAAACAATCCTTACCAACTCAAATAGCGATGTGTCTTCCATGGAAATAATGTAGTGCTTCTTTCCCACTGAAAACATTGCCCCAAATTTTTAACTCTTGAATAAAAGAATGGAAAATATAAACAAGTCAGAATTTCAGGTGAATAGATCATTAAACTAAACACTAAATTGGCAAGTTTACAAATTGCAGCAACACCTATAATTTTCTCTTCTTTTTTTTAATTCAATTCATAGCTAAGAAATTACATTAAAGAAGCCAAACGGAGACACATGCTTATAATTTCAAAGTTCTGAATTCAAACTTCCATACTCTGGGTATCGAAGCATGCTTGTAATGAAAAAGACAGCTCTAATGTTCAGTGGAATACCTCAATGAGGAAAACCAACAAAAGGTGAAAGTACAAGGTAGTACTTATGTGAAACTGTGGATCTTTTTGTTAATCATCCTGAAATGCTCCCCTGACAACCAAGAAGCAATGAATGAGCATAAAGCAACACAAAACATGATGCTGCAGCCACTAAAGATGTGAAACTAGTAAAATATCCAAATCACTAAATACATAAATACATCAAAGTCACCTAATGGAAAAGAAAGAATGAACCCCGGCGTGGAGCCAGCCAACACAAGTTCAAGCTACATGTGTTTAAGCCTACAAGATACATTCAACAATAGAAAGATCACTTTTGGAACGAAAGATTGGTTCATCTTATAAAATTTATGAAGGGACACTGCATAGATTCTTTGTTTTGTATTTTATAAGACTTAACGAGTGTATAAGACTTCTTCTGACCAAAAAGAGAACTGGAGACAAATTACAAATGTTTCTCAAAAAAATGATGGTTAAGAACACTAATAAACAAAAAGTACGAAATAATACAGAGCATGATAGACTAGCAAACCAAGTATAGTCAAGAAAATCCTAAAGCCAGAAGATATTTAGATGACTCATTGACTTTCAACCCAAGTAGATGCTAATAAATTGCCGTTTCGCCTGAAACAGGAGAAAACCATCATGAGAAAGGTACAAAGGAGAAAAGAAGCTCAATATAAGATAAATGCCCTGCATACCAGCTAAAAAATGTGAAGCCTCTGGTTTCCTCTGTAGTATGATGATCTCATATCTATCATAATTCTCCCTAGTCCCCAGAACAGACATAAAGTTAAAAACTATAATTTGCATTAGACAAATCTCATATTTACTTTTTCATGCAACCACCTAAAGACAAACATCAGCAGAAAATGATATAAAATATGTTGGTCAAAATCATTAGTGCCCATAAAAACCAAACACGGAAGCTATGCTCCCAGTTGAAGAACCAAACATTCCACTCAGTAAAACGCCTAACCCCTAAGATCACAATAATAGTGAAACTCACATATAATGAGCCTAATGTTCAGAACCCAGAGAAAATCACCCAACCTGCATTGATGCTTTATGAAGCATAACCATATAAAACAAAAAAATACCCCAATATTCTCCATATAAGATAAAATCAATTTGGCAAGACCCTCATAACCATAGTCATGAGTATAAGAGTATAACAAAAACAGGATAAACAAACCTTACCTTTCATCTGTCAGGTAAAACAGGTAAGAGACTACTGTGATTAATTCAAATATAGCTTATGAGGAATGACTGAATAAGGGAGTGCAAAGGAGACAACTAATTCAACAATACAAATGACCTTTTCCATTAAAATAAATAAATAAATACAAATGATCAGTACCCATACACTTTATATTAATACATCTACAGTTATTTCTACAACATAAATTTGATGATTGTCAGTCAATTTAAGAAGAAAACAACGTAAGTTTTTTGTACAATATGGCTTTTCAGTCCTCAATTTCAGTTAATATTATTATCTTCTAGGCCTAAAAACAGGTCAAGATGTGTATAGAACACAGTAAAGCAACTATCATGGGCCTTTTAGAACAAGAATGAAGCAGGAACGAGGGATATAAATTGCTCTTCACCGCCTTCAGCCCATATTTCCGCCAGCAAACGCCATCTCTTAGTATTTCAGAATCTGTAGAATTTTGCATCAACAACATGAGGCTCTAAAACTACTAATTCATTGGATTGATTCTCATTTTTCCTAAACCAGGATCAATTAAATAATTCTGATCAGATAAATGGGACCAACAAATCAGAAATCTAGGGCAACTGTTCACATTCCAAATTACAAAACAAGGACAAACAAACACATTAAGAGATAAGATCATACAGAACTCAAGTTGATTCAAATTCAGATGAGTCAAAAGTAAAAGCATACAAAGAGGTTTTATCGGGGAAAAAAAAACTACATAAGGGAAACCCTTACAGGGCCAATTTCCCAAACAGCTACAGGGATGCTTGGATGGTGGGTCGCAGAAGGCTTATCGCAGTGCTCACATCATCTCCATCACTTTCCAAATCATAACTTTGACTTAATCAACTAATCTTTGCCTTCAGTTGATGGAAACAAAACTAGGAAGGGGTCTTCATATTTCTCAAAAGATATTCAATTAGCGAGTAATTATAATTAAATAATTCTTCTTTACTTCTCAACCTACTTTTTGTTAAATCTATAATGTAGACCTGCATTATTAATTACTCATTTTCATTACTTTTTTCGTGGTGGTCATAATATTTGGCACATTAATTCGAGAAAACATATTTGTCTATTTTGAATAATTTAAGCAGAACGACATTAGAGACAACAGAAATTAAATTTTACTTCACGTTCTCTTCCAAATATGAGTTCATAATTATGCAAAATTATTAGCCAATAGGTAATGACATTCACAATTTGACACTCTCTTAATAATTTTATTACTTAAAGTAATTCATCACAATTCACAAGTATACGAATTTTCTAGGCGTTGTGTAGTACTTTAAGTTCTTATTGGATCTGTTAGTGTTGGCTGCAAATTGTGAAAGCTTATAATTTTGTCTAAATTGATTTATGGATTTGAGGTGGATGCAATCAAGTGATTCAGAGATATAGCCATATAATGTCTTATTTTAAATTTTTTAAACGGAGTTGTAAAAAATTACTATCATTATAAAAGAAAGGTTTAACTATTTCTATAATTTTTATATTTTTATACAATTTTTAATTAGGCCTTATAATTTAACAAATTTTAAATTAATTCTTATTGTACAAATTTAGTTGAAATTATAGTAAATTTTATTAATATTATCAATATATATTATCGTAATACTCTAAATATGTATGATTTATATCAATAAAAAAATAAATAATAATATAAAAATAACTTAAATATATAAAATAAAATATAATTTATATTAAGCAATGTGAGTAAATTAACTTGAATTAGATAAATTTATAATGATAAGATTATATATAATTAACATACCATCAAAATTTAATAAAATATTAACAAAAATTTAAGATTAGAGACAAAATTAAAATTTTTTCAAATAATTCAATTATAAATTTTTAAACTATAGAAACTTAATTTAAAATTAAATGAAATTACAAGAACCACAAAAATAATTTAACCCAAAAGAAAAGTAATTTGTAAAAAAAAAAAGTTATTGATTGTTAAATACATAAATTACTAAAAATGACCATTTTTATATTTTTCTCATTAAGTTTTTTAATCAAATATTAGCACGTGTAGAGTTTATCTAAATCATAGTTTATGTGATTGGTTCTTTTAAAAAAAAATTCATATATTTTATTTTGATTAAAGAATATGATAATAAAAATATAAACAATTTTATATAAGTCTAGTTCATTCATAAATATATTCTATAATTCATGATTTTAAATAAATAAATGGTTGTAAATATTTATTATCATTAATTTTTTTATTAAGTGCAAATTAATTAATTAAATTATAAATTATAAATATTTTAAATACGTTGAAAAATATAAATTATATATAAATGCTTTGCACACTAATTTATATATGCCTCAAAATAATATATATATATATATATATATATATATTCGCTATAAAGAATAATGATAATTAGTAATTAGTGAAGGAAATAGGTACAACAAACCAAAGGCATGTATGGTAAATAATTAATTTTGGTAAGAGTAGTTTTGTCATAAAGAAATTTAATTTTCAACTTCTGTTTTTGCCTAAAATTGTTTTTTCTATTATTCAAAAGCATTTATTTTTTAGAAAACAGCTTAACCAAATACTCAAAATTTTTAAATTAAATATTCTTAAGAAAAATAAGCAACTTACCTGTTTTAAAAGATTGGCTGAGGACTAGATCTAGATACATTTTTTATATATATTTATTATTAGGTTTTTAAATAAAAATGAAACACGAAATTTTTTTAAAAAAGTGAATTATATAAATTATAAATACTTTGTTTTTTAATTAAAAAATTTGATAATAATTAATAAATATATAAAAAAAATTGTATTGAGTATTTTTCATTAGCTAAATACGCAACTATTGAGGCTAGCCTTATGGTGTTAAGAATTGGGCTCAGCCTATTATGTAGTAAGGTTCGCACAATTAGAAACGGACAGAGAAGCAGCACTCCACCTATTAAAAAATGGCCATATTAATTGTTTTCACCATTACTATATGAATTTTTTATAGTTTAAAATTAATATTTTTTTATAATAAAAAAATAAAAATAAAAAAATTTAATTTTTAATCTATTTATAATAAATTTTTATTAATATAAGTCTTTTATTTTTATTTTTTTATTATAAAAAAATATGCTAATTTTAAACTACAATTCAAAATCATTATTATATCATTATAGCAAATTGCAAGTCCCTTCTATCTACTATGGATAATTGGAGCATTCAACACACCTTTCATGAATCAAATTCTTGCGCCCATGCACTTGCAAAGCATGGAAGAATCAACAGAACTCCTCTCAAAATCTTCATCAACCCCCCTCCCTTTCTTTCAACTTTAATTTTTTGTTAAACTTCGACTCACACTACAGGCCATAAAAAGCCCAAAAAAACCTTTATTTTTTTTGTTAAAGAGACGCATGACATATTATTTTCTTGATCTTTCTTCAACAGAAAGAAAATTCTTAGTCATTGTTCTTCTTTAACAATCATGATTTCTTTGGTAACATCATAAGAAACAAAGCCCAAAATGTTTTGTGTAGAACAGAAGATACTACGAAAGAAATGTAAAGCGTTTTGTAATATGCAGTTCTTCTTCTTGAAGTTTTCTGTTTCATAATTTCTTTTACTGTTTATAAAGCTTCTATGTAATATCAATAGAAGACATGGTTAAATTACATTCCTCTCCATTATTGTTTTCAATATAATGTTCGATTCTTAATGTTTATTAGCATAATACAAAAATTTTCATGAGCATCATAAACAACGTGAATTTTATTACATAATTACTATACTGAACTCTACAAACCACTTTATTACAACTTACAGAAACAAGAAATAATAATATATCTAAATATCAAAATGTAAATAAAGAAATAATTTAAGTTATTAAGTAAGACTAGTTGTGTTTTGAAATAATTTTTTAAAATACTTAATACTATTTTAATTTTAATTTTAATGTAAAATTTATAGAAATTTTAGTGACCTAAAAATGTGCATCGATAAAACAGAAAGACGACAAATAGGATTTGTCTAAATTTAAATATACTTTTTGTTTTTACATCAAATTAGCACACATTACGAAAAATGGCTATTAAATTTTTACAGAAGTTGATGATATAATAACGGCAAAAGGAGTTTTTGTAATATAATAATAATTAATTAATTGCGGGAAAATTGAACGTAAAATTAACATAAAATTATTTAATCTGTTCATACTTCATAGATGTATTTTTTTTCTAATTCGACGTTTTTCTTTCCTTTTAATGCATTATTAAAGACTTGTTTTGTATTTGCTAAATATTCATATTTCATACTAAAAAAACTGATAATTAAAGAAAAAATGAAGATATTATCTGAGATCTGCATCTATTGTAAGTAAACCACCCGGTGTTTTGCCATCAGCGCAATATCTGGAAACCCGTAATTACCCCTAAATGATCCACTTTATTACAGAAGAATCCCATTTATTCGTAATGAACGGGAGGGCTGTTTCAGTCAATGCACATGTAAGCTTGGACCTTCGGGGAGCGATCCGAAACGCGATCTCAAATCTGAGCCTCCTTCTCGCCTTCGATCAGATCCCTGAAGCTCAGTTTCTCCTCCATTGATGAGAGATTCGTGTGCCATATTAGGAGGTAGGGCACAACCGCATAACTCACTGAGTCAACTCGCCGCCATTGTTGAAGCAACTAGCGTGCCTTTTCAATTCACTTGCGGAGCTTATGGGAAGATCGTAGGTAAAACGGTTGCGTTTTCCTTCTTCAATTTCGAGATCTCAAGTGTCACTGAGTCAGAGCTTGCACCAACTCGGGAATGGCTTCTTCGGGAGCCGATTCCCGTCTGAGTCAGGTCGTTGTCCCTGCTCTTGAGAAAATCATCAAGAACGCTTCCTGGCGGAAGCACGCGAAGCTAGCTCACGAGTGCAAATCCGTTGTTGAAAGGCTCAATTCGTCGCAGAAGCAGGAGTCGCCTGGTTCACCCTCTGATACTGACCCCGAGAGTTCGTTGCCTGGTCCACTCCATGACGGTGGTCCTCTTGAGTACTCGCTTGCCGAGTCTGAGTCGATTCTTAGCCCTTTGATCAATGCTGCCGGCTCTGGGTTCTTGAAGATCGCTGATCCCGCTGTTGATGCTATCCAGAAATTGATCGCCCACGGTTACCTACGCGGCGAGGCGGACCCCGGAGGTGGCGGCCCTGAGGCTAAGCTGTTGGCCAGTTTGATCGAATCAGTGTGTAAATGCCATGATTTGGGGGACGATGCGATGGAATTGTTGGTGCTGAAGACACTTTTATCTGCAGTAACGTCGATATCTTTGAGAATTCACGGTGATTGCTTGCTCCTCATTGTGAGGACATGTTACGATATATATCTTGGTAGTAAGAATGTGGTGAATCAGACGACGGCGAAGGCGTCTTTGGTTCAAATGTTAGTGATAGTGTTCCGTAGAATGGAGGCAGACTCTTCCACCGTCCCAATTCAACCAATTGTAGTGGCTGAGTTAATGGAACCTGTTGAAAAATCCGATGTAGATAACTCAATGACACAGTTTGTGCAAGGTTTTATCACGAAAATTATGCAGGATATTGATGGGGTCCTTAACCCAGTGACGCCTAGTAAAATTTCTTTAGGTGGACACGATGGTGCATTTGAGACCACTACAGTGGAGACCACTAACCCTGCGGATTTGTTGGATTCCACGGACAAAGACATGCTGGATGCAAAGTATTGGGAAATCAGCATGTATAAGACAGCGTTGGAGGGAAGGAAAGGTGAGTTGGTAGATGGGGAGGCCGACAGAGATGATGATTTGGAAGTTCAGATTGGAAATAAGTTGCGGAGGGATGCCTTTTTGGTGTTTAGGGCACTTTGTAAATTATCTATGAAGACGCCTCCCAAGGAGGCAGCTGCTGATCCGCAGCTGATGAAGGGAAAAATTGTTGCTTTGGAGTTATTGAAGATTTTGCTGGAGAACGCTGGAGCTGTATTCAGGACTAGTGAAAGGTATCTCTACTTTGTTAGTAAACACTAGCTTTTTTTGCTTGACGGGATTTTTATTAGGAAAGTTTTTTATTTGGGGATTCTTATCAGGTAGGCAAAGAATATATCTTGGTCCTATTTTATCCATAGACCACATGTAATTCTGCATTAAGCATAATTTTGGTAGTGGTAAACTTGACTACATTGTCTGGAAATTCTGTCAAGTCGACAGGCTTCCTCAGTTGTGTATTAAACTATTTGAAATGACACCATGAAAATGAAATTGTGGATGAACTTTGGGGCTGAGAAAGAGTATGATTATATCTTGATACTTAGCGGCTACTATACATATATCTGTTTGCACAATTAAATAAAGGTCATTTGCTGGTGAGTTGTAACAATATAGGTCATCAAGTGGAGTTATGCTGCAAGATACAGAGAATATAAAGAGTAAAGAGGAGCACGTGATAATTTTTAGTTGGGTGTTACTGGATTAGATTTTATATGGTCTGAGGATATCCTGGACTATAAAATCCATGTTGTCTAATGAATTCATTTAAGCAATATATTTATGCATTCAACTAGAATGTAGCATCACTGTGTAGAGTTGATTTTAAACTGTAAAACTATACATTGGAAACTACTCACTCAGTAAGGGTAGTG
The DNA here is from genome assembly GCA_031216115.1 of Senna siamea. NCBI lineage: Eukaryota > Viridiplantae > Streptophyta > Magnoliopsida > Fabales > Fabaceae > Senna > Senna siamea. The sequence goes on from CM062357.1 coordinate 17,338,901, forward strand.
GTGGTCAATGTCTAATATAATATTTGAAACTTGAACGTAACCTGGTGCAAGTATGTGCAGTTTAAAGGTGCACTTTGTTGTTGTTGAGACGTGGATCCAAGTCTCACGCTCTCTTTTCTATAAAGCTCATAATTTAAGTTTGAAATGCAAGCTACATATAATCTTTGAAATCCTGAGTTCCTTAGTGGATATTTATGCAGTTTTTCACTGTCAATATGAGTGAATACCACTTCCAGAATTCAGATGTTGACAACATTGATAATATCCTTGTACATTACTCTGCTGCTTGTGCCTGCTGAAATAACCAATCTGGAGTCTGGACATGGTAGAGCTCTAAGTAGAGGCATTTGGTTTGCTCTGACAATTAAACAAATTTAGGTCCATTTTTTGTTTCTAGTTGCAGAGAGGAAGTTTAGCACAACTGTCAATCCAAGTTTGTGTAGATCCCTTAGATATTTGGGTTTTATTGGCATATAATGGGGTGATCATTTCCTGTTGTAAAATGGCGAACCTACTAATTGACGGAAACTTCTAGTGTGGAGACTGCAACTGATGGTTTGCTTTGGTCACACCTAACAATTTTTGGCACATGTAGCTTTTGGCTTCATTTTATTTGGTTTATATTTGGGGTAATCTTAAATTGTTCAAGTGTCTTAACATAAGTATTTTTATAGGGATGCATAAATATCATTTATGCAGTTGTTGTATGGGATCTATAAGCCAAAATATTCAAACTTAAGCAAGTTGATTTCTATGTTAAGGGACCTTGTCCAATGAGTTACTAAGCGTGTCTTGGATTTCTGAATCTCAATCCTCTTAAGCATTGTTTTGAGGCATTATAGTTGTGATACATGTTATCTGAAGTTGCTAGGTATTTCATTTTCAAGCTCTAAGCAATTGGATGATCCCATACAACGACTGGATGAGTGAATGCATTATAGGGGAAATTCTCTCCTTCATTCTTTTAAAATTCAGTAAACTTTATTTTGTTTTGCCATATCCAACTTTAAACTACCTTTGTCCTCTTACCTGTTGCTTCATTAGTATTTAGTTGAGTAAATGATCAAACCATATAAAAATGCCCTTAACTGTTCGCAAGTTGCATAAATTCATCTTTTGCGTTGATATTTTTTGGTGTACACTGTTATTCTTCTGTGATGTTTAGTTCCCTTGGCTTGTTTCTTAAATGTGGAATGAACCTTTTGTTTTGGGTTTGAATTTTTCTTTATTCAAATTCTCACTGATGAAAGGTGAGAGAATATTTTACTTTGTGTTTTGAGAAGCTAATGCCTCTTATTTTATTCTATAAATTTCCTGAATGATAATGAATACTATTGATATTTTCACTTGCTTGTATGAAGCAGGTTTTTAGGTGCCATCAAGCAGTACCTATGTTTATCACTCTTAAAGAACAGTGCTTCGACTCTTATGATTGTTTTTCAGTTATCATGCTCCATTTTCATCAGTCTTGTATCAAGATTTAGAAGTGGACTGAAAGCAGAAATTGGAGTCTTTTTCCCTATGATTGTTCTCAGGGTTCTGGAAAATGTAGCTCAACCTAATTTTCAGCAAAAGATGATAGTGCTTCGTTTTCTAGAGAAGCTGTGTGTTGATTCACAGATATTGGTGGACATATTTATCAACTATGATTGTGATGTCAATTCATCAAACATATTTGAGAGGTGTGCTATTTTTTTCAAATTTAATTTAATTTATCTATTACATTTTCATATGGCATGGTTTGTAGCATTGCATCCTTGGATTGTTGCAATAATCCTTCTGCATGGGTATGGTTGTTACTTAATGTATGTGTGTGTGTATATATATATAAATATATATATATATTTTTTTTCTGTCTAATTGTTCTGTTCCTTGTAGGATGGTCAATGGACTTCTTAAAACTGCCCAAGGTATCCCTCCTGGTGTAGCAACTTCACTTTTGCCACCTCAAGAGGCAACACTAAAATTTGAAGCCATGAGATGCTTGGTTGCTGTTTTGAAATCAATGGGAGATTGGATGAACAGACAATTGCGAATTCCAGATCCTCATTCGACCAAGAAAATTGAAGGAGCTGATAACAGTCATGAATCTGGAGGTCTTCCCATGGCAAATGGGAATGGAGAAGAGCCTGTTGAAGGATCAGATTCTCATTCTGAAATATCTAATGAAGCTTCTGAAGTTTCAACCATTGAGCAACGCCGGGCTTACAAACTGGAACTTCAGGTGAGCAAATGCTTAAGGTTTTGAGAAGCCATTATGTCCCTGTTCTTGCTTTAGCTGTTCATCATCCAAGAAGCTAATGCTAAGTTTGTGGCAGGAAGGTATATCTCTTTTTAATAGGAAACCTAAGAAAGGAATTGAATTCCTCATCAATGCTAACAAGGTGGGTAATTCACCAGAGGATATAGCTTCTTTTCTGAAAGATGCGTCTGGGTTGGACAAGGCTTTGATTGGTGATTATCTTGGAGAAAGGGAAGAATTACCCTTGAAGGTCATGCATGCATATGTTGATTCTTTTGATTTTCAAGGGATGGAGTTTGATGAGGCAATCAGGGCCTTTCTTAAAGGCTTTAGATTGCCTGGTGAGGCACAGAAAATTGATCGAATCATGGAGAAGTTTGCTGAACGTTATTGCAAATGTAACCCAAAAGCCTTTTCTAGTTCTGACACAGCATATGTCCTTGCTTATTCTGTGATACTGCTTAATACCGATGCTCACAATCCTATGGTGAAAAGCAAGGTATGCTGAGATAATCCTCTATGTTGATGTACATATGATTATGATAGAAATAATCCTACATGTATTTATTTTTTCACCATTGTATCATGCAGATGTCTGCTGATGATTTCATAAGAAACAATCGTGGTATAGATGATGGAAAAGATCTACCAGAGGAATACATGAGGTCATTGTTTGAAAGAATATCTAGAAATGAGATCAAAATGAAAGATGACAACCTGGCTCTCCAGCAAAGGCAGGCTGTGAACCCTAATAGACTTTTAGGCTTGGACAGTATCTTGAATATTGTGATCCGCAAGCGTGGGGAAGACAGTCATATGGAGACCAGTGATGATCTTATTCGACACATGCAAGAACAATTCAAGGAAAAAGCTCGCAAGTCTGAGTATGTTTACCCTTATTTCCCAATTCTCTAGAAGTGATTCTTTACTGTCCAAACTCTTTTTCTAGGTCATGCACACCATTAAATCCATTCATTTTCTGGCACAAATTATCTTCAGTAGCCACTGCTTATTCAACTTCAGGCTGTTTATGGATCTTACCAGTTTTATGAGTATTCTGTTGCTTTAGATGGTCCTTGATTTTTGAAGCATAGTGTATGATCTGAAACTTTTGAAGTGGTTTCTCCTTTTTGTGCCAAATATTAACTTTTTGAAATTTAGAAGTTTATTTATTTTCATTTATTGCTATTTCTTTCAAGAATAAAAAGATAAAAAGAAAAAATTCGTATACTTTCTTCTTTATATGTATTTTCTGGCAATTTGTAGGTCCGTCTATTATGCAGCTACGGATGTGGTAATCCTTAGATTCATGATTGAGGTATGTTGGGCGCCAATGTTAGCTGCCTTCAGTGTTCCTCTCGATCAAAGTGATGATGAAGTTGTAATAGCTCTGTGTCTTGAAGGCTTCCGCTATGCTATTCATGTTACTTCTGTAATGTCCATGAAGACTCATAGAGATGCTTTTGTGACTTCATTAGCCAAGTTTACCTCTCTGCATTCTCCTGCTGATATTAAACAGAAAAATATAGATGCTATAAAGGTTGGTATACTTTTAAGTTCCACTTCTCTTCTAGTAGGCTTATACACAAAATACAATATATCAAGCTGGAGTTATTATTGACAAGTGGTTTTCTTTTGTGCTTTATGTTTCTTTGTACTGCTACAGTTAGTGCCCCATTTCAAAATGCATGATGATTTAAGTGTATTCATTTTTCTCCAATCATGTCTTGAAGTCTATGTTTACCCTTGTTTGTAAATGCATTTTCATTATCAACTTTCATCAAAATAGTATCTTTTGGTGACTACATGACTATACTTATAAGTTGTGTCAAGGATCAGTTCCAGAAATATTACATGTTTTCATTGCAAAATGGATTTTCTTTTCAATCCTTCCAAAAGCTACACTCTCATCATTGCATACCAGACAAAAACAGGGCTGACTTATCTAATGGTTACTTCCCTGATGAACTTTTCCCACATCTGGTGAAAACCATTATAGGACATTACAGGCCCTTAAAATATTGAATCTAATGATACTTAGATCAAATGATGATTTGTTGTGGATGACTTTGGATTTTCCAACTTCGTTGTTGATAGACTATAGTTACGATTGCTGATGAGGATGGGAATTACTTACAAGACGCATGGGAGCATATATTAACTTGTGTTTCCCGGTTTGAGCATCTACATCTTCTTGGAGAGGGGGCTCCACCAGATGCCACATTCTTTGCGTTTCCTCAAAATGATTCAGATAAAGCAAAGCAAACAAAATCAACCACTCTTCCAGTTCTGAAGAAGAAGGGACCTGGGAGGATGCAGTATGCAGCTGCTACTGTGATGCGGGGTTCATATGACAGTGCTGGTATTGGAAGTAACACTTCTGGAGTCACATCAGAGCAGATGAACAATCTAGTTTCTAATTTGAACATGCTGGAACAAGTTGGAAGCTCAGAAATGAATCGAATATTCACTCGGAGTCAGAAGTTAAATAGTGAGGCCATAATTGATTTTGTTAAGGCTCTATGTAAGGTCTCCATGGAGGAATTGAGATCTCCATCTGATCCACGGGTTTTTAGTCTTACAAAGATAGTTGAGATTGCGTACGTATTATACTTTTGCTATGTAAATTTAATGCATGTTCCCTCCTTACCCTCCCTAGTAACTTTTAATTTTTTTTCCTCTTGGGGCATAAGAGATTAGGATTTTGATAGGGACCCATGAATATACTGAATATTGCACGTATTATTAGTAACTTTACAACCAAGGATAGCTGTAAAACAAGAACAGATACTGGAGAAACCAGTAACGCAGTTCCCCAGCCATAGATATGACCAAAACATTACAAAATAGCAGAGAAAATAAACAGCATGGTCACACAGAAACACACACACAGCAACCTGATAGCAGAAGCCTAGCTAGTTTTCAAGAGGCTAGCACTCTCCCAATTTCCTTAGTCTTTTCCTGCGTCTTCCCATTTGCCTCTACCCATAAATATATCTGATACTGTGGTCCCCATGTGATTAGGTAGTTAGGATATTCTCTCCTCTCTCTCCACTCAGCCGCCCTTTTCCCCTCCTAGAATACACTTTTAATAACTTTGACACCCTGACTCCTGTACACATTGCCCCCATTACACCAAATCCTCATGCAAAATGCAACTAGTTTTTGTGCTTAATTATAGTAAATGCCTCATTAGCCCATAGGTTAGTGCTCTAATAAGGGGACTATTGCAATAGCTCTCAAAGACTAAGATGTGAAGGTGCAGTTGATTAAAAAAGAGAACAAAGTTGGCGGGGGTTGGGTATAGTATATATGGATTTCATGATTGATTGATGTTTAGACACCTATGTTTATTTTTTATTGTTTGACATGATTATTTTTTAACAACAGGCACTATAATATGAACCGCATCAGGCTTGTGTGGTCTAGCATTTGGCATGTTCTCTCTGATTTCTTTGTAAACATTGGCTGTTCTGGCAACCTTTCAATTGCAATTTTTGCAATGGATTCTTTGCGTCAGTTGTCAATGAAATTTCTTGAGCGGGAAGAGTTGGCTAATTATAATTTTCAAAATGAATTTATGAAGCCTTTCGTCATTGTCATGCGAAAGAGTAGTGCTGTTGAAATTAGAGAACTGATTATCAGATGTGTATCTCAAATGGTTTTATCTCGTGTCAACAACGTCAAATCAGGATGGAAGAGCATGTTCATGGTAAAGCTGATCAATCCCTGTTGTTTAAAGAGTTTCAATTTACACAGAATGTTTTGTTTTGATGTTGTCTACTGAAAAATATCTTATTGCTTGTGGACTTGTTTGCAGGTATTCACAACAGCAGCTTATGATGACCACAAAAACATTGTACTTTTAGCTTTTGAAATAATTGAGAAGATCATTCGAGATTATTTTCCTTACATCACTGAGACTGAAACCACCACCTTTACTGATTGTGTGAATTGTCTCATTGCATTTACCAATAGTAGATTTAACAAAGAGATTAGCCTAAATGCCATTGCATTTCTCCGGTTCTGTGCAACAAAACTAGCAGAAGGAGACCTTGGCGCTTCATCAAGGAATAAGGACAAGGAAACTTCTGGAAAGATTTCCTCACCTTCACCTCGAACACTAAAAGAGGGGAAACAAGATACTGGAGAGGTGACTGACAAGGATGATCATCTCTATTTCTGGTTTCCTTTATTAGCTGGTGAGTAAACTGTATTAAGTTCTCTTGGACATGAATTAAAGCAAAATAGTTCTTTTCAAACTCAGGGAGCTTAGAGCTTATCTTGTTATGATCATAATCTTTCATTGTTGTATTTATTCTGCAGGTTTGTCTGAGCTTAGCTTTGACCCTAGGCCTGAGATAAGGAAGAGTGCCTTGCAAGTGCTGTTTGAGACCTTACGTAACCATGGCCACCTCTTTTCACTGCCTTTATGGGAAAAAGTATTTGAATCAGTACTCTTTCCCATATTTGATTATGTGCGCCATGCTATTGATCCTTCAGGGAGTAGTGGACTGGACAATGAAATGGAGACTGAAGGTGACCTTGATCAAGATGCATGGCTTTATGAGACATGCACGTTGGCGCTCCAATTGGTGGTAGATCTTTTTGTCAAATTTTATAATACAGTTAATCCACTTTTGAGAAAGGTGCTGATGCTCCTGGTAAGCTTTATAAAGCGCCCTCATCAAAGCCTAGCTGGCATTGGTATTGCTGCATTTGTTCGTTTGATGAGTAATGCTGGGGAGTTATTTTCTGATGAAAAGTGGTTGGAAGTTGTTTTGTCACTTAAAGGAGCAGCTAATGCAACAATTCCTGATTTTTCATTTCTTGACAATGGAGAATTATTTGTTACAAACCATGAACATTCTTCAACTGCTGATGAATATGATGAGGAACATGCTGAGAATGGCTCTCCTGGTGATAATTTGGAAAGCCAGAGGACTCGTCAGCTTTATGCATATTTATCAGATGCCAAATGCCGAGCTGCTGTTCAGCTTTTATTGATTCAGGTAGATGGTTATTTTGTTGCTGCAAACATTGTTAAAACTCTTTATATATACATATACGAAGGAAGAAGCCATAGCAGATAATTTATATAAAAGATGTTCTTGTTAGTTTGTTCATGGAAATGTGATCAATATCTTATGTGATTGATGTTACCATTAGTTACCCTAATTTATCTCTACTAAAATTGTTTAATCATAGGAATATATACAAACACACCTTGTTTAAGTACATATGGTTGCCAGAAAATAGCATGCATGTCTTTACTGAAAAGGATGTTAACTCTCTTACTGATATTGGCAGGCGGTGATGGAGATCTATAACATGTATCGATCTCACCTTTCTGCAAAAAACATGTTAGTACTATTTGATGCTTTGCATGATGTGGCATTACATGCTCATAATATTAATAGCAATACCATTCTACGTTCAAAGCTTCAAGAGTTTGGCTCTATGACTCAAATGCAAGACCCACCATTGCTACGCCTTGAGAATGAGTCCTACCAAATATGCCTTACATTTTTACAGAACCTTATTGAGGACAAGCCTCCTAGTTTTGGGGAGGCTGAGGTTGAAACTCATCTTGTTGGGCTCTGTCAGGAGGTCTTGGAGTTTTATATAGAGATTGCAGGTTTTAGACAAATTTCTGAATCCTCTCATGGTACACAGCCACATTGGTTAATTCCTTCGGGCTCGGGGAAGCGGAGAGAATTAGCTGCACGTGCGCCTCTTGTTGTGGCTACTCTTCAGGCTGTCTGTAGTTTGGGAGATATTTCTTTCGAGAAGAACCTGTCTCATTTTTTCCCTATTCTCTCAAACTTGATAAGCTGCGAACATGGGTCAAATGAGGTACAGGTAGCTCTCAGTGATATGCTTAGTTTATCAGTTGGTCCTGTTTTGCTACGGTCAAGTTGATCTTGGGCAAGATTGACCCTGCATTTCAAGATGTGGGATATTTTAAAAATTTTTGTTTATATTTCAGCTCCCTCCTTTGCTTTGGATTACTTGGCCAGAAATATAGTTTCATAGTGGTGTATGAAAAGTTGGTAGTGTTTTTCTTTTAGCTTTACTTTCCAAATCTTCTGTATTTAGAAGCCTAGCTTTTCCAATTCGAATTAATCTGTATTGACACAGGTGGTTTTATGTTGTATGCTTACTTTTCCCCCCCATTTTTGACTTATTTCTTGATATTTTGATATTGATAATTTACTGGATAGTGATTCAAAGCTTTAGTGCTATTATTAATATAGTTGTTTTGAGGATTTCTTATTCAATCATGGATAAGACTTGGGCAAAATTTTTCTGAGTATTTATTATCAGGCATTCAATAAAAATGACACTTGGAGGAATTTTTTAAAAAGACTTGGTCATAAAGTGTTGAATTAAAAAAAAAAAAAAACTTGTGATTCTTTTGTAAGAGAATTTGATGACAAACACTTAAATATCATACCAATTTTCTCTTTCAACTATCGTACTTCGTGGGTGCCCTACTACCCCATGGTTGTCCGGTTGTCTTTGTTCAAATACCAATGGTATTGAGAGATCAAATTTTTTTATACAATAATATTATTAAGTCTTAATTATAAAATAAGACATTAAAAATGAAGTGCAAAATAAGCCCTCAAAGATGGCCGTCTAGTTGCTCACAAAATCCCAAAAGCAGCCATAATAAACTTCGCCATTCATTCAGATGCTGCGGACACCGAAAATTAACAAATTAAAATTTTAGGGAGCCAAAGTTAAATACATACGCCGGCATCCACCCATAAAAAATTAGATAAATGTAAAATTTTAAAATATTAGATTAGTTCGATTGTTGTTACTTTTACATGAACTAATTGATTACGTTTTCTCACCAATTGATCTAATCCATAACATTAAATGAAGTGTCAGAAACCTATTCAAATTCTTGAATAAGCTATCCATATGACCATTTCTGTTCATATGATTCTAGCTAGATTTCAAGAAGACCCAAGTTTTGTCCCAAACAAAGCGCTTAGCCTTTTTCTCTGTAATACTATTAGTAGACCCTGAAAGAAAAATTCATTACATTTATGTACTGTCACGAAAAGAGGTTTCTCACTAAGTTACGCAGACTCCTTCGGTTCTTCCTATACACACACACAACTATACCTCTCCAGCTATGCTTAAACCTTTCACAACTTTCTTCACCTTCCTCTATCGCAACACCAAATTCCTCCTCACCCACCATCCAATCACACGAAGAAGAAGACCCAATATATCATTATTCTCTTCCAACATCTCAATTAATCACTCTTTAACTACCCCTTCTTCTTTCGTGGACATGGGTGTGTCTAATCAGTTCAAGCAGGTCTTCAAGATCATTGACACAAATGGCGACGGAAAAATATCCGCCGCTGAGCTCAGCCAAGTCCTCCTATGCCTCGAACACAAGAGAATAAAGAAGGGAAAAAAGAGCTCAACCACCAAAGAGGCTGAAGGGATAATAAGAGTGCTGGACTTTAACGGAGATGGGTTCGTGGACTTGGACGAATTTATGGTCCTCATGGATGGACATGGACTTGAATCCAAAAATAAAGGAAGTCATGGTGAAGATGAAAAGGAGGAAGAGCAACTCATGGATGCGTTTTTGATATTTGATAGAGATGGGAATGGTCTGATAGATGCTAAGGAATTGCAGAGGGTTATGGTGAATTTGGGGTGTGATAATTGCAGCCTCACAGAGTGCAAGAAGATGATCCAAGGAGTTGATAAGAATGGAGATGGGTTTGTGGACTTTGAGGAGTTTCGATCCATGATGAAATCAAGTACTGCTGATTCTGGAGTTTCCAGTAATTGAAGCTTTGAGCAACTTTTGACAGGACTAACTCTGTATGATAGTTTAAAATTTGTGTAAAATAAATTTTTTATTATCATATATAATATGTTTAGATTTTAAGATAATTCAATAACCAAGAGTGTTATAACTTTTCACAAAGTTTAGTTCTATCAAATAAAAATTTTGAGGTGCTGTTTGATATATTTATATAATATGAAAATTTGCTTGAATCTGATCAATATAGGGGATTGCGACTTTTTTTTTTTTTTTGCATATATTATTAATCTTAAATTTTATTTAAGTCTATTTTCAAATTTTTACCAAACCCCATCTCAAGCTTATTGATAGATTAGAAAAATTAATCAATATGGGTTAGTGATGTGTCTTCATTAAGAAAACTACTTTTGAAACCAAATTGTGGTGTTTCTTTGTTCCATTTGGAAAGTATTTTTCATCTATCAAAAAGTGGTAACTGGTCTTTGCACGGCAAACTTTATCCCCACTGATTCTTTTCACCAGAAATTCATATTGTTCCATTTTATTTTATTTTTTATTTATTTTTTCCTATTCTCCAATCTTTATTCACATCGAAAATTACCCATGAACACAAATTATGGAGAGCAGGGTAGGTCTCACTCTCTTTATTTACTATCTTCTAGTTCCTACTAGCTTAAAATTGTTTGACTCACTTCTTTGCTGAGAAGAACAATTTGTTCGACCAACAAATTATAGGTTGAATTGGTAGAGATCTTATCTCTATAAAGAAAACAAAAGTTCAAATATTAAAAATGATATTTATTGATAAGTCTTTATCTTAATATTCTTAATTTGATAAATAATAGTCTCAGGTTTAGAGATTTCCTATTTTTTACTTTAACTTTAAAACGTTTTATATTCCAAAAAAGCCCCCAACACCATATTTGGTTGCTAGGCTCAAGAGGCAATTTGGACACACCAAGCAAGACTCATAGATATGAAAAATATTCTGTGAATTCATTCTAATATGTTCATTTTAAAATAGATTTTTCGAAAACATTAATTATGTTTTCAAGGATCAAAATAGAATTCTAACATACTCTTTTTGTCTTCTACTATTATGTTTTATATATGTCCCTCATCATTTATTTTAGCCTATGAAATGGTTATGATTAACCTGTGTTGTCAATGCACAAAAACGCCATGGTGTGGCTGGTGCCATTTAAGAGGCATGGCAACTACTAATTTAGAAAATATATTTAAAATGAAAAATTAAAAAACAACATATAAAAAGAATGTAAATAAGTAGGAAAAGTAAAACAATGATCACAACAGGAGTGTATAGAAGTTAGAAGAGTGGTCCTCATAGTGATCCCTGATTATTAGCTCCATCATTGCTTTTATCAGTAACATTGGACTTGGAACCCTCTTTGTTGTCTTCATCTGATGAAAGCTTCTCGCTTTGAATTGACATCTTTGGTGTTTTGAGAGAGAAAGGAAGGAAGGAGACAGAGTCAAAGGTTTTTTTAAAAAAAAAAGTGGTTAAAATGCATATGTTAGTTTAATTTATGTACATATAATTTTTTCTATACTTTTTAAATGTAATTTAAAATTTTTATGTACTTTCAAAATGTCATATTTAATTTTTGTCCCTAAACTCCAAACTTATTTTTATTTAAAAATGAAAGACAATAAATATATTAACCTATAAGATATTAAGTTAAAAAAAATAATTAAAAGATAATAGAGATATTTTTATTTTTTTATTATTAAAATATCAATTTTTTGTCAATAATTTTATCTTTTCACTTATTATCTTTTAATTATTTATTTTAATTTGACATCATATAAACTAATATGTTCATTGTAGTTAGTTTTTAGATAAAAAATTAGACAAAAATAAATTTTATGTAATATTTTAAAAGTACAAAAAAATATTGAGTCACATTTAAAAATACATGTAAATTATGTGCATAAAGACTAAAGTACAATAAAATATTATACATTTTAACCAAAAAAATTTTAATAACTTGAAATTTGTAAAAAAAATTGATAAAAATAATAATTTTAATGTCTACAAATTTTATCAATCAATCAAACGAGAAAACATGTTAGAATATTTTTCAGTGAGTAAATTTTGAAGTCAAAGGAGATCTCCAATATAAAAATACGTTTATGGCTCAAATTAAGCCTTACTCATAGAACTAGAAAGCAGCGAAACAATTGTTCTAGTGTTTTCCCTTAATTACACTATTTTATTTGATCACAAAAAACGGAAATTAACCCAACTGATGCAAGCAAATGTGGATAATTATGCCTCTAATTATTTGTTAAAATGATGTAATTAAGATAGAGGAATAAGATGAGTGAAGTGATGGGTAGTGTTATCTTTTTTGTCAATTCAAGGGCCAGTCATTATTTTATGGCTTATGTTTGACACAGCTAAAACTTCAACATGTGTACAGTATATACTTGCACCTAATTACAAATGTTAGTCTTCAGTTTCACCAGATCACCACAAACTCCCACCCAATTCTTAACCACTCGAACATGAATCTTTCAACATCAAAAAATAAAAAGAAACATTTCTCCTAATTTTAATATTAATGGAGATTTATTCTCTCTCTCTCTCATATATATATATATATAATGAATACTGTTTTCTGTAGGAATTTTCTGTATAACACCTAGGTGTGCTTATATATATATATATATATATATATATTCTAAAAAAGACATATAGGTAATTTTTAAATCAGTTTTACTAATCAATACCTTTAGGGCATTAATTAAAATTTCATTTGATTAATTGATGAAATTTTTAAATATTAAAAATTATTTGTTTATTTTTTTATAAATTTTAAGTTATTAAACACTCTGTTAGTTAATTAAAAAAAACTATAAATATCATAAGACACTTGTTAACAAAAATGACCAACCAATTCTATTCTTATCACTGTTTCTTTGATTTCGTATGTCTTTTCTTTTCTTTATAAAAAAATGTGAATAGTGGGAATTCGAAAACCTGTGGTATATGTAGTTGAATTCAAGCATGTGTTTAACATGCTCCAATTTATAATAAGATAAGAATTCCTCTTACAAATTAAGCATTTCATGCTCTAGAGGCAAAGGATCCATCGCCTACATACACTTTTTGGGAAAATTTAAAGCTTATAGTAATTTCAATAACCAAATGGAGTATCCTTTTGTTCTTACAACTTTCTTTTTTTTCTTAATGGAAAAAATATATATAAATGAATCATTAAAATAAGTTTTGTGCCATTGTCTACCTGTCTGTAAGGACAGTTAATTAGGTATACAATTTTACAAGGGTTCTCTTTCAAGGAACTAAAACCTTTTTTTTTTTTTTAGAATTCAAGGATAAAAATTGAACTCCAAAGAGCTCAATCTCTCCCATCAAAGCCCTTCTTACCACGTTTCTGCCTTTTGACGATAACATGTATTTTTTTTTTAATTTAAATAAATTTTACTATGAAAAAATAGTTACAATAATTTTACTTAGGATATACTATGGATTAAATGAAAATTTAAATATTTTAAAGGAAAAGAGAGAGATAAAATTTTTGAAATAAAAAAAATTAACAGAGAGATACATAAAATATTCACCCTAATAAATTAAAGCCTTACTTTTTTTTTCTTCCCATCTCTCATTCTTCAAAAATTTCATCTCCTCCTGTTTCATAAAATCCAAATCCATTAAATGGGGGCTTGGAGAGAAAAGGACGTAAATATATTAAATGTTAGAGAATTGAGTGTCTAAATCAATTTAGAAAATTATGAACAAGTGGTGCATGGTCAAATCAAATGGCATATTTGAGGAAAGGAGTTGATTATGTTCTTAGTTGATATCCTTATCTCAATTCTATCATTTTAAGATAAGGAAAGGATGGGCATTATTATTTGTTGATTCAATGATTCCAAACCACTCAACTCATTATTATTTGCCTCTACTTCCAGCAATCATTCTTGTTGGGCCTTCTACGTCATTCAATCTAACTTGGACGTCCACATAATAAATTGGGCCCAGAATATGCACTTTAAATTAAATGCTTTTTTTTTTTAACTCTCACTCGTGTGAAGTTTTGATGCATCAATATTGAAGAATTTGTTTTTGTTTTTTTTTCTTTTAATTCAAGTGTCATTTCAATTCATTTTTTATTTATTTAGAGAGAGATTAAGTCTATTAAAAATATTTAATTTTTTAAAATGTAACGAATTATAATTTAAATTCTAAAAGAGATTCAATCACAATTTCATTTCCAAATTGTCAATTTGTAATTCTTAGAATTTTTTTTCTTTCCCTCTTAAGGTTGTGCACGTATTAAAAATATACTGTCTGATCTGAAGAGCTCAAACTGCTAGAAAGGTTATTTGCAGAACACAAAATTTCACTTTTTATTTTGATGAAGGCGGATTTAAGATTATTTGATATACTGGGAATAGGGTTTGAACATTTACGGGGAGATTATCATTTTAATGGCATCTATAATTTATAATTTAATCATAAATTATTAAAGTGTGAATATCTTAATATACAATTCACGATGAAAATCTCAAACACTAGAAAAGGTTCTTTCATAAGATTACTCTAATTAAAATACGTTAAGAAAGTGGATGCCTGAAATTATAACATTAGATAATTCTCTGCATTTGCTTGAGCTCATATCAAATCCATAATGATTTATTAGTGTGTTTCAGTTTTAGATATACATTTCATTACTCCTATAATAATAATAATAATTATTATTATTATAATAAAAATAACAACATATGTAAGTTGCTTTGATAGGACAGAGCAAAGACAAGAAATATAATTATATATGGGACTATAATCTTCCTCACAATCTATCACCTTTATTTAAGAATATTCAAATGAATTAAAGCATAAATATAGTAAATTAACCATAGTTTTTGTATCTCAAGTGGCTTAATCTATCTTTTTAAAAAAAATAAATTACCTAAAAGCAGATCATACGCAACATTGTGACACTATCGCTAGTATCTTAGACATATAAACAAAATGTCTGAAATGCAATCATAGTGTTTTCTTTGTTCTCATTAATCTATTCAGTTCTTTAAGTTCTACTAACATTCATACATTCCATATGGCAATTTTAAAGGAAAAAATCAATTATTAAATACAAAACAATACCACTTTTCATTGATAACTTAAACAACAATATTGTAGTAAATTAACAACTCTTATAATTTATGTTTTCAAGTGCAATTTTTTAAGAGAAACTATTTCTTTTTCTCATTGATATCAAACACCAATGTCTCATATAGCAGCTAGCGTTCTTTTTATTATTAAACAGTTTATTATAACTTCTCTGAGCCCCAGCAATTAAAGTATAGAATAATTACTAAAAAACTTATGAAACAATTTTGTCATGGAAGTTTCTAAACTATAATTGCACTTCCAAATATGTTGGAACTAAATTCTTTAATTAAGGCCTATAGATATATATATATATATATATTCTCTTGGTACATCACCCTATATATAATTTATATGATTTAAACAAATTATATCCACATATCTAATTATAAAAAGAAAAATATATATATTTGAATATCAGTACGTCCTGTACTCAGGAAAAAATAAAAGTAGAAGAAATAGAGTTGATCCTACGTTCTCTCCTCCTTTGTATGATATTATTAATTAATTATTTGGATATCTTTCTATATATTCACATATCGGAAAACTTCTGAGAAGACATGCTAGTAATTAGAACTATGGAAATGATAGTTGGTCTGACATTTTCAAAGTCAGGCCCTTGAGGAATTTGGACCTGACCTTTTTGTCCATTTTTAGATAATTTGATGAATAAATTTACAAGGTTTCTTTCATATAAAATTAAACTTAAAATTTGACATTATCTTTTTTTTTTAAATAGAAATTTAAGATATTTTCATCAATAAGAATTGAGTCTAGTATAAATAACTAATTTTTTACAATATAATAAATTAATATTCAAACTTATATGGAGAGAAATATTTATAATAATATTTGATAGTGCTTTAAATAAAATTGTCTTTAATAAAAAAATATTTGTAAAAATTTAAACTTTAGAGTGTGTTTGAATCATATTAGATTTGTAACTCTTTTCAAATACACATATTAAATTCAAACTTATATTCTTTTTACAAGATGAAACCACTAGCCACTAAATTATCAACCAACAGAGTTTATTGGTGCTAGAAAGCTTTTGTTAATAAGCATCCACCAAGATCTATGTGTGCCATCTTATGAAGCTTGAACAACCTCCTATTATTAAAAAAACAAAAAAGCAATTAATTAAGAACTAAATTCCATCAATAAATTTCAAAGTACATAAGAAAGCACAATTAAGATTGACACTTAGGAATAATATTGAAGAAACATGAGGCACCAAATGAAAGTAAAGCAAATCGTTGACATTATGTGGTGCCCAATAGTTTCTAAAGTTTGGTTTGAAAAAAAAAAAAAAAGGGTTTGAACTGTATGAAGCTAGCTAATTGCAGTGGGTGCATAGATGACTAAGAAAGGTTCCAAATCCATCACAATCCATCACATGGCAACCTCAGTTTGGTCGGCTAACTAGCCCTTAAGTACATTAATTAATTAATTGGAACCTCATTGTGGGGTTTTGAATTAATTAATTAATTAATTAAGATTAAGTTTCAAAGCTTTGGATTGGCTTTCCATGGAGGACAAGAGTTGTGTCCATCCACTTGCAGTCATGAAAAGTGGCTTGTGAAAGAGTGAGAGAACATGCACCATCGTGCTAGGTTCGAAGCAATAGGGTGCCCTTCACATGGAATTAATAAAATAATAAAAATATTTTATTTAATTAAAATATATAATTTCTCTTTGGAATCGTGGTCCTTACTCCTTGGATTAACTTTACTAGTAATTTTTTAATTTCAACTCGATAGTGGGTTACATTTATTTAATATAAATTAGTTGATTAAGATAAGCATCCTATTAAAGTTGTTCCACCAGTACCATGATCCTCCCACTCTTTTTTTTTTTTTTTTTTCCTGTTCTCTTATGGACGCATTTGTGCTCATTCTTCTTCTTTCTAAAGGGATGACTCTGTCTTTATTGAAGACTTCGTACCTTCACAAACTTCAAAACATATAAAAAAAATATAATTTTCCCTTTAATTTCTCTAATGAAAGTATATATAATTAAGGATTTGCAATTTCAAAACAAGGTAATTTTATGCATACTGGTAGATGTATTTTAAGATTTTAATTTATTTAGAATTTTTATCAAATATTTATTAATTAATGTGTGAATAATCTCAAGATGAATCTAATAAATATAAAAAAAAAATCTTTTGAGATGTGGAATTTTTCGTAGAAATTACCCTTAATTAACAAATTCCGTGAACTAAACGTTGTTTGAACCTTGGGATGGACATTATGAACCCTAGAATATTGATGTCTCAATCAGCTTTAGCTTTAAGTCAATGGCTGAAGCTAAAGCAACTTTTGTGAAGTAATGGTAACCTAATTAATGAAAATTAAATTACATGCATGTATAACTGGAGAAAGATTGAAAGTTATGGAGTTTCAGTTCAGCTTTACACATATATGCATACTTATACTTTATATTTATATATGCCATGTTGATCTCTGATGGCTTCTTATAAACGTTGCAACTGCATGCATTTGGAAAAATATATATGGTTGTTCATGTTTATGTTAACTTAAAGCTGTTCACTGCTGTAAAAGCCTCTTATCACAAAGCTGGGAATTATATGTTGCTTTAAGTTAATTATATTATAATAAATTTATAATGGTGCTCTATTCACTGAATATATAAGATCTGATAATGGTTGTTCGTTCAGGTTGCAAAAACCTATAAAATAAGAAAGGGACAAAGTAACAACCATTTTTTATGACATCCAAATTAGTGTGAAATGAAAAAAATTAAAAAATTAAAATAGATGTATGATGTGTACGAAAAAGAATTGAATTCTTTATAATAATTTTTTATAATAGGAGAAAAATAGATCATAATTCATATAAATTGATCTTTATTTTTTGTAAGTTTTTATTTTTCTCTTCGATCTCTCTCTTACTCAATTATAAAAAAGATCTAAAAGCATATGAAACATACCTGGATTCTTAGAGATTCCTATGATTTTATGAGCTTTCTAGAGGTGAGATGAAAATTCTTTTTTTTTTTATTAGGCATAGTTGTATTTATAAGGGCGATCACCATGAAAGATCGATCGGTAAACATATCGGTCAAGTTGAGTCGGTCAAATTCAAGATTTTTAAGATCAATTATAACTTTGTGAGCAATGCAAAAAAGAAAAAAAGTAAGTTAATTTTCATTATCTTTCAAGTGAACATTTATGTATTTTGGTTCCTCAAACAACCTATGTTGTCTTAATTTGAGACCAAAAATTTTTTAACATCTCATTTCAGTTTTCCAAATGATAATTTTTGTTTTTAATTTCATTCTCACGTTAAGTCCGGCTAACAAATAATTAATAGAAATGGATGATAAGACATATCTTTAAACTGACCATGTGGCCATTAAATGTGCATATATATAATACAAATAACTCAAATTATATGTGTTTTCTATTTAATTACCCAAAAATTTAATACCATGTTTCAAGGTCAATAGTAAACTTATGATAAGATTATTTTAATTAATTATTTTTTGAAATCCACTACATTAATTAAACGTCAATTTTTATTAATTTTTAATACCTATTTAATAAAATTAAATTAGATTGCTTTTTACTTTACAAATAATAAATAATAAAAAGTCAAATAACTCTTTACTCTCTTTTTTATATCTTTGAACATAATCATAATTACATTTTATATTTTTAAATTTAAAATATCAAAAACACCACAACCTCCCAACACAATGTTTAATATTATAATTCATTAATATTATTATACAAAGTGGTACACACATAATGTGGCTCTTTTGAGCTACAATTCTTTTTTAAAAGTAATTTAGTTCAAGATTGAATACTAAATATAAATACATATTTTAATTAAAATTAAATTATAATTTATCATATTATGAGAGATTAATTAGTCTTTACCATTAGACTCAAAATTAATTTAAATAATTTATATGTGCCTTGTGTGATACAAATAAAAATACAGTACATATGTAGCTTCATCAGAGTCAATTCACATATGACACCAAAATGCTAGATAATTCCAATCCTCAGTCTTACCTGAGTGTATTTAATTACTAGCTAATTCACTGAATTGATAAAATCATCCATTTAGTGCAACTAATTCAAGTGTTATTATGTGATAAAAAATAATTAAGTTGTGCAGAAAAGAAAACAGGAATATCACAGTTCAATATTAGATATCTTTTGAGGTAATTAAGGTTTATACTGTGCGCTGGACTCTTAAAAACTAAATTATTTTGAGTGAATCAAAATCGAATTAAAATTAAAAAAATAATTTCTTGAAGCATTTAGTGAAAATAAAAATCAATATATATAATTACAAATTACCATTATAGTAAAACTTCTAGCAATATAAATATATAGTGATGCAGAAACTTGGACTTGAGAACCTAGGAAAGGAGTTGGTGGGAGGAATCGTTGACTGCAAAATTCTGAAAGCGATGCTTTTTGTGGGATTATTATTTTAAGCCATATATTTTTTATATATTAATTAACAATTTGTTTTGTTTTGTTTGCTTTTTGAGAGAGATGAGAGAGTTTGGTGTAGATGACAATTCACAGATAGTTTTGTAATGGTAAGGTTGCTTTCAATTTGTCTGCTACGTAGAGAGAGAGAAATAGAGTTATAATTATAAAATATAAAAAATTAAACATGATGATGTGATATGAATTAATTGGAGGAAATTAATTAATTAATTAGATGGAAATGAATTCAGAGAAGAAGAAAGAAGGGGTGACCGTTATTCCCGGTGGGCGGTGGGTGGTGATATATGCTAAATAAATTTGATTCTTCATTCAACCAATCACCACATCATTTCTCTCTGCAACTTGTAAACTTGTTTCTTTATTCTTATCTTTTTTCTCTCTCCCAATAATGATGAACTCATCAAGAGAAGGGGTGGCTGCATTTTGCATGGCATCAAGGAACAAGCACAAATATGCCTGTTTGAGACATTATTAACTAAGAATTCAAATCTTAAAGAACTCAATACATGTATAAAAAAAGGTTGAGTTTAGTAAAAAAAATTTATTTTTTTAATAAATAAAATTTTTATTTTTGTTAAAAAAGATATACTATACATATTTAATAATCAAAAGTACTTTAAATAAGATTGTTTCTTATAACAAATACCTGTTAAAAAAATGAGACTCAATGCGGATGATTTACTTTGATTTCTATATCTTAATTATATTCATTTGATCGGTTTTAATTTTTATTAAGATAGTGAACAAATCAAAAATCATTAATTTTTTCCCCTTTTTTCTTTATCTACATAACATTACATAATTAACTAATGCGGCTGCTCATTATTTTGTCTTCTAATCCAAAAATGAGGGCTTTTTAGTTGAAAACACAAATATATATAGTTTACATCAAGGCTAATTATATATATATATATATATATATATAAAGAGATAAATTGATATTGACATCAATCAAAATAATTGTCACTCCATTAAATAATTTTTTATAAGATGACTTTTTTAACTAAAACCATGGTTGAATTTAAAATTTCATTAGTTATTAAACATTCTATTTATAAGATTTAATATCAATCTGACATTGTTTACTAGTATCCCTCCCATTAATATAATACAAAATTAAATTTGAATAAATTTTTAATTATGAAGAGACTTTAAATTACTTAATTACATAATTATTGTGTTTCAACTTTTCTAATTGCAAATTGCAAAAGACAAATTTTTGTCACTCAATTTAAATTTTAATGTAAATATACATACACACAAACACACACACACACACACACACACACACACATACATATGAACCTTTCAAAAAGAGTTTCTACGCCACTAAGCTGGAAGAAATATAATTATTAATTTGATAGTAAAACACAATAGTAAATTATATTCACTTATTTTTAAAATTTATAAAAAATTATACTAAATTTCCTAAAATTTATTTTTATTAAAAATATTTTTTATGTCAAATAAGACTATAATTTTATTTTAATATAATAATAAATTAATTTAAATTTGTATTAATTGGTTTTAATATAAAATTTTTAATGTAACAGTAAAAATAATTCAATAATTTTATTATTTACATATCATATAAAATACTAATTTTAGTAATGAAAATATATTAAAAAATGTTTATGTAACATTTTAGAATAAAACAAGTATTAAATATAATTTCATCAAACCTTAAGAAAATTAGTGTAGTTTACTCAACACATAATAAATTGTAGCCAAGATTTATTTTTGTAAATAATTATAAAAAATTACTATGTAATTCCCCAGATGCAACCTGAAATCTTGAAAATGTTATGGATGAGACATGGAGCATCCTAAGAGAAGAGAAGATAGCTGGGAGAAGACAGTAGCAGTGACACCCTTACACTCGCACTCACACTCACACTCAGACTCTCTCTCTCACTCTCTGGAAGTTGAAAAAAAAAATATAATATTTTATAAATTCTATCATAGTAATTTCTTAATATATATAATATGTGAAAAAAAAGTAATACATAGGAAGTATTTTGATAAATTATAATCTTAATTCTATCATATCATTATCATACTGTCTTGACTATTAAGATTGGATTGTTTGACAATCAGAAGATTATATTTTTTTTCACATTAAAATTGAGTGGGATGAATTTTTTTCTTATAATTTTCAATTTGACCTTTTATCTCTTTATGATAATTAATTTTATCAAAAGTTTTGAAGAGAATGAGAGGTCGTAATTTTTAATAGAGTGAGATAAAAAAGATAAAACACTCTATTGATTAAAAATAGTGGTATCACAACCTTCACTAGTTAACATATGTCATCAATAGAATAAAATGAATTTAAAAGGCAAAAATTTTAATATTATATTAAAAAATCATTATAAAACTCAAGTGACATAAATCTACCAAATTTGAAGCGTTTGAAAAGTTTAAGATAATTGAAAATTTTAAGATAATTTTGGAATCATTTCAACCCATTCAAATTAGTAACAAGGTTAAGAGAAATTTAGATTGGATTTTATATGAATTAGGTCTTTATGTTTTTCTAACCCATTCCTTTTTTTTTAGTTTCTCAAATGTATTTTTTTATTAAAAGTAATTTTATTTAAGGTATTATTGAATATTAAATGTAAACATTTTTTTAATAAAAATTTTAATTTTAATTTATTACATTGTGAGAAATTAATTTCTTTCACTAAACTTAATTTACATTAGTTTACTCATTATATTTTATAAATTAAGGTTTGTGTATTTGTTAAGCGAAATTGGGTAAGAAAGGCACGGGATTGTGGCGCTAGGAAAGGGAAAGGTTAAGGAAGCGGAGTGATGGTAGTGTCAGGATCAGAGTCAGGGAGTGGGAAGTTGAAAGTTGGAAGCACATAGCAATAGCATGCAATTACGCCCACACGCCTTGGTTCGCCATTCAACCTACACCACTTTCAGTTTACAAAATGCACTCTCTCTCACTCCCAACCTTCTCATTTATTCTCTATTTCCCATTATCCTGTTCTCTTTCTCTTTTTTTTATTTCTTTTCCAAATTCACCTTTAATTAATTATCAGTATTGCACTTATTGCTTCACGGTTAATTGTTGCAAAGCTTCAAATATCATATTATTAAATCAAATTATACTTAACTACCAACATTTACTAAAATATAATTAAGGATCAAATTTCTCCCTATCAACATTTAATTTCACTCCAATAAAAAAAAAAACAAAAAATCACTAATGTTGTATATAAGAATTTCACTCCAAGAAATCATATAATAATACTTAGTATGAATTTAATAAAATTAGAAACTCATCATAAATGTTATATATAACAATTTTATTGACATTAGTTTTGTAATACTGTTGAGTGAGCTCTAATGTTATATTGATTTCAAATTTTGAATTTTGTAATTTTAAATTCAACAGGAGCAAAATATAAAGGCATATATTAATCCCAATAACCGTGTGATTATAGGCTTTTCTTAATCTTTGAATACTAGGAAAAATAGAACGCTAAGGAAAAAAAAAAAGAAAGAAAAAGAAGATCTTTTGAAATAGTCCTATTTTGAATCTCACATAATTAAAAGCTTTTAATGAATAAACAGCATGTACTTGAGGGGACATCATGGGGCCTTTAGTTGAAGTTATGTAATCTCTGATGTAACTTTTCTCCCCTAAAGTTAGAACAAGAAGGAACACAATTTTTTGTGGTACAGGAAAAGAAGACAATTAATTACTTTGATATCATATATATAATTAAGCATGTTAAGGAATCTTTATGTAAGCAAAGTCAATAAAAATTTGAGCAGTCCCATAAAGGAGTGGATAATTGTGAAATTTACATAATGTAATTAACCATGAACTAAAAAAAAAAAAAATTGTATGTTCATGCGTATATTTATATACATTAAATTGCTAGAGTTTACAAATAGAGTTAGACCAACACTTCATGATGCAATAAATTAAAGTTTGAGGAGGTATATTTATATCTAATATCTCATAGTACTTTTAAATAAAATTATTTTTATTAAAAAAATATTTATAAAAAGCAAAAAATTAATAAAATTCTTTATTTTAAAATAGAGGTATGGAAAATTGAAGTGAAAGCAAAAGGAGAGATAAGTGGTGAAGCAGCGGATTGGAGCAGTGAAGTGAGTGGAAAGAAATGATTGATGATGTGAATAGGTGAGAATAGGAAGGAAGCATGAGCATATATACTATTGAGCGTTGAGAGGAATATTCCATGAAGGTTAAAAGTTAAAAGAGAAGGTAAATTTATATAAGTGAGAATTGATATGAACAAGTCCATTCATATACGAATAACCTTAATTTCCATCAAATCAACTGCATGCACGTGCGCTGAGTTGGAAGCTAGCTAGCGCTACCATCATAGCGTCGTGGGGACAACATCCATCCAGCGCCGGCTACACTCCACAACCCACACCAATACCAACCACTGAACCGCTGCTTTTTTTGTTTCTTTGTTTCTTTTTTCCTTTATTTATTTTATTAATCAATTTTAAAGATAAAATATATTTATGAACTTGTTTCATGAGGATGTTGAAGAAAATCCTAGATATTATAGTCATGAAAATAAAACTACTAATCTGGATAATAAATGATTGATTGATAGTTTTGGCATCTTTTACACCGAAGCATATTTTATAGGTTTGAAATTCGTAAGCTGTTTTTTTGTTGACTTAGATTACTTGAAAAAAAATTTAATTAGATATAATTTTTATATTTTTATTATTAAATTTTTTAATAAAAAATTAATATATATATGAGTGATTATATAATTTATTTTTTTTATAAATAAATTTTTAAAATTTAATATACTTTATTTTAATTAAAAATTTGATAGTAAAAATATAAAATATTATATATAACTCTAGTCTATTACCTATATGTGTATCACTTAATATTATTAAAAAAAACTTTATTTTACATCTTAAAATATGATAATTTTTAATTTAATTATTTATAAATTATTTTTATTAATTAAATTTTTTAAAGATAAAAATATTTTTAATGTTATTTTTTTATCTAAATTATATTTATATCTTAAGGTCTCACTTAAAAAAATATTTATTAAATTTTTTTTTGTTAATGTAAAAGTTATAGGTGATAAATAATTCACATCATATTAAAAAAATTTATATATACAATCATCTAAATTAACTCTAATTTTTAAATTTCTATCAGATACGCGTCAAAAAAATTTATGTATATACCTAGTTAAGAAATTTTGATTTATATTTTGATAATTTGTCTTTTGTAAATTAATGCATGACATATGAATGGTTATACCATCAATTAAATTACACTTTAAAATTGTGTTAAGTAAGAAATTATAAATAAAATTTAGGTAAAAGAATAATATTAAAAATATTTTTATCTTTAACGGACTAAATTAATGAAAATGATCTGTAAAAAATTAATTTGAAAGTCATTATATCTATCAATAATTAAAATAAATTTTTTTTCATATTTTTAATTCCTTATGACTAGGTTTTTTGTTGTCTATTTATAACTTGAAGTGTGAATTTATAGTTTGATGTTTTTACTTATCCAATGATTTAACTAATTATAGATTAGTATTTAAGCCTCCACAAGTTAACGAGCCGTCTATTCAAAGATTATAGAGAATTTGTTTTAATGTTATTATGTTCTTTTATTTTTTAAATTTATTTTATAAAATTAGTTATACAAATTTATATTAATATTATTTTATGTATTTATATACATATTATTAATAAAAATATTTATTTTTTATATTTTTTTATTTTAAAAAGTTAGAGTTTAAAATATTTTTTAATTATTTTATATTTTATGTTTTTAAAATACATATTTTATTTTTTGTTTCCTGTTAAAATAATTATTCAAACAAGTTTTATTATTTTTTATTTTTAAAAACTAAAATTTTTTTTAACAAAATTACAATCAGGCCCATAATCTTCTAGGCAAAATGAACAATTACTAAACAGATAATTTAGATTTATTCTGATTAGTTGATAAAATATTTAATAATTTAAAATTTATAAAATATTAATAAAATAATAATTTTTAATATATAAATTTTTCATAATCAATTAATAAAACTTTAAAAATTATGCTAAAGATATTAATTAATGATAATTTAAAATTTATAAAATATTAATAAAATAATAATTTTTAATATATAAATTTTTCATAATCAATTAATAAAAATTTAAAAATTATGCTAAAGATATTAATTAACAAAATCATTAATTAATATACGAATAAGAAGAAAAAAGAGATTACAATTATACAATAACAAAAGATCAATTATTTTTGAAAAGTGTTATGAAGTTTTATAGTGTTTGGCCAAGTGCTTTTGTGAGTATAAACAATTTTGAATATTAATAACAACAAAAGCATTTTTTGTTTCTCTGCACAAACAAAAACGAAACAGAAAAAGAAGTTATTTTGTAAGACAATTAAAACTATCGTAACTCGAAACTCGTAACTCAACTGTTTGGTTTGGTGTAGACTCTAGATGTTAGCCAGCGGAGAGTTGTTCCGTGAGGAGCGTGGAAAATAGCGCGTGGGGGAGCAAAATTGGTGATAAGATAGGAGTTAGCATAAGGGGGGAAGAGACACGTAAGGTGATGAGGCGGCAGTGGACCCCACAAAGATTAAAAACGCCGAAGCCAAACAAGAGAGAGAGAGAAACGGATAGCCCTGTGCTTTCGCATTCCTAAAAACAAGGGTCGCCCTTCAGAGTAAAGACTTAAGACACACCCCCCTCACCCCTATTCCTCGGGTGGGGCCATCACAATTTCCCATGATCCCACATGTCCCACTCTCCTCTCTATACTTTTTTTCTTTTTATTTTTCTCTCTAAATTTTATTATCATCCCCTCAAATTTAGATTAATTACATATATTACTCAGTTTCTTTTTTTTAGTTTTTCCTAATATTTTTTAATTAAAAATAATCTTACTCAAAATATTATTAAATATTAAATATAAATATTTATTTTAATAAAAATTTAAATTTAAATTTATTATTTTATGAGTACTATTAGTATATTACTCATTATTTTAAACATTATTACATTTATTATTTTCATGTAAAATAAGAATATTATTTTATTATTTTCTTTAAAAAATACATATAATATAAACTGTTAATTTTATGGTAAAAATAAACTAAAAAAATTTGTAGAATATTATATTCCTTAATGATATTTAGAATAATTTATAAAACCAAAGGGGAAGAAGTGTAATTTCACTAAATCTAAAGGAAAGTTGACGTAATTTACCATTTATTTATGTTAAATAAAAAAAAAAAAAGCAAAGAGAAAAAGAGAAAAACGCCTACTCTGTAACTCCGAAGTCGTCTTCTTTAGTCTTTACACCGCAATTTGCGATTGTATAAACGCTTATGATCAGGCATGCATATGCATTATTGTTACGCGTCTGTTCTTGCAAATTAATATATCCAACAACTAAAGTGTACATTAATTAAGTCTCCCTATAAACTAATATTTTTCTCAGAAAATTGTTTATTTATGCATAGTTTTATAATGTTCCATACATAAAGTAGTTGACATTCTCACTAATTCATATATTTTGGGTACTTTCATTTTTAAAATATTTTATCCAAAAAATTGTTCAGAGACGAAAGTTTCAAATGTGACTTTTAATAAGTGAAAAGCTAAGTACATTAACTTCTTAATAATTCTCCTATATTGATAAATTTTACTTAATTGATCAAAATATATATGAAATAGATGTCTTTAAATTTGAGACATTTTTTAAAAGCAAGAAAATACGTATCACTAATTAATTGTGCAACTTATTCTTAATTACTTGCAAAAACGTTTTACTCTGGGTTTGCGGTTTACTATTATAATATTTCTTCTGAATGAATTGATTAAACTTATTCTTAATTATTTAATGAACATTTTATAATATTATCAAGATACAAACAAACATATATTAATTTAAAGTAGTTGACACAGCAAAAAATACAGAATAGAATAGGATAAATATAAAGAATTGTGATATAGTAATTATATTATCAACATATCTAAAATTTGATAAGACATGAAAAGGTGACCTTAACGCAGAAATGAACACTTTAGGCACGTTATATTAAGATTTATGTATATTTTATGAAGTAAGTGTACTTTAACAGCTTAGAAAATCATGAAAATGTTGATGTTGATTGATATGAAGGATGTATGAGAGTATGAGTGAGAAGTTGCGAAAGAGCACGGGATATGGCTGAAGTTTGAAGTATACAAGTTGTTCAGTGAAGGAGGCAATAATGAGTAGTGAAAGTAAAGAGTGAGTGAAGAGAGAAAAAGAAGGCAAAACAGCTGAGGTCTGAAGAGAATGAGGTTTTCGTCCAACAAATGAAGGACAAATTGGGTTCTTATTTGCAGCCTTTTTTTATGCACACTTTTACACACATCTAGACGCAACATTAATTAATAATATAAGTAATATATATATATATATAAGAGTCAAAAATAAATAGTTTGTGTTACTAAATTAAATTAAACCTCATTTTAATAATAATAATGAATGTAAGTAAAATCTTAGAGAGAAAAACGTACATGACTAACTGAAAGTAAGACAAATTTATACATATTGAAAGTAAGTGACAAGCTAATTGTGTTTTTTCTTTTCTATAATATTCACATCATAATAAATGTATCTAATGCAGAAATCTTAATCGGAGCAGCATGACAGTGGCTTGAATTAGATGGGGCCCACCATGGGAGAGAGGAGAGAGAGAAGTGCGGGGCCCACCTCACCGCCCATGCGCACGCTGTCTTACCGAAATCAAACCCATCATCCATCCGATTCCTTGGATCTAACCCTAACCCAACAACTCAGTAATAACCCCAGACCCCCTTTTAAAAAATATATAATTTTTTTTCTTAAAATTTCATTAAATTGTATTGATTATCTATTTAATTTAAAAATTAAATTTCTTTTTTGTTTAATTTATTTTTTTATCAATAAAAGTATACAATTAAGTATTTTATATCAAATCTGAAAAATGAGTGAATATATATAAATTTTGACATGAGAGATGTGAATTGTAATTTCACTAAAAATTAAGAAAAGATGGTGTATTTTCATTTTTATAAAAATAAAAAATATATAAATAATAATAATAATAAAATAAATAAAGTATAGAAGAACTAAATACCACCCTCCTTACTCCTCTTATTAACCCAACACATTACTTTCTTCTGTGTTCGCCTTTAATTTTGCTTCCTTTCATATATAGAACCCATTACCTTATTTCTTCCAAACCCTTAACCTTAACCTTAACCTTAACCCACCTTCTTCTTACTTCCACCCACCCAACTCTTCCTTCCTTCATTCAACTTCTTCACGCATGAGAGATCACAAATCATGATGTCCGATTCACCTCAAATTTTGCAGCTTTTACCCATAAACTTTTCTTTCTCCATAGCTACTACCTAGCTCATCACCTCTGTTTAGCTTACCTTCCCATTTCAAAAACAATCAATCAAACAACAAAACAAAACAAAATCCTCCTTCAATTTTGCTTCACCTTCTTCTCTCTTTTGTGTATGTTTAAGAGAGATCACAACACTATCTAGGGTTGTGAGTACTTCTGAGGATCAGAAGAAGCAGCAATGGATCCAGTAGCTGCACAAGGACGTCCTCTCCCTCCTCCTTTTCTCACCAGAGACCTTCACCTTCACCCCCACCACCAATTTCAGCCTCACCACCACACCCACCACCCCACCGCCGACGCCGAAGACCAGCCAGGTAATGGTGGCTTGAACCATGGCCAGAAGCGAGATCGAGACCACGAAAACAACACCGCTGCTGCTGCTTCCGGCGAGGGTAAGGAACTAGGCCCGACCACCACGCAGACGGGAGAGCTTGGCGGGCCTGGAGAGAACTCCAGGAGGCCTCGCGGTAGGCCCGCTGGCTCGAAGAACAAGCCCAAGCCTCCAATCATCATAACGCGTGACAGCGCTAACGCGTTGCGGTCCCACGTCATGGAGATCGCGAACGGCGGCGACATCATGGAAAGCGTGGCGACGTTCGCGCGGCGGAGACAGCGCGGGGTTTGCATTCTCAGCGGCAGCGGCACCGTCACGAATGTCACTCTTCGGCAGCCGGCGTCGCCCGGTGCAGTTGTGACCTTACATGGAAGATTCGAGATTCTATCTTTGTCCGGCTCGTTCCTGCCACCGCCTGCACCTCCGGCCGCGTCGGGGCTGGCCATATATCTAGCCGGCGGGCAGGGCCAGGTGGTCGGAGGCACGGTGGTGGGCCCGCTATTGGCGTCAGGCCCGGTGGTTATCATGGCAGCTTCGTTCGGAAATGCGGCATACGAGAGGCTGCCGTTGGAGGAGGAGGAGGCGGCGGTGCCACCCACAGGCAGCGGAGGGTTAGGGTCGCCGGGAATTGTGGGACAACAGCAACAGCAGCAGCAGCAGCAGCAACAACTAGTAGGAGATCCTAATACATCGCTATTTCATGGGGTGCCTCAGAATCTTCTGAATTCAGTTCAATTACCAGCTGAGGGTTATTGGGGTACTGGAGGAAGTGTTCGTCCTCCATTTTAACAAAGAAAATTAATGTTTGAAACTTTTTTCATTACCTCTCTCTCTCTTTCTCTTTTTAATTTAATTTTCTATTTAGTCACTGTTTATTCTCCTTCTTCTTCTACCATATCTTATATAGTTTATGCTTAATTAAAACTTTTGATCACTGATATTTATAATGATCAGTGCTGAATTGAAGAAGGGATGTAAAAGTTCATGAATTTTTGGTAATGGCTTTTAATTGCTTTTCTTGTTCAGCTGAAGTGTTGCTAATTACTTGCTTCATCACGAAGCACACGCGTGAGTGATCCTAGCTAGCTATCTAACTCTCTCTCTCTCTCTCTCTCTCTCTCTCTCTCCATAGCTCTTTCCACATTTTCTTGTTGCATTTCTGGTATATGTTCTCTGATAATTTATCACTCACTCTTTAAATATGAAGGTCTTTTTTTTTCTTTTCTCATTAGCTTTTTTTTCGGGGGGGGGGGGGTGGTTTATAATTTCTAGGACTCCGAGATTCAGATTCTAGCTTGCAGTCTAGTACATAATCTACAAATAACCCCACCAATATATATAAAAACTTCTCAGTTTTATCTATTTCAAGAAAAAAGTCTTAACTAGACATAATAATTATCAATCTCTCCGTTAATGTACTTTAAAACATCATCATCATCATTCTCTCACACGTTTTAAGCTAGCTACTAGTACTAACTCTCATCATTACATCCAAATAAATATATATACTTGATATATATATCCCTCTCTTTTCACTCCCATATATATGTTCAAAAATCCAAAATTTGCATCAATATTAATGATTTTTTTTAAAAAAAATGTTTTGGAGAGCAAATATATATATAAATGAATGAATTTCATTGATTCCAAGGAATAAGGTGATGGGAGAGGGGTTATGGGGTTTTGTGTATGTATGTGTGTGTGTGATTTAGGGTTTAATATGGATGGAGGAGGCAGAGAGATGAGCATTGGGTACAGAGTCACACGTGCGCTGTTCTGTGAAGAAAAGCTCCTTTCCGAGGCAAACAAACTCACAACAAAACGGACCCTCAACACCAAGCGTTAAACTCTTTCTCTCTCTCTCTCTCTCTCACACACACGCACACACACAACACTGCTAAACTCAGTAAACTGCCATTTCAATTCCACCACCAGAGAAATAAAGGGCTGGATCGAAGTGACTCAATCAAAGTTGAGGTAAGTAATAATAATAATAATAATAATAATAATAATAATAATAATATAATATATATTTATTATTTTATTCATATGTCTAGTGGGGAAGAAGAGAGAGATGAATGAAATAATATATATATAACTCACAGTTTTGTCTTGGTTATGGAATAGATGCTCCTTGAAACCCTAGCTAGCTAACTCTATATCTCTGTTAATTTGTTTTACAGTACTCTTATTCCACCAATGCCAACATATATATATATATATATATATGCTTCGCTTTTATTTATTTATTCATTAGTATTCATATATATTGTTTCCTTGGATTCTATTCTTAGCTTGTCTCCTTCCTCTTCCATGGGTCATCACTTCCCAAAGATATATATCATCGGTCATTCTCAGTGAAGACTGATATATCATTACCATTACCATCTACAACTATTCTTAGTTTTATCTAAAAAAAACATTAACTCCTTTATACATTCAATTCATGTATATATTTATTTATATATGCGAATTCTAGCTTTCTAAGTCGTTCTTTTGAAGCTAAGATTCTCTTTCAATAAAGAAAGAAACCGAAGAATCTTGAACTCAACTTTGGAGTCCTTTCATCAAATATATATAAAAGAATCATCAGAAACTGCCTTAATTATATATAGCTTAGACTTTTCAGAGAATCATTAATTTCTTTTGTGGCCAGCCCAATTAATAATATCCAGTAAACTTCTAAGTTCTAATAGCTTGAGAAGCGTGGAAGAACAAATATAGGGGCACGTAACTAGCTTTTAGTGTCTTTCATGTCTGCTTTTTTTTTTTTCTTAATTTGATATATATATATATAGTTCGTGTATGTAATTAATTACGTCTATATATAATATAACAGCTTTTCTACACAAGTTTTTCTTTTCTTTTGGATGAGTATTGAGTAATATATATATATAAGGTGGACCATGGTTATGCAGTGCTTGAGATGATTATGTCTTTCTAGTTTCATTATGATGAGCATCACTACTTGGAACCTGAAAGTATCTTATAATAACAATATGAAGTGATAAAATATTAAGATTCCATTATGATAAACGTCTTTATACTCTTTCTTAATTATTTTGATATTTCTTCATTTTAAAATAGAATAGACTCATGACTCTCTCTCTTTCTGGATATTTGGCCCCGTGGACCTCATATTAGGAGGAAGGTGACATTAGGGCAACATTTCATTGACATCCATACATCTCTTTTATGCTTTAATTTATATTTTTCAAATGAAAAGCATTCTAATATCTCAACGATAAATAAGCAAACCTATGTATGTATTCTTCAATTGAGATATATTGAAGTTAGAACTCGTGTTTTTCAAATGAATTTTTGATGTTTTTTATATATATTTCTACATACTTTATGATCAGTACCCTTCTTCAAAATCTTCTCTCCGCAAGAATTGAATTTTATTTATATCTGCGGGAAATTATTTCTCGCTTTTTCTACTTTATATTACACTTCATCTGATCAGTTTCATGGAATAAATTTCTGAAATTCTCCCTCTATATGGCTATATATTTATACTTCCATATCCTATTGTCCAGGTTCATAAAGCAGTAAAGAGGAGCTAGGAACCATATCAACGTACGTTATATTCAATTTAAGCTTTGTAAGTCAATTAGAAAAACATGTCAAATTGGTGATGAATTTCTGTGCACTAATACCGCATTTTTGGTAGTTTATTTTCATTCTATATGAAGTATGGAATTTTGTTTTCATTATAGTCATTATAAGTCTCCATTGATTTATTCTATAAAATTTAAAAGATTAAGTTTATTTCACGAGCTAAAATGCAAGCATATAAGGTAGACACAACACAGGCAACCACAGTTCTGTTTATTTCACGAGCTAAAATGCAAGTTCTTACCACATCCAAATATAAATTGAAGTTCATATATAAATATATTTATATAGCTGATATTTTGATGAAATTCTGTCAATTACTTGAAAGTTACATATATATATATATATATAATTTAAAAAATATTTAAGCAAGTTGCAGGCCTGCATGGAACTCATGCATATGAATTTACTTAAATCTTTTCATCAGAAAAAAAAAATTATATGGATATTTATAATAATTAATAAATCCAAAATAATAATTAAAGTATTATTAATAATTTTAAATTTCTTGTAATGAATAATTTTATGAATGCTAGAGATTTTATACTTGTAGGAAAAAAGGTACAATAAAATAACGTGACATATCTTTTATCAAAATACGTCATCTTATTTTAGTATAAGAAATATTTCTATAATAATACTAGTAAATGAAATTGTAATGCAATGACTATACATTTACAATAGTAGATGATATTGAACTTATTTCAATAACGAGTTCAATTAATTAAAAGAAAAAAAAGTTAATTGCAGAAATAAATTACAAAAATTAATAATATTAGATGTTTCACTTCGACTATATGTGGTTGTAATTTCAAATATCAGCCAAATAATTAAGTATAAAATTTATCATAAAATTTTCAATTATTTGTTAAAACTATTATAATTTGCATTCTTATCTGACAATTAACTTGTTAAGGTCTAGTAATTAGGTGGATTCCTAACATTTTTTTCAAAGAAAAAAAATCTTATTTTAATCATTAACAACTCATACATACACCTTATTTATGTTATAAAAAAATTTTATCCCATTTTCTTTCGGTTTATAAGGTTAGCTTTTAACTCAAAGTTGTTTTCTTTTAAAAAATTTTAGTTATTAAGAATAAAATTATAATTTTAGATTGAACATTATGATGAAAGTCATACTTGAAGGAATACATAACCGTCTAAATTCTAAAAGGTTTTTAGATGCTTTTAGTCAATCATTGTACATTACCACTACTTAACTATAGAGCTCTTTCACAACATAAGTAATAGAAATTGTAGGAAAATTTGATAAGTGTGAACTTTTGGTGAATTACATTTTCTCCAAAACATAATTAATTATAAATAAATATGATTGAATGTTATTTTAAATTAATTATTCTAATATAGTTAAATTATTTATAAAAATATATTTAAATACACGGATACTCTAACTTACTCACTAAAACATAAAAGGTACAATTGGAGAGCTTCTGCATTCCTTTGTTCACCGTGTGCAGGTTCTAGCCACTGTTGGTCATCGCCCTGCACAGCTCAAGTAATCCAATCTACAATTGCTTCATTAAATTCTATATCATTTAACTTTCAAATCTCATTAATATCCTCAAAAAAGGATTATAAATTATATAATAGTTATTTTCTATCTCAAATTAAAAAACATTCATCCATCACATCTCGTGCAAAACTGCTTTGTCAAATTTTATATCATTTAACTTTCAAATCTCATAAATATCATCAGAAAAGATTATAAATTATATTTTTATTTTATATCTCAAATTTAAAAACATTCACCCATCATTGCATTATTTGTTCTCACATTTTTTAAGAAATTGATTTAACTAAAAACATGCCGCTATTCCTTCATGTGAAGGTAGACAGTAATAATTGAGATTTTCTTTCTAAATTTTATCTTCATGATAAAGAAGCTAAATCAACACTTTTTATAAACTTTACATCAACATGCTACTTCTTTGATACATAAACATACCACTTGTTGAAATCTGTTGAGGACATTGTACACATGGCGATTATACCACTTGGAATTATCATAGTTGATGACTGTAGTTGTATGGTACTGTGAACCTTCTTATTTCTGATTATGCAATTTATAGATCAAGTTAAGACCGAAACCTAAGAAAATATGATACAATATACCATCAAAAACAAAGAAAGCCGAATTGGCTCATCACCATAAATATATGGTTGTAAATTGTAATTAAAGATTCTCCAGTCCGAAATTCGGAGTTAGCTCCTAGTAAAAACTTAGAATTTCAATCAATAACAAAATTACCCATTATACTATGGTTAAGTTTTTCACCCAATATATAATATCAAAGTCAACAGACTATTAAGGTCATAAACTTAACCATGAAATAATAGACAAAATTATAAATTAGCATTTTCATAATTAAAAGTGCGAAATTAGATGAAATAATTTGCTAATGAGAAAATTGAAAATTCTGGCATATGTATCAATAATAAAAAAGAATTTCTCAATTTTGATTTATTCAGTTTCACTCATCATCTCAGTCAATATTTTTTAACTGATGCATTTTAGTCTTTTAGGTTGGAAGGCATTTGTGAAAGTTTGGGAAGAGGCATGCCAATAGAAGGGAAAATGTAATTAAGAACTCAAGAAAAGAAATCAGAATTGGATACCAAAGAAAAGAAACTCTCTAAGTAATAATTAATTGACTCCAAAAGTTTCATTCAGAAATTCATCAACAATAAATACAATCGTTTCCCTCCCTCAAACATATGAACACATACATATTGACTGTATCTTCTGGGAAGCCAATTTTTTGTGTGGATGTTCTTGTTAAATTGGGTGTTCACGATTCTTCCAACGTTTGCTTATAAAAAAGACTCTTCCAGAGCTCTACCTTCCTCTCCTTGCTGATTCTGCCACAGTTTTTTTCCTAAGTCTTAATTAGTTTTTTGTGTTTTAATATTTCCTTCTAATCATTTTGTTATCCAAAATACTTACAACTCTATTTTTTCCATGCATCATATATTTCTAGAGTTTAACATATGCATCAGCTCTTACCCTCAATAATCGAAATTATGAACTTTAAGTTGTGATATAACTAACATATTATATCTCACTATTTCAAAAACATTTTCGACTCCCCTAATTCATTTTCTTTTTGTCTATATAACTAATTATTTGTATAACATGTATTCTTTCAAAAATAAAATGATTCAATTGTCCTCAAATGGAATTACCTCTTATAAAAGATAACTGTAAAAAAAATGATTCAATTGTCTTTATTATTATGTATATTAAAGATAAAATTATAATTACATGTTGTACAAAAAGTTAACTCATTTAACATAAAGTAAATTGGAGGGGAAATTTTTTCTATATATGTCCAAATGTTAATAGAAACGAATATAATTTTTAGAATAAGAGAAATGTAGAGTATATTATAATCAAATTTAGGCGAACGTAATTTATGGGTAATCTTAAATCCAGAGTACAGACTATCACACTTTTGTAATGGGCTGGGCCTCCTCAAGCCTTTTTTAAATTCCGCTTCTCTCTCTTCTTTAAAGCAGGCTCAAGATCACGACCCATTAAAATTTGGATTGTGATTTAGGTTTTGGGGCTTTTTTGTGATAGATTTAGGAATATGGTTAAAAATTACAAGGCTTTTATTTAGATAGGTTGGGTTAAAAGCCCCTTCTCTTAATGGGCTAGGGATAAGTTTGGCTAGCCCATTTTGATTTTATTCATAGAAATAGTGGTAGTACAACGTTTTGAGGATTTGCCCTCAAATTGCTTGAGTAAGGAAATGAATTCTGTTAATATAAGATAATTGTAGCTTAATTATAGGCAACTTTTTCAATATAAAACTAAGCCTTAGAAGTAATCTTTCTTTTTAATCCATAATTGTATACATGTTCTTGGAATAGTACCAAATATAAATAACCATGAAAATTATAACTCAACTCTGAGCAATCTCCAAGTGGTTAGTAGATAGATGATCTTTTAATCTATGGCCAATTATATTCAAAGTTAAAACTTTATCTCAAATCCTACCAAATAGCTATTTATTTTTATTAAAAAAAATAAATATTTTTATGTCTTTAAACTTTACATTAATTTTTAATTTTGTTTTTAAAATTTTTTTACAGTCAATTTTGTATTTAAAATTTTAAATTATAATCAATTTTGTCTCACGATTTAACCTTATTTAAATTATTAACGAAAAATAGTTATATAATATTTTTTTAGCAAAAAAATATAAAGTTGCAATTGAAACTAATCAAATCATATATGAAGTATTTATTGAAGTCTCAAATAAATTTTTTTATATTTGATAGTGATTGAGTATAGAAAGGCATTGTAATTTAGAATATGTATATTTTTTAGTATTTGAATGTTATCAAAATCTTGTTTATACTCTTAAGATTTATTATAAAATATTATATTACTATTTTTTATTAGTAATTTGAATAACTTTTAAGGTATTAAACGAAATTAATTCTAATTTAAAACTTTAAAAATAAAATTAATTGCAAAAAAGTTTTATGAACAAAATTAACAGTAAAAAAATTTTAAGAAAAAAATTAAAAATTAATATAAAATTTAAAGACATAAAAATATTTTTATTAAAAAATAATAACTTAAGGTTTTTGAGTCCAAAACCATATATTATACATATAATGAAGAGTTAAAATATCTCGAGAATAATGGGAAGCTACAATAATTAACTTTTCATTATTTTGTATTATTTTAAAATGTTAAAATTATTTTTTATTTTATATTTAAAAATTAAAAAAATTGATATTCACTTTACTACGTGTCAAGCTATTAATGTAAATTGATGTGTGTGAAAACAATTTGTAAGAAAATTTTAGGATTAAACATATTATATTCCTTATAATGATTACAATTGGCAGACTTATTATACTGCCTACTTATCCTTATTTTTCCACCCTAAACTTGTTGCTAGAAAATACATTTAACCTCAAACTAAATTAAAAAAAAAATACAAGGTAAGATAAGATTAGGGGTCCCATAAAAAAAAAGATCAATAACAAAAGACACCCTTAATTGTCCTACAAATCAACTCTACTATTAACTAGCTAGTGATTTATTGATTTTGATGTACTCTGTTGAGAAAGCTTCTTTTGCAGCTGAGATAAGAGGGCTTGGTTCTCCTCATGAAGAAGCAAGGCTTTCTTCCTCAACCTCTCATTCTCCTCCAGGATGCTCTGGTTCTGCATGTACAGTTTCAAGTTCTTCATTTCAATATCTGTTTTCACCACAACTATCATCTTCTTCCTCTGTCTTGCTTCTTTCAATTGTGCCCTCCTTCTGTTTGATGAAACACCTCAATGAACTCAGAAATACACAAGACACGAACACAGAAGAAAACTCTTTTGGTTCTTGATAAACAGATGCATTCTCATCCTTCACATATGGTTTATTTAAATTTAGCATCTCAATCGTTAAAATGCTTTCAATATTACCCTTCATCAAGTCTTTATTCAAGTCTGCACTCTGAGGTGTGAGTTATTAGTACCAAATAAATTATAAATGTCCAAGTTAACAATCTGTTAGGTTTGATATTAATTTTTGAATGGAAGGGTAACACTGAAAACATTTCAATGATTGCAGGACCAAATTAAAAAACAAAATTGCAAAGAGTTTAACAGGTATATCCCAACAGAGAAACATAACAGAATAGAGAAGAATCAGAAGCAGAGATGTGTACTATATATATAGCTAGAAAAGTACCTTTTGAGCAGCCCCAACTGTAAATTCTTGTGGTGTTTCTTGGATAATGGCCATGGAAGGCCAAAGGTGGAAGATAGAGAATCATATGAGGTGGGTTTTGTTGAAGAGTAAGTGCACATAGCTTTTCCCTCTAAAACTGAATCTCTGAGAGACGAATATTAAGCTAGCTAAAAGCTCGAGAGAGTGATAAATGAATGAAAATGGGAAACCAAGAGATAAAAGTGAGGCTTGAGAATGGGGTTTTAAGGGCTATATATAGGTGAGCAACTTGATAAGAAACTAAGGGGAAAAATAGAAAAGATATATAGCTGTAATTTTGAGTTGTATCTGCACGAGAGAGAGAGAGAGAGAGAGAGAGAGAGAGAGAAGAGAGAGAGAGGCTTTTGATTGTAATGATGGCACAAGGACTCATGATTACAAAGAGGAAGCAATAGATGGGAAATGCAGAATTGGGGATGAAGAAAAAATGGCTTTCTTTCTTTCTTGGCCCTTTTGATTGCTTTAATTTGTTTGAGTCTAAAAGGCTCTCTAATTAACTTGAATAGTAGGTAACGTTGAGATGGGGGCACATAGAAAGAAGTACTTGACCTTAATTTATTCTTCAAGTCGAGTTATACACTTTTGAATTTTAGAACTTTCCCCTTCTGTTTCAAGAATCCTCACTCCTTACCATTGGGTTTCAGAGTTGAACAGTCATAAAGTGATGTGGGGTAATAGAGTGATAATTATGGTAGAAGACAAGTTTGACATCATATTCAAAGTAGGAATTAATTATATGTTTATAAGGGTGACTCAGTATCTCTCTTTATTAATTTAAGATCAATTTATTAAAGAATATTTTGAGAATAAAATTTTTTTATGCATCAAGTTGAACAACTTATTTTCAAAGGATAATGAAGAGGAAGGAAAAGAAAGACAAAACTTAATTAGATTTTTCAAAAAAAAAATGATTTAAATAAAATTTTTATTCATTCCCTTTTTACTCATATTTTTGAATCCCAATATTTCCTGAGAAAAAAAAAATATATTTCATATATATCAAAATATAAATGACAAAATCAAAATTTCTTTTCTCTTCTCATCCTCTATCAAAGAGGGAATTTGCATTTTAGTCTCCAAGTGTAATTACAAAATTGGTTAATCTATATTCATGGTTGCTTATGGTTGTCTAAAGCTGTAGAAGT
Source organism: Senna siamea (assembly GCA_031216115.1). NCBI lineage: Eukaryota > Viridiplantae > Streptophyta > Magnoliopsida > Fabales > Fabaceae > Senna > Senna siamea. Next base: position 17,378,915 of record CM062357.1, read on the forward strand.
ACCACAGATAGAAGTGCTCAGGGCTCTTGATAATCATAAATCTTAACTGATGTGTGATAAATCTCAAGGCTCTTATTTTTGGATATATAGCTTCAATTTTTTCATATAAACCATCATCAATTAACTGATGTGTGATAAAGACTTTAAAAAAAGTGGAACTGATGTTATAGAAAGATTAAATTTATATGTAGTTGTTTTTATTTTTATTATTAACTATTTAAATTAAAATAAAGTATATAAAAATTTTTTTAAAAAAATAAAATATATAAATTATACACATATAAATTTCTGATTAAAAAATCTAATAAAAATATATAAAAATTGCACCGTGTTTTTTTTTTACTTAAATACATGCTTTAAATGTCCTCTGTTTTAAGGGAAAATGAAATTATATAAAAAAAATAATGTGTACTTGTATAAAAAATAATAATAATAATAATAACGTGTACTTGAATAGATAAAACAAAAACAGAATTAATGATCATAGATTGTGTTCACATTAGTGAGCATTATCCAGATAATATATGCATGATCTTATAGGAATTTGATCATTTAAAATTAGGAGACCATAGAAAAAGAGTTCAACTACGAAGAAACATGAAAGCTATATGGTCAAAAAGTTATTATGTGTTTCATATCTAATTAATTAAGGATAAGACTAGATTTAAGTACTTAAAAAAAGGTTTTGTTCGAAAAGCAGACGCACGAATATTTTCTAATCCTTTTCTTTTTGTTTTCACATTGTAGAAACGTGTTTACGTGTTGGACTTCTCCAATTTCAAGCAATGAAAATCCAAGCATTGTCATTATGCTTTATCATTTGCTTTATTTAAAATAATGACAACTCTCCAGTGATTGTATAGACTTATATATGCTACTCATTTTTTAATAAAATAAGTCAATAAAAATTAGTATATACAAATAAAAAATTAATTTTTAAAAATTAAATTAGTTATTATACTCGAACTGTATTAATATTATATATTAATTTAAATTATAATAAATATTTTACATAATTTTATTACATAAAAATAAAATAAATATAAAATATATCATTTTTTAAATAAATTAATAAAATATTTACTAATTTTTTAAAAATGTTATAATGGACAAATTATTGATATGTTTTTTTTTTCAGTTCTCTTTATTTTCTTTTTCATTCTAAATTTTATTTGCTTTTTTGCTACAGAATATAAGAAAACATATACAAAAATTATTTTTTAAAAAATTAGTTGAACCATTAAACCCATTAATTTTGACAATTCATCTAATTTTTAATAATTTTTCTTGATTGTTGCCAATTTTCTGTGAGGTTAGTTTTGAGAGTAAATTGGATCAGAATCAGGACCTATTCAACGATTTTTCAGTTAAATCAGCCAATTTAATCTAATTCTTTGAACAATGTAAAAAATAAGAATCACACCGTTTACTTTATATAAAATTATTCATCTATAAAAAATACTTAACAGTACAAAAATAAATTTGTTCACAATGTCAATTATTAATCCCTCCTTAATTTTATATATATATATATATATATGAGTAAAATCTAGTTTTGTTCCTCAAATAAAGAAAGCCAATTGATCGATACTCATGCGAAGAACTACAATGAGATTTTACTCTTTAATTAATTTATCTTATAAAAAAAATAATACACTAATTATTTTATACTTTTCAGTGCTTAAAATGGGTCCATATTCTCGCTCCTTTACATTTTCCTTAATTAAAATAAATTTGGATATTTTCATCGCCAATATCATTATCAATTAAGTACGTTAGGTGTATATATATTTATAGTCGACTTGGATACGGAATCACCAATAAATAATTTATTCTTTAATTAATATCAACTGCAAAAGCCAATTAGATGCAACTACTTTTACATGACATTTAGCTATACATACATATCTAATGGTTGAAAATTTTGGGTATGCTACTTTCTAGTCACTCTTGCAATGAATGAAGTCCAACTATAAAAGAATAGTCACGTGATTTGCACGTGGGGTGAGTAAAATTAAGAAGAAAATTGAAAGGAAGGTATATATATAGAGGTATAATAATAATAATGAGAGGATTAAAGGGAGATAGTAGTAGTAGTTGTGAATGTGGTTAGGTCCCTTCTCTTTTGTCCCTTTTCTTCATGTAATTGAGTACCAAGACATGCTCATTTATTTGGAAAATGAAACCCATTTTGGCTTCATCTTCCTCTCTATCATCATCACCTTTTCTCACATCCATTTATTGGATCGTTTTTGTACATATATATCATGATGATATATAGTGGGAGCTAGCTAGCTAGTAGTTTTTGGATGAACTGAAATATATATAGATTTAGATTTTGGAATTTATAAACGTATATACCTTGTATATATTTTACATGGGAAATTCCTATATATGATATCAAGACAGGAAAGTTGCTACTTATCACAACAATATGAAACTATTGGTCCTTTAATTTAAATTGTAATGCATGTTTTTGGAATTTTTTTTAAGAGAAGATTATTTGAACTATTCATGTATATAAGATTAAAATCACTATTTAATTGACATGTGGAGAGAATGCTAGCTAGCTAAGAAAGCAAAGTGTCATATAGGAGGGCAAAGTTTTGTGGGGTTTACTTTGATTTAAAGGTAGAAATACAAGCGAGAAAGGAGGGGAAAAGTAATTTGAGTATGACTTTACATATATGATGATGGTGATTTTCATCAATTTATTTATTTATTTTGCATACATGAGAACTGTGAAAGGAATACAATTAATGAGTAATTTTCTTAAGCCCCAATATAGTCATGATGCTCTTTTGAAATGAATGGGAGAGGGGGTTGAGGCATTTGATGAGGACTAGGACCACTATAGCCTTCACTCATTTCTTGTATTACTACCACCAAAATCTGTATACTTGCACTACAAGAAGAGGAACACGTTGGTATAGTCAACTATGATATCAATAAAATCCCTTCTCTATTTTCAAATTCATCTTATTGCCTATAATTTTGATCCATATTGTTTGATCTAGAAAGATTCTTTTTTTTTTCTTTTTTGGGTGTGATCATATATGATATTGAGGCTTTAATTTGTTTGAAAATATTTGGTGTGATCCATTTAGAAATATATATATATATATATATATATATATATATATATATATGAGGATAAATCAAACGTCCGGTACTGTTGATTTAAATAATTTTTTAACTGACTCTATCATTGAGTTTAAAGATATATTCATGGTAAGAATTGACAATAGTCTAACATATATTCATGATAAAATATTTGGCATGCAAGATTACTAATTCAATAGCTTGATCAATGAAAAATCATTTCCTAAAATAAAATATTAAATTATGTAAAAATATTAATTCTTATACTAATATCAATTAATTAATTAATTTCTCATAGACATTTGGTGTTGACTAAATAATGTTAAAAGTTAACTATGATATAATTTTTCTTTTTCAATTGAGTAACGTTTAGTATATGTTGGACAACATGTAATATTAGTGAGAAAATGCAACATTTTGACCAATTAAAAAGAAATAAAATAAATAGATCATAGTTTATTGATCTTTAATAATGTACACTCAGTATCAAATATCTAAATTATTAGAATTATTATTTTTTTCAACGACATCTAAAAAGAATGGCTAAATTGATAATAAATTAAATTATGAAAGATCAAATTAAAAAGAAGAATCTATAAAGAGACCAAAATAATGATTTAGTCCTTCAATTAATTTTAGCATGAAATACATGATTTAAGGGTAATATCATAATATTCATGGTTCTTATATTTAATATGACAATGGGAGGTACTTTACATTTCAATTATTTAAATAAAAATTTAGTTATAAATGTTAATTAATGCTATTTATTTCTTGAATTTTCAAATATACCATTTTGGTATAAATATTTTATATTTTAAAAACAAATACAATTTTTTTTATGAACATAAAATTTAATTTAAAAGATTTAAAAGTCATGTATAATTTTTACTTTCTTCATATAAAAAATATATATAATATAATTTTTTAATAATTTATTTGTTATCTTTTAAATGGTTAATTATAACTTTTATTATGAAATTAATTGTTATAAAAAATAAAGACAAAATCGATAACTTGAAAAAAAGTTATGACAGAATATTTTGATTGTCCTCATATAACACTATTTTTCCTATAATGTGATACCAATGAGTTATTTCAAATATCACCTTTATTATTTTATAAGGGTATACTAAACATTAACGGCATTTTTTTATTGAAACAATCAAAATGATAGAATTAGATTTTGAGATGACCAAAATATTTATATCTATGGATAGTCATAAAATTTATATGTTACATTTGGGTTTAGGTCTAAAGATAGTGATATTTAACTTAGATCTAGATTTATTTTATGTAAATTATTTTAATATTAAATGTATATGTTTAATTTATTCTATTAAAATAAATATATTTATAAATTATATTATTTATACTTCACTTTCATAAATAAGATAGTTTAATTTTAATGTTAATTTATAAATTATTATATTTAATAATTTTGTAAGAATGTACTTGTATGTTAACATTTTATAGTAATTATGTATATAAAGTTTACATAAAATAATTAATATAACTTGTATGTTAAAATTTTATATTGATTATATATGTAAAGTTTATATAAAATAATTTATATAACTTATATGTTTATTTTATAAATTTATCTGTAAACGAGTTATAATTTAAATAAAAAATAATTATTTTAAAATTTTTTCAGTTCAAACAAGTTAGACTCTGGAATCTAAGGATTTAAAAGGTTTAATTATAGCAATTAATTTTATTATAATATATCGGTCATGATCATCTCTACTTAGATTCTTGATCCATCAAGTATTTTCTGTGTTTGGGTGTACGTGCCAGATTATGATTGGATCACTTTCCGGGGGCAACCTTCCACTTCATTGGTTATCACATTGAAAAAGACGTGTTTTTATGCTGCTCTAATTGAGAGAGACACAGAGGCTCCCATGAATATGAATTTCTGAGGTAACGCCTAATTAACTTTTCCACTAAAACACAAAAGTATTATATTAAAATTAGGGTTTTAATAACCTCAAAGAGGTTGGTTAAGATTTTTTTTTATTCACTGACAGAATAGTTAATAATTTAAATTTTATAAAATAATCATAATAATAATATTTAATATCTAAAAACTTTATCAGTCAATAAAAATTTTTTTAACCAATATCCTAAAGATATTGATTAACAAAACTTTTAAAACTATAAAAGCTTTACAAATCCTTTTTTTTAAAAAAATTATTAATTAGTATTTTTAGACATTGGTTAAATTTTTATTTGATTGGTTGATAATTTTTTTTGACATTAAATAGTATTATTTTTGTTAAATTTTTTATAAATTTTATGCCATTAAATATTTTATTAACCAATACAAAAATTAACTAGTATCCTAAGCTTAGATATTAAAACCCTTAAAAAAATACTAATTAACCATGTCCTATTAATATTGGATTATATGTTTAGACTTTGGATTAAAAAAATAGATGAGAAGTGAAGAAGAACATGTCAAATTTAAACCTCCATAATTTTATTAAAATAAAAAAAAATCCATTAACCATGTCCTATTAATATTGGATAGTCTGATTTCAGTAACTATGAAACCAAGAGGTTGGAGAAAAAAAAAGCTCAAAGTTTCAAAAAATAAATCTCTTCATGAAATTATTTTAAAAAAGAAAAATTATTCACTAGCCATGTGCAATTGATACATATATAGTCGAGAACTCCCAGGTAGGTTAGATTAATATTATGTAGGTAGAATATTGTAACATAAAATAACCAAAAATATATATATATGGACAAGAATGTATGATGTATGTGGAGAAATTAAACACAGAATTATGAGTTGAAGTGAGTTGGATAGCAGAAGCAGAAGCAGTTTCACATGCACTATTTATGTATTGACTACTGCTACCTCATGCACCTCTCACTATCAAGCTCTTGGTCCACCTCACCTTCTCATTTTCATTCCATTTTCCCCCTTCCATTCAAACTACAAATTAATTAATTAATCAATCTCTCTTCTCTATCAGTATCTTTCTCTCTCTCTACTCAATTATATCCACTGCTTCCTTCTAAATTCATGCACTTCCTCCTTCTCATCATCATCACTTGCCTTCTTTTGTTTATACCAATATTTTTAGATACTTTTTTGGTCCATCTATAATAATTAATTGATCAAATCAATTATTTTTTAAAAGAAAACATGTGAGTATACGTAGTTGCACATATTTGTTCCATGGCGGTTAACCTAAATTAAATAGAGAATATGTTTTATTTAAAATTATCAATATCTAAAAGTTTATAAAATTTTGACTAATTTAATTTGAATTGACTAAGTTCTCATAACGAAAATAAAACTCTTTGAGTAAAAATTTTTTTATATACAAAATTTGAAATCAAAACTTTAATTAAGGAGAATAAAATGTTTATCAATCAAATTAACTATAGCCTGTTGATTAAATAAGCATGTTTATGTATACTTAAAATTTACTTACTAATGTATATAGTTCATTATCTTTCGAGTTTAAGTTTTGTGTATAAAAAAAATTTTGTTAAAAAAGTTTTATCTTGATTATGAGACTTTTGTTAGGTTTAATTAAATTAGTTAGAACTCAATAAATTTTTAAATATTAGTGGTTTCAATAAAAAAAAAAATGTACCACTTTTATATTTTCACATTACAAACTGTTCAACAATTTCATCATACAGTTTTAACACTTGATATCATTGCTGGATGAATTTGCATTTTCTAGATAGACACAGATCAGAATCCGTTCAGTGCAGGAAATAAGTTCTTTTGGACCAATGTAATATTACAGTTTATTTGTGTATGAAAATGAGAAGTTTTTAAACCATGCATTGAGTAATACAAAGATTGCATCTCTAATCAACAATCACAGTATTGGATCATTTCCATTTAGCATCATATATATTACTAGTCAATATGCGAGTATAAACATGACTCACACCTGTCATTGTCAATCATCCGAAACTCTTTTATATTCTTCTTTCTTAAGAAATTGAATATATAAAATTAACGTTTGAAATTATTTTTAAGATACTTAGTTAACCAATCAAGGAACAATGAATAGTCTGTTTTTTTTATTGTATATAGAGGTTTTCTTAACAACAAAAATTAAGAGCTTCCTTGTTTCAACGTGCATGTGATTCTGGGTTCAAAATTAAGCTGGCCAGTGATGATGATGCAACGTAATTTACGAAAAAATAAAATCTAAAATCTTTGAAGTATAAAATAAAAAATTAATTATTTTATTTAAAAATAATAAAATTAAGTAATGAATAACTTTTTACTCTTTATTTATTTTATTTTTTTTTACAAGAAGAAAGCACTCTTTATAATTTTTTTTAACTTCTCACTATTTTTGCTATTTTTTCTTTTTATATTACATGTTTTTTAAAGTATATTATATTTTATATAATCTAATATATAATTATAAAATTTAATAATTAGAAAACTTCAAAAATGCATTTAGAATTTAATGTTACTTTGATATATATATATATATATATATATATATATATATTGATGGATTAATAGCTTAATATTAGGTTTAGATGCTAGTTGCTGATCAAATTTGACTCTTTCGCTGCAGGTGCGCTCCAGAAGCAATACTAGATTACGTGGTCAAATTTCAGACACATTTTTCGCTACACAATCTCTAACGTGTACATATGTAATGTCATCATTTTGTTATTTTCTAGATTCTTCTAACGTGAATCCTATACTAATGGTGAAACTTTACCTAAAATCTGGTTATGACCTAATAAAGTTGAAGCCTTGATGATAAAGTTGAGCTCTCCAGGTGGTGGTTCTAGTGCTCGAATGTTATAAGTTGTAAGAATTTATAAAATAAGATAAGATTAAAGTTTCAAAAATATCAAAAAAATTTCACATAACTATAAGGTTCAAATCAGTAATAAATAAATAGACTAGAGAGTAGTGTATAAAATGTATACTTGAAGTCGTTTAATATTGAAAATTCCTTTGTTTTATAGCTTATTAATATTAATATAATAATCTTGATAGATAGATAAGTCATAATTATATTTGACTTGATGAAGATATTAATCAAAGTAATAAAACAAACTATATAATTTTAAAGATCATATCGTTATCAATTTTGTTTTAAATATTTTACATATTCATTTAAATTAAAATTTGATAACAAAATTATAAATAAGTTGTAAGTAGCGATTCTCTCTAGTTCGGTCATAACCAGGTAGTTGGATTCGGATGCCATGCAACAGAATTGAAGTAGAGTCCAATTCTCAGATAAACTTGGGTGGTACGCTGTAATTTTGTTAACTGTATATAGCTTCATCAATGACCCACCACTATTACTACATATAGTGATGAAATTGAGTAGTCATCCCCACTAGCCCTACCATTAATTATTCTCATTTGTCTATCATACTTGGATTCGGATATATATGTGAATATTAATAATTTCTAGAAGAAAGATCTTTTGATCTGTTTAGGGAAATTTTCTCCAATTTTGGAACTCCAATTTTTTGACGTGATTCACTTCTTCAAAATTATAAAGGAGGGGATTAAGTCTAATAAAAAGAATTAATTTTTTATATTGTGATGAATTAAATTTGAATTTTTATTAAGGAGATTCAAGACCTAAATTATGTAATACATATTTTTTAAAAAAGTTATTAATTATTTTATAAAATATATTATATTAAGATTAAATAAGTTAATAGGGTGTTGTGGCTTGTCTACTATTTTCATTTATCTAATGTCACAATAATTATCATATATATAAAAGCAAACACATTTATTTGAAATATTATTTTATATGATTTATTTTAATAATTTTTAGATAAAAATTATTAAAAAAAAGATATTTGTCTCGATTATTAATATTTTATGAATTATGTATAAATTATATTTAAAAAAAAAAGATAAAATCTATTGATAATTTGAGAACAATGATTAAAAAAATAAACCACTGCTTTAATATTTATTCTAACATAAAAGCATAAAGAAAAGCCTTTAAAATTTATTCTTCTTATTAAATTTGTTAAGCTTGGATAAACTTATGATCTTAAAGCTTTTTTCTTTCTTAAATTTTTGTAAAATTGTTAAACTATCTTATTATGAAATTTTTTTTGTCTATTTAGTATTAGTTTAGTGCATGTTAATATTATTTAGTTTTTTAATATAAAAAAGAAATTATTTTATTATATTTTAAAATAATAAAGTAAGAAAATTTGTTTAACTTTTATTCTCTTCATATATATTTTAATTCTTCATGATTTATTTTATATGTTAATATATTACTTTAAAAATTAATGACTAAAAATTCTTAAAATTATATACATAACCGTATTAATATGTATGTAATAAATAATTAATATGGCAGTTAGGGATAAGCATTAGTTCGATTTAGTTTAATTTTGATCATTTGACTAATTGAACAGATTATATTATATGACTAAAACATTCATTCAATCAATTCAGTCCTCAATCCAAACTGAACCAATTATTTTGACAAAATTTCATCCAATTGATCAAATTAAATAGTCGTTAGTTTTAGTCCGATCGGTCGGATGGATTCGATTTAATTTAGATCTCCTCGCCTCTAATGACAGCATATTTAAATACCCAAGTCAAAACCTATAATGAAAGTATGTTTACTGTGACTTGAATACTTTTAACGAGTTCAATTTATGATTAAATGTTGCTTTTCGGCATATGAAAATTTTAATTTTTTAAAAACATATAAAAATTTATTATTATATATGTTTTAGATTATATATAAAATATATGTACGTGTACATGTATGTTAGGATAAGACTATAGAGAGGTCGGGATTCCTATATGTTAAACTCAAAAGGTTTGTAAATAAATTTAAAAAGTCTTGAAAAATTAAGATACTTAAATATTAAACAAACGGCTCCTTAGAGTTAATCTTGGACTAGATCACTGGATTATTTTCATCAATTTTTAAAGGTTTTCAATTCATAATGTAACAAATTTTTTGAAAAATAAATTCCAATATCCACGATCAGATTTAGATTTTTGTAAAAGCTGCTCAGAATAAAATAGTGGCCACAAAGACTTGTAAGACAAGAGTGGAAAATGAGAAGGAATGGGATTGAATCTAAGTTCGTTAAATTTATTTTAACGCTAAAGACAAACTTTTTTTGTAATAAAAATGTAGAAACAAATATCCAATAAATTATTAGCTCAATCTAATTAACTATGAAGCAGAACTTTCTTTTTGTCAAAAACAACTAGTAATTGAAAGTTAATTAAGTTTCAATCATTTTGGCTTGAGCTTGAGTAAGCTTAAGTCATATAATAAGTATAGAGCTCTCCTAATAGTAGTATTTTTATTTACAAGACTTAAACTTGAAATTTTATTAAAAAAGAATAACTTTGTCATGAAGTATGGTGTGGTCTGTTTGTCTTGTTCACCTTGGATGAGACACTAATGATAATTTGGTTATTTATACTAGAAGTTCTTTTTGTACCAATCCTTAAGGATGATGTACTAATAGAAGTATACTAAAGTGAGGGTGTGAGATGCTCATACATGTAATTTGGAGCACACTCGCTAATTTATACCCTTCTTAACTGCAAAATGAGCATTTAAAAATTTCATGTGCTAATAATAACTCTTACCTTCGACAATTAGGTGTTTAATGAGCTCTGTTTTATTCACTCTTATTCTTTCATGCAGTTTTGTTATCATTACCTAATGACAAGTGTAAACTCTAAACGAGTGTGGCTTCAGTTATAGGTTTGGTCTGTTATCTGGTTCTAAGAATTTGGGAACTTACAGAATGCAATGGAGAGTATTAGAATTTGAAGTCTTTGGCATCTTATGCAGAAGCTGCTCTTTCACACACACACGTACACAAAGAGATAGTCTACTTGATTGTGGTACGCCAGAAATGTAGATTCATTAATAGATTATCACTGATTATAAACAAAGTACAGCGAATTAAATCCCTTCGTCATATTAACTTGTTTAAAAATAAAAAATAAAAATTTTAGAATATAATTAGAAAACTAATTGCTCTAACAAATAAATTAGAAGAATAAAATTGCTCTGACTAAAACTACAAAAATTAAATTACGTATTGGGACTAAAACTATGATTAAACCTATGGCGAGTAATGATAAGCTATAAAAGTCAGTATATACAACATAATGCCCCAGAAAGGAAAACGAAGAGAATAAGCGTGGGGGTTTTCTGGGGGCGAGGAAAGAGACAGACAAGGAGGCACGTAAGGGATAGCTTGAGAATCCACAACTTAACTACCCAAATCTAGATTTTGTAGCCCTCATTATGCTGTTATGCAAGAGGATCATCTTGAGTAGCATCATCATCTACATCCATGGCATCATCCTGCTTTTGATCCTCCTCAACATGGTCACTATCCTCAGTTTCTGCATCAGAAATGGGTCCACCTTTTGCATTAACTCCAACATCATCACCTGTGTTGCTGCAACTCTCGGTATCTGAATCAGACGAAGAACCGTCTTTTTCACTCTCTTGATCACAATCATCTGCAGAACCTCCAAAGTGCTTCCTCAGATCAGGAGCAACGATGCCAATCATCTCACTAAGCGCTCGGCGTTCAGAATTCCGTTTATTTGCAGCAGCACCAAAGGAAGGAGTACTCTGACTCTCAGCCACCAGATTATTTGAATCATGCACTGCCGCAGCACCTTCATTATTGTCTCTGCTTCTTGGAGATTCATTTTCTCCATGCACAGAAGGGGCTGTGCTGCAAGCCCAGCTACCAGCAACTTCAGATGTTAGAAGATCTGCAGTCCTAATTGTGCCTCCAGCTTGGGTATCCTCAAGGGTCTTTTGAGTGTCCACCAGATTATTTGATTGTGAGTGAAGCATCACTTCACGACAAGTTGTTTGACCTTGCTCCTCAGTTTCTTGAACATTCACATCATCATCAAACTGCATGGTATCCCCAACTAAAGCAGCACACCTGTTCAAATCAAATTTTTGTTCACCATAATTAGCAGGACTTTCAGTTTCAAAAACTCGTTCAGTGCCAACTGTATCTCCCTCCATCAAAATTCCAGCACCATCAATATCAGAACCAAAGCCACCTTTGACACCATGATCATGATCTGCACTGGTGAACTCTTGTGTATTTTGGCATTCTTCACTTCTTACGTCACAGTCGTGCTTCTCAGTGACACTGGCTTCATTGCTGGATGTTTCAACTTGCTCTCTGTTAAACTTCTGCGCAGAGGTAGTTGGTCCTGCCTTGGCAGAAGTTTTACTAGTGTATACTTCAACTTCTTTTTCTTGACCTGAGGTCCCACCAATGACTCCATCCATGTCAACAGAAGTATTCTCGTAATTCTCTTCATCTTCTAGAGTTCTCTGCATGGCCTTCAATTGTTCCTGCTGCTTAGCAAACAGTACTTGTATCTCCTCGGTTGTTGAATAGAATGCCCGTAACTGTGTTTCTCTATATGACAAGCATATAACCAGTTATTCAAACACTTAAATTCATTGGCCAAATTTTAAAATCTATCATCACCATGAAGAACACGGCAGATGTAAATGTTGCCACAGAAAAGCAAAACTGTCAACCAACATCAGAAACCAACAGTACAATACAGCAGCTTGTCAACCAACTAGGACTTGCAAAAGTTTCCACCAGAAAAGAATCAAATCAACAATGAATGACATCAAACAAGTAGGTCAAAACAGCCGTGTCTATGCAAGCAGTCTATCAGTGAGATTGATTCATTATATAAAAAAATCTGAGTTGCAGATATCCCATGATTATAATTTTCATTGCTCCAAAATCCTTACCGGAGCATAAGTTTTTCCCTGGCAGCTTTAAACCTCCGTCTCTCAAAGTCAAGATCTCGCATTGTAGCATTTATCTCAAGCTCAAGAATAGAAACCTTTGCCCATGCTTCTTCTCGAGCTGCCTGCTACCAACAGCGACAAATATCTCAGCTAGAAAAAAATTCACTAAAAGAAGCTTCAGAGAAAACTATCCAAGAAATGAAACGATAAAGGAAAAAAAAAAAAACCAACAAACAAATCAGTTGGAAAACTGAAACAAGATATGAAGAATCAACTATGAGATTCTCTATTCTTTGGACAATGAGTGTCAGTGACTTGTGATTCTTGGGCCTCATGGCAATATTATATTAGTACCTTACACTGTGCAGTCTTATGGAAGCAACATTGACAATGTCAGTAGAGTTGTACAACAGACATCATTTTCATAAAAAGACTTTCTATTAGAGAATTCACTGCAGTATACATGAACTTCTCATCTCTACCTTTTCACTCTCAAGCTCTTGCCTTAATCTTCTTGTCTCCTGTTCAAGTTCTTCAACTCTCTGCTCCAATATTCACCACAACATAATGAATGAATGTTGAAGAAGCATTTAGTTGCAGTGAAATATGAATTAAAATATTATAAAGCAACGAGTTACTCAATCTAAAATGATTACCTTTATATGATTTGCAGAGGTCTGCTGCTCATCATGTACTTGAGTTTCTAGCTGGCGAACTTTATTATCAGAGACAACCAACTTTTGCCTGGTATCCTCCTGCAAACAGGGAATGAATAAAGGCTAAAATAAAAAAGTTCCAAAGTACCAAAACTTTGACTCAGCCTTAGACTAAGAAGCAAAATGGCAACCATACCAACTTGGATCTCAAGGTTTCCACCAGCAAACACCTTTCTCTCTCCAACTCCTGCAATTGAATATATGAAGACAATTTGTAAGTGCCTTTACAACACTGGAAGAAAAATTCCTCACTGATTTAGCATAAAAAATTCCAAACCTGAAGTTTATTTATTGCTTCTTGTAGCTCTCTTTCTCGTCTTAAGGCAGCATCTGAGAGTCTTTTCAATTCCTCTTGAGCCTCAGACTGGGCTCTATGTACAGCAGCTTTCAGATCAGTAACAGCTTTTTCTCGCTCTTCTTTTCGTTGACTTTGCTCTTCATTTAACTGCTCCTTGAGTTCAGTTATATTTACCTTTTGACTGCCAAAGAATGAAAAGGCTATTAATATGGTGTCCAACAATTTAAATACTAGTGTCAGTCGCCAGAGACAAATTATGTGAAAGCAAACTACAATAAAGGTCTTCCCTCCTATTGCAGTCAATCTGCTGGGGGGGAAAGTTGGAATATATGAAGCATCAATAATAAGTAATTGGAAACTAATTTAATAACTCAACACATAAACAGAAGTATATGCGAGTGTACACATAAACAACACAGATAACTACAATGCACCTCCCTTTAAGGCCAAATTGAGGTTTGGGGCACCAAATTTAAAATCTTACTGTTTACCCTTCTAGTTGTTAAAACATTGGACCTGTTAAGTCATGATAAAGTTAAAGAAAATATTTCCCACACTCAATGTATTCAACCTATTATCTCAGAAAACAAAGCTAATGGAATAAAACAATTAAAATTTTATATTCTCACAGCAGTTACATTACTAAGAATTCCTTCTGTAATAATTCTAGCCACAAAAAACCAGTGTAGTTTCTAACTGGGTCCTCTGAGATCAGCATACCAAATGCTCACCATGCCTTAGCAAATCGAGGGATGAAAAAGCAAAGTTGTATCTGGGAGGAGGGAGAAACAAAATAGCTTGGAAGTTCCGTACAGACTGTAGGTGCAATTCAATTTATATTCCTTTGCCACAAAGAGAAAGGAGGAGAGCTTTAGGCTCCATTTCAATTAACGTTCAATCCTGATTTGATTCTTCATGCATCTTTCATTCACTAGGTCTGGGTCTCATTGTAATTGTTAGAGAAAACAGAAAGAATAAAATGGACCAAGGGTAATAGTACCACCACCAGAGGACGACAAAGAACAAGGGATCTGGTGTTTCTAATTGGATTTTTTTCAATCACATAATTTCCAGCCAACTTAACTTATTGATCAATGTTTCACCTTTTTCTAAAGTACAATGGTTTTGTAGGGTTTTAAATATGGCAAACCAAACTTGAAATTGGCATTAAGTATTAGGGGGGAGAGTCCATTTAACCGAAGCAACAATAAAGTATATTCTATAAGCAAAACAGAATCATAAAGTCATCTTCCATTGCAAATGCAACAACATAGGTTGCCTGGCACAAGAGAAAGAACCAATAATGTGATATAAAAGCGAGCTCGAGGTGAGCAAACATGCAAGGGCACATATAGCATATACAACAATAAAGTATATTCTATAAGCAAAACAGAATCATAAAGTCATCTTCCATTGCAAATGCAACAACATAGGTTGCCTGGCACAAGAGAAAGAACCAATAATGTGATATAAAAGCGAGCTCGAGGTGAGCAAACATGCAAGGGCACATATAGCATATACAAAATAGAAAAGGAAAAAAAAAAAGCTACCATTAACACCAATAGTTGGGAGTCTTCGGATAACCGAATTCTGAATGTAGCCTGTATGATTTTAAATTGAAACGTTGAACTATTAAGTTCATCTCTTGAATTAGCAAAACCAAAGCCCAAAGCACCGGGCTCACATGTCCAATAGTTTATGGTGATTGAACCATGCATAAGTTCCATATAACCAAGGTATTTAACTTCATTTTTACATAGAAAAGGCCTCAAACTTAACTCTCTACTAATATCTCTTTAATACCTCTAATGTCACTTCCAGTGTTCAGTTGTTTCAGCATTTTTTTTTTTTGATAAAAAAGGAATTTTATTAAAGGGAGAAGAGATACAAGTGAATACAAGAAGGAGGACAAGTTGTCCTCTAAAAAAAAAAAAAAAAAAAACAGAAGAACAAAAGAAAGAAAAATCAAGAAGCTAAATTAATAAAGCCTTCCAATCCCTTTGGAGATCCATAAGGGAGACCCCTTTAAACAAACTATTAGAAGAAACCCACAAAGAAGTCAAGAAAGTGACTTTATCCCAAAGAAGGTGAGGTGAGAGTGTGTTCATTTTTAAAGACTAGCATTTCGCCCTATCCAAATACACCACAAAGTTGCTAGAATTGCACATTGCCAAAGTATTTTATGCTCTTTATCTCTCCCAAAACCCACAAATTTCACAGCAAGAAAAGTGCCAAGATCAGGTTCCAGCATATTTATTTATCTCTAAGGCTTGAGAACTGCTCAGGCCCACAAATGTTCTTCAAGTCAAAAGACAACTTCATAGTTATTAAAGCAAGGTCAGCTGCTAATGCAGCACGAACTCTAATATTTCCATGTTCTTAGCCAACATAAAGAACAAAAGTGTAATGAAGTACACTTCAATGCCATTTTAATAGACTCCTAGGACCAGATTTACATAAACAAACAAATTCCATATTGTCTAAAGCGTCGCAAGCGTAAAAATTACTTAATGAGGGGTAGCTGAAACAACATTCTATGACATAGTGACATCCTGCAATTTTTGTACCTGTGATCAATCTATTTAAAAGAAACAGAAACTAAGAATTAGCGAAGACTAAACATAGGAATCAAATAAGCCATACCTATTTATTATAGCATTTGCTTCAGTACATGACTGCATTGAAGCATTAAGCCTTTCATTGAGGTCTTCCATTTTGTGTTTTTGTTCAGCAGCAACTCTGTTGATTTCCCCTAGTTCCTTTTGTTTGAGATCCACCATTTGCTGTAATTCTTTTAATTGATCAAGGTAAAATTTCACAACTGACTCTTTGACTGACTTTAATTCCTACAGAACAGATCATAAATTAAGTTGGCATTGTAGAAGAATAAGCAGAAATCAAGATCAAGCATTCCTATAATCCATAGAATGTACAGACAGTTGTCAAACATCACATGTTTGTCTTGTCAGACAAGTACAGAGAGGTCAAAAAACTAACAATTACATACACTTTCATGATGTTCAACAGCTGAACGATTTTCATTACGCAAAGTTTCAATCAAAACAACCTGATTCTCCAATTGCTTTCTCAGTTCCTGCCAACAACGAAATTGGATACCATTACGCAAAAAGAAGTTCAGAACTCTTTACGAATGCAGTTATTCTAAATTAAACCCACCGTGTTTGATCTTTGGAGGCTTCGAAAATCATCAAGAGATATGGGACCCTCAGGAGCACCGATGCCTATACCTTTTAATCTCTTGTTTTCAGAAACAAACTCCTCTTACATATTCAAAGAAAAGAGAAGGACAACAAGAAAGGAAAAGACATAAGAAAATTAGACAAAGAAACATATATTAGTATAAAAGGCATACTTTGTAGCCATGCCCTATCACAGTTGGGCATCGGTCTACAGTTTCATCAAATATATGAAACTTTAGACCGATCCCTAACTAGGAGCCTGAACTCAATCTACAAGCACAGAGCAGTGTAGAATGCAAGAATGAATTGAATGAATACATATTTGAGCTCCCAATTATAACACTACCTCGTTTTCTTTTAGCAACCACATTTTCTGGCACAGTGGCAGACTTTAGCACCTCTCGATATACAAAAGCAAATGCAAGTTCTGCATGATAGAAAAGAAACTTTAATAATTTAGAAAGAGAACATAACCTTAGCTCTCAACACCTTGCAAATATTAATACACACAAAGGCAACAAATTATAAAAAGCAGAAATTCCACAACATTTAACAAGCAAAACACACTAATAGCTTCCAAATTAGAAACAAAGAACAAGATCCAAAAGCAAAAGGACAAGTAATTTCTTTTTTCCGGAAAATATTTTATAATTAAAGGAAATAAGCAGCAACTATACTCAAGTAGTATAGAAAAACCAAAATTCATCCATAATATAATAGTTATATCTACAATGAGAAAATCTGGAACGGGAATTTAAAAAAAAAAAATTTAAGTATCAAGCCAACAGAGGAAATTCCTGTTACCATGCTGAGGAGGTGCAGCAAATGATATTATATCTCCATGGCAGATTTTGACAGCAGCACTATTCTTTTTCAACTTCTCCCAGTTTAGATAAGTTCCATTTGTGCTGAACAAGGCTTTACAAAAATCAGAATATAAGAAGAAAGAAAAACTGTGTTCTTCCTCTTGGTTAGAAAGGAGGTGGAGGGATGCAGGATATGAAAGAAATTCACAACCTCGTATCTTTCAAAAAAATTGATGTGGTGCTCTCCATGTTTTCATTAGTACATTCCATTCTGTATATTCTGCAATGTTTAGCACTAACAGCATTTGAATCAATCTGGAAACGCACATCATCTACCAAACGCCCAATGCAATGCTCATCAGAGGTTAATAATATATTAATTCCCTGCTTACAAGCTTTCCATCAGATCAAATCTAGAAGTGTAATGAATAGCCAAACAAAATGAACAATTGATTGAAGACAAATTGAGCATAAACTCTATTAATAGACAGGAGAATGCACTCAAAAATCTAGAAATAAAATCCAAATAATTTTTTTCCTAAAAGCTCAAAAACATTTTGGCTCAAATATAGCACAACTGAATCAAGATGTTAATGAATTTCAAAGCTCGGACAAACCTCACACAATTTACTGAAATAATTCAAATATGACAACCTCCGACTAATTCTATTCTATTCTAGTTCTACCTATCAGATTTTCACTAATATGTTCTAAGGATGATGAAAAATCCACTTGCATTCATCATCTATGCTGGTCTTGAAAGTACTTTTTATTTTCTTTCCCACAGTTATCCTCTACTAAATGTGGTTACCTCACATTTTTGTCTCATCTTTTTCTCACCGGCCCTTTCCAGCATGTTCAGTTTAATTAAGCAAGTATAAAACCAAGTGACCAATTACAAAATTACTAAAATACTCTAAAATATCCACAACAGTAATTTAAGATCATGGAAAATGTGTACAACATACTTCTACAAGTCCACAGAAAATATCTCACCTTCTATAGCAGCTACATTTGCAGAATTTCAAAAAAAAAAAATTCATTCAAACTCAACGATGCAACCGCAAAGGAACAAATGCAAGCAAATGTAATGGGGTCATGGAACTGGCAGTCAACTAACCTGCTGCCTTTTGCGAGCATTGCTGGAGATAGCGGTGAGTACGCCCCAAACGCCGGGATCGGAGTTCTGAAGAGGCTGGGAAGCGATCTTGGAGGCAACAGAAACAATGAAGTCTCTGGGGCTGGATTGCTTCGATGGAGAAGTATCAGTAGGGTTTGGATTAGCAGGAGATGGCGCAACGGGAAGGTGGCAGGAGCTAGTCTCAGAGACTATGTCGCTAGGCCTTGCAATTGGAGCAGGGGTTACGGGATTCTCGTCCTCTATCGCCATTGAACAGTGAAGCGGGGGGGGGGGGGAGAGAGAGAGAGAGAGAGACCAAAAATTGGCGGGGATTTTGGAACCCTAAATACCAGATTCTGGTGTGAAGTGAAGAAGTTGGGTTAATCAGTCTCCAGCTTCTCTTGGAAGTCTCGTAAATTTTCATGGGGTAGAATTGTAACTACACATTTAACCACGTGCGTGAGTTTAGAGTAATTATGGAATATTGAAATTATCGATTGAAAATACACTCAATGCCCATCATTTGCACTGTTGCACAGATCTTTGAGAGTGATTATCACAATGAGAATAATTTATTATTAATTAAAGTGATCAAACACTATAGAAATGAAGAACAAATGTTGGAATAACGAAAAATACAATCATAAGGACGTATGTAAATTTTTTGGCCAAAAAAAAGACGTATATAAATTTATGTTATTATTCTATAATTTTGGGTCTTTTCTCTTGTGGCCTTTTATTTCCTTTTCTTAATAATGCATTTGTTAATTAAACTCAACTTAGTACTATTTCCCAAAAAAGAAAAACATAGAATACAACCTACGATAAAACAAAATTACTTCAGTACGATAAAAAAAAATCTAGTAATTTGAAGAACATCTTTATCTATACTATATTATGGCCTGTGAAATATTATATATATTAATAAAATTAAATTTTTTTTATGAATAAATATGTATATATTTATACACAACTTATATAATTTGTTCTATAATCAATATATATTTATAAGTTAACATTACAACTTTTATTATAATCAATAATATAAAAATTTTATCAGAAAAAATTGATAGAAATCTTTTAATAAAAATAATTTTTTAAAAAAATAAAAAAAATCATTTTTTTCATTTTGTCTCAATCTCTACACAACTTGCGTCCAAAATTTAATAATTTTTCTATTTATACACAACAAAAGAGAAAGAGAGAGAGAGAGAGAGAGTAAGGTTTAATTTTAATGATTATTCTATAATATAATAAAAATTAATTATATATAAGATTTTTATTCATCATTATTATAAATTAATATTTTTAAACCCTTTATTTTTTGATTCTAAACATCATAACTTATAGTTGACTATGAATAAAAGCATATTATAAATACAATTAAACTGATCAAAAGTTTATGATCTTGACAAATTTAAAAAAAAAAATTTATAAACCATCACATTAGACCAAAATTTAACCTAATTTAATCTTAAACTTTAACTTGTAAATGAATGTCTCACATTTAAATTTGACCTACATTTCACTCTCTTTACTCAATAGTTAGATAGAGTCTATTTATAAAATAAAATGTATATTTCCCTTTACAAATTCACCCATGTGTAACTTGCATTTACTATTTTACTCAATAGTAAGATTAAGTCTTTTATATAATAAAGTGTATACTTTCCTATGCAAATTCATCGATTATAGAATAAAGTGTATACTTTCCTATATATACTTTACTCAATGATGACTTCTTTGTTTTTTTTAAATATAGGATTATAGTTTGACTTTGGCACTTGGTGTACTATTTTTTTTATTTTTTTCATTGACACTTTCTATATATTTATGAAGATATATAAAATTAAACTATTTATTTTTTAATTTTTATTCTTATCAAACCAAAAATATAGTACAAAAATTTAATTAAAATTTTTATTAATATGTTTTAATATATTAATTTATTAGTATAATGTCATAATAATATTTTTAGTTAAAATTACATTACTTCAATTATTTATTAACAATATCTAATATTTTTTCATTTGTTATATTGTGTTTAATTTAGAATATATATATAATTTTTTAATTAAAAATATCGATATAACTAGTTTAATTAGTGACTCAGAGTATTCACTGGTTCAATATCGGTCTAATTCTAAAAGTTATGACTTTTATATATAATATATTGGAGATTGTATGATTTACACATAAGTGACCAACTTCTCCTTTAATACACTATATTTTATATATATATATATATATAATAGATAAATATAAAAGATATGTAGATATGTAGATAGATAGATAGATTTTTAATTTAAAAAAAATTTTAAGTGTAATTTTTATATTATTGTTATCAAGTTTTTCAATTATATACTAACATATATATAGTTTATACAACTTATTTCTCTCATGATTAGTTATATTTTTAAAAAAATGTATATATTTTATTTTGATTGAAGAATCTAATAACAAATATATAAATAACTACATATAAATTTAATCATTTAAAAAAAGTATACATAATTCTTTCATTATATTTCCTTAAATTACTCAAATATATTAAGAGAGGTGATGTTCTCCAAACTAGGTAAGAACATCCTTGAAGATGGGTAACCTGAAAAGGAATGCACAAAGGAAAAGGGCCTCTCTGATACCCCTTTGATGATTAAATCAATAAAAAAAAATAAGAAAATGCAAGAGAGAGACAATGTCATAGAGTACTAAGAATATTGTACCTAAGAAAGGTTAAGATAACTCCTTATATAAGCACTGGAAGAGGTGAAAATCCTTACAAGCTTAGTTGTAAACAATCGCATAATCGCTTAGTACATAGGTGATTACACCAATTGTTGGCCCAAAAAAGTGTTCATGAATTGTTGACTCAGCTAGTAGTCATATGCTACGTGACAATATATTATTGGTGGGACTAATCCAGATATATCAACAAGTATTCAATTTTAAAGTATAATTAAAGCTATTCTAAAATTTTATTTGTTTGATCATTTAATCATTTGTAAATAATTTATTTTTGGAGGATTTATGATTCATCTAGATGTGACACTTGTCAACTTCTTGCATTTATTTTTATATATATCATAGATAATAAATTTGAGGTCTTGATAAGATATATATAATTACATATAATTTTAGTTATTTAAAAAAAATCATACATAATTTTTTTATTATATTCTCTTAAATTTTTCA
Organism: Senna siamea; assembly: GCA_031216115.1. NCBI lineage: Eukaryota > Viridiplantae > Streptophyta > Magnoliopsida > Fabales > Fabaceae > Senna > Senna siamea. Next base: position 17,401,140 of record CM062357.1, read on the forward strand.
CATATATCAGGATAGGTTTTTAATTTTAAATTATAATTAATTTTTTCCCTACAATTTTATTTATTTGATTATTTAATTATTTTTAAATAATGTTATTTTTAAATGAATTAAAATTTACCTAAATGTGACACTTGTTAACTCCTCTTTTAATGTATTCTACTTTTATCAATGTTTTTGTAAGTCAGATTGATTGATTCGATCAATGAACTAATGAACCAACTATTAATTCAGTTTGAACATTAAATTAGATTGAAAATGCAATTCAATCAGTCAAAAGTGAATGATTTAATGATTTTTTTAAAAACTTTTTATAAGTTATCACGTTAGATCAAAATTTGATCAGATTCACTCTTAAATTTCAATTTTTAAATAAAAGTCCCATTATTTAAATTAAAGCCATGTTTCATCCTCTTTACTCAATGTTTTATAAAATAAAATGTATATTTAGCTTTGCAATTTCACTATGTGACTTAATTTTACTCTTTTTTTCTTAATATAAATATAAGATTATAGTTTGACTTTGATACAAATGAATTTATAACATCTATGTGTAGATGATATTTATCACTTAAATAAATTTATTTTTTTACATATAATGATTAAATTCAAATATAAGAACTCCTGACACTGTGGTACATTCTAATAATTTTATACCAAAAGTATAATTTTAGAGTAACGATGAATAATTTAGTATGTGAAAAATATAATTTTTTTAATTTATTTTTTAAAATATAAAATGTCCTAATTTAATTATTAAAAAATTAATACCTAATTAATTTAGCCATTTAGTTATTTTAATAAATGAAAAATTAATTGCAATATTAACCATGTTAACTTAATTATTAAATATTGAATTAAATTCTACTCTATAGTAAAATATATATATTGTATTTTTTACATATAATTTATAAATTTTATTTATTTTATATTACAAATTATATATTTTTAAAATATATTATTTATATTTTTTTAATAATTAATATTCAATTCATTATTTAATAATGAGGGCATATCTATTAATGTTATTATGAATTAATTTTTTATTTATCAAATTAATCAAAAGATCAAATTAAAATATTTCATTTTTAAAAATTAAATTTAGAGAATATATTTCTTTTGATTTGTAGATCATTAATTTACTTTGATTACTAGTCCATAAAACTTCTCTTCGTCTTCTTCGTAGACAAAAATAATTCTCCTTCACTTCATTTTCTCTTTCATGCCACGTCACAGTGACTATATTTTATAAACTAAGTTTATAGGTGGAGCTAACGCATTTCTAAAAATGTTTTATGATTTATTTTTATTTTTTTAAAAAAGAAAAGTCTGTTCTAGAAACAAACCCTAAACACTTGCTTTTCATTGTTAATTTGACTTAATGATAAAAGATAGCAACTTAAAAAACCATTTGATGAAACTTGATTATACTGGAGCAGCTACCTTAAGTATAGAGCGGTTAAAATGGATTGAATTTATTAGATTAATTCGTTTAACTTATCAATTAAATAGGTTAAATTTTAATTTTTTAATTTGTATAATACTAAGTTTAAAAGGAACTCAACTCATTAAATTTACCCATTATACGAGTTATCTCGTAAATTTTTTTAAAAGAAATTAAATTTTTATAAAAAAAATTAAAATTTTACTTTAAAAATATTGATGATATTTTAATTTATGTAATAAAACAAGCCTTCAATACTTCTAATGAACAAATTTTAAAATCTTTTATTATTTTTTATTCGTTAGACTTTATTTTAAATTTTTATTTATTTATATTTATTCAATAACTTTGAGTGTGTTATATTTGTAATTATGAATTTATTATATTATTTATTTATTTTAAGTATTGAAATTAATTTTTTTGTTTATTTTACTAATTATTGTAATTTAAAAACTTAGAAATTTAAATTTTTTTCAAAAAAATTTGACAAGTTAATAAACTAATTCATATAAATACTAAGATAAATTGAGTTAATAATTTTTTGACTTATTTAAAATTGAACTTGTTTAACTCGATTCATTAATTTATGTGAGCTGGACTTATCTATGTTGATACCTTTATTAAAATAAAAAACCTATGTTAATAATCACTTGTATATCTTATAACTTATTTTAAAGAGAAAAACTTTCAACGTCAATATTCAATAATAGCATAAAATAAGTTTCAATTTGGAAGACTTTTCGGCCGATGGTTGTGAGTCCACCATTTACAAGTGCATTTGGATAAAATTTTCTACCCACTAGTTTAATTACTTAATATTAGATTAAATTAAAATAACAGATATGATATAAAATTCTTATTTACTCAAGTTGCATTCATTTATAATGATCTGATTGTTATAAAGATACAAATCAATATATATTTAATTTGAATGTGAAAGAATCTGGCGTATAGGCGTACGCTGACTGATACAAATTAATATTCAGTGTTAATTACTTGGATAATTCTTTCTTTAACTTTCGGAATTTTTTAGAGTATAAATGTCGTTATCAATATCATTTTTATACACAAACTTTGGAAATGGTTCGACCTCTTCACGCAAAAAATTCGCACAAACTTCAAACCAAACTTGGGCTTTTGGCGCTGGGTCTTTTCTTCTTCAAAATGTGTATAGATAGAATTAATTTTTATAATCAAAAGATTGTTTAGGTCACATATTAATTGATTTAATTAGTTTAATTGATAATTAAATCAGATTACAATATAAATATAAAATAATAATTAAATATTTTTAATATTAATAATATATCTTACATTACAAAAATTATATTTTTATTTGTAATTTTTAAATATAATAAATAATTTATATTAATAAATTATATGTCTAAAAATAATGTAAATTTAAATCACGATAAATTAAGTATTTATATTATTTATATACACTATATTAATTATTTTATAATTATATAAAATTTTAAATTTTAAAATTTATAATGTATATAGTCTAATCTAATTTAAAATTTTACACTCAAATATTAAAAGTGTAAAGAAAAAAATAAATATTTGATTAATTCAGTAAAAAAATGTCTAATTCTTAATTTTTTTTTAATTTTTTTTATTTTGATCAATTTTAGATTTAGTTAAAGTGGTTCAATCGATTATTTAATTCTTCAAAAAAAAAGTTAGACTATTAAACTACCTTGATTGAACCAATTGAACCGTCTCATTCTGATAACATTATTTAGGACTCAAGGAATACGCAGGATAGGTGTTGAAAGGGTAAATATATAATTACACTCTGTTAGTACGTGATTAAAAAGAGATTTTTAGGTGAATATATATATATATATATATATATTATACCACCACATTTATGCATTATAACATATATATTTTTATTTTAAATTTGAGGACTTACATGATATGTACAATAGTAATTCTTAATTGAATTCTAAGAATTTTTGGTGATTGAAACCGTTATATGAGTTTGCATTAATAAGAGAAACCAACAGATAGATCCATTTGCACGAGCCACACAATAAGCAAACGCGGTGTGAAATATGGAAAGCAAGCAGCACAGAAAAGCGCCGCTACACGCTTTGTATATATTGTATATATATTGAAACTGAAACGATACAAAGATAAAAACATAAATTACAGATTCCGAACAACAAAACAAAGATCGAGTTCTTTTGCCATCAAGTCATCTAAAAACTTGTGCATAGTTAAAAAAACAAAATTTGCACAAGATTTTAGGAAAACCCAAGACTAAAGAACCCAACAACATTACTCAAACTTGAAAAGCATAACTCTGATACGGAGAATTCTATTCTTAAGAACTAAAATCTTTTCAATCACTATTAAATCCCCTCAAAATTGATGTGTAAATTAAAAAAAAAAAACATCTACACATACTTCAAAAAGATCCAACAAAATAAAAAGCTAGTATCCTCTAAGAAATTGAATTCTCCGTATGATTATTCTAGTAACATATATAAGTATCTGCTCATATACTTCGGCGGGGAAGAGGAAGAGGAATAAGATGCAACGCGACCACAAGCGAAAAAAGTGCAGTAGCGAGCAAGGGTAGGAGCAGAGAGGGCATTAATGGAAGTAGAGCAGAAAGAGAGATGAGAAGACGAAGGTGAAGACCGAAGAAGGAGGGAAACCTGGCTGTGGCTGCAACCAGGGACTCACAGTGTAACATGTGCATGAGCCTAGTAGTGTTGTTGGGTGCATACTGGTCCATAGTATAGGAATAGGAGGAGTTGAGGGAGAGGAGATTGATGGAACCAAACTCCAAACTGACTCTAATAGCGAGTCTAGTATGTGGAACCGGTGGCAGCAAAAGTTGGTCTTGGTTGTACCTGCCACCGTATAGACGGACTCGAGCCATCATACCTGCCTCCCCTTCAACTTCCATCCCGTACCTCCATTACTAACTCACATGCACAGGGTTTATATACTACACCAAGTTTGACGATGAGGCATTATTGAATCTACTCATTACAATTTTGATATCACTCTTATATTTCTTAAACTTATCATGATTGTCAATTTTAATTTGATTTGAGAATGTCTATTAATAAACTGTTTTCACCTACGTGTCCACCATCCTCATCCGCTGCTCTTGCGGGTCCCACGTGGTGGGAAGTAGGCATTTGCGTCACCGGACCGTGGAAATAGCCATTTCTGACGTCCTCCGCCGTGAGGACGACGTTGACCGAGTCGATAATTTGCTTCCCTGCGAGGAGCATGTATGATCCGCGTGGTTTTCAATTTAAAAAAAAGTTTAGGTACAATTTTTTTATTTTCATTATTACATTTTTAGAACTTAATCCTCTCAACTCTATTTATATAGTTCTAATAAATTATTTAAAATTATTATTTTTAAAATTAAATTTAATAATTATGTATTTATTATATAATTTATTTTTTAATTTAATTTTATATCATGCACAAAGATATATTAAAAAAATAAAATTTGTGAATTTATTAAATATAATTTTAATATTTTAAATGATTTAAAGAGGTAATATGTTATATATATATATATAATTGAAGAGAGTAAAATATATTTTTTTATATTTTTAATCATAAAGTAATATACATATAATTTATATAATTTATTTTTAAAAAAATTATATAATTTATTTTAGTTAAAAATTTGATAATGAAAATAAAACAATTATATATAAATTTAATTCTTTACTCTGTGGAAGGTTCGAGGCTGAAGGGAGTGGGGGGCTTTTTCAAATTTGACGTCATCAGCTTGACAAAACACCTTGCTACTTGGCAGAGAGGCAATCTTAAGTAGGAAGGGAATACTAACAAGCTTTGTTTATCTTGGATCTTATCCAACTGCTTTATGCCTATGCTTCACGCAAGTGTCAGTTTCAATTTGCTTATTTTAGTGTTTTTTAGCCTTAAAAGTACTCCTCATAAATATGCCCACATAACATCGAGGCCCAAGAATTTAAAATTCTAGCCACATTTTTTTATTTATATTGTTAGAAAAGTGTTGAAAGATGAATATGGGCAGAATCGACCGCCCAAAAAATACTTCGCAATAGCACCGTCAAACTGTTTTTTTTTTAATTATTACGTAGCGCACAATTTTCTTTCTTTCTTTTTAAAAAATTATAATCTAGAGTTCATATCTGATCTGCTCTATCCAATAAATTTCGGAATACCTTACTCCAGTTGGCTATATATATTCATTAGAGTACAAGGGAACCATATCTAATAAATTATGTTCATTTTTTTTTAGTTTTATTATGAATTTTAATTAATTTAAATTAGATTAATTTGAATTTAATATCTTTTAAATACAGATGATTTTTTTTTTTAAAAAAATACCCATAAATTTCAACTCTTTGCTTCGGCAAATCATCTGCGTGATATAATTAATTTAACCTCAGTAATATTAAATCCAGTTATACTTAAGCTCCATTTGTTTGAAAGAAAAGGAAACTAAAAATATTTTTGGAAAACAATTTTGATAACATGGCTCATAGAGAATTTTCGATAAGTGATGATAATAGTAATAAATTATAGCAATAGCTTAAAATAAAAATTAAACACTTTCTTTATTTCCTTTTGGTTTACAAAAATTTCTGCAAAAATAACAACAGTGTATATATATATATATATACACTTGGCTTAAACTGTATCCTAACACTGTTGGACTGTTTTATTACTCTGTGTTTGTCTAATTTTCCCCGTGTTGACTCGTTTCCCAATCCTTGTCATGAAGTAATCTTCCTAGTCACCAAATATTTCTTAAAATTTTCTGTACAAATCAATCTATATTTTAAGAATACTAATGTCAGTGCCGAATGAAATAGAGGATAGCCTTCTTCTCCACACTCACAATTGGCTCAATTGCTGAATTCCCATATCAAGCTACTTTTTCGTACCGATGGGTAGTACGTATAATCATTTGATTAATGATATTTATAATTTTGTTGTAAAAATTAATTACACTGATTAATTAATAATCATGATGTTTATGAATCACCAAATTTTAATAGTCTATATAGATCAATAGTGTTGATTTTTTTTTTTTATTCTTCACATGTATCTCAATTCTATTCATGGTATTATTGAAAATTAAAAGTTAGTAAATTTTTTCATAAAATTTGAATATTAATTTATAATATTATAAGATATTAGTTCTTTTTATTATATGAAAGTGTTTAAAAACTTTATTTGAAAAGTAGTACTAATTTAAGAATAAATCATTTAAAAATAAATAGATTTTAGAAATAATTTTAAATATACTTTAGAAAAAATTGTTATGAGAGAGAAACAATTTGTCTTTCGCTAATTCAATTAAAAAGTATTTTTAAGTTTTATGAGCACTTGAGAAGTAGTATGTATTTGATTAATTTATACAAAAATATACTTTTGATTATCAATTTACTAAAAAAAGAAATGTTTAGGTCCATTTAGTTTTCTATTAATGATATTTCAATAAATAAATAATTATAATTACATATTTATTATTAAGTTATTAGCATTAATTAAATAAAATATAAAGAATAAAATTACAGTAATTATTTTAAAAAATATAAATACATATAAATGATCTATACTTTAATTTATGTGTTTCAAAATAATACGCATAATTACTTCCAAAAGAAAGAAATATAATTTATACATACAAAATTTTTGTTTGTGAGAGTTTTAGACAAAAAAGAGTTAAAAATATTATGATTAAAAGAAATTAATTTTGGATAAAGGCATTTTTATCTTAAAAAAATTAATTTTTAGTTTTTATTTTTAGTTATAAACAGAAACTCTAATTTTTTTATCATCTATTCTAAAGCTACAAAATTGATGCTACCACTTAAAAGCATTCTATATATATGGTTTATCAAATAAATACCATATTTTTCTAAAATAAATATTTAAAGAAAATAAACAATTTTTTTTTTGCCTCAAGAGAAGACAGTAATCAAGGGAGGAAAACATACCATCCTAGAGCTTTCTGATTGTTTAATTGTCTAACCAGAGCAGCATTTGGAAGTACAAAGATCATATTTGTGGTCCCTAGATTGGATAATTTTAAATTACACTCTCTTTTTTTCAAAATATTAAAATATTATTTTTTTTATTTTATTTTAAAAAAATTATATTCTCTTTGTAAAAAATAAAAAATTTTATAATTTTATCTATTTTAATCAAAATATTTTTATATTATTATTTATATAATCAAATATATATTTATCTAATATAATAAATTATTTTTTAAAATATATTTTATAATATATTATAATTTTTAAAAATTAATAATAATATTAAAGATATTTTAGTTAAAATAAATAAAATTATAAATTTTTTATTTTTTTTAAAAATATAAATTTATAAAATAAAAAATAATATAATTTTAACATCTAAATGTTTGAGCTACAGTGTTCCACCAAGATCATCACAGGAGTCATAAAATTTTATTCCGAAGCCAAGAAGCTACAGTTTGGGCTTGCCCCCAATTCAACCAACAAAAAAAAAATTGCAAATTTTGAAAGATTAATTGTGTGTATTTATTCAGAATTTAATAATATCATTGTTACTACTTTATCTTCAAAATCATCGCGGTGCTGGTGCATAATCGACTCAAATATTATATATTTTTACAAAAAAATACACTTTAAACTTCGTGTGTGATTGCTTTTTAATATAAATAATTATTTATTTTTTAATAAATATGTATTTAAAATAAATGTTTGACAACATTTTTAAAGTATTCTTAAGTGATAGAAAAAGTAACTTTTTAACATTAGAATAAAAGATATAAATTAAAACTTTTACTTTTAACCAAAAGTAAAAATTAAAAATTTAAATATCTTATGATAAAAACATCTTAACTAAAATTTTATATTTACCAAAGTACTTTTATTTTTACTTAAGTCCTTTCCCGAATTTAGACACATCTTTTGATAGTTTGACAATAAAAATTATTTTTTATATAAATTAATCAAATACAAATTTTTTTTAGATATTTTTAAATTTACTTTTTAATTAAATTAGTCAAAACATAAAATATTTTTTTATAATATCTTTTTAAAATTTTATTTAAAAATTTTCTCAAAAAAACTCTGAAGTCTAGTATACTATTAAGTTGATCCGATCTAACAAGTTATACATGTGAATCAGAATTTTCGGGTGGGTTTGAATGTAATTTTATAAAATTGTTTTTTATTTTAAAAATAAAAAAACCTGTTTAAGTCAATCATACTCTTTTCTAAATAAAGAACAAGGCAAAAATTAAGGGTTTGTTTAAAAGTTTTTTTTTTATAAACAGAAAAGTAAAAAAAAAATATTTTCAAACATGCAATTGTCAACGGAAAACAATACCAGACATGCCTTTTGAGTTAAAAGATTCCCGGTCATTAGCTAAAACCCTTTTGAGAATATATATATATATATATATATATATATTATTTTTGTGGATGGATATCACAAAGACTTTAAATGAAATTGATCATACCCTTTTATTGTATATCTTAAAATTCAATTCTGAGTAATTATGAAAGATGGAGGAAACCCAATAATTGATCAACGTTGGTGTTGTATTATTTTAACAATAATCATTATTTGAATGATTGATGATTTTTATTTTCTTATGTTAATTTTCTTGATTTTTCATTATGGGCTCCAAATGATTTTTTTAATGCTTAATTTAAAAAATGATATTAATTGAATTAGAGATTTGATATCTTATTATGAATAGCATAAATTAAATGTTTATTGTATGGAGAGTTTGTTTGTCACCAAAGTGGCCTAGTTTGAAAAGATATTCATATATTTAATTATGTCTTTCAATTGTTCATGTTGATGTGATGAAATTAAATAACATAAAAGATTGAACTGAACAGATAATTAATTACAATGTTAGGAGGTCACCCAAAGGTAGACCATTGCTTATGATTAATGAAATTAAAGGGACATAATTAATATACTTAGTAAATATGTTTGTATATCCAAAGATAAAATGTATGTGGACTAAAGTATAATTGATAGTCTATTAAAGTATGATCTTATTAGCATCAATATTAGTTAAATATATGTCTTTAAGTATCACCTAAAGGTGAACTTAATTACATAATTAAGTTTATTATTTGTTTGAATCTATTTACATTTCTCAAAGTATTAATGTGTGAGTGTATATGATGTTTCTAGTTTCTACCAATTTGTTCACTATTGGCAATGGATTACTCAAGTTCAATGGATTGACTTATGCAGATTAGTCTAAGCAAATCCAATTTTAACTTAGCATTATGAATTTGGACTATGCTATAGTTTTTGAAAAGGCTGTAGTCATTATTAAGACAATGAAGAAGCTGACAAGTCTCTTTGTGAGGCTCGGGAGCAGTCTAATAGGCTGAGCTTGAACTTGATGAAAATGACAATGGTTGAAAATGTGAAGCCATCAATGCCCAAGATGAACAATGCAAAGGAGTTCATGTTAAAAATTAAGGAATACTCTCAATCGGACATAATTGATAAGTCAATTGTAGGAAACTTAATGAGTAAGCTAACGACTAAAAAATTTGATTGGACACAGCCCATTCATGATCATGTGACAAGTATGACAAATCTGCCAACAAAGTTGAAATCAATGGGTATGGATGTGAATGAATCCTTCCTTGTTCATTTTATCATCAACTCACTTCGTCTTGAATTTAGCCAGCTCCAGATGAATTATAACACCATTAAAGAAAAATGGAACTTTCAAGAAATTAAAGCTATGTTGGTTTAAGAGGAAGGGAGATTCAAGAAAATGAAAGAACATTTTGCTCATCTCACATTTCATAAAGGAGCCAATAGCAGCAAGCCTAAACCAAGAAAGAAGGACAAGAGAAAGGACAAAGGTCCAATGAAAGTTAATAAGGGCCAAATTCATAAGGAGCTAAAGTGCTATTTCTATAGGAAGACTGGTCACTTCAAAAATGATTATCCTAAAAGAAAGAATTGGTTCGAAAAGAAAGGTATATATTATGTTTTAGTATATTTTGAATCAAATCTTATTGAAGTTCCTAATAATACCTAGTGGTTAGATTCTAGTGTAACTACTTATGTATCACATGTTACATAGGGATTCACTTCGATCTAGCCCATAAACAGAACTAATAAGTTCTTGTATATGGGAAATAAAATGAAGGTATGAATAGAAGGAATTGGAATGTACAGATTGATCTTGGATACTGGATGTCAGTTGGATCTAGAAATGTGTCTTTATGTTCCTGATTGTGTTAGAAATTTAGTTTCTTTTGGAAAGTTGGATGATGTTGGTTTTAACTTTAAGATTGGAAACAATGTCTTTTCATTGTACAAACACAATTACTATTATGGTTCTAGTATTTTAATTAATTGTTTGTATCGTTTTACATAGTATAGGTAACAAATGTAGTGCACATGATGAATGTTCTGCTTTCTTATGGCATCAAAGGTTAGGTCATATATCCAAAGAAAGAATTTTGAGGTTAGTGAAAAATAAAATCTTACCTCAATTGGATTTTGTTGACTGGGATGTTTTTATAGATTGTATTAAAGTTAAGCAAACTAGACACATATCAAAGAAACCAACCACAAGAAACAGTAAACTTCTTGAGTTAATATACACTAATATTTGTGGTCCTTTCGACGTTCCATGTTGGAGCGGTGAAAAGTAATTTATCACTTTTACTAATGAATACTCACGTTATTGTTACTTGTATTTGCTACATGAAAAGTCTCAACCAGTGGATATCCTAGAGGTGTTCATTAATGAGGTTGAAAGGCAACTAAATAGAAAAGTGAAAGCTGTGAGATTTCATAGAAGTGGTGAATATTATGGTAAATTTAGTGAAAGTGGACAATGTCCAAGTCCATTTGCAAAATTTCTTGAAAGTAGAGGTATATGTACACAGTACACAATGCCCAACACACCTCAAAAAAATGGTGTCACTAAAAGGTAGAATCGCACTCTTATGGAAATGGTCAGGAGTATGTTAAGTTACAGCATTGTACCTGTACCCTTATGGATGCATGCATTAAAGACTGTTGCATATATGCTTAGTAGGGTTCCCAGTAAAGCAATTCCTAAAACTCCTTATGAATTTTGGACAAGAAGAACCTAGTCTAAGGCACCTTCATGTTTGGAGTTGTCCAGCAGAAACAAGGATATATAATTCACATGAAAAGAAGCTTGATGCAAGGACCATGAGTGATTATTTCATCGGCTATCCTGAAAATTCAAAAGGGTACGAATTTTATTATCCTAAACATAGTAAAATAATATTTGAGTTTGATAATGCTTGATTTATTAAAAATGGTCAATCTAGTGGAAGTAGTGAACTACGCAAGATGGGTGTTTAAGAGATTCAGATGAAAACTCTTAAACCTATGTTTCTCCTCCCATTGTTGTTCTTTTTGTTGTATCATGGTTTTGGAACATGCCAGAACAACAAACTAACATTACAAACCCACTAGATAAACATGTTAATGATGAAGCAGCTAAGAATGAAGACATCATAAATGAACAAGTGGTACATGAACAAGATATACCATAATAAATAGCAGTACAAAGGTCTGTAAGGCAAAAAAAATCAGTTATTTTGAGTGATTATATGATTTACTCACTCGAATATGAATGTGATTTGAGTGTTAATAAAGATCCAATCTCATTCAAACAAGCCATGGAATGTAAAAATTTTGAAAAGTGGTTCAATGCTATGAAAGAAGAGTTGAAATCAATGGATGATAATAAAGTTTGAGATTTAGTTGAGTTGCCTAAAGTTTCAAAAAAAGTTGGTTGTAAATGGGTCTTCAAGACCAAACAAGACTCTAAGGGCAACATCAAAAGATATAAGGCCAGACTTGTTGCCAAAGGTTATACTAAAAAAGATGGCATTGACTATAAAAAAACCTTATCTCCCATTTTAAAGAAGGACTCTTTAACAATTGTTATGGCTTTGGTAGCTCATTATGATCTAGGACTTCACCAAATGGATGTAAAAATTACATTTCTTAATGGTGACTTGGAATAGGAAGTTTATATGGACCAACCGAAAGGTTTCTTAACTATAAGTAAAGAAAAGTTAGTGTGTAAATTAAAGAAGTCAATATGTTGATTGAAATAAGCATCCTGACAGTGATATCTTAAGTTTAACAATACCATTATGTCATATGGTTTTGTAGAAAATACTGTTGATCGATGTATCTATGTGAAGGTCATAGGGAGCAAGTTCATTATATTAGTCCTATATGTTGACGATATTCTTCTTGTTACTAATGATGTTGGTTTGTTACATGATGTTAAAAAATTTATCTCTAATAATTTTGAAATGAAAGATATGGGTGAGGTATCCTATATGATAAGAATAGAAATATTTTGTAATAAATCACTAAGACTGTTAGTATTGTCTCAAAAAGCTTATATTGACAAAGTATTAGAGAGATTTGGAATGGAAAATTGCTCTGCAGGAATAGTTCTAATTTAGAAAAGGAATAAGTTTAGCGAAATGCAATGTTTCAAGAATAATTTGGAACGAAAGGCAATGGAGTCTATTCCTTATGCATAAGTAGTTGGGAGTTTAATGTATATTCAAACATGTACTCGCCCAAATATCAGTTTTGCTGTTGGAATGTTAGGCCGATATCAAAGTAATATTGGAATGGACCATTGGAAAGCTGCAAAGAAAATTTTAAGATATTTACAAAATTAAGGATGACTTGACATATTCTATATATGATACACACTTAAGGTTGTTGAATCAAGTTATAACATAGGCCAAGTAAGAGATTGTTAGATTAATCCAATAATTAATGTGGCTCATGTAACTAATAGACTGATTCTAAATTAAATGAAAACCCAATGTGATGGTTATTGGGCTTTAAGGAAATTAAATTATAATTAGGAGGGTTGAAAATCCCTTCTCTCTTTCTTCAATGATATATCAATTACTTTAAAGTAATTTAAAATTAATGTAAATGGAGCATATTTTTTCCACCATCAGAGAGCACATACAAGAAGAAGAAAAGAGGGAAACAAAATTTTAAGAGTTCAAACATAGATCAATGTACACATTAATTTTTGATTTCTCCTAGACAATCTTTTAGACTGAAAAGAGATGAAAATTAAGTTTATTCTGAATATTATTCTTGCAAAAATCCTCATTAACAAATAAAATAAACAACCCATTATGTATAAAATAACCACAAGCAAACTAGGCCATGGTTCAAAGAGCCAAAAAAATATCAAAAATTTACATATCTTCAATACCTTAGAGTTGTGGCTTCAACGTTGAGACTATCTAGCTACAAAGTTAGATTAAATTTCGCACACCTAAGTGTTCAACGTAGTGTAAAATTTGATTAAGAAGAGCTTAAAATTGAAAAAAATACAAAATAAAATTCACTGACAACCTTCATCGACAGAGTCAATGCTGCTACTATCGATAACTACAATCGCAGAGGAGGTCATGTACTCCATTATAGTGCTTTCAATGATGGAGACAAAATGGGATTGATTTTTAGTAAGGGTAACTTTTCCTCTTATGTATAAAATAGAGTGTGATGTGAAAATGAAGTGCTTATTTATTTTGTTAAATATGATATGGCTTTCTAGATGTAAAATTAAGAGTGATGAATAAGTTATAAATATCACAACAAATGCAAGGTCATCTTTTTTTTTGTTTAAGATTTTGACAGTGTTAAACTTTAGGATAAAATTGATAACACTTAGAAATTTTGAGAATAAAATTAACAGTAAACAAATTTTAGTAACTAAATTAAAAATTAATGTAAAATTTAGAGACATAAAGAATATTTTTTACCTAAAAATAATCATTTAATAGTAGTTAAACTTAAAAATAATACAAAATTTTAATTGATTAAGTCATTTAACTAAAAATTAAATATAAAAAAATTTAATTTTATATAACAAGGATATTTTTAAATATTAAAAATTTTAAAAGCAAAATTAATTTTTAAAAATAAAAAATGTTTTTATAAATCCATCATACTTTGTTCTAAAATAAAGATACAAAAAAATGCATGAAAAAATGTATTTTATTCCTTTTAGACTGTGTATATATTAAAATATTTATCTAAATTTTAATTTATAATAACTTATCTCTTAAAATATTTAAAATATTAAAATTATATTTAAGAAATTTACAAGTTTTATTTTTTTAATATTTATTTATATATAATATAAAATTAAATTAAAAAAATAAACTAAATTACATGAGAAATATATCATTTTAAATTTAATTTTCAAAATAATAATTTATAATATTTTAAATAATTTAAAATATTATTTGTTAATAATAAAAATTTAAATGAATAATATCTTCTATAAATACAACTACAAAAAAATAAAGTTCGTTCCCAACGCCGTCAGTCTGCAGCCTCTGAGGACGACGCCTGCTTCCGTCGCACTCGCGGTGGTTCCGCTCGTTCCCTCACCCCAGTGTTTCGTCGACAAGCAGAAGACGATTTCGTCCTCTGCATCGTTTCCCAACAACTCGCATACTCCCGCCCACTGCCCACATTCAGACGAGGTGCTGATTCTTCTCCCCAATGCTCCTGCCCAACGCTCCTCAGAAAGCGATGAGGAGGATGACACTACAGTAAAACTGAATTATACTAATTACTAGGGGTTCTGTAATCGCCAGTAATTGAGTTTATTTTTCGGCGCTTTTAGTGTATTTCTCGGAGATTTGAAACTGCCGTTAAGTGTTTTAAAGCTTTGGGGACTACTCTTGAGCCTGAGTCACAATCCCATTTGGGGAACCCCGCGTGTCCACCCTTGCAGAACAGAACTCTTGAGCGGTGTCAACGTGAGCCAGCCTCCTATGGTTTGGCCACCTTGAGCTACTGCGATAAGCCTTCTGTGACCCGCCATCCAAGCATCCCTGTAGCTGTTTCAGAAATTGGCCGAGTAAGGGTTTTCCTGTTTCTATGTTTTTTCCCCGATAAGCCTGTGGCTGTTTATATAATCTTATCTCGTAATGTGTTTGTATGTCCGTGTTTTGTAATTTGCAATGTGAACAGTTGCCCTAGGTTTTCAGATTTGTTGGTCCCATTTATCCGATCAGAATTATTTAATTGTTCCTGGTTTAGGAAAAATGAGAATCATTCCAATGAATTAGCAGTTTTAGAGCCTCATGTTGTGATGCAAAATTCTACAGATTCTGAAATACTAAGAGATGGCATTTGCTGGAGGAAATATGGGCTGAAGGTGGTGAAGAGCAATTTATATCCCTCGTTCCTGCTTCATTCTTGTTCTAAAATGCTCATATAAGTTGCATTTCTGTTGTTCTATACACATCTTGACCTGTTTTTAGGCCTAGAAGATAATAATATTAATTGAAATTGAGGACTCAAAAGCTATGTTGTACCAAAATCTTACGTTGTTTTCTTCTTAAAGTGACTGAAAAAATCATCAAATCTATGTTGAAGAAATTACTGTAGATTTACTAATATAAAGTGTATGGGTACTGGTCATTTGTATTTTTTTTTAAATGAAAAAGGTCATTTGCATTGTTGAATTAGTTGTCTCCTTTGCGTTCCCTTAATCAGTTATTCCTCATAAGCTATATTTGAATTAATCACACCCAACATTAGCAGTCTCTTACCTGTTTTAAGTGACAGATGAAAGGTCAGGTTTGTTTATCCAGTTTTTGTTATACTCTTATACTCATGACTATGGCTATAGTTTCTTGCCAAATTGATTTTATCTTATATGGAGAATATTGGGGCTATTTTGTTTTATATGGTTACGTTGCATAAATCATCAATGCAGGTTGGGTGATTTTCTCTGGGCTTCTGAACATTAAGCACATTGTAAGTAAGTTTCACTATTATTGTGATCTTAGGGGGTAGGCATTTTACTCAATGGATTGTTTGGCTCTTAAACTGGGAGCATAGCTTCAGTTTGTCGTTAGGTGGTTGCATGAAAAAGTAAATATGAGATTTGTCTAATGCAAATTATAGTTTTTAACTTTATGTCTGTTCTGGGGACTAGGGAGAATTATGATAGATATGAGATCATCATCCTACGGAGGAAACCAGAAACTTCACATTTTTGTAGTTGGTATGCAGGGCATTTATCTTGTATTAAGCCTCTTTGCTCCTTTGTACGTTTCTCATGATGGTTTTCTCATGTTTCAGGCAAAGTGGCAGTTTATTTGCATCAACTTGGGTGGAAAGTCAATGAGTCATCTAAATATCTTCTGGCTTTAGGATTTTCTTCACTATACTTGGTTTGCTAGTCTATCATGCTCTGTATTATTTCTTACCTTTTGTTTCTTGGTGTTCTTAACCATCATTTTTTTCAGAAACATTTGTAATTTGTCTCCAGTTCTTTTTTTGGTCAGAAGAAGTCTTATACACTCATAAAATCTTATAAAATACAGAACAAAGAATATATGCAGTTTCCCTTCATAAATTTTATAAGATGAACCAATCTTTCGTGCCAAAAGTGATCTTTCTATTGTTGAATGTATCTTGTAGGCTTAAACATATGTAGCTTGAAGTTGTGTTGGCTGGCTCTGCGCAGAGGTTCATTCTTTCTTTTCCATTAGGTGACTTTGATGTATTTATGTATTTAGTGATTTGGATATTTTACTAGTTTCACATCTTTAGTGGCTGCAGCATCCTGTTTTGTCTTGCCTTATGCTCATTCATTGTTTCTTGGTTATTTCAGGATGATTAACAAAAAGATCCACAGTTTCACATAAGTACTACCTTGTACTTTCACCTTTTGTTGGTTTTCCTCATTAAGGTATTCCGCTGAACATTAGAGCTGTCTTTTTCATTACTAGCATGCTTCGATACCCAGAGTATGGAAGTTTGAATTCAGAACTTTGAAATTATATGCATGTGTCTCTGTTTGGCTTCATCAATGTAATTTCTTAGCTATGAATTATAAAAAAAAGAGGAGAAAATTATAGGTGTTGCTGCAATTTGTAAACTTTCCAATTTAGTGATTAGTTTAATGATCTATTCACCTGAAATTCTGACTTGTTTATATTTTCCATTCTTTTATTCAAGAGTTAAAAATTTGGGGGGCAATCTTTTCAGTGGGAAAGAAGCACTACACTATTTCCATGGAAGACACATTGCTATTTGAGTTGGTAAGGATTGTTTACCATGAAACCCATGTAAAAGGCTATATGTTTACACGCACATGTAATTTTTTTCCCCAGTCTTATTTTCAGCTCATGATAAGTATGATTATAGGGTGGTATTGTGGAAGGTTTTAAAAAAGAAGAGTTCATGTACTTCATATTCGAGCAATTGAAGACAAGTATAATGAGACTTCAATTTGTGTGAGAACGGTGTAGTCATAAAGGATTTTCTATAACCATAAGATTATACCAAGGTTGAGCACAACATGGTAAAAAAAAGCATTGCATGCTGATTGCAATGAGCTAATGAACTATGTATGTGCAAGTAGCATTTCTTTTTCCATTCTTAAGAGGTTAAAAAACACAATGAGTGGTACTGAAACTGTATTTTAACCCTGGCTCTAAGTATTAACTGCTGAGTTATGCAATTTGTGATTGTTTTAGGCTTATTTATTTAAAGCTTGAAATGGTCTTTGTAATGAACTAAATTGGTGTGCTTCTCATGGATTACATTTTTTATATTCTTGAGCAGGAAGTTGCTCAATCTGGAAGATCTAACATGATGACTGATGAGATGAAGTGTTTATAATTATGGAATATGAATATACGATTGTTTATAGGCTGTGGCACATTTTGTTTTTTCAACTTTATGGCAGAGAATCTTTAAATCCCATTAGTCATTATAGGAAAACAAATCTGCCATGTTGAAACACTGAAATGGAAGGTTCTGCATCTAAAGAATCATTAAAGCATGGTTTAATACTTTAATTACTGTCAATGGTCCTCTACAATGGGTATGGAAATATGCATTCTAAATTCATTGTCTTTTGTTTGGGCTTAGACGGAAGAGGTCAAACATTCAATCTAGTTATGTAAAAAAATTTGTGGCAAGTTGGTCTCTTCCAATGTAAATTGATCTCCTTATGAATTCATCTCCAGAACAGTCTCACCGTAACAGTTGTGTTGCATTCCCAGAAGTAATTTTGGTTAAATATGTTCGTTCTATGCTCCATCTCTTGTTTTGTCTTTCTAATTTAATTTCTTTTTTTGTTTTGATTTTGTCTATATATGCAGCAACTTCTAAGTCAGTCTTGGTAATCTTTAGCATGATCTATTCTTTCATATCTTTTCTTTTCTTCCCTAGGCATTCTTGTATTGACTTTCTGTACTTTTCCTGTGAGATTTATAATCCTAAAGCTCATTCTTGGAGTTATTTTTATTCATATACTAAAGATTAATTCCTGGATGAGGTTTATAATTTGTGAACAGCAAAACCAGAAGCAATGCTAGGTTGTGGGAATGCTTTTGGTGAAATTGACATATCAAGTAGTTTATACTTAAGAGGGCAAAGAATTGCAGTTCCTCTTTTGTTTGCAGTAATTGCCTTCTACCCCTTTATACTACAAGATTTTGATGCTCAGATTTCTTTCTAGTTCTACACCTTCAACTTGGGCCTGGAAACACAATACCTTCTCCAACTACAGATTTGTTATTGAATGAGGAATTGTGAAACTAGGCCTTCTTTGTGTACCCATAATCTGCCTTTAAACTTCTGCTATGTTCTTCCAATTTTGAGGCTTCATGCATTTCTCCGGTGTAATACAAAATTTATGGGTATTTGAAATACAAAGCTCTTACCTTGAAAGAGGAAAATCCTTAGAACTTAGACGAAATATTTGGGATTAGACTTAAGTGTGATTTTTTATATCTTATCAAATAAAATATGTAAAAGAATTATTATAAAATATTAATTATAAGTGAGATGTGTTGTATAATTTATTTAAATATCATATTTTTAATATTGAAGTTATAAAAATTGCACATAATTTTTTTAAAAGATTTTTCATAAAAAATAATAGAAAAATCTACGATAAAAAAAGTCATCCCAAGGAAATAAAAAAAAAAATGAAGGAAAAGGTTAAGGTCGTTGTTATCCATCCTTCACGTAGGAAGAGAGGAGAGGAGACAGCGGACAGTTTCTTGAAAGTCTTCATGGGACGAGTCAATACCTTTTTCTTTAACTGTTAACCGTCACTTGTGTCGGCTGTAAATGTTTTGAGTTCTAGGCGACGCACGTGTGAATAAATTAAATCTATTTTGTTCTCTCTCTAATTTAAAAAATTATATCTATCTCTCTTTTAACTTATTTTTTATCATAACTTCAATTTTGCATAAATATTTTTTTATTTTACAGTTAGTAGTTAATTTGACTTAACAATAATGGCCTGAAACTTGCAAGACCATTGGATGAAACATGATCCCTGAGTGAGAAGGTAGCTTAAGAAAAGAAATAATGTCCATTTTAAGAACATTACTTTCATAATAAACAGTGGACATGAATATTCAACGAAAGCATAAATAATGTCAAGATTTGCAGCCAATGATTAAAAAATTTTCTTTATTAGTTAATAAAATGTTTAATTAATAACTATTGTAATTTTTTTTAATTTTTTCAAATTCAAAATTATTAAATATTATTTTAAATAATAAGATTTTCCTTAATCAATATTTTAGTCTTTAAAATCTTTCTTCCTAAAACATTAACCACCTTTCATAACCTTAGTTCTTTTACAATCTCTTCCGAAAGCACATTAAAGATTAAATAAATTAATGACAAGTTGACATGGAGTACTAATTTAACTCTTACCCAAAGCAACTAATCAACAAACTGGTCATCAGCACAATAATTTCACAAAGAAGATGAAGGCTTTTAAGATTTCTCAAGAATTTGTACACTACAACGACCTAAACTTAAGCCTCACTCTTGTATTTAGGCCTATGGCCTTGCTATTATTAGTCGGCCATTTAGGTCTTTCAAATACCCATATGTACCTTTGTCATCATATAGCTAAGTATCGCCGGAAAACGGTCACAACAAACCAGAAACAGATGGCGATGGCCGTAATAGCCACCGGACATGCGCCGCCACCGCCTCCGGAAATGGACATCGAAAGGTTTGCAACTCCGTGCTCGTTGGAGTTGCGAGGATCAGCCCTGCGGATTCCAACGTCGACGACGTCCAATCCATAAGTGACCATATTGGTGGGAGTAACGGCAGCAACCTGCAGCAGGTAAAAGCAGACCCAGGTGGCGCCGACGACGGCGATACCGACAGGAAGTGAAGCATCGCTGCCGCTGATACAAATGTTAAAGCCAAGTTCGAAGCCCAGGTTGGGAGCCATTACTCTTGCTTGGATGACCCATGCATAGGTCAACGTGGCTTCTTCTATCTGAGGCAGCCCAGGAAGGATGTAATCGAAGTTCACGAGAGGAATCCTTCCATTTACTCGCACAACAATGGCGGGAAGTCGGAGCCACCGCGGCGTTCCTAGAGGATTCACCGGACGGCGCTGCCCAATGGCTTCTGACATAGCCATTCTCTTCAGTTTTGGAGCTTAATTTTTTTAATTTTGGAGCTTACGTGATTTATATAGAAAGCGAGGTTCCATTCGTTGATGCATGCAAGACGAGATACAAGGAGGCCGGTGACGTATGGGAGTGTAGCGAGAACTAGTCAGTTATTATTTTTTTTGAGTTGAAAATAATAATTTAAACACATTTTTTAGTTTTAAAAATAAAAAATAATTTTTAAAAACCGCGTTCAAATATGCACGGTTCGTTTTACACATTAATTTTAGATTTTTTACTATAATTTTTTAAATATTATTTTGGTAGTCATAAGTGTTATTTTAATTTCATCCTTTCAAATTTCTTAATATTTGACATATTACATCATTTTTAACTAATTTTTTTATTTCTTGAAAAATATATTTATTTTAATTTAATTCTTAAAAAATTAATGTCGACACATTTTTCTTTTGAAGAATGTTGTAGAAATAATTTAGCCTATGCATTAATTACATAAATACTAAAATACCCTTAGCAATGGCTTCGTGTGCCATGCACTAGTAGCCACGTGCCCATGGGGTGGATGGGTCATAACAACACACAACTTCGTTATTAATTGGTTTTTAAATTTAAACAAATGTGTATAATTTTTATAATTTATTCTTTTAAAAACTTTGTTTCACATCTTTTTATTTTCGTTGTCCTATCATTGATCTATCCTAATATTATTATTTAAACATAATAATATATAATAGTGATTTATTTCTAGTGGAATTTATGATTATTATAGAGAAAAATACAAAAGAGGCTTTTCTCTAATTTTAAGTTGGTGGTGTTTCTTTTATTTTTTTTTTTGTGATTCAATTCTCTTTTTGGTGCATTGGATATTGTAAGTTATCTCTTCTGTTTTTTTATGACTTTCATCTCGTGCGTAGAAAAATAAAGAGGATTGTTACTATTAGTATGAGTCAGAGTTAGTAGCAGGTAAGTTCTTTTATATTAGTAGCATTAATTAGAATTTAAATTTATTGGATAAGATGTAAATTAAATAAAACTCGTGTTAAACTTAATTTAAATGATTAATTCGGTTCAATTAGCAGTGGTTCATTCGTAGCATCACGAAGTGCATTAGAAAGAAGTAAATGAGAATTATCTGATGATGCCTACCTAATGGAAGGCAAGGATGCTGATCATATAACTTTTAATAGATAGGAGTTATTGGTAATAATTAATTGTTAATATAATCTGATTTAATCAAACAGCATACATGTGCCAACTGCTAAGTACTGCTCTAATTTTTGGCAGTTGCTTGAACACTAAAAGCGCCGTTCATTGGATGACGCTGCCTTTGCTGACCGAAGCGTGATGGCCTTTGTGGTCTTCGTGCTAACCGCCAAGGCATCTCTCCATGTGCCATTTTGTTTTCACGTGTATCATCTTCTTTCCTTCCATTGGCTAATTTCTTCTTTCCAACGTTGCATGAGTTTAAAAGATAAAATACTTCAATTTAATCTTTTAAAAATTATTTTTTAATTAATTTAGTTATTTCATTAATAATATAAAAAAAATTAATTTTGAAATAACGTGACTGAAGCATGAGGATTGTCAAAGCATGAGGACAACTGCTAAGGCATCTGTCCATTGGGTCATGGGGATAAACTAGCTTATCAAGTTATCCCCCACACAGCATAACTTTGAATTTAACAGCACAGATGAAAAGTTAAGTGAAAGTGAAATTAATGAGTGTTAATCTAATTATTAAATGATTAATTAAATTTTACTTAATAATTAAAAAATATAAGATTTACAATTACACATAATAAAAACAGATTGTTTATATTTTTTATGTATATTATTATATTTTATAAATTTGATATGCTTTATTTTATTATTTGTTGATGAATAAGATTTAATTATTATTTAATAATTAAATTGATGTCTGTACTATGATATGTTCTAGATAGCCATTCACTTAAAACTTTGATTATATAAAGGGCCTTTACTATTTATGATAACATTAAGAGGCCTACAACCCTTATTCGTGGTTGTCATGGAGCTAGCAATTTGTTGGTCAAGCAATAACTGAGTGACGTATGATTTAGCAGAACAAGATAATTTATTTAATATAACGTACTATGTACTAGGAATTTCTACGGTGTGCTAACATTCAACAGTTGGATGCTTCTCGGTAAGGAATGACTTAATGTATGTTTCTTCTCGTTTGGAAGGAAAATATCATCATTGTTTTGTTTCATAAGCTATAGATGTTTTGTCATAACAACAGCAACTTTGTTATTAATTTTTTTTTACTAAAATGTACAAAACTTTCTTATAGTTTAGATCTTTTGTAAATAGTCTCTTGTGATTTAAAATTTGATACTTTTTTTTAAATTTTTAAAATTAAAAAATTAATACCATTCATTAAGTTTTTTATCTAAAATTTAACGGTCAACGGGCACGTTAGATGGTTTGACTTCACATAGGTAAAAAATTCTGACATGGCATTAGGAACATTTTAGTCATTTTATTTTTTTTTCTCTTTCTTTCGCCTATTCTTTTTCCTCTTTCTCCTATCTTTTGTCACTGGCAAAGAAGAAGAACAATTGACGACGACGAAGATGGACAACAGCACATATGCAGGCAACGACGACATAAATCATGACGGATTTGTTGAACCTTCTCTCACGTGAACGATCGAAGCCTCGATCGCAAATGATGAACCCTCAGTCATGATTTTCAAAATGCCCCTCAGTCGCGAATGATAAACCCTCGGTCACGATTTTCGAAATGCCCCTCGGTCGCGAGCCTTCTCTCGCACGATTTTGCGAACCCTCGATCGCGAACGATGGCCGAATGGTCACGAATGATGAACCCTCAGTCGTGATTTTCAAAATGCCCCTCGGTTGTGAACCTTTTCTTGTGCGATTTTGCAAACCCTCGGTCACAAATGATGGTCGAAAAATTGCCATTGCCTGCGTCTGTGCCGTCATCCATCGTCGTCATCGTTGTTTATTCTTCTTCTTCACTGATGATGGAAGATAGGAGGAGGAAGAAGGAGAAGAGCGAAAGAAAGAGTTAAAAAGTGAAATAGCCAAAATGTTCCTGGTGTCATGTCAGCATATTTTGCTTACGTGAAGTCAAACTGTTTGACATGGTCATTGACCGTCAAATTTTGAATAAAAAATTTAATGAAGAATGTTAATTGCTTAATTTTAAAAATTAAGAAAGATTAATTATTAAGTTTTAAATTACAGGAGGCTATTTACAAAAGATTCAAATTATAAAAAATTATGTGTATTTTGACATTTTTTTCAAAACCTTCATTTCACATTTTTTATTTTCATTGTCTTATCATTGATCTCTCGTAGAATTATTATTTTTTATGAGAGTCGAGTCTTGCATTTTTTTGTCATGTATGTATGTTCTCATAATTTATGTTTTAAAAAGATAAAATACTTTAATTTAATTTTTAAAAAATTAATTTTTTATTTTTAAGGTTTTATTTTTTCAAAAAAATTGTTCCCTATTTATTTTATTTTTATTTAAACACTTATTTATGCTCTAAAATAAAATACAGAAAGAAATGTATATTACAGGCAACGTAATCAACCAAGTTCTATTCTTCCGAAGACATTGGAGCAAAGGGTTTGATTAGCTGGAGGAGTGAACTGATCTTTTTGTCCTATTATATCTGTTCAACATTTTCGGCTAGTAACGAAAGCTTTGGGTTATTATTAAGTGTCATTGATAATAAATATAATTTTTAAATTTGTACTAATCAAATAAAACCATACAATAAAAAATCTTAATTATCATTATGTTATCATTATAATGACACTTCATTATGTTGTCATTATAATGACACTATAGGATGACAAATATAATTTTTAAATTTTTACTAATCAAATAAAACCATACAATAAAAAATCTTAATTTTCATTATGTTATCATTATAATGACACTTCATTATGTTGTCATTAGGATGCTGTCATTACATGTCATCCAATATACATAAATATATATATATATATATATATATGTTCAATTACATGATTTGTGATATATGAAGGAACCATATTATTGTATAGTGACTGTTATGATCTGATTATTTTAATTCAAAATTAAGAATGATTTGACATATTTTATATATAGTATATATTTAAAGTTGTTGAATCATAAAGTTATATCATAGATTAAGTGAGAGATTATTAAATTAATCTAATAATTAATGTGACTCATGTAATTAATAGGCTGATTTTAAATTAAATAAAAGTCCAAGTAATAGTTATTGGGCTTTAAGAAAATTAAATTAAAATTAGTAGGGTTGAAAATCCCTTTTCTCTTTCTTCAATGACATATTATTATTTTATGTTAATTTAAAATCAATGTAAAGGGAGCATTTTTCTCCACCATCAGAGAACATGTACAAGAAGAAGGAATGAGGGAAACAAAATTTAAAGAGTTCAAACATGAATCAAGGTACACATTAATTTATGATTTTTCTTAAACAATCTTTTAAATTGAAAAGAGATGAAAATTAAGTTTGTTCTGGATATTATTCTTGCAAAAATTTTCATTAACAAATAAAATAAACAACCTATAATGTATAAAACAACCACAAACAAACTAGGTCATAATTTAAAGATCCAAAATTTTTTTAAAACTTTACATATCTTCAATACCTTAAAGTTGTGGCTTCAATAGTAGGACAATCCAACTACAATGTCAGATCTTCAACGCAGTGTAAAATTCAATTAAGAGCTTAAAATTGAAAAAAAATATAGAATGAAATTCACTGACAGTGTTCAACGACAGAGTCAATGCCGCTGCTATCAATAGCTACAGTCGCTAAGGAGACTGTGTACTCTCCACTATAGTGCTTTCAAATACAGAAACAAAATGGGATTGATTTTTGATGAGGGTAATTTTTCCTGTTACGTGTAAAATAGAGTGTGATGTGAAAATAAAGTGCTTATTTGTTTTTTTAAATATGACGTGGCTTTTCAGATGTAAAATTAAGAGTGATGAATAAGCTAAAAATATCACATTAGATATTAGATGAACTTTTTTGTTAAAAATTTTGACAATGTTAAGTTTTGAAATAAAATTGATCGCATTTAAAAATTTTGAGAACAAAATTAACTGTAAACAAATTTTAAGAACTAAATTAAAAATTAATATAAAATTTAAAAACATAAAAAATAATTTTACTAAAAAAATAATCATTTAATTGTAGCTAAACTTACAAATAATAAAAAAAATTTTAATTGATTAAGTCATTTAACTTAAAAGTAAATATAAAAAATTTAATTTTATATAATAGAGATATTTTTAAATATTAAAAAAATGTTTTTATAAACTCATCATATTTTGTTCTAAAATAAAGATACAAAAAAATGTAAGAAAAATGTATTTTACTCTTTTTAACAATGTTTATATAATAAAGTATTTATTTAAATTTTAATTTATAATAAATTATCTCTTAAAATATTAAAATTATATTTAAGAAGTTTATAAGTTTTATTTTTTTAATATTTTTTTGTATATAATATGAAATTAAATTAAAAAAAATAAAAATAATTTACATGATAAATATGTCGTTTGTTAAATTTAATTTTTAAAATGATAATTTATAATATTTTAAATAATTTAAAAGATTATTTGTTAATAATAAAAATCTAAATGAATAATATCTTATATAAATACAATTAAAAAAGAAAGTACATTCCCAGGTTACTGGGGACGCCGTCAGTCTGCAGCCTCTTGGACGAAGTCTGCTTCCGTCGCACTAGCGGCGGCTCCGCTCGTTCCCTCACCCAAGTTTTTCGTCCACAAGCAGAAGACGATTTCGTCCTCTGCATCATTTCCCAACAACTCGCATACTCCCGCCCACTGCCCACATTCAGACGAGGTGCTGATTCTTCTCCCCAACGCTCCCGCCCAACGGTCCTCAGAAAGCGATGAGGAGGATGACACTACAGTAAAACCGAATTATAATAATTACTAGGGGTTCTGTAATCGCCAGTAATTGAGTTTATTTTTAGGCGCTTTTAGTGTATTTCTCGGAGATTTGAAACTGCCGTTAAGTGTTTTAAAGCTTTGGGGACTACTCTTGAGCCTGAGTCACAATCCCATCTGGGGAAGCCCCCGTGTCCCCCCCCTTGGAGAACCCTTGGAGAACAGAACTCTTGAGCGGTGGCAACGTGAGCCAGCCTCCTATACTTTGGCCAGCTTGAGCCACTGCGATAAGCCTTCTGTGACCCGCCAAATTGGTCGAGTAAGGGTTTTCCTGTTTCTATGTTTTTTCCCCGATAAACCTGTGGCTGTTTGTATGATCTTATCTCTTTGTATGTCCGTATTTTGTAATTTGCAATGCGAACAGTTGCCCTAGTTTTTCAGATTTGTTGGTCCCATTTATCCGATCAGAATTATCTAATTGTTCCTGGTTTTGGAAAAATGAGAATCATTCCAATGAATTAGTAGTTTTAGAGCCTCATGTTGTGGTGCAAAATTCTACAGATTCTGAAATACTAAGAGATGGCATTTGCTGGAGGAAATATGGGCTGAAGGTGGTGAAGAGGAATTTATATCCCTCGTTCCTGCTCATTCTTGTTCTAAAATGCCTCATGTTGTAGTGCAAAATTCTACAGATTCTGAAATACTAAGAGATGGCATTTGCTGGAGGAAATATGGGCTGAAGGTGGTGAAGAGCAATTTATATCCCTCGTTCCTGCTTCATTCTTGTTCTAAAATGCCCATGTAAGTTGCTTTTCTATTGTTCTATACACATCTTGACCTGTTTTTAGGCCTAGAAGATAATAATATTAATTGAAATTGGGGACTCAAAAGCTATATTGTACCAAAAACTTACGTTGTTTTCTTCTTAAAGTGACTGACAAAATCATCAAATCTATGTTGAAAAATTACTGTAGATGTACTAATATAAAGTGTATGGGTACTGGTCATTTGTATTTTTTTTAAATGAAAAAGGTCATTTGTATTGTTGAATTAGTTGTCTCCTTTGCGTTTCCTTAATCAGTTATTCCTGATAAGCTATATTTGAATTAATCACACCCAACATTAGCAGTCTCTTACCTGTTTTAAGTGACAGATGAAGGGTCAGGTTTGTTTATCCTGTTTTTGTTATCCTCTTATACTCATGACTATGGCTATGAGTTTCTTGCCAAATTGATTTTATCTTATATGGAGAATATTGGGGCTATTTTGTTTTATATGGTTACGTTGCATAAATCATCAATGCAGGTTGGGTGATTTTCTCTGGGCTTCTGAACATTAAGCACATTGTAAGTAAGTTTCACTATTATTGTGATCTTAGGGGGTAGCCATTTACTCAATGGATTGTTTGGTTCTTAAACTGGGTGCATAGCTTCAGTGTATGGTTTTGATGGGCACTAATGATTTTGACCAATATATTTTATATCATTTTCTGCTGATGTTTATCTTTAGGTGGTTGCATGAAAAAGTAAATATGAGATTTGTCTAATGCAAATTATAGTTTTTAACTTTATGTCTGTTCTGGGGACTAGGGAGAATTATGATAGATATGAGATCATCATACTACAGAGGAAACCAGAAGCTTCACATTTTTGCAGCTAGTATGCAGGGCATTTATCTTGTATTAAGCCTCTTTTCTCCTTTGTACCTTTCTCATGATGGTTTTCTCCTGTTTTAGGCAAAATGGCGATTTATTAGCATCGACTTGGGTGGAAAGTCAAGGAGTCATCTAAATATCTTCTGGCTTTATGATTTTCTTCACTATACTGCGTTTGCTAGTCTATCATGCTCTGTATTATTTCTTACTTTTTGTTTCTTGGTGTACTTAATAGTCATTTTTTTGAGAAACATTTGTAATTTGTCTCCAGTTCTTGTTTTTTATAAAAGAAGTCTTATACACTCATAAAGTCTTATAAAATACAAAACAATTAATATATACAGTGTCCCTTCATAAATTTTATAAGATGAACCAATCTGTCGTGCCAAAAGTGATCTTTCTATTGTTGAATGTTTCTTGTAGGCTTAAACATATGTAGCTTGAAGTTGTGTTGGCTGGCTCCACACACAGGTTTATTCTTTCTTTAGTGGCTGCAGCATCCTGTTTTGTCTTGCCTTATGCTCGTTCATTGCTCCTTGGTTGTCAGGGGGGCATTTCAGGATGTTTAACAAAAAGATCCGCACTCTCACATAAGTACTACCTTGTACTTTCACCTTTTGTTGGTTTTCCTCATTGAGGTATTCTGCTGACCATTAGAGCCGTCTTTTTCATTACAAGCATGCTTAGATACCAAGAGTATCGAAGTTTGAATTCAGAACTTTGAAATTATACGCATGTGTCTCCATTTGGCTTCATTAATGTAATTTCTTAGCTATGAATTAAATTAAAAGAAAAAAGAAAATTATAGGTGTTGCTGCAATTTGTAAACTTTCCAATTTAGTGATTAGTTTAATGATCTATTCACCTGAAATTCTGATTTGTTTATATTTTCCGTGCTTTCATTCAGGGGTTAAAATTTTGAGGCAATCTTTTCAGTGGGAAAGAAGCACTACATTATTTCCAAGGAAGACTTATCGCTATTTGATTTGTTAAGGATTGTTTCCCATGAATCCCATACAAATGGCTATGTGCTATCACGCACATGTAATTTTTCTTTTTTAAATTTTTGGCACATTATAGATTACCAAGAGAGGTATTGTGGAAGGTGTTAGAAAAGAAGACAGTTTGTATGGTTTATATTCGAGCAATTGAAGACAAGTATGATGAGGCTACGATTTGTGTGAGAACACAAGGTGAAGTCATAAAGGATACCAAGGTTCAGCACAATACCTTGGTAAAAAAAAGCATTGCATGCTAATTGCAATGAGCCAATGAACTATGTATGTGCGAAGTAGCATTTCTTTTTACATTCTTAAGAGGTTAGAAAACACAATGAGTGGTACTGAAACTGTATTTTAACCATGGCTCTAAGTACTAACTGCTGAGGTATGCAATTTGTGATTGTTTTAGGCTTATTTATTTAAAGCTTGAAATGGTCTTTGGAACGAACTAAATTGGTGTGCTTCTCATGGATTACATTTTTTTACATTCTTGAGCAGGAAGTTGCTCAATGTGGAAGATCTAACATGATGAGGTGAAGTGTTTATAATTATGGAATATGAATATATAATTGCCTTTTATAGGCTGTGGCACATTTTGTTTTTCCAAGGAAGCACACCCAATTTACTTCTTCTCTTTCAATGTAAATTGATCTCCTTATGAATTCATCTCACAATAGTCTCACCGTAACAGTTGTTTTGCATTTATGAATTGCATGCTGCGTCCCAGAAGTAATTTTGGTTAAATGTGTTCAATTCTATAATCTATCTTTTGTTTATCTTTCTAATTTAATTTCTTCTTGTTTTGATTTTGTCTATATATACACCAACCAACTTCAAAGTCAGTCTTTGTATTATTTAGCGTGATCTATTATTTCATCTTTTTTCTAGGTATTCTTGTATTGCCTTTCTGTACTTTTCCTGTGATAGTTGTAATCCTCAAGCTTAGTCTTGGAGTTATTTTCTTTTCATATACTAAAGATTAATTCCCAGATGAGGTTTATAATTTCAAGAATGCTTTTCTTGAAATTTACATATAAAGTAGTTTATACTTAAGAGGGCGAAAAATTGCAGTTCCTCTTTCGTTACAGTAATTGCCTTCTACACAGTTATATTACATGATTTGGATGCTCAGATTTCTGTCTAGTTTTACACCTTCGACTTGGGCCTAGAAACACTATACCTTCTCAAAGTACAGATCTGTTATTGAATGAGTAATTGTGAAACTAGGCCTTCTTTGTGTACCCATAATCTGCCATTAAATTTCTGCTATGTTCTTCCAATTTTGAGGCCTCAGTCATTTCTCCGGTGTAATACAAAATTTATGGGTATTTGAAGTACAAAGCTCTTACCTTGAAAAGAAGAAAATCCTCGGAACTTGGAAGAAATATTTGGGATTAGACTTAAGTGTAATTCTTTTTTTATATCTTATCAAAACATATGAAAAATAATTTTTTTTAAAAAAAATTATTTATGAAAGAAATGAGTTAAATATTTTATTTAAATATTTTTTTTAGAAGCAAAGTTGCAAAAATTGTACTTAACTTTTAAAAAAGATTTTTCATTAAAAACAAAAGGAAAACCTATGAAACAAAAAAAAATCAAGCCAAAGAAATTAAAAAAAACGAATGAAGAACAAAGGTAGGGCTGTCGCAAACCATCTGGAGACAGTTGGCACTTTCTTAGAAATCTTTGGGCGCGTCACTTCTTTTGTCTAACTGTGAACCGTGACTTGTGTAGGCAGTCAATACTGTGAATTCTAGGCGACGCACGTGCGAATTATCTAGTTAATTTGACATAAAGATAGTATATGTAACTTTTATTATTATATTAAGTTTAATATAATTTTAAATAATGAAATAATATTTTAAATAATATTTTAATCATATAAGAATATTATTTTTTTATAATCAAGTTAAAATGCTTAAAATATATATTATTTTATTTTATTAAAAATTAATTTTTTTAATATTTTATTTTTAAAATTTATTCTTTTAAAAAAAATTACAATATTACTATTTATCATATACACTTTTTATTTTTATTTATGAAAAAAATTCTCGAATACTTTCTCTATGTATGAATTATTTTTGAAATTGAAATAATTTTAAATTTAATAAATTTTCCTATAATTTGAAAAACTAAATAAAGAAAAAATTATTTTATTTTCTTCTATTCTCTTATTCTTTAATTTTACCTTTTCAAACATACTCAGAAAGAAGAAGAAATTGCAAGTAAACTCATAATTTTATTATAAAAAAATTGTACTAATTAATTAATTAAGAATTATGATATTTATAAAAAATCAAATTTCAATTAATAGTTTATATATAGATAAAAAATATTGACTTGACTTGAGAAAGCATACCGAGATTAATTCGAGCTTTAGGGTTTAGGGTTAACCATGTGCCATCTTCTTTCCTTCCATTTTCTAATTTCTTCTTTTCAACGTTGCATTAAAATACTTCAATTTAATCTTTTAAAAATTAATTTTTAATCAATTTAGTTATTTCATTAATAATATAAATAACAAATTAATTTTGAAATAACGTGACTGAAGCATGAGGATTGTCAAAGCATTGTTACTGACGCTTGGCGAATTCCCGTGGGACCTTATTGTTTTAACAGAGTTTACGTGGCCATTCACATTGTAATTCTTTGTTAATTTTCAAGTGGTTTTATATATATATATATATATATATATATATATATTTATTTATTTATTTGGTGGGGTCGTGGGGATATTGACAAGTTGTAACTAGCTTATCAAGTTATCCCCCACACAGCATAACTTTGAATTTAATAGCACAGATGAAAAGTTAAGTGGAAGTGAAATTAATGAGTGTTAGTTTAATTATTAAATGATTAATTAAATTTTATGTGATAATTTAAAAATAAAAAAATATAAGATTTACAATTACACATAATAAAAACACATTGTTTATATATTTTTATATTTTTTATGTATATTATTATATTTTATAAATTTGATATGTTTTATTTTATTATTTGTTGATGAATAAGATTTAATTATTATTTAATAATTAAATTGATGACTGTACTATGATATGTTTTAGATAGACATTCACTTATAACTATGATTATATAAAGGGCCTTTACTATTTATGATAGCATTAAGAGGCCTAGAACCCCTATTCGTAGTTGTCATGGAGCTAGCAATTTGTTGGTCAAGCAATGACTAAGTGATGTATGATTTAGCAGAACAAAATGATTTATTTAGTATAACGTACTATGTACTAGGAATTTGTATGGTGTGCTAACATTCAACACTTGGATGCTTCTTGGTAAGGAATGACTTTATGTTTCTTCTCGTGTGAAAGGGAAATATCTTCATCGTTTTGGTTCATAAGCTATAGATGTTTTGTCCATCTAATAAACTAGCCTATTAAAGAAGCTAAAGTGCATTAGTAAATTTGAGTTTATTCGATTTCATTTCCTCTAAAAGTACAAATTTTGGATAGAAGCATGTTAGGACAATTTTTTCATTTTCACATTTCATAAAGTAGAGTAGCTTATGCTCATACTTGCACACTGCCATTCGAAACCCACAATCCATTTTTTTGTTGTGCTCTTAAATTCTCCACCATTGCTAATTATTTAGTTTATACCATGTGGGAACGTAGTAGAACTTCTAAGACCCATCAAAATAGTGAGTTTTGGTAGAGATTGGTATAAAAGAGTGGTGATTATGAGAAAAATCAAGAGGCAAAGTGCTGGATAGTCATGAAAGTGAATTGGGACCAAATGATGGACCCTTACATTAATTCTTGATTCTGGGTGTCACAACCCAAACCCTTAGGCCGTGATTGGCACATAGACAAAGCCAACACTAGGCTAAGTCTGGCAAGTCTAAAGTGATGATACAATGCAAACCATTAAAAGACACTAATCATATATATACAATCCTATGAATTTCAATGAAACACTATGATGGAGCATTTTTCAAAACCACTTTGGCATTCCATTGAAAAAACTTTTACTCTATTTCCAAGTTCTCAACCTCTAAATATTATCCAAGAATATTCATTGAAATTTTGGTAGAGTCTTCCCATTAAATTGAACATTTTTCAAATTTACAACAACTCACATCCAGTATCATCAATAAAAAAAGTCAAAATAAATGAATAAATAAATGGTTAATACCAACTTATAAGAGAATCAAATGGACTACCTAGACAATTCCCATAACATTTTAGTCACCTATTAAGTTGCGACATCAGAGTCTAAGAACGCTCATGACATGAGACTAACTCAAAATTTGAAGAATACAATCCTATATAGCACACCACTCAATAAATTGTTGCTCTAAAAAAAAAATAGAAATAAGGGGTAAGTCACAAAGACTTAGTAAGTATATAATAAATAAACAATCGAAACCGGAAACAAGCTTATGCCCAAGTTTCTAGCAACAAAGAAAGAGTAAAGCTAGATGTCTACAAAATTATTATTCATACATTTTGGAAAGGACTAGGAGGAAATTAATAGTGAATCCAAATAAATAAATATAAAATGTACATAACTTACATATAAAAATTTTAAATGAACTTCTCATCATTCACATCCAAAAGAGGATAGTCCATTAAATTGAAATAAGGATAAAGTGAAAGAACCTATTTATAAAGGGCAAAATACAATATACTATCATGTAGTTTAGTCTATTTGTAACTGAGTATTTTATTATTTAAAAATTTATAATTGAATACCTTATAATTTGTATAGTTAACACTTTATTAAAAATTTAAGGAAAACTATAATTTTACTTTAAATTTTTAATTTTTTCTCTAACATCTCTAATATCTAAGGAAGATTGAAACATTTTTTTTAACTAATCAAAATCTTAATTTTGATATGCACAACACATATGTCATCCTTGTTGTCCTCAAATGAATGAAGAAATAATTAATTTATGAAAGATTAAATAGAATTAGAGAAATATATGGTGATCATGGAAGAAATTCATTATTGTCATCCTTAATCATCAATACCTTGGCATATATATCCTTTAAAATTTGGAGGTTAAGAGGTTAAAAGTGCATATTGAAGAGTTGTGAATATATATAACGGCGAAAGAATCTTACCAACCTTTTCGGTCTTCGCCTAAGGATTTAATGGCGATCCAACAACTTTTACAAAAGGATCAAAATATAATCTTCAAACTCAACTTTTGTTGACCCTTTGACCTCCATGATAAGGATCAGGCAATGATCCTTGTCCCCATAGAAAGATTTTTGACTTTCGCTAAACCTCTTGGCCTTTACAAAAAAGGATAAGAAAACAATCCTCGCCCTTATGGGAAGCTTTTATGCTTTTTTCAACCTTTCGGCCCAAAAAAAAAAAAAGGTAACAGCTCACCATAAAAAGTGTTTCAGCTTTTACTAGCCTCGCCAAGCAACCTAATCACCTCGAGCGTTCCAACCTCACTGGATGATCTACTTCCCCAAGAGAGCCACCTCACCAGGTAACTTAATTGCCATGAGAAAAACTTACCTTGTTGGATGATTTAATTGCCCCAATAAAATCTATCGTTGCAAGGTAATTTAACTACCTTAACCAATCCAAACTCGTTGGGCTATCTAATTGCCCTATGCAAACCGAATGTTGACAGCGGCCTAGGCCTATTGGTAATCCAAACGCTTTAAGGTTACTTAGCCTCTTCAAAAGATCATTTGGAGATCCTTTACCTTACAAACTTTTAATTTTCATCTTCTATCACACGCTTATCGGCCCCTGCTAACGGATAAAAAAACAATCATTGACCTCAAAAAGCCTTGCAACTTTCTCCACTAGCATCTCAATCTTATTAAGATCAAAAGGCGATCCTTTGTCTTCTAAAAAGCCTTTCAACACCATTAAGGGTGATCGACTCTTAGGGATCATCCCAACCTGTCTAACCATCCTGCCCATTCGAGCAATTGATTCCCTTCAAAAAGGGGGGAGAGTGAATATTAGGCAGGCTCTTCCAAGAGATGAAATGAACACCTCTTAAAGAGACACACTCTCAATCAAAAGATGGCTACACTACTTATTAGCTCCCTAGCCTTCCCTATAGGCTTGTTTAGTCTCCTTTATGGGCTCTTTAGCCTTCTCGCACAAATGTATTGGAGAGATAATCACTTAAAAAGCACTACCAAGTTGCCCTACACGGACTGGGGGACTAGCAAACCCCTTTGAAAAATTTTAAGCCAAAACATGAGCTCAACCCAAATGGCTAACACTCAAGCCAGTAAGGCAATCCCTCCTACATGCTACAAAAAACACCCAAATGTTTTTAAACATACTAACTAGACAAATGCAAATTTATTAGATTTTTAGTGCACCCCTTGCAAAATATACTTGTCAACCTTAAGCCAAACAGGCATGGCATACCAACACGTACAAAATAATGTCACCTTTAAAAAGGAGGACTCGCAAACTAATTCAGGAATTCGCCCATACTAAACCAAAAAAGGGGTCTCCCCCCCCCCCAATCAAGAAAAAAGACGTTTGCCCTTCAAATTTCATTTTGCTCTCGTGATGAACCAAGCACTTATGAGTCCATAAGCACTCGCACGACTTAGGGGTCTCGTGATAATTCCATATCTGACCATCATGGGCGGTCAGTCCCATACCCCTAGCTCGCCTACTTAATGCCATGTGTCCTTAATTGATTCACACCTATAAATATTGTATTACCCTATAGTACCAAGTACGCAAAATCTGTTGCACTCTTAGCTCACTATGTTATTTCTCTCTCCAACTCTCTTTGACTTAGACATCGGAGGTATATTTGGAGAGTCCTTCCCCTTATGCATTCTTTGTCTGTTTTCGATGTAAGAACTCGTTTCTCCTAGCAATTTCCTTACTCCCTCACGTTGAGTCTCTCCTGACTAGATTATTCATCAAGAACAATAAATTTAAGAAAGACAAAAGCTTTTAAGATCATAATATTATTCAATCATAATAAATTTAATAAGAAGAGAAAATTTTAATAAAAAACTTTTCTTTATATTTTTATGTTATACTAATGTTATAAAAAAGTAAAAATTGTCATTTACTATATAATATCTCATTTTTATGATATTTTTATTTTTTATTATTCTATATCATGTGATATTTACTTTTTTTTTTCTAAATTTTGAAGGATTTTTTTTTTCTTGTTGTTTAATATTTAATATTTTTTTTCTTTTGTGCCAAATTGATCTTTGTATTGTTGAATGTATCCTATAGGCTTAAACGTATGTAGCTTGAAGTTGTGTTGGCTCGCTCCACACAGAGGTTCATTCGTTAATTTCCGTTACGTGACTTTAATGTATTTATTGATTTGGATATTTTACTAGTTTCACATCTTTAGTGGCTGCAGCATCCTGTTTTGTCTTGTCTTATGCTCATTCATTGCTGCTTGGTTGTCAGGGGGCATTTAAGGACGATCAACAAAAAGGTCCACACTTTTCACATAAGTAATACCTTGTACTTTCCCCTTTTGTTGGATCTCCTCCTATCTAATGTCTTTGTCGTCTCACGCTGTTAATTGAATCTCAATCGTCTATATCTATAAATCACATCATGTCATATGTTAAAATTGTTTTTTTAAAATTATTATGATGTCTGACTCTTAATTTTCTTCTTTTGATCCTGTGAATGTGATGCCATCAAACATTAACGACTTGACACAACTGTACAAATTCTCCGATTAATAGTCCTTTTGATGCGTTTGGATTCTGTGTTTGGTACTTTTAGCGGCGATTTTTTTTGCTGCTAAAATTTATTACAACAAAAAATATTATTATTATTTAAACAAAAATTATAGCAACAATAATATTCATTACAATAATATTAAACATACTTTAACAGCAAAACAAACTGTCATTAAAAATACCAAACAGATCCCAAACCAAAAAGTGTCAAGCAGAGGATCCAAAAACCCTTTTGATTACACTTATATTTGATCACTTGAGCTATTAAATATTGATTATCATATTGATGCTAGTTAATGATAATAAAATTTTTTAAAGTAGATATAATATTTAAATAAATATTATTAATTAATATAATATTTAAATAAATTAAATAATAATATTTTATAAATTTCAGCGTACACTTGTCTACTTATTTACGAAATTTTTTGTTGAGTTAGTAAAATTAAACCAAGAAACAATTTGTCAATTATCCATTGAAGTTAAAAATTCTATATATATATATATATATATGTAACTATAAGAATTGAGAAGGCTTATCTATTACCAAAATTATAATATATTTTATTATTTTAAAAATAAAAATAATATTTAAAATATGATTTAAATATTTTAATAGCATAAGGGAATGGCAAAAATTTATTAAATATTATTATCAAAAAGTTTTTAAATATATAAATTATATTATGTTACTAGTATATTAATTAATAATATTTATTTAATTTATTTAAATAATATATTTACTTTAAAAAATTTTGTTATCATTAACTAGCACCAATATGTAAGTAAAAGGACTATTAATTGGAGGATTTGTGCAATTGAGTCAGGTCCTTAATGTTTTATGGTATCACAATCAGAGGGTCAACAGTATTTCAAAACAAGATTATTTTTGTATAAAGATATTTATGAAAATTAAAAAATTTCATGCGCTATAAATTGATGTAAGAGGAATGCCCTCAACTGTATTTTAGCTTATTCTTAGCAGACAATGGAGCCAATGAATTATAACAAAACGATCTTAATTATTGACTCAATAATACGTTAACTGTTAAGCCATTAACCCATGCTATGTGTGTTATTCAATCATGTCAATTAATGTAGGAACTTTATTCTCATAAAATTATGTTAAAAAAAAGAGTTGTATTTGATAAAATTATTTTATAAGCTATTTCAGCAATATTTAATTACATGTTTGACAAATTTTTTTAAAAAAATATTTCTCATTGTCAGATTATTAAAAATAACATGTTTTAAAAAAGTATTTAATAACATGTTATTAAATTAAATTAAATATATTTAATTTAATTTTTACAATAGCATTTAGAAACACAAAAAATGAAATTATATTAAATGTATTTAATTTTGAAATTTTGAAAAGTTGAGGGTTTTGATTATTAAATTACTTCTAAAATGCATATTTAATATTTGATAAGTCATATAAATAATAAATAAAAAAAAATTTGATTAACGGGGAAGACATTCTCAAGTCGGTAGGCATAATGTGCATCCTCTAATTTTGTCTTCTTCTTTTTTCTGCCCTTAGTCCTAGACCTAGTGCCTAGTGGTCTGATCAGTGGGCAAAATCGTCCTAAGAATCATTTCCCAACAACCGCTCACATTTGTACGACGTGCCCGTTCTTCACGAACTGGTTTTAAATTCTTTTCATTTTTAATGATTTTATATTTTTTAGTCTCAAAACATATACTCTACTATTTTTACAACGAATAATAATTTAAACATATTTTTTAAAAAATAAAAATAATTTTTAAAAATTACATTCAAATAGGCACAGTTTGTTTTACAATTTAATTTTATATTTTTTTACTATACCTTTTTAATTATTATTTTGGTACTCATAAATTTTATTTTGATGTCAATTTGTTTGCTCACTGAATTGCGTTTGATAATTTTTCCATTATCTATCTACACTCTGAAGGTTGGAACGTGATGCACTAACAATTTTAATTCCTTCACTAAGTTGTACAAAATAAAACTATGTGTAAATCCATTATCAATCAACATCATCACATCTTCATCGTATAAGATTTTGGATCCTCTGCCGTAATTTTATGCTTGGTGCCTGATTGGTATTTTTAGTAGCGGTTTTATCCGTTGCTAAAGTATATTTTAATATTATTGTAACAAATATTATTGTTGCTATAACTTTTGTTTAAATAATTGATTTATAGTGGCAATAATTTTGTTGCAAGAAACTTTAGCTACGAAAAAAACTGCCGCTAAAAGCACCAAACAGGCGCCGAGCAGAGAATGCCAAGCAGAGGATCCGAACGTATCGCATAAGGAGGCTTGCAGCTTGATAGTTGCTCCTGAAGTTTTACTCAAGCATGGAAGGATATTTCAGCCAACTCATCTTGTGATTCCAATTTCAAAATTTTTCATATTCAAATTCACCTTCAACGGTTTCTAGCAATGCAAAGGAGGATATTTTGAATTTGTGACCAAGCAAAAATCTTTTATTGCATTTGAAACTCAACCCCTAATATCTTCTTTGCTGTAGTTTGTGATCCTAGGGTCGTTGGTTAGGCATGGCAGACTGTGAGGTGAAAGAATAGGGAATCATTGGCTACTACAATGTTGAAAAAGCGCTGAAGTTAATATGCACATTGCTAGATGCTGCTAGGCTACGACCCTTATTTGTGTTTGGGCTACCATTTTGTTAAATGGATTTGAGGTGTAATTTCGTTGGTTACGACCTGTACGCAATTTAGATTCAAATTCAATTGCTAAAATAATCGCATTATACACACTCTTAGGTTTGTGTATTTTGACGTCGACCTTTAATGCTTAGGCCAATTTTTAACATATGTAGATCTCTTTGCAAATTCCAAGTGATTCTCTTAGACAGAACCCCTTTACTTGATGCCACATAGATATTCATCTAGATTTTAAAACTCTGTTGGATCGTTCTTCTCTTGCAGGGCCTTCACCAGTTCTTCCTAGTACAAAATTGTCCTTTCAGGGTTAATCCAAGCAAAAAGGTCTAATGCATCTTCCTCCAAGTACATTGCTTTGACATATACTTTTTGATTCTTCATGTGTTTGGTAGTACCTGAAGTATTTTTCAGCTTTCAAAATTAATCCTTAAGGATCACCATCATAGAATTTTGGAAATTCGATTTTGGTGTAAGGAAGCTGTGCAGTACTATGATTACTTCAAAAAGGCTCCCAATCATCTTCTTGTTCATTACTTTAGCGTGATCATCCCTTAGCTTTATGACCAATGCTGCTCTTAAGTTGGTTCCTTTTATCAACTTGAGTTTTCAAGGTTTCCATGTCAGCCACAAGTGTGTCAAAGATCTTTAAGCGAGAGGAAATGGAAACAAGTTGTTGGGAAATTGGATCAGGTGAGTTTTCATGTGTTTGGGTTTTATGAGAGAAAACAGAGCTCTACTTACTTAGGGTGAAGAATCGCAGCCACAAGTTAGCTATGTCTGGGTATTCCCTAAGTGCATGAAGGGTAGTTTTAACATCTTTTGCTCTAAGAAACATTCCTTTCTACATGATTCCAGCATTTAGATATACCACGCCACAGGGAAGAA
The DNA here is from genome assembly GCA_031216115.1 of Senna siamea. Taxonomy (NCBI): domain Eukaryota; kingdom Viridiplantae; phylum Streptophyta; class Magnoliopsida; order Fabales; family Fabaceae; genus Senna; species Senna siamea. The sequence goes on from CM062357.1 coordinate 17,441,915, forward strand.
GAATTTTTTTCTCGAATTGATACTAGGGATGAGGTCTGACGTGCATTTGTATTTTGATCTAACCACCTTTGGCCATAAATCTTCCTTATTCTAGATGAGTCCCCAACCAATCTTCATGATAAAAGACTGGTTGTACCTTTACATATTCTTCATGCCTAAACCACCTTCTTGTTCAGAATTACAAATTGTATCCCAAGCAACAAGATTAATCTTTTGACTAGCTTCATTAGAACCCCATATGAACTTACGAGACTTTTTCTCAATGCCATTGTAGATACTTTAGATAAGGGACTTGTTTGCATGGCACAGTTGGGGATGGAAAAAATAACTGATCTAGAAAAGGTAATTCTTCCACCTAAAGAAAGAGTTTTACTCTTCTAGGATTTTAGTCTTCTTGAAGCCTTCTCAAGTATATAATTATAAGTGCTTTTGACTCTTTTATGATAGACTAGAATCCCTAAGTATTTTCTTAGGAGATGGTTCAAATTTTTGGAGAAGCACACTTTGGTTTTCTCTATACTAACTTTCTGCCTTGAGCTAGTGCAAAAGGTAGCTAAGAACCTATTTATGATATTTTCTTGATCTCTGGAAGCTTTTGAGAACAAGGTGAGATTATCAGCAAAGAAAAGGTAGGATAGAGGAGGACCGCCTTTACTGAGTTTGATAGGCTTCTAATATTAGTTGTTGACAGCATACTCAATAAAGTGTGGAAGTCTCTCAATACACAACATGAACAAATAAGGGGAGAGAGGGTTTCCTTGCCAAATTCCTTGGGAGGGCACAAACACATTTGCCTTATCCCTATTCCAAAGGACCTACATTTTTCACGGAGAGACACTATTTAGAATAAGAGTAATAAAATGATCATTAAAGCCTACCTCTTGTAAAGTGTCTTGCTAGAAACTCCATTTCATGCAGTCATAAGCCTTTTCAAGGTCCACCTTGATCGTCATATACCCTTTTACACCTTTTTTGCTTATCATGGTATGAATGACTTCTTGCAATATGATGATATTATTACTGTGTCTTCTTGGAATAAAGCTATTGTGCACAAGTGAAATGATCTTATACATCATAGCTAGAATTTTTTTTACTACTTTAAACATTACATTGCACAAGCTTATAGGTCTAAACTAACTGATGTAGCATGGATCATCAATTTTAGGAATAGGAACAATTAACACATCATTAATCTCACTAATTCACAATGGGTTAGAAAATATATATTAAATAAGAGAATTAACAGAATTTCCCACCATGATCCATTGACTTCGATAAAAAATAGCCTACAGACCATCTGGGCCAGGAGCTTTGAAAGCTCAAATGCTAAATATTGCCTGCTTGATTTTAGTATTGGTAATTGGGCCTTGAATATTGCTCTAAACATCTTCACTAAGTGGAAGAAAAATAATTTTTCAGAGGTAATGGTTAGAAGCTATCCCATCATCCTTGTATAAATCTTTAAGGGTGTGTTTGGGAGAGTAATTTTATAGGGTAAGGGAAGGGAAGAGAAGAAAATGTATTAACCTTTTCCTTATTTATTTCTTAAAATTTTGGAGGGAAATGATTTAGAGGATTTTAGGTTAACTCTCTTTAACCTTCTTCCTTTGTTAATTTTAATTATCCCAAATGGGGAGAGCTTGAAGGATCTAAACAAAAGGAGAAGAAACTCTCACTTAACCTTTCCTTCCCTTCCCTTTCCCTTTAATTCCTCTCATTCCCTTCCCTTCTGCATTCCAAAACACACCTTAAAGAAATTTAGTACTAAGGTTTTCAAGGCTTTCACTTCCTCAACCCACTCATCATCATGAGTTTTTCAGTTTGAAAAAATTCAACCATTTGTATGGGGATTTTTGGATAAGTCTGGGTTCAAGTAGAGGTAAAAACCAATGTTGTCAATTCCAATTAAATCATTAATCATGAAGGAAAAGGTTTTTGGTCTCGAACCTCTACAGTCCCAAAATAAGAAATTCATAAAAATAGTAACAAAACGGATGAGAAAGACATCACAAATTATTGTGATAGACCATAGTTGCTCCCAACATTGGTAACTCATCATAGCCACTATTTTTAATCCATTATTTGCCCATTTTGATAAGGTGTAATGGATTTGTTCCGTCAAGAGGTTTCTTTTTTTGAATTGGTTAAGACGTTCTTGGTGTGCTAAGCTGACCTTACCCACTATTCATAACATTAGTTTGAGTTTTGGGCCAGTTAGTTATTAATCCATTTCCCTCCATTTGAGTGTTGGGCCCATGGTTGGTTGGATAGCTTGCATGCCCATAATTAGCTTGCCCTTTACTTTTCCTGGTGCTTTGACTAATTCCCCTGCTAAAGATAGAGTTTTGTCTTATCCTTTCCCACATGTTTGTTAACTTTTGGTTTCTAAGAAGTTTCTTTTTTCCATTAGCTTGTTTTGAATTTGCATAAGTTTGTCTACTTAACATCATGGTAGCATTCATAAGAGGCTCCTTGATACTGGGCTCAGTAAAACTCTATTTCGTGGTGTTGGGTTAATTGAGATTTATTTCCAATGTGGTGGCAGTCTCATTGGCACTTTCCTCAGTCTCCTTCACTAAACTAGCAATCGCGTTAAATCTTGATCCACCCTCATTAATTGCTTTCTTCATTGTTGTCTGGATGACACTAGTTGTCCTTGCCGTGTTTTATTTTCTTTATGCCAAATGGCAAGTAGGACATTGCACCATCATCCATGATCCATAGGTGTCTTTTTCTATCACAGGGATCCTTTTTTCTGGTGACTCTGTGGCAGTTACCTTTGCTTGAGGTTTGTTTATATCAATGTTGGGTTCTTCTCTATTCAGGCTACATGTGTCCTTATTATGTTCATAACAGCTGCAAGAAAAGCATATCTGTGTAACCCCTCATACTCAATCTAATGCATCTTCTTTCGGAGAGTGAACTTGGATAGGAGTTGCTTGTTTATATCCACCTCAATTATGTTTTAAGGTATTTTCATCAAGTTTGAGCATCCTTCTTACTCTATTCTCCAATCTCCACAAGAAAGTATAGTTATAGAATTCAAATGGTAACCCAGGGATTCTGATATATACAACTATTTGGTTAAACTTGTCTTCAAATGGATCAAAGTTAGGTCTCTAATGTTGGATGACTAAGTAGTGATCTAGAATCGTCCAAAGGCCTCCATGCAACGCAAATAGGTAATCTTTCTTCAAGGCAAACTTAACTGAATAGTACTCATTGTGTAAAGTCTCACATCGATTGGAGAGGAAAACAAAGCATGTCTTATAAGGGTGTGGATACCTCTTCCTTGTAGATGCATTTTTTCCCTTTACGCAGGGAGAAGCAAAATTGTAAGGTAGAATGATCTGGTATATACCACCAAAGCAGACAATATTTGCAAGTGGATAGCTTGGACTGTTACAAATGATATTTAAGCTGGGAACCAGATCGGTGTGCTAGCGAGAACGCTGGGCTCCCTTAGGGGGTGGATTGTAAAGTTTCATATCGATTGGAGAGAGGAACGAAACATACCTTATAAGGATGTAGATACCTTTCCTCTGTAGAAGCGTTTTTCCCCTTAGGCAGGGAGAAGCAAAACCGTGAGATAGAATAATGTAATGTATACCACCAAAGAGGACAATATCTGCAATGGGTAGCTTGGACTGTTACACATTGTCCATATCAATGATTGCTATTCCTCCTGAAGGATTCCACATCCGTTGAAGTCGTGCATGAAGAAACCAAAATCCAACTCTTTATCATTGATAACAATGGTAAAGGATGCTAATTTACGTTCAACTCATCATCTCCGACATATGATTGGTTTTTGCAGGTCTTGCCTGCGAGAGTTTTCCCAGGTTGAGCTCAAACATATCTTCAGGTAAGGGAACGGGTGTGCAGATTACTTGGCAAAACATGCTGTTGCTGCCAAGAATGAGTTCACCGTCTATCCTAGCGTTCCTCAGTTTTTGTCAGACATTTCTTGGGCAGACTTGAGGGGAGTCACAGAATTGCGTAGTGTAGGAACATCATTGGATCCAGGATGAGTACTGGAATTCGTTTGTATCTCGTGTTTTTGTACGCTGTCTTTAGCCTTTTCTTTAGTCTGCGTTTCTTGCGTTTTGTCTGTAATTCTGCTTAGAGTTCTGATGTATCATCTACTGATGCTTTTCGTTCCTGTTCTGAGATGTACCCCAACTACTGGTTTGGTTGAACTTTGTATTGATTTGTTGCAGTAATATAATTCAGTATTTTTGTTGAAACCTCAGCTCATAATCCACGTCTAGCATAATGTGGCACACAGTGAATTTTGGTTGTGAGCTCCTGGCTAGGAATTGTGGACACATGAATATCCACATATAGGTGAAGAGAGATTTTTGAGTTCTGGTTTTCATAATAGTGAATATTAGTGTACAAATCAATCTGTATTTTAAAAATGATAATGTCACTGTTGTTGATTGTTGAAGTAACTAGAGTCGGAGGCGTGCTTCTTCTCCTCACTGACTGACCTACTTCGCCACTGCGAGACGGCCCAAACCGATTCATGCCTTCCGGACCAAAATTTCAAATTTCACAATATATTTCTTTTTCTTTTATTTTAAAAATTTATACTTTTATCTATTAAAAAATTTATAATTTTATATATTTTAACTAAAATAAAATTTAATATTTTTTAAAAAATTATGATTAATTAAAAAATATATTTTTAAAAATTATTATTTATTAACTGTTGTTCAGATATGTACTAATTTTGTAATTAAAATTCAAATGTAGCAAATTTTTGAACAAAATTTCAAAATTATACTATTTTTATAAACAATTTGTTGACACAAAAATGAATTACTGGGCAAAAAGTGAATATCCACACATAGATGTGAAGAGAGATTTGTGAGTTCTGGTTTTATAATATTGAAAATTAGTGCACAAATCAATCTGTATTTTAAAAATAATGTTGGAAAAGTTGTAGCATGAATGTGGTCAGGATTGCGGCAAGGGGTGATGTTTGAGAAATTAATAAGATACACAAATCAAGGATTCTCATTTGGTTTGGTCTGTCTGGAAGGTATAGTTGGGGAAACGTGTTGCAAGGGGTTTCAAACTTGTCAGTTTTATTTGACTTGATTTTTCATGATTTAATGTAGTGTCTGGTATATCAGACATTGGAGAAAATTTTACGTATGAGGTAATTTAAAAATTTTAACATTAATTATATATATATAAATATACACACACATACACACAATATAACCAAAAAATTAATATTAACGTTAACATTAATTCAAGATAATTTTAAAATAAGTTTAATTATAAAGATATAATAATTTATTTTTAATTTTTATAATTAATATATAATATATAAAAAATTTAAAATATTATTTTTTAATCAATTTGATTGGTCATAACCCATTCATGATCATGTAACAAGTATGACAAATTTGGCGGCAAAGCTGAAATTGATGGGTATGGATGTGAGTGAGTCTTTCCTTGTTCAGTTTATCATCAACTCACTTTTGAATTTAGTCAGTTCCAGATGAATTATAACACCATTAAGAAAAAATGAAACTTTTAAAAAATTAAAGCTATGTCGGTTCAACAGAAAAGAAAATTAAAGAAAATAAAAGAACATTCTGTTCATCTCATATTTCATAAAGGAGCTAGTAGCAACAAGCCTAAACCAGGAAAGAAGGACAAGAGAAAGGAAAAAGGCCTAATGAAAGTTAACGAGGGCCAAATCCATAAGGAGCTAAAGTGCTACTTGTGTAGGAAGACTGGGGACTTCTGTCCTAAAAGAAAGAATTGGTTCGACAAGAAATGTATATATTATGTTTTAGTATATTTTGAATCAAATTTGATTGAAGTTCTTAATAATACCTGGTGGTTAGATTCTGGTGCAACTACTCATGTGGCACATGTTACACAGGGATTCACTTCAATCCAGCCCATAAATAGAACTAATAAGTTCTTGTATATGGGACACAAAATGATGGCATGAATAGAAGGAATTGGGACGTATAGATTGATCTTGGATACTGGATGTCAGTTGGATTAAGAAATGTGTCTTTATGTTTCTAATTGTGTTAGAAATTTAGTTTCTTTTAGAAAGTTGGATGATGTAAGTTTTAACTTTAAGATTGGAAACATTGTCTTTTCATTGTACAAACACAATTACTATTATAGTTTTGGTACTTTAATTAATTGTTTGTATCATTTTAATGTTGATATTAATTTTTATGAATCTTGTTCCATGTTGAACATAGTATAGGCAATAAACGTAGTGCACATAATGAATGATCTTCTTTCTTATGGCATCAAAGGTTAGGTCATATATCCAAAGAAAGAATTTTGAGGTTAGTGAAAAATGAAATCTTACCTCAATTGGATTTTGTTGACTGAGATGAGTGTATAGATTGAATTAAAGGTAAGCAAACTAGATACATATCAAAGAAACTAGTCACAAGAAGCACTAAACTTCTTGAGTTAATATACACTGATATTTGTGGTCCTTTCGATGTTCCATCTTAGAGCGGTGAAAAGTACTTTATCACTTTTACCGATGATTACTCATCGTATTATTACTTGTATTTTTTACATGACAAGTCTCAATCAATGGACATCCTAGAGGTGTTTATTAATGAGGTTGAAAGGCAGCTAAACAGAAAAGTGAAATTTTTGAGTTTTGATAAGGGTGGTGAATATTATGGTAAATTTAATGCATTCCTTGAAAGTAGAGGCATATGTACACAATACACAATTCCTAGTACACCTCAACAAAATGGTGTCGCTAAAAGGCAAAATCATACTCTTATGGAAATAGTTAGGAGTATGTTAAGTTACAGCACTGTACCTTTACCCTTATGGATGCGTGCATTAAAGACTGTTGTATATCTACTTAATAAGGTTCCTAGTAAAGCAGTTCCTAAAACTCCTTATGAATAATGGACAAGAAGGAAACCTAGTCTAAGGCACCTTCATGTTTAGAGTTATCCAGCATAAATGAGGATATATAATCCACATGAAAAGAAGCTTGATGCAAGGACCTTTAGTGGTTATTTCATCGGCTATCCTGAAAATTCAAAAGGGTACAAATTTTATTGTCCTAACCATAATATAAGAATAATTGAGTTTGATAATGCTTGATTCATTGAAAATGGTTAATCTAGTAGGAGCGGTGAACCACTTAAGATGGTTCTTCAGGAGATTTAAATGAAAACTCTTACACTTAGTGTTTCTCTTCCTATTGTTGTTCTTTTTGTTGTATCACGATTTTGCGACATGCCAGAACAATAAACTAACATTACAAACCCACTAGATGAACATGTTAATGATGAAGCAAGTAAGAATAAGGAAATCATAAATGAACAAGTGGTACATGAACAAGATATACCATAATAAATAGCATTACGAAGGTTTGCAAGGCAAAAAAGACCAACTATTTCAAGTGATTATATGATTTACTCACTTGAACATGAATGTGATTTGAGTGTTAATAAAGATCCAGTCTAATTCAAACAAGCCATGAAATGTAGAAATTTTAAAAAGTGGTTCAATGATATGAAAGAAGAGTTGAAATCAATGGATGATAATAAAGTCTGGGATTTAATTGAGTTGCTTAAAGTTTCAAAACAAGTTGGTTATAAATAGATCTTCAAGACCAAATGAGACTCTAAGGGCAACATTAAAGATATAAGGCCAAACTTATTGCCAAAGGTTATACTAAAAAAGATGGCATTGACTATAAAGAAACCTTCTCTCCCTTTTTAAAGAAGGATTGTTTAAGAATTGTTATGGCTTTAGTAGCTCATTATGATCTAGGGCTTCACCAAATGGATATAAAAACTACATTTCTTAATAGTGACTTGGAATAGGAAGTTTATATGGACCAACCGAAATGTTTCTTAATCATAAATAAAGAAAACTTAGTATGTAAATTAAAGAAGTCAATATATGGATTGAAACAAACTTCCTAACAGTGATATCTTAAGTTTAATAATACATTATGTCATATGGTTTTGTAGAAAACACTATTGATCAATGTATCTATATAAAGGTCAGTGGGAGCAAGTTCATTATATTAGTCCTATATGTTGACGATATTCTTCTTGTTGCAAATGATGTTGGTTTGTTATATGATGTTAAGAAATTTCTCTCTAATAATTTTGAAATTAAAGATATGGGTGAGGCATCCTATGTGATAGGAATAGAAATATTCTATAATAGATCACAAGGACTATTAGGATTGTCTCAAAGAGCTTATATTGACAAAGTATTAGAGACATTTAGAATGAAAAATTATTTTACAGGAATTGTTATAATTTAGAAAAGGGATAAGTTTAGCAAAATGCAATGTCCTAAGAATAATTTGAAACGAAAGGCAATAGAGTTTATTCCCTATGTATCAGTAGTTGGGAGTTTAATGTATATTGAAACATTTACTTGGTCAAATATTAGTTTTGCTATTGGAATGTTAGGCCGATGTCAAAGTAACACTGGAATGGACCATTGGAAAGCTGCAAAGAAAATTATAAGATATTTACAAGGAATTAAGGATTACATGCTCATATATAGAAAGTCTAACATCTCGAGGTGGTAGGCTACTCGGATTTGAACTATGATGGTTGTGTAGATTCAAGAAAATCTATATTTGATTACATGTTTCTGCTAGCTAGATGATCAATTTCATGGAAAATTGGAAACCAGTCTGTAATTGCTACTTCCACTATGGAAGCTAAATTTATGGCATGATTTGAGGCCACTGTTCATGCATTGTGGTTGCAGAACTTTGTTTTAGGTCTAAGTATTGTCGATAGTATAGCTAGACCGCTAAGAATTTACTATTATAATTCTATAGTTGTTTTCTTCTCTAAGAATGATAGGTATTCTAAGGGTTCAAAGAACATAGATTTGAAATACTTATCTATTAAAGAAGATGTACAAAAACATAAAGTGTCAATCTATGTTGAAAGAATGGGAATTATAGATAAGTCTTTGTTAGCATGATATTTAGACATATCTATATATACATATAGTTTTCTTGCTCATATGATTTTGACACTTGTGAATTCAATTAAAGATATATATGTTTTTCTTATTTACTTGTTATCCATATTATAGTTGTATACAATATTATTTTAGTGAGATAACAAATTGAAAGTCAATCATTAGAGTATTACCTAATTAAAGTTGCTATGAGTTGAATTGATTTGTGATACATGGAAGGAATCATGTCATTATTGTATTGTGATCGCCATGTGTAACATTCGCTCCTAATATGTATAAAAGATGTTTGTTAGTTGTTAATTTAAATTTAAATGCTTGTGTATGTTGCATTAATTGTATATAGTTGCATTAGTGCAGGGACTTAGTTGAAAGAAATAAAAGCTAAGTTAATGTGTGGCTAAGGACTAAATCGAAAAAGGAAAGTTCAATTAGGTCAAAGTCACAAATGAGCTAAGGAATGGAATTCAAATAAGGAGACTTATATTTCAGAAACCCTAAAACCTAAACATAACCCACACTTCAACAGATTTTAGTAGAGAAGAGAGACTGAACTAAGGCCAAAGGAAAGAGATGAGCTTGAAGAAAGGGTGATTTGAGGCTAGGGATTTATTTTGCAGCAAGGGAAGGGCCATTTTAACACATCCTACATGCACAGTACTCAAGAAACTAGGTAGCAACTCAACCTAACCAATTTTTAAAATGTTTTCTTTTGTTAAGAAATGCTATTTTTGAATGATTTGAATTATGTTTGGGGTTTAAACCTACATTTTACATGTTTTCTACTTCTATTAGGTACTGCTTGCTGAAATGTCATGCTAATTTATGCTTGTAAATGATGGAAAGGATTGGGTTGTTGTTCATCTAGTAGAATATTTTAGTTTTCCTTGGATGTATAATGTTTGAGCATAACGATGAGGAATGTTTAGAAAAAATGAGGTTTTGTCATGGAAATTAAGCTCCTATGTTTTTAAAACTTGAAATGGATTAAAATATGGGCTGGGTAATCTCAAAAATGTATTTTCAGAACTGGCGAAGGACATAACAATTGACTGGTAGCATGTGACAGTTGACTGTTATATTCCTGAGAAACCTAGAAACGCATACTTAAACATAGCAGCTGACTGGTAGCTCTATCAGTCGACTTTCGGGTCTGAGTTTCCTACATAGCAGTCGATTGGTAACGCTAGCAGTCAACTATCATGTTCTTCTTTTTACCTTGGAAACATTCCAGAGAGCGACCAGTCGACTGCCAGCCCACTATTTTGTGAACCGAGGATGCTAAAGAGCGATCAGCCAACTGCTAGTCTTCCACCAGTCGACTGATAGCCCTCTAACCTGTCAACCATGATTTTTACCAAAGATTGAGCTTAGTAATCCTCCATACCACTTTGTTTAAGGCTCATAACGTAACCATACCAAGAAACTACATACTTTTGGGTAATGTGCAAAGGATAAGGTCACGTGTCACTTGAATGAGAGGATCCTTGTGATAGTGGTACAAAGAGAGCAAAAAAACATGAGAAAGGAAAGAGTGAAGTATTCTAAACATATGCGTTAGTTGTAGATAGACTTATGATCGAGTGACTGATTGTTGGTATAGGATGGTCGTTGGGCATTCCACAATTGTGTCATAAATAGGGATGGTCAAACATCTACTTGAACTTAGATGATTTTGAAAAAGCCGTGATAGTTGCGAACTCTAAGTTAGTGTCATTTTTCAAAGGCCATTAAGAAACACATACTTAGGGTTATACATAACTATGAGCATGAGCTGAATCACCCTAGTATATATGTTAGAGAATAGCGTAATGGGAGTGTAATCCACTAATAAGGGGTGGTGATTCCATAGCCTCATGATCCACGAAAGCGAAGAGGATATGACCTATTCAGAGGTTTTATAACGATCCTGTGAGTTGTTGAAATTGCACTTGGATCTGGCTAAGGGATGCCTCAAATAGTACTTATGCAGTTGAATTACTGTAGTGGCATAGTTAATCACCAGGATAGCTCATTCATGTATGCAGTGGTACATAGAGTTGTTCGCTAGGTGGCGCTCCTAATAACTCGTATGTTATGATTGTTTCTCCTGCTCATAGGTAAAATGAAAAGGCATGTTTATTACCCTAGGAAATGTTTTGTGATAAAAATGATGATGAATGGATATCTCATATTATAAAGTTAATATGTTTTACCTGTACATGCATGAATCTGAGCATATGACATATGGGTATGCTACATGCACTACATCCCGATAGCATGTATTACATTTTCATGATAAGGAAGAATGTAGAGGTTTTCTGTCTAAGTACGGTGGTAAATGTCAGTGGATTTCAAAACAGGTTGCATTACTACTGAGATTAATTTTTCACATGTGTGATGGCATGTACTAGATGTATAGGTCCTATGGCTAGGGAGAAAGGTGACCTAGGGAGAGGTACTCTTCATGGAGTACATTGAGTTATATCTTTTAGATAGTATAAGCATACATTCATGATGTATTGGTCTATATATTTTAAAAGGCTAGTATAGATTACTTCTTATATAGCCTTTGTTAACTTGGATGTAGATGAATTAACTATAAATTATTAATAGGCAATTGATGGGGTCATAGTGGCAGGGTTGTTGCCTCTAGGCCTAATAGTAGTTAATGATAATTAGCAAATTGAGTATGCATGTTTGTGTACAGTTATTTAAAGTGAACTATAAATATATAATGTGATATTCCGCTATGATTCTCTTATGATTCTCGAGTGAGAATCCGAGTGTAGAATGTGACCCTAATGACACTCAATTAATTAATTTGGTAAAAATTTAAAATTTACTTGGGTAGTAGTAATAGTAACACACCATTATTATCATATTGCTTTATTATACCTTTTAAATAACTAAAAGGAACCATAAGTTAAGAGGGTGTTACACCATGATCTGATCATTTCAATTCAAAATTAAGAATGACTTGACATATTCTATATATGGTGCACACTTAAGGTTGTTGAATCATCAAGTCATAACATAGGCAAGTGGGAGATTGTTAGATTAATATAATAATTAATGTGGCTAATGTAACTAATAGGCTGATTCTAAATTAACTAAAAGCCCAATGTGATGGTTATTGGGCTTTAAGGGAATTAAATTAGAATTAGTAAGGTTGAAAATCCCTTAAGAGATAGTTTCTTCTCTTCTAGTTTAGATTCTCTAAATTCTTATAATTTTGGGTAATTAAAATTAACAAAAGAGAATATTAAAGAGAGTTAACTTAACATTTTTCAATTTCTTTTCTTCCAAAATTTTATAAAATAAACAAGGAAATAGTTATTATATTTTTTTCTATTCTCCTCGAAAATCTTCTTCCCAAACACATCTTAAGAGTCTGTTTGGGAATGCGAAGGAAAAGAGAATGAGAGAAAATGAAGGAAAAGAAAAAGAAAAAGAAAGAAAGATTAAGTAATAGTTTCTTTTCTTTTTGTTTAAATTTTTTAAATTCTCTCAATTTAGGATAATTAAAATTAATAAAAAAAATATTAAAGAAAGTTAACATAAAATTTTTTAATTTTTTTTTATGTTTATTCTTATTTTCAAATTACTGCACTTCCGAGTGGAGTAAGCAGAAGGCAAATAGATTAACAGAGTGCATTCTGGTACATTAACATTGACACAAAGTGCACCTACAAACTCAATTCCAAATACATTAAACTTAAAACAAAGCTTCCAACCACATTAACTCAATAATACATTAACATTAACTCCACTGTAGAAATTCCTAGTGAAAGGGAAATGTACTTAGGTGCGTTCTGTCTTAGATTTTGATCGACCTGCTTGTATCATAAACCTAAGCCTGACTCTTATATTTTGGCCTATGGCTTAAGCAATATTATGGTCTACTCTGACCCTTGGATGTGTCTATCTGTTTAGTATTTATTAAAGAAATAGAGCAAAAAAAAAAGAAGAAGCATATCTTAAAAAAAATTAAAATATGATAAATTTAACTCATTTAAAATACAAGTTATAATAACTCCAACAATGATCCAATTTCCAAATGTATCAACCATAAAGTACAACCGTCATTCCCTAGAGCTCTAACTTACTAAAATTAAAATCTCTGATTCATAGTCATCACTATCATAATTGACGTCTATCAAGTTGTTCACCAATTCATAATCGTACGTATCATAAATCAAATATTTCTTATTATTAACCCTTACGATGCAGAGATTACAAGTTGCTGGAAAAGCCTTACAGTTAAGTGTTAAGGGATAAGAAAGAGTGATGGGAGGAAAAAAACACAAAGCAATAGTAAAAGAAAGATTTAACATAGAGAGGAATTTAACATAAATATAGATATACAACCCTAAAACCTAAAACACAAAGCAATAGTAAAAGAAAGATTTAACATAGAGAGGAATTTAACATAAATATAGATATATAACATTTGTATATCTATATTTTTTCTTCACATACATATTTGGATCGATATTAATTCCATCAGTCCAATTTACTCATTAATTACTTAAAATTTAAATGTATAATTTTTGTTTATTCTCATTCATCTTTGCCATATTTAAAAAAATTAAAAAAATTAATAAATTATATAATTCTATGACTAAAAAATTTACAGAAAAAATATAAAATTTACACCTAAATTTTTTAAAAATATTTTTCCTTTGCCTTACTATGGCTTGAAAAAACTTCGAGGAATTTAACATAAATTGAGAGGTTGTTAGAGACACATTAAGGCATGAGGGGCCTTGATATAAACATCTTAGGACTAAGACTAGGTGTTAAGAGCTAAAAGAACCTTTATCAATAAGCTCCTAAATTGATCCACATATACCAAAAAACAGAGTAAATAAATAAGAACAAAAACACAAGCAGAAGGCATGTATGCTTCTGTTTGCGAAGCCACTTGAAATTTTAACTCTTCCCAAAACCATGAAATAGGATTTCTTTTATAAAAAGAAAAAGCCCAAATATCTGAAACTGTAGACCTCGAGCCAAATTCAAACCCATTGAGCTATGCCTTGCAAAAGACAGAAATTTCTTGGAGAAAAAGTGCTCTGAGATTGAAGCAATTTATGGTTTAAAAATTTAATTAGAAAATATTTTTATTAGTATGTAAGAACCGTGTGTTTGTGATTGAAAAATTTGGAAGAATTCTGAAATTACTAAAATTTACATGTTTCTATTTTAATTTATTATTAATACTATTTAAATAGATAACTGATTATAAATATTTATTATTGTTAATTTTTATTAATTAAATAAAATTAAAAATTTTGATTAGTTTATTATTTAAATAAATTATTTTTATTAATTAAATACATTACTTTATTAATTAAAGGATATAGTAGTAAATATAAAATTTTAATAAAGACAATTTTATCTTAAAATATTTAATTTTTATCTTCTTTTGATTAGAAATAAAAGTTTTAATTTTTAATTTTTGCTTCAAAACAAAAAATTTACTTTTACTATTACTCAAAAACATTTCAAAATGTTTATCAAACACCTCAAAATTTTAAAATGAACACTTTCTTTTTTAAAAAAACAACTTCTTTCTCGTTAGAAACAATCTCAGACACCCAACACGCATTGGATGTATGATGTAATGACGATGTCTTTTCAATCCTGCCTCAAATTTTTAAACAATTAGAACATGAACCATGCATTGATTAATGTGTATTGCAATTTATATAAATATTTAAATATAAAAGCAATAGGTGCACACGATATTGAAGAAATAAATTTTAATGATGTAAATTCTTGTTAGTGCAATTTTTTTTCTTTATCTACTATTGTGATCTTTAGTCTAGTTTTAGATAATGATATTATTTTTTTGCTTTTTATTTAATTTATCTATTTAATTTAATTTATAGTTTATTAATATATGTTATTATTTTGAATTGTAAGTGAAGATAAATATTATGGTACAAAATTTTAATAAAATTTATATATCTAATTTAGATAAATTTAAGACAACAATGAGTAAGACGATAGTTAAAGAAGACAAATTTTATACAAAAAATAAATTAAGAATGCAAATAGAGAATGATTCCTTAAATGTACCTTCTATGTTAGAGGCAGAGAGTAAAAAAGTGTAAAAGCATAATAAACTTTTATGTTACAAGAGTTTACATACTTCATATCACGTGTTATTGTAATATTTATAAGTGAAGTCATTATGGACATATGGCATTCACTGGATGCTTATCACTGTGCGACCTCTACCTATAGGTAAGACCTTATCTTGGCGATCAGGCACATGAGGAGTGATCTCTAATATTGACAAGCTTTGATATTATAAAAAAAATAGTACAATAATAGTGGAAGATGAATTACAACAGAAAATAAAAAATGAAAATAATTTATAATTGTTATTTTTATGGTGTTGATGTATAATCAATTAAGTATTATATATTTTAATAACTTGTAATTTTTAAATTTTATGTAATATATTTTAAAGTTGTGTTTGAGCAAAGTAATTCAATGAAAGAAAATAATGTTTTGAGGTATTTGATCAATTATTTCAATATAAAATTATTTGTTTGAAATAAAAAATAATAATTTAAAAATTTTATGATAATTTAATCAAGAGAATATATGTCCATGCATATGTATAAGTAATATTTATACAAAATATTTATATACTATCTACTATACTAAATCTACTATCCACTATATTATAAAAAGGGTAGGTTGTTTATAAATTTGAATATTTCCGTTATGCCCTTGTCCTTACTATGTTTTGTTTAAAAAAGTGTTTTCTAAACTCAGCCATGCAAGTTACCACAACAATATGACAGTTAAAAATGACACTTAATTGTCATTGATTTCAATTATATATATTTATAATATCAAAATGATATATAATTAATTATGTTAAAAATGTTTAACATAATTATAACAAAATTAAAAACAGGCACTACAAGACAATCTTAGTAATTCAATAACTTGTCGGCCATTCTATATGTACATTAACGGTCAAGCAATTAAAGAAGGCTCTTTGTATTATTTATTTTTTATTTTTTTTGGGTCAAACTTTGTATTATTGAAGGATTTGAAATATAGGTAATGGGCTTCTGTTAAACTAAGCATTATACGATCGAATAATGGGTTTCGAAAAGGACTAAACAAATCATAAGCCCAAAATACATGGGTTGAGCCGTGAGTGTAATAATGAATAGGAATAAACTTTTATATAATTTTTTATATTATTATTATCATTAAATTTTTTAATTAAATTAAAGTATATAAAATTTATTTTAAAAAATTATAGAAGAGATAAGTTTTATAATATATATATATATTTATATATATAGACACACTAATTTTTTCATTAAAAACCTGATGATAAAACTGAATACATACTAACTATTAGGCACATAGTATGTATTTAGCAATTTTTTTTGGTCTCAAATGTTTTTAATAATTGAAATTAAAATTTAACATATCACATTTTTTTTTTCTCATTAGCTATTAGTTATTGTGGCTTTCTATGACATTTAAAGATCATGATTTTATGTATTCAATTATTTATGAAAGTTTTACATATAAAATGATTGTACTTTTCTTTAAACACTTATTTTTGGCTTTATTGTTTTATGTTTTCACTTTTACATAAAATAAAATATATGATTGGAAATGTGTTTTATATATTTTAATAAAAAATATTTCTAACAATAGATTAAAATTTTTTAAAAAAATCTTAAATCATATTAAAAACAATTATTTAATAACAGCTAAACTCAAAAATAATAAAAAACTTAATTGTTAATCATTAACTTGAAAGAAAATATGAATAAAATTTTAATTTTATATCAAAATATATTTTTAAAAATTAGAAATTTTAAAAAATCAAAAAAATATTTTTATTGACCAATCATACTCTATTCTAAAATAAAGGAACAAAAAAAACATTTCCGTACAATGAAAATCACGGAGGAATCTTCTATTTCTTTTCCTTCCAAGAAAAAAGAGACTATACGAAATTTGGTGCTACATAAATTTTTTATTTTTAAGAATCATATTATTTAAAATATAATATTTTATGAATATGATTCTTAAAATTTTTAAAAATTTAATTTAATTTACTTAAAATATTTTATAATATGTTTAAAAGTATTATATTCTTACAAATATTTCAATTTTAATATTTTTAAAAATATTAAAAAAATTTTTAAACATATCTTTGACAAATTTTTAAATATATATATATTTTAAATTATAATCAATTATTTTTTTAAATTGTTTATATTATATTAAACTCAAAATTCATAACAACTTATTAATTAAATAATATAAATACATATACTATCAATTAATCATACTTAAATAATATATATATATATAAAATTTTTAATAAATTATTATTTATATAATTTATCTTAATTTAGTCCTATAATACTCAATTTAATACGCTTCCGTCGCACTCGTGGTGGCTCCGCTCCTTCCCTCACCCCAGTGTTTCGACGACAAGCAGATGATTTCGTCCTCTGCATCATTTCCCAACAACTCGCATACTCCAGCCCGTTGCCCTGATTGAGAAGAGGTGCGGATTCTTCTCCCCAACACTCCTGCCCAACGCTCCTCAGTAAGCGATGCGGAGGATGACACTACAGTAAAACCGGATTATACTAATTAGTAGGGTTTCTGTAGTCGCCGGTAATTGATTTTATTTTTCGGCGGGTTGGGTGTATTTCTCGGAGGTTTCAAAACTGCCGCTAAGTGTTTTAAAGCTTTGGGGACCACTCTTGAGCCTGAGTCGCAATCTCACTCCTCAATGGCTCAATGCCATTTGGGAAACCTCCCGCGTCCCCCCTTGGAGAACAGAACTCTTGACCGGTGGCAACGTGAGCCAGCCTCCTATGCTTTGGCCACCATGAATACTGCGATAAGCCTTCTGCGACCCACCATCCAAGCATCCCTGTAGCTGTTTGAGAAATTGGCCCTGTCAGGGTTTTCCTTTTGTAGTTTTTTTCCCCCAATAAAACCTCTTTGTATGCTTTTACTTTTGAATCATCTGAATTTGAATCAACTTGAGTTCTGTATGATCTTATTTCTTAATGTGTTTGTTTGTCCATGTTTTGTAATTTGGAATGTGAATAGTTGCCCTAGGTTTTCTGATTTGTTGGTCCCATTTATCTGATCAGAATTATTTAATTGATCCTGGTTTAGGAAAAATGAGAATCAATCCAATGAATTAGTAGTTTTAGAGGCTCATGTTGTGGTGCAAAATTCTACAGATTCTGAAATACTAAGAGATGGCGTTGCTGGCGGAAATATGGGCTGAAGGCGGTGAAGAGCAATTTATATCCCTTGTTCCTGCTTCATTCTTGTTCTAAAATGCCCATATAAGTTGCTTTACTATTGTTAAATGCACATCTTGACCTGTATTTAGGCCTAGAAGATAATAATATTAACTGAAATTGAGGACTGAAAAGCCATATTGTACAAAAAACTTCCGTTGTTTTCTTCTTAAAGTGACTGGCAATCATCAAATTTATGTTGAAGAAATAACTGTAGATGTAATAATATAAAGTGTATGGGTACTGGCCATTTGTATTTTTTTTAAATGAAAAAGGTCATTTGTATTGTTGAATTAGTTGTCACCTTTGCATTCCCTTAATCAGTTATTCCTCATAAGCTATATTTGAATTAATCACACCCAACATTAGCAGTCTCTTACCTGTTTTAAGTGACAGATGAAAGGTCAGGCTTGTTTATCCTGTTATCCTCTTATACTCATGACTGTGGCTATGAGTTTCTTGCCAAATTGATTTTATCTTATATGGAGAATATTGGGGGTATTTTGTTTTATATAGTTACGTTGCATAAATCATCAATACAGGTTGGGTGATTTTCTCGGGGCTTCTGAACATTAAGCATATTGTAAGTAAGTTTCACTATTATTGTGACCTTTGGGGGTAGGCATTTTACTCAATGGATTGTTTGGTTCTTAAACTGGGAGCATGGCTTCAGTGTATGGTTTTGATGGGCAATAATGATTTTAACCAATATATTTTATTTCATTTTCTGCTGATGTTTGTCTTTAGGTGGTTGCATGAAAAAGTAAATATGAGATTTGTCTAATGCAAATTATAGTTTTTAACTTTATGTCTGTTCTGGGGATTAGGGAGAATTATGATAGATGTGAGATCATCATACTACAGAGGAAACCCGAAGCTTGACATTTTTGTAGCTGGTATGCAAGGCATTTATCTTGTATTAAGCCTCTTTTCTCCTTTGTACCTCTCTCATGATGGTTTTCTCCCGTTTCGGGCAAAATGGCGTTTTATTAGCATCAACTTGGGTGGAAAGTCAATGAGTCATCTAAATATCTTTTGGCTTTAGGATTTTCTTCACTATACTTGGTTTGCTAGTCTATCAGGCTCTGTATTATTTCTTACTTTTTGTTTCTTGGTGTTCTTAACCATCATTTTTTTGAGAATCATTTGTAATTTGTCTCCTGTTCTTTTTTTGGTCAGAAGAAGTCTTATGCACTCATTAAGTCTTATAAAATACAAAACAAAGAATATATGCAGTGTCCCTTCGTAAATTTTATAAGATGAACCAATCTTTCATGCCAAAAGTGATCTTTCTATTGTTGAATGTATCTTGTAGGCTTAAACATATGTAGCTGGAACTTGTGTTGGCTGGCTCCACATAGAGGTTCATTCTTTCTTTTCCATTAGGTGACTTTGACGTATTTATGTATTTAGTGATTTGGATATTTTACTAGTTTCACATCTTCAGTCGCTGCAGCATCCTGTTTTGTCTTGCCTTATGCTCATTCATTGCTTCTTGGTTCTCAGGGGAGCATTTCAGGATGATTAACAAAAAGATCCACACTTTCGCATAAGTACTACCTTGTACGTTCACCTTTTGTTGGTTTTCCTCATTGAGGTATTCCGCTGAACATTAGAGCTGTCTTTTTCATTACAAGCATACTTCGATACCCATAGTATGGAAGTTTGAATTCAGAACTTTGAAATTATACGCATATGTCTCCGTTTGGCTTCATTAATGTAATTTCTTAGCTATGAATTAAATTAAAAAAAAAGAAGAGAAAATTATAGGTGTTGCTGCAATTTGTAAACTTTCCAATTTAGTGATTAGTTTAATGATCTATTCACCTGAAATTCTGATTTGTTTATATTTTCCATTCTTTTATTCAAGAGTTAAAAATTTGTGGCAATCTTTTCGGTGGGAAAGAAGCGCTACATTATTTCCATGGAAGACACATTGCTGTTTGAGTTGGTAAGTATTGTTTCCCATGAAACCCATGTAAAAGGCTATATGTTTACACGCACGTGTAATTTTTTTCCTCAGTCTTATTTTCAGCTTATGATAAGTATGATTATAGGGTGGTATTGTGGAAGGTTTTAAAAAAGAAGAGTTTATGTACTTCATATTTGAGGAATTGAAGACAAGTATGATGAGACTACGATTTTTGTGGAAACACAAGGTGGAGTCATAAAGGATTTTTCTATAACTATAAGATTATATGAAGGTTGAGCACAACACCTTGGTAAATAAAAGCATTGCATGCTGATTGCAATGAGCCAATGAACCATGAATGTGCGAAGTATCATTTCTTTTTCCATTCTTAAGAGGTTAAAAAACACAATGAGTGGTACTGAAACTGTATTTTAACCATGGCTCTAAGTACTAACTGCTGAGGTATGCAATTTGTGTTTGTTTTTGGCTTATTTATTTAAAGCTTGAAATGGTCTTTGTAACGAACTAAATTGGGTGTGCTTCTCATGGATTACATTTTTTATATTCTTGAGCAGGAAGTTGCTCAATCTGGAAGATCTAACATGAGACTGATGAGATGAGGTGTTTCTAATTATGGAATATGAATATACAATTGTTTATAGGCCGTGACACATTTTATTTTTTCAACTTTATGGCAGAGAATCTTTAAATCCCATTAAGTCATTATAGGAAAACAAATCTGCCATGTTGAAACACTGAAATGGAAGGTTCTGCATCTAAAGAATCTGATAGAACTCCCCCTACACTGGGTAATTTTACTGAATAGTACTCTGGTATTATTGCTGAAATTTGCACTTCCCCTGAGAATTATAGTGACCTCAGGAGCAGGATACAGCACATCAGATACTCACACAGAGCACACTTCATCACTGTACCAGCAAAATGGAAAGAAAAACAAACAGAATTGAAAAATGAAAGACAGAAGTAGAATTGGATTGCTAGATTTCGAGAGGCTAGCTCTCTCCCAGTTCCTTCCTTTTCCTACCCTTTGCTCTCTCCCTAACTGCCAGGGAAATACCCCTCTTCCCACCTGTGATCCCCACTTGCACACCTACACCAGCTCAGACTGTTATAAAAAATTAGTTAGAGATATTTAGGCCTTCCGCCCTCCCTGCCACCTCATCTCTTTTATATCTTCTAGAATAAACTTTAAGTTGGGGTTTATCTGAATCATTAAAGCATGGTTTAATACTCTAATTACTGTCAATGTACCTCTACAATTGGTATGGAAATATGCATTCTAAATTCATTGTCTTTTGTTTGGGCGTAGACAGAAGAGGTCAAACATTCAATCTAGTTATGTAAAAAAATTTGTGGCAAGTTGGTCTTTTCCAATGTAAATTGATCTCCTTATGAATTCATCTCCAGAGTAGTCTCACCGTAACAGTTTTGCATTTATAAATTGCATGCTGCATCCGAGAAGTAATTTTGGTTAAATATGTTCATTCTATACTCCATCTTTTGTTTTGTCTTTCTAATTTAATTTCTTTTTTTGTTTTGATTTTGTCTATATATGCAGCAACTTCAAAGTCAGTCTTGGAATATTTAGCATGATCTATTCTTTCATATCTTTTCTTTTCTTCCCTAGGCATTCTTGTATTGACTTTCTGTACTTTTCCTGTGAGAGTTATAATCCTAAAGCTCATTCTTGGAGTTATTTTTATTCATATACTAAAGATTAATTCCTGGATGTGGTTTATAATTCGTGAACAGCAAAACCAGAAGCAATGCTAAGTTGTGGGAATGCTTTTGGTGAAATTGACATATCAAGTAATTTATACTTAAGAGGGCAAAAAACTGCAGTTCCTCTTTTGTTTACAGTAATTGCCTTCTACTCCTTTATACTACAAGATTTTGATGCTCAGATTTCTTTCTAGTTCTACACCTTCAACTTGGGTCTTGAAACACGATACCTTATCCAACTACAGATTTGTTATTGAATAATTGTGAAACTAGGCCTTCTTTGTGTACCCATAATCTGCCTTTAAATTTCTTCTATGTTCTTCCAATTTATGGGTTTAGGGTTTAGACTTAAGTGTGATTTTTTATATCTTATCAAATAAAATATGTAAAAGAATCATTATAAAATATTAATTATAAGTGAATGAGTTGTATAATTTATTTAAATATCATATTTTTAGTATTGAAGCTATAAAAATTGTACATAATTTTTTTTAGAAGATTTTTTCATGAAAAACAAAAGAAAAATTTGTGATAAAAAAAAATCAACCCAAAAGATATAAAAAAATAAGAATGAAGAAAAAGGCTACGGCCGTCGTTATCCATCCGTAATGTAGGAAGCAGGAGACGGCGGACACTTTCTTGAAAGTCTTCATGGGACCCGTCACTTGCTTTTTCTCTAACTGTCAACTGTCACTTCTGTAGGCTGTCAATGCTTTGAATTCTAGGCGACCCACGTGTGAATATTCTTGAGAGAGTGCCGAAAAAGCATATTAAAGGTTCTATAGTTAGCAAATATTAGCTTAATTTAAAATAACAAATAATGTAAACATTTAATATTCAATGTATTTATTAGAACAATAATTTAAAGTTAGTTAAATTAAATCTGTTTTGTTGTCTCTCTAATTTAAAAAATTATATATATCTCTCTTTTAATTTATTTTTATCATAACTTTAATTTTGCATAAATATTTTTTTATTTTACAGTTAGTAGTTAATTTGACTTAACAATAATAGGCTGAAACTTGCAAGACCATTGGATGAAACATGATCCCTGAGTGAGAAGGTAGCTTAAGAAAAGAAATAATGTCCATTTTAAGAACATTACTTTAATAATAAACAGTGGACTTGAATATTCAACAAAAGGATAAATAATGTCAAGATTTGCAGCCAATGACATTAATTTTTAATTAATATGTGGAATCGGCACAGAATAAATTAATGATCGGAAGATATTTCTTCATACGGAAGCAAGTTCTAGGGATATTTCTCTTTCAATGATGATTCCGTCGTCGGCAATTCACGTATTTGATTAGAACATTGAACATTCTGAATAGGAGATAAGGAGTTGACTTTGTGTAATTGGTACCAAAAACTAATACATAGCTGCGTCAGATAATATAATATATTATTTTTTTGGTTTCATCAGGAGGGGTCGGGTCAGCAAGAGGGCGTTTGTGCACCTCGTGCCGCTGACATCAGCACAAGTGCCCTTGTGCTGAAATGTCATATGTAGAGGCAGAAAGGCTATTCCTCTACTAGACTTTAAAAGCATATCAATTACTTTTTTGGTTCCTTTCTTCTTTCCTTCCGGTGGCAATGTGCTCAAGTTATGTAACAGAAATTAGAGTCTGGGTTGTGCATTGAAGGTGAGTGACGAAAGGGGCCCAAGGGAATTTAGCTAAAAATGAAAATGACAAAAATCTCATTGTTTATGTGCCATTTTGTTTTGATTTGTTAACGAGAGGGATAAAAATAATAGCATTTGAGGTTTTTTATACTCAAATAAAAATTTAAGAGCTTATTAATCAAAATATACAGTTTAAAGAAATTTTTGCAAATAAGTCAAAGTTCAAAGCATGTTTGCATTTTATGTAATATCCTCAATTCTATGATATCAGGTATGTCTTAGAATCCTAGACTAAATATTTTTATGCATTGAAAATAGTCTAAAAATTATTTTGTATTACCTTAAACAAAGTAAGGACTAAACTGAAAGGAAATGATTAGGGACTAAAATGAAAAGAAATTTGTTTCACAAAATATCCTGATAGTAAGCACGCAAATTGAGGTACATTTATGGCACACAGTTATGAGGTTTGAAAATGGTGCCAATGTCATGAATGCTACCAGAAAAATATTTAGGGGCAAAACGGTCAAAATTTTATCTGAAAATAAGAATAAAATATTTATTTATCAGATAAAATGGCTAATTTTTATCTGGAAAATTATGATTTTGCCTCTAGAATATTTTTCCAAAATTTTTCAAAAAAAAAAAAAAAATTTGGTCCGGCACTTAAGAGGGGTAAAATGGTCATTTTACCATGAAGGGCAAAATGGTAATTTTGACACCAAGGGTAAAAAGGTAATTTCATCACAAGGACATAAGGAAAATTTTACCTAAAGAAACACTTTAAAATTTCTAAAATACCCTTACATGTCAAGGTTTTAAGAAGGAAAAAGTGAAGGGTATTTTGGTCATTTTGCCACCAAGGGCAAAATGGTCATATTAGCCAATTTAAATAAGTTACACTACTTCTTCTTCTCCTCCTTAGCAAAGACGACGTGAAGGTTTTTGGAAGGGAGAAATAACATAGGCTTCATAAGGGAGAAAAGGGAGAAAAAGCAAGGAAACTTCAAGGTTTATCCACCAAAAATTGCAAATCAAGGTAGCTTAGCATTCTTTCATCACTTATTTCATGTTTTAATGGATTTTTCCAAGCTTTTGAGATTTTCATGGCTGAATGAACAGTACATGAATAGTGATGTTTTTAAGTTTACATTCTTAAATTCTCAAAATTTCTATGGATTAATGCTTAGAAAGTAGTATGGAGTTGTTTGTGATGGTTAATTTCAATTATGAAAGTGTTTATGTTCATTTCCCAATTTTGTTTCATTTGCCCTAAAACCCCAAATTCATGAATGTCATGCCAAATTGTTTGTTTTGCCTTGATTGTTATGGATAGATGGTGATTGATGGTTTATAGATGATGAAAATGGGATTAAAGAAATGATTATATGAAAAATGATGATTTTTGCACAAAATGCCTCTTTAGGCCATGGCTAGCAAAATGATATTTTGAAAATTGTTTGAAAAATTTTAAATTAGCTTATTGGTAATTCAAGTTATGGCCAATGGAGGGTAGAATAATTGTCAATTGGTTGAAATGCCCAATTTTGCCTAAAAATCCCACCTTGACCAAGAGTATACATGTTTTTGGTGAAGAAAGTGTGCTAAAATTTCTATGTGTGTGTCTTGGTTGAAACAAGATTAATTGGCAATTATTTTTATGCAAAATGATCCCATTAAATTTCATGTAGC
Source organism: Senna siamea (assembly GCA_031216115.1). NCBI lineage: Eukaryota > Viridiplantae > Streptophyta > Magnoliopsida > Fabales > Fabaceae > Senna > Senna siamea. Next base: position 17,467,173 of record CM062357.1, read on the forward strand.
CTACTTGACCAATTTTAGGACATAGAAATATTTATGGAAAATCTTGTACAAAAATGTAATGAAATTGGTCAAAGTATACAAAGGAAATAATATGACGTTGCAATTAAATTTTAATGAATATTTTGTGCAATCTTGGCAATTCTAGCAATTTGTGTGCATGTTTAAGTGTGGGAGACAATGATTATACACACCTTGGGTATGTATAATTAGGTGAGAAAGGGGAAAATGGAATAATAAGTAGGAAATGAAAAAGGTTCAACTTTGAAACCCTTTAAATGCAATAAAATGTGAAAAAGGGAATTTAGTGTAAATGGGAAGGAAAAGTAAATTTATTTTGCTTATTATATGGCAAGAGTGACAAATAGAAATTGTTAAGTATGAAAATCTTAAATTTCTTAAGGATTTCTCTTGACCAAGAATGAACCTTCCTTTTTATACAAATTCAAGAATGGAATTGTTATTGAGATTTAAAGGTTTTCTTTTTAGAAAGTGAGAATGATAGTATCATCATGAATGAGGAAAGAAAAGGATTGATTTATGACATAGATAAGGAAAAACATAGCATGGTATTGGAAAACATTGAATGGAAGGAAAATATTTGAATGTTCAATAAAGAGAAACATAGAGGAAGTAATTCCAATATATGTTCTAGGATAGATAGGCTTATAACCGAAAGTGACCAATTGTCGGTATGGGACGGTAGTTGGACATTCCACGGTTGTATCATAGATGTCGATGGTGTTACATCCCCTCGGAATGAAAGAATTTCAAAACGCTGTGATGATTGTGAATTCTAAGTTAGTGTAACCTAGATGGCCAATTGAACAGGGGACATTTACTTAGAATTTGGCAAAATTATGGGATTAAGCCTAATCATCCTAGTTGACATATATAGGAAATAGCATACTGGGAAATGATCCATAATGTAGGTTGTGGTGATCTATGGCATCATGAACCGCCCATAAAGCGGGGAGAAGATGATCTGTGTGAATAACAGTGATTCCATGAGCTTAGTTTGGTGAACCCTGGAGAAATTCCCACTTAGATCTGTCTTTATGACATGATCACTGAATGTGAATGGGTACTCGGATCCACCGAGGACGCCTCAGATGTACCAGTGGCAGAATTGTCACACACTTGATAGAGCGGCTATCTCATTCATGCACGCTGTAGTATGTGGAGTAATTTATACTTCCGATACTCTTGTGTCTCTCTGAATTGAAAATATGGCTTTTAGCCAAATGTGAATGTTTATTTTCCTTATAAATAATGCAGTTTTCCATGAATGGTAAATGTTGTTTCTCCTAAATTATCTATGGCTGAATGGAAATTTAATGAATGTGCTTTCCTGATTATGGTACTAAACGGTATATGGTGAACTATGATTGTGATTGAAATTGATACTGTTTTTATTTTATAACTGATATATTATTGATATACCTCATAAACTTCATCCTATACAGCTGACTGGTTTATTTATAGCATTTCCTAGAAATGATGGAATTTAAGAATAAGGAATGTAAATTGTTTTCCGTACCCATACGGTGGTACATACCATAGCTCAGAAATGAAATGTGGAATGCGTAGCTACTGAGAAATTATTTTCTCATTATTTTCTGGTATGTATCAGATGACTAGGACCATTATGGTACTACAAGACAGAAGGGATTAGCTACCCATCCCAAGAAATGGAATGATATATATTATGCTAGAAATACATATAAGTATATGGATATGTAAGGCATACATATCAGGTTTATGAAAAATAGTTAAAAAGGGTATGAGTGGCAGGTTTGTTGCCTCCTTACCATATGAAAGCAAGAAAACTACATATATCCTGCAGTATATGTAACAACGTTGTCACGTTGAACTGGATGTAAATGTATGTAAAGGAAAAAGTTTAAATTTATCCTGAATTTTTATGGATTATGGTGTATGATTATTAGACTTTCACTGTATTGATAATTGATATGATACCTGAGTAAGGATCCGAACCTAATGAAATGTATACTATAAATGGATATTTAAAGAACTCAGGTAAGAAATAAAGGATAGAAGTGTATATAACACGCCAATTTCTTAAGTGAAGGATTTTTCAATAAATAATATTTTAAATATGGCTTTGAAATTGAGGGTGTTATATTTGTTGGTATCAGAGCATAGCGGATTCCTAGGTAGAAAAGGAGTAGATTCCTCAGGGGATAGACTGATTCAAGTTAGCTGGCTGAACCTAGGCAGTTGACTGACTTGTAATTGTGTTTGACTTGAGGAATGGAGAATTAGGTCTGGAAAGATAGTAGCTCCGTTGGATGTCATTTACTTTCTATTAAATATTATATTGTTGAGACTGATCACCTCAATGATGTTTGTTTTGTAGAATAGTGATGGCACCCAAAAGGAGAAGCAATGTACCAGGTCAGAGCGGAGATGCAAACATGACTGATGTGATGCAAACTCTAATGGGAATGGCAGATGCTATGAGGGAACAAGCTGCTGCCACTAATAGACAAGCTGATGCCACAGCTGAAGTGGTAAGACAAAATAATGAGAAGAATATCCATGAAAATGTAGGAAATGAACAGGGAAGGAATCATGGAAATGGAGGTCAGTCTGAGTTTCTAATGCAAAACCTCCTTCATTTAGAGGAAGTTATGATCCGAAGGTAGCTGAAGAGTGGCTAAGTGAGTTGGAGAAAATTTTTGCAGTACTTAAAATTACAGAGGAACAGAAAGTTTCATATTCCATTTATATGCTAAAAGGTGAGGCAGAGCACTGGTGGAAGGGAGCCAGACAGTTAATGGAAGCTAGAGAGATTCAAGTTACATGGGAATCTTTTAAGGAAGTATTCCTAGAGAAATACTTTCCCAAAACCTGAGAAATGCAAAAGAGATAGAGTTTATGCAAATTAAGCAAGGTAACTCATCTTTTGAACACCACTTGGCTAAATTTGAGGAGCTTTCCAAATTTTCCTCTTATCTTAAGTGAAACTCGATGAGACTGGAAAGCAATGCATTTTGAAGGAAGTGCGAATCTAGAATCGAGAAATCTTTGTTGCATCCCAAGAAATTAGGGATTTTGCTACTTTAGTGAATAAATGCCGTATATCTTCTGAGATATTGACGGCGATGGATAAAGAAAAACAAGGATCCCAGTATTTTAAAAGGAAAATGACACAGGGGTTCGTGCCAAACAAAGGGAGTAAGTTTGCAAGGGGCCAGAAAGGAAAGAAACCTATAAACATGCCCATATCTGCAAATTGTCCTAAATGTGGTAAGAATCACGAAAATAAGCCTTGCTGGTTAGGACAAAACATATGTTTCAAGTGTGGCAAACCAGGGCATTTTGCAAAGGAGTGCCCTACACAAAACAAGCCAACAGAGAATCCTAGACCTACCACCAGAGGCAGGGTTTTCACTTTGAAGGGAAAAGAGGTGGCTCAGTCCGATGGTCTGATTAAAGGTAACTGTTTAATCAAAGATGTTGTTTTAACTGTATTATATGACTCTGGCGCTACCCATTCCTTTATTTCTTTGAAATGTGTGGACCAATTGAGTTTGCCTATGACTGTTTTACCTTATGAATTGTCAGTGTCCACCCCAAATGGAGAAAAAGTCTTAACCTCTTTAGTTTGTGTGAATTGTCCTGTTATGATTGAAAGTAAACCTTTTATGATTGATCTTATCTGCTTGCCTTTAGTAGATTTAGATGTCATACTTGGTATGAATTGGCTTTCAATGAATAATGTTATTTTGGATTGTTCAACTAGAACTGTGATTTTTATAGACACTATGCCAGTAAAGGAAAAAATTGATGAAAATAATCAGAGGATGTGTTTCCTATGTTCTTCAGACGAAAATCGACATGACATTTCTAGTCTTCCAATTGTTTGTGAATTTTCTGATGTATTTCTAGATGAGATTTCTAGTCTCCCACCTGAAAGAGAAATAGAATTTTCTATAGACTTGATTCCTGGAATGGGACCGATTTCTATAGCTCCTTATAGGATGTCCCCATTAGAACTGAAAGAATTGAAGGTACAGATAGAAGATTTGTTGGAAAAACAATTTATTAGGCCTAGTTCTTCACCGTGGGGAGCACCTGTATTATTTGTGAAAAAGAAGGATGGGAGTCTAAGATTATGTATAGATTACAGACAATTAAATAAAGTAACCATAAAGAATAAATATCCTCTTCCTAGGATAGATGACCTGTTAGATCAATTGAGAGGAGCCACAATATTCTCTAAGATTGACTTAAGGTCAGGTTACCACCAGATAAGAGTGAGAAGTGAGGATGTCCCTAAGACAGCTTTTCGAACCAGATATGGACACTATGAATTTTTGGTAATGCCATTTGGATTGACTAATGCTCCAGCTATTTTCATGGATTATATGAATCGCATCTTTAGACCCTACCTAGATCAGTTCGTGGTAGTGTTCATTGATGATATTCTTGTGTATTCCAAAAATAGACAAGAGCATGCTCAACATTTAAGGATGGTATTACAAGTGTTGAGAGAAATACGATTATATGCAAAATTGTCAAAGTGTGAGTTCTGGTTAGAAGAAGTGAAATTTTTGGGACATATGATCAGTAAAGAAGGAGTTTTTGTAGATCCTAGTAAAACTGAAGCAGTGATAAAATGGGAGAAACCCTCAACAGTAACAGAGATTCGTAGTTTTCTTGGGTTAGCAGGGTACTACAGGAGGTTTATTCAGGGATTTTCACAGATAGCTTTACCTTTAACTAAGTTGACCAGGAAGAATGTTCAATTTATATGGGATTCTAAATGTGAACATAGCTTTCAAACCCTGAAAGAAAAATTGACCACTGCACCAGTATTAAGGATTGCTGATCCTTTATGGCCTTTTGAGATATATTGTGATGCATCTAAGAAAGGTTTAGGCTGTGTCTTAATGCAAGAGAGAAGAGTGATAGCCTATGCCTCAAGACAGCTAAGACCTCATGAAGAGATCTACCCTACCCATGACTTAGAATTGGCCGCGGTAGTATTTGCTTTAAAGATATGGCGGCATTATTTGTATGGGTCTAGATTTGAGGTATTTAGTGACCATAAAAGTCTTAAGTACCTTTTTGATCAGAAAGAGTTGAACATGAGGCAAAGAAGGTGGATGGAATTTTTGAAAGATTATGACTTTGAGTTGAAATATCATCCTGGAAAGGCAAATGTAGTGGCAGATGCATTAAGTAGAAAATCTCTACACATGGCTAAGATGATGGTTAATGAAATGAGCCTGATAGAGAAGTATAGAAACTTAAATTTGTTCACTATAGTGTTGCCAGATAAAATTTGTCTGAGTGAGTTAACAATTGAAAATACTTTCAGAACTCAGATATTGGAAGCCCAGAAAGAAGATGAATATCTTAAATCACTGAAAGATCTTAAGGAATTTAAGAAAGAAGTTGATGGGGTAATGACCTACCATGATAGATTGTACATTCCTAAATCTGGAGGATTGAGAGAGGTGATATTAGAAGAAGCACACAAGAGCAATTATACAATTCATCCAGGAGCCACAAAATTGTACCAAGATTTGAATGAAAATTTTTGGTGGCCTGGTATGAAAAGGCAAACAAACAATGAGTATGTTGCTAGATGTCTCATATGTCACAGTAAAGATAGAACATCAAAACCCTGCAGGACTATTACAACCTCTAGAAGTCCCAGAATGGAAATGGGATAAGATTTCAATGGACTTTGTAGTAGGTTTACCCAAAACTCAATCAGGAAATGACGCCATTTGGGTTATAGTAGACAGATTAACAAAATCTGCGCATTTCTTGCCAATCAAAATCAATTACTCATTAGATAAATTAGCTCAGATATATATACAAGAAATTGTGAGACTTCATGGTATTCCTACTAGTATAGTTTCAGATAGAGACCCTAGGTTCACTTCTAGATTTTGGAAGGCGTTACAAGAAGCCTTTGGAACTAAATTAAGTTTCAATACTGCTTATCACCCTCGGTGATGAAGTGATGAAAGAACCATTCAAACTCTAGAGGACATGCTTAGGGCCTGTACATTAGAGCAAAAGGGGAGCTGGGATAGGAATTTATCTTTGATAGAATTTTCCTATAATAATAGTTATCACTCCAGCATAGGTATGGCACCTTATGAGGCCTTGTATGGCGTAAAATGTAGATCACTGTTTCTTTGGTTTGAAATAGGAGAAAGACAGATGTTAGGGCGAATTGGTACAACAGACCACTGACCAAATCAAGATGATTAGGGAGAAAATGGCCAAGGCTCAGGATAGACAGAAAAGTTATGCCGATAAAAGAAGGAGACCATTGGAATTTGACGAAGGAAACCATGTATTTTTAAAAGTATCCCCAACTGGTATAGGTAGAGCTATTAAATCCGAAAGTTGAGTCCAAGGTACATTGGACCTTTTCAAATTTTAAATAAAGTTGGTCCATCACCTATCAGATAGCTTTACCACCTTCCTTGTCAAATTTACATGATGTATTCCATGTGTCACAACTCCGAAAATATATTTTCGACCCATCCCATATTCTTGACGCCAGTATGATACAGTTAAAAGAAAACTTAACTTATCAACCTAAACCTATACAAATCATTGGTACTGATGTCAAACACTTGAGAAATAAGACCATACCTTTGGTAAAAGTGTTATGGGATTCGTCGTCGCCGCAAGAGGCCACATGGGAGAAAGAGGAGGACATGCAAAATAATTTTCCTGAACTATTCAATTGATGATATAGCAAATTTCGAGGACAAAATTTTTTAAGGAGGGGAGAATTGTAATATCCTCAATTCTATGATATCAGGTATGTCTTAGAATCCTAGACTAAATATTTTTATGCATTGAAAATAGTCTAAAAATTATTTTGTATTACCTTAAACAAAGTAAGGACTAAACTGAAAGGAAATGATTAGGGACTAAAATGAAAGGAAATTTGTTTCACAAAATATCCTGATAGTAAGCACGCAAATTGAGGTATATTTATGGCACACAGTTATGAGGTTTGAAAATGGTGCCAATGTCATGAATGCTACCGAAAAATATTTAGAAGTAAACAGTCAAAATTTTATCTGAAAATAAGAATAAAATATTTATTTATCAGATAAAATGGCTAATTTTTATCTGGAAAATTATGATTTTGCCTCTAGAATATTTTTCCAAAATTTTTCAAAAAAAAAAAAAAAATTTGGTCCGGCACTTAAGAGGGGTAAAATGGTCATTTTACCATGAAGGGCAAAATGGTAATTTTGACACCAAGGGTAAAAAGGTAATTTCATCACAAGGACATAAGGAAAATTTTACCTAAAGAAACACTTTAAAATTTCTAAAATACCCTTACATGTCAAGGTTTTAAGAAGGAAAAAGTGAAGGGTATTTTGGTCATTTTGCCACCAAGGGCAAAATGGTCATATTAGCCAATTTAAATAAGTTACACTACTTCTTCTTCTCCTCCTTAGCAAAGACGACGTGAAGGTTTTTGGAAGGGAGAAATAACATAGGCTTCATAAGGGAGAAAAGGGAGAAAAAGCAAGGAAACTTCAAGGTTTATCCACCAAAAATTGCAAATCAAGGTAGCTTAGCATTCTTTCATCACTTATTTCATGTTTTAATGGATTTTTCCAAGCTTTTGAGATTTTCATGGCTGAATGAACAGTACATGAATAGTGATGTTTTTAAGTTTACATTCTTAAATTCTCAAAATTTCTATGGATTAATGCTTAGAAAGTAGTATGGAGTTGTTTGTGATGGTTAATTTCAATTATGAAAGTGTTTATGTTCATTTCCCAATTTTGTTTCATTTGCCCTAAAACCCCAAATTCATGAATGTCATGCCAAATTGTTTGTTTTGCCTTGATTGTTATGGATAGATGGTGATTGATGGTTTATAGATGATGAAAATGGGATTAAAGAAATGATTATATGAAAAATGATGATTTTTGCACAAAATGCCTCTTTAGGCCATGGCTAGCAAAATGATATTTTGAAAATTGTTTGAAAAATTTTAAATTAGCTTATTGGTAATTCAAGTTATGGCCAATGGAGGGTAGAATAATTGTCAATTGGTTGAAATGCCCAATTTTGCCTAAAAATCCCACCTTGACCAAGAGTATACATGTTTTTGGTGAAGAAAGTGTGCTAAAATTTCTATGTGTGTGTCTTGGTTGAAACAAGATTAATTGGCAATTATTTTTATGCAAAATGATCCCATTAAATTTCATGTAGCCTACTTGACCAATTTTAGGACATAGAAATATTTATGGAAAATCTTGTACAAAAATGTAATGAAATTGGTCAAAGTATACAAAGGAAATAATATGACGTTGCAATTAAATTTTAATGAATATTTTGTGCAATCTTGGCAATTCTAGCAATTTGTGTGCATGTTTAAGTGTGGGGAGACAATGATTATACACACCTTGGGTATGTATAATTAGGTGAGAAAGGGGGAAAATGGAATAATAAGTAGGAAATGAAAAAGGTTCAACTTTGAAACCCTTTAAATGCAATAAAATGTGAAAAAGGGAATTTAGTGTAAATGGGAAGGAAAAGTAAATTTATTTTGCTTATTATATGGCAAGAGTGACAAATAGAAATTGTTAAGTATGAAAATCTTAAATTTCTTAAGGATTTCTCTTGACCAAGAATGAACCTTCCTTTTTATACAAATTCAAGAATGGAATTGTTATTGAGATTTAAAGGTTTTCTTTTTAGAAAGTGAGAATGATAGTATCATCATGAATGAGGAAAGAAAAGGATTGATTTATGACATAGATAAGGAAAAACATAGCATGGTATTGGAAAACATTGAATGGAAGGAAAATATTTGAATGTTCAATAAAGAGAAACATAGAGGAAGTAATTCCAATATATGTTCTAGGATAGATAGGCTTATAACCGAGTGACCAATTGTCGGTATGGGACGTAGTTGGACATTCCACGGTTGTATCATAAATTTGGATGGTGAAACATCCGCTTCGGAATGAAAGAATTTCAAAACGCTGTGATGATTGTGAATTCTAAGTTAGTGTAACCTAGATGGCCAATTGAACAGGGGACATTTACTTAGAATTTGGCAAAATTATGGGATTAAGCCTAATCATCCTAGTTGACATATATAGGAAATAGCATACTGGGAAATGATCCATAATGTAGGTTGTGGTGATCTATGGCATCATGAACCGCCCATAAAGCAGGGAGAAGATGATGCGTGTGAATAACAGTGATTCCATGAGCTTAGTTTGACTGAACCCTGGGAGAAATTCCCACTTAGATCTGTCTTTATGACATGATCACTGAATGTGAATGGGTACTCGGATCCACTGAGGGACGCCTCAGATGTACGATGGCGTAATTGTCACACACTTGATAGAGCGGCTATCTCATTCATGCACGCTGTAGTATGTGGAGTAATTTATACTTCCGATACTCTTGTGTCTCTCTGAATTGAAAATATGGCTTTTAGCCAAATGTGAATGTTTATTTTCCTTATAAATAATGCAGTTTTCCATGAATGGTAAATGTTGTTTCTCCTAAATTATCTATGGCTGAATGGAAATTTAATGAATGTACTTTCCTGATTATGGTACTAAACGGTATATGGTGAACTATGATTGTGACTGAAATTGATACTGTTTTTATTTTATAATTGATATATTATTGATATACCTCATAAACTTCATCCTATACAGTTGACTGGTTTATTTATAGCATTTCCTAGAAATGATGGAATTTAAGAATAAGGAATGTAAATTGTTTTCCGTACCCATACGGTGGTACATACCATAGCTCAGAAATGAAATGTGGAATGCGTAGCTACTGAGAAATTATTTTCTCATTATTTTCTAGTATGTATCAGATGACTAGGACCATTATGGTACTACAAGACAGAAGGGATTAGCTACCCATCCCAAGAAATGGAATGATATATATTATGCTAGAAATACATATAAGTATATGGATATGTAAGGCATACATATCAGGTTTATGAAAAATAGTTAAAAAGGGTATGAGTGGCAGGTTTGTTGCCTCCTTACCATATGAAAGCAAGAAAACTACATATATCCTGCAGTATATGTAACAACGTTGTCACGTTGAACTGGATGTAAATGTATGTAAAGGAAAAAGTTTAAATTTATCCTGAATTTTTATGGATTATGGTGTATGATTATTAGACTTCCGCTGTATTGATAATTGATATGATACCTGAGTAAGGATCCGAACCTAATGAAATGTATACTATAAATGGATATTTAAAGAACTCAGGTAAGAAATAAAGGATAGAAGTGTATATAACACGCCAGTTTCTTAAGTGAAGGATTTTTCAATAAATAATATTTTAAATATGGCTTTGAAATTGGGGGTGTTATATTTTACACTAAAAAATAATATATTTATTTCAATTATATAAATTATAATATATTTATAAATTAATGTTAATATACCCAAAAACACTTCATATATTATAATTATAATGGACTTCAAATATTTTTTAAATATAAGTTGATAAATTTATATATTTGCGTTAGATTTAATTTTAAAATACAACAAATATCATGTTTTTTAGATAAATTAATATAAAAAATTAAATTTAAAGTAAAATAATTATTTGATCTTAAAATTTATGTATTCTCTCAATTTAATTTTTAAAAGATAAAATATTTTAATTTAATATTTAAAAAATTAATCTCCTATTAATATAATCTCTGATGAATTTCCAAACAGAGTAAAACACCGTTACTCAAACATTTGCGAAACTATAATTTCTACATAATACATAGTTAAACATAATATAATGTAATTTACACAGTGAATTACTAATTAAAATTTGAATACATCTTAGCAACAATATTGCATGTAGAAACTGTAACATATATAAACCAGGTAGAAATATATTCTCATGGACCAAAAGCAAAGCACAGCAGAAGCACATGTAAAAAATATAATCTTGTTATACCTATAAGTTCACACGATTTTTTCTTTTAATGTAATCTACTAATCTAATAAGAATAAAAGAAAGTACAGTCACAAAAATACCATTACAAATTCAATTCAATTCTTAAATTGATCCACATATGGAATAAAAGAATAGGGAGGAAAGCAAAATCATCAAATTGAGCATCCCCTTGTTGATCCATTGAGCATTTGGCTATTAAAGATCTTTTGATGATAACAAACAGATTGAATCATTTCAGAAAAATCAAATCCAAGGGCTCATCAAGGCAAACCAAGAAGAACAAGAATTGGATAAGTTATTAGAACTTGAAATTGTAAAGGTATAATAGAGACTAGAGTTCAAAATTGTTTTCCAAACTTTTGAGGTTGCTTTCCAAAGTTTAAGTGGTTTTTACAAAGTGAATTTTTCATTCAAAAGACAAATTTCTCACCAAGCAGTCGACTTGCATAATGTAACAGTCCACTGGTAGAAATTAGGCTTTGAAAATTTCAAACAGAATGCCACCAGTCTACTGTCAGGAATCTACTAGTCGACTGATAGCTAACAGAGAGCTACCAGTCGACTGCTAGACCATAGCAGTTGATTGCTAGATCACTGGCAGCTGAAAACTCTACACTGGAGGCACGATAGTCAACTGCTAGGGTATAGAGCCAACTGTCATATTACTGTTTTAAAAATTTATCCCTCCAAAATGTCAACAGTCGACTGCCAAGTAATAGCAACTGATTGCCATAACATTGTTTTGAAAAATTACTTTTCCAAAATGTTTCCAGTCAACTGTTAACTAGTTACCAGTCGAATGCTGTTTGTTGCACTGTAAAAAATTTGAATTTAAGAACAAGGAAGTTGACTGGAAGCTTATAGCAGTCGACTTGCAGAGTGCAGAGGTGATATTAGGTAAAGTGCAAATGACTATTTTTGCAGAGATACAATTTGATATATTGATGAACGAACTTTTAACATTTTCTCTTGTAAAAAATCTATATATACAGCCTTAGGAAAGCCTCAAAACAATAAGAAACATTCTTCAAAATTATCTTTCTGAAAATCTTCTTGAGCTCCTGTTGCTATTATTCCATATAGTTCTTCACTTGTAAAATTTACTTTGAAAAAGAGAGTGTTCCTTTGCTTAAACTAATTCTTTCATTTAGAAAGTTGATAGATACTCAAGAGAAGGTTTTCCTTGAAATAATTGAGAAAGATTTGTAGTGGCTCACAAGTGTCGTGATTAAACTTGTGGTAATAGTGAAAATTCCAAGTTATGCTTGGGGACTAGATGTAAGCTTTGTGGAGAAGCTGAACTAGGATAAATCATTGTGTTCTCTACATTTTTGAATTTTACTTTTTGACCTTACATTCAACACTTTATTTTACAGTTATTGCTCTATCTTGCTTTATTTTTCTAACTTAACTAAACTATTCTTTGCATCATCCATTTAAATTGATACAACTATCTATACATATACTTTAAAGTCCTTCAGTTTCTCATTAAATTTTTAAAAAGTAAAAAAAAATTTATAACACCCAATTCAACCCCCCTCTTGGGTGCCAGCCATTCTTAACAAGTGGTATTAGAGTTTGGCTCTTGGTAAAAAGACTTAACAGTCTCAAGAGTTAATATAGTTAGATTTGGTGACAATGTGTTACTTGAAGGACTTTCTATCAATAAACCTCTAGGTTTCAATGGAAAAAATTATATTTTTTGGAAACTCAGAATGAAAATATTTTTTGAAGTAGTAGATGTAGATCTTTAGAAAGTAATTGAAGATGGACCCTATATTTCTTCTAAAGAATAAAATGGTTACACAATTAAAAAACACAAAGCTGAATGGACTGATATAGATAAAAGAAGAGTTCAATTAAATGCCAAGGCTAAAATAATTCTCACTAGTGCACTGAGCTAGGATGAATATTTTAGAGTGTCTAAATGTGAAAGTGCTAAGAAAATATGGAAAGCCTTGGAAATTGCTTATTAAGGAATCTGTAGTGTCAGAGAAAAGAAGATAAACCAACTTACTCACTAGTATGAGATGTTTAGAATGAAACAAGGTGAGCAAATTAAAAAAATGCAAATACGTTTTACTCACATTGCAAATCATTTGGCAGCTCTAGGTAAAACCTACACAACAAAGAAGCTGGTGGCTAAGGTATTGAGATCTCTCCCTATAGAATGGCAACCAAAGGTGACTGCCATTAAAGAAAGCAGAGGAGAGTTTATAAAATCAGTTTCATCTCTTTTTGGAAACCTCTAAAATTATGAAACCAAACTGCAGCAGCTCATGCTTTATAAGGATCAAGACAAAAAGAAAAAGAGTCTTTCACTTAAGGTAACTTCTTCATAGTTAATAGAAGAATAAGATGATGATGACAATCCAAATTCTCTCCCTGAAGGAATTGAGATAAATGAAGAGAATTTCGGACTGTTTGTAAAAAAAATTGGAAAGTTCTTCAATAATAGAAAGAAGAAAGCTCTTAGAAGAAATCAAGATGGGAGCAGAGAGCCTCCAACTTGTTACGAATGCAAAAAAATTAGGCTCATCAAATGGGAATGTCCCCAATATCTAAAGAAGCAAGAAATACTTGAAAAGAAAAAAGAGAAGAAAAAGGCCTTTTTCTTATCAATATGGGGAGATAGTGATGAAGAAAATGATGGGAAGCAAGAAGAAGAAAATCTGTGCTTAATGGTAAGAGAAGAAGATGAGGTAACAAATCAAAACCCCTCTCCTTCTTATGATGAACTTTTAGATGCTTTTGAAGAATTACATAATGAATCTCTAAAAAATTCAAAAGCTTTAGCTCATTCAAAAAGAAAAGCTTTAGATTTTGAAAAAGAAATTAATTCTTTAAAAGAAGAAAAATTCTCCTTAAAACAAAAAGTCTCCATCTTATAGGATTCCAAAATATGTGTAAATTCCAATATTTATGAAAAGTGTGAAAAGCTGGAAGTTGAAATGGAAGATTTGACAAACACTTTAGCTAAATTTACAAATGGAAGAGATAATCTGAATATAATTCTTAGAAAACAAAGATGTATTTTCAACAAAGCTGGTATAGGATATAAATCCAATACAAAGCAAAATTACTACAAAAACTTCTTTGTTCCAATTGTTCAATCAAGTAGTCCCTATACCACTTGTTTTCATTGTGGACAAAAAGGTCATAACTCTCATGCATTTGCTTACAAGAGAAATGGACTTTTTGAAAACAAGGAAAAATGGGTTCTTAAAGGGATGACTAACTTTCAAAGACCTAAAAAGATTTGGCTACCTAAGAATAAAGGTTGAAAATTTTTCTGTAGGTTTGTCTAAAGGTAAATGGTGAAAAATGGTACTTGGATAGTGGGTGTTCAAAGCATATGACTGGAGATAAATCCAAGTTCCCATCTCTTCAACCCAAGGATGAAGGGAAAGTCACCTTCGGAGGAGATGGCAAAGGAAGCATCATTGGTATAGGTAAGGTTGGTAATAATTCATCTACTAATATTGACAATGTGTTATTAGTTGAAGGATTGAATCATAATCTCTTAAGTATTAGCCAATTATATGACAAAAATAACAAAGTTTTGACTCAAATCATTGCACTGTAGAAAACAAGGCCAATAGTAAGGTTATATTAATAGGACATAGAATAAACAATGTGTATGTGGTTAATTTAGATGAAGAACCTCCTTTAAACTCAAAATGTTTAATTAGCATAAATAATGATAGCTGGCTCTGGCATAAAAGATTAGCTCACGCTAGTATGAGTCTTCTAGATAAACTAGCTAAAAAGGATTTAGTAATAGGTTTACCTAAGATTAGCTTTGAAAAAGATAAAATCTATTATGCATGTCAAAAGGGAAAACAAGTTAAAGAATCTTTCAAATCTAAAGACATTATCTCTTCCTCTAAGCCTTTATAGCTCCTCCACTTAGACTTATTTGGTCCATCTAGAACAAAAAGTCTAGGAGGAAACTCTTATGTAGTTGTTGTTATGGATGAAATTTCAAGATTTACTTGGGCTTTATTTCTCTCTCAAAAGGATCAAGCTTTTTCATCTTTTGTTAAATTAGCCAAGATTATTCAAAATGAACAAGAATCAACTATTGTAAAAATTAGAAGTGATCATGGAGGAGAGTTTGAAAATAATCACTTTGAAAATTTTTGTGAAGAAAATGGAATTGAAAACAATTTTTCTTGTCCAAAAACTTCACAACAAAATGGGGTAGTAGAAAGAAAAAATATAACTTTAGAAGAAATGGTTAGAACAATGCTTAATGAAAGAAAATTACCTAGTTATTTTTGGGTTGATGCTGTAAATACTGCTTACTACATCATTAATAGAGCATTAATCAAACCTATATTAAAGAAAACTCCCTATGAATTATACAAAGGAAGAAAACCTCACATTTCTCATTTTTATGTATTTGGTTGTAAATGTTTTGTTCACAACAATGGGAAAGACAACCTAGGAAAATTTGATGCTAAAATTGATGAAGTTATCTTCTTAGGGTACTCCAACACTAGCAAAGACTATAGGGTTTTTAATAGAATAACTTATTCTGTTGAAGAATCTATTCATGTTATTTTTATATGAATATAACCCTCTTGAATCAAGAGATGCAACTAGTGACATTACAGTTAGACTTGAGAACCTGAGCATTCAAGATAAAGTGGACAGCAAAGAAGAGAAAGACTAATCAACAAGTACAAGTTGTGAGAATGGTGATTAAGAAACAAAGGGAACTCTTCCAAAATCTTGGAGAAATGTGAGACATGATCCAATTAGCCAAGTTATAGGTGATGTATCACAAAGGGTAATGACTAGAAACTCCCTTAAAAATGTTATCTATGATATTAGTCTTCTATCTCAAATTGAATCCAAAAATGTAGAAGAAGCATTAATGGATGAATATTAGGTATTGGCTATGCAAGACAAACTAAATCAATTTGAAAGAAGCCAAGTTTGAGACTTAGTTCCTGTACCCAATGATCACCCAATTATTGGTACAAAATGGGTTTTCAGAAATAAACTAGATGAATAATGAAAAGTACTGAGAAATAATGCTAGACTAGTGGCAAAAGGCTATAACCAAGAAGAAGGAATAGACTATGATGAAACCTTTGCTCCAATAGCAAGGTTAGAATCCATTAGAATGCTCTTAGCATTTACATGCTCTAAGAATTTCAAGCTATTTCAAATGGATCTAAAAAGTGCATTTTTAAATGGTTTCATAATGGAAGAGGTTTATGTAATGCAACCCCCTGGCTTTGAAAATTCAAATTTACCCAATCATGTTTTTAAGTTGAAAAAGGCTCTATATGGGTTAAAACAAGCTCCTAGAGCTTGGTATGAAAGATTGAGCAAATTTTTAATTGCAAATAGCTTTTTAAGGGGCAAATTTGATACTACATTGTTCATTAAGAAAAAAGACAATGATTTACTAATTGTTCAAATCTACATAGATGATATTATTTTTGGATCTACTAATGAAACTCTTTGTGAAGAATTTGCCAAGCTTATGCAGGGAGACTTTGAAATGTCAATAATGGGTGAGCTCAACTTCTTTCTTGGACTACAAAATAAGTAACTCAAAGATGGAATTTTTGTTAGCCAAACAAAATATACCAAGCAGTTACTTAAGAAATTTGGCATGGAAAATGTAAAGGCAATTGGAACTCTAATGAGCCTATCTATCAAAATGGACAAGGATGAAGAAGGTAAACCATTTGACATCACCAAATATAGAGCTATGATTGGTTCACTGCTATACTTGACTGCAAGTAGACCAGATATAATGTTTAGTGTATGCATATGTGCAAGGTTCCAAACTTGTCCCAAAGTGTCTCATTTTACTGCTATAAAAAGAATCTTTAGATATTTGGTTAGAACTTCACATATGAGATCATGGTATCCTAAAGGGTATCCATGTCAGTTGATAAGTTTTTCTGATTTTGACTTTTCTGGTAGTTCAACTAATAGAAAAAGCATTAATGGAACCTGTCAATTTCTTCGGAACTCATTAATATCTTGGTTTAGCAAAAAAAAAAAATTATGTGGCTCTTTCAACTGCTGAAGCTAAGTATTTAGCAGCTGGAAGTTGTTGTGCACAAGTCTTATGGATGAAACAACAACTCCAAGATATAAATGTAATCCTAGAAAATATACTAATCAAATGTGACAACATTAGTGCCATAAATTTAACAAAAAATCCCATCATGCATTCACAAACTAAGTACATAGATATAAAACATCACTTTATTAGAGATCATATGCTCAATCATAATGTCTCCCTGGAATTTATTCAAACTGAGTATCAACTTGCTGATACTTTTACAAAACCTCTTCTTGAAGAAAGATTTTGTTACATAAGAAAAGAACTTGGATTGTCATCACCCCATTGAGCACATTTATAGCTTTATTTACTCTTTTCATTTGAACTAACTTAAGCTTCGAAGTGGCCTTAGATTTGTTTTGCAGGATCTCCTTTGATCCTAAAAGGCCGTCTAAAACATGAAAAAGAAAAGGTTCAAGATTGTTGCAAAATAACCAAAAGCTTGCCAAAGTCCATTATAAAGGAGGAGTAATTGAAATTAGATCGACATAAAATATCCAGAAGACACAAAATTAAACCTCATTTGAAAAAAAAAGGTACAAGTTGACTGCCATAACAAGAGCGGTCAACTGCTATCTCTTTGGATTGAAGAAATTTCATCACAGAGAGTGGACAGTCGACTGACATCTCGGTACCATTCGACTAATAAGTTGAAAGCACTTGGTAGTCAACTGATAAATACATGGCAGCCGACTGTAAGCCACTAGAGTCTAAATAGAAAAAGTAGTCCCTCAACAGTCAACTGCTACCACATTACTAGTCGACTGATACGTTCTTCCCCAATTCTAGGTTTGTAAGAGCATAGCAGTGGACTGATAAGCAAATGACAGTCGACTGGTAAGCTATTGGAGTTTCGTGAGACATTTTAGACACTTGATAGTCGACTGTTAAGGACGTGAAAATCTACTGTTGTGCCTCTGGAGTGGGTTTTAAGAAGGAAAACCCTTATTTTTCCATAAACCCTTCATCTGTCTTCTTCAAACTTTTCTCAAATCTCTAATTTTAAACACCCAGTCCTTAAAAAATTTCACCAATTACTTGATTCATATCTCTCCTTTGACCAAAACCCAATGATTTTCATGGCATTTCAATCCAAAATCACTCCTCAAATCCTTAAATTCTTAGTTTGACACCCTAGGTTCACCAAAACATCCTCTCTTCGATTTTAACTCCAATCCTACTCTCTTTGCCCACTTTACTTCCACAAGAATACTTCTTAACTCCTTTCCAAGCATAACTCATTCAATGGCAGTGAGAACTAAGCATTTGAGAACAAAAGGATCTTCCTCCAGGGACTCTGCTCCTTTTGGTCTGTTTTCCTCTGTATCTCAGAGCAGAACTTTGTTGCAAACTTTTCTCAACGTTTTATGGCAACTAGTAAGTATGTTGACATTGCCTTCTTTGAGCAAGAGAATTTCCTTATTTTTTCTTTGTTGAAGACTGTTGGGTTATAAAAATTGATTAAAATAAAAAAAAAGCCCTAAAGTAGTTAAGGTCTTTTACTCTAACATGAAATGGGATGAAATTGAGCATTGTGTATTTATGGAGGTCAGGGGCAAAGAGATAAAATTCACTCAACAATAATTGGGGGCTTGGTTGGGTGCTGAGCTGTTGGCCATCTATTTGGAGACCACCCTTCTACCTTGGCCAGTATCCCAAACTATAATGCCAGAATTATTCTCAATGCCTTACTCCCTCAACTAGCAGCTCATCCAATAGCCAATTTCCCTACCAACCAGTTTGAGCTCAAGAATTGGATCTCGCATTATGTGATTGCAAACTGTCTGGTTAATAAAGGAGGAAACTTAGCCTATGCCAATGAATCTAAACAGTTTGCCTTGTATTATGTGTTGATTGAGGATCCCTTCAACATCCCATACTTCATTATAGAAAAGATGCTTAGGGGTTCTCAGATTAAGAAAGCTGCACTATCCTTTAGTTTCTTGATCACTTGGATACTAGAGAAGCGTCACATTGATTCATTTGATGAAGAAATCCTTAACCCCTCTGCAATAGATGAAACCAATCTTTCACGATTCCATTATGTAAAACACAATGGTGCCTAGGTCCAAAAGCCTTTGTTTTATACTCAAAGTCAATGGAGGGGATGGAGAAAACAAAGGGAAGCTGATTCAGCTCAATATGAGAATACTCCACAGTCTGATGAGACTCCTTTACCCTTGCTTGCCCCACCTACGTCCTCAAAAATTCTGGATGCCATTAACAACCTTCAAGCTTCTGTTCTCCAACGGTTTAGTACCTTTGAAGTTGGTATCACCTCCAGATTTGATGAGCTGACAGAACATGTTATTGAACTTGGCACAAGGGTCATGGCTATGGAACTTACCTCTACTGATAACAACAAGATCTTGAGGCAACTTCGGTAGCAACAGTCTTTGGGATCAAAGGATAAAGAATAGCTTATTTTTATTTGTTGTATTTACCCTTCCTCTTTTTTTTTTTATGATAAAAGGGGAGAAGTAGTTAGCTAGGAAAAACCTTATCTAACTTCAGTAATGTATCTTTGATTGAATATATTTTGATTGCATTATATTCTGAATGACTAAGTCTGATTACCTGAATTTGACTGCCTGAATCTATTGAATATTGGTTGTGGGATAAAATTGTGTAAACTATACTTTTCAGGAATTCCTGAAAAAAAGTTTTAACAAAGATGTGCACAAATTTAGGGGGAGTCTTTTGATAAAATTAATAGTTGCAACTAACCCCAACTTCAAGTGCTTTTATGAATATTAACATGTTTGTCATCATAAAAAAGGGGGAGATTATTGACCCATTGAGCATTTGACTCTTAAAGATCTTTTGATGATGACAAACAGATTGAATCATTTCAAGAAAATCAAGTCCAACGGCTAATCAAGGCAAACCAAGAAGAACAAGAATTGGATAAGTTATTATGACGTGAAATTGTAAAGGTATAATAGAGACTAGAGCTCAAAATTATTTTGCAAACTTTTGAGGTTGCTTTCCAAAGTTTAAGTGGCTTTTACAAAGTGAATTTTTCATTCAAAAGACAAATTTCTTACCTAGCAGTTGACTTGCACAGTGTAGCAGTCAACTGATAGAAATAAGGCTTTAAAAATTTCAAACAGAATGCCACCAGTCGACTACTAGGAATCTACCAGTCGACTGATAGCTAACAAAGAGCTACCAGTCGACCACTAGACTATAGCAATCGACTGTTAGGTCACTGACAGCTAAAAACTCTACACTAAAGGCATGACAGTCAACTGCAAGGGTATAGCAGTCGACTGTCATAGTATTGTTTTGAAAATTTATCCTTCCAAAATGTCACCAGTCGACTGCCAAGTAATAGTAGCCGACTGCCACAGCACTGTTTTGAAAAATTACTTTTCTAGAATGTCACTAGTTCACTACCAACTAGTTACCAGTCAACTACTGCTTGTTGTACTGCGAAAAATTTGAATTTAAGAACAAGGAAGTCGACTGGCAGCTTATAGCAGTCGACTTGCAGAGTGCAAAGGTGACATCAAGCAAAGTACAAATGGTTATTTTCGTAGAGATACAATTTGATATGTTGATGAATCAACTTTTAACATTTTCTTTTGCAAAAAATCTATATATACAGCCTCAAGAAAGCATTAAAACAACAAGAAACATTCTTCAAAATCATCTTTATGAAAATCTTCTTAAGCTCCTGTTGCTATTATTCTATATAGTTCTTCACTTGTAAAATTTACTCTGAAAGAGAAAGTGTTCATTTGCTTAAACTAATTCTTTCATTTAGAAAGTTGAGAGATACTCAGGGAAAGGTTTTCCTTGAAAGAACTGAGAAAGATTTGTAGTGGCTCACAAATGCCGTGATTAAATTTGTGGTAATAGTAAAAATTCCAAGTTGTGCTTGGGGACTGGATGTAAGCTTTATGGATATGTTGAACCAGGATAAATCATTATGTTCCTTACATTTTCAAACTTTATTTTTTGACCTTACATTCAGCACTTTATTCTACTGCTATTGCTTTATCTTGCTCTGTTTTGCTAACTTAACTAAACTATTCTCTGCATCAGCCATTTAAATTGATATAACTATCTATACATCTACTTTAAAGTCCTTCAACTGCTTATTAAGTTTTTAAAAAGAAAAAGAAATTTTATAACACCCAATTCACCTCTCCTCTTGGGTGCCAGCCATTCTTAACAAGCATCCCCACCCTTATTACTAAAACTGAATGTCTATTGTGAGATGCAGAAAGAGAGAGCAATTACCTCACTTGTTTAGCAACAATATATAAAAAACCAAAAGACAGAAGAAGCATTTTTTGAGTTACATAATTTTTAAACCAAAAAGGATCAGTCTTGACAAAAACAGAATTATGAGAGGTAAAGTATAAAAATAAAATTCAGCAGCACATTAGGAAAGACATATTTCAATTCTGGCATTAAGCCACTCAATTGATCCACATATACTAACAACAAAAAGAAAAGGGTATAGCATCATATATCTTATGCAATGGAACAGGGCAGAAACAGAGTGCTTCTGTGATCATAACATAACAGGGTAAAACTATCATCAAGCAATCCAACTATGTGAACAACTTTTGTCACAGAAAACTAGTTCAAATTAAAGCCAATTGTTCATGATAAGGATGAAGAAGTGAACTTCGGTTTGCAATTCCATTTGGGATTTTAACACTTGTCAGTCACATGCTCACACAGATACAGCTCCAACCTGCCAAAAATTCAACGGAATGCATTTTATTTTGGGCCTAAATTTAAAATATATATCGGAAAAATAAATAGACCTGAACAAATTCCAATTAGCAAATTTATGTCAAACAATCTCAAATTAAAACTAGTTAACAAAATAAAACAAATTACCCGGGAAAATAAATGCGAATTAATGCGCAATCATAAAGCAAATAAGTATCATGTAATTGGGACAAAAAAGAAAAACACAAAAAACAAGCAGCTACATGAGTTCTGTAACGGTAACTGTCGAAGCCTATTAGTGTTCTCTCGCAGATATTCCATATCGTCACCTACGTACCTCTCCCGTCGTCAGATAGCTGAGATTCGCCAGAAAAAAGTCGCAAGAAGGTCGACACAGACGCCGATGACGACCACCGCCGTGGTTCTGATGGAAATTGCAACGGCGCCGTGCTCAGTGGCGAAGGCAGGATCCAGCACCCTGGCTCGAACGTCCATCGCAAAGGTCACCGTATTGGTAGGAGTAGCAGTAGCAACAAGGAAGAGGCAAAGACCAAGGCCAATGACTGTCGTTGCGGCCAGTGAAGCATCGCCGCCAGTGATGGAAAAGGCAGCGCCAAGTTCAGTGGCGAAGGCGGGAACGATTACCCTGGCATCAAGATCCCAGTCATACCCCACCATATCCATAGGAGGAGCTCCGTTTTGGTAGGGGAAACGGTTGGGAATTTGAAAGTTGTAATTGAAGATGACAATAGGAGGGACTTGGCGAATCCTTACAACGAATCGCAGACCCAAAACGGGAGGGAGTTGGCGTGGTGTCGCAAGAGGATTCTCACTCTGAAAACTAGCCATGTGTCACGGCAGAGCTTGTCGTCGCAGGAGATCCTTTTTGGGTTATGTGTGTGTGTTATTCTCTTTCTTCAGTTGTGGTGTGGGATTTGAGAGAAGGGTTTAAGCACAGCTGGTTCTTCGAAATAAAAAATTGCTTCAATGTTGACACCATCGTTGCCAATTCAAATTTTTAATTACAACATCAATAAGGAGTTGTTGTGCGTGGGTTTTAAGTTTTCACAGGACGGGCAATTTAGTTGTTTGAGTTAGGTAGATTAGAGAAAAGACGACGATCCATCAAGGCTATGAATCTTCCATCTCTTCACATTCTCCTTCACTTCACTCACCGCTTCTTCCACTAACCTCTGCCTCGTTTCTTCATCTCTAAACCATTCCTTTCGAAAATATTGATCGAATTCAGGGACCCCAATCCCTCGCGAGTAATATGCCAAAGGTGGGTTGAACTGGAATTAGGTGTTTACTATTTTTTGAAGATATTTTACTTTGATAATATCAAGAAAGGAAGTCACTTGTTTTGGTCAAAATTCAGATATATTGATTATGTACACTTTCAAAAATAATTAAAAAAATCCGAACTTGAATTAGGTGTTTGCAACTTAATATTGTTGTACATCTTCTATATCATCTTTCTTCTGCTGTCCTTTTCAGGCGTTACTAAAATACACAAAACATAAGATATATACATTAAAAGACAAAAGAAAGATCGAGTTTGTGTTGAGAGAGAGAAAAAGAATGAATTAAAAGAGGCACTGAAGGTTAAAAATAATTCTTTTTCTCGTTCGATGAACTTTTCCAAATCTCTTAAATTAATTAAAGAAATTTAAAGATATAGAGGAGCTAGACATGACTTTGGAAATTATATTCAATCGAACAAATGTCGTTGTTTTGTGGTTAACATGTGGTGATTGTTATCCTTATTTCTTATAAACTATAGACGCCTAGCTTCACGCACAATTGCGATTGGAGACAGATTATATTATATATATAACTCTTAGAATCTAGTAAGAAACTTTTAAAATAATTGTTCAATTCGTTGATCATTCATTTTTTGGACAGATATGACATACATATTTGGATGGATATTAATTCCATCAGTCCAATTCACAAATTAATTACTTCAAATTTAAATGTATAATTTTTGTTTATTCTCATTCGTCTTTGCCAGCCTGCTTGTCCATAAATGATCTGAAATCTGATTATTTCTCTGACAGAAGTTTTTTAATAAAAATTAAATAAATCAATCATAAAATAAATAAATTATATACATTCTATGACTAAAAAATTTATCGTAAAAATATAAAATTAACACCTAAGTTTGAAAAAACTTCGAGTGAGAAAAATCTTAAATAAATTACCTAATAATAAAGAAAAATGAAGAACTCTTCATATATTTTTCTTTCAAGACTAGAACTTATTTCATATAAAAAATTTTAAAAATTTTCAACAGTGTTTTAAAACAGTCTTAATTATTGACTCAATAATACATTAACTGTTAGGCCATTAACCCTGCTATGTGTTATTCAATCATGTCAATTATTTAATGTAAGAAATTTATTCTCATAAAATTACGTTAAGAAGAAAAAAGAGTTGTATTTGATAAAATTATTTTATAAGCTATTTTATCAATATTTAATCACTTGTTTAACAAATTTTTTAAAAAATATTTCTCATTGTCAGATTATTAAAAATAACATGTTTTAAAAAAATTATTTAATAACATGTTATTAAATTAAATTAAATATATTTAATTTAATTTTTCTAATAGCATTTAGAAAAAAAATTAAATTATATTAAATTTATTTAATTTAATTTTATAATTAATAAATTACTAAGTTAGTGAAATAATTAATAATATAATATTTTAATTTTTTATAGATATATTAATGTCTAGTTCAATCCCAAAAAGTATAATTAGCCGTGAATCCCGATCAATCGAATACATATAAAAATAGAAAAGCAAATGAGTCAACTTTCTTATATATCCTTCATTCATTTATTCAAGAAGTATTTGGATGTTAGTTTGGGAGATTTTGAAATTTTGAAAAGTTGAGGGTTTTGATTATTAAATTACTTCTAAAATGCATATTTAATCTCTGATAAGTTATATAAACAATAAATATAAAATATTTTGATTAATGGGGAAGACATTCTGAGAAGACAGTCTCAAGTAGGCATTCGGATTCTCTGCTTTGAGTTTTATGTTTGATGTCTGTTTAATATTTTTAATAGTGATTTTTTTATTACTAAAGATCTTGCAATAAATATTATTATTACTATAAATTAATTATTTAAATAAAAATTATAATTATAATAATATTAAAATATACTTTAATAACAAATAAAATCACTACTAAAAAATCAAAGAAACAGAACAGCTTACAACAAAGGATCCAAAATCCTCAGGTCGGTAGGCATAATGTGCATCCTCTAATTTTGTCTTTTTCTTCTGCCCTTCAGTCCTAGACCTAGTGCCTAGTGGTTTGGTCAATGGGCAAAATCGTCCTAAGAATCATTTCTCAACAAGCACTCACATTTGTATAAGGTGCCCATTCTTCATGAACTAGTTTTAAATTCTTTTTATTTTTTAGTTATTTTATATTTTTTAGTCTCAAAACATATACTCTATTATTTTTAAAACAAATAATAATTTAAACATATTTTTTTAAAAAAGTAAAAATAATTTTTAAAAATTACATTCAAATAGCCACAGTTTGTTTTACAATTTAATTTTATATTTTTTACTATACCTTTTTCATTATTATTTTGGTACTCATAAGTTTTATTTTGATGTCAATTTGTTTGCACATCGAATTACCTTTGATAATTTCCCCATTACCTATCTACACTTCGAAGGTTGGAACGTGATGTACTAACAATTTTATTTCCTTCACCAGCTTGTCTGAAATAAAAGTAGGTGTAAATCCATTATCAATCAACATGATCACATCTCCATCGCACAAGGAGGCTTGCAGCTTTATAGTTGCTCCTGAAGTTTTACTCAATATGGCATGGAAGGATATTTCAACCAACTCATCTTGTGATTCCAATTTCAAATTTTTCATATTCAAATTCACCTTCAACGGTTTCTAGCAATGCAAAGGAGGATATTTTGAATTTGTGACCAAGCGAAAATCTTTCATTGCATTTGAAACACAACCCCTTATATCTTCTTTGTTGTAGTTCGTGATCCCAGGGTCGTTGGTTAGGCATGGCATACTATGAGACGAAAGAATAGGGAATCATTGGCTATTGAAACATTGAAAAGGTGCTGGAGTTAGTGCGCAAATTGCTAGACATACTAGGCTGTGGGCCTTGTTCGTGTTTTGGGTTGCCATTTTGTTAAATCGATTTAAGGAGTAATTTTGTTGGTTACGGCCTAGACCCAATTTAGATTCAAATTTAATTGCTAAACTAACTGCCTTATACACGCTCTTAGGTTTGTGTATTCTGACATCGGCCTTCAATACTTCCTTCAAGCCATTGAGGAAGATACTTAGAAGATAATGCTCAAGCTAATTTTTAACATGTGTAGATCTCTTTGCAAATTCCAAGTGATTCTCCTAGACAGAACCCCTTTACTTAATGCCACATACATATTCGTCTAGATTTTAAAACTTTTATGGACCATATTGCTCTTGCAGGGCCTTCACCAGTTCTTCCCAATACAAAATTGTCCTTTCAGGGTTAATCCAAGCAAAAAGGTCTAATGCATCTTCCTCCAAGTACATTGCTTCAACATCTACTTTTTGATTCTTCATGTTTGGTAATACCTAAAGTATTTTTTTGACTTTCAAAATTAATCCTCGAAGATCACCACCATAAAATTTTGGAAATTTGATTATAGTGCAAAGAAGTCGTAAGGTACTATGATTACTTTAAAAAGGCTCCCAATCATCTTCTTGTTCATCACTTTAGCGTGATTGTCCCTTAGCTCTATGACCAATGCTGCTCTCAAGTCATTTCCCTTTATCAACTTGAGCTTTCAAGGCTACCATGTCAGCCACAAGTGTGTCAAAGATCTCTAAGCAAGAGGAAATGGAAGCACGTTTTTGGGAAATTGGATCAGGTGCATTTTCATGTGTTTGGGTTTTATGAGAGGAAAAAGAGCTCTACTTACTCGGGGTGAAGAATCGCAGCCAAAATTTAGCTATGTCTAGGTATTCCCTAAGCGCATGAAGGGTAGTTTAACATATTTTCCTCAAAGAAACATTCCTTTCTACATGATTCCATCATTTAGATATACCACGCCACAGGGATGAAGAATTTTTTTCTTGAATTGATACAAGGATGAGGTCTGACCTACATTTGTATTTTGATCTAACCACCTTTGCCCATAAATATTCCTTATTTTGGATAAGTCCCCAACCAATCTTCATGATAAAAGCCTGGTTGTACCTTTACATATTCTTCATGCCTAAACCACCTTCTTATTTAGAATTACAAACTATATCCTAAGCAACAAGACTAATCTTTTGACTAGCTTCATTAGAACCCCATATGAACTTGCGTCATTCTTTCTCAATGCCATTGAAGATACTCTTAGATAAGGGAGTTGTCTGCATGGCATAGCTGGGGATGGCGAAAATCACTGATCTAGAAATGGTGATTCTTCCACCTAAAGATAAAGTTTTACTCTTCCAGGATTTTAGTCTTCTTGAGGCCTTCTCAAGTATATAATTATAAGTGCTTTTGGTGACTCTTTTATGATAAACTGGAATTCCTAAGTATTTTCCTAGAAGATGGTTCACATTTTCGGAGAAGCACACTCTGGTTTTCTCTCTACTAACTTTTTGCCTTGAGCTGGTGCAAAAGAGATCTAAGCACCTATATATGATATTTTCTTGATCTCTAGAAGCTTCTGAGAACAAGGTGAGATCATCAACAAAGAAAAGGCAGGATAGAGGAGGACCACCTTTACTGAGTTTGATAGGCTTCCAATATTAGTTGTTGACAGCATACTCAATAAAGTGTGCAAGTCTCTCAATACACAACACGAACAAATAAGGGGAGAGAGGGTCTTCTTGCCAAATTCCTCGAGAGGACACAAACACATCTGTCTTATCCCCATTCCAAAGGACTTGCATTTTGCACGGAGAGACACTATTTAGAATAAGACTAATAAAATGATCATTAAAGCCTACCTCTTATAGAGTGTCTTGTTGGAAACTCCATTTCATGCGGTCATAAGCCTTTTCAAGGTCCACCTTAATTGTCATATACCATTTTACACCTTTTTTGCTTCTCATGGTATAAATGACTTCCTGCACTGTGATGATATTTTTACTATTGTGTCTTCTTGGAATAAAGTTATTTTGTGCAAGTGAAATGATCTTATGCATCACAACTTTTAGCCGGGTAGCTAGAATTTTCGTTTCTACTTTAAACATGTCATTGCACAAGCTTAGGGGTCTAAACTAACTGATGTAGCATGGATCATCAATTTTAAGAATCATAACAATTAACACATCATTATTCTCATTAATGCATAATGAGTTAGAAAATATATATTGAATAAGATAATTAACAAAATTTCCCACCATAATCCATTGACTTTGATAAAAAATAGCCTATAGCCCATCTAGGCCAGGAGCTTTGACAGCTCCAATGCTAAATATTGCCCACTTGATTTTAGTATTGGTAACTAGGCCTTGAATACTGCTTCAAACATCTTAACCAAGTGGAGGAAAACAATTTTCAGAAGTAATGGTTGAAAGCTATCCCATCATGCTTGTATAAATCTTTAAGGGTGTGTTTAGAGAGTAATTTTAGAGGGGAAGGAAGGGAAGAAAATGTATTAACCTACCCTTTGTTTATTTCTTAAAATTTTGGAGGTAAATGAATTAGAGGATTTTAGATTAACCCTCTTTAATCTTTTTCCTTTGTTAACTTTAATTACCCTAAATTGAAAAAGCTTGGAGGATCTAAACAAAAGGAGAAGAAAATCTCACTTAACCTTTACTTCCCTTTCCTTTCCCTTCAATTCCTCTCATTCCCTTCCCTTCCGCATTCCAAAACACACCCTAAAGAAATTTAGTACTAAGGTTTCCAAGGCTTTTGCTTCCTCATCCTAGTCATCATTATGATTTTTTAGTTTGAAAAAATTCAACCAATTGCATCGGGATTTTTGGAACTAAAGGATTTCCTCCTACAATAGAATTTTGTTATAATCAGCAGATAGCTCCACTTTTAAATTCATCAGATAATTAAATGGGGCATTGTTTTAGGAAATTATCAATCCTTTAGAGTCTTCTAAGAATTTTTTTTTTCTAGAAGATGTTTCCAAAGTGATTCTTGTTCCAATCCTACACTGAGCAGTAAAATTATTAATGTTTTCCTTCTACACTTTTTTATCATCCCATGCTTGATTAAGAAAATCCAAAAAACTATCATCAGTTAACCAAGCTGCTTGGAAACAAAAAGGGTGATTGATACTCTGACGCTCGACTACTAAATTTAGTGAAGTTAAGATTGGTCTATAGTCTAATTTGAGGTGTTGGAGATGAGTGACATGAGTTTTTACAAAGAGTTTCCTCCAATTTGTGTTAGCAAAAACCCAATAGATTCTTTCCTTCACCTTATTCCTATGCTAAGTGAACTTTGGTCATAAAAACCCCAAATCAAGGAATCCACAATTAGAAATACAAATATAGAATTCTAACATAGAGCTCCAATTGAAAAAGTTACTCTTGCATTTATCATATTAGGATAGGTAGGCATTAAAGTCCCCTATCACCAACCACAGGCCATTATTATGGTTATTAAGAAGAGTAAGGTCTTGCATAACATGGACCATGTTTGGTGATGAGGACTTCCATAAATAAAAGTATAATATCAAGATAAATCCCTTCCATTATTTTAAATTTTAGTGTTTATATACTTTTTATCAAATTTAAGGATTTGGACATCAAATATATTATCATTCCAAAGTAACCAAATGCCTATTGAAAATCCTTTTGTCTTTACACAGTAGTATTTTGGTAATTTGATTTTCTTCAATGTCATTTCAGCTTTACGACCACTAATTCTGGGTTCAACTAGAGACAAAAAACCAATGTTGTTAATTTCAATTAAATCATTAATCATGAAGGCAAAGGTTTTCACTCTCCACACTCTACAGTTCCATGATAAGAAATTCATAAAAACAGTAACAAAAGGGATGAGAAAGACATCACAAATTATTGTGATACACCATAGTTGCTTTTAGCATTACTAACTCATCATGGCCACTATTTTTAATCCACTGTTCACCCATTGTGATAAGGTGTAGTGGGTTGGGCCCACGGTTGGTAGGATAGCTTTGCATGCCCTTAATTGCCTTGCCCTTTACTTTTCCTGGTGCTTTGACCAGTTCCCCTGCTAAAGATCTAGTTTTCTCTTATCATCTCCCACATTTTTGTTAACTTTTGGTTTAATACCAAGAAGCTTCTTTTTTCCATTAGCTTGTTTTGACTTCGCAGAAGTTTGTCTACCTAACATCATGGTAGCATTCATAAGAGGCTCCATGATACTGGGCTCAGTAAAACTCGGTTTCGTGGTACTAGGTTGATTGAGATTTATTTCCAAAGTGGTGGTAGTCTCATTAGTACTTTCCTCAATCTCCTCCGCTAAACTAGTGATCATGTTAAATCTTGATCCACCCTCATTAATTGCTTTCTTCACTACTGGCTGGCTGACGCCAGTTGTCTTTGCCATCTTTCCTTTTCTCTATGCCAAATGGCAACTAGGATGTTGCACCATCATCCATAATCCATAGGTGTCTTTTTCTATCCCAAGGATCCTTTTTGCTAGTGACTCTGTGGCAGTTACCTCTGCTTGAGGTTTACTCATCTCAATGTTGGGTTCTTTTCTATTCAGGTTGCATGTGTCCTTATTATGTCCATAACAGTTGCAAGAAAAGAATATCTATGTAACCCCTCATACTCAATCCAACACATCTTCTTTCAGAGGGTGAACTTGGATAGGAGTTGCTTGTTTATATCCACCTCAACACATATCCTAACAAATCTTCCGCATTCGACCACAAAATCATTTTTTTTATGTTTTAAGATATTTTCATCAAGTTTGAGCATCCTTCCCACCCTATTCCCCAGTCTTCAAAAGAAAGTATGGTTATAGAATTAAAATGGTAACCTAGGGATTCTGATCCATATGGCTATCCAGTTAAACTTGGTCTTCAAATGGATTATAGTTAGGTCTCTAACGTCGGACAACTAAGTAGTGATCCAAAATCATCCAAGGGCCTCCTTGCAATGCAAATAGGTAATCTCTCTTCAAGGCAAACTTAACTAAATAGTACTCGTTGTCCATATCAGTGATTATTATTCCTCTTGAAGGATTCCACATCCGTTGAATTCATGCACGAAGAAACCGAAATCCAACTCTTTTCCCCATAAGTTTGACAATAAGAGAGCATCTCCATGGTTTTGCCCATTCCCATCGCTCCTCATTGGTGGTGTGAATGATCGGGGTTCATAGGGTCTTCCTCAGTTCCTTCTTGAATTTCGTCATCCAGATCATCGAAGTGGTAAAAACTAATGTCATCCTCATCCTAGTCCTCCTTGTCATCTCTGTTTGTGTTTGCACCAGCAAATTTCAAAAGTGATTCTCTATAAGACAAAGTCGGAGGGGTGTTGGTTTTAGTAGCATTCATAGTGACGTTCAGTCCTTTTTCTCCAGATACACCTTACAATTATGAATCTTGTTCTTCGTTCGCCTTTTCTTTCAAATTTTGTTGAGATGTATTTTCATCTTGTTGCCTTCTGCTCATGTCAATTACATGATTTGGATTCGAACTCAACTAATTTCTCATTGATAGGTTACCTCATTTAAATTTTGTTAAGAAAAAAAATGCAATTTAATTTTAGTAAAATTTAATCATTATCGCACTCCACTCACTGTAGGCAACTCCGACAAACTCATCGACTTTATTAGATTGTTCATTGTTCTTTAAAAAAAATACTTTAATGTACTGAAAAAATATATATATATATATATATATTTTTCATCAATTTGTATTCATGGTTCCCAGCTTGTCCTAACACTTATAAATTTTTGTTCCTCTCCTTTATTCTTACTTTTATGTTAAATTTTTTTACTTATATTTTTTGTGGGATTCAAAGATTGATTGGACGCTTACAGATATCTAAAGTGTAAATAAAAGTTTATTAAAATAATATTATAAATTTTTTATAAAATATAAAAGAATATTAATAAAAATATTTAATTTTACAAAAGTAATAAAGATTAATTATAATTTTAAAATTTTAAAATAAAAAAGAGCCATAGAAAAAAACTTTTAAAAATTATACTATTTTAATAAGTTATTTGCTTTATTTTCTAATTAGTAAATAATAATAAAGTTAAAAATATTTAAACATATATATATTTAAAATATTTATATAAATTTTTAGAGTTCAGACCCCTTTGGACAAGGGATATGATCTCATTCTCATCGTTAAACTTACTTGAGAGAAATTTTATCTCATCTACATCCTCACAAAAAAAAGTAATCTATATTTAGATTCCTATAAATAAATCAATCCTTCCATGATTTCAAAACTTAAGGAATTTTTTTCATCCCTAAACGATTCATGTTTTATTGCTTTTTTCTATAAAAGGAGAAATTTTCACTCAATGAAATAAATTGAAAGTACTTAATAAAACCATGATTTTATTTTTAATATAACAGTAAGTATAATTAAATTTTTATTAAGTTTTAACATAAAATTTTTAAAATAATAATAAATATATTTTAGTTATTATTTTATTTTTTAAAGAATCATATACAATATAATATATTAATTTTTTTTATAGAAAATAAATTTTTAAAAAATTTTCTGTCACAAATTCTAAAACACATTCCTAAACTTGTTCTATTAGTGTTTATTTTTTTGTAAAAATAAAAATGTGTTTTTAAAAACACTTGCTATTCATTGTTAATTTGACTTAACGATAAAAGCTTGCAACTTGCAAAACCATGAGATGAAACTCGATTAGGGACCATCTTTAAATTGACGTCTATTTTAATAACTTATTTCGTAAGTTATTTTAAAGGAAAAACATTACGTTATTATAAAAAACTCTCGACGTGAAAATACAAAAAAAGCATAAAAAGAAGTTTCAACTTTCAACCTCAAAAATTCTTACCAACTTCAAACCGAACTTTATTTTTTTATTTTCCTTCGTCACGTCCTTCGTCAGCTTCAGTTTAATTGTGCTTGACCAATAAGTGATATTATTGTGTGAACTTCTTAATTTTAATGGTAAAAGAATTTGACTTCCCGTTTCTATAAATTATTTTTAATTTGTCAAATAAAAATATTTGTTTGAATAATTAATTTTGATATAAAAAATAAAATATATATTTTAAAAATAAAAAATGCAGAATAATTAAAAAATATTTTAGACTCTATTTTTATAAAACAACAGAAATATAAAAATAGAATTTTTTATTAATAATATGTATATAAATACATAAAAAAATATCAACTTAAAAATATTTGTATAAAAATAATTTTAAAATAAAATAAAATAAAGTTCCTCGTTAATATTTTTAAGTTGATATTAAATATGTTTTAGTATAATATATATTTATTGGAAATATTTACTTACTTATATAAAACAGCCCTAAAAAATTAAGACAAAATTTATAGAGTATTGTTTTAACAAAAAAATGAATGAAAATATATTTAGATCAAAGGAATTTTCATAAACAAATTTTCAAAAAACATATATCTTAGTACATATCATATATAGAGGTCAGAAGATAATCCATATTAGGACAAATATAAGGGCCCACCACTTAGACTAGTTACTGTAATTAATAGTCAAAATTTTATTTTTACGTGAGTTTCACGTGTAAGAATAAAATTTTGGTTATTAATTATATGCAGATGTGATGGATATGAGAATTTTTCATGTTTTCTCTGACCCTAAACAAAAAGGCGGTTATGTTCTCTGTGCCTTACTGTTTTTCAAGAAGAAGAACAAACGGTAAATTGTTATTTTAGCGATTCAAATATATATTCTATCTCAAATTATTCTCTAAAAAATTAAAATTTTTAATTTCATATTATAAATTGTTTTTGAAATAATTTAATCCTCACAATAATTATATAGATGTCTAACTAGTATTACAAACAAGACAAGACAATAATTAGTATATCCAAATAATATTACATAATGACTTAAAAAAGTAACTGAAATTCTCAAGAAGATATCCATATAATTAATATAACAACCAAATTATTTCAGAAATGTTCTTTGAAGGTGAAATTTGAAAATTTTGATATTTCAATAATTAAATTGAGATAAAATGTATATTTAGGATTGGGCCAAAAGTGTAATTTACTCTTAAAAATTTATAAAAATAAACAAATTCCTTAAATTTTGGGTCATTTAAAAGTATTCTTACACTCATATTTTTTTTTATATTTTAATAAAATGCCTTTTTTGTAATTTTTTTGAGAATTAAATTATTTGTTATTTTAGACTTTCTATATATATTAAAATTCATATTTAAACTAGAATTTTTATTGTATAGATCTTCCAAATGATATATAAAAGTTTGAAATAATAAATAAATTAATTGTAATTGGTAAAAATTAATTAGACCAAAATCCCATTAGTTAAAATTTGAAAGTTTAGAGATTTAGTTGTTAATTTTAAAAGTTTAAGGATTGTTTACAAGTAATCTATGTTTTAATAGATTTTTTTATCATTTTGTCTTAAAAATTTAAGGATTTTACTGATAAGTATTCTTAAAACATTAATTAAAAAATATTTGATTAATTAATAAAAATTATTTAATTTTATTAAGCTTAAAATTACATATAAAATATTCTATCAATCACTAAAATGTTTTGTAAATGAAAAAAGTTTAGGTGCAATTTTTAAATGTTTGTGATCATGTTCAACTTTTTTTTCATGATTAGTTCTTTTCTTAAAAAATTTTACATACTTAATCTTAATTAAAAAATGTAATGACAAATATAATTTATTGAATTTAAGTGTGGTCCTTTGTGAATTAGGCAAATGTATGTGATTCGAAAAGCTAGATGGGCAGTTTGATCTAAAATCAACATTCTTGCTAGTTACTGAGTTTGGCAATTTAAATCCTATGCCGGCTTTGCTCTCTTGAAGAAGAAACCCCACCACATCTTTTTCACAAGTGTTCCAAGACCTTGGAGGTTTGGAATTTAGTCAACCATGCTCTTCAACCCCTTTTACACCTGACTTCAACTCTTGGACCAAAGGTAATGCTATGAGTACGTGTGATAGACACTGGAAGAGAACCATCGGTGACGGAGAATGCAACACTGAGTTGGGTCCCTCGGAAAGGAATCCTTGCCGTGGCTCCGATGTGCAATCCATACGCTTCGTTTCGGAGGTTCGGGATTCTATAGGCGAGATTGACGATATGGACAGGTTGGGACGATTCAGGAGTAATCTTCAAAGAGATCTTCAGAGCCACCGTCGTATACGTATCCGCCGCTGTATGCGGCTGAAACCTCAGCTCATAATCCACGTCTACCGTAATGTGGCACACAGTGAATTTTGGTTATTAGCTCCTATCTAGGAATTGTGGACACATGAATATCCACATATAGGTGAAGAGGGATTTGTGAGTTCTGGTTTCATAATATTGAAGATTAGTGCACAAATCAATCTCTATTTTAAAAATAATATTGGAAAAGTTGTAGCATGAATGTGGGCAGGATTGCGGCAAGGGTTGATGTTTGAGAAATTAACAAGATCCACAAATCAAGGATTCTCATTTGGTTTGGTCTGTCTGGAGGGTATAGTTAGGGAAACGTATTGCTAGGGGTTTCAAACTTGTCAGTTTTATTTGACTTGATTTTTCATGATTTAATGTTGTGTGCTGGTATATCAGATATTGGAGAAACTTTTACGTATGAGGTAATTTAAAAATTTTAACATTAATTTTTTAAAAATCTTAACCACCAATATATATATATATATAACTAAAAAATTAATATTAACGTTAACATTAATTTAAGATAATTTTAAAATAAGTTTAATTATAAAGATATAATAATTTATTTTTAATTTTTATAATTAATATATAATATATAAAAAAATTTAAAATATTATTTTTTAATTAATTTGATCAAGAAATTTGGTTGATCACAACCCATTCATGATCGGTTGACAAGTATGACAAATCTAACAACAAAGTTGAAATCAATGGGTATGGATGTAAGTGAATTCTTTCTTATTTGGTTTATCATCAACTCTTATAATACCATTAAGAAAAAATAAAACTTTTAAAAAATTAAAGTTATGTTGGTTTAAGAGGAAGGGAGATTAGAGAAATGAAGAAACATTCTGTTCATCTCACATTTCATAAAGAAGATAATAGCAGCAAGCATAAACTAAGAAAGAAGGACAAGAGAAAAGACAAAGGCCTGATAAAAGTTAGTGAGGGCTAATTCCATAAAGAACTGAGGTGCTACTTCGATAAGAAGACTAGTCACTTCAAGAAAGATTGTCCTAAAAGAAAGAATTGGTTTGAAAAGAAAGGTATATATTAAGTTTTAGTATATTTTGAATCAAATCTTATTGAAGTTCCTAATAATACTTGGTAGTTAGATTCTGGTGCAACTACTTATGTAGCACATGTTACACAGGGATTCACTTCGATCCAACCCATAAACAGAACTAATAAGTTCTTATATATAGGAAACAGAATGAAGGCACAAATATAAGGAATTGGGACGTAAAGATTAATCTTCGATACTGGATGTCAGTTGGATCTAAAAATGTGTCTTTATGTTCCTAATTGTGTTAGAAATTTAGTTTCTTTTGAAAAGTTGGATGATGTAGGTTTTAACTTTCAAATTGGAAACAATGTCTTTTCATTGTACAAACACAATTACTATTATAGTTTTAGTACTTATAATTAATTGTTTGTATCGTTTTAATCTTGATATTAATTTTTATGAATTCCTGTTTCATGTTGAACATAATATAGGCAACAAATGACGTAGTGCACATAATGAATGTTCAGCTTTCTTATGGCATCAAAATTTTGGTCATATATCCAAAGAAAGAATTTTGAGGTTAGTAAAAAATAAAATCTTACCTCAATTAGATTTTGTTGATTGGAATGTGTGTGTATATTGTATTAAAGTTAAGCAAACTAGATACATATCAAAGAAATCAGCGACAAGAAGCAATGAACTTCCTAAATTAATATACACTAATATTTGTGGTCCTTTCGACATTCTATTTTGGAGTGGTGAAAAGTACTTTATCACTTTTACCGATGATTACTCATGGTATTGCTACTTGTATTTGCTACATGAAAAGTCTCAATCAGTGGACATCCTAGAGGTGTTCATTAATGAGGTTGAAAGCAGCTAAATAGAAAAGTGAAAGTTGTGAGGTTTGATAAGGGTGATAAATATTATGGAAAATTTAATGAAAGTGGACAACATGTTTTGGTCCATTTGCAAAGTTTATTGAAAGTAGAGGCATATGTGCACAATAAATAATGTTTGGAATTGGAAATTGTTAGGAGTATGTTAAGTTACAGCACTATACCTTTACCCTTATAGATGCATGCATTAAAGATTGCTGCATATCTGTTTACTAGGGTTCCTAGAAAGATAGTTCCTAAAACTCCTTATAAATTATGGACAAGAAGGAAACTTAATCTAAGGCATCTTCATGTTTGGAGTTGTCCAACATAAATAAGGATATATAATCCACATGAAAAGAAGCTTGATGCAGGACCATTAGTGGTTATTTCATCAGTTATCCTAAAAAGTCAAAAGGGTACAAATTTTATTATCCTAACCATAGTACAAGACTAGTTGAGTCTGATAATGCTTGATTCATTGAAAATGGTCAATCTAGTAGGAGTGGTAAACCACGCAAGGTGGGTGTTTGGGAGATTCAAATGAAAACTCTTACACCTAGTGTTTCTCCTCCTATTGTTGTTCTTTTTATTGTATCACAGTTTTGAAACATGCTAGAAAAACAAACTAACATTACAAACCCACTAGATGAACATGTTAATGATGAAGCAACTAAGAATGAGGAAATCATAAATGAACAAGTGGTACATGAACAAGATATACCATAATAAATCGCATTACGAAGGTATGAAAAGCAAAAAAGACCAGCTATATCGAGTGATATGATTTACTCATTTGAACATGATTGTGATTTAAGCATTAATAAAGATCCAGTCTCATTCAAAAAAGCCATGAAATGTAGAAATTCTAAAAAGTAGTTCAATGCTATGAAAGAAGAGTTGAAATCAATGGATGATAATAAAGTCTAGGATTTAGTTAAGTTGCCTAAAGTTTCAAAACAAGTTGGTTGTAAATGGGTCTTCAAGACCAAATGAGACTTTATGGGCAATATTGAAAGATATATGACCAGACTTGTTACCAAAGGTTATACTAAAAAAGATGGCATTGATTATAAAGAAACCATCTCTCCTGTTTTAAAGAAGGACTTTTTAAGAATTGTTATAGCTTTAATAGCTCATTATGATCTAAGGTTTCACCAAATAGATGTAAAAACTATATTTCTTAACAATGACTTGGAATAAGAAGTTTTTATGGACCAACCGAAAGGTTTCTTAACATAAATAAAGAAAACTTAGTACGTAAATTATATGGATTGAAATAAGCTTTTTGACAGTGGTATCTTAAGTTTAATAATACTATTATATCATAGTTGTTTCTTCTCTAAGAATGACAAGTATTCTAAGGATACAAAGAACATAAATTTAAAGTACTTGTTTGTTAAAGAAAAGGTACAAAAACATGAAGTGTCAATAGAACATATTTATACTACTGATCTAATGATAGCGGATTTGTCAACTAAGAGATTATCACCCAAAATATTTATTGGCTATGTTGAAAGAATGGATATTATGGATATATCCTTATTAACATGATATTCAGACATATATATATAATTGTCTTGCTCATATTATTATAGAAAAACAATACAAAAGAGCTTTTTCTCTAATTTTAAACTTTAATTTTTTATTTAGAAAAAATATAAAAAAAACACCACCAACTTAAAATTAGAGAAAAGACTCTTTTGTATTATTTTTCTACAATAATCATAACTTTTAATAGAAATAAATTATTATTATATATTATTATGTTTAAATAATAATATCACGAGAGATCAACGATAGGACAATTAATGAAAATAAAAAAAATATGAAACAAAGTTTTTAAAAGAATAAATTATAAAAATTATACACATTTGTTTAAATTTAAAAAACAATTAATAACGAAGTTGTGCGTCGTTATGACCCATCCACCCCACGGGCACGTGGCCACTGGTGCATGGCACACGAAGCCATAGCATTGATTAAAGGGTATTTTAGTATTTAATGCATAGGCTAAATTATTTCTACAACATTCTTCCAAAGATATATAAATGTGTCGACATTAAGTTATCATATTTGAATACAGCCTTATTACAAATGACCTTGTTGATTACGGAAGTGACCGTATGGAAAATCTGCGAGTGTGTAGGCTTGGACAGTTAATGCACTTGTTGAGCTTTAGAAAGTTCCACCCTACTCGAGTTAATATATTAATAAAACAATAATTAAAAACATAAAATAAAATTAAAAATAAAACATTAAAAGATCGAATTAATCTCGGTATGCTTTCTCAAGTCAAGTCAATATTGTTTGTCTATATATAAACTATTAATTGAAATTTGGTGTTTTATAAATATCGTAATTCTTAATTAATTAATTAGTACAATTTTTATAATAAAATTATGAGTTTACTTACAATGTCTTCTTCTTTCTGGCTATGTTTGAAGATGTAAAATTAAAGAATAATAGAGTAGAAAAAAATAAAATAATTTTTTTATTTAGTTTTTAAAATTATGAGAAAATATATTAAATTTAAAATTATTTCAATTTCAAAAATAATTCATACATGGAGGAAGTATTCGAGAATTTTTTGCATAAAAAAAATAAAAAGTGTATATGATAAATGTAATATTGTAATTATTTTTTTAAAAAGAATAAATTTAAAAAATAAAATATCAAAAAAATTATTTTTTTTAAAAATAAAATAATATATATTTTAAGCATTTTAACTTGATTATAAAAAATAATATTATATTAAATGATTAAAATAGTATTTTAAATATTATTTCATTATTTAAAATTATATTAAACTTAATATAATAATAAAAGTTACATATCTTTATGTCAAATTAACTACCAAGTATAAAAAATAATTTAAAAGAGAAATAAATATAATTTTTAAAATTAGAGAAAGAAAAAATTTAATTTAACTAATAAAGAATACGATATTTTGAATAAATTACCTATAATAAAGAATATTTTTAAAAAATAAAACAACTTTTTAATAGTTATTCTTAATTTTTACATAATACATTTACCTTTTATACTACTTCAAATCCGTGTATTTAGATTATATTAAAAATTATCTTTTAAAAAATTAATTAATTATTAAATAAAAGTTAAAACGTGGCAAAAAACACATTTTTTCTGTTTGACGAATTTAATTGAAATTGAGTTTAATTTTGTTCTAATAAATACATTGAATATCAAATGTTTACATTATTTGTTTTTTTAAATTAAACTAATATTTGATTATTATAAAACCTTTAATTTGCTTTTTCGGCACCTCTTACAAGATAATTCGCACGTGCGTCGCCTAGAATTCACAGTATTGACTGCCTACACAAGTCACGGTTCACAGTTAGAGACATAAGAAGTGACGCGTCCAAAGACTTCTATGGAAGTGCCAACCGTCTACTGATGGTTGGCGACAGCCCTACCTTTGTTCTTCATTCTTTTCTTTTCTTTTTTAATTTCTTTGGCTTAATTTTTTTTTATTTCATAAATTTTTCTTTTGTTTTTAATGAAAAATCTTTTTAAAAGTTAAGTACAATTTTTGAAACCTTACTTTTAAAAAAAATATTTAAATAAAATATATAACTCATTTTTTTTATAATTAACTTTTTTTAAAAAAATTCTTTTGCATGTGTTTTGCTAAGATATAAAAAAAATTACACTTGAGTCTAATCCCAAATATTTCTTCTAAGTTCTGAGGATTTTCTTCTTTTCAAGGTAAGAGCTTTGTACTTCAAATACCCATAAATTTTGTATTACACCGGAGAAATGACTGAGGCCTCAAAATTGGACGAACATATCAGAATTTTAATGGCAGATTATGGGAACACAAAGAAGGCCTAGTTTCACAATTACTCATTCAGTAACAGATCTGTAGTTGGAGAAGGTATTGTGTGTAAAACTAGAAAGAAATCTGAGCATCAAAATCATGTAATATAACTGGGTAGAAGGCAATTACTGTAACAATTACTGTAACAAAAGAGGAACTGCAATTTTTTGCCCTCTTAGGTATAAACTACTTAATATGTAAATTTCAAGAAAAGCATTCTTGAAATTATAAACCTCATCTGGGAATTAATCTTTAGTATATGAAAAGAAAATAACTCCAAGAATGAGCTTTAGGATTACAACTATCACAGGAAAAGTACAGAAAGGCAATACAAGAATACCTAGAAAAAAGATGAAAGAATAGATCACGCTAAATATTACAAAAGACTGACTTTGAAGTTGGTTGGTGTATATATAGACAAAATCAAAACAGAAGAAGAAATTAAATTAGAAAGACAAACAAAAGATGGAGATGGAGTATAGAATTGAACACATTTAACCAAAATAACTTCTGGGATGCAGCATGCAATTTATAAATACAAAACAACTGTTACGGTGAGACTATTGTGGAGATGAATTCATAAGGAGATCAATTTACATTGAAAGACGAACTAAATTGGGTGTGCTTCCTTGAAAAAACAAAATGTGCCACAGCCTATAAAAAAACAATCATATATTCATATTCCATAATTATAAACACTTCACCTTATCATGTTAGATCTTCCACATTGAGCAGCTTCCTGCTCAAGAATATAAAAAAATGTAATCCATGAGAAGCACACCCAATTTAGTTCGTTCCAAAGACCATTTCAAGCTTTAAATAAGTAAGCCTAAAACAATCAC
Source organism: Senna siamea (assembly GCA_031216115.1). Lineage (NCBI taxonomy): Eukaryota > Viridiplantae > Streptophyta > Magnoliopsida > Fabales > Fabaceae > Senna > Senna siamea. Next base: position 17,508,840 of record CM062357.1, read on the forward strand.
AAATTGCATACCTCAGCAGTTAGTATTTAGAGCCATGGTTAAAATACAGTTTCAGTACCACTCATTGTGTTTTCTAACCTCTTAAGAATGTAAAAAGAAATGCTACTTCGCACATACATAGTTTCATTGGCTCATTGCAATCAGCATGCAATGCTTTTATTTACCAAGGTATTGTGCTGAACCTTGGTATCCTTTATGACTCCACCTTGTGTTCTCACACAAATCGTAGCCTCATCATACTTGTCTTCAATTGCTCAAATATAAACTACACAAACTGTTTTCTTTTCTAACACCTTCCACAATACCTCTCTTGGTAATCTATCATGTGCCAAAAATTTAAAAAAGAAAAATTACATGTGCGTGTAAGCATATAGCCATTTGTATGGGTTTCATGAGAAACAATCCTTACCAAATCAAATCGCGATAAATCTTCCTTGGAAAAAATGTAGTGCTTCTTTCCCACTGAAAAGATTGCCTCAAAATTTTAACTCCTGAATAACAGCACAGAAAATATAAACAAATCAGAATTTCAGGTGAATAGATCATTAAACTAATCACTAAATTGGAAAGTTTACAAATTGCAGCAACACCTATAATTTTCTTTTTTCTTTTATTTAATTCATAGCTAAGAAATTACATTAATGAAGCCAAATGGAGACACATGCGTATAGTTTCAAAGTTCTGAATTCAAACTTAGATACTTTTGGTATCTAAGCACGCTTGTAATGAAAAAGACGGCTCTAATGTTCAGCAGAATACCTCAATGAGGAAAACCAACAAAAGGTGAAAGTACAAGGTAGTACTTATGTGAAAGTGCGGATCTTTTTGTTAATCATCCTGAAATGCCCCCCTGACAACCAAGGAGCAATGAACGAGCATAAGCAAGACAAAACAGGATGCTGCAGCCACTAAAGAAAGAATGAACATGTGTGTGGGGCCAGCCAACACAACTTCAAGTTACATATGTTTAAGCCTACAAGCTACATTCAACAATAGAAAGATCACTTTTGGCATTGGTTCATCTTATAAAATTTATGAAGGGACACTGTATATATTAATTGTTTTGTATTTTATAAGACTTTATGAGTGAATAAGACTTCTATCAAAAACAAGAACTGGAGACAAATTACAAATGTTTCCCAAAAAAATGACTGCTAAGTACACCAAGAAACAAAAAGTAAGAAATAATACACAGCATGATAGACTAGCAAACCAAGTATAGTGAAGAAAATCATAAAGCCAGAAGATATTTAGATGACTCCTTGACTTTCCACCCAAGTCGATGCTAATAAATCGCCATTTTGCCTAAAACAGGAGAAAACCATCATGACAAAGGTACAAAGGAGAAAAGAGGCTTAATACAAGACAAATGCCCTGCATACCAGCTACAAAAATGTGAAGCTTCTGGTTTCCTCTGTAGTATGATGATCTCATATCTATCATAATTCTCCCTAGTCCCCAGAACAGACATAAAGTTAAAAACTATAATTTGCATTAGACAAATCTCATATTTACTTTTTCATGCAACCACCTAAAGACAAACATCAGCAGAAAATGATATAAAATATATTGGTCAAAATCATTAGTGTCCATCAAAACCATACACTGAAGCTATGCTCCCAGTTTAAGAACCAAACAATCCATTGAATAAAATGCCTACCCCCTAAGATCACAATAATAGTGAAACTTACTTACAATGTGCTTAATGTTCAGAAGCCCAGAGAAAATCACCCAACCTGCATTGATGATTTATGCAACGTAACTGTATAAAACAAAATACCCCCAATATTCTCCATATAAGATAAAATCAATTTGGCAAGAAACTCATAGCCATAGTCATGAGTATAAGAGGATAACAAAAACAGGATAAAAAAACCTGACCTTTCATTTGTCACTTAAAACAGGTAAGAGACTGCTAATGTTGGGTGTGATTAATTCAAATATAGCTTATGAGGAATAACTGATTAAGGGAACGCAAAGGAGACAACTAATTCAACAATACGAATGACCTTTTTCATTTGAAAAAAATACAAATGACCAGTACCCATACACTTTATATTAGTACATCTACGGTAATTTCTTCAACATAGATTTAATGATTTTGTCAGTCACTTTAAGAAGAAAACATCGTAAGTTTTTGGTACAATATAGCTTTTGAGTCCTCAATTTCAATCAATATTATTATCTTCTAGGCCTAAAAACAGGTCAAGATGTGTATAGAACAACAGAAAAGAAACTTACATGGGCATTTTAGAACAAGAATGAAGCAGGAACCAGGGATATAAATTGCTCTTCACCACCTTCAGCCCATAGTTCCTCCAGCAAATGCCATCTCTTAGTATTTCAGAATCTGTAGAATTTTGCACCACAACATGAGGCTCTAAAACTACTAATTCATTGGAATGATTCTCATTTTTCCTAAACCAGGAACAATTAAATAATTCTGATCAGATAAATGAGACCAACAAATCTGAAAACCTAGGGCAACTGTTCACATTGCAAATTACAAAACACGGACATACAAACACATTAAGAGATAAGATCATGCAAACAGCCACAGGTTTATCGGGGAAAAAAACATAGAAACAGGAAAACCCTTACTTGGCCAATTTCTGAAGCAGCTACAGGGATGCTTGGATGGCGGATCACAGAAGGCTTATCGCAGTGGCTCAAGGTGGCCAAAGTATAGGAGGGTGGCTCACGGTGCCACCGCTCAAGAGTTCTGTTCTCCAAGGGGGGACACGGGGGGTTTCCCCAAATGGGATTGTGACTCAGGCTCGAGTACTCCCCAAAGCTTTAAAACACTTAACGGCAGTTTCAAATCTCCGAGAAATACACTAAAAGCGCCGAAAAATAAACTGAATTACTGGCGATTACAGAATTCGGTTTCAGATTTATTACATTAATGAAGCATTGGGCAGTAAGCGATGAGGAGGAAATCTCCGAGGTGCTGTTTCAGATTTATTTATGTATAATTTGGTTTTACTGTAGTGTGATCCTCCTCATCGCTTACTGAGGAGCGTTGGGCAGGAGTATTGAGGAGAAGAATCAGCACCTCGTCTGAATGTGGGCAGTGGGCGGGAGTATGCGAGTTGTTGGAAAATGATGCAGAGGACGAAATCGTCTTCTGCTTGTGGACGAAACACTGGGGTGAGGGAACGAGCGGAACCACCGCGAGTGCGACGGAAGCAGACTTCGTCCGCAAAGGCTGCAGACTGACGGCGTCCCCAGTAACTTGAGAATGTACTTTTTTTTTTAATTGTATTTATATAAGATATTATTCATTTAAATTTTTATTTTTAACAAATAATCTTTTAAATGATTTAAAATATTATAAATTATCATTTTAAAAATTAACTTTAACAAACGACATATTTATTATGTAATTTATTTATTTTTTAATTTAATTTCATATTATATATGAAGAAATATTAAAAAAATAAAATTTGTAAATTTTTTAAATATAATTTTAATATTTTAAATATTTTAAGAGATAATTTATTATAAATCAAAATTTAAATAAATATTTTATTATATAAACATAATTGAAGTTTCAATTCATATAATTAATTTTATTATTAAAATCAATTAATTATTTTAATAATAATAATATATAATAGTGATTTATTTCTATTGAAAGTTATGATTATTGTAGAAAAACAATACAAAAGAGCCTTTTCTCTAATTTTAAGTTGGTGATGTTTTTTTTTTCTTTATGATTCAATTCTCTTTTTGGTGCATTGGATATTGTAAGTTATCTCTTCTGTTTTTTTATGACTATCATCTCTTCATCACTAGGTATGTGTGTAGAAAAATAAAGAGGATTGTTACTATTAGTATGAGTCAGAGTTAGTGGCAGGTAAGTTCTTTTATATTAATAGCATTAATTAGAATTTAAATTTATTGGATAAGATGTAAATTAAATAAAACTCGTGTAAACTTAATTTAAATGATTAATTCGGTTCAATTAACTGTGGTTCATTCGTAGCATCACTAAATGTATTAGAAAGAAGTAAATGAGAATTATCTGATGATGCCTACCTAATGGAAGGCAAGGATGTTGATCATATAACTTTTAATAGATAGGAATTATTGGTAATAATTAATTGTTAATATAATCTGATTTAATCAAACGGCATGTGTACTGCTCTAATTTTTAGCAGTTGCTTGAACCCTAAAGCGCCGTTCATTGGATGACGCTGCCTTCGCTAACCAAGCGTGATGGCCTTTGTGGTCTTCGTGCTAACTAGCTTATCAAGTTATCCCCCACACAGCATAACCTTGAATTTAACAGCACAGATGAAAAGTTAAGTGAAAGTGAAATTAATGAGTATTAATCTAATTATTAAATGATTAATTAAATTTTACTTAATAATTAAAAAATATAAGATTTACAATTACATAATAAAAACACATTGTTTATATTTTTTTATGTATATTACTGTATTTTATAAATTTGATATGTTTTATTTTATTATTTGTTGATGAATAAGATTTAATTATTATTTAATAATTAAATTGATGTCTGTACTGTGATATGTTCTAGATAGCCATTCACTTATAACTACGATTATATAAAGGGCCTTTACTATTTATGATAGCATTAAGAGCCTAGAACCCCTATTAGTGGTTGTCATGGAGCTAGCAATTTGTTGGTCAAGCAATAACTGAGTGATGTATAATTTAGCAGAACAAGATGATTTATTTAATATAACGTACAATGTAGTAGGAATTTGTATGGTGTGCTAAGATTCAACATGACTAAACACTTGGATGCTTCTTTGTAAGGAATGACTTGATGTATGTTTCTTCTCGTTTGAAAGGGAAATATCTTCATTGTTTTGGTTAATAAGCTATAGATGTTTTGTCCATCTAATAAACTAGCCTATTAAAGAATCTAGAGTGCATTAGTAAATTTGAGTTTATTTGATTTCATTTTCTCTAAAAAGTACAAATTTTGGATAGAAGCATATTAGTATAATTTTTTCATTTTCACATTTTAGAGAAAGTAGAGTAGCTTATGCTCATACTTGCACACTGTCATTCGAAACCCACAATCCATTTTTTTCTTGTGCTCTTAAATTCTCCACCATTGCTAATTATTTAGTTTATACCATGTGAGAACATAGTAAAACTTCTTAAACCCATCAAAATAGTGAGTTTTGATAGAGATTGGTATAAAAGAGTGGTGATTATGAGAAAATTCGAGAGGCAAAGTGCTGGATAGTAATGAAAGTAAATTGGGATCAAATGACAGACCTGTACATTAATTCTTGATTCTAGGTGTCATGACCCAAACCCTTAGGCCGTAATTGGCGCATAGACAAAGCCAACACTAGGCTAAGTCTAGCAAGCCTAAAGTGATGATACAATGCAAACCGCTAAAAGACACTAATCATATGTATACAATCCTATGAATTTCAATAAAACACTATGATAAAGCATTTTTCAAAACCACTTTGGCATTCCATTGAAAAACATTTTACTCTATTTCCAAGTTCTCAACCTCTAAATATTATCTAAGAATATTCATTGAAATTTTGGCAGAGTCTTCCCATTAAATAGAACATTTTTCAAATTTATAATAACTCACATCTAGTATCATCAATAAAAATAGTCAAAATAAATGAATAAATAAATGGTCAATACTGATTTACAAAAGAATCAAATAGACTACCTAGACAATTCCCATAACATTTTAGTCACCTATTAAGTTGCGACATCATAGAATCTAAGAACGCTTATGACATGAGACTAACTCAAAATTTGAAGAATACAATCCTATATAGCACGCCACTCGATAAATTGTTGCTCTTAAAAAAAAAGAAATAAGGGGTAAGTCACAGAGATTTAATAAGTATATAACAAATAAACAATTGAAATGGAAACAGGCATATGCCCAAGTTTCTAGCTACAAAGAAAGAGTAAAGCTAGATGTCTATAAAATTATTATTCATACATTTTGGAAAGGACTAGGAGGAAATTAATATTGAATCCAAATAAATAAATATAAAATGCACATAACCTCAGTACATATAAAAATTTTAAATGAACTTCTCATCATTTACATCCAAAAGAGGATAGTCCCTTAAACTGAAATAAGGATCAAGTGAAAGAACCAATTTATAAAGGGAAAAATACAATATACAATCATGTAATTTAGTCTATTTGTAACTGGGTATTTTGTTATTTAAAAATTTATAATTGAATACCTTATAAATGTCTAGTTAACACTTTATTAAAAATTTGAGGAAAACTATAAATTTACTTTAAATTTTTAATTTTTGCTCTAACATCTCTAATATCTAAGGAAGATTGAAACATTTTTTTTAAGTAATCAAAATCTTAATTTTGATATGCACAACACATATGTCATCCTTGTTGTTCTCAAATGAATGAAGAAATAATTAATTTATGAAAGATTAAAAGGAATTAGAGAAATATATGGTGATCATGGAAGAAATTCATTATTGTCATCCTTAATCATCAATACCTTGGCATATATATCCTTTAAAATTCGAAGGTTAAGAGGTTAAAAGTGCATATTGAAGAGTTGTGAATATATATAACAGCAAAAGCATCTTACCAACCTTTTTGATCTTTGCCTAAGGATCTAATGGTGATCCAACAACCTTCACAAAAGGATTAAAATATAATCCTCAAACTCAACTTTTGTTGACCTTTCGGCCTCCACCATGATCCTTGTCCCCATGGAAAGCTTTTTGACTTTCGTTAAACCTCGTGGCCTCTACAAAGAGGGATTAGAAAACAATCCTCACCCTTATGGGAAGCTTTTATGCTTTTGTTAACCCTTCGAGCTAAAAAAAAATAAAATTAGGCAACAGCCCCCTATAAAAAGTGTTTCAGCTTTTACTAGCCTTACCAAACAACCTAATCACCTTAAGCATTCCAACCTCACCAGATGATCTACTTCCCCAAGAGAGCCACCTCACTGGGCAACTTAATCGTCATGAGAAAAACTTACCTTGTTGGGTGATTTAACCGCCCACTAAAATCTATTGTTGCAAGATAATTTAACTGCTTTAACCAATCCAAACTCGTTGGGCTATCTAATTGCACTACGAAAACTGAATGTTGAAAGCGACCTAAGCCTATTGGACAATCCAAACGCTTTAAGGTTACTCAACCTCTTCAAAAGATCATTTAGAGATCCTTTACCTTAAAAGCTTTTAATTTTCAACTTCTATCACACGCCTATCGGCCCTTGCTAACAAATAAAAAAAAATCATTAATCTCAGAAAGACTTGTAACTTTCTCCACTAGTGTTTCAATCTTACTAAGATCAAAAGCCTTTCATTTGTCATCTAAAAATCCTTTCAACACCATTAAGGGTGATCTACTCTTAGGGATCATCCTAACCCATCTAACCATCCTACCCATTTGGGGAATTGATCTCCTTCAAAAAGGGGAGAGAGTGAATATTAGGTAGGCTCTTCCAAGACATGAAACGAACACCTCTTAAAGAGACACACTCTTAATCAAAAGACGGCTACACTACTTATTGGCTCCCTAGCCTTCCCTATAGGTTTGTTTAGTCTCCTTTATGGGCTCTTTAGCCTTCTCACACAAATATATCCTAGAGATAATCACTTAAAAAGCATTACCAAGTCGCCCTACACGGATTGGGGGACTAGCAAACCCTTTTGCAAGATTTTAAGCCAAAACACGAGTTCAACCCAAATGGCTAACACTCAAGCTAGTAAGGCAATCCCTTCTACATGCTACGAAAAACACCCAAATGTGTTTAAACATACTAACCAGAAAAATGCAAATTTATTAGATTTTTAGCACACCCCTCGCGGAATACACTTGGCAGCCTTAAGCCAAACAGGCATGGCATACCAACACGTACAAATTAACGTCACCTCTAAAAAGGGAGACTCACAAACTAATTTGGGAATTCGCCCATACTAAACCAAAAAAAGAGTCTGCCCCTTCCAATAAGAAAAAGGATGTTTTCCCTCCAAATGTCATTTTGCTTTCACGATGAACCAAGCACTTATGATCTTAAGTCCATAGGCGCTCGCATGACTTAAGGGTCTTGTGATAATTCCATATCTGACCATCATGGACAGTTAGCCCCATACCCCTGGCTTGCCCACTTAATGCCATGTGTCCTTAATTGATATGTCACACCTATAAATATTATCTTACCCTGTAGTACCAAGTACGCAAACTCTATTGCACTCTTAGCTCACTATGCTATTTTGCTCTCCAACTCTCTTTGACTTAGACATCGGAGGTGTATTTGGAGAGTCCTTTCCCTCATTATTTTTCTGTTCTTAGTGCAAGAACTCATTTCTCTTAGCGATTTCCCTACTCCCTCACGTTGAGTCTCTCCTCACTAGATTATTCATCAAGAACAATAAATTTAAGAAAGACAAGAGCTTTTAATATCATAATATTATTCAATCATAATAAATTCAATAAGAAGAGAAAATTTTAATAAAAAACTTTTCTTTATACTTTTATGTTATACTAATATTATAAAAAGGTAAAAATTGTCATTTACTATATAATATCTCATTTTTTATGATATTTTTAGTTTTTATTATTCTATATCATGTGATATTTACTTTTTTTTCTAAACTATGAAGGATTTTTTTCTTGTTATTTAATATTTAATATTTTTTTCTTTTGTGCCAAATTGATCTTTCCATTGTTGAATGTATCCTATAGGCTTAAACGTAAGTAGCTTGAAGTTGTGTTGGCTCGCTCCACACACAGGTTCATTCGTTAATTTCCATTACGTGACTTTAATGTATTTATTGATTTGGATATTTTACTAGTTTCACATCTTTAGTGGCTGCAGCATCCTGTTTTGTCTTGCCTGATGCTCATTCACTGCTCCTTGGTTGTCAGGGGGGCATTTAAGGATGATTAGCAAAAAGATCCACACTTTCACATAAGTAATACCTTGTACTTTCACCTTTTAATTTGTTGGTTCTCCTCGAATCTAAATCCGTTGCCATCTAATGTTCTTGTTGTGTCATGCTGGCCATTGAATCTCAATTATTCATGTGATCGTATGGATTACATCATGTCACGTGTCAAAGTCTTTTTTTAAAACTATTATGATGTCTGACTCTTAATTTTCTTCTTTTAACCCTGTAAATGTGATGCCATAAAACATTAAGAACTTGACACAACTGTACAAATTCTCCGATTAATAGTCCTTTTGATTACGATTATATTTGATCACTTGAGTCATTAAATATTGATTATCATATTACTAGTTAATGACAATAAAATTTTTTAAAGTAGATATAATATTTAAATAAATTAAATAATAATATTTTATAAATTTCAGCGTACACTTGCCTCCTTATATACGAAATTTTTTGTTGAGCTAGTAAAATTAATTAAACCAAGAAACAATTTGTCTTCGGTATATATATATATATATATATATATATATATATATATATATATATATATATATATATATATTATCCTTTTGAAAAATCAAATATTTTGTAACTATAAGAATTGAGAAGGCTTATCTATTACCAAAATTATAATATATTTTATTATTTTAAAAATAAAAATAATATTTAAAATATGATTTAAATATTTTAATAGCATAAGGGAATGGCAGAAATTTATTAAATATTATTATCAAAAAGTTTTTAAATATATAAATTATATTATGTTACTGGTATATTAATTAATAACATTTATTTAAATAATATATCTACTTTAAAATTTTTCGTTATCATTAACTAGCATAAATATGTAACTAAAAGGACTATTAATTGGAGAATTTGTGCAATTGAGTGAGGTCTTTAATGTTTTATGGTATCACATTCACATGGTGAACAATATTTCAAAACAAGATTACTTTCGTATAAAGATATTTATGAAAATTAAAAAATTTCATGCGCTATAAATTGATGTAAGAGGAATGAACCATAACTGTATTTGAGCTTATTCTGAGCAGACAATGGAGCAACTGAATTATTACAAAACAATCTTAATTATTGACTCAATAATACGCTAACTGTTAAGCCATTAACCCATGCTATGTGTTTTTCAGTCATGTCAATTAATGTAAGAAATTTATTCTCATAAAATTACGTTAACAAAAAGAGTTGTGTTTGATAAAATTATTTTATAAGCTATTTTAGCAATATTTAATTACATTTTTGACAAATTTTTTTAAAAAATATTTCTCATTGTCAGACTATTAAAAATAACATGTTTAAAAAAAATTATTTAATAACATGTTATTAAATTAAATTAAATATATTTAATTTAATTTTTCCAATAGCATTTAGACACAAAAAAATTATATTATATTAAATGTATTTAATTTTGAAAATTTGAAAATTTGAGGGTTTTGATTATTAAATTACTTCTAAAATGCATATTCAACATTTGATAAGTTATATAAATAATAAATAAAAAATATTTTGATTAATGGGGAAGACATTCTCAAGTCGGTAGGCATAATGTGCATCCTCTAATTTTGTCTTTTTCTTCTGCCCTTAGTCCTAGACGTAGTGCCCAGTGGTCTGGTCAATGGGCAAAATCGTCCTAACAATCATTTCCCAACAACCGCTCACATTTATACGAGGTGCCCATTCTTCACGAACTGGTTTTAAATTTTTTTTTAATTTTTAATTATTTTATATTTTTTAGTTTCAAAAATAATAATTTAAACATATCTTTTTAAAAATAAAAATAATTTTTAAAAATTACATTCAAATAGGCATAGTTTGTTTTACAATTTAATTCTATATTTTTTACTATACCTTTTTAACTATTATTTTGGTACTCATAAGTTTTATTTTGATGTCAATTTGTTTGCTCACCGAATTGCATTTGATAATTTTCCCATTACCTATCTACACTCCGAAGGTTGGAACGTGAAGCACTAACAATTTCCTTCACTAGATTGTACGAAATAAAACTATGCGTAAATCCATTATCAATCAACATGATCACATCTCCATCGCATAAGGAGGCTTGCAGCTCTATAGTTGCTCCTAAAGTTTTACTCAAGCACGGAAGGATATTTCAGCCAACTCATCTTGTGACTCTAATTTCAAATTTTTCATATTCAAATTCACTTTCAACGGTTTCTAGCAATGCAAAGGAGGATATTTTGAATTTGTGACCAAGCAAAAGTCTTTCATTGCATTACAAACACAACCCCTAATATCTTCTTTGTTGTAGTTTGTGATCCCAAGGTCGTTGGTTAGGCGTGGCAGACTGTGAGGCGAAAGAATAGGGAATCATTGGCTACTACAACGTTGAAAACGCGTTGGAGTTAATGCGCACATTGCTAGACGCTACTAGGCTGCGAGCCTTGTTCGTGTTTGGGTTGCCATTTTGTAAAATGGATTTGAGGAGTAATTTCGTTTGTTATGGCCTGGACCCAATTTAGATTCAAATTCAATTGCTAAACTAATCGCCTTATACACGCTCTTAGGTTTGTGTATTCTAACGTCGGCCTTCAATACTTCCTTCAAGCTGTTGAGGAAGATACTTAGAAGACAATGCTCAGGCCAATTTTTAACGTGTAGATCTCTTTGCAAATTCCAAGTGATTCTCCTAGACAAAACCCCTTTACTTGATGCCACATAGATATTCGTCTAGATTTTAAAACTCTACTGGACTGGACTTCTCTTGTAGGGCCTTTACCAGTTCTTCCCAGTTCCAATTGTCCTTTCAAGGTTAATCCAAGCAAAAAGGTCTAATGCATCTTTCTCCAAGTACATTGGTTTGACATCTACTTTTTGATTCTTCATGTGTTTGGTAATACCTGAAGTATTTTTCAGCTTTCAAAATTAATCCTCGAGGATCACCACCATAGAATTTTGGAAATTCAATTTTCGTGTAAGGAAGCTATGCGATACTATGATTACTTCAAAAAGGCTCCCAATCATCTTCTTGTTCATTACTTTAGCGTGATCGTCCCCTAGCTCTATGACCAATGCTGCTCTCAAGTCATTTCCCTTGATCAACTTGAGCTTTCAAGGCTGCCATGTCAGCCACAAGTGTGTCAAAGATCTCTAAGCGAGAGGAAATGGAAGCAAGTTGTTGGGAAATTGGATTAGGTGAGTTTTCATGTGTTTGGGTTTTATGAGAGTAAAAAGAGCTCTACTTACTCGGGGTGAAGAATCGCAACCACAAGTTAGCTATGTCTGGGTATTCCCTAAGTGCATGAAGGGTATTTTTAACATCTTTTCCTCTAAGCAACATTCCTTTCTACATGATTCCAACATTTAGATATACCAGGCCACATGGAAGAAGAATTTTTTTCTCGAATTGATACTAGGGATGAGGTCTGAACTGCATTTGTGTTTTGATTTAACCACCTTTGCCCACAAATCTTCCTTATTCTAGATGAGTCCCCAACCAATCTTCATAATAAAAGCCTGGTTGTACCTTTACATATTCTTCATGCCTAAACCACCTTCTTGTTTAGAATTACAAACTGTATCCCAAGCAACAAGATTAATCTTTTAACTAGCTTCATTAGAACCCAATATGAACTTGCGACACTCTTTCTCAATGCCATTGCAGATACTTTAGATAAGGGAGTTGTCTGCATGGCATAGCTGGGGACAGTAGAAATCACTAATCTAGAAAGGATGATTCTTCCACCTAAAGAGAGAGTTTTACTCTTCCAAGAATTTAGTCTTCTTGAGGCCTTCTCAAGTATATAATTATAAGTGCTTCTAGTGACTCTTTTATAATAGACTGGAATCCCTAAGTATTTTCCTAAGAGATGGTTCACATTTTTAGGGAAGCACACTTTGGTTTTGTCTCTACTAACTTTTTGCCTTGAGCTGGTGCAAAAGGTGTCTAAGCACCTATTTATGATATTTTCTTGATCACTAGAAGCTTCTGAGAACAAGATGAGATCATTAACAAAGAAAAGTTAGGATAGAGGAGGACCACCTTTACTGAGTTTGATAGGCTTCCAATATTAGTTGTTGACAGCATACTCAATAAAGTGTGCAAGTCTCTCAATACACAACATGAACAAATAAGAAGAGAAAGGGTCTCCTTGCCAAATTCCTTGGGAGGGCACAAACACATCTACCTTATCCCTATTCCAAAGGACATGCATTCTGCATGGAGAGACACCTTTTAGAATAAGACTAATAAAATTATCATTAAAGCTTACCTCATGTAGAGTGTCTTGCTAGAAACTCCATTTCATGCAGTCATAAGCCTTTTCAAGTTCCACCTTGATTGTCATATACCCTTTTACACCTTTTTTGCTTCTCATGGTATGAATGACTTCCTGCAACATGATGATATTATTACTATTGTGTCTTCTTAGAATAAAGGTATTTTGCACAAGTGATATGATCTTATGCATCACAGCTTTTAGCCGGGTAGCTAGAATTTTCGTGACTACTTTAAACATTACATTGCACAAGCTTATGGGTCTAAACTAACTGATGTAGCATGGATCATCAATTTTAGGAATAAGAACAATTAACACATCCTTAATATCACTAATGTACAATGGGTTAGAAAATATACACTAAATAAGAGAATTAACAAAATTTCCCACCATGATCCATTAACTTTGATAAAAAATAGCCTATAGCCCATCTGGGCTAGGAGCTTTGAAAGCTCCAATGCTAAATATAACTTGCTTGATTTTAGTATTGGTAACTAGGCCTTGAATGCTGCTCCAAATATCTTCACCAAGTAGAGGAAAACAATTCACTACAAGAAAAAAAGGTTTTTCTGGCGCTTAATTAGCGGCGCTTCACTAAAAGCGTCGCTAACATGACAATTTAGTGGCGGTTAAAGAAGCGCCAGGAAAGTTATTTATTTCCTGGCGCTTGATGAGCACATTGTGGCGCTTAAAGCGCCGTTAAAATTAACATCAAATAAGTTTAGATTTTTTTTAAATTTAGCGGCGCTTATAAGCGCCGCTAAAATTTCTAAATTTTATTTTGGCGGCACCTTGCAAGCGCCGCATCTTTTTAAATTATTTTAAAATGTTAGCAGCGCTTATAGGCGCCGCTAAAATTTCTAAATTTTATTTCAGCGGCGCCTTGCAAGCGCCGCATCTTTTTAAATTATTTTTGAATTTTAGCGGCGCTTATAGGCGCCGCTAAAATTTCAAAATTTTATTTTAGTGGCGCCTTGCAAGCGCCGCATCCTTTTAAATATGTTTTGAATGTTAGTAGCGCCTATAAGCGCCGCTAAGATTTCAAAAAATTTTTTTAGTGGCGCCTCAAAAGTGCCGTTATTATTTTAAAATATTTTTTTATCTTAGCGGCGCTGCTAAAATTTCAAATTTTTATTTTAGTGGTGCTTATAAGCGCCACTAAAAGGGCCGAAAATATCCCCCCGCGTGGCGCGTCTTTTCCCTCCTGGAGTGTCTTTCCCAAATGCTTTTTAGCGTCTTTTTCCTCTCATTTTCGTCCCATTGAAGCATTGGAGTAGAAGAACCAGGAAGTTTGGCCTTCGCGTTCGCTCACTCAAACTTCTCGCTCGACGTTCGTGTTCGTTTGCCCAGCCATTTCTCTATTTGGTGAGTTTTCATTTCTCCATTTCTTCATCTTCATTTTTGATCTGGTTGTGGGTTTGATTTGGGGTTTCATTTGTTTGTGGGGTGTGGGTTAATGGAAGGGGTTCATTTTAGTTATGGGTTTCCATTTGGTTGTGGGTATTATTTGGTTCTTTTAATGGTTTCTGAAAATTTGTGGGTGGCTTCTGAAAGTTAGAAATGGTGAATCACAAATGAAGGGGCTGTTCTTGCGTGAGCTATGGCAGATGTCTTGGATGAAATTCATGAAGAGGTTTGAAATGGCTTATTCATGGGTTGATTTGGATGGTTGAGGTTCAAAGAATTTAAAGTTGGAATTTTTATTTCTCTAGTTTATTTTTCCTTATGTTCAACTTATACAATCTCATTTTCCTTCCACTTATTGCTAGTTCCATGTAGTAAAATCACTTCTTATTATTATAAAACAATTGTAAAATCATTCATTTAGCTATTTTATTATTATAAATGTAACTGTAAAATCACTTCTTATGAATCCTTTGTTGTGTGAGTGAGAACCTTTTGTTGTTTATGGATTATGTGTTTGGTTGTTGGCATAGTGTCACTTAAAAATATGCAACATTGATGTCTACGTGGTGTGAAAAAAAATTCAATTCTCTTTAACATTTTTGTCTTCCTACCTGCACTGATTGGCATTTTTTTCACTAAATGTTGTAGTATTTAAAACACAAAGGATGTTCTCATGTTATGTCCATCTTGTTTCTATCCTGCTTGCTTAGAAAGTGTCTTAGTAAGTTATTAGTTAGACTTTTTATGGATAGATGGACTGAAATATTTGTTGGATTATGTATATTCAATTTGTTTGAAGCACGACATGTCCCATATTATTGTTGAGTGAGTGAGACTACCAATAATTGATGCAAAATATTATTATGCTTTTGTATGAGATGTATGGTTATCAAACTTGAAAATGTACTGCTGTGTATTTTTTTGTCATTGAGAATTTAGGAATTCAATTGCTGTTAGTTTAATTCTTGGGTAGTCAAGGTAATTTGCTGATAGAAAGAATGTATTGCATGTGTATTTTTTTGTTGTTGAGAATTTAGGAATTCTTGATTAAATTACTTGGTGCTATAAAAGTTTTGAAAACAAATTTCTTTGATCTGATGGTAGTTATATGATGTACTAAAATGGTACTGTTAGGAATGATAAATGTGGTACTGCAGTTTTCTTTTTCTTTGCACAACTGTTGTGAGGCATGAATGATTAGTGATAATATTCCACTAATTAATGTTATTATTTTTATTAATTTAGGTTTTAGGTATGGATAAATCTTGGATTACCAAGTCACGACTTAGCCCTGAATATGATAAAGGCTTGAATGAATTTTTAGATTTTGCATTTGCACACACAATTGCCAACAATAAGATAAGATGTCCATGTAGCCGTTGTGGGTTTAGAAGGTGGCAAGCCAGAGAAGTGGTATATGACCACTTAATTTGTACCCAATTTCCACAAGGGTACACTATCTGGACTTGGCATGGAGAGTCAGCGAGGAGAACTGCAACCAATACTTCAAATGTCCCACATGATGTGGCGGGTAGTCAAGGTAATTTTCCCGATCAAAATAGTATGCAAGATATGATCCACGATGCATTCGGAGTTAACAGGCCTGTGACAATGGAAACATATGATTCTGCTGAGGAGGTAGAGAGTAGAATACATGGAGATGATTCATATTTTACAGATTTAGTTAGAGATTGCAACGAGGAGTTGTATCTCGGGTGTGCAAAGTATTCAAGGCTGTCCTTTCTAATTAAGCTATACCATATCAAGTGTTATTGTCGGATAACTGACAAAGCAATGTCTATGATACTTGAACTTTTGAGCGATGCTTTTGAGCATGCAAAGATCCCTAGTTCATTTTATGAGGCAAAAAAAATAATAAATAAACTTGGCCTTAGTTATTCAAAGATCGATGCCTGTCCAAATGATTGTATGTTATATTGGAAAAATGATGCAAGTAGGGAATCTTGCAAAGTCTGTCACACTTCTAGATGGAAGACTAATGGATGTGCAAGCAACATGTTTAATGGGGGTAAAAAGCACAAGAAGAAGAAGCAACTAGCTAAGGTTTTACGTTACTTTCCTTTGAAACCACGATTGCAACGGCTATTTATGTCTTCTAAGAAGGCAGATTTTATGAGGTGGCATGAAGAACATAAAAACCATGACGGGCTAATGAGACATCCAAGAGACTCTAAGGCGTGGAAGTTGTTTGATGAAAATCATCCAGACTTTGCCTCAGAACCACGTAATGTTCGACTTGGTCTAGCTAGTGATGGTTTCAATCCTTTTGGAACACTAAGTACTAATTACAGCATATGGCCTGTGGTTCTTATTCCGTACAATTTGCCTCCGTGGATGTGCATGAAGCAAACATATTTCATTCTTTCTATGATCATTCCAGGTAAACGTATGCCTGGGAATGATATAGATGTTTACCTTCAGCCTTTGATTGAAGAGTTGAGCGAATTATGGTTAGATGGAGTGAAAACATATGATTCTTCATCGGCTAAGATGTTTACATTGCGGGCAGCGCTAATGTGGACCATCAGTGATTTTCCTGGTCTCGGAACCTTATCTGGATGGAACACATATACTGGATTAGCTTGTCCGTCTTGCAATAATGATTCGAACACTTGTCGATTGCCTTTTAGCAGAAAATGGTGTTTCATGGGCCACCGTCATTTCTTAGAACCTGGGCATAGATTTAGATTGAATCGACTCCGATTTGATGGTAACATTGAAATGAGGAATCCACCAATTTCACTATCAGGCTCAGACATATTGAAACAAGTAGAGAATATTGACGTGACCTTTGGGAAGGGACAAGAATCAAATGTCAGAGGGAAAAGAACTCGTCCCGGGTGTGTCGAAGGAAGTGATTCGCAATGGAGGAAGAAAAGTATATTTTTTCAACTTCCGTATTGGGAATTTAATTTATTGAGACACAACCTTGATGTCATGCATATTGAGAAAAATGTGTGTGACAACGTCATATATACATTTCTGAATGAAGATGGTAAGACAAAAGATCATCTCAATGCTCGAAGAGACCTACGTGCCATGGGAATTCGTCAAGACCTTTGGCCAGATGATAATGGAAAATATCCTTTGGCCTTATACACAATGACAAATTCAAATAAGGATAAATTTCTCAATATCTTAAAGAATGTGAAGGTGCCAGATGGTTACTCCAGCAACATTTCTCGGTGTGTTGATTTAAAGAATCGTAAGTTATCTGGGCTAAAGAGTCACGATTCTCATATTCTGATGGAACAATTGTTACCAATAGCATTAAGAACTGTGTTGCCTAATCATATATGCGCAGTCTTAGTGGAGTTGTGTTCATTTTTCCGACATATATGTGGTAAGGTACTAACTGCTTCTGAGTTAGACAACCTTCAACAGAGAGTTGTGATATGCCTATTTCATTTGGAAGTGTTATTTCCCCCATCATTCTTTACAATCATGGTTCATTTAATAGTTCATTTAGTTGATGAAGCCAAATGTGGAGGGCCTGTTCATTACAGGTGGATGTATCCAATAGAAAGGTAAAATTTCTAACAACGTTTTATGTAACTTGATTACTTTTTGTCATGATTGGAATAAGGCTCACTTAAGTACATGTTAAACTTATAGGTACTTAGGATTGTTGAAGTCTTACGTGCGAAATAAGGCACAGCCTGAAGGCTCTATAGCAGAAAGTTACATTGCTGAAGAGTGCCTTACATTTTCTTCAAGGTACTTAGACGAAATTGAGACAAGATTTAATCACCTCAGACGTGTTGATGATCAACCAACTGAGGCTGAATCATCTCAGGTAGAAACGATTTTCCCTCAGATTGGTAAGTCGGTGGGAGGTTACTCATATGTGAAACTTACGGATATGGAGAAACATCAAGCTCATCGTCATGTACTAATGAATTGTAAACATGTAGAACGATTTATCCTGTAAGTAATTATGTGGATTTGCTAATTTGGTGGATGTTTTCAATACTTTGAAATAAATATTGTTTATTTGTTAATGAAATGTAGAGAATTTAAGGAGATTACGAGAAGAAAGTTGAGAAATCGCACTCGTTCTTCGTCAATTATTCAAAGAAAAATTCATAGGGAGTTTGCTTCATGGTTTTATGGCCGAGTGAGTGGTGTCTTATTTTATTGTAGTTATTATATACAATAACTTCAAACTCTAACGCATCATCATGTTCATTGTAGGTTGCGAATGATGAATGCGAAGCTCATTCTGAGGACATCAAATGTCTAGCAAAGGGTCCACTGTCACATGCTAGACAATTTAGTGCATTTAACATCAACGGTTTTAAATTTCGTACCATAGCTCGGGAACAAGGGTTGAAAACACAAAATAGTGGAGTGTTTGGCTCATTCGGTACAAATAGTTATGCAAGCAGTAGTGACAATCGACCAATATTTGGGGGTGTTCCTTACTATGGAAAGCTGGTTGACATAATTGAGTTAAATTATCATGGTCGGTTTGTGATCACAATGTTTAAGTGTAAATGGGCTAATACAACAACAACACTGGGAATGAAAAAGGATGCCCTTGGGTTTGATTTGATAAATTTTTCGCGATTGATTCACACAGGCATACATGCAGACGATGAGCCTTATATTCAAGCTTCTGAAGCTCAAATGGTGTATTCGTTGACGATGAAGTTGACAATGAGTGGTGCATTCCTGTTCACCTGAAGCCACGAGATTTGTACGATATGGGAGACGAAGAGAATGTCCATGAGAATGAACCATACCCCCCACAACAATTAGTAACATTTTTTCCTGATAATGTCGACAGTATACCTTTGGCAAGGGGAGTTGAAGAAGAAGAATTGCCTGTCATGGATGCTGCTGATAGTGTGAGTAACAATGATGAGAATCAAATATTGTGTAGTTAGTAGTTGATTTTTTCTTTTTCCAAAGAATACATAAGATCCTGTGTGGTTTTTATTTAAGAGTGGCACTATGATTATCAATAATTTTTTGTTGATTTATTTTTATCTTTACTTTGTTCTGTTATATGCATTAAAAGTTGTAGACATGCGAAGATTAAAGCAAAAGGCCTGTAGAATCCGTGGAGAGTCTGCAACTTTCCCTACTTCATCTCCATCTCCCACTCTGCATCCTTTTGAGCCAGTTCCATCTCCATCCCCCACTCCACATCCTTTTGAGCCAGTGCCATCTCCACCTTTAGTCCAAACCTCAGAACCAACTTCAACTGTTGCCTCAGCCCAATCCTCAAGTGCAAGGAGTAGAAGTTCATCTTGGATCGTTAATATCATCGGTAAATGAATTTTTTTCATCTTACAATTTAAATTGTTAATATTATCTTAATCTATTTTTCATTTCTAGATGAGCAAGGAAACAGTAGAGAAGGACATTTAAGATTGCATGACGTTTGGACACTTCCTGCAGGGCAACGTATAATTGTTCCATTTAATGAACAAGGCCAACCAATTGGGGAAGCAGCTGGCCTTCTAGGTGGAGTCATCGGAGTGATTGGGACTGACTTGAATGCATTTCCTATTAGCTATCATTCGTGGGATAAAGTTCCTGATAGCTATAAGGAGACTTGTTTTGATAATTTAAAGGTAATATAAAATTTTAACTTAGTGTTAAGTTACATTTCTATTGGCGTCTGGTTTAAATGAATTAATATTTGATATTCTGATTTGAAGGCTAAGTTTTGCTTAGATGACTGGGTTGCAAAAAATTTTGTGTTGAAAAAAATTGGAAAGAAGTGGAGGAATTATCGGATTGAGTTGTTTAACATGTATTACAAGTGGGATGCTACTAGGGAACAAAACATTTTAACCCATCCTGACTTCATACTACAAGACATGTGGGCAGCTTTCATTGATTACAGATTAGATCCAAAGACCCAAGTAAGGTTCAAATTAACTTTTTAAATGAAAAGGGTTTTACAACACTACTTGACAAATTGTCTTTTTCAACTTTGTAGGAAATAAGCAATACTAACAGATTAAATCGACAGAAGTTGAAGATGCCACATACTTGTGGGTCTAAAAGCATCGCAAGAAAGAAACATGAAATGGTAATAATATATTTTTGTTATGATGTGCTGAATTCGTTATAATGATATTTTCCATTTAATATATGTCAGGAATTGGCAAGTGGCGCACCTGTGAGCAGAGGAGCTATATTTGTTGCAACACACAAGAAGGCGGATGGATCTTATGTCAATGATGATGCAAGGGTTGTGAGTGTAAGTATTATAAATACTTAGTTGACAATATTTTTTCTGGCTGAGGGTGCTTAAACCCTAACCATGTGAGGTTATCTCCGTAGGGAATACATTTTGGTTGTTACTAATGTCCTGTTCTTTGGTTCCTTGCTGGCTATGTGTATCGTTGTATTATTTTATTTTCCTTGTTGTAACTATCAATGTTGGGTTCATATGGTAGGTTGTGTGTATCATGCAGATGTTAGATTCATAGGTTGTGTGTATGTTATGCTAATTAGGACCAATTGCTGCACTTTATGTCTTTGTCTCTTAGTTAACAAGTTAAATTGTAATTTTAGGAAAAAATATTAGAAATTGAAAGTCAAGGAACTTCATCTGAGACAATTTCTGAGCAAGATTCGCTAGGACAAGTGTTGGGAAAAGAACGTCCTGGAAGAGTTCGTGGTTTAGGATTTGGTCCTAGTCCAACTCAAGTATTTGGTGCGAGTACAACTCGATTTGGTCGGTTCCCTGTAAATCAGAGTGCTAATACTTCTAACGTCGCTCTTCAACAGGAAGTTTCAAGGTTACAATCTTCAAATGAAGAGATGAGAAATGCCTTAAGTTACATTTTTCAAAATTTCTTGGAAAATGTTCCACCTCAGTTTGCACACTTGTTTACTCCTCAGGATAGTTTAATATTTGTTTTTTATTTAAAAATAATTGTTTTCTTTGTTTCATTCAACCTATAAAAAAGTTATTAATCCTTGCAGGCATCCGATGCAAATAGTGGACAGCCTTCAGTCGAACCTCACTCGTCGGCAGGGGAAGATCCTACTCAATTGATGGGGTATTACATATTTTGGCATTTAGAGTAGTAATTAAGTATATATTATAAACCCCTATGTGTAAAGTTAGGTTTATGTTATTTTGAACATAGAAATTTTATGCAATTAAGATACTATTTTGAATGTATCATGTGTTGTGTTTATATTGTTTGATGTTAATTGGGAATTGTAGATAGGGTATGCATCATTTCACACAAGAAGATTTAAATTATATTGGTGTTTTAAAAGTTTGAGGAGCAATGATTTTAAAAATTTTAGTTTAAATAGCGCTAAAATGGTGTATACAACAATGAAATATAAAAAAAAATTTATATATATATGAATTAGCCTAAAACAATGGTCAAATGAAGCAAAAATGTAGATTAAATTACTGGCGCTTTTTGATCAAAATAGTGGCGCTTAAAAGGCGTCAGAAAAAAAATTATATTTACAACAAAAATTTTGTGGCGCTTGAAAGGCGACAGTAATTTAAAAAAAAATTCATCCAAAAATATAGTGGCGCTTTGAAGCGCCGCTAATTAAAAAAATTAATTCATCAAAAGATAGCGGCGCTTGAAAGGCGACACTAATATTAAACAAATTAATTCAACCAAAAAGATAGTGGCACTTGAAAAGTGACGCCATTATTAAAAAAATAAATATAGCGGTGCTTAAAAGTGTCACTATAATAAATAAAGGAAATTCAAAATAAATAATAGCGACGCTTATCAAGCGCCACGAAATGCCAAAAATATAGCGGCGCTTATCAGGCGCCACTAAAAATGCCAAAATATTAGCGGCGCTTATCAGGCGCCACTAAATGCAAAATAAATAGTGGCGCTTGATAAGCGCCACGATTTTAAATCGTGGCGCAAATTCCTGCGGCTGCGCTGAAGTACCGCTAAAAGTGGTCCCGACACCTAGAATAGCGGCGATTCTTCAAGCGCCAGGAAGATGTTTTAGTGGCACTTGAAGCGCCACTTAAAGTGCCACTATTTCCCTTATTTTTTGTAGTGATTTTTCAGAGGTAATGGTTGGAAACTATCCCATCATCCTTGTATAAATCTTTAAGGGTGTGTCTAGGAGAGTAATTTTAGAGGGAAAGGGAAGGGAAGGGAAGAAAATGTATTAAACTTTCCCTTATTTATTTCTTAAAATTTTGGAGGGAAATGATTTAGAGGATTTTAAGTTTACCTTCCTTAACCCTCTTCCTTTGTTAATTTTAATTACCCTAAATTGAGAGAGTTTGAAGGATCTAAACAAAAGGAGAAGAAACTCTTACTTAACCTTTCCTTCCCTTATATTTCCCTTCAATTCCTCTCATTCCCTTCCCTTTCGCATTCCAAAACACACGCTAAAGAAATTTATTACTAAGGTTTTCAAGGCTTTCACTTCCCCAACCCACTCATCATCATGATTTTCAGTTTGAAAAAATTCAACCATTTGTATCGAGATTTTAGGAACTAAAGGATTTCCTGCTAAAAAAGAATTTTTTTATAATCAGCATATAGCTCCACTTTTAAATCCATCAGATAATTAAGAGGGAATTGCTTTAGGAAATTATCAATCCCTTGGAGTCTTCTAAGAATTCTTTTTTTTTTTTTTGAAGATGTTTCCAAAGTGATTCTTGTTCCAATCCTACACTGAGCAGTAAAATTATTAATTTTTTCCTTCCACTCTTTTTTATCATCCCATGCCTGATTAACAAAAGTAGAAAAATTATCATCAGTTAACCAAGCCACTTGGAAACGAAAAGGGTGATTGATAATCTGGCGCTCCACTACTAAATTTAGTGAAGTTAAGATTATTCTATGGTCTGATTTAAGGTGTTAGAGATGAGTGACATGAGTTTTTGCGAATAGTTTCCTCCAATCCATGTTAGCAAAAACCCAGTATATTCTTTCCTTCACCTCATTCCTATGCTAAGTGAACTTTGGTCCTAAAAAACCCAAATCAATGAACCCACAATTAGAAATACAATTATGGAATTCTAACATAGAGCTCTAATTGAAAAAGTCACTCTCACATTTATCATATTGGGATAGGTAGGCATTAAAGTCCCCTGTCACCAACCACGGGCCGTTATTATGGTTATTAAGAAGAGTAAGGTCTTGCCATAACATGGACCGAATTTGGTGATGAGGACTTCCGTAAATAAAAGTATAATACCAAGATAAATCCCTCCTATTAAATCAAATTTTAGTTTTTATATACTGTTTCTCAAATTTAAGGATTTAGACATCAAATATATTATCATTCCAAAGTAATCAAATGCCTCTTGAAAATCCTTTTGCCTTTACATAGTAGTATTTTGGTAATTTGATTTTCTTCAACATCATTTCAGCTCTACGACCACTAATTCTGGGTTCAAACAGAGACAAAAAACCAATGTTGTCAATTTCAATTAAATCATTAATCATGAAGGTAAAGGTTTTTGCTCTCAACCCTCTACAATTCCATGATAAGAAATTCATAAAAATAGTAACAAAAGGGATGAGAAAGACATCACAAATTATTGTGATACACCATAGTTGCTCCCAACATTGCTAACTCATCATGGCCACTATTTTTAATCCATTGTTTGCCCATTTTAATAAGGTGTAGTGAATTTTTGCCGTCAAGAGGTTTCTTTTTCTGAATTGATTAAGATGTTCTTGATGTGCTAAGCTCCCAACCCATTATTCGTAACTTTAGTTTGAGTTTTAGGCTGGTTAGTTATTAATCCATTTCCCTCCATTTGAGTGTTGGGCCCACAGTTGGTTGGATAGCTTGCATGCCCATAATTGGCTTACCCTTTACTTTTCCTGGTGCTTTGACCAGTTCCCCTGCTAAAGATTGAGTTTTGTCTTATCATCTCCCACATGTTTGTTAACTTTTGGTTTAATACCAAAAAGCTTCTTTTTTCCGTTAGCTTGTTTTAACTTCACATGAGTTTGTCTACCTAACATCATGGTAGCATTCATAAGAGGCTCCTTTATACTAGGCTCAGTAAAACTCAGTTTCGTGGTACTGGGTTGATTGAGATTTATTTCCAAAGTGGTGGTAGTCTCATTAGTACTTTCCTCTGTCTCCTTCGCTAAACTAACGATCGCGTTAAATCTTAATCCACCCTTATTAATTGCTTTCTTCGCTATTGTCTGAATGACTCCAGTTGTCCTTACCGTGTTTTCTTTTCTCTATGCCAAATGGTGACTAGGAAGTTAGACCATCATCTACGGTCTATAGGTGTCTTTTTCTATAACAGGGATCCTTTTTTTTGGTGACTCAGTGGCAATTGCCTTTGCTTGAGGTTTGTTTATATCAATGTTGGGTTCTTTTCTATTTAGGCTACATGTGTCCTTATTATGTCCATAACAGCTACAAGAAAAGCATATTTGTGTAATCCCTCATACTCAATCTGATGCATCTTCTTTTGAAGGGTGAACTTGGATAGGAGTTTCTTGTTTATATCCACCTCAATTATGTTTTAAGGTATATTCATCAAGTTTGAGCGTCCTTCCCATCTATTCCCCAGTCTCCACAAGAAAGTATGGTTATAGAATTCAAATGGTAACCCAGGGATTCTGATCCATACGGTTATCCAGTTAAACTTGTCTTCAAATGGATCAAAGTCAGGTCTCCAACGTTGGATGACTAAGTAGTGATCTAGAATCATCCAAGGGCCTCCTTGCAAAGCAAATAGGTAATCTCTCTTCAAGGAAAACTTAACTGAATAGTACTCGTTGTCCATATCAGTGATTGCTATTCCTCTTGAAGGATTCCACATCCATTGAAGTCGTGCATGAAGAAATCAAAATCTAACTCTTTTCCCTATAAGTTTGACAGTAAGAGAGCATCTCCACGAATTTGCCCATTCCCATCGCTCCTCATTAGTGGTGTGAATGATCGGGGTTCATAGGGTCTTCCTCAGTTCCTTTTTGAATTTTGTCATCCAAATCATCAAAGCGGTAAAAACTAATGTCAACCTCATCCTAGTCCTCCTTGTCATCTTTGTTTGCGTTTTCACCAACACATTTCAAAAGTGATTCTGTATGAGACAAAGTCAGAGGGGGTTGGTTTTGGTAACATTCGTCATGACGTTCAGTCCTTTTTCTCCAGATGTGCCTTTTGATTATGAATCTTATTCTTTGTTCACCTTTTCTTTCAAATTTTGTTGAGATTTATTTTCATCCACTGATTCGCTCATGCTCTCATCAACAATGGTGTTTGTTTTAATTTTCTTATTGCTATGAAAAAGAAGATTCACTTCTTCTTCAAAAAAGCTCTCCAAGGTTGCTCACCATTTTTTTAGGACTTGGTCTGAATATTGATAAAAGATAAACCCAAACACCAATCATCATCTTCAAACTTGCTTCGTTTGGAACTGGGTAGCCAGAATCTTCAAAGGTGAGCAGTTTTATTGCTTTTCATCCCTAAATGATTCATGTTTTATTGCTTTTTTCTGTAAAAGGAGAAATTTTCACTCAATGGAATAAATTGAAACTACTCAATGAAACCTTGATTTTATTTTTAATTTAACAGCAAGTATAATTAAATTTTTATCAAGTTTTAACATAAAATTTTTAAAATAATAATAAATATATTTTAGTCATTCTTTTATTTTTAAATAATTATATACAATAAAATATATTAATTTTTTATAGAAAATAAATTTTTAAAAAAATTTCTGTCACAAGTTCTAAAGCACATTTCTAAACATGTTCTATTAGTTTTTATTTTTTTGTAAAAATAAAAATCTGTTTTTAAAAACACTTGCTATTCATTGTTAATTTGACTTAACGATAAAAGCTTGCAACGCAAAACCATGCGATGAAACTCGATCAGTGACCAGCAACCTCCAGTGAAATTGACGTCTATTTTAATAACTTAATTCGTAAGTTGTTTAAAAGGAAAAACATTACGTTGTTAAAAAAACTCTCGTCGTGAAAATTCAAAAAAAGCATAAAAGGAAGTTTTAACTTTCAACCTAAACAATTTTAAGGTTTTACCATTACAATGGTTTGGTTCGACCTCGCCGTTTGACTTTTGTTCTGTTTTCTATCGTTCGAAGCATCTTGACCGTTTATCTAATCTAACTTCTATTTTTTTGCCACGCCTCTATAAAATTCAAAATTTATCGTTTTGTTAAAGCATCCCACACCGTTCTGTTACACAAATAACTTCCCTCTCTAAAATTATATGCCTTTGTGAGTGTAGTAAAAAAATAGATTAAAAGTATTGAGAAATTCGAGAGATTCAAATCGTGTTATAAAGATATTAATTTAAAGAAATATTTTATAATTTTTCTATTAATTAAAAAGTGACACTCTAAAATAAAACAAATTTTTTTTTGTATTTTTTATAAGAGAATAGAATTAATAAAAATAAGAGAAATTCATAAGATAAATGAATGACTTAGATAAGTTGAGACTATAAAAAACCTAATACCTTTTGTGATTCTTCGTTTCTTTTCACTCTGCAGTTAGGGAATATCATTGTTCAAGATCAAGACTCTTGAAATGTGACCACCACAAATTGAGAAAATTCTATCCTCTATTTAAACAGTAAATAGATTTCTTGCTGGAAAAAATGAAATATTCTTTTGATTTTATGTTCTTTACAAACACTCTTTGAAATTTTAATTATTATGTTCATTTATCTACCAAGTTGGCTCAAATGTCACCATGAACTCTGTTATTTGAGTAGTGTAAATCATATTTATTTAGAAACAACAAATGATATAATTTGTAGTGAAATTCTACTAATTGGGTTAATAGGAAAATGGACAAAATAAATTTAAATTTTGAAGGATAATAGTTCAGAGATTTTTTTTTCTGAATTGAAAGAAATATTTATAAATGGTTCAAAAATAAAGGAGGACATGTACATTATTTTTCTTCTGAACATCCATTCTCTTTGTTTCTATTTTTCTATCCAATGATGTTTAGCAAGAATCGAGAATCAATGGAATACATTCCCACTCCAAGAGGTATCCAATTTTTTTAATCATTAAAAGTTAAAAACCTTATAAGTTCATACCATTTTGTATGAGGTGTGGCCATATAGAGTCATCTTGTGGGCCTTGCAGTTTCATGACATTTATGTTGAGGTAAGACCATAGGTCACAGTCAAACCATTGTATTGCTCAATATTATTGGGCTTCTTATCATTCTAGTCTTAATGCAATAGCTAAACAAGTTGTACCTGGATTTTTTGAGTAGACGTATTCCTTCATTCATTCATTTATTTTAGTTGCTTTGGTGTATGATGAAAGTTACATTAAAGGGT
Source organism: Senna siamea (assembly GCA_031216115.1). Lineage (NCBI taxonomy): Eukaryota > Viridiplantae > Streptophyta > Magnoliopsida > Fabales > Fabaceae > Senna > Senna siamea. The sequence goes on from CM062357.1 coordinate 17,536,702, forward strand.
ATTTAAGTTTAAATTATTTGATGTGATTTAGTTTAAATCATTAAGTGCATAATGTCATTTTTTAATTATCCTGAGTGCAAAAAGTCAATTTAATTTTTTTTTTAAAAAGGAATCATTAAGTTTGGAGTTTCTTCTAGTAAGCAATTCTGATGAAGTATTGGTGCTTCATAATATTCTTAAATTCAATCTTCAACATAGAAATTGAAGAGACTAAGATCAATTTCTAAACCTGATTTATTTGGTTCAAAATGATAGATCATGCATGCTATTTATTAATGTTATTCCGAACTTTATTTTTTGGCATTTGATTTCAGCATGGAGAATTAGGAATTTTTTTGTTATTTTATTTTTTAAAATTATTTTTATAAAAATATTTTTAAAAATTTATATTGGTATTATTTTTATGTATTTATATATATACTATTAATAAAAAAATTTATTTTTTATATTTATGTTGTTTTAAAAAAATAAAGTTCAGAATATTTTTTAATTATTTTTAATTTTTAATTTTTAAAATATATATGCTACTTTTTTATATCAAAATTAATTTTTCAAACAAATGTTTTTATTTGAAAAATTAAAAATAATTTATAGAAACGGGAAGTCTAATTCTTTTACCATTAAAATTAAGCAGTTCACACAATAATATCACCTATTGGTCAAGCACAATTAAGCTGAAGCTGACGAAGGACTTGACAAAGAAAAATACGAGATTGTGATATGTGCACACATCTGATTCCGCCACGTATGCTCCACCGTCTTGCACGCCGTGCTCTGCCGGTCTCAACGGCGGTAAGTAGGTACTTCCCTCCGTTCACGCCGACGTGGCATCGAGCGGCGCGAAGTGGGACCCTGGAAATAGCCATTCTTTAAATGGTTCGTCACCGTGCCGACTACTGGAGTGGCCAAGTTGATGAACATTCCGCCGACTGATCCGACGTCACCAAAAGCAGGAACTATAAGGGGCCCACCACTTGCTGTGGAAATTTTTGAATAATGACATCCCTTGTAGAAGTAATATTTTCAAACTCATTGGAAACACAGGATCTCGAGTTTCACAGTTCACAGCACCATTACATACATAATTCCAAATTTTCAAAATTTGAAACCACACATACCCATCCATGCATATCCTATCTCCCAACAACAAATATTACACTCACAAAACAAAGACTGGAAAAACACAAACTACATATATATCTAACGTAAGTATCGACGACGAAATAGAGCTCCCACAAGCAGGATGCAGCAGAATGCGGCGATGAGTATGATAGACACTGGAAGAGAACCATCGGTGACGGAGAATGCAACACTGAGTTGGGTTCCTCGGAAAGGAATCCTTGCCGTGGCTCCGATGTGCAAGCCATACGCTTCGTTTCGGAGGTTCGGGATTCTATAGGCGAGATTGACGATACGGACAGGTTGGGACGATTCAGGATTAATCTTCAAAGAGATCTTCAGAGCCACCGTCGTATGTGTATCCGCCGCTGTATGCGGCTGAAACCTCAGCTCATAATCCACGTCTACCATAATGTGGCACACAGTGAATTTGGTTGTGAGCTCCGAGCTAGGAATTGTGGACACATGATTATCCACATATAGATGAAGAGAGATTTGTGAGTTCTGGTTTTCATAGTAGTGAGGATTGGTGTACAAATCAATCTGTATTTAAAAAATGATAATGTCACTGTTGTTGATTTTTGAAGTAACTAGAGTCGGCGGCGTGCATCTTCTCCTCACTGACTGACCGACTCCGCCACTGCGAGATACCGCCCAAAGCGATTCATGCCTTCCGGACCAAAATTTCAAATTTCACAACATATTTCTTTTCTTTTATTTTAAAAATTTATACTTTTATCTATTAAAAAATTTATAATTTTATATATTTTAACTAAAATAAATTTAACATTTTTAAAAAATTTTGATTAATTAAAATATATATTTTTAAAAATTATTATTTATTAACTTTTGTTCAGATATATACTAATTTTGTAATTAAATTTCAAATGTAGCAAATTTTTGAATAAAATTTCAAAATTATACTATTTTTATAAACAATTTGTTGACACAGAAAGTGAATTACTGGGCACAAAGTGAATATCCACATATAGGTGTGAAGAGAGATTTGTGAGTTCTGGTTTTATAATATTGAAAATTAGCGTACAAATCAATTTGTATTTTAAAAATAATGCCGAAAAAGTTGTAGCATGAATGTGGTGAGGATTGCGGCAAGGGTGATGTTTGAGAAATTAATAAGATACACAAATCAAGGATTCTCATTTGGTTTGGTCTGTCTGGAGGGTATAGTTAGGGAAACGTGTTGCAAGGGTTTCAAACTCGTCAGTTTTGTTTGACTTGATTTTTCATGATTTAACGTAGTGTGCTGGTATATCAGATATTGGAGAAACCTTTACGTAGGTGGTAATTTGAAAATTTTAACATGAATTTTTTAAAAGTCTTAACCACTAATAAAATATTATTTTTTAATGAATTTGATCAAGAAATTTGGTTGGTCATAGCTTATTCATGATCATGTGATATGACAAATTTGGCAGCAAAGCTGAAATCGACAGGTATGGATGTGAGTGAATCATTCTTTATTCAGTTTATCATCAACTCACTTCCTCTTAAATTTAGTTAATACTAGATGAATTATAATACCATGAAAAAAAATAAAACTTTTAAGAAATTAAAGCTATGTTGGTTCAAGAGGAAAAGAGATTAAAGAAAATGAAAGAACATTATGTTCATCTCACATTTCATAAAGGAGCCAGTAGCAACAAATTTGGCAGCAAAGCTGAAATCGACAAGTATGGATGTGAGTGAATCATTCTTTATTCAGTTTATCATCAACTCACTTCCTCTTAAATTTAGTTAGTACTAGATGAATTATAATACCATGAAAAAAAATAAAACTTTTAAGAAATTAAAGCTATGTTGGTTCAAGAGGAAAAGAGATTAAAGAAAATAAAAGAACATTATGTTCATCTCACATTTCATAAAGGAGCCAGTAGCAACAAGCGTAAATTAAGAAAGAAAGACAAGAGAAAGGACAAAGGCCCAATGAAAGTTAATGAGGGCTAAATTCATAAGGAGCTAAGGTGCTACTTCTGTAGAGGGATTGGTCACTTCAAGAAAGATTGTCTTAAAAAAAAGAACTGGTTCAAAAAGAAAGATATATATTATGTTTTAGTATATTTTGAATCAAATCTTATTAAAGTTCCTAATAATACCCGAAGGTTAGATTCTTGTGCAACTACTCATGTGGCACATGTTACACAAGGATTCACTTCAATCCAACCCATAAAACGGAACTAATAAGTTCTTGTTTATGGGAAACAAAATGAAGGCACGAATAGAAGGAATTGGGACGTTCAGATTGATCTTGAATACTGGATGTTAGTTAGATCAAGAAATGTCTCTTTATGTTCTTGATTGAATAAGTTCTTGAGAAAGCTTGGAAGATCTAAACAAAAGGAAAAGAAACTCTCACTTAACATTTCCTTCTCTTCCCTTCCCTTACCTTTTCCTTTAATTCCTTTCATTCCCTTCCCTTCCGCATTCCAAAACACACTTTAAAGAAATTTAGTACTAAGGTTTTCAAGGCTTTCGTTTCCTCAACCCACTCATCATCATGATTTTTTTAGTTTGACAAAATTCAACCATTTGTATCGGGATTTTTGGAACTAAAGGATTTCCTCCTAAAAAAGAGTTTTGTTATAATCAGCATATAGCTCTACTTTTAAATTCATCAGATTATTAATAGGGCATTGCTTTAGGAAATTATCAATCCCTTGTAGTCTTCTAAGAATTCTTTTTTCTTTTTTTTTTGGAAGATGTTTCCAAAGTGATTCTTGTTCCAATCTTGCACTGAGCAATAAAATTATTAATTTTTTCCTTTCACTCTTTTTTATCACCCCATGCCTGATTAACAAAAGCAGAAAAATTATCATCAGTTAACCAAGCCACTTGGAAACGAAAAGGGTGATTGATAATCTGGCGCTCCACTACTAAATTTTGGTGAAGTTAAGATTAGTCTATGGTCTGATTTGAGGTGTTGGAGATGAGTGACATGAGTTTTTGCAAATAGTTTCCTCCAATCCATGTTAGCAAAAACTTAGTATATTCTTTCCTTCACCTCATTCCTATGGTAAGTGAACTTTGGTCCTAAAAAACCCAAATCAGTGAACCCACAATTAGAAATACAATTATGGAATTCTAACATAGAGCTCTAATTGAAAAAGTCACTCTCGCATTTATCATATTGGGATAGGTAGGCATTGAAGTCCCCTATCACCAACCACAGGCCATTATTATGGTTATTAAGAAGAGTAAGGTCTTGCCATAACATATACCGAATTTGGTGATGAGGACTTCCGCAATAAAAGTATATTACCAAGATAAATCCCTTTCATTATTCAAATTTTAGCTTTTATATATTGTTTCTCAAATTTAGGGATTTATACATCAAATATATTATCATTCCAAAGTAATCAAATGCCTCTTAAAAATCCTTTTGCCTTTACATAGTAGTATTTTGGTAATTTGATTTTCTTCAACATCATTTCAGCTCTACGACCACTAATTCTGGGTTCAAACAGAGACAAAAAACCAATGTTGTCAATTTCAATTAAATCATTAATCATGAAGGTAAAGGTTTTTGCTCTCGACGCTCTACAGTTCCATGATAAGAAATTCATAAAAAACAGTAACAAAAGGGATGAGAAAGACATCACAAATTATTGTGATACACTATAGTTGCTCCCAACATTGCAAACTCATCATGGCCACTATTTTTAATCCACTGTTCTTTCATTTTGATAAGGTGTAGTGGATTTGTGCCGTCAGGAGGTTTCTTTTTTTGAATTGATTAAGATGTTCTTGGTGTGCTAAGCTGACCCGACCCATTATTCGTAACATTAGTTTGAGTTTTGGGCTGGTTAGTTATTAATCCATTTCCCTCCATTTGAGTGTTGGGCCCACAGTTGGTTGGATAGCTTGCATGCCCATAATTGGCTTGCCCTTTACTTTTCCTGGTGCTTTGACCAGTTCCCCTGCTAAAAATCGAGTTGTCTTATCATCTCCCACGTGTTTGTTAACTTTTGGTTTAATACCAAGAAGCTTCTTTTTTCCGTTAGCTTGTTTTAACTTCACATGAGTTTGTCTAACTAACATCATGGTAGCCTTCATAAGAGGCTCCTTGATACTAGGCTCAGTAAAACTCGATTTCGTGGTACTAGGTTGATTGAGATTTATTTCCAAAGTGGTGGCAATCTCATTAGTGCTTTCCTCAGTCTCCTCCGCTAAACTAACGATCGCGTTAAATCTTAATCCACCCTTATTAATTGCTTTCTTCGCTGTTGTCTGGATGACTCTAGTTGTCATTGCCGTGTTTTCTTTTCTTTATGCCAAATGGTGACTAGGAAGTTGCACCATCATCCACGGTCCATAGGTGTCTTTTTCTATCACAGGGATCCTTTTTGTTGGTGGCTCAATGGCAATTACCTTTGCTTGAGGTTTGTTTATATCAATGTTAGGTTCTTTTCTATTCAGGCTACATGTGTCCTTATTATGTCCATAACAGCTGCAAGAAAAGCATATCTGTGTAATCCCTCATACTCAATTCGATGCATCTTCTTTCGGAGGGTGAATTTGGATAGGAGTTTCTTGTTTATATCTACCTCAATTATGTTTTAAGGTATATTCATCAAATTTGAGCGTCCTTCCCATCTATTCCCCAGTCTCCACAAGAAAGTATGGTTATAGAATTCAAATGGTAACCCAGGGATTCTGATCCATACGGTTATCCAGTTAAACTTGTCTTCAAATGGATCAAAGTCAGGTCTCCAACGTTGGATGACTAAGTAGTGATCTAGAATCATCCAAGGGCCTCCTTGCAAAGCAAATAGGTAATCTCTCTTCAAGGAAAACTTAACTGAATAGTACTCGTTGTCCATATCAGTGATTGCTATTCCTCTTGAAGGATTCCACATCCATTGAAGTCGTGCATGAAGAAATCAAAATCTAACTCTTTTCCCTATAAGTTTGACAGTAAGAGAGCATCTCCACGAATTTGCCCATTCCCATCGCTCCTCATTAGTGGTGTGAATGATCGGGGTTCATAGGGTCTTCCTCAGTTCCTTTTTGAATTTTGTCATCCAAATCATCAAAGCGGTAAAAACTAATGTCAACCTCATCCTAGTCCTCCTTGTCATCTTTGTTTGCGTTTTCACCAACACATTTCAAAAGTGATTCTGTATGAGACAAAGTCAGAGGGAGTTGGTTTTGGTAACATTCGTCATGACGTTCAGCCCTTTTTCTCCAGATGTGCCTTTTGATTATGAATCTTATTCTTTGTTCACCTTTTCTTTCAAATTTTGTTGAGATTTATTTTCATCCACTGATTCGCTCATGCTCTCATCAACAATGGTGTTTGTTTTAATTTTCTTATTGCTATGAAAAAGAAGATCCACTTCTTCTTCAAAAAAGCTCTCCAAGGTTGCTCACCATTTTTTTAGGACTTGGTCTGAATATTGATAAAAGATAAACCCAAACACCTATCATCATCTTCAAACTTGCTTCGTTTGGAACTGGGTAGCCAGAATCTTCAAAGGTGAGCAGTTTTATTGCTTTTCATCCCTAAATGATTCATGTTTTATTGCTTTTTTCTATAAAAGGAGAAATTCTCACTCAATGAAATAAATTGAAAGTACTCAATAAAACCTTGATTTTATTTTTAATTTAACAGTAAGTATAATTAAATTTGTATTAAGTTTTAACATAAAATTTTTAAAATAATAATAAATATATTTTAGTCATTCTTTTATTTTTAAATAATTATATACAATATAATATATTAATTTTTTTAGAAAATAAATTTAAAAAAAATGTTCTGTCACAAGTTCTAAAGCACATTTCTAAACATGTTCTATTAGTTTTTATTTTTTTTTTGTAAAAATAAAATCTTTTTTTAAAAACACTTGCTATTCATTGTTAATTTGACTAAACGATAAAAGCTTGCAACGCAAAACCATGTGATGAAACTGGATCAGGGACCAGCAGCCTCCAGTGAAATTGACGTCTATTTTAATAACTTATTTCGTAAGTTGTTTTAAAGGAAAAACATTACGTTATTAAAAAAACTCTCGGCGTGAAAATTCAAAAAAAGCATAAAAGGAAGTTTCAACTTTCAACCTCAAAAATTCTAAGGGTTTACCATTACAATGGTTTGGTTCGACTTCGCCGTCTGACTTTTGTGCTGTTCTCTATCATTTGAAGCATCTTGAATTCTATGCCTTCATCTATCGATGGAATACATTCCCATTCCAAGAAGTATCCAATTTTTTTAATCATTAAAAGTTAAAATCCTTTTAAGTTCATATCATTTTGTATGAGATGTGGCCATACAGAGTCCTCTTGTGGGTCTTATAGTTCCATGACATTTATGTTGAGGTAAGACTATAGGCCACAGTCAAACCATTGTATTGCTCAATGTTACTGGGCTTCTTATCATTCTAGTCTTAATGCAGCCTGGATTTCTGAGTAAAAGTATTCCTTCATTCATTCATTTATTTTAGTTGCTTTGGTGTATGATGAAAGTTCTATTAGAGGGTATTTAAATTTAAATTATTTGATGTGATTTAGTTTAAATCATTAAGTGCATAATGTCATTTCTTGATTGTCTTGAGTACAAAAAGTTAATTTAATTTTTTATTGAAAAAGAATCATTAAGTTTAGAGTCTCTTCCAATAAGTAATTATGATAAAGTATTGGTGCTTCATAATCTTCTTAAATTCAATCTTTAACATAGAAATTGAAGAGACTAAAATTAATTTCTACACCTGATCATGCGTGCTATTTATTAATGTTATTCCAAACTTTATTTTTTGGCATTTGATTTAAGCATGGAGAATTAGGAACTTTTTTTGTTATTTTATTTTTTAAAATTATTTTTATAAAAATATTTTTAAAAATTTATATTGATATTATTTTTATATATTTATATACATACTATTTATAAACAATTTTATTTTTTTATATTTTTGTTTTTTTTTAAAATAGAGTTCAGAATATTTTTTAATTCTTTTTTATTTTTTATTTTTAAAATATATATTCTACTTTTTTATATCAAAATTAATTATTTAATCAAATGTTTTTATTTGAAAAATTAAAAATAATTTATGGAAACGGGAAGTCTAATTCTTTTACCATTAAAATTAAGAAGTTCACACAATAATATCACCTATTGGTCAAGCACAATTTAGCTGAAGCTGACGTAGGACTTGACAAAGAAAAATACGAGATTGTGATATGTGAACACATCTGATTCCGCCACGTATGCTCCACCGTCTTGCACGCCGTGCTCCGCCGGTCTCAACGGCGGGAAGTAGGTACTTCCCTCCGTTCACGCGGACATGGCATCGAGCGGCGCGAAGTGGGACCCTGGAAATAGCCATTCTTTAAAGGGTTCGTCACCGTGCCGGCCACTGGAGTGGCCAAGTTGATGGACATTACGTCGACTGATCCGACGTCACCAAAAGCAGGAACTATAAGGGGCCCACCACTTGCTGTGGAAATTTTTGCATAATGACATCCCTTGTAGAAGTAATATTTTCAAACTCATTGGAAACACAGGATCTCGAGTTTCACAGTTCACAGCACCATTACATATATAATTCCAACTTTTAAACATATACATGCATATCACAACAAGTGTTACACTCACAAAACAAAGACTGGAAAAACACTAACTACATATATATCTAACGTAAGTATCGACGACGAAATAGAGCTCCCACAAGCAGGAAGCAGCAGAAGGCGGCGATGAGAATGATAGACACTGGAAGAGAACCATCGGTGACGGAGAATGCAACACTGAGTTGGGTTCCTCGGAAAGGAATCCTTGCCGTGGCTCCGATGTGCAAGCCATACGCTTCGTTTCGGAGGTTCGGGATTCTATAGGCGAGATTGACGATATGGACAGGTTGGGACGATTCAGGAGTAATCTTCCAAGAGACCTTCAGAGCCACCGTCGTATGCGTATCCGCCGCTGTATGAGGTTGAAACCTCAGCTCATAATCCATGCCTACCATAATGTGGCACACAGTGAATTTTGGTTGTGAGCTCCTAGCTAGGAATTGTGGAGACATGAATATCCACATATATAGGTGAAGAGCGATTTGTGAGTTCTGGTTTCATAACATTGAAAATTAGTGTACAAATCAATCGGTATTTTAAAAATAACAATGTCACTGTTGTTGATTGTTCAAGTAACTAGAGTCGGAGACGTGCTTCTTCTCCTCACTCATTGACCAACTCCGCCACTTCAAGAAGGCCAAAAGCGATTCATGCCTTCCGGACCAAAATTTCAAATTTGACTATATATTTCTTTTCTTTTATTTTAAAAATTTATACTTTTATCTATTAAAAAATTTATAATTTCATATATTTTAACTAAAATAAATTTAATATAATATTAATTTTTTTAAAAAAATTATGATTAATTAAAATATATATTTTTAAAAATTAGTATTTATTAACTTTTGTTCAAATATATACTAATTTTGTAATTAAATTTCAAATGTAGCAAATTTTTGAACAAAATTTCAAAATTATACTATTTTTACAAACAATTTGTTGACACAAAAATGAATTACTGGGCACAAAGTGAATATCCACATATAGGTGTGAAGAGAGATTTGTGAGTTCTGGTTTCATAATATTGAAAATTAGTGCACAAATCAATCTGTATTTTAAAAATAATGTTGGAAAAGTTGTAGCATGAATGTGGTCAGGATTGCGGCAGGGGTGATGTTTGAGAAATTAATAAGATACACAAATCAAGGATTCTCATTTGGTTTGGTCTGTCTGGAGGGTATAGTTGGGGAAACATGTGTTGCAAGGGGTTTCAAACTTGTCAGTTTTATTTGACTTGATTTTTCATGATTTAATGTAGTGTCTGATATATCAGACATTGGAGAAATTTTTACGTATGAGGTAATTTAAAAATTTTAACATTAATTTTTTAAAAATCTTAACCACCAAAATATATACACACACACACACAAAAACACAACATAACCAAAAAATTAATATTAACATTAACATTAATTCAAGATAATTTTAAAATAAGTTTAATTATAAAGATATAATAATTTATTTTTAATTTTTATAATTAATATATAATATATAATATATAAAAAATTTAAAATATTATTTTTTAATCAATTTGATCAAAAAATTTGATTGGTCACAACCCATTCATGATCATGTGACAAATATGACAAATTTGGCAACAAAGCTGAAATCGATGGGTATAGATATGAGTAAATCCTTCCTTGTTCAGATTATCATCAACTTACTTCCTCTTGAATTTAGCCAATTTCAGATGAATTATAATACCATTAAAAAAAAATAGAACTTTTAAGAAATTAAAGCTACGTTGGTTCAAGAGGAAAGGAGATTAAAGAAAATGAAAGAACATTCTGTTCATCTCACATTTCATAAAGGAGCTCATAGAAACAAGCCTAAACTGAGAAAGAAGGACAAGAGAAAGGACAAAGGCTTAATTAAAGTTAATGAGGGCCAAATCCATAAGGAGCTAAAGTGCTACTTGTGTAGGAAGACTAGTCACTTCAAGAAAGATTGTCTTAAAAGAAAGAATTAGTTTAAAAACAAATGTATATATTATGTTTCAGTATATTTTAAATCAAATCTTATTGAAGTTCCTAATAATACCTAGTGGTTAGATTCTAGTGCAACTACTCATGTGGCACATGTTACACAGGGATTCACTTTGATCCAGCCCATAAACGAAGCTACTAAGTTCTTGTATATGGGAAACAAAATGATGGCACGAATAGAAGGAATTGGGACGTATAGATTGATCTTGGATACTGGATGTTAGTTGGATCAAGAAATGTGTCTTTATGTTCCTAATTGTGTTAGAAATTTAGTTTCTTTTGGAAATTTGGATGATGTAGGTTTTAACTTTAAGATTGGAAACATTGTCTTTTCTTATATAAACACAAATACTATTTTGGTTTTGGTAAAATTAATTGTTTGTATCATTTTAATGTTGATATTAATTTTTATGAATCATGTTCCATGTTAAACATAGTATAGGCAATAAACGTAGTGCATATAATGAATGATCTGCTTTCTTATGGCATCAAAGGTTAGGTCATATATCCGAAGAAAGAATTTTGAGGTTAGTGAAAAATGAAATCTTACCTCAATTGCATTTTGTTGATTGGGATGTGTATAGATTGTATTAAAGGTAAGAAAACTAGATACATATCAAAGAAACCAGCCACAAGAAGCAGTGAACTTCTTGAGTTAATATACACTGATATTTGTAGTCCTTTCGATGTTCCATCTTAGAGCGGTAAAAAGTATTATATCACTTTTACTAATGATTACTCATGGTATTGTTACTTGTATTTTCTACATGAAAAGTCTCAATCAGTGAACATCCTAGGTGTTCATTAATGAGGTTGAAAGGCAGCTAAACAAAAAAGTGAAAGTTGTGAGATTTGATAAGCATGGTGAATATTATGGTAAATTTAATGCATTCCTTGAAAGTAGAGGCATATGTGCACAATACACAATTCCTAGTACACCTCAACAAAATGGTGTCATTGAAAGGCAGAATCGTACTCTTATGTAAATGGTTAGGAGTATGTTAAGTTACAAAACTGTACCTTTACCCTTATGGATGTATGCATTAAAGATTGCTATATATCTGCTTAGTAAGGTTCCTAGTAAGGCAGTTCCTAAAAATCCTTATGAATTATGGACAAGAAGGAAACCTAGTCTAGGGCACCTTCATGTTTAAAGTTTTTCAACATAAATAAGGATATATAATCCACATGAAAAGAAGCTTGATGCATGGACCGTTAGTGGTTATTTCATCAACTATCTTGAAATGTCAAAAAGGTACGAATTTTATTGTCCTAACCATAATACAAGAATAGTTAAGTCTGATAATGCTTCATTTATTGAAATTGGTCAATTTAGTGGGAGTGGTGAACCACTCAAGATGGGTGTTTAGGAGATTTAGATGAAAACTCTTACACTTAGTGTTTCTCTTCCTATTGTTATTCTTTTTGTTATATCACGATTTCGCAACATGCCAAAACAATAAACTAACATTACAAACCCACTAGATGAACATGTTAATGATGAAGCAACTAAGAATGAGTAAATCATAAATGAACAAGTGATACATGAACAAGATATACCATAATAAATAGCATTACGAAGGTCTGCAAGGCAGAAAAGACCAATTATTTCGAGTGATTATGTGATTTAATCACTTGAACATGAATGTGATTTGAGTGTTAATAAAAATCCTGTCTCATTCAAACAAGCCATGGAATGTAAAAATTCTAAAAAGTGGTTCAATGCTATAAAAGAAAAGTTGAAATCAATGGATGATAATAAAGTCTGAGATTTAATTGAGTTGCCTAAAGTTTTAAAACAAGTTGGTTGTAAATGGGTCTTCAAGACTAAAGGAGACTCTAAGGGAAACATTAAAAGATATAAGGCCAAACTTGTTGCCAAAGGTTATACTCAAAAAGATGGTAGTGATTATAAAGAAACCTTCTTTCCCTTTTTAAAGAGGGACTATTTAAGAATTGTTATGGCTTTGGTAGCTCATTATGATCTAGGGCTTCACCATATGGATATAAAAACTACATTTCTTAATAGTGACTTGGAATAGGAAGTTTATATGGACCAACTGAAAGGTTTCTTAGCCATAAATAAAGAAAAATTAGTTTATAAATTAAAGAAGTCAATATATGGATTGAAACAAGCTTCCTAACAATGGTATCTTAAGTTTAATAATACATTATGTCATATGGTTTTGTATAAAACACTATTGATCAAAGAATCTATATGAAGGTCAGTGGGAGCAAGTTCATTATATTAGTCCTATATGTTAACGATATTCTTCTTGTTGCAAATGATGTTGGTTTGTTATATGATGTTAAAAAATTTCTCTTTAATAATTTTGAAATGAAAGATATGGGTGAGGCATCCTATGTGAGAGGAATAGAAATATTCCATAATAGATCACAAGGACTATTAGGATTGTCTCAAAGAGCTTATATTGACAAAGTATTAAAGACATTTAGAATGAAAAATTATTTTACAGGAATAGTTCTAATTCAGAAAAAGGATAAGTTTAGCGAAATGCAGTGTCCCAAGAATAATTTGGAATGAAAGGCAATGGAGTTTATTCCCTATGTATCAGTAGTTGGGAGTTTAATGTATATTGAAACATTTACTTGGTCAAATATTAGTTTTGCTATTAGAATGTTAGGCCGATGTTAAAGTAACACTGGAATGGACCATTGGAAAGCTACAAAGAAAATTCTAAGATATTTACAAGGAACTAAGGATTATATACTCATATATAGAAAGTCTAACATCTCGAGGTGGTAGGCTACTCAGATTTGAACTATGATGGTTCTGTAGATTCAAGAAAATCTACATTTGATTACATGTTTTTGCTAGCTGGATGAAAAGTGGAAATTGGTCTGTAATTGTTACTTCCACTATGGAAGCTAAATTTATGGCATGATTTGAGGCCACTATTCATGCGTTGTGGTTGCGAAACTTTGTTTTAGGTCTAAGTATTGTCGATAGTATAGCTAGACTGCTAAGAATTTATTGTGATAATTCTATAGCTGTTTTCTTCTCTAACAATGACAGGTATTCTAAGGGTGCAAAGAACATGGATTTGAAATACTTGTCTATTAAAGAAGATGTACAAAAACATAAAGTGTCAATAGAGTATATTAGTACTGAACTGATGATAGTAGATTTGTTAACTAAGGGATTACTGCCCAAAACATTTATTGGTTATGTTGAAAGAATGGGAATTATAGATAAGTCCTTGTTAACATGATATTTAGACATGTCTATATATACATATAGTTGTCTTGCTCATATGATTTTGACACTTGTGAAATCAATTAAAGATATATATGTTTTGCTTATTTACTTGTTATCCACGTCATAGTTGTACGCAATATTGTTTTAGTGAGATAACAAATTGAAAGTCAATCATTAGAGTATTACTTAATTAAAGTTGCTATAAGTTTAATTGATTTGTGATACATGGAAGGAATCATGTCATTATTATATTGTGATCGCTATGTGTAACATCCACTCCTAATATGTATAAGAGATGTTTGTTAGTTGTTAATTTAAATTTAAATGCTCGTGTATGTTGCATTAATTACATATAGTTGTATTAGTGCAGGGACTTAGTTGAAAGAAATAAAAGTGGAGTTAAGGTGTGGCTAAGGACTAAATCAAAAAGGAAAAGTTTAATTAAGCTAAAGTCACAAAGCCAAGGACTAGAATGCAAATAGGGAGACTTATATTTTAGAAACCTTAAAACCCTAACATAACTCACACTTCAGAAGATTTTAGAAAGAGAAGGAGAAGGACAAGTAGAGAGAGAGACTGAACTAAGGCAAAAGGAAATAGATAAGCTTGAAGGAAGGATGATTTGAGGCTAAGGATTTGTTTTATAGCAAAGGAAGAGCCATTTTAACACATCCTACATGCACATTACTCAAGAAATTTAGGTAGCAACTAAACCTAACCAATTTTTGAAATGTTTTCTTTTATTGAGAAATGTTGTTTATGAATGATTTGAACTATGTTTTGGGTTTAAACCTACATTATACATGTTTTCCACTTCTATTAGGTACCACTTGCTGAAATATCGTGCTAATTTGTGCTTGTAAATGATGGAAAGGATTAGGTTGTTGTTCATCTAGTAGAATAAGCTAGTTTTCCTTATATGCATAATGTTTGAGCATAATGATAAGGAATGTTTAGAAAAAATGAGGTTTTGGCATGAAAACTAAGCTCCTATGTTTTAAAAACTTGAAATGGTCTAAAATATAGGCTTGGTAATCTCAAAAACATATTTTTAGAAATGGCATATGACATAACAATTGACTGGTAGCATGTGACATTCGACTGTCGTGTTCCTAAGAAACCCAGAAACGCATACTTAGACGTAGCAGCCGACTGGTAGCCCTATCAATCAATTGTCGGATTTGAGTTTCCTACAAAGCAGTTGACTGGTAACACTAGCATCCGACTGTCATGTTCTTCTTTTTGCCTTGGAAGCATTCCAGAGAGCGACTAGTTGACTGTTAACCTTCCATCAGTTGACTGCCAACCTATTATTTTGTGAACCGAGGATGCCAAAGAGCGATCAGCTGACTTCCAGTCTTCCACTAGTCTATTGATAGCCCTCTAACCTGTGAACTATGATTTTTATCAAAGATTGAGCTTAGTAATCCTCCATGCCACTTTGTTTAAGGCTCACAACTTAACCATACCAGAAAACTACATACTTTTGGTAATGTGCAAAGAATAAGGTCATTTGTCACTCGGATGAGAGGATCCTTGTAATAGTGATACAAAGAGAGAGGAAAAACATGAGAAAGAAAGAGTAAAGTATTCTAAATGTATGCGCTAGTGGTAAATAAGCTCATGATCAAGTGATTGATTGTCGATATAGGACAGTCGTTGGGCATTCCATAGTTGTGCCATAAATAGGAATGGCCAAACATCCACTTGAACTTAAGTGATTTTGAAAACGTCGTGATGGTTGCGAACTCTAAGTTAGTGTCATTTTTCAACGGCCATTAAGAAACACATACTTAGGGTTAAGCATAAGCATACGCATAAGTTGAATCACCTTAGTATATATGCTAGAGAATAGCGTACCGGGAGTATGATCCACTAATAAGGGTTGATGATTCCATAGCCTCATGATTCATAGAAGCAGAGAGGATAGAACCTATTCAGAGGTTTTACAGCGATCCCGTGAGTTATTGAGATTGCACTTGGATCTGGCTGAGGGACGCCTCAGATAGTACTTATGTAATTGAATTACTGTAGTAGCGTAGTTAGTCACCAGGATAACTCATTCATGTATGTAATGGTACGTAGAGTTGTTCACTGGGTGGTGCTCCCAATAACTCGTATGTTATGACTGTTTCTCTTGCTCATAGGTAAAATAAAAAGGCATGTTTATTACCCTAGGAAATGTTTTGTGATAAAAATGATGATGAATGGACATCCCATATTATAAATTTAATATGTTTTACCTATCCATGCATGAATTTGAGCACATGACATATGAGTATGCTGCATACACTACATGATAGTATTTATTACATTTTCATGTTAAGGAAGAATGTAGAGGTTTTTCGTATAAGTACGGTGGTAAAGGTCAGTGGATTTCAAAACAAGTTACATTGCTACTGAGATTAATTTTTCACATGTGTGCTAACGTGTACCAGATATGTAGGTCCTATAGTTAGAGGGGAAGGTAACCTGGAGAGAGGTACCCTTCATGGAGTACATTGAGTTATATATTTTGGATAGTATAAGCATATATTCATAATGTATTGGTCTATATGTTTTGCAAGGCTAGTATAGATTACTTGTTGTATAGCCTTTGTTAACTTTGTAGATGAATTAACTATAAATTATTCATAGGCAATTGATGGGTTCATGAGTGGCAGGGTTGGTGCCTCTAGGCCTAATAGTATTTAATGATAATTAGCAAATTGAGTATGCATGTTTGTGTACAGTTATTTAAAGTGAACTATAAATATATAATGTGATATTCTGCTGTGATTCTCGAGTGAGAACCCCACCCTAATGACACTCAATTAATCAACTTGGTAAAAATTTAAAATTTATTCAGGTAATAGTAATAGTAACACACCATTATTATCATATTACTATATTATACATTTTAAATAACTAAAAAAAATCATAGACTAAACGAGTGTTATACCATGATCTGATCATTTCAATACAAAATTAAGAATGACTTGACATATTCTATATATGGTGCACACTTAAGGTTATTGAATCATCAAGTTATAACATAGGCAAATGAGAGATTGTTAGATTAATATAATAATTAATGTAGCTCCTGTAACTAATGGGCTCATTCTAAATTAAATGAAAGCCCAATGTGATGGTTATTGGGTTTTAAGGGAATTAAATTAGAATCAGTAAGGTTGAAAATCCCTTAAGACATAGTTTATTTTCTTTTAGTTTACATTCTCTAAACTCCTCTATTTTTGAGTAATTAAAATTAATAAAAAAAATATTAAAGAGGATTAACTTAATATCTTTCAATTTTTTTCTCTAAAATTTTAAAAAATAAACAAGAAAATAGTTATTATATTTTTTTTCTATTCTCCTCCAAAATCTTCTTTCCAAACACACTTTAAGAGTCTGTTTGGAAATAGGGAGGAAAAGGGAATGAGAGAAAATGAAGAAAAAAAAAAAGAAAAAGAAAGGAAAGATTAAGAAATACTTTCTCATCTCTTTATTTGAATTTTTTAAATTCTCTCAATTTAGGATAATTAAAATTAACAAAAGAAAAAAAAAGCTAATATAAAATTTTTAATTCTTTTCTTTTTATGTTTATTCTTATTTTCAAATTTCTGCACTTCCAAGTGGAGTAAGCAGAAGGCAAATAGATTAACAGAGTGCATTCTAGTACATTAACATTTACACAAAGTGCACCTAGGAACTCAATTCCAAATACATTAAAATTAAAACAAAGCTTCCAACCACATTAACTCAATACATTAACATTAAGCCACTTGAAATTTTAACTCTTCCCAAAACCATAAAACAGGATTTTTTTTTTTAAAAAAAAAAGCCATATCTGAAACAGTAGACCTCGAGCGAATCAAGTTCAAGCCCATTGAGCTATCCGTTGCAAAAGACAATAATATTCTTTGAGAAAAATTGCTCTGAGATTGAAGCAATTTATGGTTAAAAAATCTAATTAAAAAATATTTTTATTAGTATGTAAGAAACGTGTGTTTTTTCAAGCCATAGATAATGAGCTTATGTTAAACTAAACATTATACGATCGAATAATGGATTTCGAAAAGGACTAAACGAATCATAAGCCCAAAATACGTGGGTTGAGCCATGAGTGTAATAATGAACACGAATAGACTTTTATATAATTTTTTATATTATTATTATTATATAATTTTTTATATTATTATTATTATTAAATTTTTTAATTAAATTAAATTATATAAAATTTATTTTAAAAAATTATAGAAGAGATAAGTTTTATAACACACACACTAATTTTTTCATTAAAAACCCTGATGACAAAACTGAATACATACCAACAATTAAAGAGGCACATAGTATGTATTTAGCAATTTTTTTTGGTCTCAAATGTTTTCAATAATTGACATTAAAATGTAACATATCACATTTAATTTTCTCATTAGCTATTAGCTATTGTGGCTTCTTATGACATTAAAAGATCATGATTTTATGTATTCAATTATTTATAAAAGTTTTACATATAAAATGATTGTACTTTTCTTTAAACACTTATTTTTGGCTTTATTGTTTTATGTTTTCACTTTTACATAAAATAAAATATATGATTGGAAATGTGTTTTATATAGTTTAATAAAAAATATTACTGACAATAGATTAAAATTTTAAAAAAACTCTTAAACCATATTAAAAACAATCATTTAATAACAGCTAAACTCAAAAATAATAAAAAATTTAATTGTTAGTCATTTAACTTGAAAGTAAATATGAATAAAACTTTAATTTTATATCAAAATATATTTTAAAAAAATTAGAAATTTCAAAAAATAAAATTAATTTTAAAAAATCAAAAAATTATTTTTATTAACCAATCATACACTATTGTAAAATAAAGAAACGAAAAAAAGCATATTTCGGCAACGCAAACTACTGAGGATTCTTCTATTTCTTTTCCTTCCAAAGAAAGAGACTAGCCGGAGTTTGGAACAGACATAACTTTTTTATTTTTAAGAATAATATTATTGAAAATATAATTTTCATGAATATAATTCTTAAAAATTTAATTTAATTTACTTTAGACATTCTTAAAAATATTTTATAATATTTTTAAAAGTATTACATTCTTACACATAATTCAATTTCAATATTTTTAAAAATATTTAACAATTTTTAAATATATCTTTGACAATTTTTTGAATATATATTTTAAATTATAATCAATTATTTTTAAAATTATTTATATTATATTAAACTCAAAAATTATAAAAAAATTATTAAATAAATAAGATACATACATATTCTATTAATTAATCATATTGAAATAATATAAATATATATTTTTTCTAAATATATATTTTTCTAATAAATTATTATTTATATAATTTATCTTAAATTAGTCCTATCATCATAATACTCAATTTAATACGCTTCCGTCGCACTCTCGGTGGCTCCGCTCCTTCCCTCACCCCAGTGTTTCGCCGACAAGCAGAAGATGATTTCGTCCTCTGCGTCGTTTCCCAACAACTAGCATACTCCTGCCTATCCCTCCTCAGTAAGCGATGAGGAGTATGACACTACAGTGAAACCGGATTGAGAAGATGATTTCTGTAGTCGCCGGTAATTGATTTTATTTTTCGGCGGGTTTGGTGTATTTCTCGGAGGTTTCAAAACTGCCGTTAAGTGTTTTAAAGCTTTGGGGACCACTCTTGAGCCTGAGTCGCAGTCCCATTTGGGACACCCCCCGCGTCCCCCCTTGGAGAACAGAACTCTTGACCGGTGGCAACGTGAGCCAGCCTCCTATGCTTTGGCCACCATGAGCACTGCGATAAGCCTTCTGCGACCCACCATCCAAGCATCCCTGTAGCTGTTTGAGAAATTGGCCCTGTAAGTGTTTTCCTTTTGTAGTTTTTCCCCCGATAAACCCTCTTTGTATGCTTTTACTTTTGAATCATCTGAATTTGAATCAACTTGAGTTCTGTATGATCTTATCTCTTAATGTGTTTGTTTGTCCTTGTTTTGTAATTTGGAATGTGAACAGTTGCCCTAGGTTTTCTGATTTGTTGGTCCCATTTATCTGATCAGAATTATTTAATATATCCTGGTTTAGGAAAAATGAGAATCAATCCAATGAATTAGTAGTTTTAGAGCCTCATGTTGTGGTGCAAAATTCTACAGATTCTGAAATACTAGGAGATGGCGTTTGCTGGCGGAAATATGGGCTGAAGGTGGTGAAGAGCAATTTATATCCCTCGTTCCTGCTTCATTCTTGTTCTAAAATGCCCATGTAAGTTGCTTTACTGTTGTTCTATACACATCTTGACCTGTTTTTAGGCCTAGAAGATAATAATATTAACTGAAATTGAGGACTGAAAAGCCATATTGTACAAAAAACTTACGTTGTTTTCTTCTTAAAGTGACTGACAATCATCAAATTTATGTTGAAGAAATAACTGTAGATGTAATAATATAAAGTGTATGGGTACTGGTCATTTGTATTTATTTATTTTAATGGAAAAGGTCATTTGTATTGTTGAATTAGTTGTCTCCTTTGCGTTCCCTTATTCAGTTATTCCTCATAAGCTATATCTGAATTAATCACAATAGTCTCTTACCTGTTTTACCTGACAGATGAAAGGTAAGGTTTGTTTATCCTGTTTTTGTTATACTCTTATACTCATGACTATGGCTATGAGGTTCTTGCCAAATTGATTTTATCTTATATGGAGAATATTGGGGTATTTTTTTGCTTTATATGATTACATTTCGTAAAGCATCAATGCAGGTTGGGTGATTTTCTCTGGGCTTCTGAATATTAGGCTCATTATATGTGGGTTTCACTATTATTGTGATCTTAGGGCTTAGGCGTTTTACTCAATGGAATGTTTGGTTCTTAAACTGGGAGCATAGCTTCCGTGTATGGTTTTGATGGGCACTAATGATTTTGACCAACATATTTTATATCATTTTCTGCTGATGTTTGTCTTTAGGTGGTTGTATGAAGAAGTGAATATGAGATTTGTATAATGCAAATTATAGTTTTTAACATTATGTCTGTTCTAGGGACTAGGGAGAATTATGATAGATATGAGGTCATCATCCTACAGAGGAAACCAGAAACTTCACATTTTTGTAGCTGGTATGCAGGGCAATTATCTTGTATTAAGCCTCTTTTCTCCTTTGTACCTTTCTCATGATGGTTTTCTTATGTTTCAGGCAAAATGGCAGTTTATTAGCATCAACTTGGGTGGAGAGTCAATGTGTTGTATAAATATCTTCTGGCTTTAGGATTTTCTTCACTATACTTGGTTTGCTAGTCTATCATGCTCTGTATTATTTCTGCTATTTTGTTTCTTGGTGTTCTTAACGATAATTTTTTTGAGAAACATTTGTGATTTGTCTCCAGTTCTTTTTTTGGTCAGAAGAAGTCTTATACACTCATTAAGTCTTATAAAATACAAAACAAAGAATATATGCAGTGTCCCTTCATAAATTTTATAAGATGAACCCATCTTTCGTGCCAAAAGTGATCTTTCTATTGTTGAATGTATCTTGTAGGCTTAAACATATGTAGCTTGAAGTTGTGTTGGCTGGCTCCACGCAGAGGTTCATTCTTTCTTTTTCATTAGGTGACTTTGATGTATTTATGTATTTAGTGATTTGGATATTTTACTAGTTTTTAGTGGCTGCAGCATCCTGTTTTGTCTTGCCTTATGCTCATTCATTGCTTCTTGGTTGTCAGGGGAGCATTTCAGGATGATTAACAAAAAGATCCACAGTTTCACATAAGTGCTACCTTGTACTTTCACCTTTTGTTGGTTTTCCTCATTGAGGTATTCTGCTGAACATTAGAGCTGTCTTTTTGATTTCAAGCATACTTCGATACCCAGAGTATGGAAGTTTGAATTCAGAACTTTGAAATTATAAGCATGTGTCTCCCTTTGGCTTCATTAATGTAATTTCTTAGCTATGAATTGAATTAAAAAAAAAAGAAAATTGTAGGTGTTGCTGCAATTTGTAAACTTGCCAATTTAGTGATTAGTTTAATGATCTATTCACCTGAAATTCTGATTTGTTTATATTTTCCATTCTTTTATTCAAGAGTTAAAAATTTGTGGCAATCTTTTCAGTGGGAAAGAAGCACTACATTATTTCCATGGAAGACACATCGCTATTTGAGTTGGTAAAGATTGTTTCCAATGAAACCCATGTAAAAGGCTATATGTTTACACGCGCATGTAATTTTTTTCCCCAGTCTTATTTTCAGCTCATGATAAGTATGATTATAGGGTGGTATTGTGGAAGGTTTTAAAAAAGAAGAGTTCATGTACTTCATATTCTAGCAATTGAAGACAAGTATGATGAGACTAAGATTTATGTGAGAAACACAAGGTGGAGTCATAAAGGATTTTTCTATAACCATAAGATTATACCAAGGTTGAGCACAACACCTTGGTAAAAAAAAAAAGCATTGCATGCTGATTGCAATGAGCCAATGAACTCTGTATGTGCTAAGTAGCATTTCTTTTTCTATTCTTAAAGAGGTTGAAAACCACAATGAGTGGTACTGAAACTGTATTTTAACCCTGGCTCTAAGTATAAACTGCTGAGGTATGCAATTTGTGATTGTTTTAGGCTTATTTATTTAAAGCTTGAAATGGTCTTTGTAACGAACTAAATTGGGTGTGCTTCTCATGGATTACATTTTTTATATTATTGAGCAGGAAGTTGCTCAATCTGGAAGATCTAACATGATGACTGATGAGATGAAGTGTTTATAATTATGGAATATGAATATACGATTGTTTATAGGCCGTGGCACATTTTGTTTTTTCAACTTTATGGCAGAGAATCTTTAAATCCCATTAAGTCATTATAGGAAAACAAATCTTCCATGTTGAAACACTGAAATGGAAGGTTCTGCATCTAAAGAATCATTAAAGCGTGGTTTAATACTTTAATTACTGTCAATGTACCTCTACAATGGGTATGGAAATATGCATTCTAAATTCATTGTCTTTTGTTTGGGCGTAGACGGAAGAGGTCAAACATTCAATCTAGTTATGTAAAAAAATTTGTGGCAAGTTGGTCTCTTCCAATGTAAGTTGATCTCCTTAAGAATTCATCTCCAGAATAGTTTCACCGTAATAGTTGTTTTGCATTTATAAATTGCATGCTGCATCCCAGAAGTAATTTTGGTTAAATATGTTCATTCTATGCTCCATCTTTTGTTTTGTCTTTCTAATTTAATTTCTTTTTTTGTTTTGATTTTGTCTATATATGCAGCAACTTCAAAGTCAGTCTAGGTAATATTTAGCATGATCTATTCTTTCATATCTTTTCTTTTTTTTCCCTAGGCATTCTTGTATTGACTCTCTGTACTTTTCCTGTGAGAGTTATAATCCTAAAGCTCATTCTTGGAGTTATTTTTATTCATATACTAAAGATTAATTCCTGGATGAGGTTTATAATTTGTGAACAGCAAAACCAGAAGCAATGCCAGGTTGTGGGAATGCTTTTGGTGAAATTGACATATCAAGTAGTTTATACTTGAGAGGGCAAAAAATTGCAGTTCCTCTTTTGTTTACAGTAATTGCCTTCTACCCCTTTATACTACAAGATTTTGATGCTCAGATTTCTTTCTAGTTCTACACCTTCAACATGGGCCTCGAAACATGATACTTCTCCAACTACAGATTTGTTATTGAATGAGTAATTGTGAAACTAAGCCTTCTTTGTGTACCCATAATCTGCCTTTAAACTTCTGCTTATGTTCTTCCAATTTTGAGGCTTAATGCATTTCTCCGGTGTAATACAAAATTTATGGGTATTTGAAGTACAAAGCTCTTACCTTGAAAAGAGAAAAATCCTTAGAACTTAGACGAAATATTTGGGATTAGACTTGAGTGTGATTTTTTATATCTTATCAAATAAAATATGTAAAAGAATCATTATAAAATATTAATTATAAGTAAGATGAGTTGTATAATTTATTTAAATATTATATTTTTAATAGTGAAGTTATAAAAATTGCACATAATTTTTTTTAGAAGATTTTTTCATGAAAAACAAAAGAAAAATCTATGAAAAAAAAATCAACCCAAAGAAATAAAAAAAAATAAGAATGAAGGAAAAGGGTAGGGCCGTCGATATCCATCCATCATGTAGGAAGACGGGAGACAGTGGACATTTGCTTGGAAGTCTTCATGGGACACGTCACTTCCTTTTTCTCTAACTGTCAACCGTCACTTGCGTAGGCTGTCAATACTTTGAATTCTAGGCGACCCACGTGTGAATATTCTTGAAAGAGTGCCGAAAAAGCATATTAAAGGTTTATAATTAGCAAATATTAGTTTAATTTAAAATAACAAATAATGTAAACATTTAATATTCAATGTATTTATTAGAACAAAAATTTAAAGTTAGTTAAATTAAATCTGTTTTGTTCTTTCTCTAATTTAAAAAATTATATCTATCTCTCTTTTAATTTATTTTTTGTCATAACTTTAATTTTGCATAAATATTTTTTTTATTTAATTTACACTCGGTAGTTAATTTGACTTAACAATAATAGCCTGAAACTTGCAAGACCATTGGATGAATATTCAAAAAAAGCATAAATAATGTCCAGATTTGCTGCCAATGACATTAATTTTTAATTAATATGTGGAATGTGGGTCAGTTGGTAGAGGCGACACAGAATAAATTAATGATCTAAAGATATTTCTTTATACGCAAGAAAATTCTAGGGCTATTTCTCTTTCAAAATATAACATAAAGCCCTTGAAACTCTTACGTTTCTAATCTCTCTCCAAATTGATACACAAATCTCTGTTATTTGAAAATTAGGATCTGTTCACACAGACGCATGCATACACAAATCTCACTCTGAAAACTAGCCATTTGTCACGGCAGATCTTGTGTGTGTTTTTCTTTTTCTTCAATTGCGGTGTGAGATTTGAGAGCGAGATCTTGTGTGTGCTTTTCTTTTCCTTTTTCCGAATTAAAAAATTGCTTCGATGATGATTCCGTCGTTGGCAATTCACATATTTGATTAGAACATTCGGGATAGGTGGATAAGGAGTTGACTTCCTGTAATTGGTACCAAATACCAATACATAGCTGCGTTAGATGATAATATTCGCTGCGCTGACCAGGCAGTGAATTTTGCTTGAGTTGGGTCGAATTTTTAATTGCCTCAAATTCGTGCTTGAGGCTCGCGAATTTGCTGCCAAAATTTCACAAATTCCCTAGGGTCAATTGCAAATTGCACGCAAAATTTATTGACCCAACAATTGGCTATGCTTGGTAGTGAAAAAGTGTAATAACTCTATAGATTAAACTGAGAAAAAAATTAGCCTGTACTTAATCTGGACACGATGGATTGTTAGCATTTACTTAAACAGTAAGAACCGTTTAAATATCCCACTCACATTCAGTAATGAGCAATTCCGCTTTACATTGCATGAACACTTTGAAGATGAGGGTTTTGGCAATGAGGAGATTTGTTTTTTGCATAAAAGCAAAAATTAAAATTCAACAAATTAGGAAGCTACGCAACCTATGTAATATTATAAGTCTCTCAAGTAAAAGGCTCATGGTTCAGAAAGTGACCTTTCGATTATTTAAAAGCATATTTTATAATCTGTTGTTTAAAAAAAAAAATCAAAGGACGGTTGATAATATCAAGGAAATTAGTCACTTGTTTTGGTCAAAATTCAGCCATATTGATTATGTATACTTTTCTCGCCCAATTCAAATATATTAATTACGAACACTTTGTTATGGAAATAGCATTAATTAGAATTTCAATTTATTTGATAAGATGTAAATTAAATGAAGCGCGTTAAAATTTAAAGGATTAATTCAGTTCATTTATGCTAAAGATATATGGACCCAAAATTTTATAAATGTGTAATAAATGAATTGATCAGTTGAGTTCAAACAAATTTGAACGGTTAAGGAATAGATTGGTTCATTAACTATGCTCCTACTTGATAATCTTGAATAATTGTCTTGTATCAATATATAGTGCTTCATTCGTGAATGATAATTATCTGATGCCTACCTAAAGCTAAATGAAAGGTAATTAAGGATGCTGATGTAACTTATAGGAATCATTGGTAATAATTAATTGTTAAACTCGTAGCCTACAACATGGGTATTAGTTATATTCTACACGAAACTAACTCTCAAGAGGCTGTAAACATCATCAACAATTGCAATGCCGGGTCTATTGTTTTAAGACATGAGATGCATTCTCAACGATAATCCTACCTTTGGGATTCACCATATTCTGCAACATCTACATATATCATTTCATTAATCGACAATTTTATTATAGAACTTTCACTAATTAATTAACAATATAATTACGATTTTTATAAATCACCGAACTTCAATAGTTTATATATAACGACTTTGACAAATATGGTTGGCATATCCTCTAAAAAATACAGATTAGATTATAAATATATAATTTTTTCCTAACAAAAGAACACTAAAGTCTTATCCTTTAAAGATTATATATTGTGTATATTTTTACTCAAAATTTAATAATATCATTGTTACCATTTTCTCTGGAACGTTCACTATATGGCCCGACTGAAGTATTTTGAACTTAAAAATACTCATAAGTATGCATACTTCGATGCCAAAAAATGTTAAAAATTTAATTAATGCTCTTAAAAATGTAAAGAAAAATAAAAATTTTTTCATGAACTATAAATAATGTGTAATAACTTTTTTAATTATAAAATTTAATTTAAAATCTTTTCAAACTTTCTTATCCATTAATTTTGGATCCAAAATGTTAATAAAGGAAACAATGACACACCAATAAAATTAAATTATATTAAAATAAAACAGCACCTTGGTGGTTTCAGCAGGAGGGGTCGGTCAACAAGAGGGCCTTTGTTCGCCTCGTGCCGCGGACCTCAGCACAAGGGCCCTTGTGCTGAAATGTCATATATAGAGGAAAAACAATTCCTCTATTGTTACGTAGAATTCGAACTCTAGGGGTCAAAATTTCTATCATCATCTTCAAACTTACTTCGAATTTACTTATAACGTGACAGGAAAGTCATATACAGGAATGAAGAATCCTTTCCCCATCGTATTTATTTATGTACTGGAATGGGGTACTCCACGAAAGCCATCGACTTTATTAGATTGTTCTTTTTTTCAAAAAACACTTTAATATTAGACTTTAAAAACATATTAATTACTTTTTTGGTTCTTTTCTTCTTTCCTTCCAGTGGCAATGTGCTGGAGTTATGTAACAGAAATGAGAGTTTGGGTTGTGCATTGAAGGTGAGACACGAAAGGGGCTCAAGGGAATTTAGCTAAAAATGAAAATGACAAAAATCCCATTGTTTATGTGCCATTTTGTTTTGATGTGTAAACGAGAGGGATAAAAATAATAGCATTTCAGGTTTTTATACTCAAATAAAAATTTAAGAGCTTATTTATCAAAATATATAGTTTAAAGAAATTTTTGCAAATAAGTCAAAGTTCAAAGCATCTTTGCATTTTACACTAAAAAATAATAAATTTATTTCAAATTATATAAATTATAATATATTTATAAATTAATGTTAATATACACAAAAACACTTCATATACTATAATTATTATAAAAATAATGGACTTAAAATATTTTTTAAATATAAGTTGATAAATTTATATATTTTCCTTAGATATAATTGTAAAATACAACAAATATAATATTTTTTAGATAAATTAATATAAAAATTAAATTTAAAGTAAATTAATTATTTGGTGTTAAAATATGTATATTCTCTCAATTTAATTTTTAAAAGATAAAATATTTTAATTTAATATTTAAAAAATCAATCTCCAGAGTAAAACACTGTTACTCAAGCATTTGCGAAACTATAATTTCTACAGAATACATAATTAAACATAATAGAATGTAATTTACACAGTGAATTACTAATTAAAAATTCAATACCTCTTAGCAACAATTTTGTATGTAGAAACTGTAACATATATAAACCAGGTAGAAATACATTCTCATGGACCAAAAGCAAAGCACAGCAGAAGCATATGTAAACAATATAATCTAGTTATACCTATAAATTCACACCATTTTTTTTAATGTAATCTTCTAATCCAATAAGAATAAAAGAAAGTACAGTCACAAAAATACCATTACAAATTCAATTCAATTCTAACATTAAATTCTTAAATTGATCCACATATCGAATAAAAGAATAGGGAGGAAAGCAAAATAAGCTAATTGGGCATCCCCATCCTTGTCACTAAAACTGAATGTCTATGATGAGATGCAGAAAGAGAGCAATTACCTCACTTGTTTAGCAGCAACATATAAAAAAGCAAAAGAAAGAAGAAGCAGTTTTTTGCGTTAGATAATTTTTAAACCAAAAAGGACCAGTCTTGACAAAAAACAGAATTATGAGAGGTAAAGTACAAAATAAAATGCAGCAGCACATTAGAAAAGACATATTTCAATTCTAGCATGAAGCCACTCAATTGATCCACATATACTAACAACAAAAGGAAAAGGGTATAGCATCATATATCTTATGCAATGGAACAAGGCAGAAACAGAGTGCATCTCTGATGATAACATAACAGGGTAAAACTATCATCAAGCAATCCAACTATGTCAACAACAACTCCTGTCACAGAAAACTAGTTCAAATTATTCATGATAAGGATGAAGAAGTGAACTTCGGTTTGCAATTCCATTTGGGATTTTAACACTTGTCAGTCACATGCTCACACAGATACAGCCCCAACCTGCCAAAAATTCAAGGGAATGCATCTTATTTTGGGCCTAAATTTAAAATATATATCGGAAAAATAAAAAGACCTGAACAAATTCCATTTAGCATATTTATGTCAAACAATCTCAAATTAAAACTAGTTAACGAAATAAAACAAATTACCCAGGGAAAATAAATGCGAATTAATGCGCAATCATAAAGCAAATAAGTATAAAGTAATAGGGACAAAAAAGAAAAGTACAAAAAACAAGCAGCTACATTAGTGACATAACCGTCGCTGTTGAAACATATTAGTGTTCTCTCGCAGATATTCCATTTCGTCACCTACGTACCTCTCCCGTCGTCAGATAGCTGAGATTCGCCAGAAAAAAGTCGCAAGAAGGCCGACACAGACGCCGATGACGGCCACCACCGTCGGAAATCCACCACTACCGGTTCTGATGGAAATTGCAACGGCGCCGTGCTCAGTGGCGAAGGCAGGATCCAGCACCCTGGCTCGAACGTCCATCGCAAAGGTCACCGTATTGGTAGGAGTAGCAGTAGCAAAAAGGAAGAGACAGAGACCAAGGCCAATGACTGTCGTTGCAGGCAGAACTGAAACATGGCCGCCAGTGATGGAAATGGAGGCGCCAAGTTCAGTGGCGAAGGCGGGAACGATTACCCTGGCATCAACATACCAGTCATACCCCACCATATCCATAGGAGGAGCTCCGTTTTGGGGACGGAAAAGGTTGGGAATTTGAAAGCTGGAATTAAAGATGACAATAGGAGGGAGTTGGCGTCGGTGAATCCTTGCAATGAATCGCACCCCCAAAGTAGTGGGGAGTAGGCGTAGTGTCGCAAGAGGATTCTCACTCTGAAAACTAGCCATCTGTCGTCGCAGCAGATCCTGTTTGGGTTATGTGTGTGTGTTTTTCTCTTTCTTCAGTTGTGGTGTTGCATTTGAGAGAAGGGTTTAAGTACAGCTGGTTTTTCGAAATAAAAAATTGCTTCAATGTTGACTCCATCGTTGCCAATTCAAATTTTTAATTACAACATCAATAAGGAGTTGTTGTGCGTGGGTTTTAAGTTTTAACAGGTCGGGCAATTTAGTTGCCTGAGTTAGGTAGATTAGAGATAAGCCAACGATCCATCTAGGCGATGAATCTTCCATCTCTTCACATTCCTGTCGGCTTGCCAATTTGCACGTATTCTTCTTCACTTCACTCACCGCTTATTCCAGTAACCTCTGGCTCGTTTCTTCATCTGTAAACCATTCCTTTCGAAAATATTGATGGAATTCAGGGACCCCAATGGCTTTCCTAATCCCTCGCGAGTAATATGCTAAAGGTGGCTTGAACTTGAATTAGGTACCGGTATGCGCAACGCTTTTGGATCCTCTGCTGGGTGCTTGCTAGGCTTTTTAGCGGCGGTTTTATCCGTCGCTAAAGTGTGTTTTAATATTATTACAACGAATATTATCGCTACTATAACTTTTGTTTAAATAATTAATTTAACAAAAGTTATAGTGACAATAATATTTGTTGCAAAAAACTTTAGCAACGGAAAAAACCGCTGCTAAAACGCCCAGCAAGCGCCCAGCAGAGAATCCGGACGCGTTTGCAACTTAATATTCATCTTTCTTCTACCGTCCTTTTCAGGCGTTATTAAAATACGCAAAACATAAGCTATATATTGAAAGACAAAAGAAAAGATCGAGTTTGCTTTGAGAGAGAAAAAAAGAATCAATTCAAAAAGGAAATGAAGGTTAAAAATAATTCTTTTTCTCGTTTGAACTTTTCCCAAATCTCTTAAATTAATTAAAGAAAAGATATAGAGGAGCTAGACATGACTTTGAAAATTATATTCAATTGAACAAATGTGGCTGTTTTGTGATTAACATGTGATGATTGTTATCCTTATTTCTTATAATTAAACTATAGACGTAGTCATGCACACCGGCCATTGGAACTTTTAGAGTCTAGTAAGAAACTTTTAAAATAATTGTTCAATTCTTTGATCATTCATTTTTTGGACGGATATACAGCTTTTATGTATCTATATTTTTTCTTCACATACATATTTGGATGGATATTAATTCCATCAGTCCAATTCACTCATTAATTACTTCAAATTTAAATGTATAATTTTTGTTTATTCTCATTCATTTTGCCAGCCTGCATGTCCATAAATGATCTGAAATCTGATTACCTCTCTAACATAAGTTTTTTAATAAAAATTAAACATTTTTAAAAAAAGCAAATAAATCAATCATAAAATAAATAAATTATATACATTTTATGACTCAAAAATTTATGAAAAAATATAAAATTTACACCTAAATTTTTTTAAAATGTTTTTTCTTTTCCTTATGGCTTGAAAAAACTTCGAGTGAGAAAAATCTTCAATAAATTACCTAATAATAAAGAAAAATGGGGAACTCTTCATATAACTAGGATTTGTTTCATATAAAAAAATTAAAAAATTTTCAACAGCATTTCAAAACAAGATTACTTTTGTATAAAGATATTTACGAAAATTCAAAAATTTCATGTGCTCAAAATCTAATTAAGATGTCTTTTCTAGCTAAAGAAATTTATATAAATTGAAACAAGAAGAATGCCCTCAACTGTATTTTAGCTTATTCTGAGCAAACAATGGAGCAACTGAATTATTACAAAACAATCTTAATTATTGACTCAATAATACGTTAACTGTTTAGCCATTAACCCATGCTATGTGTTATTCAATCATGTCAAGTAATGTACGGAATTTATTCTCATAAAATTGAGTTGTATTTGATAAAATTATTTTATAAGCTATTTTATCAATATTTAATTACATATTTGACAAATTTCTTTAAAAAAATATTTCTCACTGTCAGATAATTAAAAATAACATGTTTAAAAAAAGTATTTAATAACATGTTATTAAATTAAATTAAATATATTTAATTTAATTTTTCCAATAGCATTTAGACACAAAAAAATTAAATTATATTAAATGTATTTAATTCAATTTTTTAATTAATAAATTATTAAGCTAGTGAACTAATTAATAATCTAATAGTTGAATGTTTCATCACTCCAGTGTGATCGTCCCCTGGCTCTATGATTAACGCTGCTCTCAAGTCGTTTCCCTTTATCAACTTGAGCTTTCAAGGCTGCCATGTCAGCCACAACTTAAGGAATTTTTTTCATCGCTAAATGATTCATGTTTTATTGCTTTTTTCTATGAAAGGAGAAATTTTCACTCAATGAAATAAATTGAAAGTACTTAATAAAACCTTGATTTTATTTTTAATATAACAGTAAGTATAATTAAATTTTTATTAAGTTTTAACATAAAATTTTAAAAATAATAATATATATATATTAGTTATTCTTTTAATTTTTAAATAATTATATACAATATAATATATTAATTTTTTTATAGAAAATAAAGTTTAAAAAATTTTCTGTCACAAGTTCTAAAACACATTTCTAAACATGTTCTATTAGTTTTTATTTTTTGTAAAAATAAAAATCTGTTTTTAAAAACCCTTGCTATTCATTGTTAATTTGACTTAACGATAAAAACTTGCAACTTGCAAAACCATGTGATGAAACTCGATGAGGGACCAGCAACCTCAAGTGAAATTGACGTCTATTTTAATAACTTATTTCGTAAGTTATTTTAAAGGAAAAGCATTACGTTATTAAAAAAAAAAACTCTCGACGCGAAAATTCAAAAAAAGCATAAAAAGAAGTTTCAACTTTCAACCTCGAAAATTGTAAGGGTTTACCATTGGTTTGGTTCGACCTCAAAAATTCGTACCAACTTCCAACCGAACTTTATTTTTTGGCACTTGATTTCATCATGGAGAATTCAGAACTTTTTTTGTTATTTTTTTTTTTTAAATTATTTTTATATATTTATATACATATTATTAATAAATTTTTTTATATATTTCTGTTGTTTTAAAAAAAATAATTCAGAATATTTTTTAATTATTCTGTATTTTTTTACTTTTAAATATATATATATTCTATTTTTATATCAAAATTAATTATTCAAACAAATGTTTTTATTTGAAAAATTAAAAATAATTTATAGAAACGGGAAGTCAAATTCTTTTACCATTAAAAGTAAAAATTTCACACAATAATATCACCTATTGGTCAAGCACAATTGAGCTGAAGCTGACGAAGGACGTGACGAAGGAAAATACGAGATTGTGATATGTGAACACGTCTGATTCCGCCACGTATGCTCCACCGTCTTGCAAGCCGTGCTCTGCCGGTCTCAATGGCGGGAAGTAGGTATTTCCCTCCGTTCACGCCGACGTGGCATCGAGCGGCGTGAAGTGGGACCCTGGAAATAGCCATTCTTCAAAGGGTTCGTCACCGTGCCGGCTACTGGAGTAGTGGCCAAGTTGATGAACATTCCGTAGACTGATCCGACGTCACCAAAAGCGGAGTCTCCAGGTTCCCGGCCCTTCAAAATGACTCGAGGCCTTACAGTTGATCGGTCGGGTCGACCCTTGGGTCTTGCACGGCTAAGGCAGAAGTTGTCGATGACGATGTTCTTCGTCGTGAGGACGACATTGACGAAGTCGACATTTAAATATAATTTCATCTTTTTGCTATTTGTACATCATCTGCGTGATATAATTGATTAATTTAACTTCAATAAATCTAATTATACTTAAGCATCATTTGTTATTTATTTCTTTAGAAAAAAAATTTATCGGGGTAGGACTCAAAAGTAGCACGGTGAATTTCATAAAAAAGTTAGCCCATAATAAATAATGGTAAAAATAATACATATAAAATTATACTTAAATATTTTATTTAATATAATATCTTTTTAAAAAAATTAAATATAGAGTAAAGTTATATATCAAATAATATAACATATTATTTCTTATAATAGTAAATTATTAAAAGTATAATTATATTTAAACTTTGAATACATTAAATACATATATTAGTTATATTTTTAAGCATTTTTTATATTTTAATTAATAATCTAAATTAAATATACAATTAAAATGATATACTGAATATTAAATTTTGTATACAAATAATTAATATATCTCATTCAACAAGACTACAAATATTATAAGTCTTCAAATAAATTAGCATTTATATTTGTCAATAATTATAATTAAACTTTTTATTTAATTTAAGATCAGACCACACAATATTAAAATTGTTTGTCATCTTTCAAGAATATCTCTGTTGTTTTTTTATAACTTCAACCTTTTCCTATTTTTTTAAATAAAATATATCCTTTTTGTTTCTCTCTCCCCTTTTTTAAACTTCAAAGTTTCTCTCTTAAAAATATCTCTTTTACTTCACATTTCACGTCTAACTCTTTATCTCCCTCTCTCAATATTTAATTTTTGTTTAATTTGCCTCCTTCACTCACACTTACAAGTGGCCCTACACATATCACACACTTCACCCCCACTTTTCTTCTTTCTTTTCTCCTACACACTCTTCACTTTTCTCTTCCTTTTTCATTAATTTCAATTTCTCTCAACTTTCTGAAAGTCTCTTCCTCTCTTCTTTGACACTGTCTTCTCCAATTTTCACAATCTTCTTCTCCTCTTCTCGGCTTCCTCACGCGCAGAGTAAAAAAAATTTACACTTCTTCAGCCTTCTCAAGCAAATAGTCTTGGTATTCTCGGCTTCCTCACCGAAATGCAGCAATGAGTATTTTTTTTTTCCACTTGCACTCAGAATAGGCAAGAATCAGATGCTCTTCATGGATGGAGTCTCAAGCTGGATTTTTTTTTGCTTCAGATTAAAGGAACAATTTCCAGGTAGATGAACCTGGCTCTTATACCAGTTTGATGGAAAATATAGAAATTTGGATAGTGTGGGTTTTTTGTTGAATTTGAGAGAAGGGAGGAAATTATATAATCTGAAGATTTTTACTTATATTGCATTGCATTACATTGGAATGAAAGATTACAATTTATAAGAAATTTTTTACCGCCTAATGCATTAAAATATAATAAAATACATTAAAAAATAATTGCAAGTTGCATACGAAGATTACAATTTATAGGAAATTTTTAACTTCCAGCCCTCAAAATCTTAACTTCCCATTTCCACTTGGAATAAGTACAAGTCTAGGTTCATCCAATCAAACCAAGCTGGTCAGGTGGTCCCATTTATTTGAAACAATTTCCAACTTCTTCTTTTTTTTTAAAAAAAAAAAAACAATTATACAATTAAATTACTTTATTTCTTCTCTTTGAAACACTTGCACGAAAGTTGCAATTGGGGAAGATCAAATCAGAGGGAATTTCAGTGAAGAATTTCTTGTGTCAAAGCCATATATTATTATCTGTTTATTCAAAAAATGTGAAAGAAGGATTGAACATGAATTAGGTGTTTGCAACATTTTGAGGATAGTTTACTTTGATAAATTAGGTTCCTAGTTTTGAAACTCTAATGTTTAGGATGATTAAATCAGCTTATTTTCTTTTCAAGTATAATTATGTTATTTGAGATATTCTAAAGAATCTTTGATGAGAGAGTTTATAATAGTAATTAAATTATTTTTACAAGAACTTCGTCAAACTCTCAAACTAGCTAGTATACTTTTTTTGTCTTTAAAATCTTTTTTCTTAAAAGATTAACCACCTTTTAATTTTGGATTCACCGGACCGCACTGCCTAATTAATTCTTTTAATTTTGGAAAGGTGATTTATATTAGAAAGCAAGCTCGATTCATTGATGCATGTAAGAGGAGATAAAAGGAGGTGCCGTGTGGAAGGGTAGCGGGAACCAGTTTGTTGTTACTTTTTTTTGTGATTTGAAAATAATAATTTAAACACATTTTTTATTTTTAAAAACCACGTTCAAATACGCACGACAAATTAATTTTATATTTTTTAAATATTATTTTGGTAGTCATAAGTGTTATTTTAATTTCGTCCTTTCAAATTTCTTAATATTTGATATATTACATAATTTTTTAAGTAATTTTTTTCATGAAAAATATATTTTATTTTAATTTAATCCTTAAAAAACATTTGATCTTTTGATGAATGTTGTACAAATAATTTAGCCTATACATTAATTATATAAATACTAAAATACCTTTAAATCAATGGCTTCGTGTGCCACTTACCACTTGCCCGTGGGATGGCTGGGTCTTGACAACACGCAACTTCGTTATTAATTTTTTTAAAAAAAACTTTGTTTCACATTTTTTTTTATTTTCATTGTCCTATCATTGATCTCTCGTAATATTATTTTCTATGAGAGTTGAGTCTTGCATTTTTTTTGTCATATATGTATGTTCTTTTAATTTAAGTCTTAATTAAAAGATAAAATATTTTAATTTAATTTTTAAAAAATTAATTTTTGATTTTTAGGATTTTATTTTTTAAAAAAATTGTTCCCTATTTATTTTATTTTTATTTAAACACGTATTTATGCTCTAAAATAAAAGACAGAAAGAAATGTATATTGCAGGCAACGTCATCAACCAAGTTGTATTCCTTCCGGAAGACATTGGAGCAAAGAGAATGTTACATAATTTTGTCTTTTTCTTCAGCCCTACACCGGACGCTACTGCCATTCTTCACGAACTGCTGCTTCCATAATTTTTATAATAGATTCTATAACTTGAATACCTTTAATCTTGAAGGGAAAGTTAATCTTTCTAGGGTTAACATGATGATACGTGCCCTGAAATAAAGTGATACAGCCTTATTTTTGCTAGTTAAGTTTAATCTTTTCAAATTATTAACTTTAATATGTGATTAAATTATTCTATTATTCACAAATCAACATGTAAAACTTTTTAACATATTACGCATAAAGAGAAAGTTAATTGATATGATTAATGCTTGTCTTTCTATAAATAATCGTAATAAGGCTGCATTCAGAATGATGACGTAATATGACTTAGCTGTATTCAAATATGTGTCTGTGAGATTTGAGGGCACAGAGTAGGTTTTATAAGATTTTGGATCCTCTGCTTGGCACTTATTTGCACCCTTAGCGGCGGTTTTTTCCGCTGCTAAAGTGTGTTTTAATATCACTGCAACGAATATTACTGCTGCTATAACTTTTGTTTAAATAGTAGCAATACTTTTTGTTGCAATAAATTTTAGCAGCGAAAAAAATCGCCGCTAAAAGTGCCAAGCAGAGAATCCAGACGCGTTTTATAAGTACTGGCTGGACATCGGTTGGGATTAAGTGCAGGAGTCAATTGATCTTTTTGTAATATTATATCTGTTCAACATTTGCGGCTAGTAACGAATGCTTTGGGTTATTAATACGTGCATTGATGTTGATTTTTCACATTGATCTAAATAAATAATAATTTTTGAGGTTAGAAGAATTTATTCTCAAAATTAACATTATATTTTAAATCAGACATGAATTTTTTTAAAAATTATGATCTTAGGTTTATGCTACATAAATTTTTGCATATGCATAATCCTATTATTTATTTCAATATTTGTCTACAGTAAAATAAAAATTATGTGTAAAAATACTTTAAAACATAATATTTTTTAAAATTGGTATAAAAATGAGTTGAAAAATAAGAAATCTCAAATAAACAATTTCAATATTTTCAGAAAATAAGTAATAGTACGAGTTTTTGAATTTAATTAATGTTTAACTGATGATATTAATAGATACATGAAACACTTAGTATATTTGTGTGTATTTGTATGACCCAAACTTATATGCTGTTGGGTGCTATGGGTTGTACATTCATTGATTGCCATGTAATTGTGTGTTGGGAATTTAATTGGGAATTATGAAGCTTGAATCATGAGGAAGAACAATTCTAGTAGAGCCATGAGATATATTAGGAAAAAGTCAACTTGAGGAAAGAGGGTGAAACTTATTTTTTGTGGTTAGAGAAGTATTTGGCCAAGCCTTTTGTTTGGGAATGAACAGTATAAGAAAAAGGAATGAATTAGGTGTGTTTGAAAATGATGGAGAAAGAGAATGACAAGAATTGATAAAATGGGTAGGATAAAAAAAATCGTTAAGAGATAATTTTTTTTAATTTAGATTTTTAAAATTTTTAAAATTAATAAAAAATAATGTTAACAAATTTTAAGTTAAATTTTTTTATTTTTTTTAAATTTTAAAAAATAAACAAAAAATAGTTATTATATTTTTTTATTTTATTTTAAAATTTTCTTTCCAAACACATTTTAAGAATTTGTTTCAGAATACGGAGGTACAGGGGATGGGAGAAAATGAAAAAAAAAAGAAAAATTAAATAATAATTTTTTTTTCTTTTGTTTAAATTTTTTAAATTTATGATAATTAAAATTAATAAAAAAAATTAAAGAGAATTAGCATAAAATTTTTTAATTTTTTTTATATATTTATTTTAATTTTCAAATTACTACACCATCAAGTAAAGTAGAAAAGAAGACATACAGGCTAACAGAGTTCATTTTGATACATTAACATTGACATGAAGTGCACCTACAAACTCAATTCCAAATACATTAAAATTAAAACAAACCTTCCAACCATATCAACTCAATACATTAACATTAACTCTACTGTAGAAACTCCTAATGAAAGGGAAATGTATTTGGGTGCGTTCGGTCTCAGATTTTGATGGATCTGCTTGTATTATAAACCTAAGCCTGACTCTCATATTTTGGCCTATGGCCTAAGCAATATTATTGTCTACTCTGACCCTTGGACATGTCTATCTGTTTAGGATTTATTGAAGAAACAGAGAAAAAAGAATGCATATCTTAATAAATATTAGATATGATAAATTTAACTCATTTAAAGCACATTATAATAACTCCAACCATCATCCAATTCCCAAATGTATCAACCATAAAGTACAACCGTCATTCCCTAGAGCTCTAACTTACTAAAATTAAAATCTCTGATTAATAGTCATCACTATCATAATTGACGTCTATCAATTTGTTCACCAATTCATAATTGTACGTATCATAAATCAAATATTTCTTATTATTAACCCTATCTATAAAATG
Source organism: Senna siamea (assembly GCA_031216115.1). Classification (NCBI taxonomy): domain Eukaryota; kingdom Viridiplantae; phylum Streptophyta; class Magnoliopsida; order Fabales; family Fabaceae; genus Senna; species Senna siamea. Next base: position 17,575,318 of record CM062357.1, read on the forward strand.
AACTAGGATGCAGAGATTACAAGTTGCTGGAAAACCCTTACTGTTAAGTGTTAAGGGATAAGAAAGAGCGAGGGGAGGAAAAAACACAAAGCAATAGTAAAAGAAAGATTTAACATAGAGAGGAATTTAACATAAATTGAGAGGTTGTTAGAGACACATTAAGGCATGAGGGGCCTTGATATAAACATCTCAGGACAAAGACTAGGAGTTGAGAGCTAAAAGAACCTTTATCATTAAGCTCCTAAATTGATCCACATATACCAAAAAACAGAGTAAATAAATAACAACAAAAACAGGAGCAGAATATATGCATGTATGCTTCTGTTTGCAAAGCCACTTGAAATTTTAACTCTTCCCAAAACCATAAAACAGGATTTGTTTTAAAAAAAAAAAGCCCATATCTGAAACAGTAGACCTCGAGCGAATCAAGTTCAAGCCCATTGAGCTATTCGTTGCAAAAGACAATAATATTCTTTGAGAAAAATTGCTCTGAGATTGAAGCAATTTATGGTTAACAAATTTAATTAAAAAATATTTTTATTAGTATGTAAGAAACGTGTGTTTTTTCAAGCCATAGGTAATGAGCTTATGTTAAACTAAACATTATACGATCGAATAATGGGTTTCGAAAAGTCCTAAACGAATCATAAGCCCAAAATAGATGGTTTAAGCCATGAGTGTAATAATGAACAGGAATAGACTATTATATAATTTTTTATATTATTATTATTAAAATTTTTAATTAAATTAAATTATAGAAGAGATAAGTTTTGTAATATATATATATATATATATACACACACACTAATTTTTTCATTAAAAACCCTGATGACAAAACTGAATACATACCAACAATTAAATAGGCACATAGTATGTATTTAGCAATTTTTTTTGGTCTCAAATGTTTTCAATAATTGACATTAAAATTTAACATATCACATTGTATTTTCTCATTACCTATTAGCTATTGTGGCTTCCTATGACATTAAAAGATCATGATTTTATGTATTCAATCATTTATGAAAGTTTTACACATAAAATGATTGTACTTTTCTTTAAACACTTATTTTTGGCTTTATTGTTTTATGTTTTCACTTTTACATAAAATAAAATATATGATTGGAAATGTTTTTTATATAGTTTAAAAAATAAACAAAAAAAATAGTTATTATATTTTTTTTTATTTTATTCTAAAATCTTTTTTCCAAACACAACTTAAGAATTTGTTTGGGAATAAGTGGAGGAACAAGGAATGAGAGGAAATGAAAGAAAGAAAAGGAAAGAAAAAGAAAAGTTAAGTGATAATTTTTTTAATTTAAATTTTTTTAATTTAAAATAATTAAAATTAAAAAAATAAAAATTAAAGAGAGTTAACATAAAAAATTTTAATTTTTTTTATGTTTATTAATTACTACACCATCAAGTGGAGTAAGCAGAAGGCAGATAGGTTAACAGAGTGCATTCTGGTACATTAACATTGACACAAAGTGCACCTACAAACCAAATTCCAAATACATCAAAATTAAACACAAAGCTTCCAACCACTAACTCAATACATTAACATTAACTCCACTGTAGAAATTCCTAGTGAAAGGAAAATGTACTTGCGTGCGTTCGGTCTCAGATTTTGATCGACCTGCTTGTATTATAAACTTAAGTCTGACTCTTATATTTTGGCCTATGGCATAAATAATATTATAGTCTACTTTGACCCTTGATATATTTTTCTGTTTAGTATTTATTGAAGAAACAGAGTAAAAAAAAAGCATATCTTCTTTTAAGGTTTGCTTTGGTTGGCAGCCCAATGTTTAAGCATATCCAAACAAAAATCTTGTATCTGTTATGACATTTTAACTTTCAAACCCATTTAAGATGCTTCCCTTGAGTGTAAACTGCATTGCTTCTTATGGATTCTGCAATTCTATCTGTTGATTTTAAGTCAAAGCGGCCATCAGTACTGGACTTCCAGACTCTGATATTGGGTCTGTTCGAAGATTTATTAATGGGATAATATCTTGAAAGTTGCTAGGAAGTTGGAAGGAGATTTTTCCCCAGCACCAATTGTGGTTAATACTACCATTACTCATTGCATAGCGAGCTTTAAAAGTTAAAACTATGGTCCCTAACATATATACAGAATTTTAATTTTTAATTTTAGTTCATGTTTTCAGATTTATTACGGTTTGTGTTAAAAAAAAATTAAATTGAATTAACATTACACGAAACACTAAAAGGGATTGAACTTGTACCTAAAGCTCAGGGATACCGAGATAAAGAATTTCCTTGTTAAATATTGAAATTGATAAAAAGTAAAAGGAAAAATTGGAAAAACAAATCTCATAATTGTTTGGAGAAAAAGTATTTTACTAAAATGTTGAATTTGAAGGCAACTATCTACAATTTAATCAAAGAGTTATTTATCGATTATGATGTGAATTATTAAATGTATTATTTGACACATCTTATCATACCATTTGAAAATGTCGATATCTGGGATGTGAAGTGCTGGTTTTTTTTTTTTCTTTTGAGAAACATCATTTAACCTAATTAACGGGCGCATATTTAGACATTAGAAGACTGGATTAATGTGGCACTGAGTAATGACATTATTATTGTCATTGTTATTATTTTTTTAATATTTAAATATAATTAACACTTTTTGTTCGTCCTATAATCTATTAATTGTCAATTCTAGAATATAATTATTTATACCTTCTTTTTTCTGACCAATATAATTATATTAAGATTTTGTTAATAAATGTTTAATAGTTACACAAAATATAATACTTGCATGCCACAGCGCGTGACGTACACTAACATATTAACGCTTTAACAGGAATGCACCCACTTGAAATATGCCAATATCAGCAGCGAGTGCACGGAATATCCCTTTAGAAAGAAATAGAGAATAGAAAGTCGCTGATTCGCAGCCAAAACCATCCGCCACAGTGTCACACAAAAATGATGCATCTGAGATTATTCTGGAACAGACCTTCGATTCCAACCAAAAAATTGACCAAAAGTCAAGTGCCCACAAAATTTAAACACGTAGGACCCATTTAGATTGCACCACGTGGGTTATCACAATTCCCATACATTTCACAAAATATTTCTAAATTATTAAATAGCCAATCCCATCAGTCTCACCGACAATTTAAAATTAATAAAAATCCAGTAAAAATAAAACATAACCTCAAATTGTTTTACATCCATAAATAAATTTAAAAAATTCTCCTGCAAGACAATTAACTAAAAAATCTGAAATGAAAAAAAAAACTAAAGGTCTTAAATTACAATTCAGGACAAGATAACGAAAGACATCACAGTGAGCAATACAGCGAAAATTGCAGAAGCTTCCACGATAACACCTGCATTCTTATCCGAATGGCTATTCTCAGACTCCGCTGTCGGAGCATCGGCGGGAGAACCATCCGGCGTGTCCGCCGGAGGAGCCGGTGGTGAAGCAGCTACAGGAGAAGGCGACGCGGCTTTCGGTGCCTTAGCTGGTGCCGGAGTAGGAGAGCTCACTGGTTCTGGCGCAGGAGCCGGCGACGGCGACTTACCGAACAACTCAGTAGGAAGAAGCACGCTGTCGACGGTGAATATAGCAAGAGGAGCCGAGTCCAGCACCGTACTGGCGAGTCTCGACGAGTCAACTCCGGTGTGTAAAGTCACAGAATCGCCGGCGGTGGTCACCGAGAAATCATACTTTCCGGCGCCGTTCGAGGCCAAAGTACTAATCGGATCCTTGCTCGTCTTCAAAGCCCCCACAGGAAGGTACCTCGTAGCGGCGTGGTATTGTAAGAGCGATACCACCTCAGCACTGGTGAGCTTGCTCAGATCGGGAACCCCACGCGCCTTGAAAGCTTCATCGGACGGCGCAAAAATCGTCAAACCGTCCTGAGCTACTGACTGGAAAGTCTTAATCACACCACTTGACACAATCAACGAAGCAAACGTTTTGGATCCAGCTTTCTCAATCAAGGCCGTCATGTTAACGTCAGCTGACGGAGGCGGGGCTGTCAAGATACCCGGCGCAATAATCGGCGCGCTGATCTCAAGCACGGAGATATTATAGGGGATCTGCTTAACCGACTTGGTGTAAGCCGAGTCGAGCTTGGACCCTGGGGCCGCGGAGCCGAAGCCGACTTTACCACCTTTAAGGTCTGTGATATTGACGAAACCTAAATTTCCAGGGGCATTTCCTGTAGTTTGGTAGAGTGTGGTGCTGAGAGTGGTGCCTTTGGAAATTTGATGGAGTTTTTGATTGTCGTAGTAGTCTAGAAGGACGAGGAGGCTAAGAGCGTTCTTGATGACAGGGAGCGGTTGTTTGGCTGCGAAAGCAGAGAATGCGCCGTTATCCAGGACAAGGACGGTGATTGTTTGGCGGCTGTTGATTTCGTCGGCGAGTTTCGTTTTTGAGAGGAAGTCGTTGTATTGGCTGTATTCCGGGAAGCCGGAGAGAATGTCGGTGATGTTGTGGCCGGAGACAACGGCGGCAATGGCGAAGAATGAGAACGAGAGGAAGAGTGAGAAAGCTCGAAATGAAGCCATTTTTTGAGAGTGAAGGAAGAAGAGAAAGTGGAAGTCCAATTCAGAGTGGAGAAAAACGACGAGTGCTAGTGATAGTTAAAGATAGGCGAAGGGTTTGGTTAATTTAACCATGGTTAGAGAAAAGTTAACTGTAGTTAAGTATGAAGGGCCACGTGGGACACTTACTGAGACAAGGATGATTTGGTCACAGCTGGAAATGTAAAGGGTACATAGGATTTGCTAGCTTGGTTCTTAATATTTATGGAATGACACAAATGACCTTCATGTTCCATTTAAAAGTAATTTTAAAAATCTGGGATATTATGAACTAGTATTAGAATTGGTGTCATATTCATCACCCAAAAAATAAATAAAAGGAATGGGTTACACTGAAACACTTGAATTGAGAAACAATAAAAGGGCATTAAAGTTGGCATGATTTAATATGGAAAAGTCTATGTCGTCGTTTCAAATCCATCAATCCATTTCTATTACTTTTTAAATCTCATTGGAATGAGTTTTAATGGAATAAAATCACAAAATAGGTTTACAGTATACCATTTTGAGCTTGAGAATTTTTCTAAGAATTGAACTCATTCAATGTGGTCATCAATCTATTTTATTGTTACTTAAAAATATTTCGAGTAAAATATTTATATAAATTTTTTATAAAGTAATTAAGTTAATACGAAGCAATCATAGATGTGCAAGTGTGTCAACCATTTTCTTTTTTAAAAAAACCTTCTTTCTTAATATATTTGTTTTCTATATATATATATATATATATACACACACACGCACACGCACACTCATTTTGCATTGATGTAATTTAATAAAAATTGTTCAACAAAGGAAAGAAAATTTGCTACAATCTATACACAAAAATTTTATCATAAAGTCAATTTTACCGCCATTATGTTCATTTTTTAAGTAAATTACACTCTCTTTTTATGTAAAATATTAAAATTACACTCACTCTTTTATATTTTAAAAACTCACACTCTTCTTTTTTAGAAGATTAAAAAATCTATAATTTTTTTATTTTAACTAAAATACCCTTAATGGTATTATTTATTTTTTAAAAAAAATTATAATTCATTATAAAAATATATTTTAAAAATTATTATTTCATTATTATTTATTTTGAGTTAAATATAATAAATTTATTTTATTTTAAATTAAAAATAATTTTTTATATTAATCAAATATAATTTAATTATATAAAAAATAAACATAATGATATTTTAATCAAAATAAATAAAATTTTAAGTTTTTTATCTTTTTTAAAAAAATAATATCATTTTTCATTACAAAAAAGAGGAGTGTAATTTCAAATCTCTTATCAAAAGGAAGTATAAGTTACTCTCTTTTTTTTTTTTCAATTTTCCTCTTGCCATTACAGTTTGGATAGGTTGGATCACATGGGCTGCAAGAGATAGTGACAACTTTATACAATTTTATGAACATGTCTTTGGTATGATTGAGGAGATAGAGTGGAGCGTGTGGTAGAGTTTTAAGGTACGTTCTAAAATGAAGGGAAGCAAGTGCTTAGCCTGATCTGACATGAGTTTTAATTGGGCAATGGTGGGTGGCTCATAATATAGAACCATGGTCATGTAGCATACGAATTATGTCCCCCCAGCATGTCCATAACTCCATTAATGATATTTGCTCTTATGATTTTCTTGGTTGTCCCAATAACACTTTGAGACTACTTAGGCTTCACGGAAGCTTCTTCCCTTTGCTTGTGCATAGAGATATTCAAATTATTTCTCTCACTTCATCTCTCCAGAGACATCCAAAGGGTTTATATGCTATATATATGCTTCACATTGCTTCATAACATTATCAAACATAAATTCCATGTTTTCGTTAAAATTAGATACTCTGAAGTAAATTTTGTAAAGTTTATTAAAATTATTATTTTATAAATTAACTTGTAAATAAGTTAAAGAATAAAAATAAATTATAGTTTAAATATTAATTTGTTTACAAATTAATAATATATTTTAATGAACTTTACAAAAGTGAACTTCAAAATATCTAATTATGTTTTCCTTCCTTTTCAAGTTGATTAGATAGAAGCTTAGCATTAAGAGAAATAAAGCTGTTTTTTTTTTTAAAAAAAAAAGAATATTATGATTAAGTGGTTTGGTATTCAAGTCCATGTCCACCTCACCTAATTTGTTCTCCCTGAAATCTAAATCATATCATTCAAGCTAAGACTAACAAGAAGTCACTCCAACAGAAAAAAATTAATTTTTTATAATATAATAAATTATTGTCTGAATTGTCACTGAAAAATATATTTGTATTTAATATTTAATAGTATTTTAAATATAACTGTTTTTAATAAAAAAATACTAAGAAAACCAAAATCATTCAAACCAAGAATAAAGGATTTCAAAATAAAAAAAATCATCCACACAAAAGCTTGTGCCTGCTTCTCAATATTTCTGTCTTTAAACTATAATGTTGGTTGAGACCTTGCTATAATGGTTTTAGGGGTAATAATATATACGCTAGGATTTTTGGGCCTAACCGCACCCAACTAATATAGCTAATATGTGAATCCTTAAAAATGAATTTATCTAGCTTTTGGACCCTAGGTCCTTGCCATATCTCTCACATCATGGCTTTATTGATGATTTAAATATTTAATATATATTTTAATTTAAATTAATATCAATGTTGAAATTAAATATTATTACATAAAATCTTTAAATTGGTTATTTATAATTTTTTTAATAATTATTTATTTATTATCAAATGATTTCAAAAGTTGCTAAACTATATTAATTGTATTACATAAATAATAGATATAATACTATTTTTGTCAAAACAATAATAATCATAACTTATTTTTTGTTGTGAAGTAAGTAAGTGTAGTAAATTTTTTAACTTTAATGAAGAAAAGTGTAGTTTTCAAAAACAAACGAAAAATAATGCAATTTAAACATATTTTACATGTTTAAGAAGAAAATTTTGTGTAGCAGGGCTTAGAGTTTGGTGTAGCACATAACGCCCATGCAGTATCTTGAGGCTTCTCTTATCCTGATGATGAGCCTATCTTTAAACAGTATCAACTAGTTTTTCCTTGATATGAACTCATGAGGGAAACGATAATAATTCTTAACCAATTGTGTCCTTAGAGCACTTCGATATCGAAACTTAAGGAATCGGTTAGACTTTAGCATCTAAAAGTGAAACAACCTTTTATCACTAATGTCAACTCTCATCTAATAGTAAAATTTATTATATTAGTTCCACTTTATTTATTGACTTTAGACAGTCACAAAAAAGATTTATGATAATTATCTTAATAAAAATTATTAGATGAGAGAAAATTAAGAGGGAAATAGTCACCATATATATTATATGTAGAAATAATGATTTTTTCTTTGATTAAAAAATCAATACAATTTTCATCACATTCTAGAGGATGAGAAAGCACTATACTTGTTGACGCAGAAAAAGAAAAACGTGGCATGGTTGGAGAGAGAGAGAGAAAATAAATGAGATCATATCCAAAAATGAGAAGATAAGTATAAAATTGTAAATTAATTTTCATGTTAGTTTTGGCACAACCAACCAACCAACAAATAAATAGAAGACAAAAATTTGCACATAATTTTTTCGTAATTATATATGTTCATAAATAATTTAAAAAGGACCCAAAAATATATATTTGAAAACATTTATGTGTCAAGTTTGATTGGTGGCAGTTTCACAGAGTCGGAGGATCCTGTCGGCGGCAAAGTAACACCAAAGCATGAGTACAAATTGTGAAACTATTCTTGAATGGATAATCTTAGCATGAGCTAAGCAAAATTGTCGAGTAATTTATTAAAAAATCATTTTGAATAATTTATTACTATTTCTTCAAGCTATATTTAAAAAAAAAATATTATTCTCTTTTTAAGATTAATGAAATTATATTTATATTTTTTTAGTTTAAAATTTTATTATACAATAAAAAATAACTGAATGTCCTTAATTGTTACATTAAAATTTATGTCAAAACTCAATATAAAATTAATTACATTAATTATTCTATAAAAATAAAATCACAATTTTATTTTGCATGAAAAGTTATCTTAATTTGTAAAAAAATAAATTGGAAAATAGGTAAATAAAATTTTTAAAACTAAATAATAATAAGTATGGTTTCACCTAATTTTATGAGAGGTTAGTGTAATTTATTTATTTATATTAAAAAATTATTTACAAAATATATTTTAAAATATAACTATTATTATAAGTTGTTCTGTCTTAGGTGCAATATAACTTATTTTTTTAATTTAGGTCTATAAAAATATTTTTCTTTTTGTAAATTTTGTAATCAGCGTGTTGATGTAGATGGCCTACTTTTTGACTAACTAAGATACTCATACTATTTTATAAAATATCTCAATGGCCAATTGTGTCACCTAACTTACTATTTTTTCGAGTAAATCCAAAGAGCTGTGTACAGCTAATATGGGGTATATATTTAGTATATTACCCTGTAGTGGGAAAAAAAAACGCATTTAAGGAGTATTGGTGGGTCCAATCATATTATTATTATTATTTTAAATTACAATTATTATTTAAAAATAATTTTGGACATTATTAGATATTAAATAAAAAAATTAATCTCAATAAAAAATCTAACTTTAATTCATTGGCTCGTTGAAAATTAAATCACTCAATCAAACTCAATTCCTAATAATTCACACTGGTTTATTTATTTCAAAAAGAAAATGCCTTTTTTTTTTACTGTTACTTGTTAAAACTTTTCAAAATTAATCAATGTTGGCTGTTAACTAAAATAATTAGTAAGTTAACTGAACAAATTATTCTCTTAAGCTGAAATTGCGGTCCAATTATGGTCACTTGTATGTGTAGTGGAGCAACATTTTTCAAGCTTGAATGTGCCAAAGTTAAAAAAAAAAAGAAATCAAAGATATGTATCTCATGCCTATTATGTTTTCACTAATTTAATACTTCGTTATTTTTTTTAATTTTTTTTTATCTTTTTTTTTAATCTTTTCACATTATATATTTTATTTTAAATTTTATATTATATAATATATATTTTATGAGACTAATCCCAAAAATAATATAATATATTAGAGAGTTTAGCATGCATAAAAGTGCATTTTAATTTTATTTTTAATTTTTAAAATTTAATATAAAAATAATTAATTATTATATTTTAAAATAATAAAATAAATATAAAAAATTATTTATTATATTTTTTTCTTTTTTTATATAATATATTTTATTTTATATTATAAAATATATTTATTTTATGAGAATACGAAGTAAAATGATCCAAAATTATTATAATATATATATATATTATATTATATATATCAACGAGCTGAGCTTTTGGGCTTGGCGCCTAGGCATTAGAAATTGCTCGAGCTTTTTTTTAAATGAATTTTCGAATTCACATTTTTATTTCATACTCAAATTTCTTTTTTAGTGAACCGGACCTATCGGATCGGCGGGTTTTGCAGCTTGTCATCAAGTCCAATTTCAAACATGAAATTTCATATTCAATAGATATGTACACCAGCCTTGGCCTTGTAGGCCCAGTCAACATTGTTAATGTGAAGCTCATTTGTAAAAAAACATAAAATGGGCTTGTTCATAAAAGTAAGGCCCAAACTCGATCTTAAACAAAGAAAGAAACAGAAGCTGACACTCTTTTACTCTATTTGAAGCCCATCTGTCTTTGAACATGTAACCATGGGTCCCACAGTGCCAGACCTCATCGTTAACAATGCGGGCCCACATGCAGAAACATCCTAACTCTGACCTGTCATCGCCGTTACGTTACCACTGAGCATAACCGAAAAATGGGAAAATGACTCTGAAAATCTCGTGCACAGGGACAGCACCGCAAGCAACCCCGGAAGAAAAAGAAGGAATGGGTCCCTCTGGGAGGAGCGTGATGCTCACGTGCTTTACCATGCTCAACAGTCAGCAGCATCTTCTTTGTCTGAATCTGCTGTCTGTTTAGCCTCGCATCGTAATAAGGCTGCCTTTGTCAGAACTCTGACACCGCCTTAATCCACTCTCTCTATATCTCTCTATTTTTTAGTTGATGCGTAATTGGCAAGGGAAGTATGAAGAAAGAGAGTGGGAAGAAGCTACAACAGTGAAGAGTGTTCCTGTACTTTCTGCTTTCTAGGTTTTAATTTCCTTTCTTTTTGTTTTTTTTTTGTGGGCTGTCGAATTCGCTGTGTTGTTGCGTTTCCGGGTTTTGCTTTACTTCGGTCGAAAAGCATTTTCTCTCTCTCTGTACAGAGCCTCACTGGAAGCGAAGCTCATGTGAGTGTGACTATGGAAGCTAAGCCTTTACGAGTTGTTCCCTCTCCAGACGACATCACCGGTTTCTCTTCCACTCTCTTCTAGTTTGCTCACCACATGTTTGCGAAATTGTGCCTTACTGTTTTGTTATAATATATACATATACTTATGCTTTTTATGTGATGTTTGTTTTGGAGGGGGAGGAGCTGGACCCCAGAAGAAAATTGAAGAGAACAGGGGTATGGTGAAGGAAGAGGATCCGGGTATTAAACTTGGTCTCGGAGTTGGTGCTTACTCTGCAGAAGCAATAGGCCTTGCAATCCCGCGCGAGGAGAAGCCTTTGTTCACAGAGGCACAGAGGCGTGAGCTCGAGCATCAAGCTTTCATCTTCAAGCACTTTGCATATAACCTTCCTGTTCCTCCGAAGCTTGTGCTTCCCATCTTGAGAAGTGTGGCTGCCACTTCTGAGTCCGGCTTTGGCGGCGTCTGCAAGCAGTTTCCAAGCCGTATGTCGACTTATTTGTTCTGTAAAGTTTTGTTTTCATCATCGCTTTTTCAGTGAAATATATAAATAAATCTGGACTGGGTTTTTGGTTAAGAGTCTTAGGCTTCATATCAGATGATTGCGGACTTAAAAAGAAAAATGATTTTCTTTTAGTTTCCTTGTTCATGTCGTGAATGAGAGACTTGAGTTTGGATGAGTTAAATATTTGTTTCTGTTTAGTTTACTTCTGTCTTGAAGTATGTACCCCGTTTATATTGGAATTGAGTATTTTCGAACGTTTGATTTGTTTCGTTATAAGAATTGGGGAAATGCTTAAAAGAATTTGTAGGAATTTGTGTGTGGATTTAATTTGTATAACCTTCAATTTTGACATGTTGAGCTGGCAAGATTTCAAATCTTTGGGTGGTAAATGTCTGTTTGTTTATTAAAATTTATAAATAATATTGAAGTTAATGATGGGTTTTCTTTCCTCTTGTTTATTTCATTCAGTTATAGCTATCATTCGCTACGGTTTTGGTAGTGGGAATACGGTGGATGATGAACCCCATAGGTGTAGAAGAACTGATGGTAAGAAATGGAGGTGCAGAGGAAGAATAGTGCCTGGTCTGAAGTACTGTGAACGACACAAGCACAGAGGTTGTCGTCGTATATGTTCAAGAAAGCCTGTGGAAACATCTCAAGTTACCTCTTCTTCCTTAACAAAGCCATCTGGCAATTTACATGCCAAGCTAAGCTCAAACACTGGATATGCAGTTTCTGTTCCGGTTCCAGTTTCAAACTCTTTAGGTATTCAACTCATTAACACATCAATCTTTACTCCTTCCAACAGCCACTCTGATCTTGACACCTCGGTTCCAAACAGATGCAAGAATAGCTTAGGTTCAGCTGACACCCAAACCTCCTTTTCTCCAGCTCCTATGGCATCCCCTAGATCGACCCTTGCCACTGCGGCTGTCTCTACAGCCATCACAATAAGGAGAATCGCACCCACTACTTCAAATGACAAAAGTAACCTTAATTTCTTTAAGAAAGATGACATTGCCAAGAGCTGCATGAGGCACAGCAATACTGGAGTTCAAGGTAGTAGAACACGAAACATCATTAATGATAGTAATTTCTCAACTGGAATAGGTTTCTCCCCGAGGAGTGTTCTTCAAGGTATTACTGGTAAGCTCACAACTTTGTTGCTATGAAACATTTTCTATGTATTGATTTGAATGAATATATTTTCATGTGATGATTCAAAATTATACTCCTGCTTCCTCCACAAGTTAGTATTTTCGGTCATCTTTTTAACCTGTAGTAATTTGTTCTTGCTGATAAATTATTCTAGATAGAATCTTCTCCCAATACCTTTGCCACTGGTGTACAAAGCACATTTCCAGTGAAGCTGGTCTCTTGTTATAGATTAATACACAAGCATGAATTATTTCAACGCATCTAGCATTTTGGTTATGTAATTTAAGATATTGGACAGTAAATGTGTCCCAAGAAGCTGATTCCATTAGTCTGAAATTCTGAATTGTGTTGTTTGGAGAATAAGTGAAAGAAGCATTAGCTTTCAATTAAAGTATGAATGCGATCTTTTCCGTAATGTCGTCATAGTATTTGATTTTGTTAAGTAAAATGAGTCATTCCTGGCAATAAGGAAACGAATAGATGAAACAGGAAAAAAGATGGCTGGGAACTAGGTTCTATGATTAAAGTTCATATAGTTTAAACATTCCATTTGTTAATTTATTTTTTAATCCCCTACTATGGCTTATGAATTAAAAAAAGCCATTTATTCATTGACCGCAAAACATAAATTTGTCCTTTGACATGTCCATGTTAAATCTGAATGCAGTTGAGAATTGGTAGATGTTTTAGGAGATAAGTAGTATATCTTTCCTCGGCATGTGACTTTTCTTTAAGCACCTTATTGGTAAATATTTCACAAATAAGGCTTACTAGAACCTTTTGTGCTTGTTTGCCTGGTTATGCCTTTTCAGTTTCAGGTTCCCATCATTCACTCATCGATCATGAACTGGGTAGGTGTCGGAGAACAGATGGTAAGAAGTGGCGGTGTCGGAGGGCTGTTCTTCCTGATCAGAAGTATTGTGCAACCCATATGCACAGAGGTGCTAAAAAGCGATTTACAGACCATGAACGGTCGTCTGTTCCGCTCAGTTCCACCATAACTATTGCTCAGTTGCCTTCTACTGCAGCCACACCCAACATTCAGAAAGCATATCATACGATTCCAAGCACAAATCTTTCCATGTCAATCCCAGTAAGTTCACCACTGGTACAATGTAAAGAGAAGAAGAGTCCTAGCAGCAGCGACACCGATATCACCATCAGTGACACCATAAACGACATTAGCTATGCTTCTTTGTCAGAAGCTGCTTCAAAGCTTGAGACTGTCTAATGTTTTGAAGCGAACATGTTAACCTTTCAGCCATTTGGAGATCAGTTTTGGGGAAACATTCCACCGAGGGAAATTTTGAAAGGAGGGTTAGAAGTATTTGTTGTAGTTCTACTTGGAGCCTTTTCTTTCTCCCTTTAGAGTACCTGAAGCATGTACATCGCTTCCTGTAACTATATTTGGTGCGTGGCTATAGTATCATATCATCTTCTGAAATAACACTACTGTCTTGTTGATAGCTAATAGCCTAATACTATCTATTAATTATGGTTTGGAATGATGAAAAAGGAGAAAATTAGGAATTTATCTGAACACCAGAATAAAATCATTGGTATGAAAAATGATGTTTTCACAAAAATATCCGAAGGTTTTATGATAAATGGTTGAATCAAATTGAGAATCCTTTGCGTCTGACGAAATTTGAGTTGGCAAAATAATTGAGTATAACCATTATGATTGAATGAAAACAAAGATATGTCAAGTCCTTTTTAATTTTTCTCTACTTTGTTGAGAAGGTAAAACTACCGAAGCAATAAAAAATTATCTGCATTACTATACCTCCAAAATAAAGAGGGTAAGAAAAATGAGCTGTGCTCATAATTTCTTTGTTATAATATATTTTAGATGTTAATATTAAGTGAATAAATCTTTATGCAGCAAATGAGGGATTGGATAGTAGGTCTCTGATAGATCTTAATTTATATAAATTGGTCTTTATAGAATTTTATTATTTTTAATCTCACTGATCTAAAGATAACAAATGATTTTAAATTGAAATCTTTGTTCGGTCAATTGTTAAAGAATGAACAAACTTTGTTTCGCTTAGGAATGGGTATTCAAATTCACTTTTTGGCCTCTGTCATTACAATACTTGCAGCTTGGTTAGCGTCAATATTGAAAGAGTTCGCATTAAAATGGAAATGAAAAGAAAAATGGCGTCGCCCAGACTCGAACTGGAGACCTTCAGTGTGTTAGACTGACGTGATAACCAACTACACCACGACACCATTGTTGTCCTTTCGTTGTGACAAATAATCTCCGACCACAATAATTCTTTTCTAAAAAGAAATCCGCTGGGTCATGGGACTCCATATATATTCTAACAATTCCGTCCTTAATTATTAGACCAGAAAATTGCTAACTGTATAAAATTATTTTTTTAAAATAGCAAATTCATTGAATATATATATATATTGTTGCAGAGTGTTGCAAAAAAGACTACGATGGATTTATTATTTCAAAAATTAATTAGTGTATTAACTTATTTCAAGGATATAATAAAAGAAATCAAATTTCTGTACATAAATGAGCTTTCTTATTCATGTTTTAGTAACTAATAATTTTCGATGATATAGTTTGTACTCTAAGTTTTAGACTTTTTGTGGAAATTATTTTGTTTGGAAACCTGAGAATTTTTTTTTTGTGAGAACCTGGATGAGAAACAAAATTTGTTTGAAATGAGTTTGAAGATGGGATCATGTTTTCTAAAAAATTTTCATAAAATTTTTGAAAGCAACATTTTTTTTTCAAAACTTTAAAATTATAATTAATTTTTTATTATCTTAAGAGAATTGAATAATTTTTTATTGATATCTTTATATATATATATTATGAAACATTTATATTAATATTTTAATAAATTATTATTGACACACATTGAGAATCTTTGAATTATCATGAAAAATAAGAATAGAAAAGATTTTTTTCTTATAAAACAAAGATAAGTGTAAAAATAGAGAGCGAGGAGCACTATCCACCTTTGCTTTATCCCGTTGCGATCCCTCGTTTATACAAGATTTGATGGGAATGGTATGAATAAAATATCTATTGATCGAGCTAGGGCTTCACAAAGTTCATCGTTTATTCGTTGTTTCAATCAAGTCCCATTGCAATACCCAGAAAAGCACCGTTTAAGTTCCCAAGTTTCAGAATGTTAGGTGGGTAAGTGATAGTGATGGAGATAACTTAGAAAGTCCTCGCAGACAGTAACAAAGAAAGTAAGGAATTTTTTTGTGTGTACTATAGTGTATATATAGTAAAATATAATATACGTGAAAATATATTTTATATTTTTTAATTTTATTTTAATTTTTAATTTTTAATTTTTAATTTTTTTATATTTAATTTTTTTTTAAAATTTTAAATTATAATTAATTTCATCTCAAATTATCTAAATTATTAATAAAAAATAATAATATAAATTTTGACAATAAATGTTAATAATATGAACAAGATTTTAATAATGTTTAAATATTAAAAAATAATATATATTCTTAAATTATAGAATTTTTACTTTCACTCAATCATTATCTGACATAAAGATAAAATTTTTTAATAAAAATTTTAATATATAATTTGAACAATTTTATTAATGATTTTGTATTTTTTTTAAATATAATATTATATATTATTTTTCGTTAATAATTTAGACTGCATTAAAGTTTGAAATAAAATTGATTGAAATTCAAAAATTTAAAATAAAATTGATTGTAAAAAAATTTGAAGATGAAACTAAGAATTGATATAAAATTTGAGACATAAAAAATATTTTTGTCAAAATAATAAGAATTTTTAGTATATTCTATATATATATATTTTTCCTATTTTAGTGCCTTCTTTTTTTCTTGGAAGATATCTTTTATGGATTTTTTTTCTTCATAAGAGATTTTTCTCTTGCTCTGAAATTTTTTTTCTCCATAAAAATATATTTTCTGTAGTTTTTCATTATTTTGAATGATAATATTAAAGACTGATAACTAAAGGTTTAATCCATAACGAGAAGAGAGTTGAAAAAGCGTATTACCTCTCTGGAAGTTGCTAATCTTTTTGTGATACTAGTTGAAAGCATAAGCATTTTGTAGTACGTAGGCATATAATGTAATTATTACAGTAGTTTATATTATTACTAAAAATATGAGAGGCAGAAAGCATAATTTATAAATAAATTTTGCAATCCATCGTATGAATTAAAATATTTTATTGAAATACTAAAATAAATGATGACTGTACTACTATTACTGCATCAATTTGTAATAAATTTTAATTAAATGAGTGCCATAACACATAAATTAATATAAAAAAGAGTGGCAGGATTTAAAATCCTAAACCTAATTGTGCACATCAACAACATTTCCGAAATCTAACTTAAGATACACAAAACTACACATCCTTATAGCAAGACTAACCAAGATTAAACGTGAAAAACATATCCATTTTAATAAATATATAAATTATGTATGTATTTCAGATTTCTTTCAGTGAGATGAAAAAAAAAATTATGTCAAAACTTTTAAACTGAGTATCTATAAAAAAGAGTAAACATCAGTACAAATAATCTCTAATGTTTGAGATTCAAATATTTTATTATGTAATGTCGACCGTTAGTTTTACAAAAGCATTATTCTATTCTTTAATGACAGAACCAAACGGCCTAATTACTCTTATATAAGGTTATAACTATAGTTGTAAAGGTTACATTGAATACTTACAACATTTGTAAATGCCAACAAAACTTCTAAATTTTTATACGTGAAAATAGATTATTGTAGTTAAACTAAAAATACTTATTAACAGTCCTTTGAAATCCGTATAGGATAGAGTGATCACAGTTAGGAAGAATAAATTTGAAATCGGAAAAAGAAGATAATATTAAGGTTGGTAGAGAGTGAGGAAGAGATATTGCAGTCATGATGAAGAAGAAATTGAAGATCAAAATAAGAAAAACAAAAGATAGGTATAGAGAGGAAGAAGAACAAGAGTAAGAAGAAAAAGTGATAGTCTCTTTACTAATGGAAACATAGTAGAGTCGAAGTCATTAAATTTAGAATTTTCTTTATTTTTTAATGACGAATTTTTTCAGTCTTCCTCATTCAAAAATGTCTGTAATTAAGGAGAATGAATTATTCCTTCATTTTAAAAACTTATTCCTTTGTTGGTGCTTCTCTCCTTTATTAATTATATGCTTTTGTTAATTGTTCTACATTTATTATTTGACTGTGTATTGTCGCTTTCCTATAAGTTTGTGTTCGTTCCCCATTTGTTTTATATATATTTAATGAAAATTATATATATATATATTCTTATTCTTATAAAATAAGGATATCACACACAAACAAAACAATAACACAAATAAAGAGAAAGGAATTTGTGCAAAAATAAAATCCAATTACTTATAATAATATATTATCATTCTTATTATTTTTACAAACTCAATATTTAATAACTGTGTATCAAACTCAGATAAAAAACAGAGAAAGCAAGAGATAAATAATTATCTAAAACCCACCCATACTACAATTTCCTAGTTTGTGATGAAGTGGGTTCAGTGTAGTGGTTTACATCAAATATTTGTTCTCATTATTTGTCCACAGATAAAACTAATTATAATTATTTACTATCCATTTGAAAATTGATTTGTTTATTTTATTTTATTTCATTAACTATCCACTCAAAATATATTATTGAACTACTAATTTAAATTTAAATATCCTTTACAATGATGTACAAGAAAAAAAAGTCAATACTGAAAACATTAGAATTTATAATTTGGGTTGACATAATATATAATTTCGTTTAAATTAACCCAAATATATCATTTAATCAACTAAAAAAATTAAAAATATATAAAATATGTGACCATTTAATTAGTTTAATTTAAACATAAATATGAATAAAATTTTAGTTTTATATACTACTTACTAAAATATTTTTAAAGATTGAAACTTTTATAATTAAAAATTAAACTTTAAAGATGGAAATAGAAGAAGCCAAACACACGTGGAATATTTTTGAGTTAGGCGACGTCGTTTCTGTTGTTTGGTTTTTGAAAAGTGAAAACCCAAGTCCGGAGCGGCCAATCCCTTCTCTGATTCTTCCTCATAACCCATCACAATTGAAGATAGAAGCTATAGAGAAAATAAAGAGAAAAAGCCACAACTACAAGAATTGTGTGAAATATTGGACAAGATGAGAAATTCAAAAGTGATACCTATAGCAACTATAAAAAATTTTAAAATTCTTCTTGATTTATTTAAAATATACAAGTATTTTGATTAGTTGAAATTCCAGAAAAACAAAGCAACAACCAAAGATGATGTATGTAATCTTCTACTAGATATTTTAAATAATGGAAGATCCCAGTTGATATTAATCATACCTTAATTACCTTGATTCATAAAACTGTGTGTCCTGAGTATGCTAAAGATTTTTGGCCTATTAGTTATGTAATACATTGATGAAGATAGATACAAAAGTTACTGCTAATAGGTTGTAGTCCTTCCTTCTCTTATCTGGGACTCAAAGTGCATTTATTTTTAATAGGTTGATTACAGATAATGCACTTATCGCTTTTGAAAATTTTTATTACTTGAAAAAGAAGAAGAAAGGAAAGAAAGGTTATATGACTCTTAAGTTAAATATGTCTAAAGCATATGATAGAATTGAATGACATTTTTTGCATAAAGTAATGATGGCTATGCAATTTTCCTTACATTTGATTGAGCTTATTATGAGATGTGTTACTTCTGTCTCATATTCTCTATTGGTCAATGGTTCTTCTGATACTAAATTTTGTCCTCAATGTCGTAGAAAAGTTGATCCTTTGTCTCTTAATCTTTTTATCATATGTGCTGAGGTCTTCTCATACTTATTGGACAAAGCAGTTGCCAATGTTACCTTACATGGTATATAGATAGGAAGGGGATCTCCTTGTATCTCTCATTTATTCTTTGCAGATGATAGCATCATTTTTTTTCAAGAGCTACTCATACTGTTGTGGAAAGCATTATCTCTACTATTCATTCTTATGAACAGATTTCAGGCCAACACATTAATTTAGAGAAAATATAGTTCTCTTTTAGCCAAAATGTGCCACTCAATAGTCAACACATGATCCATGGAGGGATGAGTTAAGGTGGTTAAGAGCCATGATAAATACTTGGGACTTCCAATAGTTATTAGAAGATCTAAGAAAGTTATCTTCTCTAAGTTACATGACCGCTTATGGAAGACTCACAAGGGGTGGAAGGAAAAATTCTTATCCCAAGTTGGTAAGGAAATTTTAATCAAGTCTGTTACTTAAGTTATTCCTACCTATGTTATGAGTTGCTTTAGATTACCTAATTATGCTTGTCAAAAAATGAATGCTATGGTTGCCAATTTTTGGTGGAGTGGAGCTGACACAGGGAGAAAAATTCAATGGCTTAAATAGAGTACTTTGTGTAGAACAAAGGAGACCTTGGATTTGGGTCACTTGAGGATTTCAATCAAGCATTATTAGCCAAACAGTGTTGGCGTTTACTTCAAAATCCAAATGCTCTTGTAACCAAGGTGTTGAAAGGAAGAGTTTATCATCATTGTGATCTTATGCATGCTCGAGTGGGTGCAAATGCTAGCTATACTTGGAGAAGTATACTAAATGCCCGTGGGGTTATTGAAAAAGGAGCACATTAGAGAGTAGGAGATGGTAATCATTAAAATTTGGGAGGATAGGTGGATCCCAAACTATGCAGGCAATAAAGTTCTTAGTCCTTGTCCTCCCAAGGTTCATGTTACTATGGTGGCAGATCTCATTCATCTGAATTCTAAGCAGTGGAATACTTCACTTTTACACTCTCTTTTTAATCACTGTAAAGCTACCCTTATTTCTTCTTTACCTCTTCCTTGGAGGAATATTGAAGATGAGTATATTTAGCCTTACGAAAAACCTTCCAATTTTATAGTAAGATCAACTTACCATCTTATTATGT
Source organism: Senna siamea (assembly GCA_031216115.1). Taxonomy (NCBI): domain Eukaryota; kingdom Viridiplantae; phylum Streptophyta; class Magnoliopsida; order Fabales; family Fabaceae; genus Senna; species Senna siamea. Next base: position 17,595,809 of record CM062357.1, read on the forward strand.
GAAATAATGAAGTAAGTGGTTCCTCAAACACTTCTTTATTTTGGAGTAAAATTTAGAAATTACAAGTGCCACCAAAGGTGAGGACTTTTTTCTGGAAACTTTTACATAATGTGTTGCCTACTTGATTGAATTTAATTAAAAGAGGTCTTCATATGATTGATGAATGCCCGAGATACTTTAATTCTCAAGAAAATCTTTATCATGTTTTTATGGGGTGCCATTGAGCCAAAGCTTTTTGGTTTCTTTCTCCCTTGGGTTTTTATCCAGAAATTAATAATGATGAAGAATTTTTAGATTGGTTGGTTCATTGTTTTTCATCTGAACATTCTGAGGTTATGGAGATCATTGCCATGAATTGTTGGATTATTTGGAGTTCTAGGAATAATCTTCTTTTCAATCATAAGACTTCTCTTCCTGAAGATGTTGCAAGCAAGATGGTTTCTCTTTTGATGGAATTTCGTGGTACATATGCCGCTCTTGACTCCATGGCCAGCAGATGTCTTCACCAATGGAGTTTGGGAGCAGTTATTAAAAACAATAAAGGGCAAGTTCTACTAGCAGCTGTAACTATAGTAAGATCACAAGAGAATGTTGCTATTGCTGAAGCACTTGCTATCTGTTTGGGTATTCAACTTGCCTCACAATGTCGTATTCGACGCCTTCAAGTTGAAACTGATTGTGTAGAAGTTAGTAATGCTTATAAAAATGCCTCAGATTCATCTATGCTGGAAGTCATCTTAGAGGATTGTTATGTGTTGGCTAATGCTTATGAGTCTTTTACCTTGTGTCATATATTTAGAGAGTGCAATCAAGTAGCTCATTTTATAGCAAAATCTTTGTCCTATCTTACTCCTTCTGTCTGGTTGGAAGATGTTCCTGTTTCTATATTGAATATTGCTAGGACTGATGTTATTAACTCTTCTCTTTAATTGAAATTATCCAGTTTACTTTTAAAAAAAGATGAATCTAAAATGTACGAAATTAAAAACCAATCATGCTATAGCAAGCATGATCACTAACCATTATTGGGATAGCACCATCCGATGAAGGCAATGGAAAATTAAAGGAGAAAAATAAAAAGGAAAGAAAAGGAATTCATCCATCAATATATGACAAGATTTCAACATCAAGACTTCAAAGCACTATATCGGTGTATGACCTATAGCATTTGTTTTATTTGTCTTATAAAACAAAAAATACATAATATGATGGAATTATAAACAACTTAAAAGGATATGACTTTAATTAAAAATGAGAAGTTATATTTTGAAAGGTTGAGTTTAAAAGGGTGAGTTTAATAAATAGTACATATGTATTTTTAAAGGTACTTAAAATATAAAAATTTGTATACAACTCACATTTTTATGGTACATAGAAAGATCAGTATATAGCTTTCTCATATAATATTTGTTTTGTTTTGCCTCATAAAACAAAATTATATATAAGAGGATATGACTACAAGTTAGATTTTGAAAAGACAAAAAATACATATGGAAGAACATGACTTTAAATATGAGAAGTTACATTTTGAAAGAAGAAAAAAGTAAATGTGAAAGGATATAATTTTAATGAAAATTACAAATATGACTTTAAATATGAAAAGTTATATTTTGAAAAGATAAAAAAATAGATGAAAAGATATAACTTTAAAGATGTACAACTGTATTTTTAAGAGTATTTTAGTTATAAAAATTTGTAAACAACTCAGAGTAGATTTAAATTTTTTCAAGAGTGCCACTCGATATTGTGCAAGGTGTTATTTTCAAACGAGTAGGCCTGTTTATTTCTTTGAATAATTTGCTGGGCCTTTATCTTTTTTGGATAGGAATGAGATTGTCTCCTAAATAAAAAGTAGAAGAATCTAATAATTTTTCTGAAATTTTGAAGAGATATAAACATCGTGTATGAACTTCAAATGGTAATTTTACCTGAATGATAAATCTCATAATGTGAGACTTAGATTTTGTCTGTCTCCATCTAAAACTGACAGCTAAATGTCATCAACATATGTTTCCAGTCAATATCATAAACATCGCAAACAGATATCATATAACAAGCATGATCCAACCGTGCAAGATCTTATCAGTGATCGTCTTCAAAAGCAGAATAATGTTGTCCATCTTCGAAGCATTCATCAAGACATTTTTAGACAATGAACATAAACAACAAAAATTCCGTACAAAGAAAGAAGCTCTTCGAATACTCGTTAACGAGAATTTGCTCCCTGCAATTTATTATTGTAAACAAGGGAAGACAGACAAAGTTTTATTCCAAAGAACATGCTTTCTCAAATGCTTGCTGCTCTTTGCGACACATTTCAAATTCATTTGTATTGTAGTACATGCATCCGACATATTCATCCATCTCCTTTGTGCACTTTTGGTGTAGATCCTTGAGCCTGTGGAACACAAGAATTCTCAATCAGTTAGAAATTAAGCATAAAATTATGTATATTTCAGTGTACCTCTAAGAACTTCGAAGCATAAATTTATAATTTGAAGGAAAGTAAGGTTCTATGAATCTCCAATATCGGAATACAGAAAAGTACCATCAATAACACCACTGGAAAAGGCAGGGCATGATCGATAATAGGAGTTTAAAACAAATATACTACTAATTTTGTCTTTTCTTCAATATATGGTAATCGTCCGGATTAGGTAAGTTACAGTAACAAGTTAATCAACAGGCAACTTGCACTGTTTACTGGCAAAACTTTAATAGTCCATGGATATGACTACAAACAGGTAACAAATACAATAAATTACAGAAATGATGAACCCTCAGCCTCATGACTATTCATATGGTGCAAACAATCACGAAAGATTTCATATAATAAAGTAATCGATTCTGCCAATGCAATTAAAGTATACTAGCAAGAGATGCCAAAAAGACAGGAAAAGAAAAAGAGAGGGTCTTTATATTTGATTTCTGGTTGTAACAAACGTATCTCCATTCTATATACTGTGAACAAAAATGGAAGGAAAAGAAATGAAACAATAGAGCGTATAATACTTTCTCATGGCTCAGTAGAAAGACAAAAGATATAGGCAGCTGCACAAAGTCAGTTCTCAGAACTAACCTATTTATTGTTAATATCCACAGAAATAAGAGGAAGAGAAACAGCAAAATGATGCGTAAACAGAAATTATTTACTCTTCCACCCTCTGTTTCCTTGATACTTAAAGACAGTATACAATATCTTTTTTCATCCTAGATTTTTCAACAATTTAATTATCCATTCTCTGCTATATATGCAGCTGCTGAATCCAAAAAAAAGCAAATTGGAACAAAGGGCTTTTAGATATAGGAATGCACCAAATAGCTCTATGAAGCAATGCACAGACTGGGCTCGAATTTGAAAGGCAAACCCCATTATGCCCAACAAAATCTGCATCATTGACTCTGATAAAACGCTATTTCCAACAGGTTAAATCTGAAATTCTATTTCAAATATCCTTAACTGGCATCACCATGGATTTGTTATAAAATCATGGTTTCACTTAAAGTTGTTTGAAAAGAAATATTGGCCATGACTATGAAGATCAAAGTATCATTCTATGCGACTCACCTCTCAGATGCAAATTACTAAATCTGAACTGTTAAATACTGTTGACTAGTTTTATTGGGCCAAATTGGGCTTTTATTCTGATAGCATGCTTATGAGAAACCTTTATTAGGGTGAATATGTAATTATTATATTTTATTAACTTTTCCAAAATTAGAATAGGGAATGGAGTATAAATTTATTGTCTATATTTGTAAACCTACGCTTAAACAACACAAAAATATTCAGTCATTTAAAAATCTTCAAATACATTTCATTCTCTAATAGAATCTGAAGCATGTCAAATTTCAACCTTTTTAAGATAAGTGATTAGTCACTAGTCAGCCCTGGCTCAGAAGGAAAACGAACTCTATAGAATCTGAAGCATGTCAAATTTCAATCTTTTTCTATTAGATATGCAAACAATCAAGAAAGATTTTCATATAATAAAGTAATCAAATCTGCCAATGCAACTTGTGCATAGTAACCAGTGAAGCCAAAAGGAAAGAAAAATAAAAATAAAAAGAGGGTCATTATATTTGATTTCTGGTTGTAACTAACGTATCTCCATTCTCTATATTGAGGAAAAGAAACAATAGAGCATTTGACTCTTTCTCATGGCTCATTAGAAGAAAAAAGATATAGGCAGCTGCACAAAGTCATTTCTTAGAACTAATTTATTGTTAATCTCCTCAGAAATGAGGGGAAGACAAACTGCAAACTGATGAGAACAAGGCAAATGTTTACTCTTCCACCCTCTGTTTCCATAATATTTAAAGCCATACTTTTGAGATAGACAACACTTCTTTTTTCCCTGTTGGAAGAACAGTTCAAGTATCCAATATCTTTTCTGAACCTAGATTTTCAACAATTTAGTTATCTATTCACTAATCAGTACTATATATGCAGTTGTTCACTCTAGAAAAACACAAATTGGATCAAAAGACTTTTAAATATAGAAATGCACCAGGTAGCCCTCTGAAGCAGCTCAGCTAGAATTTGAATGCAAGCCCCATTATGCCTAACAAAATCTGCATTATTTGACTCTGATAAAATACACAATTTCCAACAGGTTGGATCTGAAATTAAATTTCAAATATCTCATACTGGCATCACCATAAATTTGTTATAAAATCATCATTTCACTCTTAACCTCTTGTTCTAGCGGTTCCGAATATCAGAAATGAACTCATTACCAGTCTAATCAGTTCTACCCTGTTCAGCCAGAATAACACCTCTATTTCCAACTCATTCGAATGAATCAATCATTTCTCTTTTGGATTTCATTAAGAAATCTTATATACCAACTATTTAATTATATTTTTTCCGAAACATTTTCTCAGCTACCAAACAAAACGTATGCTTTATGAGAAAGTCCATGAAGATAATAGTTCAAAAGAAGGGGAGAGAAAAAAACTCACAGGTTAAGGACGCAGCGGGTAACCTCCCGGCCTTTGTCGAGGCATTTTTCTGGGTTTGGATCCTTCTTCTTGCATTTTAGGAACTCCAAGTTCTCCGAATGGCATCTAACAGCTACGTGCTTCGACGCCGCCATCAATACGGCCGACGTCGGGATCGGATTCCCCGAAGCATCTACGGCGCTCGACATTTCCAATTCGATCGCTCAGCTCCTTGTACTATCCAAAATGAGAAAAAAAAAAAAAGTAAACACCACCTTGGTCAATAATATTCTGTTTGGTTCCCGAGAAAATGAAGGAAAAAAATTTGAACGGAGAATAAACTTGAAATCCCAGCATTTGCAAAGCTCTCATGATCTAACTCCTTTCCTTCGCTTTCTCAAGAAAACAACAAAACTAAACAATAAAAGGAAATGTAAATTAATAATTAAAGAGCAAATGCTGAGGCATTCACCTTAAATTCTGAAGTGTTCTCGTCGTCAATGTAAGAGAGAACGAAGAATAGCAAATTGGAAGAATAGAATGACTATTAGAGCAGCGTGTGCAGTGAATTGGGGAAGAAATGCTAAAATGTCGTGGTGTCTATGGACAAAACACACGAGGGGATATTTGTAATTTTAAAAAGTATGCATTTTGGGATTAAATTTTAATCGGGTTTTTAATAATTCCCAATTTCAATTTTCATTACATGATTTATTGCTTCATTTCTCCAAGGATTCTCATTCGCTTGAGATTCCAATTACACTATTTTAGTAATTTTTGTTTTATATTTTAAATTATAACTTATAGATATTTATTGTTTTAAAAGATTTTTGTTTTAGTAACTTTTAATTAATGAATTGAATTAATTTATAAACATAATTAATTAAATATTTTTAAATTAATTGACATATATATGATATTATATTAATTATTTTAAAAAAATATAATTCTAAGTTTAATGATTTTGTTTATGGAACTTATAAATTTTAAACCATACAAAATTTAATTATCACAAATTAATATATAATATTAAAATGATATGATACATTCTTAAAAACAAATTTGTTTATAAAAAATAAATTTTAAATTTAATTTTTTTACAAAAAGAAAAAAATAAATGTAAAAACAACAAGTTACGTTTGGATAATTCAGCTGAAATTTGTAGGTTAGATGGATCAGATTATTTGACCTGATTTTTTGTGATTTAATATTTTGTCAACTTAATTTATTATTTCGATAGGTTAAATGGAGCCAACCTAGAGGTCAGAACTTGAGGTGGTACTGCTTGGGATTTCGTTATTTTTGATTTTTATGTAATATCTCTTACGGTTCGTTCACTTCATTGAGAAAACAAATTGAAAATTTGTGTTGAAAGATGGAACTATTACTTTGTTGTAATCATGATCTGAGGTTGATACCGTATATTCGTATCAGGTCATTCGTCTAGAGATATTCATTCATACCATTTGTGAATGAGAGTGGGGGAAATTCAAAGATAATGGCAGTAATGCTTTTCTAGAACTGAAATGTAAATGGAGGACTTAGAATGATGTTTTGCGTTGCCTCGAGCTCAGGGCTTAATGATTATTTCAAAAAGAAGCCATTGGATTTTGACAGTAAGTGATCACACTTGCAGTTTCAATTGTGCTGTAGTCTTAAACTTTTAAGACACATGGAGTGGACAGAAAACGATTTTCTAATGGAAAAGAAATCTAGAGAAAAAAATAATTAAGATAAATAAAAGATATATTCTAAATAGATTAAGATCTAAATTTTTTTTTTCAATATCTTTCTTCTACTTTACCAACTTCAACTCTCTCTATTACTTTAAAAGATTTAAATACAAAATAAACATACATTAGTGAAGACAACATAAGAAAGGGTTTATTTATGATCACATTTAGAGATATCTCTGTTTTGACTCTCAGAAAATCATGATTATAAGATATGAGATTAAAGATAATGCATAAAAAAATCAATTAAAAAAATTAACTAGTTAATCTGTATTTCTAATTAAAGGCCTAGACAAAGAAGATTAATTCAACGTTTGTGCAATACAACAAAAACAAATTCTAAATAAGTACAAGAACCAGAAGATGCACAATTAAAACAAATAAAGATGCATTTTATTTTTGTTAAAGACAGAATTATAACATACATAAAGCACAAGACCAGAAATACATATCAAGTCTCAACATTCGAAGATAAATTTCACAACAACTCAAGCAAAACTAAAAAAAAGTAAGCCAATGAAGTAATAGCCATTAGAATATATCAATAAATTTTACAAATAGGCTTAATCAAAAGAATTACAATATATAGATATAAACATACAATTCTTACAATCAAAATTGTTCGAGAAAGAATAATAATTAACAACCTATTTCTACATCCTAGTGACTAGTGAGGATAACTAAAGAAAGAATTACAGTTGGAATATTCCAATAAAATTTTACAAGCATTACTCAGAAAAATAAAAATCCTATAGTTATATACATATACTTGTATATATTTGAAAACGTCAGGTGGTGGTCAAAAAGGGAATTATCTGTCATGGTTCATGTGGCTGCAATCTTAGGCTCAGGTTTTGGTAACAATTTCCAAACTGTCAACAAACCAGCCTTATCTCCTGTGAAAAACAGACCACCAGGAGCTACTTCAACTGTCTGAACATCGTGCTTCGAAAATAATCGACCCCGTTCAGAAAATCTAGACAAATAAGACAAAGTCAATAATTAAAAAAAAAAACATTGTACTCCATACAAGTTGCAACAAAAAACTAGTTTTAAGTTGACTCACGATGGCAATTCATATATGCCAACCGAATTGTCTTTGCGAGAGGAAAACAAAATGGGTTTTCCTTCAAAATCAGCCATTCCGTTTAGTGCAACAACACCCTGCAATTATAATAAATAAAATCCATCAATTTGGAGAACGAACCAAATCATACAAATGCACAAACAAAAATTGGCTAAAAATGCTTACATGTTGTTCATTGTGTGCATATATTACTTCAAAAGTTTTCGCGTCCGTGGGACCCCACACCTTAATTGTGCCATCCAATGAGCTTGATAACAAATACTTGTCCCAACAAATAAGTGATGTCACTACGGCATTGTGTGCATTCAGTGTCATTATACATTGACACGTTTCAAGGTTCCAAACCTATAGAAAATAACAATTCAATTAATCCTTTGGACAAATTCAGTTGTGTTGAGTAACCACAATGAAGCAAACCATGGAATCATGTGTAACAAACTTGCCATTTGGAGACATACCTTTATACTATTGTCCATGGAACCCGAGAACAGTATCTTGTTATCAACTCCAAGAGTTAGGGAGACCACAGCCTTAGTGTGGCCAGTTAATGCAACAACGGGTTCAAATGGAGACTTTGCTTCAAAAGTGTTTTTCCATACATATATAACACCATCCTGTAATTAATATACCGAACCAATTGATTAGTAAACCAATAAAATATTGAAAACTAACGTATAAATCATTGGAGAGAAAAAACTCAATTATGAATCCTTGTCCAAGTAGTTACCTCTGCTCCTGCAAAAAGTGTATTAGTTCCCACAGCCATGGAAAGGACTTGACCCTTAGGTCCATCAAGAGTATGTTGTACGACTGTTTGAATATTCCAAGCCTTCACAACAACCAAAACCACAACCACAGAATTAGCTTAGATGTAATATGTGAATATAATAGTTGAGAGATATAATATAATGAAATTAAGTAGAAAAACTTACTTTAATAGCATTTGACACACCAGCAAAAGCCCATGGACCTGCACTAATTAAACACTTGACTTCGGCACCGACATTGGTCATATCAGCACATTGACCTGTATGGCAGTTCCATATCCGAACTGTTCCATCAGTGCTACAGGAGAAAAGTTTGTCTGATTCATCTGGAAGTGCAATCCCAGTAATTGTCTGTCGCATAAATTTTAAATTTATTACTTGTTCAAAAATGGTTGCTTCATATATAACCGTCCAAGTAATATTCAATTATTGTATCAATGATAAGATATATGTGCAAATGAACAGAATCATGTGTGTATAGTAGTAATGTTGTATTAAATGTTAAAAGGTATTAGACTTAATTACCTTTTTGTGTTCATGTAACTTTGCAAGTGCTGAAAACCCTTTCCCATAAAACCAAGAGTGCAAGTTCCAACATTGATCACCATGTAGGCAATTGCCATTCATCCAATATTTACAGATACTCTTTGATGATTTTTGAGAAGCCTTAGTGGAAATTGTTTCATCACCTCCATCCTTCTTAATTGAATTTAACTTGTATGTTGTGTGAGCAGAGTAATGGTTTTTCTTCCCATAATATGACTGCTGTGTTATTTTGTGCAAAAACTTACAAGGCTTTCGAGTGCATCTCCCAGCAAGCCAATATGCACAAGTTTCTCCGTAGCAAACTTCGGTTTTTCTCATTGCCGTTGTATCCATACTTTCAAATTGATGTGAATAATAATATCTCAAATTAAACACGGATTCCAATAAAAAAAATAATTATATCACTAAAATTATTAAATGGATCATATACTAAGTGACATAAAATTATTACAACTAAAAAAATTTAGTGATATATAAAATGGATGCAAATAGAATATAATAAATATATATATATTAATTTGTTTCAACATAATAAATTACATATATTTATAACATGAAAATAAATATTTAAATAACTTATATAAATATGCTGGACTCAATCGAGGTAAGCAATGTATTAGATTAATCCAGATTGATTATTTTTTTATCTAAACATACAAAAAAATAATTATATCAGTGAAAAATAAATATATATATATTTGTTTCAATATAAAAAATTACATATATTTATAATATAAAAATTAAATATTTTCTAATCTTAACCATAAAAATATAGAATTTCAAAAATAAAATTAATATTAGTTCAAAACAACTTTAAAATATGTATTCTAGACCAATTATAATTTATGATTAATACGGAGCAAGGACAAACTGACGTTGAAGCGGCAGAATGAATATATAATTACAACATTCCAAAGCCCAACAACAAGGAAAACAAAAATCAGAACAACATTGAATACAACAATTAAAATCAAAATAACTAATTATCCTTTAAATTAATCATTCATTTTATTCGAATCCTAATTCATCATTGTAGGAGTGATTGGTCTTTCTATTAAACTTAAGCCACATTGATTTAATTGATGTTGATAGAATTGATATGGATCAATTCAAATTACGAAGACGTATAACATATGAATATTTGAGTCTCCTCCTACTAGTCATATAAACAAAAACTGATCTAAAACATGAAATCCCAAACACATATTAAACAAAATACAACAACTAAAAAAGTAAAAAAGAAAAAAAAATCAGATTCAAAACTGACGTTTAAGCAGCAGAAAGCCAAAACCATACTAATAAGCTCGAATAAATATAAAATCACAACCTTCCAAAGCCAAACAACACTGAAAACAAAAATGGAACAACAAAATGAAAACAAGAATCGAAAGCAAATTACTAACCTGTGATTGATTTGCGTTGAAAATTCGGCCGATCACAAAGAAAGCAAATTAACCAAAATTTCAAATTGCTTTATCTTAGGCACACTTACTCTTTTTATAGTTTAGGAGGCAGGAGGAGTTTGTTTCTGTGGATTTACTTCAATACAAACTTATATCTATCTACAAACTTTTCAAATAAAAACTTATATTTTGAATAGTTGTGTTTATCTCTTTAACATATATAAAAAGCATTAATATTGATAATCTACATCTTATTATATTTTTTTATTAAAAATATTAATTTATCTCTTTATATGATATATCTACTCTATATTTCTACATATAAATACTACATATATAAATAACTGTCCAAAACGATTTTTTTTTTCAAATATAAGAAAGGACAAAGAGCAATAAACTATCTATTTCTGTTTACGAAATATATCTATCTATCTTTCAACCTCCTTTCAAAAAAAGAATTAATGTTTGATATTAGAGTAATTATACTCTCTCCTGATAGATAGATATTAAAATTACAGTCAATTCTCATCTATTTTTAAAACCTCTACTTTCCTTTTTTGAAAAATTAAAAAACTTATAATATCAAACAATTTTATTAAAATAAATTTTAATTACATTATTAATTTTCTAAAAATATTATAATTTATTATAAAAATATATTTTTAAAAATTATAATATTTTATTATTATTTATTTTAAGTTAAAAATAATAAGTTTATTTTTTTTAAGTTAAAAAATATTTTTTATATTAGTTAAATATATATTTAATTATATAAATAATAAACATAAAGATAATTTAGTCGACATAAATAAAATTAAAATTTTTTTCATCTCTAAAAAAAGTATAATTTTTTAAAATACAAGAAAGGAAAGTATAATTTCAAAATCGCTAAAAGAAACAGAGTATAATTTACTCTTGATATTATTGTATTTTAATAAATATAAATTTTTTTGTCAATAAAATCAAAAAGCATTAATCTTTCTAATTCTATTTTTTATTTTTAGAATTTATATATCCAATTATATTATAGAAAAGAAATAGTATTAACTTGTAACATCATAACTAAGTTATCTTTTGTTCGGAAATATACTGAAATTTTTTTTTATTATTTTCAAAAGTGTCATTTGCTAAATTTAATCTATAAAACTAGACTACTTTTCTTGTAGAGCCACAAATTCACGAATTGTTTTGTCAAAAAATTCGCTAGACACAACAACAAATTTATTGCAAAAAAGTGGTTGTGAGACCCACAAAATTTCGTGCTTCTGCCTAGCGAATTTCAGGTCAAATTTTTTTACTAGAAATTCATTATACGAAGCTGTGAAAAGCTCGCTGATTTGAATATGGATCCCACAACGGTAAAGTCCTTGTTCAATTTGCGGTCAGCAACAGTGAATTATTTGTTAATTTTTGGTTTTGATCAGCAATTCACTTCATTGAGTCACAAAAAGGTAGAAAATGTTCAAAATCCATCCTCTGTTCGCAATCAAGGGTAGTGAATTACTGGTCAAAATAAATTGTGGGATCTAAAACGATTAATGCACCCGCCAGTTGCTTCTTCCTTCCTCCATTTTCTTCTTCTCACTTCTCTTTATCGCCATTTTATCTCCTTCTTTTCCTCTCCATTTTTTCTTTTCATTTCCAGTCATTCATTGCCATTTTCTTCTCATTTGTTTGGCCTTCTTTTTTTTCACCAGCGGCACTCTCATGTTCATCTGCACAAGCGACATTTTCTTCTGTTTCTCACTTTCATCTAGGTATTTTTTTTACTTATATATTTTGAGAATAACTGAGTATGAATTATTTTTTTAGAACCTTTATAGATTTGTTCTATCAAATACAATTTTGGTTTTATTTTTTATTTTTTGTAATTTTTATTTTTTACCTGTTATTTTTGCACAGGTTTTATGGCTTTTCTATGGAAATATATTGAATTTTTTTTTATTTATTTTCAAAATTGTCAGTTCCTTAATTTAATCTACAAAACTATACCACTTTTTTTATAGAACCGCAAATTCACTAGCCATATTTGTGAATTACAATGAATCCATGTAGAATTCGCATTTCATGAAAGTGAATTGTTGCTCAAAATTTTGACCCACAAAAATTCTCAGTCATGCATAGCGAATTCTTGGGCAAAACATTTTTACTATAAATTCATTAATGGTGAACGCGAATTAAGTCAACTAAATTAACTAACACCACCAGCGAATTTAGCCACCTAAATTTAGCCGAATTAAACAAGATGAATTTGCTAATAACACTAGCAAATTTAACCTCGTGATTGATAATGTGGTCATGTGATTCTATTGAATTTAGGATAATGGAAAATTCAAATTTTGGCACATTCAAAAGTTAGCAAATCAAAACCGTGATTTTGGCGATTCAAGCGAATTCAGAACTATGATTCTTTTACTGTGCATGTGTGAAGAAATTTGTCCATTTAAATTTTAAAATATCCCCAAAAATTTGCTACACCCAAGAACAATTTTATTAAACTAAATTCGCTAGTGGGGCTAGAGAATTTAATGTGATAAATTTGCTCTATCCAATTCACTACTAGGACTAGCGAATTGAATGAAGTATAATTTTCAAACCCCAACGAATTCGCTAGTGGCACTAGAGAATTTTTTGGAAAAAATTTGCTAGAAGCTCTAACAAATTTGTTAGAGCAAATTTTCTAGCCCCACTAAAAAACCCCCTAAAGAATTTGAAGTGTAATTACCAAACCCACAATGAATTCGCTGGCAGCTCCACTAGTGAATTGGATGGAGTAAAATTCATGTGCTTCATCTCTAAATTCGTTAACCTTCTTCATGAATTGCCATTTATTTAAAAAATACAAACAAGTAAGGGAGAAATTAAAAATAAAATACAAACAAAAATAATTACATAGTTTGTAGAAAAGAAAAACTAAAAATAATGGCTCTCAGTCCCGCATCGCCTGCGCCTCCACTCACGCTATATCTGTCGCCTAATGCTCCAACTGGTGGGGAGTTGTAAACTGCTTACCTCTACCGTTTTGTCCTTTTGTGTTGGACAATACAAAGGAGGAGTTAAAAAAATATGTTTGGGTTAGTCTATCATCATGTGTTTCGGTTGACTGTTCGCCCTACAGGATATCCAATCCAATGGAGATGCATCCAATTTTGAAGGGCCGATGATACCATTGGGACCTGCATCGCCACTAGCACCATCATTATCACTAGCACTATCATCGTCACTAGCACCATTGACATCATCAGAGTCATTATCACTAGCAGCATCGTCACCATTAGCATTGTCATCACTGACGCCATTGTCATCATGGTCATCGTCGTCACTATCAAGTAGACAAGGCTGCAGTGGTGGAGGCATATGATTTGTAGCAAGTTCATCGTTGTTATTGATAAGGAATACAAAGTTCTTCAAGTTTTTGTACAATTTACACATATCATCTAGTTGTTCCACCCCTTTAGTGCAAGTGTGGTCACTAAAATTGAATGGATTAGTCCACTTTAAAAAAAAAAAGTAAATTACTAATACAATAAGTAAGAAAAAATATAATTAAACAAGTAAGAAAATTATTAATGCTATAGTAAATGCAACACCCTCTAAATCGATCATTTTTTGGGTAATCCTTAGATATCACTATATTATGCCGAGTCATGGCGAAGGGGCATAAATGCTAAGTGTGTTGTAATCACCCTCTATGAGCATTGTTACCAAAGTTACAAGTATCAAAACTATTTTGTTGGCCAATATATCTCAATCTTCCCCATTAATTTTTGTGTGTAATCAATATGCATGTTAACTACATATGGGAAAATAGGTTGGTGTAGGTTAAATAGTCGTAAAACTCAATCTAGATGATGCCACTCAGCAATGTGGAAGAAAATGAGTAGAACCTTAGCTCGCCATAACTCACTCCTTGTCATACAGCAAGTAAGGATGTGTTTGTGACAACTCCCTAGAGCATATGACTCTTATGCAATTTGCAAATTATAATATTTATTATAAGTACTAATTGATACAATACAAAAAATAATAGAAGAATTATTTTATTTCAGATGTAAACTTATGTCAGTGTTAAGCATATAGTCAATGATCTTCTTGTACTACAACACTATATGCATCAAAGAGGAATTCAATCCTCTATAATAAGTCCACTTATGAAATAAGAGCACATGTTAGTTGATAATTAATCAAAATTTTATCCTTTGAATAATGTGAATTACTACTAATACATACCTAAAATCCTGTGGAAGATGAATAAGGTATATCTTCTACTCATCCTTATTAAACATCCGAAGGGGGTATCATACTCTAATCTTGGGTGATATATTAGGAAACTATTCTAGACTCATACATGTCAGAGATGCATGCAACATCTAATGTTTACTTCATCATATTGAATAGTTGTGCACAACTCACAGTATAAGTATGTGAGGACTGTTGAACCCCATCTATATCTATCAACTTTAGCTAAATCTTGTAGTAATGACAGGTATATTAGCTTCATCCAATTGCCTTATGTGTTTCACATAAGAAATCCTCCAATTAAGAGAATTATATATGTACAAGTAAATTGTTGCAACTAAGTTTTTGGGGCATCCTTCAGAATTTATTCATCTTTAAAATTTTCATTAAGCTAATTCTACTGTCCCTTAATATTTGTATGGCCTAAATGATCTGAAAACATTTTTCACATAATTAGACCTAGTTATGATTGGTGCTACCAATCACTATCATCCCATTAATGGGAAGCCCAAACTAGATTGCCACATCCTGAAAAGTTGTAGTGCACTCTCCCATCGATATGTGAAAGGTATAAGTTTACAGCCTTAATGGCTCAATCAATACTGGTACTAGATGGTGGTCATAGGAAAAGTAATTAGCCCAAGAAGCACATGCAAAAAAAAAACAAACAAACAAACAATTGGTCTAATAATCCAATCATTTATCGCCATTATGGAGGAAAAAAATGGAGAGAAAGAGGAAGAGAGAAAATAGAGACAAAGAGAAGTGAGAATAAGAAAATGAAGGAAGAAGTTACTGGTGAGCGCATTAACCATTGTGGGTCTAACAATTCAAATATGCTTTTTATGCTTCCTAATAGCAAATTTTTGGTCAATTTATTTTGACTAACAGTTCACTAACCCTAACTGAAAATTAAGGATGGATTTTAAACATTTTCTACATTTTCGTGGCTCAGTATAGAAAATTGTTGGTTAAAACCAAAAATTAACAAGCAATTCACTACTATTGACCGTGAATGAACAAGGATTTTACCATTATGGGATCTATGTTCAAATTAGCTACCTTTTTGTAGCTTCCTATAGCAAATTTCTAGTAAAACAATCTTGACCAGAATTCACTATGCAGAAGTGTAAATTTTTGCGAGACCCACAACTACTTTTTGCATTAAATTCGCTATTGTGTCTAGGGAATTTTTGGCTAAAGCAATTCACTATTATGAAGCGCGAATTCTTCATAAATTCATTATAGTTTGCTAATTCGGGTAGCAAATTTTTGACTTTATAAGAAAAGTGGTATAGTTTTGTAGATTAAATTTAGTTACTGACACTTTTGAAAATTAAAAAGAAAAAACAATCAATATTTTTTCTTACAAAGGCCCATGTTTTATATTTGGTTTGTTTATTCAAATGAGTTGGATTGTTAAACCACTTGTTTATTTTTTTTTTTTGCATGTATTGGCCAGACTAGTTATTTTACATATGACCACCATCTAGCGTCAACAATGAGTGACTGATGGAGGTTGAAAACTCATACTTTTCACATGCCGATGGGATAGTGTATCATAACTCTTCAAGACATGGCAGTCTAGATTGGACTGTCCATTGATGGGATGACAGTGATTGGTAACACCAATCACACTTGGGTTTAATTATGTGAAAAATATTTTAGGCATCATTCAGGCCATATAGATATTAAGGGACAAGAGTTTAGAATGAAATAACTTGATGAAAATTTTGGAGATGACCAAATTTCAAAGGATACCAAGGAATTCAGTTGCAGTAGTTCACTACACATATAATGCACTTAATTAGAGGATTTCTTATGCCAGATACATAATGCAATTGGATGTAAATAATATACATGTCATTACGACAAGTTTTGGTTAAAGCAGAAAAATATAGTTGGGGTTCGATAGTCCTCGCATACTTATATCATGAGTTATACACAATCATCAAATATGATCAAGTAAACATTAGAGGCTGTATGCATTTTCTACATGCATTCACCTAAGATTATAGGAAGACACTCTCTTCAAATGTTTGATGAGGATGAGCTGCAGATTTACCCTATTTATCTTTCGCTGGGTGTTAGGTTTGTATTAATTAGTAATTCACATTATTGAAAAACTAAAAGTTTGATTAATTGTCAACTTTTGATTATTTATCAACTAATATGTATTCTTATTTCATAGGTGGACTAATTGTAGAAGATTGAATTCTTCTCTAATGCATATGGCGTTGTGGTACAACAAGATCATTAATATGGTATATATCGTCGATGTCTGTTTACTTTTAAAGTTAAATGATTCTTCTATTAGTTTTTATATTATATCAATTAGTACTCGTAATAAATATTATAATTTGTAGATTCTATGAGAGCCATATGCTCCAGGGATTTCTCATGGACATATCACTGCTTACTGTATGGTAGGGAGTGAGTTATGATGAGCTGAGATTATGTTAATTTACTTCCACATTGCTAAGTGACATCAACCAGATAGAGTCTTGCAAAAATTTGGCCTACAACAACCTATTTCCCTATGTGAAGTTAACATAGATCTTGATGAGACATAAAAATTAATGATGAACACTGAGATATATTGGCTAACAGAACAATTGCAAATACTTGCAACTGTGGGAGCAACGCTTAGAGAGTGATCAAAAGGCACTTTAAAGTAGAATAATTGCATTTGTTGTAATAGTAATAAATTTTTTACTTGTTTAGTTATATATTTTTTTACTTGTGTTAGTAATTTGCTTGCTTTTTTTTTTTTTTTAAAGTAGACTAATGCATTCAATTTCATTGACGACACTTGCACTAAATGGGTGGAATGACTAGATGATATACAAAATTTGTGCAAAAAATTGAAGAACTATATATTCATTACCAATAACGACAATAAACTTGTAACAGATCACATACTTCCACTGTTACACCCTTTGTATCATTTCCTTGCAGGAATTCCAAGTCTGTTAAAGCCAAAGGTTTTAATCATGATTAGACTATTTCTAAAGGTACCTCATTTACTTGATAGTGATGATAACAACCACAATAATGATGCTAATGGTGAAGATGGTGCCGGTGATGATAATATCAATGATTCCAGTGACAACGATGATGTCAGTGGTGACATTAATCCCAATGGTGTTGGTCCTTTAACATTAAATGCATCTCCATTAGATTGTAGATCCTATATGCCACCAAAATACACAATGACCGATTAACTCAATCAAATTCTTTTGACTCCTCCTCGGTATTGTCCAACACAACAGGACAATACGATATAGGCAAACAGTTCACAACTCTCCCACTAGTGAGAGCATCAAATTGATGATGAACCATTGCAACGAAGGTGACAAATGGATCATGAGAGGATTCGCAAGCGATGCAAGATTGAGAGCCATTATTTTTAGTTTTTTTATAAACTTTGTAATTATTTTTTTTGCATTTAATTTTTAGTTTCTTTCTTACTTGTTTGTATTTTTTTAATAGATGGTAATTCATGAAGAAGGCTAACAAAATTTAGAGATGAAACACATGAATTTATTCCATCAAATTCGCTAGTGGGGCTAGTGAATTTGCTCCAACAAATTCTCTAGAGTTGTTAGTGAATTCATTGGAGGTTTTATGCTTCACTCAATTTGCTAGTGGGGCTAGCAAGTTTTCTCTAACAAAGTTGCTGGAGCTACTAAAAAAATTTCGCTAGCGCCATTAGCAAATTCGATAGGGTTTAGAAATTATAATTCATTTGATTTGGTAATTCCTATAGAGAATTGGATGGAGCAAATTTATCCGAACAAATTCACTAACCCACTAAAAAATTTAGCTTAATAAATTCGTTCCTAAGTATAATAAATTTTGGAGAATATTTTAAAATTTAAATAAAAAAATTTCTTCGTAGTTTTGAAGATAAATAAAAAAAATTGTAGATTAAATTTTAAAATTTTGTAAATTAAATTGATAAACTATAGTTTTAAGATAAATAAAAAAATTAAATATATTTTGTCCAAAAACCTAATTAGCCATTTTATTTATCTTATTAGTTTAACTTTTTTAAAAAGAAGTGTCTTAAACCGATTATTTTATTATATTTTTTTCGCAAACATTTTCTCAGATACTAAACAAAACGTATGCAAGCCGAGAAATTTCGTGAAGATATTAGTTGTAAAAGGAGAGAGACAAAAAAAACTCATAGGTTAAGTACGCAATAGGTAACTTCAAGGAATTTCTCAAGGCATTTTGCTATGTTTGAATCCTTCTTCTTGCATTTGAGTAACTTCAAGTTCTCCGAATGCCATCTTACAGCTATGTGCTTCGACACCGCCATTGGGATCGGATTCCCCGAATCATCTCCGGCTCTCGACATTTCCAATTAGATCACTCAAGTCCTTATTGTACTATCCAAATAAGAAAAATAAAACACCATCTTGATCAGTGATATTCTGTTTGGTTCCCAAGAGAATGAAGGAGACAATTTGAAAGGAAAATAAACTTGAAACCAGCAGTTGCAAGCTCTCACGATCTTATCTCTCTGCGTCTTCTCGGGAAAATAACAAAACTGCGATAAAAAAATTGCAAATTAATAACCAAAGAGCAAATGGTCAAGCTAAGCAAAGCTAAATATCCAAAACTCTTAATAAATAATGTGCAACTTATCTCAACTGTCAGGATGGCCGAGTGGTCTAAGGCGCCAGACTCAAGTTCTGGTCCTCGTGAGAGGGCGTGGGTTCAAATCCCACTTCTGACAGTTTTGCAATACTTATATTTTTTCTCTTTAAAATATGGGAAAGACAAGGTGAGCAAGATGATGATAGTTTAGCAAGCACTCATGATATTTGAGTTCTCAGTAAATTACAGTTACTTTGTTCATATTTTGAGGACAAGATGTGCTTTGAAAGAGCGAGTAATGATTGGTTTACAATTTTGTACTTGTTCTATGTAGTCTTTAGGCAGTTTGGGCAGCAAAATGTAATTTTTAGGGAGTTTTGTAAGTATTCTGAAAAATTTTGAGATAGTTTGCATAGTATACATGTGTTGTAACTGATGTAGGATAATTTACTAGGTTTAAGGTCTAAAAAGGGTGAAGAAAGAGAGAAGGGTCAAAGATATTTTGGAGGATTGATGCTAGATTCCTTGCGTCATTAATAACTAGGGAGATTTATTGTAGGGTTGGTTTTTTGTTTGTAAGTATTATTCAGTATATTTTATCAATTCCTGGTTTTCTATTCTGGTTTCCATTCCCTTGAAGAAGTTACTGTTTGTTTTGCAGCTCACTAGTCACTAACAATCAGGGTTCTTTTCACTAATTATGTTGTGCTTTCAAGAGAGGATAAGAGGTCTATAGTGAATGTGTCAAGAGAGAAGAGACTTAAAGTTTGCTAATGGGTCATATACTGGAAAATAAATCTCCGTGAAAATGCTTCATGCATCTCTTTGGCTCTCCCCCATATGCCTCCCCTCGTGTATAAAATAGCATTTTTCCTGTACTTCTATGCAAAAATGATTTATGTCCTATAGAAATTTCTTTTTTATATGGGTATAGAACATAAGATCTAAAGATAATATAATTATATATTGTGGATATGCTTTCATTAATATATATATCATACTAATTAACACCTTAAGCTAGATCTTAGTGGTGCACTTGACCGTCCTTAACACCTCTAAGAAAAACGCAGACAAAAACAAGTGTGCGCAGAAGATATGGCACATAAGAAGTGACACAAGAACACCATTTTGTCATCCACGTCCAAAATAACCTGGGATGAACATTATTCATGAACTAGCTTAAGTATACAACAAATATTAATATATGAAATCCTTTGAATCAATTTTCTACATTTACATTCATACTTGCAAAGCTCAGATGAAGATAGAAGTTAGTCTGTGTTAATTAGCAGTTTGGAATACATCAAACAACCCTAGTTTTAAAACTTCAAATAGATGCATCTCTATCTACACACACACGGTACTAATGAAACTTAGCCACCTCCATTTAGTGTTTCCTTACAATTTACAACCATTTGCAAAATTCACCAAATGACAGATAGATTTACACTCTTAACTTTTCTAATTCCTCACAGCCATGGCAAAATATAAGTGACTTTGCTAGCATATTACAGCATCAGTTGTAGAATTCAAACTAGGACAATCCTGCATTGTGACTGGATTTGATTTCTAATTGTTGCAGACATCTGTAGGATCAGCATTCTTTAGTATCCAAGGATGCTCCATTATTTTCTGAAGTGATAGCCTTCTTGAGGATTCTTTCACCAAAAGCTGCATCAGTTTCCAAATTGCCATCAGAAAAGGGCAATTAAATCTCTTCACTGAAAGGATTTGCTTTTGCTTCTTTAAGAATATGATTATAAACATACCCGACTAATCAGATTTTTGGCATCTGAAGAAACAGTAGGAGTAGATGGGAAGTTTAGGTCAATCTTCATTATCCTGCAATAATTTGAGAAGCATAGACACTGACATAAGCATGACTACACAGCACAGCATATATAAACACATAATTACATATAGGCAAATTTATCCTCTAGTAGTTTAAAATGAATAATTCAACACCCTTTATAGTTTGTTCAATTACTGTTTAACCACACTGGTATATTTTTGCAGTGCTTTGAGGCTATTGCTCAAAATAAGTGGACATCTTCAGCTTTGAAATTTCAATTTAATCCTAGTAATAACCTTAAAAGATAATTGTTTTAAGATATAAGTACTATATACTTTCAAGTTTCAACAATAGAATTGGTCATCAGTAAAACTTTCACATACATTTCAGTTAAATTTAAGACTAAAATACCGCAAGGAGGCTAAGAGGTAACAAAGCAAACCACAGAAGAGTTGAATGAGACACTAAAACTACTAGGAAAAATTGATTTTGAGTAAAACCATAAGGAAGTAATTTGTAATTTACCCTATATCATATCTTGGCATATGTATCATATTCAACTAAATCAACTAAATAAAAAGATTGTAAAACTCCAATATTCAAATGATTCATTTACAACAAAAGAACTTTACAAAGGAACTTTTATATTATCTTATCAAGATAGGGTTTTGGTCTATCATTTTATCTTTATCTTTTTTCCTTTTTTTATTCTCTTGGGCCAGCCATGTCTGAGCAGAAAAAATAAAATTCTTATTCTGACACGTCTATGCATATGTGAAACAAAATGTCATGACAGTATTGGTGTTCAGCACATAAACAACATGCCTAAAAATGAGTGTATCTGTGATTTATAGGTAACAGTAACATATGTATTACCACACATAATGGGGCACATGTGTCTCATTACCTTTTGAAGGTATCAACTTGACTCTCAGCCTCAAATGGGGGAGCACCATAAAGGAACTCATAACAAAGAATACCCAAAGTCCAGTTATCAACTGCAAAATCATGTTCTTTATTTGCTACCATTTCTGGTGCTAAATAATCCAATGTTCCACACATGGTATTTCTCTTACTTTTTGACTGTACAGACCAACCAAAGTCTGCAATTTTAAGGCGACCCTGCAATTAAACCATAGTAAAGTTAATTGCCCAAGTACCCTTGAAACGACACCCTAATATAATATACTGGAATCAACTAGTTATTGAAAGGTTCATCTTATATCTACAAAAGAAAGCAACATTTCTGGCTAAAATGCTCGCTGATTTTTATTTTTAATGGTTTCCATTTTTTTCTGGAGAAGAACAAGTAAAGGAAAGGAAAGGAAAGGCATTGGAGAAGAACAAGCAATAAGCCAAAGACAAAGCTAAATATACTTCAACACATATGTCAAACTTCCAGCAGAATAATGAATTTTCAACTGAAACCCTTATGAGGCCAGAAAAGTAAACATCTGGAAAACTTTTCATACTCAGAATTCAATAGAAAATTCAGATTCTGGCTGTGTTGCTGTAGGCAGATAAAACATTAGAAAAATCCACATTGCTAGCAGAGAAAAAAGCAACGAAGCCACAAAGAGGTAAAGGAAAAAAGAAAACTATATAAGGATGAATTTGGCATACCTCATGGTCAAGTAACAAATTCTCAGGCTTAATATCCCTATGAATCACATGCTTCTCATGACAATATGCCAACGCCTTTGTGAGGCTCAAAATATACTAAAATAACCACAAGGAACAAAAGTTAGGGTCTATTTAACAATAGTCCAAATATAGGGAGTACGATACAATCTCTTCTTACAAGAAGTTTGGATAATAAGTGAAGGGTAAAAATCTTTTTTTTTTTTGTGAGTTTCTAACCCATTCTCACTAGATCCCTCTTTTAAAGATTTTCAAGAAGAGTCTTATCTGTTTAATTGCTACTATCAGCATAAACATCATTGTTCAAAACTTAAACAACTCAGAAGAAGTGTTCTGCTTGATTGTCCATTCAATCTCTCCAGGTATTTCATCAATAATCTCACAAAACAAACTATAGCTTCAATCTGCTCTGACTCATTTTCTCAAAAAATAATTTAAAGCCTAGAAGGATCAATGTTCACTCTCTAACCACTGGAACAGTGAGGCTTTCTCCTAAAAAAGGCCAAACTAAAGGTAAGGCCTAAGAGAAACGGTTTTGTAAGAATGGACTACCTTGGCAGCTTGCTCCTCTGTGAGATGACCTTTTTTTCTGAGCTCCTTGTAAAGTTCACCATTATGAGCATATTCAAGTATCAAGAAAATGCGTTCTGCATCATGAAACCAACCATAGAGACGCAGGATGTTTGGGTGGTGAAGACTGGTCTGAATCTCCATCTCTCTCCTCAGTTGATGATGAATCCTGTACTTTTCTATTTGTTCCTTAAAGATAACCTTCAATGCCACAATGTATTTGCTCTGAAAAGAATAATATAATTTAGAAAATCCATAAAAAGTCATCTAGTAAAATCGGCAACTAAATTAATACAGGAAAAAGGACAACCCAAAAACAAAAATGAAAATAAAAATGCATCTTATATGTAAATCCAACACAATAAGAATATAAACAAGGATTAGAGTCCTCTTAGAAGTCATGAAAGTGCAGAGAAGATAACTTCCATAAATCCTGGAATTGCTTGGCGAACCGGACAAACCCAGAGAGAGAAAGAGAACCAAAAAAGCTACCATCCCTTTGGTCTATGCTAAAATTGAAGGAAAATAGTCAACATTAAAACTTCAACCCAGACCAAATGGCAGTGAAACATCGAACAAACAAAATTCTGATCTTTACATATTTGAAAAAGGAAATCAATTGACCGACATCAGGCATTGGGGAAAAATAATGTGATCTCTAGACAAATAACTTTCTTGCAGAAGTTTCTAACGAGCAAAACACAAAAATTTAGCGAAAAGGGGTAAGGTAAATTGAGTACTTTGACTTCTCTGGCGACGTAGACTCTGCCGAATTTCCCTTTCCCAAGGGGTTTTCCGATCTCGAAGTCACGCAAGGACCATTGCCTCTTAGGGTTGTCTTGTTTGGGTTGATTTAGGGAAACCATTTCGGTGGAAAAGGTTGAATTTCGATGGAAGGAAATTTGGTTTGGTGATTAAGAATTGAGGATGAACAAGTTTCACTGTTTCAGAGAATTTGGAAGTGGCACAGCTATAATGGCGACCAGTAGAACTCGGAGAATTTGAATTTGTAAGAAGCGGCCAATCCCAACGAGGTAAGACGCACCGTTTTCGTCTTTCTCCATTCCTCGCCTTATAACGTACCAAGTTACAAATGTTTCCACTTTCACATAATATGATCATTTTTGTAACAAGTAATTTTTATATCTTTATTGTCTAATTTTTAATTGGAGAATAATACATATATAATTTATATAATTTATTATTTTATAATTTATTCTTTTAAAAGTTGTTCAAAATATTTTATTTTTGTTCAAATGCTCAATAGCAAAAATATTGACTGAGTTGACAAAAAATATATATATATATATCTTGAGAGATTGACAATTATTAATTTTTCATAGATTATTTTCTCTCCAAAATGTAATTCTATTATAATTAAAAAATAATTAATTAATTAATATTTAAATAAAATTAAAAATAGTTCGATGCTTAATAAAATATCTCAATAAATCTGACAAATAAAGATTTAGTTGCAGGATGTTATAATGATTTGAGGATTTGAATTTCAATTTACTTCACTTAAAAGTTTTAAATTCATAATTTAAAAGGATTAAATTATATATTTGGTCTTTATATTTTTGCTACAAATATAAGTTAGTTTTTATAATTATGATTAGTGTAATTTGATCCTTATAATTTTAAATCATCTGTAAATTCTTCTTCTTCATCATTAAATTCTATTATTTTTCGTTATCTCCGTGATGACATAACTATCACATTAAATTTTTTTTAATACAAGTAAGTATTTTTTAAATTAAATTATAAAAAGAAGAAAAAAAAATTAAAATTACATTATTTTTTTAGCATTTCAAGTTATGGGATATTAAAGATATATAAAATATATAGTTATGTCTTAAGTAAGAAGAATTACGCAAGAAGTTGAACTTAAAAAAAAAAAAAAACTGTGGGAGGCGCCTAGCAAAGTAATGGAAGGCTTCAGAAAGAAACATAAGCAAGGGGATGGAATGATTGAATTACAAAGGCCTCGCATAAAAGAAATTTCTTCCCCGTTTAGGCCCCTCTGATGCCTCTTTTTTTTTCTTTCGAAGAATTTGGTACTGAAATGTTGAATTTCTCAATTTATAGTAAGTAAAACAAATATATAAAAGACATGAAAATTTAGTTAATCTGTGTGGTTAATTTGAAAACAGAGAGTTAGACTTTTAATTTCTCTCAAAATTGGTGATTAATTTGCCAGAAGCTCCCAAGGAAAAATTCTATGAGTAATTTTAGCAAAAGAAAATTTGGAACCTAATAAAAAATAATTTAGATAATACTTCAAAAATTCAACCGCAAGTTCCCGCAACTTTGATAGAGTAAATCAGTTTTGAGAAGCCATGCGGTTTTTTCTTCTCTTTTTTTTTTTTTCCTTATTTTTATAATTTATTTTAAAAAATTCTTCCTTGTATTAAAAAATTTTCATATGGTAGCCACATGAGATAATAATAATGGAATTTAACGGTATGAACCAACTTACATTTGTAGTAAAAATATAGGGACGAGATGTATAATTTAACCATTTAAAAATATAAAAGGGTTTTGAGTCAAAGACTTTTTTTAATATCCTTTTTTATAATTAAATTCTGTATAACAAACTAATCAAATGATATTTAATTTTAATTATTTTTTTATTAAAATAAAAAATGTAAAGTATTTTCATTTATCTATTATTTGTTTGGTTACAAACTTATACCAACTTCACTTGCTTTTTTTTAATTATGATTGTTATTTTGTTTCATAATACGATTGTAATCTATAATGCTTGTGCACAAACGTGTGATCACGCAAGAACTTGTACTTGGCAATAAGAAAAGTAGTCTAATTTAGCCTAATTTTTATGTTCTAAATTGATAAGTTCATGTCAATGTTAGTTTACTAATTTCAATAGCTGGAAGGCTGGAATTCTATAATAGATGCTTTATATAAAAATCTTAATTTAACTTAATCTCCTTTTGTTATTATGTTAAAATACAGTATGACTTATATAACCTTTAAAATAAAAAAGTTAAAATGCAAAATTCTCCTTACATTTATACAATTTAACTTAAAAGTTTAAATAAAATTCTTTCCATTTTGAATGAAAATGGGCTTTGTCCGTGGAAAAGAGAGAAATCCTAATATTTAGAAATCAAATATTTATTATATAAACAGAAATGATAATATGATAAAGATTTTCTGATAATTTAACACTTTAGATCATGTCACATTAACTTCCATTGTATTTTGACAAGGAGAGTTTATTGTCCAAATTAAAAACAGAAAATTCTGTCTGCTAAAACCCACTAAGGTTGTGTGCATTCCTCCCCATTTGAGGAGGGAGGGATATAAGAAATGAGCATGAAAGTTCAAAAAATAATGGCAACCATTCCATTCCTTACAATGTACGTGTATACACATGTACAGAGAGTTCAATGATTAGAAAGGCATCAAGGGGACACAGGTTAGATTAAAGGTTTCAGATCAGCCATTTTACAAATGTTAGCTGCACTTTCGTTCAAATTTCTCACGCATCATGTTTTGAATGGGACTTCAGTTAGAGCCAAACTCCTCATTCCAGCGCTCAAGCTCTTCCCACTTGCTTTTGTTTAAACTGGGCCTAATGACAGCCATTGCATTCTTAAAATCCTCGTATCTCAGTCCTCTTACCTGTTTAAAGTGAATAGTCAATGTAAAGAGCAAAATGTGTTAACCTCTTTAAGTTTTTGATAATACACTTCCTAGTTTTAATTTATTTGAAAACCTCCCTTCCATTAAAGAAAAAAGCCTATATCCATGCACTCAATGCAGTATAAATCACTAAATGGCTAAACTAATGCCTTTGAAAAGTATGGAAGATTAGTGTCCATAATTTAGGGGGGCGAGGGTTGTAGATTTCAAAAACCTCAAGAAAGTAAATATAATTTTCTTTAATATAAGGATAAATTACAGTTCCCCCCTCTTATACTTTATAGTGCCTCATTCAACTCTAATATAGTATTCCTCATCTATATGCCTAGCCTCAACTTTATAACCTCAATTCCTCAAGATCTCAAGCCTTCAAAGGATTTAATTTAACAAAAGTAGGCTAGAAACAGAGAAGAATCAACAATACTTAAATTAAGTTGTAGCAATTTCTGGTTAAATTACCTGATTTGCCTTAACAGTGAGAATGTCAGAACCCAGCTCCCTAATCGGCATCATTGCTGCTTCTTCACACAAGGCTTGTAGATCACTTCCAGAATAGCCTGCATACCAAGAAAAACAAAAATTATGTCCACACTTCCCCCCACACGGGGGGCAGGAATGTAAAAGAAAAGGAGATTTCGACATACTTATTTCTTTTTCCTCAAGATTTAGAAACAAGGCAATAAGAATATGTATTTTGGCCACACAAAAACCCACAAAGCTAGGATCTGAAAGCTTCAATTAAAAGAACTAAATACCTTCTGTCTCTTTTACAAGCCTTTCTAGATCTCTACCTGTCATATAGAGATAAAAGTAAAAAAAGCAAGTAAATTTAATGAAAACCAAAATGACAGCACGACATGTCAATCGAGATCAGAATGAAGTTAATATTAGGGGGAAAAAAAAAGTTGAAACTTTCCTTCTTAAAACAATTTTCCATCATTTGTATCTCTGGCTTCAATTTTCTTTCTGAACATAGATATAGACAAAATTGCAATTTTCCGAGAGTATCCAAGCCAACCCCAGAACCAATATAATATAATTAATGCAGCAATATTTGAATACCAAGAATTCTTTGACCTACTTTACATGAGTGGCCCCCTCGACATTCTCTCAGCTACTCTCCTTTGGCCACGTTGTCTAACACATTGATACAACTTCTAGAATTCTTAGACCTACTTTCCATGAGTGGTCCCTTCAACATTCTCCAAGCAGGTCTCCACAACTTGGGTTGCAACCGCTGCACTCACCCAAACCAAATAAAATCTAGTGCTGAAATCTTCAACACATTCCCTTTTTTTTTTCTACTAAGGTTCCAAAATCTCACATAATCAAATTCAAAATCTTAAATTACTAATACAAATAAAGAAAAACCATAAAACCACTCAAATCAACAAATACATAAGAAAAAACCAAATTCACTGCTAAATATAACCAGTTAATAACCCATGCCGAACCAAGGCCAAGAACAACAATAGGGAGACCAATAGGACACTTTAGGTAATGCCAGTTCTTCTATTGGCCACACACAGGCTCTCACAAGGCCAAGCCCAGTAATCACCAATTTAACTTACCCGTCGCCCCACTTAAACTATTTTAACACCTTTAACACTCCCTCTTGCTCTTAAGTTTATTACTTCATTAATGATAACAGACAAACCAATTTGTACAAACTTAGCTAATAAGCTTTAGTTAGAACCGAATAAATTAAAGGGGGGTCTACCATAATAGAACTAGAGCAACCCAAAAGAATATAACCAGAAAACATGCTGACTCGCACCACAGGGTACACAAATTAAGATAAGTATCAGAAAAATAATAATAATAATTTGAGCGCGCTTCTTACTAGGTAAGGAGAATGCTTGACCCTTGAGTTTGTGCTTTAATAAAAGTCTCCGAACATTTTCATCTGGTAAAGGTATGTATATTCTCTTCACCTACGAAGTGTGTCAAAGTATACCGGGAAACAAATTAATAGGAAAACAGCATGTACTTCACACTCATCATAAGTTGTATTATCCACAATATGCACAGATTGCAGAGTAAGAAATTTTGAGTCTCCTTAAAAATTATTCTTCAAAGTTTTTTTTTTTTTTTTGGTATAATTGCAGGTCTCTCCAGAGAAAACAATTCAGAAACTTTAATGCAGGAATGGTGAAATAGAATAGAGTCCTCCCAGGGGGATGGGGGAGATGGGTCCATTGCTATGCAAATAGAAGGGGGAAAATAAGCAACATATAAGCTCATTACTCAGGAGCCTAAGAAATTTGTCAAGATGCATAGACAAGATAATTGAGTATCCGAAGAAAAGTTCAACTCATAACCCTGACATGGTAAAGTCCAGCAAAGGTTTTTCCAACATTGAACTTTATGTTTTGTACAAATCTCTTCTTGCAATTTAATATTATCAACTAGAAGGTTTCTTCTTTATTTGTCAAAACTATTCAAGGCAGTAAACGCATCATATTTAACTAGTTGAGAAGGTAGAAAAACCATACTTCGAGGATTCACCAATAAAATATAAATGCATAATTACAGTTAAGGAGCATAAGTATTAAGGAAGTCCTTTTTTTTGGGGGTTGGTCTGAAGGAAAGTCTTATTGGTTGAGAAAGGAGTTCGTTGTACTGCAACCAAAGTAAATGGTATAAGAATCATTATCTAGCCATATCAGTATAATAGAGGGTTGAGTCAGTGTTATAAAATACCATTTTAGCCCTTGAAAGATATGCTTTGCATCAGTATAGTCTTCCAAGGAATATTTACATCAATTGACTATATCAACCATGAAACTTAAGGAATATTTACATCAATTGACTATATCAACCATGAAACTTAAGGAATATTTACATCAATTGACTGTATCAACCATGAAACTTAACTCAGTTAAGATGAAAACTTAGTCCTCCAAAGATTGGGGTTTACATCTGTTTAGGGCTTAATTGAGTTTGAACTTTAAAGATTGATGTAGTTAGTTGATGTAAATATTTTTGTGGTGAATTAATTTGATGCAAAGAAGATCTTTCAGGGAGCAAAATAGTAGTTTATTTATCAATAAATTACATTTCGGTTTTCCCTATCTTGATAACATAACCATCTATAAAATTGTTTTAAAAAAATTAAACAGTATAATACTTCTAATCTGATCAATGATTAAAAAAAAAAGTGATACATTGTTATTCTCCAGTTAATTTACATCCAAGAATAGCTAGCTATTGTATTCTCACCACCCCCAGACTCCATGATAGATTCAATCAGACTGCTACTCCTACTACTGTACTTATGGCATTCATGAAGTGAAACCATGTTATATGCTCTCCAAGAAATCAAGATGCAGTTTAAGTAATAGTAGATATACCCACCAGTCTCCTAAGAACTGCATCATCCAATTCTTGTGGCTTATTGGTGGCGCCTATATTCAGAAGAGAATTGAAAACAACAGGACGTTAATGACAATACTGAATACATTACCCAATGTGAATTCATTTTATGTAAAATACTTTAGATGCCAAATACTGACTACCTGAGGTTCCTTCTATACCAAAAAGTTGAAAAGATTACAAAATGAAAAGAATCTCCAAAAGCAGGTGATCCCAGCTCAAAAATAGCAAAAATTCAGTTTTCAATACACATCTCACATGTTAAGGAGGCCAATTGACAACAGCAACCAGGTCAACAACAGAATAAATACTGTTCTTAAGATGCCATGTGCTGAGAGATGCAACTCAATGTAAAGTGAAAAAGGCTGAAGAGAAAACATAACCACCTTGTATCAGTCCCTAGACATATTAAAACTACGAGAATAGGCAAAGGTGCTAGTCGAGCAGTCCCAAAAACCATCTATGATCTATCAACTACTAATATTATTATTACAATTGCATTATGGTTGCTCAAAAATCAAAATAAAATGTCATTAAACTTGTTCAGCAATTTTCAGAAAATTCAAGTTATGAAATTCCGACTAGTTCTTTGGATGTCAACATTCCTCAGGATTGTATTTAACTATTATAGATTATTTGCCAAAGCGGACAAAGACCAGAAACTCCAACTATTGTGTTGCATGAGGATGTTTTCAACATCACTATGTCATTGTAAACAAACAAAACAGTGCCTCGCTGATGCTATAAATGATATGATACTGCGCTAATTATCAATCAACAAATAGAACTAAATTAACCTCATTTGTAGAAAGCTATCTGGCATCCGACTTAAAATGACTAAATAAAGTAATACCAAATATAAGGCTTACCAATGACAATTACAATATCATTAGAATTGGAGGTCACCCCATCAAACTGAATAAGAAATTCAGATTTTAATCGTCTGCTTGCATCATTCTCATTAGCCAACCTTGTTGACATAATACTATCAATCTGTTATCAGTTAAGAAAATATCAAATTATAAGAAAAGTATCATGCTTTGATATGGCTAAAAAAACATGACAAACCCTCCTTCTTTTATTATAACTATGGGATCAGTGAAACAACACCTAATTTCACCCATCCTCTGCGCCTCCCAACAAAAGCACTCACTGAAACTGAGTATATATACCATTGTAAAATTTTATTGGTATAGTTTCAGCACAAAAGCAAACTAACAACTTCATTATAAACAGATATTTGTGTATTTAATTTGTACAAATTCAGCATAGAAAATTAACAATTCAACAGAATATCGTCACTTTACATTGCAACTAGCTACAATCATAAGGACCCAGATCCATTGAGAATCAATGATGACGCTGATCATAAGAGATTGTTACGGACCCAGACATAGAATAATGAAATAGACTTATAATCCTTCCATCACCTTCCATTACTCTTAAATGGCTGTATGATGTATCATCAATTTCAGTCTGAAAGCATAAATCAAGTTATCAACCCAATTTGATTATCATACACCAGATAACTTATCAATCTGGAGAGCAAAGGGACCATTAGCCACACTACTAAATGACCGTAATCCAAGACCATTTAATGTTTCACTCTGAACTATGTGCCAAATGAGTACCCTTCAGATACCATAGGCCTGTTTTTCATAAAGAATTAATTCTGGAACAGAAGAAAACTTTTGAAATCAAGTTAAAACTGGAGAAGAGAGGTTTTTTAACTCTATATGACAGTCATACCTCATCAATGAAAATCACAGATGGTTGCCTGGAAATAGCTACCATGAATAGAGTCCGGACAAGCTTTTCACCTTCACCAACCTATTGAATACAAGTTAGACAAAGTAAAACTTCTTAATAAGGACATAAGCCAAATCAGTGACTGCCAACAAAAACAAGTTAAGGCACAATAAAATTAGAGACGCACCCATTTTGACGTCAAGGAAGCTGCAGATACATTAAAAAATGTTGCTTCTGATTCTGAAGCTACGGCTTTGGCAAGCATAGTTTTTCCATTACCAGGCGGACCAAAGAGAAGCAAACCTAGAAAAGGAAGTTCAGTAGTTCTTCCCTTTTGCTTTTTCATTATTCAATTTCACTATTCTATAACCAAATTTAATGTGGTTCTATAGAATCACCTCTAGCAGGCCTTCGAAGACCAGTGAACAAATCTCTTCTCTTAGTTGGCAAAATAACCATTTCCATTAAAGCTTGCTTTGCTTTCTCAAGACCAGCTGCATACCCATATTAAGAATCAAAATAACAACAAACATGAAAGGAAAAAAGAAGCACAAAAATATGATAGATCTTAGTATCTCACCGACATCTTCCCATCTAACGGAAGGACTTCTATCAACTATAGCAGTGTTAATTGTTTCAACTAATTTCGCATCATAATTGCCACCAGATGCTTGGCTAGATTTCGGGGTTACATCTTTATTCATCTGAGTTATTCTGTGAGGATTCTTTTGTAACACATTTTTTCCAGCATTTGATGGTTTAAGAGGGACTGCAGCAGTTTGTCCACGAGTTGAGGTTCGCTGTAAACATTTTTGGAAAAAAGAAAAGGAAATAAAATAGTAAAGTTACATTCATTAAACTACCTTATATCTCTATTTTAGCATAGTTTTGATATAAAGTGCCTTCTAAAACACACAAAAATAATAATTATTAGTAGAGCAAAGCACTAGTCTGCCTTTTTTATGTGCGTGTTCTGGGAAAGGGGGGGGGGGTGGAAGGAGGAGATCTGAATCAGAGAACTACAATGTCACAAAAACATTTTATGCTACAAACACTATCTTGTATGCCTAAACAAAGAAGTGTGCTTGACTAGCGCATATTTTTTAGAAAGCACTAACTGTCTTGACTCTTCAGTGAAAAGATGTAAAAGAGAAAACCCTGCACTCACAACTTAGCTAGTTCATATCGTACCTGATTAGTAGATGTGCTACCTGAAATAGCAAAGAGCGAAGAGAAGGAAGCAGAACACGAAAATGAAAAATAAGAACTTCGTAGAGATATGATGATAAAATTATAAAATGCTTCAATAATATGATATATAAACCTGCCCGTCTACTTAGGATCTGCAATCTCTCAGAAACTTGACCCTGCCATTTTGATATTTTTTCACGATAAGATTTCACCTTCTCTTGTTCACTGTCACAGAACGTATATTTTAGTGAGGAAACAATAAAATCATGCAACTATAAAACAGATTGGGGAAAGGCTAGAATAACTTGGTATTGTCTAAATAAGTAATGGACTAAATTTGAGCTCCTGCAAAGCTAAGGATGCTTCTCTGTACTTAAATTAATAGATTTTGGGGGAATTTGGAAGCTGAAACATGCAGGAAAAAGCAGAATATCAAAACACAAGCCCTCTCTTTCTCTTCTAAAAATGTAATTAACAAAAATTTGTATAAAGGTGAAAATGATAAGCCCATCAACTTTATAGCCACTTATTTCATCATCTTCAGCAGTCCAACCAATACCCAGTACCATTTCAAAGCAGCGAGTACAATAAATTAAAAAATATACACCAATTAATTTAATCAGAAAATGATTACTTCAAAACCTGGAAGTGATAAACGAAGGCACACTAGTTGAATTGGCTTCAACCAAAATCCGCTGGGCGTTCTTGTAATGAAGAACAGCATCATCGATCAATCCCCACTCTTCGGCCCTAACACCCTTATCAATCTCTCCCTTGGCCAAATCGAAGTACCCTTTGAGTTTGTAAGCGACTCGTTCATTGGAAACTGAGGGCTCAGGGACGCCTTGCATATTCGAAGAGGTAGGACGATTGGAATTCGAGGGAGAATCATCAGAAGAGTTGGGGTAAGACAAGATGGAGCTGAGCGAGTCGATGAGTCCCTGCAAGAAGCTCATGGGTGAAAGGTATATTCATTCTCTGGTCTTCCAAGAGAATCCAATTTGCATCCAGAGACACAGAGTTGGTTTCGTGTGCATTAACTGTAAAGCGGCCGTGTAAACGAAGCTTTGCTTTTCAATGACTATCAATGATCAATGACGTTCATTTGTGCCCATTACAATAAATATACACAGGAAATTACTAAAAGTAAAAATATTGATCTGAATACGAAATGTTCATTTTTTTTGTTTTATTTTTTAAACTAATTTCTTAGCAAAATTTTCTATTATTTGCTTCATTGAAAAATCATTTCAAGCCAAAAACAAATAGGTGACTAAAGGATAGGAAGCAAATAGCAATGGCAAGGTGATTGTTGACAGGATTTCCTATTTCGCTGTAGAAAGTAAGGTTGAATTTCTTAACTATTTTTTCTTAATGTTTAGATTAATCTTTATAATTTTATTCAAATTTTAATTAAATTCTTATAATTAAATTTTTATAATTTAAATAATTTTTAATTTAATTCTTAAACTTAATTTTTTATCAATATTTCATTCAACTTTAAAGATTTTTTAATTTTATATTATTTTAATATTATAAATTTACTTAATTTAAATTAATCTACTAACATTATTTAATATAAATTATATTTTATTTCATAAGTTTAAGTTATTTTATATGTTTAAGATATTATATATTGATAATATTGATGAGTTAAACAATAAAAATTATAAAAATAATTTAACTTAAAATTAAAGTATAATAATAAAAATAGTTTATACAACTTTTAAAATGATCTATAAATGAAGTTTAACTTCTTAAAAAATTAAACCAATTCTTGTTGATAATGTGGTGCGAACCATGGTAAGGAAGAATACTAACAAAAAGGTTAGATGGCTCAAACCCAGGATAGGCAAGCCACGATGGGCCCAAGAAAAGAAGCCAATGTGCCTATTGGTTAAACGGACCTATATATAATATTAAGCCCATTCAATTCATCAATTTTTGTCATTTTTGGATGGACTAGCCCATATCCATTTACATTGGCCTATAATTAAACAGTCCATATCTCAAGGTAAATGACGTGGCTGCTGTCATGCCACTTGGATTGATGATGATGTGGCACTGCCATATCACCTGTTTCGATGATGTGGTCGCCTCCACGATAATCTAAAAGCGAAAATTTGCTGTCTACTTGCATTCAAACTCTATCCATTAGATCAGGCCAAAAAAAGAAAAAAGAACTCTTTCCATGAGTGAGATATGTCAGGGAAAAGGATTTGATTATACAAAGGCTAAATATGAAGACATTGAAGAGAAATTTGATTTTATTTATGATGCAATTGGTAAATTTTCCTAATATCAAAATTCAATTGTTGGTTCAATCTGATTAAACTACTTCCAAAACTTAGACAACATCTTATCTCTCCAATTGGTAATTTTAAGTGCTTACACTTGTATATATATTTTTTGTAGAAGACAATTATACTATTAGGTTGTGTTTAGATTGTAGAATTTTAAATTCTATGAAATTTAAAATGTAAGAAATTTAAATCATCACAATTTAAATTTTTTATTTGGATAATTATAATATTTATTAATTTTTTTGTTATAACTAATGACTATATGAATTACATATCAATCTATATATCTGTATAAATGTTGTGTGTATGTGTGTGAAAATATTTATATGTAAATTAGTATATATATGCATGTATTTAAAAATATACATATAAATATATGTATGCATGTGTACACACAAATTCGTATGTGTACACATATATATAAACGTCGTTCAAGACTCATCCACATTAATTTTCACCCAGCTAGACCTAGGGGCAATCCAATTGATCAAGAGTTCCACTTTCTAGTTACCAATCTTTAGCACTTCACCATTCCTATCCTTATTTGAGAATTCATTGGCCAAGAAGCAAATAGTGTTCAGTATATCTCATTGAAACTCTTCTTACTTTCCAAAAACAATCGCATTCCTCCTTTTCTAGATCAACCAACAGACTACACCAAAGTTAATATCCCAATTTCCTCTTCTGTACTTCTCATTATTAGATTCCATATTCATTCTCAACCAAGTTTCCAAATTTGAACCAAAAAATAATCTCCAGTCTTTATAAAGAATCATTCTCTTCCACAGCCCTTTAGAATCATCACAGTTTCTAACCACATGAATCATGGTTTCAGATTCCCTTTTTCATCTTGGACATCTGTCAACAGTGGTAAATTTCCTCTAAACTCTCTTTATATTAGCAAAAATTTTACCTTTGTTTAAAAGTCATAGGCAAGCTCTTATTCCCTTAGGATCCCCCTACCTCCAAATTAGACTTTAAATAGAATTAATTGAATTGCAATCATGATAAGATATAGCATTATAGGCAGAGTTCATAGAGAATTCTCCATCATTATTATAACTCCATTTAATCCTATCATCTCCCAAGAAATCACTAGGAGGCCAAATACCCTTAATCTCATCAATAATATGATTAGGAATAGCTTCTTGTAACTTAGGCCAATACCAATCTCCCTAATCATTAACAAACCCATTAAGCTTCACTCCCCTTTCTTCCTTTTAATTTCCTTGACAGCCTCATCAATCAAAACCAAATCAGATCTGATCCATTTATCTTCCCAAAATCTAATAGTTCTACCATTCCCAATTTGCCAAAGGTAGCCCTTTTCCACTTGTTTCCAAGCCTTGCGAATACCTTGCCAAGTATTAGAGTCTTCTTTCCTTCTTTTAATATTAGGCATCACATCGTCTCCACATTTATATTTTCTCCTCAGAACTTTAACCCAAAGTTCATCTCCTCTCTTAATTAAACCCCATCTTAACTTCAACATTAGAGTAGTATCGGATTCTTGCATTCTTCTTAATACCAAACCACTTTCCTTCTTTGTTAAGTAGATCAGCTCCTAAGCCACAAGGTGTGGTTTCTTTCTCTCAGCATTAGATCCCTAAACAAAGTTTCTGCTCAACCTATCAATCTCATTATAGACCTTCTTAGGAATAGCACAAATTTGCATGGTGTACATTGGCATGGCTTCCAACACTGATTTAGTCAAAGTAACTCTCCCAACAAGACTCAAAGATTTCGCCTTCCATAAACTCAATCTCTTTTTAATTCTATTAACCATCCCTCTAAACACCTTATTGCTCACTTTAGAATGATTTGAAGGGATTCTAAGGTATTTCCCTATATCAGCAGGTAGGACACTTCCAGAATATTACTATATCATTCACTTTGATATGCTCAACATTCTTGGAACAAAATAGCTTTGTTTTTCCCTGTTTATCTTCTGACAAGAACAGTCACAAAACACATTCAGGCATCTTAATTAGTATAATCTCAGCTTGTTCCTCCTTAGCTTCTCCAAAAAGAACCAAATAATCTGTAAAAAATAGATGAGAAATAGGAGGACCCTCTCTACTCAAATAAGCAAGCTTCCAAACACTTGATCCATCACCTAATTAATACATTACCTTGATCTTTTAATACGAATGACAAAAATGTAAGGAGACAGGGGATCTCCTTGCCTAATACCCTTAGTGGGATAAAAGGTCTTAGTAGGTTCCCCATTCCAAAGGATTTGCTTAGAAGCACAAGAGACTGAAGCCATCACAATTACAATGAATTTATCTGAAAAACCAACATCCTTTAATGTGCTCTTTATGAATCTCCAATCTAACCTGTCGTAAGCCTTCTTTAAATCGACCTTCTAGCCATCAAACCTTCTTCCCTTTCAAACATCTCATATTGTTAATCACTTCTTACGTTATAATTATATTATATGAACTGTGCCTCCCTTGAATAAAGCTGCATTAATGGTTTAGAGCTATTATCTTACCCATAATAGGCTTTAGTTTATTGGTCAGAATCTTCGAAATGATTTTAAAAATCACATTGCACAGACTTATTGGCTTGAATTGATTTATCGTTTTTGGAACATCCACTTTAGAAATAAGGAAAAGAAAGGTTTTGTTAATTTCTTGCAATTTTCCAGGGAACTTATAGGCTTCATTCACAATCTCCACCATTGTATCTTTAATCTCATCCTAAAAATAGTGAAAGAACATAGCATTCAGGCCATCCAGACCAAGTGCTTTTAAATCGACAATACTGAAAGTAGCTGCCTCAATTTCCTTAATTGAAAACTTCTATTCTAGACTTTTAAATTCCTCTTCGTCTAGCATCGAAAATAAAGCAGATTAAGGAAAATCTTCTTAAATCTCTTCAACCTTATAAAGCTTTTCATAAAAGTTAATTGCTAAATCCTTCAATTTTGATTCATCTTCTTCCTATACTCCATTATTATCTTTCATCATATAAACTTTATTCTTCCTCCTCATAACCATTGTGACTCTATGAAAGAATTTCGTATTCTTGTCCCCAAGTTCAATCCACTTATTTCTTGACTTTTTTATCCATAGGATTTCCTCCTATAATGCTAGCTCCCCTTAGAATTAGTATAGCTATATGATAATAGAGTTTAATAGAAACAAGACCCAACAGAGGACTCTACTAGCTTGATATACAGTAAAATAGCAAAAAAAATAGAAAAATGAATTACAGCGAAGGATAAACTATTCTGGCATTCAAGAGGCCATAAACTCTCTCAAAACCTCTCCTAAATATTGCTTGCCTCACTCTCTCTTCTTCCCTTCCTTTTATCAGAATCTGTGGTCCTTTCCATCATATGGCTATATTGTGGTCCCCACCTTAGTTAGTTAGGATATTCCTCCCCTCCTCTTCCCACTCAATCACCTTTTCTTTTCCTATGTTGTATGGTGGTGAACCCCCTTCCCTTCCCTTCCCCTTACTGTAATGTTTTATAATTTTGGGTCTAACATACTCTTTCCAAAGTTTCCTTTTCAACCCCTGTAGATCTGAGCCTATTCCTGTAGACTGAGCTTGATCAATACCCCTTAATCTAGCTAGAATTATTTTCTTACTCTAAAATGTTATCGAAGTAGTTCTTATTCCACACTTTAACCTCCTTCACAAAATTCTTAGACTTTGTTTTCCAATCCTTCTCTCCATTCCATGTTATCCTCACAACATCCTTAATTGAATCATTTGTT
This sequence comes from Senna siamea, assembly GCA_031216115.1. NCBI lineage: Eukaryota > Viridiplantae > Streptophyta > Magnoliopsida > Fabales > Fabaceae > Senna > Senna siamea. The sequence goes on from CM062357.1 coordinate 17,635,157, forward strand.
AACTAGGCAGCCTCAAATCTGAACGGCTTGTTACTAATATTACGCCTCCTGCTTGGAATTATAGAAAGCTTCAAAGGTCTGTGGTCCCTAAATATAAATGGTACACAGCTGCATCCCTAAACATAATCAGCTATTGTGTGTTGCATAAACACTTATCAATCCTTTCCTCAATCTTCCCCTTAACCTAAGTAAAAGGATGGCCAGAGTAACCCAAGTCAATCATGTTGTAGTAATCAAAACAATCCTAAAACTTCCTCATGCTTCCCCAATTGGGTTTCACTCCACCTTTCTTCTCTTCTGCATTAATATAAGCATTAAAATCTCTTGCCATTAACCAAGTCTGATTGACATTATCAGCAATGCCTTTAAAGAAATTCCACATGTCCTCTCTCTCTATAAAATTCGGATAAGAATAGACAATAGTGAAAAGAAAGGATTTTTTTAACTTCTTAATAGTAACCTTTATATGTATAGCTTGTTTACAAGAGTTAATGACTTTAACCTCTGTTTCAAAATTGTCCCAATACACCTAGATGTCTTCAGAAAAACCCCTAGCATCATCAACTACATAGCTATCCCAACTGAGCTTCTTAATCACCTTAAGCGCTTTCTCTTTCCTTATTCTTAGTTAGTAGATAAAAAAAAAATTCACCTGGAAATCTCTAACAATCCGGGGGAAAACCTTAGCAGCAGCCCCCATGCGATTACAATTTACACAATTAAAACCATTCATTATGATCAATTATCTTCCCATCTCCCTAAACCTTAGCAACCGCTTAGCATCAGCATTATTTCTATCCTTCTCCAATTTATGGATGTTATTTCCACCGAAAATCCTCTTGATTCCTTATCTAAATCAAGGGCTTAGGTAATCTTAAATCAGATGACTCTAAATTCTCTTGATTTTCTCCATTTCTTCTTTTCCACGAATCATTCACTAGAGAAATTCTTGAAAGAGTGTTATTAGTTGACATCTGTGATAGATTAACCTATCCTTCTTGATGAACCTCATATCATTTTTTACTTCTTTGTTGTCTAATCGTTAATTTGGACCTTCATTCCTATTTGCACCTTCTCTTACAGGGGACTTCACCACATTCCTTATATCTTTCCCTTCAACCTTTTTTCTCACCGGAGAGATGACCTTCTCAAACCCTTTCTTTTCCTTTGATGAACCCTCCTCCTCTTGCAAAAACAAAGGATTATGAACCTTCATCAAAACATAAATACTAGTATTGTTCCATTCTCCCTCTTAGATTTCCATCATATCTTCCTCAACCCCCTCCTCCTCCTACAGAATATTAAATCTAGATCCTCTACTAGCTTTGATGTCCTCTTATTTCTTCTCCTACTGAGCAATCATCTCCTTAACACCAACTCCTTGACCCTTTACTAGGAATATGATCCTTTGCCTCTTCTAAATAATCATCCATAAACCAAATACCTCTTTGTTAATCATATTTTTCCTTTTGCCTAAGTTCTTCACTTCACTTCACTACCCGCTCTAGGTTTAATTTCTTCCTTGGTAGCAACCTTAATAGTCTCCTTCTCCTTCTCCTTCTCATCTTTTTTCAGTAGGGGACATTCTTCTTTTTTATGACCATATCTTCCACAATTAAAGCAAATCAGACCCAAGCCTTCATACTCAACAACAAACACGCTTCTTCCCACCCTGAATTTTGCCAAGAGACGTTTTCTAATGTCAATTTCAATGAATACTCTCGCAAATTTCCCCCTTTCCACATGCATCTCCTTTCCTTGGCCACACATGGTGTTAGCATCAACTTTCAAATTTCTACCAAGCAAATTTCCCAGCGTCCATAAAAAACACCCGCAGTAATATTCAATTGGTAATCCTAGAACTCTAATTCAGACCACCATTCGTTTAACTTCTTAGTCATATGGATCAAAATCCGGATGCCATCTACGTATAGTAAGATAATGTTCAGCAATTATCCAAAGACCTTCTTGTAGAGCAAATTCTAAGTCACTTGTATCTGAGAACTTTTACAAGAAGAAATCATTTTCCAGATCAATGACTTCCATACCTCTTTTCTGTCTCCAAAGCCTCTCAACTCTATTTCTTAGGAATTTTAATCCAACCTTCTTCCTTAGCAGTTTCGCAATGAACACTCTTCTCCAAGGTTTACACCAAGCCTTCTTCTCCTCAATTAGCACTTTCACTTTTGGACAGAACTCTTCTTCCTGAATCACCAATTAGGATCTTCCTCAAATTCGCTAAATTCCTCCTCTTCTAGTTCATTGTCACTGGTCTGATCCAGGTTATTCGGACCATTCGTATAGATCAGACAAGTTTTGTAAGAAACACGTACTTCAAAATCCTTGCGGATCATTGCATTATCCTCTTGCATGGGCTCAAACTGATTTTCCTTTGTTTCCTCCACCATCGATGCATCCTCCTATTGACACCAACTCTGCCTTTACAATCCTTCTTGCTTCTCGCAAATTGATCATCTTCCTCCGTACTTCGCAGCTCCTCTCTCTCTCTCTCTAGAAACGTCCATTGAAGTAGACATTATTGTTCAATCCTTCATATGCTTTTTAGAAAAGCCAAAAAAATTGACTTAGTAATTAAAAAAAGTTCATTTTTTATCTTTTTTAGTGCTTATTCTTTTTTAATAGGCCAACCCAAACATATTTTTTTTATCAAGAATATTTTGAAAAAAAAAGTGAATCCTAGCGAAAGCCCAAAAGAAGCTTAGGTTATAATATCTTTGGGGAGTACTGGAAAGCTCAAAACTGTGATTGATCCCACAGGAGCGGCTTGCAATGTAATATTCTTCTATGTTATCTGAAGTCAATGCCAATATATATCTAAAGAAAAAATACTTATTATGTGTAAATCACATGCATTTTATATTGGAACGTTGATGGCAAGATGCTAAACTTACTAATAATTTAAAATTAATTTATCTGATCCAAATATAAATTTTAAATCACAATATTATATATATTTATGCAATCAATTCAAGTATATATTTGAATTAAAGACTATATAAGCCAGCGGGAGTGGGAAGATTATATGTTGATAAAGACTTTAAATAGTTTATTAAAAACATAAAATTAAATTAATAAGTTCTTTTTTTAATTAACCTACAATATATCTTAGCCTATAAGTAAATCAGTTTTTTTTTTAGTCAGTGTCGTGGTTCATGTTGACTTTACTAACTTTGTGTTTAATCTAAAGCTCCTTTAAGTAATAAATAAATTAAGATTATATTTAAAATTTGATAGCTGAAACTATCCAACTGTTATCTTTCGATTTATAACTTTACAGAGATCCAATAAATTAAAATAAAAAACTAATTCATGTGTACGTGGTTCTTATTTTATCGGAAAAACCTAGTTCATGTAAGGCCAAGAAATTACTAAATTTTCAAATATGGTGGCTTAGAATATTGACATCCACATTAAAATTACAAGAATACAAGTTTTCACATCACCCAAGGCAATTGCAATAAGAAAAAACAAAAAAACGATAGAGACATCTAACCACTTTTTTTGTCATCCTATAATGTTTATTTATTGCAATAACTTTAGGTTATTTGTAAATATGGGAAATAAAAATTTAACACGTGCTGTCCCGTGCGAATTGGACAGCAATTATATAGAATATAATTCTAAGATAATAGTAGTTCAAACAAAGAAAGAGGAACTTAATTATGAAATCGAGATCGTAATATATATATATAATTAGACATAATTTTTATATTTTTAAGATCAAATTTTTAATAAAAAATAAATATGTACATAATTTATATAACTTATCTTTTTTATGATTAATTTTTTTTAAAATAAAAAATTTTATATATTTTATTTTAATTAAAGAATTTTATAAAAAAAATATAAGAAATTGTATATAATCAAATCTAGTTCAAAAAAATAACCTAAAAGAGAAAAGAGATAAGTGTGTAAGAGTTAAAAAATTAGCGCTAAAGAAAGTGTCAAAAAGCTTGTAATTTTTTATTAAAATTATTAGTATTCAAATATTCACTAAATTTTAATTAATCTAAGCATGAATTAATTGAAATTTCATAATAAATATAAAATTCTTTCAATAGCATTTATATATATATATATATATATATATAAGACAGTATATCATTATAAATATTTATTTTTTATATCTTATAGTCATATTAATTTACTAATATAAATAGATTCACAGCTACAAACTTACAATGGATTTTCAACAAAAAGATTATAAAAACGACGGTTTGATTTATGCGTTGAAAGAAGTGGCTACATTAATCAGAAGGATTTACAATAAGAGAATACTTTGTCAAAAATCAAGAAAATTCCTTGTATATTGCCCATACGACTTCACTGATAATGCCATGAACAATACATTAATTACAAAAGAACTTAGTTTTACGGTAACTTTGGCTCCTTGCCTTTGCTCTCATTCGCCTTTCATTATCACCAAAACACACTCACACTCTCTCTTGCAAGTTACAAATAAATAACCCCTAACCCTAGCCTATCCCTTTATCTTTCACAAACAAAAAAGACAAAATCAGTGAAGGAAAAATGGATAACGTCCTCTTCTCCCTCTTGACCTTCACGTCCGTCCTCTTTCTCGTTCTCCTCCTAGTCCTCTCTCTCTTCCTCGCTGTCTCCCTCTTTGTCGGCAAGTCCCTTAGCGACCCGAGCTACGCGCCGGTGAAGGGCACCGTCTTCCACCAGCTCTTGTACTTCAACAGGCTGTACGACCACCAGGCGGAGACGGCGAGGAGCGTGAGGACGTTCCGGCTGCTGTCGCCGGGGATGAGCGAGGTTTACACGACGGACATGCGGAACGTGGAGCACGTGTTGAAGACGCGGTTCGAGGAGTACTCAAAGGGAAGGTATAACGAAGAGATAGTGAGGGATCTTCTTGGATATGGGATATTCGCAGTGGATGGAGAGAAGTGGAGGCAGCAGAGGAAGCTTGCGAGCTATGAGTTCTCGACGAGAGTTCTTAGAGACTTTAGCTGCTCTGCTTTCAGAACCAACGCTGCTAAATTGGTTCGACTTGTCATGGGGTTTTCACGGAAGGGTGAGGTTTTTGATATGCAGGTAAGTGTTTTTCAACTTCAAATATTTTCCTGGAAAGCATGCTTTTAAGTTGAAACTTTTAGTGGCTCTGTTGAAATTGCGTCCGGATTCTCTGCTTGGCACCTGCTTGGCACCTGCTTGGCACTTTTAGAGGCGGTTTTTTCCGCTGCTAAACTTTATTGCAACAAAAATTATTGTTACTATAACTTTATATAAATTAATTATTTAAACAAAATTTATAGCATCAATAATATTCGTTGCAATAATATTAAAACACACTTTGACAGCGAAAAAAACCGCCGCTAAAGGTGCGAAGCATGTGCCCTACAGAGAATCCAAAATTGTTGAAATTATACTCTTCCTTCAATAATATTTTGAAAATACATACAAATTCCTTAAAACTTAAAAATGATTAAATACCTTTCAAGACAATATTGGTTTTTCTTTTCACTAAAAATATAACTTATTCTAAGATTTTTTAGAAAATTTTATGTCATGTTATTTATTTTGTATAAAAGAATCATAATATAATTTATTCTAAATTTGACTATTTTATATTAGTCGACTACATACTTATTATTTAGTATTTGTTATATTAAATAAATAATATATATAAGAATAATTGGTCAAATTAATTAAGCAAAAATTTTATTATATAAATTTAGGTAAGTATAATTTTTTAAATAAGAGAGGATCATAATTTTGATGTCCTTGAAAGAAGGAGTGTAATTTTTTTTTCTCTTTTTGTAAATTCTTATTGCTACCCTCACTTTATATTTTCTTAGAATTCATTCTTATGTAGAAAGATATATAGATGAAGTTTTTGTTGCTAATTTTTTTAGGACATATTGATGAGATGCACTTTGGACTCCATATTCAAAGTTGGATTTGGAGTGGAACTGAATTGTTTAGAGGGATCAAACAAAGAGGGGATTGAATTCATGAAAGCCTTTGATGAGTCAAATGCTTTAGTTTATTGGCGCTATGTGGATCCAGTGTGGAAGATAAAGAGGTTTCTCAACATTGGCTCGGAAGCAACTCTAAAGAAGAATGTCAAATTGATGAATGATTTTGTGTATCGAGTGATTAAGACCAAAAGAGAACATTTGGCAATTCACCGAGATTATGTAAGTTTATCACATATCCATGGGATGCACTTCTTTTAGTTTCTATACATATGTTTAATCTAATTTAGACCTACTTTTTGTTGGTGAAAGTGTGATAGCATTTGTCCTATAACAAGGTTTGAGTTGGGGTTAGATAGTCGAAACACATGACGCTTAAGTTAATGTAATCAAGCAAAAAAAATTTACACTCTCACTAAAAATAATAACTTTAATTTGGTCTAGTGATAAACATTTGATCTAACAATACTTGGTATCAAAGCCAAGGTCAAGAATTCGACAGGGTAATTACTAAGGAAAAAACTATTGGCCAAAGTGTGACGGCAATTATCCTATAGCAAAGGTCTTAGTCGAGGCCAAATTATAGTCGAATCATATAACGTTTAAACTATATCTAATTAAGTAGAAAGAGTTGTGTACTATTTAATAGTTATAACTTTTGGCTTAGTGATAAACGTTCGATCAAACATTTTCAATTTAAACCATCTTGATAATCTTTTGAATTGATCATGGTCAAACTTGAACATTATTTTTTGGGTGGGTTTCAGAATGGCAAGGAAGATATACTTTCTAGGTTTTTGATGGAGAGCAAAAAGGACCCAAAAACTATGACTGACCAATATCTGAGGGATATAACTCTGAACTTCATGTTTGCTGGCAAAGACACTAGTGCAAGTACTCTATCATGGTTCTTCTACATGCTTTGCAAGCACCCTCTTATACAAGAGAAGGTTGCACAAGAAGTGAGAGATGTTACTTGCAGCCAAGAAAGTGAACCAAACATTGATGATTTTGTGGCCAATATAACGGAAGCCACCCTTGAGAATATGCACTATCTTCATGCAGCACTAACAGAGACCTTAAGGCTGTACCCTTCAGTTCCTATAGTAAGTTTTATACCTCAAAACCATTGTGTATTATATATCCTAGTCTCCTTTAAACTTCATTTTTCCCATTTTCATTAGTCTTGGCAAAAGCAAATCATGGGTCAAGCTTTGAGCCTAAAGTTTATCAATTTTAAAAACCACAAGTCCAAAGCCCAAAATTTTTTTATATAAAATAAAGTTAAAACCCAACATGTGCAATTAGAATTGCATAAACAACCCTATATAATGCAAAATTTCATGTATTTATGTTTGTGACTCAAGGATGGAAGGACGGCAGAAATAGCTGACATCCTTCCTGATGGCTACAAATTGAAGAAAGGGGATGGAGTGTACTACATGGCTTATGCTATGGGTCGCATGTCCTACATTTGGGGCGATGACGCCGAGGAGTATCGCCCAGAAAGATGGCTCAAAAATGGAAAATTTCAACCTGAATCTCCATTCAAGTTTATATCTTTTCATGTTTGTATCATTGTCTTTCTCCAGTTTGCTTCATTTATGAGAATTTTCACTCATTTTGGTATTGAAGTTTGATATATATGACCAATATTTGCAGGCTGGGCCTCGTATTTGCTTAGGGAAAGACTTCGCTTACAGACAGATGAAAATAGTTTCAATGGCCCTTCTTCATTTCTTCAGATTCAAATTGGACAAAGAAACAAGGAATGTGACTTATAAGACCATGTTTACCCTTCACATTGACAAGGGGCTCCCTATATGTGCAATACTAAGGTCTTGAAGAACTAGAGTACTTAACTAATAGGAAAGGATATAGGAAAAGTTTGAACTCTTTTTTCTCACAAGTTTCATTTTGAAACTTGTAAAAACATAATATATATATATATATATATTTGTGTGTGTGTGTATTGACTCTTCATTCAATAAAAAAGTTTGAACTCTGTAATTATTTTAAATATATTTTTTTTCTTATAATCATTTACTTATAGTCTTCTATCTCTGTTCATCTGTAAATATTTTTCTGTAAGTATTTAAATTTTTATAAATATATTCAAAGTTTATCTTTATAATTCTATTTTAGGATTCTATTGTAAATAGTGTTAGAGCCTTATAATTAACATCAAACAATATAAACACAACACATGATACATTTAAAATAGTATCTTAATTGCATAAAATTTCTATGTTCAAAATAACATAAACCCATTTTTACACATAGGATTTTATAATATATACTTAATTACTACTCTAAATGCCAAAATATGTAATACCCCATCTATTGAGTGGGATCTTCCCCCACCGACGAGTAAGGTTCGACTAAAGGCTGTCCACTATTTGCATCAGATGCCTGAAAGGATTAATAACTTTTTTATAGCTTGAATGAAACAAAGAAAATAATTTTTTTAAATAAAAAAACAAATATTAAACTAACCTGAGGATTAAACAAGTGTGCAAACTAAGGTGGAACATTTCTCAAGAAATTTTGGAGAATGTAACTTAAGGCATTTCTCATCTCTTCATTTGAAGATTGTAACCTTGAAACTTCCTGTTAAAGAGCGACGTTAGAAGTATTAGCACCCTGATTTACAGGGAACCGACCAAATCGAGTTGTACTCGCACCAAATACTTGAGTTGGACTAGCATTAAATCCTAAACCATGAACTCTTCCAGGACGTTCTTTTCCCAACACTTGTCCTAGAGAATCTTGCTCAGAAATGGTCTCAGATGAAGTTCCTTGACTTTCAATTTCTAATATTTTTTCCTAAAATTACAAATTAACTTGTTAACTAAGAGACAAAGACACAAAGTGAAGCAATTGGTCCTAATTAGCATAACATACACACAACCTATGAATCTAACATCTGCATGATACACACAACCTACCATATGAACCTAACATTGATAGTTACAACAAGGAAAATACAATAATACAATGATACACATAGCCAGCAAGGAACTAAAGAACACGACATTGGTAACAAGCAAAATGAATTCCCTATGGAGATAACCTCAAATGGTTAGGGTTTAAGCACCCTCAGCCAGAAAAAAATATTTTCAACTAAGTATTTATAATACTTACACTCACAACCCTAGCATCATCATTGACATAAGATCCATCCGCCTTCTTGTGTGTTGCAACAAATATAGCTCCTCTGCTCACAAGTGCGCTACTTGCCAATTCTTAACATATATTAAATGGAAAATATCATTATAACGAATTTAGCACATCATAACAAAAATATATTATTACCATTTCATGTTTCTTTCTTGCGATGCTTTTAGACCCACAAGTATGTGGCATCTTCAACTTCTGTCGATTTAATCTGTTAGTATTGCTTATTTCCTACAAAGTTCAAAAAGACAATTTGTCAAGTAGTGTTGTAAAACCCTTTTCATTTAAAAATTTAATTTGAACCTTACTTTGGTCTTTGGATCTAATCTGTAATCAATGAAAGCTACCCACATGTCTTGTGGTATGAAGTCAGGATGGGTTAAAATTTTTTGCTCTCTAGTGGCATCCCACTTGTAATACATGTTAAACAACTCAATCTGATAATTCCTCCACTTCTTTCCAATTTTTTTCAACACAAAATTTTTTGCAACCCAGTCATCTAAGCAAAACTTAGCCTTCAAATCACAATATCAAATATTAGTTTATTTAAAGCAGACGCCAATAGAAATGTAACTTAACAATAAGTACAAATTTTATATTAGCTTTAAATTATCAAAACAAGTATCCTTATAGCTATCGGGAACTTTATCCCATGAATGATAGCTAATAGGAAATGCATTCAAGTCAGTCCCAATCACTCCGATGACTCCACCTAGAAGGCTAGCTGCTTCCCCAATTGGTTGGCCTTGTTCATTAAATGGAACAACTATACGTTGCCCTGCAGGAAGTGTCCAAACGTCATGAAATCTTAAATGTCCTTCTCTATTATTTCCTTGCTCATTTGTAAAATGAAAAATACATTAAGATAATATTAACAATTTAAATTGTAAGATGAAAAAATTCATTTACCGATAATATTGACGATCCAAGATGAACTTCTACTCCTTTCACTTGAGGACTGGGCTGAGGCAACAGTTGAAGTTGGTTTTGAGGTTTGGGCTAGAGGTGGAGATGGCACTGGCTCAAAAGGATGTGGAGTGGGAGATGGAAATGAAGTAGGGAAAGTTGAAGACTCTCTACGGATTCTATAGGCATTTTGCTTTAATCTTCTCATGTCTACAACTTTTAATGCATATAACAAAACAAAGTAAAGATAAAAATAAATCAACAAAAAATTATTGATAATTATAGTGCCACTCTTAAATAAATACCACACAGGATCTTATGTATTCTTTGGAAAAAGAAAAAATCAACTACTAACTACACAATATTTGATTCTCATCATTATTACTCACACTATTAGCAGCATCCATGACAGGAAATTCTTCTTCTTTAACTCCCCTTGCCAAAGGTATACTGTCGACATTATTAGAAAAAAAATGTTGCTAATTTTTGTCGTGGGTATGGTTCATTCTCATGGACATTCTCTTCATCTCCCATATCGTACAAATCCCGTGGCTTCAAGTGAACAGGAATGCACCACTTATTGTCAACTTGATCATCAACGTAATACACCATTTGAGCTTCAGAAGCTTGAATATAAGGCTCATTGTCTGCATGTATGCCTGTGTGAATCAATCACGAAAAATTTATCAAATCAAACCCAAGGGCATCTCTTTTCATTCCCAGTGTTATTGTTGTATTAGCCTATTTACACTTAAACATTGTGATCACAAACTGACCATAATAATTTAACTCAATTATGTCAACCAACTTTCCATAGTAAGGAACACCCCCAAATATTGGTCGATTGTCACTGTTGATTGCGTAACTATTTATACCGAATAAGCCAAACACTCCACTATTTTGTGTTTTCAACCTTTGTTCCCGAGCTATGGTACGAAATTTAAAACCATTGATGTTAAATGCACTAAATTGTCTAGCATGTGACAGTGGACCCTTTGCTAGACATTTGATGTCCTCGGAATGAGCTTCGCATTCATCATTCGCAACCTACAATGAACACGATGGTGCGTTAGAGTTTGAAGTTATTGTATATAATAACTACAACAAAATAGGATACCACTCACTCGGCCATAAAACCATGAAGCAAACTCCCTATGAATTGTTCTTTGAATAATTGAAGAAGAATGAGTGCGATTTCTCAACTTTCTTCTCGTAATCTCCTTAAATTCTCTACGTTTCATTAACAAATAAACAAGATTTATTTCAAAGTATTGAAAACATCCATCAAAGTAGCAAATCCATAAAATTACTTACAAGATAAATCGTTCTACATGTTTACAATTCATTAGTACATGACGATGAGCTTGATGTTTCTCCATATCCGTAAGTTTCACATATAAGTAACCTCTAACCGGCTTGCCAATTTGAGGGAAAATCGTTCTACCTGAGATGATTCAGCCTCAGTTGGTTGATCATCAACACGTCTGAGGTGATTAAATCTTGTCTCAATTCCGTCTAAGTACCTTGAAGAAAATGTAAGGCACTCTTTAACAATGTAACTTTCTGCTATAGAGCCTTCAAGCTGTGCCTTATTTCGCACATAAGACTTCAACAATCCTAAGTACCTGTAAGTTTAACATGTACTTAAGTGAGCCTTATTCCAATCATGACAAAAAGTAATCAAGTTACATAAAATTATGTTAGAAATTTTACCTTTCTATTGGATACATCCACCTGTAATGAACAGGCCCTCCACATTTGGCTCCATCAACTAAATGAACTATTAAATGAACCATGATTGTAAAGAATGATGGGGGAAATAACACTTCCAAATGACATAGTCATATCACAACTCTCTGTTGAAGGTTGTCTAACTCAGAAGCACTTAGTACCTTACCACATATATGTCAAAAAAATGAACACAACTCCACTAAGACTACGCATATATGATTAGGCAACACAGTTCTTAATGTTATTGGTAACAATTGTTCCATCAGAATATGAGAATCGTGACTCTTTAGCCCAAATAACTTACGATTCTTTAAATAGACACATCGAGAAATGTTGCTAGAGTAACCATCTGACACCTTCACATTCTTTAAGATATTGAGAAATTTATCCTTATTTGAATTTGTCATTGTGTATAAGGCCAAAGGATATTTTCCATTATCATCTAGCCAAAGGTCTTGACGAATTCCCATGGCACGTAGGTCTTTTCGAGCATTAAGATGGTCTTTTGTCTTACCAACTTCATTCAGAAATGTATATATGATGTTGTCACACACATTTTTCTCAATATGCATGAAATCAAGGTTGTCTCAATAAATTAAATTCCCAATATGGAAGTTGAAAAAATATACTTTTCTTCCTTCACTGCGAATCACTTCCTTCGACACACCTGGGACGAGTTCTTTTCCCTCTGACATCTGACTCTTGTCCCTTCCCAAAGGTCATGTCAATATTCTCCACTTGCTTCAATATGTCTGAGCCTGATAGTGAAATTGGTGGATTCCTCATTTCAATGTTACCATCAAACCGGAGTCGATTCAATCTAAATCTATGCCCAGGTTCTAAGAAACGACGGTGGCCCATGAAACACCATTTTCTGCTAAAAGGCAATCGACAAGTGTTCGAATCACTATTGCAAGACGAACAAGCTAATCCGGTATATGTGTTCCATCTAGACAAGGTTCTGAGACCAGGAAAATCACTGATGGTCCACATTAGCGCTGCCCGCAATGTGAACATCTTAGCCGATGAAGAATAATATGTTTTCACTCCATCTATCCATAATTCGCTCAACTCTTCAATCAAAGGCTGAAGGTAAACATCTATATCATTTACGGGCATACGTTTACCTGGAATGATCATAGAAAGAATGAAAGATGTTTGCTTCATGCACATCCACGGAGGCAAATTGTACGGAATAAGAACCACAGGCCATATGCTGTAATTAGTACTTAGTGTTCCAAAAGGATTGAAACCACCACTAGCTAGACTAAGTCGAACATTACGTGGTTCTGAGGCAAAGTTTGGATGATTTTCATCAAACAACTTCCACGCCTTATGTAACATCCCAATATTATAGCCTTTCTTTATAAAAAATTTCTTAAATAAAATAATTAGCTGTAAGATTGATATGTTATCCTTACCTTCGTCCTTAATTTTTAACCCGAGTAAAATTTTTCTTATTTCAATATTACCCATCTGTTAATTAAATTAGGTTTGGGATCAATTACTCGGTATTACATTCATACAATACGCAGCGATAAAACTAAATAAATAATCAGATTTAGTTACAACGTCCTAAATAAAACTTGCATATATTATCATTTGTATACATTGTTACACACATATTTCAAGATATGTTTAGTGATTGCTGTCTATTAAGGGTAGGGAGGCAACAACCCTGCCACTCGAACCCTCTTTCTGTCAAAATTTACACTTTCACCTATCCCGACATATATATATATATGCCCATTTTATTATATACATCCAAAAATTTTGTTTATCCTGATTCTATTTCCAAAATATAAAGAAATCAGGATAAAATGGGCTAATTTCTATACGTTACATTATATTCAAAAACACATCTATCTATCCGCCCTACTAAGGGTGGACTACTACGATAGTTACTACATAAACTCCTTAGACGACATTGATTATTACCAAAACAGGGAATTTCCACCTACACTACGTCCACTTTGATCCCCGCCAAATATTTAAGCATCTGATACATGTCAGATATAATCATAAGAATATTATCTCAATAGTTAAGCAATTTTCCTAATTTCATAAAACATATAACATGTACCACCGTATTACTACGGAAAAACATTTCTTCTTTAAATTTATATAATGTAAATATGAATGAATTATATGAACTTATGTAGCATCCAGTCATTTCAGCAGTTAAACTATAATTTATAACAAACTATTCACAAGGAATACATCTCAATCATTTCTTAACCTTTTAAAGCTATCACCTAGTGCCTTTCACCTCAGGGATTCATTTAGTGCATTTATCCCTTAGGTGTTTCCTTTAGTGCCATTACCATAAGGGATATTTTAGTACCGTTTCATCCCTTAGGTATTCATTTAGTGCCATTTGATACTACTTCACCATAAGGGGTATTTTAGTGTCATTCCTCCCTTAGGTGTTCATTTAGTGCCATAATCCACATTATCACAATATAACATTACCACAACGTCATTTAGGACCATTAAACACACCACATAAATTTGGCATTTACATCCTCATGCCATTAGCATCAATCAATACATATATATATTCATCAAACTTTAATGCCATAAATGGTGCCATTCATTTTAGCATCTACAAGCTATCTATTTAAATATCATATTTTTGTGCCAACACAAATTGCATCAAGTACACATTTCATTATTTTATCCTTTCTCTTTAAATTTTCTGTCAAAATTTATTAATCATAGCTTCTTTTCCATTAAATGATGGAACTTGAATTCTTCTTAAAAGAAGAGATAAATTCATTCAGCCTTAGGAAGGGAGAAAAGCAACTCAGGCATATTCATACAAAATATAACATTTATTTCACCCTTCTTAATTTTTTCTTCAAATATTCTTTTCATACCAATTCAAGGAAATCATTGGGCCATCATGATTTTAATGCTGCCCATTTATTTAACACTCATTTTGCAACATTTTGCAGCATTCTACAGTAACTTACAGCAGAATTTTCCAGCAATTTACAAGTTTACAGCATTTCACAACAACTTACAGCAGTATATTACAGCACATACAGTTTTACAGCAACCTACAGCAACTTACAGCAGCATTTTACAGCACAAAACAGTTTTACAGCAACCTACAGCAACTTACAGCAGCATTTTACAGCATAAAATAGTTTTACAGCAACTTACAGCAGCATTTTACAGCACAAAACAGTTTTACAACAACCTACAGCAACTTACAGCAGCATTTTACAGCACCTAACAGTTTTACAGCAACCTACAGCAAATTACAGCAGCATTTTACAGCACATAACAGTTTTACAGCAACCCACAGCAGCATTTTACAGCACAAAACAGCAACCTACAGCAACTTACAGCAGTGATATCTTGGCCAAATTTCCAGCAAACAGGGGAGAATGCATTTTCAATTCCTTTCTTCCTCTTCAAGAGTTGTTTCATCATTTTTCTTACATCCAACACCACAATATCATACTATATTTAGAACACACCATTGGCAACTTAAATCATCATTCATCATCAAGAAAATATTACTGTCGGTGGATGCAACATAATTATAAATCCCACGAAACAAGCTCAATCATACCTTACAACTAACACAAATTCACATATTCACTCATATAAATGCATTGCAACAAGGTTTCAAGCTTAAAATGGAGTGGAGAGAAAATTTGTTACTGTTTATCATCTTGAAAATAATTGACAAACTCCATGAAAATCACCATGAAACCAAGAATAAATGCTAGAAAGTTTCTTAACTACCTTGCTTTTCCAATGCAAATGATGTTTTCTTCAAGTTTTATGAAAATTTTCTTCTTCCTCTTCCCTCCCCTGCGTCTTCTTCGTATGGCTAAGTTTCTCCTCTTGTGTGCTGCATTTTGCTGAGAAAGAAGGAGGAAGAAGACTTTTAAACACAAATTTAAAATACCCAATGTGTCCCTTTTGTAAATTTACCTTTCTACCCTTCATTTTTCTTGTCTCTTCTTTCTTTTTTTCATTCTTTTTGGACATAGAGGTCTCCTAATTGGGTAAAAAAAATTATGAAATATATGGAATAAAATGGTCATCCTATTTGTGTGAAAAAAATGATAATTTTACCCTTTGGGGTAAAATTACCATTTTATCCTTTTTAGTTAAAATGATCGTTTTACCCTTCTTTTGCTTCAAAATTTTGAGAGAAATTTCTTAAGAAAATTTTCTCCAATTTTCTTAACTAAAATAATAATCTGATTCCTTAGATAAAATTATAATTTTCCCTTTGGGCAAAATTACCATTTTTCCCCTAGTTAAATTTTGACTGTTTTATCCTTTTTTTTCCCTTTTTAAAATTTTCAGGGAGGTTTTAGTCAAATCTTTAGTCAAAAATCACAAAAGTTTAACATCTAAAACATCCTTGGAGATTTTAAAAAAATGCAGATATTACACCTTAGAGTCTCTTGGATGTCTCATTAGCTCGTCATGGTTTTTATGTTCTTCATGCCACGTCATAAAATCTGTCGTCTTAGAAGACATGTATAACCGTTGCAATCATGGTTTCAAAGGAAAGTAATGTAAAACCT
This sequence comes from Senna siamea, assembly GCA_031216115.1. Lineage (NCBI taxonomy): Eukaryota > Viridiplantae > Streptophyta > Magnoliopsida > Fabales > Fabaceae > Senna > Senna siamea. The sequence goes on from CM062357.1 coordinate 17,651,490, forward strand.
TAGCTGGTTGCTTCTTCTTCTTGTACTTGCATTATTTTTCCAATATAACATACAATCATTTGGACAGGCATCAATCTTTGAATAACTAAGACCAAGTTTAATTTTTTTTTTTTTTGCCTCATAAAATGAACTAGGAATCTTTGCATGCTCAAAACCATTCCTCAACAGTTCAAGTATCATAGACATTGCTTTGTCAGTTATCCGACAATAACACTTGATATGATATAGCTTAATTAGAAAGGACGGCCTTGAATACTTTGCACATTCGGGATACAACTCCTTGTTGCAATCTCTAACTAAATCTGCAAAATATGAATCATCTCCATGTATTCTACTCTCTACCTCCTCAGCAGACTCGTATGTTTCCATTGACACAGGCCTGTTAACTCTAAATGCATCGTGAATCATATCTTGCATACAGTCTTGATCGGGAAAATTACCTTAACTACCCACCACATCATGTGGGACATTTGAAGTATTGGTTGCAGTTCTCCTCGCTGACTCTCCATGCCAAGTCCATATAGTGTACCCTTGTGGGAATTGGGTACAAATTAAGTGGTCATATACCACTTCTTTGGCTTGCCACCTTCTAAACCCATAGCAGCTACATGGACATCTTATCTTATTGTTGGCAATTGTGTGTGCAAATGCAAAATCTAAAAATTCATTCAAGCCTTTATCATATTCAGGGCTAAGTCGTGACTTGGTAATCCAAGATTTATTCATACCTAAAACCGAAATTAATAAAAATAATAAAATTAATTAGTGGAATATTATCACTACTCATTCATGCCTCACAACACTTGTGCAAAGAAAAAGAAAACTGCAGTACCACATTTATCATTCCTAACAGTACCATTTTAGTACATCACATAACTACCATCAGATCAAAGAAATTTGTTTTCAAAACTTTTATAGCACCAAGTAATTTAATCAAGAATTTCTAAATTCTCAACGACAAAAAAATACACATGCAATAGATTCTTTCTATCAGCAAATTTTTAATACCACCAAAGAAATAAACTAACAGCAGTTGAATTCCTAAATTCTCAATGACAAAAAAATACACAACAGCACATTTTCAAGTTTGATAACCATACATCTCATACAAAAGAATAATAATATTTTGCATCAATTATTGGTAGTCTCACTCACTCAACAATAATATGGGTCATGTCGTGCTTCAAACAAATTGAAGATACATAATCCAACGAATATTTCAGTCCATCTATCCATAATTCCACCAAAAATACTATTATTGATTACCACATATCACAATGCCAAGTGAAATGGAAATCCCATATTTTAAAACAAGGAGGGTAATTACACAACATCTAATATTTCAGTCCATGATATCCTTAGAGTTTAAATTCTTAAAAGGATACAACACATTTAGAAGAGTAACTCTGAAAACCAAAAAGAAAATGAAAAAGAATGAATATAATGCTGTCATGTGCAATGTTTGGAAATATATAGATATATATATTTCAGTGTGTGAGAGCATGTGCATGAATAAAAGAGAAAAACCTTTGTTCTTCTTAGATGAATAGAGATAGAAAATAGCAACTTCAATGGCTACAATAGAGACAGCCCCACCCACAAGTATTTGATTTTCTAGTATCTGTAAACAAATCCATGTTTGGTTAGTAAGACACAGTGGTTGGTAGCAAAAAAAGAAAGGAGAAAACTAGAAAACACAATCCCATCTTTTATCTCTCATGTCTGTTGCTTTAGGCTTCATTACAACTTTAATCATGGAAACTTTGCTACTTTATGTAATAGTAACAAAATATAAATTGAAATGTTATATTTCAAGTTAGCTTCCTCAAATAAAAAGTCTAACTGATAACTTACTAAGACACTTTCTAAGCAAGCATGATAGAAATAGGTTATATGAAATCTTTTGTAGCTATGGATATTGTCTTAGTAAATTCCTACCAAATTTATCCATACCTTAGTGAATTCTTAGTAAATTTATACTTCCACACTTACCATCAATGACAAAAAATTCATTGAAATTGTTTTTACTGCAACACAATGTTGTTTGGAGGAACAAGATGGACATAACATGAGAACATCCTTTATGTTTTAAATGCTACAACATTCAGTGAGAAAAATGCCAATCAGTGCAGGTAGGAAGACAAAAATGTTAAAGAGAATTGAATATTTTTGTTCACACCAAGCAGACATCAATGTTGCATATTTTTAAGTGACACTAAGCCAACAACCAAACACCTAATCCATAAACAACAAGAGGTTCTCACTCATACAACAAAGAATTCATAAGAAGTGATTTTACAATTACATTTATAATAATAAAATAGCTAAATGAATGTTTTATTTTGTAGCTTTCTTAAGACATAAGATTAAAAATAAATAACACAATTGACTATTAATGATATTTAGTCAATACCAAACCATTGAATTAGTCATTGACTATGAAACAATTCTGCTAACATCAAATATTTACAAACCTCCTCATAAATGAAGATATCATTTCAATTTGATGTTCATCATATTACTACATGGAACCAGCAATAAGTGGAAGGAAAATGAGATTCTATAAGTTGAACATAGGGAAAAATAAAATCGAGAAATAAAAATTCCAACTTCCAGGTTCTTCTACTCCAATACTTCAACAGGACGAAAATGGAAGGAAAAAGACGCTAAAAAGCATTTGGGAAAGACGTTCAAGGAGGGAAAAGTTTCAGCCCTTTTAGTGGCGCTTATAAGCACCACTAAAATAAAATTTTGAAATTTTAGCGGCACTTATAAGCGCCGCCAAGATTCAAAAATATTTTTAAATAATAACGATGCTTTCAAGGCGCCACTAAAATAAAATTTTAAAATTTTTGCTGCGCTTATAAGCGCCGCCAAGATTCAAAAATATTTTGAAATAATAATGGCGCTTTCAAAGCGCCACTAAAATAAAATTTTGAAATTTTAGCAGCGCATATAAGCGCCACTAAAATTCAAAAATAATTTGAAAGGATACGACGCTTTTAAGGCGTCACTAAAATAAAATTTTAAAATTTTATCGGCGCCTATAAGCGCCACCAAGATTCAAAAATATTTTGAAATAAAAACGGCACTTTCAAAGCGTCACTAAAATAAAATTTTAAAATTTTAGCGACGCTTATAAGCGCTGCTAAAATTAAAAAAATATGAAACTATTTCATGTTAATTTTAACGGCGCTTTAAGCACCACAATGTGCTCATCAGGTGCCAGAAAATAAATAATTTTCCTGGCGCCTCTTTAACCGTCACTATATTATCATGTTAGCGACGTTTTTAGTGAAGCACCGTTAATTAAGCATCACAAAAACGTTTTTTTCCTTATAGTGATGATATCAAAGCTATATAGGAAAAGTTCAAACTCTTATATATATATATATATATATATATATATATATATATTGGCACCTCATTCAATAGAAGCTCCAGTTTAAAAAATTCAAACTTCTTATAAAGGAGTTCTTAATTAATTAATACTTTTAGATGTTTGTTATCATCCTTTAATATTAAAGACATGACACGTGAATAATTTCTTTTTTTTAATCATATAGTGCTGAGTAGTAAAAAAATCTATTTGTCATGTTTTTATTTAATAATTAGTTAATAAAAAATTTAAAACATGTAAGTTTTATCTAAATTTAAAGGCTTTTGCCTTTCAAAACCAAATGATTTAGAAAAGGAGAGTTAGGTAATAAGAAGTTGATATTTAAGTAGCTGTTGGGAAAAATACAATGATTCTTTGATATTTTGTTGGAAACTCTTGTATTTATATACGTTTGTGGACCACAATTTTTTAGACGTGTGTTCTCATAGAAAGAAAAAACAGGAGTCGAGGCGATGTACTCAAGTGGTTCTCACAGGCCAAGTCCAACAGATTAATAAAAGGAAAAAAATGCAATGGTACCCACATAACCTAACCTTCCATCCGATTTCTTTTTCTCTCTTGCATGACCCTTAATAAAAATATTTTTTGTGTTTTCAAATTTTGTATTAATTTTTAATTTTATTTTTAAATTTTTAATTAATTTTTAAAAAAATTTAAATTTTGTCAATTTTGTCTCAAATATTAACGATAATCATTAGACTAAAAGAATTTGTATATATGACAATCTAGTTAGAATAGTTGTCAATATAGAAAATGGACTATATTAAAAATTCAGATTAAACTGATAGCAATTGTAAAATTTATGGACGAAATTAACAATGATCCCAAAATTTGAAGGACAAAAAAAATATTCTTGCCAATTTTTTGTTTATTTCATTTTCCAAGTTTAAATCTACAACTTTAATCATAAACTCTAACCCCCAATCTTTTCTTAATTTTTTATCTACTATAAATAATCAAGTTATCTCTTTCAGTTAAAGTTTTATTTTGTAAGAAATCGACATTCTATAATAATTCATATTAAAAAAATCATTACAAAATGAAAAAAAAAAACCTCTTAGAAAAGATGCAAAAAAAAAATCTCTATTACAAAAATATATTTAAAAAACTTATCGAAGTTAAAGTATTAAACTTGAAATAACTTTTATTGAGTTCATATTTTAAAGTTCTCTTTGATATCTTTCATTTTTGATATGTTAGAGACCTAAACTCTAAATAATTTTTCATTAAAAAACATTATAATCAAACTTTTTTCTTTAAAAATTAATTTCTCTATCTATTGAATTATTTTGATGAAGATTTTAGGGATATTTATTGGGATAAAAAAAATATAAAAGCTATAGGAAAATAATGAAGTTGGGAACTCAAGTTGAAAAAAAAAAAACAATAAACAAACGTATTTTTAGATTCTCAAAATTTGAAATCATTGTCAATTTTATTTCCTAAATTTATAATTGCTATCAATTTCATGTTAATTTCTAATGATATACATTTACCATGTCAGAAAAAGTTTTAACTAAATTACTTATACAAATTCCGTTAGTATAAATAATAAATAGCATCAAAGATTTGGGACAAAATTGATAAAATTTAAAAGTTTGTGAGATTAAAATTGAAAAAAAATTAGGGAGAAAATTGAAAATCATCATTAGCTTGAAAGCTCATGTCACAACTAGCCCAAGTTTTTTGTGAGATGAGATGCAATTCATAAACAACCACTACAAGAAAAAAAACGTTTTTGTGGCGCTTATTTAGCGGCGCTTCACTAAAAGCGTCGCTAACGTGATAATATAGCGGCGGTTAAAGAGGCGTCAGGAAAGTTATTTATTTTCTGACGCCTGATGAGCATATTGTGGCGCTTAAAGCGCCGTAAAAATTAACGTGGAATAATTTTAGATTTTTTTAATTTCGCGGCGCTTAATAGGCGTCACTAAAATTTTAAAATTTTATTTTAGTGGCGCCTTGAAAGTGTCGTTATCATTTCAAATTATTTTGAAATTTTAGCGGCGCTTATAGGCGCCGCTAAAATTTTAAAATTTTTTTAGTGGTGCCTTGAAAGCGTCGTATCATTTCAAATTTTTTTGAATTTTAGCGGTGCTTGTAGGCGCCACTAAAATTTTAAAATTTTTTTTTGAATTTTAGCGACGCTTATAAGCGCCACTAATTTGTTTTCGCAACGCTTCACTAAAGGTGCCATAAAATTTCTTCATTTTGTGGCGCCTTTTTTGCAATTGTGGCGCTTGAAAGCGCTGCTATACCCAAAAAAATATTTACCTTCGTCCTAGCGTGTTATTTTCCCTCCTGAAGTCCATAAAGAGCGCCTAGAAGCTTCATTTTCTCCCATTTCCCTCCCTTCGAAGCATTGGCGAGATCTGGTTCAAGTTGCAACCTTCGTAGTCGCTCGCTCTCCATTCTCGTTCAGCCTTCATGTTGACTCGCCCAGCATCCTTGTTCAGTAAGTTTTCGTTTCTCCATTTCTTCATTTGAGTTATTGATTTGGTTGGGGTTTTGATTTGGGGCTCAATTTGTTGGTGGGGTTCATCCTATGTGTGGATTATAAGTTGATGGGAGGGTTTGCTTTTGGTTTTGGGTTTCCATTTGTTTGAGGGTTTGTATTTTTTGGTTCTCCATTTGGATTCTCTCTATTCTGGTGGATTGCTCAGTTTTGCATCCATAGTATTTAATATGTTTAGGTAGATGGAATTGGTTTCTTGTATTCTATTACTTTCAAACATTTGATGATATTGTGTTGGTTTTCAAATATAAAACGCTAACAATACTCGAATGGAAAATATGCTTTCAGTACTAAGAAATATGTTCAAGTATAATTAGCAACCTATATTAAATAGTTAAATGGAATATTTGATAATTAAATGGATACATAGCACAGTCCCACCACTTGGTCCACCTGAGCCGACACTTTGATTTTTATTATGTCAACCTACACTTTTTCTAATTCTAATTTTACATGTATGATAAAATTAACACTTAAATCTAAAACTTTTATGAGTATGTCATGTCTTGAAAAAATATTACAAAGATGTCATGGGTTAAAAAAATATTATGACAAATAAATATATAATAAATATTATATATACAATTCAATTGTTAGAATTATTATTTTATAAAATTAAGGACTCTAAAATTACATAAATATATCAATTCAAATATATATTGATTACCATCTCTTCTTTTCTAACTTCCTTGATTTTATAATATTTTATATTTGATCTCTTCAAAGTTCTGGCCAAAACATTATGATTATTGGTTATTTTAATCCTCAGGTTATTTTAATATTTATTTTTTTAGCTAAAATATTTATTTTCTTTGTTTCATTTAAGTTATAAAAAATTTGTTAATCCTTTCAGGCATCTGATGTAAATAGTGGCGACCTTGATCGAACCTCACTTGTCGGTGGGAGAAGATCCCACTCAGTAGATGGGGTATTACATATTTTGGTATTTAGTGTAGTAATTAAATATATATTATAAAATCTTATGTATCAAAATTTGGCCTATGAAAATTTAAGGTACTGACTTGTTATTAATTATTTTAAATTATAATTAGGAATTGCATATATTACATTTATGTTATTTTGAACATGAGCATCTGATGCAATCGAGATATCATTTTGAATGTATCATATGTTGAGTTTATATTATTTGATGTTATTTAAATCATATTTGCATTTTGAAAGCTTAATGAACAATAATTTTAAAAATTTTACTTCAATTAGAGTTTAAAGGGTATTAGGAACAATCGAATACAAAAAAAATTATATACATGCATGAAATAGCCTAAAATTTTGGTGAAATGAAGTAGAAATATAGATTAAATTAGTGGCACTTTTTGACCAAAATAGTGGCGCTTAAAAGGTGTTGGGTAATATTTAATTCTGCCAAAAAAATAGCGGCACTTCAAGGCGACACTATTATTAAATTCAAAAATATAACGGCGCTTTAAAGGCGACGCTATTATTTCAAAAAAAAATTTTACATGAAAAACATAGCGGCGCTTGAAAAGTGCCGCTAAATTCATAAAAAAATTCAACCTAATTAATAGCGGCTCTTCCCAAGCGCCGCGAAATGCATAAAAAAAATCTCATTAAAAGCGTCACAAAAATATTGCGGCGCTTACCAAGCGCCGCAATTTAAAATCCTGGCGTAAATTCCCGCAGCTGCACAGAAGCACCGCTAAAGGTTATCCCGACAGCCACAATAGCGGCGCTTATGGAAGCGCCACGAATATGTTTTGGCAGCGCTTCAAGCACCGCTAAATGGTCACTTAAAGCGCCGCTATTTCTCTTATTTTTTGTAGTGTACTACATAGAAAAGCTAGATATAGAAGGTAAAGAAGTTAATAGGAGAAGTTGTTCTCTTGGATAGATTTTCAGTCCAGGATTAGATTTTCAAGAATTATCCATTAATTTCTTAAGTACATGCCTTTTTTTTTTGTGATTGATAATGAAAAAATACTAAATTTATTTTAAAGATACGTTAAAAATAAATTAATTTTCAAATATTAATAAAAAAATTTTCAGATGATTTTATTAAATACAACTTGTTTATATTTAATAACATTTTTCTAAAATTCTATTTAAAAATAACTCATTGCAAAATAAGTAAATTTATAACTTGGCTAAACAAGTTATCTGACTCACAATATATATTTATGTATTTATATTTCTATATATTAATCAATATAACATATTTAAAATAGTATAGAAAATAGCAAAAAGTCATCTAATGTATCTTTTGTTATGTTAACAATTATTTGAAACATTTATTTTTTTATTGCTATTTCATAATAAATAAATGTCCTGTATAAGTGTCATCAGTTTCAATTTCATCTTGCAAATATTTTCATTTTAAAAAAATTTCTAAATAAATAATCTATGTTAGAGAATTTTAAAATTTAATAAAAAGAGATACGAAGTGCATATCAGAATATAAATATAAAATTAGAACAAAAAATTATAAACGCTCGCAAAAATTAAACACTTCACAAGAGTAGAGGTGGCAAAATAATGTACCCATGACCCAAATAATGAGCCTCGTGACTTGAATCATACATTGATCCTATTAATTGAAGTTTAAGTTGGATCAATTCTAAATTTAACTATTTGAATTAATGTTATTCCTTTTATTTCATACTATTTACTATCTTATTAGCTAACTTGTGCTTTCATGGTTTAGGACTCCCTTAAACTATTGAGTCGCAAGTTTAAAAGCTAGGACCTTCCTTTTCAATCCCCTTCATAATTTTACAGATGTTATTTATTATTTAGTGTTATATCTATTTTTATTCAATATTTTACTTATATTAAATAACAAATACATAAACGTGTGTATACACACAAACTTGTACATATAAATGAATATTTTTGTACGTACACATACAAACATATATATACATATGTATACATACTTGTGTATACATATACAAGTAGAAATATAATATCACGTGTAACTACATATATGCACATATACTACAATTACATGCATATTATACACACACACCCAGCCACACACATACACATACAAAAATATACATGTGTGTATATATATATAATTAATATATCATACATATATTTATTAGTTACAGTAAATAAAAATCTTGTAAATATTGTGATTATTTAAAAAAAGTTTAAAATGCAAGAAATTTAAAATTTCAAAATTCAATTTTTTTTTTTATTTTAAATTTCATAAAATTTAAAATTTGACAATACAAACATAATATTTGAAGTTTATTTGAGGTGTTTTGTTAAAATAGCTATTTCATGTTAAATTTTGACATAATTTTATTATGTGACATGATTTAATTAATAAAATTAATTGTATGAAATTTTTTTTAAGAATAATTAATAGTTACAAAATTTAAATTAAATTTAAATTTATGACAAAGTTTTATGTATGTTAATAAGTTAATGAATGAGTTAGGTTTGACCTTTAATTAATAAGTTAATGGGTCATGTATAACCTAATTAAAAAATAATTTTGGTTCATAAATATATTTAATTGAGTCATTAGGAACCAAACTATATTTGACCAACCTAAACTAGGGATGTTCAAAATCAATGTTCCATAACTAAAACAAACCATTCGAGCATAAATCGAAAAAAAATGATTAAAGCTCCTTTTTTTTATCAATTTGATTTAAACACATTTTTTGCAATTTGATTTAGTTTTCGGTTTAGCGTGTTGAAAAAAAACCAAATCTTTAATTTAATACATTTTATAATATATATATATATATATATATATATATATATATATACACATGTGTGTGTGTTAAAAGAAATCTCCCTTATATAAAACATACTATCTTTAAATTCTTTATTTACTCTAACTTGTGATTATTTAATTTCTTTAAAGTGAGACATATATATGTTTAATATCTATAATCTCAAAATAAATTATATTAAATTTAATTTTTTAATTTTTTAAATTTATATTAAGTTGATTTCTCCAACTCCAAAGAGTAAAGTTAAAAAATTGCATTTTGATTGAAGATTAAATTAATTAGTCTACGTTATATATTTTTTTAAAATTTAACTTTAAAACTAATTTGATTTTATAACTATTTAAACTAAATTTAAAAAAAATAATGTAATTATGATTGATGTTTTCTGTCAGTGTTTTATTGATATTTATATATTATAATTATAATATTAAAGATATGTTTTTATTAATATTTACATATTGAAATAAATTATTTTATTTTATTTTATTTATAAACTTAAATATTTAAATTTATCATGCTGAAGAAGCTCAAACCCTTTAAACTAAACCCTTGAAAAATGATAATTTTTTTTTTTGGGTGGCAAATCAATAACAGAAATTTAATTTATAGTTTTTTTTTAAATCATTCAAATCAAACCATTGAACACCTAAACTTCAAATCCACACAAACTTCATCCATACGGATTTTGGATCATTTATATCTTTTTTTGTTATAATTTTTTATAATAAAAGAGATATAAAAATAAAAAATTTTATTATAAAAAATTTTATACTAATAATAAGAAAATATTATAAATAAATTAATTAAAAATTAAAAATTTTTATTTTTATCCCTCTATTATTATAAAAAAAAATTTATTAACTTTTAAAGAATACATCCACATTGATTGGGGTCTGTTGAGTTTTCTAGCGGCGGTTTTATCCGTTGCTAAAGTGTGTTTTAATATTATTCCAACGAATATTATTGCTGCTATAAATTTTGTTTAAATAATTAATTTAACAAAAGTTATAGTGACAATAATATTTGTTGCAAAAAAATTTAGCAACGGAAAAAACCGCTGCTAAAACACACAGCAGGCGCCCAGCAGAAAATCCGGTCGCGAGAATAAGGGACACTTGCGGCCACCTCGTGCAGCAACAGTGACCATGACTAGCTCTTGCGAGAACGCCTTAGAAATCAACTTGCTTATCTTTTTCACTGTCACCATTCACAGTTCCACGTGTCCCATTCTCTCTCTCTCTATCTTACAATAAAGCATTAAGCATTTTCCTCTTCTCTTTAACATCTTTCTTCATGCGAACTAAACCCAGAAACTATGGACATACTCTTCACCGTTTTCACCTTCACTACATTTTCAGTTTCGTGTCTCTTCTTCACCTTCTCTTTTTTCCTCATCTTCTCCATCTTCGGCGGAAAATCCATCGGAGATCCAAAATACGCGCCGGTGAAAGGCACCGTGTTTCACCTCCTCAAGCACTACAACACGCTCTACGACCACTTGACGGAAATTGGTAAAACCCTAAAGACTTTCAGGGTTCTCTTTCCTGGAATGAGCGTATTGTACACTGCAGATACGCGAAACATTGAGCACGTTCTGAAATCCCAGTTCGATAAGTACTCCAAGGGGAAGTACAGTGAAGAGATTATGATCGATGTTTTCGGTCAGGGGATTTTCGCCGTCGATGGTGAGAAGTGGAAGCAGCAGAGGAAGCTTGCTAGCTATGAGTTCTCCACAAGGGTTCTTAGGGATTTCAGCTGTTTTTCTTTCAGAACCAGTGCTGCCAAATTGGTTCGAGTGATTTCGAGATTTTCCGACAAGGGTGTGGCTTTCGATTTTCAGGTAAGGTTTTGACGTTTGAGTGTTTTCCAACAAAGTGAAGTCGTGTGTATCTGCGTACGAGAAATGACAATTCACTTCTGTGTACGCCCCCGCGCGCTTTTTTCTTTCTTTCTATATTTTTTTTTAAAAATAAATTAATCTTTTTTCTTTTGGTAAAAAATTAAAGATTAACGTATTCTAAATCAGATTGAATTTGGAATTAATTCATTTGTTGGTTAAAAATTAATCTTTTAATTGTTTACAAGATGGGTGTGTATAGTACGTAAGGGATGATCATGCATACTAATTAATAAGGTATGGCAAATTTCCATTCTTGGACACAAAAAAATTTTCTCTCTTAATTAAGACTTAAAAAAAAGAAAATTAGATTTTGTGAAATGCATTCAAGTATGTTGAAATGTATTATTTTATATATTAATTTGCTAGTGGATTAATTTGTTAAGTATGAATAAAAATAAATCACTATTTTATATATTAACTCACTAGTAAATTAATGTACATTTTAATATACTTCACACATTTTAAAAGATGCATACCAAAGAATAAGAAATTTCTATATGTATTATGAGAACAAAGTGTAGAGTATTTATACAAGAAGATGACCTATTTTAAGAAAAGAGAATGAATACAATTAATCTATAATGTTTAGGCTAAACTTTAGGGTAAACAATCACCATAATTCTAATTGATTTACATGATTCTATTTTATTCACAACACTCCCCCTTAAGCTAGAGCATATAAGTCATATGCACAAAGCTTGTTACATATATATTTGATTTGAGGACCTCTTAGAGCCTTAGTGAAGATATCTACTAATTGATTATTTGAATTGAAAAATCGAGTAGTGAGACACCCAAATTGAATTTTTCTCTAATAAAGTCACAATCAATTTCAATATGTTTGGTCCTTTCATGGAACACCGAATTTGAGGCAATGTGCATTGCTGCTTGGTTATCATAGACTAGCTTTATCTTATCTATCTTCCCAAATTTTATCTCTTAAAGTTGCTTTAACCATAGTAGTTCACAAATTGCTAAGGGCATAGCATGATACTCGGCTTCTGCATTGAATCTTGCAATTACGTTTTGTTTCTTGCTTTTCCAAGAGACTAAGTTACCACCAATGAACACACAGTATCCTGACGTGGATCGCCTATCATCTGGTGAATCGACCCAATCTGCATCAACAAAGCCAAAAACCTAGGAGTTCCCCTTGTCTTCATGTAACAAGCCTTGGCCTGATGCTCCTTTAATATATCTAAGGATTCAAACAACTGCATCCTAATGATTATGACATGGTGATTGTAAGAACTAGCTGACTATACTTACAACAAAATATAAATCTATATGAGTGATAATGAGGTAATTAAGTTTTCCAACAAGTCTTTGATATATTTCAGGATCTTCAATCAACTCCCTCTGTCCTGGATGGAGTTTGACATTTAGATCCATTAGAGTGTCAGCTAGTTTATAGTTTGTCATGCTTATCTCTTCTAATAGGTCAAATACATACTTTTGTTGTGAAATGCAACACTAATACTTGATTGGGCAACCTCAATTCTCAGAAAGTATTTAAGTTTTCCTAAATCTTTGGTTTGAAAGTGGTTACACAGATGTTGTTTGAGTTGGACAATCTCTAAATCATTGTTGCCAGTAATAACATTGTCATCTACATAAACAAATAAGTATATGAACTTGCCTTTTGATGTATGGCAAAAGAAAATTGAGTGATCAGCTTCACTGAGAATCATTCTAAAATTTTAAACCACTTAATTGAATCAGCCAAACCATGCTCTAAGTGATTATTTGAGTCTGGAAAGAGAACGATGGAGTCGACATACTTTCCCAGACTTTCCTTGAGCAACAAAGCCAGGTGATTTTTCCATATATAATTCCTCCTCTAATTCACTATGAAGGAACGCATTTTTAATGTCAAGTTAATAAAGTGACTAGTGGTTTATAGCCGCAATTGATAAGAAGACACAAATTGAAGTAATTTTAGCAACAGGAGAGAAGGTTTCACTATAATCCAGACCAAAGATCTGAGTGTATCCGTTTGCCACCAAATAAGCTTTTAGTCTTTCAACTTTACCATCCAAACCAACTTTACTCGTATATACCCATCGGAAACCAACCTGAGATTTTTCATGAGGATGAGAAACCAAGCCCCATGTACCATTAGAATTTAAGGTAGTCATCTCATAAGCATGGATTGCCTCTAACTCGAATGTGTAAGAGTCTCACCAATAGTCTTAGGAACATAAATAAAATCCAAAGAAGACATAAAGGCATAATATGAGAAAGATAAATGATGATAGCTCAAGAAATTATAAACAGGGTGAGGATTATGAGTGAAGCGAGTACCTTTACGAATAAAAATTAGAGGAATATCAGGCAGATATTAGACCAGAGCAATGGGCGATTTGGACAAAGGTAGTAAGCCAATAAGAGTATCTATAGACTCAGAACATGGGCAATGATGATAAGTATAAAGAGGAGGACTAAAGATGACCTGTGGTGAAGCTTTTAGAAAAGCAAGGTAAGGAATAAGAAAGGCTTCAGTCATAGAGGTACTTTTAGGCATAGTAAACACAAAGAATGGAGATGACTTAAAGAAGGTCACATCAGGAGAGGTGAAACAACATTAAGTGGTTGGACAATAACATCGGTAGCCCTTTAGGATATGAGTGTATATGAGGAAAACACACTTGATGGATTTGGTAGCAAGCTTATCTTTACTTAGGGTCAAATCATAAACAAAGAAGACACAACCAAAACCATAAAGAGGAAGATGATAAAGAGGATCATTGGGAAACAACAAAGAATAAGGAATTTGATCATTCAATACAGAAAAAGGCATGTGATTAATTGATAACATGTAGTGAGCACAACATCACTCAAAAAAAGAGTAAGATCATTATGATGGACAAGTAAAGTAAGAGCTGTTTCAATAAAATGGTGATTCTTACGTTTGGCTACCCTATTTTGTTGTGGGGTATAGGGACAATAGGTTTGATGTAAAATCCCCTGAGAAGTCATAAATGTCTTTAAAAAGGTAGATAAATATTCTTTAGTATTATCAGAACGTAAGATAGAGATAGAGGTATTAAATTGAGTCTTTATTTTGGCCCAAAAATTTTGAAAAATTTTAAATACCTCAAAATAAGTTTTCATTAGGTACAACTAAGTACAACGAAAATAGTCATCAATGAAGGTTACAAAGTATTAAAAGCCAAAAATGGAAGACACACGATTAGGGCCCTAAAGATCAGAGTGAATAAGTTGAAAGGGAGATGTAGACCTATTATATATTAAGACTATTAGAAAAAGAACTACATGGTTGTTTACCCAACTGACATGACTCACAAAGGAAGGGGGACAAAGTAGTAAGAGAAGCATCCATTTTATGGAGTTTTGAAAGGCTTGGATGTCCCAAACTATTGTAGATGAGAGATAGAGAGCAATTAGATGTGCATGCAACTGGAGATGTGGAAGGCGAAAGATAATACAAGCCTTGTGACTCACGCCCTACACCAATCATCTTCATTGTACTCTGATCCTAGATATGAACACTTTGATTAGAAAAGGTAATGGAACATTTGTGAGAGTGAGTCAATTTACTAACATAAATAAGATTAAAAGGAGATTCAGGAATATAAAAGAAAGAATCAACAGTTATGGAAGAAAGAATTTAGGCTTGAACAATCCCTATAGCAACAGTTTTAAAGCATTGGCTAGAGTTACTAAAGGAAGAGAAGAGGAACTAAAAAGGTGAGTAAATAGATTTTTATTACTAGAGATATGTTTGGAGGCACCCGAGTCAAGAACCCATAGTATAATGTCAGGGGAACGAGCAAAGCAAGCAGTTATATTACTAGTTTGGGCAATCGAGGCAACTACAGATGACTGTTTAGCTTGTTGGTACTTTAAGTACTCCTTGTAGTCATCAGCAGTTAAAGAGATAAATTATGAAGATTGATCATTGGCCAATGATATGTCAGACTGAACAACATTGATAGTGCCAGAGGGTCGACCATGGAGAACCTAACAACAATCTCGTGTATGTCCCAACTTATTGCAATGCTTACATTAAGGACGTTTGCAACCACCACTATGCTTACTTTCTCCACTTGGATTTCCTTTCTTACTAGTTTGAGATACCAAGGCTGAAGATTTAACAACTGGAGGAACAATATTATTGATAGTCAGAGCTTCTGATACAAAGATGAGCACCAAATGGGTAAGGACATCATCTAATGTGGGAATATTATAACCTTCAAGATCTCTAACTGCATCAAGATTAGGATGTAGGTTGATTAATGTCATGACCATAAAGAATTTGTCCCATTGTGCTTCTTGATCAAAAGTTAAGGCTGTGGCAATTATCAAAGATCTAAACTCATGTTTAAGAGCCTTAATTTTACTTACATATATAGTAGTATCCAAGTCCTGATGTTAAGATTGACAAGGTTAGATAAAACATCATAATAGCGGTAAATATCATTACTGTATATTAAGGTTGCCTTGTTCCATACTTATAACATGTTTCATAAATCTGGTATGTGGGAAGTAATCGAGAGTCTAGAGAATTCCATAATAAAGAATAAAGTTGAGCATTAATTTTTATCTAATTTGATCTATCCATGTCAGTAATTTCAATGTCACACTTAGTTAAATGTTCTAAATATCCTTATCCTTTAAACTATAAGCAAACTGATACAGCCCAAGATTTGTAATTGGGTGCCTCATGAAACTTTTCAGAGGTAATGGTAGGTGTACCACTAATAAGAGTGGAAAAAGTACCTGACTTGTAGTAGTTATGATTGTTTTGGATTAAGAATAACTCTACTACTTAGAAATGAGAAAAGGGCAGCACGACAACCATTACAGTGGCAACCCAGTAGTCGACAGTGTCAGACATGATGTCATGCGTTGGCTTATGGGTAAAATGCAATTTTGGGTAGGTGGTGCGTGGCGATGGCAATGGCGACGGAGCTCTGCCTTCTGGTCGATTGAAACCTTTTGAACATGATGGTAGGTGCTTGTTACAAGGAGATGCTGGGAAATGATTGGTTAATGAGAGATCAAAATGGAGATAATAAATGGAAGGAAATAGGGTGTTTGGGCTGAAAGGAAACACAGCTACAATGAGGTGCCATTAAAGGATCACAGTAGGCTCTGATACCATGTAGAATGAAAAACTTCTATATGTATTATGAGAGCAAAGTGTAGGGTATTTATGAGAGAAGAAGACCTATTATAGGAAAAGAGAACAAATACAATTAATCCTTAATATCTAAGCTAAATTTTAGGATTAACAATCACTATAATTCTAATTGATTTACATAATCCTATTTTATTCACAACACATACTTTAGAAGATTTCATTCCTTAAAATAAGTGCCAGTAACTTGTATCTAAATTTGCTTACCCAAAAAAAACTCAAAATAATTAAAATTTTCATCAAATTATAATTGATTTACAGATAAACTCATAAATTTTTTTAATATTACATTAATTAATTATATTATATAAACTTTAAATATTCACAATCAAAATAAAGTCTTATCAGTTTTCTTTATAAAATTATCAACTATATGAAAGTTTATATATCTATATTAAAACTGAACAATTTTATTAGAAAAATTGATGCAATTAGCATATAACATATATTAATATAAAAATTTAAATATATGTATTTATAATATAAAAATAATATTTAAATAATTTATATAAAATATGTCTATTTAATACCTTACATAAGACAGAATGAAATTGGACTCAAGTATTTCATCAATAAATTCTGTTTGTTAAAAAGTAAGGAGATTGATATTAGGTCTGTTTAAATATGGGAGGAATTGGTGGTTTTTCCCCTTCTAGTTGCTAACAATAACATCGATCACGTACATGATGTTATCTTAGAATTAATATAGCAATATATAGGGATAATTAATGGATATTTGTTCCTTCCACAGTATTTACTGATGAGATGCACGTTGGACTCCATATTCAAAGTTGGGTTTGGGGTGGAACTTAATTGCTTAGATGGATCAAACAGAGAGGGGGCTGAATTCATGCAGGCCTTTGATGAATCAAATGCTTTGATTGCTTGGCGCTTTATGGATCCTCTCTGGAAGATCAAGAGATATCTCAATATTGGTTGTGAAGCTACCCTCAAACGAAATATCAAAATAATTGATAATTTTGTGCATCCAGTGATTAGGATCAAAAGAGAACGTCTTGCTACTCAACAAGATGATAATGTGAGTTGATTACTGATAAGTGATAAATTCACGCAGATGAAGTTCTTCTCATAGCTTTTGGTTGAGAATTTTCTGAACTGATGATGAAATTTGAAAATTGTGGGTTTTCAGAATGATAGAGAGGATATACTTTCTAGGTTTCTAATGGAGAGCCTGAAGGACCCAACGACTATAACTGATCAATATCTGAGGGATATAATTCTGAACTTCGTCATAGCTGGCAAAGACACAACTGCA
The DNA here is from genome assembly GCA_031216115.1 of Senna siamea. Classification (NCBI taxonomy): domain Eukaryota; kingdom Viridiplantae; phylum Streptophyta; class Magnoliopsida; order Fabales; family Fabaceae; genus Senna; species Senna siamea. The sequence goes on from CM062357.1 coordinate 17,669,473, forward strand.
CAGACTCTATCATGGTTCTTCTACATGCTCTGCAAGCATCCTCTTGTACAAGAGAAGATAGCACAAGAAGTGAGAGATGTCATTGGTAGTAGCAGCCAGGAAAGTGAAAACAACGTAGAAGAGTTTGCAGCCAATATAACAGAAGCCATCCTTGAGAAAATGCACTATCTTCATGCAGCGCTGACGGAGACCTTAAGATTGTTCCCTGCAGTTCCGATAGTAAGTTCTACAGCACAAAACCATGCATGTAGAATGATACAATCATATATTCTTTTCTTGTTTAACCTTCCGTTCTATATATATATTGTTAGAAAATTTTATTAAGATAAAAGAAAAGTGAGAGTTTTAAAGAATGATAAATTATTTTTTAAAAGAAATTTTTGATTTTATTATAAAAAAATTAACAAATAAGCCTTTTCATTATACAACAAAATCTTTTAAAATTTTTTTAAAAGACATCAATTTTTGAGTAAAAGAGATAATTATTTATTCTATTTGAATAAACACTTTTAATATAATTATATTATTTTTATTTGAACAAATTTTTTGAATAATTATAAATATAATTACATATTTATTCATTTCAAAACTTTAAAATTAAAATTGATTAGACATTTTAACATAATCCGAAATTCAAAATCTAAATCTTTTGATATTAAATATTATTATTATATATTAATATATCTCTCATATTGAAACATAATAATTTTATTTAATTATATTCTTCAAACTCTATTAATATATTAACTTTACTCTTTTATAATTTTTCTATTCTTTTATATATTACAAACTATTTAATATATATATATATATATAGAGAGAGAGAGAGAGAGAGAACAATATTCCTTGTTATGTTAATGACTATTTTCTTGTATTTGTGTTTGGTTTGTGACTCAAGGATGGGAGGATTGCAGAAGAAGATGACATCCTCCCTGATAGCTACAGAGTGAAAAAAGGGGATGCAGTTTATTACATGGCCTATCCTATGGGCCGCATGTCCTACATTTGGGGAGAAGACGCCGAGGAATTTCGCCCTGAAAGGTGGCTCAACAATGGAGTTTTTAAACCTGAATCTCCGTTCAAGTTTATATCTTTCCATGTTCGTATTATTCTCTCTCCCCAATTTGCTTCCTTGCTGAGAAATTTCACCCATTTCTGGTATATTAAGTTTTGCTATGATCATTTGCAGGCTGGACCTCATATCTGTTTAGGGAAAGACTTTGCTTACAGACAGATGAAAGTAGTATCGATAGCTCTTCTCCGTTTCTGCAAATTCAAATTGGACAATGAAACAAGGAATGTGACTTACAAGACCATGCTTACACTTCACATCGACAATGGTCTCCCTCTATGTGTAGTACCAAGGCCTTGATCAAAGTGTTAACGTGTGAAGCAAAATAACGAACTTAGACGAGCATCTCTAGTTTTTCACTTTGATGTTTTCAGATTGATAATTCTTAAGAAGGGAAGAAATTATTTGCTTTAGCAGTGCTTATTTTTAATGTGCATATATATATATGCATCATTAATAGGAACTTTTATTTCAAATGTGTGATCCAAAGACATTTCACTTTATAATTATAATTATAGGTTTCAGATACTCTAAATTTAAGAAATAACACCCGTCTCTACATTTAGAAAGAGATTGGAAGAAAATAAATTTGATTTTTAATTTATTTAAGATAGATTTCTTTTTTTTTCTTATCTCTCTTTAAATATAAAAAAATACATTATATTTCAAATGTGAAAAATCTAAAATCATAATTATATTGATGGGTGCTATGATGAAGATAGAGCAACGTTAATTTTATTTTAATTTGTTTGATGAAATTTTCTTGTAGACATTATGTAGTTAGACATGTAACAGAGGATGACTATGCTTTTATATCTTTGGTATATATGTGAATTCGTATTGATTATGGATGATATTTTTGTTTAAATTGAATCAATAAAAATAATTATACTTATTTTATTATATTTACGTTATTATAAGATGTTATAATAAAATTAATTAAGAAATAAAAATTATTATATAAAATAATACATTTTACATACTAAAAGGTAGAGATTGTGAAATGTATTATAAATACTAAAATTGATTAATAATGTAACGGGCGATAAATGTTGGCTAATATTTGTTTTGCAACAGTTTTAAATGATACAAAAAATTACCTATGCTAAGATGAAAAATGTTGTTAAAAAGTTAAAAACCGTTGCAAGCAGGTATTGCATTTTCTTCTAAAATCATTGCTTAAACTTTCCTAGCAATGACAGCAAATACAATATTCAAAAAGTATTGTAAAATCGTTTCTAAAAGTATGGACAACAATTTTTAGACTTTTTGCTAGGCTTTTTTAACATTGCTTATCTATTAAAATGTTTTAGTGATATACAAGTTCCTCTTCATTATCAATCTAAATCCCATCCTCATTTTTAATTTTGAGAAAATTATTCCTATCTTCTTTAGAAAGCTGTGTTGTAAAAAAATCTTTGTTTCAATCACCACCTTTCAATTAATTCACTCTACCACGTTGGGATGATAATCCTCTTCTCTGTTTTCCAAATTTTTTTTATTTTCAACATGGGGTTTAATGTTGGAGTAATCATGTCAACTATAATAAAGTCTAACAAAATGTGGGAGACAAGCCACAAGTACAATGACTTTGGCAAAGGAAAAAAATGAGTGACAAGCCACCTACGTTATCCTACACATTTATTGCATGCACGACTTTTGTTTATACGAAGTAAGTGTAAAAGTTTCAAACAAACTATATACAATGAAAGAGGTTAATCTATGAATTTATATTTAAATTTAAATATAAATTTGCTCTTTTTTGGTTTACCCCAGTGGGTCAGTGCCACTGTGCCAGGCTACAAGAGCAGGACAGATAACCATCACTGCCTATCAGAACATTAAATGTAGTAATGGGATGCATCGAAAGACCTAACTAATAAACATTACTATCCTCGATAAAATTGTGTACTATTGATTATTCTTTTTTTTTTAAAAAGCACAAAACTAAATGGCTGTGGGAAATTAATTTATTAAATGAATATGTTTATTAATTTTTTTCAAATATATATATAATTTAAATATATATATAAATTATGTTATTTATTTTAATTTTATTAATAAAATAATTTAAATTTAATATAAATATATAAATTATTATATTTAATAATTTTGTGAAGATAAATTTATTAACATTTTATATTAATTATATATTTAAAATTTATATAATATAATTAATATAATTAATATATTTTTTGTATAAATTTATATGTAGGTAGGTTATAATTTTAAAAAATTTAATTATTTTAAAATTTTTTAAGTAAACGAATTGGAGTGTTTAAAAATTCTATAAATCAAAAAATAAAAATTAATTTTATTATTTATTCAAGTCTAAGTTTAAATATAAAAATTTTAATATTTTATTCATACTTTACTCATCATTATTTTTATATTTATATAAATATGTAATATAATAAAAAATAAATATAAAATAAAAATACTAACTATTCAAATAAGTTTCTATTTATCTTTCATTTTATACAATGATATATCAACTCTTTGCACAACACAATCTAAATTTTATTCATGTATTAATTAATAATATTAAATTAATTCTTTTTATGCTAGGGTGCCGTAACAAAAGTGGTTCCTCTACAAATTTTCAAGCATATATGTTATATTATCTCACTTAATATTTAATTAATATTTTTTACTTTATATATTGATCAACTTATATAATATAAAAAAATGAAAAAATTAATTAAATATAATTATTTAACACACAGCTAAAAATGGTGTCTCGCGGATTGAACATGTATCATGAATTTTTAAATGAGTTAATTTACTTTTTACTTGTGAAAATACTATTTAATCTTTAAAAGATTATAATATATATTTTAATTTTTAAAAAATTATAATAATTAATTTATTAATTTTTGAATCATTATTTATTAATAAAAATAATAATAACCATTAAATATTAAATATTATCTAAAATATTAGAAATATATATATTTTTAATATATAATATTAATAGTTTAAACTATAATAACTATAAAAAAATTTAATTATATATAAGTATTTAATTATATTTTTAAAATATGATTTATATAAATAAATTTTTATATTAATACTTAATCATAAATCATTAAATAAATATTTTATATTTTTATATAATTTTTTTAATTTATCTAGTATCTATTTTTAAATTATTAAAATAAAATAACGTTATAAAGTTGATAGAGAGATATTAAAATATCTCTACTATTCTACTATTATATTTAAATATATGTAATATTTTAATTACCCAATCAATAAATAAACTAACACTAATATGTAATACTTTTATCATATATATAATATATATTTTGTTTTTCATTTACAACTTACATAAATTTAAATATATTTTTAGTATCTAATAATTAACTTATGTTTGATAATGTCACACTCTAATTTGTTATTTTGGTTATTTGCTATATGTTTTTATATTTATAGAATTGTATTCTATAATTCTTTTTATAAAATTAATTAAGTTACTTTTTTCACTAAAGAATGAAATTTGAAAAAAAAATAATTTTTGTATATAGTCGTCTTTTATCTCTTTATTTTTGTTATTTATTTAATTAAATATATTATTGTTCATTGATTTAAAATTTTAAATTACATTTAAAAATATTTAATTCATTATAATTACTAACACTCATGTGTATATGAAAGATAATAGCAAATTATAAATGAAATCACTCAATTTGTTGGTAAAAAATATTATATAATATTTTTAAAGTTAAAATCAAATCAAAATAAAGTTTAAATTATTAAGTGTTTGATAAATATAGTGATTAGTTGAAATTGTTAAGTGTTATAAAAATATTTAAATTTATGTAACTTATAAGTGAGAAATAGAATATATGATAAATATATAGTAAAAATACTATATACAAATACTAGTTTATTTACTGATTTTGTAGTTAAAATGTTGTATATATTTAACTAAAAATTTTAGAATGATAAAAATATATTAATGTTTCTTTCTATTACTTTTATGATATTCTTCATTTTAATAATTTAAAAATAAGTGTTAAATAAATTTAAAAAATTATATAAAAATTAATTAATTAATTATTGATTTGTAGTTAAATAATAATAATATATAAGTTTTATTCCTTACAAATTATATTTTAAAAATATATTTATATATAATTAAAATTTTTATTAATTATTATAGTTTAAATTATTGATATTAAGCACTAAAAAATATGTTTTTAAAATTTTAAAAATAATTTAGTATTTAATAATTTTTTTTATTTTTTACATTAATAATTAATAATTTAAAATTAACAAATTAATTATTATAATATTTTAAAAATTAAAATATATATTATCATCTGTCTAAATCGTATATTCGCAAATATAAAAAATTGATGTACTATTTATTAAATTGATGAGAAGCCCTCCATAAAATTTCAGAGAAGTTGACTTAACATGCTCTGCTCCTTCTGCAACATTTCAGTTTCACCTTGCCACTCATGGATTTTCTGACGAGCCCCTATTTCTTCTTCGCTGCTCTATCTACAATTTCAGCTCTCTTGGGGCTTCAATTTCTCTCCAGAAAATTGAGCAAAACCCAATGTAAGAAGTACCCTCCCGTTGCCGGTACCGTCTTCAACCAGCTTCTGAACTTCAATAGGCTTCACCATTACATGACTGATCTAGCAGGGAAGCACAGGACTTACAGATTGCTCAGTCCTTTTCGTAATGAGATTTACACCTCTGACCCCGTGAATGTCGAGTATATTCTCAAAACCAATTTCGAGAATTTCGGGAAGGTAAATTCATCATTGGCTAGATAGATAGCGATTGATATTGGGTAATTCTGGAGTTCGTAAATAGATCTAGACCTGTGGCTCTGATGCTGAGTGAGGATGGAACATTTTAAACAGTCTGTTTGATTCGATACATCTACTTCTAGAGCTTCAAGAGTTTCTTGAAATCTTCAAATTTATTATTCTTTAGTCAAAAATTTCCCAGTCGCCTATCTTCAGATATATGGACAATTTGAACTGCCAAATAGAATAATTAATGAAGGATTTAAGTGATTTGGAAATGAAGAGATGGGTCTTAAACTGAGTTTTCTGGAATCAGGTTTTATTGTTTATGCCGCAGGGGGTCAATAATCTGATTGATTATGGCTATTCATCCTAGTAATATTTTTAATGATATATGAATGAGTTATCTGAGAAGAAATAACGAACTAACTTGCAGTTTATATTACTCTTTGCTAAGTGGTGGGCTGTTTCTATAATAAGTTTTCATGCAATAAAATTATTGTGTTCCACAATTAAGAGAAAAAAGTTTGTTTGGATGCTTAAAATATGTTTGGTTTGGTGTCCTCAATTTATTCCTTGAAGTTTTTGTGCAGGGATCATACAATTATGATAACTTGAGGGACTTACTAGGTGATGGGATTTTTGCTGTTGACGGTGAAAAGTGGCGTGAACAGAGGAAAATATCAAGCCATGAATTCTCCACAAAGATGCTAAGAGAGTTCAGTATTGTTATTTTCAAGAAAAATGCAGCAAAACTAGCAAATATAGTGTCTGAGGCTGCAACTTCTACTCAGATATTGGAAATTCAAGTGGGTAGCTCTTTTCTCTCAAGGATACTATTCCATCCTTTATTTGGTGTTTTCACGTCAACTTGATCTTATAATTTATACAGGACTTACTTATGAAATCAACTCTGGATTCAATATTCCAAGTTGCATTTGGAACTGAACTAGACAGCATGTGTGGATCAAGTGAAGAAGGGAAGAAGTTTGCTGATGCTTTTGATACTTCAAGTGCTTTGACCCTTTGGCGTTATGTTGATGTCTTCTGGAAGTTAAAGAAATTTCTAAATATTGGATCAGAGGCTCAATTAAAAGAGAATACTAAAATTTTAAATGACTTTGTATATAAGCTAATCAGCACCAGAATTCAGCAGTTGCAGTCGTCAAAGGATAATTCTGCTGTAAGTCTCTACTGGTTAAGTTGTGTTTCTTTTCAAGGACCACTTCTACTTAAGTGAAGATCCATAAATAATTTTCTATGATAACACAAGCCCATTAAGTGCCGAAAAGTACAGTCCACTTTACCTTGTGTTGAAACTTAAATTTAAGAGAAGGGGTGGCAATGATTGAATTCTTCACCATTTGGTTCAGGAGGCTTTAGTACCATGTCAAGATCACTTTAACTTAAAAGCTTAAGCTATTATGTGAAGGTTCAGTGGTTCACCAATAGTTTTGTTATAATCTCTAACATTTCTGATTAAAATGAAAGTTTGCAGATTACAAACATTTTTTTTTTTTAATGCATGGACTACGCAGAATAAAAGAGGAGATATTCTCTCAAGGTTTCTGCAAGCGAGTGAATTTGATACAACATATTTAAGAGATATAATTCTAAACTTTGTCATTGCTGGCAAAGACACAACAGCTACCACACTTGCTTGGTTTGTTTACATGCTATGTAAGTATCCTGCAGTTCAAGAGCAAATTGCAAAAGAAGTGAAAGAAGCAACGTTAAATCAAGAAATTACCAGCCCTACCGAATTCGTGTCTATTATAACAGACGAAGCTCTTGAAAAGATGAATTATCTCCATGCAGCAATTACTGAAACCCTCAGACTCTATCCTGCAGTTCCAGTGGTAAGGCCGTAAGTTGTGTATAATCTTCGTTTTGCTTGCATACTTGCATGTTTGGTGTACTTATGCCTGCTGTGTGTGTGTGTGTATATATGAAGAGGTAAGCTAATCTCCTTAAATGTAAGGGGCATTAGGTTATGTCCTCAGATGCTTAAAATTAAGTCATAAAAGGAAATAACGTAAATACCCTTGTAGTTATTGTGTCTTTAAGCGAAAGAGTGGAAATTGCAGACCTTCACATGACTAATGTAGAGGTTAGTAATAGCATTCCCCTATAATAAATATATATTATCCGGAGGCTAAAAAGTTAAGATCATTGACAAGCTTCTCTGGTTTCTGGGCTTACAACATATTTTGTCTTCCAAAATAAATGAAATGTCAGGATTTTCAGAATTTCAGTGACTTCTTAGTTTTGCTTTGGGTAGTTAATGCTGGACATTTGACATACTTGTAGATCAAATAAATTCTTAAGTCTCATTTCTCTTTATGCAGGATGCAAAGATGTGCTTTTCTGAGGATACATTGCCAGATGGATATAGTGTGAATAAAGGAGATCTAGTAGCATACCAACCTTATGCCATGGGCCGGATGAAATTTATATGGGGAGACGATGCAGAGGAATTTAGACCACAGAGATGGCTTCATGAGAATGGAATTTTTCAGCCAGAGAGCCCTTTCAAGTTTACAGCTTTCCAGGTTCGATATGTGACTTTTCTGTTTCTTACTGTTCAAACTGGTGCTGAGGATATATTTGCAGAACTTCACTATGACATTTCTAGTTTCTTTCCTTTTTCTTTTTGGGTATGCTGTAATCTAACATGAATTCCTGTTGATATGCAGGCAGGTCCACGGATGTGTCTAGGAAAAGAGTTTGCTTATAGACAGATGAAGATATTCTCGGCCATGTTGCTGCGTTGTTTCCGCTTCGAATTGAATGATGATAAGAAAATTGTCACTTACAAGACAATGATAAATCTTCATATTGATGGAGGTCTCAAAATCCGAGCCTTCCACAGACACTAGGAGTGATGATAAATCAAATCTTAAAAAAAGCGGACTCTACATGTACGATAAGCAAGAGAGAAGATTTGCTTTGTTCGTAACAAATAGGTGGACTTCCAAAAGCTTAGTTGCAATTTGTTTATGCTGTTAGGTTTTTTAATAAAAGATTAATATACATATAATTTATATAATTTTTTATGATTTATTTTTTTAAATTTTTTTATATATTTTATTTTAATTAAAGAATTTAATAATAAATATATAAATAATTATATATAAATTTAATTTTTAATTTAAAATATGAAATTTAATAAATATATAAATAATTGTATATAAATTTAGTCTTTAATTTAAAATATAAAATATAATAAATATATAAATAATTATATATAAATTTAGTTTTTAATTTAAAATATGTTTTTTAAATTTAATTTTTTTAATAAATAATGCTTGCAATGTTTACATTTTATCTCATTTTCATTTAAAATTTAACTTTACGCCTAACAATTTATTGGCTTAGAGGGTTTTAGGTAATAAGTTTGGTCCATGTAGTATGTGGCGCAGTGAGATCCCAACCAGCATACTGGTAAGTTAGCCATAATTTTTAGGCTACTCAACTATAAAAATTTATTTAAAATTTTTTAAATTTTTTAAAAATAATTATTTATTAATTATTTATTTAAAATTTTAACAAAATAATAACATATTAATAAAATTAAATTATGAGAAAAAGAAAAACTAGCACTTCACTTTTTTCTTTTTTTCTTTTTTGTCTTTTTAACCCATTTCCTTTCTTTTCTTTTCTTTTCTCGTTTCCAAACGCTAGGGTAGAAGAGACACTCCACACAACAAAATGAAAATTTCACACATATGACATGCTCAATACCATTACTGCTAAGTATATAAAATGAGTTAAACATTATTTTTATCCTTGATAAATAGAGTGACATTGAATTTGTTTCTTAATTTATAGATTGATTTTATCAATTTAGTCTTTAAAAATAAAAACAGTTTTAATATTTTCTTTTTACCTAAATGCCATCAATAATTTAATATCCCACTTAACATAATGCTAATGTGTATCTTATTTTATAACATGGCTATTACACATGGTTCACGTTAATTTACGTAACATAAAATAGTCTACATATATGAACCAAGTTTCTTCCACAATTGAGTGTTTTAAACTTAATTGTAGCTTCCTTGGTTACTGTGTGACTAAAATAAGATATATTTTAAAAATTAGATTAGTCATTAAATCAATAAAAATATTGATTTACCGTTTAATAATTTAGCTATAGTCAAACTGTGGTTGAATTAAAAATTAATATTATATATTAATTTTATTATATATTAATTTTAAATTATAATTAAGTATAATAATAAATATTTTATATAATTTTATTACATAAAAATAAAATAAATATAAAATATATTATATTTTTTTTAGACAAATCAATAAATAATTTATCATTTTTTAAAAAAATTAAAAATATTATAATGTAAAAATCATTGATAATATTTTTTTAATTTTTAATTTTCTTTTTTTTTTTTAATTTTTGGTTATAGAAGATTGAAAACATAAAAAATACCATTTTTTAAAAAAATTGGTTAACTAATAAACCGATTGGTTTTAACCAATTCATTCAACAATTGACCAATTTTAAAGATTGGCCAAAACATAGGAAAGATCAATTCATTAGTTTTTTTGTCTAAGAGGCTTGATTCTATAAGGCAGAATCAAAGCGAAGACAATATAAAAATACAAAATTTGACATTTAATCCTTAAAAACAAAGAGTAAATTATTTATTCAAAATTACACTCTTTTCTTATAATGTAAGAAAAATTTATAATTTCACTCATTTTAATCAAATACTCTTATATTTATTATTTACATAATTAAATATATATTTAACTAATATAAAAATTATTTTTAAATTTAAAATTAATTAATGTTATTATTTTTAATTCAAAATAAATAATATTAGAATAATAATTTTTAAAAATATATATTTTTCAATAAATTATAAATTTTTTTAAAAGAGTGTAATTTTTAAAATAAAAAAAATATAATTTTAATCGTTTTGAAAGGAAGAAAATATAATTTACACAAACATAAAAGTGAGTAACAAAAGTAATAAACCAGTATTTCAAGAAAACACTACAAAAATAAGCCCCGTGAGAGACCATTACGAAATAAAATTTGAGTAACACAAATTCTCGTATTTTTAACATATCGAACTCCTTATGCCGAGAAGGCAAAATCCCATTGTTGAAGGACAACACCTCTAGGCATCACAACAAATTTTGGGGCAACAGAGCACGTCTAATGTTTCTTACAAGTTGGTTTTAGGAAATGCAAACCACCTTAGCCATCTCAATCAATTAGTGCTAATTAAAAGTTTTGATACTAGGTGTGACAAACGGCTATGGTAGATTTGAGTTTAATTAATAATTTGAATTAATATAAGTACGTATACACATACCATGTCAATCAAATAGTATATATTAAAAGTTTGTATGCACCAAAATACATGTCATTTTTTAATTTTTAAAATATAATATAAAATTATTATTATTATATTTTAAAATAATAAATTAAATAATATAAAATTTTCTTCTATTTTTTTCTCTTCATATCATATATTTTATTTTATATTATATAATAGATAATTTTAACTATCATAATATAACAGAGTCATATATATATATATATATATTATACTAACTCTAAAATCTTATCGTGACTAGTATCACAAATTATATGTTACATAAAATAAAGAGAATAAAATTAGTGAAAAATTATAATCTTATATTAAAATTAATTAATTACCTATTATTTAATTTATTATTTTAAGATCTAATACATATTATTTTATATTATATTTCTAAAATTTACAAAAAATAACATACATTTGAGTATATGAAACCACTGCTATATATATGTGTGTGTCTCAATATATAGGGCATGCATATAAATTTACATACATTTGTGTAATATATATTTAATTTTATGTATATACATGGTCAAGGTAATTACGTTTAAGAAGGTTATAGACAGTATAAGGTTGGTATATTTATAACTACCAAGTCATTACTTTTTTCTTATTTAGCTAAATAACTACATTAATGTGTTGAAAAATGTTTTTGACCAACCAGAAGCAGCCAAGTCAGTTGGTATGAAAACTGTCAAAAGTCAACCGTGAACAACTTTAGACACAATGTATGCGCAATAACAGAACACATAAGCAGCTACAAATGTTGATTGATCAAATTATATCTAACTAGAGAAATAAGAATGATATAACCATTGAAAGTCATTGATTACATTACAATAAAAATATTGAAAGACAATAATGAGTATAAAATTTCAGCCGAAAGTTAATCAACCTAAACATCTAAAAACAAGCAGCAATACAAGAAAAAATGGCTATTACATTTTCATTCACTATAACCAAAAAAATTGGGGAAAAAATTAATGGATCAAACCTCGGTCAAAAGCTTGTGAAGCACCAATAATTGAGTACAAGTGGGAGAGCAAAGAGAACCCTGTACTAAATCTAATAACCTATAGCTGTGGTGGTAACACTTGTCTGATACATATGTTACAAGACATCTCTGAACCATTGGGATGCAACCAGAATGCTTACAAACAAGAGTGTCAAAAACTTCAAACCTAATTTTCCTATTTGTTATGTATAAAATTCCTGTAGTTCACTTCTGTATGACCTAAAAGCTATGATTTTATGAGAGGCCTAAGCCCATCACCTTCCCAACCAAGCTTCAGCATTTGATCAACTACTTTCAAGCTTAACTGCAAGCAAGAACTATCTGAGTTACAAGCCATGGCTTAGAGTAGGCATTAATAGAAAATATGTTAAGAAGTATAATATTTTATAGGTTAAATTAATCCGTTGGTCCCTAGAGACTCATACAATTTTTAGGTGCCTAAAATTGGGTCCTTGTGGTACACGTCAAAAAACTCATGTCAGTGTGGCTGATAAATTATACTAACATGACTAACCATATGCTATCTTGACACTTCAAATTTGCATGACTCAAGCCAACAAAAACGGGGAAAATAGATGATGGAGTGAAATACACTTTTTTGTGGCATATGCGATGCTACCTAGGTTAACTGACTTGGTCAATTAGCATCGCATATTCTGAGTGTTAAAATGGCAAAAAAGACTAAATTACAAAATTTTGAAACTATAGGGATCAAATCGCAAAGTTTCAAATTATAAGGACTAAATTGTAAATTGAGTGAAACTCTGAACTGACAGAAAAAGATAACCTATCTAGATAAAGCATTTCATTGACAGCTAGAATTCAGAGCCCTTTGGGGTAGTAGTTATATAAACCTCTATATGTGGACCCGGTTTTTGAGAAATTAAAATCCGATATGTTTTTAGAAAGTATTGTAAGAGACTAGATTGCAAGGAAAATAAAGGAAGTAGATCCGTTTAACCAAATTACAAGCAACAGAAAAGGTTCCTCAATTCCAAATAAAGAATGATTTCACTTAATTGCACTGCAAACTACACAAACAATAATCAAACTTGCAAGCAACGCCGACAAGGTTCCTCGTTATTTATAAAGAATGATTTCACTTACAGTTGGATCAGTGAAGATTATCAACTGTTTATCCAAAGTAGAGACCAAAAGATTTGTGTTATCTTTGTTTAAAGCCAGAGCAGTGATATCCTGTCCTCCTCCCAGCCTTAATGTATGAAATACCTACAGATAATATAGTATGAGGTTAAAGCTCAGGGACAACAGTCTGGAGGAGATGCGTTATAGGAGGGTAGCAGCCAGCAACCAATGCCTGACTCAAGATTTAAAAGAACCACCCACAGAAAATACTGGACCATGAAGAACATTGATGTTTCATTACATATCAGATATTTCATGTTGAAAATCAAATCTATGCATGTCCTTCATGATAATTCTCACCCTCTGCCATAAAAATAAAAATGATATCCAGGATTGACTCACATGCGCAAGGAAAGAGGAAACATCAATAAGAAAGATTAGATTGCTGGTTCTAGCTTAAAAGAATTTTTCTTAAATCAGGAATACGTAGTAGATATTTACAGTGTGAACTCTAGGGTAAATGCAAGCTTGAAGTTCAATTAGGTGATGGTATTCTGGGATTTACCATCACTTTTGTTTGCAACACAGGGTTATACAATTAAACACCGTCTTAAAGTAACAGTTTGATGTGAGATATGACAACTGCTTGAAGTGAAATATTTTGATAAGGCAAGGTATTTATTTTTAACATATGAATTTAAATATTTTAATATGGTACCTTCAGAGTGTGCAAATCCAGGAAGCAAATTGATGGTGATGTAGCATTTATTCTGCTTCCTTCTGGAGTTTCTTCTGATTCTGAATCAATATTATCATCACCAAAATTCCAACTATTATTATTATAGGCTCCGCCATTTTCTAGAGAATTAATTCCAATTAAAGCACTCCTCCCATCAACAGAAATTTCAATGCAGCTAATGCTGCTAGAGAAAGATAATTGTGTTTTAGCAATTTGAACACCGTTAAGAGTGAAGGTACTGAGAATATGCTCTGATTCGTTCCAAGTCACCACAACTCCTTCAGAGGAAAGGCAAACAGTATGGGCCTCCACGCCAACCAGCCTTCTAATTAAGCGCCCTCTTCTGGTAGAGTGCAACAGAACATCTGATGAAGGGGAGCATGAAACAACAATTCCTAGATCTGAGTTGACACAACAACTGAGAATTTCACTGCAGTGCCCTCGAAGTATATGTATGGGACCTTCAATACGACACCTCCGATTCTTTTCCATCAACAAGTTTGATGAAGTGCTACTGCTGGTTGAAGGTGGAGTACCTGTCCTGGCAGAAGTTTCTGATATGCCACTTGAGCGTGATACAAGTACCTTGTGTATTCTCCAGAGCAACACAGTTGTATCCCGTGATCCTGTCACCAGGTAGTTACTATCGGGTGAAAGGCCAAGGCAAGTCACAGGAGCACTGTGCCCATAGGCTGTTTCTAAGGTTTTAGCTCCATCTGAGGATATGAGCCTAATGCTATTATCAGCATGTCCACCTAATAAGAAGCCAAATAGTCAAAGTAAATGTCAAATAACCACCAAACAAAACAATTACTATAAATGTACTTCATGTTTCTCAAATATGTATAAATAAATGCTTTGAGAAGCTCAATCAAATGTAAATAAAATTTTTTTTAAAAAAGTTAACTGTTCCCACTAATAAGGCTTTACATGTTGCAACAATGATACTTTTAAGGGTTACATAAATGGTTTTGCTTTTCATGTGTCCAAAAGTTGTAACGAACAACTCAGACCTTAATAGAACTTATGAAAACCTCTGCATCTGCAATGCTTGATTTAGTGTTTTACTATTCAATATATTAGCGGGTTATCTCCTAAATATATTCAATGAGATTTGACAACTACTTAAATGCAATTTGTTTTATGAGAAATTTTATGATTTATCCTCTCAATCTTAAACAGATGTTTGGTACTCTATTATCTCTCATTCAAAGATATCTTGAATACAATAGTATAGATTATCAAGGTATAAGATACCATGGTATTCATGATGACCAAATACAGTATCCTGATAAAAAAATTAACATAGAAAGGATTTGAGTGGTATTTTATAAATATTAACAAAGCACAAAAGAATTTGATGTTAGATGTCAGATGTCATAGATTTTTCAGTGATATATTGGATGATACCGGTCATGTAAACTTAAGTTTCTCAAACACATCTAGTATGTCAATTGACATCCAAAATGTCAAGGTCATGATGGTATACCAAATACTTAAATCTTTCTTTCAAACTAAATTTCTACTTCCATGGGGAAGAGAATAAAAATGGGCCCTGAGGATAATCGGAGGGGCAGGTTCAATTTTCTATTTTTTTCTCGAGGACACCAGGACAGAACAAGGAAATATCAAATAGTATAACACCAAACACAGTAAAGTCCAGAAACTCCAAATGTTCAAAACCCCTCAATAAAGGTGCCTCAAAATAGATAAACAGAATATCTAATCAATTCCCAGTGTCACCAGAGAACAATAAAACAAAGGGGATGAAACTAAAGCATTCCAATGGTTATAAATTTTATACTAACTACTAATCTAATTTATTTTTTTTTGCCAAAAATAGATCCTAGAGGCAACAAATATCAATACTCTTGGGCTCCAGTAGATTACCAGTAATGATCTCTCTGTCACATGTTATCGAAACAATAGCTGAACTTCTAATTCCAGAGACAGCAAATGCTAGTGCTTGGGGGAAATTCCAATCTTCATCAGAGCCAGCAGGCCCTTTGAACATGCGGATAAGTGCCCCACCAGCAGAGCCTGTAGCTTTCCCATGTTGAAAGAGGAATGGAGTACCCTGGCCATCAGGTGTGTTGGGTTGCCACTTGTGTTGTGCAACATGAGCTGCTGGTGCATTCATATCAACAACCACAACCATATCTGAAGATGCATGAATGGCAGCAGCAGGCACGTTACAGCGTTCAGGGGCTGGAACAGCATAAGGTTTGACCTCTTTTGGATTGCGAAATATCGTCTGGTAATGAAAAGAATAGCATGCATTACAATTATAAAGAATTTTGGCACCCCTCTAGCAACCTATGTACTTCACAAATAAACACCTTGCATTTAGGTAGTCTGCCTATGAGAACTGAAACACCTCACAACAATAACAATGACAAGCACTGAAAGCTCAATGTCCTCAACGTGGGTTTCTATTATTTTATTCTACTTTTTAGCAGTTGGTCAATGTCCTCAGTGTATACTCATGTACCAGAATTGAGTCCCTGTTACCTTCATAAAATGTATTAAATGAAATTGTAGAGTTCAAGTATCACTTTTGCTCCTATCATTATCATTTTTCAAAATAAACTAATCAGCCATTAGACATGCATGACTTCAGCATTAGCCAGATGATTCCAATATATGATCAGTAAAATACCAAATTCTTATGAGTAGATATAAAAAGGCAAATGAAAGATAATAATTAAAGTAAATTACATATTTAGTTCCTAAAAGATTACTCTTCCCTCAATTTGATCATCTAAAGATAAAGCCTCTTAATTTCGTCCCACAATCAAAATGGTCCCTTTGTTTGGCAAAGTTACGGCCAGTTAACTTAGAAGCTGACATGGCATTAATGTAAGCTTAGCCAACCATTAAGTAATTAATAGGCAACCCAATATGCATTATTAAGTGCAAAACTGACGAACAATTCAAAACTTCTCGTGTTGAAGGGAGTAAGAATGCAGTAAGATCTGGAACATTACTCAACAATGGCCCTACACTAGTACAGAATAGATTATTCTATTAAGTACCACTGTCCAAACAAAGACCTTTATCTTAGAAGGTATGTTCCTTTTCCAACAAGATTTAGACAAAGCAATGGAACCAGAATTTGGGCTTCAAATCAAATGTTTTAAAAAGGAAGAGCAAGAATAAGAGCTCAAAGACTCTCAAGTTCTAGATCCTTCTATCAGGCAAAGATGAAGCACAAAAAGAAGCAAGAATTTCTAGCAATAAAACAACTTTGTCAGTCAGACTATCATTCAGATTTCTAGAAAAAATGAAAATTCCAAGAAATCTGGTTACCATTATATGTAAAACTCAGAAATTGGAGAATTATGAAAGGTCAATAAACAATAAATGCAAAGAAGTAGCTCAAACAAAGAAGATTCACCAATCCAATGATTCTCCCAAAAACAAAAACGAGTACCATCCCCAACTTGGAGTGAAAGTATTAAAAAAAAAAAGGAATGATATACATGAGAGATAAACTTCAAGGGCTTTTAAGGGTAGCACGAATCCCAGGGTTAGCATCCCAACCATTCTGTTGAGTGCCGTATTTGCTCGTAATTACCCTATGCCAAAAAGTAGTTTTCAAAGGAAAATGCCAAAGCCATTTAGCCACTATGAAAATTTTTTTAGACATCAAATTACCTAGAATCAAACCACCATGCTCCTTTGGCCTACAACATACCTCCCTGCTAGCTTAAGAGGTCTCTTTTAATCTCCTCAACCCTAGACCACACCTTGAGGGCAAGGTGAAGCTTTGAGGGCCGGATTATGACAGGCTGCTTATATATTTTAGGGGAGTAAGGATCTTATGCTGTGAAAAAGGACGGGTAACTAACCTGGACAGCAAGAATGAACACGTTGGCCTTTGATAATAGTTTCTAGAGAGAGTGAGATGGGAAGGGTCAATAAAAAGGGCTTCTAAGTAAGGTTCTGATGGAACCCAAGTGACTAGGAACCCTCTCTCAAAACCTAGTCGTTGAGGGAAAAGAACCTACCCCATTGAGCATCACATTCTAATCAATGTGGGATTTGGGTAGTCTATTTGGGGATATCCCATACTATCCCCATCCCCATCAAGTTCAGTCAAGGGAAAATTATGGAGTGGCTTTGGGAGATTTCTAGCATCTCAAATAGCTAGAGTATTTTCAATCTTTCTGCATAAAAGCAATCCTGCCTCTGTTTTCTGTTTCAGCCCATCAATCCCAGTATATTTCATATAATTCCTAGAGTATTTGGTTGGGTTCCATTCAGTACACAACATGGTTTCATTGTTGACAGAAGAGTATCTCAAAAATATCGAAAAACTACATCATGTGCATTTCAGAGTCCACATGGGAATACCTAATAATCAGTTAACTGCCAAGTCAGCTTCTTAGTTAACTTAATGTGACTTAGGGGCAAAATGATTCAAGGCCTAAATTGAGAGACTTTATCTTTAGAGGATGAAATTGAAAAGAGAGTGATCTTTCAGGCACAAAATCATTAATTTACTCTAATAATTACGAAACCACACACAGAGAAGAGTTCACTCAAGCATATATAGATGTGAATTCAGGAACGTGAAATTGCATCACTATCTACAAGGTTATCTAACTAATAAAGGTCAATAGTTACCTGCAAATGCAGAACATCCGATAATGGCATCTTCTTTAAGTGAGGAACAGTCAGAAGTTGAGATGGTGTTTGTCCAAAATATGCAATCTGATCTTGTGTGGCACGCTGTTGTACCTTTAATTGGCATGTGCAAAAAAGAAATATCAAGTTGAGAAACACAAATAAATTTTGACTGAGTCAAGGAAAAAGGTGAGTAAGGAGTTTTCTTTCAATGTTTCCAGAAATGTCACTCCAAACACAATTCTATACTGCAAAAGATTTTGTTTATTCATTTACCGTCAAGCAAAACATTCATATTGATTAATTCCTAAACAGGTCAAGAAATAAAGACTCACTTGATGAATGGGTCTATATATATTTAAAAGATATTATCATTAAAATCAACTGAAATAAATTCCCTATATATATATATATATATATAACCCTTCAAAATTGTGATTTCTTCTGCCAGAAATAACAAATGTTATGATAAAGATTTTAATCTTTGCCCTATTTTTAATGATTAGTTTAAGTTCAAAATAAATTTTAAATCTTAATTGAGAAAGAGGAAATATAAAGAAAAGGAAAATGAGATATGCTCAGACAATGCAACAGAAAATAAGCAGAGCAAATACAGAGAAAAGACATCCACCCATGTCTACTAAGAAAACGCCCTAAAAGAAATCAGTCCCCAAATATAAAATAGAAGCCAGAAAAACAACCGTGAACCAAAGCAAGTCTAAGGACAACTGTTTTTTCTTTAACTATGATCACTAATCGGAAGACATCAGGCCCCCTCTTTTAAACCAGATCCCACCAGTCAGGTTGCTCAATTGTTACTCCAGTAAGAACAAGTTCCATCACTTATACCAAACATTACCAAATAAAATATTATCAGATTGCCACAGCACAAGATCATTCAAACTGTTTCTGGTTCCTCCATAAATGTTTGTTGAGCCCCATGAAAGTAATATGCTAAAGGCTATGCCCTCTTTCTCAACTTCCTTTCTTCTTTCCCTACAACTTGTGTTGATTACAACAAAACCAAGTCTCTCATTTTTCTCCTGGATTACGTGTCATTGGCAATCTCACAGCTGAGCTGGTAGAGAGATTATCTTCTTTATTAAGTTTAACAAAGTAACTACAGGTTTTCTTACAATACACTCCAAAAGTTTTGGAAGAAAAAAAGAGGCTAAAGCACTGTGGCAATATGCAGTATTTGCAGGTTTATGACGTTTTTTGTTGGGAAGCATTAAAGAATGTAACAAAAACTACTCACATGTCTTCACCTAGCAATTTAGGCTATTGACATGAAGGGGTCCTTAAAATAGTTTTATGGTCTCTATGACCCTATAAAAATGAAAACACCTATCTATAGGCACATCACACGTCTGACGCATGACGCAACATTAGCACGCCATAACACGCTATAGACACACATTTCACACAGAATAATACTGGTATTTTTTAATTGTTTTGTTGTACATGAGATTTAGAAAATAACAGTGTAAGTTGCTTAAAACATAGAATAATATTGGTAATTTTTCTTTTATACAAGTATATCATTAAAAGATTACTTAAAGAATGTAGAAATTTTAACTGATTGAATATTTGTTTCTATTCCGTCGTATTTCTGAATAGGTTACAAGAATATATATATATATATATATAATTAAGGATCCCAAGAATCTATCCTAATCCCTAGAAATTAGGAATATATACAAAAAATATAATCAGATCATTATCCCTAAAAATTCTCTAATTTAAAATAAAATAATTATCTCTAAAGATATTCTTAAATAACTGATAGGCCCAATAAGCCTAATAGAGCTAGTCAACACTCCCCCTCAAGTTGGTGCAAACATGTCACACATGCCCAACTTGCAAACGAGCTTGTGAAACATTTATTTGCTGAGACCTTTGGTAAATACATCAGTAAGCTGCTTTTCTGATGTCACATAAACTAGGCTTAGTATTCTACTAGTAACCTTCTCTTTGATAAAGTGCCTATCAATTTTAATGTGTTTTGTTCAATCATGTTGAACTGGATTATGAGCTATAC
Organism: Senna siamea; assembly: GCA_031216115.1. NCBI lineage: Eukaryota > Viridiplantae > Streptophyta > Magnoliopsida > Fabales > Fabaceae > Senna > Senna siamea. Next base: position 17,690,175 of record CM062357.1, read on the forward strand.
TAATGGCAGCCTTGTTATCACAATACAAGGACTTCTCCTTTTCCAATAGCCTCAGTTCTTCTAACAACTTTTGTACCCACATAAGTTCACAAACTCCCTGGGCCATAGCTCTGTATTCAGCTTCTACACTGAATCTAGCAACGACACTCTGTTTCTTACTTCTCCAAGTAACCAAGTCTCCTACACTTCAGGGCAGCGCGAGCTCTGATACCATGTAGAAATTTTTACTGACTGAATATTTGCTTCTATTCCGTTGTATTTCTGAATAGGTTACGAGGATATATATATATATATACAATTAAGGATCTCAAGAATCTATCCTAATCCTTAGAAATTAGGAATATATACAAAAAATATAATCAGATCATTATCTCTAAAAATACTCTAATTTAAAATAAAATAATTATCTCTAAAGATATTCCTAAATAACTGACAGGCCCAATAAGCCTAATAGAGCTAGTCAACAAAGAATATATAGATTGGTCTCCCTTGGGTGTTGCTAAGGCTGCTTGGTTAGAAAGGCCTTTAGAGGAGTATAAAGTTAGGCAAGCGATTTGGAAGATAGATGATGGAACCCAAGTAACTTGGGAAACCCTCCCTCAAAAGCCAGCTATTTAAGGGAAAGAACCAAGCCACTTAAGTACCACATCGAGCATCTCATTCTACTCGATGTGGAACTTGGGTAATTCATACTATCTTAGGAACATTCCATACTATCTCCATTCTCAATATGACACTACTCCTTAAGAGCCAACATTTTGGCAAGTGCACTCTACGGCACTTCACTTGGCGTTGATTCACTCGGCGTTGATTCACTCTACTGTGGTCAGTCCCTTCGTCGGTTAGAACCCTTCACAAGTAGCCAATTCCGTACCATCGGCAAACCGGGCTCTCATACAAAATGATAGAACTCAAGTGACTTGGGAAATCCTCCCTCAAAAGCTAGCTATTGAAGGAGAAGAACCAAACAACTTAAGTACCCCATTGAGCATCTCATTCTACTCGATGTGGAAATTGGATAGCCCATACTATCCACATCCCCATCATAAGATAAGGAGAAGGCACTTGGTCCTAATGGTTTTAATTTGGCTTTTTTCAAGCTTATTTCTCTTTCTTGAAAGATGACTTGATGAAAGTTTTTAATATAGTAAGATAACCACTAGCATGATTTTGACTTTCATCACTCTTGTGCCAAAAAGGATTAATCTATTAAAGTGAGTGATTTTAGACCTATCAATTTGGTCTCTAGTGTTTATAAAATGATCATTAAGGTGCTTTCTTTGAGGTTGGGGGAGGTTCTTATTGATAATATTTTTGAGAACCAAAGAACTTTTGTGGTAGGTAGGCAAATTCTTGATGCAACACTGGTTGCAATTGAAGTTGTCGAAGACTATAAGCAACAATTGAGGGTTTCTAAAAAGTTCTTTACCATGGATTTGGGAAAAGATGAAGAAGTTGGATAAAGAGTTGTCTTTCTTTTGCTGCTATTGCTATTGAAGTTAATGGAGAGCCTAAGGTAAAGGCCCTTGTTTAGACAGTGGTATTTAATAGAATTCATACAAATGATTTGCTTCATACTCAACCACCCAACAAGGCTTCATCACCTAATATGTATTTGATGTGTTTTAAAAGTTGAGACAAATAGCCATTTTTCTTGCATTGTGAAGTTGCTAGGTACATTTGGAACAAACTATTTAGCTTCTTAGATGAGAATTGGGTTTTCTAGCCTATCTTTGGACTTTTCTAGCCACTTCAAGTTTAGGGGCCTTGGGAGGTGTAAGGAATGTAAAGTCCTTTGGCATTGTGCAATATTCGCAACTTTGTAGCGTCTTTGGTTAAAGTGGAATGCTAGAGTCATTAATAATAAACTCCTACCAAATCATCTTCTTTGGATATAATCACTTTTTTGTCTTCTCTATAGGTTTCTTTAAATGGTTTGCTTAAATAATTCTCCCTCACAGATCTCCAAAGGGATTGGAAGACCCTATTCATGTAATCTCTTGTATTTACTTTCTTCAATAATTTTCTTTTCATCAAAAATAATATTTACTTGAAGCCTATAGGAAAAGGAGGTATCAGTCATATCTCAGTCAAAAAGGAAAGTGTACGCATATTGATCAGTTATTATTATCAAAAAAATAACACTCTCGACAGGCTAAAACCAAAAGATAAGCTACAATTCAACTCATTTTGACCAAAATAATTACTTCTCTAAATTTAAAAAATTATATAATAACCATTGTTTAATTTAACAAAATTTAAAATCATTTTATAAAAAAAGATAATTATTTAAAAAGTTCATCAAATATTAATAATTAATAATAGTTAATTTTTACAGTAACATGTTTATTAGATGTATATTACATCAACATAACTGTTATTAAAAATATTAAAAAATATTAGAATAAATTAAGTTTATTGTTTTTTAACAAAAATAAGTAACAATAAAATAAACTATTTGAGAAACATATTCTTTTATAAGTTACATTTTTAATAAAAAAATCAATTCTGTTGTTTACTGTATTTTGTTGTAGTTTATTTTTTATTTCAAGAAAGGTAAAAGCAATTTTTCACAAGAGAGAAAAGGATTGTGAAACTAAACCGTCTCTCAGAGGGGAGAATAATTTATTACCACCATCAACACAATCATCATCATTTGGTTTGGGAAGGGGAGTAGACTAGCGTTGCATTTTACTCAATACCAATTGAACAGGAAATATGGAGAAGCAGTGGGGACATACCGGGTCAGAAATTTTATCAATATCCACTGTCCCTTCATAGGTAATGTAAAAAAAAACATTATTTGCTACAATAGCTTCTTTTCCCCGTTGCTTATACCTGCATGGTCCAACTCGTCACATAAATGCCAGCTCAAAATCTTCAAGGAACTCCAGCAAAATGTAAATTCAAAGAGAGTAATTTATATCAATTACTGACATTACAAACATTCGCAAGTGAAAATCATGAGCAAACTCAGACACATACACAGTCAAAAACCTACCCAAATATGAGGTCAATCCACTCATGCAAATGAGCCGATACATACTCACTCTCAAGAGCCATCCGATGCTTATGAATGAAATCAACTGGATTCTCAGCCCAAGAGGGAAGTCTTACAGTATCTAGTATGACAGAAGTAAATAAAAAAAATAGAGCAATCAACCCTCTTTTAATGTGAGCAAAGCTCTTTTGAAATAACTAACAGAAAATCTTAATGAGCGTACCAAGCTTTCCTCCCAATTGTGTAGTGCCAAAATCAATTAAATTTTCATTCGTGAGTACCTCAGGGAGGTAAAATAGCTCAGGAACCTATTATAAATTGAAAAAAAAAAAAACTGCTTAAGACAAATTACAATTAACCAATATAAGCATTTAATTTATAAATAATCTGTTAGAGATTAAAATAAAAGTATTAATGGGCCTTCATTTAACAGTTTAATTTTTTGAATTGAAATGATCCTTGACATGGTACAAGAGCCTCTATGACCAAGAAGTCAGGAGTTGGATCTTTGCTGCCCCCTCCCATTAAGTTTCAACATCAAATATGATGGATTTGTACCTAGTCCCCTCCCATTATGATATAACAATTCTTCCAGCTTTTAACTTAAGTGGGGCAGTGGCCACTTGGTCACAGAAATGTTGATACCATGTCAAGGACCATTTTAGAACTAATTAAAATTAGATTAAAGAACCCAGTACAGTTCCTTCTAAGAGTTTTTGTGGGGGGTCTAAAGGCCCCATTTGACCACACAAAAAAAAGAGATTAAAATACATACTTTTAGCACACAAGTAGATCAAGCAATCATTTTGTTGAAATGGTAAATGAACATATACCAATTCTTTCACATCACTCATGTCGTCAAGAACTCCATTCCAGGTCGCAGAAATATCGGAAAACATCCGATCAGCATGATCAAATTTTCCACCTTGCAATTGGATTGCAAGGGTCGTAAATGGTTCAATCCTAACAAGATAATACAAGACCTGAAAACGAGCATAATAAAGATCAGCAGATGCAAAACCCGGAGGAGTTAATAAGCATTCAGATTTTTTTTTTCCTCAAAAGAAAAGGGCTTTACAAACAAAACAATTTCTTCAAATTCTATGACAGTACAACAGCAAGTTGAAACAGAGTATCAGAAGTTGTCATAGCTTGAGTTGTGGCTCAAGATAAACAAAATGGACACTTGAGTGCTGAAACCAAAGAGAAACATGGACACAGACAGCAACGAATCAAGAAACTTAAGCTTAAAAATAAAATTCTCTCATTTCATGTCTAGTTTTGATTTTGGATATAATTGTAATATTACATAGACTATATTGGATCATTTTTTTTTTCCTGATAAAAAGAGAGAATTTTATTAAAGAGAGAAAAGATACAGGTGAATACAAGAAGGAAGACAAGCTACACTCTACAAAAAGAAACAGAAAAACAAAAGAGAGAAAAAACACAATGCTAAATCAATAAAGCTTTCCAATCTCTTTGGAGATGCATAAGTGAAACGCCTCTAAACAATCCATTACAAGAAACCCACAATCAAGTCAAGAAAGTGGAAGGTGAAGTTGGAGGTGTTTATTGTTAAAAATTCTAGCATTCTGCTCCAACCAAATAAACCACAAAGTTACTAGAATTGCGCATTGCCATAGCATTTTATACTCCTTATACCTCCCAAGACCCATGAACTTGATGGCCAGAAAGGTGCCAATATCAGCTAGGCATACCCATTGCTCTTCAAAGTAGCCAAATAAATTGTTACATAAATACCTAGTCATATCATAGTGCAAGAAGGGATGGCTATTTGTTGCAGAACTTCTAAGACACATCACACAAACATCTAGTGATAAAGCCTTGTTAGGACGTCTAGTCTAAAGCAAATCATTAGCATTAATTCTATCAAATACCGCTGTCCAAACAAAGGCCTTTACTTTATAAAGTGCTTTAATTTCCCAAAAAGATTTAAACAAGACAATTAGAGCCAAGATTTGGGCTGCAAGTAAAAAAAATTGAAAAGAAAAAAAGCAAGTATAGGAGCCTAAGGGATCTAAATTCCAAATCCTTTTATCAGGTATGAGCTAAACATTAAAAAGAGCAAGAGTTTCTAGCAACAAAACATCATCATAAGCAAGTCTATTATTAAGATTTCCTGAAAATTGGAAGTTCCAAGAAATTTGGTCACCTTGATGTTTTAAAAACTCAGATATTGGAGCATCATGGACAGATGATGAGGAATAAAGGCGAGGAAAAAGATCCAATAAAGAGGAATCACCAATCAAGTTATCCTCCAAAAAATGAAAACAAGTTCCATTTCCAATACAAAGAGAAATTATTGAAGAAAAGGAATGATATACCTACGAGATAAACTTCCAGGGGCTTGCATGGGTAGCACTGTTCCCAGGGTTAGCATCCCACTCATTCTCTTGAACACCATATTTGGTCTTTATTACCTTGTGCCATAATGAGGTAGTCTCCCAAGGAAAACACCAATGCTATTAGCCACTAAGGAGATATTTTTAAAGAACAAATTACCAAGACCTAATCCTCCATCCTCCTTAGTCCTAGACTATATTGGATCATATTATTCAGGGTTATTAGCTTTGGTAGTGATACAGTCCTAGGGGTACTTTACCAGACCTTGTTTCTTTTTTAGATGAAAAAAAAAATAATTGAAGAGAAGAAAGAAAATACCAAAAAAAATTACAAGAATAGAGAACAAGAGATTCCCTCAAAGCAAAAGGAACCAAAAAACAGAAATAGCCCTAAATTCTTTAGCAACAAAGCCTTCAAATCCTTTGGATATCCATAAGAGACACTCCTTGAAAAGAAACCATAAGAGAATACATAGAAATAAGAAGACACATGGAATGGAGCAAGAATTTGCAACAACAATGTAAGATCATAAACATGCGAATCACTAAGATTTCTAATGAAGCAAAAATTCCAAGGACGATCACTTTGACTTATTAGAAACAATGAACTTGGATCACTGTCCAGCAAAGATAAACAATAAAGGGGAGGAAAAATTCTATAAAAAATAAATAAAGGAGAAGAAAAAGCTCAAGAAAAGAAAATTCAACAATCCAATGATCCTCCCAAAGACGAACATGGGTGCCATCTCCAACACAAAAAGAAAGCAATGTTGAGAAGGAATCATATATCTGAGATAAACTTTCAAGGATTTGCATGCGACATCAATCCCAAAATTAGCATCCCAACCATTTTGTTGAACACCATAATCACTATTCAATCCTAATCACCTTATGTTACAAAGAATTAGGCTCCAAAGGAAATCACCAAAGCCATTTCGCTACTAGGGAGATGTTTTTAAACACCAAATTACCTAGGCCCTCTCACCCTCCTTCGATCAACAACACAGCTTCCAACTAACCAAATGATCTCTTAGTTTCCCCACCACCAAACCACAAAAAATCCTGCATAATGTATACAATCCTATTAGCAACCCTACCTGGAACCTTAAGCAGGGAAAGGTAATACAGATTACAGAGGAATACTAGACAAGGAGGCCCAAATTAGGGTGCTCCCTATCCTTAGAAGATAAGTTATGGGAGGTCTATTCAAATGGATCCAATTCTTTTTTTTAAGACACACACACACACACACACACACACATATATATAAGTGCCAAGATTATTTTATATAAAGGAAGAAATCTTAATAAAGAATGTTCCATGAGTAATTGCTTTCCTCTTGGTTGTCTAATGTATTAGGATGGTTATGTTACCGTGAGCTGGCTAAATGGTTAAGTAGTTAAATGGGGTAGCAATTTGGTTGTATAGTTGAATAACAGACTCAAGTCTATAAATGAGGAAGCAATTGCGTACTCAAATGGAATAAGAACTTTTCTGGTTTAGAAGAACTTAATGTTAGGTAAGGTTCTGTCCATGCATTGCTCAAACATCAAGCTGAAGAAATCAGTTTAAAGATGAACTGATGAGCAATACAGATGGAATGCCAGAAGAGGATAATATATATTATGGTCCCACATAATTAGTTTTTGATCCAACGTTGCTGCCTACAGCAGAGAAGGTGGTGCCCTCCATGGATGCTTCAAAAAAATTCCTAAGTACCATATAATGTACCGCCATTTGGTGCAAAGAGCCAATGCACACTCTTTAAAATGAGTTTTGCAGGTGGTGAGATCTATTGACACTCCCACTCTAGTGAATTGCTATTGGTTTCTTACACCATCGGACCATACACTGTAAGGTACCTAAGAATTTCTCAGATGCTTTGGCAGGGCTTGGTTGTTGAACTGTCATTGACACCAACAGAGGTAAAGGAATTGCACTCCATGAACACTGGTGGAGTTTGTTTCTGTGCCTATACAACCGAATTCACATATGGATATATTTTCTTATGTTCATGGATCAGGATTTCCAGCTCTTGGAAATGAGTGGCAGAAGGTGGAAAATCAAGATCCGCCAAAAACGCTGGGAATAGGGAACAATGACAGTGTTTGGATTGCAGCAAAGTGGTTTCATCTATTGTTAGATGCAGGTAGATCAGGATTTCCATTTTGTGTATCAACCTTGAGAACAAGGTTTTGTGGAAGGGAGGGTACTGTTAGGATGATAATGTTAGTGAGTGAGCTGGCTGGATGGTTAAGTAGTTAGAGAAGAGAAGAATAAGACATCTCCAAGAGGAACCTAAAAATGAAGAGGAACAAAAAACCAAAAAGAATAATTTTTACTCAAAAGTGCAGCAAAGCAATCCAATCTCTTAGCAACTATGAGATAGCAACCCCCTTAAAGGTACCAGACAGAACACAATATTGAAGACATGAATAATATCCTTTTTCCATTTCCAACAACAGCTTCACTTTAAAATCTTAACATTCCTCTCAAACCATGTACACCATAACACTGCATATAATGCACATTACCAGAGGACTTTAGCTTTGTTTTTCCTTCCTAAACCCAATATTCTCCCAAAGCTCAGAACAATTTCCTCCACAAAAAAGCAGTCACAGGACACTCCAAACCTCAGTTGATTTTTTCTTCTTCTCATTTCTACACTTCTTCCTCCCCCCTCCCCAAAAAAAAAAAAAAATCTCCAACCTGCCTCGTCCTACCTTTCTCAACAGGAAGTATTAGGACTTGATTCTGTCAAAATCCGAGAGGATTCTTACTTGAATTTTCCCTAGAACACCTAAAAGCCCAAATACAGAGGTACTGCTCAAGCACCTAAATTGCCTCCCATTGGCCCATTGAACTCCAATCAATTACTTGCAAACATTTCTTGTATTTAGAGACAATAGTCAATCCTCAATCCACCTATTTTCTGCATTAATCCATCCAGAAACCCCTAACCTTAACCTATTCTATCCTGCTACGTTTTTAGCCTCCAGCCCCAGATCATATATCTTCTTGATCCTGTTTTTGGTGAATGCTGTATGGTTAGAACATGCATAGCTTACTGCTTTTAACATTTTAAGAAGAAATTTTCAAGAGCTATGAATGAATTAACTTTATAACTTGGAATAGGTGGAGATTAGTTTCAGAAGGTGTTGAAGTGTTAAACAATATATTCAAATTATGAGTACATAACATTTAAAATTAAATTTAGCTTGAAGCCCAGCACACCACTTAAGAAAAGCTACATATGGATGAAACCATATTCCCAGAACTAGAGAGTAATCTCACAAAATAAACAAAGAATCCTAAGATCCAACATCAACAATCATCAAGTGATTGGTGGAGATACAAGCAGAGAACACTATTTCTAACAGACTACCATGATCAAGAATGACTTAAAAAGGAAGAAAACAGAGGGAAAACCTACTGTTCCTGCACTCGAGTAGTGTGATCCATAATGGAATTTTGGGATGACTGGATCGTCAAAATTAGAGTACCTCTCTTGAAATTTTTTCACACGATCAGGGTTCAGTGCGCCAACAGGCTGCAATGATATCAAATGATTTAATGATAAAAAAGAAAATAAAATCACAAAACCTGAACTCATTGATGAATCATTCAGGGTAAGCACCTTTGAAAGATCTCGATAAGAAGAAGGATTAGAAAGATCCAAGCTCTTCGAACTGTAATCAGAAAGAATCCAGGGGAATACTGGATACTGCCAAATACAGGTAGTAGTGATAAATTATTGACATAAACATAGGTCTAAAGTGATTAACAATAGGAAGTAGTAATTATGATAAAAGATGTACCTGAGTTATATCATTATAACTTCGCCCAGCCAATGTATTGAGCTGCATTAGATATTCAAAATTGCTGATCTGCACCATTTCAGTGTAAATTTCATGTACTTATGATGACGCAAATAAGAAATTAATGATATAACATGAATTAAGGCTCACTTCTTACCTCCCACCTAGCCCAGCGCTCCATAAGTTGAGTTCTTTTCAAAAGTTGTTCAGGTCTCTGCAACAAGAAGTTACTTCCTTAGATTCTTGGACCAAAATATATCAATCTATATTCCATACCCAAAAATTTTAATTATTAAAAGGAAAAAAGGATTTTATTAACAAAAATTAGGGGTGTTTGGTTTGTGAAAACGTTTTTGGTTTTCAATTTCTATTTCTATTTCTTAACATTAGTTTTCATTTCTAAGTTTTCAAAATTTTAAAAACATGTTTGTTATGCAAAGTTAAAATTTTTTTCATATTTATTTCTAAGTTGAATGACTTAAAAGACTATAATATTTTATTAATTTTTAAATATGATTATTATTAAATGATAATATTGTTATGATTGAAGGGCTTACTTTCTTAAAAATTACAAAAATAACACTGGTTAGTATCTCAAAATACTGAAAACGTCTTTTAGACGTTTCCTATTTTCAGCCTATTTTTGAAAATTTTTTCAAAAAATATTTTCTATTAAATTTTACCAAATGCATTTTCAGTCACATTTTCTGTTTTCAGTAAACATGAAAACAAGAAACAACAAAAGCAATCGCACCCTAAAATTTAAAAAAAAAAAAAAAAAAGAGCAAAATTTGAAAGTAAATTTCATTTACATTAATTCTTATCCTTAGACTAGGTGCCGAGAAAATTGTAATAAAACAAATAAATAAAGTAACAGAAAGGATCCAACCTGAGTTGCCAAATATATATTGTTTAAATGAGGAGGTTGTGCTTGAACAATTGCCCGATATGCATTTCTTCGCCCCTCACTACTCTGAAGAGAGGAAAAGAGGACAGGGACAGGTAAATATTAGAATTATAAGTGTGTAACTTTGAATAATTATCTGTAAAATGGTCAGAATTATAGGACTATTGAGAGTACTAAGAATTTAGAGAGATTTTTTTTTGGATAAAAAAAGAGAATTTTATTAATGAGAGAGAAGATAAAAGTGAAGAATTTAGAGAGATTAATGATGAAAATAATTAGAAAGAAAGCAGGACATCTAAGAAGTACCCCAAAGTCAAAGAAGAAGTTTGAACGGTCAACCATAAAGAGCTCCAAAGCACTTCTTCTTAGGAGATATCTGTAACAGAAACCAGCATTAATAAATGACTGGGAATATTTTCAAAATGTACACTCTAGAAAGCCAATAGTTTTGGGGGAAAATACAAATTATTAAGCAATATATTCAACATTTCTGAGCTAAAAGAAACAATTTTTTTATTGTTTTACAGCAGGAATTTCATGAAAGTAAGAACTATATAATCAGAAGAGGCTAAGATATCCTCTTTGAGAACCATATAATCAGTAAAAATCATTTTGCCTTTGGCCCGGTCTGGTGGAGATTAAGTGAAACGCACAGCATTAAACCAGGCCTTTGCGGGCTTCTAGACTGAATTTGGCCTTTTCTTTCTAAAACCTAATGAACCCTTCTTTTCCCTTCAGCCTCCAAGAATATTCTAATGGTTCTTTTAAATTATGAATCAGAAAACTGCCCCTTGTTAATTTATTGCGATCTCTTCCATGATTGTTATCCCTTCGCTACCAACTATTGACTAGCTTTATTGGGCCTAATTGGGCTTTGATTTTGATAGCGTGATTATAGGAAACCTTTATTAGGGTGAATATGTAATTATATTTTATTAACTTTTCCAAAATAAGAATAGGGAATGGTATATAAATTTATTGTCCATATTTGTAAACCTACGATTGAGCAATACAAAAAATATTCAGCCATTTAAAAATCTTCACAGTATCAGAGCCCGTAGTGCCCTAAAGCGAGTATCTTTTCTCCTTCCGTAGCACTAGGGTTCCTGTGTATACCTAAAGGGAGTTGAGTTCTCCTCTCTTCACTATCCACATTTAAGGTCGAGTTTCCTCCCTCCCTTACTGTCACCGCCCAGCTAGAATTGTCACCCACTGTCCAATCTTCCACCGCCCGAATTCCGATTGCTGGTAGCATCCCCACGCGTTGTCACGCATCGCCCTAGCAGTTCTAGATAATTATGCATTTTTCTCAAATCACGTATGTTTCGCACCGTCATTTGCCTCAGCTCCGCCATATTTGGAGAGCTTATCACCCCATCGGCGAAACCCACCAAATCTGGTCACATTCCGTTGTTGCACACGCCACTACACGTCGGCCGCCAATTTGGACTTACTTGGTTTGCTTTGTTTTTGGGTTGTTCTCTTCATTTTTTGGCCTCTTTTCTTCTTCTGCCTTTCTTTTGGTGCTGATTCCTTATTATAGGGGACACTAAGGTAGTAGAAAATATTTCACTTGCCCATATCTATATTGTTAAGTTGGATGGGGCTGGTATTTATCTCACTAGGTCAAGGGTATGTCTGTTATAGATCAAATCTCGAAAATTACTTAGCTATATTACTAGAGATACAAAACCTCCCACTATTTTTTATGATAACTATGCTCAATGGGACTTTTAAAACTCTTTTGTTATGACACACTTGATAAATACTATGAATCCCTGAATTCTAAGCAGTATTTGTTACTTGATACTGCTGAGAAAATCTGGAGTTTAACTAAACGTACTTATTCTCGCAAAGGGAATGATGCCCAGGTGTTCGAGATCATGACAAAGAGCCATGCCACTAAACAAGGAAAGTTGACTGCAACTAACTATTATTTTGAATTGAGTAGGTTATTGCAAGAGTTAGATTATCATCAAGATCTCCACGTCAAATGTATTGAGGATGCAGTTTTGTTTCACCAATTGATTTCAAAAGAGAGGGTTTATAATTTTTTGACTGGTTTGAATCTAGAATATGATCAGACCTGGGTTCAAATTCTAGGAAAATTTTCTCTCCCCTTTGTTGAGGATGCTTTCTCCTATGTCGTACAAGAATAAAGTCGATGTGTTGTCATGCTTTATCAAGCACCAATTGAGAAGTTTGGTTTAACCATCTCCCATGAGAAACTCAAGGCCACCATCTCTGATAAAGATCACTAGCAGTGTGATAACTGTGGTAAGTTGAGGCATACCAAGGAGATTTGTTGGAAGATACATGGTCGGCCGACTCAAGGTCGTGGAGGTAAACGAGTCACTTAATCCAAAGGCCAGGCGAATATATTTGATGCTATTGAGCCACCCAAGGATGCAGATTCTGGAGCCTCTCTCTCTTCTAATGAAATTCAGCACCTCCGTCATCTCTTAACCAAGTTGATCCCTTTACAGTTAGCACTTTTAATTATGTGCACTTAGGTATGTCCAACTGCTCTTCATGTCCTAAAGGGAAGAATGTTTGAATAGCCAATGGGTCTGTATCTTCTATTTGTGGGACATGTTCTATGATTTGTACACCTGATATTACACTCTCATCTATGCTTCATGTACCTGAGTTTCCTGTTAATCTTTTATCTGTCAATTCCATCACCAAAGATTTAAATTGTAAAATTGTGTTCTTTCCTAATCATTGTGTCTTTCAAGACCTTTATACAAGGAGGAGGGTTGGCAATGGTAGTTTGCATGGATGGCTTGTACATGATAGATGGTGTTCGAGACAGGCCTTTCTTGGAGTTAATAAGGATGTCAATAAAAAAATAATCTAGTGGCATAGGCGGTTAGAACATCCATCGTTTTTTGTTTTAAAGTAACTTTTTCCCAGTTTGTTTTCAAACCTTAATGTTGAAACCTTATTTTGTAATGCTTATTAATTTGCCAAACATGCTAGAAACTATTATCATTTGAGTAATAATAAAAGTTTGATTCCTTTTATGACTATACATTCCGATGTTTAAGGTCTTACTCAAAACTGTTTCTTTATCTAGTTGTCGATGGTTTGTTATCTTTATTGACTATTGTACTCGCACCACTTGGGTTTATTTACTAAAGGCAAAAAATGAAGTTTTTTCTTGCTTTCAGTTCTTCCATAAGATAGGTTGTACTCAATTTGATACTAAGATAAAAATTTTGAAAGCTGACAATAGTACTGGATACATGAATAAACACTTCAAGACTTGGAAAATTATGGAATTATCCATCAAACAAGTTGTCCTTATACCACTGCCCAAAATAGAGTGGTTGAAAGGAAACACAGACACCTACTAGAACTGGCTTAGTCTCTTATGTTCACCATGTACTTACCCTGGGGGGATGCTATTTTAGATACCCCATACCTTGCCTCTAAAAATCCTTGATTTTCAGAGTGCTCTTGAAGTTTTAAAAAGTGATTTTCAGAGTCCTCTTGAAGTTTTAAAAGGCAAAAGAGAATATGTTATTCCACCCAAAGTGTTTAATTGTGTTTGTTTTGTTCATACTAGGAATACAAGAAAACTTGATCCTAGAGCCCTTAAATGTATCTTCATAGGGTATTCTCCTATTCAAAAAGGTTACAAATGTTATCATCCTCCCTCCAGAAAAATCTTTGTCAGTATGGATGTAATCTTTTGGGAAATTAAACCCTACTTTAGCACACCTTTATCACCTTTTCAGAGGGAGGTTAATAAAGTAAAAGTGACACTTCTTGATCTAGGAGACAATAAGGAAGAATGTAGTTCAGAGAGAGACTAATCAGGGAAAGACTGTTGAAAGGTTGGAGAGATTGAACAGACATGACTTGTCAACATACTCAAGGAGGAATAATGCAATCTGTCGAATCTTCTGAATCTTCTTCCATTGGTGAGTTATCTATATTCCCTAATGAATTAAATCTACCTATTGCTCACAGAAAAGGAATCAAGCCTTGTACCAAACATCTTATGTCTAGCTTTGTTTCTTATGACTCCCTATCCCCTTCATATAGAACCTTTGCTTTGTCTATTTTCTCTGTATCTATTCCACAGAATTGGAATTACTGATCCCAAGTAGAAGCAAGCGATGATTGAAGAAATGAAGGTTTTGTCCAAAAATGAGACTTGGGACTTGGTCCTTCCTCCATCAAATAAAAAATTGGTGGGTTGCAAATGGGTCTTCACTGTGAAACATAAAGTTGATGGTTCGATAGAATGTTTCAAAGCTAGACTAGTGGCCAAAGGGTTCACACTAACTTATGGAATTGACTATCAAGAGACTTTAGCTCCTGTTGCAAAAATAAACTTCATTAGAATTCTGTTACCTTGTGCAGCTAATCTCGAGTGAGACTTGCACCAATTTGATGTGAAGAATGCATTTTTTCATGAAGACTTGGAAGAGGAAATGTATATGGAAATCCCACCTGGGTTTGATAATGAACAGAGTCAAAAAAATGTATGTAAACTAAAAAAGGCTTTATACGGACTAAAACAGTCCCCGAGAGTGTGGTTTGACAAATTTAGTAATGTCATGGTTTCCTTTAGCTATCAACAAAACAATGCTGACCACACCTTCTTCACAAGACATCAAAAGGACAAACTCACTCTTCTCATAGTCTCTGTTGATGATATAGTAATGACTGGAGATGATAAACTACAATACTTCTTACGAATTGAGGTTGCTAGATCAGAGAAAAAAATCTTCATTTTTCAAAGGAAATACATTTTGGATCTCTTAGAAGAGACTAGCATGTCAAGGGTGCAAACCAGCAAGATCCCCTATTGAGAGTAATCATAAACTACAATCAAGGGTTGGGAAGTCAGTTAATAAGGAAAGATATCAAAGGTTGGTCGAAAAACTTATTTACCTCTCTCACACAGACATAGTTTACGTGGTCAATTTAGTCAGCATGATCCTTGAGAATCCCATATGTAGGTTGTCTTTCGCACCTTATGGTATTCAAAGTCTAGCCCAGGGAAAGGATTGCTTTTCTCCAAACAAGGTCACCTCCAGATAAAAGCCTTTACAGATGCATATTGGGCTAGATCACTAGATGATAAAAGATCTACATCCGGATACCGTACGCTTGTAAGAGGAAACTTGGTTACCTAGAGAAGTAAAAAGCAAAGTATTGTTGCTAGATCCAGTGCAGAAGTTGAATACAAAGCTATGGCACAAGGAGTTTGTAAACTTTTGTGGGTACAGAAGCTATTAGAAGAACTGAGGCTGTTGAAAAATGAGAAGTTGTCCTTGTATTATAATAACAAGGCTGCCATTAGTATAGCTTATAATTCAGTTCAGCATGATGGAAACAAAACACATTGAAATTGACAGGCACTTTACCAAAGAGAAGGTTACTAGTGGAATACTAAGCCTAGTTTATGTGACATCAAAAAAACAGCTTGCTAATGTATTTACCAAAAGTCTCAGCAAACAAATGTTTCCCATGCTTGTTTGCAAGTTGGCCATTTGTGACATCTTTGCACCAACTTGAGGGGAAGTGTTGACTAACTTTATTAGGCCTAATTGGGTTTTTATTCTAATAGCTTTATTATAGGAAATTTTTATTAAGGTGAATATGTAATTATTATATTTTATTAACTTTTCCAAAATTAGAATAGGGAATGGTGTATAAATTCATTGTCCATATTTGTAAACCTACGATTGAGCAATACAAAAAATATTCAATCATTTAAAAATCTTCACCAACTCCCCTCGTACTCTTCACAACATCAACAAAGGAGACAAGGCTCTTTGAGACCCAAGATGAAGGCTTCTCAACCTCAGCTCTTCTTTTCTCAATGCCACCTAAAGGCAATGGAACAAACAAGGAAATCAAAGCCTTTACAACCTGCCACCATCCCATCCCTCTTGTACCCTCTGGCACCATCACAGAAACATTTCTCCCACCATTGAAATATTCAATAATAAGAAGAAACCTGCCTCTATGATTCTCCCCAACCGAAACTAAATACAACTTTTCATGATCACAAAATCTTCTGCAATGTGATCGGCTCCATCAGCCTTCACTTAATGCCATCACTGTTGGCATCAACTAAAAAGCAACATCCCTTCCTAATAACATATTGTACAGAAAACCTCTACCACATTCTAAAACACTATGAAAAATTGAACCAGATTGTTCCAACGATAAGTCAAAATTCTTAGCTTTAATTCCCATCATGAAATCACAGTAATAAGAATTTTTTTTTTTTTTATAGAAAAAGAAGAGTAATAAGAATATTAAAACCAGATTATGAGAATCAACACTTAAAAGGAATTTAAGTAAAGAATCAAAATCCCATCATGAAATCACAATATTCATATGGGGTTTACTATTCAGACAAGGGCAAAAAACTAAATAGAACCAAAACAAACAAATGCAGAAATTAGATATTCATATGGGGTTTATACTTTACAGGTATTCAAATTTTAGGAAAGTTTAGTAAAGAAGTACGAAAAATTTAAGTCTTCTAGGTTAAGAAAATGGTGAATTGTAGAGCACCTAATACTTGTGTAGTTATAGTATCAGTATAAATAGAATCCAAGGGGTCATCATTATGTGCACAATACTTGACTCTTTCAATAATATATTTTTCTTGGTGTCCCTTCTTTTTCTAAGTGTTTTCTCAACACTATCTGTAGCCCAATATTTTTTCAATAAATGAAGAATTTATAAGAAGGAAGGAAGAATGATTACAAAGATGCAAAATAAGACATCCAACTTAGCCATGAAAAACAAGAAAAACAACATGGAAACAAAAAAACTCTAATTCAAAAGAGCTTTCCCAATCCCTCAGCATGTCCTTCAAGGAAACTCCTCAAAGGGAAGCTGAGCACAAAGGGAAGCTGAAAAGACTGTACGTCGAATGGTCAAACAACTGAAATTTGCCGTCTGAAATTATCTATGGCTCAACGAGGTTTTAGTACAGCAAAATATTCCTCAACTTTGATGGTAATTAAAACTAATCCTCTTAGATAAATATCACCCAAGTCAGTGTACTCCAAATTGAAATGCAAATATAGAAACAAAAGAATAAATTGATAAGCACTAAAATAAAATGAGCTCACCTCCGGCTATAAATTTGATGAAGAGATAACATTAACCAGCTGCGGTCCTTTTCTTGGTCTCCTATGTCAAAACTGGAATCTAGCCCTTCCTTCGGGGTGCTGGTCTCACTGTTATCAACTATAAAGTTTATCCTTCTAGTGGTTACCTACAATCAGAGAAGGGCACTCTATATTACTAACATCCATAAGCCAATAAGACACTTCAAAATTCTTACATATCTTCCCTCAATAAGATATTAGCACAAATCTTAATTTTGTGCTTCAGTATGTGTCACAAATTTTGCCACAATTTTGTTTCCAGGAAACAAGAAAAAGATACACAAATTATTGGAAAAAGAAAAGAGAGCAACAAAAACACTAGTCTTGTGGGCCATATGATTCGCCAAACAGAAATCACAAAATGTGTGCATATAGTTTATAGTTAAATCTACCTTAATAATTTCTCCTATTATTTTCTTTGGTCTCCCCTTACCTCTAGTTATTGAACTATTTTCTATCTAGTCAACTATTTGTACAGGAGCTTCTTATGGTCTCCTTTGTAGACGACCAAACTACCTAAGGCGTATTTCTACCAACTTTTCTAAGATAGCTGCTATTCCAACTTTTTCTCTAATGCAATTATTCTTAATCCTATCCTTTCTAGTGTGTCCACTAATCTAACACAACATTCTCATTTTTGAGATGTTGAATGTGTGCTCATGTTGATAAGCTTGAGTAGTAATTTCTATCACAAATAACAACTATAACCTTCCTCTATTTCATCCACCCAGCTTGGACCCTATGATTTATGCCCCCTCTATTTTTCTATTATTTTGTATTATAATCCCCAAATATTTAAAATTTGTAAATTCTTGAATGGAATGGTCTCCAAGTTTCACCTCCACCCTAAAATTAGTGTACCTTTCACTGAATATATATTCCATAATGTAAATAATTAGTATGAACCATAACCATAACTAAACTATTTAATAATGGAATTGAATTTTTCAAATAATTAGTATGCACCATAACTGAACTGAAAGATTGTATCTTTCTCCAATTGTCCTTAATCAATTCTCTTCTTTTTTAAAAAAAAAAAACCCCTACCAACAGCTTTATATACATTCCACATAAAATGCAAGGGATACACACAAACACATTACATATTGGCAGTATCTTCAGGATAGTTTCTCTACCAGGGGAGGTATACAAATGTAAAACAATTTATATATTGTGATAAATTATAGAGTAAGCTAACAATTTGGCCCTTAAATTGTGTTAAGCTTATTCTGCTTTAGTCCCCAAAAATAATAAACTCATTGCATGTTAGTCCTTTCACCATCAAAAAGACCAACCTATGACAAGTTTGTTATTTTTTGAAGACTAAGTCGTGCACTCAATAAATTTTAGAAACTGAAGATAAACAAACTTAACAATTCATGGACCAAATTGTTAGTTCAATCTAAAATATAAATAGCTTCTAACTTAGGCCCATAAAACTTACTTGGAAGGTTCCCCTAACAACCTTAAGTGGCCGGACCATTGATGATGGTAGCTCAAGAACAATTCTTTCATCAAGTTCACTAGGAACATATCCAGGGGCAATGGCAGAAGAACTCTGGATGAAACTTTCATCACTTGCAAGTTGATTACCACTAGATTCCATAGATGCTTGAGAAGTTTGCTCAGCTGCTTCAGAAAGTCTAGACTCATTCTCCCCTTTCTGTTCAACATCACTAACGATACCATCCCCATTCTCAATTTCCACATGTTCTTCATCTTCATTGACTGCCTCCATCGCGATTGCTTCAGCTGACAAAATTGGAGCCCCCTGGTCCTTTTTCTCTTCAGAATAATCATCATAATTGGCAGCAGAACCTAAATGATCAGACCCTTGGAAATTCCTCCTCAAACATCGTCTCATCCTTGAAGAACTTTCCATAAAATCTAGCTTCCAGAAAATCTAAAAATTGTAAGACTAAAATACATCAGAAAATAAAATTAACCCTAAAAAGTCATGCTTTTTTTTCAAAGAACAAGATTTATCTAGAAGAGTCTCTAAGCAGGGCAGATTAGAAACCGTCCAAAGAGAGCCTAAAGGAAAACATAAGACAACAGAAAACTAAAGAAGCAGGTGACAAGAGCTATAATATTACACCGAAAAAGAAAAACAAAAAGCATTCCACCCGCCTCCCCCCCCCCCCCCAAAAAAAAAAGAAGCCCAAAAGCTTTGAAAAATAAAAATACCAGGAACACCAGTTTCACAGAAAATATAACATCTGAACTTGCAATGTAAGTCCTAGAATTTTGTCCCAGGAATACAACAAGAACTACTTGGCTACATAGATCACGCAATGCCAACATGTTCTATCTTGGTTCATTTAAATGGTTAGATTGTTGGTAATTAAATCCATTATAATAGTTAAATCCAACACCAACAACAATTTTCTTCCAGGCATAAGCACCCAAAAAAGGAAAGAAAAGTGCATGCCCATAGAGTCTCTTTCTCCTTATTCTTAGAAAGAGAGAATCTATGGCCATAAAAAGATGAGAAGATACAAATAATGCAGTTTGGTAAACCCAAAATGAAGAGTTTATCACAACATACACGAGGGGGGTTGTATAAATTATCTGCAAAAGGCCCAAAAAGACATCTCATCTCTATTAACTGATGAACAAGTTTCCGCCATGCATGCACTCCAGTACAGGTTCGATGCCGAGCAATTACATCTACTTGTGCACGCCTGTCAATCTGGAAAACAAGAAACTTAACATATAGTAAAGGCTCTCTCAAAAGAAGTTAACAATTTGTGAACAAACCTCAGACCGCTGCATATTCCTTGCTAGGGCAAAACTAGCTACAAGAACAGCAATAAATTTGTAGGACAGAGCATTAAAATCTTTCCCATACACTGACTTTGTATCAACGGGCTGCAAACATTCCAGCCACGCAACTCCCATTGCTTCAGAGATATTCCACCTCTTAACCCGCTTCGTATCACCAGCACTTCTTCTCTGTGCAGATGTAGCCATTGCAACAGCACTAAGACCGCGTCCAGAACCAACCTTTGAAAATCGTTCAAAATCACGAGCAGCTGCCAAAGCGGCAGCTTTTGCGGCAGCTTTGTCCCTGGGAAGTGGTGGTGCTTTGCTAGGGAATTCCAGAGGCTTTTGAAAGCTCGAAAATGTATGAAGCCTAACCTGTTTGCGTTCCAGGAGTGATGTGTCGCGCCTAAGATGAGCAGTTGTTGCAGGAGCTGGGGTTTCACAACCTGAAGCACCAGCTGCAATCATTGCCAGTGCCATTGCAGCAGGTGGAGATGCAAACGCAGCAGCCCAAGCTGGAGATATCATAGCAAGAGCAGCCTAAAAGAAATACAGATTCATGGAAAAGTTAAAGCAGCAAGAACAAATTAATGAATAGATACACTATAAGGAATTTCATCTTCAGTGCATGCCAAATTTCTTGATCATCCTTTGCTGCAGTAGAAATCAAACACGCAGATGTGTATATCTAAATAAAAGTAATAGAACATATCAATTGAATGAAGTTCCATTTTTGATAGTTAGCAGTCAGTTCAAAAAGATATCCTTCTTAACTTTTTGGAATTAGTGTGAATGCTAGCTGTCTCTATATATAAATAAACGTTAGCTCTATGATATATGTATTATTCCTTACTAATTTATTGTACTATAGAGTACAGCCATGTAGTACAAGTCTTGTACAAAGCCTCTACAAAATAAGATAGCCTATTTATGTCAGAATTCACTTCATTTCACACAAAGTTATCTCTCCCTGCTACTCATTTTCTTTGTTACCAGAGCCTAGGAGGGAATAACATAAGGTTACCTACTGTCAGTGGAGCTTTTTTTTTTCTCTATCTCATTGCTGCTCTTTCCTTCACTCAAACATGAGTGTAATCACCAGGGTAATTTTATTTTTTTTTAACGAAAGAACTTTCTTAAAAGAGAGAGAAACAAATAAGGAGGGTTAGGCATCTTTCTAAGCAAACAAAATTCAAAACAAGATGGCAAAAAGTAAAAGGAAAGAAGAAGGTTGAACAAGCAGCAATGCTGCTCAGTCCCTCTAAATATCAAAAGGGACATTCCCTTCGATATCTCTTGAGCTGAACTCCAAACAAGGATTTTGTCCATATGTAATCTAGAGATAATGAAACACCCTTAAAAATACAAGCATTCCACTCCAACCAAACATTCAAAAATACTGCATAAACCAGACATGAACACAAAGTTCTACCTTCCTTTCTACAGACAAAACCTGAGTCATATAAGGAGAAACTGCTTCCAATATAAACCCAATTCTCAACAAAGTTCCCAACAACTTATTTCACAAAAAAACAGCCACTCAACATTATATGTTTATAACATTAAATAAGCTCCAATTTATCCACCACTCATGCACATATTACAAATGTTAAGAGACAAAGCTGTAACATGCAATTTGTCTTAATTCAAGAGTACTGCTATTCCAAGAAAAAAAAAATGATTTGATTTTTGAAGAAGCTATAGGGTTTGTATGGTTTGGAAATTTCTTTTTCTTTTCTTTTTTTCATTGAAATGGAGCTTACATTTCCGAAATTCTAAGAAAAGTAAAATAGCATTTCCAATGTTTTCATCAGAAAGGTGGCAGAAATTTCATAATTAGGATAATTATAAAAATTAAAATGAAAAAAAATCTCACCTCTCATTTATTTCATTAAAGGCAAATTCAAAAGTCAAATAGATTGAAATCAAACGACTCAACAGTGTGAAAAACAAATCCCAAAAAGAACTTGCATATTAAAAGATCAAAATGGTCACAAGAAACATGCAGAGAAAGAAAGAAGAGTAATATAAAGGCTGTTCGCTAACTCCACAGCTAGCCAAGCATCCTGTGTGTCTATTTAAAATTGTAAATTAGGTGAGAAACCTCTATTGTCTGAACACTCTGCTCTGTTCTGAATCTTATGATGTTGGATTCATTTCCTCCCAAACTTTTTGTTGAATGATTTAACCACAATTGCTATTTGTTACTTTGTATTAACTTTGCTTTCCTCTCCATTGTATTAGGAAAAATGCTTGCATCATCCTGCCCTATAGTAATTGTAAAGAAAGAAGAAAACATAGAAAACTAGAGGCTCTACATGTACAAATGTGCATGGCTTTTTTTTTTCTTTTTTTTTCAAAATATAATATAAAATAATTATTATTATAATTTTGAAATAATAAATTAAATGATAGGAAGTTATTTAATCTACTCATCCCTTGTAACTTCTCATTAACTTTATTTTTTCTCTCATATGTCCTCACATCACATATTTTATTTTATATTTATATTTTAGAATATATCATTTTGTGAGACCACTATCCAGAAGGATCCAAAATCATTATAATATAGATATACTATAAAAGGGGTTTACTGAATTCATAGTTAGCTAGGCACCCTGAGTGTCTATTTACAATTGTAAATTAGGTCAGTGATAGGGATGAGGGTAGTATAGGCTATCCAAGTCTCACATCGAGTAGAATGGGATGCTCGATGGAATATTTAAGTGGCTTTGTTCTTCCCCTTCAATAGCTAGCTTTTGAGGGAGGGTTCCCAAGTCACTTGGGTTCCTATCATTTGGTATTAGAGCTACTTTGCCGACAGCACGAAAAGGGCTACCTGCAGAGGGTTCTGACCAGAGGAGGGGCTGACCACAGTAGAGTGAAGCAACACCGAGTGAATTGTTGCAGAGTGCAGCCGCTGGGACATCGACCCTTTAGGGGCAGTGCTATAATAGGGACAAGGATAGTATAGACTACCCAAGTCCCACATCGAGTAGAATGGGATGCTCGATGGGGTATTTCAGTGGCTTGATTCTTCCCCTTCAATAGCTAGCTTTTGAAGGAGGGTTCCCCAAGTCACTTGGGTTCCTATCAGTTAGTTATAAGGGTTAGTACATGTAATATAAGCCCAAGCCTACTAATCATTTATCCACTTATTTTACCCTAGCAATTATACGATCCTACTATTTTAATACTATCCCTTAAACTGAAGATTATACATTGTGTACTGTATGATGGTTTAAGTGAATTTTGGAAGAATCTTATCTATATTATTGTGTCTAGAGTTGAACCATCGTATATGGACTTAGTTGTCTATATTATTGTATTAATTTTACTTGGCGTATTGTCATGGAGTATAGTTACTACATAGTACAACTACAAGGCCTTTCCAAATTTGATTGCCTATATATTTAAGAAAGAAAAAAAGTTTGCTGCCATTCTAAATTTTGCTATCAGATTCTTCAATAAAATTACAACATGTGGAAAATATATTTGAATGAGTGATGAGTCAATAACGTGATATTTAGTTGTCCAAATTCCCACGTCACATATTTATTGAAAAACTTTATAGCAAATACCTAAAGAACATCACTTAAGTCTTCTCCAACAAGGAGTAGACTATGGTTAAGTTCTCTAGGTGCTTGCCATCAAGCTTTCCAATAAACATGACACATGGAGAAAAATTTTTAGAAGACCCAATTATGTGATGCTGAGCTGTAAAAACATCCACTTCCCATATTCTTATTGAAGGATTTGACAGCAACGACCTAAAAACTGCACCTAAGTTTTCTCCTAAGAACAATTCCTCCAAATCGAGACTCACAAATGTACAAGCTATCCACATCTTTGAATTTGTATGTATAGGCATGCATATATATCTATTTCAGTGAGTGTTCAAATATGCATATGCTCATGAAAGTACCTCAATAGGCAGGGCATCAGCAGCTAATGCACGATCATCAACAGTGAGAGGATTTGAACCATCAGCAGTAGCAAGTTCATGAATTCCAGCCAAAATGGGCCTCCACCTCCTTAAAACAGCAACAAAAGGCGGTACAATAGCCTCAAGGTACTGCTTACGAAGAGGCTTTTGGTCTTTGTCCACAGCATGATATACCTGACCACAAAGCATACTGTAATAACTACAATGGCTGTGCACAATAAGAAGACAAATGACACATAATGTACACAGAAGCTAGAATGAATATGTTTGGCACTGAAAATACAAACCTCAGAATAAAGTACGCAAGATGCTACCAAAACTCTTTGTCTCTTAGAATCAGAAATTGGCATGTTGAGAACAGGTGAAAGAACACTGTTCAAAAAACAGTGAATAATTTATTATTCCACTAACTTTTTTTGCCAAATTATATATGTCTAAGAAAAAAATTATTCAAATAACGCAGAAGGAAAAAATAATAAATAAATAAATAATGTTTTCTAGAACCATCATTTGTTAATAAATTATTTATGAAGGTGAGATTTTGAGAGTAGTGAATTAAGGAAGCTGATAACTGTAAAGTGACGAAGATTTAAAATTTTTTAGAGATATATTTGATTACTGTATATACAAAATAAAAATAATGAGGCCGGAACAGAAATTGAAATTCTCACTTTATGTAGTAGTATAGATAAGGAAATCAAGGAATACATAGTTGCATATCTGACATGTATTAAAAATTGACATTAAAACACACACTCAGAGGATTGGGTTTCTGAAGTTTTTACAACAAAACTATCCTGGGCCTCACTGAACAGCTTAAGCTTTTGGATTGAAATTTGTCCTTGACACAGTATAAGAATTTCTATGACCAAGTGGTTAAAAGTTAGATCCATGCCACACTCCATTCTATTTATAAAGTACATGGTATGGTGGACCTGTGCTTTGTCTACACTTCAAGCCAAGTACTTCTGTTAAGAAGGCATGTGAGAAGTTATAATAAAACTATTCATGGGCATTTAATTTGTAAATTAAGCTTGAATTCGAATGGTCCTTGACAAAGACCATAACTAAAACATTATTCGAATAAATATAAAGTGCAACAAAAATGCATAAACACTCAGGTTAGTACTAAGTCCATGTATGATGGAGTACAGTACACTATGTAGTTGTATTATGTACTAACTGCTCTCCTTCGCCACGTGTACTGTATGAAGATTAGTACATGACAGTACACTTAGTTTTCCTTCTGTATGATGGTTTTCTGCTCTGAATCCTATCTGTTAGGGCTTGGTTGGGAGGATGGTGTGGAAGTGGGGTGGTTTGAGAGTCTTAACCCTTGATTGGCTGTTTAATAAGCAAATGGTGTGGGGTGGGTTAGGATGGTTTGTAAACCATCCTAAACCATTGAATATCCCAAATTTCAAACCCCTCCAAGTTGTGGGGTTTGAGATGGTTTGTAATTTTTATAATTTTTTGTTCCATTTTAACCTTCTCTTTACTTGCCTATTTTCCTACATCCTTATATATATTTTTCACCCTAATTTTTAACCTTATAATATGATTAATGGAGGGGGTGATTTGAACAGTGAAAATTTCAATACTACCCTTATGATGATCATTCTTTTAAAAAATTATTTTGATTATAAGATCAAGTTCATTTTATATTTTCTTTTCATTTCTTTCAATTTTTATACCTTATGTCTCATACTTTATTACAATATATTCATATTGAAAAGGCAATGTTGAGACTGAAGTATAATTCCCTTTTTTTTTTTGGGATACAAAAAGAGAAGCTCTTATATATATTTTTTCCATTAATCATATTATAACATCTAACCAGTGGAGAGTGGTTAAGCCTCCATTATTTTTTAAAATCTTTCAATTCATGGAGTAGTTTGTCTAACTCACTCCACTCCACACCACTCTTTTAATAACCACCCCACCTCACTCTCTTCAAAACTTCCAACCAAGTCCTTAGGCAAGCTGTGAAATGTTTGGTCATATGGAATTGGTGTATTGAGCTGTTTGAACTGATGTGGTGCAAATTTTTCATGTCCTGTTTTGTTGGCACAGCTGTGAAATACGTGATCATATGTTCACTGAGTATATATGTCACACGTGTAGTTTTCTGCTTGAACTAACTATGATGCATTTTATTGTTTTAAACTAATGAAATCTATTTGCTTGGACCAAAAAGAAATACGACAAATTGTGAAATTCTATTTCTAAAGCATATAAAAAAAATTTAGGAGAAAGTTACACATTGGATTGATGTAGCTAAACCTTATGGAACTTCTCCGCTTAAAGGCCAAACTTGTTCTGGGACTGCAACTACTCATCAATGGATTAACTATGTGCTGTAAATAAGATGAACTTAAGAGGTTGATTTACCTCCACAAAAGTGCTGAACGTGGTTGCCTTCCTTCAGGCATCCTATCCTCAATGCTTGCATTCCTTATCAGCTTATGCTCATCTCCATCGTCATCTTCCCTCATTGAAAGAAGAACCATCCGAAGCATGCACAAGAATGGTTGGTCACTGTCTAATAATTGGTACAATGCAGCCATCCCTCCCATTCCAGTACCTGACCCTCCACCTATACCAAGACCACCACCAAGCCCAGACTCATCTAGCAATAATGCTTGAAGCATTGCCACAGACTTCTTTACCAAAGGAAGTTCAAGCCAATTGCCATCAGCATCTTTCTCCAAAGCAGAGTTCCAAAAACCCCATCCACTCCCACCACCACCAAGTTGAGCTGTCTGTGATGGAAGACCAACGCCATACCACAAACGGCTCCTATATTTCCAGCCATCAGCTAAATCCTTAGCACAGGACCCATATGACACAAAAGAACAAGAAACAGATTCATAAGGTTCAGCAGCAGCAGCAGCAGCAAGCCTTTCCATCACTGTAGTAGAGATCTGACCATTTACATCAGCCATTGAAGAAAGGACCTGACAAGTTTAACAGCTGGAGTGTCACCAATATTAAATATAAATATATGCAAGACTACAACAAAATGAGAAGCAAAAGGAGTAATAAAATATAAAGTTACAAGAAAACAAGTGAATCCAAACTAAAACTAATTTTCTAAAATCCAAAGGACAATTCCATAAATTAGAGAAGTTGAGGGGCAATTAGACAAATAATTGTAAAAAACCACAAAAAAGTCAATGCTTCCTAAACAGGTTTGAAAATTTTGTTTTTCAAAACAGGCTTCATGAAGAAGAGGCTGCCATGCAACCATTCCATGGATTTTGAAGGTATGACAAAAATAGTATTGAAAACATAAAATTATGAAAACTACAAATTTATAACTAATTATGATGCATAACATGCATGTCTAATTTTAGTTTACAATATGCATACATCCAGAGGGACTCCCCCAGAATCACTAGATAACGATCCGCGATCTCCCACAGCTTCTGTTGATTCTCGAATTGTAGACAACGAAGTTGTGCGGTTTTGGGATGGATAAACACTAGAAAGAGGTGACGGAGAAGTATCTACAGCACGTGCAGAAGAGAATTGTTTGCTCTGTAACCGTAAATGATCCTCAACAAGCATAAGTATTACAATAGCGTTCTCTACCAAGGCCACAGAAAGCTGAGCAGCATTCTCAGCCTCTGCCTTGGCATCTTCTGGTGACAACCCCTCAGCAGCAACACCAGCAGCTGCTGCAGCAATAATTTGAGTCTGCAATAAGGAAAAGCTGAATGTAGACATAATTGCAGTTTTTTTTTTCCCATTCCTTTCAAAGAAAACCCATAAATATAATATAAACAACTGCTCTCATTAATGTAGATATAATTTTGTTTTCTATGTGTGCTTAGGCATAAGAGAAGGGATTTAGTTTTAAAGTGTGCTTAGACACAGGGAACCAGAAATGACTCCAGACAAAAAAAGAAATTAATATTAGAAACAGGATTATCTTGCTAAAGTATATATGCATGAAAATCCTTACCTGAACCTGCAACTCCCTGGCAGAAAAATCCAACAACCCACCTAAGAGCCTCCTCTTAAATATAGGTAATGACTCCTCGCGTCTTCAAACCAAAGAAGAATGATCATGTAATGACATAACAAATATAGTAAATTGTACATGCAAATTATTTTGTCAATACAAGACAAGGAAATAACACAGTACTATGGAAAGAGTTAGTAGAAGTCTTCCACAATATTCTTTAATGCCTTTTCCATACAGCTGGTGTAGGATCATGACCATGTATACTGAAAGAGGTATTCCAGTCTTTGTACAATTAGGAGAAGAAACTGAGAAAGGACAACAAACAATAGAGTAATTCAAGAATTTCATATTTATTATCATTTATACCATTAAATGACATTTGATATAACCAGCCTCTAGCATAGTTGTTCGTCTTTAAATTCAATCAATTAAAATGAAGCAAGGACCCCTATTTTTTTATACTTCGTCATTAAAACTCTGCATTTTTCCTCAAATTTAGCTCTTACCAGTTACCAAGACCTGATTCAACCTCAAGTAATGCTTAGAATTTGTAGCTATCATCGTAGGCACAGCATATATTTTCCTTAGTTCTAGCACTAACTTCACAGGGCAAGAAGATATGTGGCTGTTATCCATTGTCTGTATCTAATCTCATCAAATCATGAGCATTCAAAAAACTTGCTGTCCAGATATATTTATTGAAATGAATATCTCTTCGAAAATGATAATGCCATAAGTATGAGTTTATACTGGAAATTGTAATGGATAGTACGTTCAGAAACAATGTCAAACAGCACCAGAGTATCCAATAGAACAGATAACTTGATCATACAGTATAGGTGAAAAAAAAAATTCCATGTAGCTTAAAAAGGACAAATAAAATCACCTTATTCGAAGTTCTCCAGTGCTTGATCCGCCTACAATAGAAAGCCATTCTGCAGAATGAATTGTTGCTTCAATATCCTGCATATAAAGAGCAACACCAATCGATATCAATAAACCTGATAAAACAAATTTCAAGCAAACAAAACAATCCAAAGATCATAAATAAGTTAAATAGCAAAGAAATTAAAAAAACCCAAATTGGCTAGCAAGCAATACAAGGTTAGATCATAACAAGGAAATTTTATAAGTTGGACCGGGAACAGAACCTATTCAAAGTAAGTTATATTCACATAAAAAAAAAGTAATAATAATAATATAAATAAATAAATAAATTTCCATTGCAATACTTAGATCAATATCTTATAAAACCTAACCAACTCTCAAAAAAACAGCAAAGCATTTAGCAAGTCTACTAAACCACCTTTTAAGCACAAAATTATGTCATATTCAAGGCACTATAGAACAAGAAACTGAGCTCTTCCCAGCCTAGCCACAGAAGAACAGCTACATGTTTCAGCACAACTATCAATGGTTTTGAAATCATTTGCAGACATGCTAACAGAAAGTTAAAATATAAGCCACTCATAAATCACGGTTTATCCAGATAAACTGAGGAATATGAAATAATAATGCAAGAACCAGCATCTCCAATGTGGGACCAGACCAGAGATCAAATTTTAGATATCATTTCATCTGGTAATTATCATACCAATTCTATATGTGATAACTTCTAAGTTTAATTAAATTTGATTAACTAAAAAAATTAGCAAGTTAACCCATTCCACAGTATTATAGCAATCAAATTTGCTGCTTCATATAGACACTCCAGGTTAAAATCTACCTTTTCTTTTAATATAGAAAAGAAAGTTTACGTGATGACTAACATTTCACGCAATGTTTGAAAATTTAAAATAAACTGCTTCATACACAATTCATTATTCAAAGCCCAAATTTTAGTTAAAACTCCAAAGGTGCTTTCAAAATCACATGGATCAAGAGAGAGAGGGTAAATCCAGGGGAAAATACATGCACTCTGTTGTCTATTCACAAGCCCAATGGTTCTCCAGGAGACTAAAAACATTATTCAAAAAATCACTTAAAGGTCAAGTCAGGTCCAATTTTGGCATTTGACAATTACAAATCCAACCAAAGAGAATCAAAATTGAGGCTGTCAACAGCAACATTACCAAATAGCATTAAGGACAAGAATAAGCAATTATATGAAGTGGGACCACATAAAAGAAAAATAATAAATACAACTAAATAGAGACCTTCCATCCATCCTTTTGCCGCATTGAATGCTCCAACATAATAATAAGGAAGTTATGTATAAGGTCCTCTATATCTCCAGGGCTTGTTGAACAAGAGAATTTGCTTGGACCCATCTGTTGAATATAAGCACACAAGTAGCACAGTTATTCAAATTCCTTTTTTAAATAATATTATATTAGTAATCATAAAAATTCTTTGTACATTACTGCATATATATATATTCACATGCATATGTGTGCGTTTATATAGACACATATTATTAATATATGTACATATATATATATATATATATATATGTGCATGTGTATAGAAAAACAATCGCATCCATACACGTACACACATAAGCACATATGTCTATACTAGTGGGCTTGGGGTGCAAGTCAATTTTTTAAAAATTTAATTTTAAACATAAGTGGGAAGTTAACTTTCCCCACTCTTATAACTTCTCCTGCCTTAACTCCTCCCTCTTTTATATATTTATTGTATATGTTATATGGTTTGGGAGACCAAAAAGACAAAAGGTCCAAAACCATATAATATAGTGTTATAGGATAGATAATAAAATTAACTAACAAGAAGTTATTTAGAGCTTGCTCGAATGATGTTTTGTTTTTTTGTTTTTTAGAACTGTTTTTATAAAATTAGTTCTGAGAATTCATACTATTATTGTTTTCATGTATTTATATACATGCTATTAATAAAAAGATTTATTTTCCGTATTTTTTATATTTTATATTTTAAAAAAATGAAATTCAAAACATCTTTTAATTGTTCTGTGTTTTCTATTCTCAAAACACATTTTATTTTTTTTATTTTCTATCAAAAACAGTTATTCAAACAGGCTTTTTTTGGTTTTCTGTTTTTAAAAACCAAAAACATTTTTTTAAAAAACTACAATCGAAGGCCCTTAGCTTTTCACTCTATCCACTTTCTCTATCATCTCTTCACATCACATGTTTTAAAATTATATTTTTATTTTATCTTGAGATGATATACCACAGTGGAGAACAATGACCAAAAGGCTCTAAAGTTATTATGATATAGATATTGACACACATTCGCAGACATACACATATACACACATACATATATTTAAAGGGAAATGCTAACCTCCACACTAGCGTTGTAAAGGTTGGCTATCTCTACATTGTGTTTTGGACCAAAAAGTCCTCACATTTCCACTAAAAGACAAAATAAAAGCAGGGGCATTCAATTGATTAGTTTGTAAAAAATTTAAAGCATGGTATTCAGGTCATTTCTCAACACACTTTTACAATGAAAAGACTCGAATGCCCTTAGATTTATTTTGTCTTTTAATGGAAAAGTGAGTTTTTTTTGTCCAAAATACAAATGTGGATACTGCTAACCTCCAAAACACCATTGTAGAGGTTTCCATTTACCTTTGTATGTATGTATACACAGGCATGTGAGTGTGACAGTGTGTGTATTTATCTTGTCTCTTATTTTCTATTTTTGTCAATACATTTTACATTTAATTTATAACATTATATTTTATGTCAGAGATTATCATAAAAAAAGAGAATGTGAGTGTAAATAAAGAATGATGAAACGAAGAGTGGGTTAAAAGCTAACGATGTTTGACCTGCCTCAAACCATATTTAAAAAGTTTGCTTAATGATACAACCCAATTAATTGTAAATCTAAATGGTAGGATTTAGTTGGGTCAAAGTAGAATTGGGTTAGGGTGATCAAATAGTTAAGACTGCAATTTCCATCTCTTACCTTGAATAGGCTTCTAGCTCACATACTTTATGAAAATGAAACAAAGTACCTCATAGTTTGAAATTAGCAACTCCAGGATCCATTCAGGCCATTCCTCCATGTTTGTCAGACTGCTTCTATTTTCTTGATGACTGCAAGCCAAAAATAGAAGATCCTGAAATCATATACCAACAAACAGCTCAGAACCAAGAGGTACACAACATCAAAGTATGATATATAGCTATGTAAGGAATTCTTACTTTATTTGACTCAATCCAATACACAAACTTTCTATATGACTGTGGCCTATGGATACGCTAAATTATGTAAGTCAATGCTGACACAAGAAGAAGCACTCAAGACCAAGACTTATAAAAACAGAACTGCTCTTATAGGACCAGAGACAAATGGAAAAAGTAAAGAATTAAACTCAGAAAGACATAACAGCCCCACAGGTTTTTATCATTTTATGGAGAGAACAATTTCATGAAAAAAAGAGAGAATATTTTGTTCTTTTGCAAGAAACCAAATTGGAGGAGGTGGATGGTTTCCCTT
Organism: Senna siamea; assembly: GCA_031216115.1. NCBI lineage: Eukaryota > Viridiplantae > Streptophyta > Magnoliopsida > Fabales > Fabaceae > Senna > Senna siamea. Next base: position 17,722,534 of record CM062357.1, read on the forward strand.
TTAAGAGTATTTGGAACAATCACTTCAAGGATTGGGACTTTATCCCGTCCATAGGTTCCTCGGGGGGTCTCTTAATAGGGTGGGATACAAGGGTACCTTCCAAGGTTAATGACCTTAAAGGGTGTTTCTCTTTGTCTGTCTTGTTAGATACTAAGAGTAAAGGGTGTTGGTGGATTACTAATGTGTATGGTCCTACAAATCCTAGGATTAGATCCCAATTTTGGGAGGAGCTTACTTTTGTTCATGGGTTATGTAGCCCTCATCGGTGCGTTAGAGGGGATTTTAACGTCATACATTTTCCGAAAGAAAAGATTGGGGGCTCTAGAATTACTGCCAGTATAAGGAGCTTTGATGATTTTATCAGAGACTGTGATTTGAGGCATATCCCTCTTGCAAATGCTCATTACACTTGGTTAGTCAATCGATGGAGGGTTATGTCTTCTCGTGTTGATAGGTTTTTGGTTACCTCTGTGTGGGAGGACTTTTTCCCTGATTTGATCCAAGAGACCCTAGCCTGTCTTGTTTCTGACCATTTTCCCCTTCTTCTAGAATCTTGTAGGGTCAAGTGGGGGCCAACTCCTTTTCATTTTGAGAATATGTGGTTTCAACATAATTCTTTCTTGGACCAAGCTAGAACTTGGTGGGGAGAGTGTTCAGTTACAGGTTGGGAAGGTTGCAAATTCATAAAAAAGCTTAAGTTTGAGAAGGAAAAGCTCAAAATTTCGAATAAGGAAGTTTTTGGTGATACTAGGATTAAAAGAAGTGATGTTCTACAAGAGCTAGAAGCTCTTGATAAGGACAAGTGTGAGGGAGGTTTAGAGGAAGTGCAGTGTACCCATAAGCTATGCCTTAGGAATGAACTTGATGAGATTCTTATTAAGGAGGACACTAGTAGGCGCTAGAAGAGTAGAATTAAGTGGGTTAGGGAAGGGGATGTGAACTTTAGGTATTTTCATAAGGTGGCAAATGGTAGGAGAAGGAAGAGTTAGATCAAGGAATTAGAGGTGGACGGGATGAGAGTTGTTAGGGATGTTGCTTCAATTTCTAATGAAGTCACGAGGTTTTATAAAGATCTTTACATCAAGGAAGTAACTGGGAGGCCTTTCCTTGTGGGATGATAAGTATGCTTGGTTAGAAAGACCTTTTAAGGAAGACGAAATCAAGGAAGCAATAGTGAAGATGGATAAGGAAAGGGCACTTAGTCCTGTGGTTTTAACATAGCTTTTCTTCAGGTATGTTGGTCCTTCTTGAAAGATGATTTGTTGAAAGTTTTCAATGAGTTTTACTATAATGGTAAGATTACCACTAGCATGAACTCAACTTTCATTACTCTTTTTCCTAAGAAAGACCAGTCCATTAAGGTGTGAGACTTTAGACCTATCAGTCTTGTATCTAGTGTTTACAAATTAATTGCTAAGGTGCTATCTTTAAGGTTAGGGAAGATCTTAGGAGATACCATCTCTGAGAATCAAAGTGCATTAGTGGCTGGTAGGTAAATACTTGATGTGTCATTAGTAGCTAATGAAATTGTAGAAGACATTAAGCGCCATTAGCAAAAGGGTTTAGTTTTTAAGCTTGATTTTGAAAAAGCATATGATAGAGTGAATTAGGGATTCCTAGATAAGGTTCTTTGTCGAAAAGAGTTTGGGAACAAATGGAGAAGTTGGATAAAGGGCTGTCTTTCCTCTGTTGTCTTTGCAGTTATTGTTAATGGAGAGCCTAAGGAATGGTTTAGGGGTTTTTGTGGTGTTAGACAAGGATCCTCTCTATCCATTACTTTTCACTATAGTTGTGGACATCTTAAGTCGTATGTTGTCTAGGGGTTCAGAGAGAAGGGTGGTGCGGGTTTAAGGGTTGGAACTGAGGGTATTGAGGTTTCTCATTTATAGTTTGCAGATGATACTATTCTCTTCCTTCCTAATGATAAAGAAAATTTTTAGCATGTTCTTTCTTTACTTAAAATTTTTGAATTAGTCTTTGGCCTTTGAATTAATCTTTCTAAATGTAGGCTGGCTGGAAATAATGTTGAGGAGAGTTTCTTGAGAGAACTAGCGGAGATGGTAGAATGTGGGGTTTCCCAATGGCCCTCGACTTATTTAGCTGTTCCTTTAGAAGATAATCCTCGCGCTAAGTCATTCTAGGATCCTGTGGTGAAAAGAGTTTCTAAAAGGTTAGTTGGAAAGGGGCTTATTTTTATCTTGGTGGTAGGATCACCTTAATCCAAGCCTCTTCGTCAAGTATCCCTTTGTATTATCTATCCTTGTTTAAAATTCCAATTGGGGTGGCAAAAAGTATTGAAAACATTAGGAGGGACTTTTTGTGGTTGGGGGGGGGGTGTTTGGGAACAACAAAAGAGACCATTTGGTTAGTTGGGAGGTGTGTTGTAGGTCCAAGGAGGATGGGGGATTGGGTCTCGGTAATTTAGTTCTTAAAAATATATCCCTAGTGGCTAAATGGTATTGGCATTTTCCTTTGGAGACTACCTCTCTATGGCATAGGGTAATAAAGAACAAATATGGTGTTCAAGAGTATGGGTGGGATGCTAACTATGGGAATGGTGCTACCCATACAAGTCCCTGGAAGTTCATCTCTCAGGTATATCATTCTTTTTTGGAGATGAAACTCATTTTTGCTTTTGGGACGATAATTGGATTAGTGAGTCTTCTCTTTTGGAGCTTTCCCCCTCTTTATTCCTTATCATATGTTGATAATGCTCCAATCTCTGAGTTTTTAACACATCAAGGTAAATCAAATTTCCTGGAATCTGCATTTTTCTAGAAATCTTAATGATAGACTTGCTGACGACGTTGTTTTGTTGTTCAAAACTCTTGCTCCTTTTAAATGTTTCTCCCATGCCTAATAAAAGGATTTGGAATCTAAACTCTTCGGGCTCTTCTTATACTCGCTCTTCCTTTTTTAAATTCTTGACTAAAGTGAAGACCTTTGTTTGGACAGCTGCACTTAATAGAATTAATACTAACAATTTGCTTCAGACCAAACATCCTAACAAGGCTTTATCATCAGATGTTTGTGTGATGTGTCTTGGAAGTTTGGAGAAAAATAGTCATCTCTTCTTGCACTATGAGATGGCTAGGTATTTATGGAATAATTTGTTTGACTACTTTGAAGAGAATTGGGTTTGCCCAATTGATCTTGCCACCTTAACTTCAAGTTTGTGGGTTTTGGGAGGAATAAGGAGCATAAAATGCTTTGGCAATGTGCCATTATTGCAACTTTGTACTGTATTTGGTTGGAGCGGAATTCTAGAGTCTTTAAGAACAAATACCTCCCACATCATCTTATTTGGGATAGAATCACTTTTTTGACTTTATTATATTTACGAGTTTCTTCTAAAGGGTTAATTAGAGGGGTCTCCTTTATGGATCTCCAAAGGGATTGGAAGGCACTATTGATTTAGCATTTTGTTTTTTCTTTTCTAGTTTCTGATTTTGCTTCTTTGTTTCCTTCTGTTGGAACAGCTTGTCTTCTTTCTTGTACTCACTTGTATCTTTTCTCTCTATAATAAATTTCTTTCTTTATCAAAATAAAAAAATAAAAATAGAGGATTCTTACCCTCCATTAATGTATTCTGTTGTATTTACTCCCTTTCTTCAATAAAATCCTTTTTTTATCTAAAAAAAATATTTTTGTTGTAAAAAGAAGCAGAATACTAGAGTTTTTCTCCTTGGAAGCAAAAGGAAAAAAAAAAAAAAAATTTCTAAAGACAAAGACACCCACACTCAAAATCATTAATTACCAATTACTTAGTTAATACTAACCTTTTTCACCTACCCTATTAAATACATATGCTTTTCAGTAATTTCACAATAAAGCATTTCTTTTGAAAGATTTACTAAACAAAATAACATTGATAAAGGTGCTCATAAAATGATTTTGCCAAACAAAAACCACTCACAATGCTTCCTATAAAATCCATTAAAAAAATTTTAAAAAAAATAAACAGAAATCCATGGCAATCCCAAATGGGCTTTTGAAAGTAGATGGTAACAATAAGGTTTCTTGTGATACTTTTAAGTCTTTTACCAGCCTCAACCAGCTTGAGGAAGCACAGACAAGATTCAGTAGATGGAAAAAAGGAGGTTTAGAAATCATTCCCGTGACTCCCCATAAACTTTCAGATGCTTAATAATGTGAAACTTGAGACCAAGAAAAAACACTATCAAATCCATGAAGTATGTAATGAGAAATTTGAAGGCATAAATCAAGCAATAGATCCACAAAGAAGTAAACTATAGAGAAATTCAGATACATAAAACAAGCAAGAGTAAAAACATGATATTTCAAACAACTCACGGAACAAGTAATTAACAATTTATCAACATTGGATCATTAGATGCACAGTGCAAGAAATGGGAACCATGAAGCTAATACCTGCAGTGCTCTGCTCTGCAATGGCCTAGGCGCATATGGAAGAGAACGCAAAAGCACCAATAAAAGTTGTGAATGCTCAAAGCGATGACCAGAGTCATAGAAGTTCAATCCATCCTCCATTGAAGAGGCATTGATCTGAAATGAAGAGAAAACCCAAAAAGTAAAGGATAAGCAGAAGGATAGGATTTCCTGTTAGAATCTTGCACAGCTAATGACATTTACCTCCGTGGGGTTTCTCAAATAGACATTCAGACACTTAAGGGCTTAGCCATATGACTATTTTGATGTATTCTATTAATACAAAAGGGGGCAATTTTTTTATTTATCTTAACATTTTGTTCTCTCTATAATTGATAAGTTTCTTCTTTCCATGAAAAAATTTTAAGTTCTAATCCACATGTCACTGTCACAATAGGGGCAGATTAACAAGTCTCAAATTTCTGAATGCAGATGTGAATTAGATAGCATTTAGAATATAGGCGTGTATCATTGAAATATAGTCCTAACAAAATAAATTCAAAATAGCTATAGCTGGGGTATTTGGTAACCCAGCATTTACACATCATATGTAAGATACACTGATTTCTTGGATGCCCATGTATGGAATGCCGAAATCTTGGGAATTTTTTAATTAAAAAGGAAAAAGAATATATTGATGAGAAGCCAGAAAATACAAAAGGATTACAAAAACAGAGAACAAGAGATCCTCTACATCAATTGGTAATCTATGTATATCTTTTGTTAATTTTAATTGCCATATACCAGGGTATTCCACGCAGAGATGTGTTCAATAGAAGTATAAGAAGGCCAAGTATAAGAGACTCTCCCCAACAAAAATTTAAAATGCACCATGAATGATGAACAATGACAAGGTAAAGGTGCAACAAAATAGAAAATTCCATGACCATGTAATATAAGGTACAACATAAACAGAATGCAAATAACTTAACTAATTAGCATGTAGGTAAAGAAATATAAGAATGAGTTTTCTATAATTCAGCCAAAAATGAAGGGAAGAACCATGAAATTTTCTCATTTACATAAGCAAACTTGTATATAATCTTGGATGTTCGGTAAAATAAAATTTAAGAACTACAGCCAATAAGCTTGTTGAGAAACCCCATGAAAGTGGGATTCTGAAAGTAATAGCAGTTAATTATTATCTAGAGTCTGATTTTATCATTATCTTGAATCATAGAGCCTACTATTGTTTTAGAACTCTTGATTATCGTTAGGAGTTTATCTTATAGTTAAACTCAATTTTCAATTTTAATATATAAAGAGAGGAGGTTCCACATGTGTGAGAATTTCACATAAGTGAAAGCCTTCCCATACACCATGTTTATGTTTTTATCCTGACTTTTACGTGGTACCAGAATCAGGTTTTCAATAGCTTGTAGTTTTCAGGACCAAAGCTCTAAACACTTCTCCAAGGGAGCTCTGCCCCTCCCCTTACCCCTTCTTCACATAGCTCCAGTCTCCTGCTATTTTTCCAACAATTAAAATGTATTCTGATGACCAGAAATTATTTGGCGAACCCCTTTCCATCTATTAACTCTTTGAACAAGGACAGAGGTTCCAATTGGCATAACCCGAGAGTCAATGTCCATCTAAGGACTCACACACCACCACACGCATCTTCTCTATTGTGTGTCACCATTTTCTCCAGCAATTACCATGGTATACATTGAAGCTTTGTTTCCATACTCTTTCTGGCCAAATCTCTTGGTTTCTAGCCTCCAGAGATACACCCACTCTCAATGCCTTTGCTTGCCGTGTTGCAGGTGTTAATCTTGTTGTTCAACTTGTGTTTGTGCTCTACCAGGTCCATTGGATTCTCTCAAGAGCTGCCACTCATCCAGCACAGTATGTCAACTTTCTGCAACCTCTTCCACAGAGCCACTCTTGCCACTGTATATCATACCAGTGTTGCTTTTGTCTGGCTGCATGTCACTCCAGCCACTCTTTCTGTTGTGCATCAATGCAGTGTGTTAATCACTTTACTTGCTTTTGTTAGCACATATTGAATCTCCTTGGCAATGTTCCACTTTAGGCCTTTCCTTTCACACCTTTCCAGATTTTCATTGCATATCTTACCAATGGAAATTGCTAGGTGGTGAACAGTAATCCAGACCCCCTCAAGCTGGCATGTGGTGACTTTTTATATTCCAGCCATTCTTAGACCTGTATTCTAGATTCCATGTCATCTCTTGGGCCTCCTTCCGTCCAAAAAGTCAAAATGATATTTATAGAACCTTGTCATCAAGGGGAATGTTGTTAGTTAGTGTCTACTATTGGGTTCCTTTAATCGAGTTTCGTTTCTATTATTGAGTTCTCTTGTTTGAGTTTACTCTTTTCTCTTCAATCGGGCTTTATTTGTAATAAGCTCAAAAATAATCTTCAACTTAAGGGAGAGTGTTGAAAAATCCAATTAAAGTGGACAAAAAGCTTAGGAGTTTTTTTTTTTTTTTTGGATGAAAAAAGAATTTTATTGAAGAAAGAGAGAAAGTAAAAGAGAACAAGAGGTCCTCTACAAATGAAAGTTACAAAACAAAATAAAAGAACCCAGACTCTAACACAACAAAGCTTTCCAGTCCCTTCGGAGATCCATAAGGGATACTCCTCTAAACAAATCAGTTGAAGAAACCCATAAGGAGGACCAAAGGATTATTCTTTCCCAAAGAAGATGAGGTGGAAGGAATTTTTTGTTAAAAAACTCTAGCATTTTGTTCTAGCCAAAGACACCACAAAGTTGCAAGCACTGCACAATGCCAAAGCGCTTTATGCTTAAGAGTTCATTATCATCTAAAGTCTTTGAGCTAATCGTTATTTATGAGACTTAATTATCTTTCATCATTATCTTTATGACTTTAGCTTTAATTATAATCTATAACAGCTTATAATAACCAAAAAACCATTAGCATATGGCAAATAAAGCATGGCAATGACATTAGTGGACAGCTTAGCACAACTATATAGCAACATTAGTCACTAACACGTTAGTTCCAAAGTGCTTTATGCTTAGGAGTTTATTATTATCTAAAATCTTTGAGTTAATTGTTATTTACAAGACTTAATTATCTTTCATCATTATCTTTAGGACTTCAGCTTAATTATAATCTATAACAGCTTATAATAGCCAAAAAAACCATTAGCATATGGCAAATAACGCATGGCAATGACATTAGCAGACAGCTTAGCACAACTGTATAGCAGCACTAGTCAGTAACACATTAGTTTCCATTGGTATATGGGATAGGGATGTGATAGAGGGATTTGGTCATACCGAAGCAGCCAATAAAGCTGTGTACACGTTGTTAGTCATCAGCCGGTTTGGTGCCGCTTGGAAAGCCTTTTGTAAGGCATAAAGTAGAAGAGAAACCTTGTCATCAAACATCGTGCCACCTCCATCATGCAGTCCAACACCCAAAACATTTATTGTTGTATCAGGAGCAGTACGAGAGCCAAATTTCAGATGCCCTGAAGCTACTAAAGCACCCAAAAGACCAATGATTCCAACAACAATGCCATCACTTTTATCAACATTGTAAACATTGTTTCTTGCGTTATCAGCACTAATGGAAAGACTTATTCCTCCCAAATTCTTGACAATAGAAGTTTCAGAAGTAGATCCCATCCTTTCAATGTTCACACCAGTAGAACTCACACTAGGACTAATTCCACTATCATCAGGTTGAGAACCTTGGTCTTTGTCTTCTAAGGTGACTTCACATTTCTCCTCCGATCTTTCATCATCCTGACTTCTTTCTTTAATTTCCCTATTACCATCAGTGGTAGCATTTTGAGGTTCAGGACACCTTGACATTGATTCCAAGACACCATTGTCTCCAGTTTTAGCTTCCCTTTGGAGCAGAACAAGAAGAGTTTCTATTCCACCACATGCTAGAAATGCTTCTGCAAATGTGTGAGCTCTAGCTGTATTTGGCTGTACAACCAACCTGTAGAAGAGATGCAATACCCTAGCAACCTGGAAAGTAAAGTAAATAATGAGCAAATTTCTTAGTATAGTTAAATGAGATTTTTTTTTAATTAAATTGACCCAGAAATTATGGTTCAGATTGAACTTCTAAAATTTTAAAATGAACCACTAATCATGAGATTAGTGATAATCACAAGTGCAAAATTTAGATTAAACTTGTATTGAATGACGAATGTAATTAAATCTCACAAAGAATACAGCATAATACATAGGCTTAGCAGTAAACCTGGAAGTCCATCAGTTAGTCAGCAAGGAGGGTATTTTATTAACTAATTGATCATAAACTTGAGCATGAAATCCTACTAAGAAAATAGGCCTCATGTTTTGGCCAATTATAGCATAAGTGTCATAACTCAACCTAAAATCCACTGCTTAGGCTTACAGTACCAGATAAAGTACAAAGGATTGCCAAAAAAAAATCTGTGGCTGACAGTAGTTCATGACTTTTTTATCATAAACTAAAAGAAAAAGGTTTTCACAAAAATATTTAAATTTATCAAGGTACAGAGAAGCAACAGAACATAAGAACAAGAAGTCCTAAAAACCTAAAAGAAATCAGAAATTAATTTTTTAAAAAAATGTAAGAGAAATCCTTCTAAAAACAACATTTAGAGTAGCAAAACCCCCCAATCTCTCTTGTGTGACCACTGGTGAAATTCTTTTAAAAAAAAAGAGCCAACACCACAGGGAAGCAAGTGTATATATCGGTCCCATAAAAAATAAACACCGGTCGCCTGATAGGCCTCCAATAAGTAAAAAATATCAGAGGAAGGGAAAGGAATACATGGGAGAGAGTCAGTTGGCAAAAGATGAGCTCAGAGTGTATTCTAGAAGGACAAAGGTGGTGGCAGAAAAGAACAAGGGAATTCCTAACTAACCTGTCAGAAGAGGGGGCATTTTGGGGATTGGAGTAGGTATATGGTGGGCTGGAGTGAGCATGCTGGGGAGGCATTTTTTCTGAAGGATTGATGGGAGAGTGCTAGCCTCTCGAAAGCTAGCTTTGCCATTTTACTTTCTCTATTTTCTGCTATCTTTCTTACTGCTATATTGTCCTTTCTTTTCACTGGTGTCTGTGCCGTTATTTCTCTATTTCTAGTTTCGGTTGCTACTGTGTTGGTGTACTTCTCCTCATTTGAGGTTTTCCTAATATTATAACTGTACTATTAAGTCCATTAGACAGGGTTCTATCATTGTCACACAAAAACAACAATGAAAACTTAATATACACAAGTTATCATGCTAGAGGGGACCACAGAAACATTATAAATAGATATTCTACTATAATTTTTAGAATATGTGTGCTAATTTTTAGCATCTAATTCTACTATAATTGTGAAAACATTACATCTGTGTGCTAATTTTTAGCATCCTGCCTACAACAACTTTTTTCTCATCACCACACAAAAGAGGGCAGAAATAAACACTTAGACCACACTACTTTACCTGATTGAGTTGTGGACAGTCAACCATAAATCCCAGTAAACACCGGACATCATCTGAGGCCAACAAAGGAGATGCTGCCACTATTAAAAGTTCAATTACCACCAAGAGCTCGTCAACTAAAGCATTCACTTCACCCACTGGACGTGTTGCCCCAGTTATAGAAAAAGTGTTCACCGAATCTTTTTCAGGAACCGTCCAATAGCATTTTCTGCAACCATCAAGAAGCATCTGAATGGCATTTGCATCTCGCATGATTGTCGACTCAGAGAAAACCATGTCCGCAAGTGATGACAAAAGCTTCTTTTGTATTCCATAACTACACAAACTCCAAATTTTTAAATCTAAGAGCAATGTACTGAAGAGCTGTACTTTAAGCATGTGATTGATCTTCTGCGATTGACAAAGTGAGACAACAGCAACAACAAGTTCCTCATCTCCTACACCATCTCGCTTTCCAAAATCAAGCAAAGATAGAGTTTGAAGAAGATAATTCAAAATTTTTGAAAGAACCTCAGGCCCTCTGCAACGAGACAATTCTTCATTGTTCCTATGATGTTGAATAGCGATCGATATAATTCGAAATATTGGAGCTGCAAGAGATGTGGTGGCTAAAGACAAAGAAACATTCCCTATCAGTGGTTCCATGGTAATCTCATGCACACTGCTCACTGCCAAGGGAAGCAAAGACAAGGGACCACCGTAGGCCAATGCCCACAAAGCCTCCGCAGGTCGCATTCGTGTGGCAACATGGACTTGCCCAAGAACCCCAGCAGGACGTCGAACCATCCCTGAATCATGATATAAAGGAACCATAAGAACACTAGGAAATAATGCCACAAATTACTCATACTATGATGGATAGGCGAGCAATTTTATATTGGTTTTACAGTGAATATATACGTTTTCAAATGCTAAAATATTTCTCAAAAGAAAATTCCTGACATCCACGTATTTGTTAACAAACAGTTCGTGTTGTCATATTCAAAAGCTGGCAAGAGAAGAAAAGAACAAGCACTGATCTTAGGAATAGGCCCAGCTCTAGAAATATTAAAAGGAAGGAAAGTCATAAAGAATAAGAAGAATGAATGGTGCATGAAAAGCTATTCTATTGTGTTAGACTAAAAATCAAGAGAAAGAACGAAAAAAAAAAAAAAAAAAGCTGAACACCATTATGTGATCAAGCACACATGATATACTTCCATAGTTTAACATGCATGGCTGGAGGCTGGCAGCTGACTAAAAGCCAACAAATGGATAAGGCTATTCCTTAAGCAATTCTACAACTTTCATTACTGGTTTGATCAATTAATCTTCATTGCAAAATCTTTTGTCTTTCCATAGTCATCATCTCTGGATAAAAAAAAATTTAGAAAATATTCATTCCTTCATCTCAAATTAGAAATATATATTTAGGGCTTGATTGGGAGTTTTGAAGAGAGTGGGGTGGGGAGGCCATTATTGAAGTGGGGTAGAATGGTGTGGAAGAGTGGGTGAGATAAACCATTCCATTGATTAGAAATTTAATAAAAAGCTAGATAATATCCCACTCACCACTAATTGGACATTCGAATGTCATTAAGAGGCAGGGTGGGTTAAAAGGGTAAAATTTCCAATGTTATCTTTATAATATTAACCCTTTTAATAAAATAAGCAAGTAGAGAGTGTTAAAATAGTAAATTAAAAGTTATGAAGATTCCAACTATTCCAATGTCCAAACCACCCAATTAGGAGGGGTTTGAAAATTGAGGTGTTGGATGGTTTGGGATGGTTTTCAAACCATCCTACAATTAAGATGTTCAAACTATTCTAACCCACCCCACTCCACCTCCCAATTATCCTCCCAATCAAGCCCTTAGTTTTCTATACATGAAAAACTGAAATGAATACAAGTTTCTAACTTCATCCATAAATCCCAAAATTCACATTGTTCTTCCGATATATTTAAAAAATAAATAAATAAAAATAAAAAAGCTTTCAGATTAAAAATTAAGAACCAAAGAAAAAGAAGAATTATGCTACAAACCATCCTGTCAATAGGTAAACAAAAAATTTCACCACAAAAGTAGAAATAAGAATCCTTGTAGTTACAGTACTGACACAACCTTTTATCCAAGAGGCAACAATTTTCTAGTTACATCCTATAACACTGCATAGTGCATATTAATCTTAAAGGATTATTTATCAGGCAACAGGAGCCTTTCTGTGTAAAAAGTTATAAACCACAGAGAGCACTGCACAGAACTTATCTAACCTGCAGCACCAGAAGGTGAAGCATCTGGACAGTAACGGCCACTAAGCAAACAAGGATGATATAGCAGGTGAATGCAACCTCCAATTTCTGAATCCAAAAGAACACTTTCCTCTGCCTTGCTCTGCACATAGGCATTAGTTGCTAGCCATGGTAGTCCTGCTGCATTACCGAAAGAAGGCACTGTATCCCCTCCTCTAGAAGCCAAGCGTGCCATCCTTTCTGGGCCAATTGGTTCCTTGAAGATGTAAACAGGACCCATTTCGGCAAACAAAGGGCATTGACGACGACGGCGTTGTAAACCAGCCATCGTAGGAGGAGGGTTAGTTCCTATACAGCAAAATGCAAGGGGTTTGGAAATTCGAGGAAACTCAAAAGGACGACTTTCATATAAAGATCCATCTATATATAATCTAACTTCACTTTCTGCTTTCCCAATAATTCCATGCTTGCTAACATGTTCCAGACCAATGAAGTACCAGCACTGTGGTTTGAATGCATGGGTAAAATGCAAAGAAGACTTCCTTCCCTTTCCACTACCACTTTCAACAACCAAAAACTGAGCATGAAAATAAGCCTCTATACCCTGATTATCAGCAGACAAGAAACTGAATAGCCGCGGCATGTGTGCTGTACCTTCACCAGCAAGCGCACTAGCTGCAGCAGCAGCTGACATAGCTGACGATTTGCCTGACTTAGCTGCTGCAGCTGCAGCAATTGCAGCAGCAGCTGTTGCTGTATTTAATGTGTCAGCAAATGATTCAATGTAAATCCACGTTGCAAATCCATATCCATTGATAAATGGCCAACGGCTTTCACCTGGACCAAGCAAACCAGAACTTTCACCATCAAACTCAAAACTGCAAGCAGGCCCCGTTGACTCCTTTCCACCCATTGCTTTTTCTAAGGCAAGCATTAAACGTGGAGCCCAAATTGTGTCAATTGTTCTTGTAATGACTTGAAACCATTTGTGAAGATCACTCACACCAAGGGAATGCCCTGCCAAATATTGTATGCAGTTACACAAAGGAGTTCCATCCCACTTCATTTGCCCACTTGTACAAACATCCTCAGTAATAATTTTTTCTACTGATTTCAACAATACTCCTAACAGACCAGCCATTGAACACATTGCTCTGTTTCTAGTACAAGCTCGTAATATAGCAAGAAGTCCCCTAACCATTCGTGTCCTGGGTGACATATTATAGTCAGTATCACCTACCCAGGGAAGCCAGGGAATAAGCTCAGCTGCCACAATGGCAGCCCGGGAGTTCAGCATTACACTAGGAGGATTGTTGTCCTCATCCTCTTCAAAACTTTCAACACCACCCATTGTTGCAAGAAGTGAATCTACTATTAAGAAAGCGACATTCTCCTCTACTCCTTCACCTCCAAAACTTTCTACACCTCGAGCAATATTTTTCAGCTTCTGCATACCTTCAGGCTTTCCCATAATAGCAGAATCTACTAAATGCAGTAATTCCGGAGACACATTTGGCATAGCATTCTTTTGCTTGGATTTTGGTGGAGAACCAACAGGCGAATATCCAATTGAATCAATGCCAGTTTGACAGGCAAACTGATTAATTGTATGACCAAATTGCCCCTCAGACTCTGGGCTATATATAAAATTATCGTGTTGCATGTCAGCAACTGGAGAAGAATCACTTTCTGTCATATAGATCCCAGATGCATACTGAGAAGCTTCTGTATTTCCACTATACAAGTTTTCTACATTATCTGAATGTGAAGATCGGTTTGAACCTAAAAATTCATTAATCTTCTCTTGATCTTTCAAAGATACCTGCTCAAAATGGCCCTCATCCACAACTGTAGTTACAGAACCAATTTCTTTCCCTTGCAAGCATACATTTTTGTCTTCACGTTCAGATCCCATACTGCTGCTAGCATTTGCATTTTCCCAATGGGAACCCCCATTTATTTCCTTTACACCACTATCCACTTCATGAGTATCTGATTCATTACCAGATATTTCTATATCTTTTGCCTTTTCCTCTTCTTCCATTATACTATTTCTGATGAAGCTGACAAATATTCATTCAAATTATTAAAGCCTATTCCACCTGCAAGTGATAGATTTAGTAAGTCATCCAATAAAAGCAAACTAATATCTAGATACCAGAATGCAAGAGTTGGATATCATAGTAACATTTACAATGAAAGCAACTATGTGCATTGCTAGAAATAAAATACTTAACTACTTCCACCACGAAACAACAAATTACAAAAGAATTTAACAGTAATATTTATGGCAAACTTTTAGAATTGTACATCTTATGACAATTTACAACCATGAACACCACTTAAAAGCATGGGTCTGCTTGTTTATTGAACACCACAGTCACTATGGAAAGATACCTATCAGATAAAAAGAAGAGAGTTTTCAGACCAACAAAGTAAACGAAAGGACAGAAGTTAAGCCCCAGTTTGGCTAAGTTTATGAAAACATTCCTCCATCAGTTACAGCAGGAAGCAGTCGGGATTGTTTAAATACTAAGGAAATTTATCAACTTAATAAGCCAAATGACCAGCTCTACCAAGAAGCTTAACAGTTTTGTTTGAGAACATATCTACAAGAAAGAAAGGAAGTAAAGTGTACAACTTTAAGCTCAATGATGAAAATTTAGTCTCAAGTTAAAATTAGTGTTCCAAACATGGAATGTAAACATTGATATTCTTTTCCTTTACGGTCCCTCACCAAACAAAGAGAATCTGTGGCAGATAATCGTTTATGGTCGTTAATTGAAGAGTAGTTAAATTGAAAAAGAAGAAAAGTTCCGGATCTTGCTGAGAAAGCAGATTGACAATTTCAAAACGAAAAACCCACTAATCAAATTGGCTCAGATCGCCTCGCATTGTATAATACATCCATACACTAGATCTTTTAAATTTGTAGATACATATATGGATTCACATAAATGATTGATCTAACAGGGGTCACTCAATGAAGATGCATAGATCCTAACGCAATCGACATTACTTCAAAAACATAAAAACAAACAACAAAACAAAATTAAGCTCCAATCCGTACCATCCACGAGAATCCAGCTTCGAGCCCCGTTCGATTCAATACAATTCGATGAAAATGCGACAGCAACAGTCCGGAGAGAGAGGAGAGAGAAAGTGAAGAGAGAGAGGAGAGGGGAAGAGGGAATCGGAGAAGGAGGAAGAGGGCCGAGTGAGGCGCGAGAGAGAAGGTCGATTAGGCAAACTAATAGGACATGCCAGGGCAGTACCTGTATCGTTTGGCTGGTTGCTTAACCAAAATTGAAAACACACGAAAAAGGGTTCGATAGATCGAGGAGCCATGAATAGTGTTAGCGCTCAAACACATAATAAAATTTTCTCTTTTTTCTCTTTTATTTTATATAATTTTCAAAATCAATTACTAAAAATCTCAAAACCATTTTATAATATAAATTTGTGACATTTCTTACCATCCATGTATGAAACTTGATGTGTCTTAGCTTAAACGGCAAGGAAGAACCAAAGTGCAAATTGGATTCATTGGTTGACGAAATGATGTTACGGCCTCACAGGCATGGAACTAGTTTTCAGGAAGCCTCTAGTGTATTAGTATAAACATGATAATATATATATATATATATATAAAAGAGCTGTTTAATATATTGGTATTTTATATATTATAACATTTTAAGTAAAAAAAAAATATTTTTAGTCCTTTAGTTTTGATTTGATTTTAATTTTATTTCTTAATTTTGATTAATTTTAATTTAACTTTCTAATTTTAAAAAAGTAATCAAATTTTTTTAATCTCTAATATCAATAATTTATATAACAAAAAGTGTTAATTTAGAACCAATTTTAATATATTTATGTCATTTTCTTATCAATATTATTAATCTATTTACTTTAAATATTAAAAAATAACAACAAATTATGAAATTTAAATTTCAAATTCTAAATCAAATACTTATTAAACATAAACTTAACGATACTTCTAAATTTTTTATTTTTGTATATGTAAAATTTATAGACTAATAATATTAACATTAATATGGTATAAAAATAATAAAATTAGTTTCAACTCACTATTTTATATTAAATAAATTGTAACATTACTTTTAAATTTTTTATTTCTGTATATGTAAGATTATAAACTAATAATATTAATATTAATATGGTATAAAAATAGTAAAATTAGTTTCAACTCACTATTTTTTATTAAATAAATTAATGGATATTAGAAATTAGAAATTTTTTTATTGTTAAATAATTAAAATAAAATTAATCAAACTTAAAGAACATAATTAAAATTGAAGTCAAAGTTAAAAGACTAAAAGTATTTTTTTTGTTAATATTTTATATGTTATAGTATGAAATATCATAAGATAAGATATTATAATATTTATTGATAAATTAGAATATTCTCCATTTTAGTAATATAAAATATAATATTTAGCTATGTTTATTAATTAATATTATCTATTTCTTAAATTTCTAAATATATATTTTTGAGTTTGAATAAGTTACATTTTAAAATTTTAGACCACTTTTATTATTTATAGATGACTATAAAATTTTAATAAAAAAGTTTTTAAAAATTTAAAAGTTCACATATAATTTTTTTTTTCTTCTTTATATAAATAATAATATATAATATACTTGCTGTACAGATTTCTTTTAACATTTTTACATACTTACGTTGTTATAAACAATTTTATTATAAAGTTAATTATTTTAAAAAGATGAGAGTAATAAAAATGAAAAAAATATTTTGTAAGTAAGTAAAAAATCATTAATTACCATATTTCCTCTTATCTTTTTTTATATACCAATAGTCTCTTTTTTTTCATTCTTATTTCTTTTATTATATTTTTATACTTATTTTGATATATTTATTTAATATTAAATTATATGTAGTTATTTGGATTAAAATGCTTCATATTTTTATTTTTAAATTGAATAAAACTCAGAAATTTATTTAGAATTATTTATCTATTCATACATATTATTTTTCTATATTTTTTGATTGAGGAAAACACAACATAAGAGAGGTGCAATTTTAGTTTTAACATTTTAACTAATTTATATTTACTTATATTTTTAATATTATATATATATATATAATATTAAAAATGATAGATATGAAAGGAAAAAATTAATTTTAAATATAAATTATAATATAAGAGAAAAGTTAAAATGTATGTGATATTATAAATAGTTAAATATTTTTTTAAAAATCTAAAATCTAATAACAATTGTTACAATTTTTTATATTTAAACAAATTGCTTTAAATAAGTAACGGAGGTTGAATCTAATGAAATATATTAATTCTTTATAATATAATAATTTAAATTTAAATTTTATTAAGAGAAATGTTCATATTTATTATTTAATAATATTTTAAATGTGATTATTTTTAATAAAAATATATATATAAAGTTAAAAATAAATTAATTTTAAAATATTAAAAAAATGACAAAAATTGAACAATGAATGGTAGAATATTGGGCAATTAATTTTTTTCCTGTTATAAATGAATAGGACTAGAGATTTAAGCGAATTGAAACGAAAGGAGGTGGATTGAGATGGATCAACATTGCCACCTGAGGCTTGAGCAGTTAAGAAGTTACAGGCGTCCGGATTCCCTGCTGGGCGGTGCTGGGCGTTTTAGCAGCGGTTTTTTCCGTTGCTAAAGTTTTTTGCATCAAATATTACTGTCACTATAACTTTTGTTAAATTAATTATTTAAACAAAAGTTATAGCAGCAATAATATTCGTTGCAATAATATTAAAACACACTTTAGCGACGAATAAAGCCGCCGCTAAAAAGCCCATCAGGGCGCTCCCTCAGGGGATCCAAAAGCAAGTTACAGAGACACAAGAAACGGCTTAACAGCCGATACGTGTAATTACTTGAAGGGTTAATGCACATTTGGTTCTTTTAATTTTGTAAAAGATTAAATTTAGTCTCCAATTTAAAAGTAAACAAATAAATAAAATTTTGTTTTATTATAATTCTAGGTAAAAACATATTTTGTAGCTTAAATTTTACACTAATTTTTAATTTCATCCTTAAACTCTTTTTCTTGTCAATTTTATTTTTAAATTTTATTAATTTTATCTTAAATATTAATAAAATTTATCTATATGAAAATCTAACTAGAATATTCAATGTCATAGAAAATGAATTATATTAAGAATTGAAATGAAATTAATAATAACTGTAAAGTTTATAGATGAAATTAACAATGATTTCATACTTTAAGGACAAAAAATGTACTCTAATTTTTTTATATTTTCTTGCTCAAATTTAAATTTTGAACTTCTTAAACTCTAATTCTAAACTTTACTCTCATTTTTCTATTCATTCTATATAATTAAATTAGTTCTTTTCTACCTTAAAATTAATATATTTTCTTTACGATAAATCTCTTATTTTAAATTTAATTTCCTTTAATAAAAATTTTATTACAATTCATATTAAAAAAACTCATTAGAAAAATAAATTGAAAAAAGAAAAAGAAGAAAAAAAACAACTTAGAATATATGAAAAAAAAATCTCTTACAAAAATATATTTAAAAAAATTACTAAAAGTTAAACTTAACACAACATTCATCTAACTCATTTTTTTCTAAAGCTATTTCTCTCTTTTTTTTTTTTAATGTTTTAGAGGTTCAAACTTTAGTACTTTTGTCCTTAACAAAAATTTTAATCAAATTTATTCTCTAGAATTTAATTTTTCTATACTTATCAAATTGTTTTGATGAATATTTTAAGAATATATATTGGGGATAAGGAGATTTAAAAGTGATAGGAATATAATAAAGTTACAAGCTAAAAAAAATGAGTAAAAGTAATTTTTTGGTCCCAAAAATTTGAAGTCATAGCTAGTTCTATCTTCAAAATTTTACAATTGTTGATTTCGTTTTAATTTTTAATATAGTATATTTGTTATATCAAGAAGAATTTTAATTAAATTGTCAAATATAAAATTTTGGTTAATATAATAAATAATGTTAAAAATTTGAAATATAATTGACAAAATTTAAAATTTTGTGATAAAATTAAACAAAAATAAAAGTTTAAGGCGAAATTAAAAATTAACATAAAATTTAAAAATATAAAAAAAAAATTTGTTAAAGTTTAAAATTAAATTTAATATTTTATTGAATTAAAAAGAATTAATGTGAAATTATTAAAAGTTTTGCTTGTTAATACATGAAATTTTTTTGTATTTCAAAACTAAACTGACGGCACAGTTAAAAAAACTTTACGAGCTAGAGGATCAAAATGCATTTAAGCTCTAGTTAAATTTATGGGTAGAAAAATATGAAAAAGAAAATGGCATGGTAGAGCAAAAATGAAGAACGCAAACTTGGAATGGGAAAGAATCGAAAGCTGATGATGTTTCGTTTCCACCCTTGCGGAGAGACAAAGAAACTTATAATTCTGAAAGAGAAGTTATGAACGAGATTATCTTATGCGTTTTGAAAGCACAAAGAGATATAGAGAGAGCGTGGGGGAAGGAGTTTTGATCACGACGTAGACATATAAATGAAAACGTAGGTTCTGTTGCAGAATTTCATCCCCATTGGCTTTAATTTCTATCAAGCTAAGACCCTCTGATATTTATCTCATTTTCATCGTAAGTTTCTCGTTTGGCTTAGTTTATATGTTATATTGCAAGTTTGTGTCCTGCATTTTGCATGTTTCTTCTTGTGGGTCGTGGAATTTAGTATAAGAAATTGGGTTTTAATATTTTGTGATTGTTTTTGAAGGCAAGCGGTGCTTGGAATTGGGGAAAATGGGTTTGATATCTGGGCTTTTACTGGGAATAGCATTCGGCATCGCATTGATGGCTGGATGGCAGCGCCTTATGAGGCACCGAAGCACCAAACGAAGTATGAAGGTAAGATGCTTGTTTCCTCTCATTAATGAATTTTCACATATGAATGTTAGTTTGGTTTTGTTTATCAATGTTTTTGATATTCTGGATTTCCATAGATTGAGCAATGTTGATGAAGTTAATGAATTGAGATATAATTGGATGCTTATTTTTCAAAATGTGACCACAAAAGCTGGGAGATAATTTGATTTATAGGAGTGCCAGTAATCTGAAAGTGGACTTCGATAAAGTAAATCATATGAGGGGTTTTATTAGTGTGATAATGATCATATAGGGCAACAACACTTTCTGACACTCGCAGCAAAAAATTATACGATGAAACACTATAGCTCAAAACAATTGGTATGACAAAAAAAAAAAAAGAAGCATATTTTTGTTAACAAACACAGCTTGTTGAGGGTTCTTCTGGAAACCAAAAAGTAAATTGCTATCTTTTAACATTTATTATTTGCTTTTCTTGCAGGTAGCTGAGATTAAACTCCTAGGATCCCTTAACAGAGACGATTCAATGAAAATTTGTGGTAAAGATTTTCCCAAATGGATATCTTTCCCTATTTATGAACAGGTGGGAGTTGCTCCTTTTTTTATAGTGATTATGTAGCTTTTCTTGGAATGTCTCATTTATTACTTCACTCTTATCTTTCCGGTATGATATTGGCAAAGTATCTTAGAATAAAAGCTATGAGTAGTTCCTTGTAGTAAAGAAAAATGAGAAATGGAGTTAATTACTAAATACTTGCCTGGCCAATTTACTTCACGGAGCTTAAAATTTATTATAACAATGGTACACTTCAAATTCTATTTAAAGCAGCTAAGTTAGAATTCAGCAGCTCTATTTCTTGTTTCAAAACTCAATTATATGCTGCACTCTTGCTCTATTTATGACTTAATTGAGCCTTTTCAGGTGAAATGGTTAAACAAGAAGCTGAGCAAACTGTGGCCATTTGTGTCAGAAGTGAGTACATTTATGTGCTCATTATATTTTTGTGTAATAATCTACAAATTGTGCAGTGTTGTCCATTGATTTCTCACAAAACTTGTTTTCTAGTCAGAATTTGACGTTTCTCTCAAATCAGCAGTTGGGCATGTTATTTTACACACTATTTTATGCATAAGCAATATCGATTATTTATTGTGGTATTGGAGTATACTGCTTTAACACCCATTTTTTGTTTTTAACAGGAAAATTGTCCTGAAGTTTATTATCATATTTTGTGACTTCAATATCTAGCTGAGACAAAGATGAAGTTAATAAACACCTGTCATAATATTTTTGAAGCAATTAAACCATTATTTTTTTTTTAGAGAAATGTTTCTGCCTATCAGTTTCATTAAGTATCACCATTATGTGGCACGATCTCAATTCCCTGTAATGTAATCCTCAGTTGCTTGATTCTATAAATGCATCCACTTCGTGTTCGAAGTAACTAGTAGCCTGAAGATGAAGCGTAACTTATTTACATTATACATGTTGTAAACCATATGGGTTCAATCGGACAAATAGCTCTGATCATTAATTTTTTAACTTACCAACAAACATGACGCATAGGAAAAAACAGCTACAAGCCCTTATTCCCTGGTAGGTGCCAGGCAACATCTAGTTACTCTCTATGGCCAAGATGAGATGTCTTCTTGGCAGTGGAGCTTGAGCCCATGTGTTGCCTGTCTTTTGCTTAGAATCTGAAGAAAAAAAAATTCTTGAATTTCATCCAAACGTTCAGTCAAATTTGTTAATTTGCTTACTAGCTTGGGATCAGATTTTTCGCAGCACCACATGTCATTGCCTGGAAATTTATGCAATAGTTTCTGTAACTGGAGTTATCATATATTTAGTAAAACTTGAGTGATTTTTATTTTAATGAATGATATTTGTGTTCTGGGTAATTTTTTTCCCTGAATGTATCATCATTCTGACCTAAGTATTAATAGGAGAAATTATTAGTTTAGACTTAAATATTAATAAAATGAGTAAAGATAGAATATGTTGGCGTCACTTGAGGAAAAAGACTTGATTTGTTGTTGTTATTGTATCATCATTCTGACTCTTGGTGTGAATGCAACTTATATATAATGATTGCTAATTTTGTGATACCGATTGGCAAATTTTTACCTGAATGTTCTATACAATGTGCACCTTGCTTTCCTCATGCACAATTTTTGCTTGTGCTTAGGCTATAGGAGATGTTTTAGTTTCAATTTACCTTGCACTCTAAAGAATTATATTACTTTTCCAGGTGCCTTCCTGCATTGCTGAAACGTCTGACCTATGTTGATGGATTTTGTTTACTTTTAGGCAGCATCGGTGTTGATCAAAGAATCTTTTGGACTGCTACTGGAAGATTACCGACCTCCTGGAATTACTTCATTAAAGCTCAGCAGGCTGTCTCTTGGAGAAGTTGCTCCAAAGATAGAAGGTATTATCAACCTACAGTAGTTGGTCGCCACTTTCTTTTTCACTGCTAAATGTACTACTGTACCCAGTTAATATATGAGTTCAGAAAATGAAGGTGTTATGTCTTTCTATTTTGATCATATTTCTTTTAGACTTCCATATGTAAGATGTTTGTGAGATTTCCTAGAGAAGGTCTTCCTAATTCTTGGAAATCATGCTGCATGCTGAACTGTTCTTTTTTGCTTTAAGGAATACTTCAAACTTGCTTCCAAGGTTTAGTTGAATAATTCTTCTCTTGTATTACCAAGGATTGAAGGTGGCAAATATTTATTATTTACAATATAATGGAACTATATTTTTTATGTCCACTCCATTTCATGCACTTTGGTTTTCATCTCCCTTCTATTTTGGCTGTTTTATGGATAATACTCGTTTGAAAACAAGTCAGTGATATAAGATAGATGATAGAAAAGATTGAATTTTCTTCCTCTTTAAACTTTTTTTATTAGTCTTCCCTTAAATATCAAATTTTGAAAGCTGATATATCCCAATAATTGATGAAGGTTGTGACTACTTCACATTGGAGCTTGAGCTGTTAAGTGAAGGCCCATAAACAGTTTTGTTAGTATTTTTATTGCTCATCCTCACACAAAAGCCATTTGGGTTTGAAGTGTGGACGTGACAGAGGATCATTGCTACAACATTATTCTAACAAGTTAAAAGTTTATTTTTCATTAGAAAATCATATTTCATGATGAAAAGAAACTAAGCTGTAATACAAGAATTTTAGCAAGACTCATATATCATAAAAAAATACATAGACCTACAATTTTAGAGATAAAAAAAAAAAAAACTAGAGTCTTCCCCACTTAACTGGATATGTGAGGAATATTCCTTTTCAAGCCCTACATCTTTCCACGATAAAGGAGATTTAAATGCTAGTTTTATGAAAAAAATTCCAGCATTTACAACGGTAATTGTGTAAAGTCCAGATATTATGAAGCTTAAATAGGGTTATAACAATCTTACAAGCCGTGGATGTCATTGAGAAAGGACAGCCGTACTTACGGTGAAAAGGGATGGAGCCGTAATATAGGATTCTTTAAACACGTGTTTTATTCTTTAAAATTGTTTCATAAAATTAATTTTAAAAATTTATATTGATATTATTTTTATATATTTATATAGATTTTATTAATAAGAAGATTTATTTGTTGTGTGTTTCTTTTATTTTAAAAAACTAAAATTTAAAATATTTTTTAATTATTCTATATTTTTTGTTCTCAAAATAAATATTTTATTTTTTTATTTTTATCAAAAAAATATTTAAATAATTTTTATTTTTAAAAATTAAATTACAAACAAACGTACCTATAATATTGAAAGACTCAATTATGGTGAGCAGCACCTCCGAACCTTTGGTTTTACTAATGGGCTATGCCATCTGGAACTTGAATTCCTACACTACTCATTCTATTCTCTTTCCTTTATTTATTTTTATTTTGATTGACTTTTTAATATAAAAAGAGAGAGAAATAGTAATGAAAAGTCGACCTCTTCGTATTCATTCCCTTTACTAATATAATATATACTCATACTTTTACCTAAGTCTTGCTTGAGAGGAGAGTAATTTTTGATTGTTTAAACCTTGGTTAAAACTTAAAAAAAAAAGATTATAATGATTTTAAAACTATTTTAAACTAACTGACACTCTAATTTTTAAATTCTTTTAAACTAAGAGATTTGGGATGGTTTAAATTTTTTAAAATCTTTAATTTTATTTTAACTTTCTCTTACTTGTTTACTTTTATTATTTTTATTTATCTACTTATCTATTATTTTTATACTAATTATTTAAAAAGCACAATTTTCTATTTCAACTCCCCTCAAATTTACATAGTTTCCAATTTTTTTTTTAGCTCATTCTTTTCATTTTTTTCTTCATAGTAAAATAATAATAATGGCAGGACAGTTACTAGCATAAACTCTATTTTTGTCAGGCATGTTTCTGAAAGCATCAATATATTAAGGTGCATGGTTTAGACCTATTAACAGGGTTCTAGCGTTTACTGCATCTCCTCTGAGGTCATTTTTTTGAGGTTAGTTCTTGAGGTTACCATCTCTGGGAATCCAAATGATTCGTGACAAGAAGGCTGATCTTAAATGCTGCGTTGCTTGCAACTGAGGTAGTGGAAGACAAAAATGTAGAAAGCAGAAAGGCTTGGTTTTCAAGATGGATTTCGAGAAAGTTTATCATAGGGTCAAATGTGGATTTCTAGATAAAAGTTCTTTGTCTCGAGGGGTTTGGGGATAGATGGAGAAACTGGATTTGAGGTAGTTCCTCCTCTATAGCTTTTGCCATCATTGTTAATGGTGAACCTAAAGAGTGGTTTAAAAGGCAGTGAGATTGTTAGGCAAGGTGATCTCTCTCCCTGTTTCTGTTTGCCCTTCTTGTTGATGTTTTGAGTCATATGTTGATTACGGGTTCTAAGAGAGGGATGGTGGTGTGAGGCTTGATGATTGGAGCAGAACAGTTAGAGCTCTCTCATTTGCAGTATGTGGATGATACTATTTTCTTCCTTCCTGACAATAAGGAAAATTTTCAGCTTGTTCTTTATATGCTACATATTTCTGAGCTTGTGTTTGGGTTTGTACAATCTTTCTTAGTATGGGTCGTTGGGATTAATGTTGAGGATAGGTTTATGGGTTATTTAGCTAAGGTAAGTGGTGGATAGTTACATTGGCCACTAACTTATTTGGATGTTCCTTTATGGGCAATCCACATGTTCAGTCTTTCTGAGATCTTGTGTTGGGGAGGATTTGTAAAAGATTAGAGTGTTAGAAAAGGGCTTGTTTCTTGCTCAGCTGCTTGGTAAGAGAATCACCTTAATGCAAGCTTCCTTGTCAAGTATCCTATACAGTGTTTAAGGTTTTGGTGGGGGTCTTTGAGAACATTATGTAGGATTTTTTGTGGTCTGGGCCTAGGGAGGCTAAAAGTGATCATTAGGTTAGTTCAGAGGTGTGTTGTAGGTTGAAGGAGGATGGAGGGTTCAGTTTAGGTAATTTGGTTTCTAAAAACATGATAATATTCAGTAAGACTGAACAAAAATGTTATGAAAATGCACATACCATCATCTATTGTAAAGCTTCTCTTTGTCAATTTTCATCATGAATGTTTCTGTAGGTATTCGCGTTCAGAGTGTTAAAAAAGGTCAAATAACAATGGACATTGATTTCCGATGGGGTGGTGATGCTAGCATTGGTTTGGTTGCTGAATCTGGTTATGCATCAACCCCAATTGAGGTTAGACTCAAAAGAGTGTTTTATATTATATATATATATATATATATATATATATATATATATATATTTATATGTATTGATTTATTTATTTATACATGTGTTGGTGTGTGTTGAATGTACTATTCCCTTAAAGATTCTTTAAAAATTGTGTCATTACTTTTCTGCCTCAGCTGAAGGAACTCCAAGTTTTCAGCATTATACGCGTCATCTTACAACTTGCTGAAGAGATGCCCTGCATTTCTGCTGTTGTTGTTTCCCTACTAGCAGAGGTCCACAGTGCATGTTCTGGAATTGTTATGACAGACTTGAAGCTGCATATGAAATTATTTACTCACTTCATCTTGCTATGTCTTCTGTTCCTAATTCTTGTCACTGTTTATTTAAAAAAAAACAAATAAAATGTTCTATTTGGATTTCTCAACCTCCTCCTCTTTTATGTTTGAAAGGGGAGTTTCTGGTATCGTTTTCTGGTTGTGCTTTTAGATTTTTCTTTCTTTTAGTTTAGGGATTTGGGATTATAGTCTAATTGGTATATGTCATTGGAATATATGTTTATTATGGCATTTCAGTTTTCTTATGACAAAAATTCATATACTGTTGGATATGAAGTTAAGTTCTTAAGTATAAACTGAAAAGGTGCATAGTTGGTCCCCTTCATATCATATATATGTCAATTGCATTACAATATTGGCCTTCAACGGTTCATCTACCAATCACAGTCTAATGATGTCAAGGGCAACACTGGGATTGTCCTCAGGTTTTTGAATAAGGGGAAATTATTTTGTTATTTATTGCATTAGAGAGAAATGGAGGAAGTCTTCAGGGATTATTTGTGATAGAAAATTACTACCCAAACTTAAGGAAAAAATTTATCATACAGCTATAAGACTTGCATTATTGTATAGTATTGAATGTTAGGCGATAAAAAGTCAACATGAGCAAACATTTAATGTCGCAAAAATGAGAATATTACATTGGATAAGTTGACATACTAGAAAGGATAGTATTATGAATGACTGCATTAGAGAGAAAGTGGGGATGGTACCTATCATAAAAAAGTTTGTAGAAATGCGCCTTAGGTAATTTGGTCATGTACAAAGGAAACCATTAGAGACCCCTATACGAAAGAAAACTATATGAGAAACTATGAAAATAAATTTAACTATAAATAATCTAACAATAGAAATAAGCCAAGATAGAACATGTTGGCATCACTTGATACATGTAGCCAACCTCACCTAGTGGGAAAAGGCTTCGTTTATTGTTATTGTTGTATTATATTAAAGAGAAAGTTGAGGTAGCATCTATCATAGAAAAGTTTATAGAAACACGCTTTACATAGTTTGATCATGTATAAAGGAGACCATTAAAGGCTTATATACGAAGTTGACCAGATGCAAGATAGTTCAATAACTAGATGTAGGGAGAGACCAAAGAAAATAATAGGAGAAACTATTATGATGGATTTAATTACAAATAATCTAATCATAGAAATGAGTCAAAATAGAATATGTTGGTATCTCTTAATCCTTGTATCCAATAAGTGGAAAAAAGCTTTGTTTGTTGTTGTTGTTGTATCATTTCTATTCTTCTGCTTATCCTAAGTCTATAACTCATATACCAAAATAAATCTTGAGAAATACGTTTATCTACATCTGCATTATTTAATAAATGATAGTAACTTTGTAAACTATTATTAATTAAGTCTTGAAATTACTGACACTGCTCTTTACATTTATTTAATCAGCCTAAGCCTAGAATTGATTACGTTCTAAAGGTTGTTGGTGGAAGCTTGATTTCAGTGCCTGGAATTTCAGATATGATTGATGTGAGTTCTGTCTTATACTTGCACTTGACACTTCCCTGCCTCTGTGGCTTCGATTTTGAATCAATAATTATGATTCTCCTGCTTTTTACCCAATATTTAATAGGCCACTGTGGACTCAATTGTTACTGATATGCTCCAATGGCCTCATAGGGTTGTTGTTCCAATTGGCGGTATACCTGTTGATATTAGGTAATCATGAATTTATGGCAGCTTTGGCCTCTTTTATTCTTTTATCGGTTTTGAAATGCTGATTAAAACATGACTATGTATAATACTAATATCTGATGAACAAACTTTAAATTGAGTATGAAATTGTTGCAAAAACTTTTCCTTTAGATAAGGTCTTCTGTTTCAAACCCCCTTCCCTCGCAAGCTGGGGATTAAGAAAGTAGAGATAAATTCAGGTAATAAATCATGAATCTTATGGAAGATTTTTCCTGTTCTTTTATTTATTTTCAGATGCAGATTAAAACATGACTGTATGTTACCAATTTCTGATTAACAAACTTTAAGTTTGAAATTGTTGTTGAAACTTCTGTTTCAATGTTAACGTTAAATAAATATGACTGCTTTGATACATTTAACACTTCTTTCTTTTTTTTGGTAGTGAACTGGAGCTCAAACCACAGGGGAGACTTACGGTGACAGTGATGAAAGCAAATGATTTGAAGAACATGGAATTGATTGGGAAGTCTGATCCTTATGTAGAGTTGTATATTCGTCCTATATTTAAGGTTAAAACACAGGTTGTTGACAACGAATTAAATCCTGTTTGGGATGAGATATTTGATTTGATTGTTGAAGACAAAGAGACCCAGTCACTCATTCTTGAGGTTTTTCACTTGTAATACTTTACCTTATTCCCTTATGCTCCTCTGTTCTGCCTCCTTTCTTAGGGACATGATGTGGCATTTTGCTTTTACTGCTTTCTAGAAAGTGGACGCATATATTATGAACTCTTAACTTATGATAATGATGGAAAGTTCTTTCAAAGAAAAATATTTTATGATTTCTCCAGTATATGAAGATGAAAATTTAGGTAATTACCTGCCTGTGGTTCTGTTTTTAGAATGTGACATATCTTGTTCCCTGCATGATTAGTTTTGTTTTTGAATGTTTTAAACACTCTTACTTTGATCTTAGAGCCATTTTTTTTTAAAATTGAAAAACAAAAAAACTAGATATGCATGGAATGATGAAATGGCCCCTTTTTCTGGGTTTTCAATACATCCCTGTAAGAAGAGCAAGGTTAATGATCAGGTCAGCCAGGTCAGCAAAATGGAAATTCAGCTAATCCAGCTCAGCAAAATGCCAGCTAGGACTCCAAAGTTGCCAAGCAGGCTTAGGTACTTGTATGTACCCTTACCTAAGAATCTTGTTAGTTACAAGTAGTTGCTAGACGGGTGTCTTAGTTGCAAAAGAGAATAGCTAGTATAAAGTAGCCAAAGAAGTTGTGACTGGGCATTCAGAGAACAATACAAGTTTGGCTGAAGAAAGAAAAACAGAATAGTATAGGTTCATTTTGTAGAGTTTCTCTCTAGTTCTTGATTCAGAGAAACTAGGGTTTTTGGCCTATTAATTCAGCCCTTTCATTGTTAGCCAGCTGAAGAGACTCAGCAACCTGGGGAGGAGCAACTTGGGAAAGGGTT
Source organism: Senna siamea (assembly GCA_031216115.1). Classification (NCBI taxonomy): domain Eukaryota; kingdom Viridiplantae; phylum Streptophyta; class Magnoliopsida; order Fabales; family Fabaceae; genus Senna; species Senna siamea. The sequence continues at coordinate 17,751,685 of CM062357.1, forward strand.
TTTGGTTATAAAAGGGTCTAGAATAAGAGTACTCTAGTGGGCAAGTAGTGTGGGTGAATGCAAACAGCGGCTTTTCTAGGGGCATGCAGTGTCATATTTCACATAAGGAAGCCATTGAAATATAAGATGGTACTTAAGTATTAATGTTGTCCCACCTAATAAGCTAGTCTTTTGAATTGAGCTCTTCTTATAAGTTACTTGATGAATTATATCTTTCTAAGGCAATTGCGAGGAATCTATGATGTCGTAAAAAAATGAAGAGGCCAAGTGGGTCAAATAATTTTTCTATGCCTCTCAAACCTCAGCATTTTGTTTGAAGCTGGTTTATGATATAATACATAGACATTGGTCAAGTGTGAACTTGCCACATGTTTTATAAACTTCATTGGCAGTTAAAGTTTCATGTAGTTAAAAACAGAATATTTATAGGTGTGAGTTTATGAAATTCTCTACTTACTAAAATGGCAGGTTTGTTATGAAGTTAAATTTCTCATGTTATGATGGGAAGTCGAATAGGCATATGGAGAATATTAGGAGCATGGAATGATATATTTGTATTTGATAGTCTGTTATACTTTTGACTATTTATCTATAATTCTGAGTTATAGTATCGGATTTTAAGTAATTTTTTATCACTTGTTTATCAACTCAAGTTTGCCTATTAGAGGATTGCTGTATATTTTTATATTGCTGACTTATTTTGGAATCCAGATTATTATAGAATCTATGAGCCTGTTTGATTGCAACTTTTAAAAATTGTTTGATTTTTAAAAACAAAAAAACTTGTTTAAATAACTGTTTTCAACAAAAAACAAAAAAATAAAATGTGTTTTAGGAACAAAAAATACAGAACAATCAAAAGATATTCTGAACTCCAGTTTTGTAAAACAGAAAACACTAAAAACAAGTTTTTTTATTAGTAGCATGTATATAAATACATGAAAACAATACTAGCATGAATTTTCATAACTAATTTTATAAAACACTTCTAGAGAACAAAACAATGTTCAAACAAACCCTATGTTTCTCCCCTTTCTCTCTCTTCATTCTCCTTCATTTCTTTTTTGTTCCCCCTAACTCTTTTTCCTTTTTTACTGTTACATTTGTCCTAAAACTTGTTAACATGATTGATCTTACACATTCAACACATTACTCCGCAAATACTTAGGTTTTTGATGAAGACATTGGCCATGATAAGCTATTGGGAGCTGTAAAATTACCCCTGGTCAATTTGGAACAAGACACTGAAATAGAGCTTGATATGAGGCTGCTGCCAACACTTGACATGCTGAAGGTAAAGGACAAGAAGGATCGAGGAACCTTGACAATTAAGGTATGAATAGACATCCACAAATGTTTTTATATTTGGTGATTATGTATAGTTTCATTATGGTGATGTTGAATAGTTCATATATGCAGGGGTAAACTAAGTGTGTTAGTGACTAATGGATTTGGGCTTGAGTTTGCACTACATGTATTAAACCTCATACTTGACAATTTATAATTATAAATAGACACACAGGATGATTAACTAACTATAAAGTCAGCAAACCCCCTTAGAGAAGCGGTTGCAGCTCTGGCCCTTAAGGCAAAAACAATTGAAACCCTACTCTTTCCCTCAAACTTGCTCTAATATAATGTAGAGAAAGAAAGAAGAATAATATAGAAGGGGGTTTGCTGACTTCATAGTTAGCCAGACATCCTATGTACCCCAAGATTGAAGTGAAACTACTAAAGATTATAATAAAAACTATTTGTCCACCTTCACTTAATAGCTTAAGCTTTTTAGTTAAAGTGGTCCTTGATCAAGTGGTCAGAAGTTTGATTCTTGCTGCCTCCCATCTCTTACTTAAATTAATTTTCAACAGCAAGTCTGGTGGGCCTCTGCTTTATCCACATTTTTGTGTTAGGCAACGTGATAAAGATTATAAAAATTCTTCACATACCTTCACTTATTAACACCCCTTGGTGTTTCAAAGTTATAATTAAATTGAAATTCCAGGTTTTTTACCATCAACTTAACGAGGAAGAGCAATTGGCTGCTTTCAAAGCAGAGAAAAGATTAATAGAAGAAAGGAAGATGATGAAAGAGCAAGGATTCCTAGGAAGTTATTTGGAAGCAGTAGAAGATGGAGTATCGATAGCTGGGTCTGGTGTTAGTTCTGGTAATATGGTTGGGCGCGTTGGGAGAGCTGTCAGTAGAAGACTGAGTAAGGCAGGAAAGCTCATGAGCAAGACTATCACAAAGCATGGCCACTTCTAAAAGAGTGGTTCATCATCTACTTCAGTTAATGATATCCCAGAAACTGGTGATGGTGCTAAGTGATTCTTGTATGGGTAACCTGAGACTAACGGATCAATTTTGAATTTTTAAGCTTTTCATTATAGATTGACGGCAACAAGGGTTGGTGCTCAATTGGCAAGATCAACCAACGTCCACCAAAATGCCTTGGGTGTGATTCTTTACTGGAAACTAGTGGAAGTAAAAGCCACCGTGATGCTTCCATGGGTACTGCAGAAGTACATATTGATACTGAATTTTAAGCTTTTGTAAAGGGTAGATACAGCCGATCTCACCTATTGAAAAAATGATTTGTTTGTTGTTGTTTATAAAAGGTAGATGCTGACAAAGACTGGCTACCTTGGAAATATTGGGCTGAGTTGACCAAAATGTATTGGGTTTGATTCTTGAAGTTAGAACAACTTGTCTCCTATATTGTTTGTTTACCCGAAAAGGAAAAAGATAAATTTACTTATTCTGCTTGATCTTCAACATAATATTCTCTTCAATGTTGTTAATTTCACTATATTGGAAAATGGTGGGCGAAATTTTGATCTGGTTTCAGCTATATCATCTTTATCTGTAATTATTTATTTATAAGGCCTTAGATGAAATCTACTATGGAGAGTTCTTAACCGTTATATGCATATAAAAATTTGTAAAAATTAATATTTTATTATCTTACAAAAAGTTGAAAACCTGCCCAATTTTCTTATTTATTGGAAATTAAAGCAATTCAGAATGACAATAGCTATGGTGATTAAAAAAACACGGAGATTAGCATGATGATTGAGATCTCTCCAGTTTAAAAACATACAATGAAAATGCAAGTCACAATTATATCTTTTTCTGAAAGCTTACAACCTCAATTTCTTAGAAATTCTAAGATTCAAAAAACAAATAGAAAATCAAAAAAGAAAAGAATCAAAATCAAATTTGAGCTTGTATATCTTCCTACCATTATCAATCAAGTTCTTGCTACTTTGTGCAGCATCCCGTTTCATTTGTAACCCTTTTGTAAATGGTAAATTCTCACTTGAATTTTTTAATTAGAAAAGTGAGAATTTCAAAATAAATTCGGCCAAAACACTTAACCTTCTCAAAAGTTAAACTTTTTTATGAACTTATTATTTTACAATTAATAATTTAATATTTGTCTCTTTCCCCACATGAATTATCACATTACATGGAAGAATTCAAACCAATATTATCATTTGTTTAATTTACCAAATCAATGGTTTAATTGAATGATAAAAACTAATCAATTTGGTCAAGGCCTACTAATCAAAATATCTATATATTTTATTTGACAAACTTTCAATTATCATTTAAATAAAAAAATTTGTAAAAAAAAATGATAGTAAAAGGAGGTATTATAAAACTATTAAGCAGGATGTTAATGATATGTTAAAGAGACCAACAGAGGTTCAACCCAAAATATTATTACACGGACCTAAATCGTAAATAATTTTATTCAGTTATAACTATTCAACTAACTTTCAAGTGTTAAAAAATTACTTTAAAAAAAGAATGTCCACCAAACAAAATTTTGAATAATTTTCAGAGAATTCAAACCTTATCCATAACTAAAACAAGAGTTTTTCTCTAGATTTTTAATTATTAGTGCCAATTCACATTAACTAAATGTAAAAATTTTAATTATTTTATATTATAACAACAAAAGAGCCTTAGACTACACTAAAATGTACATAACAAGTAACACACTATAACATGTCATTAAAATGGGACTCTGCCTAGGGCATAATAATCCATAACATAGTGACAGTGGGATTTTGTGACCAAACAATATCAGCATGACATAGATGAATGATATGCTCATTTTGTCCACTACTCTCTCCATCACTCACTGCATGAGTGATGAGTCACAGAGTACTGAAGTGCTTGATTGAAGCCAAAAGACTGATTTGGAAGGCACTGTATATGCATGCATATATTAATTGTTAATTCCTTCAGTCCTTGAATAGAGTCAAATCCACATGTCACGTCCTCCATACCAAAGCATCGTTCTCTTCTACACACTTTGGAAGTATTCACTATTCTATAATGTAGCCATTGCTGGTCATTATATCTCTTGGAGATTTCTTGGTATTTTTGCATTTTTCTCCTTCATGTGCAAGATGCTTCATACTTTGGATGCTTATGTTTAAAGTATGCATGCTTGGGTTATTTTAGAGATGAAAAGTATACATGGAAGTGTTAGCAAATTGTAATTAATTAAGTGGAGAAAGGTTCTTTACAATTTAGCCTATAATTAATTCTCTTGAAATATGTTTGAGTTTAAGAGAATTGAAGCAAAGAGTGAAATTTTATTTTTAATATTTTTATTCAATTTTAAATCTTTAAATATAACTTTTACACTTTTAAAGTATTTGTATAAACAAGAAAAAAAGAAAAGATAAAAATATCTATTTAAATATAAATATAAATATAAATATAAATATTTATTTAAGTATAAATAAAAATATTTAAATCTAAGTTTTACTTTCTTTTCTTTTACCTCCATTTTGTTAATCCAAACAATTTATATATACAAATAATTGTATTATATATATATATTATATGTAATATATATATATATATATATAACATATAAATTTTAATTTTTTTTGTTATAGTAACTATAGGCCGGTAGAAATTTCTTAGTATTTTTGGCTCTTCCATGTCCATATGGAAGATGCTTGATGCTTTGGATGCTTCTCAAAATTTAAGAACAAAAAATACAAGTTTTATACAAATTGGCATACAACCAAAAAAAAATGTACAAATGATTTCACAACTAACAAGATACCTTTTTTTTCTTAAAGAAAATTGAACTAACAAGATACACTTAAGATACAATATAATATCTTATACTTTTGAAGTAATTATGTTTAAAATTTTAGTACTTTTTTAAAAGATCTGAATCTAAAATAAAATTTATTCATCTTTACCAGAAAAAATAAATATATATATATTGAATATCTGTAATATTCTTTGCAGGGGCACCGAAATAACTGACCTGAATCGAAAAGAATGTCAAAGAATTGAATAATAAAAATGGAGAATCATATAAAATTTGTGTCCAGAATACGAATGACAGAAAATGTGAAAGATGAGGACAAAGATACAGTGATGCATGCAATCTGAATCTATATCTATGTGGGACAATGCACAGATTAATCAATGTTGTTCACAAAAACCTTAATAAAGACAACCATATGCATCTTGGGTTTCTTCTAAACCTTATTAATAATCAAAATTGTTTTGTTTGAGAATCCTTACAATATTATGAAAGCTCTCACTCACAAACAAAAACCTCACTGTCCCTTTCTTTATCATCAACATGGCCAAAACTACATATAAGTTCATGGTGGTAGGCTCAAATTCCAAACGGGAATATCTCACAACTCAAACACTCATCAAGCAAGATGCTCTTAATTAATTAGTTATGTATTGGTCAAAATTTAACTTTTTTTTTTTTTACCTTAACTTTATTAGACCTTTTGATTTTTAAATTTTCATAACAACTAGTTAATTATTATTCAATAAAGTTTTAAGTTCAAATCTTATGTATGAAAAAAATTTATTATAAGAATTTTATTTTTGTTATGAAACCTTAATTAGTTTAAATTAGATTAATCAAAATTCATTAAATTTTTAAATACTGATAATTTTAACTAAAAAAATATTTTTTTGAAAGATTGATAAAAATAATTAAACAAATAATAATCTAACTCTTCAATAGCAAAAATGGGTAAATCCCAATTTGACTAGATTTTTATTTTCTCATGTAATCAATAATTTCTTATACAATGAAGATCAAAATTCGTCTCCCAATCAATTGAAATCTCAAATGTAAAACACATAACGTAATATCTTCTCCAAAACCCTCCCTTTAATTAGAGACATACATACGAACCAATTTCTTTGTTAATATATCATTTTTTGTCAATCCATTATGAGTTTTAGCCACAAGTTAAAGTATACGTGATTATATGAATTTGAATTAAATTATATATAAATTTTTAAAAGTTTAATAAAACAGTAAAAAAATATGTGTACAATTAAAATTTACAATTATAAAAAAATTAAATTATATTAAACTATTCTTTAAATTATTATTCTCAATTTTATCCATTTTAACTTTTTATATATGACAAATTTATATAAAATTTAACAAACTAGAGTTCTTAAAATTATTTAACTTAACTTAATTGCGGTTTATATACTAAGTAAAGATTGGAAAATTAGAGACTTTCCGGGGAAATTGGGTCATGTGATTACATTTATTTGTTTTTTTGAAGGCATAAGATAGCAAAATAACAATATAGAAAAAAACAACGTAATCGTCCATTAGAGACTTTAAAACACAAAGTAATCACTAATCAATTATAGACCAAAGCATAGAATAATAGACTTAATATTGAGGAAAAATTAAATAATAAAAGGCAAATAAATAAATAGTAACTTAATCATCTAAAACCTCTCAATTTCAAAAGCATTCAAAAGTGAGACTTTTTTATTTGAACGACCAAATAACAATTTGAATTATTATTTTTTATTTCACTCTATTCTATTCTCCCCTAATCTAGTCTACCTCTTCAAAAAAAGCCCTAACTTTTTTACTAGATTGACAATTAGGTTATTAAAAATTTATTTTATTTTTGAAATATTAACATTATACAATTTAGTTTTTTAAATATTATTTTTATTTAATTTATAAAATACATATAATTTAATTCCTGAAATTTTAAACTTGATAAATATTAGTCATAAAAAATTCTAAACTTTATAGATATTAGTCTCTCAATCATTTATGCATTAAATTATAAGAATTTATATATATATATATATATATATATATATAGACACACACACACACAATGTATCTAGACTAAATTGTACAATACAAATATTTTAATAATTAAATAATAAAAAATTTTATGACTAAATTTCATATATATATAAATTTATCTATATTATAATATTTCTTATATTTTTTTAGTTATTGTTCTCACAAAATATATATTATATAATAAAAAATAAAAAATAAAAAATATTATATAAATAGAAACAAGAAAAAAAAATAAAAATAGTAGGAAGTTAAAAAAATAAATAGTTAAATAATTTTTTATTATTTAATTTATTATTTTAAAATCAAATAATTATTACTTTATAATATACTAACAAAATTTAAAAAAAATAACATGAACGGTTGTACATGCTAAAAATTTAATCTATTATAATATTTTTAAAATATTTTAAATATTAATTTCACAAATTATATTATAAAATATAAAATATATAATACAAAGAGAGAATGAAAGAAATAATAACTAAAAATAATAAAAAAATAAAAACAAAATTATGAAAATTTAATTAACTTTTTATTATATAATTTATTATTTTAAAATTTAATAAAATTTATATTATATTATATATTTTTTTTTAAATAACACAAATGTTTTCTAATATATTTTTAAACTGATTATATCATTATACCCATCTTGAGACACGTAGAGTTGAACCAAGAAAGTTTCAGCGTTTCACAGAAATCTTTCCAAGGATTCAAATTCAGTTATAAACCTTTAATCCAAATTCATTATGATAATCCTAATTCTTAATCCTTCCACTAATGAATCTTTCTTTCTACCTCTCTTTTTTTAATTAATAAATAAAAAAAGAGATTATTATAATATAAAAAAGCAAAATGTTGGACATAATGATCTGTTTGGGCCTCGGAAATATCGCTCTCACGGGTCCGCTGACCCCCCGATAACAGTGGGGTTCATACTTTTGGTAACCAAACGGTGTCCTACGCAGTGGGACTCACATGATCTTCTTCACTATCTCCTATTCTCATTTTTATATTAATATTCCTAAATCCAAACCCCGGTAATAATAATATTATTAAAAATAATAATATGTTGAGCTCAAATTTAAAATTAGTAATAATTATTTAATAAATATTGATTTAAAACTAATTATTGGTTGAATAAAGTCTGAGTTAAAAAATAAAAGTAGTATTGTCTACAACTATTAGAGGTAGCTTACATCTAAATTGTCATCACGAGTGTGCTTTGATATGATTCTATGTTTAGATCAGAAAAATAAACTTAAAACAACTAATTAATAGTTTAATAAATTAATGAAATACAAATAAAATGATTTACAAATGCTTAGATAAATCTTAATTTACGAATACTAAGAAGACCTAAAAAGTAAAAGTTTATATTTTTTGTATCAAAATTTATTTTATTTAAAATATTATTAAATACTAAATACAAATATTTCTATTAACAAAAATTTAAATTTTGATTAATCAACATGATGAATTAATTTTTTTTGTTAAATTCTAATCACTTTTAATAAAATAAAAACTTATATATATATCTCATACTTTCATGTAATTTTTTTTACATATATTTTTTAAAAAAATTATTTAATTTATAGTATTGTTAAGTATTAAATATAACCATATCTCATAACAAAATTTTAATCCTAATTCATTACAAATTAAAATTCTTCCATGAATCATAGCTTTTTTTTTTTTGTCGTCTGATAATTTCTTAATTTTTTTTAAAGTAATGTTTAGTAATAATATATGAAAATTATTTTAAAAGTTTTACTTACCAATGCCTTTTAAGACACATGTTTAGATTATTGACAATTAAAAAATTATATATTTTTTACAATAAAAAAATTAATTTATTATTCGTTCAATATTAATCCTCGTATAGATTCTTTATCTACTTTTTTTAATATTTCTCATACCACCAAAAATTACTACAACATAAATTCAGGGTATGTAAAATTTAAAGACATTGATTAAAATTTTATTTAATTAATTAATAGAATATTTAATAAATTTAAATTTATAAAAAATAATAATTTTTAACATTTAAAAACTTAATCAAATAATTAAACACAATTTTAATCAATATTTTAAAGTGACTGATTATTTCTTAGAAAACCCCTTATTTTAATACCCGTAGACTGTAGTTGTAGCCTTTTAAAAATCATTCATTAATTTGCGGTTTCTTGTTTTATTCAGTGGTTTTTACCTTTTTCCTTTCTCGTAAGCAGTAAAAAGCTACCGCCACTTTCTGCTTTCGTCCTTTTCTTTAGTCGTGCACTTCAGATTCCTCTTACGAAGTTATAAAAGTCAAATCACTCTAACCTCTGCAATTATCATATTACCCTTATAAAATAACATGGCTCTTTTTGGTGGGACTATGTGACTTCATTTCTACTCGTCTCTTCCACTGTAACATTCTCTTCAGCTACTTCCATTATAATTAATGACTTTGAGAATTTGAGTTAATAATTATTCCAATCCACTAAAAAGTCAAATTTTTTAAAAAAGTTTATACATATATATACATATATATACATACATATATTCTCGAAACATCAACTAAAACCCCATAATAAGAAATGTTTTATTTTCAAATTATGGAGAAAACTAAAGTCAAGGTCTATGTCACTTTCAATCTCATCAATGACGCTAAACTTTATTTTAGTTAAGATTATTTTCTGTTTTAATTACCATCATTGACTTTTGTTTTTACGGGGTTAATTCATGTGATGTAGATTGAAAAGGATATTTTTTAATTGAGAGTCTTGATTAATATAATAAATTAGAGGTCATTAATACATCATCCAAATGTATATATATGGGTCAATGAGTTTTATTTTTTTTATTAGGGCGTTACTTTGATTCAACATCATGTTTGTTAGATGCAATATCATAATATGATTAAGGAGTTATCAAATACAAATTCTAGATTGTCCTACTTTGAAAATTTCAAAATCAAAATTTTCCATAAATTTTATGCAGTTATATACCTTCACGGATTAACTAAAATTTATGTCCAAATATTTCTTTTTTAAAAATAATAATTCTAAAAACTTTAAATGTCTCATATGAGTGAAAGAAAAATGACTGTCTGCATTTTGTTTTTTTCCTTAAGATCTTTTTGAAAAAAAATACCCCCAACAAGATCCAAACAAACCATATGTAATAACAATATATATATATATATATATATGGTTGTTTGAATAATTATAAATTTTGGCATACACTTTTTAATGCATGTCAATTTTTTAAAAATGTTTAAATATGTATAAAAATTTTAGAGTTTTTAGTTAAAAAATTATGATTATTTGAACAATGATATATATATGTGGTTGTTTGAATAATTATAAATTTTGGCGTACACATTTTAATGCATGTAAATTTTTTTAAAATTTTTAAATATATAAAAAAATTTTAGAGTTTTTAGTTAAAAAAATTATGATTATTTGAACAATGATTGCTAAATATAATTATGTCAAGAATGAATCTTGATCTTCCATATCGAAAAGCTCAAAGATTGAGGAATTTTTACTATAAAAAAAAAAAATTAAGTATGCATCTTTATAACCGATCATACACCTCATTTTCTTTACTTTCTCCATATTCTATAAATTAAATGTCAAAATCTATAACAGAGTATTTCAATTCTCAATAGATCTACCATCCCAATAAAATCTCACTTTATCAATTATATATTTTGGCATGCACTTTTTAATATGTATCATTTTTTAAAAAATTACTTTTAAATATGTAAAAAGAAGTTAGGAATTGAATAAATTTTATTTTATCTTATTTCATAACCTGTTATTTTCTTATTACTTTTTTTTAGTATAGATATATGTATGTATAATTCTTTACAATCTACATGTATTGTATTTGTGTATTTTAGTGAGACTATATAGTTGGTGATATAATAATACATAATTATGATAAAAAATGTTAATTGTATAAGTAATATATATATTTTTTAATTAAAACCCCCTATAAAAAATTTCAACTTGACGTGTAATTTAATTTTAAATTAATAAAGAATAAAAAGTTTTGCAGTAGTGGAAGGAGGAAGAGAAACTGCGAAAAAGTTCTGATTCTGAAAAAGAGGTACCGCTGATTCTCCCATCATCCAAACAGTTTCTTTGAGAAGGTCAACCCTGATCTGACCTGGGCTCAAAGTACTCGTTTGGATTGAAACACCAAGTCCTCAAACCAAACAAACAAAAGTGATTAACAGTTATGCTAATCCGATGACTAAGCCAAACAGGGGCTTAAGACCGGTGGGCCCCACGAACGTGGGTTTTGCCAGAGCTGAGAAGGAAACGTTAAAAAAAAAAAGACTGATCACGTGATGGGTTACACCTGATACGCGCGTGTTTAACAGTCGCGAACATTTACTGAACCAGCGAATAAGATTACTGGTTTGACTTTGAATTCATAACGCAGTTATCAAGGCTTACAGTTCAAACCATTTATTCTTTTTCTTTTTTCTTGCTTTTATTCAAGTTTTAATTATAATTATTTAAGTATATGATGATAGATTATAATAATTAAAAGAAATATGATTATCCTACAAGTAAATTTTATGCACAAAATTTCACGTTCACATGTTAAAGTTTTAGTAATTATTTAGCATAGATACATTTTTTATCCTAATAATTTTATACTAATTTTAATTTAATTTCATAATTTAGAAATAGGAAATTTAGATTTTTATTTTATAAAATAATTCAATTTTATTATTTTATCATATAGCTTATCTAAAATTTAGTGTAAAATTTAAAAATTTATTAATTAAGTTATTATTTATTTATAAATAATTATTAATTTATACTCAAATTTAGTATCTTATCCAATCAATTGTTTACTTTATACTATGTGGATCAAATTAAAATTTTTATAAAATTAAAAAGATTAAAAATATATTTAAACCTAATTATTTTATATTTTTAAGTATTAAATAATTATTGTTATTGTTTATTAAAAGTTAGTATCATCATTATTTATTTATAAATTGATCATGAAATTTTATTTAATCTTGAAATAATGTTATATAATTTTAATTTTTAAATAAAGAATGTTTATTTATCAATTAGAATATGTTTTAAAATTGGAAAACTTTCTAATCATAATTTAAAATATTATTTGTAAATTGTTGGTAACACTATCATTTGAAATAATTGTTCATAATCATGTGAGTTACTACTAAATGAGCTTATACAAAACCTTAAAGGAAGGAACACTTCTATATATATATAATTAATTTTTATTTTAAGAATATTAGGATAATAAAAATGATGCATTTTCTTTTCAAATCTATATATTATTAATCTCTGGATTAAATATGAAAAACTAAATTTTACAATACCAAGTTAAAATTTAATTATAAATCGTCAATAAATTTTAAAATTATGTATTTATTTATTTATTGTATTCGTTAAAAGGAGAAGTAGGATATTTCTTATTACTTTATTAGTGAGTGTTGGTTTGTCAATCAGCTCACTCATTTTCTGTGTCACTCCCTCATCTCTCTCTCTGTGATGAAAGGTTAGCATTTTCCTCTAATTACAACTATGCCATCACGTCAGCCCCCACCACCTCCGGCGGCGGAGGCGGCGCTGCCTACGACAACACCCACTCTCGGCCACCACAATCACCACCGCCACCAATTAATCGTCGGCGGAGTTATCGGTCTTGCTTTCCTTTTCTTAATCCTTATCGTCTTCCTCGCAATCTTCCTCTACCGCAAGCTCTCCTATAACCGCACCGCACCATTTGACCAATACAACCACCACCAGCACCGCCGCTTCTCATACTCCCTCCTCCGACGCGCCACGAACTCCTTCTCTCCGTCCACCAAGCTCGGCCATGGTGGGTTCGGGTCCGTTCACAAGGCCACCCTTCCTTCCGGTCAGTCCGTGGCTCTCAAGCTCATGGACTCCCCTGGCTCACTGCAAGGCGAGCGTGAGTTTCACAACGAGCTCTCACTCTGTTCCCAGCTTAATTCACCTTATATACTTTCTCTTCTGGGTTTCTCTTCTGATCGGCGTGGCCGTAAACTGATATTGGTTTATGAGCTCATGCCGAATCGTAGTTTACAGGATGCGTTGTTGGATAGGAAGTGTGAAGAGCTTATGGAGTGGAAGAAGAGGTTCGATATTGCTGTTCACATCTCGAAGGGTCTTGAGTACCTTCACCACTATTGCCACCCGCCCGTGATTCACGGGGATATCAAGCCGAGCAACGTGTTGCTTGATGCTGATTTCGCGGCTAAAATTGGGGATTTCGGTCTCGCTAGGTTGAAAACAGAGGATCTGGAAATGGTGGAGGAGAATGGAGAAGGGGAGAGTGCGAAGAAGAAGGATGGGGTTGTGGACATGGGGGATGACCATGGGTCGATTTTGGAAGAGGCGGAGAGTGTCACCACTGGGTTTGAAGAAGGTAGCGGTGTGGTCGATCGCTCGCCGGAGAGTTGCATGGTCAGGACCTTGGATTCTGAAGCTTCTCCGGTCGCGCTGTCGCCGGAGGTTGGGGCTGATAAATCAAGTGTATCAGAAGGGTGCTTTGATAAATTTAGCGTTGATAGTGGGAAAGATTTGATTGGTAACAACCGGAAGAAGGGTGGTTCGGGCAGGGATTGGTGGTGGAAGCAGGACAATGGAGGAGGGTCCGAGTCGGGGAGGGTGAAGGACTATGTGATGGAGTGGATCGGGAGTGAGATAAAGAAGGAGAGACCTAAGAGCGAATGGATTGCGTCTCCAAGCAGGGCGGGGACTTGCACACTAGCCCTGAAAATCGAGTCAAAGAAGCAGAGGAAGAGATTGGATTGGTGGACATCACTGGATGAAGAAAAAATCAAGAAGAAGGAGAAGAACCGAAAACCAAGAGAGTGGTGGAAGGAGGAGTTCTGTGAGGAGCTCTCAAAGAAGAAGAAAAAACGAAGCCTTGATTCGAATTGTGCTGGGGAATCATGGTGGCAGAAAGATGAGGATTTGGTGCCAGAGAAGAAGAAGAAGAGGAAGAATAAAAGTAGTAGAGGTAGCATTGATTGGTGGTTGGATGGTTTGAGCGGTGAGCTCAGAAATGGAAGAAGAAATAGCCAGGATTGGGTTAGTGGGGATATACCTAAGAGTGGTGGAATTAGCAGCACCCCAAGTATGAGAGGAACTGTTTGTTATATTGCGCCTGAGTATGGTGGTGGTGGGCAGCTCTCCGAGAAGTGTGATGTCTATAGTTTCGGTGTTCTGCTCTTGGTTTTGATTGCTGGAAGACGACCTCTTCAAGTAACAGCATCACCAATGTCAGAATTCGAGAGGGCTAACCTCATTTCATGGGCTCGGCAACTTGCCCACAATGGGAGGCTTTTGGATCTTATTGACCCATCCATTCATTCATTAGACAAAGAGCAGGCATTGCTTTGTATCACAATTGCTTTGTTGTGTCTACAGAGATCACCAGCGAAGCGACCTACCATGAAAGAGATTGTAGGCATGCTTTCTGGTGAGGCTGAACCACCCCACCTGCCCTTCGAGTTTTCACCATCGCCGCCATCCAATTTTCCTTTCAAGTCCAGAAAGAAGGCTCGGTGAGTTAGTTTGCTGAGTAGTACTTGTCATTATCATTAACTTCTGAGAGTGTGTATGACTGTAGGTCATATCTAATTTTCACGATTTGTAGAAACTGATGCAAGAAAAGGGAAAAAGAAATTGTAAGTTACAAGCCTTAGATAAATCAATCTCTTCCCTGGCTTTGCTTTTTCTCCTCCTCCATATGAATAATATTTACTCTGACATAGTGCTTAGACTTAACTTTTTAATCTGAATGAACTTTTGAGTGTACAATGTTATTAGCAGAACTCACTTGTCTTTGGCTCTTTGCTCCCATAAATTGTTAAATTTTAGGAAATTCCAGGTCTGTTAAAGGTGATGGAACATTTCTTTTACTTTTGCCATTTGGCCCCCCTTAATGAATATGTTTCTCAGTGCCTTGTGACTAACGGGAAGTAAAAAGATTTCAAGACCTTAGTGCTTATATAGGACCGAGGTAATAGTTATTATTACATTTTTTTTTGTTTTTCACTACTTTTTTAAAAGTGACATTATCGAAGTTAGTATCAACTCCAGTAGAAGGACACAAATCATGGCCCCATTCCTATCTTTACCAGTAATGATGATGTATCTCGGCAAAGTGGAGAATGCACTGTCCCCGGAAATGAGAGAAGTAGAACATCATTTGATCATCAAAGTGCTAGGGTCCTACTAAGATGCATTTAGTTCTCTAACTTCATCCCCCTGGAACAAATAAAAAGAACAGTTTTCTTCCTCCCCAGAAAGTTAATAGCTAACCATACAAGAAAGACCAAGAGTTGCTTCATTTTAATTATTGGAGACAATTTAATTATTAGCCTTTACCCGCTTGATGGAATAAAGCTTTGTTTGTTGTTGTTGTAGGGACAATTTAAATTGAAATTGTGTGCCAATTATTTTAACACAAATTGTCAAACCCCTTTGGATCGTTACTTGAATTTTATGATCTCAATAAATTCCTTGATGTTGTCATCACCAAGCGCTCAAAATGAGAGATTGACGCCTGGTGTAATGATATGGAAAAGTTTGCATATGATAAGGCTCAGATGAAGATACTTCTAGTAAGTTATTGCTACATTGGTTAGGAAAGTTTCAATACAGAAACCAATTGATATCTTTGCATTCTCTTTACTGAAAAACCGGTTGACCTTGTGATAAGAGATGACAGATTATTGTAATAGGAACTATGTTTGAAGTTCTAGTTTTGGTATTAGTAATTAATGAATTGCTGTTACTTTAAATTTTTGCTTTTCTCAGTCTTACTGCAAGGATTCTAAAGATCATCCAATTTGATATCGGTAATCTTGAGAGTAGCTCCTCTGAAGTGTGCAGTTCATGAAATATGTGAAGTGAGCTGTTTTGCAAATTAACTTGCAAGTGAGTTAATGTGTAAAATTAACCGTTTTACATGTGTAAAAATAATTCATATCACGCACATTACGAAATGTGCAATTCAGATTATCTGAATCCCATAATATTCTCTTCCTCTCTACCTAATGTAAACAAAACTCGGGAATATCGTCTTTGAAGGATAATGCATTCACATTTAAATAACTACTTGTTTTAACTCCATACACTTCTGAATTGAATAGTATTTCTGAGGAAGGGAGACAGAAGTTTTGGCTGAGAAACATCCATTTAATCTTATGTTTGCAATCTTGTGAGTGCACTGATGTGTTGACTCAAATGGAGTTATGGGACGGGATGTATGAGATCAGTGAAAATGTATGTCATTGTGTCATAAGAATGAGCAGAATTTGCTTCTTACTGTGTCCCCATATTTCAACTTTGATGATGAACATAGTGTTCTTGATTCGTACTTTTGTTGATTTCGGTTTGCGTGTTCTACACCTTGAGAGATTCTCTTGTTCTATTTTAACAAGAATCACTCATGGCAAGTTACTTGCATAACTTGAGCTGATCTTCAAATTTTACTTTGCTGATGACGTATCTGTCATCAATGGAGAAGCATCCATCAATGTACATATTCAAATGGCAGTGCCAGATAAGAGAAATTTTTGTGTACACTACATGTACATACAAGCAATGGTCAAAATTTCATTCATGTGTGGGTCCCACTTATACGGATAAGATCTAACCATTGTATGCATGTACATGGAGTGTATTCCACAATTTTTTGGCAGGTAAACTCTTATCCCACCGAGGTAGACACCATCAATGTACACTTTGGTTTCTTGTTCATCATGCAGTTTCTGTCACTGACTTGCCTTGGATTCCTACAATCATGGTTGCTTACCTGCCATGGCTGATTACTATGGAACTGAGGTGCAACCCTTCCGTTTACTGAATGAATAGGGACGAAGAGATTAGAAATGCAGGGGCTGTGTGTACCAACAAAGAAATTCATACTATTAAAGTGTCCTATTTCAGTTTCTCTGTTGGATGGTATTTATGAGGAATTCAAAAGATTAATAATATGGTCTTTTGGCAGCAGAAAAAAGCTCAAATAAGTTTACGTTAAATTTTTTGAAATCTTTGAGATATTTATAATTTGGCATGACAATTGAATATTATATAAAAATTATTTAATTAGTATTCTATAAAAATTGGCTAAGAAATATCATGAGTGCAGGGTTTACTATAGTGAAAATGTAAAATTGCATTTTTTGAGATAGAAGTAATTTAATAACTATTTTTGGAGATATGAAAATTCATGGATTGCTATAAAATAGAAGTAATTTAGTAACTAAGACTTATAATTTCACTGATATTCTTATATTGTACATTCTTACTATTTAAATTTTCAAATACCTGAATTCTTATAGAGGTCGCATTGCATGGAATATTAGTAAAATAATAGTACCTTTTGTTTTCCAGTATCTTGAACTCCTTTAAATATGTTATTGTATATTAAGTATATTTAAAGTAAATAAAAACAACTATGTTATAAACAGGAAATACGTTAAACCTATTTTTGAAAATAAAATTATACATGGTATGTTTATAAATTATAGACTGAATTGTACCAACTCTTTTTTTATTTTGTTAGATTTGGTGAAATTATACTAATAAACTTTTTTAAATTATACTTGATATCTTTGAGATTTGACATAATATTACACAAATTTTTTTAATTTATCTTATGTCAATAAAATAATTCACTTCAAAATAATAAAATTATTTAATTTTATTTACTATTATATTAAAGTTTTTATATTAAAATTTTGTATAGATTTAATTATATTTATTGTTATATTTAAAATAAAATTATAATTTTATTCTGCAATAAAAATTATTTTTTTACAGAAAGAAATTAAAGGAGAGGTAAACATAATTTTTAGGATAAAAAACTGATAAATATAGTTTAACTAAAAAAAATTTTTAAAAAAATTAGTATGAGCTCTTGAGAAAGAAATTTAAAATTAAAAGTTGTATATTTGATGCATTAGTTGTTGAGTTATGACATTTAAAGTTAGGTAGTACGCGGTTTATATTTATTCACGTTGAAGTGGTCCATGAAGTGGTTGCACATTCATAAATATGCGTGGGCATTTGGGATTTGATGCATCATCATTCAACCACGAACCATTATTGTATTAATTATTCAAAGACGTTTTTCAGTTTCTGTTTTTGAATAAACTTCATATATATATATATATATATATTCATTGTTGTATTAATTATATATATATATATATATATATATAAATGATGACCAGTGTTGAACAAAATTATCAAAGTAAGTCCGAAGGTTCACTGAAAACAGTAAAATTTTGTATAGAGAAAAAAAGTAAGAAATGTGTAGAGAGAGATAACTTTCAAAAAAAATGAGAGTATGAGAGTATATCTAATATTAGAATATAAGACTGTATTTGTATGTTACATATGAATGTTACATATGTTGATTGAAGACACATGTTGACAATTTAACTTTGGCAAAACCTAAAGTTTGGTAAGCCAAATATAAGAGAGTGATCACTTAAAATAATAAGATGTAATATTATCAATAAAATTATTTTTATACTAGTTTATAGATTAACATAGATTAAGTAAATATATTAATGGATAGTTAGTTAAAGTAATAAATATTTCATATCTTTTAAATAAAAATATCAAATTTTCAATTATATATATAATTTATTAAAAGAGTTTTATTCTTATTATAATATTTCAATTAACTTAATTAAATTACTTATATATTAATAAATTTTTAAATATTAATAATTTTAGTAAAAATAAAAAATAAATTCACACAAATTAGATATGGCCCCACAAACGCACTTTTGAATTTCGTCCCAATAAATAAATAAATAAATAGAAGCATAGCCACAAAAAATCTGTATGAGGATGGAGTAAATGTAATAAATAAATCACGAAACCTACGCATTTGTTTGACTGGGCCACTCCGCATTTATTTTGGGGATTTGCTTTGAATATTGGGCTAATGGCAATGCCCTGTGACCCTATCTTTTAAAAGACTTTTATAGTAAGATTTTATCCATTTGAATTCATATAAATCATACGTAATTCATATATAAATTTTTTACTTATTAAATGTTTAGTGAAAAAATATAAATAAAATATATGTAATTAAAATTAATTATATAAAAAATTAATTATATTAAATTATTTTTAAATTAAATTATTTTTAATTTTCCCTACTCAAATATATATTGGCATGTAATATGTTTGTATAAGAGTGGATGAACTTCAATCCATAAAAACATTTTTCTTTATTATTAGGTTCAAGTTTTTTGAATGAAATTATTGTTTTTAAGAGAGTAATTATTATGTTATAAATTTTGTTTAGTTTGAATTAAATTAATTATAATTAGAGCTCAATGAAATTTTAATACCAATAATTTCAAAAAAAAGAGTTTATGTATATATTTATGAAAATAAGAGTATATAGAATTTTTTGAAAAAAAATCAATATACAAATATTTTAATGTTAAAATATAATGGAAACATAATCTAAAATAATATTAATTTCTCATTAGCAATACAAGAATACAGCTGAACTAATTAAAAGTATATTTTTAAAACTTTAATTTTTTTTTTGTCTATGCTAAATTTCATTTTTTTTTTATAGCCGGTCTTATGCTATAATAATAGAAACAAATTGTGGTAGATAGTTGACACTTAACAATTTATATAAAACTCTGTGAAGTTTTATGTCTTTGAATTATTTATTTTGTGCTAAAAATTATAACTTATTTTAATTGAAAAATTCTTAAAACATATTTTTTTATGTTGGTTAAACATATCTTTAATTTTTTTTAGCTTTCAATAGTTATTTTTTATTTAAGATAATTATATTTAATGTATTATTATATATTAAATATGAGTATCTTTTTTATTAGATATTCAAATTTTAATTTGATACGTTCAAGCAGAGTACTGAACCACTAAGGCAGGAAGAAGCCAGTAAACATATATTTATAATTTAATTAATAGGAATTGTGTGATACGTTAATTGTTTATGTTAATTATTAAATATTTATTTAAAGCTTATTTAACGGAAATATAGCTCTTTCAATAAATTTTTTTTCATAGGCAAAGTTTATTTAACGTTTGATGTATACTAATATTGTCAAATTATTATCATCTAAGAACTTATTAATTTTAATATATATAAAAAAAAACAAGGAATAAATGCTCAAAGATGTAAAATTGAGAAAGAAGTCAAACTTGCAAGTGAGGAATAAATGATTCAGTAGTCAGACTTTCTTATGTTTCTAAAGATAATTTTACGGTTGTCAGTAGCGAAATTTAGTCTCCTTTCTTTCTTGTTTATTGTAGAAACTAAATAGTATATTAAGATCATTTAATACTTAAATTTATATTAAAGTTATCATTTAAATGTTAAAAATTAATTTTCTTTAAAATGATAAATGGCAATTATTTTACATTAATTATTCAAAATCCTACCTCAAGTGACAATGACATATTTTTTTTGCCGGAAGAATCTTAAGTGACATTGATCGATACACGTTCTTTGTCCTTTGAGAACCGACTTCGAGGTCCGTTAGAATCAAGGAACCATGACATTAATTATTCAATAAATGAAGACAACTAAATTTCACGGACGGGAACCAAAAAAATAAATGAATTTCACTCTAAAATGTATTTTTTAAAAATATTTCTTTTATATATTAATATGTAACATCACACTTTAATACTTTTAAAAAATATATTTTAGAGAACCCATTCGACGTTATAATTGAACATATAATTCAATAATATCCTAATACATTAAGTAGTGTAAAAAAATGGAGATATAAAACAAATAATAGAAATAATTAAATTAATGTCAATATATCTTGTAATATATTAGGTTATTATTGAATTATTAATTATGTGAATAATTAAATAGATTAATATGTAAATATTTCTACAAAATTTTATCAGAGTTTTAAACGAATCATATATATACAACAAAAATATGTGTTATATAATAACATTAATGTTGGTTACATTTTTAAATCTATATGTATGCATTTAAAAAAGTTGTTGTTGAAATTTTTTTAATTTTTATGAAAATTAAATAAAAATAATAATGTTTAATATTTAAAAATTTAGTTAACTAATCACAGAAAATATTAACCGACTTTTTTAAAGTGTTAATTAATAAAATATTTACTTTATTTCGACATACACCTTCTTGATATTTTTGAGATTGTTATTGTTAACTAATATGCCAATGTTATTATTATATAGAATGAATTATATTTTTTTTTAAATATTAAAATTATGCTTTTTTTTAAATTTTGAAAGCTTATGTTAATATATTTATAATTTTATTAATTTTAACTAAAATATTTTTGATGAAATTATTAAAATTTTTAAGAAATATATTTAAAAAATATTATTTATTTTGAATTAAAAATAATAAAGTTAATTTATTTTATTTTTTAAAAAATAATTTTTTATATATTTAATTATATAAATAATAAATATAAAAATATTTTAATTAAGGTAGATAAAATTATAATTTATTTTATGATCTTATTCCTCATGAAGTATAATTTTTTTTAAGATAAAGAATAAAACATTGTAATTTACTCTATTATATAATGTAAAATATTATTATTAACCCAAATTAGGTGGCCATTAAAAGAGAATTGGGAAGAGATTATAGGTGCTTCTACGAACGTACGTTATCGCTCACCGAGCATTTGTTTTTTCTCTCCTCTTTGCTTATGCCTCGTTCTGCTTCAGCTTCACTGCTTCAAGCTTCAACAATGGCGGATCATTCTTCTTCTGCAACTTCTTCCATCAACCCTTACGAATTCCTCCAAATCAAACTCAATCCAGATGGCTCCCTCACCCGACTCCGACTCATTCCCACCGTGGACCCAACTCCGACGCCTACCACCACCGCTGTCGATTCCAACGCATCGCCGCCAATCGCTCTCTCCAAGGACCTCCCTCTCAATACCGCCGCAAAAACGTCCGTCCGTGTCTTCCTCCCTCACCCTCCCCCTCCCTCGCCGTCCAAATTGCCCATTATCATCTACTACCATGGCGGCGGATTCGTCTTCTATCACCCTTCCTCCTCCGTCTTCCACGACTCCTGCAACGCCCTGGCTGCGCGCCTTCCCTCCATCATCGTCTCCGTCGACTACCGCCTAGCACCGGAGCACCGTCTTCCTGCGGCGTACGATGACGCCGTCGACGCGATCCAGTGGATCCGAAAGCAAGCTGCGGATTCGAACGGATCCGACCCGTGGTTGAGGGACCACGCGGATTTCTCCAAGTGTTTCTTGATGGGAAGTAGCGCCGGAGGAAATATTGCATACTTCGCGGCTCTACGTGCGGTCGATCTCGATCTCTCTCCGGTGAAGATCGAAGGGGTAATATTGAACATTCCATACTTCGGTGGGGTCCAGAGGACGGCATCGGAGCTCAGGCTGGTGAACGATCACGTGCTGCCGTTGCCGGCGAACGATTTGATGTGGGCCCTCTCGTTGCCAGCTGGCGCTGATCGGGATCACGAGTACTGTAATCCAACGGTGGCTAGTAAGATCCACGGGGAGAAGATCAGACGGCTGCCGAAGTGTTTCGTGAATGGGTATGGTGGGGACCCACTAGTGGATAAGCAGAAAGAATTGGTGAAGATTTTGGAAGCACGTGGAGTGCACGTAGTGTCCAATTTTACTGAGGATGGGTTCCATGGGGTGGAGATATTTGACCCGGCTAAGGCACATGCTTTGTGTGATAACATCCAGAAATTTATGGCCACCTCAAATATTGCGGCCACTTTGTGAGGCTTTTTTTTTAATAAATAAAATAAATAAATATGTTAACGTTTTATTATAAAAAAAATTGAACAAATAGCTATTGGTGTAATTTTATGCTTGAGATGTACTATGGGTGTAATATAGAACACTTCTGATTAAAGGAGTGTGAAGAGTTTAATTAAAAGAGTAGATTTATATGAGATGTTTAATAAAATATGCGAAAATTAAAAATATATATTAAAAGAAAAGTATATTTTATCTCTTTAATTATGTTTATATAAAATTTTATTTATTTAAATTTTTATTTGTAAAAAATTATCTTTTAAAATTATTTAAAATATTAAAAGTATATTTAAAAAAATTATAAGTTATATTTTTTTATTTAATTTTTTTAATAAATTATTATTTTAATGAATATAATTTGTCTCAATTTAATTTTTAAATCATACAAAATATTTAATATAATGAATAAAAAATATATTATGTTTTAATTTATATATAAGTATTATACGTATTCTTATGTTTCAATTTTAAAGAATAAATTGAAAATTATATTTTTTTAATGAATAAATTAAATATTTTTATAATTTAAAAATTAAATTAAAATAAGTTGAATCTTTTAGAGACTAAAATAATAATTTATTCTTTTTTGTTGCTCATAATGTGAAGTTAACTTAAGAAATAGAAGAAAAATAAATTATATAACAAGTACATGATTGTTAAATTTTATTTTAAAAATAATAATTTTTAATATTTTAAATAATTTAAGAAAGTAATTTGTTACAAATTAAAATTTAAATAAATAATATATTATATAAATATAATTGAAGAGAGTAAAATGTAATTTCTTTAAGAATTAATTATAAAAAAATAAATTATATAAATTATATATGTGTTAATTTTTATTAAAAAATCAAAAGATAAAAATTCAAAAACTACACCTAAACTTTTTTTCTTTAATAATTAAGGCCAAAATGAAGCTTATTCCTTTAAATTTAAGATCTTATGCAGCTTACCTTTTAATTTTAAAAATTTATCAAGGATGCTCTAAAATTATATTTTTGTGCAATACATTCTCTCTCTCATGTAAATATTACCCAAAAAAAAAGTTACATTTTGATCATTAATTAAGTGAATAACACATGCGATGCCTCTAGTTTCACTCCAACTTTAAAGTTGAGTTTTATAACCCTTTGAAGTTTAATTTATGTATATATATATATATATATATATATGATAAAAATAACTTAAAAAAAAATACTTATATAACAATAACCATTTTAAACTGCATAAGATATGATGTATAGACTAAAAATAATCTGATGATAGTTGAATCTCTTTACTCTAGATAAGTCTATGTACAGAAGCAAACAAAAATCTTAGTTCTTGAATTTAAAAATTTTCTTAGTTTAAAATTCTAAACTTTTAATGCTGTTCAAGATAATCTCCAAAGCTAAATATTTGTATATTAGTCCTTTTGTTAGTCTTCTATAATTATTGTCCAAATGAGGTATTTTTGGGTAGACCATAAAATTAAATTAAGGCAAAAGAATAATGAATATATCCTCAAATTTATTTAATTTTAGTTTTTTTAGATATGTGAATAAAATATTAACGAGTTTATTGTATCCTTTTTATAAAATAGTGAATTTTTCTTATGTCAAATGGATTAATTAACGATGACAAATTTTAGAAGTCAGCCATGTGACACTTAATTGGAGGACTAGCTTGTATGAATTTAGATATTTTTGGGAACTAATTCGTGAACTTAAAAATAAAAAAGTCAGTGATTAAAATTAATTCTATAATAAATATAAATCCTAAACTTAGTTAACATTGTAGTTTGGACCAAGCATAAAATTAATGTTCTAAGATTGTTTTTTTCCCTGTCTAATTTTGCCGAAAGAAGATACCATTTTTTCATAAAAATGAAGAAAAATAGGACGAATGGTAGCTCTAAAAAAAGAGAAAAAAACAAAAGACAAGCAAGGAAAAAAATTTAAGTAAAAATTTTATATATTTATCATTAAAATTTTTAATTAGAGATTGATATATGTATGATTTATATAATTTATTATTTTTAATGATTAGTTTTTTTAAAAAAACTTTTCACATATTTTATTTCCACTAAAAAACTTAATAATAAAAATATAAATAATTATATATATGCCTAATTATCATTTAAATTGACTGTATATGGTTAACTTTTCTATGATTGTTATAAAATTAATTAAGAGTTTTTAAAATAACCATAGTATAAATATAATAGATAATTTATTTAAATTTATAAAAATAAATTTAAAAATTATAAAAACAAATAATATTGATTAGTATAAATAATAAAATATCTATAGCTTATATAATTATAGTATAAGATATCACTTATTAATATATTAAATATAAATATTATAATATATAAAATCATATTATAAGCAATTTAAAGGATTTGATTTGAATCTAATACCATAATATTCGAGTTGACTCTGTTCCAAGGGCTCTTTAGTGTTTATCAAGTTGTGCCACTTCCTGCTAGGTGGGCTATATCTCTTATGTCCGATGAGCCCAATAATCGTTCCCGTCCCACCCGGTGACTTAAAGGACGGTCCAGCCCAAAGCACTAAAAAACACTAAGTTTCATTAGTATAAACCACTGATGGCGTTGACCCAAAAAAAAAAAAAAAAAAGGAAAGAAACCACTGATGGTCTAGAACCCTCGTATTTCCTTTCCTTCTTTTTTTGCGCTCGCAGAGCAGAGGAACCTTCTTCCTCCCCGATACTCCAAAACCGCAGTTGCTTGGTAGGTTGCGCCGGCGCTACTTCCATTGAAGCTCCCATCCGAGCTACTTCATCGTTGGAATAGGTAAAGGTCCGAGCTCCCTTCTGCCATCTTCATCTTCTTCCTCCACTATATTCTGGCATCTTTAATGTGGCAGAGGGATGCTTGAGTTACACTTGTTATTATCATAGACTCATAGGCATCTGGTAATTCGAAGTCACCACCATTTCGCCCCACTTTGTATTGAGGGATTCAGATAGCTAAGTTATTAGCTTTTTCGCCATTATATGGTATTCTATATGTTTCACGTTCTACCCTTGGCAAGGTTGTGGAAAAAAAAATCTTTTCACAGGTGTCAAATGTATTAAATATAATTTTTACGGAACTTCACTGTGAAAAATTTTCAGGGTTTTAGAGTGGAAAGATGCCACGAAAGCCGAGAAGGCATCACCAACGACTAAAACCTCGGCCTTTGACATTCTCTCCTTTTGGTCGCTCGGTTGCTCAAATGGCCTCTACTTCCAAATTTAATAAAAAATCCACCCCAAACTTTGCAGGTAAAATACTTCTATCTTGATCAAGAATGTAATCCATGGCTTAAGTTGATAGTTTGCATGCTTATCTTGAATCCTCTGCCTAGGTAATGGATTTTCTAAGCACACTTTGGAAGAGAAGACAGAACAATCTGAGTCATCTGACGAAGAGTTTGAAGTAATTCTGCTTTTACGATTTGTTGTATTAAAGATATTTAAAGTTCGAAAATAAGTGACATTTAACAAGGATTTATTGAAATATGGTCTCCATCTTTGAAGGGCATTGTCCAAGCAGATTTTTCCTTTTTTGATCCTAAACCTGGAGACTTTCATGGAGTGAAGACCTTGCTGCAAACCTACCTTGATGATGAACAATGGGATTTGAGTAGCTTTGTAGACTTGATCCTGGGACAGACCACTGTGGGCACTGTTGTAAAGATAGAGGATGATGAGGATGAAGGGCTTTTTTCTGTTGTGACTGCTCTAAATTTATGGAGATACAGGGTGAGTACATTGTATTATATACTATGTGTTGCCAGATCTCTTATATATATATATATATATATATATCAGAGGGACAAATAATTAATTTTGAAAGAACTTATTGTTAACCTCTTTCAGATATGAATCTATATGTTTCATAAGGGAAGAATTTGCATGTCGTATCAATGGAGATTTCTAAATATTTCATTGTTATTAGATCGGTCCTGAATTAAGTCCAATTATTCAAATAGATGGGAGTGAACTAATGAGCTTGGATATCAATGAACTCGATCAGAGTTTTCTATCTGAACAATACTCAAATTCACTATAATTCCAAAATGCAGATGTTTTTCTAATACGATTTATAATTGGATTAATAAATTAATATTGAAATGAAAAATATTCAATTTAATATAGAGAGAGAACCCTAATCTGTTTATTCCTAATGCTACAAATTTCAATTTAACCAATGACTCCAGGACGTTTTTAATTATGTATGCAATATATGAATTTGATTTGTGACTGGCGCAGTATTTCAACCTTTGTAGAATCTTGACTTGTGCTTTTTCCAGGAGCAAAGATGTATTACAGAACTCAAGCAATTCCTCCTCAAAGTATGCAAAGAAAAGGATGTACTTGATCAATTGAGATTTCTTTTAGGGGAGCAAGGACATAATGTGGGTCTTCTGGTGTCTCAGCGTGTGGTGAACCTTCCTCCCCAGCTTTTACCACATCTTTATGATGCCCTTTTCGATGAAGTGTCATGGGCCACAGAAGATGAGGTCAGACGTTGGTAGTATTAGATGGATGAGGGTGGTAAATATGTTTCAATTTGATTTCTAGATACACATTTTCTCTCTTATAACTTACATTGTCTTGTTTGGCATTTTGTAGCCAACAGAGGAGCTTCGGAATTCCTTCCGGTTTGTGAATTATATAATTTTTAGCAAATTTTACAAGGTATCCTTCTGTAGCATCTCCCTAATATTGGTTTCTCTAGAGTTTATGGCTAGATTCATTTTCTTATCCTTTAATTATTTCTTGATGTTCTTTTCTGGGCGGAAAAATACAGCACAAGAAGGCAGAACAGAATAGAAAACTACATGATGGTAGTGACGCGGCAATAATTTATATAAAGCCTGAGGATGAAATTTTTCACAAGGTACTGTTACTTCAGTGGCATCTTTGATTCATTGTCTATACTTTCCCTTTTATTGCTGATTATTTTCCAAAATATATTCCAGTTAAGCTCCTGGTCCTTCAGTTTTCCATTGCGAACTCAGCAGCCTGCATCAAGTGAGGCAAGTGTTATGATGATCAAGATATATTATATGCATCTGTTTCTTGCCATTTTCTGGAAATATTTTTAAATACACAATAATAAGTCCTGCCCCCGTTTTGAGAAGTATACACTAACGTTTCAATGAACGGAATGTAATGACTGAGATTTTAATTGGAAGTTTCTTCCCATCTTTTATAAGATGCAGCTGATTGTTCACTTTCTTGCAGGTGTCAACACTTGGTTTACTTCGGGATGTTTTCATTATGTATTTTACAAAAGATTGAAGAGCCTTTTTCTTAATGAATTCTTTTATAGAAAAAAATCTTTTTCTTCCACTCAACGCTCCTGTAGGATATTTTTTTCCCTTCTGTGTGCCCAGAGTTAGCGTCTTGATTTAGTATACTTGAAGGTTTTAAGCTTTAATTCTTCTACTCTCTATTATTCCCAGCCTTCTACATTCAAGGATTATATTGGAAGTTCATGATACTTGTCATGATTGTAGTCAATTTAGATACACTGAACGTTTAAAACTTATTGTAGATTTGAACATTTGGAATTTTCAGTTATTGTTTCTTGCTTAAATTTGCTATTTTGCTTAAGTGTATATGCCAATCTTCCATAATTCTGAACTGGATATTCATGTTTTGCCTATTACAGCTAAAGAATTACAGGTCAATGGGATTAGTCATGGCTGTTAAGGCGGATAAGGTTCCAACATTTCGTCAAGAACTACGTTCTTTAATAACTGAAACCTGAAGTCAACCAGGTGCCAGAATTTGTAATGATAGAGTCTTCAAGTTCTCAAGCCTTCCATATTTTGTTTTATCCTTATCTGGTCAAGGTGCCAAATTTTTAATATATATATATATATATATATATATATTGTCATATTAGCTGGAGACGTTTTTGAATTCTGAAAATAATATCTTTGTAGGAGGAAAATTGTGTACTTCTAATAGTTTTGTGTACTGAACTGCTATTTTTTTATATGCTTTTATGCGTTTTCACCCTTTGATGCTTAGCAAAACCTTTAAATTAGTTTGTTCTACATGAACACAAGGCTTTGAGTGGAACGGTTACCATTCCTTTCAGTCAATACAGACGAAATTAATTAGATAATCTCATTGGAGGCAGACTTCAGTTTATCCAACCGTTTTCGAGATTGATCATATGCATGGACATGCTGATCTGCTCTCTATGAACACAGTAACTGTCATAGCTCATAATCATAGGCTGAGCCACCTGGTGATATACAGTCTGTTCTGTTATAGAGTCTATTCGATTGTAATTTTTAAAAATTATTTTTAATTTTTAAAAATAAAAAAATAAGAAAATTTGTTTGAATAATTGTTTTAAAAAAATAAAAAAATACAATGTGTTTTGAAAATAAAAAAATATAGAACAACTAAAAGGTATTTTGAATTATAGTTTTTTAAAATAAAAAATATGAAAAATAAATTTTTTTCATTAATAATATGTATATAAATTCATAAAAATAATATTAATATAAATTTTTAAAATGAATTTTATAAAATAATTTTAAAAAGTAAAAAAATAGAATAATGTCTAAATAGGTCGATAAAGATATGGATTATTATCTTTTGCCTTTTGACTCTGTCTAAAATTCGAATTTGAACATTCTAATATGGAACCCTGTTTATTGGTACGGTGCAGTTACCGTACCAAGCTGCTGGTCTTAAGCATAATTGTGTTAAAAAAAGATGACTGTTAAGCCCAAGTAAGCTTATCATTAAGGCTTTGTCACACTTATACACTCTTCTGCAGACTAGCCTTGTTATTCTACAGTAGTTCATATAGCTAAATACATAACAGAAAGGAAATTAAATTACTCTTTTTTCTTGAAAGATAAGTAACAGTATCATTTGGTCTTTATAAAATTATAATATATATTTTAATTTTTAAAAAATTATGATAATTAATTTATTAGTCATTAAGTTAGTAATTATTAATAAATAAAGTGACATAATACGTAAAACAATAATATGTTATTAATTATATTAAATAATTTATAAAAAATTAAAAATATGTTCTTTTTATTCTTAATTTATAATTTACTTATATTAGATAGTGTCCCACTCTACTTTTTTATATTAGTCATTTTTTTAATACTTTTATATTTGTAGAGTTATATTTTATAAGAATTTTTATCTAAGGTTAATTAAATTACTTCATTGAACAGACAAAGAAATTTGAAAAAAAAAATTTATTTGTGTAACCTTCCCCAGTCTTTGTTTCTATTATTTATTTGATTAAATAGTTTTTCTTACTGATTTAACATTTAAAAATTAGATATAAAAATATTTAATTCATTAAAATTATTAACACCATGTATGTGTATAAAATAATAGGAAATGATAAAAGAAATTACTTGTGTGTAAACAAAATTTTTGACAAAATATATTATATAATATTTTAAAATTTAGAAGCAAATCAAGCTAAAGTTTAAAGTTATTAAGTGTTTAATAAATATAAATATTTTGTTAGAATTGTTAGGTGCTACAAAAAAAATTTAAATTTGTAAGGCTTGTAAATGAAAAATAAAACATTTGTTGCATATAATAAAAACATTATATATAAGTGTTGATTTGTTTATTGATTGGGTATGTAGTTAATGTTAAATATGTTTAGTTAAAATTATTAAGATAGTAAAGATAATTTAATATCTCTCTATTATTTTTATTATGTTATTTCACTTTAATAGATCAAGAATAGGTATTAGATAAATTAAAAAAATTGTTTAAAAATATCAAATGTTTATTTATTGATTTATGGTTAAAAGTTAATATATGAATTTATTTGTTTTAATTCATACTTTAAAAATATGATTACGTGTAAATTTATAATTAATAGTTAAATTATTTTTACTTGTTATTATAATTTGAGTTATTAGTACGTTAGAGACTATAAGAATATATATTTTTAATTTTTTAAGGATAATATAGTATTTACTTTATTATATTATTTTTTTTATTAATGATTAATAATTTAAGGACTAGTTAATTATTATAATTTTTTAAAGACTAAATTATTTATTATAATCTTTTAAAAATTAAATTAGTATATTATTTATTTTAGTTCCTTCAATATAAAATCTCTTACTTGAAAAAGACCAATTCTTCTTAATTGGGAAGTAAGGCCAAATCAAATGTGTAAATTTAGAAGATAACATTGATTATGTTAAATGATAGATGAATTTAGTAAGTGAATAATATGAAAAATAATATAATTTAAAAAATTATTTAATAATTTAATAATTTAAATTTTATTAATTATTTACTTTAATTGCACCTATTGTTCATTTATTCTCTACTTTGTTGCTAAATTACTAAATTCTTTTATGTATGGTTTATATATAGCCTTATTTTATAAAATTATTTTATGCACGCTTTAGACAAAGGGCAATTTTGGAAAAAAACTGTTTCTGACTTTTGTTGTAACCGAGGATGATAACATCATCGCATCATATCATTTCAATGCTAAAACCTCTCCTCGGTAATAATCCACCACTTTAAAGAGCACAATAACTTAACATACGCTCACGACATTCGTTACTCCAAGTGGATCCGACGCCTCACGTTTTATTACAGCCAATGAGACACCAAAACATGGCGTAATGCTGTGGGTTTTGCCGTATCTTAACCTTTCCTTAACTTCGCCTATAAGTTAACAAATCATTTGCTGACGCAGAATTCATAAAGCGATAAAGGCGAATATTACTGTTTTAGTCAATACAAACTATATTTTATTTTAATTTAATTTTTAAAAATTAAAATTATCAATTTTATTTTTAAAAATGTAGTACAACTAATTTAGTCTCAATATAAATATATAGATATTTTATTGATAAAAAATTTGCTGTGACATTTGCAATTGTTGAACCAGCAGTCAAATGTCGTCAGTGCTACTTGTTATGTCATATTTTTGTTAAATTTAGATTATTAACATTGATATAGAGACTAAATTAAATGTAAATATAGTTGTAAAAAATAAAATTAATGATTTTAATATTTTAAGAATTAAATTAAGGTAATATTTATCTAGAGATTAAAGCATTAATGTATTATGTTTTAATTGTTATATTTTTATTAGATGTTTTAAAAAATTGTATTACCAAGGTTCTATTTTATCTCTTCATATATTTTTCTCACTCTCCCTCGTTAATATTTTAGGTGTTCCTAACAACAACAAATGATTATGAATGATAAATATTGATTTTCTGTTAAATTTACAACATATTAAAAAATCTACTTTTTGTAGTGATTAAATTTACGACAATGGTAATGTTTATTAATATATATATATATAATTGTCCAAGTTAAATATTATTTATTAAATGGTTAAATATATGTAAATAATTATTAGCTACATATCTATATTTTATTATCTAATTTTAGATCTTTTATCACATGATTTTTTAACCATATAATATATTAGATACTTTGGATTTATAAATTTATATTTTTTTAATTTTTAAAATATAATACAAAATGATAATTATTATAAATTTAAAATAATAAATTAATCATTTATCTCTTATAAATTTTTATTATTTTTAATTTTTAAAATAAAATTAACGTGATATTATATATGTTTTCTTTTCCGTCACGATAGATTAATCTAATTCTTTAACGTATTGTTTTGCTTAAACATTGCCAATAGTAATCCCAGTTCTGATTTTTCGTATCCGATAGAAAATGAAATGAATGATCATAGCATAAATGAGAAGTATCGTTAGGATTTTTCCAACCCGTATTGTGAAGATATTTTAATAGTTTAAAATTTGTAAAAAATTAATAAAAATAATAATTTTTAGTATATAAATTTTTTTTCAACCAATCAAATCAAATACCTTTTTAAACTAGTTAGTCAAACTTTGATCAGTGTATTCGATTTTATTCATAATGATGACTTCATGTATAAAAATGATTATGCAAATATCTAAAATCAATTTGACAGTGTAGCTGGATTGGTTCGAAGATTTTGATGAAGTGTTGAATTTGATTTTTTTAATTTATACAAAAGGAAAAATAAAATAAAATAAAGCATGACGTTTCTTTTGGCATACGAAGTGAGAGTGTAGTTATTAGAGTAGGAGGGGATAAATATTAAGATGCATTAAACATGATGGTAATGTTACTGACAGAGGAACAAATTTTATATGTAACCATAAGATGTATGTATTAAAAAAGAAATTAATACAATTTTTATATATTTAATTTTAAGTTTTTAATCATAAAATGATAAATAGACTTTTTTTTTATAACTTACTAATTGGGTCTTTTTAAAAGTTGATTGTATTCTTTTGTCATGACACTTTTTAATGTGGCTGTTTTTTGATAATCTTTGTTTGTATACGATATTTGTGTTTGATTGTTAATACTTTTTTTTTTTACAAGAAAGTAGTAAGCAGTGATGATATTACAAATCAATTTTGTCGACATTGAAGTATCTATATTTGAATAAAAGTCTCCTAATAAAACACAAATTAATCCATTAAGTTTTCCTAAATGGTGCGTCCAAATAATTAAGTAAATATTGAGATTTTAAATTTTAAACTTTAAAGGAAAATTAATTAGCCAAATAAGATGCAACCAAATAATTAAAAAATTCAAAGTATGATATTATAAAAAAAGAGTAATAATGTTTTAAAAGGAAAAGGAGTCGAGCTTAATAACTAGGCAAAGAGGATAAAAGGGTTGGTGGGTAAACAAATAGGCACTTGGATACATAAATGCAAAAGCAGCTTCCCAAAATTCTCTCTCTCTCTCTCTTACTTTCTTTCCTTATTTCTCAGTTCTTACTGAGCCTCAGTGAAAAATCCCACTCAATAGTGAAAACCCATAATCTGCGATGACCGGCGGTAGAGGGGACGCGCCGCTGCCGCCTGCTGATAATGGCGGTGAGTTCCTTCTCTCTCTTCTCCAGAGACCTCCAAACCACTCGCAACCTCAATTGCAACCACCACTAACAGCAGCGCCGCGGCCGCCGACGCCGCTGCAGCAGCAACAGTCTCCAACGATTGATCCCGCCGTGGCGGCCATGGGTCCGACGATCCCCATCATGTCGCCATGGCCGAGTAACGGGCTCGATCCTCAACCTCATCTTGCGCCTTGGCCCCACACACTGTCTTCTCATTACCCGCCAAACTTCTTTGGGTTGCCCCAAAGCCCGTTTCCTCCTCTTGGGATCCCTGCGAACAATTTCCCTGGGAATCCAATTCCCGTGGGAAACATCGGAGTTGCTCTTGGCGATGATCTGAGAAGATTAGGGTTTCCAGCTGATCTCGCCGGAGAGAATAAGATTGATGCTTTAGTTCAGCAACAGAAGCTCCAGGAACAGAAGCTGAAGTTTGGTTCATTACCAGCCGATGTTTACAGCCATGAAGTATCATCCCATGGTGATTCTTTGCTCAATTTGAAGTTCAATGTTGCCAAGGGGCGGGAAGCGGTGACCAACTTAAACTATAATGGGTTTGATAGAAATTTGCTATTGGATCCCAATGCAACATCTAATTCGAATTCAAGTGTCAATGTGGTTGGCCATCCAGTTGTTGAAGAAAGAAGAGGGAGTGGCCGGGGACATAGCTATCATAGTGGGAATTATAGGCATGAAACAAGGCAGGCACCACCAGGTTTTTCAAACAAGCCCAGGGGAAGAGGGCACAGGGGCTCTGGGACTAGAGGAAGGGGTTCAGAGTTTCATGAGGATAGGGAGGCGGTTAATTCTAGTGAATTGAGTGGTAGAAAGGAGAATGTGATCACTGAGAAGGAAACAGTGGGAATATTCTCATCAGAAAGAAGTAACAGCCGAGGAAATAAATCTCATGAAGTGGGTCTTACTGAACAGCTAGATCGGCCAGGGCCACCCACCGCGAGCTACCTCCATTCAGTCTCAGGTTCAGATACGCAAGAGTTAAGATCCAATTTCCAGAGTAAAGTTGTTCTAGATGGTATTGTAGATAAATATCAGGGAGTGATTAGATCGAAGAAGGAGGATGTTACTGACTCTGGCAGTGGTGGTGGTGAGCAATTTGTGGAATCCCTGTTGCTTGATGATGAGTCTGAAGACAAGAATAACTCAAAGCAGCGCAGCTCTCGCGATAAGGTTAGTGATATTGTTGATTTCGCTTTGTGTCATGTTGTTTACTTTTTGCTGTTTGTATTATAGGTATGGATTTTATATCATTCTAAAGAACTGAATGGTCAAATGGATTTCAGTGTAAGACTTGAGAGTCTATTATCTCGATTGGGTTTTAACCAATGAAATTTCTCATTTCAAACTTATTCATAGAACTATTTGTGGATAGATTGAGATCCTAGACTATTGATCTTCCCAATTAGCTGCCAGTCAACCAGTTTGAGATTCATATGGTATTTATTAGTATTATTAATTTGAATGGAGTGGTATGTTCAAGCATGTAGATCATAACTATTATTAATGTAAAAGAAATGGAGTGTTCAAGTATTCACAACTTTTATTATCAGGATGTCAGATCAGATTCAAGAGGACAAAGGCTGCTAACCCCGAGGGTGAGATTGTATAAGAGACAGATGGTATGCCGAATTGATATAAACAGTCTTAATGTTCCTTTCCTGGCAATCTATGAGTCCTTAATACCTCCTGAAGAAGAAAAGGCCAAGCAGAAGCAATTACTAACTTTACTGGAGAAACTGATTAGTAAGGAATGGCCAAAAGCAAAGCTCTATCTTTATGGATCATGTGCTAATTCATTTGGTGTTTCTAAAAGTGACATTGATGTTTGCCTTGCCATTGAGGAAACAGACACGGACAAATCTGAGATTTTATTGAAGTTGGCAGATATTTTACAATCAGATAACCTACAGAATGTGCAGGTGAGTAGAATTGTATTATTCTTTTTAGAGAATTTGCTGTTGCTTACTCGGTATATGTGGAGATGTAGTTTAAGAAAGATTTGATGGCTGCACATTATATCAGGACATGCTTATATGTGCCTGCTAGGGTATTTGCATAGGGAGGTGTAATGGCTCTGGCTTTTGTCTTGGATGATGAAAAATTAGGCCTTTGTACACACAGATATAGACACATTACATGTGCCTTCACATGCTCTCTCTCAACACACACGAATGTGTATACACACAGTGAGTTACACCCACATACTCTGCGTCCTTGTTCAGGTTTATGTTATTCAATATTTTTGTAGTATAGTCACACTTAAATGCTTTTGTGTAAGTGGAAAATGATACGTGCTTATGTAACTGTAACTTGTCTGAGATGAGCAGATGTATGCAACATTTATGCTGAATTTACATTTTTGTGAATCATCTTGTAGTTTTGGGTAGCTACGTGATATTGTTTGCCAATTTTACTGTCTACTAATTTCTACTTTTTGTCATTGTACATTGCCTGGTTCATGTGTTTTGTTTCTGGGTTTGAGATCCCTGCCCCCCACCCCTAGAATGTTTGTTCTTTGATTCTTTATGTGGTTATCAAACAAGCGCTTTCATACATCTAGGCCTAATCCCCAAGGTGGTGCATCTGCATCTCTTGGGCAGGAAGTCACCTTCAAGGTGTTGCTTGGTGGTCCTTGGTGCTCCTTTTGTCAAGATGCTGGGTATCCCTGAGTTATATTGGGTAAAAAAAGGAATAAGCAAAAGATAGAAATAAAAGGAAAGTAAAGGATATGATGGTTGTTTATCAAGGAATTTTTTTTAAAAGTAGAAATAGAAGTAAAAAACACTATAGATAGACTAGGAGTGAGGATTATTGAAAATGAAAGACTAGGATAGAAATTAATGATTATGAAAGTAAATTATGGAGTTTGAAACTCAGATAAGAATGGAAAGAAGTAAAGTAAAAAGGAGAGTTTTATGACAGGGTTCCCCTTTTCAGCCATGCCATTCTGCCATGATGGTCACTGTCGACAATAGTGATAAAAACTACCCCTAAACTTCTGTTTGGATATATGTAATATT
The DNA here is from genome assembly GCA_031216115.1 of Senna siamea. NCBI lineage: Eukaryota > Viridiplantae > Streptophyta > Magnoliopsida > Fabales > Fabaceae > Senna > Senna siamea. The sequence continues at coordinate 17,788,654 of CM062357.1, forward strand.
GGTAGATTGTTTCACTTAAAACTGTTCTTCACCTCGTGCTTTTTATGTTTTTACAACTGTGCTTTCAGTCATGAATTACGTTTTTCTTGCTTATATTTGTTGTAAAGTAGCATCCTTTATGTTTTGGACCTATGTGTGTTGGATAAAGTAAATGGCTCAAAATGTAGGTATTCTTTGGATATGACTTGAATGTTCTTTTGTATTGATCCTTTCCCTGAAGGAAGCTGACTGCTGTTGGGCTATTTCTTATATACATATAAAATAAGTTTAAAATTGAAATGCAGTTTTTTATTTTAATATACAGGCATTGACACGTGCCAGGGTTCCAATAGTAAAGCTTATGGATCCTGTGACAGGAATCTCCTGTGACATATGTATTAACAATCTTCTGGCTGTTGTGAATACAAAGCTTCTTCGGGATTATGCACAAATAGATGCAAGGCTACGGCAGTTGGCTTTTATTATCAAACATTGGGCCAAGTCAAGAGGAGTCAATGAAACTTACCAAGGAACATTATCGAGCTATGCGTAAGTAATGTTTTGTACTATTCTGTTAATGATATGGAGATTCTTCTTCATATCATTAATTTGCTACGCCTTTATCTAATTTGCTTTAAGATGCTCTTGATGTATGGAGAGAAATTTGGTTAATGATATGATTTAATAAGTACATATATATATATATATATATATATATATATGATGTGAGATCATTCGCCTTTTTTCAGGTATGTTCTGATGTGCATTCATTTTTTACAACAGACGAGACCTCCTATCCTTCCATGCTTGCAGGTGTGTACTTTTTGTTTTTGTTTTTTGTTCCTTCATGCTAGGTTTGTCTGGATCTAGCCTTAATAAAGTGATCATTATTTAGGCTACTTATGTATTAGATTAGATGTACCCTCTCAGGAAGTATTTTGAGCTGACAATGTTGGTGCTGGACCAATGCTCTTAAGAAGGGAAATATAAATAATTAGAAGATAAATGCAGTATTGGCTGTTGTATATGATGATTCATTGGACATGGCTTATGAAATCTAGATATTGTCTTTGTTTAATATTCAATGATTTGTGCTGGCTGGCTGCTTGGCTCCGAGAGTTGAGGATGAAATAAAGTGGAATAGGGTACTTATATGGTTTTCTGGAACAACCCTGAAACTTTTGGTTAACAGGAAAATGTGACCTGATTTTGAGATGACAAATATTATTATAACATGTAAACTGAATGTGTTTATCCTAGCTTTCCCCTATATTGTAGTTTAAATGGAAGAGAATAATAGGTAGCAAGCTCAGCGTCAAAGAACATCGCATCTTGATTTCTCATTGTTATAACTCAAGAAATGTGTGCTAGATAAATGAACTGAGATAATTAATATACGTTGATATGTTATTATTATGTGGTGGTTAGCTCACATGCCCAGACTTGGAGCAATTCAAAATCAGGTAGCTAAAACAAAATCTAGTGAAAAATCAGTTATATTATGTTTTGAAAAGTGAGGTTTTTTTTTTCTCTTCTCTAGTTTTATTAATTAATGTTGATTAGGTAACCTAAAAGGAGAATTTCTTTTGTTATCATTCTTTGATCTGAGTCTATTAATTGCTTTGATGGTTGTCTTGATAATAAATTCCACTTTGTATTGCAATGAAACCTCTTGTTGAACCTTGATTTATTTTTCATCTGTGGTAATTTATACAGCAGATGTCCTTTTGTAGCTATCTTGTGCTGAATTATTACTGGATTGTTAGTTGATGATACTGAAACATCAAACATAATATTTATTCTAGTCGAGTCTTTGGGGCATCTTCTTCTTTAAGCAGCAACTATGCAACATCCTAGGTGGCAGTTTTTTAACTGTTGATTGAATCTGTGCCTTTCTCTGAAGAAAAGTTTAGTGGATCAAAAGCACCCAAAAACAAACTTTCCATTAGATTCACTTTCAATCCAATTGTCCTGAAATGGCCACCTGAGCATGTCACTAGTGCAACCTGTGGCACAAGTTGCATCATAGGTTTGGCCATTATTCTAATATTCTGTGTCAGAAATTTGAAGTGTCAAATATGTATTAACACCTATATCTGGTCGGATATTTGATGATAATTTTAGGAACACATGCAGTATAACTTCGAATAATGTTACATTGGTCAGAATTTGTCCATTTGAAACTTGAAAAGCCGCAAGTAGGAAAATACATGTTATTAAATGTTGCAGTCCAAATATGGTTTGAAGTTTTAAAGAGGGAAAAGTTAAAGATTTTCTATTCATTGTAAATTGCCCCATGAATCTCTTAGTCTATTCATAAGGGTTCCCACATGAACTTCAAACTAATAATGTAGAATATTAGTGTCTACTGGGGACTGGAGTAGCGCATTATCTCTGGACAATGGTTTATTCTTCTATTGGATCAACAACCCTGTTGGGTGGGCTTGTCACAGGCTAACAGTTAGGTCATTTTCTCAACTAGCCACTTAGCAAAATGGTAAAGTTTGTTCTCAGTTGCGTTGTTTCACTTTTACTTTGGCATGGAAAATAATTGTTTATTTTATAATAGTTCCGGTTTTGAAACCATTGCAATTGTCATTCTTCCCTGTAAAGCATGCTATCCATCTGTTCCATAGATTTTGTTTATCATATGGCTATTTTTGTAATTTATTAAAGTTCCCTTTTATTAATTTGCTGTCTTCTATATAGGAGATGGGGAGTACATACTCTGTGACTGTGGATGATATTGAATGTGCTTACTTTGATGAAGTCGAAAAACTACATGATTTTGGACACCACAATAAGGAAACTATTGCTCAACTTGTGTGGGGTTTTTTCTATTATTGGGCATATTGCCATGATTATACAAATGCTGTTATATCTGTACGAAGGGGAACCATAATCAGGTAAGAGCATGGTGCAATTTGTGTATTTTTTGTCATACATCTACCACTCAGCAGTGCCCATTATTTAATTGTGCAAGTACTGTAAATAACCATATTCTGACATTTTTGAAGAATCTAGCTACTCCTGTTTCTTAGTTCACTGATTTATTTGACACGTTGATAACAAAAATGGTTTCCTTCTGTTCCTCAAGTAAGTATAAGTTCTGGCTTGGCAGTACCATTTTGGTGTCACTTTAAGGGTTGATGGCTTCCTTGCCTGTGGTAAAATTTATCTGACTTTTGTTGGGTAAATTGTTTGTGAAAAAGTTATAATTTTCTGGACATAGATTTGAACAAGACTTTCATTGAATGTAGTACGATGCCCCTTTTCTTCTTTGTGTAGTAAGCGAGAGAAAGACTGGACAAGAAGGATTGGTAATGATCGTCATCTGATATGCATAGAGGATCCTTTTGAAGTATCTCATGATCTGGGTCGAGTGGTAGACAAATTTAGCATCAGAGTTCTCAGAGAAGAGTTTGAACGTGCTGCTGATATAATTCAGTATGATGCAAATCCATGTGTTAAACTCTTCGAACCCTATGTTCCTAGATGACTGAGTAGTTACATGTTTTGAATATAGATTTTAGATGAGATAATGGAGACAGCTTGTAAAGCTTTTTTTTTTTTTAAGCCAAATATCATGGTCAATCTAGTGAATGGTTATATGTGTATTTATTAGGGTTTTTAATTATTTCTCCCCACTGTAAAGAACTTATGGTCATCTAGATCTTGAATTGGAAAGGCAAGAATTGCTTTTTGCAGAAAGTGTTTCTCTGCTATGACCAGCGAGCATGTGCTTAGTGTAAGTCTTAAATTGATGATTTGGTTTTCTTCTGAATGAATATACATATGGAAATTCAGTGTTTTAGTTGTTGTTTTGGGGTGTGCCATGTGTTGTTCAAGTCTTTACTCATCACCTCTAATTTTAATACTTTTAGTATAAATTATGCAAGCAATTTAGAAAACGATAGTGTGATATATATTTAAATTATAAAACTTGAAAGAAAAAATTTTATTTCTTTGTATAACCAAACAACAATCGATAAGAAATATATATTTTATTCAATTTAAATATTATATGAGATTAAAAGTTTTAGCCAAGTAAATAATGCTATTTGGGTTGTAGCATGAAAAAAAATCAGTGATGTACAAGATAGGAATTAAAACACCATTACGTCGTTTACATTATAATTATTAATTCAGCATTTTGTCTTAGTTGCTTTGTTATAGAGCGGTGAGCTAAAATAGTCAATAAATGGACCACCACCTGTCTCTCGATTCATACCAAATTTTTTAGTGATTTGTAGAGTGAATTATTGATTTCGTTGAAGGTGACTAAACTTTTAATATGTCCTTTTTAGGTTTTAATGTGTAATTTTTTAATTTAGTTTGTCAAAAAAAAATTTATAACCTCTATTCCTCTAACAGGATCAAATAGAAAAGTTAGTTTTGTAACTTTAAAGATTAAATTAAAAAAATAATTATTTTAAAGAATAAACACGATAATTTATTCTAATTTATATAATTCATTTATAATATATATTAGCTTTGAAGCATTTAAGTATTATATTAGCATTAAAATAAGGGGCATGTTTGAATGTTGTTTAAATTTTTAATTTTTTAAGATTATTTTATAAAATTAGTTTTAAAAATTTATATTAATATTATTTTTATGTATTTATATATATTATAAATAAAAGATTTTTTTATTTTTTATTTTAAAAAATTAAAGTTTAAAATATTTTTTCATTATTTATATTTTTTTTACTTTCAAAACACATTTTATTTTTTATTAAAAATTATTCTTCAAATAGATTTTTTTATTTTTAAAAATAAAAAATAACTTTTTAAAATTATATTCAAATAAGTCCAAGAGTTCTCAACCTCTTATTAATATAAATTTAATTATATTTATTATTATACGAAGATAAAATCACTTGTATAAAAAGTTATCTTCATAAATAATGGATAAATTTAAAAAGTGTGTAATTTTATAATTTAATATATATAAAATTCAGCTAAACTAGTGTACGACCAAATACACTAATAATTCATACATGATAAAATGATTTGACACACCTTTTTGTTCACTTTCGTTAAAGTGTTCACATGCTAAGTCCTCTTGTTTCTTTTTATGGAGCCCACAATTTTGTTCACTTGGATTACGTGTCCACTTGCATTAATTATGCTCTTCTTTTCACTTTTTGATTGACCACCACTACATAATATAGATATAGACCTTGTCTCCCAAAAAATAGAGCTTAAAAGGCACATATGGTTATTTCCTATATGTTCAAGTGAACAACTCAGAATCCCAACTTCATTCTTCCTCTTTGAAATAAAGGTTTGTTTTTGTTCTCTTCATCTTTCAGCTTCTTCATTTTTCTTTTCTTTTCTTTCGTTTGAGATCCATGTAGAAATAATGAACGTTATTTTGTATATGTTATCATCTCGTGTGATTGTACTTGGATAATTTATTTTCACTATTTAGTTCCAAATTTGATAAATTGCACCCTCCGAGGGAGGTGGAGGGAGGTTCCCACCCATCTATTTCCAAATCCATCCTTTCTACCTTGTACAATCTGCAATCTAAGAAACAATGGTTTAAATTTTGTTAATTTTCAAAGGGTCTAAACATGGAATTAGACAAAATTATATATATAATAAAGATTCAAACAAATATGTATTGAATATAGTTAGGATTTTCACTTCATCCAAGAAATATAAATGGCTCACAAATTATTTATAAAATAATTGAGTTTTTTGAATTTAAAGATATAAGAGACAATAATATTTAAAATATTATCGATTATTAAATGTTAAAATATTGTTTATAAAAAATTTAAATATTAATTTATTATGGTATAAGACATTAATTTTAATCATCCTTTATATTAGAACTAATTTCTTTCATATTTTTAGTATTAGGGTTATGATAGTAGTTATGTGTTGTAAATGATATTCTTAAAAATTCTCACTCAACCCTATTCTAAAGAGAAACTCTTTTTGTCCGTAGATGGAAAAAACTCTGGTAGGTACACAAGTTAGATCCTTGGTGGTCATAAGAGCAGTAAAAACATGTGGTGCACACATTGGTTAGTCATAATTATCTCAAGGAAAAGAATTCTCTTTAAGTACTTTAAAATCTAAAGTTCCTAAAATAGGAGAGTTAGAAAGAAATAGACAATAAAACTATGGATGAACCTATTGATCATGTGACTAGTGAAAAAGTATATATAAACTTTGAAATGAGTGTACATTCAATGTACTTAGGATTTTCAATTGATCTAAGAATCATAAATGGTTTAACCCGGACTGTTTTCTCCAAAAAGAAAAAAAATTTAAGAAGAGAAAAGATTCAAGACTAAGGACGTGCTAAAGGCTTTAACAGTATTTCTAGTATTCTAATAATATAAAAAAAATTAGTATTATTGTTTTTTATATTTTGATAAATAAATGATTTTTACCTAAAAATTAAAATATAACACCATAATTTTAAAAGAAATTATGTGATTTTTATCATAATAAAATAAAATAAATTATGTGTTAAAATATTAGAAATTAATGGACTCGAAGACTTCAAACAGTGTGTCTGCGTCCACTCATCCAAACATTCTAATGTGTCTATTCTTTTTACCTTTTTATTGTCCGACGTTGAGTACATTATGAAATTGATGGAATATGCTTTCAAAATTAGTCTCTTCTTAAAGTCACTTGGCGTGTTTCAGTGATGAAAAATTTGAATAATTTGTACAAGCAAGATTAATTAGCTTGAATTGAAATTTTGACAGATATATATATCTTTTGTACTGACTAAAATTTCTGGATCTCTTTGTTACTTTTCTGAGATTAGGAAAAGATGTAATCCTAGTGGAAGGAAAGCAAGAAGGAAGGCAAGATGGCATTTCTATTTGTGGCTGTAAAAAAAGTATTGGATTCTCTTGTGCTTCGGCAAGTGTCGAACGTGGTGGAATTGCTGATACAGGAACTAGATTGCTTCATCTCCTATGAAGCCAAAGTAAGGGGACTAAAACAATATGTTGAATATCTCCAAGAGGAAAGAGGGAGGGTGCAACATCAAGTTGATGACGCAAAACGAAATGGCAAAGAAATTGAAGCTGATGTTATGAGATGGCTAAACCAGGTGGATAACATAATTGCAGAACATGAAAAGTTCCTGGAAGATGAAGACCGTGCATATGCAGGGTGTTCTGATGGTTTTTTGCCTAAACCAGGGATAAGGTATCGTCTTGGAAGAACAGCAAATAGCATAACAAGGAGAGTTAACAGTCTTCAAAGGACTACAAACTTTGATGGAGTTTCTTATGGGATGGGGCCAATGTCAATAGATACTATCTTGTCTGACATTGGTTTTGAAAGCTTTAAATCCAGAGATGCAGTTATGGAACAAATTGTGGAGGCACTAAAAGATTCCACAGTCAAAATGATAGGGGTTTATGGACCTGGTGGTGTGGGTAAGACCACTTTGGTTAAAAAAGTGGCTTGGAAAGCTAAAAAGGATAAGATGTTCAATGTGATTGTCATGGCAAATGTGACAAGAAATCCAAACATAAAGGAAATTCAAGGCCAACTAGCTGACGAGTTGGGGATGAGATTGGATGAGGAGACTGAGGTTGGAAGGGCTGGTCGTTTACAAGAGAGATTGAAGAAGGAAAAGGAGAACACCCTTGTGATCCTAGATGATCTATGGGTTGGATTGGACTTGAATAAGTTGGGGATTCCATCTGATGATGATGATCTCAGGCAGAGTACTACTGACAAAGACGATGGGATGCCTAACATTGATTACAACATGACAAAAGAAGAAAAGTCATCGGGTAATTACAGAATGTGCAAAATTTTGCTGACTTCTAGGAGGAAAGAAGTACTGTCTAGAATGGACGTGAAAGAAAACAAAATCTTCAAAATAGAAGTCTTGAAGGACAAGGAAGCAGAGATGTTGTTTAAGAAGGTGGCTAGAGTACATGAGAAAACTTCTGAGTTTCAATCATTAGCAGCTAAAATTTCCAACAAGTGTGCGGGGATACCCATGGCAGTTGTTACAGTTGGAACAACATTGAGAAACAGGAACTACTTTGAGTGGAATGATGCTCTTGGACAGCTTGAGAGGCAAGAATTTACTGGGGTGGGGGAATCTATGGAGTTCTCTACAAGGTTGAGTTTTGATAATCTTGAAAGTGAGGAGCTCAAGTCTACTTTTTTGCTGTGTGCTCAAATGAGCCATCATTCTCTAATTATGGATTTGATGAAGTACTGCATTGGTTTGGGCATATTTGAAGGGTTCTCTACCATAAGAGAAGCTCGTGACAGAGTACACACATTGATTGCAAAGCTTAAAGACTCAAGTTTGCTGTTGGACAGTTACTCTAGTGATCGTTTCAATATGCACGATATGATCCGAGATGTTGCGCTGTCAATAGCATCTAAGAAGCGGCTTGCGTTTTCTAAGAGAAATGGAAAACTGGATGATTGGCCTCATAACAATGAACTGAAGAGGTATTCTGCTATATCTTTACACTACTGTGAGATCAATGATAATCTTCCTGAGTCCATAAATTGTCCTAGACTCCAAATTTTCCATCTTGCCAGTCCTGATCCTTCTTTTAAAATACCACAAAAATTTTTTGGCCGAATGAGAGAACTCAAAGTATTAACATTAACTGGTGTTGATCTGTCATCCTTGCCTGCTTCAATTGGAGGCCTAACAAACCTCAGAATGCTTTGTCTGGAGCAATGCATGCTAGGTGACATATCCATCATTGGAGAGCTAAAGAAATTAAGAATTCTCAGCCTTTCAGGATCTAAAATTGAAAGCCTGCCAACTCAGTTAGGGCAATTAGGTAAGTTACAACTGTTTGATATCAACAATTGCTCCAAACTTAGAGTGATTCCATCTAATGTGATATCAAGCATGAATAGCTTGGAAGAATTGTATATGAGGAATAGCTTGAAGTGGGAAGTTGAAGAAAACCAAAGTGAAAATAACATTCTTTCTGAGTTGAGGCATCTATATCAATTGAAGAGTTTAGATATATGCATACCAAATGCTGCAGCTCTGCCAAGAAACTTGTTCCTGGACAGGTTGGATTGTTACAAGATTGTGGTTGGAGATTTCAAGAGGCTTTCAGTGGGAGATTTCAAGATGCCTGATAAGTATGAAGCATCAAGAGCATTGGCGGTGCAGATAAAAGAAGACACTGACATTCACTCTCGAAAGGGGATTAAAATGTTGTTTAGAAGAGTAGAAAAATTGTTATTGGGAGATATAAAAAATGTTGAAAATATTTTTTATGAGTTGAATTTAGAAGGATTTCCATGTCTAAAACATTTTTCCATCATAAACAACTCAGACATTGAGTGCATCATCAACTCAATGGAGTTGTCAGATCCTCAAGATGCGTTTCCCCTTCTAGAATCATTGTGTCTCTTCAAATTACAAAACATGAAGAGAATATGCTACAGCAAACTTGGAGGTAAATCCTTCTGCAAATTAAAAATGATCAAGATCAAAATTTGTGCTGGATTAAAGAACATCTTCTCCCTTTCCATGGTTAAACTCCTTGCTGAGCTCGAAACAATTGAAGTTTCTGAATGTGATTCTATGGAGAATATTGTAGTTAAGGAAGAACAGGATGAAGATGTGAAAGACAACAAGATTGAATTTCCTAAATTACGCACATTGACACTGCAAACTTTGCCAGCATTTACCAGTGTGTATATTATTAAGCAGGGTGTCCCTACTCCCACTTGTCTATTCAATGAACAGGTATATATCTTAAAGTCTTTAATAGTTATATCCTCAACTTCGCAAAGTCTTTGAGATTTGTACTATGTTTTGTTTTACTAAGGCTTGCTTGGTAAGTGTTTAAACATTGTGGAGGGTTACATTTGTTAGAGTTGCATTAGTGCCATTGCTCCAAATCTTGCTTTCCATGGCATAAATTAATTTGTAGAAATCATTAGAAGTTGTTCTTAAAGCAGCAATTCTTTTTATGCCTGTAGGTTGCAATCCCTAAATTAGAGAACTTGGAGTTTTCTTCAATCAACATCCAGAAAATATGGAGTTTCCAGACTTCACCAAGATTTTCCTTTCGGAGTTTATCAAAACTGAACGTGAAAGCTTGTAATGGCTTGAAAGATTTATTATCGTTTTCCATGGCTAGAAGTTTGGAGAATCTCAAAAGCATGTCTGTAAGTGGATGTGAAATGGTGGAGAATATATTTCTATCTGAAGGAATTAGTATGGATGAAGCAAAGGTACATAAGTGCTTAAGATTGGATTTGATACTTGATGTCTTCTCTTACATTAACATTACCTTAATTAATTGATAACATTTCCTGATGAGGTATTGAATTAATTACCTAATGCTTACTTTGCATCTCAGAAAGTTCGCTTGTTCCCTAAGTTGGAAGAAATCAAACTTACCAATATGGAAAGGTTGACAAGTATATGGCTTCACCCAGTCAGCTCAGATTCCTTTTCCAGTCTGAATTCGGTGGTTATTAAAAAATGCAAAGAACTTGACACAATTTTTCCTATTCATATGGTGGGACGATTTTGTAGTCTAGTCAGCTTGAAGATTGTTAATTGTGATTCAGTTCAAAAGATATTTGACCTCAAAGTTGCCCCAAAAAAGGGTGGTGGGAATAAAACTGATTTGCGGTTTTTTCATGTGGAAGCACTCCCAAAGCTGCAGCATGTATGGAATGGAGACCCTGAAGGAATTCTTAACTTTAAAAGTCTGCAAACAATAGACGTTTATGGATGTCCTGACTTGAAATACTTATTTCCAATTTTTGTAGCCAAAGGACTCAGAGAATTGGATTGCCTTAGGGTAATTAGTTGTCATAAAATGGAACAAATTGTCTTGGAAGCAAAACCATCTGCAGATACTATTACGTTTGAGTTTCCTGAAGTAACCTCTCTGACACTTGCAATACTCCCAGAACTGAAGACTTTCTATATTCAGAGACACTGTTTAAAGTGGCCAAAATTGAAGCAGTTGGTAGTAGACCAATGTGACAAGCTGGAAGTATTCAAAACAGAAACCACAAATCCAGAAGGACAGGCAATCTTCTTACCTGAAGAGGTATAAAGAATACTTTGTACTTCCATACTAAATAAAAAGTAAGTAATTTTTTTTTAGCATGATTTAACTCTGTTATGTCTTCTTTTTAGATATTCTCCAATTTGGAAATAATGGCAATAAGCCTTAAAGAAGCAGAGAGGCTAAAGAACCGTATCAGAGACTATCAAATGTACCACTTGAAAGAGATTCGCTTGTATTCATGGCAAAGTGTTGACATTCTCCATTGGTTTCTCCATAGAATTCCTAATCTGGAAAAGCTAGCATTGTTCGGATGTTCCTTCAAAGAGCTATTACCCAGTGGAAGCCTCCCAGCACAAGAAAGAATTGGGACTGTTGTTCAGCTCAAATATTTGAGGTTATTCAATTTGCTTGTTCTTGAGAATATAGGATTTGAGAGAGACCCAGTTCTCCAAAGGTTAGAGCACTTGAAATTAGATGGCTGTCCCCGTCTGATCAATTTGGTTCCTTCCTCAGTAACTTTTATTCATTTGACATCTCTTGAAGTATGTCGTTGTGATGGATTAATAAAATTGATGTCTTTTTCAACAGCAAAAAGCTTGGTTCAACTAACATCGATGAAGGTAATAGAATGTAGGTTACTGGAGGAAATTGTAGCAAAACAAGAAAAGGAAGACATGAAGAATGCGATTGTTTTCAGAAAATTGAGGACTTTAGAACTTGTGTCTTTACAGAACCTCACTAGTTTCTGCAGCTCCAAGATCCAACTCTTTAAGTTCCCATCGCTGGAGAAATTGATATTGAGAGAGTGTCCAATGATGAAAATATTCTCCGAACAAGTCATGACTGCACGAAATTTACAAGTACAAGTTGGGGAAGAAGAGGAAGAGGAAGGAAAATGGCAGTGGGAAGGTGATTTGAATACTACATTAAAGAAACTTTTCACAGATTTGGTATGTATTTAATTATTGACCAAATTCACTTTACATCCACTAACTCAAGTTTGAATATTTTAAATAATCTCCTCCTTGCATTTACAGGCTTGTTTTGAATACTCGAAGCATTTGAAACTTGGCGACTATCCTCAACTAGAACAAATATGGCATGGCAAATTTCCTATCCCTGACAACTGCTTTTACAGTTTGAAAACTTTGGTGGTGGAGCATTGTGAATCTCTAAAGTATGTAATTCCATGTAAGTTACTTTCATACTTGAAGAACTTGGAGGATCTGCTAGTACAGAATTGCAGTTCAGTGGAGGGCATATTTGACACAAAGATGACAACTACTGAGGGAAAACCCTTCCGCTTGAAAAAACTGAGTTTACAAAAGCTACCAAATTTGAAGCATGTGTGGAATCAAAATTCTCAAGGGATTGTTAGCTTCCAAAATCTGGAAAATGTGGATGTTGACAACTGTGGAAGTCCGAAATTTTTGTTTCCGGTATCTGTAGCAAAAAATCTCAAGAAACTTGAAACACTCATTGTAGGACACTGTAAAGCACTGGAAGAAATAGTTGGAAATGAAGAAGCAGCTGCAGATGAGGCTACTGATGAATTCAAATTCCCTTTTTTGACAAAATTGACCCTGGTTGATCTACCGGAGTTGAAGTGCTTTTACCCTAAAAGGCACAATCTGGAATGCCCCGTGTTGAAAATTTTACAAGTGTCTCATTGTAGTAAAGTGAAGATATTCACATCCGAATCACAAAACAACCAAGAGGCACATCGAGTTGATCAAGTTGGTATTTCAATTGAATCACAATCCCTTTTCTCTTTTCCAAAGGTACTACTATTTTTTACAGCTTTACATGAAATGTAGATTACAGTATAGAATACTAATTTCCCCTGCACCTTCATTTTGGCATGTCCAATTACATAATTTGATGATAAATCTGATGATACTAAATGCATGACTTTTGAGTGAAAAGGTACCAATCCACCTTGAACACTATTTTATGAAGTCTGCAGAATATAGTTTTTCAACCTCCAGTGCTCTCGTTAATATCTCAATAGTAAATTTCTATTGATAGTTGCATGCACAGTATTATGCATGACCTTTGAATGAATGCTGTTATGTCAGCATAATACAATTAAGATATATAACTGATGGCCTCTAATAAATCAAATACAAGATAATGACCATTGACGTCTTAAAATTTTAATTTTCTAAACTGCAGAAACTAGTTTTCTAATCTTCCATTTATGTTCTGATTGACATTTCGATGTGGAATGTAATTAAAAAAAATCACATAATAATATATTTATTTTAAGCACTGCCCCTATCACATTTATTTCAAAACTTGAATGCAACAAACGCTTCATTTCTCAGAAACCATTTCCAATTCTTTTTCTTTTGGTAAAAGTTCTTTCCTCAAAGTTTCTAATTGTTCAGGTTTATGCTTGTCCTGTCTATCCATGGTCAGTGTAGTTTTTTTATCGTCCCTAGGTTTTTTTTATTATTCAGGAGAAAGGAGTGTAGTTTTTCAGTACAAAAGGGAGGGGAGTGTAATTCAACCTAAATATTTCTGTTACTGTTGTCTTTCTCAGAGAAAATAGATGTCTCTGATTCACTCATTTTTCTTTGGTATTAATTTTCCTTACTAGGTTGCTCCTAATCTGGAAAGCGTGTCACTCAATGAGAAACAAACCATGATGTTACAGCATGGAGAATTCCAAGAAAACCTCCAAAAATTAGACTTTCTTCAGTTGCAGTGCTTTCACGCTATCAGTGAGGCAGATATTTTACCATTTGCATTCCTTCAGAAGATACCCAACATAAAATCACTCTCTATAGTTTGCAGCAGCTTCAAGCAGATATTCCCCTCTCAAACACTTGAAGGTGACTATATTACCAGAATTTCACAATTGAGTCACTTGGAATTGAAAGGTTTGCCAAGGCTTAACTCTATAGGGTTAGAACACTCATGGCTAGTCCCACTCCTTGGTAATTTGAGAAGCTTAATTTTGCGAGCGTGTCTTCGTTTGACAAAATTAGTAGGATCTGCAGTACTTTTCCAAAATCTAAGAAAACTGCATATATTCCATTGTGATGGGTTGGTGTATTTGTTCACATCCTCAGTAGCAAAATGTCTAGTGGAACTTGAGGACTTATTCATATTTGAATGTGGATCAATAAAAGAAATTGTGGCCAAAGAGGGAGATGAATTACTTACTGAAGATGAGATAGTTTTCAAGAAGCTCAAAACGTTGACTCTAATCTCTTTACCAAGCTTGACAAGCTTTTATGGGGGCAATTCCAAATTGATATTCCCATCTCTTAAATTAGTGAACTTGAGTGAATGCCCTAGGATGAAATCTTTCTCTCTAGGGTGCATAATGGCACCCTTATTGGTAGCAATTCGAGTGTCATTGCAGGCTGGCGGTTATCGTGGCATGGAGGATGATCTTAACACTACCATTGACAAGCTGTTTAAGGAAATGGTGAGAATTCATTACTCCTTTGATTGCATAATAGCTTTTTCCCTCTTGGCTAGGCAGGTGTGCATGCATGCAGTTATATTGATCTGCTAATCTGTTGTGTTTGCAAGACTAGTAGGAATTGTTGATGTTAGAAACCTAGGAAGTAGATTTCTAAATCACATTTAAAGTCAATCAAAAATATAGGAGTTAAAAAATTGTGCATTCACAAACTTTAGCTTTATATGTTGCTACCATCTATCTTGTTAATTGATATTATTATGTGATTCACTCTTAAAATAATCACTTTAAATTTTAAATCAAAGAAAAAATTGTCAATAGCCAAAATGAAATTGACAGGAATCAAGTGGTTTTTTCAGTACTAGTGCCAAATGTAAAATGATCATAGCAGTGTGTGTGTGTGTACTTATTTGTCCTCTATGCCTAGCTAGTCTTTACATTTCTCTTCTCTATGGTTATATCCATTGCTTTAGTTTTCAATTTAAGTTAGTATAGAACTTGGGTACAATCTTTAGGTGTTTATTATCATGTTTTCCAGTAAAATTATGACAAGTAAACATGACTGGGACTTTCAAAAATTTACTCCACATGCTATGTTTTTATTGAGAAACATGATAGCAAACATTTAGGAACTATTACTAAGTCTTGTATTGTGTCTTTGCTTTGCTTCTGATCTGATAGAGAAATTTATTTACTTTAACAGGTTTCCTTTGAATATTTTGAGAAATTGGAGCTTGCCAATTATCCAGAGCTAGAACAAATATGGCACTGGGAAATTACCCCACCAGACAACTGCTTTCGGAATTTGAAAACCTTGGTGGTGGATAATTGCGAATTTCTATCAATTGTAATTCCATCTACTTTACATTTTTACTTGAAGAACTTGGAAGAATTGGAAGTACGAAATTGCAGTTCAGTGGAGGTAATATTTGATATAAATGACTGGATGATGGAAAAAACTGAGGAAAAGTGCCGTTTGAAAACATTGACTTTAGATCAGCTGCCAAATATGAAGCATGTATGGAATGAGAATCCTCAAGGGATTTTGAGCTTTGAAAATCTTCAAAAAATAAAGGTCACTGATTGTGAATGTCTGCAAACTCTGTTTCCTTCAGCTTCCATCGCAAAAAATCTTTCAAAACTTCAAACTCTTGAAATACAAAATTGTGGGGCATTGGTAGAAATTGTTGGCAAGGTTGCAGACAGAGAAATTGAAGAGTTTGAGTTTCACCATTTGACCTCAGTGACACTGAAACTATTGCCAGCGCTCAAGTGTTTTTACCCTGGAAGAATGAAACTAAAAATCCCCATTTTAAACGTTCTCAATGTTTATCATTGTGGTATGTTGAAGATATTCTCATCAGAATCCCAAAGCCACCCACAAGAAGCCCTTGATGAGGATCAAGTTGATCTATCCATTAATTCACAATCCCTTTTCTCAGTTCAACAGGTTTGGTAGCATCACTTATACTGATTTTACATGAGTTATTGATGTCTGTAGAGAAAAAAAAAAAGAGTAATATAAAAAAGGGATTCGCTGACTTCATAGTTAGCCAGACACTGTATGTCTATTTATAATTGTAAATTATATCAAGTACAAAGGTTAGTACATATAATACAAGCCTAACTAATGGGAGTTGGTCATTTTGAAGGAATTAGTACCTCATAACGTGGCGAATCAAGATTTGAATCTCCGCTAAGAAAGATGTGAAACTTTGAGTGTCCTTCCTGTTGTAAACAAAAAAATATATATCTAGTACAAGCCTAAACCCGTTAGTCACTAACACATTTAGTTTACCCTAGCCATCACATATATAAACTAATCTAACAATGTCTTATTTTTTTCCTTTTGTAGTTGACGTACATTTTGAAAATTTAGTTCCCTAAGTTTGGGAGTCAAATGATTTTGTCTCCTTGACTTCTTATTTGAACACATCTATTCCCTCTCCCTCACTTACTAATTGTTAGCAATCATTCAAGAAGCAAAGATTATGTTCAGATCATCCTACTTAGATGATGAATTGGCATGTTGACTTATCAAACATAGGTCCTTTTATTGAACTAATTTATTCTTGCTTAATTTACATTCTCAAAAGCATGTCATTGATGCATCTAATTTCCAAGCTAGGTTATTGGCTGCTTGGAGGAACTATCCCTCAATAAAGAAGAAGCAATTATGTTATGCAATGAGGACATTACAGCTGATGAAGTAGACAAATTAAAATGCCTTCAGCTGCATTGCTTTCACAATGTCTCTCAGGGAGATGAATTACCATATGCAATCCTTCACAAGTTACACAACGTTGAAACTCTTGTTGTGGCTTGCAGTGACTTTGAGGAGATATTCCCTCAGACACTTGAACTTGAGTTTGCAAAGTTAAGAGGATTGAGACTGGAGGTTTTATCTAAGCTCAACTCCACAGGGTTAGAGCACTCTTGCATGGATTTGCTCCAAAAAAGCCTCGAAATCTTAGAATTACGAGGATGTCCTTGCTTGAAAAGATTAGTACAATCTGTAGTAACCTTGTCCAATCTAAAAGAGTTGGTTATAAATGAATGCCAAGGATTGGAATATTTATTCACAACCCCAACTGCCACAAGTTTGGTGAGACTTAAGAAATTGTGTGTTGAGAAATGTGAATCAATAAAAGAAATAGTGGCTCAAGAGGGAGATGAAACAGATCTTACTCACGATGAAATAACATTTGAGCAGCTAACAGATCTCTCTCTAAAGTCTCTTTCAGGCCTCGAATGCTTTTATACAGGGAGTTCCACTTTGAAATTTCCTTATCTGGAAGACGTGGTCATAGCTGAATGCCCAAAGATGAAAATTTTCTCACAATGGTCTGTAAGTGCACCCAATTTGCCATTCATTCAAGCTTCTATGAACGACAGGGATTGGCGTTGGGAGGGTGATCTTAACACCACAGTTGAGAAGTTGTATGAAGGAAAGGTAAATATTTATGTATGATTCTCTATAGCATGTCCTAACTGACTATATTTTAACATTGATATCAACTTATTTGTGAAATAACACAAGACATAGAATATAAGGAAAGTGTCATTTACATGTTTCAAACTAAAATTTAAAGCTAATATAATTTTTCTTTTTTTCCTTTTGGAATTGTGTAGGCTGAGAGTGAGAGGGACTCTGGTGATGCAATTGGAGGAGGAAGAGGAGAATGATTACACATACCAATTTACTATGTTGTTTTATATTTTTTTCTTTTTTAATGTATCGTTTGCTGTGAGACTGCATAAGACATAAGTTATATCCTGTGTCCTTCTGTTTAAGGCCACTAGGGACTGTAACTACATTTTAGTTTCTTTGGTTTTTTCCGTTAGAACCAATGCCACAGTTTGTGGTAGCTGTCAATGTTGGGAGGAACCATTTGGGTTTCTCTGTATTTTTCTTTTTTCGGTAGTTTTGTGTGTTGTTTTATGTTCTGTGGTTTGTTCTTTGTGTTGTGCTTTTGTAATATTTGCATTGTGGTATTCAATTGAAAATAAAAAAAAGAAAAAAAAGCTATTATATGTATTTATTTACTCTGTTTGTTTATAATTTTTTTTTACATCATATTTTTAAGGCCTCCTCTGCGAGGAGCTTGAGCTTCTTTCACTTTTTCCTTTTTATTTTTTTTATTTTTTTATTTGTGGATAGAAAGACTCGAATCTTTTGGAGTTCAAACTCTCTAAATCTAAACCTTATTTTAAATGCATTTAACTGATGACATTAATTCATACTTCTAATGACGCGTGAAATGATTATCACAAAGCTGTCTTTATTTAATGTATTGCAAATATCAAGAGCTCTAAATTATGAGTTTTTAAGTCTTTTAAAAAAAAAAGGTGTAATTTTAACACACCAGAATGTGTAATTTACTGAAGAAAAAACTAAGATGACAGGATAAGTTTATTTAAATATTTTAATCAAAATGAATAAAATTATAAATTTTTAATCTATAAAAAAAATTGTAATTTTAATATCTCGTCTAATTTACTCAAAAAAGATTATGGGACAAGTTCATTGAAACATTTTTGCTGTAAGCTTGCTCTTCGAAGTGTTAGCACTCCAAGCATTACTCAGAAACTTTGAAAACAAATTCTTGACACTAATCGTTTTTAAGATTTGATAAAATTATAATCATTATTCCTTTAGTTTCAAATAAAAAATTATTTGTCACAAGTGTTATTTTATTTAAACATAATCCAAGAGGTAAAAAGAATGAGGAATTCATTTTTTTATTCATAAAAAGATATATCTTTTTAACTTTTGATCCATGAAAGATTATAATATATTTTTAATCCATAAAAAATTTAAATGTTTAACTCGTAAGTCCAATAAATATGTTAATTGAGCCAAAAATACTTTAAATTACATTAAATTCCAAAAGGAGACAAATTTACATTTTCTCACGTCCTAGCTTCTTTGATTTCAAAATTTAAGTTTTTTAAGTTATTTTTTGTTTAATTAAAAAATTCAATAGGCTTATAAATCTTAGATTTACAAAAACCCTAATATAATTACCTTCAAAATAGCTTGAATTGATTCAAAATTTAAAATTCAAATCAAATGGGGCAAAATTTTGTAATTTTCAAAACTCAAAAAATTAAATCCAAAAACGCACAATTTAAGTCAATTTTTCTGAAATTGGATGCATTGGAATCATTTAAAACAGTATTTTTAATCAAAGTCTCATAATTTTTGAGATTAAAAACATTTAAAATATATTTAATTATGTAATAATCCAAAAATGTCACCTTTCAAAAATTTTAAAATTTTGAATTCAAAATCTCAACATTTAAACATGTATGTTCCTCTGGTTCCTTGTCTTCAAATAATTCCCGTTGGTCTTGTCCTTCTGAAGGCTTCATTGAAGTCAATGTGGATAGATCTTTCACTAAAATGGCAAAAAGTGGCATTGGGGTTATTGCTAGGGACTCGATTGGTAACATAGTTGACGGTATGTGTTCTCATGTGACTTCCTCCTCTTCTACTGTGTTAGAGGCCCTTGCTCTTAGAAAGGGTGTTAGAGTTGGCAATTAAACGTGGATGGAAGAATATTTGCTTTGAATCTGTAAGGAAGTAGTGGAACTCTGTGATTCTTGATATTGTTAATGTGGTTGAATCTGTCGAGACTTTTTCTGTCAATAGGGTTCTTAGGAACTATGCAGCTGCTAACTGGCTTGCTGCGAAGGCTGCCTTGAGGATGTGCCCTCTGGTTGGGTGTTTTCACCCCCATCCTCTTTAGCCACTATTTTAGAGCAGCACATGATGTGCTCAAAGTCAAGAGTAGCCACTATTTTTGTCAAATTAAAATGTCTATTATAATTTTTTAAAAATTAAAAATTAAAATCTGAGTATTTTTCTAGACAAAAAAGTAAATTTGCTTGAAAAAAAATATAGGGCTTATTTTATTATAATTTTTTTAAGAATTATTTTTAATTTTTAAAAATAAAAAAAATTATTTAAATAATTATTTTAACAAAAAATGAAAAAATAAAATATATATTTTAAAAACAGAAAACTTATATCTTTTGAACTTTAATTTTTAAAAATAAAAAAATAAAAATAAAAAATAAAAATTTTAATTAATAATATTTATATAAATATATAAAAATAATGCTGCTATAAATTTTTAAAATAAATTTTATAAAACAATTTAAAAAATAAATAAACAGACAACATTCAAACTTGCCATAATTTCCAAGAAAAAAAGTATGGAGTACCAAAGTTTAAAGACACTGTAACAACCGGGAGTTTTGAACTTATCACTCCATCAGCTTCAAGAACTCATCAATGGCGGAAGATAACCTTCGCAATCAACAAACCCAACATCTCCCATACGTTCTCGTTCTCGGTCCTCCGTTAACCTACTCAGAATTCCACTCCCAATACTCTCGCTATTACAATTTCCTTAACCTATTTTCCTCTCCCCTTCCTCTTCTCCAATTCCTCTCCGCCCACGGCGTTCATCCTTCATCCATTCGCGCCATTCTCTGCAATCATCTGCAACAGGTCACCGCCGACATCCTTCACTCTCTCCCGTCGCTCGGCGTCATCGTCACCACCACCGTCGGAACCGACCACATTGACTTGCCCGAGTGCCGCCGCCGAGGCATCCGTGTCGCCACCGAAGGAGGGTTTTCGACGGAGGATGTCGCCGATATGGCGGTGGGATTGTTGATTGATGTTCTGAGGAGAATCTCCGCTGCTGATCGATATGTCAGGAAATTGATTCGATTTCAGCCCCGGGAATTTCCTCTCGGTTCGCGGGTATATTTTCTTTTTGGTAGTTTAATGTTACATAATGTTACTGCCTCTGTCTCTGCATAATTTTATATTTTGCAGGTAGTGAGTGTGGTTGGTATTTCGATGCCGTCATTGACTTTTGCATGATATCATCTGTGTGATGCTTAGTGTGTAACTGCGTATACTTTGTTCAAGGGTTAGGCTTGTGCTTGAAAGTCCAAGTTGACATTAGTATTGTGTTTATCTAGACATTAATTCGTTAAAAAGTAAATTTTTTATTTATCTTTTTCTTTATTTTTTATTATTTTTCTTCTATTTTAAAAATTTTATCATATAAAATATTTTAATTTTTTTTATATGATCATATGAGCTCACCAACTTTTAGATTTACTAAATACTATATTGTTGTGTCACAACTCAGTACTAATACATGTCATTAAATAACATAAAAATAAATTAAATTAAATTAAATTAGAAACTCTAATTTGATAAGATAATAAAATTTCTTAATATCTATTTATTGTACATATAATAATATTAGAATAATATAACAGTATTAGATCTAGACCTACTCAGTTAAACCAAATATACCTATGTACGAGTAGTCACTGTTTCATGATTAAAATTTGACAAAACATTAAATTTTAAAGTTTTGATTATATCTTTTACATAGCTGATTGTTTCAGGTGGGAGGTAAGCGAGTTGGGATAGTTGGATTGGGTAAAATTGGCATGAAAGTGGCCAAAAGGCTTGAGGCCTTTGACTGCAAAATTTTGTATCATTCAAGGAGCAAGAAGGCATCAGTCTCATACCCTTTTTATTCTAGTGTTGTTGAGCTTGCTACTAGTAGCGATGTCCTTGTGCTGTGTTGTACATTAACTGAGGAAACTCGTCATATAATTGACAGAAAAGTGATGTTGGCTCTGGGGAAAGAAGGAGTTATTGTGAATATTGGAAGAGGAGCTCTTATTGATGAGAAGGAATTGGTGCAGTGTCTGGTGGAAAAGGAGATAGGAGGTGCTGGGTTGGATGTGTTTGAGAATGAGCCTAAAGTTCCCACAGAGCTCTTTTCCTTGGATAATGTTGTACTATCTCCACATGCTGCTTCTTTGACTTTTGAGTCCTTTAATTATGTAATTGAAATTGCAGCAGGTAATCTTGAAGCCTTCTTTTCAAATAAGCCATTACTTACTCCTCTCTTGGATGATTGAAGTTGTTTCACTCAACATTTTTGAAGGGAAGTAATTGTTGCAGAGCTACAGTGTAATGTGGAAGGGGTAACTGTAAGCTTGTTTGATTGTGTTCTGGTGTCTGTGTTTGGTGCTCCTAAAAGCCTTTTCGTTTTCTTTTTACTTTTATTAAGCCATGCTTTCTCCACATTGACTTGGCTATTTCTTTGGGTGTGAATGTGATTAATCAATCACTTCCATCCACGTTTGGCTTCTGTGTGCTGTTTATTTATTACTTATATATGCGTGTATAAATTTAAGTGTATTTATTATTGTATTAAAGATAAAATCACAATCTTATTTGACACAAAATTATTTTTATTAATAAAAAATAAGTTATAAGAAAAGTAAGTATAATTTTTTAAATTAAATGAATGATAAGTGTAATTTAAGCAAATCTTAGAAGGGACTTTGAGGAGATATTCCCTCAAACACTTGAACTTAGTTTGGAAAGTTAAGAGGATTTAGATTGGAGGTTTTTTCTAAAGAAAAAAAAATTATGTGTAATTTTTATATCTTTGCCAATAATTTTAATTAGAGATTAACATGTTTATGATTTATATAATACATCTATCTCATGATTGATTTTTTTTTTAATTTTTTTTATATTTTTTATTTTAATTAAAAAATCTAATAATAAAAATATAAACAATTACATATAAGTTTAGTTTGTAACTAGCACTCTTGCATGGATCTACTTTGAAAATCTTGATTAGTGTAATTTAGGAAAATCTTGACAAAATTGTACAATCTGTTGTAACTATCTCCAATCTAAATCAATGCCAAGGAGGATTGGAATATTTATTCACAACCCCAAGGCCACAAGTTTAGTGAGACTTAAGAAATTGTCTATTGAGAAATGTGAATAATAAAAGAAATAGTGGCAAATTGATCTTACTCATGATGAAATAACATTTGAGCAGTTAGGAGATCTCTTTCTGAAGTCTCTTTCAAGTCTGGAATACTTTTATACAGGGAATTCCACTTTGAAACTCGCATATCTGGAAAAGGTGGTCATAGCTCAATGCCCAAAGATGAAAATTCTCTCTCATGGTTCATAAGCACACCCCTTTTGCCATTCGTTCAAGCTTCTATGAACGAGAAGGATTGGTGTTGGGAGGGTGATCTTAACACCTTCTAAAAATAGGATGGTGCACATCCTTCACGCCTGAGATTTGGGGAGTAGTGGATGGTCTACAACATGTCTGGGCATTGGGATTTCTAAGGTGATGATTGAGATGACTCCTTTGGACTTTCTATGAAGACATCAAACTCACCCACCATCACCATTGAACCAATCTGATGGTTAAGCTCCACCAGCTCCTGGCCAAGCAAGCTTGCAAATCATGTTTTATCCATCAACCTTGGCAGTGAGACATGGGAGAGTCCTCCTTCCTTCCTTCTTTTCGATCTTTTGTACGATTCCTAAGGGTTTTCCAAAGCTATGGTTGTTTTGTGAGTGCAGCTCTATTTTTGTTCTTTTTGGTCTGATTTTCAAAACCTTGCTTTTTGATGCACTCGGGCTGGTTTCAGTGGTTTGTCACCTCTGTTGTGCTTTGCTTAGTCCATAATCAAATTAGCAAACTCAAACTGGATCTACACAAAAATGGCACCCCTACGTTAATAATGAACTAACACTACCTCTCTTTTCTTTTCTTTTTTAACTATTGAGAATTTTTTATAAACATACCCAACAACTTTTATAAATATATTACTAAAGTATATATCCGATTACTCTATAAGATGAAGATTCAAAATTTTCTTATGATTTCAAAATTTCATTAAACATTACTATGATATATATAAATTTTGCTTTAATAAAAATTTAGGTTCCTTATAAATCATCTTTTTATAATAAATTTTTTTAGAAAATAGTTTAATACTAAAATTAATTTAAGAAAATTGACAAAATGACATTACGATTTATAAAAGTTCAGAATTTAATTTCTTAAATTCTTACGTACTTTCTTCAAACACACAACAAGAAATTTTTTATTAATATTAAGGTAATCACATTATAACCAAATAACTTTTACACAAGCATCAACACACATTTTTACACTCAATAGTATAGGAACTTAGTCACACACTCACTTTTTAAGTTTGATATAAAATACTCTCTTAAATTTAGTTTTATTTAGCTCTCTTAAAGATCAATCATATAAAGTTTTTACATAGTACTACTTTACACCAATTTAAAGAAACAAATACAATAAACACACTTTTTATATTTGATATAAAGTATCCTCTTAATTTTAACTCTCTTACAAATCAACCCTATGAAAAAATATACACAAGTAAAAGACGAGTCTTAGTCCACTACAAAAAAAACACCTTGAGAGGCTACTTTTGTCACACCTGAAGTATTAAAGTCATCACCGATAGTCTTCGGTAACGATAAAAAAATCGTTACTAACTTGTCATAAATAACTTCGTTGATAAAATTATCGATGATGACCAAAAGTGTGGCCACCAAAGACCATTGGTGACAACTTTTGTCGCCATTAATAGGCAATAAAATTGTTATATTTAAGACAATTTGTTGTGACAAAATTCACCATTGAAACACCTTTCAATGGCAATATCTAGTCATCACCCATAATAAATTATGTTCAATGGCGTTGCATGTCACCTATTACAAATAATGTTCAACTGAGAGGTATAGTCGCCACTAAAAGAACTTTTAGTATCGAGTCTTATCGCCACTAAAAGGTGATCATTTTAGCATATTATGACAATTAGTGGCGACTCTAGCATCACTAAGGCTCTTTTAGTGGCGATGCTTTTAGTTGCTATTGTTTTGACATTATTGTTTTCATTGTCACCAAAAGTCTTTTTAAAAAAATATTTTTTCAATATTTTCATATTCTTGATCCATAAGACATCACTTAAGAGATTGGTAATCAACCGATAAACCAATTAGAGTCCAAATAGATGGTAAACAACACTTAACATAAACCAATTACATGATAAACTAAGAAAATCCAATACATATAACAGATACATCATTTGTCATTAGAGTTGAGACAAAAGCTTTAATGGTTTTATCCAGCATTTAACTTGGACACTTGAGATATAGTTACAGATTCCAATCATGCTTGAAAAATCTATTTGGTTGGCAAAATCAAAAAAGATCATGCAATGTTTGTTAAAAAATGGAAACATAATACTTACAAAAACAAGTGGTAGACTTTTGAACAAAGGTTTTGATGTAATACAAGATGAGAGAACTATATACAAGGCAACATATTATTGAAACCATTTTTCTTCTGCATAAGGTATTCTTCATCAACTAGCTCTTCTTGTGTACCATCTTGAAAATAATCCCATGGAGCATCTTCCCTTCTCTTCCCTTATGATGATTTTGTGTTCACAAGACTGTATTCAGTCATTAAAACCTAAAATCTAAAAATTTTATGTCCACCAATATAGTGAGCTCAGCTTCATTTATGGTGTAAGCTAAAAAAAGAGCAAATAAAGGGTTAAATAAGATTACCCTTTACTACTGTTTGAGAAGAAGCTTCATATTTCTACATTCATAATTATCACCCCTTTGGCTAGGAATCCCAAGAGTATCATCACCACAACTGCCAAAAATGACTGTCAATTAAAAGCAGAATATAATATGGTAAACAGAAATTAGACACATATTAGCTGATATCATTAGTAAATATATAAGAAGTAATCAAATTTCATTTAAAAAATAGAGAGAGGAAAAAAGAACACACGTGGAACCAATTTACTTCACATATGCATCATGGATCATCTCAGTAATGTGATCCTCCTCACCACTATCATCATCTACTTGGATTTAGAGTGTCCAATCTTGTTCTGATCTCTCTATGCAAGTCCCACACTTTATAACTATCCTAAAATCTCTTTTTCAACAAATCTTTTCTTACTCGACTTCTCAACATAAAACTTGTGTCCATGCACCTCTTGACAGGGCACCGAGTACTAACACTCGATTGACTGAAAACCCATTCGAGAAAAGGTTCTAGTCCTTTGATATATATTGGATCAGCCCTACTCTTAATCTCTAACCAATCTTTATTTATCCTTATTTCCTACATTTCAAACCAAAAGCAAACTATCTAAAGAATAAGCATGAGCCAACATCAATTGTAGAATCAATGTTATTTTGGTTTTGCAGTGCAGTTTATAATCTTGTCCTAAACGGTACTTTACAATACTATATGACCTTTTAAAATCAAGATGTAGTCACTAAAATTAGCCAAAAATTGAAAAAATAATACAAAGATAGGTAGCAAAGACATTTAATAATCCTGCACTGTAGAACCAGAGGCATTTTTAATAATCTTGTCCTACTGCACTGGTTATGCAGTGCAGAACTAGTATCAGCAACCTGCAAGCATACTGAGAAGCCAAGCAACCAAAAATACATAAGGCACAAGATTTGTAGAAACAACAAGCATACCAACAAATACACTAAGCAGACATAGAAAATCACATAACAAAGCATGTATCAAAAGACCAGACAACACTGTTAATCCACAAACTAACTAAGCAGATAAAGAAAAGTACATTAAAAAGCATGTCACAAGACACTGCCCCTAATCCACAAACTAAGAGAAGACAAAGAAAATCTCATTAAAAAAGCAAATATCACAAGACAATACAATGCCCCTAACCCAGAAATTACGTACTTACACAAGCAATCAAGAAAACATCCAACGGATCTCTGACAAACCACTCAATTGAGAACAAGCACATGTATATCCAAAGCCACAAAAAGGAGCCTTTTATAACCTTTTAAAGTTTCAAGTTGATGGGAGATAAATGTAAGCAGATTTGAGTTGTATCAAAATTGTACCATTTTACAAACAGGAAAATGTAGCGATGGGTGCCCGCATAATGGACTTCTTTGTCGTTGACATTGACTTTGCTATTACTACTGCTTTATCATTATTTCTCCCTTTTTTTTGGATTTGGACTTCTTAAGAAGCAACCAAAACAAGCCAAACACCAACGACCAAAACAAGCCAAGCAACCACTACTTGCAATTACTTATACATATAGAAACTTGCTCAGTTTAACACCATCTAAATTCCTATAAAAGCATATGCAGCATTATTGAGATGTATAAAGTTAAACTGCTTATAAAGAACTAAGTGCCTGATACGCTTCCAAAAAGGAAGGGATTTAGAGATTTTTCAACTCCTGAACATCACTCCAAACCGTAACCAGAAAAAAAAAAAAATTATTTACCCACTCATTTCTTCAAGTCTGGAGATCCATTTAGGGTGTCTAGTGAAACTAAAAATAAGAATGGGGTTTGGGAAATTTCATCAGCAACAATGAATCGAATGGGTCTAGAAAAAATAGGGTTTGGGAAATTTCTGACAATGACAAATTCAAAAAAAAAAAACCTGTAAAAATAGCTTTAGAAATGGACTACCTCGGTTATGTGGACTCGGCGTTTTGCTTCATTGAAAATGGCCACTGTGGGTTTTTGTCTCCAAGGTTAGTCTCTCCAATGGACGCTTTCTTTTTGCTTTAGAAATTTCGAAGGGAAGGAAAGGAAGTACGGCTTTCGAACTTGTGACTCAATAGTTTAGGGCAGATTTCAAACCATGAAGGCACAGAGGCTGAATGAAAAATGCTTCGAATGGTACTAGCTTTCGAAGGTGAGCTTGAATGAACAAGGTGAGCAGAGATTGACAGAGGTTCGAATTTGAGCAGAGAGGGAATGAAAAATACTTGGAATGGAGAAAAGGAGAAGCGCGAATTGAGAAGAACATGCTTCGCGCGAAACTTTTTAGCACTTTTAATCTCTTACATTAAAAACTTTGTTGCACAAAACAGAGCTAAAATAACGTTAGCAAAGTGGCAGCGTGGATTTTGACTTATATTAGAGGGACCCAGGTGAGTGACACTTATTGCAAAATTTTATATTTTTAAGCCTCTCAATGGTGACACAAGCTGTCCCCACTAATGCGACAAAAGTTGTCAATGTTTAAAAGTTTTAATTTTTTAAAATTATTTCTAATCTTCGTGGCGACACATTACTGTCGCCACCAACAGACATCTTCAGTGATAATTATAATCGTCATGGAAGGCTGTTTACAAATTTTAATTTTTTAATTATTTTTTAACATTCAATGATGATATTTGAGGTCGCCGTCAATACAAACTTTCAGTAGCTAAAGAAGTTATCACCGAAAGTTGTTTAAAAATTTTACTTTTTTATACAAAGGGTTTCTACAATTTAAATTTTTTAATTTTAAAATTATTTTCTAACTTTCGACGGTGATCAATAAGGTTGTCAATAATAAATACTTTCATTGGCGACAGGGTTTTTACAATTTTTAATTTTTTTAATTTTAAATTATTTTTTAACATTTGATGGCAAAAAATATGACGTCACCAATAAATAACTTCAATGGTGACAACTATTGCCACCGAAGGCTGTTTACAAATTTTAATTTCTTAATTTAAAAGTTATTTTCAACTGCGACAATTATTTTTGCGATCACCACTAATACATACGTTGGCAACGACATAGATTGCCACCCAACGTCTTATTAATGGTGACATTTGGTTGTCGCCACTTATTGTATGAATAGTGGTGGCAATATTTTTTCGTCGATAAATAATAAAAAATTATTAGTGAAAATTATTTTTACAAATTTTGCTTTTTTTAATTATTTTATTAAAATAAAACTACTTTCTCTCGGTCCAAGTTTAGGACGACACGATAGAAGCCAATTGGCCAATATGTTTTGAGAGAAAAGGGTTAATTAGATATATATTATATATAATATATATATATATAGCATACAGTTAATATTAGTATTATATTTTAAAAATTAGATTGATTAAAATTTATTAATTTAATTATGATTGAATTAATATTTATATTATATTAGTATTATATTATAATTAAATTAAATTAATTGATTAAAATAAATATAATAAATATACTATATAATTTTATTACACGTAAAATAAAATAAAAATTAAATATATATCTTTCATCAGATTAAAAAAATAAAAAACATAAAAATATGTAACATTTGCTTTAAAACAACTTATCATTTATTAATTTTGTTTTCTTTCTCCTATAATTCGTACTTTTCATCTCTTTTTTTATCATATTAACTTGATATTTATTACACCTACTCACATACTTTTATTTTATTATAATTTTATTTAATTTTTTCCCTTCCTCTCTCTTTTACTCTTCATTTACTTTTTTCATGTTTACAACGAATTTTATTCACGCAGCCACGTTCTTTTCTTTTCCTTTGATCTTTCGATTCATTTGTAGTACGAAGAAAGTCAAGGGACTATAGCTTTTGGTGCAGGAGAAAGAAAGTGAAGCACCCATTCTTCGTCTTCTTCCACTTCCGCTTTCATTTTTTCTTTTTTTTTTTTCTTCTTCTTCTTCTTCTTTTTTTTTTTTTTTCCCTTCTTTGTGGTGATTGTGTTTGAACCGGTGAACCACCGATTTTTCATGATAATTGTTAATTTTTACTAATTTTTTATTAATTTTTTAGTTGACTAATTTTGTAATTATTTTAGATCAAACAATTAATTATTCGTCAATTTTTTAATTGAACCGAATGATCTAATCCTGTCCAATTTTTAAATTAATGGTTTTTGTTCTTTTTGGCTTAGGCCCTGTGTACCTACTAAAAAAATTGAAAAAATAATAAATTTGATTGATTAAAATAATTTATATTAAAATTTTAAATTAAAAAATTTTATTATAAAAATAATATTAAAATTTTTACTATTTAAATCATTCTATTTTTTAATAATATAATAATATTTCATAAAAAAATAATTTATCCTCTTCGTTATTTTGAAAACTAAGACTTGACCTTGCCCATGCAAATTGTTGGAAACTCCTAATATTTTATTTTTCCACTGCCTAATCCTTAGAATTCTTTGTCTTTCATGCAACTCACATGCTAATTTTTTATTTTCCAATTAAACCATATTATCTCTTTATAATGAATAATTTAACATTTTCCCATGTAAGCTTATTTAACATTTTCCTAGTGTTACCACTCTAAGCATTACTCAAAACTTTGAAAATAAAGTGATACTAACTTTTTTTCTTAAGGCTTGATAAAATTATAATTACTATCTTTATGATTTTGAAAATTATATTTGTGTTTTTAAAATTTGATATAATATTATATAAATTTTTTAATTTATTTTTTATCAATAAATTAATTGAATATTTTACATAATATATATTTAATTTAAAATAATAAAATTACTTAACTATCCTTATTATTACATAATAAATTAAATTTAATTATATTTACTGATACATTCAAAATAAAATCAGAATATAAAAATATCTTTATTAATAAAAAATAAGCTAAAAGGAGAACAGGTCTGAGTGTATTTATTGTACGTGATACAGATGAAGCAACTGCTGTATAACCTTCACAAGTTCATAACGCACACGGGAGTTTTAAACTTCGCTCCATCTCCATTTCAAACTCCGAGCTCGAAGCCTCGAACTCATCCATGGCGGAAGATCACTCTCGCAATCAACAAGCCCAACAGCTCCCGTACGTTCTCGCTCTCGGTCCTCCGTCAATCTACCAACAAATCCAATCCCAATACTCTCGCAATTACAATTTCCTTAACCTATCTTCCTCTTCCATCCCTCTTCTCCAATTCCTCTCCACCCATGGCGTCCATCCTTCATCCATTCGCGCCATTCTCTGTAACCCTATGCAACTGGTCACTGCCGACGTCCTTCAGTCTCTCCCGTCGCTCGGCGTCGTCGTCACCACCAGCGTCGGAACCGATCACATCGACTTGCCTGAGTGCAGCCGCCGAGGTGTCCGTGTCGCCAACACCGGAGGGTTGTTCACGGAGGACGTCGCGGACATGGCGGTGGGATTGTTGATTGATGTTTTGAGGAGAATCTCCAGTGCTGATCGATATGTCAGGAAATTTGTTCAATCTGAGCCCTGGAATTTGCCTCTTGGTTCACGGGTATTCATTTTTTTATTTGCAGAATGATATTAATATATATGCTATCATTACATAGTGTTAATGTCTTTTGTCAGTGCGCCAGTTTTTTATTGTGGTAGGTATTTCTTTGCTTTCAATGACTCTGCATAGCAATATCATTCTGTTAAAATATTCTTTTTAGGTGAAAAGATTAACGTATTTGTTTAATGCCTAGTGTGTATAAACTTGTCATTAGATAAGGACACATGGCAAATAAATATTTTAAATTATTTATCTATTTAAATAATATTATTTACAAAATAAATTTTTACATAATTTTTTTGAGTTTTGCTAACGGGTCACATTTAATGTCATGAAATTTTGTAAAAAATATCAAAAATAATAATTTTTAATATTAAAAAATTTTATCAACAAATCAAATGAAATTTAATTACTACCCTAACAATATTAATTTGGTCTAAACATAAACTGTTGCTCACTCACTAATCTTTTTAAAAAAAAAGATTATTAAAAAAATCATTTTAAAACAAAAATGGCTCTGCCAAAATAGTTAGATTTATCATTAGATATGCGCATCTATTACACACTACTAAAGCATATCCAATAAAGTGGAATAAAATTTAGATTTATTAGATGAAAATTTTATGTATGTCCGTGCCAGCTTGTCTCATATTTATTTGCATGTAAATGTAATAATAGATTAGTAGATTCTGTTGTTTGACTGCCCGAGCTTAACCCCAACTGGACCTTAAAAACTCTATAAGGCTAATACTTGAATTTATGTTATTTGGCCCAGTCATTTGGCCTAGACCTAGACGCACTAATTTAAAACAAGTATACCTATGAGCCTATCTATCCCATGAACACATCTTGCAGTGCACAAGTAACTTCACAGTTTTGATGAAATCTTATACTTAGCTGATTGTTTCAGGTGGGAGGCAAGAGAGTTGGGATAGTTGGATTGGGGAAAATTGGCATGGAAGTGGCCAAAAGGCTTGAGGCCTTTGGGTGCAAAATTTTGTACCATTCAAGGAGCAAGAAGGCATCAGTCTCATACCCTTTTTATTCAAGTGTTGTCGAGCTTGCTGCTAGTAGCGATGTCCTTGTGCCGTGTTGTGCATTAACTGAGGAGACTCGTCATATAATTGACAGAAAAGTGATGTTGGCTTTGGGGAAAGAAGGAGTTATTGTGAATATTGGAAGAGGAGCTCTTATTGATGAGAAGGAATTGGTGCGGTGTTTGGTGGAAAAGGAGATAGGAGGTGCTGGGTTGGATGTGTTTGAGAATGATCCCACAGAGTTCTTTTCCCTGGATAATGTTGTATTGACCCCACATGCTGGTGCTTGGACTTTAGAGTCTTTTAATCATACATTTGATCTAGCAGCAGGTAATCTAGAAGCCTTCTTTTCAAATAAACCATTACTTACACCAGTCATGGATGATTGAAGTTGTTTCACTTTCCACCACTTCAACATCTGGTCACTGGTTCTGTTTCACGTACTATAATGTTTGTCTTTTTAAAACCACCTTCGCTTCTTCCCAAATTTCGGTTGTGTTTGTTGTCGAGATCTTCAATAGAAATATGACGTCATGTTCAGTTGTAAGAAATTGTCCACTTATTAGATGCTTTCTGGAAGTCTCTTGTCCTCTTTAGTAATCTGCAACAACTATGGGCCAACTATATATATTTTGCCATCATAAACACAGCTGTGCAAACTGCTAAAAGTCAAGTCATGTCCTCATTATTTTAAACACATTGTATTCAAATGTTCAAGTTGCAGCTATTTGTGGATGGAAGTCTTCATTACTTGGGGTACTTTGATTGTACACCGAGACAATAGGCTAATGGAAAATATTTATTAAGGTGCTATTTTGAAGGGAAGGAATTGTTGCAGATCTGCAGTGTTCTGTGGAAGGATAAACTGAAAGTTTGTTTGATTGTGTTCTGATGTCCATGTTAAAATAAAAACAAATTGACGTCTCTTGATCCTGATCTCAAAAAGAGACTTTGTTTATTGTTGTTTATGTAACCACTTTTTCTTCGTATGGAATTGGCTATTTAGTTGTGTGTGAATGTGATTAATCAACCATTTCTATCCATGTCACTCGTTGAATTGGCTTACTATTTTTTTATTTTGAATCTAGTTTCCTTGTTTTGTTCACTAATTGCATATAATATGTTGGTGCTTTTATTCAATATATTGATCATATGCTCAAATATACTATTGGTGGTAGCTATCTAGTTTCAGTTGAATCAATATTCTCCTTTGAGATTTAATTAAAAAGTCTTTTTTAGTTAAAGATAAAAATCTAAATCCTTTTTTGTTCTTATTGTTTCTCTCTTTTAGATACACTCGGGCTGGTTTCAGAGGTTTGTCACCTCTGTTGTGCTTTGCTTAGTCCATAATCAAATTAGCAAACTCAAGCTGGATCTACACAAAAATGGCACCCCTACATTAATAATAAACTAACACTACCTTCTTTTCTTTTTTAAATATTGAGAATTTTTTATAAACATACCTGTCGCAACGTGCCTGAAGATGGCTGTAATAAGGCGTCTCAAAATTTAATTCTTACTTTATTTTTATTTTATTGGAGTTGCCACAATCTTTTATTTTATGGGTGTGATTAGTCACCTTAAGAATACATCAATTTTAATAATCTTGTCAAGTATGTTAATTATGTTAGGTATGTCTAAATTGATGGTTCATTGATCTTTATACCAAATCTAGAGTTTAGGAACACGATTACAAGTTGGAAAGAGATTAGCACCCCAACGTCGTCCCTCTTACAAATAGTACTAAAATCATATTTTGTTTAATTTATCATTATCTTATAATTAGACATTTTTTATCCTTTTTTATTAATTTAATATTTTTTTAGAAGTAAAATTTATCATGAATCACCTCTTTGACACGTCCAAATTATTTGAGAGATATAAATAATTTATTATTACTAATTTAGATTATTTTTAAAATTATTTGAGAATAGTTCTACTAAAACTATTAATTATGTGATTATTATAATTTGTATTTGATTAAACCTCCCCATATTACACTTGAAACAAGTTACTATAATTTTTATTTGATTAAATCTCTCTAAATTATATTTGAAAGAGGTTACTATCATAACTGAATTTTTGGTTTTCTTTTATTTCCTTGATAAATTATATCACCTTTTAGACATATTTAACTTACATGAATGTAAAGCTCCAAAAAGGTGAACAACTTTGCTATAAAATACAACTTGATATAATACAACATAAATATCTTAGCAATAAAGGGAAGAAGAACGAAAACATAATCTCAACGCAAAATATCTATAAATATAGAAGAAATGCATATTATATAAGGAGAAATACAAAACTTTAATAAAAGTGTGAAATGTTTCTTTTGGATTAATTAAATTTACCTTAACAATATCACATCAAAAACACACACACACACAAACATTAAATGATGCCTTGTTTATTATAGGGACAAATTAAAGGACCGACTCATCTCTTTTCATAGGAAAGAATGACTATCACTCTCATAGTTTCATTTCTTCACTTTTCTACTTTCCTTCATTTAAAACCTAGTAAATGTATTTGCTGGCTCATGTCTTTTCACATTGACACACCTATTGTATATATATTAAAAAAACTTCCTAGGTTCATTCTTCAATTAATAAAAATATTTCCTTCCTCTTTCATGATGAATCTCCTCTCTCTTGCACATTTTACGCAGGCACCATATTTATCCACACTTTGCAATTTGCATCCATCTTGTCTATACTCACTTTTTGTCTATAATTTCTCCCATTTTATTTGCTTTTTAAGAAAAACTCTTATTTGATTTTAAATCCTCTTTTCGTCTTTTGTCCTCTGTTTCTTCCTTTACTGCATATCTTAAATCCTTTTATTATCTTCGTCTCATTGTTCACACCTTGGCAGAGCTTCACTCATTTCATGGCCCCTTTTTTTATTTACTCTTCATGAATTATTTTCTTTGGCTTTAATTTACATGAAGCAAAATGATTTTCTTCTTCATGGAACCATAACCAATCAATGGAAGTGAATGAATTTGGATCAAAACTAAAAGATTAATGGAGTAGAGAACACATGGAGAGAGGTTTGTTACCTACACAAGAGTCTTTTTGAAGTGCCTCTACAAATTTGTCCCCACTTATCCCTATTCTTTCTTTTCTTACTCCTTTTTTTCTTCTGCAGGTTTCTTCTTATCTTACTGCCTTTTCCTAGCCAAGTCCTTGCCCCTAGTTCTTCCTCTCTCTTATTATATCTCTCTTATGCATAATTGTGTATGCTGTATTCTTTTCCTCTTGCCTCTCCTTTCCTTCACCGTGAAGGATTCTTTACATAGAAAAAAAAATTGCAACTTGGACCTCCCTTCGTCGTGAAGGAGTCTCTATATATAAACAAATTGCAACTTGTGGCGTCCACCTATTATGCCAGCCAAGGGGGAGTTTTAGTAAATATCATTATTTTGAACATGGAAGGTAACAAAACACATTATTAGACAAAAGGGCAAATTGGGATGGATTAAAAATAATAAATGAAAATCAATTATTTTATTCATTTTAATCTTTTGGGGGATTGAGACTTTAGCATGAAATATATATATACATATATATATATATATATATATATATATATATGTATATATATATATATATATATATATGTATATATATATATATATATATAACTCGGGTCCAAGACAAATGAGGTGTCTACAATACCCAACAACTTTTATAAATATAATACTAATTAAGTATATAGTGGATTACTCTATAAGATGAAGATTTAAAAATTGTCCTATGGTTTCAAATTTTCATTAAACATTACTATGATATATATAAACTTATGAAAACTTAGGTTCTTTATAAATTCGAGTCCTTTTATAATAATTTTTTTTTAGAAAATAGTTTAATACTAAAATAAATTTAAGGAAGTTGAAAGAGTGACACCATAATTTGTAAAAGTTTAAGATCCAATTTTATAGATTCATACGTCATTTCCTCAAACACAAAGCAAACACTAGGGTAATTATCTTATAATCGAATAACCCTAATAAGAACAGGAACTTAGTTACACACTCACTTTTTAACTTTAATATAAAGTATTCTTTTAATCTTAGCTCCTCTGAGGATCAACCTTACAAGGTTTTTACTTAAGATTACCTTAAACCAATTCAAAGAAATAAATACAATAAACACATTTACTTTTTATGTTTGATATAAATAAATACAACAAACATACTTACTTTCTATATTTGATATAAAACATCCCCTTAACCTTAATTCTCCTAAGAATTAACCCTACAAGTCTTTTATTTAGTACTACCTTATACCAATACAAAAAAATACACACAAACAGAAGAAGAGTCTTAGTCACAATGACTTAAAATATGTAGTACTAACACTCAGAGGATGAATACAATTTATGACTTTGTGAATGATTCTTTGATATCTTTTTCGCAGGTTTTTCTTCTTTACCACATCAGTGATACAGAGGATCTTTTTATATGCATCTAAGATAAAACCGTTAGAGCTCACCATAACTTTGATTTTTTTTTCCTTTGATTCAGGCTTAATATGTCATGATTAATATCCTCCAACTATTGAAGCACGTTTTCCTTGAGATCTTTGCGTGATCAAGAGTTAACGAAGGAGAACCTCATGCTGTCAAAAGCTTGTTTCTATTTGTCGAGATCTTGTGATTGACTTTTAATATTAACGATCCTTGCAAAACATAAATGTTACCTTTCTTTTTCCTTTTGGTCAATAATATAATTCCTCATGTAATCAAATTCTTTTAATGATATGATTCTAGTTTTAAGTTTTAGATATATTTGAATATAAGCTTTTAATTTACTCTCCTTTTTCATTCTCCTTCTATTTTAACATCTTGATGTAAGCTTTATTGGACTCTAACCATTTCAAATTTTCATCTTGCTTTCAAAACTTCATCTTGTCTTTTTAATAATCTCTAAAAATTAATGAGTTTACTCTACCTCTCCAACTAATTAAAACACATTTTCTTCAAGGCATTAATTATTAATAATTTTAAAGAGAGGATCAGAAAGCAATCTGTGTTGATAGGAGCCTGTTTTCTTTTTCATTGCTTGTGGAGTGGCTTAAAAGGAAAATTTTTTATTCTTTTTTATCTCTCAATAATGTTTGTCTACAAAATAATAAATGCCACATTTCATTTTTCCTTTTGGCTCAATTAAAAATGTAATTATTAGATATATTCATATGTTCTAATAAATAAGTTAATTTTATTTTTCAATAAATTTTAGATATTTAAGAACTTGATATCAATATATTTAAGAACTAGGATATCAATAATTTAAGAACCAAGATATATATATCAACATTTAATATGATTTAGTTTTTTTAGCATCCTCATAGTTCACCATTCTAAATTGGGCCTATTATGATTGGGCCCTTCTAACAAATTTGTTGACAATAATAAAAAAAAAACATGTAGGTAAGGATTTGATAAAAATATTTACAACAACATTTGCTTATGCTAAGTATGACTTTTATAAATAGTCTTAAGTCCACATAAAAGAAGAGAATAGTTTTAGGTATTCGATAATCAATATAAAACATTGTCAAATATTTGTGAATATGGATTAACGAAGTGAATATGTTAATGAATAAAAATAAACTATATTAATATCACTTGATTTATATAATTAATTACACTTAATAAAAAAATATTTTATTTTTTATTTTTATATTACCACGACATATATAATATAATGAATAGTACTTTTGAACTAAAAGAACATGTGAAGAATATTATAATTCAATAAGCACAAATTATTAATTCTTATGATCTTAAAATCTTATCATCTTCACAAGAATTGGAAGAAAAACATACTTTTATTCATAAACGTGCAGAGTTAGATAATGCTACATAGAAAGAGAAGCACTAATTTATGTCCCTTAATATGATTCTTCTTAGTCACATCTAATATACTAATATGATGGATTATCAATATTATTGTTAAACTTAATGAATTAAGTTGCACACTCTTAGAGTTTACATGTATATAAAGGCAAAATTAATTAATTCGTTATTAAATTCATAAATATGTAAAATTTATTGTGAATTTTGTTTATTAATAGAAAGGTAAATTAAACTTATTTTAATTTTTTTAATTTAAATAAAACCCAACAATTAAAGTCCTTTCCATAAAAAAAAAAGTTAAAAAATAGCAACATCCTATTGTCCGTATCACTTCTTGGCAAATATGGATTGACGTGTACACTTAATAAAATACGGTATATATTCGAAATCTGGCATAATTCATCTCTAGATTCATGGATAATTTAGTAGTCTTTTGTCATTTCATTAAACAAACAATGCAAGCAAAGATTACATTAATGAATTATTTGGAAGAACTGATTTTTTTTATAAATGTATCTGCATATATTTGACTTGTATGTGTTAGACTTTTATAGTATCTAAATATATAATGTAGTATTTTAAACTATAGGATGCTATTTTAATTTCTTTTTTTAATGTAGTATTATATATAATGTGGTGTCCAACTCATAGTTACAAGGACATTTTGTCATAAAGTATAAAAGCAGCTCATTGAGTATTCCAAAGTAGTCCAACTGAGGTTGGAGATTTTGGTAGTTGTCTGCTCTATTATAATATAATATTTATGTTAATTATTGTGTGTCTCCATGCATCACCTACAAAATCGATATTTTATTACACTTATGATTCTAATGAAATCTTGCACATTTTTCTTCATTCTAATTTCAAAACTAAATCATGACGTTATACTCTAGGAGCACATTAAGTTTTGTAAACTAAACATATTAGCTGAATTTTATTTTTGCTTTAGTAATATTTTATTGTTTAAGGATTCTTTGAATAATATTTTTTAAATTTATTTTATATATATACAAATTAAAAAATATATTTTTTCTTTAAAAGAAATAATAGGCTAGCTAGCCCAATGTAATCCATGGTTCATCAAGAGTTGGGTTAGCCTAGCATACGAAAAGTCCTTAGTATATATAATTAGTCTATAAGGACAAAGCTCATCCGCTTTAACATTCTTATTTGTACACTAAAATTAGCATATTTGTAATTAGACTACGAGCCTGTTTAGAAATATTTTTTTTACAAGAGAATTTGCTTTTTTTTTTTTACAAAAAAAAGGAATTATTTTAGAATTTTTAGGGTGTTTTGGAAATGCTCAAAAATATTTTTAGAAAGCAACAAAAGAATTTTTTTAATTTTAAAACAGAAGCTATAAATTAGAACTTCTACGTCTAACCAAAAGCATGAGTTAAAAATTAAATATTTTATAATATAAATACCCATATCCAAAATTTCTTCATGTCCATAGTACTTATAATTTTTTTCTTAAAACCCTTCACAAACAAAATTTTTTATCTATGAATTATGCTTCTTCTTTTTTAGAGTACGTAATTATACATATTATTTTGAGACATATAAATTAGAGTATAGAGCATTTATGTGTATTTATATTTTTAAAAGTATGTATTGTGATTTTTTTTTCTTTATGTTTTTATTAATTGATAATAATAACTTAATAAAAATTAACAATAATAAATATTTATAATCATTTATTTATTTAAATAATATTAATAAAAAAATAAATGTAAACATATTTCTTTTATAATTTGATAATCAAAAGTATTTTTTTACATGAATTACTTAAATATAAATTATTTCTCTCTCACAATACTTTTATTAAAATAGCAATTTTAGCCCCTTAACTTTAAATCATGTTTTATTTTTATTCTTTAAGTTTGATTGATTTCATTTTAATCTTTTAACTTTAAAAAATTGATCAAATTTTTTTTAACTCCTAACAATATTAATTTACTTAACAAAAATGTTGAGTTAAAGCCAATTTTAATACCTTTATTTCATATTATTGACAATATTATTAATTTATTAATCTTACATTAAAAAAATAAATTTCTAAATTTAAACTCTAAATTCAAGATTAAGTATTCATCAAAATAATATAAACTCAAATGAATATTTACCTTTGAATTTCTTAATATTTGTTATATGTAAGAGATTAATTGAGCAACAATTTTAGTAATATTATAACATAGAGATATTAAAACTAATTCTAACTTAAAATTTTTTGTTAAATAAATTAATAATGTCAAAAATTAAAAAAATTAATTAATTTTTTAAAGTTATAAAATTAAAATAAAACTAATTAAATTTAATAGATAAAAATAAAAGTTAAGAAAAGTTAAAGTACTCTTTTACGAAGTTATAAGTAAAAGACCATTTATAAAGATGAACAATCTTGATACTCCAAGAGAAATTAATCCTACATGGTATATCAAAAAACTGTAAAGATAATAAATAAAAGGTAATTATAGATCAAATTTATCTTATATGTTTCCTTTTTAATATGAGAATCTATGAGTGTGATTCTGTCAAATCTGTGTCAAATCCTTTGAGACTAACTTTTTCAGTTACCTATTTTGTCTGCAACTCAATCTCAAATGAGGATTATCTCTGTCTCCCACTATGTCCTCTACTTGACCACTCAACTCAAATATGCTGAAAAAAATATCACCAATCAGTACAACATTTTGTACGGACAAAAGAGTGAAAATTACACTTTTTAAAATATAAATATATATGTTCGTTCTAAATTTAAATTGTGTGATTTAAAATTTATTTGCAACGAAGTTTAGTTTTGACCCTAAAGACATATTAAAATGTTTCTTTCTTTGAAAATTCTGTGAGATCATTAAAAGATGGTATTTATGTATCAGTAATTATTTAATAAACATCGATCATATATTCTTAAACAATTTAATTTCATCGATCACCAAAATTAAAGTTTCAATTATTAGTGGGATGAACTGGTGGAAAGATCTCTCTGCATGTGTAATTAGGATCTTATTGCTTGATATCTAATTAGCAAAATCACCTTTGCTTTAGCTGGAATATATATTTTATGAAGAAAAAAACAGACAAATTACCATCATGCTGTCTCCCATTAATCTTAATTATAAGTGAAGATGAAACGTTCTTGTTTAATTAATTTAATTTATAGATTAATTCTCAATTTGGATTTTCATAATTAGTACAATCGGTTAAAAATTAACAAATGTTTTTTTAACAATATAACATATATATATATATATATATGCATCTTTTTAAGATTAATATAGAGAGGGGAGTTTGTATAATTTAAATATCTCTATTGCTGCGTCTTCAGTAATTGTGATGTACCCTGACTAGGAGATGGATCAGTCCATATAATTCCTATTTTGTTTGTTTTAAAAAATAAATTTCACATATAATTGTATTTATTGTATATATACTTGCAATTATGAAAAACACAAATTAATGCTTGTAATACATAACAAGTTAAATAAAAAAATATTAAATCACATGAATTATAAGAAAGAAAAATTAAAAAGAAATATTTTTTTTTTGGTCTCTCGCAAGCATATATCTTTCTTATTAGAAATAATTATATTTAAAATATTATTAAGTATTAAATATGAACACATTTTTTAATAAAAATTTAAATCTTAATTTATTATATTGTAAATGACGTCGGTCAATAAAACAAATAAAAAATTCTTGAAAGAATGTTCAAGTACCTAGACTTGCATTTGCTACTACTAAGAAATAGCCTAATTATTTTTATTTTTTTATTAATAAGCTTGGATGAATAACTTGATTTCTCAATATAAGTATTATTTTTGAAAAATAAGATGTTATTAAAATTATAATAGGATAAAAAAGATACATAATGTATGCATATGAAACAATTCTCTTGCTCAAAATAATCCAAAAAACCTGCTCATTGATCCACCAAACCTTGAAAATTAACTTACCAACAACTTGTAGGATAACACTAAATAAAAAAACCAAATCTAAAATAACCTTGAATCCAAACACACCCACAAATGTCTCAATCCTTAATTAGTATTAAATACACCACCAAGTTGGAGACTCTTATTACAAGAGAATTTTAGATGCATCATTGTGTCATTTCATGTGTTTATTAACTAATAATATTTTATCAATATATTTTTTTATTTTATACTAAATATAGAGCCTACATAATATATACATAATTAAATAAATATTAATGATTAATACACAAATAAATATCCCCCATGGCCTTTGACATCAAGCAAAAGAAAAAATTGATAATTGATTTCCCATACACTTAGAAATTAAAAGACTAAAACCATATTCACAAGTAAACAATAGAGATCTTAATGAACTTGGAACGATCTCAAACTAGTAGCTCTTCCTTAGACCACTAAGGTTACAACTTCTTCATTCAAAAGAGAACTAACTAATAAGAAGATAAAATTATTAAATACATTAATCCTCAATTAATATTGCAACCGTGAAAAATAATCAATATTACAAATTTTACAATATTGGCGGATATGATCAAAACAAAAGATAAATGTCCAAATTAAAGGACACTGTTGGAAGAGATATTGAGTTCTTCTTTTAAACTATAGTTTTGTTGACTTTATTTACTTGAAAAACAATGTAAGTAACCTCCTCAAATTTCTGGAGGGTTCTAATAAGTATTTATATTATCCCTTAACTCTGTTATGTATTATTAAAAAAAAAAAAAAGAATCAAGCTTTTGGTGGCGATTTATGTCACCACTTAATATTTGGTACTCACAAAAATATTTGTTATTGTATATATAAAGTTAAAAATCTATATG
Organism: Senna siamea; assembly: GCA_031216115.1. Lineage (NCBI taxonomy): Eukaryota > Viridiplantae > Streptophyta > Magnoliopsida > Fabales > Fabaceae > Senna > Senna siamea. Next base: position 17,831,275 of record CM062357.1, read on the forward strand.
TTTGGAATCTTTATATATTTGGATATACTAACGAGGGAAACATAAAATTTTTTAAATCTGTTATGACAAAAATGGTAGTATATAAAAAACCAAGCTATGTACATGTGGGTTCTAAGAAGGAACCATAACTAGTGAAGCAATGGGAAATGTACAAAAGATTGCAAGAAAGATTTGAATTTTAGGTGAAATTAAAGTTCTATTATTGGCCTAGAACTTTTTGTTTTTTATGAATGTGATTGAGATTTATTGATTTTTCATTATCTCTAATTAGTGAGATAATTAAAATATTTTTTATTTTTATTTTTGCTAAAGGGTAGTCAACTTAATACAAGTTTTCTTGCTAATTAATTTGTAGCTAATCTCATAGGAATAATAATGCAAACTCCTAACCATTAACCCTCTCGCTATGTCTTGATGGCTAAACTATATTCTCTCAGTCAATCCTTCATTAATTTAATATTTCCATGTAAACCATATCCCTCACTAGATCCAAAAATAAATTAAAAAAAATTTATTTACGTTAACACAATAATCCTTGGTGGTTAAGCAAGCAAAATTGCATCACTTTGGGTGACACACATATTAATAATATTATTAATTAATATGCTGAAGGTTTAAATCATAGGGTATCAAAATTTAAAATTTTAAACCACAAGATAATAAAGTGAAAATATTATATTAAACCTAATGTCAACCTATAATATATTAAACAAATCATATCATATTATTTACATTAATGAACCAAAGAAATTGTGCAATGAGTTCAAAACATGTTATACAATATTTAATTAATAATCTAAATAACTTAAAGACACAATTGAAAAGCAATTATGGAATTGAGTGCTGCCTTTTTTTTCTTTGGTGAATGAAGAATCTTGCAATCCCAATACTTAATCGTATAATAATAAAGATATAAATCATCTTTAATTACTCCAATTAATTAATAGATTCCCCTCTTAACTTAATTATGCATTGAATATATATGGGAACCCCCTCTAGTGCAATTGGTATCACTTGTCTACCCCAAGTACTAATTCTTTCAACAAAGAAAAAAAAATCCTATAGCAGAATTATTATTCCATTAAATGTTAATTATAGCAAAAGAAAAGGTTCTATCATCTGTGTACCAAAGGAAAAGAAGAAGATGCATGTTTATATAACCTTGAAAAGATGGTTTAGTGATTGATATATGGAGCACGAATACTGTTAAATATTCAAAAATTAACTGTTTTCTGTTCTCATGCTAAAAGAAGAAAATAAACTCTAGAAGATAGACAGAGAATACAGAATTAATAATTGCAAAAATAATATCTCATTTCTATTTCTCTCTCCTAATACATGATTATTATCTCACATGAAATAATTTAAACCCGTTTTAACTAAATTGAAAAAAAAAACAGCTATATATATATGATAATTGAAATAAAAGACTATATGCATGGTTGGTAAAATGATCAATATATATATATATATATATATATATATATATATATATATATATGACCTTTACAAAAGGCTATTTTGGTTAGCAATTAATGCGTACAGTTTTATGATATAAATCAATATTATGCTGAAGAGATGCATGTATCTAACCGATAAATTGATTCCTAATTAAGTGGAAGTTGTTGTAGATTTGCTTTTCAAATTTAACATGAAAGTGGTGCATTCTCTCTCACCAATCTTCCAGATTATGTTTTTATATTTACTTTCCTTTTCAGTTTATAACTTTATAGGTAATATATCACTTTTAGTCTTTTTAACTTTTGACTCAAGTTTTATTTTTATTTTTTAAATTTGATTACTTTTACTTTATTTTTTAATTTTAAAAAATTAATTAATTTTTTTCTAATACTTAATATTATCAGTTTATTAACTTTGCATGTTAAAAAAAATTCTGAAAATTGAATCATAAGTTCTAATTCATGTATTCATCAAACATAAATATAAATATGATTCTACTAATAAATTTATTTATTTTTATATTTTTTTTATTAATTGAATAATAATTTTGGTAATAATATAGGATATAGATATTAAAATTAGCTCAAACTCAATATTTTATATTAAATAAATTAATAACATTAGGAATTACAAAAAAAAATTGATTGATTTGTTAAAGTTAAGGGACCAAAGCAAAATTAATCAAATTTAAGAAAAAAAAACAAAATTTAAGTCAAAGTTAAGGAACTAATTAAAGTGATCTTTTACCTAACTTTATACATACATACATACATATATATATATATATATATATATATATATATATATAAAGCAAGGAAAAGAAAATAAGAAAGTAAAGATAATGAAAAGTTATTCTAAAGTCTTCTGTTATTAATTTTTAAAATTTTATATTATATAATATAAATATAAAATGTAATGTAATTTGAGAAGATAAGAGAAAAATAGTAAGGATAATAAAAGAATAAGAAATTAAATAATTTTATATTTTTTAATTTATTATTTTAAAATATAGTTATTCTTATTTTATATTATATTTTAAAAATTTTAAAAAAATATTTACTTTTGTAATATACTTTTAATTTGCCTTTCGATCTTTTTATAGTGATATAATTTAAAATTTTTAGAGAGGATATAAGAGATTTGACTTTCTCAATTGCAGTCACCCTTTGTATATAATCATGCTTTTCTGCCTTTTAAAAGTTAACTAAGATCCTAAATTACTATTTAATTTATTTCAAATGGTCTCAAGAACTTAAATGAGAAGAGACCAAGGTTTGGAGGAGAAAAGACCACGTCATATAATATTTGATTCGACTTTAAAGATTAAAAAAAAAAAGCCTTTGTTGGAAGAAAGAATGAGAAAGGACCAATAGTTCTTTTAATTATTAAAAAAAAAGAAAGAAATTAATGGAAAGTTGACATACAATAAAGATAGTGAACTTTTCCGCAATTTTATATATTGTGCATGTGGCACAGTTTTAATTTGACCAAACAAATATAATTTGGGTGAATTCTTCACTCTCTACTGGCCCTACTACTATATCTAATTTGCAAATAATATAATTTTTGGATTTTCTTTTTCTAATTATTTTGATAATTATGCTAATTAATAAGAAAGGATATTAATTAATACCTTTAATAAAAGAAAAGAAAAGGTCGGTTTAATCATTTTATATATAATATTTTGTTATTTAATTAATCATATTATTTTAATAAAGCATGAATTAGATTTTAATAATTCAACACTATATCAATGTTTTCAATATAAAAATTCTTTCACTAATCATAATTTAATCAAATAATTTGATAATAAACTCAAAATTAAACACTTATAACTTAAGTTTTCCACCAATATTGGCACTACTTTGAGTGCCGACATTGTGGTATTCTTATTGATCTTTTTTTGTTATCCTCTTCTCTTTCTCTCTTTTTTTCTTTTTTCTTTTTCTTGCTTTCCTTTTTCTTCTTCTTCTTCTTCTTTTTTTGATATTCTATACTTAGATCTATCATTTTATAAAACATTTAACTAATATCTATTTATCTATCTATTTAGTTTTTTTTCTTTAATCCTTTTGATTTTCTTTTATCTAATTTTCCAATTCGTTATTTATGATGGATGTGATCATGTGAAAGTTTTTTTTTTTTAACTTTCATTTTATGAAAATTTAAAAGATTGTATATATCTCTCCATTTTAGCATATATATATATATGTGTGTGTGTGTGTGTGTTTCCTTTTAAGTAGAGTTTTTGTCTTCTCTTCTATATCTCACAAGCATTCACTTTTTCTAATAAAAATTTAGAAACAAATTTTTTATTTTAGTTATTAACAGATATTGTGACTTTTAATTTAATTATCTACAAATTATTTTTATTAAATTAGTCTCTTAAAGATAAAAATATATTTATTTTATCTTTTTATTCATAATTTTTTACTTAAATCAATGTTAAAGTATATTTTAGTTGATGATATGATTGTCTTACATGTTACGCATTAATCTATATAAGATAAAATATTAAAATACAAATCAAAATTCTCCAATTGTATATATACATAAATTTTTTTTACTAATTACATATATGATGAAAATTTAAGAATTATGGTTGATTTGAATAATTAAAAATATTAATTTTTTAAATATGAGATAGATTATCTATCACTTATAATTTTTATGTTAGTAAGACAAATTTTAGTTAATATTTTATTAATTGAGACATTAAAATATAAATGTAATTCAAATAAAAGAATTTTATTTTTAAGAAATTAAATTGACAATAATGCTTCTTTAAATGATTAAATTAAAAGTTATCTTATAGTTCAAGGATCAAAATAAATTTTTTCTCAAAAATTTAAATTTCAATTTATGAAGACTAATATCTTTTACAACATATCATATCACCCAACTCTCATTAATATTGACATATTTTTATTTGACATAATGGATCAACCTGTTGATACTTTAGTTCTCGTATGGTAGTGACATTAGCGAATTCCAAACATATTTTACCACTAGAAAGATTCACCCAATTTAAATCAATTGGTCTTATATTAACCAGCATATCTTAGAACTCTGATTAAAAAAAATTAATTTTAATTTTTTATATTTTTATTATCAAATTTTTTAATTAGAAATTGACTCATATATCATTTATACAACATACCTCTCCTATTTTTTTTAAAAAATTATATATTTTATTTTAATTAAATAATTTTATAATAAAAATATAAAAAATTAACTGCAGTTTACAAAAATATCTTATTAGATAGAGTACTACTAAATAGTTAAATTTTAAAAAAAATTAAATAAAGTAAAAATTATTTTTGACTAAATATTATGTTAATTAACCAATGAATTGTATCTTAATTATCTTTAGAACATTGATTAGTAAAATTATAAGTTACTAAACTGCATTAATTAATTAACTGATGAGATATTTTTTCCATACCTAAACTAAAATGAAAACCGAAAAGACATTTACCTAATTTTGATTTATGTCCATGCACATGCATGAGTGCATCAGGCATTGAGGCCTCCCTCTTGTACGGCTTATTCTTTAACAATGAATACTCATAACATTTCTTTTTCTCAAGTTTTTGTCTGCAAATTTTCTTTTCATGTCACTTTCCAATACAACATTTCCATCCTCCTGTCCCATTCTCTGTCCTTCCCATCAAAACCTTATATCTAGGTAAGTCCAATTTTATTATTAGATTACTTAAAACCAATGAAATTGATATACACTAAAATATATATTATTTTTTAAAATTTAATTTTAAATATAAGTAAGAAATTAAATAAATTCTTTCTTTTCATACCCTTTTTCTCTTCTTTTTTTTAATTTCTCTTCTTCACTCTTTTATAAATTTCTTATATATTATATAGTTTGGTGATAAAACAAATGAAAAATCAAAGTCATATAGTATGGATTTATATATGAGATATAGTAAAACATTATTTTACATTATTTTTTTTTAAAATTTATAAAATGACAATCTCAACTTTTCACAAATTTGAAATTTGTAGAGCATTAGTTTGACTGGATATGCTATGCGCTGCACAAGTTTTATACAATTCATTCATTACTATTTTTTAGACAATCAGATCTGATTGAAAAATCAATAAATTAGTTGTAGTTTTAATCTAACTAATCCTCAAAATCAATCTCGTAAAAAAGCAGTCAACAATTAAAAAAATTAATAAAAAATTGGTCAGTTTAATATTTCAACCGATTTAAAAAAAAATAGTATTTTTAATGTATTTTTTAATATTCTGTAACAAAAAAGATAAAAAAAATAAAAAAATGAGAAAAATAAGAAGGAAAAACAAAAAAGAATGATTAATAGTTTGTAAATTATAACATTTTAAAATTTTTTTAAAATATTGGTAAATAATTTATTGATTTATCTAAAAAATATGATATATTTTATATTTATATAATAAAATTATGTAAATTATAATTTAAAATTAATATATAATATTAATACCGATTTAATCACAGTTTAATCTTGACCTGTTTAGCCTGATTTTTAATACATTGTTTATTACAATCAGAAAATCCCATGTATGTACTTAATTAATCCTAGTTGGTCATATTAATATGCATTTTGGTGTTGGGAATATCACTTAATAAAAACAAAGGCTATACACTTTTTTTTCTTTTGCGTGTAAAATGTGTAAGTTTCATATTTTTCATATGAAATTAAAAGATACACTACATTATTAGGCCCCTCTTGCAATAAAAATAAATTATAGTTCTATTTGTTTTGACCAATTTTAATTAGTTTAAAGCGATCATAATTTTTGAAAAGTGATCAAATTATGAGCCTCGACAAGTTTTGATTTAAAACCCTTTGATTTGATTTTTAAAATCTTACATACATAGCACTTCGTCGAAACTTTATATATCTTTTTTATTTAGTTTGAAAAGTGAAAAGTCTTAGTCCGTAACAAATATATATAGTTTCAACAAGAATTTTACTTAGAAATTAAGAAAAACAAAATTAAAAAGTTACTTTTCATATATATCATGCAAGCAACACACACACACACACACATATATATAGTACACTCGTACAGTTAGCTTTCTTAAAGATTTTGGCTGCAAATGCATGAACTGCAATCTTTCTTCTGATCGATCTCCTTTTCATGTCACACTTTTAAAACGGAAAGCTTATCACTTCAGTTTTCCTTTCCCCATATCTGTCCCTCCTTTACATAAAAAGCTTCCATTCAAGAACATACAATTAATTGGCCATGAGTTTTATTAATAACAAACATATAACATTGAATAATTTCAGTGGGGTATGAATATAATTGAGAGCAGGCATGAATTTCAGATGAATTACAAGTTTTGATAGATTTCTAATATGTTTAATTTCTTGATCCTGCTGTATTGCCAGGACATTTGTTTCTGGTATACATGTGGGGGTATATTAGGTAAATAGAAATTAGGTAAGAAAAGTACAAATTAAATTGTGAATCTATAGAAAGAAAAGGAAAAAAATTGCATACACTGTAATTGAAAAGAGATGGTGTCTCTTACTTATTTAACAATGTGTTGGTACTATATTTAATTTATTTAGCATTCCAATTTTCTACGGTTGGAGTTTTCTATTATTTTCTGCAGTACAAAAAAGATAAGAAGAAAAATTAAAATAAGGCATTAACCCACTATCCATTTAATGTTTGGAAGTCACAAATGAAAATAATTTTTTTAAAATTTTTTTACATTACTTGCTAGACTTATATACTCTTAAAATTTGAATAAATATTTTTTTTCCATATATAACAATTCACATAAGATCATTTGTGACTAGCAAACATGAACCTGATGGTAAGTTAATGCTTTATTTTTGTTTTTCTTTTTATCTCTCTCCTGTTACGGGAACGAAAAAACATTTCAACTGCTGAAAATCCAAAATTATATATTTTGAGGTTGAGAGGGTTGGAAAATACCAAGGAAGAGACTAAAAGCTTGATCAATTTTGTTTTTGGTTTTATATTTTTTAAAACTATTTTGTAAAGTTAATTTTGAGAGTTTTTATATATTAATATTATTTTTATGTATATATATATGATATTAACTTTTTTTGGAATTGGTGAGGAAAACAAAAAAGAGAGCTAAGAAAAGTCTTCCTTGACTACATTACAACGTCTCATGCATTGTTTTAAGAATCAGATCGAATCGGTCAGTTTGATCAAAAAATCAATAAAACGAACATAATTCTAATTCAGTCAACCTTCAAAATTGACATTGTAAAAAATTGATCAAAATTGACCAATTAAATAATTCAATCAGTTAAAAAAAAATTAGTCTTTTTCATGAATTTTTCAAACATTTATAATAAAAAAGACAAAAAAAAAGTAGAACATGAAATAAAAAAAGATAAAAGAGGGTAAAATAAAAAAAAAATATATATATAAAAAATATTTTTTAAAAGAATGCGTAAGTAGTTTTAAATTTTGTACATTATAACATATTTTTAAATTTTTTAAAAGAATTGATAAGTAATTTATTAATTTGTTTAAAAATATAAGATACAATTTATATTCATTTTATTTTTATACAATAAAATTATATAAAATACTTATTATTATACTTAATTATAATATAAAATTAATATATAATATTAACATAAATTCTATTTAAAACATTGTTCTCATGTGATGAGATAAGATATTCCTAAAGCTTTGAGGAGGGAGATGTTGACTTGCTAGTGATAAGAGTGGTTGTGGCCGCAAAGCAGTTGGTAATAGGGTTTTTATTCCTAAGGATAAATATGGCAAATAATGACTGCTTTACCCGTATCCTTTCCTTTGACAACTGTCGCTTTATCTTTACCCACATGTTTATTCAGCGTTTTCCTGACACCAAGCACCTTCTTTTTACCGTTTATTTTCTTTGATTTGGCGGGATTCTGTGTACCCACCATCTTAGTGGTATTTTCAATGGGTTCCATAATTTTAGGCTCTTGCATGCTAATTCCTAAAATGCCCTCATTAAGTTTCGTTGCCTCCTGCTTGCTTTTCTTTGACATGGCAGCTTGTATGTTTGTATTTTGTTTGCAGGATTCTTGTCTATGATCATAACATCCATATGTAAAGCATATCTCCTGTAGAGTCCCTCATATTCAATTCAGCTTAAGGTGAATTTATAAAGGAGATTTTTGCTTAGATCAATTAACTTCCACACAAATTCTAGCTAACTTACCACGCTCCACCACAAGATCGTCATCTTTTTGTTTCAGCATGTTTTCATCCACTTTTAATGTCTTCCCGATTTGCATAGATATAGTCATTTTGCAAAGCAAACTTCACTAAATAATAATCATTGTCCATGTCTATGATCATGAGCCCCCCTGTTGGGTTCCACGTACATCTCTTGCTGTTTAGTTTGCAAGAAACAAAATCCTACTTTCTTACCCATTAACTTGATGATCAAAGAACATCTCCACGATTAATTTGGAATGGTCCAAACGCTTCTCTTAATTTGGTTGTGTGGGGTTTTTGGGATCTTCATCTTGCCCTTTCTCATTTGATTCGTCCTCCAAATCATCAATTGGGTTAAAGCTAAGGTCATCAAAGATTCTCTATATGAAAGAGGTTTTGTGCCAATCATAGTAGTAGGGTTGGCATTAATAGCCATAGCTTCATCGGAGGGGTCCATTGAGTTGCTCTCATTTGCTCTCATATGATATATATTATCATTATTTTAAGAATTAAACCGAACTAATTAAAAAATTAATAAATTGACTATCACTCTAGTTTAGTCAACTTTTAAAATTAATTTTGTAAAAAATTAATCAACAATTAAAAAAATTAGACAAACTAATCAAAATTAGTTACTTTACTAGTTCAATTCCATAAATTTTTTAAACATCTAAAATAAAAAAGACAAAGAACAAATGAAACAGGGAAGAAAAAATATAAACGATGAAAAAATAAAGAAAAAAAAAGATTAATAGTTTGTACATTATAACATATTTTTAAATTTTTTTAAAATTTGTTAATTAATTTATTAATTTGTTTAAATATATATGATATATTTTATTATTATGTAATAAAATTATGTAAAATAGTTATTATTATACTTAATTATAATATATAATTAATATATAATATTAATATAGATTCAACTACAATAACTATTGAACCATAAATCAATATTTTAATTAATTCAATAATTAGTCTAGTGCTTTTCAAAACATTGTATATTTTATTAATGAAAAAACTTGTTTTTTTAATTTTTTATTTCAAAAATTGGTGAACAAATAATTAAAAAGGACAACAAACAACTGTCATCAAGTTTTTAAAATTAATTTTTTAATTAAAAATATATTTAATTTATTTTGATATTAATTATGTGAGATTGACTCATCTATATTTATATTATAATGACTTTGAGATATTTTGATCATTGATTTTCAAATTTAACTATATTATTATGACTGTGGGCCTTTTTGTTAGTAATTTTATAAAATAATATATTTTATAAAATAAAATATGTGACGTGATTATATAAGAAAGAAAAAATAAAGATATAATATGAGAAGTTATAAGAAATAAATAAATTAAATAATTTTATTTTTTTAATTTATTATTTTAAAATTATAATAATTATTATTTTATATCATATTTTAAAAATTAAAGAAAATAAAGGCATACATATTTGTGCATGCGAAGCCTCTAATATATATATATATATATATATATAAAAGAATTAAGTATTTTTTTTATAAATAGAAATTTAACTTTACTAATATATATGACACAGGCTATAATCTAATATATTTTAATAACTCTAAGGTATTTTAATCATTGGTCTCCAACATTATATATTATATATAAAATATAAAATAAAATATATTGTAAAGTGATGAAAGAGAGAGAGTAAATAAAAATAATGAGAAATTATAATAAAAATATAAAGAGTTAAATAAATTTTTATTATGTAATTTATCATTTTAAAATATAATAATTATTTTTTATATTATATTTCAAAAATTAAATGAAAATTTTAAGAAACAAATATCTTAATGCTATAGCCAAATCCAACACATTCAACGCAGTACTGTGCATATCCCTTCCACAAATTAATTCGGAGTTATAAAGTATACATTAACTACTTTAATTATTAATTCGCTTAATTAATCACACTAATTAAGCATGCATGCATCAGCATAAAAGTTCACATATAGGGATCCCAGCAGAATATGCAATTGTTTTTTTTGTTTGATTTTTGTATTATAGGTGGAAACTTATATTTTTTTTTAGAAGCTTTCCTTCTCTATCTTAGCATGTTTAGGGATTATTTTATTTTATATTTTGGTTTTGTATGTCTTTTGCAGCTGGACCATTTGTTTTTTGTAAGTTCTTTTAGCACATTAAAAAAACATGGTTTTGTATGTATATTACTTTCTTAATTTGCTGAGCATACTTTAGTTACGACAAAACGTAGGGTCTATCATGAAAAATTATTATTTGAACATTTGGTATACCATTTTATATTAATTAAAATTTATAATATATTAAATTTTAACACAAATATTTTGTTTTATGATTAAATTTGCTTTAAAAAATGATAATGTTGAATTTATTTTTAATTTAACAATATTTTTAATTAAAAATCAATTATCCAATTCGTTGACGGTGTTGAAAAGATTAGATTGACTTATTAAATAATATATAATTTCAACAAATTTTAGGGAACTTTACTATCTAATTCCGAACCAAACTCAACCATTACTCATCCCTATATATGTCTAAAATTAATGTGAATTTTAATTTTACTGACAGAAAATAAGTTAAAAAAGATTTGAATATCCAATATAATATTTAAAACAAAAAGAATTTGAACCGTAATTTAAAAAGTTAGTTTGCTTTATAAGAGGAGATGCATATGCACACAGCACTAGTAGATCCATATGCTGTGAACAGTGGAATGATACTGTTGGTTGCCTATATATATGCAACGAAATTGAAGCAATATATATAACTTAACTTCATAATACCTCTTAATTTCTCTCTCTCTCTCTTTCAAGCACAAATTAAACACACAACAAATTCTATTTACAAGATTCCCGTTTCTGTTCCCCGACTTCCCCAATGACCCTTCTTGGCGTTTCTTCAAACTCCATTAATGTTCTTTTTCTTTATTAAACTCTAACTTTCATATATACTATACATTCACACACTCTCTCTAATACATATGACAATGCGTTTTTCAACTCTAGAAGAGCTTCTTCCACCTCCAAATCCTGCACAGAATGAAAAAAAGGATGATGAAGATGAAGAAAGAGAATTAGAAAAGTTGGTGGTTTTTGATGCTTCTGTTTTGCAGTACAAGTCGAGAATACCTAGTGAGTTCATATGGCCCGACCATGAGAAGCCCTGCCTGGGCCCACCAGAGCTGGAAGTGCCACCAATAGACCTGATGGGCTTTCTGTCAGGGGAGGCGCAGGCCGTGGAGAAGGCCTGCGCGCAGGTGAGTGAAGCATGCAGGACCCATGGGTTTTTCTTGGTGGTGAACCATGGTGTTGATGCCGGGCTTATAGCCCAGGTCCACGGGCTCATGGATAGGTTCTTCGGGATGAAGCTGGGGGACAAGCAAAGAGCTCAGAGGAAGAATGGGGAGCATTGTGGGTATGCTAGTAGCTTCACTGGAAGGTTCTCCTCCATGTTGCCATGGAAAGAGACGCTTTCTTTTGCCTATTCTGCTGCAAGAGATCAAGAAGAAGAAGAAGATAGAAGAAGAACAGTTGAAGAGTATTTCGTTAAAGTTATGGGAGAAGATTTCAGACAATTCGGGTAATTAATTAAGAATTAGTAATATTAATTTTTTTTTCATAAATAAAACTATTAACATATATATATTGATTAGGAAATTGTACCAAGAGTACTGTGAAGCAATGAGCAATCTGTCACTAGGGATAATGGAGCTTCTAGGAATGAGCTTAGGAGTAGATTGCAAACACTTCAGAGAATTCTTCAAAGGGAACGAATCCATCATGAGACTGAACTATTATCCTCCATGCCAAAACCCAGAACTAGCTCTGGGCACTGGGCCCCACTGTGACCCTACCGCCCTCACCATTCTTCATCAAGACCAGGTTGGAGGTCTGCAGGTCTTCCAAGATCATACATGGTATTCTGTTGCCCCCAACCCCCACGCTTTCGTCATCAACATTGGCGACACCTTCATGGTATGTATATAACTACATGCATATTACATATATTCACACACACACACAAACGTGCGTACAGACAACATGAGGGCGAGCCTTGATGTCATATGACTTGTAAATCACGAGTTTAAATTTTAAAAGTAGTCTTTCTATTTGTAAGAATAAGACTGCATCTATTTGATCTTCTTAAAATTCACTTGGTAGGAGCCTTCTTATGGCTACCATTTTTTTATATATGTACACAACACATGCGTTCATATATATAAATATATATATATATATATAAATGTATTAATTGTTTGTTGTTTTTGAGGTCAGGCTTTATCAAATGGGATTTACAAGAGTTGCTTGCATAGAGCAGTTGTAAATAGCAGAAGAGTGAGGAAATCTCTGGCTTTCTTTCTGTGTCCAGGAATGGACAAAGTGGTGAGTCCTCCAAGTGCTTTGGTTAACAAGCAAAATCCAAGAGTATATCCGGACTTCACATGGCCTACTTTTCTTCAGTTCACACAGAGACATTACAGGGCTGACAGAAAAACCCTTGATGCTTTCTCTACCTGGCTACAAGAGAGAAATAATTTCAACTAAGTTATATATATTAGCAAAGAAAAGAAAATGTACTTTTTTTCCATTCCATCCCTAAAAGATACATGAATCAACTATATATTTGATTTTTGGATTTTAGATATATATATATATATATATATATATACTAATTAGTTCTTGAAAGTTTTTAATTTGCTACTCAATTATCAGTCTTGTACAGTTTGTCTTATTTTTATCTTTTAATTTTTAAGAGACTGATGAATAATAATGAGTCAAAAATTTTCAGGACTTAAATGTATATATACTTCTAAAATTCAAGAGAACAAAATAATTAAAGCATGTATTATATTCAGGGAGTGAAGAGTAATTTCCTTACAAAAATAAATAGAACTCCAATATTATGTGCAGCTATATATAGTTTGAAGAGGAAGGTGACATCATATAAAGTTAAAGAGGGTATGCTTGGTGTTGCTATGGCTTTAATATTTGGTGGGTCTCACAGGAAAAGGATAGCAGAAACCCCAAAAAAAGAGGCCAATTTCTGTGTAATTAGCTGTTCCAGTGTTAGTGTTTGAAAGAATATCCTACCAAAAAAAAAATTGCAAATGGAAGAATTTGAATTGCAATTTGGTGTAGGAATAAAGAGTGTTTTATTGCATGGGCTCCATTATATATGAATTCATTGAACTCGAGTAATTCTTGTCACTACAGAAAAAACCATTATTAGCTGTCTTGATGATTTGGACACTTTTCTCTTGTTGGTTTTATATGTATAATGCATGTATCTATCTATATATCTATATCTATATATATATATATATATAGCTAGCTAGGGTTTTCGTCAAAAAAGATATATATTCCCTTCACTCCTTTCTTAATTATAATTACCCAAATTTACAGGAAAAATACTATATATTTTGAAAAAAAATTATCAAATATATTATATGTAGCCTCACTTGTCCAACTTCTACACACATCTAGCGATCGAATAGTTGAAGATTTTGTGAAACACTTCTCTCAAACTCTTTCCAAAGCTTAAAAATCATAATTTGTGTAAATTATGTCAATGTACGATGTCTTTGAAAAAATTGATGCTTCATTATTAATTAAGAATGTCGGGATCGATATATAGAATATACTAAATTAATGAGTGCTTTTAAAGACGTTTTGAATAAATACTTATTTTGCAAGTTGATGTAAGAGACTAAAGAAAGGCCACACTTACACAAAGGCTTCATAATAAGAGTTATAACAATCTCTAGAATATGCTCTTGTATTCAAGTTTGATAGAGAAAAGGTTATGTATAATAAGGTCTTAATATTTTGGTAATAATATTATTCGAGCGGGATTTTTTTCCTTGTAGTAAAATCTTTTTTCCATTTTTAGTCTTCATTTAATATATATTCAACATTTAGCATATTATATAGTGTGACAGAGGCTAACACTTCTTCTAAATGTTTGGCAACAAAAAATAACGGCGTTTTGATTTCTGTTCAAGGACAAAAACAATATGCATGGTAACTAATCATGAAATTTGATTTAAATCAGTATGAAGTGATGAAAGAGAGAAAGTATAATATTTATGTTAGAAAAACATGTCTAAAATCTTTTTTATAATAGAGGTCCCTTATAGTTTTACAGTTTTTTTTTTTATACATGCATGTTTAAAATTTATTCTCTTAATTAGATGTGGTCATAATTATATTTATTAGTAATACATTTTGATGTCTGAGATTTGAGAAAGTGTCACCTTCTTTAGCCATTATTAATATTTCATGTGTGTAGGAGAAAACAATAATTTCGTTAATGTTGAAAATGTATTTTCTAATAAACTAATTAACTTAGCTAAAATTTGAATATATGCATGACAGCATAATTAACTAACCACACTACATCACATAACGTTTTATTAAATAAATAATTATTTATTATGATTGAAGATCCAATATTGCCTTGGAGTTAGACTAGTTGAATGTATATTTTTATAAGAAAAAAACTTAGTTGCAGTCAAATTCTCTAATAAGAAAAGTTTATATAATTGATTTTTTAAAATAAAATTTATGTTTTATTTTTATTAAAAAATTTGATAGCAAAAAATCACAAGATTTTCAAATAAGGGAGTAATAGATTAAACAAATTATAATTAAGGTGCTTTTATTAGCAGTCAAGATTGGATAAGATGCCAAATCTCTTGAAGAGGAAGGAGAATCCGATGCCTATGATAAGAATATACTGTCCACTAATTACTTAGAAATGTCCCAAAAAAATCCACATAACGGAATAATTTGTAAGTCTCATTATGCCATTATCCCATGCCACTTGGCATTCATCTCCTCATTTGTAATATGAGCTTCTCTTAAAATAAAAGGGGCTTTTGGGTCCAAATGCATGTAGTTATTCTTAAAGGGAAAAAGAAAGATGTAGACAATTTTGAACTGTTATAGTGTGTGTGTGTGTATTATAAATCTTTTATCACTAGATCATTTATTAATAATTAAGATTAATATAAAAAATTACCTTAACTAATAATGATTTTCGAGTTTTTAGTAATAGAATAGATATATACCCCTCTCTTTTTTAATCACGAAAACGAGTTTTTTTTTTGAAAAAAAAAGTCAGATCCTATAGAGATGCCTATTAAACCCTAAAAAAATAGGCTTAAAAGAAATAACTCATTTTTAATTTGAATTCTTTTGGTTCAACCTTATTTGGCTATGGGACAGATCCAAGTACGGTTGGACCAATTAAGGGCTAGTTTGCTTTTTATTTTTTTCTTTTTTAAAAAAATTAAAATAAACCAAAATGCCTAATTATAGAAATTAGCAAGTAATTTTTTTTGTTTTCACGTATACCATTTTATTAAAAGAAATAATTTTTAAGATATTATTGATATTAAATATAAATACATATTTTAATAAAAATTTAAAATTTAATTTATTATATTATGATAAATTAATTATTTTTATTAAACTCAACTCCTGTTAATATAAGAATACGTATTTTAAACTTAAATCACTCACTCCTTTGTTAATTTATTATTTTGATTTAGTATTTGATATGATATAATTTTGAAGACAAATTTTATGTCTAAACTTGTTTCATGGTGTTATTAATTTAGACAAACATTCGAAAATAGCCTAGTTGTATTTATGATTCTTTTTTGTTTTACGAAAATTTATTGTTGGATTGTATATAATTCTCATTTGATTTATAACCCCCAGGTTAGGCTAAAAATTTTAGTCTTTTTTAAATAGGTAAGGCTTCCTATCTTAACCTTAAAATCTCAAACTACACAAGCTATCCCTAGACTTTACCTAAAATTACTCACTCACTTGAATTTCATAATGAAATATAAAAGTAATTAAGGGAAAAAGTAAATATCCCTTTTACTTTTCATGCAATTTAAAAGTGTGCCCCAACTTCAAAAAACAAAATTTAAAAAAAAGAAAGAAAATCTCTAAACTATTACCATTCATTAAGATCTTTCATCCACTTTTTCTTTTGAAGAAAATTAAAGTTACACTTTACTTTTTTTTATATATTAAAAACTTACGCATTTTACTCTTAAAATATTAAAAAATTTATAATTTTCATCTATCTTGATTAAAATAACTATAATTATAATATTAATTTTTTAAAAAATAAATTTTAAAAATAATTATTTCAATATTATATATTTTTAGTTTAAAATAATAAATTTATTTTATTTTACATTTTTTAACAAACAATTTTTAATATTAGTCAAATATATATTTACTTATACAAATAATACATATACGGTATTTAAGTTAAAATAAATAAAATTACAAATTTTTTTATCTTTTAATAGAGATGAGTATAAGTTTATAAAATAAAAATATTATAATTTTAATATTTATTTTTATGTAAGTAAAACAAAAAAACAAAAAATCGAACATGTCCTAGTAATTTAAAGGCAACTGAAATCTCTTTCTGGAACTCAAGTTATAAACATAGGGCGTACTATGTAATTGAACATGTTTTAAGGCACATTGTTTAATTGTGTCTAAATTCTTGCTTAGTGAACATTAATCCTTGATTTCCTAGTATGCAAAAACTAATTGAGTATTGAATGAGTAGATATGATTAAATAAAATTATTTATAATTTAAATTTATATAATAATTATTTTAATTTAACTTCTATTAATCTTTTTAACATATCACTGACATTTTATTCAATAATTTTAAAAGTGTCTCCTCTTATTATTATTGTTCCAAAATAAAAGAAGGATAATCCTAAAAGTTATTAATTAGTTTAGGAAAATGTTTATAGTTTTGAAAGTTCTTGAGGATGTTTGTAACTGAGTCCAAATTAAAAGAGAATATTTGCACTTTATTCTTTAATAAATGTACCTCTTAAAATCCGGATTTTTTGTTATTTTAATTAATTCAACAAATACAGAAATAGTTTTAAAAACTCAATTATACTTTTAAAGACAATTACAAAATTAATTGAATCATCACCCACAACCACAGCTATTTGGCTTAAACAAAATTGACCAGATACGTGATGTTTGCCCATAAAAAATATAGTTATACATACGCACAAGTTTTATATTTATACACGCCCAAACTAATTACAGTAGTAAATTCAAATTAAGAAAAAGAAGAACCATGTAAGTCGTTATAAAAAAATATTATTGCGTCATGTACTCAAAAGCGAAAAAAACCATTCGTTAGCAGAATATTTTTTGGTCAAGGTTAGTAGATATTCCAAAAAAGTCCCTAAACTTGTTGAAAAAAAAAATCGTACTCTCTCCAAAAAAACGCATGTTTTATCTTGTGAAAAACACAATGCTGTCCTTTATATATAACACTAAGGCAGCAAAGTATTCCTCCGTAGCAATACATATCCAATCTACAACTAAAAGCATAATTTAGCATGCATAGTGCATGATTTGAGAAAAAACACAACAGTCTAATTATCAAAACTAAACAAGAAAGCTATTTTCAAAGAATACAGGAAATTGATATTTAATGTCCAATCCAGGCTTAGCTCCAGAGTATGATACAATGGGAAGTTTTTATAGGCAACAAGGTATACTATTTACGTACCTTGCTTCAAATGGGTGAGGGTAGTGTAAACAAATCAAATGAATGGCAAACAAAAATCAATGGTGTGTGGCAGAGATGATATTGGCATGAAAACAGCATAAGGATTAAACCTATCCCTTCGAAGACACTTGATCATTCTAACAAGGCAGTGATGCCATCAAGGGGAGGGCTGAAAAGGCAAGCATTCTTCCCTGTGCCTTCAAGCCTAATTATTAGCCTCATTCTCTTAACTTACAGTTCCGAAGATGAGGGTGATTGTACTTGACATACTTGGTCCAGTAAGACCGATACTTTGTCATGGAAATGTCTAACCATGGTTTCATATTGCCATTGTAGTGTACAACTGCTGCATTCTCAATCTCGGATCGATCTACACTTGGATTGTACCCCAAACCAAGTACATGCCATGATTTATTTAGCGGATGTGTCAGCCCATAAAATGTAATTAGCCCTGGAGGTAACGTTCCCAGCTTCCAGAGCGTCCTGTCTTCATTCTAGAACCAGACGCATAACCAATGGTCAGTAAAAGATCATTTATATATTCTATTTTAATCATTAGGTGTGTGTAAAGAGAACAATGTTTGTTGAACTGCTCACCATGTTCTGCCACTTGTGATAAATGCCAGTGATATCCTTCTTTTTCCACGCCTCCAGATCAAAAATGTTCATCCCATATGCCCAACCACAAGCATTTGGATCAAAATTTCTTGCGATATGCGGATTTGAAAAGTTAAGATACTTGTCAAATCGGTGAAAACTCTCACCACAGGTTTCAACTGCACCATTTACTTTCCCACTAAGATCCACAGCCCATAATCCAGTCAAATCCTTCTGGACAACAATGTCGTCATCAAGAAAAAGGATCTTATTTAATTTTGGATAAACTTCAGGAAGGTAGAATCTCAGATGGTTGAGCATTGAGAGATACTTTGGGTTCCTGTATTTCAGATTAGAAGCACCCGATGAGAGTGTGGTTGGATGGCCTGCCTTGAAATAGAACTCTTTCATTGTAGCAGACTCAAGTTGTCGCAAGACTGGGCAATAGGATGAGTTAAGCCACTTAAACTCATCAACATTCTCAACATGGATTGTAGCTTTTCCAGGAGGATTCAACAGAAACCACATATTCATGGCTCCAAAATTTAGTTTGTCAGTAACAAGGTGAAAAACATGCTTTGAAGGATCCTGCAATATTGAAGACAACATAAGTAATGAAGAAAATGAAGCCAGTGTTTGATAATATAATTCATTAAACCACAGGTGTATAGTGAATCACGGAGTTCAACTCTTCATGCACACACAAGACACATTGGCACGTGCTGGTATGGTAAAAGGCAGAATGAGTCACCTTGGCATTCATGATAGTTGAGTTCACAACAACAGATGCTGCCAAGACATTGTCTGAGAATAGAGCATAATGATAAAGATCAGGATTCTCTAAATTCTCACTCTTAGGGAACTTTCTCTTTTCAGGAGGTAGGAGGTAGTAATCTATGGTTAAACGCATAGATAAGCAGTGAATGCCATTTGGAATGGTCTTGGCAGCTGACTGACTGAGGAATGTGCTCTGTTTTTTCAAGCTCCTAACTTGCTCGTCAGCTGTTTGTAGCATTGCCCTCAACTTCCCAGTTACCAGCTTGCAGTCATACAGTTGCTCTCTTGCTTTTGACAAAACTTGACCCATAGACTTCATTTTCTCATGCGCACTAGAAATGAATTAGACATTTAATTAGAAATGCATATAGATGTCAACTTTAAAGAACATTACACAGCCAAAACTCAAAAGCTTCCTTCCTACCTGTGATGTAGGTCAGCATCAGAAGATGCCTCACCTAAAGACCGCTGACTCTCTTTAAGCTGAGACTGAAGTTCTTGGTACATATCTTGCCTGTTCTTCATCTTTGCAATACTCAAATATACCATGGCCATAACAATTTGGTCCCGCATCAACCGTATTGTAGTATCAACATTTTCATTCTCAATTTCTTTCCTCCAAAGGTTATATTTACCTAGAACTGCTGAGTCGACTGATTTGGAGCGTTCAATAGCTGCATTTTCAAGTTTCACAATTACTTCATCATCTTTTTTTAACAACTCTGCAGCCCGCTTTTCACGCCTCTTCTCTATCAATTGCTGCAGAAAAAAAAAAAGTACAAAGAAAATGATAGAAACTTACTTTCATCACATTATGTGCTATTTCTAAAATCAAGTATTACTAAAGTTGGAACAAGCAAAGTATCTGATAATGATGCTCACCCTTCGGGCTAGCTGTGCAGGACTATCATTCCATTTAGCATGATCATCTGCACTAATAAAATGTGGATGAGAAAATAAATCAAACTACACATGAGCATATAAGATGACAGAGTTTGATTCCACCTGAAGATTTGCCTTCTTTTGCCTTCGGTATTTCTTGTTTTGAATGCAATATTGGCTGATTTAGCTTTAATTTAAAAAATAAATAAATACAAAACAGAAAAAAGGGATTAGTAGCAGCAATGAACAAAAAAAATGTCATTTTTGTATACAAGGAAATACATGTATGACTGTGACCACAAATTTCAGGAAGAAGCACATCACTCTTCCTAACCTCAGACGTAACATTTGAAATCTCTATCCCAACAACTCTCCATGAAGCGGAAAAATTATTTTTTCGGAAATTGTCAAGGCTCAGAGGCCCCATATCATCTGTGCTGGCCATAATAACATCAAGAACCTAAAATATAAAATAAATCAGAAAGCTAGGAAGTAAAACTTTACCAGAAAGAAAGAAATTACAGATATGGATCAAGAACAAATCATTATCAGATTGCAATTACTTCTTTTGAGAAAAGTGACTTGAGGTCACGCAATGCCTGCCATTCTCTCCAATTGGCAACCTGCAAGAAGCAAAAACTTGATTTAAGCTGAACAATAAAATCTGTATCTGTTAATTAGCTGTATATCAATAAGCCTGAAAAAGCATAAAACAGCTACCTGTTTGCTTGGAACAGCTGAAATATCACCTTGATCTGCACAAAGCATTTTATGTAATTAGACTTACTCAAATATAACTATATAGTTATAATTTTATCCTTTTGCTTTTTTTAATTTATATAATTAAATTTATTTTACTTTTCATTCAAGGTGGGTGGAATCGAGCATAGGGAATAAGAAAATATTCCGAAAGAAATGTATTTTCCATCAGTGGATAATACACCAGTTTGGTTCTCAAAATTTTACAGTTTCTGACAACAGAAAAAGAGTATTCACCAAACCAATCAATTGTCTGCCCAATCACTTGCTTCAGGAGAAAGGTATACTTTTGTCCTATTTAAATATAGGACACCAGTTTACCACCACAAAGGTCCCAATACAGAAGCAATATTTTTATCCGATTGTACACACAGGAATGCAGCAAATTTTAAATAATCTAGAATACAGGTATGGCAGAGTATTTAATATCCTGGTTTACTTACTCTATTGATCCCTATAGTTTAAATTTTTGTAACTGGATCCTGGACTCTTAATGTTCCAATTTTTTTAAAAATAAAAATTGGGTCCTCCCCGTCACTATAGCATCACATTACCATGTTTTGACCTAGCAAACAGTAGGCAAATGTGGCAAGTGTGGCATGATATATATCAGCAGGCCAATGTACAAAAGGATTGCATGTGCAACTAACATGCAATATTTTTTATTCTCACTTTCCTCCCTATAACATATAATGAACACCTGATACTTCTTCCTCCCTTCATAGTTCATCCTCTTCCACATTTTAATCGGAGCCATTAATTCCACTTGGCCTACAGAAAATCCAGCTGACCAAGTATCAAGAACACTTGCAAGATCCACTTTTTATAATTTGATTATCTGGATGATTATATTCCAGTAGTTTTCAAAAGGAAGCCAGTGCCATTAAATATTTAGTCAGATCCACATGCAGCCATAGAAGTTACGACATCCATTCAATAAATAAATAATTTATTTTAAATAAAAAAAAGGAAGCTAGAATGCAGTTCGATGTTGGATAGAGAAGAAACAAGACCACCACCAACTGTTCATCTTAGATCAAATAAGGAATTCCCACAGAGAGATAGAATGCCCAAAGCTCAGAGGAGTGAGTATAAACTTTTGAATGAAGAATGGCAATTAAAGCGGAAAGTGGAGTGGATGGCTCAAAGCTTTAAATAGGAGATTGAAAAGTGGAGAGACCTTATATAGCAAGAAAAACCAGTTGATATGCAGAAAGAGGGGTATTCAGGAAACCAATGAGTCTATAACTTTATATAAGAGATCAATAGGCAATTGAAATTGGATTTGAAAGAGGCACAGTGAAAGATGATGAGTGATGACACACACAGCAAACACTTCTTGGGAGCAAATGGTGCTTAGCTGATCTTTTCTTGCTTGGCCAGTGATGACTCAGGTTAAATTGGGGGAAGAGATGGAGGGAGGGAGAAGACAATAGGTTCACCATGTAAACAAGATATTTGGATGGAAAAAAGAAAATGTAAGTTGCACATGCTACCCTTTTATACAGATAAGTGCTGATATGGCATGCCCACCATTTGTCATGTCAAAATCTTGTAACATTGATGTGACAGTAAAATAATAATAAGGACCCAACTACAAAAAACTGAAACAATAAGGACCAAATTACAAACTTTAAACTATATGGGTCTCTTTAGAAATTTGATGTAACTATAGGGACCAATAGAGTAATTAAACATAATAAAATGCATAAAATAATTATACATAAAAAATATTAAATGCTGATAGAATGGATTTTTAAAAGTTTATCTGTACTTTTTTCATCAAAGAAAATAATCAAAATTCAGAAGTCCAAACATTTCAGTGTGGTTAAGAGCTTTCTCAGCATGTCTTGGATATATAGCAGTGAGTTACACCAAAAAATAAAAAAGTTTGATATAGGTAGAGCACCAAAATGCAAGTATCCACCCTTCTTGGCAAAAGTATAACACATGATCAACTTGATCATTCCTTACTCTCCAATCCCACCATTTCACGCCATAGTTATTAAAATTGTACAATTCGAGATTTCAATCTTATGGTTCACAAATCACAATGCCAACAATATGAATCAATGGCTTAATTGGAAGTAGTCTTGAACTGACTATTAATCAAATGAATCAGCGCAATTTGAGCCAATATGCAAAAACCACATAATTCTACAATTCAGGAATGAGTAAAAATACTGAACATTCCCAGAAGCTAAAGAATTGTGCCTTTGCCTTTTATCTTCGTAGGTGAGTCTTCTACTAGAATAACATTAATTTTGTAGAACAATGTGTTGGTGTCCCAGTAATGTGTTGCAGTTAAGTGTTGAGGTCTATGCCTCTCCATCACTTCTGAATTGATTATAAGAACGTGTAATTTAGAAATTGTATATTTTTAAGGCTAGAAACACACAAGCACAACAAAAATTGTGAGATGAAGTTGGAAAAAAATGAAACAAAGAAAAGCGAGCATGACTAAAAAAATCTTCTCTTTTATTTTAGAAGCAATCAATAGTAATTAAAAAGATCAACCGAATTTTGAAGTCTCTAAGCCTTATGTCTGAGATTCAAAGTTGTAATAGCCATTTTGGTCCTCATTCAATAGCTTAAGCATATACATCGAGAAATTTTTTTGGAAAAAAAAACACACATGGTATGATTTAGAGTAGAGGAGAACCCACTTCTAAAAAGCAGCCTGATAGAAGATAAAATCCTCCACTATATATGGGAATTCTGTGTCTCACAACAAAACAATATTGAAGTCACTCCTACATCAACCCTAATACCTATTGGATTGGATAGATTGGTCCATCAACTCCAAGGGGTCTATGGACCAATTATCCTGGATTCAGGTAAGCCAGGTACCTCAAGATATTAGCCAAGGCCCAAGACTGATAGTTGCCTTATTACTGGCACACCATGGCTTATGGCACAGTGCAACAGATGTGACGTTGCAAATTTTGTATGGCGTGCTGTGGCACACATCACATGCACCAATAATTCTAAATCCCTCTTCTATCTCAGTCTTCGTCTCTGTTTCTGTTAAATCTCTCTTTCTCCATTGTTTTTCCCCCTTCTTTCATCTCCCTTGAGGTGAGGTTTCTCTAGCACCTTGCAATCTCTACATCTTAGTTTCCTCAAAAGCTTAGAATTAACGACAAGAAAGATTTCATTTATAATAGTTATTATTATAAACTTAAGAGAAAATTGATAGATGTTAGTTTTAGTAAGTTGAGGTTTAGGGAGTGACATTTGTAAATTACACTTTAGGTTTTGGATAACTAATGGAGTTATTACAAGTTGTTTTAAATAAATAATCATATATATGAATAAGTGTTATTTTACTTGTTTATTATATTTACTCTGAGTTATATAATTATGTCCATCCCACTTCAATATTGCAACACAGCAAAGGTCCAAGAACCCCTGTGCAACAGTGTACCACATGCCGTCAACAACTATATTACGTCTAACAACAGAGATATACATATATCCCTCTTTTGATGATTTTCTTTTACCTAATGATAGTAAATACGCACTTTCTTTGAAGAAAGAGAATGAGCTTTACCACGAGTTTTACAAGTTTTAAGTAGTATAACATTTACTAAATGCAGTGAATCAACCAACGCACCTTTTTCTTTATAAATCAACCTTAGGGCTAGAGTAAATTATGAGATATACATCCTTCCAACTTCAATTCTACAGTTGGAGCATCACTTTCAATGAGAACACAATTGCAACCTACTCATTTTACTTTCTCCCTTACATCAGTTGCAGTGCACCAAATCATAGGGACAGCAAAAGTGCTCTGGAGCATGTCTATTGTCTATTATTACCATGGGCCCTGCAGCATCGTCCTATCAAAATGGTCAAGGGAAAAATGTTTTTGACTGCCATAGGGAGCAGAAGCGAGCTCCTAGAAGCAGAGATCTCGCAATACAAATCACTAAACAGTTTCGTCGTTCATTATCTTATCGCCACCCTGGCAGTGAATTGAAAATAAGTAATACTAAGAACAGTTTCAGAAATCCGTCTCCTCTAACATATTAAGTGGGGAAAGCATTCTAGAACTAGTAAAAAACACTTCCCAATGAAACCACAATGCAAAGGAAATGCAAAACCAAAAGCAAATCACAAACACTAAATCAATCAAAACGCGAACATCATTTTTATGCCAAGATCTGCAAGTTAACACTCCAGACGGAATGTTGTAAACGAATCTCTAAAGTAAAGAAGAAAACTATTCAAGCAACAGAGAATCAAGTAAGAGAATAACCCGCAGTATGAAGCCCTCTGCCGAAGAAGAAAATCAAGGGCGCAAGAAAGCATAGGAGAATGAAACCCACAAGAGAAAAATGAGATCCCTTGCTTCTATTCCTGCTGCCGGACAACCCTCGCTTGAGCGTCATTGTAGATCAAAATTCAAAACCTTGATGGATGGATGGACAAAGTAAGAGAAACCCAGAGTAGGAAAAAAGCAACAATTAAGAGAGAGAAAGAAAGAGTGAGAGTGAGAGTGGAAGTGGGATATACAGGTGCAAATCACAGAGGGGTCAGATTGAAGTGTGAGGCGTGATTATGGTTTAATGCTAGTCGAAATCCATCAGAGAATAGTAGAACAAATAACAATAATTCAGACACAATGTCAGAAAGCTAGAGAAAGAGAGGGTTGTAAAATCAATGCGTTAACAACACGTTGCCCTAAACAAAGAGGAAAAAGGCAGAGAGCAATGGTGAGAATTGAGATCATGTGCTTGCTCGGT
Organism: Senna siamea; assembly: GCA_031216115.1. Classification (NCBI taxonomy): domain Eukaryota; kingdom Viridiplantae; phylum Streptophyta; class Magnoliopsida; order Fabales; family Fabaceae; genus Senna; species Senna siamea. The sequence goes on from CM062357.1 coordinate 17,857,303, forward strand.
TTTGGGATTTTTTTTTTTTTTCTTTTTCTTTCCCTCACTTTCTCTCACCGTTTCTATCACTTTCTTTCCCTCTCGCGCAGCTCACTATATTATATTAGGATAATTATTCCTGATTCTTTCGCGTATATATAAATAATAAATAAATAAAAGGCTTCACCTTCAGTCTCAACAAATTAGACGACGTCGTTGTCATTGCTCGATGGATGGTAAAACTACTAAGAAAAAAGAAAGTCGTTTAAAGAAAATCACTTCAATTTTATTGGATTTGTTGGATGTTTTAATGATGTGAGAGGGTGGTTAGGAATATTTTATTTTAATTTTAAAAGATATATTGATTGAGAAACTTAATTTATAAAATTATATACAATTGTTTAATCTTTATTTTTAAGTTCTACAATTAAAATAAAATATATAAAATATTTTTAAAAAAATTTAATTATAAAATAATATGTTATATAAATTATATTAGTATTAATTTTTATTAAAGAATTTAATAATAAAAATATAAAAATTATATTTATTTTTTATTTTTAATGCTTATTTGTAGGTTAATTATAAAAAAGTTATTAAGTTACTTTTTAATTAACATCAGGATAGAGATACACATAGCTTGACGCTATCATCATTAGAAGCATCATTATATTAATGAAGTTGTTTGATTTTTTTGTATTGGTCCTTTTTAACAATACTCGGTCTTTTAGTGGACCTGACTAATGACTAGTCCACTTGTGGCTCTGGTTCATTTTTGAGTTAATTGTCTTAAACAAGAAAAAAAGATAGAGTTACGCGTTTTCAGATAAATCTATAAATAGTATTTTAAATTTCCAAACTTCTATATCTCTCAACTCACAAAACTATATATATGCAAGTATAAAATAAAACGTGATATATAATTATTTATATTTTTATTATCAAATTTTTTAATTAAAATAAAATATAAAAATTTTAAAAAAAAATTAATCATAAATAAATAAATTATATAAATGTATTAATCTCTAATAAAAAATTTAATAATAAAAATATAAAAATTAGACACAAATTTTTTTCCAACAGTAACCATAACAAACCTTCTTAAAAATGCATCATTTAAATTATTTGCAAGAATAAACTTTGCTCTTTTATTTTTTTTTATTCTCTTATCTTAAAAATTAAATTCATATAGCTCCTCCACGACTACGAGGTCTGAGTGGTAGGCGGCTGGCTTAGATAGAGCGGCGTGTAAAGCACTATTAATTAAGAAAATAAAAAATAAAATAATAAACTACAATTAATATTCTTTTTACAATAGCAATACTAACAGAATATCAATTTGGAGATAATACTTTATACTATGTGAAAATCAATAATAATGTTGTAAACAGCACGTCTAAAGAGATGACTTCATTAATTATTAGCAAAAGTCACGCTTCTCATTTCGAAAGTCATATCTTATCGATTTATTTAATGGAAATGATTAAAAAATCCATGCTAGTCCACAAAATTGCATGATTCATATGATACCAAGATTACGTTTTCGATAGTAACTTCAATGTATAAATTTGAGTACATAACCTGCGTCACACCCTTTTTTTTCACTATCCAAGTTAAGGACCTTCTATATCATTTAAGAAAAAACAATTTTAGAAGGCTAAGCATATATAGCAGTCTTCAACTTAATTGTGATAACGCTTTAAAAAAAAATATTAATGCATATAAAAATCAATTTATAAGACAGGATATCACCAAAAAGAGGAACCAATTCTGCAGGAAAATATAACAATAATATAAATCGACTAGAAGCATTCATATATAATTAAACATACTACTGAGAAAATACATATTACCCCTAAAATCTTTAAACGCAACACTTAACATCCTTTTGAATTATCCCAAAGAGTGAATGGCATTCCATTTCAATTACATCTAGTGTCTAGAAGTCACGCCAATGTTTCATAATACCTCAAATAAGGAATAGAATTCAGGAAAAAAAGAAAACATAAGATATCACATTACATTCCCGTGACTGTTAATTATCACTTAAATGCAACCTTTTTTGTTACTGTTAAAGTTTGAGGTTAAATTTTGTAGATTACTTATCATTTACCCTAACTTCTAATATAATCATATAAAAAAAAAAAAAACAATGATATAACATATTTTGACAAGCTAACATATAAGTCTCTCATCATAAAAGATGAGATTTCCTCATGGACCATCTTTTTTTTACCAGTAGCAGGAAACTGGATTTTTGAGTTCAAGTGACTTCAACCACTACAAACATTTCACAATAAGGTACATTTTTAAACTCAGAAAGTAGCCTAATTGGTGTTACAAGACCTTCACAAGTGAGCAGTCCCAAGAGTAAATCAAAACAATTAAGCCTTCTACAGAATAGCCACATCCAAGTAATCACCAATCTGCATGTATAAAACTATGAGTTATGGTTGAAAAATAGTGATTAGATGGCTAATTGTACAATCATGAATGGAATGGAATCCTGATATTCACTACTAAAATTTCAAAGTAGTTTAAAATGCATGTTTTGCATGATTAAACACAATTTAATCATTCAAAAAGTGACATCTATCCAAAGTAAGGTGACAAGATTAGAACCATAATATAATATAATATAAAATAAAAGTCGAAATAGTTCCATAATATTTGACTCTGGCTCCACCATCTACAAGTTCCTCGAACAGATTTTGTCGTAGATAAGAATTTTTCAATACTCCAGTAATTTTTTTATGTGCAATGTAATAATATTGTTGTATCTTTCAAAGCGTGCAACTACAAACCCACAAAACCAGAACTAACAATTCATTGGAATCACACAATGCCAGTAATTCCAATGGATTTTCCTGCATAGTGGATACCCACAATTCTCCCTAACATAATAATCATTCAGCAACCAAATCGCAAGAATAAAACCCTGAACCGAGTGATTCAGTTAACCATGTAGTCATATATGAGTACAAGGAAAAAACATAATCTTTACCTCAAAACCAAGTTCAGCTAAAGCCTTGCCATCATCTAATCTTCCATTTCCATAAGATAAAGTCTTCCCCACCTTCATTACAAGTAAAAAAGTGAGAAACACACTAAAACTCATTAATTATTCAGTGGAGCATCCAGCCCTTTTTTTTTTTAGGGGTGGGCTTACGGCTTCTTAAATGTGAACAATAACTAAAATTAAATATTACATTAGCATGGTAAAAATAATAGAGATGTTCAACACAAAAAATCATTACTCATAAAAATAAAGTTATTTTTAAAAACCATTTTCAGAGGGAGGAAGTACTAGGTCTTGGAGAAAATGTGGATATTTGTTCTCATTTTTCATTTTTGACAATAATTAGAATGGACCACAAGTCCACACCACGGTACACAAATCCGCAAACCAGAAACAATGTCTACAAACTTCTGCAGAAAGGGTAAGAAAGAGTTAAATTGAAATTGTTATTTTTAACTACAGAAAATGAAGACAGATGTTTGTCCATGTTTTGCATCAAGGTCATTTGGCTTGCATAAGTTGACAGGGCAACCATATAGTAATCCAATTCAATGTTTGATAATTTTGAACAGATAAATGATAGTCATCACAGGATGATTGACAATCCAATATACAATTCATTTGCGTTCTCTCTGACAGAAGATTTGTAGAGCTCAAAAGCTCAGGGTTCTCATATAAGTGGTATTCTTTGAGCATGCAAATAAACAACTGGGGGAAGGGACAGTCACACACTCCAACAAGATTAGTCCCATACCTATAAGGTGTGAGAATACTCATGGCAAACCAATAAATAAGATAAAAGGCCATGGCATTATCACAGATTACAAGTTCCCATATAACATATCCACACTAAAACTGAGATACCCCTATGGGCTAACCAATTAGACCCATCTACCATCCATGCACACAGAATCATGATTGTAAAGAACTTGTTAAAGTCAGAAAAAATAAAGTTGAGAAGTATGGGTGACATAAAAGGATTATACATATCGAAATAGAAGACTTGGCTATGAAGTTATAGAAACATGAACTAAACACACACACTCACAGAGGAAAATGTTTACCTCTCTAACTAAGAAGCGGCCATGTTTATCAGGATAAACAAAAGCAAAGGATAGTTTTGCATTTCTCCTCCTTGCAGCTGGAGCCACTTCTTTGACCTGTAAAAGATGGCAGAAATATAAGGAAAAATATGTCGTTAATAAAAATAACGATAATTGTTATTTCCAGAGGGACATCATGGTCAAATAAGAAGATTAATTTTCAATCGACAAGAGCTTCAATTCAGACAAATAAATGGTTTCACAGCATCCAGCCTCTGCTAAACCAACTAAACCTCTACTCCATAGGCTTCTAGCAAGCACCCTGAATGCATTTAGAAATGTATCCTTATCTTAAATATCATCTGTTGTGTCTTCCGTATCACCTCTACTCACCCTGAATGCATAGTCTTGCTACACAATTCTGTGCTCAAGCCATGCCAAAAATAGCTGTGCACTAAATGCATGAAGACCAGTTTGATAGAAATCCAGGTAAAGAAGAATTTATAGAATTGTCCTAGGGCATACCAAAGAGCATTGTCCATTTAATAGTTCACTGAATGTAACATTTGAAAAAGAAAAAATGTTATCAGGAAACTCAAGTCAACCTTTTCCTATTTCAAAGTAGTTGGTTTTTAATTTTTATATACCACACTATTATGCCCCAATACTTTTACACTAAAAGTACCATCTTACAATGCGGTCTTGGCATGGTGTTGTATAAAAAAGCACCTAAAAAATGTTATCTTCAAAATATAAACAGAAATCCAATTGAAAACCTATGCATGCCTGCTTGCAATTTATAATAGGCATCTAAAAGAAAAATAGACACAAGAAAGAACCAGGAGAGTTTCTGCATACAAGATCAGTTAACTCTCTAAGAGTTGCATCCTTCCATGTATAAATTTGAACCTCATCCTTGGGTTCCTTGCCTCTGACTGCAAATTCCTCATTGGTATGATGACCTCCACTCTGCAGAATATAAGGAGTATAATGCAACTTAGATTATTATCTCTACAGATAATCATCTCATGCCCTGTAATGAAAGTGTACTAGAAGAGCGTTATATATTTGAGCAGACGCATATATGTGCTGATTTGCATCTACATATATGTATATAAGGAGAACAAAAGCATCATGACATACAAGCTACCTTTGTTCCTGATATATGTTATGGGCAACATGAGGAAAAGAAAATCCTAGAAATTGATTGTGCCTGCAACTAATGACAACATACCAAGCACGAAACAGCAGTTCTTGCAGAGACTCTTTCACATGATGGCAAGTATATTAGATTCATAAAGAGTTCAACAAGAAATCTAGTATATTCCAAACGTTAATGACAATTATAATCCCCAATTGGGAATAATAAACTATATAAACCTCCTCCCCAACCAAAGAAATAGGGGTAAATTTTTATTCAACTCATTTACAATATGCATATAGAGTAATAGAGGTGGTGTAGAAGACACATGATCTGATAAGTATAAGCAAATTTTCACAATGGTTGATCTTATCAAAATTCTATGCATCAGATCTGCACAATGAGAAGTAGGCAGTCAAGAAATAGTCCTGAGCAAGAAGCAAAGACTGTTGACCAAATTTCTTTGACACTTACTCTCTTCAAGATTTAGCTAGCAGTCACTACAAATCTATAACAGTTAAGGTACTAAGCCTTGTAATACCATCTATTTCTCCAGCGAAAAATCTCCACTATCAAGGAAACCAAGTTCCCAATCATTGACAGAAAAGTTCAAGGCCACTAAAAGCAACCTTTGAAGTCAGAAAAGAAATTTGCAAATTGGGCAACACAATAAAAGCAACCAATTACAAAACACAAACAGTCATCAGACCAGAAACAATACCCCAAAATTTATACTTAAAAACAATAGTCAATAAGCATGAAGGTGAAGATATCTGCCTAATGACATACCTTAGTGAAAACTCGCAGTAGTAACGGGCATGTCTGCAATCAACAAAATATGTTAGAAAAAAGTACTACAGTAAATAATAATTATCATATAAACTATAGAGTAGGGGGAAAATGCATTTTCTAAATGACAAATTCTGTCATTCTACATGAAGGGTTGGGGCATACCCAAAAATTATTGGAACTACAATGACATTCCAGTCTAGCTAAATATGTAATGGGTAGTTCGAATACGAGAAGAAAGTAAGTTTACAAGGAACATAAATAAAATAGAAATAGACAGCATCCATCAAGAAGAGAAAGCATTTAGAGACTGATAGCCTTCCAATCCAATGGAGGTGGAGAGAACAAGCCTATTTCACAGTATCTAAATGCAAATAGCATAATCCGTAGGGTATGTTGCCGTCATACTCACAAAGGAAATACAAGCACTTGACAAAATTAGGCCTAACTTTACTTGCAAACACCTCCCTACCTCTCAATTATTGGGATGTGGCAATAAGAACAGCAACTTATCTTATTAATAGGCTCCCTACACCTCTATTAACTCTTCAATCTCCTCTAGAAAAGTCATTTGTTCATAAACCAGATTACAATTTCTTAATCGTTTGGTTGCACTTGTTTTCCCTACATCAGACCTTTCAACAAACACAAATTCTACAGGTCCATTCCTTCTATTTTCTTAGGGTAGAGTCTTAATCATAAAGACTACAAATGCCTTGACCCCCAAAATAACAAAACCTACATTTCTAGACATGAGATCTTTGATGGAAACTCCTTTGTGTCAAAACTAATCCAAATAGCTCACCCCAGTCCTAATCTCTAATCCAAACTTCTTCTGTCCAAATTTCAAATTCTTCTTCTGCAACTTATCATGTCCTTCTAGCCACATACAACAGTATCTATACCTGTTCACACTGATTTGCATAATGCTTCTGGTTTTGATTTAGACCCAGGTTCACAGAATTATACTACAGAACATACAGTTGCGCCTACAGAAACTTTACTAGTCCTTTCTGGAGCACTAATGAAGAATCACTCTTGGACTTTGGCGGAGGGGAATTACCTGAAAATAGAACACCTATTGGCTGTATATGGTCTTCGGCTTGATGTCAACAATTTGGTTCTTAAGGGTGACACACTACAAGAGGTGTATATGACAAAATCACAGGGCTTTAAACATCCCAAATTCCAATAGACAGCTGGTTGTGATACCTTCTTATTCATCACTGTCTGTGTGTTGGTTTATGTGCATGATATAATCACCAAAGGTAGTTCCACAGCTATAATTAGCCAGTTAATTGCAAATTTAAACGAGCAATTTGCACTCAAGGTCCATTAAATGCGTTAGGTTTACAAGGGGCATGGATAACATTGAAGCAAAAAGCACCCATCCAGAAGAGGTAGTAATTAGAGACTAAAATTCCTAGTTCGCGATGGACTGTTACATCAAAAAAAGGGCCCCGATCCATTTTCGGTACCAAAACATTGTCCTAATTAATAGAGTCATATAAACCATAGAGTAGAGAGGGAAAATGCATTATCCGAAGCAATTTCTATCGCTCTTGACGGGTCATACGAACCACGAAATCATTTCAGTTTAGAGAAGAGAGTTAGGTTTACAAGGGGCAGTGATAAAAAAAGTGAAGCAGAAAGCACTTATCCAGAAGAAAAAGCGAGTAGAGACTATTAACAAAAACAAACAAACAAACAAGAAAGAACAAAACCCTAGGTCGCAATGAGCTGTTACAGAAAGGAGTAAGGTCGATTGAAAGATTGAAAAAGAGAAGGAACCTTTTCGCGATCAACGGGTTCGAAGCGAGGACGTGAGGGAGGAGGCGGAGGAGCAGGGCCTCTTGCAGGAGGAGGCATTGGTCTCCCTCCTTGCCTCTTGGGTGCCTCACTCATCTCTCTCTCTCTCACTCGCTTTTCTTGCGTCTGGCTTGGCAAGAACAACAAGCAGAGCACTAGACCTTCTTCTTCTACTACTATTGCTACCTCGACCCGACTCAGCAAAACTACATAAATGGAAATGGAAGGTGAAGCGTGAAGACAGAGACGAATGTCTGCTTCTTTCTTCTTCTTCTTCTTTTTTTGGTCAAAAACTGTGTGCTTCTAAATGATGAATATCTATGTGGATTTGGGCCTGGGCTTCTAGCATTGGATCTAACAAGTTGCAACTCGCAACATAATCTTTTTAAAAAAACCACTTCATATTCCAAAGCCCAAAAATATCTGAGAAACAAATTATGGTATCAGCAAAATTTGCATGTCAACTTCAAAACCAAAAAAGAAAAACACTAACCTCCAATAAATTTTGTTTGGTTTCTACATGGATCTTTTTGCGGAAAGTAATCATATTCAAAATATTATTAGATATTAAATATAAATATTTTTTAAAAAAATTTAAATATTAATTTATCATATTGTATGAAACTAATTCTTTAAACATATATTTAACTAAACTTATATCCCTCTTATTTTAAAATGACTGTAAATAACAATTTAGTAGCTAAAAGATTTTTTCTTTCTTATTCAATCCTTAAAATATTAGCACTATACAATTTGGTTTGTAAGAATTTTTTTTCTTCTATTTAGTCTTTGAAATATGAAGTTGCTATTTTATCATGTACTTAATTAAAATAAAACATGTGAACAAAATTATAAAAAAACTAAATATAGAAAAGATGAGTTATATAAATTATATATGTACTAGTTTCTAATTAAAAAACTTAATAATAAAGGTATAAAATTGCATTTAAGTTTTTTCCTTAAAAAATATATTAGACTTATATGTAATTTCTTATATTTTTATTATTAGGTTCTTTGAAATAAAATAAGTAAAAAAAAATTTAAAAAAATTAATAATATAAGAGATGAACTGTGTAAATCATGCATATATCTGTTTCTAATTAGAGAACCCGATAGAATATAAATAAAAATAGCATCTAAATTTAAAAAAAAAAATCAATTAGTGATTAAATTTTTACTATAATTTTTAAAAAATTATACTCAATTCTTTTAACATTTAATATGAAATTATAAAAGGGAAATATTTAAGTATAATTCCCCAGATATTTTCTATTAATATTTATAATAAACATATGGCATGTAATATAATATTATTATAATTACATAAATAAAAGTTAATAAGCATTAATATAACACTAAATTTCAAAAAAAAGAGCAAAAAAATATATATCAAAATAAAGTTATTATTATTTATCAATGAAATTGTGATGAATCAATGTTTGAATTATTTTTAAGAGATATACTTATATTTAATACTTAATAATATTTTAAATATGACTATTTTTAATAAAAAAAATATTTACAAAAAACAAAAAAAATTCATTATTCTTAAGGAACTATGTTTAACTGTTCACTTTGACGTATTAATAATGAAAAGAAAAATATTTTCTTAACCAACTATTTCACTCTTATAAAATATAAATATAAATATAATGAGAAGAGGGTACACAAAACAATTAAATACTGCTAAAAATTTTTCAGATGACATATATTTTTTTAAATAAAAACTTACATGAATCTTTTTTTTTTTTAAGTTGCTATTCACTGAATATTCTTAATTTACAATATATCTTTTATAATTTTACTTTTAGGAGAAAATTTTAATATATATAAAATGCCTAAAAATAAGCCATCAAGTTTTTATAAGGTTATTTTTGTAATCTTTCTTTATGAACAAGCATAATGTAAAACAAAAATGGATAACTTGGAAAGCAAAACCATATTAATATAATTATAAAGCCACGTAAACTTTGCTTTTGTAGTAAGAGCCTAAGAAAGGGGTTGACAAAAAGAATTATGATGTGTGATTAATTATAAATGGTACTAAAATAAGAATATTTTATTATTATGACAATCAAGGATCTTTTAAATTGTCAATTCAAAAAGAAGAAGAAAGAAATTTGGTACTTCAAAAGGGTTTAAGAAAATGGCTGTTGTTTACATATCTTTGGCTATTATAATTAATTGACCTACCAAAAGGTTAATTAAGGTTGAAAATGATCACTTCATAGTTGAGGCATCATATATCCCATCACAAGGTGTCACACAATTTTTTTTTTCTTTTTTTTAAAGATTTGAAACTAAAATGTCTTGTCAATTATTCATTATTATTCAATTTTTTTCTGTTGAATTACATTTATTTTTCTCCGAAATACTTTACATCTTATAAAGTTTTAAGAATAAATTATAGTTTTTTTAAAGATGTTAGAAATTATAATTTTTTTATATTTTAAAAAATGTACTCTAATTTTTTGAGAGATAAAAGATCTATAAATTTATTTATTTTGACCAAAATACTTGTATATTTATTTTTATATAATTGAATGTGTATTTTAATAATAAAAAATTCATTTTAAAAAATTAAAATAAAATAACATTATCTTTTTTAAATAAATAATAGTAATAATGAAATAATATTTTAAAATTTATTTTTATAATAAATTATATTTTTAAAAATTTTAATAATGTCATATTTTAATAAAAATATGTAAAATTATAATTTTTTTCATCGAATATGAATGTGTAAGTTTTTAAATTAAAGAGTAAGAGAGTGTAATTTGCTCAAAATTTAATTATACTATGTCAAGAAAATTATATACATATATTTTATTAATCAGTGAAAAAAAATTGATAAATTATATTTTTCAAATTTGTTTATTTTAATTCTAAACGTTATTTTAATTCTGCCCTACCCCTAATGAAGCCAATTGAAGTGTTACAAATAATAATTCTTTCTGATTTCAACATAGACATACATAATTGAGATTTGCAATATACTTATTAAAACATATTATCAACATAAAAGCATTATATATGTTGATTTTAATTAACAAACACTATTGAATTAAGATAAAAGCAAAAATATCATAAAGGCAAAATGTGGCCCACTTGCACATGAAGTTGCAGTGCCATGAAAGCAGCCTCTCTTAAAAGTTAAAACTCTCATGCTGGCAATAAGGTAGTGTCATGTCTAACCATCTGTTGCTATATGCCCACCTAATTAAATTAATGTTCACAATGATAAGAATTTTTGTTCTTTTGTATTTAGAAACTTTTAATTTTGCCATTTTAATTCAAAAGTAAATAATGTTATCCTTTTTATATTTTAAAATGATCAAATATTTTGTATCTCTATTGTATTATTCATGTGAAAATTTTAATTTGTTTTATATTATCTATTTATTTGATGCCATTAATTAATTCACGCATAAATTTGATGGCCTAGTTAACATATTATAAAAGTTTTCATGAAAATATAATAGAGGAATAAATTTATTAAAAAATCAAAGATATATCATAAAAAGTTAGATCTAGTGTAAACAGTTAATCTTTTGTAACTTGAGAAATAAAAGTTTGAATTTTATTTAAAAAATATTTATATTTAATATTCGAAATTACATTAAATAAAATTATTTTTAATAAAAAATATGTAAAAAAAAATTAAAGATAATATTGTTTATTTTTTAATTAAAATTTTAAAATTAAAATTTTCATGCAAATATAGAAGGACCAAAATTTTATTTAAAACTAAAATTTTAAATAATTTTAATTTAAAAAATCATATAAATATGTCAAGGTGATGAGTATCTTTATTTAAAAACACGAGACTTACATTTAAAACTAGTCCATTTTTTAATTTAATGAATTTCCATTGATGAGTGAACTTAACAATTTTTCGAGAACCACAAAAATTAAGAAATATTTGGAGGAAAATGAGATAAAATGAAATTTAATTTTCCGATAAAGACAAACTATAAATACAAGAAAACAGCGTACTGTGTGTTCCCTGTTCACAGCAAGAAAACGAAGGTAGCATTGTTCACTGAAGGAGAAAGAGACCTGAAAGTAATGGGTAGGAGTGAGGGCCCACACACTGTAAAATGGAAATTTTCATTAATGTCCCTCAGTACCCCATTAAAGCCTTCTATAAAAGGCAAGCCCTAACCACCCATCGCGATTGGACCCCATGGGAGTGTGGGTCACAAGCTCAGTGGTCACTGTACATTTAGCTGGGCCCCTCTTTTGGAGATATTATTATTATTATTATTATTATTATGTTAGACTGACTTTAATTTCATGCGTTAGACTGTTATATATTCATTATTCAATTTCTTTACTCTTTTATTTTGTTGGCCTTTTCACCTTTTCTTATTAATATTATCAAAATAAGTTGAGTCCACAAAAAATAACTTTATATATTATAATAATATTTTATTAAGTCTATCGATACTAAGTTTGACTTTTATAGTTAAATAAAAAATAAGAATTATGTTAAATAGGTGACAATCATCGTAAAATTTTATTAAATTTTTATAAATATGAAGTAAAAATAAAATATATTAGTGTTGTTTGATCTATATAATTAACTTTATTTGGTAAAAATAATTTTTGTTTGTTGTTGTTGTATTATAATAATATTTTATTCTTATCATGTAAAAACATTAATTTAAAATAAAAATAATAATGATTTTAAAAATAAATACATTAATTTAAAATATTTTTATTATAATAAATTTAGTTATTGCTTATTTGTTAAATAAATTATAAAAATAAAAATTTAGTAATATTATTTTTAAATAAAATTTATTTAAAAAAAATACTTCACTTATACTAACAGGCCAAAAGAGTGAACTTAAATTTAAAATTTTTAATCCATTTATAGTTTACTCATGACAAATAGGGACTAATATTTCTTAATCATAAACCCTAATTATTTTTCCTTTTTTGGGTAACATAAACTCTAATTCTTCATTGAAAGAGGTTGGTGGTTTAAAATTTATTTTAAACCCTAAAATCTAAATCATAATTTTTTAAATAAAATTTATTTTTTAAAAATATTAATCTTCAACTAACGTATTTAATTTATAGGCCAAATGAGTAAGCTTAAATTTAAAATTGAACTAGACTTATATATAATTCATTATATCTTTACTATAAGGTTTTTTAATCAAAATAAAGTATGTACATTTTTTTTTTAAAAAAATAACAAATCATAAAAAAGATAATTTGTATATATTATATACGTATGTGTCAATTTTTAATTAAAAAACTTTTTGATAACGATGTGAAAATAACACTTGAATTTTTTCTTTTAAAATTTTAACCTATTTATAGTCAACTCATGACAAATAAGGGTTACTATTTCTTAATCATAAACCCTATTTTTTTTTTGAAAAATAAACCCTAATTCTTTATTGAACGAGATTGGTGGTTTATGGGACTGAAGAAAAGGTGTCTTTTTCTATAGGGTGATGCCAATTCTATTATAGTCACTATGCAATAATGTCCACTTAATGACACCCCACATTAAGGTATCAACCTTAGTAATGGCTATAACCTAGCTACTTGAGATGCAAAATAAAATCAAGAAGATATATAAAGTAGATGAATTGATGTTGAATATTAATATAAATTATTTTTTTATATTTGTAATAATTTTTATAGGATTTTATCCACTAAATTTACTATTAAAGTTAAAGTTTTAATTATAAATATTTTATATATAAGTTGATATTAATAAAAAATTATTTGATATCCTATTACTATATTTTTAAATAAAATTTAAAATATTTAATTATATAATTATTATTCTTTGATTATTTTTAAAAAAGAAAAATGTAATCACCTTTAAATCACAGAGCGATAGTAAAATTAAATATATTTTAGGTTTTATATAAATTTATAATATTTATCTTGAGCTACCTAGTGAAAAAAAAAGGCAGCATCTCAACTCACATCCACCAATAACAGCATCTTATCCATATTCATGCGTGGCTCAAAATTTAGTCTCATGAGCATGAATTGTTGGTGGAGACATTTCAGATGAAAATTAAGCTTTATATGATTTTTTTTAAAAAATAACTGTATTTTTTATAAATTAGATTTTATTTTTTATCTATTAATTGCTTTTATAACATATACATAACTCTTTTTCTTTAATAAGTTATTTATTCATTTTTAAAAATATGCATTTTGGAGATTTTTTTTTTCCAAATTAAGATATAAAAAATTCTATAATTTTGTTTTGATATTGTAATTTTTTCAATTAAAAATTTAATAAAATGTTCAAAACCTAAAGAGACCCTAACTTTAATGGAAAACTCCAATGTAAGGTACTAATTAATGATCCAAAATTAATTAATGGTCCCTGGAGATTATTATAATTTTTATATTTTAAATATAATAAAAAAACTCATTTAACTTGTCATGACTTTCTCATCATATATACTCATATATCTCACATGCATTTATTTTTTATATATATTGTTTATATTAATATATTAATTAAGATACTAAAATATATATATGATTTTGAGAGACTAAAAGATTCTAAAACTACATATAATAATTTTATATTATTATAGATATAGATATAAATTAATAATGAACATAATAACTTAAATTTAATTTCTCCTCCCAATTCACATTCCAAGCCATGATCGTCAATAATAAAAATCTCAACTTTGTAACCGAAGGGAATTTGATATAGTAAAAAAAATTGGTCATTCAATTCACAACATAATAAACTGAGGTTTAAATTCTCATTAAAAAAAATTTATATTTAATATTTAACAGTGTTTTAAACATGATTATCTCAAACAAAAAAATTACTCATGAGAAATTAAAAAAAAATCTCAATTTTTTCCAAGCATGATCTAAGGTATAGAAGAAATTAAAGCCACATATATAGTCTTTCATCAGTTTTGTATATCATGATAATTAGACATCTTTAATTAGAAGAAGGACCAAAAAATATTGAATCTTTTTTTAAAAAAGTTCTCATTATATTTTTATTTAAAAATATAATTATATATATTTAAAAATTTGCACCTAAATAATTGTAACAGCTATACCATTAATTATATTGAAGATTGAAGTGTTGTGATGCTGACCTTTCAGTAGTGGAGCGCGGAGATGAGCATTATTAGACAAGCAAGAGGAAAAAAAAATAAAATGATAGTCTCAAATACACATAAAGAGACACACATATATGTGCACAATATATACTCTTACAAAAGTATCAAAGCCATTTATGCTAACATTTAAATTTACTCAATATATATATAATTTGAAATAGAAAAAAGGTAAATGTATATGTCACTAATAATGACATATTGAATCCTTCACTATTCAAAATATATTATGAAGAATAGTATATAGTCTACGCGTGCATTGATCCGACTAAGGTTACTCCAAGAATAGGAATTTGATATTTTCATAAAAGGAAGGGAATCTTCATGAAATTTGCCTCATATAGCATTTGAATAATTATTGGTGTGATATAATTACCGTGGGCGAATACTATTTTGTGTAGTTACAGAATTAATTCAACTAATCAAGTGGGTATAATTAAAATATTATATTTTTTTAGTTTTTGAAAAATACAAGTTTCAATTATTTGGTATATGAGTCATAAAAATATATTATTCAATTTTTGACTCGTTATTCGTTACTCTTTGAATAAGTGTGTATTTTTACCTTGCTCTTAACCTTCTTTTTTTTTAAGAACAAAGGATTTATATATGAGCAGTGTCTTCAGAAAACTTTAATGATTAGGTTTTGTATTTATAAATTAAGGAATATCAAATATTGAAGACATGTGTGTTTTCAGCTTTAGAGATAAGAAATTACATACCTTTAAATTTGCTAATGCTTTTGTTGAAAAGATTACATAAAATTCTAGAGAGAATTTTTCAGAGTAACATTAAAGCTAAGGAATAATTAACATATTTGAAAATTTTTTGTGTGTAGTGTTTTATAAATATTTGAATTTGAATTGGAGATTAAATTTTACAAACACAATATATGATGAAATTGAAAGTTTTTTTTTTGTTAATAAAGGGTATCCCCATTCCAACTATTTTTAAATAAAACAAAATTAAGTATAATTTTTATATATTTTTAATCAAATTTTTTAATTATAAACTAATATATATATATATACTTTATACATATTGTTTTTATAGTTAATCTTTTTCAAAATAAAGCTTACATGTTATTTCTATTCTAACTTCACGTATGGAATGACTTGACATCTAGAGTTACTTATCAGTACTCCTAAAATGGTCACAGTGTACTTTTCCTTTTCTTTCTTTCTAGGCCACTGGCCTGATATCCAACCAAAACAAAAGTTACTATAATCTTAACAACTTTTAAGATAATTAAAGCTCCAGACCAAGATGAATTTTGTATTTTATGTAATTTTTTATTTTTTTATAGATTTTTTTATTAAAAATTATCTTATTAAAAATATTATTAGATGTTAAATATGAATATATATTTTAATAAAAATTTAAATCTTAATTCTTCACATAATAAATTTTTAATTTTTTTTATTAAATTTAATTTTTATATATTATTTTATGTAACGTTTGAAACATTTTTAATATATATATATACTTTTTGAAACATTATTTGTGCTATAAAAAACATTTAGCACAGTTAATTATATAAAAATTAATACTAGACTGTGCATTTCTCATGCCTTTTTTATTTTTTACCTCGAATTAAATATATTCTTGTTAATCCAAATTAACGTGAATGGCATATAAACTGTATGTGCACATTTTGAGGAGTCAAAGGCAAATCCAAAGGACCAATTGTAAATATGATTCATTAATTGCAGAAGAAGAGAGGATTAGAAGTGACCACATACTTTTCATACGTGACACAAGTACAAGGAATTGTCACTTTATACAAAATTTGATACCCAAGTTGAGAACGCTACGTATAATCAGTCTACGGCAGTATCACTTTAATTTTGTACTTGTGCTTTTGGACCAAAATCACCATTAAACATTTGCATGCTTTACTCTGTGATCATAGGGTATGAGTAAAGTTTGGGATATTATAGTTTTCCTATCCGCACGTTTTGAATTCAAACAATTAATAAATTAATTTGTACCCAAATATTTATGTTTATTTGAAAAAAATTTAAAATAATTATTTTTAAAATTATAATTTATTTACATTTAAATTTATAAAAAATATAAAAATTACATCAATTATATTATATAAACTTTAAATATATAATAAATATAACATCTTAATAAATTTATCATTAACAAAATTATTAAATATAATAATTTATATATTTATATTAAAGTTAAGTTATCTTATTAATAAAATTGAAACAAATAATATAATTTAAATATAAAAATAATATTTAAATAATTTATATAGAGTATATTGGAATCTTAATAGTGTATCACTCTTCTCAAACTTAGATTTGAATCTACTCATTTAATATTTGAACTTGAATATATCAGATGAATTTTACAAATACTTATAGCATATAAGTATTTTTCTCACTCCTGTATCTAGATATTTAAGAATCGCTCCTGAGGTTATAATAAATTATATTTTTTAAATTTGTTTATTTTAATTCTGCTCTGCCCCTAATGAAGCCAATTGAAGTGTTACAATTAACAATTCTTTCTGATTTCAACATAGACATACATAATTGTGATTTACAATATACTTCTTAAAACATATTATCAACATAAAAACATTATATATGTTGATTCTAATTAATAAACACTAATGAACTAAGATAAAAGCAAAAATATCATTAAAAAAAAATTAAAGTCATTAAGAAAAAGGAATAAATTAAATGGGTAAAGGAAAAATGTGGTCCACTTGCACATGAAGTTGCAGTGCATGAAAGTAGTCTCTTTAAAAAGTTAAACTCATCCTGCCAGTAAGGTAGTGTCATGTTTAGCCTTCTGCTGCCATATGCCCACCTAATTAAATTAACGTTCACAATGATAAGAATGTATTGAGAAACTTTTAATTTTGCCATTTCAATCCAAAAGTAAATAATGTAATATTTTGTATATTTTAAAATGATCAAATATTTGTTTTTATCTCTATTGTATTATTCATGTAAAAAAGTCTAATATGTTTTATATTATCTATTTATTTGATGCCATTAATTAATTCACACATAAATTTGATGCCCTCGTTAACATAATATAAAATTTTTCATGAAAATATAATACAGGGATAAATTTACTATAAAATCAAAGATATATCACAAAGAGTGAGATTTAGTGAAAATAATTAATACTTTGTAACGTTATAAATTAAAGTTATAATTTATATATTTATTATTAAATTTTTTAATAAAAGACAAATATATATATATATATTATTTATATAATTCATCTCTTTTATAATTAATTATTTTTTAAAAATTTTTTTGTATTTTATTTTAATTAAAAAATTAATAATAAAATATAAATAATTAAGTATAAGTATAATTTTTCTAAATGTTAATTATCAATAGAGAAACTAACTAGTGCGTTAGTTGATTGGCTAATTAAACTCTCAAGAAGCTTACATCTTATTTGTATTTCTACCGTCGCATATCGAAAACATTTAGAGTTACTTATCACTCCTAAAATGGTCACAGCGTTCTTTTCCTTTTCTTTCTTTCTAGGCCACTGGCCTGATCCAGCCAAAAAGATGTTACTATAATCTTAACAATCTTTTAAGAGAATTAAAGCTGCAGACCTAGATGAATTTTGCATTGTGTGTAATTTTTTTAAGTTTTCACACATCTTTTTACTGTCATCATATTTAAAATATTATCAAATATTAAATATAAATATATATTTTAATAAAAATTTAAACTTTAATTTTTGATATTCTGTCTAATTTTTTTATTAAATTTAATTTCTGTATATTATTTTGTATAATATTTTAAAAGATTTTAATATATATATATATATATATATATATATGTTTTTGTTAACCCCAATTAACATGAACGGCATATAAACTGTATGTGCGCATTTTGAGGAGTCAAAGGCAAATCCAAAGGACCAATTGTAAATATGATTCATTAATTGTAGAAGAAGAGATGATTAGAAGTGACCACATACTTTTTCGTATGTGACAAATACAAGGAATTGTTACTTTATACAAAATTTGATACCCAACTTGAGAAAGCTACGTATAAGCAGTCTCAGCAGTATCACTTTAATTTTGTACTTGTGCTTTTGGACCAAAATCACCATTAAACATTTGCATGCTTCACTACGTGCTCGTCATTGATATTGATAGAGTATGAGTAAAGTAAGTTTAGAATATTATAGTTTTCGTATCCGTACGTATTGAATTTAAACAGGTAATAAACTAATTTGCACCCAAATACTTATACATGTTTATTTTTAAAAAAATTTAAATAACTATCTTTTTCTTAAATTATATTTTATCTACGTATAAATTCATAAAAAAAATATAAATTACATTAATTATATTATATAAATTTTAAATATAAAATTAATATAATATCTTAATAAATTTATTCTTAAAAAATTAGTAAATATAATAATTTATATATTTATATTAAAATTAAACTATTTTTTAAGAAAATTGAAAAAAATAACATAATTTTTATATATATATTTTTAAAATAATTAAATATATATTTATAATATAAAATTAATATTTAAATAATTTATATAGAACAATTTTAAGTCTTGATAATGGATTTGAAATGCTTATTTAATATCTGAACCCTAACCTGACCAATAAATTTTGCAGTGCTATCTAGATATTTAGGGATTGTTCCTGAAGTTATAATAATAATAACAATAATAATAATAATATTAATTAGAATGCAAAATTTTTCTTCAAACTTTGCTCAATTGCAAATAATTTATCAATTTTTTACATAAAAAATTAAGTTCTAAATTTGTATACTTTTAACTAATAAATTCAGAAGTCTAGTTTCTTTTGTTATTGGCATATTTATCACTTTCATTTTTTTTTATTTCTTACTTATATCTTCTAATATAAATAATTATATTTAAAGTACCACTGGATATTAAGTATGAGTAATTTTTTAACAAGAATATTTACTTTTTTTATTAGACTCAATCTCATTAATACTTTTCACTTAGAAAAAATACAATTGAAATATATATTGATTTTGAGCTGTGATGATTTATAAAGTGAGTAATTAGTTTGCGATGTTAAAAAGAATTCATTTATTTTTTAAAGTTTAAAGACTACATTTTTTTTTGTTTTAAAAAAAGTTCAGTTACGAGGCATTTTGCTTTTTCTTTTCCTCAAATAATAATAATACTACATTTGGACCAGTCGGTCACATTCCCTTACTGTATTTGAAAGAGACCTCAATATGCGTCATTAGTTTTGTTCTATTACTAACTTTTTTTTTTTTTCAAAACTATCTATATTAAATTTGAATTAATTTAATTACATTTTTTAGCAAAAATATTTTCATAATCAATAATCAGCCTTTCACTTTTTTACTATTATGATAGAGACACAGTTCTATTTACGGATATTAATTGGTGTTTACGTTACTACTTTTTTTTTCTTTTGTCCATTGAAATTTAGCTTAATTATGCTATACTATTTTTACATCATTACGGTTTTTTATTGATTTTTCTTCTTCCCTTTAATTATCAATATATTGTAAAACATTTATGATCATGAATGGGAAATGAGAACTCATTCATTCATTGAAGTGCAAAAACAAAAGGTTAATTTCAAAGAATGAATTTCTTTCTTTTCCCTTCATTATCTTCCATCTAAAAAATTTCAAACAAAAATATATTCCATGTAAATGTAAATCCTAGCCAGTGAAACCTATTTAAATGGTAAATCATATCGTATACGTAATTCTAACATTAACTCTACGTTTATTGTTTTTTTTTTTAAATTAATACTAGTAATTTTAAAAAGAGATAAACATAAAATGAAATTGACCTACCAAATGAGTGTCATAATATGTATAAATCTCACATATTTAGCTTAACAAATTTTTAAAAAGACAGACACACGAAGTATATATATGTAAAACCTGGAAAATACTATAATTTTCATATATATATATATTTATATATATATATAATACCTATTTCTCTAAAAAATTAACATTGTCAATGACCAAATCCTAGTGATATTCCTTGGTAATTAGATAGTGTATACTTGTAATAACTTGCATCATCAATCTTTAATTGGAAATAACACTGACTTTTCGAACATGAAACTTTTGTGTATGTTGGAAAATAGCTTGCTTCACTACTATATATATATATATATATATATATATATATATATATAATATTTTCACAAATTCAAATCCATGAAATTTTATATGAACTCACATCTTAATAATTGTATTGATAAGATTAAGGATAATATGATTTTAAAAATAATTTAATATAATTTAGTTTTTTATAATTATTAATTTTAACTGTAAAATATTATTCTTAACATGTGGTGAGTATATATATGATTTCTATGAATTTGAGTCTATAAAATCAACAATTATATATATATATATATATATGTGGCTGAATTGGATGTACCTTCTTGGTGCTTCTTTTTCTTAGTTTGTGACTTGTTCTTATCATAAGCACAAGCATGAAATTGAACTGTCAGTTTTTTTTAAAAAAATATATATATAAAAAGAAATTTATTTATTTTTTGTAAACTGCTGCTTCTAGGAAGGTGCTTAATTTTAAGAGCTAGCATATATATAGAAGAAGTCAAGGAGATATTCTTTTCGAAGAAACTAGTGCTTTTTATTTTTGGAAAATACAATAATACACATAATTACATTGAAAGGCCATTAAGAGGTATTCATTTATTTGTTGTAACTTCTCTACCATTTGCAAGCCCATTTTCGTCTTTTTTGCTATATATATATATATATATATATATATATATATGAATGATTGTACTGAAAACAAAGAATGATTATGATATCCCAGAGATTGTGGCTCCAACTCCAAATTGTTGGTCAAACTGAGTAATGGTTTCATTATCCCTATGCCTTTCAGTTTTGGGCTAAACTGTGTGTTCAGCCACTGCTTACTAATTTCCCACAAACACTTCTGAATCTGCTCTGCAACCTACACCTTTCACATGGGGATTTCCACCATCACCTTCCTCATTCCTCATTCCTCAACCTAAACCATAAACATATTCTTTATATTATCATATATTTATATTTTATTTTTTATTTTATACTATATATATATAAGATAGTATTAATTAAGCTTGTTAATTAGTTTTTAACCCTACTTAAATACATTTTCTCATATTTTTGTTAACAATTTATTTTTATTTTTTATCAATACTTTTGTATTGAAAGCAATTATGCTCTAACCACTATTAGACATTGAATATAGACACATCTCACAGTAAAGATTTGAATCTTAATTTGTTATATGTTATTAAGTTTTTAAATAAAAATAAAACATGTGTACAAAATTTTAAAAATGCTCAAATTAAGAAGTGATGAGTTGTAAAAATTATACACATGTTATTTTTTTAATTATTAAAATATTTCAAGAAAAATATATAAAAATGCACATAATTATTTTAATTGTTCTTCTAAATATAGTTTTAAGGTCATAATCACCCTTTAGAATTTCACTGTCATGGTACTCCCTCAAAATTTGAACTTAAGTTGACAAGGGAGGGTTGGTAACCTTTGCAAGTGTCTAGTTACAGAGAACAAAGAGAATGGGGCACACTAAAGTAAAATCCATTCACCTCATATGTATATATTTTTCCTTATAGTACTATATATTACTTTTTTTAAAAAAAATTAAGTGTAATTTTTATATCTTTATTATTTTTATCATAAAATAATAGATAAATATTTTTAATAACATAACACACTGTGATTAGAAAATTTTAAAATTTTTTTTTTATATTTTATTTTTCATCTATATATAAAAAATTATGAAGAGAGAGAGAGAGAGCATATTACATGTGTTTGCCAAAATTAAAATGGAGAAAAGAATGAGAAAAGAACAAGATAACTGGTGGGTTTCCATTTTATTGTAAGAGAAGATCAAGTGTGCCCCCTTTTCCATTGTCTATATATTTCTATATACCACTCTAACTCGCACTGCTCTCTTTCTCTCTCTCTCTCTCTGCAACACAAAATCCATTATTACTATCCTTTGTGTTCTTTTCAATCTCTTTCTCTCTCTCTTGCTCCAATATATTCTTCTATTCTTTCTCTCTTCCATAATCATACACACAGAGAGATAGTGCAGAGACAGTTAGGTTTTACAATATTTTGAAACAAATTAAAGAACAGAAGAGAGATCAGATTCAGATCAGAGCGAGAATTGAATTATGGGCAGAGGAAGAGTTGAACTGAAGAGGATAGAGAACAAAATCAATCGGCAGGTGACTTTCTCAAAGAGAAGAAATGGTTTGCTCAAGAAAGCTTATGAACTTTCAGTGCTTTGTGATGCTGAAGTTGCTCTCATCATTTTCTCTGGTCGTGGAAAGCTCTATGAATTTGGAAGTGCTGGGTATATATATATATAAACAAATCTTACATCTATATACTCTTAATTCTTTCTTTCTTTCTTTCTTTTTCTGAAAAAGAATTTTTATTGATGTTAATTATAATTTGTGGGGGTGCAAATCCCAATAGGTATATTTAAAATTCCATAAAAATCTGATCTTTAATTGCTATCTAAATGGGTTATTTTTTTAAAAAAAAACTTGAAATTAGTGATATATATATATATATATATAGAGAGAGAGAGAGAGACACACACACACACACGTTTTGGTGTTGCAAATCCCAATGGGTATTTCAGATTCGTTGCTTTAGATTTTGGGTTCTTGGGATGGATACATATAATACATAACATGGCCTCTTTCTGTTATTTGTGCAAAGAACACTTTCTTGTGCATCAGTTGTCCTTTCACCAAAATGGACACTGATTGCTTCATTTCCTGCTTCTGGGTTTCTTTATTTTGCAATACGGACTTGGTTTTCATTTTTTAATAATTTCTTTTCTTTTGTCTTTCTTGCTCTATGGATCATTTCTTTGTATAACCATTTCTTTGGTTGTTTCAGTAACACATGCATGATCTGACACCCTCTACAAAATCTCTCAATTATTTCTTGTGCTTTTGGGGGCCTCCATTTATTAATTTTTTTAATTTCTGAAATATTAGAACAAGTTTCATGGATTATTTAATTATACATAGCTAGAGAGAAAGAAGAAGAGAAAGATCTTTCATTACTTTCCTCTCTAACCACAGATCGACACGTTTCATCTGTCCTCCTTCTAATTTTCCTCTTCCTCTCTATTCTGGGCTAAAGGTTTCAGCAATTCAATTCAATTCTAGCTATATATATTTCTTCTTTTTTCTCTCACAATCATAAAATCAAAGACAAAAAGAGGAACAAAGTTTGAGTCTGCATGTTGTTTGTAGCAGAGAGAGCAAGGAAGTTTGAAGAGGTAAGTCCAAGAATAATGTTCACTCTCTTGTCCACTGTGCAAGATCTAGGGTTTCAAGTTTCAATTACATCTCTTTCTCTCTCTCTCTCTCTTTCTTTCTGCTAATAGAAAAAGTGCCATAAAGCCTCAAAACTTTAATATTCCTAACTCAAGTAGTGGAGTGGTAATACTGTTTCTATATATATATATATATATATATTTGTGTGTTTTTGAAACTTTGATCTTTCGGATCTCTCATGGTTTCTTCTTAATTCCAATTAGCTTTCATTGTTCTCTTTTGCGTCAAATCTCTCTCTCTCTCTCTCTAGCTTCAAACATTTTATCCCTAAATAGGATAATTTGTGGCTTCATCAAGCACTATAGCTAGAATCTTTGGATTATAATTGTGCACAGGTTTTCACTTTTTCATTGAGTTCAGCCTCTTTTTCCTAAAACCCTTTTGGCTCAAATCTCTCTCCCTCTCCTTAATTCAAATTAGTTATGATCTTCATCAGCCTAATTAAATTATTTGGTTTAATTTCTTGAGTTAATTTGGAATATTTGTACCGTTCTTCTTTTAAATCTGTTGTTTTTGTTTCACAATTAAGTGCCATTGTTGTGAGATCGATGGTGTTCCATGTGGTTGTTGACTCTTCACTTTTTCAAAAACACCACTTGATTGATCAGTCTATAACTTAACCAAAACACCATTTTTAAATAATTAGATCTATTTTCGTACTTAATGGTTTTAAGGTAGTTGTAGTTAATTATATAGGACATATATATTAAAAAAATTAATTTAACAAATTTCAATTTTAAGATATTAATTTAAAATCTAAAATATAGTTATAGAACCAAATTAATTACTAATTTAACCCGGTATGAATGATCGTCAATGGTTGTTTCCTCTCTTTCTTTCTCTCTATTTAATTTATTGTGCTTGTTATATTTGTACCTCTTTGATTGAATAATAATCCTAATATTAGTTTTGGTCAACATTAATTAATTAATTAGAACTATAAGATTGTTCCATGGTCAAGCCATGGCCTGTAAGAACTAAGAAGTAATTAAAAAGGAAAAAGAAGATTGTTTAGTCTTCTGTGTGCGCATGCAGGTTTAACCTAAAGTTGCAATATTAATTAATTCTGGTCAACATTAATTAATTAGAAATATAATTATTTAAGATATTTTCCTATATGTTTTACTCTGGAATCATTATTAAAATATTGTATTAATTTGTTCCTTTTAGCTTTGCATCAATTCATCATTTTTCTCATGTGTGTGTGTGTGTGTGTGTGTGTTCATATTTATATTTATTGTAGCTTACTTGATAAAGATTGATTTCTCTCACACACAAACACTTGACGTGTTAAGGTTCTATTTTTAGTTATATAAGACAAGTCTAACTAGAGGTTTAAAATATTTTCTTGTCTTTTTTCTTTTTTAAAATATTTTTGGTCCCAAAGAGAATCCCCATTAATTATATTATTTCCTCTTATGAAAAGTTATATATATTTTCCTTTCTTGTACAAATTAAATTAAATACGGGTGGAAGTGGAGGACTAAAGGCAAACATATATATATATATATATATATATATATATATTAATAATGCAAACCTTATATGAGAGTGATTCATAAATCCTAATGTTAAAATTTTGTATGTATAAAATAAAATATTATTTAGCATAAATCTCTAGCGATAAGAAAACTTAACTGTGTAATTTTTGTAGTATCACAAAAACACTTGAACGATACCAGAGGTGCTCTTTTACTCCTCAAGACTCCAATGTTAATGAACTTGAAACCCAGGTATGTCTTCACAAACTCTCCCCACTTCAACTTATAATTTTGTGCATGTATATATATAGCTATATATTAATATTCTGTAAGTAAATTAAATTCACAAAATAGTTTTATTCATAATTAATTAGCTATAAATTGATTTAATTTGTTGTTTAAAGCCTTGTCTTCTCTCCTATATATATGTATATACAATACCAAATAATGCTTCGAAAATCTGTGACAATTAGTCATATATATCATAACACTTCAGTGGTGATTAATACTTAATTCTTATATTTAATTAATTTTGTGTTTTGTGTTGATGTGGAAAACGAGAACTGTATATAAACACATATGTTAGCATTTTATGTAGGCTCGCTCAGTCAATATAATTAGATTTTGGATCCTCTAATTAAATTTGAGAAGTAATATATTTTTTTAAAGTTAAAGAAAAAAAAAAGAGACTAACACTGATATAAATTTATTTTAAATAGATTAAAGATTAAATATTTTTTTTTAACTCTCTCTAACTTTAAAAAAAATATATTATTTCTCAAATTTAAATGGTGAAGACCAGGCCATTTGTCACATAACATTAACATTGTAACTTGTGAAATAAAGAACCTTTTTTTTTTCTTTTCAGATATTTAAGATAAATAACTGCTGAATTATGGGATCATGATATTTTGAATGATTTATGAAGTTTTTATTTTTGGTATCAGAGCTGGTGCCAAGAGGTGTCAAAACTAAAGGCAAAATATGAGTCTCTTCAGAGAACTCAAAGGTTAGAAAATTCAAAATATTATTACTCTTCTGCTAAAGAATACTATAAATATAGACTCAGCATGCAAGCAATTAATTCACTTACCAACTAATTATATATATAATATTAATTATAATGTTACTTTAGGCATTTGCTTGGAGAAGATCTTGGACCATTGAATGTGAAAGAGCTGCAAAATCTTGAGAAGCAGCTTGAAGGAGCTCTAGCTCAAGTTAGGCAAAGGAAGGTATGTGATGTTTAATTCCATATGTGATGTCTAATTGCTAAACTTGATTCTATTGGTGGTGTTCAATTTAATCTTTTTTTATTTCTTTTAATGCAAAAAATGCAATTTAATTATTTTAACTAATTTTTTTGTTGACACACAAAAGGTATATGGAAATTAAATATTTTTTTTGAAAAAAAGAGATTCGAACTATTCATTTGTTTTCTTTGGGACAAAAATCTCAGAACGGTGATATATAGCATAGGATATCTTTTCTTAGTAATCTCATTAATTGTTTCATTACTCTTAAAATAATAATAATTTCATGTTGATTTTTTAATTTGAAAGAAGAATGAAAATGTTAGATGACTACATGCTTGAATTCCTGTTTCAATTTGCAGACACAAATTATGATTGAACAAATGGAAGATCTTCGCAGAAAGGTAAGAAAGGTCTCATAATTTTGTTTTCTGGCCGATAAGTTAAATATATATCTCATACATTATTTTCTTATACTGTCGTTATATGTAATTGTGAGCTATAATTATTTTAGACACTTAGGTATTTTTTTTCTATATAATTCCTAATCAAATTATATATAGATATACATGGACACTAATCTTTCTTATTATTATTATTTTTAGTATATATCTCAAATTATAATTAATCCCTAAAATATCTTGTGTAACTTTCTTTTCCTCATTATTCATGTGTCAGGAACGCCATCTTGGAGACATTAACAAGCAACTTAGGCTCAAGGTTTTACAATATAGCACCCAAAAATATTACAGTAATTAGTGTGTTTTCAATATATTTATTTGAATTGACATGTAATTCTCTCAATTTCTCCCATCAATATAATCATTTTTGTCCCTTCATAGAGGATGGAAATTATTAATTAATGAAAAAATTGAGAGGGTTACACTTTGGATATATATACATATATATATATATATATCCATGACCAAATTGAAAACATTCAGACAGTTAATTTACTCAAATTTTCATTACAATTAATTTAATTAACTACATTGTGATGATATATTTATTTCAGCTTGAAGCAGAGGGATATAATCTTAAAGCTATTGAAAGCATGTGGAACTGTAATTCAACAGCTGGGAATACCAGCTTTGCTATGCAACCTTCTCAAACCAATCCTATGGACTGCCAACCAGAACCTTTCTTGCAAATAGGGTAACTCTAATTAATAAACTTTTCTTTATAATTCTCTATTATATATATATATATATTGTTATTCCTTTAATTCAATAAAATTTATTTACTCAATATCTCTGATTCATTGCAGCATCTAAATATTCAAGATTCTAACCCCCCAAAAAATTATTAAATGTTAGAATTAGTGCTGAAATTAGAATTTTTAATTTGGTCTAGCCTGATTGTTTTTTTTTTTAAAAATTAATTACATAAATATTTGTTGAATTTAATAAAATTCTGGCCAGTTCATACTAGATGAGATGAGTGATTGAAATAAGAACTAAACTTATATATAATTTTTTATATTTTTATAATCAAATTTTTTAATTAAAATAAAATATGATAAAAATTTTTTAAAAAAGAACTAATCTCATGAGTAAGATGACTGATATAAATTATAGATATGTCAAATTTGAGTTATTAGAAATAATGATGATAAAAATATAAAATTATATGTAAATTTTTTTCTCAAAATAATCATATATCTTTCTATTATAAATCAACGTTTAATTGAGATTAGTGTAAAATTGTAATAGATGTGCAATAAATGTCTTCCTTTTACATTAAGTATGTGAAAGAATAATTATATGTACGTATATGGTTGTAATGTACAATTAAAGTTAGAGATGTTAATTAATAGGTATATTTATTTTTTATGAAACAGGTACCATCAATACGTTCAAGCTGAAACATCTAACGTTTCAAAGAACATGGGTGCTGAAACTAACTTCATGCAAGGATGGCTTCTTTGACCACTCTTAATAATTTCAGCACATATATATTATGACTTAATTATATTACCTTATATTGTCCATACATAAATATATATACAGTTGGGATTTAATTAATTTGCTGTTATATATATATATGTATCAGCATTATATATGTATCATTTGTGATATGCTTTAATTTGGAAGCTCTTGCAGACTTCAATAGCTTCTCTTTAGAGTGATTTAAGTATACACTACATATGGTTTTAATTACCATATTTAATTTAAGGCAATTAATTATTTATGTGTTTGAACCAACATATATATATATATATATATATATATATATTCACCTTCTTCCCTAGCTAGCTTCCTTCTTCTTTTCTCCAACTTTGGGTGTCATGAAGGAATTTTCCAGGAAATATGTATGTGTGTGTGTGTGTGTGTGTGTGTAGAAAGAGGAACAAACTAAAAAATGACTACCAGTAGATTATTTATTTAAAATAAATAAATAGTATAACGATATACTTATATGGTTGAAGTAAAAAGTAGAGAACAAAAATACGTTCAGTCACTATTTTTCTCTCCTATATTTTGTTTAGAGGCTTCATGCATAAACGAGAATGTTTTATTATTATTATATTTTTTTATTGCTATTATTATATAAATTTTCAATGCTATTTATTTTATGTTTAAAATCATAAATGTAATTTATCCTTTTTTTAAAAAACATTGACTACTTTATATTAGTCAAATATATATTTGTTACTTGTTTTAATTTATTAAATAAGTAATAGATATAAAAATATGTTAATCAAATAGGTAAAATTACAATTTTACTTTTGTTGTAGAGAAGGTTTTTGTAGCTCATTTTTTTATTTTAAGGCAACGGAAATTTTGCTAACAAGTGCCATGAAAAATCCTCTATTTGAAAAAAATAAAAATTACCACCAACCTTTTTTTTTCAAAGACCAAAAATTTTGATTTACAATATGTCGACTAAAGGAATATTATGAT
This sequence comes from Senna siamea, assembly GCA_031216115.1. Classification (NCBI taxonomy): domain Eukaryota; kingdom Viridiplantae; phylum Streptophyta; class Magnoliopsida; order Fabales; family Fabaceae; genus Senna; species Senna siamea. The sequence goes on from CM062357.1 coordinate 17,887,247, forward strand.
ATTGTCATATAAAAAAAAATACATACTCATCATTGTTTAATCAGATCAATCATCACTCAAGTGAATTCTAAATACTCAAACGTATAAAAAAGAAAAAGACAAGTATTATTGATATCACATAAAGCCACTAATTGCTTCCACTACTCTGATCATTGTAATTTAAGGGTTGCAGGTTTGGGCGGATTTGTTATCAGAACTAACTCTCAAAATTGTTTATTATATATTTAGTATAATTAGAAAAGTTAAAAATACTCTCTTTAATGCACATAACTCTTTAATTATAAATTCTGTGAGGATAATTTTTTTAATTTTAAAAATTAACTTATAATCTTCTTAAACTTCATAATAATGTGGGGAAAATTTTTTTATTAATTTTTTCATCTAAATAAGTTCAATGATTTTTTTGGACATGACCAAAATTTTAAGAGTTTTTTTTACACAATACCTAAAGTTTTTTTTGGGGGGGGGGTGAATTGCATTTCCATATGACTTGATTTGCTAATGTGTCACTATTCTATTAGAATTTTAGATAAAAATTTAAAGAACAAATTTTTTATACAATTGTAAAGTTTAAAATAATTTTAAGTTAATTTTTATAATTAAAATATTTATCTATACATGACATAGTTTAAAAGAAAATTTTATGACTTAACTAGCTATCGTGTGACTACATATCTAACAAAATTTCACTCTTATACAAGATTTTAGAAAATAAAAAAATTAATAAATTATATTTCTTTTTCTTTGAAAGATCTTAAAATTATTCTTCTCTCTTTTCTATTTTGAAAAATTATATTTTTCTCTCTTAAGAAATAAGAAAACTTATAATTTCACTTATTTTGACTAAACTATCATTATATTTTTTATTTATATACATAAAGATGTATTTGACTAATATTAAAAAAATATTTTGTTAGCTTAAAATAAAATAAATTCATTATTTTTAACTCATAATAAATAATAATGAAATAAAAATTCTCAAAAATATATTTTATAATAAATTATAATATTTTTATAAAATTAATAATTTCATTAAAGATATTTTAATCAAAATAAGTAAAATTATAGAATTTTTAATCTTTTAAAGAATGAGAGGATAAATTTTTAAAATCAAAGAGAGAAAAATGTAGTTTGACATCTCTCAAGAGATATAAGTGTAACTTAGTATATCTTATTTTTCTTGAATTACAACTTAATTATAATATTAGTTTATCAACTTTCAAATTTAACATTTGCCTCTTTAAACTACCACAAAGTGACAAAATTGTTAAACCATTGGCAAACTTTATCTTCAAATGACAATATAACGTAAAGTTGTCTTTAATTAGGAGTGTAATAGTTAACTTATTCTGTTTATTTTTTAAAAAATAATTTTTTTCAAAGTGATATTTATAAAATTAACATTCAGAGAAAAATACTCTTTTATAATAAAAAATAGCATAAATATATTTTTAAATGCTTAATTTTCAATATTTGTTCATGATGTTACTATGAAATATTATTAAACGTTAAAATTAATATACACTTAACTATTTTATTTTTTTGTGATAGTTTATGAAGACAGAGTATGTTATAGTTAAGTTATAATTTAAAAGATTAAAATATAATTTCTCCAGGACTCCGTAATTAAATGTCTGATAGTGACCCAAGCTCACCTGCTATTAATTAAAATGATTAATTAAGCTTAATAAATTAGTTTGCATTAAAATTCATTAATGACCAAAATGTTAAGCCCATTATATATATTGGACAAGGCATACCCAGTAGCACCAATCTCACTGTACATTTTCTATAATATGGACCCCATGAAGAAGAAAAATAGCATTTGGTATAATATGTACCAATAAGTGAATAAAAAAAACATTTTGGGTTAGCAAATCCTCTTCTTTAATCTGCATATTAAATTTGAAAGTAAATTAATAATTAAGTTTTTAATTTAATGTTTTTAAAACAAAGTCTTTAATTTAGTCTCTAAAATTTGTTTAATTAATAAATAAAATTTGAAAAAAATATTGATAAGTTTGCTTAAATAACACTATTTTAAATCATGACCTAACACCCAGGTAATTAAATTAAAAGACTTTTCCTTTAAAAATTTACATTAAAAAATAATTTCTACGCATAACCTGATGAACATTTTCCTTGTCAAGCCTTGTAGCTCTCATTGCAATTGGGATAGACATGTAAATGCATTGAAATTAATTGTAAGACCCTGTTTGGTGCATAGTGTAAAATTAGATATCATACTTTAAAATAGTTCAATTTAATCTTGTGTAAAAGCATCGTAGGAAAGATATCATAGCTAGGGTTCATCCACTTTTTTTCTTCTCTTCTAGGATTCGCATATCAATTAGATGTCTTTAATCTATTACAGAACCTTCTTCTATTACAATCTTTCATTAGGAAAAGTTTTTCATCTCTCTTTCAGAATTTTCTTCTATGAGAGTTTTTCTCACAAAAATATTTCGAAAATTTACAATACTTTTAGATTTAAATCTGAATTCAACATTGAAAAAAAAAAAACAAAAAACCCTTGTGCAATGTATGTCTTATGGGCATAAAGAAATTGTCAAAACTTGACCAGTGATTCCTAAAAGATTATAGTTGCATATCTCAACATGAACGTAACAACAACGATTTTAAGAAGCGGTACTAAGTAACAACTAGTGAGTAATAAGGCGTAGTGATAGTATATATGAAAATCAGTTTGAAAGAGAATGGTAGAATCGCTAGGTACATCAAAATTAATCATAACATTGTTATTATTATTATTTACTCTAAGGAGAGCCATTGGAGCAAACATATTTGATATACATTGCTGATAAAACAGGTAGGGCCTACTTACCCTTATTGTCATTGTGTTTTTTTGTTAATAATATTTGCAGAGACACGGAGTTTAACATATATATAATGTTGAATTAATTAGGGTTTATTTAGGAGGAAGAGGAGGAGGAAAAAGAATGCGTCTTGTTGATCTTGTTTCTGGGAGTCCAATGAATAACTCAGTCTCCACATCTGAGCTTGGACTGCTACTTTCTGCATATCCTTGGCTTTCTCTTTGCTCACCATTTGTTGCTTGCATGCCACACTGCACACCAAATAACAGTTACCACCATCATCGATACTCTAAACCTTAAACTTTAAACTCGGACTCGTAAAAATATATTTATATGTTAGACTTGCATATCTAGCAAATTCTTATTACCAGAAAAATTTCAAAACCAAAAGACAAGCCTAATAAAAGGAAGAGACTTTAAACTTACTAGTCCGATTCTGAAGCATTCCGTATTATCTGATGTGGGACTTAAGAGAATCATTATGAAAATAGACTAATTTTTTCATATTAATGGACACTTGTATAAATGAAATCTATTCATGTGAAATCAAAATAAAATATAAAACGTCTTGAAAAATAATTAATATAATTTAAGACAATAGATCCACACAATTCTAAATTTTGAAAAACTATTCTCTATAATATTATTTTTTTATAAATAGTTATTTAAAATATCATTTGTCTTCAACTACAAAAAATTCCAAAGGATCTGTAATTATGGGCTAGTTCTTTTCAGTTTGGCATCATAATTTGCACATCATAAACTCCCCTTTAGAACTATCAAAATATAATTCCAAATAATAAGTTCAGAACAAAAGTAATTAGAGGGTAATTATAATTTCACCTTCTCAGAGAGCCTTGCATTTTCAGCTGCTAGAGTTTTTTCCTGAAATATTAACAAACAAAAAATCAAAATTTCTAGTTTCCTTTCTTCTGCATTAATAGGAAAAAATTTAGAAAAGAAAACTACTTATAACCTTCCTAAACTATAGTCTAATTATAATTTCACACTATCAAGTTTTGAAGCTCATTATCAATTATATGGACTGCTTACCTTTGCTTTTAGTTGCTCAATTTGTTCCCTGAAAACCAGAGTCTGAAAAATAAAAAATTGAGAATAATTAAAGACTTGTTAGCTTTGAAATTAATGTAGAATACTAAATATATAAAAATTATTATTATTATTATTATTATTTATTTAATCCAACCTTTTTAGCTCGAACACTGGTTACACTCTTCTCCAACTGTTGCTCTATCTCTTGCAACTCTTCTACGGTGCATGACCCTAAGCCTTCTCCCAAGAGTTTCCTGAGGGATTATATTTGAATACAATTATGCAAACGCGGTTTTTAAGAATTGTTTTTATTTTTAAAAGCAAAAAACTTGTTTAAATTACTATCTTCGACTAGAAAAATAAAATTGGAATATGTGTTTTGAGAACAAAAATTACAGAATAATTAAAAAATGTTCTGAACTCTAAGTTTTAAAATAAAAAAATGCAAAAATAAATCTTTTCATTAGTAGTATATACACAAATATATGAAAATAATATCAATATACATTCTCATAATTAATTTTATAAAATAAAATGACATTCAAACAGGGGCTCATAGATTTTATTGTGAGCCAAATTATACTTTCGAGTTTAAACATATATAGAGAGAGAAAAGAGAAATCAATCCACACCTGTGTCAGTTAGTTGAATTCTTCTTATACTACTGAATTAAGAGTTCTTATCATGAATATGATTCTCACAAAACTTCACATTAATTCAAAGTTGCTTAATGTCCTATCTATACAAATAATTTTTTATTATTTTAAAATTATAATAATTATTACTTTATATTATATTTTAAAAATTTTTAAAAAAATAAGACATGCACAAGTGAAGCCTCTAGTGGGTGTGTGTGTGTGTATGAGAAGATGAACAGAAATTCAGAGTTTGTGATGAACCGTTTTGAAACTTCAAGAAGCTCAATTTTCTTCATCATGCTTTCTGCTTCTTGCTTCAAAGTCTGTCCTACACAACAATGCAGATGATTTGTTTCAAGCATTAGGATCAATATACATAAATTGTTAGTCAGAGGTGAAACAAAAATGCAGTGGAAAATAATGGAAAGCAATTAACGATAAATCGACTTTCAGGAAAAAATGAAATGCTGCATCAAAATTAAAAGTAAAAATTGAAAAAAAAAAAAAAGAGTGGTGTAGATGCTTTCCTTACAAAAACAAACATACACACACACACAAGCACACACAACAAAAATCATTAAATGAGTGATAGACTCAAATGAAAATTCTAACTTCTGATCTATGAAAGCTCATAATCTGATCCTTGAGAATTTCTAGTCACAGTTTGTCATTCAAAGTGTTTCAAAGAGCTACCCTTGGCCTTGTATATACAGTAGTATTCTATGGAGAATTTTGAGTCATAATAGACAAGATCTAATACTATTACGAATGTTATTTTATGGACTCCATTTCATATAAACAAACCAGTCATGTGTTAAGAGTTTGGTGGAAAAAAATACAAGTAAAATTAAAATTGAAAATTATAAAAAAATTAAATTATATTAAACTATTTTAAAATCATATTATTTTTAATTTTATCCATTTAACTGTCAACATGTGACAAGTTCATATAAGATTTGATAGACTGAGTCTGTGGGAACATTTTCCTACTACTTACTACAAACTTTGTTATTTTACAGTATGTTTAGGTTTAGAAAATTGTAGGGGAATGGAAGGGAAGTGACAATATTTTCTTCGATTTAGATTCAACTCTTAATAATTTTTTTTTCAATGTTGGGATTGAGAAAAATATGATAACATTTAGAAGGGAAAAATAGTTAAAGACAATGTTAAAGATTAAATTTCACTTTCCTTTTTTTTTCAAAAAAAAAATCTATGGATAATTATCTTGAATTCTGCTCAATGATTGATGCACTATGTCTGAAACATTCTTAAATTAACATCTAACAAGAAAACAATAAATAAAATAAAAAAAGAAAAATAAGTGTGAGGAAATAACCTGCATATTTTGTTCAACTGATCTATTGGCTATTTGAGTATCCCTGGTATGCTTGTGGTAGCGTTCAATTGTCTCCGGCAAACTGTAGCATTAAAATATGAGAAGGAAAAAAAAAGATAAAAGCATTTCTTCTTTTCCAAAGTCCAGAGATTCTTTCACCAAAAAGGCTTAACAACACTTTTGATCATTTTAGTTTCATAAAAATTTCAATCTCATTCTTCTAGTTTAGAAGTAGACAATTTTGTCTTCCTATTTTGTGAAATGATCTAATCTTATACTCTTTCGTCACATTATCATCCAAAATTTGATATCAAATTTAACAATTAACTGAATTAGATATTATAAATTTGATTGAGTTAATTATTTTATATAAATAAATAACAGCTCAGTCAGTGTATTATCAAATTTAATACTGAAATTTTGATCAACTACAGGATAAAAAGGCAAAATTAGATCATTTCACAAAATAAAATAAAAATTCTTCCTTTATCCAATTTCTCAATGAGATGCCCTTGCAGTTCTCAAACAAGATACTGACAATTTCATCCTCGATTTTATTCTTCCCAAAACCATTCCTTCTATTTTGACACAGTGAAGTGTTTGAGAAAAGAGGGAGCTAAATTAAAAATACTAGTTCCATAGGAAATCAAAAACTATAAACTGCATATTATGAACCTTAATTAGCATCTGATTTCTACTACAAACAAAAGGTGAAATAATCGTTTCATGACTAGTTGCATTAATGCGTATCTATATAAGTAATAAACAAGTTTAAATTATAATTTACAAGACTTTTTTATTTTCTATCTTTACTCTCCTTTTATATTACTGAAATTCTTCTATTTAAAAAAATCAATTCAACAAGGTATATTAGGATATGACATAGAACTTTACTAATCGTTAAATATGTTAAATGTAACACAAGAGGAAAAAGAAAATTATTTCAGGAGTAACTTTCAATACTACAGATCATTGCTGTAACTAGCAATTCTGCAATATGCAATGGAACCTATCCAGGGCTTTCAATGTTTTATGCTTTGGCTCAGAATTAAAAATATTACATATTATGTCAAAAATAAAATACAAACAGTGATCGGATGTTAAATTTAAAGATATATATAATTTGTGAGCTCCAAAAACCTGCTGCTATATATCAAACACAAGAAAGGATTACTATGTAGGAAATATAATTGGAATTTTTTTTAAGGGTTAAGTAATTCAATATTTGTGTATGTATCTAAAATATTTAAGTTCATGTATCTTGATGAATGTTATCCATGTATATACAGAATTTTTTTTATTGTTTTATATAATATATTATGGTTGAATGTAAGAAAAAGAGAAGCATGCTAGCCAAGTATGAAATTTAAGAGTTGAAAATAAATTATTCTCTTCCTCCTTCCAACATAATACAATTACAGACTCTAATTTTTTATGTGAAATTTAACTTTGACTTAGTTTGAAAGCATTTTACTAGTCTGAATCTGTCTAGTTATTTTCAATATGGTCTGGTATGTTTGGTGTGTGTGTGTGTGTATATATATGTATATATGTAGTTTTTATTATACTAATAAATGCCAACTCATTTGGCTCCATACTACTATCGGAACAAAAGTTGAATCTAACTCATTTTGCAACTTGATTATCTCATTAGGGTTTGATTAGTACCATAATCAAATTTGAATATACTAATCTCTAATTTGACTGAAAATTTAGTAAATTGTAACTTTTGTGAAATAATGGTTATTTATTTATTGTTATTTTTTTATTTGTTACCATAGTTCAAGTTCATATATTTAAATTGCAAAAGAGTTGGATAGATAAGAGAGATAATTGACTATTGTTTGGAGGTTCAATGAAAAATGGATAATAATTCACTTTTCATTGTTAAAAGTTGTAATGTCATTAATAGGGTAGTGAGAATGAATTGAAAGGTGAAAAGTTCAATATTATTATTATTTAAATGAAAAGAGAAGTGAAAAGGTTAAAATTAAAGATTTGAAATGCAAAACTATAAAGATACATTCATTGGTAGCTCAAATCCTAAGTTTTGAAAGGGTTGTTAAAATGGGTGGTTGACACTTAGCTCATCCCAACCCATTACATCTCAAAACCTAGTTGTGAACATATCTTTCAAATAATTATCATATTATTGATTGCTTGAAATTAAAATAATTCCCACTTGTCATAATTCCCTGTTGCAAGCATCTAAGGTTTCATTTTGGGACAAAAGAATTTCAAATTCTTAACTTATGTTAGAAGGAGAAAGGGGGACTTTTCTCAACGGAAGAGAGGCATTTCTTCACCAAGTATTCAATAGAATATTGGGTATGTATATCATGATACTTTAGCATCTAATCTAATTAATTTAATGAATTACTAGTTAATTAATATATTATACATGTATATATTAATCGTACTAACAGATATGTATATAAAGTTCAACATCTTTTTTTCTCCCAAATATTCTAGGCAGTGCCTATCTAGATATACATAATAACTTGAACATCTAGAAACTCAAAAAGATTCATGCATGAAAACTAATTAGACACTTAAGAAATTCAAATTACTTTTCCTAACAATTTCTACACTTGACGCTTGAAATTAAGCTTTAAATAAATAGAGCATAATTCTATCCCTATGCTAATTTATCAAAACTCACAACATTCTCATACAGGGGTTAATTTTTTTGGGTAACAAGATGAAAATTGGGCTTTAATTATATGCAGAACAAGCATCTTCGTTCTATATTGTACGGGAAGCAAATGGAAGATAGAAACTGAGAGAAAATTTCAGTTTCATAGTGGAGTTAACACACACAGAGCAAGACAGTGAGCAATCTTCGTTGTGTTTGACTAATTTATTTAAAAACGTGCTTTTGATTATCAAATTATCAAAAAGGATATGCTTAGATTTGACAAAAGATTTAGGTAAAAGATAAGAGTATTATGGTAAAAATGAAATTTTAATAGGGGTGTTTTTGTCCTAAAATATTTAATTTTAAACTTCTGCTTTTGACTAGAAGCAAAAGCTCTAATTTCTAGCTTCTACTCTAAAGTTAAAAAATTACTTCTACTACTACTTAAAAGCACTTTTAAAATTTTGTCAAACACCTTATTTTTATAAAATAAGCACTTTAAAACAATCTCAAATGAGCTCTAATCTTGGCTTTGATATGCTTCAATGTTAGTGTGATTCGTTTACCAGTTATAGTAATTTAGTTCCAAATCACATGTCACTTGTGATTGAATATGAAACGCTTATTGTGATTATTATGGGATATTAATTTGAAAATGTGAAAGGGTTTGTTTGGGAGAGGGAAATTGAAGAGGAAAGGAAAGAAAGCAATTTTTTCATTTTGACGTTTTCTTTGATTTAGAATAAAATATTACATTATTTTTCTCTTATAATAATAATATGCTTGGATTGAAGAAATGAATGAGAAGAGAAGGAAAAATAAAAACAATTTTAAATCCAAATAAAAGAAAATATCAATTAAAATTTTACTTTCCTTGTTTTTCTCTCCATTTTTCTTTCCCCCAAACAAAGAGTACTAAATGATCATAGATTAATTACACATTTAGTCATAATTTATTGAAGCAAGCCATTTGGCTCCCCCTAGTTTCAGTTAAGTCAATCCTTCAACTCCAATTATTATTTGATAAACAAAAGTAATTATAGAAGATTTTAATTTTTTTTAAATGGTCTATGACTGATCAACGAACTTGAGCTATTTGGTCTATCTATTTAGAGAAATATATAATATTACCTTAATTAACACTAAAAGGAATAAACTGCTCTAATAAATAAACAAGAAAGAATAAATAGCTCTCAGGAAAACACAAGGGAGAAACAAAGTCATACAGAATACAGCAGATGGTTCATCAAAAGCATCAAAATTTTCAGCAAAATAATTAAACATTAAGTGTTCACATTCAAGTTTAAATTGAGGTAACTCATCAATCTAACTGTCCCATCTCTTGATTCATTAATATCATTAATTATTATTTAAGAACACCACCAAAAAAAGAAAAAGCCCAAGTTGGTTTGCTAAATATTCTGCTATTAAATCTGGGAAATTCAAACAAAAAGTATAAATAATATCATGAAGCTGTTATCACATGATCAAAGAAAGACAAATATGAAACAATATTAGCTTTATTTAGAAAAGATACAGTGACAAGTTAACAGAACTTGCAACATTATGATATAATAGTAATAATTGTCCAAAGCATATAATAATATCCTAGTTGCTGCTCATATATATGCGTGTGTGTGTGTTATAACAATGTTAGCTTTATTTTGAAAAGATACAGTGACAAGTTAATAATTTCTTTTCTTTTGTCTTTCTTGCTCTATGGATCATTTCTTTGTATAACCATTTCTTAGGTTGTTTCAGTAACACATGCATGATCTGACACCCTCTATAAATCTCTCAATTATTTCTTGTGCTTTTGGGAGCCTCCATTTATTTATTTTTTTAATTTCTGAAATATTAGAACAAGTTTCATGGATTATTTAATTATACATAGCTAGAGAGAAAGAAGAGAAAGATCTTTCATTACTTTCCTCTCCAACCACAGATCGACACGTTTCATCTGTCCTCCTTCTAATTTTCCTCTTCCTCTCTATTCTGGGTTAAAGGGTTTAGCAATTCAATTGAATTCTAGCTGTATATATTTCTTCTTTTTTCTCTCACAATCATAAAATCAAAGACAAAAAGAGGAACAAAGTTTAAGTCTGCATGTTGTTAGTAGCAGAGAGAGCAAGGAAGTTTGAAGAGGTAAGTCCAAGAATAATGTTCACTCTCTTGTCCACTGTGCAAGATCTAGGGTTTCAAGATTCAATACATCTCTTTCTCTCTCTCTCTCTCTTTCTTTCTTTCTGCTAATAGAAAAAGTGCCATAAAGCCTGAAAACTTTAACATTAATATTCTCAACTCAAGTAGTGGAGTGGTGATACTGTTTCTCTACTCATGTTGTTTCTGCTAATAGAAAAAGTGCCATATATATATATTTGTATGTTTTTGAAACTTTGATCTTTCGGATCTCTCATGGTTTCTTCGTAATTCCAATTAGCTTTCATTGTTCTCTTTTGCATCAATTCTCTCTCTCTCTCTCTCTCTCTAGCTTCAAACATTTTATCCCTAAATAGGATAATTTGTGGCTTCATCAAGCACTATAGCTAAAATTTTTGGATTATAATTGTGCACAGGTTTTCACTTTTCCATTGAGTTCAGCCTCTTTTTCCTCAAACCCTTTTGGTTCAAATCTCTCTCCCTCTCCTTAATTCAAATTAGCTATGATCTTCATCAGCCTAATTAAATTATGATATAATAGTAATAATTGTCCAAAGCATATAATAATAGCCTAGTTGCTGCTCATATATATATATATATATATACACACACAGATACATATGTGTGTGTGTGTGTATTACAAACAAGGATTCAAATTTGAAGTAGTAAATAGACCTCAAGTTGACAGGACAGAAAATCATGAGTACAAATTGTTGATTCATAAGTAAACTCACAAAAATAGCCTTGCAAAGAGGTTAGTATGTGCCTTCTTCTTAAATTAAAAACTGTTGTAATCACATTGCACATTATTTCATGGAACACCACAGAAGCTATATATATATATATATATATATACTCTTCTTTACTTGGTCGGACAAAGTTTTTACTTACTAAATAAATCCGATGAGTATATGTCCGATAATAGTGTTATTTTAAAAGCTAAATGATCAACATTAAAAATGCATCGCATCAGATCATATCAATATCACTATCTTACTCAGTCAACTCTTAAGATTTCACTATTAATATTTGTAATGATTTGACATATTTTTAACTACTTAATTATTTGCTTTTAATTAAAATAATACTTATGCTATCTACATATGGAGTAAAAAGTCGGATCCTATATTGTAGACCAGAAAAAAATACAGGACTGTTTGATTTCTATTTTTCAAAAATAGTTTTTAATTTTTTTTAAATAAAAAACCCACTTGAAAAAGCTGTAAAAAAGAATAGAATATATATATATAATTTTTATGAAAAAAAGAGCATCTAAATGTTCTTAATTTTAGCTTTTTCATCACTGAACATTACGGCTCTTTACATCTTCCTCTCTCCCTCTTTGAAAATGAAGGTTAAAAATATATATCTGTCATCTGCTCGTACAAATTAACGTAAAAAGCACTGTAACCCACATCATCAGCAATAATTATGAATATTACAGCTCTCTAGTCTCTTCTACTTGTACGATATTGCTTTCTTCAAAATTTTCCCTTACCTGTGTTTGGTTCAACAGATACTGGGTTCTGCTTAGGAATAACCTTTTCTATAACTTACACACACACGCACATATACATATACAGCAAATCCTAGCCCGGAGCGAGTGTTAAGTTGTCAAATTTGATGAAACAACACAATACACTAACTGGACTCAAATCCAAAACCCATGTATAAGCAAAATTTCAATATCATGCTATGTATATACATATATAGAAATCTAGAATCCTTTCTTTTTTTTAATTGGTGAATCCTTTCTTTTTTTTTTAATTGATGTCACCTGTTAGGGTATTTAAACATAAAATATATGGAAAAATATATTAATATTGATTTGTTTCTTTCATACTTCAAATGTAGGGTTCTACATATATATATATAGAGTGAGGCATTTATTTAAGTTGATGAAACATTCATGGTTTCCCAAACACTGAACGAACAGCTTCTAAGTTTTCCCATGGCATAGAAAACAAACCACTCCTTAACTGAATAACAATACTAAAAATCCAACAAAATGTCAAGTTCACCTAGCTATGTGGGTATATGAATGAAAGAATAAATGAGGAAATATTTAAAATCTAAACTATTCATGAATATATGAAGAATAATTTGAATCTAAGACCTGTTGGTAATTAGGTGAAATCCACAGATGATAGATAGATGGATATATAGATATACCTTGTGCTTGCAAATTCATAGAGCTTGCCTCTGGGGGAGAAGATGATGAGAGCAACCTCAGCATCACAAAGAACTGAGAGTTCAAAGGCCTTCTTCAAGAGCCCATTACGACGCTTCGAGAACGTCACTTGCCTGCTAGTCGCGTTCTCTATACGCCGCATCTGAGTCTTCCCTCTCACCATCTCTCTCTCAGTGAATCACTGTCTCTATATACATCAGGAATCATAAAATGCTTTTATATATATATATATATATATATATATGTATGTGTGTGTGTGTGTGTGTGTATGAATTAGATATAGAAACTTAAATATTAATCGTAGAATAAAAGTGCTCACCAAGTAGATATAGCTTCAGGGTGTAAAATAGAGAGGAAGAAGAAGAGAGGCTCAGCAGATCCAGGCCTCTAATCGCAGCTTGCGCTATACCACAAACACAAAGATCATAAATTAGAATTTTGAATCAAAGAAAGAGAGGTGGGTTTGATTGATTGATTGATTGATTGATTTGGTTACTTACCAGCTACAACTGATAAAAAGCAAGATTAATCTTTTGAATAGGAATAGAAGTAGCTAGCAGTAGTAGAAGTGGGCAGCAGGCAGAATAGGAAGTATGAAGAAGAAGACGAAGGTGGTTGTGACAAGGACAAGAATCAAAGATTTGAATTTGATACACAAATTTGGGAAAATCCAGGAAAGGAAATGTTGGAGACAAAGGAGGGATTAATGGAGAGGAGAATAAAGAGAAGTGGTGTGGTGTGTGTTGTATAGAAAAGGAAAGAAGAAAGAAAAAAAGAAGGAAGACACACACACCCCAAAAAAAGAGAGATAATGGAGGATGATGAATGAAGAGAAGAGGGGTTCCCCTTTTTCGGTCTTAGATTTTTCTCCTCTTTTTTTACTCAAAACATTCGTATCTTCAAATTTATTGAGCCTTCGTTACTCTATTTTTTTCCCCATCTCTCTCCATATAAAAATATTAAAATGTAGACATTCAAAATCGTTTCTTTTTCTTTTTCTTCTTAATCTAAATGCAATCTAAAATATTGATTACTTCAACAAATAATTCCTTATCTTTTATTTAGTGCATAGACCGGGACCCACCTTTCCTTGTTAATCCATCACTTCAATTACAAAACCAGCATTCCCCACCATAACAATTAAAAACCAACAAAACATATAACTATTGCAAATATGCATACCTCTTCTTTTTTCTTGTTTTGGTAAAATCCCACTATACACTCCCAAAAATGAATTTGTTCTTTTTTGGTGCAACACTATAAGTCTATAACTTTCTCCCCCGCTATCTGCCTGCGTGTCACAACGTCCATGCTATACCATTTATGTATCAAATTTCAAAACAAAAACCATGCTTTAAATTTCATTCTCTATTCCAAAAATTATATTTATATTATCAAATCTTTTAATAAAATAAAACATATAAAAAATTAATTATAAGATAAATAAATTATATATTACATGTAAAACTAGATAGATGAGAAAAATATTATAAATTAAATTTTTCTTTACTAGTTAATGGTAATGAACGTCCTGGGCGGAGTAAAATATCAGAAACTACGAAAATGACAGGGCAAATATTTTATTTTGGCCTTTGAAAAAGAAATACATTATATATATTGAAAAAATAAAAGGCGTTGTGTTGATTGAACCTGAATTACTAAATTATGGTGCTACTTTAATTTGATGAGAGAGAGAGAGAGAGAGATAGTACAATGTTAGTAACACGTCAACATCTTCCGTACGATGACGTACTTAGATAACCAATCAGCACTCGAAAACGCATCAACTTGTCATCATGACCTTTTTTGTCATGTTGTGCTGAGCTTTTTCAGTTTTACCTTTCAAATCAACCCTGCCTTTTACTTGTGAACTTGTGCTTTTTCTTTTCTCTCTGTGTATATAAAACGTAAATTTAGTTTATTTAACTTTAATTTGTAGAATAAATCACTATTCTAATTTTATAAGATACATTTTGATGCAATATAATGATTCAAATATCAAAATATTTAAATTAATTAGTCTTCCAACAAACCTTTATGAAACAATTTAATATTTACACTAGTTATATAAACGTTTTATTGAGTATACTAATTATTATTTGGACATATATAACAATAATAAAGATTAAATTATCCAAAAAATATTATTCTGATAACATAGTTAAATATTTTAATCTTTTTAAAATTAAATTTAAAATAAAATATATTTTTTAAGAATCAAAATAATAATTTATTTTAATTTTTAAAATTAATAAATTTATAATTAATATTTTAGAAGTAAAATCTTTTAATTTAATTCTTTAACATTCTTTTCTCAATCAAACCTATTCTTGTGTTAGATTTCTTTCAATTAATGAACATACTTTATATAATTATTAATTTATTATCAAAATTTGTCTAAACATTATTTTAAAAACAAAATAACATCATTTAAAAAAATTATTTAAATTTGAGTTATTGTTATAATATTTTGACTAAAATTAAATTTATGTTCTTTAACTTTGTATGAAATTTAATTTTTTTTGTTTCAATTTTATCATTTATCTTTATCAATTGATATAATTTCTTTTCTTCTCTAAATGTCCTTAATTATATGCAGATCTCAAGTAAAATTTGTATGATTAAAGCTTATATGAGACCAAAATATTTTTTAAAAAAAAATTCATTTGGATGTTCAAAACTCAATAATTAATAATTTTTTAAAAAAATTGACACTATATAAAAAATGACTAAATAATCGTTTTAGTCTTATCTTAAGTCTTATACTAACTCAATTCTGACAAGTATAATTTTACATAAATTTTATATATGGCTTTATTGTTAATAATTATAATAAAAATATTGAAAATTAATGGACACAAAATTAATTTTAGCCTAATATTTTACTTTGTAAAATTTGTCCAACTAATATTGTTTTATAAAACAAAGGTCATTGAAAAAAATTTTATTTATTAATTTAAAAAATATGCCTACGGAAGGAATTATTTTAATTAAAATAATAATTTTAAATAATTAAATTGAAATGATAATAATTTTCTGAATAATAAATCATTAAGAGAAAAAAAAAGGCTTGGTATGGATTCAACGTATTTAAAAAAACATAATATTTTTTAAGATCAAAATTATTTCATATAAAAACTTGATATAACAGTATTATATAAAAAATAAATATAAATTAAAAATATAATATTTATTTATTATATTTATTATGTGAATAACATCACACTTAACTAATTTTATATTTATCTGTTTTGTTAGGTGATTTTGTTGAGATGATCCAAATTCATTTTTCAGTTTTTGATTACTGCATCCTCCGTGAACGCTACCTCCTTCCACTGCGCGTACTGACCAACATGTGCTCCTATCGCTGCTTCTCCATTGGATCTTACGTCCAATAGAATTGCTTATTCTTTCTATTTATAGAATCTTACAATTCACGCGCAGATTAATAATTTCACGCGTCACGTGTTCCTCTCTGGTGCGCGCAAGCAAAACGCAATAATGCACAATGCAGATTGAGATTTGTTCAACCAACGCTGATGTTACTTGGTCTTTTTTCTTTTTTATGAAAAAAAATATATATACTTATCATTTTATTACAAAATAAACTAACTTTTTAGATGTTTTTATTTAAAATAACAAAATTATTTAAGTATATTTATGACTATTTAAAATATTTTAACATCAATTTAGTTGTCTTGAATATTAGGTTAACATAAAATTATAATCTTATACTATATAAAAAATTATCTTTATTATAAAAATTAAATTAAAAAATCAAGTTTAACCTTTAAAACTAAAAGAGTAAAATGCATAATTTATTTAAACTTCATAGAAAAGTAATATAATTTATTCACAAGTATTCTATTTATCAATTCAAATCCACCATGTAAAGTAGCCATTTCATTGTGTGAACTCTTGTGATGAGAAGGACCAAATGTAGCACAAAGTCTCGCACACACAAAAGGTATTTGCACTTTAAAACTTTTTTTTTATTAAATAATTTTTATAAAAAGAATCGTAATAGAAAAATAATTTGATGGTGTCTTTTATTGGCATTGTCGCTTTTGAAAAATCTTCTAAAAACTATACTATAAAATTATTAAAAGAGACATATATTTAAGAGTAAATAAAAAAAACTATAGGTATTTACAATAATTAACAATTTTGTGCGATCAAAAAATTGTGTTTTAGCTTTTACTTCAATTTGAGAGGAAATTTGTTGTTTTATCTAAAAATAACTTAGTTTATTTAAAAAAAAATTTGAAGTCAAAAAATTCATTTAACTAAAATAATTACTTTTAGAATAATTAAGGACCTGTTTATTTGTAGTTTTTTAAGTTATTTTTTAAAAATAAAAAAAATATGTTTAAATAATAGTTTTCAACAAAAAAAATAATATGTATTTTAAGAATATAAAATAATAAAAAAATATTTTAAAATATAATTTAAAAAATAAAAAATAATTTTTTATTAATAATAATATATATAAATACATAAAAATAATATTAATATTAATTCTGAAAATAAAAAAATAAAATAACGTTTTAACAGCTTCTTTTTCACTTAAAGCTTAGCTAAAGCAAAATAGGTCAGTGTGCTATCGCGCGCGTCAACACGCTACATGGAACGAGGAGCAGAAAACTTTTTCTAATTTCTTTAATTTAAAAGAAAAAATATTTATTATTTAATTTGTTTTCGGTTCCTCGTAGACAGAGGACGTTGTTTGGTGGATTGGAAACAAATTTGCAATGTGATTGGAGGGTCAAAGGCATTAATTAAGGTAATGAATTTAGAAAGAATATGTATTAAATAAACGAAACTTCAAATTTTAAAATAAAAATAACTAAAAGAGAGAGTGGTTGTGACTCGTGAGGGGAATGGGACCACAATTAGGGATGTCATTTATGTCATCGTACTAAGGTTTTGTTTTCCCAACCTGTTGGGGTCAGATAGTGAAAGCCTAAATTCCAACCACGCCAACAAAACTCTCACTTAAATTCAATTTTCGTTTAATATCCTCTCTTATAATTTAAACCCTAATTGAAAATAAAATGATTAAATTAATTTTATAATTTCTACAATTTTAATTAATTTTTAATTAAATCTTTATAATTTATCAATAATTTAAATTATTTTTTAATTTAAATTTTTGTTAATATTTTATTAAATTTAAATAATATACTATATTATCTCAATATTATATATTTATTTAGTTTAATTTAATCTATTGATATTATTTAATATAAAATATATTTTATTTTATATATTTAAAATATTTTTAATTTTTTATTAACATAAATTATATATATTTAAAGTACTAAAATATTATATATTAATAATTTTTAAAAATTAATATAATTTAAAAAAAATTTGACAGGAGATACTAATTTAAAAGTTTGTTAAATTATAAGAATTTAATTAAAAATCAAATAAAAATATAAGGACAGTTAAAATTATTTTAACTAAATACTATTTTTGTGTCAAATAAGAATAATATTTTATTGTAGCTATAAACTAATGCAATTTAATTAATGTTGAACTTCAACATAAAATTTTTAATGTTATAAAAAAAGAAATAAATAATTTTATTATGTTAAAATAAACACATATTATTTAAAAATAAATTTCATAAATAACAAGGTTAAAACAAATTTTCCGGTGTGGGGGACGATCAGGCGTGCAGTTTGTGTTGTACCGTAGTCGATGCTTCTCTCTCTCTCATTCTTACTTCATTCCTCGTCAACTTCCTATCGTCAGCTTTCCCACTTCTTCCAATTCACAATTTTCGTGCATAAGTTTCAAATGGGTCTGAATCTTTTAAAATTAAAAAAATACTTTATTTTTAATTTATTTAAAGTCAATTTTTATTAATATAAATTTTTTATTTTTTTTATTTCTCCTTAACTTTAAAAAAATTTAATATTTGAAAATCGTTCCAAATGTGTTGAATATGGACATACCTGTAAATGATATTAATATTTTATATCTTTCTCTAATAAAAATAAAATATTTTAAAGATAATTAATCATAAAATAACAGGTTTTATAAATCATATATATTCATTACTTTTTATTTAAAAAATTAATGACTGGAATATAAAAAAAGCCTACAACAAACCTTTTTCAATTAAATTAAATTGTATTTATTATTTTCATTTTAAAAATTATAGTCAACTCCTTTTAAAAGATAGTTAAATTATATTTGACTCACTAGTTAATATATACTAAAAAAACTTTACATTAAATTTAAAAATTTAATTTTTATCAATAATTTTTTTATATTTTAAATATTGATATTTTTAATTAAATATATATATATTTCTATATAAGGGAATCAAATAAAGTTGTGAAACAATAAAACATTAAATGTATAATTGTACTCGTATGTTTTTGTTTAATTAGACTATCGAGGATAAGGCAAGATGTAACGTGTGACACGAGTAGAACTCAAAATATATCAATACGAAGTTAGTTACAATGAAAGTGATTAGTCGGTCATGATAATAAATTAATGATTAAATTTTTATTAAACAAATATTTATATTTAAATATTTGATAATATTTTAAATTAAATTATTTTTAATAAAAAATATGTTTAAAAATATCAATAAATCAAAGTAATTGTATGGTTGTAATGAATATGTACACTGTCATAGGTTCAAACTTTTTCATTCTAACAAAAATTATATTTAATTAAGATTTTTTATTGATTAAGAAATTATTTGTTATTTTTCACCAATATTTTTTTGTTGAAATATTTTTTATATATACTCAACACTAAATATAAATATCTATAAGATTCAAATAATTTCATGAGAATATTTTTTATGTATATTCAAATAATTAATGATGTGAATGATAATTTATAGATTTGAGCTTCTATATATATAATTTTTCATGAGAATGATTTTCTCGATAGTTCCAAGTTAACACCCAACGCAAGTACGCATGTAGTATAAGGGACACAATAATGAAAGTCATTTAATTTATTTTTATTTTTTAAAACTTGAAAACTATTCTTTTTATTCATTGTAAAAGTGGTGAATGCTAATATATAGCTGGAAACTAAGAATTTTGAGGGATTTGAAGAATAATTAATTATTGTATTTTTTATTTAATTACTTTTTTTAAAACAGATATCACTGTTTCTTGTGCCTATCTCTAGTCTTACTGTTTTTATTGCTTTGTCCTGATTATTTTCCTTCCAAATCTGTGAGGGCCCTTTCTTTTTTTGTTTTTTCTCACGATTAAAATTCTATTTTAGGTATACTTTTTTTCTTTTTAAAAAAATCAATTTAGTCATAAAAACAAATTAATCCAATTCATAAGTAATTCTGTATAAAAATAAAACGTGATCGTCCATAAGATTTAGATTCAATTTATGAACATTTTGTGGGCTACCAGACCCATTGACAGTAAGAATTAATTATAGGTGGAAACAGGTTTTTTGTTTAGATTCAATTTTTTCATATATTTTTTTATATATTTTTAAAACATTTCAATTTTGTCCTAATATATTAATCACACAATCTCAACTCTTAGAGAAATATATGATGTATTAGTATATTTTGTTAAGCTTTACTATCTACATTTGGGAAAAAAATCCATCTAATTAAACATATGAGGCCAAAAAATATATAAATTTTTTGAAATTCACCACTGAATAATTGGTCTAGTCAAATCATAATTGAAACTTAAATGAGGCTAATATATATATAAATTTATTGAAATTCTTTATTTAGATATTTAAAATAAAAAAATTTAAAATTTTAAAAAATAATTTTGAAGTCATATAAAGACTAATTTAATGATTATCTTAGTTTTATCTAAACTTTTCTATTAGTTCAACTATACTCTGTTAAGGATAAATTTTACATGATTTTTATATATAAAATAATTATGTCATAGTAATATATACATAAGACATTTGGTTAAAAAAATATTGAAATAACTAATAAAGTTAAAGAATAAAATTAAAATCTTATAAAAAATTAAGAAATAAAAGTTAATTTTGACTATGTATAACATTAACATTCTTTTTCTCATGTTAAGAATATATTTTTGTGTCATCTAAAAAGTTAATTTTTTTCTACATAAAGTTTGTGTAATATATATATATATATATATGTTAGGATAAGTGTACTTTTTTTAAAAAAACGAAAAAAATAGAGAGATATCGAATGAAATTTAATTTAGTTAGTCAAATTTTAAGGGATATTAATGTGATTTAATTTTTTCCAACATTATTCCACCCATTCATTTCAAATTTCATGTTCTTTGGTTAAGAAAGAATGAAAATGATAGGCTGTTGAAAGTTCAATAGAATGCAACTTGTAACAACTACCTACCAAATGCATGAACCGAGTAAATATTGAAGATCATCGATATAAATTTTGTTGGTTAATGATTTCAAAATAATATATTTTATAATAATGAGAAATTAAAAAAGTTAAACAACTTGTAATTATTTAATTTATTATTTTAAAATATAATAATATTATTTTATATTAAATTTTAAAAATAAAAACATAAATTTTTGTGCATCTTTAATATATATATATATATAGACACATACGCACATTGGAATCAATGGATTAATATATAATTCATACAAAATAAATAATTTCAATCTATAAATTAAAGTGATGAGTCATTTACGTTAAAGATAAAAATATATGATGTTTTGGTGAAAGATGAATCACATAAATGATAAAGCACTGTGGATTAATTATATCACCACCTAATTATATATGTAGATGTGACATTTCCTCTTTGACAAACTGAAATCTCAATGATAGTTTTGTGTTAGGCGTAAACACTCCATTAGTGTGATGATTAGAGAGATAAAGATTAATTAATTTGCGGATTGCAACTTGCAATTTTCTTTGTAATATATTCTATGATTAGGGGACAGGACAAGAGTGAACAGTATCATATTCTGCTAATTAATTAAGCTCACGGAGACTTTTTCTTTAGTCTTCCAAACTGTGTAACATAGGATATACTCATTTGAGAAAAAAAAAACTTTTTTTAAAAACTTAAATTTATAAATTGGCGAAGATAAGGGAATTAGGAGTTGAAAAAGTTGCATTAGCATAATAATTAATAACATTAATTTAAGCTTGGAGTATTAATAGAAAACTTATCATGTTGACACAACTTTCCACTAATAGCAGATCATAAATCATAATGGAGGACCATTTTTTCTTTTTATTTTATTATGTTTGGTGACAGATCATAACATGCGAGAAAGGAAACGAACCTAAAGAAAATGATATGATAAAAAGAATGGAGGGAGTTGAGAGGGAGAAAAAGACAGAAGGTGAAGGTTTTTATTTATTTATTTTAAACAATTTCTTTAATAAATATTTTTCAGCAAGTAAATAATTGGATAATGGTATAAGATTTATGGGAGTAAAAAGAGTATTCTGGTCCACCAAAAAAAAAGGGGATTCTGCAATTGTAATAATTTTTTAAATTAAATTTCATAAGAAGCACAAAATTATTTTACAAGATATTTTTTAATATTATTATGTTTGATATTTTTTTTTCTAAAAGCTATATTTCATGTTTGATAATTTGTTTGAATAGTAAATACTTTATTTTTTTAAATAAAATTTTAAATTTAAATATTGTATATAAAAAATTTTATTTTTATTATAGAATCTTAATTAAATTTTAATTAATTTTTAAATATTAATGATTTTAATGACAAAAAAGGGGGACCAATAGCATTTTTGGCACATGGGCGGCTCACTTTAATTTAATTTTTTGTAATGAATGACAGTGACTCTTCGATACATGTTTTTTGCGTCCTCTTCAAAAATTCTTTAAGCTAACAAATATTGTAGAGCATTAATTAACGTTTTATCTAGTTAGTAAATAAATTTTGATATTAAAAATTATTTTTGTTTGTTTCTTATAAACTTTAAATTATTAAATATCTTATTAATCAATCAGAATAAAATTTAATTAATACCTTAAGAGTACAGGTTAATAAATTATACCAAAAATAAGTATGATTTTTAAAATTTGAAACAATTAATATTTGAATTTATGACAGGATAATTATCCAGGCATCACAAATGTTTTTCTAACATAATTGTTTTTGTTGTTTTTCTTTTGAATGTAACATCATATAGTTTGAGGCTAGGAACTTATCTTAGATATATATTCCAAGATTAATGGTTATACGGAAAAAATATATAATAGTATTGAAACGTTTAATTTAGTTTAAAAAAATCACATACTAAAAATATTTAATAGATCTTTGTAGTATATAGCATAAACGACTTGTAAAATTTAGTCCAATGAATAAACATAGGATTAACTGTTTTAAATTTGTTGTTTATAGAATGTTTGAGCTGCATTATCATGTGAAAGCATTTTAAGCCCAAATTTTTTATAAAGCAAATGGTGGGTGATGTACACAAATGAAACAATATAAGGTAAAATCATTGTTCCTTTTGTTTATGTTTTTAGAAAAAGGTAAAGTGATTTCTATCATAAATAACAACATCAACACATGAAGATCAAAGATTTACAGAATACTCAGTCACTGATGGGCCACTTTTCTTGCATAAAGCCCAATTTTTGGGATTCTCCTGTTTCTTATGATTCGACTCAAAAACATAGCTTAGCTATCAACCAAAGGCCCAGGTTGGTACGACTCTTCTCAATTTTGTTATAAAGACGTAATTTTTGTTGATGTAAATGATAAATTAAAGACCAAATTAATGATTTAATATTTAAAAGATTTATATTATCTTAATTTAATTTTTTAAAAAATATTTTTAATTAATTTAATTATTTAAATAATAAAATAAATAAAAAATTAATTAATATATTGATGTATCATTAATAAATATTAACTTGACTGTTAAATAAAATATTAAATTTTATTTGACAATAACAAAAAATTAAAGCAAATATATCAAATTTAAAAATTATATATTAAAAAAATAACATTATATATTTTAATTATGTGTAATTTATAAATATGATGTGTATTATTGTTTCATTAAATACGATACAATTTATTATTTAATAATTAAATTAAAATTCAAGAATATTACTTTCAAATAACTTTTCATCTATCGTATTATTTAAATGATCAAATTGAGACTTTTAATTTTTGAGTTAAATTAAAAAATTACACATCTCTTACAATTAAATCATTAATTTACTCTAAATTAAAAATTTAGTATTAAATTACTCTCTTATTTTTAAAAATGTATTTAAGAAATAAAGAAAACCTACACTTTCATTTATTATTTATATAATATAATAAAATCTTTCAAAAATTAGATTCATGCCATATACTTACAAGCATAAATTCATGCCAACTGCTAGATGATTTGAAAATTAATTCAATCAGTAAAATAAATTAATGTATTATAAATTTAAATAATACATTTATTTTTAATTATGCTAAAATTACATACACTATTAATAAAAATATTATCATATTTAAAGTTATAAAAGTAACATTCAAAATAAACTTAAATTAACCTTCTATTTATTTATTGTCATTTTTTAATTTATTATTTAAATTTTAACATTTGATAAGTAATTAAATATTAAACAAGCATTAAAATTACTTAATATTTAAATAAATTTATCATGTACAAAAATCACGAATCATAGAATAATAAAAAATAATTAAAAATTAATCATTTATCAATATTTAAAACTCAGTTTAATAGATCAAATTCGTTTGAAAATTTACGGTTATCAATCCACACCTAAAAGAAATTAGACAATTATATTCAATATATATAAAGAAAAATTTGTAAATTTAAAATATTATAATACAAAAAAATTAAAGAAATTTACAGAAAAAAAAAAATCTATCCAAACTATGACAAATCAATTCAAACCAACAAACAATCTAAATAGTTACCCTAGACTGATTTAGATCAATTTGTCATATTATCGATCGATCCAAATCACAGAACTAACTATACCCACAGTCATTGATGGCAATAAGAACAAGGAAAGTATTTACTCGTTGGATCAAGTGATTGATCGCAATGTTAAAAAATTGTGATCCTTAGAGAAGATTTGAATCCTAGAACAGGGCATCCAAGAACACAAGAAGAAAATGTGAAAAAAAAAAAAACCATGGTTCCTCGAGTTTCAAACCATTCTATCACCAATTTTCATTACTTCCATCGTGTTTACATCCTCAATGATTTTTTACAAACTCAGAATTCACAAGCATTTCAGTTTCCAACCTTAAATGAACCATATTATCCTAAATCCCAGATGTTGGATCAGTAATCATTATGATCACGACACCGAGACTAAAGAAAAACTGTGTTAAACTGACCCACCCATGAAAAACATAGTAACCAAATAATTAGGATTTTCTAAGTACTTCATCAGGGCAAGGTTATGAAAAAATAAGTCCTTGCACCCTATATAATTTAGGCATTTACCAGGAACTTCCTACCCAAGTCCCTTTAAATAGACACCCAAAAAGGCCAGGTTTTTGGTGTCCTGGTGCTGCCTAATAAGATACGTGTACCTGGAAAAATCCAAAGAAACCCAGTCATCACACTATCTCCTCTAGTGGCCCAGTATCACCTAATAAGTTTTTGTGCTGCAGATGAGGTGTAAAAAGAGCTATAAGCAGAGGATTTTTTTTGAGGCACGAAAGAAAATCGTCCTTGCTCACTCTCCCATCTTTATTGGTATCGAATAAGACAAACAGCTGATGAACCTACAAGAAAAGGTTAATGTAAGTCAAACCAGATTATAGTTATAGAAGGGTCGGTGACTAAGAAAACCTGCAAAAAAAGAGAGATGAAATATGTCTTTCTACTAAATCAGTAAGCTACCTCATCCTCCTTCCAGCCGGGGATCACAGATCGGAGGAAATCTAGTAACTGATTTTCAAATGAATAAAAAAGGAGCATAAGTTAGACTTAATCCTAAAATTTATGGAAAGGTAAACAGAAGAATAAGAAAGAGCAAAATACTTCGTGTTCTACAATGTAATCCTTTAGGCCATTCCCACATTCAGCAAAAGCTAATTCACAAGCTTGATTGAACAATGGCTGCTTCATGACATGTGCAGATTTATACAAGAACTGCAAGAAACATGAACGCATGTCACTGAGAGCTAAATATTATAATAAATAAGATAATATCAAAACCAAAGTGGCAGCTAGCAAACAGTGCAGATATCAAGATACTCTAGTACCTTTATTTTGAATTTTCTAAAGGGCCAAAAATAGAGTGGATTGCAAAGAGTTACCTGTCTGAATGTAATTACGCCACTCTTCTCAACATCAATGTATGAAAAAATCTGCAATCAAATGTGATTGCTATGAGAAAAGAAAAGCAGGACAGAATTATTTAAATAATAATAATAATAATAAAATCATGTGTGATGGCAATTCAGGGTTTAGCAACAGAGTTGGCATTGCTAGTTAATTGAATCAAGCTAAAAGTGGGAGAAAACTAAAGGAAAAAAAATAAATAAAATGTGCACCGAATCCTTTATCCAAGTTTATATTATTCCAGTGCAGCATTCTGATATACTCCTTTTATCATAAACTTTGCATCGTGTGATACTTGTGGACTAAAGCTTTGTGATGTGACACAAAAACAGTTCCACAGGACAAAGAATGGATTATGGGGAGGAAAAACAGAGAAAAGAAAAGCATCTGTTGCATGACTAAAAAGACGTTTGATGGATTAAAAGCAATAATCAATAAGGAAGGGTTTGTATTTCAGAACTCAAAAAAGAATATCACTTAATTCAGTTTTGGCTTCATATTGAGCATTTGATTATAAAGCAAAGGACTGTTAATCTGCTGGTTTAAAAAATTCTATTTACTACCTAGTATAGCACAACACACAGAAACTAGTATACATATAAACAAACAGTACGTTAGAGAAGAGGCAGCTATTTGTTAACTAACCTCTTGCGACAGAGGGCAAGCTTTAAGTCCTAAAGTCCTCAAGAAGTCATGATATTGAACACAGCCACTGCAAGTAGGATAAGGACTTTATATTATCAATTGCCAGATAAACTTGAAGCAGTCATTATTGAAATAAAAGCTAGACCCACATTCATGGAACAGTTCAGCAACATGCCATCATATGAAGGTAACTAGCACATGACACAGGAGACTACTGAGATACCATGATCATAAGTGTAAAAAAAAAAAAAAAAAACTTACAAAATGAGGGTAACAAGAATGTAGCCAAAAAAAAAAATGTATAATATCCAACAATGATTGTATGAACTGAAGCTTTTGGTCACTTAGAACGTCACGTCAAAGCAAGAATTTCATGCCACTTTGGAAAAGTCAAGAATACCACTTCGGAAAAGTCAAGAATGCCACTTTCGAAAAGTCAATTGATGTTACATTTAAAGCAGAGATCCTCAATCTTGGAGCCCTTCCCCCAAAGAGTAAAGAGAAGATCTTCTAATGGAAATAAATAAACATAAGAACTAGTATGCTGCAAATCTAATGGAATTAGAAATAAGTTATTTCATCAATCACCAAGTGACATCTTACAATGAGTTATAAATAGGGATGATCATGGTTAGAGTATGGGTAAAGTACTATAGTCCCCGTATCTGGACCCGAATTTGAGCGGGTATCTCCATACTCGGACCCATAAAATCTCCGAATACCTCCCGGACTTTTAAATAATTTTTTTTTTAAATTATAACTTATCTACATATAAATTCATTAAAAATATATATATAAATTATATGAATTTTATTACATACTTTCAAATATATAATCAATATAAAATCTTAACAAATATATCCTTAAAAAATTATTAAATATAATAATTTATAGATTTATATTAAAGTTAAACTATCTTATTGATGAAATTGAAACAAATAACATAATTTACATAAATATTTTCTTCGATAGACTAAATTAAATATATATTTATAATATAAAAAATAATAATTAAATAATTTATATAGATCGAGTCTGAGTCTGGGCTTGCATAGATTAGGACCCACTCCTTTAATACTCGTACCCAGACCTGTATCCAACGGATAAATTTTACGCATACCTGTAGAGTATGACTATTTTGATTATCCCTAATTATGAAAAAGCCAGAAACAAGACATACTTCACTAATCTTTTCAGCCTGAGAAGAGAAGGAAAAAAGAAAAAAGTTTCTATACAAACTAACACAATCCTCTGAGGAAAAAAAAAAACAACTCACTTTTACCAATATATCGTCCTTCATTCATTATTTAAGTAAAAAAGATAGCATGTGTCTATAATGACTAAACAGTCCATTGATTACTGCCAAAATACAAAAATCAATCAATATTAAATATTGTTTCCACTTGTAGGTAAGCATGAAAAGTATTCCTGGTTGATTAGAATAATGTAATTCAATAGTACCTGGGATTAGGATTCATGGACAGGAATCTATCCAGAAATTCCACAGCTTCCGAGCTGCTTACACGGAAAGCCTGAAATGAAAAGCATTTACTTTATCCTTTCTTCATATATAAGAAGTAATGTTATGTATATTAAAGAACACAGACTAGAAAATTTAATATCAAACTGGAATAGGGGAGAAGTTCCAATGTGTCATACAATAACTTACCATTAAAGGAAAAAATAAATAACTATCTGGTCCATTGGCTGCTTTCAGCAGTGAGGACTACATTGAAAGAGAAATTAAACTTATAATGCTCCTTTTCTCTTATTGCAAAAGGGATTTTCATGGACCACTTCAACTCAAAAACTGAAACTATTAAGTAAAGGTCCATGTGAAGAATTATTATAATCTCTAATACACCCCCTCCAATGAAAGCACAACTTCTCCTTTCCTTGTACAGAAACTTACAAGACTGGAAGTGGCACAAGTCAAATTCCTGACTAATGACCACAAAAAACAACAAAGAAATGAACTAAAAGGGAAGGAATGTCATTTGCAAAATCATCAGGCTTGCTCCTGCAAACAATTGTCATTGAGCCTTCAATATGTAGGCTCATGTGGGGTCACATTTCTATTCTGTATTGCAAAAACAAAGGAAATTTGAAAGGGAAAACAGGATCAAAGGATTATGCTTTAACACCTGTCACCTATGTAAACTGGTTGAAAGAGAAATAGTTTACTAGGAACTTGACCACATTGATAAGAAATAGAAGATACAGAAAATCATTAAAATACATGTTTGTAAGGACTCACTGATTCCATTTTTGCCATTTCTACCATATAACTTGAGGGGTTCTCCTGAAAAGCCCAGAAAAGTGAAAAATCAGTGACAAGAAACAGGATTCAAATGTTGCAATAATAACAGGCAAAGCAATTCACTACAGTAAGAGAAATTATATTCTATGATGCACCAAAGATGACTTAAAACTCTCAGCAGATGGACAGAACTGATGATGAACTCATTAATACCCATCTGAGTTCTATAATAACATATTTTGTTTTACATTCTGGCTATTAAAACCCTATTTCCTGGGAGTTGTTCTGCAAACCAATAATATTATCCATTATTGATTTACTCCAAAAAGGATTACCAAAGGAATTTGAAGGGGGAAGTAGAATTTGCATCAGCAAACCATGATAATAAAATTAGGGTTTAGGAAGTAGATTTAGGTTTTAAAGAGGTATATATAGTTTCAAAAGTTATAGGATTTTTAAAGTTAAATTTGGGATAGCAAAAGTGGATTTAGGGTTTATGACTTGAAATTTGGGTTCCAAAAATTGAAATCTTAATTTAGGAAATGGGTTTTCTGACATCACAAGAAAATGATGAGTTATATGAGAAATAGTATTTATTCTTTCTTTTCTTGGCTTTGGCTTTTTGGGGCAGGGAGAGGGGTTAATCACAAGATATAATAATTGAACCTAAGAGAAGATATGATCAGCCGTCTCGAACAAGTAGCTTTGAGGATTTCTTGAGCATGTTTTAAAATTCTTAAGTTATTTTATGAACCTAGTTTGTCTTGTGGGATTTGCTCAGATGCATGAGAAACTTTGATGGTTTTAAGAGCTTCAGTTTAACCGAGAAGGAAAGCCCATGTTTCACATGTCTTAAGAGGCACAACTGACATCAATCTCACAGAAGAATATATCAGCCGTTATGGATACCAACTCTAAACTCATTTATTTGGTTATCTCTGTCTTTTTGATACATTATCTTTAAAAGTTCATTTCATATTCAGACAAAGAATCTTGGTTTAATATCCCAATTATGGCTTAATTCTTATCCGTGTTCCCCCTTTTTGGTTGGCTATTAATATAAGAAGACCCAATTGTAAGATTACTTCTTTGGATTGACAAAGGTGAGGACAGTCAAAGAGGTGTGTTTGTTATATTGCCTACATCTCTACCTCAATTGTCTTTGAGGTGATTCTTGCAGCCATTGCTAAATGCTACATTTTCCACTTTGTAGAAGATGCATATAATATACTATAACTGAACTTTCAATTTTAGTTGTTAGAATATGCAGCATTGTACAGCCAAAAAGAGAGATATAAATTCAGTGGATTTGAGATGATGGGGAATGAATAGGAAAATAATGGGCTTATAATCTAACACCAGAATTAGTTTAACGGGCGAGATAAGATGACCTACAGATGCAGATTGACATAATACCCTATCTGAGAGTATGAAATTGAACATGTATACAATGAAGAACAAGAAAATGTTAAGATCTCAAAGACAACTGATATAAAGATATATTGCTTAAAAAGCAATCAATAATCAAGAAATGCACCTGTTTGGCCTCATGTGCTTTCATATAAAGCATTAAATCTCCATAAGAATGTCCTGTTTGCACAGTATTTAGTGAAGTTGCTATAGCACGGCTGGTCTGCATTTCATCCATGAGTCAATTGTTACTAGTTACAATTATCCACACAAGGCATGATGGAGGAACAGAAAATGAGAAATAACCTCAATTCAACAACTCATCCAGCACGCAGATGGTCCAATATAACTCAAAAGAGATAATATATGAAAAATATAATTTCATTCTGCTCTATAACAAGCATGTGATGCAATTGATAAACAGTAAACAAAATTTAATTAAACATTTAAATTTAGAGGTAAAAAGATATTCAGAACCAGCAAAGTTCCTCCTCAACTCAACCCAAATGTCAAAGAATAAAAATTTCAAAATAAAGAGGAGAGATGAGAACATCCTCCTACAAAATTGAATGCTGCAAAACTAAAGACTCACCCTCTCAGCAAATTGTGAAGCAGTTTCCTTTTTATCATCCAGGGGTGAAATGACAGGAAGGTATTCAACCTGTTTCATTCAAATGAATGGTCTAAATTATTTTGGGGACAAGCTTTTCAAACTAGGCAGGACAACAAGCCCCCATGTCCCCCCTCCCCCCACAACCCAACCCACAATTTAAAAAAAAAAAAAGAAAAACTATCAAAGAAGCCATTCCGTAGAGGAGTATACCTCAAAGAAATTGTGGAACTGAGTGAACATCCTGAACATGAGCTTTGCCAAAGAAACATTACCCCTAAGAAAAATTGCATGCCATATGAAAAAAGAGTGATAAGACCCTAGTTCAGTTGAAACAACAAAAATGATAGTACCCTCATAAAGAGTTTCCTACCATGACTGGTCGAAGTGCACATGAGGATAGCGAACTATGACGGGCTGGATCGGATAACCAGGAATAAATGCACCAAGTTGAAAGGAGATAAGACTCCTTCCATTAGTTGTGGTTCCCTCTGGAAACAATAGTACTCGAGGAAATCTATTGCACGAAGCCCTTCTCTGTTATTCACATCCTTAAAAGCAGATTTCTGTATCAAACAGTTTATAAATTGATAACATGCAATGTATATGAAGCAATATCATGGCCGAAATCAACCTATCATTTAGTCTTAGTAGTTCTAAGGACTCTTTTATCTTTCTGTTAAGTACCAAACGTCAATATCTGAAGCTTTGTAGTTTCACAATATGCACAATTGTCATTCAAAATTTAATGTAGCACACTGCAACATAAAACATATTATTATTGCACATACAGCTCTAACTTCAATCCTTTAAATTACAAAATCAGTAACAATTTCCTGCATATAAATCAAAGATTCTGGAACTCTGTCTTATACCTACTCTTACTAAACTATACTCCTCCAACATTAGAATACAATATTTCAAATGAAAACTTAGCAGAGATTTGGTGCATAAATAGGGCCGTTCAAGGCGATCATATGAAAAATGATGTGGTGAAATTATTGATGACATCGGCTGACAAAAAGTAGTAGTGCCTGCCAGAGTGTAACAGAAAAAATTAAGGAAACTTGGGCATCAAAAGATGCTGTCCCTTTGAAAATCATATTAATAATGAGAACACAGAGGCTATTTTTTTTTTTAAATAATTACTGATCAAATAAGGATAAACAAACTAATAGAAACCTTCTACCTTTATTTCTTTGACAGCCTCTTTTCTTGATTCTGGTGAAAACCTATTGACATATACTACCTGAAAATATAAAAGAAGATATCAAATTTCTGAGAACTGCCCTGGTCGTTGAACCAATGGAAGGTGAGAATTAAGGTTTTGCAGTACAACTATGGTCAAACCGGGGTTCTCTCTCTGTGGAGTCTATACACACATAAACTCACAGGTTTTTTTCTGATTAGTTTGAGGGATCAAACCAAATGAGAGGACCGGTTCCCAGTTTGACCTGCTGTTTCTAATAGGACTAGAAAATATGGATCACTTCATGTCATCTTTTATATGAAAGGGAGCATACAAGATGTGGACAGGAAATCAAATTACCTGCATTGCTCTGATAATGGTGCCAACACAAGGTATGGAATCATGGGACTCAGATGCCACAATGGTGGGAAATAATTCATAGAAATAAAAGATAGGCTCAATATAAGATACATGATTAGATACAATTATTGGAGCAGTTTCCCTTGGGACAGGTTTTCCCTTCCGTTTTATCCACTGATAGCTGGAAAAGACAGAAGAGGACAACAATCAAAAGAAACTCTGGCTTCAGAACCAAATTAAGGTGCGCATACTGTATATATATATATATGGTCCCCCTAATGTATTAAAATAAAAGCAGGTTGTCTTAGTGTGTAGCTATTTCAAGTATCACAACTCCTACACCTTCACATTTTAACATTTGAATCTATATTAAAAAGAAAATGGATTAACAACCTATGAATGGATATTTTTGTTAAATGCACCTAATTATCTACCAAAGATTCTTACTTTACTCACGTAACATATAAAGCCATTGTTTAGTTTCTTTCATTCTTTTCATACTCTTTCCTTTGTTCCAATATCTCTTCAATGAAACAGACTACAAAAGTCCCACAAAAATAATACAAAGCGGACTCAATTCCCTAATGCTTCCCTCTATAAAACATTCAATATAACAGAACATGGTATCAATTATAGATTTTCATTCTTACACAATCTAAAATCGATGTTTTGTTTCTTTATATATTTTCCTTTTTCTTCCCACTTTTACTATATTTTTCAGCATTGCTTCTCTTTTCCCCCCAACAAAATGCACATAAACTAACTTATTCACCTCCCCTAAGAAAAAAAGATGAAGTGTATGTGGATCGCAGATCAACTTTGTCTTAAAAACAGAAACTCGATGCTAAGAATACAAAACAGGAAAAAAAATCTGGGAAAAAGATAAGGAGCATGCTTCTGTAAATCTCTAAGCTGTGGGCATTACAAGAACAAGAAAGTAGCATGCTTCATTCAATATTGTTTTTACGTGATTCAGCTCAAGTCAGAAAAAATTATAGTAGTATATTCACTGCTTCTACCCTGATGGTATAGCTTCATGGTTATGCAGAAATGATGATGATTATATGTACTATTACCAAATCTAAGGAATAAATTAAATTACCAAACCGTACCGACACTGTTGCCCGTCATTATCTACGTCTCCAAGTCCTCAGTAGCTAATTTTGCATGAGAAAAAAAAAACTTTATTTGCAAAATCAAACGTACCCAAAAGAAAAAAGAATGCAGCGGGCGCACATTCTGGTGACCCACATGAGCCTGCATCTCCATCTCGGCATCGGGTTCTGCCTATCCTTCCATCCTTCAAGAGCCAATTTCGTCGCCATATAGCCGATCAGCATAGACAGCCCAAAGATAATAAGACGGACCAAGGCAATCGGCAAGCAAACGACGATCTTCAACCACTCATAGACCCCATCAACGTAGGGCGTGTTGTTGCGGAAAGGGTCCACCGTGGTGGGGGGAGACACGTATAACTCCTCGCACCCAAGAAATCGAAACGGGTTGCTAGAACCCACTAGGGTTTCGCTGTTTGACTGAGGATGGCGATATTGGTGATTGCCATTTCCACCGTAGGATTGGTTGGATGAACGATCGGAATCATCGTCACGCACTGTGAGAACCACCTGATCAGATGATTGGGAAGAGAGGAGAGGGGCGGTGATGCCATGGTCCGCCATTGTTGGAATGGATGGAAGAACAAGAGAAGAAGAAGAAGCGGAAGAAGCTATACAGAAAGGAAAACACAAAAAAAAACAAAAAAAAGGAGGAAGGGAAAGGTAGGTGGAAATCGAATATTACATAGTAGTAGTAGTCATGTGTGGAGGGGTATTTATATATTATTTATTTTATTTATTTATTTTGTTTCCTATAAATGTGAAATAGCATAATAAGCTTCACTAATTACTATGTGTGATCCATCACTACTCCACATGTCCCTCCATGTATTTTATTATTAAAAAATTCATAAAGTGATCCAGCCACGTGCTTTCGTGGGGACTACTCAATTTCCTTTTTGAGTTTTGGCCTCTAAAATTTATTTATATATTTATTTATGCTTTTTTTTAAATTTTGATCGCCGAAACAATTGAAGCCCAATTTGGTAAACATAGAAAACCTGGTTCAATTTGACTTGATGGTTGTCAATATTGTCTGTGCATATGAAAAAAAAAAAATCATGAACTAATGTAAAGAATAAATTTAAGTAGAATTTGTTATCAACTTTTTCAACAAAAAATGATGCATAATATTTTCTATAATTCAATACTTCATGATTGAGTCCTATGCTTATATGATACTTTTGTTGAAAAAACTTCATAAACATTTAAACAACACTTACATTTTGCCTTAAATATAAATATATCAAACACATTTTTCATTAACGTAAACATACTCATGTCAATTTATATTATGGATAGGTAGATGCAGCTTTTATGACTACATGCACTTCAAAGTCTTTCTTAGTCACAAGAGAATGCTGGAACTTCAATATTTTGTTTCATATAAAAACTTGCTGAGTCTTAGATTCAGATTTATTAAAAATTAAGAAAAGTCAAGCACAGATCCCGACTTGGAATATATACTGGTATGGTGATATAAAAATTTGCATTCACCTCTCATCTAATTTATATTCAATTAATAAAAATAATTTTTTGTGCAGAAGAAACTGAATAAATACATTCCTTGTTAAATGTTAATTTGATTAACAAAACATAATAGAAATATTTGTATAACAGAACATTAAATTTCACAAATACCAAAGTGCACTTTTTAAAATAAAATAATCCATGTAATTTCACCAAATGTCAAAGGAAAATGGTGTCATTTACTCGTTTATTTATAACGGTGGGCCAAGCATAATTTATTTAAGAGGGTTACAGTGAAGCAGAAAATAATAATAATAAAAAATAGCAAAATTAATTTACCTATTAACAACCTAATATAAAAATAAGTCCATGTAAGTGACCTCACCTAGTAAAAAAAAGGCTTTGTTGCTGTTATTGTTCGGTAAAACACAAACATTTCATAAACCAAGTTAATATACACAACAGAGTACTATCAATTCAAGTCAGCCATATTTCACCAGCGAGTCTTCAAGATGGCCCTTCCATGCTTGGCCTTTTGACATCTGTTGGTGGCATATAAATTGATTCCCAAAAGGACTATATGCAACAAGAGACCTCAAGTACTCTTGATAACAATTTCAGATCTAATTGCCAAAGAAAAGTACCTTTCTACCCCATAGAATTTGCATATCATATAGAATGTGAGAATCGTATCCCAGAGCATATTATATTACAGTAAATGAACCTGTGATAAGTAGCCCATCATTACCACGGCAGACTGCAGAATTAGTTTCATAAGCTGCCAATATCAAGCTTATCATGTGCGTCTTCACCAGAGATTGAGTTACCATCACAATCATCAAATATTGCTCGATCTGTAAGGAAGTATCCATCCTCAGGGGGCTTATAATTTTTTCCCCTCCAAACCACAATCTGCTCTTTTTCAAATGTCACCAGAATACAAGGCACCAGGTCCTGCATTAATAAATTGAGATACTTAACAATGAACAACTTATGGCACAGAGCTCAAGGGGAAAAACTTGAAAGTCAGAAATCAAGTCTTTTCTGCAAACAGTTTCAAAGGTTGATGATAAAACAGAGCCATTATGATGATGATAGTGGTGTTGTTACCTCCAGTATTTATACACTCAAAGAAAGATGATGGTTGGATTAGATTAGTGTGGTATAGTGATTGAATGTAAACAGAGGAAAGCAGTGCGTTGCCCACATTTTAAAACAGTCAGATATTACATGTAAACCTCCTGAAGATTTATCAATTCATTTGTCACACAACAAAGTACTTAATAATCCAAGCTCAAAAAAGAGTTTTGAATTTCATTCATGCAACACAAGATACAAAATATCACAAAGAGAGCATCTCATGGATAGTGTGATAAAGTTAGTGAACAGCAACCCAATTAGAACTGTAAAAGGAATTTGTCTTTACCCGAAGTTTGCAGCCTATTTTCTTGTAATCACTCTTCTCAAGGCCCTGGCAGTCTATCCTAACCAACTCACAAGAGAGAAAAGCGTCTCTTACCATGGGTACCAAACTACCATAATAACCATTTTTGCCTGCAATCCACTTTAGAGTCAACAAACTGTGCAAACAGAAATGAGCAACCGAAAATAGAAAATCTAACTAGAACAAACCAAGCTTTGTTAAAGCAGGAACAGCTAATCCTCTCTTCCTCATTTCCTTTGTTTCCTCAATACTTAAACCTTCAATTGTTGTCTTAATCAATCTGGGATATATAGGTTCATGGGGTCTCCACAACATGAGAGGTATTACAGGCCTATTCTTTGGATTATAATTCCTGCCTCTATATAATACAAGGGTACCCCCATGTCTATGAACAACCTTTCCAAATGTTTTCTCCTGCAAAAAGCAAATGAAAATTGGTCAAATAGTTGCATAATCAGTTTAGTTCGAACATAAGAATGACAACAGCATCTAACCTACACTTCCTCAAGCAAAACAAAAGCCTGATGAATACAATTATCCTACAGAAACAATAAAGCATCATAGGATTTCATGTTTCAAAGAGACCTGAAAAGGATATATGCAACCCCAGAGGCTAAGTTGTTATGAAGAAAGATGTAAACTTTTCAAAAGATAAATACCTCCAGCTGGGTACAAACATTTTTCATGTCCACAGTTGGAACACCCATGCATGTAATCCTAACCGCTTCAGCAGTTTTCCAATGATTATGAATATCGTTTAGCATATTGTGAGTTAAACCATCCCTACCTGCAACCCAAAAAGAAAACACATGCACACACACAGAGGTTCTGTCATTAACAGAGGAAAAGATAAAGAAGGAAAAACAGAGTTAACGGTAAAGTGTTGCTTGATTTATATAGCTCTTGTATTGTGTAAAATCGTAGTTACTTATTAAAAGTGCAACTTTCTCAAGTTAAATTCTATTCATTAATCAATACCTACAAAAGAAAGGGCAATATAGGCCATGGCATGATGAGTTCACAAAAATAGAAACCAACAATTTTATTCAGACATTTCTAATAGGCAATGCTATAAAAGATGCACAGGAAAACTTAATGTCATAGTGGGATAAAAAGATGTATGCAGATCGTCTGGTCTAACTCGCCTAGTTGTACTCCTCATTTACATGTCCACTATAATTTTTCAACTATTAAACACAACATCTTAGCTTTAACAAAAACCTATCAATAGAATTGTTCATCTCATACCAATCACTGATGACACCAACTAGAAAAATAAGTTGAAGAGATATCAGCACAATAAGCTCTCTTAGTGACAGAACCCAAATTTTTAAGCATGCACCAAGTCAACCTCATACCTGACCCTAATACAATTTGAAAGTTTATAGTATTTAACTCTAAGCTGAAACTTACCACTTAACCCAACGTTCAGCAATGTAAAAAACTCTAGCTTTTCTACCAAACAGACATTATAATCCACAACAACAAAACATTTCTCTAGCCTTAATTAAAATCAACTCTTACCCAAGTTTACTTGCCTCTTAGTTTTGCCCCTTTGACACTGCAAAACCAGGACCTTCCTCTCAGCCGCAGTAAGCGGCTTCCCTTGAATCCACTCTCTCTTCTTCATCCTCTTCTGCACCAAGTTCGGATCCTCCTCTGCCTCCAAAGACTTCACCTTTGGGTCCACCGCCGGAGCACAAACCCCTGTCCATGGCCGATCAACCCTGCCTGGTCCAAACGGCGAGTACTTGGGTTCCCTGAGCCCAATTGGCCTCACTGTGGGGCTGCTTTCCGTGTAGCTATATCGAAAATCAAAGGGCAAATCGGAATGTATTGGCTTTAGCCCAGTTCGATCAAGCGACGAAGGGGGCCGATACCGGGGTTTTTGCTTTTTCTTTGGTTTAGTGATAGTATCATTAGGGTTTTGGGACGCAGGGAAAAGCGACGCCGGAGGTTCGAAAGAGTAGCGATCATGGAGTTTGGAGGCGGTGGAGGAAGCGGAAGTGGAGAAGAGGCGGCGCTTAAGGCGCGTGATGGCGGTGGATGAATTTTGGCGGGTCAGAAGCGTTCGGAAGGACATTAGGGTTTAAGGTTGTTGCAATGCATATGATGGCTAGTGGGGCTGGGACTAGCCGTGAACTTTCAAATGGGTAGAGAATAAATGAAGTACATAAAAATAAAATAAAATATTAATATTATATATTTAAAATCAATTTATCATTTCAACTAACAATTATTATGAAATTTTCATTTTCTTTTTTCTTTTTTTCATTTTTTCATATTGTTATGCATTTCTTAAATAAAATAAGTTCTTTTCTTTTTTCCAAAATCATTCGCTCTATTTTTATTCTTTGCAATTATAATTTATATAAAACAAAATAAAAAAGAGGTTGACTATAATTTAAGTCCTTTTTTTTTGGTTTAAATAGATTCTTGGAAAAATATAATGAACTCATAACAATATAATGGATTCGTAATAAAGTGAGTTTGCAAAAGACACCAATCTTGCAAAAATTTTATCATTTTTCACACCCCATCTTTGGTAAGAAATGTATTTAAGAATTTCTAAACTATGCCTTAAATTTACTAGTGTAACTACTAGTCTGCTGTCTGCACTAAAATGTTGCACCATTGTGATTTTCTATCGAAATTTTATTTTATATTATGTTTTGGTTTCCCCCAAGTTTTTCAAATTGATAATACCCTGTTTCTAGAGGTTATTGGAAGCTCAAAATAAAATTCATATTGAGCAAAACAAATGAAATAAAAATAATAAATAATTGATATCTGGAGAGCTTGCAGAATGTGTCTGTACATTTATTCATGAGTCATGACAATGCAGCGAAAAAGAAAGAGAGAAAATAATAGTTGTAACAAGACAGGGTTAAGGGAGGAAAGAAGAGCCCAACAGATAAAAATAGAAAAGAACTACATTCATTAACAAAACAAAACCTAGATCATGACTTGTAAGGAGCTGATGGAGAAGCCACAGAAAATTTACTAGCACTCAAGATTATACAGCCATGTATGCTCCAAGTAGCAGAATACACACATGTACAAAACCAGACAAGGTCTAAACAAAGTGTTACTATCAAAAGAAGTTTGAAAAATGCATAACGAGGAGAATAGTTTATTGGGAAGAACATATTTTCGGTTAAAGACATTATAGTGTCTCTTCTTAAATGACAAGTGGGAAATGAAGAATCAATTCATATAAATGATTATCTATGGATCCAATCGACTGTGACAAATATAAGTTTAAATAAAATAAAGGATTTGATGACAAGCAATGAAACTTGGGATGAAGAAAAATTGTCAGAGGTTTATGATAAGTGGGATGTAGATAGACTAAAATACATACCAATTTCAAGACACAATCTAAGTGACAAGATTTATTGGGATGGAAATGAATGTGGCATTTATAAAGAAAAAGATGGATATAAATTATGCCATCAAATGACGCAACAAAATAGCGAAGGTTTTTGAAGGTGGGAAAATCTTTGGAAAGTAAACATCCAAAAGAAAGTTGTAATGTTTGGATGGAGACTCTGCCATAATACTTTACCTCTTCGAGTAAACCTCAACTCAAGAGGGTTTGATATTATGACGCACTGCACTGTCGGCTATGATTGCGATGAGATTGCAGAACATCTCTTCCTTACTTGTTCCATAGTCAAAGCTGTGTGGTTTGGATCAAACCTAGTATTGAGATAAGATAGTATAAAGCAACTTGTTTCGAAATGGATAGAGTACATTTCGGAAGATCAAAATGGAACAAACAACGGAAAGAGAAAACTAAGTGAAGGCTTAAATATTACGGAGGATGTGTTAATTGTTTGCTGGTGCTTGTACTATTGTCAAAACAAATATAATTGTGAACGTAAAATTTGGAATCCTAAGGGTATTATTCAAGTTGTCAATCAGATTGTAGGATAGATTATTAGTAAAGAATATAATGAAGATCTCTAAACAAGAAAGATGATAACAGAACGATTACAATTATTAACTACAAAAATCACTAATAAAGAAATTAAGAAAATTATTTTGGCATGGAAAAGAAATAGAAGACAAAGGAAAGTCTCTTAAGGATCATTCATATGGCACCAAAATGAATTTAGAGGTTTAGTTGACATAGTGGCAAATGATGACATTAAAATTTTGGACCTTTCCATAAAAGGCATCATAACAACTCTTGAGGTAATCAAAACACAGATAGCCGAAAGACGTCGTGACAATAGGAAAATATATCAATTTTCTTTTTTTTTTCAACTATAGATTAGTAGATATCACTTACTTTGATAATAAAAAGAATGTTCTCCTCGACTATTTTTGAGGGAGCTTTGATAGGTGTTTACATAAACCTTTAACTTCGTTACTATTTATTCAAAATAAGACAAGGTGGAATTGATAATATAGAAATGTGGTTGTTTGGTTTGCATGATATAATAATACTCCTTGGAAGAAAAGAAAATATCCAAAAAGTTAATTTTTTATTACAAAAATTATTGATAAGAAGAGAAAATAGTCTTTCGTCAGGGGATAAGTAATCCTACCAAAACGAAAAGAAAACAGCTAAAATAACTAAACTTTTATTTTCTAGGCCCTTCATAAATCCATAAGGGACACTCCCTAAAATATTATAACTATATTATGAAATCCAGTAGTTCTTTTCTAAAGAAGATTTGACTGAAAAAACTTATCAGAAACTCATGCATTCTATTCTAACCATATACACCAGTAACACCACAAGCCCGCATACACATCACTTTGACAAAGGACCTTTTCTCCTTATTGCTACCCAAACCCGAGTTTATTAGTTAAATATAGATCACCAAAAAGAGTTTGTAACTATACATTGTTTTGTGTTTCTTACACTATCAAGCATTTCAAAATTTAACTCTTCTACTATACTTTGTAATTTACATTCATCTTATCCTAATGATCAGCAGCAGAAAGTGAATGCAATGAATTAATCAAATGGTTAGATTTTCCTGAATGGCAAGGAATGATCCAACTATTTTCCCACCTACATCAGGGAACTCTTCGTGGCCGGGCAGGGGTCGAACCTTTCCCCTTCGATCCACTTCGACTGGGTATTTGAGTAGGTGCCCTCTGATTTCTGTTATTTCATTTGCTGCAAATTGAATCCAGTTCATTTCACCCATTGCTCTAATCCTTCTTACACATTCAAGGCTCTCTGGCTGCAAGAAGCACTCTTCAAGTGTTCCTGTATGTTCTGCCCAAAGTGACATCCTATATCCATGGATCTACAGTGCATAATTTTACACAGAATATTACTCAGATTTACAAAGAGAATATGCAATAACAAGCAAAACTAAACCAATATATCCTTGGAAGTAGTTATACTGATATAGCTATAGCACAGCCATGCCTTTGATTGTGTTGTCTGATTAATTAGTTAAAATATGCAAGTTTCTATTTTAGGGGCTTAGAGAAACCAAGATGAAACCCAGTGACCTTGGCCTTGTGTTTTGATAGACGTGAGGGTTGATGTGAAAGCTCCCCATATTGGGAGTTCAAAGGCCTCATATCTTACAAATTGTACTCGCTGCTGAAATGATGTAGCAAGAAAAGAAAAGGAAAGGTTATGAAAGACAATTTCAATTTTGGCAACTACGACTTCTGAATGTTCTATTACAATAGAGTAAAATTATATTCTGCTTGTCTACTGAACTTCTGAACTATTTTAAAAGGTAAGGGCATCACTGCTTAAAGTAATTATTAGAGATTATAATAAAACTACTCATGAGCCGTCAGTAAACAGCTTAAATTTTAGGAGAAGTGACCTGACATGTAATACACCCTTTATGACCAAGTGATTAAAAGTACGATCCTTGCCTCTTCCCATTCTGTGAATTAAAATTTTTTTAGTTTCAACACAACTTGTGCTGTGTCCACACTTTAAGCCAAAAGGCATTCATGTGGCGACTGAGGGAGTTATTTTGAGTATTTCTTGTACTTTTTGGTTTAAGGATATTTTATCCTTTAGCTAGTAGTAAATTCTTCTCTTTTGAATAACTTTTCTGCTATAAGAGAAAAAAGATTGAACTTTGTTATATGAAAAACAGGCCTTTTGAACAAATATTAGTAGCTAATAACGTAAAAATCTTACCTGTCCACGTGGGTAAGAACATTGTCTTGCCCAGATATAATGTGGTTGGTAGGCTCCCATTGCAATCTCCGTGTCCCTAGTTCCTTCCATAGAGCGTTGGTTGATGTTCGCAGACCCCAATATCACATATTCATCGTCAACTATCATGCCTTTTGAATGAACATAAATCATGAAACGACGGCTATTTCGACTAAATGCCTGCAAATAAAACACCAGCATACATCAAATTTACAAGTTAACTCTCTAAATAGAGGTTACCTGCCATAGAAAACATTATTGGGTGTCAGAACTCTGATCTCAATCATATGCCATAGGGTTCTCGCAAATAAAATAAATCAGCAATCAGTAAGCATTCTGTTTCTACCCTTGGTAATTTAACTCCAGACTTGGGACAAATCCTTTGGTTTATCTTAAAATGGGGACTAATATTTGGACAAAACATAGGTAAAGTTCTTTAGGTGTTTGCTATTAGGTTTTCCAAATAAAACATAATATGTGGAGAATTTCTACAGCTCTACATTATTAACTCTTTAGTGAAGAAATTGATTGTAAAAAGAATATTACCTAAATTTTGTCCCTAAAACTTGTGCCAGAGTAAATGTAACTAGTAGGAGGGAGAGAGAGAGAGAGAGAGATTCATACTTGAGGACTATTTACTGGAGGAGGAGTTCCAAGCATACAATTATAATCATACATATCTATGATCTCACGGTTTCCGAGACAGAAAAAGTTTAAATAGTCTTGTGGACAGAATGCTGCTTCTAGCCCAGCCTCAACCAAAGCCTTGGAAATTGTTTCATACATCATTTGCATTGTTTTTTGCTGCAACAATCAAACAAGAAATCCAGATTAACGAGTTTGATAACCAAGTGCTGATAGGAGTATAACTTCCTTTTTACCTCACGCAACCAGGAGTTCTGGACAATTGAATCCTTCCATCCATTTTTTGAGAGGCTATTGTGGTCTCTAAATTTAATAACATTTCAATTGCTTCTACTTATTTGCCCCCATAACTCATAAGTTGAAATAATTAAATGACAATAATGGCAAGAGAGTTTCTATAGTTCTCTGATTATCACAAGGACATTTCTCTCATAAAAATTGCGTACTGGTACAGTACGTTGCTACAACAGATCAATTCCTTGGGAAGTCCGAGTGCAGGAAATATCTAGCGGCAAAGTCTGATAAACTAAGATAACAAAAACAACCAACAAAGATTTTTTCTACTAGAGACTCGATTATATAAATCCAGCGATACAAATATAATTTATGATGACTTAAGTTGTTAAACTATTTATAGTTATATCCATTGTAATAATTTTTTTTATTATTTTCTTTAATTTTTCTCTTATTGAACTATTTGATACTCTTCAGCATACAAACCCTCTAATTATCTCTTTTATACGTGACTAAACCAGAGCACATTTCTACCAAC
Source organism: Senna siamea (assembly GCA_031216115.1). Classification (NCBI taxonomy): domain Eukaryota; kingdom Viridiplantae; phylum Streptophyta; class Magnoliopsida; order Fabales; family Fabaceae; genus Senna; species Senna siamea. Next base: position 17,931,465 of record CM062357.1, read on the forward strand.
TTTTTGATCAACTATAGATAACATGTAATCAAAAACAGTGAGTGACCTCTAGAATGTTTGAAGGAAAGAAATTCTCAAATTTAAAAGAGCAATAATCAGCAAGATGAGATCTTCTGAGTCGCTCACTGACAAATAACATGGCCTTGGTAAATGGTAATATTTGCAGAAAGAATCTGACGAACCCAAAGTTTACAAGCAATACAAAAGGAAGGGAAGTGACAGAACATTAAAAGTATAATCTACAAGGAAAAAAAGGTCTGAACTGGCAGAGGAGAGAGAAGGGATTCCTAAGTAATTTGGCAGAAGGAATTGTGTGAAGGAGGGGCCCAGGAGATTTGGAGAAAGGTTTTAGAGGTAGTTTTGCAAGGAAGATTTTGGAAAAGGACGTCGGAGAGTCTCTCGAATGCTAGCTTCGGTTATGATTATATCCTATTTTCTATCTCGGCTTGTTATTTTCTATTCTGGTTGCTTGTAGAGAGAGTAGTTGTTGCTTGATTTCTTATATTGGCTTTTATCTATACAGTGGTTCTATCAGAGCCTCGAGGGCCAGGTAGTGGTATATGGTAGAAAATATAACCAAAGGGTAAAAGGAAATATATGCTGCAAGGGATTGTAAGGCAGGGCCGGGTATGATTAGGAGGGATCAGGGACACATGTAGGCTCTTGATAGAAGTTTCTAGATGAAGTCAGTAAGGGAATGCTCAATGAAGAGTGAAGGAAGATAGGGCAAAAGGCATGGAAAAATTATAGAATGGTTTGGCAGATAGCTAGCATCTCAAAGGCCTAGCAGCACTTTTATTTTTCTGCTTTTTAGGCTTGTTTCTGTGTAAAGGAAACTCTACCATTGTGGTGGTTTGCCTATGTTTCTGGTGTTTGTAATCATTAAACCCAGTATTTTCATATATATAATTTCTACAGTTTTCTGTTCGGATTCCATCAGTAACAAAACAATGAATACTTCTAATAGGACTACGGACTCACTTAGCAACCACCCTATATAACTATTATAATACAAATTTGTTTATAAGGTTTCTCATTTCTTTTTTCTGTTTTCTGAAAGGGGAAAGTTGAAGGGGAGTTGAGCTACCATGAAGTTTACCATTAATTTTTAAGAAAAAGACATCCCTGGCTGACTAAATCACTACAAATATAATAAAGGTAGCTAACAGAAGCCTTTCTTCCTTAAAGTGTTTCAGAAGTCAAGTTATCAAGCAGCATTCCTCTTAGAATCATTTCAACAAGAAATCAAATCCTTTCTGAATACAAATTTTGGCTTTCATATCTTGAATTGAAGTATACCTGCCAAAATAGAATCCTTTGCGTGGCAGCCCCTGTTGGAACACCCTCTGGCCACATTGGTATAATAATATACACTGCAAATCTCTCATTTGCCTTTATCTTTGCAGCAATCTTAAGGGCAATTTCCATTGGAATTAAGTTATTAGCACCTGGAAAATCATGAAAAGTGTGTTTTAACATCAATAAAAGAACTTCAGGATAAACTATGGGACAATTCATTGACCTCAGTAATGCTTCATTTTCATCCTGTAAGTGATAAAAAAACAAGATAAAGTTACAATTGATAGAGGCTTGTCAGAATTTATAAAAGAAACTAACAAAATAAATATCTTTCCAAATCTAAATCCAAAATGTTATATTGGTATAGCCTCAACTAATTACTTGTAATTAGGAACCACGATATTTTAATTATTAATGAGCAGCTTCTATAAGCATAAAATAAAGTAACTATGTCACATTCATCCTACTGACCCACTTTTAGAGCCTATGATGTGCATATATCCCACCAATATAGGATACCCCACACATGAAAGAACAGAATTTTTCTTAGATTATAAGATACTCTGTTAGTAAAAGATTGATTCTCCATATTTTATTCCTATGAAAGCTGATACATTATGTTCATTCATGTTTTCCAAAAATTGAAAAGATACTATAAGATGCTCAGATCATGCAATTCTCAAAGCAGCAAGATCACTAATGTGAAAAAGAAGTTTCATACCTAGGTCTTTATATTGACCCCAATTGTACGAAGACCCGATGAAATATTGATTCTCTATATAAATGTAACGTTGTGCGGCACGGATGGCCTTCACATATGCTGTATGTATGCTCATGTCAATCAGTAAATTCTTGCCACATACTAGGTTCTGTAAAAGTCAGAGTAAAATTCAACCTTCACATAGTCACAAAAGGTGGTTCAAGTCCGATGAATTAAAATAAAGCATCAAAAAGAAAAATATAGCCAAAACTTTCATTCACCTTTTTTGTTGCATCTTTTGGATCCTTTGGAAATCCCTTAACAGAAGTTGAATCAATTGATCGGAATATCTGCATTCCAAAGTAGACAGAATTGATAATTTCATATAAGTAGGTATGCTTATAGAAAAGATAAATATCTATTCAATATCGATTAACTGATTACTTGAACATGCCAAGCTTCTGGATCATTATCATCTGCACCGCCAGTATCAGACATGCTAATAATGTCTGGAAGTCTTTCCAGCTTAAGCAAAGCATCATCATACGAAACTTTCAACTTTTTAAGCCCATAAGGTTTTGCAGCTCTTAACCAGCGCTCCTCAAAGTTGGTCAGGACATCATAAGCTGCTGGACCATCAATTTTAGAATGCAAGTCATGCCATGGCTCACGTGGACAACCGCCAGTATTGCCCTGTTGCATGATAACCAATATCATAGGAATAAATTGGTTTACTTACATCAAATATCAGTATTTTAAAATTGCAGCTTATTTGTTCCTAGTTACTGATTTCACCAAGATTTTAAATTTCTTGACATCTGAAACTTAAATTGAAGAGCTTCCCCAGCATGAATTATGGATTTTACAGGCAAACTTTTCTGTGTGCAAGATATTATAAATTTCACACATTCAAAAGCCAAATAGGTAGCAAGATAACTGGAACCAATCCCCTTGTCTACTATTCATAGCATTTCCTATAGATTTAGCATATCACTGACAGTGTCAATTGCCAAAACATAGTGCAGTTCAGAGCTTGCTGCACTCTAGACCCACACATGTATTGGTGGAAACAAACTTTTCAATCTTACCTGGCCAAGAGAGGGGAAAAAAACTTGATTATGGATCTTTGAACTACGTCAATTTTGATCTATACTTTTTGCAACTTTCTTCTACAATGCTGGTGTTCATCCCTTGATTAGTAGTTAGTACTCATATGTTTAATTGAAAAGTATAGCTAGTCTTGACTCTAGATCATGTGACCACATGGAATGTGAGGACCAGAGATTACCGTGAAAGTAGGGTTGTGATAGTCATCTTTATGCAGTGTTTGGAGTGTCCTAAAGAGTGGATGGTGAGGGAAATCATATCGCCCATCACACAAATCAAGTCCGCCAACAAATGCTATAATTTTCCTTTTGTTATTTCCAGCATCAGCATCAACAATAACAGTTTTCTGATGATGTGTATATATTGTTCCAACTTCCTGATAATTAGAAGAAGAAATTCAATGTGAAACTCTGAAACCAAAATTGTAAAAGTACCTTATAGTGTACTGAGTCCAGAGGAAAACAAATTGATATAAGCTAGCAAAATTGACACCTTTCAGGAGTCTTCACATACATGCAATTGAATTTTCACTTCTGTTATGCATGGAACTTGAGAACGACCTTTACTGTTAAATTATTTTAAAACAATGAAACTTGAACTAAAGTTTTAACTGTTAGAATCAGTAAGCAAAAACAATGTTTTGAATAGGGTTCCTATGAAGCAGGAATAAAATACCAAACTTCACAAAAGTTTACTCAGCGTAAAGACATACATAAATTCATGTTAATTTAAATTGGTAGCAAGTCAGAGTTTTGTACAAACAAACAGAGGAATATAAAATTTATGAGGATTGGAACAACATTCATCGTCACAATAATTTGAGCAGATGAGACATAACTTTTCATGATAAATCTCACATTACCAATTCGTCAGTTAAATAACCACAACATTAGCTCCATGAGGTTAGTATTTTTCTTCCTATTAATTGCCGTAAATCCAAAAAAGAAAAAGCAAAAGAGAGCAAGAAATCTGGGAAAACTAGCAGGATAGCACTATTTTCTGATGTTTGAGTATAATTATCAGAATAATAATTCAAAAAACAACACTGACATTCATCACATCAATTTCCTTTCTCATCTATCAAATTATTCTTTGTATACCCAACCAATTCATCCTTGATGTTCCTCTATTCCATTTTATATTTTCCCACATAATTGCCTCTTTCTTTACAACAATACATCATATCTTTAAGTATCAAAGGAAACAATCCTGGTTAATTCTTGGAAGGATATATTTTCTGTCCCCTATTTTTCATTGCAATTTGCAGCATACTCTCCTAATTCAAAATTCTGAAAGTACACCCTCAAATACCAGTCATAGAACAAATTAATCTAATGCTGACAATTTTTATTAACAAATGTGATTTTCAAACAACACAAACCAGGTTCACCAGCAGATTGTTTTTCGAGAAAAAAATTTTAAGCTTGCCAATACCATTAAAAGGATAATTTTAAACCTGACTCTAAGACTAAGCCAAGAAAGAAACAAATGAATTTTTTATGCAAAAGTATAAAAGGTAGAGGTTAAGCTACATAAGTTAACATGCTTTATCAGTTCCTCTTTTTCTTATGCTTGCCAACCATTGAGCGATTCCTTCTTTTTCCCTTTTTTCTTTTGTCATATCAAACAATATTTAAGTTACAAAGTCAGAAATTTAACAATTACATATAACAATCATCAAGCTCAATTTTCAAGAATCCTGAAAATGTGTAGTCATAACTAGAAGCTTGGCATGCACTTATTTTCTTTTTAAATTGTTAATATAAAATAAAGAAATAATTTTTAGTATATTTTAAAATGATAAAAAGATTTAGTGGGAACTTATTTAACTTTCACTCTTCCCAAATGTATTTTAAAATTTTCTTTTTTATATTAAATTTATATTTTATTTTCTCTTTATGTTAACATATAACTTAAGAGATTAATGAACACAAGGTTCTAAAGCCATATTATATATGTATATAATACATATATAATATAAATAAATAATGTCGTAAAGGCATTTTTTGAATCACAGAAAACATGATGGGAAAGTAGATGCAGTTACAATTTGGAGCCAGCAAACAAGAGGACATTTATTCAGCCTCTGTTCCTTTTCCGTTTGCTTTATTTGCTAGGAACTCACTTTCTATCCTTTGATAGTTCAAAAAGCTGGAGAAAATTAGGATCCTTTTTTTCTTCCATGTCAGTAGAATTAGGCATGATAAAAATTAACATAATTGGCAAAAGGACATCATGAGTTTCAATCCTGGCCATGTTAAGTTTCGTAGAATGACTAAATTACACCGAAGAGGATCAACATCAATGCACAATTTCTTGGCAATTAGGCTTCTGAATGCAGTAAAATATGTGAATTAGAAACATAGTTATGAAAACCTAACCTTTTGCTTGTACCAGCTATGTCGTTTTCCAGCAATTCGGGGACAAAGCAGCACTTGCACAGAAGAGTGTTTGAAAAATCGTCGAGTTTCCTCATCATGAGTTGCCATGAGACCATCCTGAATGTTAAAAGGAAGATTCTTGAATAACTAAAACTAAGAGAAAATCACACATATACTTAAAAACTAAAAATAATATACTGGTTCAAAAATCTTAATATTACTTGAAATACAGTGAACTTAAGAGAATATTGGACAAAATAATGGTTTTGTTAAGTGACATTGTTATTCATAATACCTAATACCATCTAAACAAGAATATGTACAAGAACAAATCAACCTAATATGTTGACTTGCATTAAAGATTTTACGTAGAGAATTCTAATTAAGACTATCGCGAGTTAGGAAATAAAATATCCCATACCAATTGTAAACAAGTTTTGAAGAAATTCAATTTGATTTCAGCTATTAAATGTTTAAGGCCATTACGGCATAATCAACAATTTTATTTGGAGGGAATGAACACGAAACCAAGAAAATGTCTAAGTAAAGAATTTTCATCCTTTTATTTCCTTATGTCCATCTACCTACTTCTGCTCGCCCATTGCCCTTGCACAAATGTAACATCGATTCCTAAATAACTTGTAACTTTTCCGCTCAAATTTGCTGTTTACAAAAGCCAACATGTAATATTTCTCATTATCACTATTCAAAAGTAGTCACATTAACAATGTCCCAATTCCCAAAAGTTTTAGAATTATGTAATTATGGTAACAATGCACAGCAACAATGTGCAATTGCAGACAACTGCAGACAAAGCTTTACCCGCCATGCCAAACACTGACAACAGTAGTTGGATTACTTACTGTTTTGTAACCAAAAATGTTCCTTGACGTGGGGTCATCCCATATAAGTAGAAGTACTCTTACACCTTCTTGCGACTTTGACCTCAGAAGATCACCCAGGGTGTAATCTGTTGGATAACCAGCATCCCTCACCAACCTAACTTTGTGCCACACTGACCACCCTGTAATGTAAATCAAACGCCGAGCTTGGCGTATGGCATTGAAGATATCGTGCCAACACTTTCCATGAACACGATACTTCCCTCGATCAAGCATCACACGAGGGAGTAAACCATCTGGAACATGGGCATCTTGATATAGAGTAACAGTTCCACCTTTCCTAAGAGGAAAATAAGTGCCAGGAACCCCATTGTAGTCAGGCCCTGCTCCAACCCCTTGATAATGATGGCTCAGTTTTCCGATTGGAATGTACTGAATGGATAGGGTCAAGGAAGCACCTTGCTTGCAAGGCCTCCCGCTAGTATTCAGGACCGGGTATGTACCTTCTACTTTTATTCCTGAGTATATTTGTTCCACCGGAATTGATACATTGCCTATGAGCTGCGAACCCACAATATCACTGTCTTTAACAACAAAGTGCACTTCATTAGCATAATGCGCAATGGGAACATTAAAATGTTGCATCCAATCAGGATTTTCGCAGTTGCTAATTACAAAAGTCCTCCCAATTACAGCATTTGATACTGAAATTATTACATAAGGATCACTAGTAATCTTTCCTTCCACACTCCCAGGGAATTTACTAAGCACCCCCCGAAAGGTCTTGTGAAACCTATCCATATTTGGAAGATTTTTCGCCCCATGAACCCATATATCTAAATTCCCATGTAGCAGTAAAATTTTCAAGGACACTTTATTTGAGGCTGGAACAAGCTCCAGATTATGAATATACGTAATTTCATGAAACGGCCCTGGATGATTTTGAACTTTAGACGAATGAGAATCCAACCGATTAAAGTGAGAAGACCCCCAACCCGAGAACGAGTTCCGACGATGACCGTAAAACTCCTCTTGCGTACTCTCATGCTTCGGAATCGAAATCGAATGCCTGAACTGCTGCTGAACCGAGGATTTAGGAGAAGATTGCTGATTCTTGGGAAATCGAGAATTAATCACAAGATCATCCAAAGATAGAGGGTAAACAGACTTACGAGAAGTGTTCGAAACATCATCGGTTTGCAACGACATTGCACCACCACCACCATCTCCTGGCGAGCTCAGGCTTGTCGGCTCATAGGGACCAGAGTAGCTATGGGCTCGTGAATGAGCATGGGTCTGGCTTTCAAGCGGTGGGACCAGCCCCTCGGGTAGCTGGTAATGAGTGTACCTAGGAGACGCACACTGCCAATTACTAGGGTATAAAAAGGAAGATTGAGGAGGATGAACTTGGTAAGGAGGGAAAGGGTAAGGAATAGGATTAGAATAGGACATTCGATGAGTTCGAATATAATCGAAGGTACCAGCATGAGGGGAAGAAGAGGGGGGTGATGACCCGGAAGCGCCAGGAGGGGGGGGAGGAGAAGGAGAAGGCGGAGGGTGATGATGATGATGATGATGATGATGGCAGGAACAGTTGAAAGGCTGTGAATGATGATTGAATGGATATGGATACAGAGAAGGTGATGAATATGGATCTAAACCTGAAGGAGGGTGATATAAAGGAGGAGTACTATGAGAGTACGGATATGGATTGGAATGACAATGGTACGGACATGAAGGCCTGTAATTATCCATGAAGAAATTATGCCGCACAATTTCCCGCCCTTTACTATGGCGAATCGTTGAAATTTCGGATTATTAAAGCAGAAAACACGTCACTGCGCATATCGAAACGGATTAATTTCGAGGAGGAGAATGATGTGTATCGAATCTACATTATTGCCAAAACACAACACACACAGAGCAAGTTATTCATTTACAGTCCTTGAAGGATCATGATGAGAGTTAGCCTCATTAATTTGTTTCCGAAGCTTGATGAATTAAGAGGACTGAAAAGAAATATAGAGGATGTGGATGAAAGGTTTAGAGAATTGGAGAAGAAGAAGAAGAAGAAGAAGGAGATAGAGAGGGAGGGAGAGAGAAGTGAGTCGCGAGGTGAGGCGGAGTACCGGCATTCGCGGGTTTTGAATGTCTCCCTCACTAGGGACATGGCTACTTTACAAATTTTGGACAATTTTTTTAAAAATCAAAATTTCTCTCTTATTCAACTCTACCAAACTAATTTTTTAAAAAAATATTAACTAAATTGTAAAATTGCTTAACTTATTTTTGTAATTTGTATAATTTTACTTGATTTTAAAGTATATATTTTTATTTATTTAATTTTAAAATTTTAAAAATATTTAATTTAATATTTAATACCTGTATATATATATATATTATAATGTCTAATTTTTTTTAATTATTAATCTCATAAAATATATATTATATGATATAAAATAAAATATGAAAAGAAAAAAAATTGTAAGAACTTATAAGAAAATAATAAATAATTAAATAATTTTTTATTATTTAATTTATTATTTTAAAAAATTATTATTATTATTTTATAATATATTTTAAAAATAAAAAAATAAATAACATGTACTTTATGCATACTAAGCATCTAGTATAATATAATAATTTTTAAATTTTTTGGTTGTTTGTCTAAAAAGTTATATGTTAAAGGAAGATGAGGAGCTAAAATATGTTAAAAGAATTGGAAGTCAAATATTGTTTTATTAATTTTTTAATATTTTAAAATATAAAAAATATTTTGTTTATTTCTATATAAAAATTCAAAAAAAATTGCATTCACTTTAATGCATACTAAAGCAATAGTCATTATTTATGACTTTGGAACTTATGATTTTTTTTATTTCAAAATTATATATATTTGAGTTTATATGTAATATATCTATAATAAAATTATGATATAATAGAAAACTATAGAAATGCAAAATTTTTTTTAATTTCTTCTTTCTAGTTTTTATTACAGTTAAAATCTACAAATTTATGATTCAATTAACAATTTTAAAAAAAAAACGACACAAAAAATCTAAAAGCAACGAAGTAATATTTTTTTAAGAACCAATTGGTAAATGGACCGATTAGAAGCCAAGAGGATCAGCTCAATTCCATACCCATTTTAGTGTATCAAAAATATTACCGGTACAACCGGTTGCCAAGTACCTTCGCGCCACATGGATTAATTTGAATAGAGCCGTTGGAATTATCGGCCTTCAGGAATCAGCCAGACAATCAATATTCAATACACTACCACCTAAACCAATAATGCATTTTAAACATTGGATCAGAAAACTAATGCAATTTAAACATTGAAGGATTACTTGTTAGATGAATTTAAATGGACTAATTTAATTGATAAACCAATAATTTAACAATCTAACAATCACCAACAAGATCAATACACCATCTAATCATAATAAAAAATGGAAGTTAAAAATTAAATATATTAAAAATAATAATAATTTTACTAAAATTTCATATATATTTAAATGTACTTATTTTTTATCTTACCTTTTTTCAATAAAGATTATGCTTGAAATAAAAGAAAATACTAAATCATCTTATATTTTTTTATCAAAAATATTAGTATCTAAAAGTTTAATAAATTCTAACTAATCTGTTTCGAATTAATAAAAATTTCATAATAAAAGTAGAGTTATCTCAACATATATTTTTTTATACACAAAACTTAAATTCAAAATCTTACTTAAAAAATAAAATATCTATTACTCAAATTAATCACTTCTTCATATCTTACATTTCTCTTTATGTAAAGAATAATGAAGAATCCGCATCTACACACTATCAAAGGCCCTTGAAACCCTAAATCATGTATATTATCTACATTCACCTCTGCCCTTCGCATTCTTGTAAAGAATTCACCATAGTTTATAGTTATCGGATACTTTTTCTTAAATGAATAAATGCACTTGAGAAGAAAACAGTAGAAACATTTATGTTTCTTAACTACTATATCTTTTTAATGAATTTTATTTTTCTTTATAAAAGAAATTAAAAGACTCTAAGTAATATATATATATATATATATTATCTAATAAATGTGAAAATCACACCTAAAGAAAAAAACATACGACTTGTTGAGTTCTTTAACGGACCGTGGGTACCCTGGAAGATAGAGGAGAGTTTCCAAGAAGTTTTATCAAATAATTATTCCGAGTCTAGGATAATAAATATTTTTTCAAAAAAAAAATTGTCTAGTATTTATAAGGGTAAAAAGGTGAAACAATTAGTGGTTAAAAGGGTCAGTATCTGACATGCTTTAACAATTTACTTAGGTGATGTGAAGACGTCAGGCAATCTCAACAAAAAGTGATAAAAGAATAATTGATCTAAAAATAATGTCCAATCCCTTTGGTCAACGAAATAAGTCTAATCGGTATTATTTATTCTCAGCAGCCAACACCAATTTTTTTTAATATCATTTACACATTACTGAATTTAAGAATAATTTAAAATCTATCTTAACTTGACTCATTTTACTAAAAAACAAAGACTAGCATAAATGTTAATTCAAAAATTTAAACCTGAATTACCAAAAGTAGAAAACAAATGTGCATAGCTATTACTATTATTATTATAGGACTTGTGTTTACAACATGTTTGTGGCTTCAAAATCCTTGAAATGCCAAAATAAAGATATTGCACGCATCTGATGCTTAGCAGTAGCACTATGCCACTATCTAATATCTATCACTCTTCTTTCTCGCCTCTCTCACTCTCACGTTTTGCTTGTTTGCACAACCAACCCCATCCCCTTAAGTCTTAGCTGTCTCCTCCTGATAGCCCCACGTGTCCAAGTTAAAAAAGCGTTATGGCCCGTCCATCACGAACTCGACACGTGTCCCGATGAGGTACCTCCTTCTTCCTGGGACCACCACCACAAAGCCAATGGGGGTCGGCTACAAGGCAACGGTGTAAATCTCTCCCGTGGGGTCCACCCCATTCCATCCCTCCTCGGGGCCCCTCCCACATCACATGACCCTCAGATAGTGTGGGCCCACCATTATAATAAATTACCTTCAATCTTTTTAAATTTAACTCTATATTTCTTTGATTTTATAAAACTCAAATATAATCCTTATTAAAAAATTAATAATAAATATTTAAACGTGTAAAACTAATAGTACAGTACCCTTTATTTCCTTCCCCGTGGCCTGGTCTTCACCTCCACGGAGAGAAGAAGATGGAGAGTTTCGTGGGGCCCGCGTTCCCCCACTTTTCGCTTAGGCTGAGTGCTGACCCCACGCCAGCAAAGTGGTCCTAACACACCCTCACGTGCGCACGTGCTCTCCTCTATTTCCATCATCCACTCTCGCTCCCACCACCACCACAAAGCGTCGTCGTCGAACAGAGCTTCTTCATTCTATTCATTCAACATTCTTTTGCACCTTCGCCTCTGTCTGGTGTCTTCTCGTCTTCTCCTTCAATGCTTTGAAGAGCGAGACATGAACTGAAGCTCTTGCTTGTCGTAAATCTCCAACGAAAAATCCCTTAGCATCTGGGTAGTACTCGCGGCGGCGCCGGAGCTTGAGCTCGCCGCCATAGCCGACGCTTTCGCCGGCAATTTCGAAGGTGGAGACACGCTGAATTCAGCGGGTGTCGTTACTGTAGTAGTGGAGCTTGATTGGGGTTGAAATTGAACAGGCGCGACGATGTTGGACATGGAGGAGACGAAAGCGGAGATGGGTCTCGCCGACGAGATGTTGATCAGAGGCGTAGCATTGGTTGGGATGGTGAAAATTTGTGGCTGGTTTGAAGGTCCCGCGGGTAGGGAGGCCATGGGTGGGACCACGAAGAAAGCACCAGCTGGAACGACGGCGTTTGGTGGTATCGCCCACATGGGGACCAGCCCTTGCGCTAACGGAATTGCTTGTTGAGGGAATACTGTGGGAGTGGTTGGCTTTGTCGTTGTCGTTGGGGCCAGACCCGCGGACACCGAAACGCCGTCGTTTACATCTATGTAACCACTGTTCGCTGGTCGTTTCCGTTTCTTCTTCCCGGGTGGGTCACCGGGTTCCGGGTTGCTGTTGCTGTTCTTATTGTTATTGGTGGTGGGGGAGGTGGTTGGGATTTTGAGGGTCCCATTAACAGACATGGCGATGGCGGGGACGGTTCCGGTGCCGGTGGCGGCGATGATGGCGGGTTCCGCGTGTTCGAGGAGCCACCGGATGGTTTCTCCGTCGGACTTATGACCCAGTTCCCGGGTCAGTTGAAAGATCCGAGCAGCGCAAGTGGCGGGCATTCGTATCCTCCTTCCTCGACCCTCCACTTTCGTATGACGGTCCTTCGTCGACGCCCTCTTCTGCTGCGGCTTTCCCAGCGCAGACATCCCCGTCGGCACGTGCACCGCCACCGGCATAACACGCATAGCCGCCGGTGAACCCTCCCCCTCCGTCACCGCAGGCTCTTCTTTGAGACCCTTCACCTCGATCGCCGACGTCGTGGGTCCTCCACCGCCGCCATGGAGTCTAAGATCAACCCGTGGGAGGCGTTGATCTTCTTCAACTTCGTGTTTCTGAAGAGCAGCCATGGTTGAAGCTTTAAAGAATATTCAAAAACCCAAAAGAATGAACAAACAACAACAGCAACAACGTGGAAGAAAGAATTTACAGTGAAAGAAAGCAGGAAGAATGAGAGTATGAAGAGAGGGGTGAAAATGGAAATGGCTTTGAAAACAGGAACACGTTGAAAATGAGAGAATGAAAGGCTTAGATATGAACAATAAGAAAAGAAGAGTAATACTACAAGATGTAGATGATGATGGGGCCTCGACTGTCGACTCTTATAGAATGCGAAGGAAATCAACGGTGATCTACGTGTCACATGAATTGGTGGGCCCACAACGCTATATTACACGTGATGGGTCCCATCTTGGAGAATTGATTTGGAAGGATTCTGGGTGGGTCAAAGTTATTTGCAACTCTTGGAAAACATAAATATTTAATATTTAATAATTATGTTTTTAACAACCCTTTTGTTTTTTATTTTTATTAATCTCTTCATGAGATATTTTGGAGATAGACATCTTTTATTAAGTTTAATTAATTGCTTATTCAATCCATGAAGACACTAGCACACATTTTGCTAACCTAATTGTAGTTAAATTATATAATTATATTTATTATTTATATATTATCATTGTTTTTATATATTAACATAATCACAAGAGTTTTTGGAGAAAGAGTTTTTTTTTATGTAAGTTTGGGTTATAAAAGATAACTTAATTAAATCAATCATAAGTAAATTTATAAGTCCATTTAAAATATTTATTTTTATATGTTTATTTATAATTAATTTAATTGCATAATATTTATTTTATTTAAAAAATATTTGAATAATTTAATGCAGTGACAGATATTATATTATCCTCCACATCATTTGAATAAACAAAAATAAAAAAAATTAATAAATAATATCTTATACGAAAAATAATAATAATAATGAAATGACGACTATAAAATATTTTTGTTCGGGTTATAATTTCACTTTAATAAAGCTTGTTCATACTTCATATTAGCACACGTATACTAGATTATTAGACTAATCTTCCTTAACTCGGAGGAATCTAACAATGAGATCTATCGCTAACAATTTTTTTAATATATATATATATATATTATTTGCCAAAAAATACATTATTATTATTATTTAAAAAATTGTTGTCTATACTAACTAATATAAGGTTGGAGATGTCAAAGTAAAAAGTAAAACTGTAAAAATGTAGAGTATTGGTTGTGATATATAAGACATCTTCACACGCATTTTAAAATATTGTATTGAGGTTATAATTATTCATAAAAATATTAATGTGCCTATTTAACTTAGAATAATAAGCTATAAATAAATAGTTTTATTAATTCAATGAATCAATCCAATTTTTAAAATGTTATTTTTCAATGAGTTAAGTACTTTGTTTTCTAGTCATTCAACAAGTTGAGTTTATTAGTCTATTAAGAAGGTGTTAGTACTATTCACTCAAAGGTTAAATTCTTATAATTTTGATAAAATAAGACTTTCAACAAAATTTGTATAAGCTATAAAGTTGAATGATTTATACAGGCATTATTTTTAATTAAAAAATTTGATAATAAAGATTCAAACATCAAATAATTTATTCAGAATATTAATTATTTTTAATTTAAAAACATTTGATATCCTGTAATCTTAATCATATTATATCATATACTATATACCTTGAATGTCAATACTGGATAACAAGCATTTGACATACTGTTGTTTAATAATAGAGTGATATTTAAAATAAAATTTTAAAATCATATCCCAAAAAAAGAGTATTATCTAATAATAATTAAAATATTTTGTGGTTGAATGAGATAAGTTTATCATAATTTATAATTTTACTCTAAATATTTACATTTTAGTGCTACTAATTTGTTATAATAAATATAAATATTATGACTATTTTAATATCCTATATAATATTTTAAAATATAACAACGTAGGAAACACCTTAGTATAATTTTAGTTGAAATAATTTTAAGATTTAGAACTTTAATTTGAAATTCATATTTCAATAAAATTGTTTAGTTACCTTGTTTGATTTTATAATTATTTCAAATAAAAATTAATTATTAAAAAACTTTGTCTAAATATTGGTTCCTTAATTTGTATATAATTTATTTGAACAAATATTCAAATCTAATGTTCTTGGTGGATTAGTTTCAAGTTTTAATTATTAGTTTTTTACGAATATCTTCAAGATATTAATATTTTAATCGTTCTTACTGTGTGTTAATATGAAATTACAAGTTGCAATTTGATATATTTGTAAGAAATATAGGCTAGGTGAGTCAATAAGGTACACTTTTGGTGGCTGTAATTAGAAGCATAGTGTAGGATTTTCATAAATGTGTCCTTGTGGAATATACCTTAATTTGAAGTTTGTAGTAACAAATTGTATTCGCATTCTCAACACCAAATAATGAATTCGATTAGAAAATAAATTTAAATGTAATTTTTTATAATTTTTATCAATTTTTTTAATTAAAAATTAATATATGTATGTACGTAATTTATGTAATTAATTTTTTTAATTTTAATTAAAAAAATTGATAATAAAAATATAAAAATGTATACATAAATTTACTCATTGAATTTGATGAAACCACAGAGAATGCTTTTATCAATGTTGAAACTTCTATGCTGGCCTAGGTTACCTCCCCCAACTTGCATTAAACATTATAATTTTACTATTTACAATAAAATAATTTACAAGTTATAAATAAACTTTTTTAAAATTAAAATACCTATATTAATAACCAAAGATTAATCTGATTGTAAACAAGTTATTAATATTTTTATTTTTATTTTCGGGTCTATATTTAAACTTATTAGACAGTCCAAAAATAATTAATTTTTTTCTTTGGAGAATAAGTCAAAAATAATTTTAATAAAACCAACATAATTTTTTTTAAACAAATTATTAATCATGAGAAAGTGAGTAAATTTGTTTGCCTCATCTTTTCAAACCACGTGGTATTTGGATTATAAATGTCACTTCAAAGAAAAAATAAAAAAAAGCCAAACAAATTTTAGACCAAACATTATTTTTCTTTCCTTATTTCAACATTTATATATAGCATTGACTTTGACAAGGATTAAGTTTTCAAATTTGATCATCTTTTTACAGTGAAAACGTATTAAAGTGAGATTAAATTTCTAACACACCCTTTATATCATTTTAGTGTATATAAAAGATTTTTTTTTTTAATTTTGACTTTAAAGTCTAAACTCACATAATTGTTTTGAAATTTGATTTGATTATAAGTGTAGAAGATAATTATACAAGCAGTTTAATTATATTGTGACATAACCATTAAAAATCCTAATGTATGGACCCCAATGCAAGCACTTTAGGAAATGCACTATTTTGTGTCCATATTAAGACATTCAATTATTGAAAGTGGGTCTTATCTCAAGTCCCATTACACTTTCCTTTTTTACTTTTTTGTTTTTTTGTTTTATAAAAAAGCTGATGAAAAGGCCTCCAACCTAATCCAATTGTTCATATTCTTTCTCAAATATATATTATCCAAATGATAAATTTCGAAATTCGATAAAATTTCATGTAAAAAAATTAAAATATACAATTTGGTCTATTTTTCAAATTTTATAGTTTTTAATACATTTTTTCAAATTGTATTACATTTTGAATTTTGATAAAATTTTTGAGAGATAATACATTTTGAAATTTGTTTACAAGAGCATTTGTGCTCTTGGAAAGATAAGACTGAAATCATTTCAATGAATAAAGCATATAATAATATATTTTAAGTAATTGAATTTCTCTCTCTCTCTCTCTCTTTGTCTCTATAATATCTTAATTACATGGTTTTGTTCTATTATTAAAAGTAAACTAACGCTCTTTTTTTAAAAAAGATAAACTATAATGGTCCATGATAGAAATTTTCAGTCAAAATGATTTTCAATTAAAAAAATATTTTTTGAAAATTTTATTTTAGGTAATTTTTTTGTGCTAAAAATATAAAATATATTTTTAATATATTTATAAGAAAATTTAAAATGTTGTTTCTTAAACTGAAACTTAATTATAATATTAGTCCATATTAGCAAACCTAAACTTTGAACTAAAATAAAAGATTAAATTTCAGTCGCTTTTAATAATTAAAAATAATATTGTTTTTACAAATATAGTATTAGCCTGAATTAAGCATTGTCATCACCATAAAAACTATAAGGATTCTTGTCATTAATTTAATTTTTTTTTGGGCGTTAACATTTTTATTTTAATTCAAAGTTTAGAGAGAATTTTTGTTACATTTCAATATTTATCAATTTTGTAATTAACATTAGTTTAGGAAAAAAATATAATCATTTCTACTAATATCATTTGAATATATTTAATAAATATGTTATTGTTAACTATAACATAAAAAATATAATAATAAAATAGTTGTATTTGTTAAGAGTTGGAATTGTCCCCCTATATACTCACCATGCAAAAATTTAGAAAAAGAGAAAAACACAAAATTATACAATATGCCAGATAGTTTTTATTATAATAAATTAATTTAATTATTAAAATAAAATAAATTAATATTTTAATCTTTAAAAAATATATTTTCTTAATTTGAGTCGTTTTGGTGATTATTTAGTTTTGCAACATTTATTTAAATGATGTTAATTTTTTTAAAGAGACATGTTGAAGTAATAAGTAAATGATCTTATTGAAATTCATTTAGTAATTAAGAAAAATTTAATTAATTGAAGGACTATTGTGAATGAAAATAAATCTTTAATAGACTAAAATAAAATATTTTATCTTTAGAGCACCAAAATAAACAAATGAAATTTTCATAAATTAGCTCTAATGGGAGAGAGAGATCCAATAAAATATATGGTCCACCGTGGGACCCACAAGTGGGGTCCGATGGTGTCCACAGGCACCGGTGCGCACGCTGAGATGCTTAGCTTAAAGCCATGCGAGGGTGGGGCTCACACCTCAGTCCTTACGTCAACACATCGCTACTATTCCCAAAAGCCCCACTTCATCTTCGCGATTCCTTCATTTCAGTGACACCACTCCACTCCTCTGTGTGGCTCCACACCACAACTTGTCGTGTACGGCCGACACTTGGCATGGTGGGACCCATTGCCCACCTGTCAATCCAACGGTTTTTGTCCGTCCTCGTGGGCCCCCGTTATGATAATGGGCCCATGCTGTGTTAGCTTGCCTTGGCGGACCATGAAAGTGGGCCCGCACGTGCACTCCTTGATGTGGGCCCCACCTGGAAGTAATAGAAGTAGTGGTTAGTATTGGTGTTGGTGGTGGCCTAGTGGGGGGATTGCAGGTAGGACCCACCATTATCAGTGGTCACACTCACACACGCTCTTGCTCCCACCAGATTGGTGTTGGGCCCCACGGCCCAGGAGGGTAGGCCCACCAATGTTCCCATCATTTTAGTTTTCATCCTATTACTTCGGTTAATGATAGTGAACCTTTTTTGTTTTTTCATCACTAAATTAGAAATCTTAAGTTAGGCTTAAAGTAATAACAATAATTTTTCAAAAAAATTAATAGTAAAATTTTTAAAGTACCAATTTCTTAAATAAGTTATGATTGATACTTGATATTAAAATTTTCAATAAGAATATGATATGTGACTGTTTAAAAAACAATTAGATGTGATTCTTTTTTGAGAATACTTCAATTTTTTTACAACGAAATATTAAAAAAAAAATCAAATTTTGTGTAATTATTGAATAAAATAATAGTGAATATGGAAAAAAATTATTTCAATTTTGTCTTTTCAATATTTAGTGAATGTACTACTAAGTATTTAGGAATATAAATTTATTATAAATAATAATTCTCTTGTTCAGTAAATTAATAATATTAAAAATATAATTTTTTTTACTAAAAACAATCCTTACATTCATTAATTTGTATAAAATAAAACTAAACAAGTATAACATGCGAAGAAGCAAATTATTAATTGGACTAGGTGTAAGTCTACATTTTTTAAAGATTTAATATCAAAAGTGTTTTAATCAAATTGATATCTAAATTTTATTTCAAAAATACATTATTATTATTATTATTATTATTTAAGATTAAATTATTAAGTTATCTATTAATTACTATTTTTGTTAAAAAATATCATTTTCTTTCTTCTCTATTAGTTTATATTTGAAAGGTCAAATTTTATACTGGTCTCTGGAACGAAGACCATTGCTTTGTGGGTCCTATTTACTGCAGGCTATCGCGTAGGGTATCCTCCACCCACAAAGGACTTATTTATTATCTGACCAGCTTTAACCTACAATCAATGGCAAATAGAATTATGACACGTAATTGAATTAACTTATTAATATAAGTTTTGATTACGAGAACGCGTTTCATAAATTTTTTAGTTGTAAAAAGTTTGAGTCTAGGAGTGTGATATGATACCCATTTCTTCCCAAACCCATAACCGTAAAACACAGATTCTGCTTCATTAGCGTCACAAACTTTCACCTCTAATATATGATTTTCCAGAAGTCCCACATCGTTTAGATTCTGACACTAACAACAATACATAAGCATTTGACATCACCAATAACTCGCCGAGCTGTGTAGCGCCAGCTTGTAACCTTTGTAGGGGCACCAGGGTGATGGAACAGGGCTCGTGGATTTGCTTAGTTGGGCCTGGTGGATGCAATCTTCTGGCTTGCCCCATCCCAAGCCTTGAGCTGAGTTACGGGATTCAAACGAAGGTTTGGGCCTCGTGATTACTAAACCAGAGGGCAAAGCGTAAGGCTGGTTTCACAGAACAGCGAAAACCTCTGGCTCACGACAGTGGGGGGATAACAGGCTGCTGCCCATCTGGCCCACTATGCTTGCCTTGTAAGCCTCGCTGCTTGGACCATCACTTTTTATCTTTGAAGCTCGTGTGTTATCTGTGAATACATTTTTGGCATCAAACCTATTTAGAATTCTTATTTTTTATATTTTTAGAATTTAAAATTTTTTAATAAAATTTTTATAGTTCAACAGATTTAAAATTTGTTCTTGCATCCTACTATTAAATTTTTATTAAAATTATATTAAATTATATTAATATTAATGTTGTCAACATATAATATATATATTAACATTTTAAATATATATAACTTATGTTAATAAAAAAAATAAAAAATAAAAATAATATATGAATAATTTAACCTTTAAAATATGTATAATAATTATAATATAATGGTTGATGAGGTAACAATAAGTAACAGTAACACCACGTTGGTCCTTTTCTTCGGCCTCGACTCCTTACAGTTCCAAAACCGTCAAAACTGACCCTCACCTACGCACGCACGCCTCTCATCATCATAATCACTTATTCCCTTTCCCTCACCTCTCTCTATATATATATACCCTCTAGATCTGTCTGCGTGTGTCTATTAATGGCGTTCAATGACATTGGTAGCAGAAAGGGAGGAAGAAGGTGGTTGAGTTCAAAAGCAGCAGTGGTAGCTGATATTGCAGGCTCGTGTTCGTGGTGTTATGCTTTGGTGTTGCTCTTACTGGCACTGCAGGTGTGTGTTGCTCTACCATCTGACATGGACGATGAGGATACCATGAATATGGATATAATGGATGATGTGGTTGTGAGTTTAAGAGGTAAGTTGTACTCTGGAAACCATGGGTGCGAAGAAATGTATGTGGTGAGAGAAGGAGAAACACTTCATAGTATCAGCCATAAATGTAGTGACCCTTTCATTCTGGAAAACAATCCTCATGTTCATGACCCTGATGATCTTTTCCCTGGTCTCCTCTTGAAGATTACACCTATTTCTAGTTACCCTCTTCACCAATACCATTTACTTTAGCTATGCCTACTTCTCAGTTCACATTTACTCTTTATTATTTCATGTAAACCTCTTCTTTCATTTTATCTCATTCTTCCTCACTTTTCTTGTATCTTAGAAATTTAGGATTTTTGATCATCTGCAATAATTCCCTAAAGTAAGAGATAAAAAAAAAATCTAAAAAAAATGAAAAGATTCACAACCATGCATAATAATATTTATTCTTTTTTAAATTTGCTATATAATATTCTATAATATGTTTTGATGTATGTTGTTCATTAGTCAAAGCCATCTAATATTAATATAGAGATAAAAAGGGTAAATTATAGTTTATTTTGTGTTTTGGTTTACAATTGGTTTATCTCTCACATTTGTAGTTTGTTTCATTACCATATTAAATTATCTCATGATTTTTGTTAAATTTTAAAGTAAAATTAATAAAAATTGATCTAAAGATAATTAAATAATATCTAATCTAAATAATATTACATTCAATTGTAATTTATCCTTAATTAAAAATAATAATAATTTACCTTTTAATCTTTAAATTATATGGAAATTTCTACATTATCATTAACGCCAATAAAATTACCGTTATCTTTTATTTTTAAGTCATCATGTGAATTACACGTAATTATAAAATAAAGAGTTAAATAAATTTTTAGTAATTTTTATTATATTAAAAAATTATGAAAAACTGACTAGTGTGTGTATATATTTATTTGTTTTGTGTACAGAAAAACTGAGTGCCATGAGTTGATTATCCACAAAAATCTTCTATTAATTAAATGTAATTTAATAACTAAAAATCGTTTTCCTTCTCCCTTAGATGCCTCTGGGCTTATATTTGGACTTTAATAAAGTTGAACAACTAATTAAGAACTTATGATACGCTGTGGCCTAGCCCAAGCCCACACACGATTAGTACTTGTGAGGCTTTTTCTACCAACAAGAGCTTTTTAATAGCATTTAATGCTATTATGATTTCATTGAATATTATTTTTGATATTTATGACTAGAATTTTAAATCTAACAAGAAATTTAGAGAAAAAATAAATTTATAAAAAGTATATTTAATGGTGTAAACATTATTTAGGTTGATATTAATATAAAACAATAATAATAAACAAATTTTTTTATATAGATTAAGTAATACCAACAAATTTTATCTTGATTTATTATATATATCTAGATTTGATCTTAAGTGGGTAACAAAATAAATTTTCATACTCAAACTCATTTACCTAAAAAAAAAATTTAATTAAATATTTTTTAAAATTATAATTCACCTACATATAAATTCACAAAAAATCTTACAAAATACATTTTTGAACCTGTAAATTTTTTTCGAAAACATTCTTATATCCAAATCTAAATTCATTTCTTTAATTTCCAAATTCAAAATAAATAAAAAAATTATAAAAAATACCTATAAAATGGCTTTGCACAAATTTTAATTAATAGTAGTAAATGTTATCATTGTGGCGTAGAAACACTTCAGAAGATGAGCAATTGAGGCCATAAAACACAGTTGCTTTGATGTTAATATCGTTGGTCCACCATTGTGGTTTATCAATCCACATCGCACTTTTTCATTTCCATCTTAATTCGCTTCTAAAAAGAAAAACATCAAAAGCAAAGGTTTTGCTTTAATTAAATATTCACAACCTAATCATCACTTTCACCATCACCATATCCCTTAATTAATTTATTATCATTTCACAAATGGACAATTACAATGTTAAAATTTATAGCCTAACTTGTATAAGATATTAAAGAAGTTTGGTCTAGTATAAGACACTAATTTCGAGTAACATAGTGAATCAATGCTTTAATTCTTATTAAAAATGTATTTATATTTAATACTTAATAGTATTACGAATAATATTAGATATAGTAGAAGGATACTAGTGAGAAACTAAAAAATATCTATACAAAAATAATATTAACAACAACAATAATAACAATAATATACTAATAAATTAATTCTTAAAAGATATAACTATTAATACCTTAATCTTTGAAATATTAACACTGCTAAGGTTAGTTTCTGAAAAATACAAATATTACAATTTTTTAGTCTGATTCAATTATCTAACTTTAACAAAATTATTAATTTATAACATTGATTATTAACGTGACACATTAAAATATTTATTATACTAAGAAGTTTCTAAAAATTTTTATTACTAATTAAACGAAATAGTCCTTCTATGTTTTCCAAGTCATAACAAATAAATTCCCATCCGTGCACAGATTGTATACAAAATGGAGAAAAGTTCTACATGTGCTATTTATAGTTTCCTAAATTCTCAAGTAGCCTAGTTAACAATCATAGCCATATGTCTCTAGTCTCTGAATTCACAAATGCATATGAAATGATGAAATATGCATTATTCCTGTCCTGATATACTTTTGTTCACAAATGCATATGAAATGATGAAATATGCATTATTCCTGTCCTGATATACTTTTGTCAAAAGGTGATAAAGTGGGAGATAATGAAGATGAAGATGAGGGCAATGAACACTTGGGCAGTTCTTCTGATAACTATATATGATAGTAGAGTGGATGGAGAATATTAGTGTAAGCATTAACTCTTTGACCAAGATGATGATTAAGGTATTGGAATATCTAGGAAAAAGAGGGAAAAGACTTCTTCTAATAGTGCAAAGACTTATTCTGAAGGAAGGAACACAAACTACTAAGGTGTATATATAAAAGAAGAAAAGGAAAGAAAAGAAAATGATTGATACAAATGATGATAAGAAGAATGAGACTAGTGAAGAGCTACCACTAAAGTCATTGTTATTCACCATTTCAGAAGACAAAGACATTGAGTTTTATGAATTTGAAATGTTGGATCCATCTTTCTTTTAAAGAGGATGAAGACATTAGAAGAAAGAATAAGTACTATTAACTTAACGAGGAGTAAGTAGACTTTAGTGAAATGGTGTTTCATCTTAATATAAAATTTTTATTACTCAATCTTAAACTAAGATTTCATTTAGAGATTAATTATGCATTTGACTTTAAAAAAAAAAGGTGTCCGTATTAGTGAATTTCAAGTGTTCACATTTATGAAAATTGTTAGGTAGATAGTTGAAAGAAGTAAAAAGAAACAAAACTGAATGCTTTCAAAGAATTGTGAGAAGCTTAGGATCCAAAATCTTGGTTCTACAATTCTTCTCTCTTCAACTCTAGTTATTTTCTCCCATTTTTATTCTCACATTTTCACATTTCCCCCTTTTCTTCACTCAATTTTTTTCTCCAATAAAATTCAAATTTTCCTTCTATAATTTGTCATTATTTTCATCAAAATCTTCATATAATTTGTATGCTTTTTCACCATTTATTCTCAGAATTTGAATTAGCTTCAACTAATTATAAATAGCTTATTAACAAAAAAATCTCTTACTTCCTACTATCACTTGAAGTTGCAAAATCTCATCATACTATCACTTCTAATAAGCTACTAAATCTTTGGCCTGCCACTAACATGAGCTCCTAATTAAGAGGCTACTTTTGCACTTCCTCATTTCTTTTAAGAAAGCAAATTGTCTTGCTAGGCACAAAGTGTTCATTTTAGATGATTTGATGAGATTTTCTAACCTATATATATTCTTTAACTCCTCCACTAGTCCACTAACATGTCATTTTTTACCTATAAATCAAGTACAAATCTCTTAAGAACAAATTAGAGCTGCCATTAATGAAACACACCCTAGTAGTGAAGTTAGGCACAACTAAATGAATTTAGGCTCCAATAGGTGAACTTGGTCATGGAAAAGTCATAACTAAACAAAGAATTTGGTTAGCTTCAGATCTTTTTCTTAAAGGATCATGTTATAAAGTGTTTAGTTAATAAAAAGTGTTATTTTTATTGGTTTTTTAATTTAAAATAATTATTAAAATACTCTATATTAATTAATCAAAAACTTCCTTAACCTATTTTAAAAACACTTGTTATAGTATATCTCTAACTTGAATTAAACTAAATATTAAGGATTTGAATATTCTGAATTAAGGAAAGAGAGATATAGTACAGAGAGAAATGAAGAAAAAAAAATATAGATGGATAAGTTCTTAATTTATCTCTCTCTTTTTTTGTTTTTTCTTTCTCTCTTTCCACTTCATCATTTTTTTTTTATTTTAAAAGATCCAAATCCAAATATTAAACTATTAAATTTTATGAACCATGATTAAAATTTTTACTAAAAAATGTTCATATTTAATATCTAATAGAATTTTAAATTGAATTGTCTTTAATAAAAAATACTTATGGAACATTAAAAAAAAACTATTGGTTTTTTTTCCTTTCTATATATTTTGAGAAAGAAAGGGAAAAAGGGTAAATTGCATGTTGATCTTTTCTTTAATTGCTCTTTTTCCTAATCAATTAATTTTTGTACTTCATTCCTTAATTTATTTGTCCTATTGCGATATTTCCAATTAAATTAACATGAAAAAGAGAAACTACACTTATCCAATTTTGATCTTTATGCTCCATCGTAATTTCTCTCTAAACAAAGAAATTTTAAAATTAAAAAAATATAATTAGAATAAAATTAAAATTATAATCAAAATAAAAATTATAAGAATATCTAATTTTAAAAGTTAAAGATATTAATTGGCACTAATTTAATAAAAAAGTGAAAGATATATATGGAAATATGACAAATAAACCATGAGAATAATTATAAAAGTTAACTGATTAGAAAAAATTTCAATTATTAAGATTCAAAATCAAAGTCTAAAGAAAAAAGTGAAAGATATAGAAATATGATAAGTAAATCATGAGAATATTTATAAAAGTCAATTGATTAATAAAATTTACAATCATAATTAAGAGTAAAAATCAAATTCCAAAGAAAAAGATATTATACTGTAGACACTCACAAATTCTCATGGCTTATATTAATACTTTCTTTCTGACCACACTTGCGTTTAATTTGGATTATCTATAGTTTAATTAGTGCACTTATCTACAGTTTAACAGCACATCAGCTTTAGTGTACTTATCTACAGTTTAATTAGTGGCCCACATTTTTTTTATTTTTTATATAAATTCGAGGAAAATTTTATTTGAGATATTATTTAATATTAAATATGAATATATTTTTAGGTAAAAATTTAAATATTAATTTATTATATTGTGATTAATGTTTTAAAAATTAAACCATGTATTGAATTAATCAAAGTACTAATTTATAGTTCAATGATTCAACAATAATTAAATCTATGATATTAATATTATATATTAATTATAAATTATAACTAAGTATAATAATAAATATTTTAAATAATTTTATTACATAAATATAAAATAAATATAAAATATATCATATGTTTTAGACAAATTAATATATCATGTTTTTTAGATAAAGAATTAAAAACATACCATTATATAAATTATTGATTATTCTTTTTGTTTCTCCTTTTTTGTTTCTTATCTATTTTTTTGTTACAAAAAATTAAAAAATACATAAAAATATCTTTTTTTTAAATTAATTGAACCACTAAATCAATTAATTTTGATTAATTTATTTAATTTTTGATCAATTTTTTTATTATAACTATTTTTTATAAAATTGATTTTAAAAATTAATTGAATTATAATCATAATTAATTTATTAATTTTTTAATTAAATAAACCAATTCAGTTGGATTTTTTTGTGAGACTAATTTATTTTAGGAGAACAAGCCCACAGGTTAGAACTGTTTTAAAAGGATACTTGAACAAGGAATTAATATTGTGGGAAAATGGGAGATCATGTATATATATTATATTAATCATTATTATTTATGGACTAGCTTTTGCAACAAAAAGGAATATTTGTTGTGGACCACACAGATAATGGATAAATTAAAAAGCAAGCATGTGACAAGGATACAATATATCAGACAAAAGAATATTATTATTTTATATAAATAGACCAAAAATAGTTTTTCCTTTTTGTGTTCTTAGAAAATAGATTAATAATTTAAGTGAGTATAACCTATCAGATTTTGACACCGGAGGATATAATCCTGCCACTTTATATGCTGGTTTGATCTTGCTGCAAAAGAGAAAAAGGAGAACTTATTATATATTAATTAATAACATTTATTTAATTTTTTATTTTAAATTAAAATTTTACATAATAAATAAAATAACTATGAAATAATTAAATTTTATTTATCTAAAATTGTTTTGAAAATTTTTTTTTTGGGTACACAATTTTTTTAAAATTTAATTTATATTTGAATAATAAAAAATATTTGTAAATAATAGCAAACTTTTAAGAGAAAAAAAATTAGAGAGCTAGAGTTTTACGTATTTATAATAATTAAAAAGAAAAATTGATATTAAACTGCCTCTAGTTGTAACATTTTTTTAACTAATTTTTTAGAAACAATGTTCAGAAAAACAAATTTTTGCACCTAAAAACTAAACAGAATCTTATATTACCAAAAAGATATATCTGCAACAATACATAGTGATCTGGAATTAGATTATCATTTTTTTAACGTTAGCCTTTGAAACTAGTCCCTAGGGATACCTTAGACATGCTTATTCACTAGAATCTCCCAAACGGATTAAGGAATATGCCTTTGTTCATTTGCAAGTTTGGTTAGTTAACTATTTGTTAATAGATGATTTGTGAGAATGGTATAGTGAGAATAAAATATATATAATTTTAATATTTAATTTCTTTCGACCAATTAAATATATGTTTTAAGATTTAAAAATAAGGTTATTAAATTATAAAATTTGACATTATGAACTAATAAAAATCCAAACTTTTTATAAAATTTTTTTTATTATAAGTTTTTCATTTAAAACTTGAATGGAATAATGACAATGAGATAAATTAAGCTATGATTTAAGATCAAAACGTAAATTTTAAATCTTGTGTAAAAAATTGTATTTAATGTATCATATTTGATTTTGAATGTTTAACTTTACTTGATGTGTTGTTATTTTGTTATGATTTTAGATAAAAAAAAAATTAAAAAGGGAGGTTTTTTCATGATAAAAAGTTCAAAAGATTTTAAGTCAAGTAATTTAATGGTTGAAAGGAAATTTATCACATTTTGACAGAGATGATCAAAATAATATCAATTGAAATTTAAAAAAAAAAATTGTAAAGAAAAAGTTGCATATATGTAAGTTTCTTTTTAAACTAGGACAAATGTGCCCACTTTTTAGAAAAAAAAAAATAGTATAGTTTTCTACTGAATAATGATAGTGGTTTTTACCATATAAAGTGAGAAGAAGATTTTGGATATATATATATGGCCTTTTGTTCTCCCAAAAGCCAAATAGATCACCTCACTCCTATATTTGTTTGGTCTCCACACTTCACTAATTCTAAATATGCATGATAGCTTTAATTAGTGATGTGTGTTAACCCTAATTGCTATATAAGGTAGTCTCTAATTGTACGTTATTAAGTAATTAATTAATTAATTTCCTCCAATGCTGGGTTGCATTTGTTTTTTCTATTTTCTGTTTTTTATTTTCATTAAAAAAATATACCTAAAAATATTTTTAGTAAAGTTTAACAAAGACTATCTTCTAAAAGTATTTTTAAAAATAAATTGAAAACAAAAAAAGTCTCAAAGAAATTGCATGAGAAAGTTGGCTATATATCATTTTAATTTGGAGGGTTTCAAATCTCAAGCAACTTTAATTTGTATTATTCTTCAACCTAATTGAAAATTAAAGCAGCTTGTAAGGCAAACTACGTACTTCCCTTTTAATTTCAATCTTTTTGTTACCTCAGGAAGAAAAAGAAAATGAAGAAGGGAAGTGATTTTTTTTTTAAATTTAGATTTTTTATTTTAAATAAAACTCCCATTTTCTTTATTTTCTAATATACACACACACAGAGAGGTGCTTTTCCCTTACAGAAGTGCAATTTCTTTTAGATAATAAACTTTTTTATTTACCAGATTGTTTCTTTGTAGATAGAACATGTATAAATGATTAGAGATCCAATCGTGTATTAATTGGAAATATTATCAGACTAATTAAACTAACATTATGGTTTCAAAAGATATTTACTTCATATTCATTTAGTCCTAAAAAAATAATTATCAACAAAAGTTCATATCTTATATATACTAAAAGTTTTGCATATAAAAATGTGTATTCTTTTAATTTTTAAACTATAATATAAAATAATAATTATTGCAATTTTAAAATAATAAATTAAATATAATAAAAAGTTATTTAATCAAATCATTTCTTATAACATTTAATTATCTTTATTTTATTTTTTCATATCTTTATATCACATATTTTATTTTATATTTTATATAATAAAATTATTTATTAAAAAGACCAAAAGTTATTATAATATAGATGTAGTATAAATCTTTTTTTATGATTTATTTAAAAAGTTTCTGCACAGAATTCTTATTTTCTGCACATTAGCATCTTATTTATATTAAATAGAAAACATATTCATATAGTCACATAAATATAAAAATAATATAGTACGTTTATATATATATATATACATATATGTAAAAAGTAATCAATATGTGCCAATATAAGCTAAAATTAATCTTTTATCCCTTAACTTAATTTGCATAAAGTTTTAATTTGTCTCTCATTCTTTCATTTTTATTTTATCGTTTATTTTTATTAATTAATATAATTTTTTTCTTAACTACTTAACTAGATGTCTTGACACAGTATAATTGAGCTAATAAAAAAATTCATATGAGATTAAAATGATAATTAAATTAATCTTTACATAACTTTAAATTTTTTTAAAATTCTTAATTTTTAAGTTTCAAATACTCAAATGAGACTAAAATGATAATTAAGTTAGTTTTATGTTTCGACTAGAATATTCTATTTTAGCTTCACATATTAACTTAGCATACTTGAAAAGAAGCATAAATTTCACCCATTAATAAATATAAAAAAATTAAAATTAAACATAGAACAAAATTAAAACTCAATATATATATATATATATTAACACATACATGTATATAGGTATACAAATATATAGACATATATATATATATAAACACATATATACTTGTATGTGTATACAAGTATATACATGTACATGCATGTATGTATATTTTTAATTATTCCAGGCGGTTAACGTAGGAGGGCCATGACAGGGACATCACGTGCCTACTATATATACCTGTTCGGCTCTTCTCGTAAATTGCTTCTTTACTCTCACTCTCATCCCCACACTCACACCCACTACACGCCAACCATTGAAGCAAAACTTGGCGCTACATTCTTCCACACACACACTCACACACGCACACTCTGTGATTCTGATCCTGATTCGCATTTGATTTTAACCTTTTCTTGTGTGTGTGTGTGTGTGTGTGTATGTGGAATATATGAAATTCCCTTTAGTTTCTCATGGGGCTTCAATTCTTGTGTTGTGTTGTTTTGCTTTCTCTGCTTCATCGTGAACTCTGTTGTTTCTAGTGGTGGCGAAACAAATCATGATGACCATCTCGTACAAAAAGGGGGTTCATGATTCGGATTGAATGCTGAGTTTCTTCTGTGTCTGGTATCTCAGTATGTTTCATTTCATGTATCTCAGTATTTAATGACTGGAACTAAGAAACCAACAATGGACAATAGCAGACTTTTTGTCTGAATTTATTATTTTCATTTCATTTATATATCTTTCTAATATGATCAATAGCTCTGAATTGTATGTATGTACTTCTTCAGCTTTTTTTTTTTCCATAATTTTCATTTCGTTGTCATAAATACTCCTAATTGAGCTAAATCTTTTGGTTTCAGCAACAAACCCATCATATTGTTGCATTGGAAATCGTGCTTCCTTTTTCTGGCCAGCCTATTGGAGTATTGACTTCGAAGAGGAAAGAAAGTTATCTATTGTTGTTATCAGGTTTGTGCTTTCATTTCAGCAGACATATTAAGCTTTAATAGTTTGAGGTTGTAGTTATGTAACTTTCCTCTGGTCTCATCTCTTGCCTTTTCTCTTTCTTTGCCAGAGCATTTTCTGGAATATGGTTGCATTCGGGAAGAAGTTGAGAGAATCACAAATTCAAGAATGGAAAGGGTACATTTGACCAGCTATTATTGTTTTCCAGTTTTTCTACTTTATTCCATGTCTTTAGAGGTTTCTCATACTCTAACTGTACTCCTTATCCCAATAAGTTTCATTTTCCTCTGCTTCTTTTTTCTCTCTCTTGGAAAGGATTGGGAGGACTACATCTTGAGTTTATGGAGAGTTTCTTCCATACTTCCACAAATTTTTATGAGAGTTATCATATCCTCTTATGCCTTAATCGTAATTTTAAAAAAATTGACATATTCTTTCAAGGAACGGCCTTTTCATTACTTTAATTTGAAGGAGATTCATTTTTCTAGCAATCCTTTTGAAACAAGTCAATTATCAACTTCTAATATTAGTTTGATCCAACTTGAAAGGTTTTATAGTGATATATTTGAAAATACCTAGTACTCTGCACCAGTATTGACAGTTTGTTAATGAAAATATTTTCAGTTGCAGCTACCACAGATTGCCTTTGTTTGTTAATGTTTGTAGATGATTCCAAATTCTTGATAAATTGAATCTTTGGACCATCAATGTCTTTTTATTATTATTTTTTTCATGGCTCAATCGTTGTACCTGCACCAACTTGAGCAATGCATTTCTTTTTTCTTAAATTAATCAGACGCTTGAACTATTTTCAGATATTACATCAACTATAAGCTTATGAAGAAGAAAGTGAAGCGATACCTAGAACTAATCGAGGTCGGAGCACAAAATCGCCATAATGTTCTGAAAGACTTCTCAAGGCTGCTAGACACTCAGGCAACTATTCTAAATTTACATACTCCCATTTGTAGGACTAGTATGTAGAAATTAGACCTTAATAGGCTGCTGGTCACTCAGTAGGTTTTGCAGTTGCATATTCCATTTTGTTTCACATAGTGCAACCCATATTTTTCTTTGTATTTTTCAAACGGAAAATATGATGCACTTCATGTCATTCTCCAAAGCATATTGACTACCAAGGATGAATGGATAATTTAGAATAAGCACACATGAAATGTTTTATCATTCTTCTATACTATGAATTTGTATGTGTTTGTGGTATATATAGCTTATGCTTTAGGGTAATTCTATTCTTGTTTGGAATAACCATTAAATTATGAGTTATCTTTCCTGGTTCTTGAATTTCAGATTGAAAAAATTGTTCTATTTCTGCTTGAACAACAAGGTCTACTTGCGCATAGGCTCTCTGATATTGGACAGCAGCATCATGCTCTTCTACAGCAGCCAAATAGTTCAAACATATCTCAACTCCAAGAATCATATAGAGAAGTTGGAAGAGATCTTTTAAAGCTTCTCTATTTTGTAGAAATTAATGCTATTGGCTTGAGAAAAATCTTAAAAAAGTTTGATAAGCGGTTTGGCTATAAATTCACTGATTACTATGTCAAGACACGTGCAAATCATCCTTACTCTCAACTGAGACAGATTTTCAGGCATGTGGTAATGCTCCTGACCCTTGATATAAATTTTTTTTTAAGCTTAATTGATTATGGTTAGTATTTTCTATTTTTCTGTTCCATTTTGTGTCACAATATGTGAGACAGAATCTTCTTTTGTTTTTCTTTCCTTTGTGCTATTTAAAGAAATATCATGTAATAGCTACTTTGCAGGGAATTGGCGCTGTAGTTGGCGTCTTATCCCACAATCTCGCAGACCTTCGGGACTTACAAAAGTGTCAAGGAAGCTACATATCAATATATGATCAGCCTTCTTATTCTCACCTGGTTGTCTCTCATGTCTATTATATGCATCTTGTTACTAATCCCTGTCCTACTTAAGAACTTATATTGAAATGTGTAATCTACATAATTTTTCTCCTATAGGATTGTGGTTAAATCTTGCTTTATTTTGCTCACTTATACTTTTACATGCGGCATTGACTTGAATTTCTTGTAATGATTGCAACAAAGGCATAATAAACTAAAGCTGCAGTTACCAAAAGTAAGCACCTAAAATTTCACGCAACACCTCCAGCCACCTGATAAGCAGCGGCTCAATTAAGGGATATAAATATACTGGACCTCCAAGAAAAGGAAATTTGCATAAATCAAATACTGTTAATGGCAAACATACTTGGCCTAACATTATCTGCATTTGCCAGCAATTTGTTTTTAATTAATTAATTTATTTATCAAGAGTTAGATGTAGGGATGGTGTTTTAGAGGCACAGTTTTATTTTTCAACTTTTTTCTTAATAATTGCACTTGAATTTTCAGGTTATTTCTGTTTTTTGACTCATAACATCTCAACTATTAGTGCAACACCTCATGATAATATGCTTCTGACTTCTCCTGCAGGATCCTGTTCTTGATTCTATTACAGCAGCTGTAGGAAGATTATCAAACTCAACAACTTTCCACCAGTTTGTGGGAAGACATGCATTTATTGTGCAAGATGAGCTACCTTCTCTGTCTGAAGATCATATTGCAGATGAGAGCCAGAGATATCACTTCATGTCACTTCTTCTGAACTTGGTAAACACATTTTTGTATATGGTCAACACATACATTATTGTCCCTACCGCTGACAACTACTCTTTGAGCCTTGGAGCTGCAGCAACCGTGTGTGGTATTGTCATTGGGTCAATGGCTATGGCACAGTTGTTTTCTTCAGTTTATTTCAGTGCATGGTCAAATAGATCATATCTGAGACCACTTGTGATGAGTAGCATCGTTCTTCTAGTGGGAAACACCCTGTATGCAATGGCTTATGATCTTAATTCCATATCAGTTCTTCTGACTGGACGTCTTTTCTGTGGGTAAGCTATTTCTTATCATTCTAAGTATTTCAAAGTATAGATTTTGTTTTTTATATAGCAAAAGAATGTTGCAAAATCATACTTATCAAGTTGTGGCTAGTTGAGCCTTTCACATTGTATGATGTCATTGCATTACCTTTGGACTTGTTGTAGAAGCATTCAGTAAAGCTTATCCATTAGATATTCTAGCTGACCTTTTTTTTTAATTATTAATAATAGACTTAAAAATCATTTATATGTAATTCACCTTAAAATTAATATAAAACACTTTGCATAAACACAATAGTAACTGCTTTGCAACAAGCCCCTTTACATATTTGAAATACTACAGAAGGAGTATGAATTTATGATAAGGATGAACAAGATCATTTTCAGGTATGCTTGTGTGATCTTTGTAGCTGGATATCATATGTCGAAGGCACAGTGCGTTGTAAGCATATTCTCTTGACTAATTGGCTCTCAAATGAATTTTTTTTTAAAAGGATACCAAGTTTTAAACGAAAATTTAAGTATCTAAACACTGGAAGAAATTCTTCATCTAAAAATGTTTCTTGTACAGTTGTACCACAATATTTTGTTGTGAGAACAGCAAGGCATCGTGTTCTTACATGGGTGGCTACCTAAATAGTAACATTATCAATAGATCTTATGACTCAATAGGATGCTGCTTTTGCTCCAAAATTGCAATTATACTTAGGATTTGTAACAAAAGAGAAGTGTATGAATTTTCTTGAACAAGATAATTTTTTTTTTAATGGCAAAAAATTGACATTTCAGGTTAGGCTCTGCAAGAGCTGTTAACAGGCGCTACATCAGTGATTGTGTACCATTAAAACTTCGGATGCAGGCTTCAGCAGGTTTTGTTAGTGCAAGTGCTCTAGGAATGGCATGTGGTCCTGCTCTTGCCTCTTTATTACAGACAAATTTTAGGATTTACAGGTTCACAATGAATGAAGAGACTCTACCTGGTTGGCTCATGGCTCTTGCATGGCTTGTCTATCTACTATGGTTGTGGATTTGTTTTAGGGAACCCCCTCACGATGACAAAGGAAATCTTGTGCCATATCAAGCCAATGCTGGTAAGTCAATTGAATTGCTTATATTCTATTGTTATATCAAAATCAATGTTATGTTAACTATCTTCATGTTGAAAATCCAATTTTCACTGATTAAATTTGGTCATTTTTTGCCCCTGAATAGTAGTAATGGTAGAGAGTTTCTTGCCATTTCTGAGACTTGTCAGGTTGATCTTGCCAGCAGCCAACAACAGTTATATATTAATTAAACTGTTGTGCATTTCTGTCTTATCTGCGTTCAGTGTGTTTCACAAACAAGCTATATACAGAGGAAAAAAAATGAAGAAGAAATATTGATCCTGTATTTATCTGAATATAAGAATGTTAGGTACGCTGCATGCTAGCTTTAAAAATCCTTGTATTTCCTAAAGTAGATCAGGCGGAGGTCAAAGCTATAAAAAGTCTGCCTCTCCTAAATAAACAGGCTCAAAGTGTCAATCCGCTTTAGGCCACATAGTTTAGTGCATGACTTCATACTAGCATATTCAATTTAAGTCTTGTTTAACATGGAAGGTAGTGGCACAAAGCTCATTGAAGTGCCACTGCACTCTCTCTGCTGGAAACTTCCAATATTTATACGTATTTTATCTTTATTTTTAATTATTTGATTCTATGTATTCTTTCAATGGACATAGGACCAGTAGTACAAGTTGCAGTTGAGAATGTTCATACGCAACCATTACTAATGAATTCAGAAACTATGGAGCAAGACGAAGACAGAGAAGAAGAAGAAAATGATGGTGCTGCAGAAGGTGCTGAAGAAGCTCAGAAACCTGTCACTTCTATTGTTGTGGCATATAGGTTACTCACACCATCAGTAAAGGTGAGGTGCCAATCATGACTTTTCTTGCTTGCAGATAATTTTCTATCATGTCATTCCTAACCTTTCTAGCTGATTAGGCTCAATCATTATGCACAAATTATAGAAACTTCTATATTTTTTTTAAGGAAATCCTAATAGATTCTACTTTTACGTTTATTTATTGTACAATTTACAATGAAAAAGTATCCTAAAATGATTTCACTTCATAATGAAATTGAGTATATGACTTACTATGCTCGAAGAACTAAAAAATTTTCTATGCTTCTGTTCTGATGTAAACTTATGGTTTGTTAGTACATGATTTCTTCCAGCTATGTCTTTAAAAATCTTTTGATTATTCTACTTAATGCTCGTATCATGGCCAAAGTTTCTAGTATTCCAGAAAGGAAGCGTGAACCATATTTAAAAAACAATGCCTGACTGTCAAGCTGCTAGAATACGAATCAAATTTAAAGAAGCACAGCAGAGAAAATACAAGAATTAAGTATACTCATATAATAATAATAGTATCATTTATGCTTATTTTTGTAACTAGGAGGTATAATTATAGTGCTATGAAATAAGGAGGTTTTATGAGAGTAAGAAACATTGAACTTCAATTCTATATGCCTCCGTCAGATATATGAATACTCTTGTGTCTTTCCACATATATCCTTCCACTTTTAATGTTCTTCCATATGCGGCAATCATCTCAGGCTCAGCTATATGAGAATG
Organism: Senna siamea; assembly: GCA_031216115.1. Taxonomy (NCBI): domain Eukaryota; kingdom Viridiplantae; phylum Streptophyta; class Magnoliopsida; order Fabales; family Fabaceae; genus Senna; species Senna siamea. Next base: position 17,967,599 of record CM062357.1, read on the forward strand.
AACATAAGACTCAATTTGTTGCTCTAACTATGCAACTTGTTAACAGGTTCAATTATTTGTGTATTTTATGCTCAAGTATGCAATGGAGATTGTACTAGCTGAATCAAGTGTTATCACCGGATACTACTTTGTTTGGTCAACCAGCAGTGTTGCCATTTTCCTTGCATGCCTTGGTCTCACTGTACTTCCTGTAAATGTTGTTGTTGGAAGCTACATCAGCAATATATTTGAAGAAAGGTAGACCTTCAAGTATTATAAGTCTTGATACCTTGTAAGTTGTTTTAAATTCTTTTTGATCCTTAAAAAACTATTTGAGATGTGATTTTCTTTTATTTTCAATAAGAAACAAGCTAGTTTCTTGTGGATTAATGCACATATTTGGAAATGGATTTAGTGCCACTTTTGTATTATTCTATCTCAATCTGATGTATCCTCCCTGCTTTATCTTTTTTCTTCTCATATATTTAACCTTTCCTTTCTGGTTGGCTTCGCTTGCAGGCAAGTTCTACTGGCATCAGAAATTATGGTTTGCATTGGACTACTCCTAAGCTTCCACATTTTCATTCCTTACTCAGTGCCCCAATATGTTGGATCGGCCCTGATCACATTTGTATCTGCTGAAGTTCTTGAAGGTAATTTCTGCTCATTTTATATGGCCAAAAAGTTTATATATGTGTGTGTGTGAGGCACAAGTAAATTGACTGCAAGTTATTTTGGTGTTTTATTTTTTTAAATAGTTGTTAAGATTGTGACCTTTGGGCCATATGACCTAATCAGGGTATTGACAAATCTGCTGGAAGATTATGTAAGAACTTAAAATTTTGGCAAGAACTAACTCTATTAACTGTTGAACAAATGGATTGCTTCTCTTTTAATGAGAAAAATTAATAGATAAATGTGAATTTTTCTAAGGTGCAAGTGAATTGTGTGACCGTCTTAAATTTCTGGGTTGATCCTAGCTGCAGAGTATGGGACTTGAGTCTCACATAGGAAGTATAAGATTTTAATAGAGGGATTATATGGACCTGGGACTCCCCACTCTCACGAACTAACTTGCGGATATTTGACTCTCCTAAAGATTAATATCATATACTTTACAAGAAAAGGAGTTGGTGTAACATTTAAACATTTAATTTGTTGCACATTTTGTGGCTACCTCTGAAGGTGAAATTTTTGGCTCCAATATGGCTTACATCTCTTTTTACTTGATCAATACAGGAGTGAATCTTTCACTTTTATCAAGGATGATGTCGTCAAGGCTTTCGCGAGGAACCTTCAACGGAGGGTTGCTTTCAACCGAAGCCGGAACTCTAGCTCGAGTGATTGCAGATGGAACAATAACAATGTCAGGGTATTTGGGTGAGAGCAAACTCTTGAATACAACCCTAATTCCAGCTCTCCTTATCTGCATCTCATCCATTGTAGCCACCTGCTTCACTTACAACTCACTCTACTAGTTAGTCTTTAGCCCTTTCTTTCCTTCTTAAATTAATATAGTCTGTAAATATTAATAGTGTAAACTTCTCACTTACCAGTAGCAAAAGGTGGTGCTGTATTAGCCAGTTTCAGCAGCAAATACCTGAATATTGGGTTGACAACTAGAAGTTTTGATGTCTCCTTATGATGTTTCATATGAATAATGTAGACAAATCCCTTGGGGTGTATTAACCGAAACTTAAGTCATATAAAATTAAATAATGACAGAACATTCTAAACTGGAACCTTTCAAGCCAAAAGGGTATATCATTCCTTACCCTTATCTATAAGGCCATGCCTCACGCTTGCTTTAGCAATTTGGATCTTCTAGAGTACTATACATGGTACAGTTGGAGAAAGGGATTTAGATACGTAAGTAAATGATCAAGTGGCGAAGAAGTGTAGAGGAAGAAAAAAAAAAGAGATAGATAAATTAAGAATCTAATCTAAATGAATTTGGATTTATCTGTAATTTTTTTTTCTTTGTATTTTATCACTTTCTCTGTCTCTATTTACTTTAAAGGATTTGAATCTAAAAAAGAAAGAAAAATAAAAATAAAAGAGTAAGAAATAAATATTGTTAAGTACAAAGTTTGAGTAGATATGTATTAAAAGGTAATACTAGTGTTTTAATACGAAGTTAATAAGAACAAAAATTTTATATGAAACATAAAAGGTAAAAGTTCATTTGATTTTTATTTTCAATATTAAAACAAACTATTAAACCATCATACATCCATCCTTTAATCCTTTAAAATTTAATTCTTAAGAGGTTAGAAAAGTTGGCAAGGGAATAAACAGGCTGTGGCAATTAAGCATTCATAATGATGATAATGACTTACCTAGGTGTCATTTTCCCCCACAAAGTATTGTTTTGCTTAATTTCTTTTTTATTATTTCATTAGACTAGGTGAACTTTGAGAAATTAAACAAAATAATGCTAATTGAGGAAAATAATACTATTTATGTTATGATAGTTAATCTATTATTAAGTAATCGTGATTAATTAACAATCTCGAGAGCTACTACCTTGTCATCGTGAATAGAATTTGGTTTTTAAACATTATTTTTGTCCATAAAAAAATACCTATTGCCAAGAACAGACAATTAAAGCCCAAGAAAACAATGTTTGATTGCCAAAGGCCATTGAAAATTAACTCAAACGTTAAAAAAAAAAACGAAATAAAAATATGATTCTTATCTTGGCCAAAAAAAGAAAAGATTCTTACTTTTTGTCCAAGAAAAAAACAAAAACTTCTTATATTACGCAAGAGTTTTCGATTTGTACTGTGTTCTGAAAAGTTTCTGAGTTTATTTATTTACTGAAATTGTAAGAAAAAGCGGTCTTCGGGTCTCTATATCATTCTTGACTGTGACCACCGTCGTCAATAAACATACGAAGCAGTGGGGAGAGAAAGACTGTGGCGATGGCGGATCAACAGGATTTGCCAGAGGGAACTGTGCAGAACATAATGGATCAAGAGAGCCTCAAGTGGGTCTTTGTTGGAGGCAAAGGTGGTGTGGGCAAAACCACCTGCAGCTCCATTCTCTCGATCCTTCTATCCAGGGTTCGCAGTTCCGTTCTGATCATCTCCACCGACCCTGCTCACAACCTCAGTGATGCTTTTCAGCAACGCTTCACTAAGACCCCCACTTTGGTTAATGGGTTTACAAATCTTTATGCTATGGTAAAATTTCAATTCCTGAATTTTTATTTTTTGCTTCGTTGTTGTGATTTTCCCCTTGGAAAAGCTTTATATTCTGGACTTGTAATTATGTCTTAATGATGAATCGGAGCTTGTTAGTTGCTTATACGAGTGCAAAAGCTTTCTGATAATTATTCCCATGCCTCTATATCTGCCGAGTTCATGCCAATTCTTTATCTAAACAATTGGTTACTAAAATTTCCTAGTTTAGTTTCGGCCACACAAAAGAATTTCGTAGTTTAGGGTGTTGCATCCATTTCCTCGGAGCTATTTCCTGAATGGTTCACATTTTAATTATTATAGCTAATATCTTTATCACCATAGTAATTTGTAGTCTAAGGTCCATTTTTTGTTTTACCTTATATATTTTGCTGCAGAGTATATTTCCTGAATCTATATTATGATGCTTTATAGGAGGTGGATCCTACCGTTGAACATGAGGAGGTGGGTGGTTCTGATGGAATGGATAGCATGATTTCAGAACTAGCTGGTGCTATACCTGGAATTGATGAGGCAATGAGCTTTGCTGAGATGCTGAAGTATGCAAAATATGTTGTCTTTGTGATTCAACTATGATTTGAAATTTGGTTGAATATCTTTTACCAATCTTTTAAAGTTGCTTGAGAAATTTTATGTTTATAAATGTATAGAGTAGTTGTCGAAATCGCGCAATACGTCTCAATTCAGTGGCAAAACAATACTGATTGCGAGACTAATCATTCGTTGGTTGCTTGCTACATGAATTGCAGGAATTGTGCAATTCATGCTGGAACTTGGGAATCGCATGTTTCTGGCTATTCACAGTGACCAAATCAGGTCTTGGAAGTCCAGTCAGAACATAGTTTTTAATGGTGCGCAATTGCCCATTGCCTGCGCCATTGCCCATTGTCCAGCCCCATTGACAATGGGGCAATGCAATGGTTGTGGCATTGTCAATTTCATTTGGCTCAGCCAAGGTGCTCACCATCCGTGCAATGCGCTGTTGCCCGTGGTGTGCGCTATAACATTTTTTATAGCAATTTTTTATTGGGGCAATTTGAATTAAGACATTTTTTATATAGGCCCATTCTTAAAAATTATTATTTTTTTGTCCCATATACCTAGCCAGCTCTAAGTTTTGTCCTTTTATTCTACCATTCTGATAATTTCTTTCCTTACTATTCTTCTTTTCTAACTTTTTTATTATTTTTTACCTAAGTTTCTTTTCTAGTTTTCTGATTATTTCTTCCATGCTTCTTCTTCTTCCTCTTTATTGAGTTACTGATTCTTTCTTCCCCTCAATAGCCAGTAGTTCCCTCACTATTATGTACTTTGTTCTCTCTCATGTAAGGTTGTTATTTTTTTTCTCCCTTCATATGTCATTTGAGGCCAAGACACTAAGTGTAGGGTAAAATCACAAAATACTTAATAACTATAAATACTTGTGCTTGTGGGTTGTGGCATTATTTATGCAATATGCTTTGATTACTAATTTACAACTTGTGAATTTGTGAGGGATTTGAGAAGTGAAAAATACTTTCTAATAGGTAACTTAGTATCTTTTATTTTCCCTCTTTTATTATATTTAATTATATAATTATGTGCGTTGCACTTCAATGTTGCCACGTGCCGTGCAATGCACTATGCGTCAATAACTATGGGTCAGAACAACCCATTCACCCAAGACGAAGCACAAGCCTTCATTTTTTAGAAACCTATTGACTCAATAGTTGCCTATATTATATTAGCAGTAGCACCATTTAGCAGTAGCACTACATGCCCTTGTAATTAATTTTGAGTTAGTTACTTTTGAATTGTGATTTATTTATTTATTAACTTGACTTTTGTGAGACTTATGGTACAGTTTTATGTCAATTATTAGTTTAAATTTTTTAAATGGAGCATTTTGTTTATAATATAAATATATAAATCATTGATATGATATATCTCAAGCTAATTTTCGTTGTGCTCATGAATTGTACAATTCGATACAATCTGCAATTTACAATTCGAAAATTAGCTTTTCAATTACCGATTTGAATTGCAATTTGAAACCTTAATATAGACATCACCTTTTGGAGAAAATAAATTATATTTGAGAGAAGAAAGAAAAGATACAACTAGGAGGGAGGACAAGGTCCTTCAAAACCAAGAAGCTAAGAGAAAACAGAGAGCCAAAGAAGTTCAAAAGAGCAATAAAGCAGCCTAGTCTCCATGCATATTAGAACACAATCCTATCCAATAAAATACGTAGAAGCACCAAGATGCAGGCATTCCTCTTCAACTATGTAAACTAAAACATTGCAGAGACTGCACTTGCTGCCACTCTGTTGTATCTGTGGTATCTTTATTCTTCTCAAAATTTTTAAAACAGGTCATGAGTAACTGCTTCATGGTAAAAGGACACACCCAATCATCTCCAAGGATTCCAAACAAGTTATTCCAAAGTAAAGTTTCCATTGCCTGTCAATATAAAATTAGATTGGCTTCTCTGAAACTAGAATTGCAGATAACATATATATCAGGTGAAAGTATTGTGTGGAGCTGGTGAATCTGTAACATATCATTTGTTTTAATCTTATTGAGAACTACTGTCCTAACAGAATCTAGGTGTTGTAGGCTTTCAAATAGGCTAGTTAAAAAGGAATATTTTGCCCATTGGGGGAATGAGTAACAAACTGAAAATGTGACTTGTGGAGAAAACAGTTAAAAGAATCAGGAGTCTCTAAATTCTTTTATTGGAAGAAATGTAGAAGAGTCAAGCAAAAGCATAAGGGATTGTAACTCGTTTATCATTGAAGTTTGAAGAAGTGAGAGCTCCAAGATAGATGATAGAATTCTAAATAGAACAAAATTTTGGATGGGTAAGTTTTGTAAAGAACAAAGGTGAAAATGCCAAGTAAAAGCCTCTAAGGAATTTGTCCCACTCCCACCCAAATGTTCTCCCGCAATCTGATATGAGAGTAATCTTTCAACCTCGAAGAAAGTGGTCTTAGAATTTATAGACTTTAGAGGCTTTCAACTTTCAAGGTTTATGAAGATGGGAGTCCTTCAAAATATCCATCTGAAAAAAGAGAAACTTAAATGTGTTTGCTGTTGATTAGATGTAAACATTAAGTACAGATTTGATATCTAGAATTATGTAAATTCTTTAGAAATTTTTTTAAAGAAAATTAAATCCAGGAAACAGATACTATGGTAATTGGATTACCGTGTTTGTTATGGTAAATAATATTACCATTTTTGACATGTGACCTATAAAGCACAAATAGACTTGTTTCTCGTTGTCCCACGTGTCGGACACCAACACCATAACAACAGACTGTCAATGTGTTCAAAGTGCGTGGACATGTCCCCAAAAAAAAAAAATCATTTTTTCTGCATGGCTCAGAAGCATGCGAATGAGATTGGTGTATATTATTTTCAAAATGTGAAGTTGGACACATGTTTTGTGTTTTACTCATTCGTATATCCGTACAGTGATATCTGGATATCATTTTCCCATTCAAGTCTTTGATTAAAGAAATCTGCTGAAGTTTTTTCTTGAATGCTTGATTCATCTGAAAATCTGTTAACTGAGTTCGTGGTTTGATTGATGACAATTTCTGCAGATTGGTGCAAACAATGGATTATTCAGTTATAGTATTTGATACTGCTCCAACTGGCCATACACTCAGACTTCTGCAATTTCCATCAATTTTAGAGAAAGGTCTTGCAAAAATTATGTCTTTGAAAAATAAATTTGGCGGTTTGTTTAATCAGGTATAAGTTTCATAGTTATGTTTTCTTCATTACAAGATATTTTCTTTCTTAGTTGAAAGTAAAATACGTTCAGTGTTTTTAATAGTTCTTACACTGTATTTTTGAAATTTCACAATCCTTATTTTACACAATATCTTCCTCATATAGAATCCGGGGATCAATGCAATTGAGCATCTTTTTCTTGTCACATAATAGAAGACTAATGTAATACCATGATCTTCATCTTCCATCAGATTTGTCTCTCTTCTTTGAATCCACGTACTAAAATTGAATCTTATTTGGAGATATTTCATGTTTCATCCTCTTATCATAACTTTTGCTTGACGTAGCTCTTTTCCACCTGGGTGTCACATTCTGTACAAAATAAGTTATATATTGTCTCTAAAGTTTCAAATTGCAATCAATTTTGTCTCACAACTTAACGTAGTTCAAATTACTAACAAAAAATGGTGACGTGACATCTGACGTAATGTTAAAAGATTGGGCAAATAATGAAATATTGTCTCACACTAACTTTGGGACAATATTTTAACATTACGTCAAATGCCACATCACTATTTTTTGTTAGTAATTTGGACGGCATTAAGCCATGGGATGAAATCGATTGCAATTCAAAACTTTAAGGACAAAATTGACTACAAAAAACCTTTAGGATGAAATTGAAAATTGATGTAAAGTTTGGAGATATAAAAAGTGCTTTTGCGTAACTTTAAACAAGCAATTTTCTTGTGGATTTCTCCAATCTATTGCCAAGCTTTTGCAAACTTATTTGATGGGGTGGTGTGTGCTTGCTTCATTATGTATGGTGTAATAGGAATTTTTTTCTGCTCTCATTGCAGATGACAACCATGTTTGGCATGGGTGACGATTTTGGTGAGGATGTAATTCTTGGGAGGCTTGAAGGCATGAAAGATGTTATTGAACAAGTTAACATGCAATTCAAGGATCCAGTAAGAAGTTCACTTAATTTCTATTCCATTTTGTTTTGAAAATGATAAATTGATTTTCATTCTTCACAAAATTTTGACTTATATTCTTAGAGGTCATAAAATTGTGGTTTTGCATATTCATGAAAGAAATTGGGCCTATAATTCTTGAAACTGTGGAGTTAGTTTCTAATTGTGGAAGGTAGATTGTAATGATACTCCATGAGAGTATACGAAATCAGATGTAACACATTGCTAATTTGAAATCTGAATGATTTGGATATGACATGATACTTGTTACACATATTTTTATTATTTATAGTGAAACTGTAAGTTCCAATGTCAAAATATTGCTAAGCATTTCAAAATTGCAAGATATAGATACAACTTTTGAACTATAGACTTTCTTGTTTCCATTTTTGGGTAATCCTTGTCGAAATATGTCCATTTAACACTGTGAGAAGATGAGAAGGCCCTACATACTTAAGATGAATAAAATGCATGCTTCAACTAGAGTTTTGATTCTGTCCTTTTAGCGTAAGATCTTCTTTTACTTGATCAATGGCTGGGATCACTTCCTATGCATATTTGCATTCTTAGGGAGAATTACAATTCAGGAATAACAAGTAAAAATGTTTCCAGTCTAGGCACATTTATCAAGACAAGTGTTTAATTAAGTAAATATATAGTTATCACATAAACCACTCTTTCATCATGGTTAACCCACTTGTCTAGTTAATTTTTTTTGAACTGGAGAAGTTTTTTGCTAATACATCTAAATTGTATACTTGTTTCCAATGTGTCATCTCGTTCTACAATTTTTAGCTTTATTGGTTACATGCATGGTCTTTATGTTTCAAATAAAAAACATGATTCAAAGGTAAACCATTAGATATTTTTTACCTTGAGATTGAATATTTACATCTTGTATGTGATGAATGGACGAATTCTATTCTATGGCTTTGTTATAGTTTTTACTTCCTTAATTTAAATTATATTGTGTGATCATTAAATAGGATTGTGTTGCCACACGTATTTATTGATTGGGACCAGGAATAGTATGGACTGCTTAAGTTCCACATTGAGTACTATGAGCTGCATGGTGGAGTACTTAAATGGTTTGGTTCTTTCCACTCAACAACTAGCTTCTGAAGGAGGGTTCCCCAAACTGTTTGGGTTCCATCATTCACTTGCTTGGTTTTCTATTTCTTCTGTACTTCTGAAATCCATCCAAGCAAGAAGTAGTTCTACACTTCTATTAGTCTGATTGCAGTTGTAGCCAACATTTTAAAACTTTCGTACAAGTTCAAATGATTTTTATTAGCATATCTTTACTTGTTATCCTGAAGAGTAGTCTCTCTTTGTTTTTGGCGTTTGCTGTTTTAGTCAATGGTGAGCATAAAGGTTGATCAAGGTGTAAGGTAGGGAGATCCTTTTTGCTCTTTTTTGTTTACCCTTGTTGGTTTTTTGAGTCGTATGTTGACTAGAGGGTTTGAGAGAGGATTATTTCTGGATGATACTATTATTTTCCTTCCCGATCATAGGGAAAATTTCCAGCATGTGCTTCCTTGCTACAAATTTGAGGTTGTGTCTGGACTTCATATCAATCTTTCCAAGTGTGGGTTGATTGGGATTGATGTTCAGAATAGTTTTGTTGGTGATTTGGTTGAGATTGCTGGTTGAGGGGTGTCACAATGTCACCTAACTTATTGAGGTGTTCCTTTAAGAATCAACCATGTGCTGGGTCTCTTGGGATCATTTGGTGCTGAGGATTTCAAAAGGATTTGATAGTTGCAAAGGGTTGCATTTTTTGCTTGGTGAGAAGATATTAATTCAGGCTTCCTTGTTTAGTATTCCCCTGTATTATATTTCTTTGTTTAAGACTCTGGCGGTGGTAGCTAATAGGATTGAGAAGATTATGCAGGACTTCTTTTGGTCTGGAAAAACAGATCACTTGTTAGTTGTGATGTGTACTGTAGGTCAAAGGAAGAGGGAGGGTTGGGTCTAAGGTAATTTTGTGTCTAAATACAAAATAGGGTTTTCGGAAGAATGGATGGAATGCTAATCTTGAGATTGCAGCTCTCAAGCAAGCCCCTGAAAAATTTATCTCTTAGTTATATAACCTTCATGGTTGTTAAACTTGCTTTTTTTTTTTCCTGATGTAAAATCGTATTTGTATACGTGTTCAGGTAGGAAAACATAGCCAGCTTGCTTATGCTTGCAAACTTGATTTCCAGCAAAATCTTGGGAAACTTGTGCAGAATCATAAACTTGCAGCAAAATCTCAAGCTTGCTGGTGATTTTACTATTCTGTATCAAGTCTGAAAATGGGCTGTTCTGTAACAGGCGCCCCCCCCCCCCCCTTTTCTTTATCCAATCTCTTAACCCAATTGAAGCCAAGCTTACTGTCAGAAAGAATACCTAAACGCAGTTGCAAAAAGTCCCAAAATCACTCACAGAACTCTTCTCTTCTGTCTCTTGTTTGTCCTGAGCTTCCTCACTGATAGGCCCCCAATCACTAAATATCAGAGTAAAGGAAAAGAACACATGAGGGATAGCGGGGCAAGGAAAGATGAGCTTAGAGTTTATTCTAGAAGGAAAAAGGGGCTGGCAGAACAAAGACAGAATATCCTAACTAACCTGGCAGAGCAGGGGCATTTTGGGGATGGGTGCAGGTATTTGATGGGCAGAGTAATCGTGTGGAAGGCAGGCAATTTCTGACTGGAATGGAGGGAGAGTGCTAGCCTCTCAAAAGCTAGCTTTGTCATTTTGTTTTTCCTTGTTCTTCTACTATTTTTGTGCTGCTGTATTTTCTGTTTTCCTGGTGCTTTTGTGCTGCTAATTTCTGTTTTCCAGTGCTAGTTGCTACTGTTTTATGTTGTATTTTTCCTCTTTTGAGTTTTCCTTAGTACTATATCAGTATTATTCCGTCATCTAGGCAGGTCCCTATCACTCAATAAGTATTCTCTCATTTGCAGCTTCTTTACACATAGCTAGGGGTCCGGTTCTGTTACTAGCACAAAGGCTTCTTAAAAAATAGTTTGGTGTGATTGATAAAAATAGTGTTGCTGGCTTTGTGCTTCACATATTTACTTTTGACATAGTTCTCAGTTCATTTGCACCTGTTAAATTAGAATTAGCTGGAAAGTCTGTTGAATTTGTTGGTGTGATGACAAATGAACGTAAATGAAATTTTAGAAGGATTTTTTTAGCAGTGAAACAACTTTAATGGTTCAAATTTCTATATTTAGTTGTCCCAGAAGAATTTCTTTGTCTAGTTCTCATCTCTTGCAATCATTTTTAACTATGCCCTCTTTAGTAACAAATATTTTATTAATGTTCCCCAATCCTTTTCTTCTTGTCTGAGCTGATGTACAAGAGGCTAATTATGCCAGTTTCCTTTTAATCACTTTAAGTGCTTGTTTGCCTTTGCTCACAGGACATGACAACTTTTGTGTGTGTTTGTATTCCGGAGTTCCTCTCTCTATATGAGACAGAGAGACTGGTTCAGGAACTCACAAAATTTGAGATTGATACACACAATATCATCATTAATCAAGTACTCTATGACAACGAAGGTAGTATGCTTGCCATGTTCTTTATATCTTATATTTTTTGTATTTGTTTGTCTCAGCTGATGAATGCCATCTGTGGATCTGTTCATCCTTGCAGATGTTGAATCCAAGTTACTTAAAGCAAGAATGAAAATGCAACAGAAGTACCTAGATCAGTTTTACATGTTGTATGATGACTTTAATATTACCAAGCTGCCATTGCTCCCAGACGAGGTAAGTTATTAATTCTTGATTTACTGAGGGGATGCATACATATCCACATTTACAATTATAAATTATCATTTTTTGATGATGGTCAAATACCTTGTGATTATTAATGAGAACCATGGTATTAAATCATGATACATATCCTGAATTATGAATCATATCATAAGATATGGTAACAGATTGATAAAGAGCTTAAAAAATTAATATAAAAGATATTAATTGAATAAATACTTCATTGTAAAGTTATTCAAGTACTCCAACCTCCCATGCATTTTCCTGCTTTTTCACAAACTGTCCCACCATTTTGGAAACTTGCTCGAACCTCCCATGAGCCCTTGAAAAGCCCTCTTGAATCTTTCAAGTTTTCACAAACCCTACAAGATTCTTAAAAGTTAACAGAACTAAAATCACATCCTTTTTTATTTACCATTACAGCCGTACATTATCATATCTTTTACAGTTTTACTTCAAGTAAGTTGCACGATTCACTAGGCATCTGGTGTACTGGTGTGTGTGCATTTTCTTTGACTAAGCCATCCATCTTACTCCAGAATTATTCTGGAGGTGAAGATATATAATGCCTGCTTGCCTTTAACCATCCTTTTAATTGTTAATGTCTCTCTGATCTATCATCAAGGGCATTGTTGGATGAGATTTTTACTTGTGAAAAATCTGACCATTTTGTATCACTGGATCATAACTTGCAGCTTGTTAAATTGAAAATGTTTGTTACTGGTTCTTAAATTTTGGCAATTTGCACTCAGTTGCAATGGATATGACTGCTTGGCCTTAGGATTTGTAGTGTCAGAGCTGTGTTTGAATTTCCGAATTATGTTTTTCATCCGGAAGGGGTTGAAACAAACCAGTTCATGCAATTCTTGCTGTGATACATGAAATATCAGAACTCAATTTCTGACCCAAAAAAAAAATTGATGAGGTTGCTTAACATTGCAAATGAAAGATTTCAACAACCATGACGAAAACTGATAGGTTACTTTTTGGTTGAAATAAAAAAAAAAAAGTGATTAAACAATACTAATATGAGTAGCTTCCCCAAGCCATTCAGAAAGTTACCCATTAAATCTTGTTACTTCTTTTGTTTCTTTCTAATAGGATTGCTCTCTTCTTGGACTCTGTAGCCAAATATTTGATATCTGCATTCTAGCACAAAATTGATTTGAAAATCTGAATTGTACAAGTTATATTATCTGTTCAATTTTAGCAGCCATTCATAAGCCAGTGTAAATTTGATAGGTTACTGGGGTTGAAGCTCTGAAAGCATTTTCATGCCATTTTTTGACACCATATAAACCTGAATCTAGAGACCCAATGGAACGATTGGAGCGTAGAATATCAACATTAAAGCAACAGTTAAAGGAGGCCGAAGCAGAATTGGAGAGACTCAAGACAAAGGACTAATGACAACCTTTCATCAATTTTGCCATTCTAGGCCTTTTTAGCTTTATATTCTTTTCTAGTTTACAATTGGATAAATTGTCTTCTTCAGCATTGGGCTGCCTAGATAAGGTTAATTCTCTATTTTTCTTCTACCTTATGTTTCATCTAGTCCTTTTTTCAGTAAATTCAGAAGGTAAATGTTGAGGTTAGCCTAATTTGTATTTTGAGTATTCTTTACTTGTAATTTCCAGATTATGATGAATGGGATAATTTCTATTCTATATATTGTTTATAGCTTCCTCTTCTGCCTTAAAAAATAAATTCATCAATTATAAAGTTAATAATAGAAACTGTTTCTTTCCAACTTTAGGCTTTTATTACCCTCCTTGAGCTCTCATATCATATGAGGGAAAAAAAGGTAAATTAAACTCATCTTTTCTAAAGTTGTGAAAGTATATTTAATATCTTCTTATTTAAATTATATTTACTGTCTATAAAGTCTAATTTAATGTTATATAATCTTTTTTTGTGTCTGAGTTAACATTTAATGTCATAAAATTATTTAATTGTCTCTACTCTAACATGAAAAATTTTAAAATAAAAATTAAGTGTAAATTTAACTAAATTTATTATTGTATAAAATATAAAAGTAGTCTTAATTTGTACAAAAAATTATTTTTATTAAAAAAAATTAGAAGGGACACGAATATAATTTTTTAAACTAAGAATAATAAATCTAATTTAATCAAATTTCAAGAGAAATTAATATAATTTACTTAAAAGAAGATATTTTCCTTAGTTGCATATAAATGCATGGAGTGGAACATTAGGAATATGAGGAGTTTCAAGGTCCATATATGGTTGTGCCACAAGTACAACAAAAAAGTGATTTGGAATGTCTCTAGAATTAGGTTCTTGGTTTGGTTGCTTGCATAGTTGTATTCATATTCTTATCACAAATTTTGAAAGTTGAAAGCTGCATTTTTATTTGGAGGATTCGCCAAAAACTCCTTCTGACACATAATATTCTTCGACAACTCAACACACTCCATTATTATCATTTTTTCTTATGATTATCTTATTACATAAAAGCCTAAATGAGAGAAAAAATTGGCATACGTAATGCGATAAGTAGCATCTAATGTGATGGTTATTGTTATTTTTTTTTTAAGAATAATGAGAGATCCTTAAATTATAATCTTTTTATTTGAGACATAAAAAAATTTATCATTTCACTTATTTTGACTAAAACATTTTATGTTTATTATTTATATAATTAAATATGTATTTGAATATTTTTTTCAAATTTAAAATAAAATAAAATAATTATTTTTAACTCATAACGAAAAAAGGAAATAATAATTTTAAAATAAATTATAATTTTTTTAAAAAATTAATAATATTATTAAAAATATTTTAGTTAAAATAGTTGAAATGATAAATCTTTTAATCTTTTAAAAAAAATATAATTTTGACATATCTAAAGAAATAGAAGTATAATTTATTATTATTTCTTATTGAATTTGAAAGAGTTAGCAGTAAAATGGCGTCGCCCAGAGTCGAACTAACTTTTAATTAGTTTAAAAGTATACAAATTAAATTATATCAATTATAAATATAGAGACTAATTTATAAATACAATTAAATTGTAAGATTTAAATGTCTAATTTAACCTGATATGAAAAAAAAAAATGCATACATACCATATTTCCCTGAATGAATCATTTAACTCCCTTAATCTTATCCTTCTCAACTTTTTATCTCTCTCTTCTTTTTTAGCCAAATATTAATATATTACTTCTTCAAAAAAAAATCTCAAACAACAATTAAGTTCATAAAAAAATTACAAGAATATTAAAATAAAATAGATATAATCGTATAGAAAAACTTTTGAGAAGAAGAAGCTGATATCAAAAGCATTGATGGATATTACCAAAGATAGGAATATTTAAACCCAACCTAAATAACACATCTCTTCTTTGTGGCATGAAATAAACTGATGAGAAAGGTTTCTTGATTCATAATTGTATGAGAAAGAATTGAAAACATAATGTTACTTCGATGCTTGATCAATTTGTTTCTAAGAACTCGTTCAATTTTTTTTTTTTTACAATTGGACTCTAATAATTTTACAATCAGAATATTTATTACATTCTTAAAAAAAAAAAAACAAATTTCAAATGCAACTTCACGTAAGGAAAACGCGATTTACAACTTGATTACTCATCCATCTCCCTTTACCTTTCATTCATTTTATTTTCAATTATTTTATTATTGAAACTAATTTTCCCCAAAAAAAATTTAAAATCATTTCCGTACAATTTCTGCAGTTCTCTATTCTCCTGAATAAAATTTCCTTTCTAGTATTTTTTTATTTTTTAAATATATTTATGAATAATTCTGAACATAATTTATAGGAAAATAAAACTATTTCTCCATGGAAAAGGAACTATTTAATTAAAAAAATGATAAATTGCAATTTATCCCCTTAGTTTCGCTTCAAATTAATATGTCTCCCTATGGTTAATACTGTATCACTTAACTTTCTTGTGATTTGTTATGTTTATTTTTCAACTAAAATTTAATTAAATTAGTCAATTGAAAATTTTTAAAAACTAGTTTGTGCTTGTACAATTTTAAATTTTTTTAATTTTTTATAAATATTTTTTTTACTAGAGACAATATTGTTTAAGGCATTATCAAACACTAAATGTTGATATATAACAAAAACTTAAAAATAATTTTGTCACGTTATGAAAGATTAGTCTCTTACACTAGACTTAATTTCTTTTCAATAAAATTATTAAATTTTCATGTAATTTAATACTTGTCATTTAACTCATATTTATTATTTAATACTAGTCATTTAATATTTTTAATGTTTAAAATTTGTCCTTCAACCCTTTAGAATTATTGGAGCTTCTCCTTTTACTAAAAAGTCGAAGTTAAAAATAAAATATATTAAGGCAAAACTATTAAAATTTTATTTATATGTTATAATTGTAATTTATTATTATAGAGTATACTTTGTATTTATATATATATATATATATTTTTTACTTTTTATATTTTTTAATGACTTAATAGTTTTAGAGTGTTGAATGACAAGTTTTAAATATTAAAAGTACTAAAAACTAGTGTTAAATAATAAAATTAGGTTAAATAATAATTCTGAAATTACATAAATTCAAACTAAATTTTTAAAATTTTTAATTCATTAATTTAGTTAAATTTTGAATGAAAAATAATAAGCCATAGTGGGAGACTAATTTTAAGAGAAAGCAGGTGGGGTAAGACTACAAGTTTACCCTTAGAAATCGAGAGGACTAATATTTGTACACGTGGCATCACTCTGCCCTTGAAATCCGACATGAGGCTGCCCCCGATGGTTCAATACTCTACTTCTCTTTCAAGGGTCAAACCCATCAAATAATAACCAAAAAAAAACTTCAAAGTTAAAAGGGAGAATCTCATTGCTTTAATAAAGGGCGAATTTTATTTCGTTGGTCAAAAATATGAAATCGCCATTTTTGTTAGGGCATAATTGACTTAAAATTTAAATAAATCTAAAACAATCATTAAGTTATTATATAACTTTGAAATTTTATTTTATGCTCTTAATTTTTAGATTTAAATACTCAAATAAAGAATAACAAGAAATTTTTAAACCATTTTAGCATTGTTTTGATTATAGTAGTTACGCTTTGCATATGATTGATAGCATTTGGCGAAAAAAAATTCATTAATTAATAAAAATAAGAAAAAAAAATAAAATTTCAGACAAAAAGTTAACTTTTACCCATATAAATATAAAAGACAATGAAGTGAAAACGTTTGCGATTCTGAAACTATGTGTATTCTTCCAATTCCCAGAGTCCAAAGGCAGAAGCGTGGTTACGGAAGAAGACAATAGCACTGCAAATTGCGAAGCGGATTTTGTCGATCATTTCACAGTCCACACCTCTCACCAGTCGCCGAGACCACCTGCCTTCCCAACATGCCCGGTAATTCTACAAATAACACTGCTTTCTCTGTTGGAAACGGAGTTCTGACTGGATTTAAATGGATTTTCGTGTCGATGTATCTCTTGTAAATCTTCAAACTTCAATTTTAATTTTGGATATACGAACTGCAGCTTTACAGGAAGATGAAGACAAATTTATGAGATATGGTGTTTCAGACGATAATTTTCTCTATCAAAATTATAATTAATTTATAGTTCTGGCTTTCTGGGAATTATATGTTGTTTCCCTTGTATTCTAGGTCATCATGGTAATGATAACTCTTGTAGAGAAGTGCGTATATTTTGGGACAGTAATAAATTAGGAATAGGAAGAGACGATGAAAGTTGCATTTACAAAGCTAAGTTAACTGTTAACATAAATGATAGGCATGTTAATTCAATTTTTTTGAAGATGCTGTTAGTTTGGCTATTCGGTGCTATTTTTCACCTCATTTCGTGAATTTAATTTCATTATTTATAGGAAAGAGGAAAGATTATTGGTGCTTCCTTATAGTAATTGAACTTAAATGCTTGCACTCTGTTCTCTCTTTATCTTTTGGTTGGATTTTGCTCTATTTTCTTAAGGACATTTGACATCATTGTTATCCCCCATTGCAGATAATGAAGAACCCATGATTATGGCAAATACACTAGATCAATCACTAATCAGTAAATATAAGCGTTGGCAATGGTGGTCTTTGGTGGCACTCAGCATAACTTTTCTCATTTTGGGCCAATGTGCTGCCGTTCTGCTTGGAAGATTTTACTATGATCAAGGTGGAAATAGCAAATGGTTGGCTACTTTGGTCCAAACTGCTGCCTTCCCAGTTCTGTACCTTCCATTCTTTTTAATTCCTTTACCTCAGGAGGCTTCAACCCCTTCTATTCCACCATCTATCAGAATGCTCACCTTAATCTACTTTTTGCTTGGAGTCCTAGTGGCTGCTGACAATATGATGTATTCTACTGGACTCTTATACCTCTCTGCTTCAACGTATTCTCTGATTTGTGCATCCCAGTTAGCTTTTAATGCTGTTTTCTCATATTTTATCAACGGTCAGAAGTTCACTCCCTTGATTATTAACTCAGCAGTAGTCCTCTCGTTATCTGCTGCACTTCTTGCTATTAATGAAGAATCAGAAGCACCATCTGCTGTCTCCCATGGAAAATACATTATTGGTTTCCTCTGTACACTTGGAGCCTCAGCAGTTTACTCACTATTGCTTTCTCTTATGCAACTCTCCTTTCAGAAGGTTCTGAAAAAAGAAACATTTTCTGTTGTTTTGGAAATGCAAATCTATACTTCGCTTGTTGCTACTTGTGTTTCCATTGTGGGTCTATTTGCAAGCGGGGAATGGAGAAGTTTGCATGATGAAATGGAGGGCTTTGGTAAGGGAAGAGTTGCTTATGTAATGACTCTGGTTTGGACAGCTGTGGCTTGGCAGGTTTGTTCTGTTGGAGTTGTTGGCCTGATTTTCATGGTGTCTTCTCTGTTCTCCAATGTTATAAGTACTCTCTCTTTGGCTGTGACTCCTATTGCTTCTCTTATAGTGTTTCATGACAACATGAATGGTGTGAAGATAATTGCTATGCTTATGGCTTTCTGGGGTTTTGCTTCTTATATCTATCAGAATTATGTTGACGACAAGAAGAATAGAAGAACACAAACTGTTACTGCTAAATTCAGTGGTGATACTTCATGCTGAGAACACTGTCATTTTCTTTTCTTTTCTTTTCTTTTTTTTGTGGACAATAAGAACACAGTGTCATTCAACTCAGGAAAATTAGCCTCGGTTGGCAACTTAAGATACCTTTTGTCATCCACCCTTTTTGGCTTTGTATTTCTTTTGTACAGCATAAAGGATTTTGCTAGCTTACTGGTATCTTAATCTAGGACAAATTTTAGGTGTAGTTTTTTAGAGTCTTTACTATCAGGATCTCATTATAAAAATTTTCCACATGTCACATGTTTATTGAAAGCTATAATAAATAACAAACATTTAAAGAACTTTGTTTTAAGTCTAGTCCATTTATCTGTCGTTCAATTTTCATTAGACTTGTGAGTATGGTGATTGTTTGCCCCTGTGCTGTGACTACTGATTTGAGACAAGACTTTTGTGTTAACCTAATTTGTTTATGTTTGGATAAGTTTTATTTGTAGTGTGATATAAGTCCCTTATTAGGAAAAAGAAAGAAAAAGAAAAGGAAATGGTTGTTTACAATATTGTTTTTTAAAATTTATTTAAATTGAAATATATTATTTTGATTTGTCCAAAATTTTGGTAAAAACTATAAATTTTACTTTACTTTAGTTTATCATAATTTACAAATATAAAAATTTCTCTGACTGAGTTTCAGATCCTTTTGCGGAATGGCGGTAGGGACAGTTTGTCCTTGATATGAGGATGAAAATAATGGAGTTGAATCTTTTAAAGTGTGCATCAAAAAGTTAATGTATAAAATTAAAGTGCGTTAAGAGTATTGAAATATGCATTAAGGGATTAATGTAAAAAATAATAACTTATTTTTATTTTTTAAAAAAATTGTATAACAAATAGTGAGTTAACGTGTGTTTTATCACATTTCATAAAATATGCATTTTAAAAAAATCCAATTCTGAAAATAAAGAGGTTGGAGGGTGGCAAAGAAGGCCTGCACCTTAATATCTTGCCGTCGTACAAGTGACATTTAGAAGATGAACGATTTTTTTAATTAATTGTATTTCATTGTACTTTTGAAATATTTTAACAGTGTTTTGAAATTATGACTAGAAATAAATAAATAGTTTAATTTCCAAGCATAATCATAATTTTAATAATTATCTCATAAGATTATAAAATTATTCAAGATAATTAATTCTGCTTTCATCATTTTCTCTTGTACTGATTTAGTTTCTCTTTTTTCTTTCTTTTTTCCTATGATAAAAGCTTTTCTCTTTCTATATGGAACTCTTCTGTATTTCTGTTGTCTCTGTTAGTATTATTAGAGATTAACAATTATTTTTTAGATCTACAACAATGATAAAATATCATGTCAGAGTTTGAAGGCATTATTTTTAGAGAGAATATCGAAGTGTGTTGCCTCTTCAAAGACTTTCAAGCTTTCATTACAATTTAATTTTGTAAAATTCTAGTAAATATATTATTAATCTTTTTGTAATGTAGTTTAGTTTTATTTCTCTTTAGGAGTAGCTGTGTTTTTCTATGTATGATCTATGGGTATTACATAATCTACTGTGTTTGTATGGCCTTCTGCCTTTATCCCTTTGTCCTCTGTGTATATGAATGAAATTTTGTTTCTTGACCAAAAAGAAAAAAAGTAAAAACAAACGTGTTTGGATTGGTTTTTTTTTTGAAAAAAAAAAATTTTTTCAATTAAAAAGTACGTTTGATAAAAAAAAAAAATTTGGATTGACTTCTTAAAAAAAATAAAGGCATTAAAAAAAGTAAAAAATGAGTTTTTTTTTTCAGAAAGTATATTTTTTAGACTTCTCCAAAAAGCACATGCAAGAGCTCATAAAGCACAAATTTAAAAATGCATTCTAACATCATTTTACACAAAATTATCCTTTATTAATTATTACAAAGATAAATTTTATTATTTTTTGAGAGATATAAAATTGATACTCTTTTTCTCTATATTTTAAAAAATTATATTTTTCTCTCCAATAGATATGAAAAAAATTATAATTTTATCTATTTTGATCAAAATTTCTTCAATAATAATATTAACATTTTTTATTAAAATTATAATTTATTATAAATATATATTTTAAGAATTATTATTTTCTTATTATTTATTGTGAGTTAAAATTCATAAATTTAATTTAAAAAAGTGACTTTTTTATATTGGTTAAATATATGTTTAATTAAGCAAATTATATTTTCTCCTAAGGTTTGGTACTATCCTTATAGTTTTAAAAATTACACTTATCTCTCGTCTCATGTATTTATTTATTATTAATAAAAATAATTTTTTTTGTTGAATAAGACTGTAATTTTATTTTTAATATAATAATAAATATAATTAAATTTATAGTAAAACATAAGATTCTTAATATAAAAATAAAATAATTAAGTAATTTTTTTTTTTTTAAATGAACACATACTATATCAAATATTAAATTTATTGACAAAAAGAACGTTTGCAAAAACATTATATCAAATCTTAGGCATTTTAAATGTAATTTTTGAAACTAAATAGGTAGTAAGTACAATTTTATCAATCTTTAAGAGAGATTGGCATAATTTATAAGTAATAAAATTGTTTTTTGATCAAAATATGTAAAATTATACATTTTTCTTATCCCTCAACAAGAATAGCTGTAATTTTTTAAAATTAAAAAAGTTATAATTTTAATATTTTTCAAAGAATAAAAATATAATTTATCTTTTTTTTTTTTTAAAAAAGATAATATTCATATATATGTCCTTGTTGATAACTTTTCACATAATAAATATTTTTATACGTATTGTATGCAAATAAATTTTTTTATTATTATATCCAACTGTAAAATAACTATTACTTTTTATAAAATTTCTAATTTAAAAAGCTCTCTAAAAAAAGTCATTTTTTAAAAAGCCTATCAAAACAACTTCTACTTTTACTTTTTTTTAAAAGGTCCTTTTTCTAATATAGTGGAGTATAATTCGATTTACTTAACAGTAAAACTAAGTTTTATGTCATTTACAATTTCGTTTTAAATGTTTTTTTGGTCAATTTCATTGCAAATATTTACTATTTCGTTTAAACCAATCCGTCCTTTTAAGTTGAGATATTTTATTTATTAAATATTAAATTAAAAGAGTTTGTATTTTTCATGAACTAAATCATTAAGGTAGAACTAATATTTTGTCTCTTAATTTTATATAAAGTTTCAATTTCATCTCTTATTATTTTTATTTCAGTTTTGTTTCTCATATTTTTATTAATTAATGAAAATATCATATGTATATATAGCTAACGACAATTTTATATATGAAACTCATGAAATTATCATTGCTAAAGCATACTTAAATTAGTAGAAGAATTTAAATAAGATTAAAATGATCATTAAATTAATTTTTCTATAGCTTTCAAATTTTTTTGAAGTTTTTGATTTTTGTGTTTGGAATATCCAAATAAAAAATTTTAAAAATCTTTTTGAAGTGTTTTAGTTTCATTTAAGTTTTAATTATGCTTTAATTAAAATAATTCGACTTAAACTTTAAATATTTTAAAAAAATTATATCAATTAATAAAAATAAATAATAAAATTAAACTTGGTTGGAATGAATTTGATTTCATTCCATCATTAATTTACTCCATATATCATGAGATTCAAGTAAAGTATAGGACATTGCATAACTGCTTGATACGTAATGATCTCATTAAGCATATATTTGTTCAATCGTTTTTTTTTATTTTTTTATTGGGTGGGGTTAAGGAGGCTTAAACTTCTAGAAATTAAGGTGTTACAATTTCCAATCACACAATAGATTTTGCAAGTAAATATCAACATTAAACTAAAATAAGAAAATAGTTAAATGATTATAATATTTTATTTATTTTTAAGTTTAACTAATATTAAAAGATAATATTTATAATTCTAAGGCATTTTTTAAAATAATTATAAAAATAACACTTATTATCATGTGAAAACGTTAAAAATGTCTTTTTAGACATTTTTTTATTTATTTTCAAAAATATATTTGTTTAACTTTTACTAAATGCATTTTCAATTACGTTTTCTATTTTTAGGAGAGACAAAAATAAAAAACAAAAAAAGCACATGCTGTGTTTCAACTTCCAAGCATACAGTAAATTTTGCAGGTACATGTCAACATTAAACCAAAATAAAAAAATTGTTAAATGATTATAATATTTTATTAATTTTAAAGATTGATTATTATTAAATATTAATATTTATAATTGAAATATTTTAAAAAAATTATAAAAATAACATTAATTATTATGTGAAAAGACGTTTTCTGTTTTTAGTATATTTTTGAAACCTTTTTCAAAAAATATTTTTGGTTAATTTTTACCAAATATATTTTCAATTATGTTTTTTAGTAAAAACAAAAGCAGTATACCAACTTCCAAGCACATAGAAAATTTTTTAAGTAAATGTCAACATTAAACCAAGACAAGAAAATTGTTAAATGACCAGGCCAAAAGTTAAGAAAGTTGTTAGTTAATATGTAATTCTTTTTATTTAATTATATTTATCTTAAATGTCACATTATTCAACTACGATTTAACTCACATCCAAATCTCCTTCATAAGACAATTGCAAGTTAAAAGCCCTGTAATTCAGGACAAAATATTTTTTACTTAATTGCACATAGTCTAAATATCACGTAGTTTGATTATGATTTAATCTTTCATCAAAATCTCTGACATGAGACAATTGTAAGTTAACGATATTTTTAATCATGGTACAATTCTTTTGAATTAATTACAACTATCTCAAATGTCACAGTTCAACTATAATTAATAGAGTGAAGATGAAGGCAAAGTTTGAGAACTAATAGAATAACTGACACCATCTCTATTCTTGCCATTTTTATTTATAATAATAATATTCGTTGTAATAATATTAAAACATATTTTAATGATAGATAAAATTATCGCTAAAAAATTTAACAGGCGAGAAACACCCAACAGAGGATTCAAAAGCTTCTTTTTCCCCGCCCATCTGACTCTCAATGTCTAACTCTCTCCCTCTCTATAAACAAATGCGTTTCTAACACTTTTTTTATAGAGTTCATTTTCGACAATATCATAAACGCAAAAGGAAGACACACTAGATCTGATTCACCTTGGTAAATTTTTGACCATATATTTCAAAATTTAAATTTTGAATTTGCAGACGAATATGGTAATGTTATAAAAGCCAAGGCACGCACGTGAAGTCTCATTTACCATTGGCCAACCTGTTTTAGTTATTGCAAGTTCTAAGACTTTGATATGCTCAACCAAATTACGTTACTTAGGTTCTAGTGTCAAAATTTATATTTATTTATTTATTATATAAAAAAGAATTTTATTAAAAAAAGGATAGATACAAGAGTTTACAAGAATAAGCGATAAAAATTATTTAAGTTATTTCTTGTTTTCAGTCTATTTTTAAAAATATTTTCACAAAATATTTTTGTTAATTTTACTAAACGCATTTTCAATTACATGTTTTGTTTTCAATAACAATAAGAATAGAAAACAACAAAAGCAACCGAGGTGTTTCAACTTCTGAGCACACAATAAATGTTGCAGGTAAATGTCAACATTAAACCAAAACAAGAAAATTGTTAAGGTCTACAACACAACCATGTTGGAAAGAGAGCAACAACATAAACAAAAGAAACCGAAATAACATAACATGAAAAGTTTTTGAGTCTAGCCAAATTACTGAAAGGTAGAAACGAAAGCTTAAAGAACAAGACAAGGCAGAAAAGTTGCTCCAAGCACTACTGACAAACTCCAGAAGCAGTCTATTCATTGCGAGAGTATTCTATCTCCTCACGAACATGTCGAAAACACCAATCATAGTTGCACAGTCTAGCTTTGAAAGGAGGTCGATTTTCAGGAAGCGGGATGATTCTCAGGAGCTGATTATTCATAGAGAAAACCCTGCAAACTGGAGAATTGCGATCGATGTTATACACACAGTTGCTTTCAAATCCCCACATACCTGGACTGCTCAATGAAGTGCACTTTGTGCCACTCAGAAATAAAGCACAATCTCCCAATGTATGGATTCTGATCCATTCCATGGCAGAAAAGTCGATCTTGTAAACCTCCAAATATGCACAAGCTTTGAAATGAAGCACAAGAAGCTGACCATCTGAGCTCACAAGATTCAGAATAGATGATATGAAAATTGGGGTGTTGTTGAGATTCAGAAAATTCAGTTCTGTAGAATTCAGCATGAATTTGCCTATTTTGGCATCTTCTGTAATGGCATAGAGAGTACGATTAAAAACCACAGCATCGACAACCTTCAAAGGATTTCCCCATCTGGAATAAATGGTCCAGCCAGAATTGCGAGATTGATAGACATGAAGATTGTGAGCCCATGTGCATAAAGCAACAACGATAAATTCTTCAGATTTTACAGCATAAGCAAGTATGACTCGGTCATATAAGTCTGAGAAGGAACCTTGGTTTCGTGACACTGGTATTTTCATGTGTTTTCTTTCAAAAGGATTTACCATCAGAAGTGTGTTCTGAGTACCTGCCATCATCAGATATCCAGTGGAAAATCCAGCATGAGAGAACCCAGAAAAGTAAGGAAGCATAGTGTTGTACATTCTTCCGTCAATTATGTTGTAGAAGGAGTAAGCTCTTTTAGCATGTGGCGTCTTTTGAATAACTAATGGAGTTTGGGATTTCATGAAATTACGCCAGTAGCTTGACTGGCATGCCCTCCAGTTCTTACAGACTTCCCCAAATGAGAAAAGGTCATCCATGTCTAATTTCTTGGCAATTACATTCAGAACGTCAAAAGGAAGTTCAGGGGCCTCCGCCCCTTTCTTCAGTGCCTTTCCTGCTTATCACAAATATCAACAATGATTAGTAATTCATTACTCAGTAAAATAAGAACATAATATTATCAGAGATAAAAAAATTAGAAAGACAAAGAGTGACCCATAACATATTTCATCCAATTGTTCTCAACTTAGGCCACATAAAGCTCAGTGTTTGAGGGTGAGTTGATCAGAATTAAGTTCAAAACACATTATAGGCCAAGTTGTGTATGCTTTGTGTTGGATCTAGCCTTTATGACTTGACCAAAAGTTAACAGTATTGTTAGTCAAAACGCAACATTTTTTACTTAATTGTACCTTGCACAAACATCACACAATTCGACTATGACTCAACTCCCATCCGAATCTCCGCTATGAGAAAATTGCAAGTTAACAATTTTGTTAGTCATAACGCAACTATTTTTATTAAACTATACCTAGCCCAAACACCACACAGTTCAACTATGACTCAAATCCTATACAAATCTCCATCATGAGACAATTGCAAGTTAACAACGCTCTTAGTCATAGCGCAACTCTTTTTACTTAACTACACCTATCCCAAATGCCACACAGTTTGACTATGACTCAATCCCTACCTGAATCTCTATCATGAGACAATTATTGCGACACTTTGGCCAACAATCTCCCTCTCTGTAATTGCCCTGCTAAGAATCAAGCCCATGACCTTGGCTCTGACACCAATTTTTGGATCAAGTGATTACTACTATGCCAAAATTTGTAACTGTTAGTCATGACATAACCCTTTTTACTTAACTGCACTTAGCCCAAGCGCCATGTGATTTGACTATGAATCAACTCCACCTGGGCCTTTTCCATGAGACAATTGTTGTCACACCTTGGCCAACAATCTCTCCCATCATGAATTGCCCAGTTAGAAATCAAACCCATGACCTTGACTCTGATACCAATGGTTGGATCTAGCACTTTCCATTGGCCTTGTGGTAAGCAGTCAATTCAACACAAACAACCAATTAAATTTCAAGTAAATACCAAGTTAAATTATGAAATTTCAATTCGACCATAAACTAAATTCTTTTCCCATAAAAAAACTTACTTGAAAAAAAATAGTGGAAGGGATGATAGATTTATAAAAACCAACAATAAATCATATAAATCCCCTTCTCCCTGAGAAGCAAAAAATCTATAACTTCAAAAACTCAACTAAGATCAAATGGGGGAAAACATTCATAATGCTACATAGTCATATGTATCATATCCAAAATGATATGATACAAAAATGAAAACAAATTAATAAAAAAAGAAAAAAAAAGATGTCGATGATGAAACTTGTGAATATATAAAAAATAACTAAATTAAAATATGAGTCCAAAAATTTATAAATTCATACTCGATGAAGAGGATGAAGGCCGATTTCGAGAACTAATAGAGTGGCTGACACCATCTTTTTTCTTGCCATGTTTCTCCATTATTTTTTTTCCTTTTCCCCCGCCCATCGTAGTCTCAATCTCTATCTCTCTCCCTCTCTGTAAACAAATGCGCTTCTAACACTTTTTTATAGAGCTCATTTTCGACAATGTCATAAATGCAAAGAAAGACACACCAGATCTGATTCACCTTAGTAAATTTTTGTCCATATATTTCAAAATTTAAATTTTGAATTTGCAGACGAATATGGTAATGTTATAAAAGTCAAGGAAAACACGTGAATTCTCATTCACCATTAGCCAACTTGTTTCAGTTATTGCAAGTTTTAAAACTTTGATATGCTCAACCAAATTACGTTACTTAGATTCTGGCATCAAAAGTTATAGTTATTAATTTTTTAGATAAAATATAATTTTATTAAAGATAAAACGTAGATACAAGAGATTACAAGAATAGACGATAAAAAGTCATCTTCAAAAAACAAAACTAAAAAATAGTAAAAAACATGATAGAAAGAAACCAAGATTCTAGCTCAAGTAAATATAATAGTTTTACATAACTTTTACATGAAGAATTTTACTGCCATAATGAAAATTAAAAATATTTTTTACTCAACCAATTTTTTCAAGAACGATAAAACTTGTTCACATTAAGCCCAACATCAAACTTTCAACATTTGTAATAAGACCGTATCTAACCATCATTAGGCAATCGCCCTCTCATGTTTAACTCACCTAGACTTGGGCCTCGCAAAGGCTGAATATCACCCATGAGGTCTGCCCAACCGACATTATGTGTCCTAAATCGACATAGAGACATATAAATATAAACCTACACCTTAGTATCCAAGTACGCGAATACTCTAGCGCTTTCTCATGCTCCTTGACTTTCCTTGTCTAATTTTACTATCAGAGGTGCAACCGAAGAGAAATCTTCCTCTCTGCATTCCTTAGGTTTCTCTCTTTGTATAAGTTCTTGCCATCTCCAATGACTCTTCTGTGCTACCTCAATGACTCAACCCAAGACTGATTCATCAATTTTCTTTGCATCAAATTAAATTAGCCAAAGTTGTTCATAAATAATTAAAGGCTAAAATGAATAAACTCCTAAACTTTAATTTGTGTACACATAACCCCTTTAAACTGTGAAATTTGACACAAAATCCCAACAAACTTTATATTTTGTGCAGAGAACATCATCCATTAAGTTTTTTATCCAAATTTTGATAAAGGGTTGTCACATCACTATTTATGAAGTCACGTTGGATTTTAATATGATTTGGATAAGGGGCATTAGTGTCATTTAATCCCACTTCACTCTCTTAGTCTTTAGACAAAATCATAATTCCATTCACCTACTTGTGAAGCGTAAATCCAATTAAAGCACATCGGAGAGGAGAGAAGTGTTTCTCACACATTGAAACTGCAGCGCCATTTGAAGCTCATTTGAGAGGAGAGGAGTTTGCGTATCTCACCCAACATTTTTCACCCATTGCATTGCTCCGTCGAAAATCATTTCTCCATCATCTTTGAATGCACTCACTTAAAGAGAAAGTGAGAATAGAGGCAGAAAGAACCCATTTTACTATCCTATTCACTATCCTTCAAGCCTCATTAGAGGGAGTACCTGTAGAAATTAAAAGCCAAATCTAAATTCAGTGCGATATAAATTTAGATCTATATTTAGGTTACAATTAACCATAAGAAAGAGTTATGATACATATCTATTAAAGCCATAAAATTAAAAGCTAATGGAGAAATAGAGTCTACAACCACAATTACCTGTATGTTATCAAAGAGAATGATGTAGAGCCAGAGAGAGAACCAGAAAATTTCTAAAGGCAGATAAAATTTTAGATTAGGGTTTTAAATGTGATAATCTTAATTACTAATAACCTCCAATAAGAATATTCTTTGAATATTCTATTTAAAATTTGCAATAATAATATAATATTAATATTTAATTAACATTATCCATAAATTAATTAAATTAATCGAATAATTAATTTAATTAATCTAACAATCTCCCACTTGGATGATATTAATTAAATATTAATATAATTATAGAAAATACTCTCTCTCTCTTATTCTCAGTCAGTAGTATGATAGAATGATTAGTGACTAACATAGGGCTGTGATTGGGTCCTCCACCCAAATGGGCCAACAACTGATCAAACCTATCACTAATCACTTACAATTAACACATAGAAACAATCTATTCATAATACAAGGTTTAGAAAATTGAAACAACACAAGATCACTGAATCCTATAGGGAAATTAGTGAAAAAAAGTCTCAACATCTAAAAAAATAGAATACGTAATGTATAGTTAAAAACAAATCTATTCATAATACAAAGTTTAGAAAATTGAAACAACCCAAGATCACTTAATCTGATAGGGAAACTAGTGATATAAAAAAGTCTCAATATCTAAACGAATGGAATACGTAATGTATAGTTAAGAACAAATCCTTCATAATACAAAGTTTAGAAAATTGAAACAACATAAGATCATTGAATTCGATAGGGAAACTAGTGATAAATAAGGTCTCAATATCTAAATGAATGGAATACATAATGTATATTTAAGAACAAATTCATTCATAATACAAAGTTTAAAAAATTGAAATAACACAAGATCACTGAATCTAATAGGGAATCTAGTGATATAAAAAAGTCTCAATATCTAAACGAATGAAATATGTAATGTATAATTAAAATGATATACATAGAACAAGTCCACTCATAATACAAAGTTCAAAAAATTGAAACAACACAAGAACACTAAATCTAATAGGGAAACTAGTGATATAAAAAGTCTCAATATCTAAACGAATAGAATACGTGATGTATACATTGAATCTCATAAATCCAGACTTTCACTAAACCAAGGTTACATCAAAAGATTTAATCAAACTCATATGAGTTACATAATTTTTAAATACTCATATGAATAAGCCTTTAGTCAACAGATCTGCCAGCATATGTTCACCATAAATGTGAATCAAATGAGTCTGAGATTCATCAATCTTTTCTCTAACAAATAGGAGTTTAACATCAAAATGTTTAGTATGACTAGAGTTCCTATAATTTTGAGAAAAACATATAGCAAACGAATTGTCATAATATATGATTAGAGGATGTGATATATAATAAAAAATATGCATGCTAAATATCAAGTTCCTCAACCATATGGCCTGACGGGTGGTAGCTGTAATAGATTTCTTGGCACTTTTCCATGAAATAGTTCTTCCAGACATTATAAAGATGTATCCAGAAGTAGACTTATGTCTATCAATACAATATGCATAGTCTAAATTTGAATAGCTAACGATCTCAAAAGAATCAGACTTTCTGTGAGTTAAAATATTATGCTTCGTACCCCAATGGTACCTCATAACTTTTTTAGCAACTTTCTAATAGTCATGACCAGGATTACTCAGGTATCTGCCAAGCACATTAATCACAAAAGTAATGTCCAGATGTGTAGATACCTGAGCATACATAAGGCTGCCAACTGCAAAAGCATATAAAATTTTATCCATTGCAGTCCTTTCATCATCATTTTGAGGACACTAAGATTTACATAATTTCTCACCTTTCTGGACAGGTGCAGCACAAGTAATACAAGAGCACATGTTAAATCTCTTCAGTATTTTATTAATGTA
The DNA here is from genome assembly GCA_031216115.1 of Senna siamea. Classification (NCBI taxonomy): domain Eukaryota; kingdom Viridiplantae; phylum Streptophyta; class Magnoliopsida; order Fabales; family Fabaceae; genus Senna; species Senna siamea. Next base: position 17,998,215 of record CM062357.1, read on the forward strand.
ACTTCCTTAAGATAAACCCAAAATACCATGAGATCCGTCATGATGGATCTGGATACCTAAAACAAATGAAGCTTCAACTAGATCTTTCATTTCAAAGTGGCATAACAACATGTGTTTAGTCTTATTCAAGAAATTTACCGAGCTACTGGCCAATAGGATATCATCAACATAGAGAACCAAATTTATAAAATTTTTCCCATCGAATTTCTGATAGATGCACTAATTAGAAACGTTCTTAATGAAGGTAATAAAATATCTAAATCCACCCATAGCTGCAGGAGTAATAGGTCCATTGATATTCGTGTGAATCTAATCCAGTATGTTACTAGACCTATTTGCCCCTTTTGTACTAGCTCTAGCAGAAATTTTTCCCTTAATACAATCAAAACAGGCTTCAAAATCAGAGAAATCTAAGTTTTTTAACACCTTTTATTTGACCATTATTTCCAATCTTTCTTTGGAAATGTGGCCCAAACATTGGTGCTATAACATGGGTGAATTTTTATCAATTTTGGGACGTTTGTGTCCCACAACAACATTAGCAGATGCAGAGGAAGGAATATCTAGGTAACCATTCATCTTCAATAAATATAATCTATTAACCATGAAAGCAGTCCCAACAACAACTAAATTAAAATAAATATCAAGTTTTCCATTTTTTTGCCAAAAGGAATAATCACACATGTCCAACAAAGAACTTGAAACTAAATTCCTCCCAAATAAGGGTACATAAACAAACAAATAATGTCCAAAATGCAAATTCAAACTAATGGTTCCTATGCTTTCAACTATAGATGAGCTTTCTTCAACTCTAATAATAGCTTTCTCTCTCTCACTTGGTTCACTCATGTTTCTGAGACTTTGCAAAGAGTTTGTTACATGAATAATTGCTTCAGAGTCCAACCACCAAGAATCACATGATATTTCAAAGGTATTAGATTCAAAACAAACTAGAACTAGAAGGAAAAATATATCATAATTACCTTCTTTCTCATACTTGTTCTTCAACTTAAAGCATTCAGATATTCTGTGACCAGGCTTCTTACAATAGTGACATTCCCCTTTAAAAGATTTCTTCTTCTGGCCCTTATTCTAGTGCCTACTTTTCTTAGGCCCAAAATATTTCTTACCACTACTTTAATTCTCAAGTTTCATTCCTTTCTGATTATCATTTCCAACCTTACTGCTTGAACCCTGAAAGAAGTAATTAATAGATTATAGATGGGAAGCAAACTTCTTAATTGACTCTTCTTATTGAGTCACAATAGATATCATCTGATCAATAGACTATTCCGCCTCTTGAGAGTTGCATGTAGTACAACGTACCCCATACTCTGCAGGAAGGGACTACAAAACTCAATAAACCAGGTAACTCTCCCCCAAATCCACTTCATAGGATTTCAGCTTATTGTAATAATTGATAAGCTTCATAATATGTTCCCTGACTCTAGATACTTCATCATAGTAACAATTGTTAAGAAGAGAGATATAGTAGGCCTTTTAACTCTTTTCAAACTTCTTAAATTTTTCTCTGATAGCCTTTAAATATTATGAAGCCAATTCCTTATCTGGGATTCTCTGTCTAATGGTCTTATCAATAGTGTACTTCATAACATTCAAACAGATCCTGTTTAAATTATGCCACTATTTAAGATATGCCCTTTCGACAGCTCTAGAATTGTCAGTCAAATCAGCAGGCTTCTATTTCCTAAGAGCCAAATATTCCTTAATGATGACTAAGTACAAATCTAGGGACTCTTTCCAATCATCATAGTTAGTCCCATTTAGAGTTTTCACTGAAGATACCCTTTGCTCTTTTCTAATGCTTCATTTGTTTCTTACAATTTCTTTTGTGTTGGAGGCTTCTTGTTCTTTTCTACTATAAAGGAAAGAGTAGAAATGGGATGTAAGTGTTTGTATTTCTTGATTGTGAACTGAAAATTGTTTATGTTTGAGTGTTTTATTTTGCTTTTTCCTAAGTTTTTATGATTGAATTTATTGTTTATTATTGTGTTTTATTGATTTTTTTAACTTTGATCAGGAAGTATAAAATGAGGGTTTTGTTTTTAATTGCATTTCATCTTTGTCCCTTAGTGGTTCCTCTTTTTCTCTTCGATTATCTTTGAATGGCGCTATGGTTTCAGTGGGTGAGAAACGCTTCTCTTTTCTTCAGTGTGCTTTGAGTGGATGTGCACTTCGTAGATGGTTTAATGGAGTTATATTTCCATCTAAAGGTTGAGAGAGCGAAGTGAGATGAAATGACACTAACACCCTTGGTCCAAATGGAGTTAAAATCCAATGTGGCTTCATATATAATGACATAGCAATCTTCTATTAAAATTTGAATGAAAAATTTAACAGATGATATTATTTACATAAAATATAAAGTTCATAAGGGTTTTACATCAAGTTTTAAAGTTTAGGAAGTTACGTGCACATACTTTACAGTTTAAGAGAATTCTATTTTTTGTTTGTCAGTGAATTTTATGCAATTTAGCCATAATTAAATACAATAATAAAATGTCTTGACCAGAAACTATCTAACTTAGACTTATAACACAACAAATCTCATACTAAAAGTTATAGGCATCCGGATTTTGTAGTCGACACTCTTGGCACTTTTAGCGGTGATTTTTTTTGCTGCTAAAATTTCTTGCAACAAAAAGTATTGCTACTATAACTTTTTTAAATTAATTATTTAAACAAAAGTTATAGCAGCAGTAATATTTGTTGCAATAATATTAAAACACACTTTAGCAGCGAAAAAAATCGCCGCTAAAGTGCCAACAGAAACTACCAAAACAAAGGATCCAAAATCAAGTTATGCTAATCCACAAAAAGGGAAGGGGCTTGGGGAAAAGGAACTATAAGGCATGTAAATGAAATTTTTACATAAATAATTATTTTTTAATATAAAATATTAATAAAATTATTTACCAAGATACTATAAATTCTTTTTATAATATTTTGCAAAATTTCAGCAATAAATATTTTTGTTGCTATAACTATTGTTTAAACCAATTTTAAAAGAAATTTTAAGTTTAAAATTTTGTTTTTAACTGCTAAAAGAATTTATGCATCATACCTTGGAAAATTTTTTAAGTTTTTCATGTTTATGAGTATTTAAAATTCAAAAATAATAAATATCATAATTCTTTAAGAGAATTATTTTTTCCTTAAAAAATTATTAAAACCAAAAACTTAAAAATATTTAATGAAATATTAATTATCCAATTGTAAATTTAAAACTTATTCAAAATATTTTTAAGTTTTTGGTTTCAATATTTTTTTAACCTACAAACAATTATCTTAAAGAATTATGATGTTTATTAGCTTTGAATTTTAAATGCTTAAAAAAATGAAAACTTTAAAAAAAATTCCAAAGGTATGAAGCATACTTTTTTAACAGTTAAAAACAAAACTTGAAACTTGAAATTTTTTTTAGTATGGACTTAAATAATGGTTATCAATCTAAGACTCGTTATTGTGCACAAAGAATTTTTAATATTATATAAAAAAATTTTAAAACGATCAACAAGTATCACATGATACTTATAGTCAATCTAAAACAAATATTTTTGATACAATATGTGCACTATTCTCAACACATTGAGAATAATGTTTTGGGCCAAAAAGACCACTATAAATCACCCTTCAATTAACTATCAAAATCTGTTTCTACATAATATATAACAAAGACAAATTAAATAACCTTTTCAAGAATTTGCATATGAAAATGAAAGAAAGAATATAGATATATCAATGGATCCCTTGTAATTAAAGCTCAACCATCCGAACTAGGCTACAAAATTCCTCATACTCTCTGGATGGCAGCATCCATTCAATTCTTTATCTAAAGTTGTGTTAGAATTGTAAAATTTTAAATTTTATGAAATTTAAAATGTAAAAATTTTGAATTGCCACAATTTAAATTTTTTATATTTTAAATTTCTTGTTTGAATAATTATAATATTTATAAAATTCTTTGTTTATAACTAATTAATAACTATATGTATAATGTAACGATTTATGTATTTATAATGAAATAATTAAAATACCTTAGAATATTACTTCTCCTCCTCCTTAAGTTAGTTCATTCAAACATAACCTAAAAGTAACCAATGGCATTACAAAGAGAGGATGAGAGAGATAAAAGAGAAGCAAAAAGATGAGAGGAAAGTGATGCCATTAGAAGCCGTGGAGAATGCAATGACACGAGTGATGATGTGATTGTTTCTAGTAGTGGAGAACTTGGAGTGGTTTAGCTTATGAATTAATTAAAAAAGAAAAAATTGTTATTTTTAACTGAAAATAAAAAAATAAAAAATTTTAAAAATTCTATACTCTAATTTTTAAAGTAAAAGAAATAAAAAATAAATGTTTTTATTATGTTATTTTTAAAACTATTTTCATAAAATTGATTTAAAAAACAAAAAAAATCAAAATGAACATATCCTTGATCTTTTAAAAACTGAACAAATCCTTGATCTTTTAAAAACTAATTATGAGAGATTGACAGAAAAATAGAAGAGAAAAAAAAATCTTTTGACAACAAGATTGTATAGTGTGAAGTTTTAAAGAATTAAATAATTTTCATGTGGCATCATATACGACAAATAATGTGGCATTTTTTTTTATTTATATGGAAATATATTTTATCACTCTTTCTTCCTCTTATTAATTTCCTATCCTCTTCCTCCTTTTCTCTTGATTAAGTCTACGTTCTTGAGAAGAAAAAAAAACTTGCTTTCTCTAATAAAAGGATAGCCTTTTTGAGCTTAGAATCACCAATCATTTTCAAGATTTCTGTCTAAAAATTAAAAAAAAAAAATAGCCTATTTGTTTTCTTCTTATATGTACACACTTAGTAGAAACATAATAGTGACTATTTGATTAGTAAAATATGAAAAATAAAAAAATAAAAAAAATTACAAGGGGATCCCTTTCTCTTTCATCGGCCCCTGAACTTCCTTTTGACGTTCTGAATGGAATTGCCAAGAAATTAGACATGGATGACCTTTCCTCATTTGGGGAAGTCTGTAAGAACTGGAGGGCATGCCAGTCAAGCTACTGGCGTAATTTCATGAAATCCCAAACTCCATTAGTTATTCAAAAGACACCCCGTGCTAAAAGAGCTTACTCCTTCTACAACATAGTTGACGGAAGAACGTACAACACTACGCTTCCTTACTTTTCTGGGTTCTCTCATGCTGGATTTTCCACTGGATGTCTGATGATGGCAGGAACTCAGAACACACTTCTGATGGTAAATCCTTTTGAAAGAAGACACATGAAAATCCCAGTGCCACGAAACCAGGGTTCCTTCTCAGACTTATATTTATATGACCGAGTCATACTCGCTTATGCTGTAAAATCTGAAGAATTTATCGTTGTGGCTTTATGCACATGGGCTCACAATCTCCACGTCTATCAATCTCGCAATTCTGGCTGGACCATTTATTCCAGATGGGGAAATTCTTTGAAGGTTGTCGATGCTGTGGTTTTTAATCGTACTCTCTATGCCATTACAGAAGATGCCAAAATAGGCAAATTCATGCTGAATTCTACAGAACTGAATTTTCTGCATCTTAACAACACCCCAATTTTCATATCATCTATTCTGAATCTTGTGAGTTCAGATGGTCAGCTTCTTGTGGTTCATTTCAAAGCTTGTGCATATTTGAAGGTTTACAAGATCGACTTTTCTGCCATGGAATGGATCAGAATCCATACCTTGGGAGATTGTGCTTTATTTCTGAGTGGCAAAAATTGCACTTCATTGAGCAGTCCAGGTATGTGGGGATTTGAAAGCAACTGTGTGTATAACATTGATCGCAATTCTCCAGTTTGCAGGGTTTTCTCTATGAATAATCAGCTCCTAAGAATCATCCCGCTTCCTGAAAATCGACCTCCTTTCAAAGCTAGACTGTGCAACTATGATTGGTGCTTTCGACATGTTCGTGAGGAGATTGAATACTCTCGCAATGAATAGACTGCTTCTGGAGTTTGTCAGTAGTGCTTGGAGCAACTCTTCTGCCTTGTCCTGTTCTTTCGGCTTTCGTTTGTACCTTTCAGTAATTTGGCTAGACTCAAAAACTTTTCATGTTATGTTGAATAGCGTGACATTTAAGTTAAATATAATTAAATAAAAAGAGTTGCTTATTAACTAACAGCTTTGTTAACTTTTGGCCTAGTCATTTAACAATTTTCTTGTCTTAATGTTGACATTTACCTAAAAAATTTTCTTTGTGCTTGGAAATTGGTATACTGCTTTTGTTTTTACTAAGAAACATAATCAAAAATGTATTTGATAAAAATTAACTAAAAATATTTTTTGAAAATGGTTTTAAAAATATACTAAAAACAGAAAACGTCTTTTCACATAATAATTAGTGTTATTTTCATAATTTTTTTAAAAAATCTTTCAATTAGAAATATTAATATTTAATAATAATCAAACTTAAAAATTAATAAAATATTATATTCATTTAACAATTTTTTTTTATTTTGATTTAATGTCGCCATGTACCTGCAAAATTTACTGTATGCTTGGAAGTTGAAACACAGCATGTGCTTTGTTTGTTTTTTATTTTTATCTCTCCTAAAAATGAAAAACGTAATTGAAAATGTATTTAGTAAAAGTTAAAAAAAAAATATTTTTGAAAATAAATAAATAATGTCTAAAAAGACATTTTTAACGTTTTCACATGACAATAAGTGTTATTTTTATAACTATTTTAAAAAATGCCTTAGAATTATAAATATTATCTTTTAATATTAGTTAAACTTACAAATAAATAAAATATTATAGTCATTTAACAATTTTCTTATTTTAGTTTAATGCTGATATTTACTTGCAAAATCTAGTGTGTGCCTCCTTAATCCCACCCAATAAAATAAACGATTGAACAAATATATGCTTAATGAGGTCATTATGTATCAAGCAGTTATGCAATGTCCTATACTTTTACTTGAATCTCGTGATATATGGAGTAAATTAATGATGGAATGAAATCAAATTTATTCCTACCAAGTTTAATTTTATTATTTATTTTTATTAATTGATATATTTTTTTAAATATTATCAATAATATTTAAATTTTAAGTCGAATTATTTTAGTTAAAGCATAATTAAAACTTAAATGAAATTAAAACACTTCAAAAAATTTTTAAATTTTTTTTATTTGGGTATTCCAAACACAAAAGTTAAGAACTTTGAAAAAAATTTGAAAGCTATAGAAAAATTAATTTAATGATCATTTTAATTTTATTTAAATTCTTCTACTAATTTAAGTATGCTTTAGCAATGATAATTTCATAAGTTTCATATATAAAATTGTCGTTAGCTATATATACATATAATATTTGCATTAATTAATAAAAATATGAGAAAAAAATGAAATAAAAAAGATAAGAGATGAAATTGAAACTTTATACAAAATTAAGAGACAAAATATTAGTTCTACCTTAATGATTTAGTTTATGAAAAATACAAAATCTTTCAATTTGATATTTAATAAATAAAATATCTCAACTTAAAAGGACGGATGGGTTTAAACGAAATAGTAAATATTTACAATGAAATTGACCAAAAAAACATTTAAAACGAAATTGTAAATGACATAAAACTTAGTTTTACGATTAAGTAAATCGAATTATCCTCCACTGTATTAGAAAAAGGACCTTTTAAAAAAAAAGTAAAAGTATAAGTTGTTTTGATAGGCTTTTTAAAAAATGACTTTTTTAGAGAGCTTTTTAAATTAGAAATTTTATAAAAAGTAATAGTTATTTTACAGTTAGATATAATAAAAAAAAATTTATTTGTTTGCAATACGTATAAAAATATTTATTATGTAAAAAGTTATCAACAAGGACATATATATGAATATTATCTTTTTTTAAAAATGAAGATAAATTATATTTTTATTCTTTGAGAAATATTAAAATTATATTTTTATTTTTTTAATTTTAAAAAATTACAGCTATTTCTGTTGAGAGATAATAAAAATGTATAATTTTACACATTTTGACCAAAACACAATTATTACTTATAAGTTATGTCAATCTCTCTTAAGGATTGATAAAATTGTACTTATTACCTATTTAGTTTCAAAAATTACATTTAAAATCCCTAAGATTTGATATGATGTTTTTGCAAAAGTTCTTTTTGACAATAAATTAAAGTTAATATTTGACATAGTATGTGTTCACTCCAAAAAAATAAAATTACTTAATTATTTTATTTTTATATTAAGAATCTTATGTTTTACTATAAATTTAATTATATTTATTTTTATATTAAAAATAAAATTACAGTCTTATTTGACACAAAAAATTATCTTTATTAACAATAAATAAATAAATAAAACGAGAAGTAAGTGTAATTTTTGAAACGGTGGTACCAAACCTTAGGAGAAAATATAATTTACTTAATTAAATATGTATTTAACCAATATAAAAAAGTCACCTTTTTAAATTAAATTTATGATTTTTAACTCACAATAAATAATATGAAAATAATAATTCTTAAAATATATATTTCTAATAAATTATAATTTTAATAAAAATATTAATATTATTATCGAAGAAATTTTGGTCAAAATAGATAAAATTATAATATTTTTATATCTATTGGAAAGAAAAATATAATTTTTCAAAATATAAAAAAAAAAGTATCAATTTTATATCTCTCAAAAAATAATAAAATTTATCTTTGTAATAATTGATAAAAGGATACTTTTGTCTAAAATGATGTTAGAATGCATTTTTAAATTTGTGTTCTATGAGCTCTTGCATGTACTTTTTGGAGAAGCCTAAAAAAAAATACTTTTAAAAAAAAACTCATATTTTACTTTTTTTAATGCTTTTGTTTTTTTAAGAAGTCAATCCAAATTTTTTTTAATCAAACGTACTTTTTAATTGAAAATTTTTTTTTTCACAAAAAAAAAACCAATCCAAACATGTTTGTTTTAACTTTTTTTTCTTTTTGGCCAAGAAACAAAATTTCATTCATATCCACAGAGGACAAAGGAATAAAGGCAGAAGGCCATACAAACACAGCAGATTATGTAATACCCATAGATCATACATAGAAAAACACAGCTACTCCTAAAGAGAAATAAAACTAAACTACATTACAAAAAGATTAATAATATATATTTACTAGAATTTTACAAAATTAAATTGTAATGAAAGCTTGAAAGTCTTTGAAGAGGCAACACGCTTCGATATTCTCTCTAAAACTAATGCCTTCAAACTCTGACATGATATTTTATCATTGTTGTAGATCTAAAAAATAATTGTTAATCTCTAATAATACTAACAGAGACAACAGAAATACCTCTCTATATTAGAGGGAGAAGAGTTCCATATAGAAAGAGAAAAGCTTTTATCATAGAAAAAAAGAAAGAAAAAAGAGAAAATGATGAAAGCAGAATTAATTATCTTGAATAATTTTATAATCTTATGAGATAATTATTAAAATTATGATGATGCTTGGAAATTAAATTATTTATTTATTTCTAGTCATAATTTCAAAACACTGTTAAAATATTTCAAAAGTACAATGAAATACGCTTAATAGAAAAAATCGTTCATCTTCTAAATGTCACTTGTACGACGGCAAGATATTAAGGTGCAGGCCTTCTTTGCCACCCTCCAACCTCTTTATTTTCAGAATTGGATTTTTTTAAAATGCATATTTTATGAAATGTGATAAAACACACGTTAACTCACTATTTGTTTATAACTATATGTATAATATAACAATTTATGTATTTATAATGAAATAATTAAAATACCTTAAAATATTACTTCTCCTCCTCCTTAAGTTAGTTCATTCAAACATAACCTAAAAGTAACCAATGGCATTACAAAGAGAGGATGAGAGAGATAAAAGAGAAGCAAAAAGATGAGAGGAAAGTGATGCCATTAGAAGCCGCAGAGAATGCAATGACACGATTGATGATGTGATTGTTTCTAGTAGTGGAGAACTTGGAGTGGTTTAGCTTATGAATTAATTAAAAAAGAAAAATTTGTTATTTTTAACTGAAAATAAAAAAAATAAAATATTTTAAAAAATTCTATACTCTAATTTTTAAAGTAAAAGAAATAAAAAATAAATTTTTTATAATGTTATTTTCAAAACTATTTTCATAAAATTGATTTAAAAAACAAAAAAAATCAAAATGAACTTATCCTTGATCTTTTAAAAACTGAACAAATCCTTGATCTTTTAAAAACTAATTATGAGAGATTGACAGAAAAATAGAAGAGAAAAAAAATCTTTTAACAACAAGATTGTATAGTATGAAGTTTTAAAGAATTAAATAATTTTCATGTGGCATCATATACGACAAATAATGTGGCATTTTTTTTTATTTATATGGAAATATATTTTGTCACTCTTTCTTCTTCTTATTAATTTCCTATCCTCTTCCTCCTTTTCTCTTGATTAAGTCTACGTTCTTGGGAGAAAAAAAAAACTTGCTTTCTGTAATAAAAGAATAGCCTTTTTGAGCTTAGAATCACCAATCAACTTCAAGATTTCTGTCTAAAAAAAAAAAAAAAAAAGCCTATTTGTTTTCTTCTTATATGTACACACTTAGTAGAAACATAATAGTGACTATTTGATTAGTAAAATATGAAAAAAAAAAATAAAAAAAATTACAAGGGGATCCCTTTCTCTTTCATCGGCCTGCCTTAGCATATATTTCTATAAGTTTTGGACAAATATATTTCGAATTTGAAGAAAAACCCATATCTAAACCTAAGATTAAATCAAAGAGATGGAGACAATGGCTTTAGTGGAGAAGAAGCCAAAGAAGATGCTGACCCTTGGGATAATTATAAAGAGTGACAGAGAAGATGAAATTCTTCTTTTTTGTCAAAGAGAAAATGATCTTTTTCATTGTTTTTAATTGAGCAGAGTAGTTGAAGACATTTTTAAATCGAATCGTTAATAATTTATTAGCCTTAAACATCTCACTATATTTTCTCTCGTCACACGAAGAAAAGGGACAAAAATCATGAGTTAATTTTCATTTCTCATTAAAAAAAAAAATGAATCCATCTTGAGACACAAATTAGACTAAAAAATTTGGATTTTTTAGACAGAAAAGAAAACCTCACAAATGTTCCAACGCAAGCCAACATTCCCATAAACCAAACTTGATTCACATAATATGATGGTGGTATCAAAGAAGCAAGATTGAAACAAAATGTACACGACACAGTTGAGCCAACACATTGACTTGAGACCTTAAAACTAGAAACTTCCGGCAAAAACATGCCTACGTAAATGTTAGCGACATAAAGGTGTGAAGTTTAATGTTTGTGGCGGCGATTCCTCATAGTTGAATTGAAGCCGTGGGACTTAAGAATGGAATAAAGGTCAAATTTTTAAAAGGATTAAATTTTTTTAATTAAAATAAAATATGTTAAAAGTTTTATTAAAAATAATTAAAATAAAAAATAAATTATATAAATCATATACATATAAATTTTTTATTAAAAAACTTGATGATAAAGATATAAAAATTATACTTAACTTTTTTTTTAAAATAAGAGATAAAAAATATTTTTATTATGAAAATTTTATTTCTATTATAAAATTTTGATTAATTCAAATCAAATTAATTAGAATTGAATAAATTTTTAAATATTTATAATTTTTTTTTAAAAAGTATAGTTGGATTTTAAAATTTTTATGGGCAACGTTCAATTGAAGTAAAAGCAATAAAGTGGTTGTTAACTTGGTTTTATTAGTTTTGACCAAAAGCAAACTTGATTTTATTATCCAACGTCTATAACCCCTTAAAACAGGCCATAAATGAATTTGATATATTAAATGTTACAGACATAGAACAGATTAGTTCTTTAAAATATAATAAATTAAAATTAAAATTTTTATTAAAAACAATGTACACATTCGATGTTTGATATTTTTTAAATAAGATTGTCCTCTTATTTGCAATGAATAGTGCAATACTTTTACAGGAAAATTGAAGGTGAGAAAAGGAAAATGTAATTTTTGAGTGATAACTACATTGGTGCAAGAGTCCATGATGCATGATGGCGGGCATTAAATTGTGTATTGCAATGTAGCAAATAAATAAAAATGGTGTCTTTAGTTGGGAGCATTAAAAAGGGCAACAAAAGAATTAAGTGCGACGCAGAACACCATTAAATGGTGTGGCCCCACCCATTATGTCAAATACCAAAACTTTGAAGGGCCTGTGATGTTCTCTCACACATTGCGTGTCTACGTCGTTACCACTCAGATCTACATATCAATTTACTGTCCCACCACTTGCACCACTGTGCTCCACTCATCCCTTGCAAAAATAACTCCTTTCTTTCTTCATATATTAAGTTCACTTTTTAATTTATTTCTTTAAAAAAAGAAAGAGTTTAAAAGATTAATACTATATAATTTTAACAATTAAGATTATACAGCTTGATCTCTAAAATGTTTTTTAAAATAAAAATTATAGAATAATTAAAAATTATTTTAATTTTAAAATTTTAAAATAAAAAAAAAAAAATAAATTTTTTATTAATAATATATATATAAATAATACTAATATAAATTTTTAAATTTATTTTAAAAAATAAGACCACGTCCAAAGAGATCTTAATCTCTACAAATTTTAAATAATGTAGACGTTATTTAAATAGTTACTCACCCTTTCAAAAATTAGATTGTACAGTACTAAATTTTTCCGAGACTGAAGACGATAGAAAAACTTTAAAATATCATACTTTGAAAGATCAAATCAGATAGTTACCTTTTGGTAATGACAATTTATTTAATTATTCATAACATTAAAAATCATCAAATTTGACAATTTCAAACACATTTTTATTTATTTTAATTCATTGAATGAGTTAATTAAATTATTTAACAACAAAATTTATCTTTATTATCAAAATATTTAATAAAAATAAAATATATAAAAAATTTGAAAAACAATAATAAAATGTTCAATTATAAAAAAAATCACACATTATTTTGTGATTAAAAACTTAATAAAAATATAAAAACTAGGTCTACATTTTTTCTTTTACTAATCCTCTAATGAATTTTCTAATGAGGTGGAAAACGATAATGTAATTTTAGAAATACCTCAACCACAATTATTATACCATTAAAAAAGGGAAAAAAAAACACTTTCTCTTTCTTATAGTAACCAATTGTGTACAGAATATTTTAAAAAAAACGCAAAAAGAATCTATCCATTTTTTTTCAACAAAAATAAAATTGAAATGTTGCAGAAACGAAACGGAAGAGGCAAAAACCCAGACATGGGAAATATCACCGTAAAAGTCAATGGTCATTGAAATCAACGGTTCTGGTTGGCTCTTCCGAAGTCTGCAAGTTTCCTGGAACGGTTCGCACAAAACGACGACGCAGTGGAGATGTGAGGCTTGGCCGTGCCTCTGATCTCTCCTGATGCGGTCACGTCCGGAGGCATCACCTTGGGGTTCCAGTGCGGGTTCGGGTTCGGGTTCGCCCTCACCAACGGGCTTAAGCAAAACGCCATGCCGGATACATTCCTTCCGTGGCGAGAACGACGTGTCGTACATGGCGCCACAGATGGCGTTTTCCGCCACCTCGGAGAGGTTTCCGTAGAGTAGCCACTAGCGGAAGGGGGTGATCGATCACACCCATCGCAATCGACGGACAAATTTTCAGTTGTTACCGGCGACATTCCCCGATCTGTTTGCCGGTGGCGCCTCCGCCCTCTGTTGGTGGAATTTTCCAGAGAGCTCATCCTTTCGAGATTCTTCTGGCGACCGGGGAAAATCGTCGAGAACCATGAGGGAGACGCGGACGAAGACGGTTCACATGAATCCTGAGAAGAAACCCTATGATTCGCTTCTAATTTATCGGATCTGGATCTGAATAGACCGGAGAAAATCCACAAGTTTGCCAGCTTCTTCTTAGCCGTCCGTGTTCTGCCAGTGAATGCTGAATTGGCCGTCGTATTATTACCGGCGCCGAAGGTGGGGCCCACTTGGGGAGTGCTATAGAACAGACTGTTGTGTCGTTGGTCGTAATTGGCATAGTCAGATTTCCGGCGAGAGACGTAAGGCGAAACGGAGCGAGGAAAGACCAGGGGAGGAGGAGGAGGAGGATTGGGGTCGGACTTCCTAGGGTGATCATCGGAGGCGCGTGAGGCAACGCGCGCTAGATGTGCCTTTTCCTGCTCGGCGATGAGTGCTAGGAGACGCTCCCGGAGACAAGAGGCGCAGACGCCGACGTTGCTGCTGGGGTCCGACGTGTAGTGCTTCTTGCACTTCATTTACCCTTCCAAAATAACAGAGACCCTTCTTCTTCAATCCGACGGCGTTTAATATATATAAATATATTGTGGCACCAGAAGAGGCGGTGCCGGTGTTGGCGGTGGTGGTGATTTTGTTGGCCACCGTGAGTGGAAACACGAAAGAGATCTGATGGAGAATTGGAAAGAGAAGTTTGTCTTCTTCCTCAAAAGAAAGAGAGTGTGTGACTATATTGAGTCTGTTTGGGGCTAATGGGTATCTTAATTAAATTTAGAGAGAGAAGGAAAACAGAAGAGAGAGAGAGAAAAAGTGGAGAAAGATGGAGAGAGAAACAGCTTTGTTTATCGATAAGGAAAGTGTTTGCTGTAATTGCAACGTCAACTACTCAACTGTCATATTGCACACCAAAATAACAAATTGATCAAATCCATAATTCAAAATTTTAAGATTTAAATTCTCACTTTTGCATATACTAATCTGCTAAAAACACCATTTTGTGTCACCCTAATTTCGCAATTCCCACTGTAAACTGTAAATGCCGTTTTTTTAATGTTAATACAAAGCTATTTAACTTCTTTTTAATATTTGTATGCTTTTTTTTTGTATATGTTATCCCATTTATCTTCATACAAAAAGAGCTGGACCATCAAATAACTTTTCATGGTTAGTAAATTTATTTTGTTATTTATATATATAATCTTTTTAAATTATAAATTATGTAAAAATAATTTTTAACTATAAAAATTAACTTAAAATCTCTTTAAATTTTTTAGTTTATATAATTTCTTCCCTTAACTATTTTTATTAAAAATCTTAATATAGGATAGACAAATTAAATTATTTGAGGAGTTACTTTTGTACAACAGATAAAGTTTTAAAAAAAATTTTACATGAGATTTAAAATTTAAAAGAATTTTTTTGTATAAAACTTAAAATTTATGACAACTTTTTAAATTTTGATATAACTTAATTTTATTTATGTATCACTTTTTTATTAAAATTTTGAATAAAAAAGTTAAGAAATAAGTTTTTTTACACAAATTATAAAATTTAAAAAATTTTAAGTCAATTTTTATAATTATAAAAATTATGCATTTACAAAAAAATTTTGAAATTTAAATTATATATATTTATATGTTTATGTGGATAATTTGTGTTAGAATAACTTTCTTTAATCTGAGACGAAGGTATCTACTAATGTAAGCCTAGTGATTATCTACCAAATGACCTTCTATTTTCATTATTTTAAAATTGAATATAAAAGATAATAGTTAAAAATAACACAAACTCTTTATTATCAGTTTCACATCATGACAATGGTTTGGATTTATTTAAAAAAAGATTTAATTGTTGACTTTGTTAGGTTGATTGCACAATTGAGAATGAGATAAAAAATTATAATGATTAATGATGCAAGAAGCTCACCGATTTCTTGCCTTATCGGCATCTAATTATTTGTTCGTTGAATTATGGTGGTTTTACTTTTAGCTTTTCAAGTCATATTATTTTTTAAAGATTAAATTTCCAACAAAAAATAACCACAGGGATCTTTTTAATTTCTTAAAATACTAACACTGTCAATTTAAACAAAAAAAAAAAAAACTAGATTCAAACAAGTAAGCCTTCATTTTGCGTTCTTTTTATTTCTTAATTACGTGTGGGTAATTAATGGAAATAAATATCGGGGGTGACAAAGCGCGCGTGATTCCACTATTCCCGTGGAACCTTGATTCAGTCAAAGAAGTCAAACTAAGGCTTTTCGTCATCATATGCTAATCATATTCTCTCTGTCCACATCTAACGGACACTATTACACTAAAGTAACACGCGCTCCACCACCCAGCGAGTGGCTTGCTTTTTTTCATTATTCTTCCTAGCGTTTGTGATACGTGGAGCACTCTTTATTCTAAAATGTTAGAATTATTTTTTAAAAAATAAAAAAATAATGGATTCAATTAATCATTTTTTATTCATAATAATTATATAATTTAAATTTAAATGTATAAGATAGATTATTTTTATTTTTTATAAATATTTTTTAATCTAAAAATCTATTGTTATGTCATCTGTTTATTTAAATTTTTTATTGCCAAAAAAAAATTGAGCTTTTATTATTTCTTTTAGTCTTTGGCCATTCAAATGTGTGTGTGTTATGTGTGGACTTTGTAATGCAAAATCAAATGTTTTGGCCAACAATGCGAAGGCCAAGGGTTGACTCTAATGCTGTGTTTGGACGTTCAACCTTCGCATCAATGCTTCCTTACTTAGTCATAGGGAAATGCCATGTACGTTTGTTAATGTCCATACACGACTTATTCATAAATACAAGTGACCCTCCGGGTATTAAATTCACTTACCTATTAGGCTAATACTATTAATAATAAGGAGAAAAATTTACACAGTTATTTATTTTTTATTAATTTTTTTAATAAAAGTAAAATATGTAAATTTTTAAAAAATAATTAATTATAATAAAAATAAGTTGTATAAATTATATTCACGTTAATTTTTTATTAAAAATTTAATGACAAAATATAAAAATTATATTTAAATTTTTTTTAATAATAATCATTTCAAGTAGAAATGTAATCTAAATTGACAATTTTTTATAATTTTAAACATTTAAAAAAAATAAACTCTTAAAGTTTAGGTATCAGAAGAAGACTCTCTTAAATTATTAAACTTAATCTAAAATTTTTTAATTTAAATTTTATTTTATTAACCTTTTCATTTAAAATTGTCTTAGATTATAGACACGTAAAAATATAAATTAACCAATAAATTTAAGGTTAAATAACAAAACATTACTTAACTATCATATAAATGCAAAATATTTAGATAAATCCTACTAAATTGAACGAGACTCTTTGTATAGTTTACAGGTGTTACTTTTTATATTCATTTCTTTTTAACTTCGTTATATAAAATGTTTTTAAAATTTTAAGAGATCTTAATCTATTAAATTAAATTTTAATAGAAGAGTTTTTTTGGCACAAATAATTAAAAAATGTGAGGTTTTAAGAAGTTAGTTTATGAAGGAGATTTTGTGTAAATAGTTTAAAGTTTAAATTTTTTTTTTTGCATTTTAATATTTTAAATATATTTTGATTTTAGATTGTTCTTACTTATTTATGACATTGGACTATTTTTTTAAAATTTTCCACTATATTATTTTCTTTAAAATTTCAAAAATGAAAATGATCAAGATAAACATATTATGACGTGGTTATTTTTAATAGTACAAGGAGGTGAAGAACAAACAAAAAATATTCTTGAAGTGAGTTTGTTTTAATTTTTTATTAGAGATAATTTTAAAATATTATCAGATATTAAATATAAATAACAATAATTTAAATATTAGATTGCTACATTATAAAAAATTACTCTTTTCAGAATTCTTACACGACCTCTTTCGATTAATTTAAAAAATTATAAATGTAATGTTCATATTCTATCACAAAACAAATATTGAAATGTTCTATATGTCACGGAGAAAGCAAAACCATTGCAATAGTCAAGGTGTCATACGTAACATAAATTTTAATTAAAATAAAAATATTAAAATATTTCGATGTCCTTTAAAGTTTAAAATTAGATATTCAATCTATTTATTTAAATGAATTAAGTTTCCCATTCAAAGTCTGAGTAATAGGTTACATTTGATCATAGCGGGTTCTTTTCCATATAATTATAGAAAATGTATATTAAACAACTTTATCTTAAAAGTTTTAACCATATTAACATTAATCTTAAGTCATAACTTAAGAATATGTATTGAGTTATTACCACAATTTTAAAAATTGAATTGGATTTGTCAATTCAATCGAAATATTGGTAAACTAATTATTCGACCGGTTTAAAAAAATTAAAAAATCAGTTGTCAAAAAAAATTGATAAAATCAATAAGAATTGATAGTTTGATTGATTTGGTGAATTCCCTAAATTTTTTTTTTTAATATTTTGGAAACACTATATTTTACATGCCCTTCAAATATATTTATATAACACATTACTCAAACTTTGATTTGTAATAAATTACTCTCCTAAACTATTCAAAATAATAAATTTGTATTTAAGAATCTCACACAATTTTTTTTTCTATAATATTCCTTTACATATAATGTGAAATTAAATTAGAAAAGATAAGAAAAAAATTATATGATAATTATATAGTTGTTAAATTTAACTCTAAAAATAATAATTTTTAGTATTTTGAATAATTTAATTGGTGATTTGTCACAAATTTAAGTTTAGGTAAATAATATGTTATATAAGAATAGGTGAAAGAGGTAAAGTGTACTTTTCTCAACATTTTAATGCTCAAATGATGTCATTTTGGCTATCTTCTTAAACATATCAAATACTTGAGACAAATGTAGATTTGAAGAAGCATCCCGCCATTTTTCATGAGTTTCCTTCCAACCCTAGTCTTTCCTTTCTTGTCATCGTTGTTGCGTCATCATGAAGACTTGTCATTGCCGTGAAACTTCTTGCCATTGTGAGTGAAAGCTGTGGAGACTGGTATATATTTTATTTTGTTATTGAGTATTGATATTTAATATCAATAGTTATTATTATTTATTATATTATGTAATATTTATAGTAGTATTTATTATATTATATTAAAAATCAAAGATATATTATAATATATAAAATTAAAAAATATATATTTAATTGTCACCGATTTAACTACAGTTAAATCAATAAACTTTGAATCAATATTTCGATCGATTAGATAATCTATCCGATTTTTAAAATCTTAGTTATTACAAAAAAAAACACAAAATTACAAAATGTACTAGACTGACTTTTTCTACCACAAGAGATAGAATTTCCTATGTTTAATATTTATATATAATATAACGAATGTTAAATGTATGCTTTTTTTGGGCCAAGAGTTAAATGTATGGTTAGAGTGTTAATTGGATTGCCTTAACTAACAAAATCTAATTCAATCTGCACGTTAGTTTGGATTTATTATTTTGAGTAAATTATTATATTAGTATATGGAAAATACTGTATTTCAATTTAATTTTTGAAATATTAAAATATTTAATTTCATCTTTTGAAGAATATTTTTTAAACAATTTAATTCTAATTATAGTTATATGATACCCAAATAATATTATAATAAGACAAAATAATAATCAGTATATTCAAATAATATTATAATAACACAAAATAATAACTAGTATTCAACAAAATATTCATATAGAACTAAATTGTTTCAAAAATATTTTTTAAAAGACTAATTTAAAAATTTTAATCTTTTAAATAATATACTAAAATAAATTATATCTTTTAAAGATAAAAATAATAATTGAGTCTATTATTTTTTACTTATTACTAATAATAATATTATGACATTTAGATCCTTTGCACCTAAACGAAAAGATATATATATATATATTTATATATATATACACTTGTATGAGAAATAACCATGTTCTTCTTCTCTCTTTACTTTTATATTTTTATTAAATTTTATAAGAAGAAATTAGATATAGGAGTTTTCTAAAAAACAAAAAATAATAAATAAAATAAAGCTAAACTGTCAATCTAATCCAAATTGACTTGTACAAGTAGGAGTTGGACTGGTTCTAGTTTTACGACAAATTTTATAAAACCCAACTCAAATTAATTTGATTGGCTTAGATTGAAAAAAAAAATCCCTTCTCAAACTAACCTCATATATATCTTTGACTAATATATAATAATCACGTTTATAAAATTTATAATAAATTAAATTTATAATTTTAAAAATACTTTTTTTTAATAAGTCATATTTTTAACAAAAAAATAAATATTATCTCAAAGAGTAATTTTGTCATATTTAGCTTTAAAGAGACTTGTAATTTGATTAATTATCTAAACAAATTGTAATTTAACTAATTTTATAATGCCTAAACGATATAGAAAATAACTAAAATTGAAGATATTTTTTTCTAACAGTGTTTGAATTAAAAAATGATGGCAACGTGATAAATGATACATCTCATCACAACCATAATTTAATTTTGGAAAACATGTCCACCATCAACATGCATGTGAAGGTGGTCTCATGGTCATTAATGTTATTAAAGATGAAGTTTGGAAAGCTTTTAGATTTACAAACCTTTCAACCTTTCTTTTTCAAGCATTAGTGGGATACAATTGGAGACTCAATCTTGAGTCTTGTACAAAATAACTTTAATTTGTCATCGCTACATTTAATTAACAATTGTTATTAAAATAGTAAGTATTTGGTATTACTTGAATACTATATTGAGACATCAAATTATAGGTATATTTTTATTATAGATAATTCTATTCAAGATACAATTATTAAAATTTCATATTTACCCCTTTATTTACCCATATACCCTTTTATGTGATTATATTGAGATTTTATATTTTTTATATTTTATTTAATTAATAAAAATAACAATCATAAATAATGCTATTATATTAATTATAATTAATAATTTGTTTAATTAAAAATTTATTTCATCACTAAAAATAACTTATTTAATAAATAAAAATTAATAATAAAAAATATTTATCTATTTAAATAATATTAATAGCAAACTCAAATGTAAATATTTCTTTTTTTAAGTGATTTGACAATCAAAAACATTTTGTTCAAACCCAAATTGCTTCTCTCTTACAACCCCTTTTTTTTTTTAACTCCATATAAAAAGAATTTATTTGAAAATAAATAAATTTTATAAGACTCCTAAACGGGGATGCCTCTCACACTAACAATTCAAATTTTAGTATACTGTGTTGGGAGAGATTAACACATATATATATAGACTTATAACATTTGAATGAAAAAGAAAACACCATTACCATTGTTGTTTCAAAATGTAATAATAATTTGGCTGTACCCCACTTTGACCTGCCATTGCTTAGTGCACATGTTGGTGGTTAGCTTTGGTTTAGTGGTGTGGCCTGTGGCTGTGGGTAATCCCACGTTCTTTGCCATCATTGCTTCATTCAGGTTATGCTATTGCTATGCCGTGAGTGTCAACCAAAATCTAAACTTTGCTTTTACATTTGAAATATCAGACTTCAAAGAAAGGACAGCAATAAGGATTAGCAATGATAATGATGATGATGATGAAAGAAATTTAAGACATGTGAAAGCACTAAAGATATATCTACATATAACGTGAATCTAGAGCTTTTATATATGCTGATTCTAAAGACAATTTTTTAGTATAAGAACAAAACATATTGGATGAAATTTCAAAAAATTTAAAGCAAAGCCCTGGTATTCATTCCATCATATGTAAGTAGGAGAATTAAATCGCCTATGACAATATCTATAAAATCCGTATAAATATTACTGAATTTGGCTAATTTTTATAATTAATTAATTAATAATATTTGAATTTTGTAATTTATTTTTCTTTGACAAGAAAAGGGTTGAAGCCCAAACATGAAACAAAAAATTACTAAGAAAAAATTATCATAAGAGTAACAATTTCAGAGATATCACCAAACATCAATTAATAAAGATTATAAGAGAAATGATTGATAGTATACAAATCGTTAATATAAAAGAGACTATTTGTTTGCTTTACAAAAATAATGATGAAAGTAAACTTTTTAATTTTTATTATATCACTAAAGGATTCTCATAATAAGAGAATTATAGGATTGTTATGCTATTTTTTATCTTTAAGCATATTAATCATAAAATTGGAGTCACTTTTATTAATAAGTCGCTTATAATTCATATTCCAAGCATATTTGTGATCCATTTTATATTAAGATAAGAAAATGACAAGACGACAATTAGAAAAAATTAAATTTAAATATAAATTTTTATATTTTTATTATTAAATTCTTCAATACAAATAAAATATGCACTTTTTTTAAAATCCAATTATAAAATAATTAATTGCAAAACATTATGCATATAATTTTTCAACTAAAGAACTTGATAATAAAAATAAAAATTGTACTTTTAACTTTTTTTTCATAAGAAAAATACATGCATTCTTTTCTCTCCTCTTTCTAGAGTATACTTGAGAAGACCAAATTGCTCTTATTATTCCTGAAACAGGGCGAGTAATTCTTAGAGGATCTGAAAATTTGGATTGTTCTGTATTTGATGTGATAAATATAGAGAGTTTCAATAAAATAGATCTTTGACGTAACAAATTAATTTTTAAATTTATATAAAAAAGTGTTTATAATTAACTTAACAAGATTTTAAGCAAATTAACTTCAATAGAAGAATATTGAAGAAAAAAAAATTGAACAAACTCCAAATCAATAGCAAAGTCATAGCCAAATTACAAAATGAAATTATAATTTATAAAAAATATATGATCTAATGCTTGCTTGTGTATTTCAAAACATACTACTGAATTAAGTATTCAAATGAAGATTCTTTAAAACATTACTAGTTGGAATAAATAACAATAACCGTTCAGGAACCTTCAACTTTTAAAAACTATCCCAGGGAAAAGTTGCAATAGATGATTATGATGAGGTGTTTTAGATTAAAAAAAAAAATCAAATAACAAAACCACATTAAGAAAAAAAAATCAAATCTTTCTCATTAATTATTTTTATACTAAGTAAAACGAAGATGAAGATGAAGATGAAGATGATTTCTTTTTTAGTGTGCGAAAACTCTTGTGCGATGAGTTATCATGAAATCTTTGTTAGAAATACCTTGTCAAAGCGTGTTGAGACATTTTGTATTTGAAAAATAATGTATTATTTTTTATTAAGAAAAAGATAAAAATAAAAAATATAATTCTTAATTTATTTAAAATAAATCTCTATTAATGTAAGTAATTTTTTATTTAATTTTTTCTTAATACAAAAAAAATAATTTTTTAAATATAGATAATCCAAAATTCTCGTAAGGTCCCAAAAAAAAGTAAGATTTAATCAAATATAAAAGCAAGTATATTAATTGCATATCTGCTCTGAAGAGTGAAAGCTTTTACTTTGCAAGGTGAGGTATGAAGCTAGTATATTAATTGAATATCTGCTCTCAACTATGTCATTCTCTTAGTAAAACGTGTTGTTGTTTTTTTTTTTTTTTCTTTGAACATGAGATAATATGGTATTTTAAAAAATCGAGAGAAAATAAAAGATCTTTTAAAAATGAGTTTAAATAAATTGGATTGTTTAATTTACGAGGTTAAATGAATTACTTGTGTGTCAATTTGCCTCAAATAAAGAATTTTAAAAATTAGTATAAATAATTTAAAATTTATATATATATATATTTAGAATATTTTATATATTATGAAGATAATACTAATTTTTAAAATAAATTTACTAATTATTATAATAAATTTAATTAATTTTTATTTGTCAAATAAATAATAACATTTTTTAAAAACTATTATTTTACAAATTAACTCATTTAGCATGTAAATCAAAATAAATAAATTTTAACTTTATAATCCAAACTCATTTATTAAGCAATTCCTGACCTAATTAATTTATAATTAGTCTCTCATATACTAGGCTAGACTAGACTAGACAATTTTAACAATACTAATCCAAAAGGACTAAAACATGTTAAATTTGTTACTAATGTTCAGTATGTTAAAAAATATCATTAAAACAATTGCCTTAATAAACTTTAATTAAATTTTTTTTATTTTGTTTTTGCAAGGAGTATAACTTTCTTCTGCTAGATACCAAATTTAGTGTCATTTTAAACATTGGGGACGACCATCGGCAAAAGAATCCAAGACCACACATGGAAATTCTTCTTCCGTAATTTTGGACTTGATTATCGATCCCCTTCATATACGAACCCAATCCCTTAATTTCTCCTTCCCTTCCTCTTGTTTCAACTCCCGTAATTCTCAACATTTAATGCGTTTTTCGGTTTGGAGTTGTATCAACCACACACCCTGAGACTCAGAGTCTTCCCTCCTTCCCTGTCACTTCCTCACTCTGCAAGAGCAAGCAGTCAGCAATGGCCAACTTCTCTAATCAGATCAGGCTCTCTTCCTCTCTACTTAGGCGGTTTAAACGGCATGCAACCTGTGCTACTCCTTCGCTATTGTTCACCAGATCTTTCACACCCGAAGGCAGTCGTCCTACCATACTCCACAAGCGCAGCCTTGACATTCTCCATGAT
This sequence comes from Senna siamea, assembly GCA_031216115.1. Classification (NCBI taxonomy): domain Eukaryota; kingdom Viridiplantae; phylum Streptophyta; class Magnoliopsida; order Fabales; family Fabaceae; genus Senna; species Senna siamea. Next base: position 18,022,606 of record CM062357.1, read on the forward strand.
CCTTGGTTCAATAAAGTAAATGCCTTTATTGTCTTAGTATCGTTGATTATAATTCTTTTTCTTTGCGCTTGAATTATTGGGTGTGTTGTATTTATCTATGATTTGAAGGTTGAATTGAATTGTCGGATGGGATGCTGTTACGTGCAATTTTAGTTATTTAGATTGTCGAGTTAATCTGTTGAGATTCCATATTCCCTTTCTATACTGTAGTGGTTTTAGTTTTATGGTAATTTCAGCAGTTTCAATTGTTTTACTTACATTGTGGGAAATATGTCTGATTAAAATCATGTGTTTATATAATTTTTGATAATTTATCTTGTGAGTAAGAAATGCAATGAATTATCTTCTATTTGGATCACTTATTTAGTAAAAGCAGCTGAGTACACACTGTGTTGCACATTTACAGTATGAAAACGCTACCCAGATTGATAGAACTTCACTATTAAAGAAAGCAAACTTGAACACAAGAAGGAAATTAGTATCTATTATTCAAGAAAGAGGTAGAAACTCAGCAACTAAGACTACTTTCAAATTCTGCAATGACCCTCCTACGGACCCTTCCCTCTATTTATGTTTTAAATCTCCCTACTTTACCATTCTAAGGTAATAACCTACACTCTAACTTGTGACTTTTTCTTCACATGATAGCTTCCTTCCCATTCTCTAATTCTTCTTGGGCTGGACCTTGAACTGAGCGCTGTGGTGGATCAATATCCACTCCTATGAAATAAACCTTGTCTTCAAGGGTGAGAGTTTGAGAAAAAAAAAAAAGAAACTGATCCTCTCCTGCCATTACAGCTATAAGTGAAAACAAAAATTGGTGAAGCAATAACACTTTTGATGAAAAGAAAGCATCAGTAGCAGCTCTGCTTTGAAGTCAGTTCATCAAAGGTGCCACCTCACAGATTGAAAGGAAAAACATTGACCTTATCCAGAATAATAGCTTTTTTGTCAATTTCATATCATCATGGCAGCAGCGGTACTAGGATCTTCAATGTGATAAATTTTCACAACGTTAACTTTTGAAAAACCTTCTTCATGTTTTAAGTTAAACTTGAGTTCATTGTTGTAACATAAGATCTTTAGTTTCAAAGGTTCTTCCTTACCATTGGTGATCAACATAGTATGCAAAGACTGTTACCCATTGAACTTGGATTGACTTATGTAGTCTTCCATCTTACCATTTATGATTTACCTCAGATCATAGTTGGTGAACAACTCTTAGTACTCTCTATAACCCTTTTCCTCCTGATCAACAATCAAGCACAGCCCATAATTATCATGGTTGTTATCCATGGCTAACTTTGTTTTTAACATTTTGCAATAAATGCTATACAAGCTCTTATGCTGCCAAGAAAGGACATGATAATTACCTTCTTTTTTCAATGCTTGTTCTGATATCTCTATGGCAGAAGTAATCCTTGTGCTGGTCTGGGTTTGGATGCTTAGAATACAAAATTTGTAATTGCTCCTTTAGGTTAGATATTTCCAAGCGATTTGTTGTAGTGTGAAAATCTACGAGGTTTCCTTCACAAATTTTTGTTGATTGGTCATTGGCAATACTTATAATTTCATTGTACTGTTTGGTCATTGGCAATACTTTTAATGACATCATATTGTTTAGGTCATTGTGCTTGTCTGTGATACTGCATGCCTTTTATTAGATGGCTTTTCGGTTCATTTAATCATTGATGCCTGAGACCAACAGGTAATTTTTTTAATGGAATTAATGTACTTCTGATTGTTAGTATGCTTGTGTTGAATTAATAAAAGTCTGTTTTTGGTTAAAAAATTGTGAAGTTTACATTTGGCGTTGTTTGATTCATGTAGCTGAGTCCACCTAGTGGGAAACGGCATTGTTTGTTGTTTGTTGTTGCATTCGGATGTGTATCACCTACTTTGCCATTGGGGATCACCTTTTCTTTTTATTACAAGTTTTGAATTTTAAATGTGTAATATATTAACTTTGGTGTTTTAATATTAGGGAACAGCTTTTTCCATGACAGAACGAGATCGTCTTGATCTACGAGGACTGCTTCCTCCAAATGTTATGTCTACTGAACTGCAGATTGAGCGCTTCAGTATGTATTTATACATTTTCTCTTTCTTTTTAAAAATTGTATTATTATTTTTATGGTGGTTTGAGGCTAAGTAAATGACGGAGTCAATCTTTAATATATGGCAATCAAGGCACCCGAATATAGGCTTCTTGTAGGGTTCAATAATTTGTTTTCTCTATGGTACTTAAAAGAACAAATTCTGGTGATCTGTTGCAGGTAATAATGATGCTTTGTCCCCTGATATCTGTTTCTGGTGTTACAACAGTTTTGATGCCTATAGTCATTTGCTTTTGCATTTTGTGGTTGCTGTCTAAACTCTCTGGAGAGGGTTGTTGTTAGTTTCAATAGTTTGGTGGGGAAAGGAAACAAAGCTTTTTTTAGAGAAATGCCATGTTGCTTGCAGTATGGTATATTTGGATGGAGCTGAATGTTAGGAAATATTATAGATCTTCCATGCGCCATACCTGTTAGATAAGTAATAAGTTCATTTGGCACTCCCTATGGCTTTATGGCAGTGTTTCTATACCTGATATTTGGAGGATCTGTACAGCTTTCTTGTTTGGACTTTGGAGTTTGCTGTTCTTATTGACTTTACCTTTCTTTTAGATTGCTTATCTTCTCATATGTAAGTATAATCTTTTCTTAGTAAATTTCTATTTCCTTACTATATAGAGAAAGGGAATTCATAGCTGGAGATTAGTCTTTCTTTTGTTTCGTCCACACCTTGAGAGCAATTCTTTGTATATCTCCTGTATACATGTGTTCTCCCTTATGATAAGTTCTCTTTAAGGCTTTAGTTATTAATCGAAAGAGAATAAAAAGGAAAAAAAATTTGAATAGGTGAATCTGTTGAGGATGAGATTATATAATATATAACAGCTTTTTGTTGTGTGAAACCTTGGTGCTGCAGAAATTAAAGCTCAAGGAAGTAAAGAAATTTCCTTTGCATTAAACTATTTTCACTGTGACACAATTGAATACACCGGTGCATAATAACTGCAAAGTTGTTTGGCATCAAGCACTACAACCCAGATTCTTATACCTTGGTGAACTAGGTGGTAGTCTTTTGTTAATATTTGGAGATCCAACAAGGCCTTATCACCTGATGTTAGTGTGATGTGATGTGTTTTAGAAGTTAAGATATAAACAACCATCTCTTCTTACATTGTGAAGTAGATTGGTATATTTGGAATAGACTGTTTGGTTACTTTGATGAGAGCTGGGTTTGTCCAGCTTCTCTTGGGGCTTTCTTAGTAATTAAATTTGTGGGATTTGGGAAGCTTGAGGAGTGGTAGCTCTTTGAATTTGTGCAATCTTTGCTGGTTGTGGTGTCTTTGGTTACAATGAAATGCTAGAGTGTTCAATCAGCAATTCCTTCCACCACATCATGGAGAGGATTATTTTTTATGTACTCTTTGTAAGTGTCTGCAAATGCCTTTTTTAGAAGAGTGTCCCTTGTGGACTTTCAAAGGGAATGGTGTGCTCTTTGAAGTTAGAAATTGAGTTGATTTCTTTTTTTCTTTTTTTTTTTTCTAGGAGGATTTCTTGTCCTCGGTTTTTCTCCTATCTTGTTATATTTTCTTTCTGTTCAATAAATTCCTTTTTCATAAAAAATTTCTCCTGTTGATATTCTTGTTTCATACTTTAATTTGATAACTTTATTTGTTGATAGTGGTTGATTTAAAGAGGCTTGAAGTGCAAGCAAGAGATGGACCTTCTGATCCAAATGCTCTGGCCAAGTGGCGGATACTCAACCGCCTGCATGATAGAAATGAGACTATGTACTACAAGGTCAGTTCACAAATTTTTAATTTTTCCTCATTGATGATAACATTTCCTCAAAGAAAAGCACCCGGCTGTTACAATTTATTTGGATGGCCATCTCTGATTGCTTAATGGAAACAAGCAAGTTAGGGCTATATGAACCATGTAATGTGAAAGTCCATAATTAGGTGAGAAGATAAAGAGAGATGGTCATCGGAAAATTTATTTATAATTAACACAAATTATTTTTGCTTCTAACTGAAAGACTTGATAAGGCTCTTTTACTTGATATTTGTGTCGTGTTTTAGAAGTTCGGAGATGAATAACCGTCTTTTTTGGAAAATTAAAGCTCATTCTAAAGTAAAGAGTTTTGTTTGGACAACAATACTTAATAAAATTAACATTAATGATTTGCTTTAGACCAAATGTCCTAACAAGGCTTTATCACCGAATATTTGTGTGATGTCTCTTAAAAGTCTGAGACAAATAGCCATTTCTTCTTGCATTGTGATATGACTAGGTATTTATGGAACAATTTGTTTGGCTACTTTGAAGAGATTTGGGTTTGCCCAGCTGATCTTGGCGCCTTTCTTGCTATCAAATTTGTGGGTTTTGGGAGGGATAAAGAGCATAAAACACTTTGTCAATGTGCAATTCTAGCAACTCTGTGGTGTACTTGGATGGAGCAGAATGCTAGTCTTTAAAAATAAACACCTCACCTCACCTTCTTTGGGACAGTATCATTTTCTTGACTTTGGTTTCTTCTAATGGTTTGTTTAGAGGGGTTTCCCTTATGGATCTTCAAAGGGATTGGAAGAATTTATTGATTTAGCTTCTTGTTTTTTCTTTCTTTTGTTTCTGTTTCATTTTGTAGAGGACAGCTTGTCCTCCTTCTTGTATTCACTTGTATCTTTTCTCTCATTAATAAAATTCTCTTTTTTAATTAAAAAAAAAATGAATTAGAACTTTATGCCCCACAGTGTGATTTTAGTTGTATAATCTGTTTCCATATTTCTCTAAAGCTTCAAAGGGATTGGAAGGCTTTGTTTACAATTCTTTTGTTTTATTTGCTTTCACTTTGAGAGAATTTCTTGTCCCTTGTTTTTGTAATTTTCTATGTAATTGTCTCTCTTCTCATAATAAATACTTTTTTATCCATACATAAATCTGTTTACATCTTTTCTTTGACTTCTGCATAAGAATACAAGACTTTCCGTGTTTTATTGAATTTTCTAATGACTAAACCTAAGGGCTTAAGCATCCTGAGTGATTATATTTTTAACTTTGATCATATGTACTTACTTGACAGGTTTTGCTTGCCAACATTGAGGAATATGCACCAATAGTATACACTCCAACTGTAGGTCTTGTATGTCAAAACTACAGTGGTTTATTTAGAAGGCCAAGAGGAATGTATTTCAGTGCTGAAGATCGTGGAGAAATGATGTCTATGATTTATAACTGGCCAGCTGAGCAGGTCTGATATTACTGTTGCCTGAATAATTTTTTTATTAGAACTTAACATCTCTATTCCAAATATCACTGCTTTGCCAGTTTGTACAGAATTCTACAGTGCCTATTGTTTCATTGACATGTGATAGTGTGATGCTGTATACTGTGTTCTTATTTGACTGCTTAGCTTAAGTTTTCTTTAACAATTGTCTTGACACCAAATCTGCTCTGTTCTAAACATAATTATCTACTTCCACTCTACTAGAATTGTTTCTATAAATTGCATTGTTTTTTTTCTTTCCTCTGACATGCATGGAGCATTATCTGTTTCCAAGGATATCTCAGATTAATGTAGAATTGAATTTTCTCATCTGAATGCTTTTACATATTGTGTTCCTTAGAGGTGTTCGGGTTTAAGTTATATTCTTATTTTCTTGTGTATCAAGGGTTGCCCTTAATTCCTTTTCCTTAGGCAGTGGTTATGTGGGATTTTTTTTTTTATCTTTAAAAAGCCCTGGGCATAAAAGGGGTCCATGTCATGATTTAATCCATAGTATGCAAATTGGTTTAGATGAAATTGAGTTATCTAACTAAATATTTTCTGATAAAATGGTTCTCCTCTTTTCTGTTGGTTTTGCTAATGTTTTGTCTTTTCTTGAAGTTTTTGAAAGAATCTGTAGGTTGAAAGTTGTTAAGAGATATTAAGAATCTAGGGGAGTCTTGTAGGGTAAGATAGAGTTACGCTATCAAGAATATTAAGAATTGAGGAAGGTCTTGTATGTTACAAAATAGTTACTTATAGTTCATTCAACAAAATTACATTGAAAATAATAAATTTAATAAAAGTGATTATTTTATATTGGTCAGATACATATTTAATACTTGTTATATATAAAATAAATTTAAGAGTGTTTTGGTCAAAATAGGTGAATATCTTTTATAGTAGGGAAGGTCCGTGTAGTGTATCTTTTGATTTCAGGGGAGGGGACTGTAATTTTTTTATCTATCTTATCTTATTTGTTAATCTGAAAAATAAAATATCTTCTTTTTCAGGTCGATATGATTGTTGTTACAGATGGCAGCAGAGTTCTCGGTCTTGGTGACCTTGGAGTTCATGGAATTGGCATTGCAATTGGGAAGCTGGATTTGTATGTTGCTGCAGCAGGAATAAACCCTCAAAGGGTATGTCCTTGTTCATTGTTTCATTATTTTTCCTTAGAATTAAAATCTTTCATTTTGATTAGTATATGAAATTCCTTTTTTGGTAAATATTCTAATTAGATGAATGCTGTGATTAACTATGCTTATTGCATGAATATTTCCCCTCTAGCATGCTTAAACTGTATTTAGGTATCCCTTATCCCGTGGAACCCATTACTTAACTGTGTGCCTATTTATGGACACTGCTGATTGTCAACTAAAGCAAGTTTTACTTCACTCTGCTATGGAGTTTTCGATTGCCAAATAGTCTGATTAAGTTATACTTAATTAAACAAGAGGATTTATGGCTTTTGGTAGTTTATTTTGCCTTCCATTTTTCTGTCTTTTGTTCTCACGTGGAAAACGAAGCTTGTAATTGCTGATTAATGCAAAGAAACTACGGGATTACCAGAAGGACAAAATATATTTGAATGGAAACAAGAGTAGATTGGCTGGTATTAATGTGGATTCTCAAGTTCTTTCTATCTTGGTTATTTTGGTTGGTTGTAAGATTTTTTTTTTTTTTGTCGTGACATTAATTTGGACTGTAGTACTGATTAATGTGCAAACCATTGACCTTAGAAACCTTGCTATTATCCCCCTGGCACTCCAATACTCTGATGTGCGCTCTATTTGTCTTTTACAAAGATGATCTGAGGAAGTTTCTATCTTTTCCTCTCTCAGGTACTTCCTATCATGATTGATGTTGGGACTAACAATGAGAAGCTACTCAAAGACCCCTTATGTAAGCATTTGTGTATCTAGTCAATGAAAGATATTGTAGAACATTAATGCCAGTGTTTAATTAGAAAATTGCCATTGATACCTTTTCATCAAATTTGGGTGATATTTGAATATAATTTGCTGCATTGGAAAAATTATTTGATATCTGATCTTGTTTAATTTAAAAGTAGAATATTCATTCGAGCAAAATTCCATTTATGGGAAAGGGTTGAGATATTTGAGGATGTGCGTCACAACATGCCAATGACTATCGCATACAATCTGTAAGAATGGACTAAAATGACTATGGCATACAATCTGTAAGAATGGACTAAGCACAATAACAACGAAAGAAATGTTTACTTGAGTTGAGTAATTGTGAGATATTGTAGCCTCCTTCCAAGTCTTTGGTATATACTAGGATTCGTGGTTCTCCTTGTCATGGTAGTGGTTCGACATTTGAATCCATAGATGTGTCAACAGGTCTATAATCTATCTTGCTGTTTTCCTCCAAGAAATTGAGCATACTTTCTGTATGAAATAGTGACACCAACTTGATTAAGTGACCTTAATACCCAGGAAATACATAAGTTTACCCAGATTTTCATTTTAAAATGATGAAAAAGATGTTGTCTTAATGATTGGACGCTATCTTGGCCACTACATATTATGATTATATCATCCATGTAATCCACCAAACATATGTAGCAACCATGAGACATCCAGAAATTACATAGAAGATTATGGATAGAGAAGATGCAAAATGAAGTGTCAAGAAAAAAGAGAGGAAGTAAAGAAAGAAGAAATCGAGAACAAACCTTTTGTGTGCCATCATATTTGAGAGTAGGTGGTTTCCACTTTGTTAAGAGAGTGTGTCAATAGACAGACACAATCAATCTTTTATTTGGAACTAGTTTTGAAGGAAGCCTTTCGAATTATGAATATGTTTGGTATTGATGGTGATGTATTTAATGATCTAGAGAAGTACAGATGATTAATTGGAAAGTTGAATTTCTTATTAGTGATGTAGTGAGTTGATTCATGTCCTCACCTATGAATGATCAGTGGGATGCTTTAGTTTGTATTGTAAAATATCTAAATAGAGCTCCTCATCGAAGGTAATAATGTATTCTGCTCCTTTTACCATTCATTTGTGCCTGAAAGAAGGATTTGGAACTTTTCGGACTTTGGGCTCTTGTTGCTCTTATTTCTTTGAAATTTTGACTCGAAGCCCAAATGCTGGTTCTATTCCTTTGTCTAAATCTTTCTGAAAAGTTGAAAGGTAATTGTTTGGATAGTTGTACTTAACAAAATTAATACAAATTATTTGCTTCAAACTCGCTGACCTAACAAGGCTTTATCCCCTGATGTGTGTGTGATGTGCTTTTGAAGTTCTGAGACAAATAGTCACCTTTTCTTGTGATAGAAGCCAACCAAAAAACTATAAATAACATATGATAATACTGGATTTCATGAATTAAAATGCTAGAAACAGGGGCAAATCACTAATTTCTAAGAAGTAAAACACCAAAACAGAGGCAAAACACCACAATGGCAGATTTGCCTTTTACACGAAGACAAAGAGAAAATGCAGAAAATATCACAGTTGCTAAGCCTTCGAGATGCTAGCTATCTCCCAACCCATTCCATAATATTTTCCATCCCCTCTCCCGTTCTTCCTACACCTTTTTTATAGGTCTGTCCTACCCAATGTAATTGCAACATGTGCCTACTATCTGTTCTGCCCAAAACCATAACAGAACATCCTGCCTATAGCATTCCTACCCTCTATCTTCATTCTTGAAGCTTCTAGAATATTGGGGCCCATCATCTTGCATTGTAAAGTGGCTAGGTGTATATGGAATATATTGTTTGGCTTCTTTGAGGAGAGTTGGATTTGTCCAGACAATTTTAATGGGGCTTTTCTCTCTATCATATCTTCGCAACCTTGTGCATTTGGTTGGAGCAGAATGCTAGAGTTTTTAACAATAAAGCACTACCTCCTCATCTCCTTTGGCAAAGAATCACCTTTTTTTCTTCTTCGTGGGTGGAGTAACCCTAATGGATCACCGAAGGGATTGTGGAAGGCCATGTTCATTTAAGATTCTTGTTTATTTTCCTTTGTCTTTTTGTTTTCTTTTGATGAGGATTTGTTGCCCTCTATTAATGTAATCTTTTGTAACTTTTCTTTTTTAATAAATTTCTTTCTTTCATCTAAAAAAACAATGTATACTGATCATTGGCATATATAGGTGGAAGCCTTCACTGATGCTGACTAGTGACTAGGCACTGGGTAGGATCATCTATTAATCCAAAATTCACTACAAGATATTGTCGTTGTTGTAGGATATTGATGAAGAATGGGAAAAGAATATTTGGTGTGATATGGTTGATGATACGAGTAATTATTGTTAAATTAGGAATTAAGCCATCAATGACGTGTGTATTGTCTCTTCTTTCTGAATAAAATTTTCTTTTATTAAAAAAAATTGAAATTTGAGTAAACTTCTAAGGATTGAATGGATATTAAACTTGAAAAATATCAATGCATTTCAAGGATGTTACTTTATTTGTTCCATTGCTTAAATGTTTTCAAAATTTTTTATCCATGGCCAAAGCAGGTTTTGTAAACATTTTAGCCAAAAAAATTTTAGAAAAGGGATACAGCCACTACTTGAAGGTCATTTGAGGATGTAATAGACTGGCTGAGAAGATGGAGCAGACAGCGTTGTCTGTGGAAAATTATCATAGGAATGAATTGGATGGGGATGAAGAAGGGTGTATCCATTGACTGTATGCTTTTATGAAGCTTTAGTACTTAAAGCAGGGAGTTTGTTTAGCAAAATTGTGATATTTAAGAATACCTATTACATTCTGAATGAGTGAGTTTTGAGAAATTTATCTGTGACATCATTTTTATTGATTTTATTGTTGCACGTGCACTCAAACCAATTATCAGCTCTTCTCTCAAGCCTTCTAATTGATTTAACTTCACTCTGAAATATGATTAAATTATTCTTTGTTTTCAGATTTGGGATTGCAGCAGCACCGTCTTGAGGGGGATGACTATCTGTCTGTTATAGACGAATTCATGGAAGCTGTCTTTAGTCGTTGGCCAAATGTTATTGTGCAAGTAATTTATTTTCACTACTGAGATTTTTAGTAGAGAAAGTAGCTGCATGAATGCATTGGTCATGTGTTGGGTGCATTTTTTTAAAAGAAAATTTGATTAGAAACTAAACTTAGATTTCTTTTGGAATTACGGGGTTTTTAAATATTGATGTTCTTGTGCATACACAGTTTGAAGATTTCCAAAGCAAGTGGGCATTTAATTTATTACAGCGGTATAGAAGTACCTACAGAATGTTCAACGATGATGTGCAGGTATGGATTTATTTTCTATAAGAATGTATAGCCTCCATCATTTCATAGGCTACTGTTATGGTAATTATTGTACCTTTGGAGCTCTAAGAATTGGTAATTTTCTATGCTTATTTGTGTTTAGGGCTGTTTGGCATCTTGGTCCCAGTCAACACATATTTATATAGTTATTACAAGGTGGCATTTTTATTATTTTATATCCTGTTTAATGGTTAGTTTAAATGCATCAAAGAACCATCAAATTGGAAAGAGACGGAAACTTTAACCACCTTCACTTCTTCAAGTTGGATGGTTAATGTAAATGGATCAATAAGATCTATTTCTCATTTAAAATTAGATGAGTTTTTATGGATTAATAATTTGATAAACCGCTCTATTTTCCTAATAGTGCATTTCCAAGTACTTTGATGATTGGAAACTTTTGAATATGAAGATCTCAAAAAGAGAAATGTTTTACTCCATAACTGCTTCTGCAGCTTCTATATGATTTTAAAAGTCAACAAATAAGATAGATAAAAGGTCAAATTTTGACCTTTGTTTTATTTACTTTATGATTATAGATGAATTTGATCTAATACATTATGGTAAGTATTTGCCTTCATTTATGGAGCATCGTATCTAAATTGGTATGGGGTGTACCACTAGCTCTTTATGTAATAATTGAGGATTACTTATAGCTTTTATCATGAATTACTTCCACCCATCTCGGCATCCATAGAATTCTCCATGCAGGGAACTGCTGGAGTTGCAATTGCTGGACTTCTAGGCGCTGTAAGAGCACAAGGAAGGCCAATGATTGACTTCCCAAAGATGAAGATTGTTGTTGCTGGTGCTGGAAGGTTAGTTTGTTATTTTGTCTTGAGTAAGGACAGTTGGGCATTAATATTTTCTTGTAAGTTCAAATGAGCTTCTTAAGAGGAAATCTTTTGTTTTAGAGAATGTTTGAGAACCTGAAAATAAAATTGACATGACAAGAAAATACAGAAGCAGGGTCTAGGTTACATGATCTCCCATATCAATGAAAGTTCCGGGAGATATTATAATCCTGACTTGAATAAAAATTGTTGGTTGTCACAGAATCTATACAAATTTGGTTGCTGTTTTTATTTATTTCCATGTTTATTGGCTTTTCTATTTCTTTTAGCTTCTAGAAGATTAGTTCCTTCATTTTAGGAGATTATAGTTATTATCTTTTATCTTCTTTTTTTTTTTAAATGAAAAAATAAATATATTGAAGGAAGAAAGTGGAATACATGAAAAGAGGACAATGAGTCCTCTACAAACAGAACTAACAAATATAAAAAAAAAAAAAAAAGGCTCTAACTCAACAAAATCTTCCAATCCCTTTGGAGATCCATAAGAGATACTCCTTTAAACAAACCATTTGAAGAAACGCACAAGGAAGATAAATAGGTGATTCTCTCTCAAAGAAGGGGTGGTGGGAGAAGTTTATTGCTGTAGACTCTAGCATTCCGCTCTAGCCAAAGACTCCACAGAATTGTGAGTACTGCACATTGCCAAAGTGCTTTATGCTCCTTGTTCCTCTCAAAGCCCACAAACTTGATAGTTAGGAATGTATGTTGACTAGCTCTATTGAATTTATTGGGTCTAATTAGGCATTTATTTATTCTTTAATTATTGTATCTTAATTACCTTCCCAATCCTAGAATAGGGAAGTCATTTGTCTATATATTTGTAACATATGATTGAATAATACAAGAAAAATATTCAGTCAGTTAAAATTCTACATGGTATTAGAGCCCCCGCTATCCTAAAGTGAGTATTTTTCTCTCCTTCTGCAACACAAGGGTTTCTGTGTATACGAAGGGGGTTGAGTTCTTCTCTCTTCATTGTTCACATCTTGGAGGTTGAGTTTTCTTCCTCCCTTACCATCACCGCCATCCAGAGTCGATGCCCACCATTCGATTTGCCACTGCCCGAATTTCGGTCACCGGTAGCCGCTGCACACACCGCCGAGCTGTTCTAGGCAGATCTGTGTTTTTTCTCTAATCTCGATTGTTCTGCCCCATCTTTCGCCTCATCGCCACCGTATTTGAAGAGTCCAACTCCCCGTCGGCAGAACCCACCAAGACCAGTCATTGTCCACCGTCGCATGTGCTATCAAGCCGTTTCTAGACAGATTTGTGTTTTTCTTTGATCCCGACTTTTTTGCCCTGTTGTTTGTCTCACCGCCACCATATTTCGAAAGCTCATTGCCCCGCTGGCAAAACCCACCAAGATTGGTCACTTGCTGCCACCGCATACGTTGCCACATGCCGGTCACCAATTTAGTTTTTCTGATTTGCCTTATTTTTGGACTATTCTCTCCATTTTTTAGCCTTTTTTCTTCTTCTACCTTCTTTGTGGTGTTGATTACTTATTATGGGAGACACCAAGACAATAGAAAATACTTCACTTGCCTATATCTGTATTGTCAAGTTGGATGGAGCTAGTACCTATCTCGCTTGGTCAAAGGCATTTCTATTATACATTAAATCTCGAAAGCTACTTAGCTATAGTACCGGAGATACGAAACCCCCGCTATTTCTGATGATAACTATGCTCAATGGGACTCTGAAAACTCTTGTTATGACATGGTTGATAAATATTATGCATCCTCGGATCTCTAAGCAGTATTTGTTACTTTATACTACCAAAAAAATTTGGACTTTAACCAAAAGCACTTATTCTCGCAAAGGGAATGATGCTCAGGTGTTTGAGATCAAGACAAAGATGCATGCCACTAAACAGGGTGAGTTGACTGCAATTGACTAATATTCTGAATTGAGTGGGTTATGGCAGGAGTTAAATTACTATCAAGATCTCTACGCCAAATGTGTTGAGGATGCAGTTTTGTTTCACCAGTTGAATTCAAAAGAGAGGGTTTATGATTTTTTGGTTGGTTTGAATCCAGAATATGATTTGATTCGGGTTCAAATCCTGGGAAAATTTCCTCTCCCTTCTGTTGAGGATGCTTTCTCCTATGTTGTACAGGAAGAAAGTTGTCGCGGTGTCATGCTTTATCAAGCACCGATTGAGAAGTCTGGTTTGACTGTCTCCCATGAGAAACCTAAGGCCACCACCTCTGATAAAGATCACTTGCATTGTGATTACTGTAGTAAGCCACGACATGCCAAGGAGACTTGTTGGAAGATACATGGTCGGCTGACTCTAGGCCGTGGAGGTAAATGAGTCACTTTATCCAAAGGTCAGGCGAATATGGCTGATACTGTTGAGCCACCTAAGGATGCAGATTCAGGATCCTCTCTCTTCTGATGAAATTCAGAACCTCCGTTGTCCCCTAACCAAGCTTGACCCCTCTACAGCTGGCACTTCTAATTATGTGCACTCAAGTGTGGCTTTTACTGCTCATTCTCCCTCTTGGATTATTGATTCTGGTGCGAATAGACATATGACCGGCTTTTCTAAAGACTTGTCCAACTACTCTTCATGTCCTAAAGGGGAGAATGTTCGAATAGCCAATAGGTCTGTATCTTTTGTTTGTGAGATAGGTTCTGGGGTTTGTACTACCTGAGTTTCCTGTTAATCTTTTATCTGTCAGTTCCATCACCAAAGATCTAAATTGCAAAATTGTGTTCTTCCTTGATCATTGTGTTTTTCGGGACCGTCACACAGGGAGGAGGATTGGCAGTGGTAGGTTGTGTGATGGCTTGTACGTGATAGATGGTATTCGAGACTCAAGATAGGCCTTTCTTGGAAAAGGATGTCAATCACGAAATAATCCAGTGGCATAGGCGGTTGGGACATCCATCCTTTTTTGTTTTAAAGAAACTTTTTCCCAATTTGTTTTCAAATTTAATGTTGAAACCTTATTTTGTGATGCTTGTGAATTTGCCAAGCATACTCTAACCTCTTATTCTTTGAGTAATAATAAAGTTCGATTCCTTTTATGAGTATTAATTCTGATGTCTGGGGTCTTACTCAAACTGTCTCTTTGTCTGGTTGTCGCTGGTTCGTTACCTTTATTGACTGTTGTACCTGCACCACTTGGGTTTATTTACTGAAGTTAAAAAATGAAGTTTTTTCTTTCTTTCAGTCCTTTTATTAGACGGTCTGCACTCAATTTGATGCTAAGATAAAAATTTTGAGAATTGACAATGGCACTGAGTACAAGAATAAACACTTTAAGACTTACTTGAAAAATTATGGAATTATCCATTAAACCAGTTGTCCTTATACCAATGCCCAGAATGAAGTGGTTGAGAGAAAACATAGACACCTATTAGAAGTGGCTTGGTCCTCATGTTAGCCATGCACTTACCCAAACCTTATTGGGGTGATGTTATTTTAGCTGTTACATACCTTATAAACTGCATGCCTATAAAAATCCTTGATTTTCAGAGTCCTCTTGAAGTTTTAAAAGGCAAAAGATACTATGTTATCCCACTCAAAGTGTTTGGTTGTATTTGTTTTGTTCATACTAGGAATACTGGAAAACTTGATCCTAGAGCTCTTAAATGTGTCTTCTTAGGGTATTCCCCTACTTAGAAAGGTTACAGATGTTATCATCCTCCCTCCAGAAAAACTTTTGTTAGTATGGATGTTACCTTTCGGAAAATTGAACCCTCCTTTAGCACACCTTCATCACCTCTTCAGGGGGAGATTAATAAAGTAGAAGAGGTGGCGCTCCTTGATCTAAAAGACATAAGGAAGAATGTAGCTCAGGGGGAGACTGTTGGGAGATTGGAGAGATTTGATAAACCTGACTTGTTGACATACTCAAGGAGGAACCGGCTCAACAAAGTTGAAGAAGCCATCATACAATTTGCTGAATCTTCTGAATCCTCCTCCACTGGTGAGTTATCTATATTCTCTAATAATTTAGATCTACCTATTGCTCATAGAAAATGAGTCAGATCTTATACCAAACATCCTATGTCTAATTTTGTTTCTTATGACTCCCTATTCCCATCATATAGAGCCTTTGCCTTGTCTATTCCCTCTGTGTCTATTCCACAAAATTGGAAGGAAGCTATTACTGATCCCAACTGGAAACAAGCGATGATTGAAGAAATGAAGGCCTTGTCCAAGAATGAGACTTGGGCCTTGGTCCCTCTTCCACCAGATAAGAAATTGGTGGGTTGTAAATGGGTATTTACAGTGAAACATAAAGCTAATGCTTCGATAGAACGGTTTAAAGCTAGAGGGTGGCCAAAGGGTTCACACAAACTTATAGAGTGGTCTATTAGGAGACCTTTGCTCCGATTGCAAAAATGAAACTCTATTAGAATTTTGTTATCTTGTGCAGTTATTCTCGATTGGAACTTGAACCAATTTGATGTCAAGAATGCATTCCTTCATAGAGACTTGGAAGAGGAAGTGTATATGGAGATCTCAGCTGGGTTTAATAATGAACAGAGTCAGGGAAAGATGTGTAAACTGAAAAGGCTCTGTATGGACTGAAACAATCACTAAGAGCGTGGTTTGACAAATTCAATAATGCCATGGTTTCCTTTGGCTATCATCAAAGCAATGCTGACCATACCCTCTTCATAAAACATAAAAAGGGTAAAGTCACTCTTCTCATCATCTATGTTGATGATATAGTAATGATTGGAGATGATAAAGAAGAGATGTCCCGGTTGAAGAAGTTATTGGCATAAGAATTTGAGATCAAAGATCTTGATAAACTACAGTACTTCTTGAGAATTGAGGTTGCTTGATCAGAGAGAGGAATCTGCATTTCTCAAAGAAAGTATATTCTGGATCTCTTAGAAGAAATTGGCATGTCAGGGTGCAAACTGGCAAAATCTCCTATTGAGAATAATCATAAACTACAATCAGGGGTTGGGAAGTCAGTTAATAAGGAGAGATATCAGAGGTTGGTCGAAAAACTTATTTACCTCTCTCACACTAGACCGGATATAGCTTAGCGGTCAGTTTAGTCAGTCAGTTCATGCATGACCCTCGAGAATCTCATATGCAGGCTGTCTTTCGCACCTTGCGGTATCTAAAGTCTAGCCCAAGGAAAGGATTACTTTTTTCTAAACATGGTCACCTCTAGATAGAAGCCTTTACAGATGCAGATTGGGTCGGATCACTAGATGATAAAAGATCTACATCCAGATACTGTACGCTTGTAGGAGGAAACTTGGTTACTTGGAGAAGTAAGAAGCAAAGTGTCGTTGTTAGATCCAGTGTAGAAGTTGAATATAGAGTTATGGCCCAGGGAATTTGTGAACTTATGTGGGTATAGAAGCTGTTAGAAGAACTAAGGCTACTGGAAAAGGCTGCCATTAGCATAGCTCATAATCTAGTTCAGCATGATCGAACAAAACAAATTAAAATTGACAGACACTTTATCAAAGAGAAGGTTACTAATGGAATATTAAGCCTGATTTATGTGATGTCAGAAAAGTAGCTTGCTAATGTATTTACCAAAGGTCTCAGCAAATAAATGTTTCACACACTCGTTTGCAAGTTGGGCATGTGTGACATCTTTGCACCAACTTGAGGGAGAGTGTTGACTAGCTTTATTGGACTTATTGGGCCTAATTAGGCTTTTATTTATTCTGTAATTATTGTATCTTAGTTACCTTCCTAACCCTACAATAGGGAAGTCATTTGTCTATATATTTGTAACATATGATTGAATAATACAAGAAAAATATTCAGTCAGTTAAAATTCTACAGTACTAAGGTCAGCTGGCAGATCCAATTCTCTTCAAAATAACCAAATAATCTATTCCAAATACACCTAGCCACTTCACAATGCAATAAGAGGTGGCTATCCATCTTAATGCTCCTAAAGCACATCACACACATGGTGGGTGATAAGGCCTTGTTAGAACGTTTGGTCTAGAGCAAAGCATTAGTGTTAATTCTGTTAAATACAATGGTCCAAACAAAGGCCTTTACCTTAGAGGGAGTTTTGGTTTTCCAAAAGGAATTAGACAGGAGATTAGAACTAGAATTTAGAGTAGTTATTCCTAATTTCATGGGATTTGATTGACCAAATATTTTGGTCTAGCTAATCCTATATGTATTGGTGCTTTCAAAGAAATAGCATTCAGAACATTAGAGCAATTGTGCTGTGTCATTGTTCATGGTTTCAGAGCCCCTCCTAAGGAGTGGTTGAAATGACACACAACTTAAGGAAATCATTGCTGATGTGAGACACAGTGGGTCTGAACCCAAAAAGGACCAACTCTAGATGGAAAAGCACCAAATCATGGTTGAAACACATCAAATAGAGGTGGAAGGCACTGAATAGTGACTGAAAAGCATCCAAACAGCAATGGTTCAACAAAAAGAAAGACCAAACAGTTATAGGGAGGCTTGGATTGGTCGAAGGTTTGCTAGAGTCTTCATGTGTGTGTGGGATATCACTCTGTAAGCTGAAGTGTCACATTGATGCACGTGCAAGCCAATATGTGACTAGACTTGGTGTTTTGGCTAGTTGGTGTCCTCTGGCCACTATTTTTGGGGTGGCAGCCTATTGAGCTACTACTTGGAGTGACCGAAAGAATTGAACATTGAAAAGTTACAATACCATTGGAACGCTAGGGTTTTCCTCCCTGGGCTTGGATACCATGAAAATCTTGGGATAAAAGAGGGAGTTTAAGGGAACCCAAGTGACTTGGGAAACCCTCCATTAAAAGGTAGCCGTTGAGGGGAACCAAGTCACTGAAGTACCCCGTCAAGTATTTCATACTACTCAACATGGTATTTGGGTAGTTCATACTATCCTAGGGACATCTCATACTATCTCTAGTCCCCATCATATCACAGCCCTTGAAGGGTTGACGTCACTGAGTATCTCATACTACTTGATGTGAGACTTGGGTGGCCCATACTATCTCTAGTTCCCATTAAAACCTTAGGTTGGCAAAGTATGTATTAGAGATACACCACTATGGTATTTATAGAGTTGAGAATTTGTACAATGAATATATAGAATAAATATGATAGCTATGTACACACTAAGATACACCTCATGTTCACACTAAGACGTAACTAATGTTTACGCCACTTATAATGTGTCATGAGGATGAAAGAACTATTTCAGTATCTCTGAAAGAACCTTCTCTTTCTTTTTTATACATTTTCATTTTATAAATATGCTCTATATGATTCTTAATCCAAGTTGCACCGTTCATTGCTTGTCAATAAGCTTTTAAGATATTTCATTGTTGATAATATCATTCTCACGATTTTTTTTTTTGGATAGAAAAAGAAACAATTTTATTAACGAAAGAGATTACATGGTAAGAGGAAAAGAACTAACAAACAAAAGAAAAAACAAGACTCTAACTCAATAGAGCCTTCCAATCACGGAACACTTCACTTCATCATATAACCTTATGGTGGATATCTCAACATTTCCTTGTATGATTCTTGATATAATTGAAAAGCACCATTGGTTTTGTTAGAAGAACTTGTGTTCTTATAAAGCTTTTGAGTTTGTTTCAAATGGGAATCTATGCAGTTTACTAGTACTGAGGAGATTCATTTCAAGGGATCATGTCATGGCTTCATGGATTACTTGTGTTGTTGCAGTGCAGGAATTGGTGTTCTTAATGCTGCAAGGAAAACAATGGCAAGGATGTTGGGTAATAATGAAATAGCGTTTGAGAGTGCAAAGAGTCAATTTTGGGTTGTTGATGCAAAGGTATTGCATAGTGTAATATTCTTAATATATACAATGTAGCTCTTGTGTGTAATCAAATTTAATATATGATAGAATTAACAGCATTCATATCTTTTATATTTCAGTGAACACTTCAACTTGTATCATTGGTGGTTGGCCCTTGTAACCTGGACCAGTGTTGTCAAACCTAGGATAAATCCTACAAAAAAATGTTAACCGCTCAGGACTCTCTTATTACCTAGGACCCTTCGAATTTATTACTGTTTTGATGTGGACTATGGCTGGGAGGGATTCATATTGCTTTCAATCCTATTTTCCATGAGAGGAGTAAGCATATAGAGATTGTTGTAACTATTATGTTTGTAACAAGCTAGGTGCATATGATTTATATGTTTCGGTGGAAGGCGGTGGGGGGGAGGGGGTGGTATTAGAATTGAGTTTAAATATTAGGCTAAGCTTTAAATTCCTTAGTTCCACATTGCTTATTTTCTAGTGGTGTCTTTGGTAGGAGTTGAATGCTAGTCTTTTATAATGAAGTCTTACCACCTCACCTTCTTTGGGATGAATCACCTTTTTGTCGTCAATGTGGATTTCTTCGAATGGTTTGTTTATAGGAGTATCTCTCATGGATCTCCAAAGGGATTGGAAGACTCTGTTGAGCTAGAATATTGGTTACTTCCTTTTGTCTTTTCTAATGTTTTAGTTTCTAATTGAAGAGGATCTCTTGTTCTCTATTCATGTAATCTCTTGTGTCTACTCTTTCTCTTCAAAAAATTCCTTTTTTTATTTATCTTAAAAATTTACCCATTTTCTAGTCTATTTTTCATTATAAATATAATACATTGTGAGCTTATGTCTTCACAATTTCCAAAGTATTATCTCTTCTTTAGTTTTCAACCTTAATTATATTGGTGTAATTTTAGGATTAGTTTTGGGTTATTAATTTTGGTATTTGGGTCTAGGGAATCGTTATCCCTTCATTTATTGTAGGTGTCTGCTAATTGATTTTTTAGGGGAGTGCCCCTTGTGGATCTTTGAAAGGATTTGTGAGCTCTTCTAAGCTACAGTTTAAGTTTTCTTTTTGGCTTTTATTTGAAGGGGATTTCTTTTCCTCTGTTTTTGTACCTTTTCAGTATTCTAGTTAGATTAGGATTTTGTATTTCAATTGCTTATTAATAGAGTTAGGAGAATAAATAGTTACCGCTTCTTTATGATAAATTTATGTTGATATGTTGTTTTGATTAAAATATCGGAGTTTTCTTCTTCCTCTCTTCCCTTCTCCCTCAGTTTCTCTCTATTTCTTCCCCTCTTCTCAGCTGTTTCTACATCAGAGAGCTACTTTGTCTGGAGCACACAACCTGTGTAGTGTTAAATAATACAGGTAGTACAATGTGCTACTTATGAAATCCAGCCTGAAGTCATTACAAGTAACTTGGTGCTTAATTTTAACAATATTAATCACAAATTTGTTTTTTAACATGATTGTTTGCTTCAGCCTCATTGCTATTGTGGTTTACATTCTGCACTTATACTTGCATTTATAATATCTTGATTTGTTTGAGGGTTACCCTCCAAGAACTTGCATAATGAATATTCTCTGCTTTTGCAAATATAGGGCTTAATCACAGAGGCACGTGAATATATTGATCCAGAAGCTCTGCCTTTTGCAAGAAATGTGAGGGAAATTGATCGTCAAGGACTGAGCGAAGGTGCTAGCCTTGTAGAAGTGGTTAGTTAAATTATCTTCCTTAATTTAGTCTGATTTATGAAATATCAAAATATGAGATAAACCAAAAGTTTTTGAAAATCATGTATATGCTGAAGTAGTTATAAAACTTAATTAAAAATAAAGGTTCAGACAAGATTACCTTAATTTCTATGATAAAATCTTAGCATCCAAAAAAGACAAGCTAAATATACTGTATCTTAGTTGTTTCACGAGTGAAGATTCAAGAATCTGTATCTACGTTAGATTCTATATTCAAATTGCACCATGTAGATTAATTTACAACCATATTCATCAGATGCAGATACTAAGTATGAGAAGCATGTATTGCACAAATGCATATAGTAGAGAAGTAGTTGCTTTGTCTTCACTCTTCGTTTTCGTCATTTATTTGCATGGATTCCCCTCCCATAACCATATTTTGCTGTCATATCTTGTTCTTCATTGATGGTATTAACAGAGAAAAAGGAGTAATATGTATGGGTTTGCTGACTTGATACAGGCTGTGTCTGTGTATATAATTATAAATAAAATACATTACAAGGGCTGTACAACTAGTACAATCCCATCTTAATAGTAATGAATCATGAACACATTTTTTTTAACCTAGTTGTGACATACTAACTGAAGATTTTTGAGTGACTGAATATTTTTGTATTAGTCAGTAATTATCATAGATATGATTTATTTCCTATTCTAATTAGGAAATAAATCAAATCTTGATAATTACATATTCGCCTTAATAAAGTTTCTTATAATCACACTATCAGAATGAAGGCCCAATTAAACTAGTCACAATAGCCCAATTAAGCTAATCAACACTCCCCCTCAAGTTGGTGCAAAGATGTTACACATGCCCAACTTGCAAACTAGTGTGTGAAACATTTGTTTGCTGAAGCCTTTGGTAAATACATCAGCAAGCTGCTTTTTTGACGTCACATAAAGTAAGCTTAGGATTCCACTAGTAACCTTCTCTTTGATAAAATGTTTGTTAATTTCAATGTGTTTTGTTCGATCATGTTGAACTAGATTATTCATTGATTACAAATTCAGGCAGGACGCTGGTTTGACTGAAAAATCGGTGAACTGGTGAACTGGTCACTTGTTGGATCCGAAATAACCTTAAAACCAGATGGTTTAAAAACTGGTCAACACCACCTCGAAGCTGTCAAAAACCAGCTAAACCGGTAAAAATCGACTGTTCAAGCGGTTTGATGGTTCAAAATTCTTCTTTGGCTTTTTTTTGTAGTTCGTCAAAAAATCAACATGGTTAGAAGAAGATAGAAGAAGATGGAAGAAGTTGGACGAAGATGAAAGAAGGCACAACGTAGAATTGAAGAAGAAGAAGAAGATTTACCCTTCTCTCTTTTTTTTTTTTAATTACAAGGGAAACAAAAGGGAAACATATGGAAAGAAAAAAGAAAAAGAAGTAAAGCAACAAGAAGAGGAAAAACTAGCCAAAAGGAACAAACCTTGGCTTAGCTACACCCTGAATATCAAACATAACTAAATCAACACAAGAGCGTTGAGGGTGGGCAATAGGCTCCAGCTCATAGTGGGCTTACCCTTCTCTTTCGTTGGAGAAGATGAAGTGTTGCAGAAGAATTCATCACTTTTAAAGATGAAGCATTGGAAGACCCACTCAATCCACTCTACAGTCTAGCCTTCAATTTCAAAGATGAGCATTAGGAAGGTGGACAAAAAGTGGCGTGAATGAAGAGGGAAAGGATAGAAGGTGGCCTTGGGAATATGAAAAAAATAAATGAAAAGGAGAGAGAAAGGGAAAAAAATATGGATAAAAAATTATACTAAGATAAAAGTAAGTAGGTAGATGGAATAAATGTTAAGTGACAATGGTAGAAAAAAGAGATAAAAAGTTTAAATATGATATATTTTATTTTATTTTATATGTAATAAAATTGTATAATATATTTAATTTATTTGATTAATTAATTTTAATATAATATAATATTAATATTGGTTCAACTATAGTTAAACCAGTGAACCATAAACTAGTACCTTTACTAGTTCAATGACTGAGTTGGTCTTTAAAACATTGGGATTAATGGCAACCTTGTTATCATATTAAAGGGCGGCTTCTCCTTTTCCAGTAGCCTCAGTTCTTCTAACAGCTTTTGTACCTACAGAAGTTCACAAATTTCCTATGTCATAGCTCTGTATTTAGCTTCTGCACTGGATTTGGCAACAACACTTTGCTTCTTACTTCTCCAAGTAACTAAGTTTACTTCTACCGGTTTATAGTATCTAGATGTAGATCTTCTATCATCTAGTGATCCAGCTTAATATGCATCTGTAAAGGCTTTATCCGGAGGTGACCATGTTTAGAGAAAAGTAATCCTTTCCTAGGCTAGACTTTAGATACCGCAAGATGCGAAAGACAATCTGCATATGGGATTCTCGAGGATCATACATGAATTGACTGACCAAACTGACCGCATAAGCTATGTCTGGTCTAGTGTGAGAAAGGTAAATAAGTTTCTCGACCTATCTCTAATATCTCTCCTTATCAACTAACTTCCTAACCCTTGATTGTAGTTTGTGATTACTTTCATTAAGGGATTCTGCTAGTTTTCACCCTGTCATGCTAGTTTCTTCTAAGAGATCCAGAATATATTTCCTTTGAGAAATAAAGATTCCTCTCTCTAATCTAGCAATCTTAATTCCCAAGTACTATAGTTTACCAAGACCTTTGATCTCAAATTTTTGTGCTAATAGCTTCTTCAATCGAGACATCTCCTCTTTATCATCTACAGTCATTACTATTTGATCAATATAGACTATATGAAGAGTGAGTTTGCCCTTTTGATGTTTTATGAAGATGGTATGGTTAGCATTGCTTTGTTGATAGCTAAAGGAAACCATCGCGTTATTGAATTTTTCAAACCACGCTCTCGAGGATTGTTTCAGTCTGTATAAAGCCTTCTTTAGTTTACACACTTTTCCTTGACTCTGTTCATTATCAAACCCAGGTGGGATTTACATATACACTTCCTCTTCCAAGTCTCCATGAAGAAATGCATTCTTCACATCAAATTAGTGCAAGTCCAAGATTAGCTGCACAGGGTAAAAGAATTCTAATGGAGTTCATTTTTGCAAAGGAGCAAAGGTCCCTTGATAATTCACTTCATAAGTTTGTGTGAATCCCTTGGCTACTAGTCTAGCTTTGGATTGTTCTATTGAACCATCAACTTTATGTTTCACAGTGAAGACCCATTTATAGCCCATCAATTTCTTATCTAGTGTAAAAGGGACCAAGTCCCAAGTTTCATTTTTGTACATGGCCTCCATTTTTTCAATCAGCGCCTGTTTCTACTTGAGATCAGTAATAGCTTCCTTCCAATTTTGAGGGATAGATATAGAGGAAATAGATAAAGCAAAGGCTCTATATGATAAGGATAAGGAGTCATAGGAAACAAAGTTAGACATAGAATGTTTGGTACAAGACCTAACTCCTTTTTTATGAGTAATGGGTAATGTAGATAACTCACTAGTAAAAAAGGATTCGAAGGATTCAACAAATTGCATAATGGCTTCTTCAGCCTTGTTCGCTCGATTCCTCATTGAGTAAGTCAACAAATCAGGCCTGTCCAATCTCTCCAATCTCCCAATAGTCTCCCTTTGAATTTTAGTCTCCCCGTGAACTTCATTCTCCCTTATATTTTCTAGATCAAGAAGCACCTCTTCTACTTCATTGATTTCCCCCTGAAGAGGTGACGAGGGATCACCAAAGTAGGGCTCTGTCTCACGAAAGGTAACATCCATACTAACAAATGTTCTTCTGGAGGGAGGATGATAACATTTATAACTTTTCTGTGTAGGAGAATACTCAATGAAAACACATTTAAGGGCTCTAGGATCAAGTTTCCCACCATTTCTAATGTGAACAAAACAGACACACCCGAACACCTTGGGAGGGACAATATTTTTAGTCTTATGTTTAAAACCACAAGAGGACTTTTAAAGTTGAGGATCTTTAGGGGCATACGGTTTATAAGATAGGCAGCCACGAGAACTGCATTCCCCCAATGAGGTTTGGGTAGATTCATGGTGAACATAAGAGATTTAGCCACCTTTAACAAGTGTCTATTTTTTCTCTCAGCCACCTCATTTTGGGCACCAGTATAAGGGTAACTAGTTTAATGGATGATCTCATGAGTTTCCAAATAAGCACCAAAATGTCTATCCATGTATTCTGTCCCATTGTCTGTTCATAAGATTTTGACCTTAGCAACAAATTGAGTACAGATCATCTTATGAAATGATTGGAAGCAAGAAAAGACTTCACTTTTGGCCTTCAATAGATATACCCAAGTAGTTCTAGTGCAACAATCAATAAAGGTAACAAACCAATGATTGCCATATAAGGAAGGAGTTTGAGTAGGGTCCCATACATCAGAGTGAATAGTCATAAAGAGAACCCAACTTTTATTATGACAAAAAAGGATGGATGGCCTAACCGTCTATGCCACTGTAGTATTTCCTGGTTAACATCCTTAGACACTCCTTTATTAACTCCAAAAAATGCTTGACTTGTGTCTTGAAGTCCATCAACGACATACAAGCCATAACACAATTGACCATTGCCAATCCTCCTCCCTGTTTGATGGTCTTAAAACTCACAATGATCAGGGAAGAACATAACTTTGCAATTTAGATCTTTGGTGATGGAGCTGACAAATAAGAGGTTAACAAGAAGCTTAGGTACATGGAGAATAGATTAAAGTTTAATATTTGGAGTACAAATAAGAGAACCCATTCCACACCCAAGAGATAAAGACCCATTGGCTATTTTGACATTCTCCCCTTTTTAGCAAAAGTAGTTTTGAAGGCCATTAAAAGAACCTGTCATGTGTTTATTCGCACTAGAATCAATAATCCAAGGAGGGAGATAAGCATTAAAGTAGAACTTAACTCCATATAGTTAGATGTAGCAATAGTGGGGGAATTAAATTTAGTCAAGAGGCAGTTGAAAGATTGAATTTCATCATAAGACAAATAAGCAATTGAATCTGCCTCTTTGGATGCTTCCATAGTATGTGCCATATGAGAATTAATTTTAAAAAGAGGGTAGAAAAAGAAAGGAGGCCAAAAACAGGGAGAAACAACCCAAAAAATGTAAACTAGAAAAACCACAAAATGGTGGTCAGCACGTGTGGTGGTAGACCGCGATCGAACTTGTTGGGTTTTACCGATGAGATGATGGGCTCTCCAAATGTGGCGGCGGTGAGGCAAACGGAGGTGCGGAATGGATGGAATTTGAGAAAAAAACACTAACTATCCAAGACTTCTTTGATGACGTATGGTGGCGGCTATGGCGACTGGAATGTGGCTAGAGACCAATCTGACGGTGGGCGGTGGTTCTGGTGGGATAGTGACGGTAAGGGAGGGAGGAAACTTAACCTTCGAGATGTGGATGGTGAAGGGAGGAGGAGAACTTAACTCGCTTCAAGTATACAGAGGAACCCGAGTGCTGCGAAAGAAGAAAAATACTCACTTTAAGGCAACTCGGGCTCTGATACCATGAAGATTTTTGAGTGATTGAATATTTTTGTATTACTCAGTTGTAGGCTCACACTTATGGACAATAAGTTATGTTCTTATTCTAATTAGGAAATAAATTAAATCTATGATAATTACATATTTGCCCTAATAAAGTTTCCAGTAATCACGCTATCAAAATAAAGGCCCAATTAAGCTAGTCACAGTAACCCAATTAAGCTAGTCAACAACTAACATTGTTCTGACAGTCCCTCATAAGCTGAAGATGATTCAAACTTCTTATAAAGAAACCCCATTAAAAAAAAAAAAAACATATGGAGACTCAGAAACGTAAACACTTAGACATAGAACTTGATGGGATACTCCTCGCATATGCATTAATAAACCATGAAACATAGGATTACAGCTTAGAGATTCAATATAGCAGCACAACTCCAATGCAGTAATAGAAATTATAGTAACAGACACAACACACATAAAGAGTAAAATAACATAACATTCTGACTTAGGGAAATAAAGATAATCACTAGCAATTCGAGACGCTAGTAGTCTCCTTCCATTCACTTAGTGATTGCCTGACTTTTCCCAACCTTCTGCAGCTCCTTGTACCTTCCATCCGCCTACTCATCTGCTGCACTGGCAGAGTTAGTTACTCTACACTATTCCATTATTACCCCTGCTATCCTCCTTGCTGCCACCTGACCCTTTCTTCCTTCTAGAATATATCCTTAGCCCATTATTAGAGCTAGGCCCATCAGAACTGCAATTCACACTGGAGCACAACCACAATATAAGAACTTCATCAATTAGCACTTCTTGTAGATGTGTCCTCAGTAGACAAGCAGAGAGAGAAAAAGAGAGAGTACTACAAATGAGATCAGGGCTCTCTGTTTCTATTTATAATCATGAATTAGGTCAAGTACAACAACAGTAAAGCTAGTGTAAGCCCAATCTACTAGTAATCCACACTTATTTTAAATTAGCTGCTACACGCTCACTCTTTATTAACAGTGAAACTTTTTATTGCAATTGTAGGATTTCATTTTTTGAATGAAAACAGGTGCTGCCTCTGGTTATCTTATTAATTGTTTCTTTGTTATTTTGTTCTCTTGATTGTATGATCACGTTCCGTTCATTTTTTTTTAAAATTTTTTGGCCTTTTAAATACTTTCTCTAATACTTTGTTTCTAAACTTTGGTAACCAGGTGAAGCAAGTGAAGCCTGATGTGCTCCTAGGATTATCTGCTGTTGGAGGATTGTTCTCAAAAGAGGTATATAGAACTGATGCTGGGATTGGACTATTCATTGCATACACTTCTATTTGTCTATTTGACATTGGACTGAGTTATGCATTTTTTTCTGTATTCATTGCATGCTGTGATAGGAATATTTAATTAACATTAATTTTCTCTATTTGACATTGCCTGCGATTATGTCATTTAGCACATTGACTATGCCCTTTAGCACATTGACTATGTCCTTTAACACATTGGCTCAGCTTTTAGAATTCTGCAACCTACTTCCCATGAGCTGGTTTCTAGAATTTGGGTTGCAACCACAACATCAAACCAAACTCAAACTAGTGTTGAAATCTTCAAATCACTTCTTTTTTTTTTTTTTTCTCAATCAAGGTTCCAAATCATACACCAAAACCTTGTATAATCATACTTAGAATGTTAAGCTAGAAAAACAATAAAGAAAATAAAACCATAAAATCAATAAATATATATAAAACCAAAATATCTCAAGTAAAAACACCAAAAATATCACAAGCTCAAAACCAATGTCAGGAAAGATGATAGGAAGTCCAACTGATCCTTACTAGGCGATCATTGATGTTCAATGAAGTTGGTTGTGCCATCATGCTTCGGTGTGTGGGTGACAAACTAAAAGGATAGATGAAGCCTGTGGCTTCGGATAAGGATGTTGGAGTTTGGGGTTAGGCAAATCAGAATGTTTTGATGTTGATATGAGGGTTTCCATCCCAAATCAGAGCTTGTCAGAAAAGTTTTTGGCCACCAAACAATAACACAATCATTAGACAACAATTAAAAAGGAAATCAGGGAGATAGAGCTCCATAGAGAAGTGATTGGAGCGTCAGCACTGAAAGAAGAAACCGTTGAAGCCTTTGAGACTCTGATACTATGTAAAATTTAAGATAAGAATGGACATATGGTAAATGAGGAGGCTTGCATATGCACTACACAGAACTCTCACACCGTGGCGTCCCCTAATCACTAGACACTTATTTTAAACGAGCTGTTATATGTTCAAACTATTCTAGCAATATATAAATTCTTACATCTCCAACCTCACCTTGGGATAGAATCACTTTCTTGAACTCATTGTGGGTTTCTTCTAATAGTTTGTTTAGAGGGTTTCCCCTGTGGATCTCCAAAGAGATTTGGAAGGCTTTATTGATTTAGCATTTTGTTTTTTCTTTCTTTTGTTTTTTGTTTCTTTTTGTAGAGGACAGCTTGTTCTCCTTCTTTCACTTGTATCTTTTCTCTCTTTAATAAAATTTTCTTTTTTTTAATAAAAAAAAAAATTCTTACATCCCCCCGTAAGTTGGAGCAAATAAATTTTATGCACCAAATTTGTTACAATTATAATTGATATGAGGAACTTTAATGGATTTCATAAACATATGCTGACTAGTCATTGGGTTTGATACGAAATACTCTCCCTGATGAAAAAACAATAAATTTATGAAGTTTGGTTTTCTCATGGAAATGAGGATTGAAGAATAAATGTAGGGAGGCTTGCTTGTTGCAAATTAGCTGCTTCTGAGTGATTTTCCTGAGCTTTAGCCATCGAAGTAACTATTTTAGACATATACAGGATATAACTTCCACAATAGATCTAACAATGACATCTTGTTTCTTACTCTTCTAGATAGACATATGATCTATTTTATTTATAATAAAGACTATACAGCCCATTACACAAGCAATGTGGGACAACTAAAGAATATTGAAGTAATAAAATAATACAACTAGCTTAATGTAGACACTTGATTCCAACAGTTCATCTGCCATACATACCAGCAAAAGATATGCTTGTCTTGCAGAATATAAAAAAGGAAAAAGAGAAAAACAATTGTATCTTAGTTTATGCTTCAACAGATATGGTTCTTTTTTTTATTATTATGAACATTCTTTGCTTCAATAGACTGGTTATGCTGTCCTATTTTCCAGGTGTTAGAGGCCCTCAAGGATTCGACATCAACAAGACCAGCCATATTTGCCATGTCAAACCCGACAAAAAATGGTACTGTTTTATTCTCTAATTTTGTATCTTCTTCTCTTGGTAAAACATTATAATCAGTCTGAGCATGAATTTGTAATGACTGTGTATAACTGATCCCCTCCTCTCTTGACAGCTGAATGCACTCCAGAAGAAGCATTCTCCATTTTAGGTGAAAACATTATATTTGCAAGTGGGAGTCCATTCAAGGACGTGCATCTTGGTACGTAGCAAGTTTACAAACCTCCTACCCTCCCCTCTCTGCCCCCCTCCCCCCAAAAACAACATACAAACTAAAACAGAAAACTGTTGAAGCTATCAGATAATTTATTTCTTATTTGAATTTTTGTAAAACTATGATTATTTAGAAGCTCCTATGTCAGACAGGATATAACTTGAAAACTTTGCATAGTTGATTCTTTGACGTACGAAGGCTTTGATCAAGTGGTTAAGATTTGGGCATTTGATTCTTGCCAAACTTCATAATGAAAATCAGCACATGTTAATGGTGGGCTTGTGATAGTCTTAGGCTTCAAGATAAAAGGGCTTTCACAGAGGGTGTTGTAAAGATATATATCAAAACTGTAAAGGATAAAAGAAAGAAAATACTTTTTGAAACCCATGATAAAGTGAGGCCTATGTTGGTTATATTTTAAAGAGAATGAAGGTTGTGTACAGAATGGGTTGGTAGGTCAACCCAACCCAATGAGCAACCCTAGTTGTTAATATGGATGAAGCCAGCTATCCAGCTCTGCACTTTGTTGAGAAATGAAGAATGAGAAATTTCTGTGTATATTATGAGAGCAAAGTGTAGGTATTTATTCAAGAGGAGAGGACCTATTCTAGGAAAAGAGAATAAATACAATTAATACAATTAATCCCTAATGTCTAGCCCAAACTTTAGGCATTAGTCTAGGCTAACCCTATGCTAATCACCATAATTCTAATTCATATACATGATCCTATTTTATTCGCAAAACTCCCCTCAAGCTAGAGCATATAAGTCATATGCACCAAACTTGTTACATATATATTTTATCCGAGGACATCTTAGAGACTTAGTGAAGATATTTGCCAATTGATCATTTGAATTGACAAATCAAGTGGCGAGACACCCAAATTGAATTTTTTCTCTAATAAAATGACAATCAATTTCAATATGTTTGGTCCTCCCATGGAACACTAGATTTAAGGCAATGTGCATTGCTGCTTGGTTATCACAAACCAGCTCCATCTTATTTATGTTACCAAATTGTATCTCCTGAAGAAGTTGTGTTAACCATAATAGTTCACTAGTTGCTAAGGCCATAGCACGATACTCAGCTTCTATACTGGATCTTGCAACTACGTTTTGTTTCTTGCTTTTCCAAGAGACTAGGTTACCATCGATGAACACACAATCAGCATTAATAAAGCCAACAACCTGGGAGTTCCCCTTATCTTCATATAACAATCCTTGGCCTGACGCTTCTTTAATATATCGAAGGATTCGAACAACTGCATCCCAATGACTATTACATGGTGATTGTAAGAACTGGCTTACTATGCTCACAGCAAAAGATAAATCTGTACGAGTGATAGTGAGGTAATTAAGTTTTTCAACAAGTCTTAGATATCTTTCAGGATCTTCAATTAGCTCTCCTTGACCTGGACAAGAGTTTGACATTTGGATCCATTGGAGTGTCAGCTGGTTTGCAGTTTGTCATGCCTGTCTCTTCTAATAGGTCAAGTGCATACTTTCGTTGTGAAATGGCAACACCAGTACTGGATTGGGCAACCTTAATTCCCAAAAATTATTTAAGTTTCCCTAAATCTTTGGTTTGGAAGTGGTTACATAGATATTGTTTGAGTTGGACAATACCTAAATCATTGTCACTTGTAATAACAATGTCATCTACATAAACGACTAGGTATATGCACTTGCCTTGTGATGTATAGTGAAAGAAAACTGAGTGATCAACTTCACTACGAATCATTCCAAAATTTTGAACCACAGAATTAAATTGGCTGAACCAAGCTCTAAGTGATTGTTTGAGTCTGTAAAGAGAACGACGGAGTCAACATACTTTCCTAGACTCCCTCTGAGCAACAAAGCCAGGTGGTGGCTCCGTATATACTTCCTCCTCCAATTCACCATGAAGGACAAAGTGGCCAGTGATTTATAGCCACAATTGATAAGAAGACATGAACTGAAGCAATTTTAGCAACAGGTGAGAAGCTATCACCATAATCCAAGCCAAAGATCTGAGTGTACGCTTTTGCCACCAAACAAGCTTTTAGTCTTTTAGTTTTACCATCCGGACCAACTTTAACTGCATATACCCATCGGCAACCAGCAAGAGATTATCCATGAGAGAGAGAAACTAAGTCCCATGTACCAATAGAATGTAAGGCAGTCATCTCATCAAGCATGGCTTGCCTCCAACCCGAATGTGCTAGAGTCTCACAAGTAGTCTTAGGAATAGACATAGAATCCAAAGAAGACACAAAGGCATAATATGGGATAGATAAACGATGATAACTCAAGAAATTATAAACAGGGTGAGGATTACGAGTGGAGAGAGTACCTTTACGAATGGCAATTGGAGGAGTATCAGGCAAATGTTGGACTGGAGCAATGGGTGATTTAGACGAAGGTAGTGAGCCTGCAATAGTATCTGTGGCTTCAAAACGCGAGCGACGATGATAAGTCTGGAAAGGAGGACTAGGGGGGACTTGTGGTGAAGCTTCTAGAGAAGCAAGGTAAGGAACAAGAAGGGCTTTAGTCACAGAGGTACTATCAAGCACAGCAGACAGAATGGAGAAGACTCAAAGAAAGTAACATCAGGAGAGGTGAAACAACGTCAAGTGGTTGGACAATAACATCGGTAGCCCTTTTGGAGACGAGCGTATCCGAGGAAAACACACTTGATGGATTTGGCAGCTAGCTTACCTTTACCTGGGGTCAAATCATGAACAAAGCAGACACAACCAAAAACACAGAGAGGAAGATGATAAAGAGGATCATTGGGAAACAACAAAGAATGAGCAATTTGATCATTCAATATAGAAGAAGACATGCCATTAATTAGTTAACATGCAGTGAGAATAGTATCACTCTAAAAAAGAGTAGGAACATTATGATGGACAAGTAAAGTACGAGCTATTTCAATAAGATGACGATTCTTACATTCGGCTACCCCATTTTTTTGTGGGGTATAGGGGCAAGAGGTTTAATTTAAAATGCCCTGAGAAGTCATAAATTCCTAAAAAGAGGTAGATAAATATTCTTTAGCAATATCAGAACGTAAGATAGAGACAGAGGTATTAAATTGAGTCTTTATTTCAGCACAAAAATTTTGAAAAATGCTAAATACCTCAAAATGAGTTTTCATCAAGTACAACTAAGTATAACGAGAATAGTCATCAATGAAGGTTACAAAGTATTGAAAACCAAAAATAGAAGACACAAGACTAGGACCCCAGACATTAGAGTGAACAGGTTGAAAGGGAAAGGTAGATCTATTATTAAGACTATTAGAAAAAGAACTATGTGGTTGTTTACCTAATTGACATGACTTGCAAGGGAGGGAGGACAAAGTAGGAAGAGAAGCATCCATTTTGCAAAGTTTTAAAAGGCTTGGATGTACCAAATGATTGTGGATGAGAGATGGGAGTAACTGGTTGTGCATGCAATTGGAGATGTAGAAGGCGAAAGATGGTACAAGCCTTGTGACTCACTCCCTATGCCAATTGTCTTCCTTGTACTCCAATCCTGGACATAAACACTTTGATTAGAAAAGGTAATAGAACACTTGTGAGAGTGAGTCAATTTACTAATGGAAATAAGATTGAAAGGAGATTCAGGAACATAAAGGATAGAATCAACAGATATGGAAGGAAGAATTTGGGCTTGCCAATCCCTATAATAGTTAGAGCCATTGGCTCGAGTTACTAAAGGAAGAGAAGAGGAACTAGAAAGGCGAGTAAACAAATTTTTATTATCAGAGATATGTTCGGAGGCACCCAAGACAAGAACCCATGGTCCAATGTCAGGGGAACGGGCAAAGCAAGCAATTACATTACCAGTTTAGGCAACCGAGGCAGCCACAGATGACTGTTTAGCTTGTTTGTACTTTAGATACTCCTTGTAGTCATCACTAGTTAAAAATATAGACTGTGAAGAATGATCATTAGCCAATGATATGTCAGACTAAGCAACATTGACAGAGCGAGATAGTTGACCATAGAGCACCTAGCAACGATTTCGAGTATGTCCCAGCTTATTGCAATGCATACATTTAGGACGTTTGCGGCCATTACTACACCTGCTTCCTCCACTTGGATTCCCTTTCTCACCAGTTTGAGATACCAAGGCTAAACAGTCAACAACTGGAGGAATAGTATTATTGATAGGCAGAGCTTATGATGCACAGATGCGCACCAAACGAGCAAGAACATGATCTAATGTGGGAATATTAGAACCTCCCAAAATCTGGTCTCTAACTGATTTAGCAGCACGCATCATTGTTTTGGATTGAGGACAACTCTACTACCTGGAAATGAGAAAAGGGCAGCATGGCGATCACTACAATGGCAACTGCGGTGGTCGATGGTGTCAGATGTAACGTCACGTGTCGGCGTGTGGCAAAAACGCAGTTCTAGATAGGTGGCACGTGGCGACGGCGACAGCGGAGCTCCGCCTTCTGGCCGATTGGAACCTTCTGAACACAGTGGTAAGGGCGTGTTCCAAGGAGATGCCGGGAAATGGTTAGGTAATGAGTGACCAGAACTGGAAATAATGAATGGAAGAAAAATAGGGTGTTTGGGCTAGAAAGAAACACAGTCCCAAAGAGATACTACTAGAGGATCACAGTAGGCTCTAATACCAAGAAGAATGAGAAATTTCTGTGTATATTATGAGAGCAAAGTTTAGGTATTTATACAAGAGGGGAGGACCTATTCTAAGAATAGAGAATAAAGACAATTAATACAATTAATCACTAATGTCTAGCCCAAACTTTAGGGTAATGTCTAGGCTAAACCTATGCTAATCACCATAATTCTCATTGATATACATGATCCTATTTTATTCACAACAAGAAAATAGGGAGAGAAAATATTGGGGAAAAAAGGAAGAGACAAATCAAAATATATTGTTGAAAAACAATTGTTGTTGTGTACATGAAGTTGGCCCCTCAACCTATAGACTAATACTATGACCAAACAAAGACACATTTACCTGTAAAAGTTCTTAACATGGTGCATTACCAGTAAGTCTTTTCTTCACCTACAACACTTTCCAAAATTCTTAGTACTCCTTAACTCTTTTTATCACCTTTTGGATTCCTTCAATATTTTGAATAAGTTAATATTTCATATTGAAAAATCAGAGTTTTGTGTTTCTCTGATATGATTTTATTCGAATAAGGGATAAATATATATATATATATATACATATATATACATAGGTTATTTACAATCAATCCTTAAGAACTACAAGAATATTTACAGAATAAGAAACTAAATAACCTACACAATAAATGGGAGAAATCTGGCGGTACAAGAAAGGAAAGAAATCAGGAAATAATGCACATGACAGCAAGGTCTTCACCTTGGGATGTAGTACTGATCAGCAACCCGAGATGAAGCCCTACTAGATTTAACCTAGTGGGCTGGGCCATCCTCCTAAACTTATGAGTGCAATGCTAGGTTTGTATAACAATAATTTCCTTCCGCCATATCTTATTTGGGAAAGGATTATTTAGAGGAGTGTTTTCTAAGGGATTGGAAGGCTCTCTTGAGCTAGCATTTAGATCTTTTTTTTTTTTTTTCTGTTTTGTAATTTTTCTTTCTTTAAGAGGACATCTTGTCCTCTGCTCTTGTAATTCTCCCTATATTTCTCTTTTCTCTGCAATAAATTCATTTTTCATCCTAAAAAAAGGCTTCCTGTGAGCATGAAGTATGTTCATCAGCATTACTTTGGTAAAGCACAAGTTTACATTGTGTAGGTAAGTTACAAATGAAACTTCATATAATTGTGCAGGAAATGGTCGTATTGGCCACTGCAACCAGGGAAACAACATGTACCTCTTTCCAGGGTTGGTTGGCTCTTTCACAAAAGAATTGAGATTTTAATCTAAGTTGTGCTATACTCAAGCTTATGATTTTGACGTATTTAATGTTTCAGCATTGGTCTTGGAACTCTTTTATCTGGCTCTAAGATTGTCTCTGATGGCATGCTGCAGGCTGCTGCTGAGTGGTATGATTGGTTATGTTTAATAAATTTTGAGAGTAAATTTGACTTTGTGCTACTAACAGAACTGAGTTGTTAGTCTATTCTGCCATAGTTAGATATGAGGTATAGTATAAGGGTTTCTTCCTGACGTCATGTAGAAACTAAAGGAAGAGGAAGTATGCTTTTGAAAGCGTAAGTAGTGTTAAGGACCATTTCAACTCAAAGCTTAAGCTATTAAGGTCCATGAATAGTTTCATTATAATCTCTAACACTCCCCTTTACATCAAAGCCCATTGAGATTGAAGGGTGAACATAGCAGAGCCTACCATACCTTGTACTGAAATTTTATTTTAATTAAAAGAAGGGAGGGAGCAGATTGAACTCTTGATCACTTGATCATAAAAAGCGAAGTTATTACATGAACTCCCATAAATAGATTTACTATAATCTCTAGCAAGTAGATAAGCTTACACATTTAAGTTTAATAAATATTAACATACTTATGCCATGTCATGCATAACTCTTAGTTTCTTTGTTAAACTGTATACATCGAATTGATTCTTTAATTTTGAAGCATTACTAAATGCCAGTATTTTAATTTTTGCTTTTCCCTCGCTGATGTGATGACTGAAATTGCAGTCTGGCTGCATATATGAGTGAAGAAGAGGTTCTTGACGGAATTGTTTACCCACCCATATCTAGGTATAGATCAGCTTTCTTTTCAGTATTCAGGCTAAAAGAGATTGTTTAGGAGTGGGGCTTTTCTTGGAACTAATGCATAATTGCAGAATTCGAGATATAACACAGGAAGTAGCTGCAGCTGTTATAATGGAAGCTATAGAAGAGGATCTAGCAGAAGGACACCCCAATATGGATGGTCTAGAGCTACGCAAACTTAGTAAGGTAATTTTGTTTGTTTGGGAATATTAGAACTTCTATCAAATACTTCTACAAGAATGTAGAAGTAACAAGTAACAACCTTTAGCTTCCTTCCCCAAGTTCCCTTCTTTTAGTCAATATAGAACACGTTGACGTTGCTTACTCTATATAACCAACTTCACTTAGGGAAAAAAAAACTCTACTAGTTGTACTGTTTCTTCAAATAAATTGAAATTTTTGCAGCCTTCTTGTACTTTCTAATATGCATATTCATACTATAAAGTGAGCATTAATGCTGCTGGAAAGGTCACAAATGGCTTACAGTTGGCATACGTTTTTAGATTATAAACTCTAGGTTCATTCTTATCTCTGTCACATAACTCAAGTATTCACATATCAAAACTTGAGTTTTATGCATGCTTTATTTGTGTAATTTGCAGGAAGAAATTTTGGAATACGTGAAGAAAAGCATGTGGAATCCAGATTACCCAACATTGGTTTACAAGCAAGATTAAACCGAGTGGATAACTACAATTTCTTCATATGTAAAGCAAAGATGCTCAATCACTTGATTATGAATGCCTAAAAAATGTGTGTATATATGATGTATTTTTTAAAGTCAACCAAAATTTAGTTTTATGAAACCATTTTTGCGTTGTTACCATAAAAAATAATAATTATAAAGATCTAGCGATTGTTACAAAGTGCGATAATCCTTTTTGTAATTATATATAAATTGAACATGAATGGACAAATAGGCGAGGTTAAAAACCGCCACCGTTGCTGTTTTTATTCTGTTTTTCTTGTATGCTTTGGTTTATTTTCTTTTTCTTGTTTGCTCTAGTATCCATGAAGTATATATGTCCACATTTCATTTTGTTTAGAACTCAAATCCTTGACATACTCATAGGGTAAATTATACTCCCTTCACCTGATATTTTAAAATTATATTTTTTTTTCTTTTCAATTAAAAAATTATACTCTCTCCTCTTAGCAAATAAAAATATCTTATATTTTTTTCTCTTTTCAATTAAAAAATTATACTCTCTCCTCTTAGCAAATAAAAATATCTTATATTTTAATTTAAAGTTTACTTAATATTAAAGTTTCTATTTAAATTAATGTCTTTCTGTAGATTTTTAATGTAATT
The DNA here is from genome assembly GCA_031216115.1 of Senna siamea. Taxonomy (NCBI): domain Eukaryota; kingdom Viridiplantae; phylum Streptophyta; class Magnoliopsida; order Fabales; family Fabaceae; genus Senna; species Senna siamea. Next base: position 18,060,536 of record CM062357.1, read on the forward strand.
CTTTATTTGTGACTAAAATGCCCTTTCTGAAGTTATTAAAATGTGGTTAACTCATTGAAATTTAAAAAAAATACACTTTATTCATTTGTCAAAATTATTATTTTCTTCTTGTATTTTTTATTATTAATATTTTATTGATCTTTATAATTATTATATTAATAAATTAAAATTTTTAAAATTTCTGTAAAAAATTACTAATAACTAAATATTATTTTTTATTAAAAAATTGTAACTAATTATTTTTTTTATAAAATTGGTAACAAGTAATTAGTATGGTATTACTTTTATTCAAAAGCCAACTTTTATTTGCCCAGATACAGTTAAAGCATAATCTTACGCTCGCGCACATAGGTTGCCAATGGACGGCTCTCGAGAAATCTGAACGTGAATTAACACGTGAAGAAGAGGTCTGTTGGAAAGAAGCAACAGAAAGGTTAAAGCTGCTGTATCCGATGGTGAATCTATGATCATGATGCAACAAGCAGAACACATTGTTATCAAGGATACACCATATGAAAAAAAAAATATAGTTTTTTGAAATTTATAATATATTATTGGTTATAAAAAATATTTAAATATTATAAATTTAAGTCCTATCGCAATCCATTTTTACCATTCTACTTTTCAAATTTTCCATCCTTTGTAAGAAATTTTCTTTTTCAATAAAAGTAATACCATACTAATTATTTGTTAACAATTTTATAAAAAAAATAATTAGTTACAATTTTTTAATAAAAATACTATTTAGTTGTTAGTCATTTTTTACAGAATTTGTTAAAATTTTAATTTATTAATATAATAATTATTAAAATAAATAAAATATTAATAATAAAAAATACAAGAAGAAAATAATAATTTTGATAAATGAATAAGGTGTGCTGGTTTTAAATTTCAACGGGTGAGCTACGTTCAATTTCAAAAAAGGCACTTTGGTCACAAATAAAAAGTTACATTAAAAATTTACAAAAAAATATTAATTTAAGTATAATTAAGTGAACATTGGATTAAAATATAAGATATTTGTATTTATTAAGGAAGAGGAGTGTAATTTTTTAAATAAGAAAAGAAGGGAATATAATTTTAAGATCTCTCATAAAAAGATAGTATAATTTTATTTTATTTTAATTATAAAATTGTGAAAAGAGATATAAATCTAAACATATGTAGGTATGTAGAAAGAGAGTGATTTTATATAATCACATTAAATTAAAAAATTAAAAAATATTTATTTTATATTTATGATTTTGTAATTCAAAAAATTATTTTTTCTTTTCATTTTTCATCATTCACTTAATACGTCTCTATATAGTATCATCATAAATGTGTAATAATTATTTTTCTTAATTTTTATACAAACCAAAATTATCAATTTATATTTTAAAACTAATTTTTTATTATATTTAAGATATTTTTAAATATTAAATATAGATACTTATTTCAATAAAAATTTAAATTTAAATTTGTTATGTTATAAGAAATTAAATTTCAAACATTAAATGTACATATTTATTTCTTTTATTTAAGTTATCAAAAAGAAGCCAGGGCCAGACTCAAATGAATTTCTTGATAGCAATTTTTTATATAAAAATGGTTAGAATGTGTATGGATTTAAATTTTTTAAAATAAAAAAAAGAGGTAAAATTGATGTGAAATTAAAAAATTTGTTAAATAGCGGGAATGGTACATATTCTTAAATGGATATCAACACCAAATCAAATAGAGGCGAGAGAAAGTAGAAGCGGTCATTATATTTATTATTTAATAGTATTTTAAATAGAACAATTTTTATTAACAAAAAATTTTAAAAAATTATATTCATATGTATTTAAAAATGTATATCAAGAGATGACAATGAAACAAAGCGGTGGTAGGAAGTGTCTCTCCTCTCTTCGTCCCCACTTTTATAATTACTCTCATCCCTATTTCTTACGTTTTGAAAAAGATTTTTTTCATCTTTATTTTTTATGAGGATTTGAGAATTATCAAAGTCCCTTTAAATATTAATAATAATTTATCAAATTAAAATATAAATTTTTAAAAAACATATATATAATATTACTGAAAAATATTTAATTCTATTTAGATAATAAAAAATAATTATAATTTTAAATATTTTAAATAAAATGAAGAGTTATAAAAGATAATTTTTAAGAATTTAAATACTTTTTATTTTAAATTTTTTTATTAATAAAAAATTATAAAAATGATATTTAAATAAATATATATTCATTTAAAAATATCTATGTAAAGTTTTGGAGATAGGGACCATGCTTTTGGTCTTGTGAGATCTCTAAGCTGTTTTTAGAGAAATTTTATTCTTATCTCCATCTTTGTAAAAAAAAAAAAAAAATGAGATAATTTTTACAAAAATTTTTAAATTTAACAAGTTTTGTTATTTATATATTTAAAAAATTAAATACATATCAACCCCCATTCAAGTAGAGGTGTGAGAAGATAGAAAATCTCATCATATTTATTATCTAACAATGTTTAATTAGAATAATCTCTACCAACAAAAAAATTTTAAAAAAAATCCTATTCATATGAATTTAAGAATATATATCGTTAAAAAATATTAGAAAAGGTATAATTTTAGAAAGCATGTGAGGAGCTCGTGACCCTCTTGCCCTGAGTATAACTCGCACGCACCGATTGAGAAGGGCGACACAGAGGAACCAACCAGTCCACAGTTGTACGAACAATCACAGAGACAAGACAACAATGGCACTGAGAGCAGCTATACTCCGACATGTCCGTGTGCCTGTGCAAATCCTTCCTCTTGCCGCTCCAAAATTGCAGCCCTTGAATGGTTTCTTCCGCTTCATGTCCTCACAAGATGATCACCTTACTAAAGAAGAGGTCATCGACAGAGTCCTCTCTGTTGTCAAAGATTTCCCCAAACTCGATCCTTCTAAGGTCTCATTTCTTTCCTTTCACTCACTTCGGTCTGATTTTTATTCTTCTAGGCTTTAGATTAATGTGAGAAAGGGTAAATGGGAGCCTCGAATCGTATGCCTGTCAATTTATTTTTATGAGCTGATGCCGTGCCGGTAGTGCCTGTTCGGTCGCCTTGAAAATTTCTGGATGAAATAAATTGAAAGATTTTGTAAAAGATCTGAGGTGAAAGAGTGAATTGGGTGAATATTATTCTGCTGAGACTTGGTTGAATTGAGATGACTAAATCGTTTTAGGAACTAGATGGGACATGGGAATAATGCAGCTCAAGTTTCTTTGTTGCCCCTTTTTCTTTTGAATTTGTTGGCAAACAAGTTAAGGGTTGCGTTTAATTGCTTAAGGAGGTGTATCTTTTCTGGGCTTCTTTGTAAATGGGGGTTGAATGTTCGATTTCTTTTTAATAAGATTTTGTAAAATGTCTCCAAGTGGCATTTTGATAAAAATTTTGGTACATATGTTGTTTTATGCTGCTCTTCTTAGTCTTGCGTTTCTCTTGGGTTGAGCCTTTAATTCAATGTGCTGCTCTTTCTTCGGTGCATTTATGTATGTATAGGAATCAATTTATGAGAATTTCTGACATTAAGGATATTTTAATTGTCGTACCAATATAGAGTTCTGTTTGACATCCTTTTGTAATATTTACTATAGCTAGTCATCATTTCTGGGAGGATGTAATGAGGGTACACACTTTTAAAATGCCAGGCTATTCATTAGGTTGATGTAATGAGCTAAGTCAGCATTAAGTCATGTTGCATCAACATGTACTGGAGGAGGAAGTTCTAATGTGCTAATAATAATTCTCCAGCTTCACTTTGCTATAATGTGAGTTTTCAAAAGCTTCAGTGCTGTAGGAACTGAGAAAAAGTTGATGTGGAAGGACATCTAAAATTTCATTTAATGAAAATAAAAGCTGCTGTGAGCTGTACAAGATTATTTTAAATCTAGAAAATTTGTGTATGATTAATAAATTGGTAAAATTATTATGAACTTACTAAAAGTATCCAAGATTACCAGAATAAATTATCATAGGTGTAATTAAGGAAAGAATAATGTTAGCACATATTCAAATGAAGGCTTTTAGGTTTCTAATATTATTGACTATGGCAACCTCAAACAGCTCTGAGAAGCATCCCTAGAAGCAAAAGCATTAGAAGAACGATAGAATGAACCATCTTTTGTAATGCTCTTTTACATATCGCCCGGGCATAAAGGTCAACAAAGGCCATGCCTTAGTGACCTCCGAACTTGTTTTTTGGACAGTAAGGAGTTAAAGTTGAAAGTCTGAATAGCAGTACTTCAAGGAGTAGTATCACATAGTTTTCTAATGTCATCATAAATTTCTCTACTGGCGCCTGGCTAGATGTAGTTGATATGAATGATTAGGATTTAGTCTCTTTAATGAACAGTAAGTGTGTCCAGCAGCCTTAGACCTCCTTTCAGCTATTAAATTCTAAGGTTTAGCAAGTAATAAGGAGCCAAATGTCTATGGAGTTTTTATAAATTTGCAAAGTGATTGGAAAGCACTTTGGAGCTGATGCTTGTTTAGTGTTTTACTTGTGGGAGGATGATAATTGATGTATTACTTTTCTCATTAAAAAATTCTTTTTTATCAGAGATTTTTGTGCTTCTCTAGAACCAAAAGTACAATGCGATCTGTGAAGGTTTGCATGCCATATTTTCATTATAAATTTTTGAGTAAATTATTGTTTTAGTTTCTGAAAAATGTAATTTGTCTCAATTTAATTTCTGAATCATAAAAATATTTAATTTAGTCATTGAAAAATACATTATATCTCAATTTACTACTTACGTATAAGTATTATACATCTTTTTATGTCTTAATTTATGGTTTCAAGAACTAAATTAAATATTTTTATGATTCAAGAACTAAACTGAGATAAATTGTATCTTTCAAGAATAAAACAATAATTTACTCTAAATTTTTCTTTTTGCACTGCTTTTTCATCTACATAAATAGAAGTACTGCAGTTACTGTCCTCTTTAGTTTAATTTTCCTGCTCATTCTTGCCAGCTGAAATTGTATAACAACAACAAACAAAGTCTTTTCTTACTAAGTGGGGTTGGCTATATGAATCAAACGACGCCAATGTGTTCTTTTTTTGTTCATTTTTATAGTTAGTTTATTAATAGTTAAATTCATCCTAATAATTTTTTCTATTATTTTCTTTAGTCTTTCCTTACCTCTAGTTATTGGACTATCTTTCATATGGTCAACTATCATAAAGGAACCTCTAATGATCTCTTCTATACATGACCAAATCATCTAAATGCGTTTCAACTAAATTTTTTATGATAAGTGCTACTCTGACTTTCTCTCTAATATACTCATTTTTAATTATATCTTTTTTAGTATGATCACTCATCCAACGTAATATTTTCAATTCGGCAACGTTGAATTTTTGTTCATGTTGACTTTTTATCGCCTAATATTAAGTACCATATTACAATGTAGGTTTTATAACTATACGATAAAATTTTTTTCTTAAGCTTAAGTGGTACTTTTCTATCACAAATAACCCTTGTGGCCTTCTTCTATTTCATTCACCCAACTTGAATCCAATGATTTCTGCCTCTTTCTATTTCTCTATTATTTTGTATTATCATTCTCAAATATTTAAAATTTGTGATTTTTTATATGAAATGATGTCCAAGTTTTATCTCTACCCTAGAATTAGTATCCCTTTTACTAAATTTACATTCGATATATTTTGTTTTGTTTCGACTTATACGAAAGTTGTATATCTCCAAACTTGTCTCTACCTATCTAATTTTAGAGTGTCTACCCATATTTCTCATTTTGTGTATTGGTCATGCTGCTTTCTTGAATATTGCAATCCCTGTAGATAAAGAAATATATTATTAGATTTACCTGTTTTTCCCTGCAGGTGACTCCAGATGCACATTTCCAGAAGGATTTGGGTTTGGATAGCTTGGACAATGTAGAGATTGTAATGGCTCTAGAAGAGGAGTTCAAGCTGGAGATCCCGGACAAGGAGGCTGATAAGATTGACTCCTGTCTTCTTGCTATTGAGTATATCTATAATCATCCATTGGCTGGTTAGATGATGTGTTTCTTTTTACAATTTTGTTTCATGTATAACAAAACGCCAGTGCAAGCTTCCCCCCACCTCTTTGCAAGATATTTCTTGGATTTGGTTTTCTCTTTTACCCCCTATAATTGGAGTGGATGGTGTGGGGTTGCGGAAAATAATGTTAATCTGTTTGAACTTGAGTTGGTCGGTGAAGAATTGGGTTCTAAAGGACTATAATTTGAACTCTGAAATTTTGATTTCTACTCTGTTGAATATGACATGCCAGGTGCTTTACCTGCAATTGTCTAGTAATCATATTGTCAGAAAGGCTCAAATTCATGAAGTTTTCATTCAAAATTCAATGGAGCATGCCATGTTCAAGTGCTCATGTTACTTTTGCCCTTCGTTTGACACTTGTGGCAAATGCAAATGTTTATAGGTGGTGGACTCAAATCCAATAAACCATAGTGATTGGGTTTGGATTAGGTGTGGGCAACTCAATCCGTGACTTGATGAATTCGAGCTCAGATTAGTTTACTTCAGCCAGTCCAACTGTGTTAATTCATGAATAAACAAGCATACAGATTCTTATGCAGAAATTTGTTTAAAAGATGAATTATTTTGATATTAGAGAACTAACCTAAAAATAGTTATTTTTTAATAATCAAATTTAAAAAAGTAGTGATCTTTTAAAATTAAATTATTTAGTAAATATCATATCCAATTGGACATTTTTAAAGGAATCCGATTGTCCTAATATGTTTTGACTTTTTTGTGCAAGACATTTTCACCTGAAATCACATCCATATTATCTTTATTTCTTTAACTGATAATATGAAAAAAATAATTGAATCATTTATAATTTTGAAATGTTTACAAAGTGAAACTAAAGTTTGAATCTCTAGGAGAGATTTTTATACTTAATGTTTAATAATATTTTAAACATAATTATCTTCAATAAAAAGAATACTTGTGATAGAAAAAAATAACTAACTGAAGTTAAGTTTTGTAAAAAAAGTTAATATGTTATAATATGATGAATCAAAATTTATATTTTTATTAAGACATTTGAGTTTAGAATTTAGAATTTAAAATTTAACATTTAAGATTTAAGATTTAGAATTTATAGTTTAGTATTTAATAATATTTCAAATAATATTACCTCCAATAAAACAATATTTGTCATCTCTTTTGTACCTGATATAATTGCAAAATATTATATTAGATGAAAATACTTAAAAATTAAGTATTATTCTAGGGTGGGCCAAAAAAAAGATTATTCTAGAATAAAATATTTTTGTATAGACAATTATTCTTCTATTACTTAATTGTTTTAAATCAAAAGAAAATGTTATTTTACAATTAAACTTTGCATCTACTGATATTAACTTTATTCTCTAGACACTACTATTGTTGCCTGTTAAGTGATTCTGATCTTATAGTCAAAAAGCATGTCCTTATAATTGCTTAAAAGATTCAATTATACAAGATTACATTGTCGACAAGACCAAACATGACTTTAGGAAATTTAATTTTATTCTTTGATTTCTTATAATAATTATTAATATAATACTATTTTAGTTTGCAAGAAATGAGTATATCAAGACCAACAGATGTAATCTTAACTTCCCCACTTTACAAGCTAAGATTAAGTTATTCTTTCTTCAAGTTTCCTTCAACATCATATATACTCTGTAATTATATAAAAAATTAACTTTATTGATGGAAAAGATAAGCCGGATGGGAGACTTTTAGAATATATTTAGAGGATAAGTACAAATTTTGAAATAAGTGGAGTATCAAGCCAAATTTAAATAAAAGTTAGTATACTTTTTATACTATACAGTATGTTTACAGAAATGTTAATGTTAAAATTAGGGTTTAAATGGGTTGAGTTTGGTTGAATTAAAAAGAAAAGTTGGAACCCAATCAATTAATGATAAACGAGTTGGTTTAGATTGGGTCTAATCCTTTTTTTTTTCTTTTTTAGTGGCTTTTAAATAGTTTTAAATTTTTAACATTTTAAATTAAATTTTGTACACAAAACAAATAAAATTAACTTATTTATCTTAACAATAGATAATAATATATTTTAATTAAAATTTAACAAAATATATATCATGTGAACTTATAAAATAAGAGATATTTATATATTAAAAAAAAGTTAATGGATTGAATTGGGTTTAATGGATTGAAAATTTTTAAACCTTCTAACTAACTCGTCAAATGAGTGGGTTAAATTTTTTAACTCAAACCAACTCAATCCAAATTGATAAGTTATGTTAGATTTGATAGATTGACAAGTTGACCTGACCCAATAAACATTCTTAGTTAAAATTACACAATATTACTTTTTTATTTTGAAAAGTTCCATTCTTTTCTTCTAAAATTAAAAGATAAATTATTCTAACTTTTCTTACAACAAAATAAAAGGTTGTCAACTTTTAAAATTAAGTGTTGATTTTATAGAGCTGAATTTATATAAATTATATATAGACTCATCACATATTAAGAGTAATATACTTACAGTTAAAATTGACAATTATAAAAAAAAATTAAATTATTTTTTAAATTAAATTATTTTTAATTTTATTCTTTAAGATTTTATTACACAAGTCTGTTATGAGAATATTTTTCAATAAAATTTAGGGAAGAAGTTTGCCATTATACAAAGTTTTACCACTTGTACTTACAATAACATTGGGAAATAAACCACTCCAAATTTACGTTTCATATATACACACCTTAGATGAAAAAGAATCTTCTAAAATATTTTACAAGTGAAGTTTATGAAATAAGAGAGATAAAAAAAAAATAAATAAATAAATAAATAACTTAGTCTAAATAGACTAAATTTTTTTTTATGTCTATTTTAACTAAGAATTTCACCTATCTCTCCTACATAATCCAAATCCACCATAGAGACCAATATAAAAAAAAAAAAAAAAAACTGTAATTTATTCACTCAGCATATTAATAATGGAAAGAGCTATGGCAGACAACTGAAAAGCATTGTTATTTCTGGTCGTTAATGGCGAAACCACCCCTCTCTTTTCGTTGAAGCCATCTTCACATGTTGAAGAGGCATCAAGCACTGAGCTTACCTTGATGTTTGACTCTGCATAACGCTTGGCCCTGTAATCTCTAATGGCTTCTCTGAGAGTTGGGATGGCATCTGAATAAACTTCTAAGCAATCATCCAAGCATTCTTTCACAAATGGAGCCAACCCCTCCTTCTTGCTTAACATCTCCTTGATGTGAAGCTTAGTATCTGAAACGTTTCGCCTAGTTAGCTTGACAGAGATGAGGCCTAGTGCAGTGAGGTTTTTGGCCCAGTTGGTACGAGAATCTTCTCTGAAAGAAGTTATGCAGAATTTGAAGCTTATGTTTGGATCAGATTCTGAACAATTCTTGCAGGTTTCTTGAATGAGATGGTGGGTGGATGTTCCTGTTATGGGATGAATGGAGAGGAGGAAGAAGATGATGGTGATGAGAGGGAAGGGGAATAAAGAGAGAAGAGTGTTGGTCATTTTGTTTATGTTCGATTTTTGATAAGTTTTTGTGAGTGTGAGTGATGTGCATTTATATTATATGGTTGGAATAAATTGAGGTATAAACAAAGGAAGATGAGTTTATTAATTAATTACTTTAGCAGAAAAGAAAAAGGGTACGCCAATTATAGAAAGGATGAGATTAGGTGTTGATATGAGGAGAAGAGAGAAGCAGGTGAAGTAAAGTGTGTGAAAGCAAACACTTGCCTTCAAAGGACACTATTATCATTGATTTAATAATATTAGAAATATTCACAACACAAAAAAAGTTTTTTTTTTCTTCTATTTTGCTATTTAAATTATGATTTGGCTTTGTTGTGAAGTGGGTTATGAAGAAATTGTAATGATAAAAGTTATCAGGAGCTTCTTTTAAAAAGTAGTATTTGGTTTTTTTGGACAAAAAAGATACTGGAATTCAATGAAATATGAGTTTGTGCCAAACAACTTTTTTATTTCTTAATTGATTCGAGCCCAAATAAAATTACATTAACAAGTTGGGCTCTTGAAAATGTTTGCTTGAGAAACTTTAGCCATTTTCTAGAAGTTTGTTTAGTTTGCTTACAACTCAACTTAATCAAAAAGGCATTTTTTTATGTTAAGATTATCAAAATGGGCAAATTTATTAGGTCAACTCAGTTCAGTCTTTAAAATAGAGAGTTGAGATAAAAATAATAATAACTCAAGCTACGTTAATTTTAGGATCATATACTACTTTGATTAAAAAAAAAAACTCATATCATGGTACGTTAGGGTTAGGTTGAAACCAATCTTAATGGATTTTAAAAACGTAATTTTTTTTAAATTATAAGTTATGTAAATATATTTTTTTTAATTATAAAAATTAATATATACTAGTATCTTAAACTTTATAATTTGTGCTAAACCTTCTTCTTTTAATTTTTTTATTCAAAATTTTAACAGAAAGTAGAGATGCCAAATTATTTAAAAAATTTTTTACACAAAATTAAAAGTTTAGAAAACTTTTTTATACAAAATTTAAAGTTCAAATAAATTTTTTGCACAAAACTTAAAATTTAAAATTTTTTTTTACATTTTGATAAGACTTAATTTTACTAATGTCTCACTATTTTTTTAAAGTTTTAAAGAAAGTTAATAAAAAATTTTTTTTTACACAATCTGTCATGTTAAAAGAATTTTAAGTTAACTTTTACAATTGATATAAATATTACTTATAATTTAAAGGAATTATCTACGTTTTAACCTAAAATAAATCATGACCCTCTAAGAATTAGGTTGGGGTAATATTTTAACTCCATTCATTAGGAGGGGCCAAATTCAGCCCAACCAATTTATTTTTACAGCCCTATCCAATGGTCACATACATAATTGATACTTGTTCTGCTACATGGATGATAAATGTAAATTATTTCTTAATTTATTATCCTATTTTATCTAAGTTTGAGAGAAGAGCAATTTATTTTAAAAAATAAAATATATATTAGAAAATAAACTCCGAAAAACTATTGAAAAGAAAAGAAAAGAAAAACCGCCTTAAAATTATCAAAATTGGTGGACATTAAACCCACAAAACCCTGAAACCCTCTGCTTTGGCTGTTGCTTCCATTTCACAATGCAGCGAAGTTGATAAGGCATCACACCAAAATCATCACCCACATTCCACACACCAAACAAAGTTCACCCAAAGAAAATGGCGAATCTTAGGACCGCAATAGACTCTGCCTTCTGGGATTTAAATGTTTCTACTCCTCAAACCTTCGATGGCTGTGCCAAGGTTGTACCTGGCGATCCTTCTCCTATGGACGGGACTGTGGCAAGCAGAGCTCTTCGGGTTCAGCAGGTCTCCTTTTTCAGAAATGGTTTTCCTTTGGGGATAATTCCTTCTTACTCTCCCACTTCTCCGAAGAACTTGGGTTCATTTTCTCTTCAGTCTTTGGCATTTAAAGTCACCAATCCTCGCTGGTAATTAGCTAATAAGTTTTGTTTCTTGTGACCATGCCATTGATGCTGGGAGAATGCGGGGTGAAAGGGGGTTTAAGCCATATGCAATATTTCTATTTTATTTTTTCACTAATTTTGGTACTGTAAAATGAGTTTATGTTTATGTCAAGTTTATTATTTAATGGACCAAATACAAGCTGAGTACTTCTATTCTATTCTTATCTTTTCAATCTGAGGGTGGCTAAATGAGTCCATTGCATAGTTAGAGTGAATTCTTAAACTCAACATATCTGCATCCAATTCACCAAACATGAAGCTTTATGGACCTCATGGATTTTGAATTTCTGAACTCATGCTACACCCTCTTTCTTTGTTTTCTGTGACCATAAACTTTACATTTTAGAAACCAGTGATATACAGCATCATCATCATGTCTCAAGTCCTCAACGTTCTCATACATGCTTTTTCATATCTGCTGTTGTTATAGGTGGATTGGGCTGGTTGGACAATTCCGTCCTAGGAAACTGATTACTGATATCAAAAAGGAGATTTCTAATGCTGATGAATTAGAGCTCTCCACAGTCAAGGATGTTGCAAAGCGTTTCATTGACAAGTCACTTTTTTCATTTGGATTATTCTCACAATTTTCTCTGACTCCTTCATCATCCATTCTGTTCTCCACAGAAGGGCATGGTGAGAAAAAAAGACGTCGCAGCAAAATGATGCTTTATCACCAGGCATGAATTTTAAGTAAATTATCTAATTTCTTTACGACTCTTTGAACAGAGAGAAATTCTCCTTCATAAACCTCTTTGAAAATCTCAAGTTCCCTTTGAGGTTAATTTTTACCATTTGACAGTTTACGATTATTGATATACTGCTGTTTTGTAGATTTTATATGTCTGATTTTTCTCGTATGTCCATTTGGTATGTTGCTCAACCATTACTATCTAGAGAAGGCCTTTTGAATATGGGACAGACATTAGTAGCAGTTCTATTCATGCTGTTATTTGATATATATGGTTATAGTGGAATGCTTGAGTTTCAAGGATTCATTTTTATCTTTTGATTTATTATGGGTTTTATGATCTCTATGTAGTCACTATTTGTGATTATTGTCTCTTGTTCCCACATATGTGGAGGGGTTGGAATGCTCTATTAATTCATCAGTTTGTCTCATTATGTGTTATTTCTTAGACCTTGTTGAGGATATTTTATTTTGTCTTTGTCTCCGCTTTTCCTTTGTCTCTATTATAAATAATGTCTTTTAGTGAACAATAACAATAAAGAAGATAACTACAGTGAGAGATCAGTATAGGATTTCTCTTTATAATAGTATAGATGTTTCTTTGAAGTGGATATGTGAATTTCTTCTTTTATCACTCTCTCTCTTTTTTTTTTTCAAATTCTACATTCCAAAATATATGGATCATTTGCTGCCTTTGACAAAAATTTTGCTCTAAAAATGCATGGCATGTCCTTTCTTTTTCTGTAGTTTTTTCTCCTCTTTGATTTCTATGATGGTGCTTGAGCATAGAATGAAAACAAAAATTAATGTGGTATGCAGCTTCCTGATCATGATATTACGTTGGAGGCTGCATGGCCTCAGCTGTTCATTGACCACAAAGGAAAATATTGGGATGTGCCTGAGTCTATATCCCTTAATTTGTCATCCCTAAAGTCTGATTCTGGAGTGCGTTATCGTTTTGGAATACATAAAAGCAGCGGTGATCCAGAGGCACTAAATACTGAAGATGGAAACCCACCACTTTCTTTAATGCCTGGGTTATGTGCCAAGGCTGCCGTGTCTTATGAGAATATCAAGTACATTTGGAAAGGCAATGAGGCTGCAGAAAATCTCAAGGAAACAACAGAAGAGGCACCTCCTTCATGGCCCCCATATGACGTGCGTCTTATGGAACCTCATGCAGCAATATCTGGAATTATTGGTAATTTCTGTAAACTTCTGTTATCACTATTCTTTGAGTTGAGAAACCAAATGTTCATGTTATTATAAGCTACATTTATTTTCATGTTGTGGTATGCTTCATTTTCTTATTTATAGTTGTTCTTTGAATGTGCATACATCATTTGCTTTTCCTCTTTCCTTTTAATTTTCTATGTTGTATATGGAACATTTTCAACTTTGTTTAAATTGCATCATTCTGACATTATTGATCTTCAGAAGTTTTATGTAGAGAATTATTCTTTTCCATTTTTCTTTTTGTCAATGTTATTTTTCATAGAGATGTTATGAAAAGAGTCAGACAAGGGGTGATTGGTTCTATTAATACCTCTGGCTTCTGCTAGAGTTTGTAATATTTTTACTTATGGTATTTTAGCATCGATGTAGAACACTACTCTCTAGTTTCCTGTTCAGTTTCTCCAATAAAATTCGTTGATGGTAACTTAGCAATACTTGCTGTTCAATGTGGAGTGAGGTTGTTGGCTCTATGGGTGCAGTACGGAGGAGACTTGGACATGGCAACATCATGGCAAACGTTTTGTGGGATGGTGACCATACATGGTCTCCATTGTGAATGGCTATTATAACGTCATAAAAAATAGTTGACTTGGGGCACTTGGCCGATGGAATACTTATTTGTTAACTGGTAGTGCTTATGTGGAATTGAGTGATGTAGGACAGTAAGAGGGACCAAATTAGAAACAAGGTGAAAGTAAAGGGACTAAATTAAAATCATATTTGGACAAAATAAAGTCCACATCAACTTTGGCTTGTGACATGGAGCAGATAAGCAATCTGTTAGCCAATTCAATGAGTTTGATAGTGTTATGACAAAAGCCAATATTGCAGACTTGTTTGAAAAATGGCTGAAAGTGTAAGGGCTCATTTGCAAAGAAATATAGGGACTTAATTGAAAATTCAACCAAAGTGTTGGGACTAATGTATATTTGAACCAAAATGTTATTATTGTGGCTTTCTTCCACTCCACACCAGGGTTTTCATATCTTCATTACCTTTTCTTTCCTGTGCATTCCATATTTTTGCCTTAGTTCTTCAAAGATGTCTGTCCATTTTTTCTTTGGTCCACTTATTCCAAAGTTTTTGGCCATTATATTTTTATCTCTCTGTGTGTGTGAGAGAGAGAGACTGTATGCTAATAGTTTGCAATCTATGGTAGGTGGTGCCTGCACTGCCTGGTTTTGGGATGGGAAGAGCCACTATGGCATTGATTCGAGAGAAAACCTGGAAATGTCACACAGAAGCAAGAGATCACCATTTAACGCTGATTTATTTGGTTCAGTTTGCTATACTTTCCAGCATGGAAAATTTAGAAATGATTTTGGGGACTTAACCAGGGTAGATGCTCGCCTAGATATATGTTCAGCTTCAGGCTTTGCCAAGAAGGTTCTGAATGGTTTCAGAAGTTCTACTGCCGATGTGAGTGAACATCCATCAGCTTCACCCAGGCTAAATTTAATCTTTCAGCAGCAGGTATCTCCTTACATTTGAATTTGTCTTCTAATCAAGAACTAGTCATAATTGCAAAGCACTTTACTTGAATGATAACAGAAAATGAAAAGTTAACCCTCTGTACAAGTGTATATATGTACATTCAATAAAAGAAAACTGAAGCCACCCACAGTTATGGTCCATGAGATCAATGGTCTAATGTGTTCATACTAGATACTAAGAAACTGATCTGCAAATCCCTTGATATAGATTTGATCTATATTTTGAATTTGAAGGGAAAAAAATATGCAAATTTGAATTTTAGTTAATTCACTGAAGGGAGAGGAGGAATGATTGTAGAATTGATAGCCTGCTAATAACTAATGGACAACATTTTCTTTGGGGTCATTTGACCATGCAAATATTCAAACTGTGATCTGGATCTTGATACTGTAGCTGATTCATTTGACCTATGGTTCAGGAAGTAAAACAGAAAAAAAAAACACAAGGCAATGTTCATTATTTTAATTTCCCACTTGTAGGTTGCCGGGCCGATTGTGTTCCGAACTGATTCCAGAGTATCACTTGAATCTTTCTCCAAGAAACATGGTGTTCAAATAGAGGATTTTATTTGCAGCTTGAGTTACTCCCTGCGGCTTCTGCGTTCTGGTAAGGTTGTTGCTTGGTATTCTCCGAAAAGGAAAGAAGGAATGATTGAGTTGCGCCTTTTTGAGTTTTAATTAGCATTTGTAATCCTCACTGTCTCACTGAGCTCCTCTCATGTAAGAATTTTGCAGGCTTGGGTCGAAAGCAGCTCATATATTTATTATTTGCACACCCATATATATACATTGCGTGCTAGATCCATACTAGGGTAATGATATAAATGAGCTTTAACTTATTGTTAGATTTTTTGGAGATTTATGTGTAGAGATGGTCAAAATACTTGTATCACCAGTAAACTAAAACTTACAACTCCAAAGTTATTTGATCTAATATTTTACTCAATCTAAAAGACTCTAGATGAATAAACGGTAATCGGTAAATTGATCCAAATTAAATAGATAAACAATTCGGTCCTATTTCTTCGTAGGAATTATATTTGTCAGGAGCAAATCAAATATTGAAATGAATTTGGTTTGCCCACCAGAATATCAAGTTCCTTTACTTCCCGTCAGTTCTCCAGAAAATTTTCTGCCTCGAGAATTGAGAAGAAACAAAATTCGGATTGAAATACCATTGATACTATCAGTATTTGAGCAATGATCTTTGAATATCCAAACCAACAACAATAAGAAAAAAATTTTATAGTTTCCAATTGACGCTAGGAGGACAGCTACAGATTAGAGGTGCAATCTTTATTATTTCATGAAGACTGGTTGGAGAAATTGATTTTGTACGTGCAAGTAACTGAACTGGATGGGATTTTAGTTCTTACATGTGCTTCTCGATATACAAATAAATCGACATGAAAGGGCCAATGCTGTTGAGATATCAGCTTGAAAATATCGAAGTCACAAGCTAGCCTAGGCGGTTTTCATCATTTTTTCAAATATGTTTCGTCATGCACAAGAAGAATGCAATGTGCGCACAAGTCTTGAAAATTTTTAGGCCTGCTTACAAATTTCATACTGAATTAACCTCAAGAATGATACAAGTCTTGATATTTGCATTCCCCAGTTAGGAATTTGCGTCACAAACACGCAAACAGGGGAAGTCAATTTAAGTCATAACCAAAAGTAGTTTAACAAAAACTAAGGATTGACTGCGCTAGAACATTTCTTTTCTTTGATAGAATGCCAGAAATATCATCATCAAGAGTCAAGGCCGCTAATTCCGCGTCTTATGAGAAGGCCAAACTTTCACTCAACCACAGCCAATAAATCACTTGCTCTACAGAAGCAGTGCTTTTCATCAGTTCCCAAATCCACCTGACAAAAAGTTACACCAAGTATAAACAACAAATGATAAATTACGACACAGACGCAGGATATTAATCTCAGAAAAGATGTGGTAAAAATAAAAATGATAAAAACAAAAAAAAGCAGTGATAGATGCTTGTATGTGGTATCTATAACTAGAAACGAGCTCCAAAACACCAAAAAGTAGGAAAATAAAACAACACAAAAAGGAAACAGAGAGATGTCAGACAGATTGTTCTATCACATTTTCAGGCCATCAATTATTTAATCAAATATTTGGCAGTCACTCCAGAAACTAGGTGCAGTTTGGAAACTTGGGCCATGCCAAGGACCTAAGTCGGTGGTTTTATTAGTTTTGTATAATAACACAGTTCCTAACTAATTACCTACGTGCTCTAAGCATAGACACGGGTAGAAAATATATCTCGCATTAAGTTATTTATCACATATATATTTTCAGCAGCCATCCCATCTAAAATTAATTCAAAGTTCTAACCAGTAAACTTTAAACTTGGAAGATCATCAGATTTATCAAATAATCTAGACATAAGTTCAAAGCAAAGACAGTTATGCCACTCACCTCATAAGCATTTATGTCTGAGAATAAAACCTGCAAAAGAACAATCATTAGTTAAATCAAATTTCAAAATCAAATACCTACAAGCCCCCGGACAATTAAAAAAAAAAAAAAAAAGTAACTTCTGTCCAGAAAAAAAGAATCTAAAACAATGCTTAAAATTGGAAAATTTCATTTCCTTAAGGGATTATGGTTTATTAGCAATGCATGAAAAATTGCCTTTCGAATTGTATTAATGAAATGCTAACCTTCTTGCCAGCCTCTACTTCTCCGGCGTCTGCACCAACAGAAAGAATCTGAAACAAAGATGAAGAAGTTGAGCAAATTAATAAGGGAGACCATCCAAAACAAAGTTCTACAAGAGGACAAGTTTTTGGCCCTTAGAAAACCACAGGGTTCAATGTCTGCTTACTTCTCCCATTAGATATCGCTCAAATTTAACAGCTGACTTTGGCAACAAAACTCCACCAGCTGTTTTCTGTGCCAAAGTACATTCATAGATCAGACACACAACATTGAAAAAGGTAGTCAATTAGTCAAATGGAGAAAACCTACTCTGAATATCAGAAAATCATAAGACAATTCAGCCAAACCAGTGATATGAATGATATCAAAACCAATTAATGATACAGCAGAAGATCCAGTACACAATGAAAATTTGCTGGTAATATATTATTTGCACTAGTCATAATGATCTAGACAATAGACATTATTTTTTATTACATATCAATTCCATTTTTCCTTCTTCCTAAAAACATAAAGGAATGAATGGATAGTGGATACTTTCGTTCATGCAAATACATGGCCAAATTCCTGTGCATCTTGAAACTCATCTTTAATCTATTCTAAATATTTTCATTATTTATTATTAGCTTAAGGGAAAATGTCACTTAATAAAGTTTCTTATTAGGTTGTGAAAATTGGACCTAACTTGCTCCCTTATCATTACATTTTCAAATTCTAATACATTTCATAATAAAGCTGGCCTATTTATTCCTAGAATATTTGCAATTAGTTCTAGAAACTAAGGACATCAAAATTCAGCATAAGTATAAAAAAAAAAACCAACTTAAACGATATCTAAGTCATATATCAATAGTAAGAGAAGTTCAAAGCATACTTCTGCTAACTGCTCCAAACGAATAAGAACTCTATCAGCCTGCGGTACCACCTGCCATACACATTCACCAATATTAAGTTAAAAGCAGATATATTTTAAAATACTAATAGGAAATAAAATGTCCTGGGTTTCGGCATACGACAATTAGCCTACAAAACCAATAATTGCCAATCCATAAACAAGCAAAATTACTAAAGGAACATAAAAACCTTGGTAGGTTCCCATTTCTTTGCAATTGCATTAATCTTCAATGAGTTCTTCCGCAAACCTTCATAATTCCCGGACAAGAAAGGGTAAAGAAATTAGTGAAATGGAGAATTCGATAAACAGAAATGGAGGTGTAAAAGAGTCGGAAGTACCTGCAAGTCTATGGTCAGAGGAAGAGAAGGTACTAGCACGGTAAAGAAAAGGTTTTGGTAAGGTTACGAAGGTGGAAGCCATGGATAAGGAGAGAGAGTGAGAGCCAAAAACCGCTGAGATAGAAAGTTGCAGCGAATAGAGGACAAGGGTGAGTGAGGTCTTAAACCCTTTTTCTGTAAACCGTGTGTTCTAGAGAGTTCCAGAGTTTATAACAAAATTAAAATTAATATCCTTTCACTTTTATAATTTACAGTTAAATTTACAATATTTTTTCTTTAATTTATTTTTTAATAAAGATTTTTTTTACAGAGTAAAACTGTAATTTATTTTTAATATAATATATAAATATAATTAAATTAATATTAAACTTTAACTAAAATTTTTAATGGAAAGTAAAAATAATTCAGTAATTTTGATATAAAATATTAATTTATTAATAAAAAACCTGCTAGCCCAGTATAGCTCTGCAAGTGCTCATTTCCGTTATGAAGAATTTGGATCTCTGTAAGAGATTGTAATTTAGGCAAAAGTCTATGTTGCCTCAAGTCCAAGTAATTCAATTTCATAATTACTGATTTTTAATATAGATGCCGTTTTTATATTTTTTTTACTAAATTTTTTAATTAAAAATTATAATATATATATAATTTATACAATTTATTTTTTTATAATTTATTTTTTTTTAATAACAGAATGTATATATTTTATTTTGATTAAAACACTTATTATTAAAAATATAAGTAATTATATATATAATTCTTATTCAATTCTTATTAGAAGAATTCATCATCAATGGAACAAGGATTGAAAAGTTTATTTTTATCATTAGTTTTGGTGAAGTTAACAAGTATGTTAAGTGGCTAAGGTTTAGAGTTTTATATTATCAAATAACTCTCTCAATTAAAGTAAAACATTTAATATGATATCATCTTAGATCATATAATATTTTAAATAATATAATTAGATAATACTATTTATTATAATATTATATAATAATACATGAATATTTGACATAATATTGTGTTATCAAATGACACTAAAAATCTTATATCATCTTATATGAAGTTGTTTGGTAAGGCATTTTTTTAATGAACTAATTTTACTTATATTATATTTTTATAAGTTAAATTAATAATATCACTTTTTTTTCACTTTTTCTTTCCTATTTTACTTTTTGCTAAATGCATGTGCTATTTCTATAACTCACGAAAAGGCATTTTATTGTTATTTAGATAATTATTTTTTAAAATATTTTATTAGATGTTCTTAGTTATATTAAAATATACGTGACATTTAATTAATATTTTATTTTATAATAAATTATTATTTTAGTCACTAAATGATAAAATTTTTTAATTTAATTTTTAGATCATAAAAATATTTAATTTAATTTTTAAAAAAAACCTTGTGCTTCATTTTTATTCTTGTATTCATTTTTGTCAAATAAAAGTAATGATTATACTGATGTAACAAAGATAAAATTAAGATATAATATATTTTTTTAAAATTAAATTAAATATTTTTATAATTTAATAATTAAACTAAAATAAATTATATTTTTTAAAGATTAAAATAATAATTTATTTTAAAAATAAAGGCAAAAAACATACAAGTGCTAACTCCTAAAAAAAACGACGTTTATTTAATTTATCTGATTTAACTAATTAACTATAAAATAAACATTCGATCATTGCGTTTTTCATGAATATATAACAAATTTTGATATTATAAATTGAGAGATTAAATATTTGTTTCTTTAGAATATATTAAATTTTGAACAATGTATAACTTCCTGTAACATTACTCGTATATAACTTGGGTTAATTACAATGGCACTAGTTTCAAAATGTTACAAGGCATTCTTTCTCGTATTTAACGACTTGAGGAGAAACAAATTTATGATATATTTCGTTTATTTGAAACTTTAACTATAAAAGAGATTTTATCTAATTTAAAATATATATATATATTGAATTTTTAACATTTAATTTTAAAAATGATTTAATTTTTAATTTTTATTCATTAAAACATTTATATAAAATTAATGTTAAAAATATTATATTAATTTTATTTTCATATATGCATACAGCATATATCATTAACTTTTTATTCTCAATTTATTTTAATTTTTCACTATTCTCATTTTTCTATAATTTTTAATTTATATTTTATTATATATATTAATATATAATTTTAGAACCTAATTAACAAAGATTAAAGCATTCTTATAATATAAATATGTCAAATTTAAAGCATTGTTATAAAATATTTAGTTTATTGTATGTTAAATTTTATATCAAATATATTTTTTAAAAATATTAGCCAATGCCTAGAAAAAAATAAAATTCATAACATTTCAATTATTGTTTCAGCTTAGGTACAATTTTTTGTCAATTTAGGCATAATTATAGCTGTGACTAAAATCTCATTTTCTAATAAATTATTATTTTATTTTTTAAAAGATATAATTTGTCTAAATTTAATTTTTAAATCATAAATATATTTAATTTAGTTCTTAAAAGATATATTGTATCTTAATTTCGTCATTGTTATTAGCACAATCATTATTTCTCTTTGATAAAAATTAATTTAAAAATAAAATTAAAATATAATATATTTTTTAAAAATAAAAGTGAGACATGTTATATCTTTTAAAGATAAATAATAATTTACTCTTTATTTTAATAATATAAACTAATTGTTAGTTTTTTAATTTAAAGTTAATTATAAATTTTTTAAGATTATTTTTTAATTTAAAATTAATTATAAATTTTTTTAAAATAATCATAATATAAATATAATATAATATTTATTTAAAAATTATAAAAATATATAATATTAATTAATATATTATTAAATATTTATATCTTATATTAATATTATATATATCAAATATATCATAAATATCAAATATATATATAAAATAAATAACACCATATATGATATTATCTAATATAACATCATATCAAATCCAACTGATTTGACGTGTTTTCACTCTCAAACCATCCTTCCCTTAAGCGTTCGTACTATCAAACCACTATCATATGACATTTATTGAGTGATATTTGGCATTGGTGATGCCTTTAAGAGTTGTTAGTATTAAAACAATTTCTTCTCAGAGATTTTTTGTCTAGTGTTTGGGCCCTTCTCATCCCTTCAAACGTAACCTAACCCCAAGACTTCAAAGTTGGCATCAACCCCAAAACTTGCATAATGCAAACAGCTATGTCTCATCTAGCGCTGAACTGGTGAAGCACAGATGGTGCTTTCCAAGTTTTCTTTTTCTGGGCTTTCTTTTCTACCCAAAACAGTGTACACTTATTCCTTTTCACGGAATATCTTTGCCTCCGGAATCACAGTTATCTTTGAATGCTGGGACCCACTGAATTCCAGATTTTGAAATTCGCTGCATTTTTCTATGAAAAATATTTACAAGGACAAAGCAGACAACGGCTACTTGGGACCACCATTCAGCCCCTTTTGTCCCTAGTTTCTGCAGCACTATCAGCAATCAAGTGCTTTCCTCCGTTCCTTTTCTCCCTTTTCGCCTGGAAACCATCAACCTTCAAAATTATTTCCATTTCCCCGGAGCAAGCATTATCGCGTTGAAAAGGCTTTGAATCCCTTACTCTCGGACGGACTAGGGCTATCTCGTACTCCTGGTAAAGCAAAACCCATTTTTGTTTACCTTTGGAGATGATGATGAAGAAGCTGTACAGCTATGAGTTTTACCTTTTCTGCTATCTGCTGTTTGCAGCTCTTGTTTCCTCCAAGAACCATGGTAATTTTACTTTATTTTCTTTTTTCCTCTGTTTTGTGACATCTTGAAGTGTTCATTTGCGTTCAAAATACAAATGGTTTATCTATATGCTTGTGTTCTGTGTAATGCGAGTTTCTGCTAGGTTGTTCTGAGACTGTCTCGAATAAAATTAGTAGCACTATTAAAGTTAGTATAATTGGTATGCAAAATATGGCATCAATGCTTGTATAAAGAACAATATAATGCTGTTATTGCTATATTTGTTCATTATGGTTGGTGTTGTCACTTAGCTGTTGCCTTATACTTGGAATTGAAGGTGAGTTGTTCAGTACCTGAGAGAAGAGGGGTGCCTCTCGTATTAATCTGCTTTTTGGGAAATTACTCTTTCTAGACAGCAGTAACCATTTAAATGGTGCAAAGTCGAGAGCCAGAAATATTTTTAATTGGGACTAGTTAGGGAGAGCTCGAGCTTTTGAAGAGAGCTAGCTGTTCTGATTATTCTATGGGAATTGCACATGTCAGAAATAACATATTCAAATCAATGCTTGCCAAACCCTTATCATATTTTAAAAGCTAGATTTAGAGGGTGGTAACAGGCGATGAATTCTGAAATTCAATGCCTTTTTATCAAGTATGGATTAATTAGTTCACAAATTCAAGAAGCTATATCAGAATAGTTTTCCATGTAAATATAACTCTCCTTATCTTCCTTGAGATTCTTGAGGAACTATTCTGCATCTTGGACTTTTATATAGAAGTTTGGTAAGATTTGCAATATCTTTCCAGCTATTCGTCTTTGTCCTTTCCTCTACGATCCATGAAAAGATCCAAGTATGTTCATTAACTACAACATCGGTTTCCTAAACTAAGTCACATTCATTACAATTGACCAAATTATGACTTGCAAG
This sequence comes from Senna siamea, assembly GCA_031216115.1. NCBI lineage: Eukaryota > Viridiplantae > Streptophyta > Magnoliopsida > Fabales > Fabaceae > Senna > Senna siamea. The sequence continues at coordinate 18,084,077 of CM062357.1, forward strand.
AGCATTTGGGAATGTGTTTTTACTTTGCATAAATGGAAGAGAATTATTTTGATTTATAAAAATTTTAACTAAATTTATTTACCAATACTAGAGTAGGTCATAGGTGAAAACTGAACAACAACAACAATAACAACAATAAAGTTTTTTTCCACTAAGCGGGGTCAGCTATATGGATCATAGCTGGTCCCAAGCCCAGATAAAAGAGGAGGGTTGGGTTAGGTAGTCAATAACCAGCTTAAAATTTTATTGAATCTTCTCAGTGTTTCACGTCATCAAATGTCTCCACAAGTAGGAATTTGAATGTTCCAAGATACGTTGCTTTTTTCTATGTTTTCAAACTTTGATTTGATTTGAATGTTCCAAGATATGTTGCTTTCATTGAATTGACTTCCCTAATTTGGTTGTAACACTGAATGGTCAATAACTGGAGGTGGCTGGCCCAAGCTGTCTGATATTCAGAAGTCATCTTCTCTTAAAAATGCAGGACATAGTGATTTGATCTGGTAGTTGGTTGACCAAGGTGTGCAACCTCTGTGCTTCCTGCCTCTTTTTTTTTTTTTTTGTTTTGAAAAGTTCTGGAAAAGATTTTTCATGTTTTCAAAAGACGGTTGGTCAAAGTAATTGAGTTGGTCCATATAGGAATAACAATTACAACAACAACAAACTAAGTCTTTTTTCAATAAGTGGAGTCGGTTATATAGATCAAACAACGCTAACATATTCTATCTTAGCTCATTTCTATAGTCAGGTTATTAATAGTTAAATTCATCCTAATAATTTCTTTTATTATTTTCTTTAGTCTTCCCCTACTTCTAATTATTGGTCAACTCTTCGTACAAGAGCCTCTAATGGTCTCCTTTGTACATGACCACCATGTAGGAATAACAATTTCAAGCATCAAATTCAAATCACTTAGGAGTTGGGACCATATTTTGTTTATTTCTATAGTAAATAGAATCGCCTTCTAACATAAGAGATAGTATAATTTCTATAATAACTAGTTTGACTGAAAATATTGGAATCACTGCCAGGTATTCTTTAAACAATAAATTTAAAAAAATGATTTCTTTGTCTTAGCTTAACTTATATTGAGCAATGAATTTGATTGAAAATGTGAATAGGGAAAAGCTTTTGAGGATAAGCAACCTCATAAGGGGGTCTTTGTTATGGTTTTTTCTTTAGAAGAATGGAAAAAATCAAAGGCATGGTTGTCAAATAGAGAAGGTTTACTGCAAAGTTGTTATTCCCTACATGACTCTGTATTCTGGAGAACTAAAACTTGAAACCTTTTATTAGATTAGTTGTATAGAGAGTAGAGAAAAAATGCAGCAAGGTAGAACGAGAGATTTCGAGGATGTTCTAGTGGGATTTGTGAACAACAGCATTTTGTAAGGATTTTGCATTAGGATGATTACTGGAATCTAACAGTATCTTAGTCATATGTCTTTCATAAACTATATCGGGAAAAAATTTATTTTCTACAATGATAGTAAATAGCAAAGATGGTCAAGATGCTGTAGTCATGTAGAAAATACTAGAATTTGAGTCATAATGAGAATATTTATCTGCACTGATTCACCACCTATAATCTTATGATAATAGTCACTCAATGACGTAGACTGTTTTCAACCATCATTTGAGAATGAAAGTATTCACGGTTTCAACTTTCAATCGCATTAGCATCTCAATCAGGACCAGCTACAACTGCTAGTCCATGTATTGCTATTTGCCTATTAGGCTGATCAGAAACACAAAACATCTTGCTTTGGAGGATTGAGTTGAATTATAGTGTATTAATAAGAAGGCAATCTGGGAAGGTTACTGCACTGAGAATTTTGAGGTGGTAATTGAATCAAATTAATATTGACTGGATCACTAAGGTTCTATAAGCACAAACACTTCAATTTACTGGCATGTTGGAGTGTCGGACATGGATGCCGCCATGACACTAACGACACGTGTCTGACACAGCTCCATAAGTGTTTGAATAAAAATATAATTTTTTTTGGCTCAGACACACGCTTGACACGGCTCCAACATGGCTAGACGTGGCTTTGGCACAGATTGGACACAACAAATTGATTTTTTTTAAAGAAAAAAGAAAACAAAAGGCTCAAACGTGTGTTTTCTCTCCAGCCCATCTCCATACTAAAATGTGCTTTTCATTTTCCTTTTCTCTCCCCATTTGTTAAAACTAACGTTTTATTCTCCATACTAAAAGAGACCCATTCGCATTTTCTCTCCTGCCCCTTTGTTTGGATTCCTTCAATGTTGCTCTATTATAGGAAAAACACTGATATCAGTAAAAAGCAGGAGAGTGAAGATAAATATAATATATATATATATGTCATGTTGTGTCCTGTGATTTTAAGAATTTGGTGTGTCTCCGTATCTATATCCGTTCGTGTCCCATATCAGTGTCTTCGCTTCATAGCTAAGGTTTCTTTTTCAGATTAAGGAAAGTGAAAGGAAAGCCGTAGATGCCTAGGGATATGAAGCGTAATAATCCTGGAAATATTTATGATGAACCAAACGTGAGAATGTCATCTTTGGGAATTGATTCTGATTCATGAGAATCACATTCCAGGAATGTGGTCATTGTCATTCCCAAGAATGTAAAATTTCATAAACCAAATGCCCCTTAAATATTCATGCCAATATGCCATAATCTTCTCTGAAATTGCCTTGTTATGGTTTCTGCCCTGCAGGAAATCCCGCCAATGATCTTGTCAGCATGATCAACAAGAATCGAACAGATCAGAAGCTCCATCAACTGAATGACAGTCCCGGCCTCGGATGCATGGCCCTGCAGTATGTCGAATTATGCAAAGGGAACTGCACCGAGAACAATGTCGTAACCTGCAAGCCATCTGAAGATGACTTCACTGAAGTATTTGCTCCCAATTGTGGCGTAGAGCTGCCGACATTTGGGACCATAACTGGGCACCTAGTGGGGTGTCAAGGGAAGTATCTTGAGCCATCATTAGCTTTTTCCAGTGTTATAGTGAAGGATAAGAAATCTTTATCAGTTGTGAGAAATAAATCACATACAGAGGTGGGAGTAGGCATGGTTGGAGTCCATAAAGGACCTTTCTTTTGGTGTATTTTGTTTAGTAATGGGCTGACAAATTCTACATTTGTGCTTGAAAATCGTGGTGCAGGGATCAAGCAAAAACAGGGGTGCTTCAGTGGGAGCAATACTCCATGCAGCCAGGGAAAGAAAATTAGTGTACATGTTTTCTACTTCATATCTACCAGTCTTGTATTCAATTTATTTTTACAACAGTTTTAGTGATTTATCTATGATAGTTCCAGATCTTCATGTGGCAATGCCCTGTATCCTTTTTTTTTTTTCTTTCCTCTTTAAACTGCCGTATGATTTTTCTGTTGTTTGTTTACTTTTTCATGAAATGACTGAGCTCACAGCATATATTTTTTTTAAAATTCAAATTCTTTCAATCATTTGAGTGTATATGGATTTTTTACATTTGAAAAATAGTGTATTTTTCTGTATTAAGAGAATAATAAAAAAAAATTAATGTAAGTTTTTACATGTCTCAAATATAGAAGATTCAAAATCTATTTGAATCAATTTATATTGTCCAAACTAATATTGTCACGATCAGCATTACTGGTATGATATTTGATTTTATTTTTCTTTAAAAGAAATGTTTTTGTGATAAAATCAATTTGAAAAGTGATAGGATGAGTCTGTCAGAGTTCATACTAATAAACATACAAGATCAAAATGCAAATCTTATCCGAATAGATTTCAATTTTATTTTATTTCAGGATCTATTTTTATGGATATGATCATAAAAATAGGAAACTGTAGTATCAAGATCAAGATTTTAACAACAATAATGTAATTATATAATTGTAATTGACAAATGAGATGCACGCACGCATTTTAAATTTACACGTTTAGTATATCCGATGGCATAACTTGTACGTTCAGATAGACCTCAATGACCAAAGCTGTGTCATACATTTTATATTAAACTCAAGCTGTCGCTAAAATTATATGAAAACGTGGGGGACACTAAAAGTCAACTTTTTCATAAAAAAGAATAATTAATAATTCATTTCTTTTCATGGAACGTGTCCAACGCCGACATATACCTTAATAACTATAGTCAATTGTTAGTCTAAAAATCTCACACTAGGCCTACTATGTTCTCTCACCTGCAGGACGTCAACGAGTTTTGATTTTATACACTCAAACTTCATTTAAGAATTTAGTGAATATATATATATATAATTAATCTTATAAAATCAAAATAAATGTATATTTGCAGATCAAAATTTCATTTGACCTGTCATATGTCTTTTTTTTAATTTAATCTCATAAATTTATGTTGTCAATTTAGTTTGTCTTCACAAAAATTACTCACTAAGGCAACAAAAACAAAGAAATCATACATTAGATTTGCAAAAACAGTGTATAATGGTTTGATGATATAACCTCATTAAAGCAACCTTTTGTTGAATTGGAACATACCATTTTACTTATTTAGAATAAAAATAAAAAAAAATTTATTTATTTTAGTTGACTTTAATTATTGTTTAATTAGTACCAAATGATTTCTCTTATCAAATTTGTTAATTATTTAAATAATAATTAATTAAATACACCAAATTGATAATAATTTATTATAGTATCCATCAAATTAAAAATAAAAATCAATGAATGATGAAATTAAAAAATTTATCTTCGATAAAAAAAAATTTAAAATAGAGTTTTATTAGTCTAAATCTGTAAGATTCATGAAGCAATTATTAGGTGTCGTACTCACTTACCAATGTCGACGTCATTTATATCCACTCCTAAGATAACTCAAACGGATTCACAACTAGTTGAAACTAAATTTGTTTAAACAACTTCTTCTATTTCTATATATTTATCTGTATCTTCTTTATTATCTCTTCTTTTTCAAGTTGCTTCACCACGTTAACTTCTTTCTTCTTCATCTTTTTATTAAACATTTTATACCAAATATTTAACAATAATTATACTCAATTTTTTTCCTTTATATATATATATTGGCACTTAGTTTTCAACCTCTCATCACACCAAAAATGGCTTCGTCCACCTCTACCACCCCCTACCCTATCAAAACCGTCGTCGTTTTGGTTCAAGAGAACCGTTCCTTCGACCACATGCTTGGTTGGATGAAGTCTCTCAACCCGGAAATCGACGGCGTCACCGGATCCGAGTCAAACCCCGTTTCCACGTCCGACCCCCGTTCGAACCGCCTCTTCTACGGTGACCGGGCGGTGTACGTCGACCCTGACCCGGGTCACTCCATTCAAGACATCTACGAGCAGGTGTTCGGCGAGCCGTGGAGCGACGCGTCGGCGGCGAAGAAGCTCCCGCCGATGATGGAAGGGTTTGTCCAAAATGCGGCGAGACAGAAGGAAGGGGAGGCGATGAAGGAGACGGTGATGAATGGGTTCAAACCGGGTCAGGTGCCGGTTTACCAGGAGTTGGTGAAGGAGTTTGGTGTGTGCGACCGGTGGTTCGCATCCGTTCCCGCGTCGACGCAGCCAAACCGGCTTTTTGTGCACTCTGCGACGTCGTATGGGCTAACGAGTAACGACACGAACAAGCTAATTGGGGGTTTGCCTCAGAAGACTATATTTGATTCGTTGGAAGAAAATGGATTCAGCTTTGGGATTTATTATCAGTACCCTCCTGCCACGCTTTTCTACAGGTACTTTTTTTCAAAACAATAATAATAATTTTCTTTCCTTTTTTCTCCTTCAAAATCCAAAATCTTTCTTTCAAATAAAACCGATATGGGTACAACCTATATAATGTAATGAAAGAAAAAAAAAATTTGTTAATTTACATTTTTACATTTTTAGGTAAAATTACATTTTTATTTTTAAAAAAACTTCAGTCCAGTTTTTATATATATTTTTATTATAATATTCTTTATTTATAAAATTTATTTTTTTATAATTAATTTTTGTTAAAAAATTTTTATATGCTTTATTTTAATTAAAAAATTTAATAATAAAAATATAAATAACTACCTATGAATTTAATCCCTTTACTTTTATTTAAACACTTCAATGTTAAAACCTTTGTGGAATATGTTTTCAAAAGTAATAATGCATTGCACGACGGTCTTCTCATAATTCTTAAAGGAAGTGGCAACTCATTAACATATATATGATAATATTATTTAACCTATTTAATTTTGTATTATTGACTTATTGTATTTAGTTTATTAAGATGCATCTATTATTATGCAGTCATAAGTCATGACCATAAAAAAAATTTCAGATTCCCTTGATATTATTCTTGTACAGAGAGGAAGCATAATATTAAGGTGTTGCAGGGGTTTAATTTGTTTTTGTTATTTTTATGGATGGTAACGGTTATGAGTATTTTAGATATTTGATGGTATTAATTTAAAAGAAATATCTAATATCTATTAGATATAAAATAAGATATAAATAGTAATTTTTAATTACTTATCAAATAATGATTAATTTTAAATATTAATTTTAAATATTTTATATTTGTCTAAAATAAATAAATAGATACTAATATTTGATACTCATATAATATATAAATTAAATATAATATATATTAATAAATTTTAAAATATATATAATATATATGTTGGAAACTAATATTTAATTATTTTTTTTATTTTTTATGTCTAGAGTTAAATAATTTTAATGTATTTAATATTTTATTGTAATTATTTTTTTTATTTTAAGAAATAAATGTATAGAGGTCTATTGTATTACTTTTGTTAATAGTATATTTTTTGTAGTGTTTTTATTACTTCATGTGGTTCAAATATTAAGTATATTATTTAATTATTTATTATTTATTATTCATAATCTTTAAAATATTTCAAATATAAATATCAAAAGACATTTTTTTCAGATACAAATAAAATATAAATATAAGATACTTTAGACATATCAAATATAAATAATACAAAATTAATTGAATATCCACTCATTACTATTCTTAGTTATTTTATTTTGTATTATATAATTTTAATTTTCGAAAGCACTTGATACCACTTTACCATTTCATTTCTTTCTTTTTATTTTAGAAAATTTAAATCTCATCAATATTTGATTCATGAATACTATTTTTGACATTTTGTAATTAAAGAAACTAATGAATATATTGTATTAGTATTACAGCATTGAATATGAATCCCTAATGGTTCAGGAACCTAAGGAAACTAAAAAACATAGACAAGTTCCATCAGTTCGACATAGAATTCAAGAAGCATTGCGAGGAAGGCAAGCTCCCAAACTACGTTGTGATTGAGCAAAGATTCTGGGACTTGCTGTCTATACCAGGGAACGATGACCATCCATCACACGACGTCGCACAAGGCCAGAAATTCGTAAAGCAGGTGTACGAAGCCCTCAGAGCAAGCCCTCAGTGGAACCAAACCCTATTCATCATCATCTACGATGAGCATGGAGGCTTCTACGATCACGTCCCAACCCCCGTCACCGGAGTCCCAAGCCCTGACGGAATTGTAGGACCCGAGCCTTACAAATTTCAGTTCGATCGCCTTGGCGTTAGGGTTCCGGCCATCTTCGTTTCTCCTTGGATTGAGCCTGGCACAGGTATGCATACAAGTGCTCCTATTTGCTTCTGCACACGGATGACTTGTTGACTTTTTTTTTATTACTTACTTAATTTAAAAAAATAAAAGTTTTAGAAGCAATTTAATGGTCTCTGGTGTTTCCAATAATCTTGCATTTTCTGTCTTAAGTTTTTTAGCGGCGGTTTTTTTTGTTGATAAAGTGGTTTTTAATATTCTTGCAACGGATACTACTGCTGCTATAACTTTTGTTTAAATAATTAATTTAATAAAAGTTATAGCAGTAAAAATATTTGTTGCAAGAAACGTTAGCAACGAAAAAAATCGTCGCTAAAAAGTATGGCCAAGGCTTAAGACAGATGACCTGGACGCGTTGCCAATATTATTTAAATATTTTTTTATTGTTGCAGTGTTGCATGAAGCATCAGGCCCAGAGGCAACATCACAATACGAGCATTCATCGATACCAGCAACAGTGAAGAAGATATTCAATCTCCCACAGTTTTTGACGAAGCGTGATGCATGGGCTGGAACATTCGAGACTGTTTTAACTCGAAGCACTCCGCGAACAGACTGTCCAGTGACATTGAGTGAGCCAGTGAGACTACGAGAGGAGGGTGTAGGTGTAGCAGAGGAAGAGAGAAAGCTGAGTGAGTTTCAAGAGGAATTGGTACAGATGGCTGCCACACTCAATGGAGATCACAGAAAGAGTGTGTATCCACACAAGTTGGTTGAGGGGATGAGTGTTTCGGACGCAGTGAAATATGTTGAAGCTGCATTCAAGACGTTCTTGAGTGAGTGTGAGAAAGCAAAGAAAGATGGCGTTGATGGATGTGAAATTGTTGATTGTGCAACACTGTCTACGCCTACGCCTGCAGATCCCACAAACCTTCTGCGCAAGATTTTTAGTTGTTTATTCTGCCATCCAAATGACTGATTTAATCATGTCAGTATTTGTATTTGCTTCTTATTTTCGTCTTTCTTGTGATTGTTTTCAACGAGGGATGATTTATTGTGGCATGTGCAAAATTATTGAATATATAATAATATTTTATTTATTTTATTATTTATATTTTTTTTACTTGAATTTTTTACAAAAAATAATTTTATTTAAAATATAATCAAATATTAAATATAAATACTTAGTTGACAAAATTAGTTGTTTTGTTAAACCTTAGCCTCTTAGTATTAATTTCATTATATTTAGAAAAAAATGCATTTATTTTTAATATCTGTTATGTATAAGTCTAATTATAATATAATAACTTTTTTTTTTCATAAATTAGCATTATGTGATTCAATATTTTTAAAAGTTTTATCTAAATGTTATAATTTTCTTCAAGAATTTGCATGTCAAGATCTAAAAAAATTATATTTAAATTTAATTCTTATTGTTGTAATTATCAGTCATTTTTATATTATAATATGTTTAAGTTTTTTTATCACTAAAATTATATATTATATAATATAAAAATATAAAATAAAATATATAATGTGAATAGAAGAAAAGAGATTGTGAAAGTAAAACTAATAAAAAATTACACTAAACAAACAAACTAAATATTTTTTTACTAATTGGATTTGACTAATGTTACCTGTTAATATATATTCATAAAAATTCAGTAAATTTTTATGTTAAAAAGAATAAAAAATTAAATAATATTTTATTATTTTATTTATTATTTTAAAATATAATTATTATTTTTATGTTATATTTAAAAAATTAAAAAAATTCATTTGACTTTCGTGTAAACCTAGCAAAACTTTTCAAACAAGAAAACCAATTACCTAATTTTTAATCCAAAATCAATATTACGTTCTTTAACTTGATATATATACAAGGTTTCAAATTTTTTTTCCTCTCAATTTTATCCTTAATATCACTGAGTTAACAAAAGCCTTCAAATAAGATAAAAAAAACTTCAGAATTTGTGAGCATTCCTAGTTTGACCATAAAAAAATTACAAATTAAAATGCTTCAAAATTTTTTAAAAAGTTGCATAAAAACTTCATACACCATTTTTGTACTTATCTGAAGTCTTCTACCAATAATAACAATTCCACATATAAAAAGAAAACAAAAAAAGCATTTGAAAGTAATGTACACGACTCACATGCTATTTACACTCACAGTTGATACAACTAATTAAAGTACTTGACAGCAGTAATTTATGATGCCGTACTTCTAACTCCTGTTCATGGTCTGTGCAAATGGAAGAAACATATTAACAAGGGAGTACAGTTACTGGGATTCTGCAGCTTTGAATAACTCTTCCCACTTTACAGCATCAGTTCCAGGACCTTCCCCCTATATTATATGCACTTTAGCATCACTAATTTGCATCAAGCAAGTAAGGAATATAAGTAAACAAAAATTTATATTCTGAATATTATTCAACAAAGGGCCATGATGTGGAAAGCTTGACTCCACAATCGTTCAAGCTTTCTAGCCTTTGGATGGGAGTATTGGGATAAGCACATCTCATTAAAGAGCCATGCATTGTTCTCCATCCAAGGGCAAGAAACCTCGAGTACGGGCTTTCCATAGTAGCATCCTTTATACCGTATTTGAAATGAGACATATAGAACAATCATATAGGCAGAAAACAAGGAGGGCTGAAAACAGAAATGACAAATTATACAGAATCCAAACCCCGCCAAATCCCCAAATTTGGAATGGTTTGAAAATTGAGGTTTAGGATACCTACCTTAAGATGGCTTGGAAAACATCCTAACTCACCCTATGCTATTAAGCCTCTCAACTTTTCACAATATTTCTGATGGCATTGACATCACACATTAATATGCCATAGCATATACTATATAAAACAAAATCCATAAAAAGTTTACCTCAATGGAATTAATTTCATATATTTTGCCTTCAGTAAATTCCATATCTAGTACTTGTATGCAAGCTTCAGCAACAACAATTCTGCTGGCCTCTCCGATCAGTTTATCTCCTGAAAGTCCATTGCCAAATGCTTAAGAAAAGAAGAAACAGAAACATAACACTGACCAAATATAAAACTATCCACTATGCTGAATTCTTCCCCATATAAATTACCATCAATTTCAACTGGAATAGTTCTGATTATTATGGAAGGTCCAGATACTAAAACATTTCATTGCTATTGTTTCTTTTTGCTAGTTGCGCAGCTAGGTTTCATCTAAGGGAATGGTGATGGGATTGCTCAGAGAGTTTGTAGACTTGCAAGTTCAAAGATATCAAGAAAGCCTTCTTGGTTCTTGCATATGTCTTGTCAAAGGACATCTTTAATGACCATTCTCATGGAGTCAGAGTTTGCCTATAAGATGGGAAATTTTCTTAACGGCCTTAAGCCGTCTCTTAGAGTTTGGTTTGAGAGTTTCAATGAAGTTTTTTCCTTAACTTGGTCCTTATGAAGTGTGAAGTACACCAATCATATTCTGTCATTATTCAGATTGCGGTAAAACTATACAGATAGTCTACAAGGATGACACTCATAAATGGAGATGCAAGCAACAGCACCCAGAATGAAAGCTTTGCTTGCACCATATATTCTAGACTGGTTTTCAAGCCACAGTGATATTTTTTAGACATTGAAGCAGCTCATTCACGCTTAGCTATTTGTCTATAATTGAGTGAATATGATAGATGAAACAGGTAGGACGGGATCCGAGCCAATTGACATTCTTATGGATCCAAACACTAATTGATCATCTCTTCTGCCCATTCTTATACTCCCATCAGAATTCACTTGGGTGTTGTTGTCTGTATCTTGAGATACCTTAAAACAGCACTGGTAAAATCAGTTTTACCAAGATCACAGTCATACATCTACCCATGGGTATCTACAAGATATTGTGCTTTTGTTGATGGGAACCTGATTTCCTGGAAAAGCAAGCCCACAACAGTGGCTAGATGCAGTGTGAAGCCAGAAAATAGGGCTACGGCCCACATTGCTGGAAGCAAGTTTGGATCATTCCTATGACAAAGAAACTGATTTTGAATACACAGCCTAAGGACTTTCTCTTTTGATGATAAGCAGATGTCAATTAATATTGCAAATCAAATGATAACCTAAGATCCATAGCTTCCAACCTAAGATTATTATCATGAAGAAACAGTCAACTGTAATTTGGATTCCTCTTGTTTTTAAAATCCAGTACATAGTTAGTAAATCACATCATTGGTTTACAAAATTATCTCACCACACTTGGCTTCTAGTAGCCTTTGTAATCTGCTGGGGTGAAAATGGTTACAAATAAAGAATAAAAAGAAATAAAGCCAGTTCCATGGCTACAATAATGAGCATTTTTAGCATACCTTGACCTATAAGGACAGCACGCCGTTGTCCTGCTGTAGCTTTGAGCAGAGTATTTAGATCATACGATGTGTATGGTCCATCTGTCAACCTCCCAGGTCTGACATGCATTTAAATGAGCTATGAGGAGACTTTGAACAACTTAACAGCACATAGTCCAAGTTAATGTATTCCACCTATTTCTTTATCAACAAAATGTTAAGCATGCATAACCTTCATCTTACCTGATAATAGTAAATGGAAGACCTGAACTCTGAAGAAAATCCTCTCCCATCTTCTTATACTTGAGGACACCAAAGAGGTTCATAATGCTACACCACAAAATAGCACATTGGTCAATCCATAAAACAAAGTATAGATGAGTCTTTTGGATAATAAAATTGAAACTCACTATGGTGCAAGATGAGAAGATAAAATTATAGCTCATTTTTATTACTTAATAATGTAACAATGATTTGGGATTAGGGGTTTGTTATTGCATAATTGGCGTCATTCAAAATTTAATCAGGATTTATCAATAAGAGAATTTGAGCCATGGGATATGTTTTCAGTTCTTAGTATTCTATTATGATTATAGTACTAGGTAGTAGGTACCCATATTTGAGTAATATTAGGACTTCTTATTTCGCTTTCCTATAATCAAATAAAATAGTTATCCTGATTTTTATTATAAACTGATATATTGAGATATTTTGATAATTTTGTGTTTTTCTATTTGTTTCCCTTCCTGTTCTGCAATAAGTTTGTACCATAGCCCATCTTTGATCTTCCTGTACCACCTGTATGCCTGGAATTTTGTGTTTTTTTTTTGGCTAAGACTGCACCATGCCAATTTTTTTCTTCTCTACCCCATCAGCAAAGGGAACCACTGATTTCAGCCATGAATTCCATCACACTCAGGTTTGACTCTATACTTGCAAGCCTCTATGGACAGTTTGACACGCTACCCATGATAACCCATCTGTTTGTCTAACCTTTCAATTGTTCCCATTCTGGTGTTCAAAATTCACCTAGGAATATATTTCTCTGACACCAAATTTTTAGAACCAGTATTTACCTAGAATTTCAGTAGAAAATAGACCCAAAAGCAGTGAAAAGTAAAGGGGCTAGAATTCTGCCTACTTCTCCCTTTGTCCTCACTGCCTGTTTATCTCTAACAGCCTAAGCAACTTCAAGAACCTCTTTTGTTGGCCTCCATTTGTCCCTCAATCACCTTTGTAATTCCCAGGCAGTTATGGAACCAATTCAGTTAATCCTTGCTGCCCAATTTCCATTTAAAGCCCCATCTTCCTTCCTTGCTTACATCTTTTAATTTGGGGTTTTATCAGTTTGCTCCAACTTCTAGCAAAGCCTTTTTAAGAAAAAAAAATTAAATAAAGGAGAAACCAAAGGCATCCATGGGCACCAATTTAGTGCCTTAAATTAGTACCAACTCTGCAGTTAATCAGTCAGTTAGTAAAGTATTTGACCTGTGCTAGGTATATTGTGTATATGAAGATAGGAGAGGTTCCCTCTTATTCTAGACAATGAAGAGGGAGTGTTTTCTTTAGCAAAAGGCCTCATTGTCAGGAATCTGATGAAACCCACACTAAAACAACTCTGATATATTATATCCTGAACAAGCACAATATACCAGCAAACAGCAGCAAAACTAGCACAATGTAGGGAATAACAGCATAAAACACAGCACCATAACAGAAACAAAATGCATAAAGATAAAATAATCCTAGCTTTTGAGAGGCCAGGTTCTCTCCCAAGCATGCAGCTCCACTGAAATTCTTCTCTGCTTTCTCCTTACCAACACCTTCCCATAAAACTGATACCTGTGCAGCACCCCCGCCCACTCAAGTGACAGAGTTGGTTACTCTCTTATCTATTTCCTTTTCTGCCCCTGCCAACTCATTTTTCTAGCATACATGATTGGTTCATTTTCCCTCAGCCTACTTTGATGTACCCTTTTACCCTTCCTTTGATAAGTTTTGGAGGTGGTGGGTCTATCAGAATCCAGTTAGTATATTGAACTATGGTTAACTAGATGGTTCAAAAGGTATTTAACTAGTTGTCATAGTTTTCATGTAATACCCACTTATTCTGATCAAAATGGGCAGTCTGGCTTGTTTTCAAAAACATCAACTAGTTGCTTTGCACTTAACATTGTCAATGACTGTGTGACGCATGAAGGTGATCTTATTTGCTGAACTCATTTGATTTAATACCAGAAATACATTTACGATTTCTTAGCAAGCCAACTGATGATAACAGAAAATTCAGACACAACTTTTTCAAATTCGCAACTAATTATTGAGTGTTCTTACCTCCAAGGTAATTCATTGGACTTAGTCACACCTATTGATGACACCAGAACAACTCTCTTAACTGAGGAAGGTAATGCAGATACTAGATTCCTCACTCCCTCCCAATCTTCAAACAAAAACTCATAGTCAAAAGACTGAAAATTGTTTAAAACATTAACGAAGACTATCTTGCATGCATGAATTTTTACTAATATTATTAAGATAAATGATTTAGTCCCTGAAAGAATACCCTTCTTTAAATTTGGTCCTTCAAAAATGCCTCTCTATTTAGTCCCACAAAGATTTTCTCCCAATCAAAATGATCCTAGTATTAGAAAAATTTCTTCAAATTAGTACACAGAAGCCTATATAGCTATTACTTATGACTAAGACTTGTCTAGGTGGCATTTTCTCACCAAATAGTGTCATTTAAGCAAATTTTCATCCAAATTTGAATCTTTTAACTATCACTTAGCTTTGCAAAATTTGTCCAAATGATATTGTTTGGGGGCAAAAATGCCACCTAAGAAGTTTAGGTCATGAGTTACTAAATCATAATTTACTCTATTCTTAAATTTCCCATGCTTGATTCTTCATCTAATTAATTTTCTTCTTTTATTTGATTATAAACCCAGGTGCTGTTGTAATATGAAAATAACAAAATGCTGACCAACTTTTTCTGGTGTATTGTCATCATCCCACCGCTTTGAAGGAAAAGCAGTTGTTCCTGTGCAGCAAATCACATGTGTGACTCCCTAAAATTCAAGTAAGTACCCCAAAAAAAAAAAAATTAATGTAAGGATTCTCATACATTGCTTTTAGTGAATGAAATGATGATCAAAATCAAACGAATTCAAGGGGAAAAGAAGTATTTGCAGCTAGCTCTAGAGAGCAAACCTCAAATATGGCTGGATCCAAATCCTCGTGCCTCCTAGTGTCTCCTTTGTATACCTATCTTGTTCAAAAGCTCTCTATAACTTAACAATCTTGAGAAGGAATGAAATCAAGTTTGAGAGACAAAGCTTCTTTTTATTTAAATGAACTATGAAAACAATAACATTTGTATCTTGATTACTCATTAAGATAAGATGAAATACCTGCAGTAGCTCCCCATCTTGTTCACCAAATAATGCTGTTGCTTTCTCAGGATCCCTTAGTAGCAAGCGCGACTTCACATTCCGCCGAAGCAGAGATGCCACCACTAACTGCCCTGAAAAGTAAGGCAACTTCTTCACAAACTTCCACAAACAAATTAATGTCAAGTATGTGTCAAGCCAGGCATTTCCACATTTTACAGTTCTAAGCCTGAAATTTGGCATAATATATATCTAGAATTCCCAGATATAAACCCAAACCCTAGGATAAGCTGATAGCACAAACACATACATATGCACAAAGAAGGATTTGACAAATGTTTTCAGTGACTAGTGCAACAGTAAAGAAACGATAAGCTGATATTTACCAACACCTCCTGTGCCACCAACAACGAGAACCAATTTTGAAGATAGAGAAGCGTTTTGATTATCCTTAGCTAATTCAGAAGTTGGGGTATCAATAATTTCCTCCTTAATAGCATCTTGCGGTCCTCCTCTGTAGGATGAAACTGCTTTTGCGGAAACATACTTAGAATGAGAATTTGATATAGAAAGTGAAGAATAAAGGGGAATTCGTTGAAGGGGTTTAGCGAAATTTTGAGGGTGAGAAAAACATTGAATATGAGTGAGAGGTATTGTAGAAGCCATGAGCAATACACAGGAGCAACAGGAATGGCAGAGAAGACGAATAAGGAAATGTTTTTCCTTTGGACATTCTGTTGTTGCCTCAAATAAATACATGTGGATCACAAAATTCATAAATATTTACATTATTATGGACAAAATTAGATATCAATAGTTGTACGCTGTGCAAAAATAAAAAGAAAATTTCTTTATATAAAAATGATTCATTAATTTATAATAACAAAGGGAATAATATTTATTCTTAATTTTTAATATTTATTAACAATTTAATATATATGAATAAACTAAATTTGGATCATTTGTCTTTCTCACTTGTTTCGGGCAATTTCTTTTTTGAAGTAGAAATTCCATTAACATATAGCGGTACACGATAATCCAAGAATAGATATTTTGGTTAATTGTTTTGAATTTTAATTTCAAGTAGAAAAGTAGACAAAAGTTTGAATTTTCATTAAAATAGTATGTGAAATAAGATTATCTTTAATAAAAAAATATTTATAACAAACTAAAATTTCTCAACTTTCAGACTATAAAGTATGAAGCTTACATAGTTAATTTTATAATCTTTTGTTTTTTCAAGCATACATAGTTAATTTTATAATCTTTTGCTTTTTCAAGCATACATAGTTAATTTTATAATCTTTTGTTCATGGAAGGATCTTGTTTATGTAACTTAATTTGAAATAAAGGATTGATGTTCGTTCCAACTTGGAAAGGAAATTGTTACAATGATTCAGATTTGGACAATGATTTCAAAACTCTCAAGTCAAAATGAGATAGGACCTAGTTAAGCGAAATTTCCTAGAACAAGGAACAATGTATTTTTGGTTAACTTCTTTCCTTTAAGCTCTCGTACATCATTTTATAATACAAGTTATCAACAATGTATTGAGTCATATGAGTTCTCAACTTGCTTTGATGTCTCTAATATGTAAATATTTGACTCTTTTTTTGAGTGATGAACGATAATGATCATTTCTCACTCAAATTTAAAATTGAGTAACTCCCTTTCGAACAAAAGACTCGTGATGGGAAAAACTTCTTTTTGAGTAATGAACGATAGCAATTACTTCTGCTCAAAAATTTAAAATTGAATAATCTATTTCAGGCAAAAGACTCACAAATGAGGAAATTACTTTTTGAGTAATGAGCGACGCTAAAAAAAAATTCAAACTCCTTTATGAGTGATGCACAATAGTAATCACTTTCGTTCAAAAATTTAAAATTGAGTAACATATTTTGAGCAAAAAGCTCACAAAATGAGGAAACTCCCTTTCGAGTGATAAGCGATAATGATTTCTTCCATTCAATATTTTAAATTCCTTTTTGAGTAATGAATAGTAGTGACTAACTCCACTCTAAAATTCAAATTCCTTTTTGAGTGATGAACGATAGTGATTGTTTCTATTAAAAAATTTAAAATTTTTTTTTTTAGCGATGAATGGTATACTTCCACTAAAAATATTAAATTTTTTTTTGAGTGATGAATGGTAGTGACCACTTTCACTCAAAAATTTAAATTCATTTATGAGTGATGAATAATAGTAATCAATTGCTCAAAAATTTAACTTCCTTTCTGAGAGATGAACGATAGTGACCGCTTCCACTCAAAAATTTAAATTCCTTTTTGAGTGATGAAGGTACTAACCAATTCCACTAAAAAATTTAAATTTGTTTATAAGTGATGAATGATAATAACCAATTCCACTTAAAAATTTAAATTTCATTCTAAGTGATGAATATTAGTAATCGATTTTACTAAAAAATTCAACCTCCTTTTTAAGCGAAGAGCAATAGCGATTACTTTGCGCTCAAAAATTTAAATTCATTTATAAGTGATGGTGATATTGATCATTTCACACTCAAAACTCAAAATTAAGAAACCATCATGAGTAATTAGTGTATATACAAGATGCTCTCTTTAAGCACAAAAACTGGTACATCAACCAAAACACGTGTAATGTCTTTACTTGTTCCTCACGTAAAAATATTGAAACTACACTCTTAATTTTCTTTACCTTAGAAACAAGTAAAAATGGGCAACTGTGACCATATTTGGTC
Source organism: Senna siamea (assembly GCA_031216115.1). Taxonomy (NCBI): domain Eukaryota; kingdom Viridiplantae; phylum Streptophyta; class Magnoliopsida; order Fabales; family Fabaceae; genus Senna; species Senna siamea. Next base: position 18,102,067 of record CM062357.1, read on the forward strand.
CGAATAAACAGAAAAATAATAATAATACATTAAACAAAGAAAAAGATTAATAATAAAATAAGAAGATAGTAAAATATAATAGGATTAAAGCAAAAATAATCATAATACAATAAATAATCAAATCCTAATCAAAATTCAAATTTAAATTTCAAAAAGAATCAAAAGTAATAAGAGATATCCAAGATTTAAATTTAAAATTTAATAAGTAAATAATGAAGAGATAATAAAATATAATAATATAATATAATATAATAATTTAAAATCTTAATCAAAATCAAATTTTAATTTATAATAATAATAAAACACATTTATATTCTTCCAATCTCGGCTAGGAATAGTATCATCATAGATAATTAACGTTAACAATAATAATAATAATAAACACATTTATATTCTTCCAATCTCGGCTAGGAACAGTATCATCATATATAATCAATGTTAAAGAGGGCCTAAAACTTTCACTTTGACAATTGAATTGCCCAACAGGAGGCCTTTTTTGCCTTCAATTTTTTGTAGCCCATCCTAGATAACTAATTGGTAGTCCCAAAGAAGAGTTACCTCAACATGAACTTGTACTTTTTTTTTTCATTTTTTGGGTCAAAAAATCTTAGGCCCTTTGTATTTCACTTTTCCCTAGTCTTGACTTGAGTTTTTTATTTTTTATTGAGCTTGATAGATTTTTCTCTTTCTTTGTGAATTTTTTTATCAATAATAAAAAAATGTTAATAATAAACTAGACAAAGGACTACAGTTAACTTATATTTCATTGGTTTAATAAACTAATTAAGTTAAAGTTAATAATATATTTCAGTTAGCTTATACTTCACATATATTGTTTGAAGTAAGAGAAAACCAGACAAAAGATTACACTAATATTGGTTTATAAACTAAGTCAAATTTTTGTTAAAATTGTATAAAATTTTGTTACCGTTACTCATATATTTCTTAGTACTTCAAATATATATAATTTGTGTTAACATGGATGAAATACAAAATAAATAATGATATAATTTGTGTCAACATGGAGACGAAAACCATACTCTGACAGATCACAGTGCAGTAATAGGTGTTCCACAGTTTCAACTTTCATCAACCTTCATTTTGAGACTTTTGATTGAACACGTTGGGTTGATCAATGGAATCGGTGAAAGCACTACTTAAATATCTTTGGGTGCACTTGAATGCTAACGGCTATTTTCATTCTCCTCTGATTTGCCAACGGTACAAATTATAGTCGTTGGAACATATCAAAGGTCGGGTGCATTTGAATGCTAACAGCTATTTTAGAGACCTTTGACTAAGCCAACGCGGTACTAATTAGAGCCGTTGGAACATTGAAGTACACTATATAGCTATCAGCCTCATCTCAATCCTCTTATTCTATTTCGTGGGCTTTCTTCGAGGATATGTCTCTGCGATTCTGAGATGGTAATACGTATTTGTTCGGTTGTTCCTATTCGAATTTGTCTTCGAAAATTCATAGTCTGATTTTGTACTTCGGTTTCAAATTTCAATAGGCAATTTGAAGTTGGCTCGATGGGGGGAATTCAGTGAAACGGCACTATGACAGAGGTAGTTCGTTCACTGTCCAAGAGAAATGCAGTCTTTGAATGGCAATTTTTGCTTCTATCCAGTGCAACGACATTATGAAAGAGTCAAAGAGATTGAACTTCCTTTCTGCAATGGCCCTTTTTGCTTCTCGATATGAAAACTCAAGCGAGGTTAGTCACCAACCTTTTCCTCCATATTTGTGAATTACAGAAATTAACAATTTACAAATTAAATTTGTCCTCGAACAAAAAAGCGGAATACCTTACGTTCTCAAAACAAGAGGAATACCATATTCTAAAAGCTTTTCAACATCTGTCTTTGTTTTGTTCTTTTTCCCTTCCTTACTTTTCCTTAGTCAAAGCATCAAGAAAAGAACACAATTATTAATACAACAGATGCTGTAAAACGTATATCAGATATTCCTCTTTGGATGTCACTAATTTACATGTTCTGAAACATTGATGCAGAATATTGACTTAATTTTTGGCAATTTGATTCATTTGTTCTTTTTTGTTTTGGACAAATTGTGATAGTGTTTTCTGGACTTCTTCCCCACTTTTTTAAGGTTTATACGTCATTTTTCTTGCTAGTTCTTAATTTGTATGGAATGCATGGCAATTCCCTTTGGTAGTGTAGTTCAATTTGGTTGAATAGAAATGGCTAAATGAATATTATGGCATTTTATGGTGTCTCTGCTCCTGCTTTTGGCTAAGTATAAAGAAGGGCTCTTGAATTCATGGTTGAATTTATTTATTTTTTACCACTAAATTGAAGGACTAAAAATAAGGGTTGGGTGCGAGGGTTCAATTTAATTGTTTTTTATCTTTGTTTTTAATGGTTTTGCAAATGATTTGGAGTACTAAAAAAATAGTATTTTGGGGCATATATGAATGCAGTAATGTTTTCTTTAACTTTTTTTTTTTTTATCTTTTTTTAAGTTAGTTATTAGAAATTTTAACATGAAATGGAGTTAGGATATTTTTTATTCAAAGCTTGCTACAAATCGAACATTTGATGGATCAATAGTTGTTTTTGCACATGAGTGGCTACTAGTTTAATGACACCAATAATTTATTAAATACATTAACTTATATTGAATAATGCACTCTAAGCAAGTGACTCTCTCTCTACGTAGTATGATGACATTCTAAGCAAGAGGCTTTTTAACTAACTGAATATTGCACTAAATCATAATTGGAAAAAATCTAACACATTAAAAAAGTGAACTTTTGGGGTCATGCGACCTTGTGTAGGGCACCAACCCAAGGTTAGGGAGTCATTTATATACATATTGGGTGTAAAGGAACCTTCCATATAATGTATAAGGTTATTTGGATTTAGGTGGTGCTGCATAGCCCCAAAGGGAAGGTCACTGTACGTCCTCAAATGGAGGTGCAACATGACCACAAGCAAGGTGGTGTCACACGACCCCAAAAAGTGAGGGAAACAACATGACAACACGACCAGGTGATATGGCATGAGCTACTTAATTAGGTGATGTGACATGAGCTACTCAATCAGGTTACACGAAATTAGTCATAGATATGCGACACCACTTTATCACATGACATGTCATGAGCATTAAAACAGGTGACGGGGCATATCTAGATAACTTCGCATATACCATGTCACTCCATTAGTCACACTTAGTTGACGTGTCATAATCAATTTACGTAGCAGTGACACATCAATCAATCAAGTAATGTGGTAGGTGACACTTACTCAATTAGGCAACGTTACACTTGAAACGTCACTCTATTAGGTGGCGTGTCAAGTGCCTCATCACTCAAATAGGTGTCTTGGCACATGCCATGTCATTTAGGTGACAACACTCAATCATGGGATGTGGCATACTACTCAATCATAAGTCACACAATTAGACGTGCCACATCACTCAATCAGGTGACGTAGCATGCAACAAGTCACTCAATCAAGTGAGGTGGCATGTGACATGTCACCTAATCAGGTGACTTGACATGTGACACATCACTCAATCAAATAAGGTGGCATGGGCCACTTCACTTAATCAGATAAGGTGGCATGTGACACCTCACTCAATCAGGTGAGGTAATTGAGTGACGTGGCACGACATATGACTCAATCTGTAGATGTGGTATGGGACACATCACGCAATCTAGTGACATGTTAGGTGCCACATCATTTAGTTAAGTGACTTAGCACATGCCATGTCACTTAGTTAGGTGACTTGGCACAAACCACATCACTTAATCACTTAATAAAGTGACCTGACATGATCCACATCACTCAATATGGTGATGTGGCATGTGACACATCACTCAATTAAGTGATGTGTCAAGTGCCTAATCAGGTGATGAGGTTGGTTCCACGTCACTCAATCAGGTGATGTGTCATGGCACATAATGACGTGATGTGGCAAGTGACACATCACTCAATCAGGCAATGTGACATGCAACAGGTCACTCAATCAAGTGATGTGGCACTTTATCAGGTGATGTGGCATGACATGTCACTCAATTAGGTGACATGGCATCACTTAGTTAGGAAACATGATAGGTGCCACGTCACGTAGTCAGGTGACTTGGCATGCGCAATGTCACTCTATCTGGTGACATGGTAATCAAGATAAAAATAATAATAATAAATAAATAAAAGGTGACATGGCATCATTTGTTGCACATCCCCAAATGGGGGCGTAACATGACCATAAGGAAGGAGCCGTCGCACTACCCCAAAAAGTGGGGGGACCAACACGACCTAGTGATGTGGCATGAGCTATGGAATTATTCTATCATGTGTCATAGCCACGTCACTCAATCATGTGACGTTTCATAAGCACTAAAAAGGTGACGTTTCACATATGCCACGTCACTTAATCAGCTGATGTGTTAGATGCCAAGTCACACAATTAGTTGACGTGTCACAATCAACTGATGTGTTAGGTGCCATGTCACACAATCGGTTGATGTGGCATGTGCCACTCAATCAAGTGAAATGGCATGTGACATGACACTCAATCAGATGATGTGGCAAGTGACAACATCACTCAATCAGGTGACATGGTAGGTGACACTTACGTGGCAGGAGACATGTCACTCAATTAGGTTTTGACATGTCACTCAATCAGGTGATGCGACGTGCTACTTGTCACTAAAATCAGATGACATGGCACTCAATCAAGTGACATGTCAGGTGTCACGTCACTCAGTCAGGTGACTTGGTATACGCCATGTCACTCAATTTGGTGTCATGGCAGTCGACACGCCACTTTGACAAGTGACTTGGCACATGCCACGTCACTCAATTGGGTGATGTGGTAGGTGGCACGTTACTTAATCAGTTGACGTGGCAAGCAACACTTCACTCAATCAGGTGATATGGCATGTAATACATCACTTATCAAGTGATGTGGCACTCAATCAATTGATATGGCACGACACATCACTCAATTAGGTGACATGACTTGGCACATGACGTGTCACTCAATCAGGTGACGAGGTAGCAAACATGTCACTCAATTAGGTGATGTGGCATGTGCAAAGTCATTTGTTTGAGTGGTGTAGTGTGTGCTAAGTCACCTAATTAATGTATCACATGCCACATCACATGATTGAGTGATAGGTCGCATACTATTTTTCACTTGATTGTGTGACGTGTCACATGTGATGTCACCTAATTGACTGACAAGTGACCTGCCATGTCACTCAATTTAATGACGTGCCACGTGCCACGTCACCTGATTGTGTGACATGACACATGTCATCTAATTATTTGCATTACTCGTGCCATGTCACATGATAGAGTGATATGGCATGTGCCATGTCACCTGATTTTGTGTCGTGTTGCATGCTAAATCACTTGATTGAGTGGCGTGACCCATAATAAGTCATCTTATTAAGTGACATGACACATAACAAGTCACCCACTTGAGTGACGTGACACATAAGAAGTCACCCACTTGCGTAACGTGGCACAAGCCACTTCACTTGATTGAGTGACATGACACATAAGAAGTCACCCACTTGCGTAACACGGCACAAGCCACTTCACTTGATTCAGTGACATGTTACATGCCACATCAGTTGATTGAGTGATCTGTCGCATGCCACATCACCTTATTGAGTGAAGTGTCGCACGCCAAGTCACTTGATTAAGTGACAAAGTATGCACCAAGTCACCTAACCAAGTTATGTGGCACCAGACGACAACTTGATTGAGTGAAGTGCATGCTAAGTAACTTGATTGAGTGATGTGTCTCATGCCACGTCACCTAATTGAGTGGTATGTTGCATGCCAAATCACTAAATTGATTGACGTGGCTTATAACAAATCACCTAATTAAGTGACATGGCACATGGCACATGCCACGTCACTTGATTGAGTGATGTGTCACATGCCACATCACCTAATTGAGTGATGTCTTGCATGCCACATCACATTCCTGTAATTTTAAAAAAATATATTTATTAAAAAATTTATATTTAACGCTCTTGATCAAATAAAAATTAATCTCAAATCGAATGTAAAGGACTTAGCCTCTTTGGTTTAGAGTAAGATTAGTCCATCTTAGTATATATTATGAATATATATTTTGAAGTTCAAAAGTTTGTGGGATTGAAAACTCATTACTTAAGCAGTATGTGCAAGTTTTAGTGAGTGAATTCATGTAAATCTCAAAACCTAACATATTGTGTCATAGACATCATGTTGTAAACACTTTTGATGATTGACACTTGAAGTGTTTTTCGTAATTCATAAACTTTTATGTGGGAATGGTATATATGTGGAATCGAATTTTATTATTGGCCAAAAATTGGTTTTATTCATTTAAATCAATCTTAAGTAGAAGTTAAAAGGAAAAAAAGTCTTCTCAAAAATTGAAAGATATGGATAATTTGATGTAGTATGATAGGGAGAGAAGAAACTACAGGGAGGTCGAGCCGACCTCCCATTAGTTCTTTTTTTTTTAAAATTTATGTTTAAATTTTTTTCCTCTCTCTTATTGAAAAGAAGAAAGATAGAATAAAAGAAATTGGAGAGTTTGACCTTCTTGTGTCACTTTATAATATGATAATCATATAGAGAATAGATTTTATGTAATAAGATAAAGTAAAAATTTTTATAGTATTCAATCATATAGAGAATAGATTTTATCTAATAAGATGAAGTAAAAATTTTTATAGTATTTGGCTCGTAATTCATTTTAAGTAGATAAGTCTCTTTTTTAAAATTTTTTTCTTACACATCTCTCTCGTTTGATAATAAGCGCTTGTTTGATAATGTTTTTAACCATTGGAGTAAAGAACTAAAAAATAAAATGATATTTTAAAAAAAAATTAAAATAAATGTAAAATAACTGTGTTTTTTTTTAATTAACAGTGGTATTGGAAGTATACAAAAGTTACTTAGTCCCCAAAATAAATTTGTGAAACAACTTATTTCAGTTCTTTAACTATCAAGTAACCTTAGGAAGTGGGAAGTACGATGGAAATGGACAAGTCAAGTTTCAGTGTTTGAGATCAATATGGTTGGGAAAAAGTTCAAGATTTGAAGAAATTTGCACATTGGATTTGTAAAGTGAATGAAGTACTAGTGCATCGTGGCATAAAAGGCTTGGCTGAGCAAAGTTAAAGTTAGTATAAAAAATTAATTTTTTATAATGTGAGAAATTAAATTTTAAATTTTTATTACAAAATTGTTATATTTAATATTTAATTTTAAATAAAATTATCTTTAACAAAAAATATGTGACTGTGAGAAACAAAAAAATCATACTCATCTAATCAATAAAATTAGATTTAACAAAAAAAATTAATCTTTTATAATATGAAATATTAAAATTCAAAATTTTTAGTAAAAATATGATCAAATTTAATATTGACAGTATTTTAAAATAAAATTTATTTTAATAAAAAATAAATGTAAAAAATCTGAGAAAAGAAACTTGCATCAGCTTTTGCAGTACAAGGCCAAAAATTAAAAAAAAAAAAAAGACAAAATTATATCAAAGACAATTTTGATTAAATTATATTTAATACTTATTTTAGTTTAAAAATCATTATATTTCTTAATAAACTGATTTTGTTACCAAAATATTTTTCTTCTTAAATAAAAACAATTTGCTATCCTCTGGCTCCTATTATTATACAATAATAAACAAAAAAAATTATTAGGTAGAATAAGTTATACAGTCACGTCAATATATTTTATTTTTTATTTTATCAATTTTTCATATAAAATTTTTTAACAATCTCCTCTTATTATTATATCAAAAATAAAATTATAAAAAACTCTATTGTATAATTTGGATTGCATAACTGTATTAAAAAAAAAACTTTCTACTTCAAATTTTACGTTATCTATTTACTCCATCACGTATTTTAGTTGAAGTCTGATATGCATATATTTGATTGTGTGCTTAATTTATATATGCATTCATACTGATGTGTCATTTTCAACTTTTTATCCTCTTATCTTCACCTTATTCATAAAGATTCCATTCTTTCTCAAGCTCTATCTTCGGAAAATTTTGATATTTTCTTGTTAACATTATTTTTCAAGTAACTAATTCTTATTACACACTCAAAATAGCATAAAACTAAACAACTACTACCAAACAGCTTGGAAAAGCCGAGTTCCAAATTCCTGGACTCTAAGAGAGATTATATTAATACTTTGGCCCTTATAAAATACATATTTTAATTATTTAATTCTTATAAAAACTCACTTTTGTATAAATATAAATTTAATAATTAAAAAGTATATTTTTAAAGACCAAATTATCAACCTATTTTAAAAAAAATTGGTAATTAAACTACCCTTAAAAACTTAACACTGTATAATTAAATTTTTGAAAAATTCTCTCTCTTAGTTAAATCTTAAATTGCATTATTATATAATTTAAAATTAATCTGAATCAAAATGTGAAATATTTGGAACTAAGCCAGAAAGACAAAATGACTATTAAAAAAGTTATAAATAAGAGAGATTATTTTTAAATTTTGAAGATATGATCTCACATAATAGCAATTTTTCTGTCGTTCTAAAATCATCCTCACGAATGACTAATATAGCGTTGAAATTTCCTGTGGATTTTGTATCCAACACTAAGTAATGAAGTTGAAAAATTATTGTCAACTACTGTAACACATAAACAAGGAGGTTACCATAATTTAGAAGCGAAGAATTCTTTCGCTTTTCCATTTGTTGTCAACACAAATTATTTCCCTTTCGATGATCCTACGCGAACTGCTTCATCATCGTCTTCGTCATCATCATCATCTCTAGCTCTCAATACATCAGCGACTGATAATCTGCCCTGACGACTGGAAAAAGAATTCAATTCATACCCATTTCTCTCTTCACCAAAACCAACCTGAATTTCTTGTTCTGAACCCTGAATAACAATAACAGTATCGTTCCTGTTTTGGTACTGCAGTGCGGACACATTTACATTTACGCTTGCCTGTGTAGCTTCCTGCTGCACCAATGGAGTTTCTCTCTGATTTGGCAACACAGTAGAATTAGCAGTGGAAGCAGAGACGATGCTGGATCGGCACAGAGGACAGCTCGAATGAGATTTCAACCACGTATCGATACACGGAATGTGAAACGCGTGGTTACATTTGGGCATCAATCTCAAACTCTCGCTCTCTTCAAATTCACTCAAACACACAGAGCAATCCGTACCTTCCACCAGCCCATCGCCTTTCTTGTACTTGCAAACAGTAATCGATCTGATTAGGGCTTCGTCTAAGCCCGAAGAAGACGAAGAAACCGATGCGTGAGCCAAAACGTCGTCGTTTGAGGCCGGATCGCCATTTTCGTGGATTTGGCGTCTGCGCTTGCAGAACCGGGAGATTAGAGTATAGTAGGTGACTAAGACAAAGGCGCTAGCCAAGACGCCGATGAGAGCGACGATGAGAGGCGAGAGTTGGAAGCGTGAATCGGAGTGGTCGTCGTCATCGGAAGTAACGAATCCGAAGGTGAGAGACGAAGGAGGAGGAGGAGGGTAGATGATGTAACACCACTGGGGACAGTAGACGCTGCAGAGGCCTTGAGAGCAGTCTCGGAAGACGGCGTTTGGAGTCCATGGATATGGAGCTGGGTTGTCAATGGAACCCATGATAGGGAATTCATTCAATCATAGGATATGCAAATGAAATTCAAATGGGGAATCTGTGTAACTGTATTTGGATTGATTCAGAGAAAGAAGAAGAAGAGAAGAGAGAGAGAGAAGGAAAAGTAGTAGGTGATGAAGGATTATTGAAACGTAAAGAAAGAAAGTGTGTTGAGGGTATTGAGATGGATTGGAAATCTGGGAGCCAAATTCATCTGTATCAGCCCGGCTTTTAGCTCGCTCCTTCTTTCTTTCACTCCACCAAATGTAGTCTTGTCTTTAATCCCATCTTAAAATGCATAAAAGTTTATATAAAATTTTTTAAACTTCCTAGTTTGTACAACAAAAAATTTTATTAATTTTTTCATCAACAACATTAACAAAATGTAAAAAACAAAAGTGATATTTTAATAAAACTGAATTATACTAAAATAAAATAAGTATATATAAAAATATTTTTAAACTTCGTTCTTATATAAAAAATTTCATCTAACTAATGTGATGTATCTACTCTTAATTAATATTTTAAATAGATAAAAGTTTTTTTTGCATAAATTATAAAATATAAGGAGTTTTAGACTAATTTTTATAATTTAAAAAATTATTTATATATAACTTATAATTAAGGGGTAATAATATCATACTTGATTACGTGGGTGTATGCTCCCTTCACATAAAACTCATCCTAGTCAGGGCCTCGGTCGATCATAGGAACGCCCATTTGGTATATCTAACCGACTCACATACATATGATTGACTAAAAAACCTATAAATACAAATATACACTTTAGTATTAAGTATGCAAATAGTCTACCTCACGTAACTCTCTCTCACTCTCTAACTTCCTTTGACTTATTTTAACATTGGAAGTGCAATCGAGAAATCATCTCACATCTTGCATTCCTCTGCTTGCTCTCTTTGCATAGGTCTTTGTCATCTCCAATCACCATTTTGTCTTAGTGATCCCGTCCACAACTGATTCATCAACGAGTTATATGCATTGTAGTATTAATTCTACAAACTCAATTATTTTTTCACTCATTTTAAAAATGTTGATAAATTACATTAACAAAAATATAATTAAATGAATATTAACTTTCAGCCTAAGATCCCTTGAAAGTTAAGTCATTTTAGTGTTCTAGAACAAAAACATTTAAGGTAAAATAATATTAATTTTATTAAAAAAATAAATTAAGAGTATTGAGTATAGTTATTTAAGTATTTAATTATGTAATATTGAAATATACTTTTTTAAAAAAATAAATGAATTATTTATTTTAAGTTTTTTACTTTTATTTTAAATTTGTTGTATTCTTGGCGTTGAAGCTATCTAATAGTTGTTCGAATTTGATTCCTCCTTTTCTTTGTGGAAGGTGATGGATTGACCAAGTAGGCATTGTTTGTTGTCCAGATAAGGCTGCCTGGTAGGGTGTAGGTGAAGGTCGATCCGAACCACGTTTGTGAGGCCGGAATAAATATAATTCCTATAATTAACTTATTATTATTATATTATTAGAGTAAATTATTATTTAGTAATATAATTTGTCTAAATTTAATTTTAAAATTATAAAAATATTTAATTTAATTTTTAAAAGATATATTATATTTTAATTTAATTTATAAAATTATAATATATCTTTTAAAGATTAAATTAAATATTTTTATAATTTAAAAATTAAATTAAGATAAATTATATTTTTTAAAAGTTAAAACAGTAATTTATTTTTATTTTTTATTATTATTATAAAGAACACAGAACTGAAGCTGTTTGGTATGATATAGATAAATAGCAAGAGATTTCATTTTTTCAATTTGTAAGAAAACAAACTGAATTCCAGTTGTGGTTAAAGGCTTAAAGCTTACCTCATGATTTCTTCTCCTAAACGTTCCTTAGGCAAAGCTAAGGGCTTTCACGTGCAATGTGTGGTGCAAATGTTAAGCATACCCATGTGGATCCCACGTGACTCTTCCTAAACCCAAAAACAAAGCAACAACAAAAGCTAACAAACATGGAGTGTTGGTTTTATAAATTTGATTGCATATAAATTATATATGATTTGTCATGTATTAAATGTTTAGTATGCTTGCAGTTAAAATTAGTAATTTAAAAAAAAATAAATTATATTAAATTATTTTTTAAATTATATTATTTTTAATTTTATATATTTAATTATTAACATGTAATATAATTATATAAGATTTGATGAACTTAAATTCGTCAAAAAAAATTTCACAGACACAAGCTAGACATGTCAATACACCGGCATAGTTTTTGTTTCTCCTTGTGTAGGGATTCAAAAGAAATGTTTTTAGTATTTTAATAATATTAAAAAATTTATTATTATGATTATTTTAATAAACAAAATAGTTCTCCTCTAAAATTTAAAAATTAATTCACTTAATATTTAGAAGCAATATTAATACATGTCCTTTTATATAGTTGTTCATTTTCATCATTTATTTTAATAAAAAAAAAGTCTTTTGGTCAATGATTGAAGTCCCTCTTTAATTTATTTTCTCACTCTGTACCTCTCAAGACCCTAAAATGACAAGAGATCTATCGTCCCCATCTAACCCTTCTCTTTGTTGCGGACTCTTTATTCTTTGACAGGGACAAAAGTGAGATTTCAAATATGAAGATAATTTTAATTCTAATTTTAAATCAAATTAAAATTAATCCTACACAAAATTCTTGTAGCAAGAGTAACAGATGTTCACTACAAAGGCATTATTAGACTTGACATGTATTAAAGTACATATACTTTTTTTAATTTAATTTTAAATATAATAAGAAAAATGAAAAGTTAAAGTTCTTAATCTTAATTAGACGTTGATTCTTCTACAGCATTGTCTAAAATTAGATTTAAAGACTTACAATGCTTTGTTAGCTTCTCCAAGAAACTTCAAAAGCTGTCTAAACTAAAGATAAAGTAATTAAGATGCAAAACTGAATTCCATAAAATTATTCAATAGACTGGCCATGTTGAGTGGCCAAACTGTTGAAACTTTGTGATCTTCTAGAGTACTCCCTTATCAGTTTAGAGAAGAAGGAATCTTCTCTTTCAAGTAACTTTGATGGTGCATCATACTCTGCAATTCTCCCTGTCAACATAAATACATATAGATATTTATATGTATAATAAACAACTTGATAAAAAAAATTTGTAATAAGGATCCAAATTCATTTGTGGAAGAAAAAAACTTCAGTATTATTTTTATATCTTTGTTATCAAATTCTCTAATTAAAAATCGATATGCGTATAGTTTATACAATTAATCTCTTTCAAAATTTGTTCTTTTTTGAAAAGGAGTTTTATATTTTTTATTTTGATTAGAGAAGCTGTTAACAAATATATAAAGAACTAAGTATAAGTCTAGTCATGTGTAGCATATGTTTATTAATGTGTTGAGTTGAACTTACCATCATTGAGGACCAAAACCAAATCACTATCAATAACCGTGTGGATTCTATGGGCAATTGTGACAACAGTCCTATCTTTGAACTCTTGACTAATGATTTTTTGTACAATTCCATCAGTGGCAGAATCAACTGAAGCTGTTGCTTCATCCAGCACTAGTATTCTACTTTTCTTCAATAATGCTCTTCCAAGGCAAACTAATTGCCTTTGACCTGCGCTCCAGTTTTCTCCATTTTCAACCACTGATAAAAATGTCATCATACATTATAATCAAATTATGTATACGATATTTTCAACATGGTATCAAATCCAGTATGAATCAAACCTGAGGAATCCAATTTCTCTTCCTTTTCTCTAACCAGTTCTCCAAGTTGACATTTATCTAGGGCCTAAAAGTTATCAAGAATTCAATTTTTTTGTCAATATTAACAAACCCTTTTGATTTGATAGAATTGTTTAATGAAGGTATATAATTACCTCCCACACTTCTTTGTCAGTGTATTTCTGTAATGGGTCTAAATTTCCTCTAATTGTGCCTTCAAACATTGCTGGGTCCTGTGGAATGATGCTAAGCCTCAACCTCAAGTCATGAAGGCCAATCTTTGAAATGTCCAAGCCATCAATTATAATGCTTCCCTCTCTGGGTTCAACAATCCTGAAAATAGCTTGTATCAATGTTGATTTTCCACTCCCAGTTCTTCCTACAACTCCAATTTTCTTCCTTCCAGGAAATGTGCAAGCAATGTTCTTCAACACAGATGGGAGATGTTCAGCATAACGTATCTGTGAGACATGAAAATAGAATAGTTAAATTATTCTTCTATGTATCTATAACCTAGTTAAGTTAAAACACAAGGCTCTCATTAGGTTAGGTCTGGAGAAAGTCATATGTACGTAGTTTTATCCCTACAAGCAGAGAGACTGTTTACAAAATTTGATCCAGTGAGCTCCAGGTCACATGACACTAACCTTACCATTGCTCCAAAACTCAACCAAAACTACTTCATTAGTTATGTGAGCAAAATGTAATAGCAGTGACAGGTTTAATATTATGGCCTAAATTAAATCTTTATAGAACAATAAAATCTGATTATAAAATTTTAAACTGTAATAATAAAAAAAATAGTATCTTTAGGCAAAAATACTCCTGGTATCTCTAACCTGTAAATTTTTGAAACAAATTGTTCCAATTTCAGGCCAGTTGTTTGGTGGCCTGCAATCTTCAATCACAAGAGCAGCTTCACTTTTGATATTTAAGTATTGAAGAATTCTTTCAACAGAAATCATCTTATTTTCTGCATTACATATGTTCCATATAACAGAAGCTTGCAGGACATTCAAATTGATTCCATATGTTACTGCTAACCCTGCAATGCCTGCAAGAGATCCAATGCAAAAAAAAAAAATTACTATTTTTCACTACTTATTCTTAATATTCTTGTAAGGATCTAATAGAACACAAGAAAGTTAGGAACCTTTCTCAAAAGTTAATTGTTGAGAAAAATAAACTAAGTCATTTAAATATCTCATCGAGCATTACATATTATTCACTGTGGAACTTGAATAACCTATACTATGAACATCCAATACTAGTTTAGTCCTGAATAGAACCTTAACTCATTTACCATCTCAAAAATGCATTTTTCAATAATCTCTCAGCTAGTATATTGAGAATTAAAGGTGGAAAATAAGTTAACATCATAGGAGATTTGACAGAAAGACCTATTTCATGGAATACAAAAAAGATTTATACTTACTTGGGTTAATGATTCCTTCTGGTAGGATTACCAACAAAACCAGTGAAAAGGCAAAAACAAAATTGGAGAGTAAATTCAATCTGAAAGAAAGCCATTCCATTGCAGAGACATTGTGAAACCATGGCCTTGAGAAGTTGTCTACAAGACCAAGATTTGAGTACACAAAACGACCTTGTTGATCAAAAGCTCGAATGGATGCTGCTCCTGCTAGTGATTCTGAAAAATGATGCAAAATTGGAGCTATTTGTATTTGTGACAAGCGTGCCAGTTCTCTTGCTGTTGGTGTGTAGTATCTCTAAAACAAGCATTATTGAACATCAATTAGGATATCATACAACAATTTTCAGTTATATAACATTGCTGAAATGAAACATTTGCAAACACCTCCCTTAACTACCACCATTTAGAATTTAAACTCTTTTGTTCATTTCCTCATAACCCTAATAGTGGAGATGCCACATCATACTTTGTCATTTGTCATACAACATATTCTCATTTGCCTATAAACAACAAATGGCAAATTTGATGTGGCATTTTTGTTAATCAAAGCAATAATAGTCAAATTTTAAGGAGTGTCTATCTCAAAATTAAAAAGATATATTTGCATTTCCCCTCTTATATACCACAACAAACGAAGCCTTTTCCCAATAAGTGGTATCAGCTATATGCATCAAGCAACACCAATATGTTCCATCATTGATCATTTCTGCAGTTGAATTATTAATAGTTAAATCTATCATAATAGTTTCTCCTATTATTTTCTTTGGTCTTCCTTGACTATCTTACATATGATCAACTCTTCGTATAGGAATCTTTAATGGTCTATTATGTACATGACCAAACCACTTAAGACGCAATTTTATTTAATTTTTTTACTATAAGTGCTACTCTAACTTTCTCTCTAATGTAGTCATTCCTAATTCTATTTTTTTTAATGTGACCACTCATTCATCGCAACATTTTCAATTTTGTATTTACTCTCTCATATATTACAAAAAAGAAAAAGAAACTATTAGGGAATCTCTTTCTTGTTATAAACCACATAAACTTTTCACAAAATAGATAAGGCAAGAAGGAGAAAGTGTGTCATACTTGATACCATATGCAGATTGCAGTTACAGGGATGAAGATGACAAATACTTGCCATGCCACCTGAGACATAACTGCAATAGTGCCCAGAATTTGTATTACTGAGAAAGCACACCATCCTAATTTCATTGCCATTTCCAAGTCTAGCACACTTTGATCTGTAGAGGCCTGAAAAGAAAAATCAATTTTCAAGGCTATTAAGGAATGACATTCATTTCCAAAAATGTAAAAATGTGGGAAAATTATTTTAACTTGTTTGTCTTTGAAAAATTTACTCCTTTATTGACTCAAGATTATAGTAACAAATGAACTAAAAGGTTTTTTCTGATAGAGTACTCTATTTAGTAAAAATAAATTAAAATAAAAGATTAAGAAAATTAAATTACCCTGTTCAAAATTCTTCCTGTTGGTGTTGAATCAAAAAATGACATGGGTGCTCTAATTATTCTCTCCAACATATTGATAAACAGTGTCTGTGCTGTCCAAAGTCCAGCTTTTACCACTAATATAGCTCTCAGCAGCACACAAAATGCACTTCCAATAGAAAGCATCATATAAACCAATAGTATGAAATTCATGTCATATATAGGCTTAGCCTCACTTGATGTAGGACAAGCCCAAGCCATCCAATAGTTACTGGCAACCTGAAGTGCTTGAAATGAAGATTGGGCCAACAGTATGAATGGAACGAGGGCTCCACCTTTGAAAGTGGTCATGTAAGTCCAATATACTTCTTTTGAAATGCTTCCTCTTTCTCTTTCTTCATCGTGCACTAGCTTCCCATCATTTTCATTTATTTCTTGGGGACCATTACTACTATTATTACCACCTTGCTCTGTGTCATGTTGTGCATTTTCAAATTCCCCTTTGGTGTTAGATTCACCTTCAAGTGTATGATTTAGGGTTGTTCTACTTGAATTTTCAACCATGAGAATTGACTCTAAGGCTTGGCTATGAGCTCCAACTAGAACTTCAAACCCTATGTTTTGCTTTAGAAGTTCCTCAAATTTTCCAGCTTGTGCAATCCTTCCATTTTGCATAACCTATTTTCATTCATAGGTTAGTTTTATTCAAGTTTTTTTAAATTAGATGTAAAGTGACTATGTAAATATAAAAATAAACTGTCTCATTGCACTTACTAGTACAATGTCTGCTGCTGGGAGAAACTCAACTTGATGAGTAACATAAAGTATAGTTTTTTCCTTGAGAATCCCCATAAGACACTCCTGCAAAAAATAAATGAAAGAAATGTTAAAGATTTAAGGACCAAATAGTTAAAACATTCATCTTAAATCTACAAAAGTTTGACCTTAAAGAGGTGGGTTCCAGTATGAGCATCAACAGCACTGAAAGGATCATCAAGAAGATATATATCGGCATCCTGATAAACTGCTCTAGCTATCTGTATCCTTTGTTTCTGTCCTCCACTCATATTGATCCCTCTTTCTCCAATATCTGTGAGGTCACCACATGAGAATAGCTCAAAGTCCTTCTTCAATGCACATGCTTCAATAGTCTTCTCATACTTCTCTTTATCATACTCCTTTCCAAAAGTAATATTCTCTCTTATAGTCCCAGTAAGTATCCATGGTGTCTGAGCAACGTAAGCTTTTGTTCCACTAATCTTCACACTCCCACTCTGCTTATATATCTCCCCTAAAACCCCTGCTAGCAGACTTGACTTTCCAGAACCTACACTCCCACAAATTGCCACTTTCGTTCCCCTCTTCACTCTTAAATCTATTCCATCAAGTGTTGAACTTTGCGAGTCAAAATCCCAATCAAACCTTCCTTTCTCAATAACTATGTCATAATCAGTTTGATCCCTCTCAACACTCTCAATAGCATCATGTTGGATTTCTTCTTCCTTAAGAAATGAAGCAATCCTATCGACTGACACTTTTCCTTGAGCAATCACATTGAGTAGATCAGGTAAGTTGAATATAGGATCTTGTAACATGCGAAACGTGGCAAATGCAGATAAGACTTTTCCAGCTTGGAGTTCAATTCCCAAAAAGATGCAAGCCCAAAAGGTTACAACAGAAATAAACGTGGGTGATCCCCAAAAGATGAAAGCAGTAAGTGCTGATTGTCTTAGTGCCTTCCATAGCCAAGTATCCTCTATGCCTCTTAGTTCTTCTAACCTCTGCTGAAATTCAATGTCCCATGCTTCTAGCTTCAAACTCTTAATGTTCCTGAGGACTTCTGATGTGGTTTTCATCCTATTGTCCTTAGCCTCCATGATCTTAGCTTGGTACCTTTTCTGTGTTCTTGTAAAAGGGATGTTGAAAGTCATAATTGTCAATGTAGCAGCTAATGCAGCAAATGAGCCCAAACCAAGATTTGTATGCAAAATGTAGACTGCTAAGGAAATTTGCACAGGAAGCATCCAGATCACATTAATGTAGTACATGAAATCTGTGATTCTCTGAACATCTACACTCATATAGTTCATGATCTCACCACCAGAGTGACCTTGGCGCGATCGACTTGACAAAACCAAGCCCTTTCTGTAGACATGGGATATTAATGCAGCTCGAAGGCGAAGGCCTAATTGGCGAGCACCGAAAATCCATTGCCTTTGAGCTATTGTCTCAATCATTTTGGCACATAAGAAAGCCAAGGACAATACAAATCCTTCCGTTAACCCACGTTGTCCTTTATCACCTAGGAAATTAACAAAGTAAGTGATCAAATATGGACCAACATAGGATGCTGCAGCATTTACAACTGCGAAACACGCATTGATGGCTGCCTTCTTCCTCCCAAATAAATAGATTGCTTCATAAACAGACGGATTTATGGTCCCATCTTTCTCTTTAACTTTTCTCAAGCTCTCATCAAGGGAGTTAGAAAGAAATTCAGCAGAGTCCCTAATGTCAACATCAGGAATGTCATTCAGTTCAAGGGGTTTCTTGTATCCCAAGGCAAATAAGGGATTGAGCCATGAGAAGGAAATGAGTTGAAGGAAAGTAGATTTCCCATATAGAGATTTAGATACCTTTTTGGATTTTGAATCTGAATCTTTACCTGCTTCTAATTTCTCAGTCAAAAGTGGCTCTGAAATGCCATTTGTGTAAGCCAAAACAGTACCTGTTCTTCCTTTTACTGAAATTCCCAACAGGCATGTTGAAGCAAGTAAGCCTAACATATCTACATACTCCCTTGTTCCAAACTGTCCTTGTTTAAAATGGATGTGAAAAGCTAAGCTAATGATGCAAAACAAGAAACTTAACAGCCACCATGACCTTAGCATCCAAGGGAACTTGGTGTAGGATTTTGGCATCATGCATACTGATACTGCTGCAATTGCCCATGATAACATCAAAATTGTCTGTGATGCAAAAGCTTCAAGTTTGGAGTTGCATTGAATCTCACCATTAATCATTATGAGAAGCAATGAGATATGTATAGCTAGAAGTAGAGCGGAGCAAATAATGCTGGTTTTGTAGGCAAAACCTAATGTTAATACAATAGGATGATGATTCTCTCTGCCTCCATGTATGACCTTGTTATTGTGGTTCCTAAGCAGGTCCACACCTTTTTTCAGAAGATGAATTAACAAGATTGCTAGGAACGCAAGTTCCATAGGTAGCATTACATGCTCCAACATGCAAGGTGATTCTAATGTACTACTCATGAGGCCTGCAATACAAAATTGAATACATACAAAGGTGTCAGAGCTAGACTGTTGAAATTTTGGATTAAGTTATGAAAATAAAGTTTAATTATATCAAGCTAGAGGATTCAATGTGAAACAAATGTACAAATCAATGATTTAAATTAATGTAGATAAATTTCAAGACTCTTAAAATAGTTGTAATTTTATATTTGTTATATTTAAATATTTTATAAAAGAGATTTTTTTTTATACTAACTACTATCATCAATTAATTGTTTTAGTAATTCTATGAATAAAATTTTAAAAAAATATGAGAACTATCAAGAAGTACACGAAATTTCTACAAAATGCGCTAAAATGTATTATTTTACAAATTTATTCACTATTAGGTTAATGTAAGTAAGAACAAAAATAAATTATCATTTTGTATATTAATTCACTAATAAATTAATATACATTTTAGCACACTTTACTAAATATATTTAAATAAAGACAACATGTTACATAGATTAAGTCCTTTATAAACAATATTTTAATATCATATACATAAAATGTGCTGAGATACGGACATAACAAGATTCAATGTGAAAGAAAAGTACAAATCAATGATCTAAATCAACATAGATACAAAGGAAATAAGGACAATATGTTATAAATAATTCAGTCTTCTATAAACAATATTTTAAGATCATAGACTTTTTATTAAAAAAAAAAATCTCAAGTTCACCTACCCAAAATTCTGTATAATAATAAGCTTAACAGAGACATTATGAGTGATGACCGATAAAATTTCCACTATAGTGACAAAATAGTGACCTACAGAGTTATGTTTTGTCACCATATTAATATTATTAAAATTTTTTGGTTGTAATTTTTAATGCTATCATATATGTCGCCGCTGCACAGATATCTAGGTGCAAACCACAATAGCAGAAAAGCGACAAATTGTGATGAGAAATGCAAAGGGTTATCTCTCAATTCCATTATCAGATTCCCATTTGCTTTTCTGCTTTTGGTTTTTTCCGTATGGGGGATGAATTGGAGCACTAGCTTTACAAATTTGATTTCTTTATTCACTCACAACTACAAGTTTATTTTCAGTCAAATAAAATACTGATTTCAAAATTTAAGTTTATTTTAAATTAAATTACATTTTTTATACACAAAACACATAGATAAAATAAAGCAATATATTATAAGTCTAAAATAAATTTAAATTGTTACATCAATATTTTATGACAATACTGATTGAAATTTTATTTAATTAGTTCATAAATTTTTTAAACACTAAAAATTAATTTTATCAATCAATATTTAAAAAATTTTAATCAGTATCTTAAAGGTACTGATTAGTAAAATTTATGTTTTATTTAACTATAGGATACATATATAGCGACAAAAAAAAATTCTGATATTTGGAAACTATATTAAACTAAAATAAACATATGAAATTAAAACAAAACTGGACTAAAATTTCAGAAATTAAAAATGGATTTCCAATAATAAAAGATATTTGAAATTTAGTGATAATGTCAAGAGTTGAAATATGAAAAGAAATATTTGTGAAGGAAAATAATCATGCATTTCAAAATAGATTAATTTTTACATTCAAAAGAGTATGAAATTTTTAAAAATTTAAAAAAAATTGAAAATTAGATTAATGATGAAGCCACAGTACAGTGCACAACAGTGCAAGCTGCCGTCAAGTACGAGCATGTGAAGTAATTATTGTTATTTTGTTCAACTTCTTCAATTATTAACTTTTTCTTTCCCATTATGTGGAGCCCACTATACAGAGTTTTTCTGGCCTACACTATTTAAGTTATTAATTAATTAATGTATTTTCTAACATATATTTATGTAAAAAATTACATGCAGAATTATTATGTTGTTTAATAAAAATTGATATAAATACGACTTATATAATTTATTTTTTAAAACTTTGTTTTATATTTTTTGTTTTGATTAAAAAATTAATAATAAAGAAATTTAATTTTGTCACTTAGTAAGGTAAATTGATATGTTAGTGGTATTGATTAAGTTCAATGCATATAGCATATAGTAAGACTTAATGGCATGTACCAGATTAAATAAAATTAAAATCATAAAACCAATTACAATTGAATATTTTAACCAAAAAACAACTTTGAAAAAATTTGGAAATATTACTCAAAAAATAAAATTACTTAATTGTAATTATGATATAAATTTAACTTCATTTATTATTATATTGAAAATAAAATCATAATCTTATTGTACATGAAATTTTATTTTTATTAAGACAATAAATTTAAAAGGATTAAGTATAATTTTTAAACTAGTAATTAAAAAAATAAATAATTTAACTAAATCTCATAAAAATAAAAGTATAATTCACTCAAAATTTAATGTTAGCAAAAGGTCTATTTAATTATAGTTTTTAAAAAAATGTTCTAATTTTTAAAAATAGAAAAACAAAAAAAATATTTGAACAACTATTTTTAGACAGAAAATAAAAAAAAATAATTATGTGTTTTGAAAATAAAAAATACAAAACAATTAAAAGATGTTCTAAATTTTAATTTTTAAAAAAATAAATTTTTTTATTAATAACATATATATAAATACATAAAAATAATACTAATATAAATTTTTAAAATTAATTTTATAAAATACTTCTACAAAAACAAAAGAATAGAATAAAGCAAGAGATCCTTAATTTCTTAATTTTGTTAATAACAATACCGAAGAAATTCATATTCTAATTATAACTTGGCTATAATTGAAATCATGATGCATCAACAACTGCACTCAAAGAAAACTGGAACACAGAAAACTGAAGACAGTACTGCAAAGCAATACCAATCCAATCAATGAACAAATAACACAGAACAAAAGCTTATGCATAATTAATGCACTCACTATATATTCTTGATTATCAACAAAACAAAACACAGATCATACATACATACATACATACATACATATATATATATATATACTGTGTGAGAAGATACGGAACTTACTGGTAACACTAAGCATGTTGAACAAGTCCTTCCAAAGCATGATGATGATGATGATGTTGAACTTGGAAGCTCAAAAAGATATATATGCTGGCCCGCTTCTACAGTCGTGAGAGAAGAGAGTGAAGTATATATATATATATATATATATATATATAATTAATAAAAAAGAATGTTTGATTCAACAAGTGTATGTAATATGTGGTTTTGGAGGGTTTTAAGAATCTGGAAAGAAGAAAGAACGTTATGTATAAATAAGGGAAGTGTAGCCTCTGGTATTATATATAGAGAGAAGAGATAGAAAGAGAAAAAGAAGAAGGAGAGAGCAGTGAGCACTAGAATGAGAATCAATTGCTATATAATGCTGAGTGTGTGATAGTGATTAGGCATTTATTTGTGCCTCTAGTCACTTTCAAAGAGAGAGAAGAAGAATGGTGGCGTTTGGATGCATCTCATGTGACAAAGAACGCTCTTTTTTTTAATATATAATAATTTATATCATTTGTTCGTACATTTGTTATTAAATTTTTTAATTAAAATATAATTATTTATAAAAAATAATTATATAAATCATATATATGTAACTTTCTAATTAAAAATATAATGGCAAAGTATAAGAATTATACTTAAAATATTTTTATATTATAGCTTTTACAAGTGGACGGTCTCTTTTCTTTCAGTTTTTTGTAAAAAATTAAAAATTAATATAAAAATTTTAAAATAAATTATTTTTTTAGACTGTAAAAAATATATTTTGTTTCAACTTAATTTTTAAAATATCAAAATTTTTAAATTAGTCCTCCAAAATATATTTTTGAAATAATTTAATTTTTAAATTAATTATACAAATGTCCTAGTTGTTAAACATATAAATTATTGTTTTGAATCATTGTACCATTATTGAGATATACTTATTATTATTTTACCTTATTGTAGTAGTAATAAATTATTATAATAAGGTACGTAAAAATTAAATTATTTAAAAAATTATTTTTTAAATAAAAAAATTAAAGATTTTAATTTTTTAAACAAATTAAATTAAAATAAAGTATATTTTTTAAGAATGAAAACAAAAAGTCTAGTGAAATTTGCAAATGGAGTAAGAAGGATAGAGACTCGAACTTTCCAAAGTAGCTTCTTGTACACCACGTATTAGTGATTTGACAAGTATTTTAAATTACCAAAGAAAAAAATAAGTTAATAGAATTTCGATCCAACTTTTCATCTTTTAATAAAAAATTAAAAATTGCTTAAAAAAAAAGAGGTCAACTTTTTTATAATATTTTTTTACGTTCGCTTAATAAATTTTTTTAATATAAAATATAATTTGAGACAAATAATAAAGTCCTAAAATTATATATTACACTACAAGAATCTTAAATAATATAAAATATTATTTATATATATTAGAATATATTTACGTAATAAATATTAAATACTTGAAAATTTATGTATTATTCATTAGATATATTGTAAATAACATAAAAACTGTTTATATACATAAAGTTTACATTTTTACCTATAATTATAAAAAATTGAAATACCTAAATTTCCAGAACTATACGCACAACATAATTTCCAAAAAGAAAATTAGGCATATATTTAAAAACTATAAAATTTATGCATTACATATATTTTAAATAATATAAAATTTTGATATACATCAAGTTTAAATTTTCATATATAAAAAAATTAAAATACCTAAATACCAAGAACTATATACGCACAACATTCCCAAACAAAAAATTAGGCATATCTGATGGATTGAATGGATTAAAAGCAACAGAGCCTTATCCCTTAAAGAGATAAAATTCAAAACTCAAAGCATAGTTAGGTAGGAACCACATATCTCAAATCCTAAATGATAATTCAAAATAAGGTTCAGAAATTTGAAGTTTCTCCATTAATTTTTCTAATAATTTTCCAACTGAAATTCCGTTCTTTAAAAGAAGAAATTAAGAAAAGTCATTGAGTAAGTGAGAAATTTAGCAAATAACATTGAAGAAATCGACAATTTTTGCATACCTCAATATTAATATATCAAACTGAGGCCAAAATTTCTGGCTATCATAGAAAGACCTTGACATGTGCAGGTACGTACATGTGAATATGAATGATTCATAATGTGTCTGAGAAATCTGGTTTTGAAGATAAAACAATTCTGCATCAGAGGTAGAGAATTCTCCAAAATTCAATGCATGTACTGTCGAATTATGCGATTTTTCCATCCTTGTTTGATCCAAAAAAATTCGATTGACAATGATTTAATTTGTTTTGTCATTAAATAATTAAAGGCAGAATTTATGAGTAAAGTAACTAAGTTGGTAATTTGTCATTAATAGTAATCAATGAAGAGATCATCTTCATCAGCCATTTTACACAGAAGAAGAAGCAAAAACAAAAGATAAAAATAAAAATAATTCTTTTTTAAGAAAGAAAAACGTACCTTTTTTAGTAAAATTGATAATCAGGAAATTTCTCCTCAATTAATTCTCCATATATAGTGGCTTCTGGCTTGTGTTGTGTAGTCAATTATGAATTAGATGAGATATTAAAGAAAAGCAAAAGACTAGATTTATTAATTAAATGTCTATTTATAACACTGTATAATAAAATTTTCTAACTTCTATTTGAGGTTGAGAGTGAAATCTACGTTTTTTCTAAATTCGAAAGTTTATGTACTAGGCATTTGACTAGATGAGCTTTCTAAGCTCCTAATTAATGAATTAATTAAATTGTAAGCATAATTTTGAAAAATAACTTATGTATATCCACAATAAAAAGGATATATTGTTTATCACATGAGACTTTTTAAAAAGTTAAAGCATTTTTTGGAATTTAAATATGTTATTTAATTAAATTTAAATTATTTATAAATTATACACCCTTCAATTTTGAAAACCAAAATCTTCGTGGTAATTCAAAATTTAAATTTTAAAAAAATTAAAATTCATATAATCTTGAAATATATATCATATACAGAGAATCTTTTTCAATTATAAAACTTAAAACTCTTTCAAACTTTATAATTTGTGTAGAAAATCATATCTATTAACTTTTGCATCCAAAACTTAATAAATGATATAGATATGTCAAATAATTTATGAAATTTTTAGCTTAATACCTAAAGTTCAAGAAGATTTTTGCACATAACTTAAAATTTTTGGAGGTTTTCTACTTAACACTTCAAGTTTAAAAGTTTTTTTTTTAACATTTTAATATGACTTAATTTTTTTTGTCGAAACCACCAATATTTAAAAGTTAATAGATTTTAAATAATCTGGCTCAATATAACAAAAGTTTTATACAAAAGTTTTATAATGAAAGTAGAACTCTTCCAGCATAAATTTCATACATAAGACTCAAATCTAATATCTTACTTAAAAAAAATAGAGTCTCTATCACTTCAACCAATCACCTATGGGTAGTATGACTTAATTTTATTGACAAATTACTATTTTATTAAGGGTGTGTTTGGGAGGAGAAAAATGGGGAGGAAGAAAAGTAAATAAAAGAAAATTTAGTAATATTTTTTTTGTTTATTTCTTAAAATTTTAAAGGAAAAATAATTTGAGGATTTTATATTAACTTTTCTTAACTTTTTTTCTTTATTAATTTTAATTACCTCAAATTAAAAAAAATTAAAAGATCCGAATAAATAAAAAAAAATTATCACTTAACCTTTTTTTTACTCATTTTTGTTTACCTTCAATTCATTTCCTTTCCTTTCCCTCCTTATTTTCAAACACACTTGGGAGGAGGAAAATGGATTGAAAGAAAAGGAAAGGAAAAATAATTTAGTAATATATTTTTTTGTTTATTTTTTAAAATTTTAAAAGAACAAGAATTCAATGATTTTATGTTAAGTCTCATTAATTTCTTTTCTTTATAAATTTTAATTATTTAAAATTAAGATAATTTGTAGGATCTAAATAATAGGAGAAGAAACATCACTTAACCTTTAATTTTCTTTTTCTTTAATTCTTTTCCTTTCTTTTTCCTTTTCATTTTCAAACACACAATAAAATTTTGAAAAAAAATTAAGGAATGATTTTTTTTTTGTATAAACCACAAAATTTATGAAGGTTATATGTTAATTTTTTTATAGTTGAAAAACAATTGCACATAATTTAAACTGAAATGACATATCTCTTAACAAAATTAACCGAGTTAATGGATAAAAAATATTTAAATCTTAAAGAGTAATGATTAATTAAAAAGGGTAGTTTTTATTTTTGAACTTGAGAAAGAATATTACAAATAGCTTCAAATTGGACGAATATATGTGAATTTTTCCCCTTTTTAATTTCTTATGATTTTATATTAAATTTAGTTTTTATTTTTTGTATAAGCATGTGACTTCCAATCACTCAAGAAATTATCGACTTCATATTTTTAGATTTATGGAGATTTGCGTATTCAGCGCTTTTTGCATCCATTGAACAGGTTTATTTGTCAGAGTATCATGTTTAATATTGTATGTGTATGGGTCCTCCAATAAATAAATATATATATATTAATGTTATAAATATTTTTTATCAGTAATAATTTTTTTCGAACATCTTTAATTTATTATACTTAGAGAGATTAATTCGTTTTAATTTCTATTGGTTATTATCTCATATATTAATGTTAATATGCACATACTATATTCTTAATTATTTATATTATTATATATCACTTTTCATTTATGGCTTAGCCCATTCATTATCACGAATATAATTAATTTGTTTAATCATTTTATTGAAAAGTTATATAAATATTTTCATAAAATTAAAAAAGACTAGTTCATTTAATACATGAAAACAATACTTTTCCTTAAAAATTCTGATTCAATCCCTCTTAGAAAAATACTTAGGTATTATTTGGTATAAAATAATATTTAATATTTAAAAATTTTATCACTTAATCATAAATTTTTTTAATCAATACTCTTTAAAGCACTAGTTAAAAAAAAAAACTCCATTTTTTATTCATGTATCAGATATAAGAATCCAACATTGATGTCACAGATTTCAAGAATTGAAACAAATTCATGTACCATTGGCCCATTAAAGTCCATTGAAGATTCCTTGAATTTTTGTTTATTTTCAAACTGTTTTTTGTTTCAAATGAAATTTGATAAGAACTAATTTATGTTTGAAAAGAACTATTTGATAAGTGTATAATTTTATCAATATTATTAAATTCGAAATTTTTTTTAAATATATATTTTATCTAAAATTATATAAAAAGAAATTTATTTTTTGTTTAAAAAAAATACAATTTTGATAGCTTTTTCCATAAAAACAAAAAAAAATCACTTCAACAACTATTTAAAACACATTTTATTATATAGAAGTTAAATTACACATTTAATTTAATCAAAATAAATAGTTTTAAAAAATAAGAAAAAATTATTATTTTAGTTCTTGAAATATTTAATTTATCTTAATTTAATATTTAAATTATATAAATATTTAATTTAATTATTAAAAAATATATTATGTCTCAATTTAATTATTAAAATTTTAAATTAAGATCTAATTTAAAATTTTAAAAATTAAATTGAGACATAATATATCTTTTAAAGATTAACTTAAATATTTTTATTATTTAAAAATTAAATTAAAATAAATTATATTTTTAAAATTAAAAATATATTTTACTCAAAAAATACTTAAAAAGAAATATCCATCAAAGTGCGTGTGATTGATTGTACTTACAAGCTGGCATTTATGATCCGCAACATCCAGCTTACTGCACATGATCTGGCCACAATAGATGTGTTTAAACAAACTTATCTCTTTAAATTTTCTCTTAATTTTTTATATAAAACTGTAATCATAATTATTTATTATTATCTTCTGATTTCTTCTTTGACAGCCATATATATTTATTATAATAGTTTTATTATTTTTTGATAATTCATTTCTCAAATTACATATTATATAATATAACATTTAAATAAAAATATAAACATGTAATATGATGAAAGGAAAAGAGAAAGAAAACAAAGATAGTAAAAAATTAAAATAAAACAATAATAAGTTAATTAATTTTTTTATTATTTAATTTATTATTTTAAAATTAAATAAATATTATTTTACATTATATTTAAAAAATAATATATTTATTTGTACATGTAAAGTCTCTAGTATATGCATAAATACACATGTTATATATTTTTTTAATTTTTAAAATATAATATAAAAAATAATAAATTAAATAATATCAAATTTTTAATTTATTATTTTTCATAATTTTAGTTATTTTTATTTTCTCTTTTCCATACCTTCACATTATATATTTTATTTAATATTTTATATTATAAAATATATGAATACCAACCAAAAAACCCATAACTATTATAATATAAATATATTATGAAAAATTTCTTCTTTTATATTATATATTTTATATTTTATAATATATAATTTTCAAAATTAATGACAAAAAAATCACGTAGCCATTATAATATACATGTATGTATATACATTGTTCTCTTCCGAAAAGCAAGCTGTATTTTACTTATAGAGCAAAGTGTAACTAAATAATTATTTATGAAAAAAAAAAGTGACTTTCACGACATATTTATAAGTAGTTTTTATATTTTAATATTTGTATATTGTATATTTTAATGACTATTTTGTCACTAAAAACAATGTGCATTTAGGAGTTGACAATGACACTTAATGTAAGTGAATAATCATTGACAAGAAAATCAATGATTTTGGTTCAATTATATAAAGTTATCAGATTACTTTCATTTGATAACAAATTTCAATCATTGGATTTTTTTTAAGATGGTAAATTCTTGTTTTCATATATAAGAAAGATAACTAACTTTTTTATTTTGGTCCTCTAAAATATGATTGTCCCAATTTAGTTTTTTAATATTTTTTCATAAAAAAATTCAATTATCTTCATTCTTTCAACTGTTAAAAATATATGATAAACTTGTATATCAATCCTTTAAAAGGAGAAAAATAATTATTAAAATATAAAATTATTAAAAGAGTTATGTTTTAAAGGACTAAAGTAAAAAATAACTATTTTTATTACCAAAGATAGTTTTTAATAATTTTGTACTCAATTGTCCAAATTTTTTATTGTTAAATTATATCAAAAATTTACGTATATAATAATAATAATAATAATAATAATAATAATAATAATAATTTTTTAATAAAAAATAAAAAGTTCAATCAAAAGTGAAACTTTTAAGTGTTAAAAGATTATTGATGTTCGGGTTTTATTACTGATTTTACTTTATCATATATAGTTAAAACTATTATATATATAGTTGGAAAATATGTATTTTATTCTTGTAATAGTGAATAATATAGTGCGGTAGTTATTAAATTTTTTGTAAAGAATTTTTTTCATAATATTTAAAATATAAAATAAATAAGATTAAGTTTTAATATTGACTATAAAAAAAAAAAAGAACTCATGTAGTTGAAGTTTATTTACTAAGTCTTAAAATTTGAAAACAATAATCAATTTTAAAATTTTCTCAAGTTAGATTTTTTATATATTTTTTACGTTGTGATTTAGTCTCAAAAAATTGATAAAATTACTATTAAAATTTTTGTATAATTCATTTAAGATTTTCATCATTAGATTAACTTTTCAAATTGGTACTTGATATCAAATTTAGTCATAATTAATCAAGAGTATTAATATTAATATTGCATAAGTCTCTAAAATTACTATATAAAAACTCTTTAGATATATTTTTAAACATCTCTTACTCTTTCATAATATTTGACCTACTCTTATTTTTAAAACTCTCACTCCGTAATAAATATATATATTTGATTGAGTTCAAAAAGAGTAACATAATTTGGATGGAAAGTGCCAACCTTTTGCATGACAGCATTAAGACTTCATCTACACCTTGAAAAATATATTTCAAATTCAAAATACTTTAGAAATACCTTAAGTTTTCAACATATATATTAATATGTCCCTTGATAAGGAATACATATGAGAAAAAAAATATGTTGAGATTAATTTATATATCTTTTCATTGAATCTGTTTTAATAAAAACATAACAAATAGTATATGGATAAATACACATGCTATATATTTTTTTAATTTTTAAAATATAATATAAAAAATAATAAATTAAATAATATCAAATTTTTTAATTTATTATTTTTCATAATTTTAGTTATTTTTATTTTCTCTTTTCCATACCTTCACATTTATATTTTATATTATAAAATATATGAATACCAACCAAAAAACCCATAACTATTATAATATAAATATATTATGAAAAATTTCTTCTTTTATATTATATATTTTATATTATATAATATATAATTTTTAAAATTAATGACAAAAAAAATCACGTAGCCATTATAATATACATGTATGTATATACATTGTTCTCTTCCGAAAAGCAAGCTGTATTTTACTTATAGAGCAAAGTGTAACTAAATAATTATTTATGAAAAAAAAAAGTGACTTTCACGACATATTTGTAAGTAGTTTTTATATTTTAATATTTGTATATTGTATATTTTAATGACTATTTTGTCACTAAAAAAATGTGCATTTAGGAGTTGACAATGACACTTAATGTAAGTGAATAATCATTGACAAGAAAATCAATGATTTTGGTTCAATTATATAAAGTTATCAGATTACTTTCATTTGATAACAAATTTCAATCATTGGATTTTTTTTAAGATGGTAAATTCTTGTTTTCATATATAAGAAATATAACTAACTTTTTTATTTTGGTCCTCTAAAATATGATTGTCCCAATTTAGTTTTTTAATATTTTTTCATAAAAAAATTCAATTATCTTCATTCTTTCAACTTTTAAAAATATATGATAAACTTGTATATTAGTCCTTTAAAAGGAGAAAAATAATTATTAAAATATAAAATTATTAAAAGAGTTATGTTTTAAAGGACTAAAGTAAAAAATAACTATTTTTATTACCAAAGATAGTTTTTAATAATTTTGTACTCAATTGTCCAAATTTTTTATTGTTAAATTATATCAAAAATTTACTTATATAATAATAATAATAATAATAATAATAATAATAATAATAATAATAATTTTTAATAAAAAATAAAAAGTTCAATCAAAAGTGAAAATTTTAACTGTTAAAAGATTATTGATGTTCGTGTTTTATTACTGATTTTACTTTATCATATATAGTTAAAACTATTATATATATAGTAGGAAAATATGTATTTTATTCTTGTAATAGTGAATAATATAGTACGGTAGTTATTAAATTTTTTATAATATTTAAAATATAAAATAAATAAGATTAAGTTTTAATATTGACTATATATATATATATATATATATATATAAAGAACTCATGTAGTTGAGGTTTATTTACTAAGTCTTAAAATTTGAAAACAATAATCAATTTTAAATTTTTCTCAAGTTGGATTTTTTATATATTTTCTACGTTGTGATTTAGTCTCAAAAAATTGATAAAATTACTATTAAAATTTTTGTATAATTCATTTAAGATTTTCATCATTAGATTAACTTTTCAAATTGGTACTTGACATCAAATTTAGTCATAATTAATCAACATTATTAATATTAATCTTGCATAAGTCTCTAAAATTACTTTATAAAGACTATTTAGATATATTTTTAAACATCTCTTACTCTTTCATAACCTTTAAACCTTCTCTTATTTTTTAGACTTTCACTCCGTGAATAAATATATATATATATATATATGGATTGAGTTCAAAAAGAGTAACATAATTTGGATGGAAAGTGCCAACCTTTTGCATGACAGTATTAAGACTTCATCTACACCTTGAAAAATATATTTCATAAATTTAAATTTAAATCCATATGTAGAATGCTTAATTTATTAAATATTCCTATTTTAAATCAATTTTTATAAATTTAACAAGATTATGTGTCTAGTAAAATAGACTAAACCTTCACAAATTATAATATGATGAATTAAATTTTGAATTCATGCTGAAAAAATGTTTAATTTTAATATCTATTAATATCTCAAATAATATTATATTGCTTTCAATAAAAGAAATATACGTGACAAAAAAATAATTCTTATAAACTTAATAACAATAGTTGAGGTTTGAGATTTTTCATAAAATGATAAAAAAAAAATACCTTTTATATATATATATATATGATTACATTTATATATACAGCAACATATAGCGAAGACACGTTTTTCATAAGCAGAATATTGCCATATATGAGAAGATGCACGCAATTCAAATTATTCAATACATTGATCATTATGAAAATGAAATAATGGTTTTTGTTATTTTTTAACTATTGCACGTGAGTTATTATTTATCAAGTATATATAAGTTTGAACAATAGTTTCTAAATAATTTTAAATTCAATTCTGCTTTCAGCTGCCTTATAAAATAGAAAATGTAAATTGAGATAGTAAAAAATCAAAAATCTTTTTTTAAAAAAAAAACTTGTCACAAATTCTTTGTATTATTTTAAAATCATAATAAAAGTTAGGTTAAATATAAAAAAAATCAACTGAAGAAGTTGTACAATTTTTCATTCTCAATTTTAAAATTTGACTAAAAATTCCTTAAACTTTTAGTTTTGTTTATATATCTTTTAAAATTTTTAAATTTGTGTAAAATACATCCTCAATATTACTGGTATAAAAAAATATTTTGATTAAAATATTAAATATTCATAAAACTTGAAGTTTTCAATAAAAAAAGTATGTTTAATTATTTAAAGAAAAAGATAAGATGGGAAAATAAA
Source organism: Senna siamea (assembly GCA_031216115.1). Lineage (NCBI taxonomy): Eukaryota > Viridiplantae > Streptophyta > Magnoliopsida > Fabales > Fabaceae > Senna > Senna siamea. Next base: position 18,135,353 of record CM062357.1, read on the forward strand.
ATATGAGTGTACTCAAAATGAAGTTATCTAACTTTTGTGGAACACTAATAGCTGCCAAGAGAAATTATGGGTGTGTTTGCTTTAATCATTTTTTTTTATATTTAAGATGAACAATAGTTTGATCGATTGCAGGCGATTGATTGGTCCTATAGTGCTTATATGAGGGGTTTAAATTTTCTGTATTTGAGAAATAATATATTTTTTATATTTAAAGAGAGAAGAGATAAAAAAAATATAATTCCTAATTTATTAAAGGTGAATTTCTATCCGTTTAAATCTTTTATTTTTTTATATTTTTCTTTAAATATAAAAATTATATATTATTTTTCTAATGCAAATGATCTAAAATCCTATATGAGCCGACAATTGACTTTCCCCTAGCAACAGGACTCTTTTTTATCTATGTAACTAAGTTCACATGACTCTCACAACTATGCAAAATAAGTTGAGCTCTTTAATTGGCTTTCTCTTACTTTTACACATTTGAGCATCTTTCCAACAAAAGAGACAACTTGTGAAACTGATAATGATCGGTAGTGTCTTTTAAATTGGAGATGTGATCTATTCAAATAAAGGAATTGCATTAGTGAATTAATTAATTAATTTTAATTTATTTATTCAAAAATAAATTAAAATTTTTTGTTCTAATCAAAATAGTCATTGTGTTAATTTTTTTTAAGTTAGTAAACAATAGCCTATATATAACCATTAATTAATAAATAAAATTTGTTAGAGGGTGACATTTTTTTCTTAAAACAATGGCATTGAGTCAATTTTTGTTAAATTTGAGCCATTTTGACAATTTATTTTTTTAAAAATAAAATTTACCCAAATATTATTAATTTAAAAAAATTTCAGACAATTTTAAGTCATGAATTAATGGTCACATTGAATTTCATTTATTAATTGGGGTAATTTTTTCTAAGGGATGCATTAATTTGATTATAAAAAATATTTTGAGGATTAAATTAAGAGATTTTATTTTTAAATGACTAAATTATGAGAAAAAATTATCTTTTGGAGACTTAATTATTAATTTAATTTTGAAATTAAAATATCTATTTACATATGGATTATTTAATAAATAAACTAGAATGACTTGCTTGCCATTAAAAATGAAAATGAGAAAAAGAATAAAACATATACATCTTAAAGAAAATGACTATTTAAAATTGGAAGTAGTTTTCAACAAATGAAAATATAATTTTTTTAAAAAAAATCAAACACATTCTAAAATTCTCAAAAAAAAAAAAATATTAGAAATTACTCATGTATAACATAAGTATTATTAGTTTCTTAAGCTTAATTTTCTGAAAATTTTGAAGAAATCCCTTTAATTAGAAAACATAACCTCTAGCTTGTATAGAAAATTTTCAAAGACAAAAACTTAATATGCAATTTTTGAAGGGAAGTTAATATTATAAGAGTAGGAAGTATTTTGAAGGCTTTTAGAATAATAGTTAAAAATTATTCATCTCTTTGTTAATAACTTTGAAATAAGAAAATAATTTTAATAAGAATTTTCATTGTTACTTGAATGAAAATTGTTTTAAAGAGTATATTACACTCTTTTAGATCTGATTAGCTTATATTCGGTATTTTCTAATTTTAAAAATTACGCTTGAGTGTTGTGATATTTAATATGATGTTATAAGACCTCAAATTTAATTTATTTCAGTCAATAAAACTAACTCAATACACAATAGGCATTATATATTTCTAAAATAATAAAATAAAATAGACTATGTACAATTTTTTATATTATTTTTGTGACATTTTTTAATGAAAAAAACATGTGAAAAAAATAAGAACCCTTCAAAAGACATAATTATGATGAATTGTATAAATTTTATATATATATATACATGTATTTTTAATTAACAAATTTGATAGTACAGATAAAAAATTTTACTTAAATTTTTTTCATTAAAATTACTTAATTGTATTTATTATTATGTTAAAAATTTCATATTAAAACTTAAAATTAACTTAGTTTTCTTTACTATTTATTAAAAGAAAAATTATAAATTAAAAAATTATTAACACAACATCAATTAAAAAAATAAAAAATTATTAACTTAATTTTCTTTACTATTTATAATCTTTCATGTATATAAAGTTATCTTTACTAATACAACATAAATTAAAATACTTTCTTATTAGAGACACAAATCACATTACATCCTCGTGTACCAACTATTAGGTTGAAAGAATTAAAGGTATCCAATAATTTAAGGGCGATGGTTAAAAATCACTATGATACAAACAACTTTGTCTCCTTGTATTTTTTGTTCACTTTCTCACAGAGGCAGCCAATCCTTTCTCTAATAAAAACATAGAGGAAAACAAAAAAATTTATTTAAAGACTTGGATTTATAGCAATTGTGCTGGCCTTTGATGGAGAAGAAGAAGACATGCAAGCTTCTTTCTGCTCCACACAATGATAATATTCCACACTTCTATGTGTTTTTCATGGTGCAAGAATACGTAGAAGGATTTGCAGGCTGAGAAATGGCCTTATGCACAAGGGTCATCATCATACTGTTTGGCCTTTGATAATATTAACATTCTTCAACGTTGAATCATGTAAGCCGACTAACTTTGTGTGACTTTTATAATTTTAAGCAAAGTTTGCAATACTAACATCATTATCTGTATTGCACAATGACAATTAAAAATGTATTAAGATGATTAATAAATTGTTGATTAAGGTAAAAATAGCCTGATTCTCACAAAAAGAAAGATACAAGTTCAAATTTTAAAAAAGTGTATTTATTAAAAAAAAATTTATTTTAACACTCTCGACCTGACATGAATTAATTTCAAATTCAAAATACTTTAGAAATACCCTAAGTTTTCAACATATACATTAACATGTCCCTTGATAAGGAATACATATCAGAAAATAATATATTGAGATTAATTTATCTTTTCATTGAATCTGTTTTAATAAAAACATAACAAATAGAATTTTTTGTTATAATTTAAAATTGCAATATTGAGTCTTTCGAATAAAATCCCATACGCTATTTTTTATTTAAAAATTTTATGTTAAAGATTTAAAAATTTCATGTAGATAAATCTATTTCATTCTTTTAACACCATATTAAAATAATGTACAAAACTATTAAACAAATAAGAATATATTATTCAGAATAAAATACAAAAAAATTGCTATTTCTTTAAGAATACCATTGGAAGAAATAGAAATTGTTGAGGACCTGCTTCGTCCTTCAAGTTTCAAAGATTAAGGGCCAAAAACAGAAAAATAAAAAAAAAGATTAAAAGTAATATTTTTAACTAAAACTAAAAATAAAATAAAATATGTATTTTAGAAAAAATACTTAAAAAGTATATTCTAAACTTCAATTTTTGGAAAAAAATAAAATATAAAAAAATACTTTTGTTAATGGTATATAGTTAAATATATATAAATAACTAATGAACTTGGCATGCAATATATATATATATATGTATGTATGTATGTATAGAAAGTTGGAATTATATTAGATTTTTATATTTTTTGCTCTCTTTCATAATTATGAGTAACTATTTTATGAATTTGAGGTTATATAAGTAATATATAAATTTACTAAGTATTGACAATTTAGTGAAAAAAATAAAAAAATTTATAGTTAGTTATAAAAAAACAAATTATATTAACTTATTTTTAATTTTATCTATTTACTAAAAATATTTTTTCATAAATTAATATTATAAAAATTTGAAAAACTGAATAGAATATAAATATGACTTTAAAGTTGGAATTGGCATGAAAGAACATCCTCCACATTATTCCGCTTTCAAGTTTCATGTGCCAGTTGTTCCATCATTTTGTCTTATCTGAAATTTCTCATAAAATCAATGGTTGAATTAGTGGACCCAAAAGTTGCAATCAAACTCTGCCTTCAACAATTTTGGCTTTGTAGGAAGTAAGATGTCAGATATTCATGTCATATCATCAATTTGAAAATAAATAAAAAAATATTGTTATTTTTAATATAAATATTTTAATTTATAGTACAAAAATTTTGAGCTTCTCTACTTCTTCCTGAGACGACTTTCTTGGAAGCATCCCTGTAGTATGATTGTAGTATGATTGCAAATGTGTGGCTATCAATAAGCCATCACCATCATCATTATTAGCAAGAAAGCAGGGTTACGAGATTTACAACAACACCTCGAAATTTGTACATATTAATTAATATTATTTACTTTTTTTAAATTTCAATTTATCCTTTAAAATTCATATGGAGGATCAAATTTACTCATATAAATTTTAATTATTTTGCCCAACAGTCTTGATTCAATATTTACCTTACTTTTTTTCCCTTTTCCAATTTTTAAGGTCTTGTGCCTCTTTTGTAATTAAAAAATTATTATTTTATTATATTAAATTCATACAAAAGTTTGTAATATTTCAGTATTTTGAATTCTGTTTATTTTTTTAAAAATTTGACTATATAACTAAAATTCTTTTATTCGAAACAGTTTAAGCATTATTGAATTAAAACTCATTAGTATATATAATAAATTTAATTTTCCTTTCGCTGCAATTCAGACACATACATTTTAGCTGTGGCGATAATTTCAACGCCACTAAAATAAAGTTCGTTTTATTTAAAAATTTACTTAAAATTTAACTATATCATTTTATTTTTAAATTTTAACGTTAAACGTTGAAGTGGATAATTTTCTTAAAATTTTATTGATTTAAATATTAGTATTATATTCAGAGAAGAGTGAGCATTTTGAAAGTGTGCAAAATTAAAGGTAACCTCTTATAATGGTCTTTTTCAAAATATCATTGTAATTTTACTCCATATCAATTTTAACATGAGATTAATAGTATCTTTTTTCTTCGGAGGTAGGAATTTTTTGTATTTCATTCTGAATAATATTGTATATATTCTTATTTCTTTAATAATTTTGTACATTATTTTAATATAGTGTTAAAAGAATGAAATATATTTATTTACATGAAATTTTTATATCTTTAACATAAAGTTTTTAAATAAAACATAACATATGGGATTTTATTTGAAAGACACAATCTTGCAATTTTAAATTATAACAAAAAAAACTTTTTGTTATGTTTTTATTAAAACATATTCAATGAAAAGATAACTATAATCTCAATATATTCTTTTCTGATATGCATATTCCTTATCAAGGGACATGTTAATATATATATATATATATATATATATATATATATATAATGAAAACTTAGGATATTTCTAAACTATTTTGAATTTGGAATTAACTCATCTCGGGTCAAGAGTGGTAAGATAAATCTTTTTTAATAAGTATATTTTTTAAAATTTAAATTTATATCTTTTTTCTTGTGAAAATTAAGTTACTTTTACCTTAATCAATAATTTGTTAGTTATGATGATATATTTTTAATGGTCATTGTGTAATACAGATAATGATGTTAGTATTGCGGAGTTTGCTTAAAATTATAAAAGTCACACAAAGTTAGTTAGCTTATATGAGTAGTGGGATTGAAAAACGTTGAAGAGTGTTAATATTATCAAAGGCCAAATAGTATGATGATGACCCTTTGTGCATAAGGTCATTTTCTCAGCCTGCAAATCCTTCTACATATTTTTGCATTGGGAAAAATGCGCGCTGGGCGTTTTAGTAGTAATTTTTTTTGTTGTTAAAATTTTTTACAACAAATATTATTGTCACTATAACTTTTATTAAATTAATTATTTAAACAAAAGTTATAGCAGTAATAATATTCGTTGCAATAATATTAAAATACACTTTAACGATAAATAAAACCATCATTAAAAAATCTAGCAGGCACCCAACAAAAAACGTCAAGCAGAAGATCCAAAATCATGAAAAACACATAGTGTGGAATATTATCATTGTGTGGAGCAGAAAGAAGCTTGCATTACTTCTTCTTCTCCATCAAAGCTAGGCCATCTCAATTTCTATAAATCCAAGTCTTTAAATAAATTTGTTGTTTTCCTTCATGTTTTCATTAGAAAAGGGTTTGGTTGCCTATGTGAGAAAGTGAACAAAAAATACAAGGAGACAAAGTTGTTTGTATACATGGATTATTCGTTTTCTATCATAGTGATGTTGAAGAATTTTATTGTAGGACCAAATATCGGATTGTATGGATTTGGTTTATTGACTTCAATTACATATAATTGAATCGATTTAATTAGATGGTTAAAAAAATTATCTATAATTGTTACAAATATTTTAGTCATAGTTGAACCAATTTAATTTGGTATTGGTTAGTCTAAATTAGATTAGATGAATTAGTTTGTTTTTTTTAAAAAAATAATTTTGTAAAATTTAAAAATTAAAAGTTAAATATTTTTAAATCTCAATCATAAAAATAATTTCTTCTAACAATATAATTCATATTAAAATTATTTCTCGATAACTTCAAAATTAATCCAATCATAAACAGCTTATGATTTGGACTAGATGTAAGTGCAATATTTTATATTTTTACTATTAAATTATTAATCAAAATAAAATAGATAAAAAGTTTTTTAAATCAATTGAATCATAAAAAGACCCAATCATATACATTTATAATTTAATTAATTAAATAAATTTTAGTAAATGTTTATCTAATTAATCTAAATTTTTGTACAAAATTTAATTAGTTCTTCAATTTTGATCAAAGTTAAGTAGATCAAATTAAATTGATTTAATTAAAATTTTAGCTTTCTTGTAAACTATATAATAATCTAACTCATATGGTGAAGGCCACGTAATATTATGGGCTGGCTAGGCCCATTATTAGATCCGTAAACAATGTAGGTGATAATTAAATTTTTATAATTTAAGAAGTGAAGTTCAGTCTTTATAATTTAATAACATTTTAAATTAATTTTTGTTATCAAATTTTTGTTAAAATTATATTAAATTATATTAATGTTATTAACTAATGGTATTTTATCATTTTAAATATGTATTATTTATGTCAAAAAGAATAATGATATTAAAATAACATATATAAAATAAAATATAATTTATGTAAGAGAAAATAAATGTATTAATTTAAATTAAGTAAATTTATAATATTAAAATAATATACAATTAATGTATCGTCAAAATGTAACAAAATATTGATAAAAATTTAAAATTAAGGATTAAATTAAAAATTTATTAAATTATAAAGATTTAATTATAAATTTTTAAATTATAAATTCTATTATAAATTGATTAAAATTATAAAGACAGTAATAATAATTTAAACATAAAAGTTTTCTTTTTTCGTAAAGGGTACTAGGATAATATTGAGCAAGTAACCCTCCTAAAATCTTTCCATCCAATCTTCCGTTATTATTTTATTACCCTTTCACCAAGTTTCAAATGGGCTTAGGCCCACTTTGTGAGATGGGCTAGCATACCATAGGTCCATTTTGTAGGTGACTTTTAAGTTTAGCCCATTTGACTCAAGAGTATAGGGATCAAAATATTATAAATATCTGTAAAATTTATTTATTAAATCTGAGTTTGATGTTAAAGAAATAGGTTTGAGAAAAGTGATACCCAACTTACATTTAAAATTGTTTTATATAAATTATCTAAATATTATTTTTATATTATAAATATATATACATATATGTACTTTTTTTAAAAAATATATATGTAAATCATGTTATTTATTTTAATTTCATCAAATTTTTGTTAAAATTTTATATTAATAATATGTTTAATGTTTTCATAATATAATTTAGGTAACTTGTATGTATTTTTTAAATGAATTTATATGTAGATAAGTCATAAATTTTTTAAAAAATAATTATTTAATTTTTTTAAATAAATAAATCTAAATTTAGAGATTTAAAGATTTTAAGAGTCTAAAAATAAAAATTAATTTTGGTACTACTCAAAATTAAGTACAACTATAGTATCCTACCCATTTCTACTGGATTTTGTATTAGGGTAATTGGTTATGATTTGTTTTATTTTATATATTTGAACCAACCATTCTACATGTTAATACTTTACAAAAAATCATTGAATACTTCAAAGTTTTATTAATAAATGTAATTATATTTTTTAATGATACTAATATATTATTGTTGTATACGTAATTTTTCATATGAAAATTCAATATGTAATTTTTTTGAGTGATAAGTTAATAACAAAGTAGCAACATGTAGGTGATGTAATAAGAAATTTGAATAGTTAATAAATGAGTTTAGATAAAATGTTAGAAAGGTCAATGCTATAATAATTATATACACTTGTAAGTATAAACATGTTATATATCAAATGATTGATGGGATGAAAGAATAGATTATGCATTTACTTATTTGTATGTTTACAATTAATACTTCTCGTAATTTTTTAAAATATGATATTCATAAAATAAAAGAAAATTTATATATAGGTATTTGCCTATGTCCTTGTTTGGTTCGCATATGTATTTTCGTTGTTGCATACCTGTTGGAACTGAGTGAACACGGTACACGACGCTGGTAATCAATTTCTATTTCCTTCCTCCCACGAACAGGGAAGAACCTGTTGAATCCCATGGCGGAATTCCTTGATTTAGAAGCGCAAGATGGCGTTCGAATGCCATGGAATGTGATCCCAGGCACTAAGCAAGAAGCTTCAAACTGTATTGTTCCTGTTTCTGCCATCTACACTCCGATCAAGCACTTTCCCAATATGCCCGTGCTCCCTTACTCCCCTCTCCGTTGCCGCACCTGCCGCGCCATCCTCAATCCTTTCTGCATCGTCGATTTTGCTGCCAAGATCTGGATATGCCCCTTTTGCTTCCAGCGCAATCACTTCCCCCCTCACTATGCTTCCATCTCCGATGAAAATCTTCCCGCTGAGCTCTTCCCCCAGTACACTACCATCGAGTATGAGACTCCCGGGGAAGCCCCTTCTGTTCCTCCCGTTTTCATGTTTGTTGTTGACACCTGCATAATTGAGGAGGAAATGGCTTTCTTGAAGTCTGCTTTGTCTCAGGCGATTGAGCTTTTGCCTGATAATTCGCTTGTTGGGTTAATCACTTTTGGGACTTTTGTTTATGTTCATGAACTGGGTTTCGGCCAAATTCCCAAGACATACGTGTTCAAAGGGTCTAAGGACGTGTCTAGGGACCAGCTTCTTGAGCAGATGAGTTTCTTTGCCAGGAAGCCGAAACCTACCACTGGTGTTATTGCTGGTGCGAGGGATGGACTCTCTTCTGAGAGCATTGCACGCTTCTTGTTGCCTGCTTCAGATTGTGAATTTACTCTCAATTCGGTACTTACAAAATATCTCTGCATTTTAGACGTTTACAGGAATTGGTGGTATTGGGGTTACTTGACTGCAAAACTGAATAAGGGAATTTATGTAGTTTCTCTTATGTTTGGCTCTCTATTTTGATTCTTGTTAATTTAATTGACAGGTTTTAGAGGAGTTACAGAAAGATCCTTGGTCTGTACCTGCTGATCAGCGACCGACTAGGTGCACCAGCACAGCACTTAGTATTGCTGCCAGTTTGTTGGGGGCGTGCGTTCCTGGTTCAGGTGCTAGAATAATGGCGTTTATTGGTGGGCCAGCAACTGAAGGACCTGCTCCTGTAAGGATAGCGGGTCACACTCATTAATATGTTCCATACTCTTTATCTTAGCTTGATTGGGCAATTATTCTGTCATTGAAGTCTGATATGCTATTTTTTGGATATATCCTTTAGATATTTGTTTATTTTATAGAAGAAGAGGGCTTGAGGTATTATGCTTCAAAGCAGTGAACAATTTAAATTGCAACCCAAAATAGTTGTGATGTATAAATTACCCAAGCGTTGTTAGGACCTCAAGGGAAAATATGTGTGATTGTTACATTCTCTTTTTCATTCTAAATGTTTATAAATGGTAGGTCTAGTCCATGATTTTGTCAATGGCTTTTATTAATACTACTTTACATTTAACATCTATGTGGTAAATTTGTTTAACTGTTTAGATTGAATTTTTGTAGTTACCAAATTGACAATGAAAGATCAGGTTTCTAAATTAAATAATCAAGGGTCAGGTAATCACTCTATCTCAAGTTCAGGTTTCTCAATGATTTAGTAATAGTCTCTATCCACATGAACCTTATGAGGGTCCATAATTCTAAATTGTGGTTGAAGCAATAATAAGTGGTACAAACCTGTTTGTTGTAAGTACGACATGAACAAATATTAAACTAAAATGAGAGAAAGAAAATGTGCATGGCTGTATTTAGTAGCAGGCACTTAAGAAGAGCTTTATTGTCATATGTTTACCTTGAATTTTTGTACCTCTAGTATCATGTGTAAGTAGGTTTTTCCATCACATTTGACCAGTTAGTGAAGTTTATCTGATTGTCTTCATGTGTACTTTTGTAGATTGTGTCAAAAAGTCTGTTTGAACCTATTCGCTCGCACAAGGACCTGGACAAAGATTCTGTGGCTTATTATCATAAATGTGTAAAATTCTATGAGGGACTTTCAAAACAGCTCGTGCATCAAGGTCATGTACTGGATCTTTTTGCTTGTGCTCTTGATCAGGTAATGGTTTTGTTTTTGTATCTGATTTTTTTCTTGTTGTACTTATCCATTGCCATCACCTTCGACCTTTAGAACTTTTTTCAGTTCATTTTTAGTCAGGTATTGGATATTTGAAATTTACATGACATAGTATAAGTACTTCCTAGTCCAATAACTAGAGGTAAGGGAAGACCAAAGAAAACAATAGGGAAAACTATTTGGATGGATTTAACTATTAATAATCTAACTATGAAATGAACATTGGCATCATTTGATCCATATAGCCGACTCCATTTAGTAGGACAAGGCTTTGTTTGTTGTTGTAGTCTAAGTACATCCAGTTTATTGCAGAAATTATTTAATACTGATTTTAATTGTTCTTCACTAATATTAGAACTAGAATTTGGCTTTCAAGTCAAATATTTAAAAAAAGAAGAGCAAGTGTAATAGTCAGAAAACTTGCAACAATTTCTAGCAACAAAGCATCATCATCAGCAACTCTATCATAGGCTTTCTCAAAATCCAACTTAAAAGCCAAGCCCTTATGCTTTTGCTGCCTTATTGCCTCCACAACTTCATTTGCCACCAGTGCTGCATCAAGGATTTGTCTACCTGCCACAAAAGCTCTTTGGTTCTTAGAAATGGTGTCTCCGAGAACCTCCCCTAACCTCAAAGAAAGCACCGTAGTGATGATTTTATATACACTAGAAACCAAGCTAATAGGTCTAAAATCATTTGTACTTTCTCCTCTTTCTAATAAAATGTTTTCCTTCATCTCAAAAAAAAAAAAAAAAAAGAAAGGAAAATAAATTGTTGCCATAAGTGTACAATCTTTTGCTCGGCAAAGTAACTTCTGCATTGTCATCACCTCACATAAAAGCTTAGGCTTTGGAAACAATTTATAGTGCTTTCCTTCTTTAACCATCTGAACTCATATGGCACCCTGAATAAAATGGCTTGACTTCAATAACCTCTGCATCAATTTCAATGAAGTGGGAACTTAAGGCAATCCTGCCAGTGACTCATAATTGTAACTGCAGCAGCTACTAATAAGTGGGAGATTCCAATAGTGCCCTCCTATAGTCCAATACTTATTGTTGATATAAAGGAAAAAAGGTGATAAATTACTTAGGGATCCTACTTGATTTCAATCATGTTTAAAGTTGAATTGTGCTAATTTTCTAGATTTTAGATGGTCTGTAGATTGACAAACGTGTTATTACTTGATTTCTATGAATGTGAAGAATGCAAATTCTGGTTGTTTATCTTCGTATAGTTTTTATTTTTTTATTTTTTTGATAAAAATATTTGTATAGTTGGCTCATTCATTTATTTTAAAGTAATGTTCTTTTTGTTTTCTGCTTTTTTACCCAGGTGGGAATTGCTGAACTGAAAACTGCAGTTGAAAGGACTGGGGGTCTTGTTGTACTTGCTGAAAGTTTTGGCCATTCAGTGTTTAAGGACTCACTTAAACGCATTTTTCAATCTGGTGACTTTGAACTAGATCTATCATCAAAGTATGTCTTAAAGTTTCTCATTTTATTTAAATGTGAAACTTCCATAGTTTCTTATGTTTATTGCTTGGATAATAAAGTCAATAATATTTGTGGTTTCTTTGATATGCTTTCTCACAGTGAAGGTTGGTCTTCATATGTTTAGTGCTGTAATTTAATTTAGATCCTCATCCCTGTGTCAACTCATTTGACTACATTTAAATGGGGGCGTTTTATTTTAGTTTAGATATTTTGCTGTCTTGAAAATTTACCACAGTAATAATTAAACATTGGGGAAAAGCTGTCTCAGAAATCTCATTATTTTGATTTCCATAATACAAATGACAAATTAGTGGAGATTGGCTTCTGGAATTAGGGGTGCTTGTCCTTTTGAGGAGGAGGATATGACAATATTAGCTAAATTTTTTTAAATAATAAAAAAAAGTTCATCCAAAAGCTTCCATTTGAACTATGGTACTGGACAGTCCTTTTTACATTTTGAGGTAGCTTAACAACTTCTAAACAATCTCCTTGCTATCTTTGTAGTGAGTACTCAGTTCTCAAGTTTCTTGATTTTCTAGTAAAGTCATCCTCGTTGAGTTCCTTTTTCTTATGTATAATACTTTAAAGATCATTAACTACCCAATAAATTCTTAAAGATAATGGTAAACGAAAACTGAGACCCCTAAATTATAATAAACTCTTGGACTCTAGATAACGATAAATTCTAGATGGAGATAAAGACATTAGAGTTCCACTTAAATAAGATTCTCAATACGCCCTCTCAAGCTGGAGGATGCAAGTTTCAACTTGTCATAAATAAAACCCAATTTAAAAATAATAGCCTATCTAGACTGGGAGTCTGGGGCACCTAGATACGGCGCCGAGTTTGAAAACTGAAAATGTATCTAGACTGGAATATTTAGACATGCGCCCAATTTAAAATGAAAATGAATCTAGCTTGGGACACCAAGATATTGTCTTCCTTGACAATCTTCCAGCTCCTCTCCTTGATATTGATAACAGAAATGGTAATATAAAAGGGAATTTATCCAAAAGCTTCCATTTGGACTGTGGTGTTCCTTTTGCTGGGGTTTTTGTGTATTTGGTCAGAGCATAAGGGAAATTAGGTCATGTATTTCCTTGGAAGCTTAGCAGATTTGTTTTACATTCCTCAAAATATTTGAGGTATTCCTATCTACTACTCTGCTTTATGTCCTTGACATACAACAACAAGAAACAAAGCTTTTTCCCACTAGGAGGGGTCGGTTATATGGATTAAGCAATGTCAACATGTTCTATCTTGGCTCATTTCTACCTTTAGATTATTTATGGTTAAATTCATTTTAATAGATTTTCCTATTGATTTCTTTGGTCTTCTTCTACCTCTAGTTATTGAACTATTTTCCATCTGGTCAATTTTTTGTACAGGAGCCTCTAATGGTCTCCTTCGTACTGACCAAACCACTTAAGGCACGTTTCTACCAATTTTTCTATGATAGGTGCTACCTCAACTTTCTCTCAAATGCAATCATTTCTAATCTTATCTTTTCTACGGTGTCCACTCATCCAACGTAACATTTTCATAAATAAAATAATTGATGAAAGGCATGTTTCCTACCTCCAATCCCTATTTTTGTACTGTCAGTGTCACTGTGACTCTAATATAAGTGCATAAATGGATTTTTTAATACTAAAGATAAGAGTTAAGACCAAAAAAGGACTTTTTTCTGAAAGTAGCGGCTTAATATTACGATATTGATTTGCAAGTAAAGGTTAGACAATGTTTGTATTCAAGTGCATGATTAAGTGCCCTTTATATTAGAAAAGTGGATCTAATATAAGTGCATAAATGGATTGTTTAATACTAAAGATAAGAGTTAAGACTAACAAAGGATTTTTTCTGAAAGTGGCAGCTTAATATTATGATATTGATTTGCTAGTAAAGGTTAGACAATGTTTGTATTCTTGTGCATGATTAAGTGCCCTTTATATTAGAAAAGTGGATCCAGCTAGAATTTACATTGCATTGCTTATTACGATATTTCTCCTTTAATTTCATTTCAATGCTTGAGAGAAGAGTGATGTTATTTTTCTTGCTCTGTTGAATGCCTTTTATGAAGTTGAACGTCTATTGCATATCTGTATTTTCTTCAAATCCACAAGTATTTGTTACATGAAAATGCTAATGTAATACTGACTCTTTTTTTTCCTCGAAGCTGTATCTAGTGATGTTATTATCTGACTTAATACATGCCTGATCAACTTGTTTCCCAATTTTATTCTTCCCCTTATTTTTTTCTATGTATTGTAGTGGAATATTTGAGATAAACTGCTCTAAGGATCTTAAAGTTGAAGGTATTATTGGTCCTTGTGCATCTCTTGAAAAGGTATATCTACAATCTTTCTACCTTCCCTTCTATTACTTATATTTTAGATACCTAATTGCCTGTTTGTATCTGCAGAAAGGACCATTGTGCTCCGATCTTGTTGTTGGTCAGGGGGGTACAAGTGCATGGAAGATGTGTGGACTTGACAAATCCACATCGTTGTGCCTATTTTTTGACATAGTCAGGAAGGAAAGTCCTGATGCTACAATACAGTCTGCAAATAGTCAATTTTACTTTCAATTCATGACTTAGTATGAATTCCATCCTAGTGAACCCTTTTGAGTAATCTATTTCCTATTATGGTTGCATAGATGAACTGTTTCTCACTTAATACAGATATTTTGATTCAGTTATCAGAATAACAGTGGGCAAATGAGATTTCGGGTTACAACACTTTCCAGGAGATGGGTTTCTGGAGCAGGAAGCATACAGGCAAGCTTTACTGTCTGCCATCCTTTGATGCATTATATCTGTTTTTTTAATCTCAGTTCATGACTACAAAGTCTTTTGGATGTGCCCAGTTTGTAATTGCTTTTCACTTAGTCCTAGGAACGAAGGAGGATAAATGTTCCTCATTCTTCAAATTAACAAATTAAGATGCAAAACAAAGTGATCATGTGATTTGATATCTGAGGACAGAGCCCTTTGTTTGTCTTCGTGTTCTGTTTGCATTGCATAATGGTCCAAATTGAGAGACAGAAAATGTTTAGTACAATTATAGATGCTCTGGCTGAATGTATTATGATCTGTGGTGATGGTGCCACATCTACATCTTGTTGAGTTGATCTATGCATGACCCTGATGTAGAATTAATACTTGTGATCTGCTTTAGACTCGAAGGTCCTATAAAGTTTTATCACCTGAAGTTTGTGTAATGTGTTTTAGGAGTTCAATGACAAATAACCATTTCTTTTTGCATTGGGAAGAGGTTTGGCATATTTGGAATAGGCTGTTCAGTTTCTTTGATGAGATTTGGGTTTGACCAACTGATCTTGGGGCTCTTCTAGTTACAGGTTTGGGAAGAAAAAGGAGCAAAAGCTCTCAGGAATTGTGTAGTTTTTGCTGGTTTATGGTGTCTGTTGTTAGAATAGAATGCTAGAGTGTAATCAGTAGTTCCTTCTAGTTCTGCCACATCTTTGGGAATGATTATTTTTTTGTCCTCCGTGTGGGTTCCTGCAAATGGTTTCTTTTTGGGGACTGATCCATTCTTAGAAGGGATTGTAAGGCTCAAGTTAAATCTTGGGTTGTTTTCTTTTATTTTTATTTTTGTGGAGGATAACTTATCCTCTATTTTTGTATCTTTATGTATTATTCTTTTCTGGTCAATATTTTCTTTTTTAATTATAAAAAAACCTCTTTGCTTGACCCTTCTTTAAGATTTTGATTTCCTTTTTTTTTTCTCCTTCCTGTTTTTGAGACCTTTCATTGCTGTTTTTGATTTTTTATTGCCAAGTAGGTTCTTAGACATTTCTCTGCCTTTTACTTTCATTGTATTACGCTGTGTTCTTTATTGTTTTATGAGGATTCCTGGTTCTCCTCCCTTTGCAGATGTAGATTTTAACAATTCTTTGTTAAGTTCATTTACTTTTTAATTATTTAATGGAATTCTTAAAAGATGTTCTACATTAACATTTTTTATCTAAATTGTAGGAATTGGTCGCTGGGTTTGACCAAGAAGCGGCTGTTATAGTTATGGCACGCCAAGTCTCTTTCAAAATGGAAACAGAGGTGAACACTGGATTTTTACCTGCGTTTTGTATGTAACTTTGGATGGTTTTATAAGATGTTTCTCTTAAATAATATAATATATTTTATTATGCCCTCCCTTTCTTTTTGGTGGAGTGAACTTCAGGGTAAATATAAGAAGGACCAATTGTGTAAATGGACTAAAAAGCAGACAGATAAATGAAACTTAGTTATAATGCTCAAAGCCACATAAGACCAATTGTGAAAATTTTTTTCCCTTCTTTTTTGTTTTTTGGGGGGGGTGGGGGGGAGGGGGTGGAATGCACCGTTTACAAAGAGCCATTGAACTCTTTAATCTAGAATATAGATCTCTCAACATTTACACTTTAGAAAATAGGTCCTTCTGTTTGTTTCACCTTTAATGCAGATCCTGTTACTTCGTATACCATATCAAACTATGCCAAAATGCCTTGTATTAGTTTCTATTATAATCTTCAACGTGCCCCTTCATACGAAACCCCCTTGGATTTAGAGTATAGACACAGGCCTTTGATACCTTGAATTGAAACTCCATTTTAATTAAGAGAAAGGAGAGCTGCAAGATAGACGCATGATACCATTTCAAAGACCACTTCAACTCACAAGCTTAAATTTTTAAGTGAAGGCCTATGACTGTCCAGTTGTTAACCCGCCCGCGATGGGCAGTACTAAAAGAAAATCCTGACTCCTAACTTCTAACACCCACTTAACTCTAACCTTGTATTTTAGTTTTTACTGTAGCTTCTTAATTTCCAGGCCTTTCTCCGACATATTTATAATTCAAAGCTTATTTTGAAATATAAATTTGATATATCAGAGAAGGGAAAGTTAAAAAAGTTAAATGTATTTGATTGCAAGTTGGTAATCTAGGCAAGTAGGTGGAACTCATCCTTAAAACCAACCTATAAGGGGAAGAACCACGATCCTTAAGTAACTCATGGATTATCTATGGCTTTCCGGTGTGGGACTCTATCATTGCACTACCCCTAAGGAGCTCCTCGATGGCTGCATCTTTGGCACTTCCTCTGGCTCCCAGAATCTGGGGAGCTGACTCTGTCTGGCAGGTTCTGGACATCATGTTGCACCTTCTCTGTGGGGCTGGCCAAATTACACCCTCCATAGGCGGCCATTTCCATGGAGGTTGGTCCCAGCTTTGATACCAATTGATGAAAACCTAAGAAAGCAGGAGGAACCCACCCTTAAAACCAGTTTATAAGGGGTTAAAACCATGCCTCTTCAATACCATATTAATTACGCATGACTTCTGATGTGGAACTCCATCAGTGTGCTTTTTCTAATTCTCTTCCGTAGCTTGCAATATAAAATTGTCATGGACTCAGAGTTTTCTAAGTTGATAACTTCTGTGTTAAATAGATGTAGTCTTAAATTTCCAAGTCTAAATGGGTCAGCAGAGCATGAGAAGCAACATGAGAGTGTTCTTTCTTTCTTTTTCAAATAATAAACAAAGAATGAAGAGTTGTGCTTTTGTGTACCTCTGTATTCATAAACAATCAGAGAGCATCGGATGTTCTTACTTATTTGATTTGTATGATATATCCATAGTTGTGCAAAATTTCATATGGCCCTTTCACTGTTCACCTTGAAAGTGTCTTTTCATGAGTTCTGTCAATTGTGCTTTTGCGCCACCATTTGACTTCATGAAAATTTGTATTCAGGCGGAATTTGATCCTATCAGATGGTTGGATAAAGCATTGATAAATTTATGTTCCCGGTTTGGAGATTACCAGAAAGACTCTCTATCGTCTTTCAGTTTGTCTCCCAGGTTGTCAATATTCCCACAGTTTATGTTTCATTTACGAAGATCTCAGTTTGTTCAGGTATGCATTTTTGTTATAGGCTTATTGTTGATGTTTGCTACAATTATTTACTGTATTTCAGTTGTTTTTAATTATTTTTTTAATATTTATTACAGGTCTTTAACAACAGCCCTGATGAGACTGCATATTTCC
The DNA here is from genome assembly GCA_031216115.1 of Senna siamea. Taxonomy (NCBI): domain Eukaryota; kingdom Viridiplantae; phylum Streptophyta; class Magnoliopsida; order Fabales; family Fabaceae; genus Senna; species Senna siamea. Next base: position 18,153,423 of record CM062357.1, read on the forward strand.
GAATGATATTGAACCGTGAAAATGTTGCCAATTCTGTTGTAATGATTCAGCCCTCTTTGATTTCTTATTCATTCCATTCAGGTCCTGAACCTGCCCTTCTTGATGTGGCTGCCATTGCAGCTGACAGGATCCTGCTTTTGGATTCTTTTTTTACTGTTGTTATTTTTCATGGTTCCACCATTGCTCAATGGCGAAAAGCTGGATATCATAATGAGCCTGAACATCAGGTATTCTCTTGGACATATTAAAACTAATTTGAGCACTTGTAGTTGTTTGTTTGTTATCATGCAAGATGTTCTGTTCTAGAATAAGACAGTCTGACTGATTCCAACAATGCAAGATCAAGAAAGCATAAGCTGAAAGATCAATCCTCCTAATTATTTTGTGTAGTTTTGGTGTTGTGGCTAATTATAATGTTCCATATGCTTTACTATATCAGATTTGTTCAAGATTTTTAGGTTCAATAAACTGCTTATATGTTATACTTAGGTTTATAGTCTCATACCCATACCTTGGGGTACTTTTGCAAAATTTGCAGCTCTTAGGTTGAAGTTGGTGTTAAAATATGTTACTTGTCTTATTATGTCACATTTTAGAATTCAACACTGTATCTAAACTTTAGTACTCAATCCTTTTTTTAATCCTCTCAAATACTTCTTTATTCTTCATCTTAACATTTAGTTCTATTTTGGTCGTCCTCCTTATTTGGGCATTGGCAACCCAATTGCCTTTGTAGCTTGCTTCTTCCCATAAAATTGAATGGTGCTCTTGCTGTCCTATTTTAGCCATCACTTCCATTGCTTTAGATTAAGTTTTATTAGGAAAAGAATTTGATTATATGCTGAAGAAAGGTCCAAAGTATACTATGATATGCCTCATTCATAGGAATCATCAAAATGCCCCTACCCTATGAGGACCTGTAAAATTTACCCATTCTGTCCAGGTGTGGATATCTAATAAATGGGTCTGTGTTTGTGTATGGGGATTCTTTTGGGTGTTTTTTCGGGTCTAGGTCCAAGTCTAAAGAAAATGATACTTACCCTTGCCCGTACTGGCTATATATATATGATTGAGTAGTTGTAATATTTGTATGAAAATTGCTATGTTTGATATACATGGAAGAATAAACTAGTTGAGATCTTTTGTTGACTATGTATTTGGAATTTTGGAGTTTGGATAATATAATGGTTGAGACTTTTCTTTTTGGTGATTTAATATGAGTAAATTTCATTTAGAGGAGTCTTAACTTGGAAAAAAATAACAACTGCAAGGCCTAAGTGCAAGACCTGATCAGGGACTCCCCGAACTTTCTTGTGAATAATTAAAACACTGGAAAATTTGAATATACCCATTAAAGGAACTGCATCATATGGCATGTGCCAACTAATGCTTGATATTTGTCATCTGTGTGAATCTATATAATTAAACATAATCACTATACTGTGCAGGCATTTGCTCAGTTACTTCGAGCTCCACATGATGATGCTGATTTAGTAATGAAAGAAAGATTTCCCGTACCTCGTCTGGTTGTTTGCGATCAGTATGGCTCTCAGGTTATTTCCTAATCCTTCTTACCTAGTTGATGCTGTTAAACATGTGGAAACAATCTGGTACGGTTTTACTTTGTTTCCGCCTTCTCAATGTGGTGTCCTCTTTTGTTTGTATTTTACTTTTTGCTGTCTACCATCCTGTCTAGAACATTTATATTATACAGGCTTTGAGCCCTTGGTTTCACAAAATTAGATATTTTATAATATAAAATATAAAATAAAATATGTGATGTAAAGATATAGAAGAAAGAAAATAAAAATAATGAAGAGTTACAAGAGAAAAGTAAATTAAATAACTTCTTATTATTTAATTTATTATTTTAAAATTATAATAATAATTATTTTATATTATACTTCAAAAATTTTAAAAAAAAATGACATGCACATTTGTGCATGCAAAATCTGTAGTATTTATGATTGAAATATCTTAGAAACCATTTGGAATTAGCTCAATGTTTTCTTGAACTTCTTTTGTTTCGTTTTATATTTGGCAATGATGTTTAGCATTGATTGGTATACACATTTGACTATGTATAGGCTCGATTCCTCCTGGCAAAGTTAAATCCTTCTGCTACTTATAATTCCGAAGCTTCTGTTCCTGGAGGGGATATTATCTTCACAGATGATGTTAGCTTTGAGGTCTTCTTGGATCATCTTCAGAGATTAGTAGTTCAATAAAAGATAAAGATATAATGCAACTTTTTGACAGTTTTGTAAAATTTCTTTTGGATTGCTTGTACATTAACTTCTTTGCCATATAGTACGCCTTTAAAGTTTTCCTTTTAGTGAAGACTCCTGTAATTATTTGATCCTCTAAGCCCTTCACAAGCAAGCAATGCAGTCAGATTTAAAATTGTACGCCCTTGTTTAAAAAATAATTTATGACATGTATCTGTGAATTTCTTTGTAACAATGCCTTGAGAAAAGATATTATCGAATTCCGTACTCTTCAGTAAATTGAATGTACGTCAACCCTTAAAATAATGAATGTTTGAAATAATTGCAAAATGTTTAGAGACATTTTCAATGGCATAATTTTTTACTTGTTTGGATGTTTAGCAAGAGTAGCTCTCCAAATTTAAGGACTAATCATATCCCAGACACATTATTTCTTATATCAAGCAGTTATTACGTATCTGTTTCATTTTGATTAGATGCTTAATTTGTATTTCCTTTTAGTATATGAATAAATTTAAATAAAAATATTTTTTATATCTCTAAATTTTACTTAAGTTTTTAATTTTATTTTTAAAATTTATTTGTTGTCAATTATGTTTTCAAAATTTTTAATTATGATCAATTTTATTTTAAAGTTTATCACTGTCAAATTTATTAACAAGAAAATTAACCTGATGTATGATATGGTGTATTTTGTTGACTCCACATTTTTTAATAAAAATATTACATCAAATATTAGGTTAATTTTTTTTATTAATAAATTTGATGGTGTTAAATTTTAAGATAAAATTTATTAAAATTAAAAATTTTAGAGGCATAATTGATAGTAAACAAATTTTAAAAATAAAATTAACAATTGATGTAAAGTTTAAAGATTTAAAATATGCTTTTGTTATAGTTATTAATTCCTTGTTAATAATTAGAAAAATTTTAGTAGTAATTCTTAGTGGCATAATACTCTTCACCCTGTTTTAGCCAACCTATTGGTGACAAAAACCTTGAAATGCATACAAGGAAAACCTAACATAGCACATAATAATATTCGATTAACAGTTTTGCGTTATTATTTTGACACAAGGTACTCATTCAAGATGATATTTTAGTGCTCTCAAGCAGGTTGAATTGCAAAATTAACAAATAATCTTTGAAGATGTGCTCATGTTTAATTTTTAATAATATTTTTAATAAATTTATCTCTAGTAAATGAATACTTATAAAAAACTAAAAAAATCTTGAAACATAATAAAATACATGTTAAATTTTAATTAAAATAAAATCATTACATTTTAATTATCTTTGCAAATGATTTTTTTCTATTTAAATATTAAATAAAATTTTTTATCAGTTATAATTATGTAATATTTTATTCTTATTTATAATTAAAATATGAAAATTAATTAATATTTTTTCATATCATATTATAATTAAATTTAATCTAATGTTTGAAAAGGAAAGATAAAAATATATTTTCCATCTCTTACATCTATATATATATATATATATATTTGGCCAGACTCATGCATTTATATTGAGATTTGATTTTTTCTTGCATATGCTTTTATTCAGTGTACTCTTTTATATTTTAAAATACTTCAATTTCGTCCTAATAATTCGTATTCTCTTACTTAGACGTACATATAAATTAAATTATTTAAAAAAATAGAGAATATAAAACATTAAAATGAAATTGAGATGTTTTAAAAATAAAATTAAAAAAAGTGAGAGAAAATTGCATCATTAAAAAATTGGAAGATGTTTAAAGATGATAAAAGCAATTTACACTTAACCACGGCGGCTTACAATCCTCGAAGCTCTTCGCTCACGACAGCGAAATCCAAATCGTAGCTCTCCATCACTCTCATTCACTCTATTTCGTCTCTCTGTCGTCTCAGCGGGTAATAATTTCTTCATTTCAAATTTTCAACTTTTGTTTTATTTTGAATTCCGGTCTCTTCGATTGATTTCTGAATTCAAATGTAAAATTGATTCTGATGCTCGGCTTACGCTTTGATTCTGATTTTTGGTTTATTGGATGTGGTATGATTTTAATTAATTTGGGAAAATTTTTATACCCTGAGCTATTTGTTTGATTGATGTTAGCTATGTGCTTTACCAGATGAAGATATAGTCTGGGTGTCCAGAGAGCTACTGTAGTGTGCAGCATATCTGTTATGAAAGATAAAATGCTAGTATCCTGAAATTTGATTAGTTGATGTTATACGGGTTTTCTTGCTTATTTTATGCTGTAATAATCTTAAAGGTTTTTTTTCACCTTGTTCTAGTCCAAATATGGCTCCAGTACACCACCAGTCTGGATGACATTTTATCGGTTCCTTAGTCCATAATTGTTTGGCTCAGTCATTTTCTATTGGTTTTACTTGGTTTAGTTATTTTAGTGGTATATTTAGCATAATGTGATCTAGGTATTTTGTAGTTTCTAATATGTTGGATTTTGAGGTTTTTTATCTGATGTTTTTGTCCAATAAATTTCCAATATTCTGTATTTTAATGTTTTGATTTGATTCATCTACCAGCAAAGATGGAAGACTCTTCCTCGCAATCCTTTTTCAGGAAGCACTGGGAAGGCTACAAAGAATTTTGGTCAGAGAGGTTCTCATTTCTCAACAACTATTCCAGGTTCATCCAGCGCGAAAAGCCTCTCCCTTCTTGGTCTAACTCTGATGTTGAGGAATTCATTGCTTCTGACCCTATTCATGGACCTGTAGTAAGAATTTATCTGCTGATTATCCCTATTTATATGATTCTCTATCTACTTTTGACATAATTTTGTTTTGAGTGTTTGATTGACTTTTTGGGATCCTTGGTAGTTAATATGCTCTCCACCACATCTCCTGCTTACATTGTTTTCTGCTTTTTCTTGGGATATTCATCTGTCTATGTCCAACTATTGAAATCTCATGAGTCATGTATCTTTCTTCATTTCCTTGTTATAAAATGATGTTTTATGTTCTATTGAGGAAGAAGATAGTTACAGAAGAGGAGAATAAGACATCTCCAAAAGGAACCGCAAAAATAAGAGAAACAAGAAAAGATGAGGAGAAGTCTTTAAATAAAATGTGCAACAAAATGGTCCAATCTCTATCCAAATCTGAGGTAGGAACCCCCTTAAAGTTCCTAGAGGACATGAATACTATTACTATCCTTTTCCACTACTACTCCAAAGACAAATAAAGACCCTTAAAAAATTTGAGCATCCTCTCCAACCAAGTAGATCCTAATGTTAGAAATACCACAGGTTGCCACTGTGCTTTAGCTTCTTTTTCTGTTCCAAACCTTTTCACCCTATTGACATATAACCCTCAGTTGTTTTATGACACACCCAGTGTTCTACTAAACCTCCAGACAATTTAATCCACACAAAAGAAACTTCTGCTACTGTGTAATAAAATGTCCATCTGTTTCTGAACAATCCATACAGATCATATAAATATTGAGAAAAAGAGCTTTTTAAGGCATTCAGACCAGCAGAATAAGATTAGTGGTAATCCTATTCAATACTGCAGTCCAAAGAAACGGCTTTACTATAGAGGGAGCTTTAGAATTCCAAATGAGTTAATTGGAAATCTATTTGAAGATGGGTCGGAATTGAAAAATGTGTTTACAATTTTACATGAATAAACTTAAGAATTGATAAAGTTTATGATTTTTCTTTTCATTATCCTTTCCCCTTTTTTCGGGCCTTTTCTCTTTTAGGAGGCTGTCTTCTCCTTCTCTTTTGTAATTCGCATCCTTCCTAAAAAAGCTTCTTTTCTATAAAACTAAGAAATTAGCAGTTGTTGTTGTCTGTGTCTCATTGCTTTTTTGGCAGGCATGCTATGTCAAATGTGATTAGATTTTCACCATCTGATGCACCTTTGTACTCCATAAATGGTTTGGTGACAGATCTATGACTTCCTTATATATTTCGTAGAGCTAGATGACGTTGTATTAAGGTAAGTAATATTTGTGATTGCTAATGTGAATTTGGAGAGTTAATTTATAAGGCCCTGTCTGTGGAAACTAATTTGGCATATGAAGACTGTTGCGTACTGACTAATTAAGAATTTAAAGTCACTAGTACATCGCATGCTGTGTGGAATGATTCACTATTAATGATTGCGGGACTCTATGTTAGGTATAGACGTATTAAATAGTTACTCTTAGCATGGTTGTTACGCTCTCTTGTTAACTTGTAAATTTGGATGAGTTTTAATTCTCACATAAACACAGGTGAATAAACACACGCTACTGGGCTTTTTTCTTTGGTTTCTGAATCTCTAATCAATCTGCATTTATGAAAGTCAATTTTTAATTTATTGTTATATTCATTATTTATGTAGTTGTAGAATTTATTTCACTAGGTTATTTTTTGTTTTTACAGAAAATTGAGTTTAAGTGCTTTTTTTTCTTTAAAAAAAAATTCTTTCATTTTAGCTGAAAACTGCTAGAGAAGCAGTGAACTATGGCCTCACTGGAAGTGTTATTGGAGCAGTATCTACTGGAGGTGTTGCTTGGAAATATTCAAAGAGTTTACATGGTAGTGTGCCACTTTTCTACTAAAGACCATTTTGCAACATTTTGCTTTTGACAGATCTCAATTTGATTTTTAACATTTTGTTTTAACGAAAAGAAGACCTTTTAAACTACTTGCCTTGACAGTTCCAAATTCTAAACAAAATTTCTCCATGAAATGTGATGAAATAGATATGGGAAACTGCAAAATTAGTATATGCACTTTCAAATATAATGAAACACTCCTGATCTTTGGACTAAAATGAAAACATTAAATCCCAGTTAATTTTTAAACTAGAACTTTTTGCAACTCCACATATAGTCATTAACTGTCAAATTCACATGGTCTCTTGCCGTTAATTTTAACTGGGATTACCTTTTTCATTTAGTTCAGAGCATAGGGGATGAGGGTTCTAGTACTGATTTTGTATTTAAACCTTAGTTCAAAGCATAGAATGTAGTTTTTCCCAAATAAAAACTTTCTAAATAGGTTTCAATCACGGTGTAATACTTGCATTTTTACACTGTTAGTATTTAACCCTTCCTTCTTCTACTGTAATCAACAGGTGCTGCACTATCTTTTCTAGCTGGGGGTGTATTTGGCTGGACTTTCGGGCAAGAAACTGCAAATCACGCACTTCAACTTTACAGGTTGGATACCATGGCTGCACAAGTTAAGTTTATGGAATGGTGGGAAAAGAAGAGCGAAGGACGATCTTAGAGTCATCACCTACTATGCACATTTGAAACTTGTGATGTTATTCCTGCAAAATTAAGAAAACTCTGCGGTCTTTCTAGTGCGATGATGGTTCATTGAATAAGTACCTTGATGTATGTTATGCTTTTTGACAGGTTTCAGGCATTGCATGATGGCATCCCTTTAATTTGGAATACATTGGTTGTGTTATTTGTGGCCTTTCTTCTCTGTATTATGTTTCTGTTCCGTACTCTGTTTTCTTTTTTCATGGTTGGGCTCCAGATAATAAGAGCAGAGCACTGTCAAATTGCTCCGACAGAAAATTTGCAAGTATTTGAAAATTTAGTTATGAAATATTTAAATTTAAAATTGGTGTCTTGTTTATGTTAAATAATATAGGAATGATGAGAGAAGTGGTTTTACGCCAGAACTGAGAGGAGGAAATAGTTTTTGATTTATCATAAATGAATAATTTGGATTCATGAAATTTTTAATGTAAAAATAAAAGAAAATGTTATTATACGGTTAAGTGGAACTATTGTATCAATTTAAATTGTTAATTTGAGATTTAATAATGATTATTTTATCTTTTTATTTGTCACATGAAATTACTCATTGTATTAGTTATGTTTCATATATTTACAATTATATTGATATTATATTATGTTTTGGATTGGACCTTTTGCTTTTTAGTTTTAAACTATATAATATATAATACATTTATAAGAGTGTGGGAGAAAAGTTACAAAAAAGTAGGAAAGAAGTTATAAAAAATAAACAAAAGAAGAGCTGGGAAATCCTGAAGTAGATCTTTTTTAAAGCCCACGATAAAATCCCTTGAGAATTTCTGGACAATGTGCTTGCAGAAATGAATTTTCCAATTTATTGGCGATTGCTCAGTGTGTTCAAATAACAACCCTTCAAGTGTTAATAAATGGAGAACCTACAGGTTGGTTCAAGCTTAAAACAGGATGAAGACAAAGGGACCCAATCTCCTCTCATCTATTTATCTGTTGTATGAATGTACTCACAGGTTCTCCTACAAGCCCAAGAAAAGAAAAAAGGATATGTGGCATCAAGATCAACAGGAGAGCTCCTACTTTAAACCATCTTCTCTGTGCGGATGACTGTCCTTTTCTTTAAAGCTACCAACCAATCATGTACCATGGTGGCCCAAATTCTGGAAGAATTTGGAAAATGGTCGAGGCTCAAATGAACCAGGACAAATCGAAGTCAGGTTTAGTAAAAACATCCCCAGAAAATTAATGCGATTATGAAGTAGAGTCCTACAATGCAAATAGACAAACAAGATTGAGCGGTACCTTGGTGGTTACATTGAAGGTAATGATAGAAGCAGAACTCAATTTAAGCAGATTTACGAAGCCCTTGAAAACAAGCTCCATAGTTGGAAGGGTCAGCTTCTCTCTCAAGCAGGCAGATATACTGTTACTACTCAGTCCTCACGTCCATGCTGATCTACCACCTATCCTACTTCAAGCTCAATAAGAAAGAAGGCGATCAGTGTGATATGCTGCTGGCAAGATTTCTTTGGGGAAGCGATAGAAAGCAACACAAACCACACATGATTTCTTGACTTAAGGTTTGCAAACCTGTAGGTGAGGGCGGTCTGGGCATTAAGAACTCTGCGGACTTGAACAAGACTTTGTTAGCCAAACAAATCTGGCAAATCTACAGCAGCCCAGATCTCTTGTTCAGCCAAGCAATGCGTACAAAATATGGTAACCTGTCTGGCAAGGGCAAAATCTTTGATTTTGGATCCTCTGATTTTTTTAGCGATGATTTTATTTGTCGTTAAAGTATGTTTTAATATTATTACAACGAATATTATTGTTGTTATAACTTTTGTTTAAATAATTAATTTAACAAAAATTATAATAATAATAAAAATCATTTAAAAAAACTTTAACAATAAAAAAAATCGCTGTTAAAAGGGAGGACTTCTCTGAAAAGGATTCTACTCAAAAAGAACATTATTATGCCCCGTCTACAGTGGAAGGTTGGAAATGGAGAATATATAAATATAAGGAGCCAATTTTGGGTTCCTCCAACCCATCCTTCACACCAGACAATGAAAGTAAGTGCTCTAATAAGAAATGATAAACAGTGGGATAGAGACCAACTTCACACTTTATATGATCCACTTAAGAGAAGAAGAGTCCAGCAAGCACCCATCTCTAGATACAACAATAAAGATCAAATCATATGGGATGAAAATTAGTCTGGCCAGTATTGACTCAAGGATGGTTACAAATTCATACCTAAGAAAAAGAAGAAAGTTACTTGATTTTTTATTTATATTTAAAATTAACTTTTTTTAAAAAAATTGACATCACTTATTTAGTGTATGCTAAAGCCTGAGCTCACTAATACGTTATGATTTTGAGTTTTATGATTTTTTTGGTCTCAAGATTATAATAATATGAACTATAAACTGTATTTGACTGCTCTCTATTTTATTTTACTATCTTAAAATATAATAATAAAAGTAACAAAGCACTAATTTTATGCAAGAGAGTAAGTTAATATTTTAAAATAAATAATAAATATGGCTAAGCGACTAATGCGTGTATATTTTATAGCTACGTTTAAATAAACGAAAAATTAAAATATTCATATATCAAATGTCAGAAATAGCTGGTTGGTCCACGTTGCTCACCTGTAGTATGTCATTTTAGCTTCGTTTGACAAGACTACTCAAATCATGAATCCAATGATGATGATGCGGTAGCATTACCAACCTCAGAATTACATATACTAAGATTACTCACACTGAATTGATATTGTAACCTGTGACTTTTGGTTTGTTGGCTATTGCAAATAATACAACTAGGCTAGGGTGAGTTTAAACATTGAAGTTACATTCAAATATTTATATACTAGTAACTTTGGTATGCATTTAATTTTTTTATTTATTTTAAAATTAAATTATATTAAATTTTATATTAATTATTCATCTTATAAAATATATTTTATATAATATAAAAAATAAAAAATAAACAGACATAAAATAAAAATAGTAAAAAATTAAAATATAAAGTTAAATAATATTTTATTATTTAATTTATTTTAAAAAAAATTAAAGAAAACATGACACACACTTTTATGTATTATTAATGGCAAAAATAAAAAAATTTTCAAAATTAAGAAAGGAAATGACTCTTTAGGAACAATAATTTTATAAAGGAAGGAACGAATTGAAAGTAAATAGTTAGGAAAGTAAAGGTTTTCAACCAGTTCACAGCAATTTGGAGTGGACATATAATTTAAAAAAAAACATATTTAAGTTGAAAAAAATTAAAAGTATATAAATAAATAATAAATATAAAATTTAGTGTTCTCCCTTCCGTTAAATAATAATAAATAAATAAATTGTCTAAGTTTATCTCATAACTTGAGAGATAATAAAAATTTATTAAATTATAAGTGATGTATATATAATTAACTTAATTATAAAAATTGACTTCAAATTTTTTTGAATTTCACAATTTGTGAAAAAAAAACTCTTTCACTAACTTTTTCATTCAAAACTTTATTAAGATAATAACATATAGTAAAAAAAATTTTTTTATAATATAATAAATTAAAGTTTAAATTTTCATTAAGAAAATATCAATAGTATTTAACATTATCTCATATAAGATTGTCTATAATAAAAAATATTTTTATAAAAAATAATTTTTTTAATTTTTACTTATTATATAATAGATTTTTAAGTAAAGTATTATAACAAGTGAATAATTTATTTTTGACGCATTCACTTGAAAAGTACTTTTATTATTAATATTTTAAAAAAATTTATGTTTGATGTTTTTATAAAAAATTATTTTAAATATTTATTATGATTATGTATTATTAATTAATTAAAGTAAAATAATTACAATAAATATTATATATATATATTTAAGTACTTCATTTTCTTATGTATATGAATTGTATATGTGCTTCTCTATGTTTGGGATCTGGATCTTTTGGGTTAAAAGTTAATATATTTATTTATAGTACGAGAGATAAAAATAAAATAAAATAATTTATAATTTATTTAAAATAAATTTTTATTAATATAAATTTTTTATTTTAAAAAATTATTAAAAAATATAAAAAATTCAAAATTTTTCGATGAAGTCAAGAAGCGAAGAAGTTAAAAAAAATTATTAATTAATTTGAAAAATGTTTGTGCACATGTGGAATAAGTACTCAGTGGCTGCGCTTTATATATTTTAAGCTCTCTTTATTAAAAGGTAAGCTAGCTTTCCTAAATTTTCTCTCACTCTCTCTCTCTTTCTCCACCTATAGACAAAGCACATAGAAATATTTATGTAATAAACTAATAAATTTTATAAAAGTAAGCATTTGCAGGTGATAGAGTTTATAAATTTTTTTTTGATAAATATGCATTGACTCACTGTATGGTGACGTTACTAATTACATATAAATTTGAAGAAAAATTAAGTTTAAAATAATTTTTTAAACGACACTGACCGATCGAATTTTTAATTTTGTTTTAATACTTATTTTAATATTAATTCTTTTCATTTTGGTTGATTTTGACCAATTCACAATATAGTTTCACTACTCATTCAATGTTTGGCCTTTGGACGACTAGCTACTAATAAAATTGTGTGCCTCTCTGGACTTTGGATTCTTATTTATAGATTTTTTTATTAAGATATAATTTTATTTAAATTACTATTAAATATATATTAAATGTTGAATATTTTTTTAATAAAAATTTAAATCTTAATTTATCACATTATAAAAAATTAATTTTTTTTATTAGACTTTTAATTTGTTTCAGTAACATAATTGAGAGAAAACTAGAGAGAGAACCTAATTTTTAGAATACAAAAGGATTCAACTTTTAATTTTATAAATCTCAAAAACATACTTTTAAATTTGTAACTAATAAAGTTGGGTAATGTATAAAGAAGATTTCTCAATTTAGGAGATTATACAATTTTCTCTTGTCAATTTAAAAAATTGACAAAAGATCTTTTAAATTTTTAGTTTTGTGCAACACATCCTTCCATTAATATTTTTATCCAAACACTCGACTATATATTAAAAAAATTAAGGGTATATGTTGGAAAAAATTCATATTTTGAGGGGCTAATTATATCATAAAAAATTAAACGTTTACGGATTTTTTTAATTAAATTTTTAAGATTGAGAAGGTAAATTACGCAACTCCAACAATAATTGATCTTGTTGATAAAAATGTTAGATGAAATTAAAAGTTTAAAAAAGTACTTTTCTATTAATTTTAAAATTGAAATGATAAATAGCCTCCTAAGTATACAAAAATTAGACTAAATCACTGACCTAGTCTTTAAAATATATATTTTGTCTCAACCTGTAGTTTCAGAAAAATCAAAAATTTCAAATTAACTCTAAAAAACGTTTTAAAAATAACTTAGTCTTTATTTGAATTATTAGATGTCCTATTGCTTGTTGGTTATACTTTAGATGCTCTTTTAGATCATTGTAATCCTGTATGAGTACGCTGATTAGTATTTTGTCTTGTAATATTATTTAAGTATCTATATAATTATATAAGGACTAAATTATTTGATTAACATTTTTTGATAAACAAAATTAAAAATTTTAGTTATTTAAGAATAGATAAGATACATCTTTTAAATATTAAAATAATATTTTACTCAAAAAATCAATACTAATTAGAAAAAAAAAAGTAATTATCGCTGGTATTGACTTAAATAGTTTCCGACAAAAAAAGTAAAATAATTAAGGTATAGTGATGGGTTTGATTATTTTATTATTGCGTATACATCTTTGGTGGTGTGAGACAATGGCTGCTTCACCCTCTTTCTCTAATCTCTTTCCTTCCCATTCGTCTCTTTCTCTTTCCCTTTCTCTCTGCAGTTACTACTCTCACTTCTTCTCCATTTCCTTTCTTTTTCTATTCCTTCTCATCACTCTCAGGTACTTTAATTTCTTCGCTCCTTTTAATTTTCTCTCATATTATTTTACAATATTTTTTATATACTTTTCCCATTTAATTAATTTGTTTTCATAATTTTCTGTTTCACTCTTTCTTTTAGCTTTTGTGTTGTGCTGTGTGTATGGCCGGCTTAGACTTGGGTTCAGCATCTCACTTCCTTCATCATCATCCTCATCATCAACAACATCACCAGCTTCAGCTTCAACGCCCTAACCTTCAATCAAACGACGACGTCGTCGATGATGATGAAAACCAAGACCATGATGATGACGATAATACCAATACTCAAGGACAAGGGCTCGATCTTGTCTCGGCCGGAACGTCTGACGTCGTGTCTCGCCGGCCCAGAGGCAGGCCTCCCGGTTCAAAGAACAAGCCCAAGCCGCCGGTGATCATCACGCGCGAGAGCGCCAACACGCTCCGAGCTCACATCCTCGAGGTTGCTAGCGGCTGCGACGTGTTTGACGCCGTGGCCACCTACGCAAGGCGGAGGCAGCGCGGGATCTGTGTTCTCAGCGGCAGCGGCACCGTCACCAACGTCACGCTCAGGCAGCCGGCGGGGGCCGGCGCGATTGTCACACTTCACGGCCGGTTTGAGATACTTTCTTTGGCCGGGTCGTTCCTGCCGCCTCCGGCGCCACCAGGTGCGACGAGCCTGACAGTGTTTCTCGCCGGAGGTCAAGGTCAGGTTGTGGGAGGAAATGTTGTTGGTGCTTTGGTGGCTTCTGGGCCTGTTATTGTCATTGCTTCATCATTTACCAATGTAGCTTACGAGAGGTTGCCCTTGGATGAAGAGGAACCATTACAGATGCAGCAAGGTCAAGCATCTAGCGGCGGCGGCGGCGGCGACGGAGTCAACAACGCGTTTCCAGATTCTTCTTCCGGGCTTCCATTCCTCAATTTGCCCTTAAACATGTCTCAATTATCTGCCGATAATTGGGCTGGAAACTCTGGTGAAAGACCGCAGCTATTCTGATCCTTTCTAGGGCACAAAGAAAATTAAGGTGAGAATTAATCAGTTTTCTAACTATGACTTGTTGATTTTGTAAAATTTTTTTCTTCCCTTTCTTTGTTGTAGTATGTAGGGTTCTTGATGATACAAAGAACTGAATTTTCCGATTGAATTAGGGTTATGGTCTTTGATTAGGTATGTTTCAAGGATTGTGAATTTGTTTCTCTACTTAATTTGCTTGTTGGAACTATGAAATGTATGAGATTATGCATAATTAATAAACCTTGAGTGGAATAAATCTAATTGCTTTGTTCGATGATATAGTACTATTAGTTTACTGATTACTAAGAGAAATTAATTAATTAAACAAAATCGCAGTAAATTAAAAACACAATTGGATAGATAACCTAATTCCCGAAGAACTTCAGATCCACAAAAATATTTTGTCTTGTAGCTATGTTGCATTCTTGTGAATAATTTAAGAGAATCCTAAAATTATTATTGCTTTTGACCAAGTGAATTGGAACATGCTTCATCTCTTTCTCTCTCTCATATAATTATTTCCACCATCAATAAGTGGGGGAAAACTAATCATTTTGATTTATTTAATAACGTTTCCTCAGTTCAAGGCAACATAAATTAAAAAAAAAAAGACTATATATAATAAACTAATGCATTAATTAGTTTATAACAAAAGACTATTGTTCAGAGATCAAACCAGTTCCTCTACCAGTATATGTCTTTTTAACAATATAATAAAAGTGATAGAGCATAAGGGATCTAAACTATATAGATATTTAGTGCTGTCTTTTAATTTGCTTATTGTGTATATAATATTATATTTATGTTAAGAGAAACTATATTTTATCTCTCAAAATAAATGCTTACTTATAAAATGAGTACATAAACTTTAAAATATATATAGCAGTATCTTCAATTTCTCTAAACTTTGGACTAAAATATAGCAGTATTTTATTTGCTTCAACACTCTTCACAACTGTTATCAAATTGGGTTGAAAATATAAATATAAGAGGCTACGTGAGGATCATGTAGACTCTTGCATTTAATTTGAACGTTTCTACTTCAGTCTAAACTGAGAAAATAGTATGTTATAGCTATAGTAGTATGAATTTCATGTTCCAATGCAATTTGTTGTTAAAGCTCTTTGTTCCAAGATAAAAAAAAAGTATTTTTCTCTATGGATGTTATAATTCTACATCTCTCAAATTAAAGATGAAACTTAATTTCTCACATCAAAATTTGTATTCTAATTTATTTATAATTTAAAATTAACCATCAATTATTCAAGTGGAAACTGTGAGATGCATCTTCACACTGGAAAGTCAAACTCAAATAATCTCTCTATATGTTAAGACAACAAAGAAATTGTATATATTTGGAATGACTAAACTTATATATGCAGCTGTTTATATATGTTTTTGTTATTAAATTTTTTAATTAAAATAAAATATGTAAAAAAATTTGTTAAATATATTATTAATAATGAGAATGATAAATTATATAAATTATATATGTGTTAATCTCTAATTAAAAAATCTGATAAAAAATATATAAAAATTATACTTAACTTTTTTTATAAGAATGGATAAATTTCTAGCTTTTTCCTTTAGTAGATTAGCTAACTTCGATTGTTAGATTGAGTGCACAAATATGTTGTTTAGTGCAGGTCGACATACATACTCAAAGATATTGATTCGACCTTATTAATTTCTAGTCTTACCTACCAAAAATTTCTTGTCCCTTTGGTTTTATATATGCTTGAAATAAATATATTTATACACTCAGAATATTCATGCATTAGATCTAGAAGTACAATTATATATTATATACGTATATATCTTATACATATGTATGATCAGGTAATAACTATTAATTGATGAATGAATTGAAAATGTCATAAAATATATTTTTATTGTGGCTAGAGATTGGGGTAATAATAATTGCTCGATCTATGTGAAGTAGAAAATTTGTTAGCAAACTTCATTTGATACTATAGATAGGAAATTAATATAATGCTGGATATATATAACAGGAAATTGGACGTGCCGTTTTTATTTTTTTGGATCTAATTTGGTTTTTTAATGAATAGTGAATTATAATATTGGATATATAACATAATGAAAACTCTCATCATTAATCATGCTCAGAGCATTTGTGTGTGTGTAGAATAAGTATCCTAATTTAGCAAGTCATTATCTATATAAATCTCAAATTCTTTATATTTAATATTATATCTTATAAAATAAATTTCTAGGTGTAAATAAAAAATAATAATTCATGTACATATAATGAACTTTATATGTATTCCATAATTCTTTGCTTAATTTGGTGGCGTAAATGGTATGAACCATAATTTTCCAATTGGGAAAGTTGAGTGGTACGTGAGGAGACTGGACAAGTTTAGAAAGAAAAATTAAGTTTGGTTAAGATCTCCTTGTTAATTTATGAGTCTCTCATCACATAATTAGGAAAATAAATTATATAATTTTAATTTCAGTAATAACTTCCTAAATTATAATTAAATATTTCCATTTATTTAATACATCTTTTTCAATCATGTGTTAATAATATATAAACATATATAAATCTGTGATGGGCAAAAAATAAATATGATTTTTCTCATAGTAAGTCTTGTCCAACCATGATACCCTCATTAATTAATTAAATACTAGTTATAAAGTTAAAGCAACACTTGCTTTGCAGTCTAAATTTTTTACCTAAGATTTTTCATCTAAGAAAAGCACTTTATTTTCATTCTAATATTTAGATGAACAGTTTATTTAGAATTTTCACTTCATTCTTATATATATATATATATTTCTTACAAGTTTTGAGAAAACCTTTCCCCCTTCTTTCTTTTTATACTGTATTTGATGGCACCAAAATTTGAATCTAAAGATCTCAAGAAAATTCATACCCTTATACTTGTATATATTGTATATAGATTTATACAATTAATACATATTGGAATTAGCTTTCGTGTCTCTCAAACTTATTTAAATATATATAAATATGTTTTGAACATATGCATTCATATTGATAATTATCTATAAAATACAGCATGCATTTGGATTCTCATCGCTGAACATCTGTGGAGCATAGACATAGTGAATGATATATGGAACATTGTCTTTCACCACAATCTCAATTTTTGAGTCTCCTTCTATTTCTATTACCTTGCCTTTTTCTTTCTCTTTCTCTTTGCTTAATTCACTTCCCTTTTGATCTTTCTCTTTCTCTTTGCTTAATTCAATAATTCCCTTCTGATCTTTCTCTTTCTCTTTGCTTGATTCACTAATTCCCTTTTGATCTTTCTCTTTCTCTTTGCTTGGTTCACTAATCCCCTTTTGATCTTTCTCTTTCTCTTTGCTTGATTCACTAATCCCCTTTTGATCTTTCTCTTTCTCTTTGCTTGATTCACTAATTCCCTTTTGATCTTTCTCTTTCTCTTTGCCTGATTCACTAATTCCCTTTTGATCTTTCTCTTTCTCACTTGGCTTATTACCATCAATTTTCTTTACTTCTTGTTTGGTTGATTCTGAAGATGATTTTCCTTCCTTCTTGTCCTTTTCCTTTTCCTTCTCTTCACTCTTCTTCTTCTCTTCCTTTGAGGATATAATCTCTGCATTTTTGTGTACTCTTCTTTTCAGAAACCTTAATAGCTTCTCTTCTTCAATGCTTCCTTCAATTGTCACTGTTTGTGCCTTCTGGTCTGTCTTAACACTGAAAATACCTGCAAATTTATTCACTTTTCATTTGTAACCTCAATCATAAATAATTATGGAGAAACTATACTTTTACCGCTTTAACTATACTTATATAACTTTAATTTATAACAAATTATTTCTCTAAATTATTCAAAATATTAAAAATTATTATTTTAGAGTTAAATTTAATAACTATATAATTATTATATAATTTATATTTAAAGTTATATAATTTAACTTCTTATTATGTGTAAAGAAAGATTAGAGAGGGAAAGAAAATAAAACATGTGAGCTTCATTAAATAGAATTTTAGTATTTTAAATAGTTTAAGAAGTTAATTTATTATAAATCAAAGTGATGTATTATATAAGCAGACTTGATGGGTACTTTTCTCAATAATTATCTTTAAACATTAATTGACTAATTAATTAATTGGAATTTTAAATACAAAAATGATATATATATATATATATATATATATGTAGTATACCTTTGTGTTTGATTAACCTTTTAAGCAGGTCACGCTCGCATTTGTCACAGTGCATGTGAACCTTCGCAGTGATAGTGCGGATTATTGGCTTCAAAATCACACAAAAACAAAACTTTAATTAGTTACATGCATATATATATATATATATATATATATATATATATATATATATATTCATTTGAAAGATAGTAGAATTAAATACTTTTTAGTTTGTTTTTGCCTTTATTGTTTGGGTATATATATAACAACGAACGATTGTAATTATTTTATTCTAAGTGTAATCTGAGCCCACGACATGATTATGGTTTCTATAGCTAGGAGGAGAGAGTGAGAGACTATTGGACATAATCTTCACAAAAATATAACATTGATATTTTACGTTTTTAGGTATAAATATTATTAAGCTATTTAAAATTTTAATATTTATTTAATTTAAAATTATTAAATATATAATGAAATTTATATTTTCCCAAAGTTTACAAAATTAAAAGCTAAAAAAAAGTGAGTTCTTATAGATACGACATATTCTTGTCAATTAAAGAGCGCTGTCAAATTTGGCAAAGGCAAAGAAAAGCAAAAAGTATATGCATATCAAATACGAACATCCAATTGAAGTATCTAATATTCCATTGGTATTTAAAAACTTAGTAATAACGTAATTTATATTTTAACAAATAAGTAATTTTCATTTAAAATTTAACATCCAACTTAACTATAATTCAAAATTAAGTTATGTGACTTTTTTTAAAAAATAATTACATATCAAAATATTAATAAATATTATATAATACTAAATGTTCAGTATTATGTGAATACTAAAAATAGAGAATATATATTATCAAAAAAACTTAATATAGATATATAAACCTTTAGTGACAACCTAAACTTTAGCTTGTTTAAGAAATTAAACTATAATTTCAAGGTCATATAAGTACTATTATGAGATGTGGTAACAATTATTTGTAAATTAATTTCCAAAAATTTAAAGAAATTGGAATAATAATTAACTTACTTCTTTGATTTCCTTTTGTTTTTTGGGTGGAGGATCTGGATCCTTAACCTTGATTTTTGGTGATATTAACTCAACTTTTCTCTTGCTCTTTGTCTCTATGAGCTTCAAGATTTTCAAAGGATCCAATTTTCCTTTTGCTTTGATTTCTCCTTTCTCAGTATCAATCTCCACACTCTGAACTCCTACTCACAATTAGTTAATAAATCACCATCAAAATATTTATCAAGCTTCATGAAATTTCCAAAACAAAATATATAGAACAAAATGTAATAAATAATTAAAAATTGAAGATATATATATAAATATAGAGAGAGAGAACTGGAAATTAACATATGCATGGTGCAAAATTAAAGTTAAAGGCAGTTTCTACAATTTTCAGCTATTTCAAATTAATTAAATTAAAATTGAGTGAAAGTATCAGTAATTAAACCAAAATTACATGAATTCAGGTTATGAATTAATCTATGAAATCTTAGAATCAACTATGCTGAGAAAAATAAGTAAATTTAAAGAAATAGCATAATTAATATATATGTGTATATACCTTGGGTAATTAGGAGATGCTTCTTGATCTTTCTCCCACATTCAGGGCAATGCAGATTAACTTTGTAAATAGCAGTGATCACTTCACTTTTACTGCTCTCTTTCTTCTCTTCTTTCTTTTCTTCTTTTTTTCCTTCTTTCTCTCCCATTTTCTCCTTCCCCTTCTCTTCTGCCATTAATGATTAATCCTTATTACGCCTCAGAAAAAATTAAACAATGACAGAGTCACTGAGAAAATTAAAATAATTAAGGCCATGAGATTAATTTATGGGGCAACATATGCATAGTAGTGCACTTAATTTGGATTTGGAAGTTTAGAATTTCAATTTTCTTAAGAGAAAACATCTTCTTTGGTTTAGCCAAAGTTAGTTCACCAATTATTGGAAACTTGTTTTTATGAACAAAAGTATAAGATTATCACAAGGAATCACTTTTTTTTTTTTAATTCATAATAAAAAGGATAGATATATTAGAAAGCACAAACACCTTTTTAGTTGTATTTTTGTTATTTGACAAGTGTTAGACATTTGTATTAAAGATTAGACTTATACATACAGTTTTTTAAATTTTTATTATTAAGTTCTGTAATCAAAATAAAATATATGAAAAAAATTTAAAAAGAATCAATAATAAAATAGATTAATTATATTATATAAATTATATATGTGTCAGTTTTTAATTAAAAAATTTTATGATAAAAATTTAAAAATTATACCTAAATTTTTTCTTTGGATTAAATGCAATACTGCAACACTTTAATTATATATACGAGGACATCAAATTCATGTTAGGGTGAATTCACTAGAACCAAGATTTAGACATAAATAGGGAAAAACTACATACAACCCTTATAAATTATAACTTAAAGCAATTTTCTTGTACAAACTTTAAAGTATATAATAGTTTATCAACCTTATACTGTTACGAAAGAGTACACTTGTTATATAGTTAAAATCAATGTCTAAATGTCTATGTGATGCTTTAAGTAGAGAGAAAAATTTAAAAAGATGATGAATATATATAAAATACAAAGTAAAATTTTCTATATCAAGATTATAACTAAACTATATATTTAGGTAAGGCAAATTAAAGGGCATGTCGTTTTCCTTTAAAATACATTTGGCAAGACTTGTAAAGAAAGGAATTTTCCTACTTCATGAGTAGGTTAGAAGATTGTAAGCACCAAAAGAATGCACAGAATTGTTCCAAGAAAGTGGTTAAGATCACCAATTTGTTATCAATTTTACAGTGAAAAAGATTTAAATATAATTTTTATATCTTTGTTATTAAATTTTTTAATTAAAAATATATACATATATAATTTACACAACTCATCTATTTTATAATTAATTATTTTTTAAAAAATTATATATTTTATTTAATTAAAAATTTTAATAATAAAAATAAAAATTAAATGTATTCTTTTCACAAATACATGTTTGAAAAATTTTCTTTATAGATAAGTCATATAAGTCAACAAGGAAGGTGAAAGTTGGGAAGGTGAAAGTTGTTGCATCAAATTAATGGATGGATGAAAAAATAATCAATGTCATAGTCAAAGTATATATGAATTTAATCTCTTGAACTAATCATTGTAATTAATTACTTGTGCATATATATGTATATATATATTATTTATTTATTGTTGGTGTCAACCTAGCTTAGCTTGTCCATAAATATTTATAGGTCGCTAGGTATATTTGAAACGGGTTACAGAATGCATGTTGCTAATTTCAGTAGCATTAATTAATTACCACTTATATATCCATTTAATGCATTAATTATTGGTAAAATAATTAGGTGAATATAATATACAAGACAATATATATATATTATATATTTACACAAGAACAACTTTACAATTGTCATCAATTTGGTAAATTGACAACAACTATTGACTTGGAGAAAATTAAAGAAAAAACAAAAGATGGAAACGAGTATAATAATTATATAACAGAAACTTCCAAACTCATAGGTAATTCCTGCGTAAGAATTTTATTATTTTCTACATAAAAAATTAAGGTTTAATTATAATTTAATTGGTGCAGGTATAAATGTAGTCAATTTGGATCCTGCATAGTAATTAATTAATTATCAATTAGCAGTATAAGGAGGGTCTATTGCAGTTTGAGATGGCTCAGGTTGCATTGAATTTGGATCCTTGGTTCGATGCTTTTCCAATTCTTGGTCAGCCCTGCGTCCCGCTTTGGCAACATGAAGCTCCATTTCGGCTTCTGCCTCCTTTGCCAATCTTGCCTCATGGGCTATGTCCAGCCTTGCTTTTGCAAGTTCCTTTTCTGCCTGCATACACACACACAAATATATGTAGTTAATCCTAATCAATTCAATACATCTATGCGTAGTTTAAAATTATATTAGTCATTGAACTAGATTAAAAACTTGATAGATCATGGACTCATCAGTTTAATTAATAGTCAAATTGGATGATGTTATAAATATAAAAATAATAACAAAATATTTTTAATATTAATAATATACCTTATATTAAAAAATTGTTTTTATTAATTTTTAAATATAATTATTAATTTATATAAATAAATTATATATATGTATGACAATTATATAGGCTAAAATTATGATAATTTAATTAATTATATTGTTTATACACTATATCAGTTGTTTTACATAATTATATAAAATTTTAAATTTTAAGATTTATAATATATATAGTATAATCTTTAACCCAAACATAAAATAATAATAATAATAATAATAAAGACTTAACCAATTCAATAAAAAATTGTTTGGTTCTTAATTTTTTTTAAAATTTTAATTAAGTTAAATTGATCATCTAATTTTTAAGAATGAACTTAATCGTATAACTAATCGATTATCAATTTAAATAATTAGACCTTCTGATCCGATTTGATTCTATTACCGATAAATAGAATGAGTTAATTTATTTTAACATGATGAACTAAAGTTTAAATTTTTATAAAAAAATATGATCAAATTTAGTGTTAAACAATGTCTAAAATAAAATTATTTTTAATAAAAAGATACCGGTAGATAATGATAAAAAAAAAAAGAAAATTTCTTTTTCGTTGTTCTCTTTCTTAACATTTTTCTTATTAGTTAATTATAAGCACATCATAATTAATTATGAAATCATGCTTTCGAGTTTAATTTCTAACCTTTTCTTCAGCCTTTGCTTCGGCCTTGGCCTTTCGCATGTCCTTCATATCTTGAATCTTTTCCTTCACAGCCTGCATTTTCACTCCTTTAATTAATTAATTCCCTTGAGCAATGAATATAATCTCAAATTAAAGCTGAAATTGAAGAAAACAACACTATAAAATGCCATTTTATAAATTAATTTATAAACTAGCTGCAAAAATATTACGGGTTCTCCTTCTCGATCGGTCATTTTTGTGGTTCACAGTGAAGAGAATTTTTAGGTGTTTTTGTTTGGTACTGGTTTGTCAAATAAGCCGGAATTGACGACAATGGGAAGTAATTTAGAAACTGAGACTTATAGTCTCGAGTCTAATGTAATTTATATATACTTAGAAAAAAAATTTTCAACTATTTTTTTTAGGTATTGTTTAAATATAAATATTATATATTTAACTTTTATTAAAAATTATTTATGCCAGTATCTCACGTTGAAAAATATATAGTAATATCTTTTATTTATTAATTGAGATTGAGTCTAGTATTAAAGTTCAAATCTTCATTAACAGAATAAAATTATTTTTAATAAAAAGATATTTGTAAGAAAGCAAAAAAAAAAAAGTAATATATTTTATTCTAAGTAAAAACTCACTTTTAATCCTTTAATTTTGACTCAAGTTTTATTATTGAGCCTTAAATTTTTTTTCTTTGCCAAAGTCTTTTAAATTTGATTAATTTTACTTTAATCTTTTAACTTTAAAAAATCAATCAAATCTTTCTTAGTACCTAACTTTGTTAATTTATCTAATAAAAAATATTGAGTTTAAGTCAATTTTAATATCTCTATCATATATTATTACCAAAATTATTATTCTATTAATCTTACATATAAAAATAAATAAATTTATAGATAGAATTTTATTTAGGTTTAGATTTGATGAGTATATAATTTAAAAATTAAATTTTAAATTTGGAGATTTTTTTATATGTAAGGTTAATAAAATGATAAAACAATATTGTATAAAAATATTAAAATTAGTTTTAACTCAACATATTTTATTAAATAAATTAACGAATCTATGGTTTTAAAAAAATTTGATTGATTTTTTGAAGTTAAATGACTAAAATAAAATTTATCAACCTTAAAAGATAAAAATAAAACATAAGTCAAATTTAAAAAATTAAAAATACTTTTTTTGTCTCTATTTTATTTTAATTTTAGGATTTAATTGATTTTTTGGTCCCAATCTAGAGGAATTTCCAATAACCAACTTTGAAGGTGATGTTAAATAACATGTTATACCACTTTTATTTTTTTAAAAAAATGGAATCTAAGCCAATCTCCCTTTCCAGTTAAATTTTTGATTGGACCTTGATAAAAAGAGAAATAATAGAGAGAGCTCGAGTTTTTTTCATCACTTGTTTAAAATTTTTTCAAAACATAAAAATATTAAAAAAAAAATTGAGTTTCAAACAATGGGACGAAAGATTAAGCCTAAAAAACTTGATTTTCCACAGTGTGGAACCCTAATAAAATACTTATATTTAAGGAAAAAATTAATGTCAGTTAACAAATAGAAAATATTCGATTATGCCATTGAATTTATTCAGGAATAAATTATTATTTTAATTTTTAAAAATATAATTTATTTTAATTTATTTTTTAAATCATAAAAATATTTAATTTAATTCTTAAAAGTTTTATTATATTTTAATTTTTAACACTCTAAATTGAGACATAAAAAAATTTAAAACTTTTATATATATAAATTAAATTAAGACATAATATATCTTTTAAAGATTAAATTAAACATTTTTACAATTTAATAACTAAATTAAAATATATTATATTTTTTAAAAATTAAAATAATAATTTATTTTTCACGCAGCCCTAAAACATTGAGATTGGTATAATGTGAAAAATAAAGATGAAGAAGCTCCCGGCGAGGATCGAACTCGCGACCTTTCGCTTACGAAGCGAACGCACTACCACTATGCTACGGAAGCATTGCTTGTGAACTCTTCAAACTTTATTATTTAACCAATTTTAGTATATCGTATCACAATTCTTAACAAATGAGAGAGACAGTATGAAATGAAAAAAAAAACAGTATGTATGAATGCAGTTTTTAAATGTTATTTTTTATTTTTAAAAATAAAAAAATTGTTTGAATTATTGTTTTGAATTGAAAATAAAAAAATAAAATATATATTTTAGGAACAAAAAAATACAAAATAATTAAAAAGTTTTTTTGAATTCTAGTTTTCTAAAACAAAAATAATTTATAAAATAAGTCTTTTTATTAATAACATATACACAAATTCATAAAAATAATATTAGTTTAAATTTTTAAAACTAATTTTATAAAAAAATTTTAAAAAGTAAAAAAATAAAATAACATTCAAACAAATTCTTATACTCAATTTTTATATTTTATTATTAAAATTTTTAATAAAAGAACCTAAAATTTATTTAATTTATATAACTCATCATCCATATAATGTAATAAACTCATATAATTGTGATTATAACTTATTTTAGGTCTCATTTTTTATTTTTTATTTTATTTTTGGACTAATTATTTCTTTAAAATTGGTGTTTCCGGTACGTATATATATAGTTTTGATAGCATGAACGTCTTATCTCACACTGAAGTTCACGAGGAATTCAAAAAATAGTTGAATTATTCAAATGGTTCCTATAATTTTATTTAATTTTTAATTTAATTTTTATAATTTTAATTAATTTTTAATTAAATTCTTATAATTTAAAATTTTATAATTAAAATTTTATATTTTTAATTAATTTTTAATTAAATTCTTATAATTTAAAAATTTATAATTAAATTTTTATATAGTTTAATAAATTCTTAAATTTTATTATAATTTTAACAAAAATTTTAATACAGAAACTAATTTAAAAATTATAAAAAATTAATTATAAATTTTTAAACTATAAAGACCTAATTAAAAAATTGATTAAAATTATAGTGACTATAAGAATAATTTAACCTTCAAAAATTATTATTTTATTTCTTATAATTTCACTAATTCTTAAGTGAAAGAGGTTTAGTATATCCAAGAACTTAATAATAGGGAAATAAGCATAATGTAATTACAAAATAAAAGAAACAAAAGTAAATTAACTTAGGATATTTTCATGGTTAATTAAGTAGCAAAATTACAAATAAAAGTACTACATGTGCTCAAATTGGATTTCATACATGTAGAATGAACAGCCTTGAATTTTATTTATGCCCTATTGTTGAACAAAGATTCCATGAAGTCATCATCCCAATCCTGAGAACAAAAGGTATAAAGGCACGTAAATATTAGTTAAAAAATAAAATAAAATCAAGTAATTTATTTAGTCCCTTAATTAAATTGATTTCATTAAGTTTGACAAGTGCAATATGCTAATTACTTAGCTTTGTTAATTTGATCATATTGTAAATTATTTAATTTTTGAAAACTTTAAATTGATAAGGCTTAATATTAAACCAATCTGAAGGTCAAAAAATTATATTGAGAAGAGAATATATATATAATCAAATAAAACAATATAAAGATATATAAATTCCAATTTTATAGATGAAATATAAATACATGACCATTTTGATATATTTTATGCTTAAGAAATTAATTTGGGAGGAAACTCAAGGAAAATACATGCCTGGGGAATTTGTTCGAGCTCTTTGAAACTTTCCAAGTCAAAATCCAATAAGTTCATGTTTTCCAACAGCTAAGGAAACAAATTGAAGAAGTTATAAAAAGTATAAATAAATATTTGCAACGAAAACATTATGCAGTATATATATTTGAATTGATCAAGTATAACTCTCGCATATATAGGTCGAATTTAAATTTTTTTTCTTTGAAAAATGTATGAAGGAAAAATATATGAATAACGCATTGCAATTAAAGTTTATAAAACTTGCCTGATCAGAGATTTGGTCAAATGATGGAAAATAATCATTAGAGTGCATACTAAGATCAATATCTTTGCCAGCCACTTCTTGGTCTTCCTGGTATTAGTATACATATAACACACAGGTGGCAACAAAGTTAAAAGTTAAAATGATGATGAAGAATTAATACTTATCATGCTAAATTAATTATCTAGTGTTATTAATTTAACATGTAAAAGAATTTTGTCAAATATATAAATTAAATTGCTTTTCTGTGTTATACATCTTATATATTTTTTTCTACACGTATATTTTTAATT
The DNA here is from genome assembly GCA_031216115.1 of Senna siamea. NCBI lineage: Eukaryota > Viridiplantae > Streptophyta > Magnoliopsida > Fabales > Fabaceae > Senna > Senna siamea. The sequence goes on from CM062357.1 coordinate 18,180,929, forward strand.
ATAAGAAACAAATATATATATTTAAAATATTTTCAAGCACTAAATGAATAATTCTTTTTTTGGGTATTCAAATATGTATATTATATTATAAAAGACTAATCATTTTTAATAGACTTAATCTCTATTCAATTTGCTAAAAATATATAATGAGAAAAATTTTGTGAAAAATTTACATAAAATATATATCATTCTCTGATTAAGAATGAAAAGTGTAAGCCATATATATATATATATACACACACACTACAAGAAAAACATGTTTTAACCATGACAAAATTCATGACAAAAAATATTTAGTGATAAATTTGCAGTCAAAAATCCACGTGACTAATTAGTTAGCGACGGAATATAAATTCTATGACCAATTAGAGACAGAAAAAATTATGTCACTAAATTTTGTCGCTAATTAACTATTTTCTTGTAGTAATATATATATATATATTATAGAAATTAAAATAATTAGACATACCTGAAAAGAGAATTTGCTATTAGTTCCAATTCCACTGAAGTGTGAGCAGGGAGATGTTAAATGTGAGACATCCTTGTTATCCCCAATTGGAAACATTTGACAAAATTCTTCATCAGAAAGGTGATGATATTGATTATATTGTTGTTGTTGTTGCTCATTTAAGGGTTGCACCAGAATATTATCCATAATTGCACTATAATCCTCACTACTAGGAAACATTCCTTCCTCTTCCAAATAACTATAGTTTGAATCATTGGTCAAAGAATTATTCCCATAATCAAAACTATTTGAAACCCCATTTTCAATAGGCTGCATTTGATTATTCATTCCATCAAACCCAAATCTTGTATTGATCAGATTGGAGTAATTAGAAGTTGGAATTTGATCACATAATGATGATCCATGTTGGCTCAAATTAGGGTTGAATGGTATAGAGTTGGTTTTGCTAGAGAAATTAGAAGGGTGGTGATTATACCACAAGTTTGATGGCTCATGATATCCAAATTGATGAGATATTATTGAAGGTTTATTGTATGATGAAAGATTTGAAGCTGTTGATCTCATTTTGCTATGTTTAAGAATTCTTCCAAATTCCTCTTGAATGTTTTTCAACATCAATGAAGGGTATTTGGATGCCAAATTAGTTAAGACAAGATCTTTGTCGGTCACATTGTTCATTACCATGGCAAATGTTTTTGCAACTCGCTTTAGAAAAAGCCGATATTTCTGCAAAATTTAGATAACTCTATATTAACAGATAAGTTGCACAAATTAATAGTTTGAAAAAGGCTTGAATAAGTTCATTTTTAAAGTTGATGAAAATTAATTGTAAAACCTTTTTAAGTTAAGAGGGTGGAGGTTTAAAATAAAAAATGATTATTTGAAATACTTTATATGATGAAGTTTTTAAAGTAAGAGAGAAATAAATAAATATTTCATTCTGATTAAGACTTAATTTTTTTTTATTTATCTCTTATTTCAATAATTTCATCTCTATCTCTCATTTACTTTAAAGGATTCAAATCAGTTTAACATTCTAACTAGAGCTATGGATTATTATGTGCAATTTTTAACAAGAAAGAGTTCTAGATTTGGTAATGTTTAAGAAAGAAACAAACCTGCAAATGACTTGCCACATTTTCCCTTGTTAGCCCTGGAGTCTTCATCACTTCAAGAATCTTTTTTGGAACTGCATCTAATATATATATGAAAAAAATTGTCAAATTAACAAATTAATTAAGTAAATAAGAAAGGCCCTTGGAAAAGTAAAAGTTAATATTTTTTAAACAAAAATATTCTTACTTTGAAAAAAAATTACAACCTTTATTTTAAGTATTAAAAGAGTAAATTATTAATTATTTTTGTCATTAAGAGATTATCAACTTTTTAATTTGATTTTTCAAAGTGTAAAACCTTTCAATTTAATCCTTCAATAATTTTCATTTTTTCAAAGACCAATTACAATTCTAAAAATAGATGAAGAAATGAAAATAATCAAAAAATTATTGAGCGATTAATTAAATTAGAAGCATTATATTCCAGAAAACCAAATTAAAAATTTAATCATATTTTAAGATCAAAATAAACTGCAAAGTAATTAAGAACAAAAAGCAGTTACTTACTTTCCAAGCCTATGATATTTATGGCTTCTAAAAAACGAGTCTGAAGATCATTTGTCCAAACAACCTTGGTTTTCTTAGTAACAGCACTAGATGATGGTGAAGACGATGACCACGATGACTTGAAGTATTTATTAGGATGATGTGTTCTTTCTGATCTCCATGAAAAATAATCTGAATCTTCAACACAATGATCTTCTGTTCTTTCTTTTGTTGCAGTAATTAATGGCTTCTTACCTTTGATTGCAGTTATAGCAAATTGCCATATGCCTTTGAAGTCACTTGCTGTTGCTGGCTTCACTATGTAACGAACTATACCACTCTTCAAGGCTTTCTCCATCATTTTCTCATTCTTGTCAACTGAAATCACTGCTTGTAGAATATATTTATATTATAATGTTTTTGAAGTTTGCTTGATCTTTAAAATTATATAATATAAAATATAAAATAAAATATGTATTATAAAAAAAATAAAAAAAAGTAAAGATAATGAGTAGTTACAACATAGTTAAATAAATTATTTAATTTATTATTTTTATATTATATTTTAAAAATTAAAATAAAAATTGACATATAATTTTTTGTGCATGTGAAACTTCAAATATTATTAATGAAGCAACTTTTTAATTTGGTTAAAAAAATGTTTGAATATATTAAACTAAGATCCTTTATTTTTGAAGAATTAAGTTACAAGTGGAGTAATTTTTTAAAAACTAAATTAAAAAACTTTTTTATTTTTAAAAATTAAATTGCAAAGAGAATAATTTTTTGGTGACCAATTTAATAATTTATTAAAAATAAAAATAAATAAATAAAAACTTAAATTTGAAATGAATCTTACTTATTAGTGGTAATTGGAATTCTTCATCAATTCTTTGTTTCATTTTGAAAGCATCCATGTGTGGCAAATGAAGGTCTATCACAATAAGATCGAAGTAGCCTTCTTTCTCTCTAAGTCTTTGCAATGCAAGCAATGGATGATTAATACCTTCAGCTGAATTTAAAACCAAGTAATTAATAACTAATATGCCATAATTGGTCCACAAACACATTTTTGTTTTTGTTTTTACATATATTTTTTATTAAAAATAATTTTATTTAAAATATTGTTAGATATTATATGTGAATATTTATATATCTCTTTGAATAAAAAGTCAAATATTAATTTATTATATTTTAAGAGAATAATATTTTTTACTAGATCTAACTCGTGTTAGTATGCACAAACAAATTTAATCATGAGAATTATTTTAAATTAAATGTAATAAGAAATCATTATTATTATTATTATTATTATTATTATTATTATTATTATGTGTGTGTAGAATGAAACTTTGTGTGTGAAATTAGTTAACATTGGCATTTGGATTACCCCATCCTTTTCCTTTATGGATATATATAGTTAAAAGATACGAAAAACTCGAACTCGATAAATTGTTTGGATCATGATCTCATCGAAATTTCATGGACGAAATTTGAAATCTAAAAACCACATAGTGCCTAAGTTTTCACTAACAAATTAAATATATTGGGCTCTTCAAATTACTATGTATAGATTTAATTAGAGAGAATTCGATATTACTTTATTCATTAATTTATCAAAAAAGTTTAGGGTGAATGAGATTTGAGAAATATTTTATATTTAGCTAATTTTTAAAAAATACTTTTAATTAGATGTTTGAGCTGTCAAAAAGAGTAAATCTAACTGAGACATTGGCCTGTCACAAGTTGTGTGGGTCAAATTATTTTAACTCATTTTTTAAGGAGAAAAAAATTAATTTAGCGCCTGAAATAAATTAGGCGGGTTGACTCGTTTATTCCATCAATTTTTTTAAAAGGGAGAAATATGTGGAAAAAAAAAGTCATAATAAATAAGAAATTAAAAAAATTAAAAAAAATATAAAATAACAACAATATCATAGTAAAATCCAAAATTAAATTATCAAACCAAATAACTTAAACAAACATAAAATAAAATTCTTCAAATTTTTAAGTATATGTAAATTCATTTTTATTATTTGGTTTGTAAATTTTTTTATTATGAATAATAAATTCTTCCTCTTTATGAATTATAAAAAAAATAAATAAATAACCAGGTCAACTCGCGGGCCATTTTATAATCTAACCAAAATGAAAATAAAATGAGAAGAGTGTTAATTAATCAATTACCTTTATAATTCAAAGAAGTAAGTAATCTCAATGTGACCTCAAGCGTTGTAGCATCGTCATCGACCACCAGAACATGGACTTCAAATGGAGGACCATTAGTGTTGTTTCCAGAAAAATTAGTTAATGTCACATTTTCATCATCCATGACCCTTTCCTTTCAGATGGAAAAAAGCACAAAATATATTTGAGTGAAGAAGAGGAATAGTGATGAGGCTTTATATATAAATTTTCACAATCTCCTTAATTAATTTGAAGATCACCGTATCTAAATAATTAAATGAAGTATACACAAAGAGGAGCGAAGTGGAAATACATAACCAGTGGTTTTCACTTTTCACACCCACTGAATATATAGTCAAACTCATTAATGCTCAAAATCTGGAGGTGTGATTGCCTTAAATGCCAATTTATTCCATAGATATCATTTACCTTTAATATAAAGTAATTCAGAAGTTTTACGTTATCTTTTTTCTTTTTGAACAGATAAGTGTAAGCTAAAGATTTGTTTTTTCTAGGGTGGGTTTAGAGTTTAGACCATTATATTGGAGTTGAACAACAATGGTGTCACTGGGAAGAAGTTCTTGTGTATTATGTCCAAGACGCCCAGTACGAAAGAGATTAAGCAACTTCTCAGAAACCTTGACATTAGCCTCTTCTTCACATTCAGTTGAGACCTGGAATGCTTCCTGCAAGGCAGTAAACTGTTTAGAAATTAGTTCTGCCATCTCCTCTTCATCCCTTGTATTGCCATCAAAAGGCAAAATCGTTTCTAATCGTCAACTATGCAGTCCTACAAAAATTCCATATGTAAGTACATATGACATGAAAGAAAGCAAAGTCACTGTTCAAGTAATAACCTTTCCATCAACTAAGATGAAGAGATCTCTAACAAGTTAACAGATTATGTCACTTATACTTTGTTATAGCTCAAGGAAGACAACAGCCACAGAATACAAATAAAAAATACAAGATATACCATAAATTTCTGAAATATACGCATCCATCTGTGTTTCTCCATGTCATCTGCTACTTATTACATAGTAAAGATATGTTAGTTGCCTGCAGTATAACTAGCATGATCAGTCCTCTTCAATTCTCACTTGTATAAAACTAATAAATTGTCTAAACATTTACATGCAATTTTTATATTTTTATCATTAAGTTTTTTAATAAAAAATTGACACGTTTATAATTTATATAATTCATCTCTTTTATAATTTTTTTTTTTTAAATTTTTTTTAAACATGTTTTATTTTAATTAAAAAATTTGTTAAAAAAGATACAAAGAACTACATAGAATTTTAATCCACTAAGATAACTTTAATTTCCCAATATAAGAAATAGCAAACACGAAACAGGTTAGATTAGTAAAGAAATTCTAGGTAACTATAACTCTATAATTAAACTGTAAAATAACTATAGTTATTTTAATTAGGGTAGACTATAGTTGACCCCCTTATGGTTTGACCTAAAATACAATCCCCCCCCCCCCCCCCCGCGGTCTCTCTTGGGGTTGGTTTGAAGTGTGTCATTCTACACCTTTCCAATTTGTTCAAATACCATTTATTAGTATTTTACATCCAAATTTTGGAAAAGATAATGTGTGCATGGATAGTAAAACAAAGAGCAGTTTCATTGTTAAATATTTTCAGTGTTTTAAAGCTATTGCTGGGATTAAGTGGTCATTTTCAGCTTTAAAATGCCAGCATAATCCCAATAATAACCTTAAAAGACTAAGAAATTGTTTAAGATATAAGTAATACATACTTTCAACAACGAGATTGTTTATCATTTTAGCTTTCACATGATTATTTTAGTAAGCACTGAGACAAGAAAAAAACAAAAAAATATAAGTGGCAATGAGAAAAAAAAACCACAAAGGAGGCGAATGAGACACTTTAAACCACAGGGGGCAAACTGATTTTGGTACAAACCATAAACTATAATTTACCCTTTTAATTAAGTCAAACATTGATTTAAAAAACAAAATTTATTGTATTATTAAATATTTATTATTTGGATAAAAAATAAATTGTTGCGACACACATATCTTCAAGTTGAGTTAGGTATAAAATTAAAGATATGCAAATTGAAGAACAATTTTTTTTAGTAAGCAAAAAGCTTTTTAAAATTACAAATGCACAACCTTATAACTTTCCTAAATTGTTTTAAAACTCATTATTCAGGTCAATTAGCTCATCCCTGCCAATAGTCATTCACAAGGAATGTTGTTCCCGTTACTAGACATGCATCCTCAAGTGAAACAGAACAGAGTACGACACCAAAAGAATTAATGAAAGGGTAAAGAGGAGGAGAAAAAATAGCAACAGTATAAAACAAAACATTCTCGAAACCTGTAACTGATAATTGTTAGATTGTACATTAATGTTTTATCAGATTAACATATCTCAGCTATTGCTGTTCTTTATGAGGGTCCAAAAATATATACAATAAGATAATTCTGGAGGGTTTATAGATCAATTCATAAAAAGGATCTTCCTGTTTACCTTCTTGAGGCTCTCCTTGTTATGAGAATTGACTCCATAAGAATTGAAGTTTCTTTCCCTAAGATATTTCATCCATTCCTATTCACAAAATGAATTATGAAATTATTTATAAAGGAAAGAGAAAAAAAAGAGTCATAATTAGGAAAAGAAAATCCAAAATGTATACATCTACACTAAGTACACTTATTGAGTATAGATAAAAAGTACATTGAGGTCCTCCCCCCCCCTCCCCCCCTCAAAAAAAAAAAAAAAAGTCCCCCACTTTTAGTTCTATGATCAGCACAAAATCATAAAAAAGTAATTACAGATGAGATTTTTCAAAAGCACTTTTTTTCCACTTTGCTTTGGACAATAGAATGAACTTTACAAGGAGGAAAGAAATAACACCAAAGGCAACGAGAACAAGATATTATTCATAGAGAAAGCAAAATAATAATAAAAATAACCAGAGGGCTTGGCGTACACTTATTTTTTCCTTAATTTTTTAAATATAAAAATAATAACAAAAATAGTCAGTGGGAAGTTATTTTTATTGTATTTTATAATTTTCAAAATAATAAAAGGAATTAGTGGGAAGACACTTAACAAAGCACCTGTGATTTTGATTGATCAGCAAGATCCATTTTGTTCAGCACTACAATGTGTCTTGAGGAAGTTGGAAATGTAGCAATATGTGGCAGTCATGCGGATAATAACCAGCAACTGACAGGCTTTAATGTAAAGGCAAATGTTAACAAAGGAAACTGCAAAAAATGCAAATCACTGCAGCCAGTTTAAGAGGAAAGGGAAATGCTGACCTGTTAAAACTATTATCCATGTAAACAATAAGTTGCTAGATTCCAGTTGCCTGAGACGCTTTTTAATTATATGAAGGCTCCTTGACAAGAAGATTCATTTTCTCCTGAAGAAATTTGAGCACATCCTCTCTGCCTTCCTTTATAAGCAACTGCATTAGCTTCCCAAATGTAACCCCTGATGGTCGAATTCACTTCTGTATCATATCTTCCAACAAAGCACAAGCTTTTGTAACAATTCCCATTTCACACAGCCCATTTATAAGGACTTGATAAGTGCGCATGCTTGCGACAAACCGTTTTAACCTCATATACCTCCATATTTTCAGAGCCCTCTCCAGTTCATTTCTCTCACAAAACATTTTTATCGTCATTGTATAAGTGTCAGCATCCGGTTCGCATGACTTGATCATCCTGCAAAAGACACTGTAAGCCTCATCACTCTGTTCATGGTCAATCAAGCTACTTATGAGTATGTTATAGGTCCTTGAATTAGGAGTCACGCCCTTGCGTTCCATCTCATTAAAGACTCTATATGCATTCTTATATTTGTTTACTTTACAAAAGTGCCAACCAAGGCATTATAAACCACAACATCTGCCTTAACTCCATTTCTTTCCATCTCCAGGAATGTATCAATAGCATCTTCAATCTGGTGTTCTACTCCATATGTATGAACCAGGACACTATAAATAAAAGATGTCGGCCTGCAACTGTTAGTATCCATATCTTTAACAACCTCAACAGCTTCATCAACTCTTCCTGTTTTACAAAGTATGTCAACCATTATGCCATACGTGACTATATCAGGGTTGCATCCCATCTCAACCATCTCTCTGAAAATCCCTCTTGCTTTCGGCAGATTAGGAGCCTTTCCCCAACCCTCAAGCAACATGCTATAAGTTTTTGAGTCTGGGACAAATCGATCCTTTGTATGGTCAAAGATCTCTAGAGTCTTCCTAACATTCTTGGACTTGCATAAAGCACTCAGCAAACCGTTGAATGATGCAAGATTGGGAGATATGTCATATTTTTCCATGACATTAAATGTGTAAACTGCCTCTTCTACCTTCTGAGCCCGAGCATACTTTCTCATAATAATACAAAAGGTCTCAACATTTAGCATCCTACTTTTCTTCATAGCATTCAACAGGTTCCACATGATCTGATATTGCCTTATCTTTGCCAAAGATTCAATCATTTCTATGGTATGCCCTGATGTTGTGAGAATAGTTTCGCTGCTTCTCAGCCCATTCAAGAAACCGAAATGCCACCATACCAGCATTCTCAAATCTCTTAAGGACATTTCCCACTAAATCTGGTGGAACTCCAATTCCAGTTTGATTAAGAGCAGTATCAAGAGCTAATGTGGGACATGACATCAAAACCTTGCATAATTTTCTAGTTAAATCTGAAATATCCTGCACTGGTTAACTTATACTGTACATTTTGGCAAAAATCATCCCCTTTTTAAAGTATATTTCTCTTCTTAGGTCGCAAAATTTAATCATTGCTGAGCCTAAACAAGAGTCACAATTCATCTGAATCACTGAAAAAATACATCAGATGCAATAGCATAAGTTTGATCAAACAAATTCCATTATTGATCTGAACACTTAAACTCAGCATCTGAGAGAAACCGATAAGTGCAATAGCCCCAAGTATCCGACACCGATAGTACAGCAGACAGTAAGAAAAAAAAAGATTAAGACCACCAAAAATAGAAGGGCAGAGTTAGCCAAAGGCTCCACTTAAAACACTAAGTTTAGAGAGATAGAAGCTGAAAGTGAACTTCTTTTCTATGGAATTCAAGACCTTCAGATATTTTTCATCTTGTAAACACCAAAACAGATTTAGAATACAATTTCATGAATCACGACTATAAATCATGACATTTAAACAATTTTTTGCTGGTGTTTAAACAAAGCTCAGACCTCTACTGTACCAGATAATCCAACACCAAAAAAAACAAACACGTTTTCATAGTGCTTCCAAGCATCAGAACCTCAGGATTGCATCATTATATTAAAAACCATAAATAAAACGATCGAACTTCAAATAAATTATACATATCAAATTCGGCTACAGCTATATAACACAAATCACTAGCGAATGCAACAAGATCTACTCAACATCCATAAATCAAACGCCAACATCTAAATAGCTGGAGCTTGATGATGCTGAGATGGGAGCAGAGGGGCGAGGCGTGCCGCGTGCATGAGCGTGAGATGCAGACAGCAGATAAGTTCATAATTATATTATATTTTAAAACAAAAAAATTGTTAATTTTAATTTTGTTTTTAATTAGTGATATTAATAATATTATAAGAACTCAGATATTGTAAAGTTATTTAAGCATAAATAAACATCCCTTGATAATATTTTATTTGTCACAATAGATTTATATTTGCTTGTAGTTTTTTACAGTTTTAGATTTAATTTTTTTTATAATAATTATATTTGTAGCTAACATAACTTAATAATGCATGATATATTTTCCTCTTCGTTCTTTTCAAGTTGTTCATATTATTTATCTTCATCTGTCTTATAATGCTAAAAAAATTTTTGTTAGTGTTCCCACTTTTGCTATTGAGTATATAAATATTGTTAAACTTAAAAAATAAATTCACTAACTCTGATGTCATTATTATCTTTATATATATATGGATTGATATTAGACATTGATGTCATTATTTCAACATGTCTAATCCTATAGATAAGTACAAATTATTATGTGTCCTATCAATGAGGATAATCATAGAAAGAATACAGAAAAAATATTATAGGCCTTGTTCATAACAGTTATTTTTTGTTTTAAAACAAAACAATAAAAATTCTCTTCGGTAATTTGTTTTAATAATCATTTTTAAAAACTAAAAAACAGTTTGATGTTTTTAAAAATAAGAAAGCAGAACAAAGAAAAGTTGTTCTGAACTTTGTCTTCTCGGCTTGAGAAAAAGGCAGGGAACAACTTTCCATGCAAATTTTGCAACTTTCAATCAACCATTCCACATTCCCTTCGTTCTGCAGTTTTTCTGCTTCTGTAATTCTTAGCTCTTTTTTCTGCTTATCTCCAAGTGGGTATGAACGAGAAGAATTCATGTTTAATGGGTCGATAATAGATATTTTTAATTTCATGGGTCTTTGTTTAACTTTTCTGATCATGATGATCATAAAATACAGTATTTTAGTGCTTCTTCAATAGTTGATTACAATGAGAGAAACGTAATGCAGAGCAAAATTAATTAGCACACTTTCCCAGCACGATGAATCAATCAATTGTGAATATTCAAGTGAACTTTCCTGAACTTGTCTGCAAAATATTTTTATCAATTCTTAGCCTTAAATATTCTTTTGTTTTCAAAATTGTTTTTAAAACAAATTAATCAAACAAGATTTTTCTTATTTTTGTTCTTTCAAAACTTATTTTCAAAACAAATTTTAAAAACACAAAACAAGAACTGTTTGACCGTAGGGTCATCGTCATTATTATGTTTAGACTCAAATTTAAGTGTATAGTAAAATTAATCATTTATTCTTAGACTCACAAAATCTTTTATTATTTGAACTTGAATTTTTTTACATAAAAAGATTTAAAATAACTAATTTTTTTAAATTATGATTTATGTACATATAAATTTATTAAAAAATTAAAAAATATATTAAATATATTATGTAAATTTTAACAATAATTAATATAAAATTTTAACAAATTTATCTTAAAAAACTTATTAAATATAATAATTTATAAATTTTATATTAAAGTTAAACTATTATATTAATAAAATTGAAACAAATTAATAATTTATATATATATAATAGAATAAATTAATTATATGTTATTTATAATATAAAAATAATATTTAAATAATTTATATAAATTAAATTTAAATCTGAATAAATTATTATAATTTTTAAATGAATGTTTCAGATTTAAGATTTAAAATTTTACAAATTTTAATCAGTATTGATTCAATATAAAAAATTTTTTTAGACTAATACCATTAAATACCAGAACATCTAAACCATTGCCATCCGTGTGTCCACTGCTTTACAGCCCGAGGACATATTTAGATATGTGGTTGCTGGTGAAGCACTGAAGCATTGGAAGACAACGAAAACAGGTGGCTAGCTAGGTCTGGGCTTTAAAAATTCTGGGCTTCTCTCTAATTAATTTCTTGCTTCTGTAACACTATTCATGAATTAATTAATATGTGATGGACTAGGTTGGTGGTGATGGAGCTGAAGAATTTGTAAGTTTGAAGATCCTCCACAACGTCATCCAAGAAAGGGAGGACCATTGTTAAGCAATGAACACAGTAGGAAACCAGAAAAGCACACTGACTTTGAAGAAATGGCAGTTACAAGAGTCCCTTTCCAGCAGGGCTACCTCCAAAACAATACCAGAAGTCCAGAAGAATGACCTCTATTACAATCTATTCTGCCTACATATGATACATGGCAATATGGTAATATTGAATACTATCAAAACTACTCATATCATACTGCTATACTTCCAACCCAATTCAACTTTTGGTGATTAGAACCGTCAAAATAGGCATCACTGGTTCACTGGCTCATTTAACTCATAAAAATAATCAGTTTGGTCAATAAAATTTTGGTTTATATAAAAATAGATTGGTTTGACTCAGCCCTTTAAAAAAAAATAGTCAAACTGAGTTAGGGCTGAGCCAGACTTAGTTCTATTTTATTATTTTTTTGAAATATTTTATTTTTTTAATCAACATTTTTTTAAAAGAATGAAAATTAAAGTTAAAGTCTTGATGACAAGTGATTAATTTTTATTTTATGCTCATGATATGTATTATGTAATGATTAATCATTATTTATCTTATAATTTGTACTCTTTAAATTTCATATAATATACTTTAATTATAATCATAATTATTATTTTATAATTTCATTTGTTAATTTAAATTGTTATATTTTTTTTAAAAAATAGATTAACCCAACCCAATTCATGACTCTAATAAAATTAAACTGAACTGGTCAAATATTAATTAATTTTAAAAATGAATTGACCCAACTCTATCTTAAAATAATAGGACAAAAATAAATCTAAGTCAGACTAAGACATCTCGTCTTGATAATTCTATTGATGATAACTAATTTCTTAATCTACTCATTTTTCTTCTGTTTTACCATTCACATCATCTTTAACACATGTATATTGTATAACTCTTGCATACATTGGTCGAATTTAATTTTTTTTTCTTTAAAAAAATCATGAAGGAAGAATATATATTGATAATGAATTGCAATTCTAAATTTATAAAAACAGCCTGATCAGAGATTTGGTCAAATGATGGACAATAGTAATTAGAGTGCATTCAGGGATCAGTATCTTTGCCAACCACTTCTTGATCTTGCTGGTATGTATACATATATCAGAGATGGCAACTAAGTTAAAACTTCAAAGTTCAAATGATGATGAAGAATATTTATCACGCTAAATTATCTAGTGCTATTTAACATATAAAAGTTTAGTTTTTTATTAGGTTTAGGACTATCTTTAAACTTTGTCTCAACCAAATTTCTTCAAGAAGTTTTCACTTTTCACACCCACTGAACAAATAGTGCTCATAATCTGGAGGTGTGATTTCCTTAAATGCCAATTTATTCCATTGATATTACTTACTTTTAATATAAAGCGAATTAAGAAGTTTTACGTTATCTTTTTTTTTTTTTTTTCTTGGACAGAGAAGTTTTACGTTATCAAATAGGTGATTGCCACTAAGTATAAGTTAAAGATTTGTTTTTTCTAGGGTGGGTTTAGAGTTTAGACCATTATATTGGAGTTGAATAACAATGGTGTCACTGAATATTTGTGGGAAGAAGATCTAGCGTGTAATGTCCAAGACGCCCAGTACGAAAAAGATTAAGCAACTTCTTAGCAACCTTGAAATCAGCCTCTTCCTGACATTCAGTTGAGACCTGGAATGCTTCCTGCAAGGCAGTAAACTGTCTAGAAATTAGTACTGCCATCTCCTCTTCATCCCTTGTATTGCCATCAAAAGCCGAAATCGTTTCGAAGAGAGTCCGTCGAACATCGTCAACTATGCAGTCCTACAACATGCCATATGTAAGTACAAAAAGAGATGAAAGAAAACAAAGTCACAGTTCAAGTATTAACCTTCTCCATCAACCAGGATAAAGTGATCTCTAACAAGTTATAAGATTATGTTACTTATACTTCATTATAGTTAAGGGTGTATTTGGAAAAGAGATTTTAGAGGAAAAAAAAAAAAAGAAATGTATTATTTTTACTTTGTTTGTTTTTTAAAATTTTGGAAGAAAAAAAATAAAAAATTTTGTACTAACTCTCTTTATTTTTTTTTTTAATTTTAATTATTTTAAAATTCTCTAATTTAAAATAATTAAAATTAACAAAAAAAAAATTATGAAAGATTCACATAAAATTTTTTAATTTTTTTTTTTAAATTTTAAAAATCAAACAAAGAGAAGATTACTAAATTTCCTTTCATTTTCCTTTATTTTTTTTCTCCCAAATAGATCTTAAAAGTGTGTTTAGAAATAAAGAGGAGAAGAGGAGAGGAATTGAAGGGAAAGGGAAAGGAAGATTAAGTAAGAGTCTCCTTCCCTTATTTATTTTCAAAACTCTCCTAATTTGAGATAATTAAAATTAATAAAAAGAGATAGTTAAGAAGCGTTAACTTAAAATCTTCAAATTTCTTTTTCTCCAAAATTTTAAGAAACAAAGAGAAATTAATACATTTTCTTCCCTTCACTTCCCCTCCCCTCCAAAATTGCTCTCCCAAATACAATTTGTCATGCAACTCAAATTTTCATTATTTGGTGGTAAATCCAATGGCTGACTTCTCAATGAGTCCCAATAGCATACAAGTCACCATGACTGCCATTGTCACCCTACCACCACCACCACCACTACCGCCACCACCATAATGACCTCCTCCTCCTTGTTGACATCACAACTATACTTGCCGCTACTTTTGCTGCTTTGAAAGAGTTACTTCTGGTTTTATCTTAGTTTTATCATGAGAATAGGATAGTTTGTTCAGCTGTAGATTGCTTCTTTCTTTTTTTCTTTTTTTTATGCGTGAAAGAAAAAGGATTTATTAGGACTAGAGAAAATATAACAGAACTGGAGGACGTGTAGTCCCCCAAAACCATGAAAAAGTTTCAAAATAACTAAAAAAACAAAAAAATAGCATACGATAAACAACTGATACCTGCGTGTGATCTGTAGGGCTTTGCCTTCTCTGCTTCATGTGCATTTCAGAGCTAGTCAAACACTCCGTTGAGCAGTCAAGAAACAACTTATCATTATCCTTAGTGGATAAGTTTGCCCAATTCTTGTATTGCTCACAACAGTTGAATATAGCTAGGAAGTATCGTGCAAGTTCTTTTGTCCCAATTAAACAATCACTGATCGCTCCTGCATAAGGATTCAAAGGCAAGAATGGGTTAAATAAACAAAATCTGGACATCATCCGAAATCTCTGAACAAGGAAATATGCAGGGCAAAATCTTGTGTAATGCGTTTGCAATCTTTTAGTGCATTGCTTTGAGTACCACTGCATTCACTTTGCGATAGGAGGATTCATTTGTCTTCTCAATGGCGTTTGGTTCATGATATTCTCAAAAGGAAGGGCTTGCTTCCATTACATATTCAGCATTATTTATTTATTTGAGTGTATATTCAACAATATTAAGATAATGTAACAAAGCTTCTTTCCGTGATTAGGGGGTTCTCTGTCCCGAGATCCCTTATTCTCTGTTTCACATTTTTTACTTCTATTTCTTGAAATACCTATCCTATTCTATGGAGAATTACAAATAATCATTCTAGAAGCCACTTCTATCCGGGGGGAAAAAATCATAATGACAGCTATGGAACCAACCAAACCCCAAGGTAGGAGAAAAGTTAATGAAAATTACCTGTTAAAATTAATTTAGAGCAAACATCAACATCAGGACTTTGATTGGGTAAAACACCAGGAGTGTCCAATACATAAATATTGGGATGGCTAGCAATCTGAATGGAAAATTTTCAAAAGTGAAAAAGAAATCACAAAAGAAACAGTATGCATGCAAATATGAGAAGGAAAGAAAATTTTAATTAAAGATATTTGTAAAAAATATCAAAGTAGTAGAGATCTTAGCAAAGAATGGCCAGCAGAATGCAGGCATCAGCTTGGGCAATAAGGAAAATTTTGTTCACAGTAGTTAGATTACTCAAATTGAGAAGAAACTATCCCTTAACCTTTTCTTTCCCTCCTCGTTTCCAAGCATATCCTAGTCTATGAAGCATGGGCATGCCGCAGGACAACATCAAACTTAGAATTAAAATAAAAAATAAAAAAAAGACAGACACAGCATATATATAAATATATATATATATATCATAAAATATCTTGGCATATGTATGATACTCAAATCCTAATTTTTTAAAGTCTCCACTTAGTGGTCTACTTTCAATGAAAAAGTGAAAGATACAACCAGTATTATCCTAAGTTCTGAGTGCTTTAACTACTATTTTCCAAATAATTTACTAAATACATTAAAACAGATATTTGTCCCTTGAAGAAATTTGTTTCTCCAGAAAGTCAACCATCTTATTGAAAGAACAACCAACCATGCCACTCCTTTTCTTCTTAGTAGTTATGCCTTCAATTACACCAAGGATATAGCAATAGATAGCAAATTGTTTGCAAATTTGAACACCTAGAGTTACAAATTATCATCAGACAAGTGGTAGTTCTCTGTCCAACATGATGATGAGACATTTAATTAACTAATCCAAATAAAGGAAAATAAACAATTAAAAAATAGGATAAAGAAAATTCAAAAAGGGATCTTATGGCGTTAAACAGAAAGGTAATATGAGACTCATGGATTTATAAAACTTTTAAGATGCTAATTAGTAGTTATGAGGTTCTTCTTTTATCCCAAAAAAAAAAAGTTATGAGATTCTTTTGACAACAAAACACCTAAAACTAAAAAAATGATTTTGTGTTATGCATAGTCAATAAATAATTTTTCTTACAAATTTCAAGAAAGCATAGTGCCAAAGAAAATAGATGACCCACCTTAAAACTTCGTATATCTCTGGTCTCCCCTGGCTCTGGACTCACAATTGCATGCTTCAACTTTCCCTTCTCTAAAGATAACAGCCACAGAATACAAATAAAAAATATAAGATATACCACAAACTACAGAAATATATGCATCCATCTGTGTTTCATCCTTTAGAAATATACTATTAGCATAATAAAGAAATTTTAGTTACCTGCTGCACTAATTCTCCCAATTTGATGCAAGGAGTTGGCAAGTGCTGACTTACCAACATTTGGAATCCCAACCAACATTACTGTTGCAGTATAACTAGCATGATCAGTCCTCTTCAATTCTCTTACTTGGGTCTGTATAAAGCTCAGAAACTGTCTAAAACAAAGAGTCTTTATTAATTGATTACTTCATGTTCATGACCAACTCGTCAATTAGGATAACTTTAATTTCCCATATATAAGAAATAGGAAACAAGTTAGATTAGTATAGAAATTCTAGGTAACTATAATTAAGATAACTATAGTTATTTTAATTAGGGTAGAATATAGTTGACCCCCTTATGGTTTGGCCTAAAATCCACCTCCCCTCCCTCTCCTGGGGTTGGTTTGAACTTTGAAGTGTGTCATTCAACACTTTTCCGATTTGTTCAAATACCATTTATTAGTGTTTTAAATCCAAATTTTGGGAAAATATCATGTGCATGAATATAAAACAAAGAGCAGTTTCATTGTTAAATATTTTCAGTGTTTTAAAGCTATTGCTGGGATTAAGTGGGCATTTTCAGCTTTAAAATACTAGCTTAATCCCAATAATAACCTTAAAAGACTAAGAAATTGTTTAAGATATAAGTAATACATACTTTCAACAATGAGATTGTTTATCATTTAGCTTTCACATGATTATTTTAGTTAAAATTGAGACCAAAAAAGAACAAAAAAATACCACAAGGTGGTTAAGTGGCAATGAGGAAAAAAACCACAAAGGAGTTGAATGAGACTTTAAACCCAGGGGGCAAACTGATTTTGGAAAAACCCTAAACTACAATTTACCCTTTTAATTAAGTTAAACATTCCTTTACAAAACAAAATTTATTGTATGATTAAATATTTATCATTTGGAGAAAAAATAAATTGTTCCAATACACATATCTTCAAGTTGAGTTAGGTACAACTTTAAAGATATGTAAATTGTAGAACAATTTTTAGTAAGCAGAAAGATATTTAAAACTCATAATGTTTTATGAGATTAACAAATCTCACAGCTATTGCTCTTCTTTATATGAGGCTCCATAGATATATATAATAAGATAATTCTGGAGGGTCAATAGATCAATTCATAAAAAGGATCTTCCTGTTTACCTTCTTGACGCTCTCCTTGTTATGAGAATTGACTCCATAAGAATTGAAGTTTCTTTCCCTAAGATATTTCATCCATTCCTATTCACAAAATGAATAATACTTTTAGTTCTATGATCAGTACTATCTTAATAAAAAATCATAAAAAAGTAATTACAGATGAGATTTTTCAAAAGCACTTTTTTCCACTTTGCTTTGGACAATAGAATAAACTTTATAAGAAGGACAGAAGTAACACCAAAGGCAACGACAATAAGATATTATCCACAGAGAAAGCAAAATAACAATAAAAATAACCAGCGGGCTTGGCATACACTTATTTTATCTTTAATTTTTAAAATATAAAATAAATTATAAAAATAATATTAAAAATAAGTCAGTGGGAAGTTATTTTTATTATATGTTATAATTTTCAAAATAATAAAAAGAATTAGTGGGAAGATACTTAACAAAGCACCTGTGATTTTGATCGATCAGCAAGATCCATTTTGTTCAGCACTACAATGTGTCTTGGGGAAGTTCGGTAGTTTCTCAATATCTCAAATTCTGAGGACAATGGAATCTAAAATAACAGATATAAATAATAAATAAGCTATGCAAACAAAAAAAATGTGAAAAAGAATCCTTCAAAACTTATTGCCTACTTCATGCCTCTTAAAGTAATTGAAGAAACCACAGAAAATGAATTTGAGACAAAACCTAAGCCTGGAAACACTTCTACCGCCAAAGCAACAGTTTTATAATTACTTTATTTTTTTTCTTTAAAAAAAAAAAAAGGAAAGAGACTAATTGCTACTACGAAATTTCTAATTTTTTAAATTTGGAATCCAATTTCTATTTTTAACAGTAAAACTAGAGCCCACTAATTAACAAAAGTATTTAAAAGAAAAAAACACAATTATCTATTGTAAGTAACTGTAAAAACCAAAATCCATTTCAATTGTGAAAATTTGAAAAATCAAAATGTACATATTCTTTAGCAGGAAAATCATCACTTCAAACATCATCAAAAGAAGTAGATACTGAAGTACATTAGATTTGATCAAGCACTTAAGGCGAAATAACTTTCATTGGATAGAAAGCAAAAAAAACAGGAGACTACCCTTGCATCTCTGAGTTCAACAATAAGATCAACCAATGGGATCCTTTCTGAAATGGCACGAGAAGCAGCAGCCATATGAGGGCCGTACCATAGTCCTTCCAATCTTTTCTTCCTTTCTATGTCCTTTATTGCTGAGCCTATTTTTCTTGCTAAAGTAGTAGTAACAGCCATGTTGGTTGAAAAGTTGTATACGTCAATAATGAAGGCAATGTAAGCACAATTGCAATTTATGCAGATTCTTGAGGCTTTATTTGGAACACTGAATTAGATAAAGCCATCTACAAGATGGCAACTGGATACGAAATGAAGAAGACATAGACCTAATAAGGTGAAAAAAATTGTTCAGCATTAGTTGAACAATGGAGTAACACAAAAGACATGATAATACTATCAGTCCCATGTTTGGTTAGTGCAGAACATATTACATCAAATTATATAAAAGATTTACCTATCTAGGTGAAATTTCCCTTTACGCAGGAAAAAGCATAAAATTAATCTAAAGAGGGGAATTTTCACTTTTATGTTTTCCTTTCTCACAAATTGTGATTTTTGAAACTTTTAAATAGTTCTAGAAATTATTATAACCACGAACCTCCATACTAACAGACACATTTAATTTAGACAATCTTTCTAAAATTATTCTAGTGAACTAATACCAGTCATTCTAGAGGTCATATTTAAGATGTAGTAAAGAGCAAGGCTTACTCCAATGACAACCCAATTCTCTTCCATCAAATTGGACTCCACATTCCTTCAATTTAGTTTTAACCTCAACAATTTTGAGCTACCCCGAGATCATAGAGGGACTGAAGGCTGAGAGCCTTCACTTTGGATACAGAGCTTGAGGCTACTCAGTTATTAAAAATTGGTCTGCCATCCGTTTGAAAGAGAAAGAGAAAGAAACCAGAGCCTCAATCCTGTCACTAATTTAAACTACAACTGCAATTGGGCCTCTCAGCTCTGATAGCCTCCTCCAGTTATGGGGTCTAGAGATTTTGGAGAAGAAAGGTTTAAAACCAAACAAGAGGAAGGAAAAACAAGAGAGAGCTATTGAAAGCTTAAGAAAGTTCTCCGAAATTAGAGGATTGTTTTTTTGTCTGAAAAAAATAAAAGAAAATAGGGTTAGCATTAAGGGCAATATGAGAAATATGCAGGAGAGCTGATTCTTAAAGCAGTCCCATGAAGGCAAGAACAGAGAATCACATTGAAATTCATCCAAATCATTATCATATTAAGCTATATCTAGCCAACATAAGAGGATTCAATTTTTTTCATTTTAGGTATAAGAGAATTGAAAGCTTATTTTCACAAGCAAAACACACTACTCTGAAGCAATGTTACAAGATTGCCACAAGAGGAACCAATCAACAAAGGATTACCGATTCTTAAACCAAATCTTAACCATGCAATGTTTAAATCCAAAGGTGATGAAACACATCCATCTCAGAAGAGCAACAAGCCATAATCACAAGCTCTCAGCAAGTCATGACAAAGATCAAACTTATTCCATGAATACCAAATCAGCCATAATCAAACAACTTTACCAGAGACACAGGATATTATGGCAGAGATGGGTCACAAATTTTTTGCATGAATCAGGATTTTAAGCAGAGTAACCAAAAATCATACCCACTCATACCAATCACCTACAGCCAGTATAAAACCCAAACTAGAACATCAAACCAAAGAAGAAATACTCATTTGATCCATTGTTTAAAGCCAAAATCATCTTTCATACTCATAAAAATTCCCAAGTTCTTGTCCCCACAATTCTATACAGATAACAATTTCAAGGAATTTCGAACCTAAAACCATCTCCCATAGTGGAATTACAAATCAAAAGGCATCTTTCATTGATTGAAAACAAGAGTACATCAGTTCAAGACCTTCAGCTCACCCTCTTTTGAGCCAAGAAGTGACGCGACTAAGTCCTCGCACGATGAACCTACAGCAGAGAACGGTGAGCATGTGGTGGGTGTCACGAACCCCCTCTCTGGCACGACACGTCCTTCCTTTGCTGGTTGACTTGATTCCTTGCTCTACTCGTCTTTAGGCCGAGAATGAGTGTGCGTGAGTGTGGGTCTTAGATTTTCTCAAAGGGGTACGAAAAATCAAAGATGAGAAGGATAGTGTAAGTACAGGTAACTATCAATTTCATTGTGCCCAGACTTCACTTCCCCCTCGCTCGTCTCTCCCTCTCGCCCTCTCTCCCCAGCTCCTAGTGCATGAATGCTCTCCCATTTTCCCTTCTCTGTATAAATCTCGAGAGTGTTTGCATTTGGGAAGAAGACGTCCGAATGTGTATGGGCATTTGGGAGGGGAGGCTCTGCTGTGTCTGTGTGCCGCAGCTCCAAAGTGTAATTTTGTGTCCGAGTGTAGGGAAGGAAGGGTGGGGTAAAAAAATTCTTTCGGCAAATTTATAATTATTTTCAATTTTGTTTCCCTTTTTATTAGAAAAAATTTAGCACATTTCTTTTTTTAGTAAGAGAGATATTAAAAAGAATAATTTTATTTTTTAATCTCTAAAAGTTAAGTAATAATATAAAAATATTTAATTCGTTAATTGTTAAGCTATTAACTATTAATAAAAAAATAAAAAAATCATTAAATAATATATGATTCTTAAAAAATTTAAAATATATTTTATTCTCTATTATTAATAGTCTAAATTCTAATAATCGATAAAAAAATTTAATCATATATAAGTATTTAACTATTTTTTTAAAATATAACTTGTAAGAAATAAAATTTTTACATCATTACTTAACCACAAATTAATAAATAAATAATTGTTATTTTATACAATTTTTTTAATTTGTCTATAATCTATTTTTAAACTATTAAAGTGATGAATATCATAAAAATAATAGAAAAAAATATTAATATATTTTTATTATTTTAAAAATTTTAGTTAAACATATACAATATTTCAATTACACAATCAATAAGCAAACTAGTACTGATATATATTATTTTTACCATATATGTATCATATATTCTATTTCTCATTTACAAACCACATGAATTTAAATATTTTTCTAACACTTAGCAATTCCAAATAATGACTATATTTATTGAATACCTAATAATTTAAGCTTCATTGTGATTTAATTTTAAATTTGAAGATATTATATAATATTTTTTATTAAAAATTTTTGTGCACACGTATGAATAATTTCATTTATAATTTGCTATTATTTTTTCATATACACAAATAAATGTTAGTAATTCTGATGGATTAAATATTTTTACGTGTAATTTAAAATATTAAATCAATGAACAATAAGACATTTAATCAAATAAATAAAAATACAAAGAGACAAGAGAAGACCACATACACAAATTTTGTTTTAAAATTTTATTCTTTATTAAAGAAAGTAACTTAATTAACTTTATAAAAAAAGTTTTATAAAATACAACTTTATAATTATAAAAACATTTAGCAAATGACCAATAATAACAAATTAGAATATGACACTATCAAATATAAATGAATTATTAAGTATTAAAATATATTTAAATTCATTTAAGTTATAAGTGAGAAACAAATTATATGTTGCATATATGATAGAAGAATACTATATATGAGTCTTAGTTTGTTTGTTAATTATGTAATTAAAATATTACATATATTTAATTATAATACTAGGATAGTAGGGATATTTTAATATCTTTCTCTATCACTTTATGATGTTATTTCACATTAATAGTTTAAAAATAGGTTTTAGATAAATTAAGAAAAATTATATAAAAATAATAAATATTTATTCAATGATTTATGGTTAAGTATTGATATATACATTTATTTTTACAAATCATATTTTGAAAATATGATTAAATGCTTATATATGATTATATTCTTTTATTAGTTATTATAGTTTAAACTATTAATACTAGAGATTAAAAAAAATATTTTTAATTTTTTAAAAATTATTTAATATTTAATGATTATGTTATCTGTTTCGTTAATAACTAATAATTCAGTGATCAATGAGTCAATTGTTATAATTTTTTAGGACGTAAAGTGTATTTTATGATTTTTCAGAGACTAAATTATATTATCACTTATCTTTTAAGGATAAAAAATAGATTAATTAAAAAAAATGACCCTAAATTTATTTTGAGTAAGTTTGAAATTGTGAATCTCTTATTGTTATTAGTAAATTGCACTTTTTTTTTTTTAAATGTTGAAATTATACTCTATCTTTTTTTAAAAAAATTAAACTTTTTTCTCTTGAGAAACAAGATACAATTTTACATATTTTAAGTAAAATATATTTATATAATTTAATATAGATTAGACCAATATAAAATTAGTTTTACAAAAATTAAAATAAAATAAAATAATTATTTTTAACTTAAAATAAATAATAATTTCTAAATATATTTTGTTAATAAATTATAATTTTTTAAAAATTTAATAATACATTAACAGTATTTTAGTTAAAATTAGTAATTTTTTTAAATTTTTTAATGAAATGGAGTGTATGTTTTTAAAATAAAAAGAATAAAAGTGTAATTTTGATATTTTTTTTTTAAATGTATAATTTACTTTTTTTTTATCTCTAAAAGTTAAACATAAAGCATCTAAAATTAATATTATAGTCTAAGATATCAATTAAATTCATTGTCAAATTGATGCATATTTTTATACGAACAATATCATTTTTCTTATTAAGTATAATATAAATTGATTCTTATGCTCCTTATAGTCTACTGTTATTTTAAACCATGAAGGTTTTATTGGAGTATAAACTAATTTTAATTCATCTTTATTATAATTTATCTTTTTATATATATATTGTCTTAAATAATTATAAAAAATCTCAATGCCATTTTAATTATTAAAGCAATCTAAATTAATGACAAAAGATCTTATTTATGAAAATATCAAATAATTTTTTTTATTATTTTCATTATTATGATCAAAATATCAAATAGCTTTTTTATTAGCTTAGTAGTTGACTTAACTTTTTTACCTAACAATAAAAAATTTTCCATGTATAAATTATACCACTTTATCTGTATAAATTGATTAATGACATTTATTAAATTTTTTTATTTTAAACTAAAATGCTCACATGATATAGAAAATAAAAATATTTTATTAAGTTGTATTGGTCAATGCACAAAGGACATGGTATAATAAGTATACTTCAAATTTTTTTATATTAATGGTGAAAGAGTCTAATATCTTATAATATGATAAATTAATATTTAAAGTTTTATTAAAAAATATATTCATATTTATTATTTGACATTATTTTAAACATAATTATCTTTAATAAAAATACTTATAAAAAATAAAAAAATTGTATGACCCAATTCTTTTTTTTAAAGAGTATTTTTATCACTTTTTTTCTCATAAAGAAATTATAGACAAAATTATCACGTGCGAAATTAAATTAAATTAAATTTAAAAAAATTATAAATTATAAATATAATTTTTTAAATTACAAAAATCAAAATTTTAATTTGAGTGATTATAAACACTAAAATAATAATTTAAAGGAAAAATAAGTGGTAGTAGTAGTGGACGACCGTATTTTATTAGCCGAACCAAATAATGAAAAACCCCACCTTGCCGTGTGCTAACGTTCTGATCATCTTGTCCGCCGTTACATCTTCGTCTTTCGTTTACTTCTTCCATTGTTTTTATTGCCTCAAGACTCTCGCATAAAAGATCACGTTATGTGAGCTACGGAGCTTCAAAATGTCGCATCAACAAAGCAATAACACTAATAACAACATTCCAGTAAGCGAAGTGTTCTGGACTCTGGTTGATAAAGCTGACAAGAAGTTTTCTAAGATCAGGGATTTGCCTTATTACCAACGCAACAGGTTCTGCTCAATTTCAATTTGTTGCCGTTCTAGTTTCTTTTATGATCTTTCTTTTGTCTGGTTCCCGGGAAAATTCGGAGTTCTAGAAGAATTTCCAGTGTTGATGACTCGAGAACTTTTATTAGAGGACTGAACTAATTTCTAATTTGTTACAAGAATGGGATACAAATCAGAAATGGGTAACTTTCAGATACTAATTTTTTTTTTTTCAGTGGTTTCTCTTTTGATGGCAACGAGACCGTGTTCTTCTGTTCTAGCACACTAGCTTCGCTACTTTCCGTAGTCGTTCTAAGATTAGAAGTTTTGAAAGAAGTCAATTTGGGAATTGAACCATATATATATATTTTTTTTGCATATAGGCATTCGTGATTTCATTATTTTGATCATGTGCTCTTGTTGTTTGGTCTGGAATTGGAATGAAAAACAATCTTCGTAGCCTGCTTTATGAAGTCTTCGTGTTTGATCATCTCTGATGGGTTTAACACATGCTAGTGGCTTTGTTTTTAGGTATGACACGTACTTTTATAAGGTCTTTAAGGTCTACACACAGTTATGGAAGTTTCAACAGGAGAATCGGCAGAAGTTGGTTGAATCTGGGCTTAAGAGATGGGAAATTGGTGAAATTGCATCTCGCATTGGGCAACTATATTTTGGGCAGTACATGCGAACTAGTGAGGCGAGTTATTTATCTGAGTCATATATATTCTATGAAGCCATATTGACTCGGGAGTATTTTAAGGAGGGATTGTTTCAGGATGTGAATATTGCAAACAAACAATTAAGGTTTCTGGCTCGGTTCCTGATGGTGTGTTTGGTTTCAAACCGAAGAGAAATGGTGCAGCAATTGGTTAATCAGATTAAATTGTTAGCTGATGAATGCAAGAGGACATTCCTGGTTTGTAAAATGCTGATGTGCTCTTACATTTCTTTGTAATTTTAATGGATTATTGATATATGTTTCTCATCTTTGATTTGTCATCTCTGTTACAAATGATCAACTTCATCTTAGATATAATTTCGACCTCACTACATTGTTGACAACCGGAAGTTCATTATAAAAGAAAGTAATTACCCATAAGGGATGCTAAATTTTTGTACCATATTAGAAATTTATATTAGCCATTATATTAAATGCATTGCCTTTCTTACCAATTCCTTTTTAAATATGTTAATTTTCAATCAAAGATGATAGGTTGCTGCATCACTGTCACTGATTGGCTACTGTGCAATCTGTATTCCATCTATGTCTTTAATGTTTCCATTTAAATTGCTTTAATATTCTACAAAAAATGCTTTTGTATCATGAAGGTAGCTTGTTTTAGTAGATTAGGCTAATTATCAATTTTGACATGTGCTGGCCAATAGGGAAATTCCAATATATGACAACAGAGTAATGTAGAAGATGCGGGCCCATAGTAGGATTTTTATGCTAAATTGTTCCAATCTGTCTTACACTGTATCTGTAACACATGTTTACCAAAATGCTAAAAGCTGTGCCAAATATGTCGTTTGGCATTAATGTGTAGATAAAAATACTACAAATTGTATAATTTTACAATTATGTTTTCATGTTAATTTCCTTCCTATATAGTTGTTAGGTTTAGCTAAGTTGATGCTTTCTCATTCATTCTCTTCAATTTTTAATTTTGATGATTTGGTTAGTTTATTGTTAATAAACAATTTAAACTAAGCTGTAAAGTAGCACAAGAGTAACATAGTATTCCATCTTTAGAACATTCAAACCCTATTCTAGGCAATCAATTGGAATGTTCCATGATAACCTGATGCTTTATGGAATTTTTTCTAATAAACATTCATTTGCAGATGTATTGGAAATGACCTTCAGACATTTTTGGTAACAGGAAAGTGACTTTAAAGAATGGAAGCTGGTGATTCAAGAAATAGTCAGATTTTTGAAAGCTGACACAACTTTTATGAATATCAGGCCTTTGAGATATAGTCTTGTTTTAGACCCTCATCCAGATACTTTACCACATGTTTCTCCATCTATCACAAAGAGAAATTTAAAATTGCAAGATGCTCTATTGAGCAGCTTCCATCATAATGAGGTACTAAGATATTGAGGATTTTGTTGTTTTTTCCCTTCTAGTGAAGAAGAATATTTGTGGAAAAAAATGATACAGTTAATGAAGTTAATTTTCTTACTCCTTATAATATGTTTTGTAAAATGCTATGATGTTTCTTTACTCTTACTTTAAAATTATATTTAAGCAGGTCAAGTTTTCGGAGTTCACTATTGACACATTTAGGATGCTTCAATGTTTGGAGTGGGAACCTAGTGGGTCATTTTACCAGTCCATTTCAAAACTTAGTCAGAATGGGGCTCATGGGACTAGTCGTATTGGTTATTCACAGGATATTGCTGATCCTACCTTACCAGCTAACCCACGGAAAGCTGTGTTATACCGTCCTTCGCTTACACACTATATGGCAGTAAGTATGAAAGATATGTTCTAATTATGTTATCTTTATTTATTGTTTCTTTTTAACTGCTTTCCATGATATCCAATTAAAAATATTGTGGTAAGTCTTTTTTCCCCTTCTTTTGGCTAGTTGAGGATGTATATTAAAATGTTACATTAAGTTCCTAAGCTAAAAGGATGGAGTTTGACAAATATCTCCTCCTAATAAGAGTGATCTTTATAATTGTAAGATTTTAAGATTAACTCTTTCAATAGAACAATGATTTTCTAAGAAGATTGGTTCACTGCCATTTTGGAGTCTCGCACATAAAACTGTCACATGGCCATGGAATTCATAATTGAAGTAATTTTGGTTTGATCTACTAATAAGCATTTTCTTATTGTGAATTACATGGTACTTATGTCCCTAAACCTTGTGTTGGAATAAGTATGGCTTTGAGTGATGTAGGAAAGATAGAATTATGGTTTATTTTACTATTTAATATTGATGTAATTATCTTTTTGGATTTATGGATTTATATTTAGTTTATTAGTTACTGTGAGAGTAGTTGATAGTTATTCATGGCCCGTATAACTATAAGTCTATAACTATATCTTTTGCTAGGAGTTTAGTATTCTATTTTTGTATTACAATTTTGTAACCTGTGTGCCACTAAATAGGACTATCTAATTATTGGTTTATTTACCCTCTTTCTTATTGATTAATATATTGAGATTATTGAGTTAAGTTCAGAGAGTACGTTGCGAGTTTCCTATTGGTTCTGCTTCTGCATCATGAAGATTTGCTGCATATGATATTTTAATCCACATAAATTTCTATGATTTAGTTTCCTTTGGGTAGGTGACAATGATGGAGTACAACTTTTTCTCTTCCTGATTTTGCTTCATGTTACCAATTGTAGTTGCCTTCTTCTGTCAAATTTTCATTAGGAAGTTTAACATTCCTTTACTAGGATACTCCTCTCCCTTTTTAAGATATTGGTTAAGGTGGCTAACAGAATTGAGAATATTATGCGGGTTTTCTTGAAGTTTGGGGGTGGAGAAATTAAGAAAGATTATTTGGTCAGTTGGGAGGTGTGCTTTAGATCAAAAGAGGAAGGTGGGTTAGGTCTTGGTAATTTGGTGTCTAAAAGCATCTCTCAAGTACCAAAATTGCTGAAGTGATTTCCTTAGGAATCTACCTCTCTCTGGCTTAGGGTGATCAAGAGCAAATAGGGTGTTCAACAGAATGGTTGGGATGCTAATTCTGGAATAGATGCTACACATGCAAGCCCCTAGAAGTTTATCTCTCAGATATATCATTCCTTTTCCCCTTTTCTTTCGTTGTGTGTCAAAGATGGTACCTGTATTCATTTTGGGAGCATCATTGGATTGATGAGTCTTCCTTTTAGGAGCTGTTTCTTTGCCATTATTGTTTGTTTTCATTGCATAATGCTCCAATTTCAGAATTTATTGGTTAAAATGATCATTCTTGGAATTTTCACTTCACTAGAAATCTCAGTGATAGGTTTGCTGATGATCTTGCTTTATTGTTGCAATTCATAAATCCTTTCCATTTGTCTTCTACACTAGATAGATGTGCTTGGAATCTAGATTCTTTGGGCAACTGTGCTTGCTCTTCATTCTTTAATTTTTTAATTACAAGGCCAAATATTGTTTCTACCTGTTTATCGAAGTCCTTTTGGAAAATTAAAACCCTTTCTAATGTTAAGGCCTTTGTTTGGACAGTGGTAATTAATAGAATTAACACAAATGATCTTCTTCAAACTCGGAGAACAAACAAGGCCTTGTCACATGATATGTGTGTGATGTGTCTAAGAAGTTCAGAGACAAATAGCCATCTTTTCTTGCATTGTAAGGCGACTCAAAATATTTGGAATAGGTTTTTTTGTGTTTTCAGTGAGAGCTGGGTTTGTCCAGCTGATCTTTGTACCTTCCTAGCCATCAAATTTGGAGGTTTCAGGAGGGACAAGGTGCATAAAGAACTTTGGCAGTTAGCAGTTTTTGCAAGTATGGCGCATTTGCTGGAGGAATGCAATAGTGTTCAATAATAATTTCTTATCGACACATCTCATTTGGGAAAGGATTATATTTATGTTCTCTTTGTGGTCTTTTCTAATGATTTCTCTAGAGGAGTGTCCCAGTTGTTCCTTAATAAAATTTTCCTTTTGTTAAAAAGAAAAACATTGGGGAAACTATTAATAATCTAACTGTAGAAATGAGCAAAGATAGAATACATTGGCATCACTCGATCCATATAGGCGACCCCACTTAGTTGGAAAAGGCTTTGTTTGTTGTCGTTGTTGTAAAAAGAAAAATGTGATAGTTTTGACTTTTGAGCATTCCTACTCTGCAACTAAAATAATGAATGGTGTATATCAACAAGTTAATTATATCTTCCATTTATTTTTCCCAACCAATTTAAGATTGTTTTCTTTCTTCTGGGCAGGTTCTAGCCACAATTTGTGAGGAGCTTCCTTCTGATGGTGTTCTCCTAATATATTTGTCAGCTTCAGGTTAGAAATGCTCTACTTAATTTTCAACTGGTACTTTTTTTGTTTCCTCTGTTGGCATTAGAAATATCAGTAGAAACCATACTGAGTTCGGACCAGGACCAGAACTTGATAAACTCCTTTTAGGTTATTAACAAGCTATGAAATGATGTAAGATGACAGGTGAACGTTGAAGATTCAAGCTACATCTTACTGAAGGCATTAGTCATCAAAGTACTGAGTTACTTCAAACAGCTAAAGTGTTTATGATGGTTTGTTCCTTATATACAATATTGGAGTCTTTATGACGAGGAGATTAGGAGTTTGGTCCTTGCTGCTACTATTTTCACAATTAAATTAATATTTCAGTACAAGTTTTGGGTGCACTTGAGTTTTGTACATGCTTCAAGATTAATGGGCTTTTGCATGTCAGGGCATGCTAAAGATATAATTGAAAACCAGTCTTAGTGCTTCTCTAAATAGCTTAATTGATATTAGGAAGCAAGGGATAAGGGTTTTGTAGCCTGAAGGAACCGATTTGAAACTTCAATAAAGTTAAGGGACCAAAGTACTAATTTAACCAAATATTACTATTAGTCACATAATCATAATTATAGACAACTTGATATTTACACTTCTTCTTTCTTGATGCTAGTATGTCCTCGATCATTAAGCTTTTGGGATAATTACTTCTTTGACAATTAGAATAAGAGCATCTAAATTGTAGGGTTATCATACCTAATTGTGCATTTAAACTTCTTTAGAAAAAGGTATAACACTATTGTCTGCTTCAAGTACAGGATCTTGCGGTGCTGTGGAGAATGAATCTGGTTGCTTACAGTTTGGCCCACGTGGAGATGGAGGTACATCTTAGAGAATATCTTGGTAGACTTCCATTCTTGTACTGCCTGATACTGCTAGGTTTCATGCTCTACATTTTTGTTTTTGGTACTTGCAGGGGTTAGGAAGCCTTTTTAGTTCAGTGGTGTATGAAAGTTCTTTTAATCAGTTGTATGGGATAATATTGAAATCAACTTTGTGATTGACTAGTCAAATAAATCATTGTATGTGCCATTCCACTGTGGTAAGCTTATCCTTAGTGGTTCACGCCCCACCCTTAAAACTTCCTAAGCTCATTGTGGAAGGTGTTTGGGTGTTAAGGTTGTTCTCATTGCCTAAAGAGGGGATTCTCTAGGCTGGTTCAGCACAAGCTTAACACCACAATGCAACATTCTGTTTAGCAAGGTTTTCACCCTCCTTCTACCTTGGGAACCAGCTTCGCTTGTTCGGATTAAAAGCTTCTTCTTGTGCGCTTCAGACACACTATTGTTCAAGGAAAACTAGCTATGAGCACTGACTTGACCTTTTCAGAATGATTCTTGATGAAGAAATGGGAAAGAATATTTGGATCATATGGTGAAATGCCTAATCAATTATAAATCAAAAATTAAGCCAACAATTAAGGCTTACATTAGAAATCCTTTTTGTTACTATTTCCTTTATTGTTTTAAGCATGTGTTTTTAATTTCCTTTATAAACATTTAGTTGTAGACTTTTTGAGGAGCTTGGTCATGGAATAAAATATCAGTATTTTCTCAGCTTCTCTTCCTCTTTCTCCCTCCATCTC
Source organism: Senna siamea (assembly GCA_031216115.1). Classification (NCBI taxonomy): domain Eukaryota; kingdom Viridiplantae; phylum Streptophyta; class Magnoliopsida; order Fabales; family Fabaceae; genus Senna; species Senna siamea. Next base: position 18,212,420 of record CM062357.1, read on the forward strand.
TTTGTTGTCTCCCTCTTCTTCTTGTTCTTCCTCTTGCTCTATCTCATCTCTTGACTTCTTCCCCTTTACCCGCTAGTTCTACATCAAGATTCTTTGGGTTAAGATAATATTAAGGATATGGTTTGAGCATTGAAGACTTAAGTACTTCATTCAAAGAGTGTTTATTGTCATTTTAGTCACCTTAGCCTACTTGTCCTCACATGTTGCCATTGCAGCCTTTACTTTCTCTACTTTTAATGTTTTGATGGTGCTTATTTACCTAAGCCACTTTTTCAATCAGTACTTCATTAAATAAAAAGTAAACTTTGAACCATTGCGTCATAAAGGTTTAGTCAGAGGCATTAAACTACTATCTTTTCTCCTTCAATGAGGGAATATTGTGTTATGTCTAGGACTTACCTACCCTTAGCGCCCTACTATTTATTCAACCATGAAGAATCTTAATCCTTTAAGCCTTCAAGTGCTGTAGGCCTCTTTGCATTAAAGGTTTGCTTCAGTGCTTCACTTTTGACTTCTATGGCCCTCTTAGTGTGCTTGGATCCATTTTCTTTTATCTGGACCAACAAGAAAGAACCACTGGTTCTCAGGAACAAAAGATTACTTTGTTTTGCTTATTCCTCTCTATGACTGCCATGTGCTGTTGACCTTTCTATCAACTAGATGCAAAAAATGTCTTCCCCATAATGAGCTTGTTGAAGAGGTTTACATGGAATAATTCATGGCTTTGTTTGTTGGGGGAGTCTGGTTCATATGCGAGTCACATTGCTTTCTTTATAACGTGTAGCAATCTCCTCAAGCACGGAGATTTATGCCTTCCAAAGTATTCTCTCTCTTCCATTAGCTTGTACATTAACATATGTTTCTAAATTGGTAATTTGAAGGTTGACATTGTGGTTTAATTTTTACAATGAAACTTTAGAAGTTATTAACAGATTAATGCATTTTATTGGCAAGCATAAGGTGTAAAAAGTAGTGGGAAAATAAGTTTTATGCGAGTATGGTTTCTCTTTCTGACTATAATCTTAATTGTTTTCCTGAAACCATGTTAATTTCTACTTCTGTTTCACAAATATCAAATGACTACTGGATCAACAATGGTCCATTTTATTGTAATGTCAAGCATTTGCAATTATTATTTTCCTAATGCTACTAAGATGATGTGAATGTAAATTTAGTAAAAGATACACTGATTCTAGGTTGGAAGTGAAACTTTTCTTTCCATACAAGAAGTCACAAGTTTTAAGTATCTGGAGACTATAATACAAAATAATGGAGAAATAAAGGGGAACGTAAATCATAGGGTCTAAACTGAATAGATGACATAGAGTGAGGCTTCAAGTGTTATTTGTGATAGAAAAGTATCACTTAAGCTTAAGAGAAAAGTTTATCGCATAGCTATAAGACTTATATTATTGTATGATACTGAATGTTGGGTGATAAAAAGTCAACGTGAAAAAAAGTTTAACGTCATAGAAATGAGAATGTTGTGTTGGATGTATGGACATTAGAAAGGATAGGATTAGGAATGATTGTATTAGAGAGAAAGTTGAGGTAGCACCTGTCGTAAAAAAGTTGGTAGAAATAGTATTAAATGTTTTGGTCATATATAGAGGAGACCATTAGAGGTTCCTGTTTGAAGAGTTGGCCAGATAGAAGATAGTTCAATAACTAGAGGCAGAAGGAGACCAAACAAGCAGTAAGAGAAACTCTTAGGATGGATTTAAATATAAATAATCTAACCATAGAAATGACTCAGGATAGAACTCGTTGATGTTGCTTGATCCATGTAGTCAACCTCACCTAGTGGGAAATTGCTTCTAAGATTATGTGACCGAAGAGAATTAATAAATAATGATCCAAATATTAATAAAACCCTTCTTGGACCTTTTCCTAGTAGCTTATCCTTTTGGGACAAATTGGTCCTTGACAAAGTCTTCCACCCTAGTTTTGTGGAATATTTTTCAAATAAAATTCCTATTAGGAAACATGAAATTGAGCATGTTTAGTAATTTTCTGAAAAACATTATTTTTTTAAAGAAAAAATGGAATCATTTTTTTCATGGAATTGCTAAATTGTTTTATGAAGTTTTCATATTGTATTCATGCAGATCTGTTAATGGGTCTCTTCGTTTGACTTTTTCTAAATTGTTTTCTGGGATATAGAGGATAGACAATTAAGTCATTCTCCATGTTGATGTTGAAATAAGTGGGAGCGGGTTGAAGAGAGGCCTCAAAACTCAAAGATCCATCAGTTGTTAAAGTTATGGCTATGAATTAGAAAATGTTTTGGACAGCATGGATAGTCAGTGTGAGCAGTGTCTTTCATCTAACCTTCATCCAATTTAGCTCTCATTTTGTAATATCTTAATAGTTCCCCTGCTTATAAATTTACACTGTGATAATATGATGAGTGCTTGTTCCTATAGTGATCTTTTGAATTATGCATGGTTCTGTTGGAATTGCAGAATGTTTTGACTTGATTTTTTTTTTTCAGGAATAAACTGCATTTATCCATCTGACTTTCTACCATTTACAAGGAGGCCACTTCTTTTAGTCATTGACAGTGAAAGCAGTGAAGCATTCAAGGCAAGCATTACCACTTTATGCTTTTATACATATGGACTTTTGGTATATCACATATGCTGGTGTATAAATGCTTGCTTTAAATATAGTGATGTTACAATATCCTACTTGTTACTGAAACTATTGAACACAAAATTTCGGTCAAAACTATTCACACACACATAAATATATTAGGTGAAGTCTTAAAGATGATTGCTACCAATTTCTCTAGTACAAATATGAAACATGTATATTTTTTATACTGCAGTGCCACATGATTGACTATATTAAAATAGTTCCTCCACATCTTATGTTTTTATTAGAGAACTCATGGAAAACACCATTTTTTCCTGGATACAGATAGGTATACATGTTGGAAATAATTCATAAAGTTGATGGTCAGTATGTGTAATTCCATTGTGCAAGGCTTTATGACCATGTACAGTGTTTGCTATTAGGTTTATAATTGTATGGCTGGAGAGGAACACCAAAATAAAAATGATAAGGATGGGTTTGTAGGAAGATTGAACAATGGAAATTAGGAGTAAATACTGTTGACAGAATTAAAATGCAAGAATCTTCAACATTCAAATTCATAACAACTGTGCCCATAGGTGGACAATACCCAAATTACATTCAGACATTAATTATGACATAAACTGAAAATAAGTGATCCTAGAGGTATTTATATCCAGATACCTTCTACTGTAACTGCTAACATAATTCAAAACTATAAAGAAACTGAAAATAAACTGCAAGATAAAATATCAGTGCTGCTGCCATGTGTGCAATGTGATAAAATAAACAGTAACTGTTAAAACATATATGCAGGGGATATTCCTAATAACTGCAGAAGTGATTTCTGGTTATTAGCACTCTCTCCATTATGTGGCTGCCTTCTGGAATAAGGCTGTAATGTCTTGGCAGCAGTGGCAACAACAGGAGGAGTTGTATCAATACCCTCCCCTTGGAAAGACTTCTTGTCCTCAGATAATAAATCATAATTCTCCCAGCTGACTTCTTCCAGTGGCCGGTCTTTCCATTGTACCAAAAGTTCAAGAGTAGAGGTATTAGGCAGCCAACGATGAGATAATAACTTATCAGGTTGAACCTCAAATTCCCAATCAGCATTAATTGGTAACGGTGCTGGATCTGTTATCTGATGCTGACCATAAACTTTGCGGAGTAAAGAAACATGGAATACCAGATGAATTTTGGAGGATTCAGGAAGCTCAAGTTCATAAGCTACTGGTCCTACACAGCAAAGAATTTTGTAAGGACCAAAAAATCTATGAGAAAGTTTTTCAAACCTGAGACGTGCATGGGATTTTTGGCAGTATGGTTGAAGTTGTAGAAAGACTAAATCACCAACTTGAAAAGGAAGATCACGCCTATGTGAATCAGCTTGCTGCTTCATCCTAGATTAGGCTTTGAGCAGATTATTCTTTAAAATTTTTAGCATGGCATCTCTTTGAAGAAGCTGTTCGTCAAGCTCCACAATGCGAGTCTCAACTGGAACAAATGGAGAGATGGAGGGAGGATCTCGGCCATACACCAATTTGAAAGGATTAGTTCTAGGCAAAGAGTGTTATCCTGTTTTATATGAAAATTCTGCCCAAGGTAGAAATTGGTGTCATGTGTGTGGTTGTTCTTGAGCTAAAAAACAGGGGTATGTTTCTGAGTATCTATTAACAACCTCAGTCTGGCCATCAGACTGTGGATGATAAGAAGTACTCATATTAAGTTTAGTGTTGGTTAGGCAAAATAGTTCTTGCCAAAATGCACTTAAAAGCACCACATCCCTATCAGAAACATTGGACCTTGGCATACCATGAAGTCTGACCACCTCTTTGCAAAAAAGGGCAGCGTTGGATTTAGCAGTGTAAGGATGAGAAAGAGGAATAAAATGAGAATACTTACCTAAGTGATCCACTACTGCCAGAATTGTGTCATAGCTGCCTGACTTTGGTAGATGAGTAATAAAATCCATAGAAATATCTTCCCAATTTTCTGCTGGTATAGGTTATGATTGAAGTGGACCAGCAGGAGCCGAAGTTTGGTATTTTGTTTGTTGACAAGCTAAACAGTTCTGGACATGCTGCTTGATGTCAGACGTTATCCTTGGCCAGAAAAAATGGGATGAAAGACGCTTCATAGTCTTCAGATACCCTCCATGTCCAGCAATCTTAGTATCATGAGACTCAAAAAGAAGCTTTTGGCGAAGAGAAGAATCATTAGGCACAACTAACTGGTCTTTAAAATATAATTTCTGACCAACTATACAAAAATCAGGATGAGAATTGGGCTGATTGTGAAAATCTTCCATAATACCACTTGTATAAGGATCATTATGCAATGCCTTCGGCCATTGAGAAAAATCAAGAGGAAGAGGAAGAGATAAGGCTAAAAAATCAGCATGTTGAGGTCTTCTTGAGAGTGCATCAGCACCTGAATTTTGTTTACCCAGTTTATGAATGATTGTAAAATCAAAGGGAAGTAATTTAATAAGAAGTCTTTGCTGTTCTGAAGGAGTGATGCGGTGCTTAAGGTGGTATTGAAGGCTGCTATGATCTGTTAACCAAAAATGGTTTTCCCAAAAGATAATGTTTCCATTTCTGCAAAGCTAACACAAGGGCAAGCAATTCTCTATTGTAAGCTGATTTAAATCTGTTTGAGAAAGAAAAACCCTTACTGAAATAGGCTACGGGGATGATCAGATTGTAATAAAATAGTGCCTACTCCGTCTGAAGATGCATCACATTCCACCATAAATGGTTGGGAAAAATCTGGCATTTGCAGAACAGTAGTTAAAGCTGTCTTCAACTGAACAAAAGCTGATTATACTTTAATGGACCATTTAAAAGCATTTTTCTTGGTAAGATCAGTCAATGGGCGGGCTATTTGGCCATAGTTCCTGACAAAGCGGCAATAATAACCTTTAAGCCCAAGAAAACCCCGAAGTTCCTTCACATTGACTAGTACTGGCCATTCCAAAACAGATTGGATTTTGGTTTGATCAACCTCCACCCGTTGTGCAGAAACAAGATGACCAAAAAATGAAATTCTGGGTTGGCCAAATAAGCACTTGGATGCCTTTGCAAAATAATGATGATCTCGAAGAAGAGTAAGAGTGATCTGAAGGTGTCTTTCAAGCTGCTCAAGTGAAGGACTGTAAATCAGGATGTCATCAAAGAAAAAAAGAATAAATCTCCTGAGATGGGGACGAAATAAGTCATTCATAACTGCTTGAAATGTGGAAGGAGCATTGGTAAGACCGAAAGGTATAACAACAAACACAGTGACTCGAATGGGTCCTAAAGGCTGTTTTATGAATGTCAGAAGGATTAACCCGGATTTGATGATATCCAGATTTGAGATCAATTTTTGAGATAATGGTTGCTCCATGTAATTCATCAAGTAATTCTTCAACAATTGGAATGGGGTACTTGTCAGGAACAGTAATCTGGTTAAGGCTGCGATAGTCAACACGTATACACTAGGTATTATCTTTTTTCTTGACCAAGAGCACTGGACTGGCATAAGGACTTGTACTGGGTTGGATAAACCCAGAATGCAGTAAGTCAGAAACTTGGTTTTCAATCTCAGTTTTCTGATAGGATGGATAATGATAGGGACAGATATTTGGTAATTTGGAATTAGGAAGTAACGGAATGGAATGGAAATGCTGTCCGTATGGAGGTAAAGTGTTTGGTTTAGAAAAAAACTGAATTGTAAGTGGATAACACCATCTGTAGTGCAGGCGATATCTCTGACTGAAAAGACTCTGATTCCTTGGACAAATATTGGAAAGTGACCTGTATTGGTAATTTGGTTGCCACGCCCTGAAATTTGTATTGCTTTCCATGTAAATTAAAGATAAGAAACATCTCATTCCAATTGGCTTGTACTGTATTCAGTGAAGGAAACCATCTAATGCCAAGTACTAAATCTGCTCCTCCCATGGAAGAAGGATTAAAATCCTGAATAGTTTGAAGCCCTTGTAATTGAATGACAACACCCTTGCAGATCTTGTTACGACCAATAATTTCTCCATTACCAATTTGAACACCAAAAGGAGAAATAATTTCCACTGGTGATTGGAGGTCAGCAACAATTGTAGAAGAGATGAAATTGTGGGTTGAACCACTATCCACTCACGACTATTTAACTAGCCTTGAAGTTTCATGGTGGTACTGATGGTGTCGCCCAAAATGGCATGGAAAATCACTTCAGCCACCTCTGGTGTGTTGGCTTGTTCATCTTTCTCTGTTGGTTGAATCACTGCATTGTCAACATCATCTAATTCCATGATAGTTAAAGAAGCTGACTTGCACTGATGGCCAGGAGCAAATCTTTCATTACACTGAAAACACAACCCCTTGGCAATTTTTTGTTGGCGTTCATTGTCCCAAGAATGTTGTTGTGGTGTGCACATGAAGGAGGACGATGGAGGTTACGAGTTTGCTGGTTGAGTTGCACGCTCAGCGGAATTCTGGCTGTTGAAAGAGTGATCGCGTGACGTGAAATTCTGAGCAATACTGGTCTTTGCGGATTGAGGTCAATTAGTCACTTTGGGCCCTTTGTGAAGGCCTACTTTTTGTTCAAACTCTAAGGCTAAACTCATAGCCTTATACACGAACTTGGGCTTGTGTATTCTAACATCAGCCTTCAAATCGTCTCAAGGCCTTTTAAGGAACATGCCTAGAAGACAATGTTCAGGCCAGTGTTTTACCCTAACCGCATGCTTAGCAAACTCCCGCCTATACTCTTGGACAGTGCCAACCTCACGAACACCGCAAAGAAATTCATCTAGATTTTGAAATTCGGCCAGACCATAGTTCTCATGCGAGGCTTTCACCAATTCCTCCCACTAGAGGATGGTTCATTCAGTGTTAATCCAAGCAAAGAGGTCTAAGGCATTGCCTTCCAAATACACGGCAGCGATATCAACTTTAAGTTCATCCGTAGTCTGGTAATAACGAAAGTACTTTTCAGCCTTTAAGATCCATCCTTGCGGATCACCACCGTCAAAGCGAGGAAATTCCATCTTGGTATGGGGTCGCCGATGTGCAGTCTTCATCCACCAAGGAACCTCCACATCATCATCATTCTCATTGACCCAAGAAGGGCCTTTACTACCTTCAACATCCTTTCCTTTAGAGGAATCTTTAGCGTGCTGAAACTTGAGAGCAGCATCCACGGCATCAAGACGAGAGGACAGACTGGATAATTGCTGGAGAATGGTGTCAGTATGAGGTATGGAAGGGACTTCAGGATTGGGAGATGGGGTTGGAGTGTGGGGCGCTTCATTAGAAGCGGATGAACAAGGGGTAACCATTCAGGAGTAAATACTGTTGACAAAATTAAAATGCAAGAATCTTCAACGTTCTAATTCATAACAACTGTGCCCATAGGTGGACAATACCCAAATTACATTCAGGAAATAATTATGACATAAACTGAAAATAACTGATCCTAGAGGTATTTATATCCAGATACCTTCTACTGTAACTGCTAACATAATTCAAAACTATAAAGAAACCATAAATAACTGCAAGATAAAATATCAGTGCTGCTGCCATGTGTGCCATGTGATAAAATAAACAATAACTGGTAAAACATATATGCAGGGGAGATTTGTAATAACTGCAGAAGTGATTTCTGGTTATTAGCACTCTCCATTATGTGGCTGGCTTCTGGAATAAGTCTGTAATGTCTTGGCAGCAGTGGCAACAACAGGAGGAGTTTTATCAAACAATTATTTATTTAAGTGTCACTTCTATGAAACAAACTTAGCTGGGATAGCAATTTAAGGATATGGTTTTTATTCATATTTTCGACTCTGGATTACAGGAAAAAGTGAAGTTGTGTTCACAGTGTCTAAAATGAATTTTACTCAGATTGTATTTAACCTTTTGGGCCCTTGTTACATGGTTGTTAGTGAGATTGCTAGGTCATTCTGCAACTTGGTGCCTTTTTGGGCAGTGTAAACTAAATGTATTCCCTCTTCCTGTGTTCCTCCATATTTTGTGAGTGCAACATCGGTTCATTACTCAGTTGTTAACTGAACCTAATATATATTTTCATTGTAAGGCTTAATGTGGAATAAATTATGTCACTGATTTAGCCCCTATAAAGAGTTTTACATAATGGTTTGTGTTAATACAGAGACTGATTGGAATAAACTATCATAAATAATCTTTTCTTATGTAATGGAGGAAGTTTTAAATTGTTTGTTTCAGTGAAAGTTTAGGTGACTGTTAAAAATGATTTTGCATGAAAGAAACTTTGTATTGTGGCCTAGATTGCAACCTTAGATGTTCATAAATTGTGATTATACCCTCCTCAGCATCCTAATATCATGCTGAATTCATTTAGAACATTTTAAAATTAATTGGTCAAAATCTTTTGCAGGTCATTGCTGGAAAAGAAAAAGGAGAGTCAGTTGCTATGCTTCTTTCTCCTTGCTGTTTACCTTCAATTGCTTCTGCAGAATGCTCACGTTATTTACATGGGAGCCTCTTCACAATGTTTCTTACGGCTCCACTGCAAGCTTTCTGCCTGCTGCTTGGTCTTTCAAGTTCCGATATTGATCTGGTGATTAATAAATGACCCCTTTTTTCCTTCATGCTATCAAGTTCCCTCCTTTTCTATTTCTGGTTTCTTTCTTATGCTTGGAGCTAGGAAGTTTCTATACTTGGTCTCTTAAAAAGTTTAATTCAATTTTCAGGATACATACAACAAAGCTGATAAGCTGCTTTCATCATCATTAAACAACTGGGGACTAGCTTTGGCAACGTCAGAGACACTTAATCCTGTTTGGGGACAGATTTTAGGTGATCCCTTCATAAGGCGACTTCTTTTGAGGTAATAGTGGTCTTCCTTGCTATTTTTGACTTTTTTATTTGTTGTTTGAAATATATCACATTTCTGAGATGCGTTATCTTTGCAGAACTGTTTTATCTTCTTATTATGCTTTTGCCAATTACCATTGTACTTCGTGGATAATGCTGATTGAATTGAAGTTTGAGGAGTGATTGAACAAACTGTTGTGCTAATTTCTCATCTTTCTCATGCTGAGCTGTCTGATGGTTTTTAATTAACTGGAAGCGACTTTTTGCTAACTGAAAATCCCACTTTTGGATGTGTTTTAAATTAAAATGCTCCTTTGAGAACAATATGAACCTCATCAGAGTATTGTAGAATGTAACAGATAGGATAGCAAGCTAGTAAGCGCTTTGTCTGCGTTAGTTATCAAGTCAATCCACAACTTTTAGTAGCTGAATTGCTTCCTGTTAGTTAACCATGCAAATAATACCACTTATAGAAAGAGAGCACGGCAAAAGTTGAAGGTGAACTGAACCTGCAGACAAGTATGGATTTTGATCCTCTAATGTAAGAGAGAGAGGTGAAGTTCATGAAATAAAAGAAATAAAGGATGACTTAGTGCACGAGGCTCCCATCAGGTGGGGTTTAGGAAGAGTCAAATATACAGCGGATGAGGGCGAGGCCGTAGAGAGAAGAGGTGACCCTCACGCGACGGATCGTGATTTTTCGAAGATGAGAGAGATTTCTGTGCCATTTTCTTCGGATTTCTGGCGAGGATTTCACAAATTTTTGGCTATTTCTGTGCAATTTCAAGAATTTTCGTGCGATTTTCGTCATTTTTGGCGATTTTTGGGAATTTTCCGTCAACTCCAGCGTTTGCCTGGTCGCCGTCGCCATGACAAGAGGAGGAAGAAGAGAAAGACTGTGAAATGATGAAAATGCCCCTCCTTGGAAATCACATTCAGTCTTATGTGGAATCAAACTACATGATGTAGCCTTTGACCGTTAGTATTTGGATAAAAAATTTAACAGAAAGGTATTATTTACACAATTTTAAAAGTTCAGGGATTCCTTGTTGACTTTTAAAATTTAGGGGTGTTTTCTATAAAAAGTCTAAAGTTCAGGAAGATTTTGTGTATTTTAGTCCTTTTTTTTCTATCTCTCTCTTACTTCAAAAACTTTGCATTGTAAAGCATTTTAGAGGATCTTTTTTTGATAAGTATACTGTACTCAGGTAAATACATTAAAAAAAAAGAGAGGGGGGGTGGCGGGGGGAGGTATGTTACCAAGGATCTGAATTTGGTAAATGCTTTCAGTACAAAAGATGATTCTTATGTCACCAATTATGGATGAAGCAGACAACCATGGTGGGGCTAAGCTGCGGTTGCTAAACAACCTGCAATCAGTATAGTACCATCAAGGTTGAGCGAGGATGCATGCCGTGGAGCATAATTTGTCTTTTACCCACTCATATCCTATATAATTAAGTCCATCCCATGCTAATAAGTTGTATGATTGAACAGTAGACCCTCTAAAGCAAGCTCAGTGTGTTTTGTATTTTGCATCTCTAGGCAAGCTTACAGTATGTAATTTTTGGTTTCATTTTCCATTTGTGCAGATTCCTGTTTTGCCAGGCCGTGCTTACACTTTATGCACCGGTCTACAATAAGAAGGAATTCCTTCCAATATGCGTCCCTTCTCTTCCAACATCTGTTCTGCCCTCAACAACTTCATCAGAGAGTGTAATTCTACAGTTAGCCAGCTTTTTCGGTGCAACGAAGAGTTTCATCTTCTCAGAAGAGATTGTTCTTCCTGAAAATCAAATACCGACGCAATGAGGATCATTTATGGGATGCTGCTTCGGATGTATACTCTATACAGCTTCCTTGTATAGCTGAAATTCATCAACAATGAACTCTTTGAATTTGGTTATGGGTGTTTGCTTCGGATGTATACTCTATGCAGCTTCCTTGTATAGCTAAATTACATAATTTAGTTTTTATGACAGACATTAATTGCTTCTGATTAGTTTGAGGCAGGAAATTAGTGTTCACATATTTTATATGATGTTTTTTTTTTCAAAAGAAAGAATTTTCCCAAGCGTACTACTGTGTTTTGTTTCCCCATTTCAATCCTAATTCCTACGAAAGCAACCATATAAATAAAATGTAATTATTATGTTTTTAATTATATCAAATATCAATTGAGACTAGAAGAACCAAACTAGAGTAATTATCTTGCTTCATTTCCTTTTTCATTATAATGAACAAGTCTAGCCTTCAGAGTTGAGTGCTCTAAAATTCTAGAAGAACGAGAGGGTGAAAGAAATAGTAATGTACAATTTTTTATTTTTCTTACCGATCGTCAAATTCTATATATTTTGATACTCAATTATTATAGAATGGGATATAACAGTTTTATAAAAACATCCTTCGTTTCTTAAATCAATACCTTCTTAATTTCAAAAGCATCCTAAATTATGACAAAAAGTAAAATAATTTAAGTATTCTTTAAATTTAATATCTATTAATCACATGATAAATATAATTAATTTTTTAGAGTTTAAAATTTTGATTTATACTATATGTTTTCATAAAAAATAGGTCATTTTCACGAAACGTGATAAAAAGTTAACTTTTGATAGAAAATAATATTTTTTAATATAAATTATTGTTAATATCATTTGAAAAAAAGACTCTTTCTATAAAGCTAATGACACAAATAAAATTGAGATACAAACTTGTCAACACACAAACGAACTCAAAAAGTGTTGAACTCGTGTGAAATCGCGATTTGGGTTGTATTTTATATTTTTTGGAGCCTGATGAAAAAAGCCTGATTTGCCTAATTTTTTTATTTATGAAGGCCCATTTGTTTTAACCCAAGACCCGACCCAGCCCAATGAAAAATCCATCACAAAACTAAGAACCTCTGTTTGGCGGAGCATCGCGTTCGTGATTCGCGAGGGAGGAGGAGACTGCTGCTGTGCGCCGCTGCGAACTTGCTCTCGGACGGAGCTGCTGCGGTGCTTGGCGACGAAGCTGCTGCTGTGGTGCTGCCTTGTTGACGAGGCTGCGCAAGGTGTGTCACTTTGTTGTTGATTAAAAGTTCAAACCTTCATAGTTGCTCTTTTGTTTATTTTCCTTTAGGATTTAGTAGACCATCAGGCTTGTTAAAGTATATGATAATATGAGTTTGAGTCTTTGACATTCATAGTTGCCCTCTTGTACATTCATGTCTTTTTTTTTTTTTTCATAAAAATTTTGTATCTTTTGGATGTAAGATTAGTTTCTTGGGAACTTGAACTCCTGACATTAGAGAGGCCCTTAAATCCTAAGCTTAATATGATAATGTAGCTCGTGCATGGAATATCTTTGTCCGTTTGTTGGTGATCCGAATCTGTCTGAATTAGGAAAAAAACTGTTTCTTTAAAGTTCGGTGCCCACCAACTGTTTGTAGAATTGCCACATAGAGAAAAAGGGATTTGAAAAAGCAAGGTTGAAAGGAGATAGGTTAGCATACATAGTTAAATTATATGGCCAGCACAGGCAGTAATGTGGTGCTTCATCACAGGTCAATGTCTTAATAGTTAATTCCATAAGTATGCAAACAATGTTTTTTTTTTTTTTTGGGCTTATCTTTCACTTATTTCTGTTAATCATGTTAAAGCATTTATATGAGGAGAGACAAATGAGCATTAAGCTTATCACTATGTTTCACTTTCATATTTAGATTTAGAAAATTTATTAGTAATTGATGGTTGAGTTGACATGCCAATTTTGGGTTAGTTTGGATGGTAATTTACCTATAAATATTGGTGGAGATGATGATGAAGATTATGCAAATAAGACTTTTGAAGATCTTTGTTGAAAATCTAGATTTTAGTTTAATTTCTTTGATTTGATTGTGTATTATGAAACATTGTTGGATAATGTTGGACCATTTTAGTAGCTTTAAATTATGGATAATATTTGATTTGGAATGTATGAAAATTTATGATTTAAGTGGTAGACACTTCACTTATATTAATATTTTAAGCATTTGAATTTATATTATTTAATTTATAGGGATATTATATATATATATATATTTAATAGCTATTTATTGACATGGGGAAACTCTTATGAGTTTACGGTACAAGTTTATGTGTCGATTTTATCTCCCCCTATGAGTTTACTTAAAATCTCAAGTTTGACAACCTTGGTTCTATCTCTCACTCGCTCCTCGCTCTAATTCACTCACTGCAACGACGATGGTAACACAAGACAGCTAGCGTTGCCTTCCCAGTTCCCAGTAGGTAAGTCTTCTTTCTCCCTTTTCTTTCTCTCCATTTCTCTCTTCTTCTCTATTTCTACTCGCATCCTTTTCCTTTGAAGAATCTATTTTCCAAAATGAGCTAGTTTCAGTGTGACAAGTACTCTTCTTACCTTGTCGTGTATTTGATCATATTTTCGAATTTTTAGATGCGATAGGTATACTCAAATTGGACTTTGGTGAGTGGTGACTCTCTTATAGGTTCTTGCATAAAAGCACTGTCAGTTGTTGGGATTAACTTGCATATCATGTACTCAATTGTTTATTATGCTATGCGGTGTGATAAATCCATGAGTATATATGTCTCTTTCTCCCATGAAATTGATTGCTACTTGATTTGGATGAGCCTAAGAGATTGGAATTATGTTGTTTGTCAGGAAAAAATCCATATACATCTTAAAATTTATTGATTGGGTCAGGGCAACCCATAAATGAGTACAAGAAATTGAATTAAACCTGTTTTTGTGTGAACATTGCAAGCAACCTATCATACCAAATAAGCTCAATTTCTACTTTCTTGTCAAGACCTATTTTGTTAGTCATTTTTAAGAATTGGATCTCTTGATGTAAGATGCGTACCTTCATAGGAATTCTCTGGTGAGGTAGGTGAGGAAAAGAGAAAACATGTGTACTTTTTGTGACTTATGACATCAATGAGATTTGATTGTGCTAGTGTATGAACGCTCAAAGTATGATGCTTGTGTTAAAAGATTAAGTTAACAAGCATTCCTTTTGTACCTTTATCTTCTAGCTGAAGATTTAGTAGAATACATTTAGTCATTTAGTATTAAAATGAGTTTATTTTGGTAATTTTCCCTTGTCGGTCCAAAATTTTAGTATATAAGCTGGATTGCCACCAAATTGTAAATTATTCATTGATCATGATTCATAATGAAGTTTGAACATTTTATTTGTTAATATTATTGTCATTGTGAGAGTTTGCTAATGATATAAAATGTTTATATTTTATGGAATGTGCATAAAATTTGGGCTTTTGTTATCTTCTGCTGCATTTCTTTAGTTGCTGATCTTTTTATGTCATTTATTCTCTCTTCTGTTAACCAGGTGCACCTGTTAAGATGGTTGAGGTTCTCTTTGACGATATATTTAGGGTGGAGGGTTTGAACCCCCCAGAAGGCAAAAAAGCATTTGACAGAGGTATATCTTTCATAGTTCTGCCATTACTTTTCTGCATGATACTATTTTACTATTGATTAAGTTAGTAGTCTTTCTTGAGAATGGATAGAAGATTTCTCATGTTGTCATGCATATATGGTGAAATGTAAAATGCTTTTGGCATTAAGTTATATAATTTACTGACTATATATTTTAATATAGAACATTTTGTTTTTCTTCCCCTTCTAAACAGCTTAATGTTTTTTAAGACACTTCTTTTCTTCATAAAAGTGAAGTCATGTATATGCTAGTTTGTGATTTTGGGAAGTAATACTTAAACCTATTTGAAAACTCTTACTTGATGTAATTTCGTTCTTACATTCTATGATACTGATTGATCTTGTGTTAGCAACAAGTGTTCAAGACAAATGAGTGAGCCTCGCTAAATAATCGATTCAATGGAAGTTATATTATATAGAAAAACCAGATTTATAAATCATGGTATTCTCTCTGGCTCCCATTCTTTCTTTATCTTCATCTCACTTTCTCTCTTGCCTCTACCATTCTCCCTCATCACCATAGCCACTGAAAATTCCCTCTCCTTTCAACCAATTTCTTTGACTTCTCTATCAATCACCACTACCACCAACTTCTCTCTTTCTACTGTGTTTCCCTCACCTAGTCTCTTTCTGTCTCTAGCTGAGCTCCTCTCCCTTCCAGTGTAGTGCTGAAAGTCTTCCTGGTTATGCTCTGTTTCTATTTTTAAAGCTCCAAGACACCTAACTTGCACAGGAATTTGTAGCTTGAAGTGGTAATTTGAGCTTGATTTTACTATGGGTCACCGAAATTTGTGTTTTGTTTTTCAAATTTGTGTTACTCATGTTAGAATTGTGTGTAGCACAGAAATATGGTGATTGGGGAGGCTTGCACAGACACCTGTTCTTCATTAATGATTGTGAAATTAATTAATAAATCATAGAACCATAGAAACTACTACAAGCACCTTGTCAAATCTAATGGGTGTACCTGCTTCTAGCTTGAAGTGTCCTACTCCATGATCAGTTTTATTTTCTTCACCTAGACAAGATGAGCCAACATCTGGGTTAACTTCCACGAGTTCAGTGGTTTTATTATGTGATTCTCAGTTGAAGCCAGCAACTCCATCAGTTCTGTTGTTGCATAAACTTGATAAGCCAGCAATGCTGTAACTTATATAAGCCGGGTAGGATGCCATGTGAGCTCTGTCAGTCCTGTCTATTAATTTGCTCAACAGAATTGATGATTTAGGGTAGATGTGACACAATTTAGTATTTAAAGGATCAATTTGGAACAAAATAAGTTAAGGGTCCAAATTGAACAAAAATTGAACTTAGGGGACAAAGATGCTAATTGCTTAAGGACAAGAAAAAAATCCCAAACACTAATGACATTGCTAAAGGAGCTTGTCAAAATAATTTGGCCCAACTGGATTTTTTTTTTTAGTTTTCTATTTGCTGTATCAAATTATAGATTCTGTTCCACATACACTCATTATACCTAAAATGGAGATACAAATTTTGTACTTTCTATTCTTACTTTCATGTGTTTTTCTTTTGTAGTTACACGCATTGAAGCAAAAAGTGAAAGGTTTGACATGTATATGCACCTAGACATCAATTCCGAAATATATCCCTTACAAATAGGTCAAAAATTTGCTCTTTTACTGGTTCCTACTCTTAATCCAGATGGAACACCAGACACTGGCTATTATATTCAGGTATTCTCTCATAGAAGTTACAAACTTACAATGCCATTCTGTTTTACCATTGAGAAATGTTTCATGTACAGCTATTGGAATTTTTTCGCAGACTTCTAACAAAAGCTTTAGGATTTTGCTAGTGTTAATTTTGTATTTTCCACATTGTTTAATGATAGGGATCTTTTATGGTTAGGAGCTTGGTTTCTGCATGATCTTGAAATTTGAATGTGTAGTTGTATGCATTCTTGATAAAGGAACATGTACATGCTGCAAGACTTAGTTCCTAGCAAATATTAGTAATGCTTTGCTGGAGAAGTATGGGACAGTTGATTTGTGGACCAAAAGGTCTTTACGTAGTTTGTGGTAGGATATATATGATAATTCATGTATGCTTGATGACCAGCTGGCAATGGCCAAGGACTAGTCAAGGTGTTAAAAATTTACTAGCTAGACTCACCCTAAGGTCAGTGTTTCCCAATGGCTAGGATTTACATGAGCTGCCATCATTACAAAACTGATGACATTAAATTTGTTGTAAGGATTTGAACATGTATTGGGTTATACACAACAGTTCATATGGGATAAAGAATTACTATATTGAGTGATTAGAGTGAGATGATGTGATGTTGCTGGCATTTATCTAATATTCTGTTCTCTATTCCTCTGTGTTACATATATTTTTTTTTTTCTGTTGTCATATCAGTAATGCCTAACTTGCCTTACAAAGTTTCTTCGACTTTTCCTTTCTAGGGCAATCGACAATCACTGGCAGATAATTTTGAATATGTTATGTATGGGAAGCTCTATAGAATCTCGGAGGGTTCAGGACGGGACAAAGCGTACGTAATTTTAGTTTCCATACATTGATTTACTGCCAGTTGAGTGTCAAATCTTAAAAAAAAAAAAAAAGGAATTGCTGTTTGAGGTTTCTCATGCTGATTTAGCATTTAAGAGACCTGATACTGGGGCGTTGCTGCTCCTTTGTCAAAGTGCCGAAAAGAGGTTTTTGTATTATTTCCTCCTCCTGATCATGCGGCATGACTGGTTCATGTTTTACATGCTTTGTATAGTGTGAACTGTTGGATGTTGGTTCCCACTTTATGGCAGCTCATTAGTTTAAGATGATAATGATCATTTAGTTATTTAAAGGTGACAGTATTCAGGCTGTATAATTTAATTAAATTTCTTGGTCTTCTAATTGGATTGTCTTTGGCTGTAGGGAGATAAATATTTCTTTTGGTGGGCTTCTAATGATGCTGGTGGGTGATCCCTCACATTGCAACAAGTTTGAACTGGATCAGAGACTGTACCTTCTGATTAGGAAAGTTTGAGGATGTTATACTCAATTTAAAACGAAGAGGGTTTGAAGCTCCATTATAGCAGGTTGGCGGGGTTGTAACTTCTAACTTACGTGGAGAAATTTGTGGAGATACTAATGTTGATGGTTTTAAATTATTTTTTGTAATAAAGTCGAAAACCAAATCCTAAGGACTATAGAGCCAAGAAAATATTGTCCGGCGATTCCATTATAATATATACTATTCCTAAGGACTGCATGCATGTAAATGAACCCAACTAATTTTTTGTAGGACTTTGTGACCTTAGTTTTGTTATTATATGGGAGAAAATAAGGTAAATGGAACTGTTATACGAAATTTCAAAGAGGCTAAGGATCAATTAGGAGAGTAAATGGAATTGACTTATTCGTGAATAATTTGATTTTGGTTTGTATAAAAGTTTGTTGAGTTTGGTTGATTTATTAAATGAATGAGTTTAAATATATAATTAAATTTGTTTAATTAAATGAATATATTGAGTTCATTTAGTTTACAAACGGGTTATTTAATAATAAAATAATATATATATTATGTATAATAAATATTTAAAT
Source organism: Senna siamea (assembly GCA_031216115.1). Lineage (NCBI taxonomy): Eukaryota > Viridiplantae > Streptophyta > Magnoliopsida > Fabales > Fabaceae > Senna > Senna siamea. Next base: position 18,230,866 of record CM062357.1, read on the forward strand.
AATACTTTTATATATATATTTAAATCATTTATATTAGTTACGTTTCTGTATAAAGATGTTTTTGTTATTAAAATATTTAAAAAGATGCATTTCATAGTTTAATATAATATATAAAATAATTTGTATTTAATTAAATTTTTTTATGATTAATTTTTATGTTTAAAATTTGAAATGATGTATTTGTAGTTTATAATATTTTTTAATTAATTATAATTAATTATATTTATTTAATTTATTTTTGTATAATTTTATAAAAATTATATAAGTAGAGTTTGAATTTTTATTTAATAAAATAAGTTGAGTCTAATATAAATTTTAATTTTATTTTACTTAAATAAATAAAGTCTGAACAATTTATTTAATTAAACAAATGAAATTTGAGTTTATTAAAACTTGACTTGATACGATTTATTTACACTCCTAAATTCAATAATTGTGTTTATTTTTTAAAATTTAAAGAAAACATATGTTAAAAAGTGAAATACACAATAACTTACCGGACCTTTGAGAACAGATCAACTAGAATAGTTTTACAACATATAAAATACTATTAAATATGCATTTATAAATGCAACTAATTGATTAAAACTAATCAATAATATTGACAACTGCTATTTGCTTTCTCTAATATTTTTCCTCTGTTTTCACACATTCTCTTTTCAATAGTCTCTTCAACTGTTGGACGTAATGAAAATTGCTACAATGCTTTCTGAACTCAAACATACATGTACTATCATTCACGAGCAACAACCACAACTTGTTTCCCAACATTGCGACCATTATAAAGGCCAACCAAAGCTGCAGGGGCATTCTCAAGGCCTTTAGCTATATCTTCCTCATACATTATCTTCCCTTGTTTGATGTGAGACAGAATTGTTCTGGTTCCTCCTAAGTGGTTAGCTACCCATTTTAGTCAATTATAATGTTTTAATAATTTAAATAAAGAAAATGATATGTGAAAGGTCCAATCTTATTTTTAAAGTTTGAAAAGTCTTCGTTAAAAAGCTACACACTTTATGATAGGAAAAATGTGTCTTTTACTTTCATTCTAGTAAGAGTTACGTACAACACTCCAAGAGAGAGAAAGAGTGAAGAGCTTTTTCTCTGTTTTGAAAAAACTATTTTGGAGACCTTCAAACTAAAAAGCGTTTTGTACTTTGATTTTTATGAAATTTCAGTATATTGTTCTAAGTACTATATGCCTTTATTTATTTATTTATTTGTTGTATTGTTATTTTTATTTGATTATATTATGGTACCTATTTGTGTGGCATTTATGTTATAGTGATATTGATGATTCGACTTGTGTTGATAATTAGTGAGTGTGGTGAGTTTTAATATATCTAAAAAATTATTGATGTACTCATTAATTTTTTATTAATCAATTATTTTTTGGATTAGGTCCCCTAAGTTTTACCCTTTATTGAGAGAGTTTTTTACGTTAAAATTTTGTGTCTATTACGTTGTTTATTTTGTGCATTGTTGGACAGCATTATTACTAAGATTTTTGTACTCTTGTTGGATATATATACATTTGCTCCTCATAGATTCACTCAAGTGGGAAAGGTTCCTTTTGGCTGACCTAAGTCCGGCCTTTCTCAACAAACAGAATAGGTTCCAAGAATTTGGGATACAAGCGATAATAATCAGCTACAGTAAATCCTTCCATATGTACCCTTTTGAATGAGTTGTGCCAAATTTGTTATGCCTTCAGGTTGATCAAGATTATACTGTGACACAATTCCACACAGCGATATACAGCCATGGACTCTCATATTTGGGATTACTGCATCAAGTGTCTTTCAACCAACATTGTCAAGGAAAAGGTCAATGCCTTCTGGAAAGGAACTGTTTTCTACATTCATATCCATTAGCTTCCAGGGTGCATTATGGTACTAATAGCTAGGTTTAGTAATTTAAAGGAAAAAGTGAAAGCTTTACAAAGATTTAGCTTGTAAGGAGGTTGAACTCTCTATCCTTAGATTTTTTAATATGTGTAAAATATAAATAAATTATTTTATACACACAAATCTCAATATGATTTAATTATAAAAAGTGAGACTTCATCTCTTGAGAAGTTAAACTCTCTATAATTTAAAAGCAAAATTGAAAAGGCTCTTTTACAAAGCGTTTGATCTTTTGTGAGGTCGAGGATAAACTCTCCATTCATAAATTTTTTTTGTGTAAAATATATTTTATTATAATACATACAAATCTTGATATGATCTGACTATAGAGGGTGAGATTTGACCTCTCAAAAAGTTAAGTCTTTTAAAAATGCGCTTTACAAATAGTATTAGAAGATGATTACACTTCACCAAATATGTTTGTTTGTCTAATTTTTCCCATATAGTTTATTCATTTATCTTTTTAGACTCTCCATATACTAGCTCTGCTGCCATGAAAAGTACAGTTCAAAGATAATCACTCTAACATGTGAGGAATTTGAAGTGGCAAATAAGTTGTTAGAAAAAATTTAGACAAAATGACCTATTTGCTAGGAAATATATGAAAATTTAAGGACTTAAAGTATCAGTTTTAAAATTTTAAAAGACTATTTGCAAGTAACTCAAAGTTCCTATAAGAACATTTTGTGATTTTTCCAAAATTAAGTTCCTAGCTCTAACATAAATAAAACTATGAGGTACTGACCTTTTTAATGCAGCATTTAGGTCAGTCCCTTCCTTGCAGTTAAAAGCTTCATCAAATCCCAGTTTATTCTTCAATAAACCCACCTAATTGTAGAAGAACAAGATTAAGTGAATGAAATGTAAAATAATATTTTTGAATATATGTATAGCAGATTAAATTAATTTGAAGCATATAACTTCTCTTTACTTACTGCACTTCCCACAACATAACCTGAGTTTTGCAAATTGACCAACAAGTTGATCCAGATGCTGCTCATACAAACACACGATCTCCTGTCTTGGGACATCCCACTTCATACAATCCAACGTAAGCAGTCATTCCTCGTATAGTTGTCTCCAAAACTAAATAAATAAATAAATAAATATAGCATTTTTGATATATACTTGCCATGGTAATATATATTTCCTATAAAGCATACGCCTATTTTATTAGATGTCTCACGTATCCCATTCATTATGAGACATCATGACATATTGTAAATATACGTATAAATGTGTCAGAATATTTTCTTTTCAGCTTGAACATACATCAAATACAATTTGGACAAACAAAATAATTGAATGAAAGTATATAAAAAATTTATTTTAATGAGATTATTAAAAATTTTTTAATTATTTTTATTATATATGAGATTTAATAAATTTGATTTAAAAAATAATAACATAAGTTGTTTAAAATATAAAATAGTATTAGGTATTTTTATTTTCTACAATTAGAGTTTGACTTGTCAATTTCATTATTCATGGACTAATAATACTTGACTTAAAAATGCCAAGTAAGAAGTACAAATGACTAACAGATCACACAGGAAACAAAGACACCGTTATCTCACAATTAGTCAGTATATAATGTACTTACCAAGAATTCCAGTATAGTAGGAAAGTGGGACATGAGTGTGCTCAATTTTGAATAGTATTTGAGATGAAGAGACACCAAGCTGTACTCTTCCCATATGGCATGTCCCCAAACTAAGTCACCTTTTTTATAATCTGAGTGTCCAGATTCAACAACTTTAGCAACACCATATCCAGTTAGTGGCTGCAATTATCCAACATATATAATTGTTCCTACTTAGAAACACACACACACACACACACATATATATGATGATTTTTTATCCTCTAAATTTAAGAAATAATATATATTTTTAAAATTAAAGAAAAATAAGAAGAAAAAAATATTAGACTCACATTGATAGAGACTTATTATAAATAAATTAAAGACTAAATATTTTTTTTTTCATATATCTTTTTAAATATAAAAAAATATATTATTTCTCAAATTTAAAAGATGTGAAACTATATATATGACTACAGTGTAATTCCAATGTTAAACATTATGCACTTAATTTTAATTGATTAAAATTGTTATAAGAAGCTTTGGAGTCTCTAAAATCACTAGCCCTCTCAAAACACCTCATTTAATTTTCTATTCTGAATTATGCATTTTGTTTCTCTTTTGGTAATGAAGGAATTTTTTTTTTCTTAGTTAAAGCTAAGTTACAAAAGAATAGAAGATTTAAGGCAAGAAAGGTCAAAAAGACTTATTATACTTGTTAGCTTTTCTATTTTTGAAATGTATAAGTCAGTTTGTGCAAACCTCAACTAATCTAGGGTTTCACAAGGAGATTCCTTGTGTCCTAACTAAAATTTAAAATTACATAGCTAGGGTTTGAAGTTTTAACTTGTGACAATGAACTTAATTACATATAAATGATTGTTTTTCCTAGTATATCGTCCTCTTGTGGTTTAAACTATGCCTATTCTGATTGGCTTGAAGTAGTGGATCTTTTTAATTTTTCATTATTGGACATTGATAGTGTCAATTGAATACACCAATTTCTGTACCCAATTCAAAAAAAAAAAAAAAAAGAATACACCAATTTAAGTGATGGGTCCCATAATGGTAGACCCCACAACACCAATTTAAGTGATGGGTCTTATAATGGTAGGCCCCACAGTATGTATAAATCTTATATTTTCAGTGTTTATTTATCTATTTAAAATAAATTATTTATTATTAATAAATTATTAATTGAGATGATAATAGTCTTATTTTTATATATATAAAAAATAAAAGATGATTCATTATAAGACTTTTACTAAATGAGATTTAAATTGAGTCAAATATATATATATATATATATTATTGGTCTTCCTCACCTGATCATCCCTTTATGAAAGAGAGAGATACATTGAGTTTATACTTGTAAACAAGAAAGATGGAGATGAGGAACTTGCAAGTGGTTCTAAAGGAGTATGTGTGTGGTTTTCCAAAAGAATCAGACATGAATGTGGCTGAAGGTACGATAGAAATGAAGCTGGCACAGGGTTCCAATCTAATACTGCTCAAGAATCTCTATTTGTCCTGTGATCCTGAATTCTCATGACAAAGACTGATGATTCCAGATTTGGTTCCAATATTCCTGCTTCTGTAAGTCTTACTCTTTGTACATACGCATTTAAGATGGTACATACGCATGTAAGTGTCAGCACTTACGTTGTTTATTACCATGGCCAAATATTGTGTTCATTATATATATATGCGAAGTCCGAGAGAACGAGCACTGAAATGTTAATTTAAATAAAAGTATATTTATGAATGAAATTAGGTATACTATAAGGGGTCAACTAATATCTCGTAAAAAAAAATTGTTTATAATTAATATTTGATAATATTTTAAATAAGATTAATTTTAATAAAAAATACTTATAAAAAATAAAAAAAATATTTTTGGCAAAAAAAGACAAAGGTATATTAATTAGTCTCTAAAACACCATGTTCCGATATTTTTACACTGAAAAATTTAAAGGACAGTTCTAGTATAGGGAGTATCCCTTGTTAAATTCATAATTTGACAAAAAAGACATTATTTTTGAGTTTTGAGTGTAGGGAGTACCCTTTCTTTATATGTATATTACAAAAAAAAAAAAAAAATCTAACGAGTAGGTGTTATTTTAAGTTGACCACTGACAAAGAAATAGTATGGAAATTTCATCCCTCAAATATTTGGCTTTTTTTTTTTTTTTTTTTCTCTCAAAAGCAAATCTCTCTCTTTTGGCATGTGAAGAAAATTAAGAATAAAATATTTTTTCTTTCTTAAAGATGACTTAGTTATATAATTATTTTTAGGTCTTAAAAAGGGAGCCAAATAAAAATTAAACTTAGATATACTCATGTTCAACAAAGTGTCACTTGATTCTTGTGCGTACAACTCTTGAACAGAAATTTTGAGATAACTTTGATTAACAAAACATAAGTAAATTAAGTAAACCATAAAACCATAAATATGTATTTCAAAAGGTGACTGCCAATAATAAAGATATGTCTAACATATTTATATATTCAGTCAATGTCTCCATTTATATATTCAATCAATGCCTCCACACTTGACTTGACAACCTAATAATAATTCTCTTGTATATATATTTCTTTAAGATTTTCTTAATTAATATTGTCTATATTAATTAAAATTTTTTCAATTAAATAAAATTTTAATATTTATTTTAAATACATTGATTAGTAAAACTTATTTTTTTTTATCTATTTGTATTAATATAAATTTGTAGCTTTTTATATCTTGATCTCAAATAACACGATTAAATATATTAAAAAATTATTTAAAATTCTTTTATTGTAGTAAGCACTACGCACTTTTCATTACGTGGAGTGCTTGTCTTGACTTGCAAGCACTTTGATATATAAAACAGCACAACCAACGTTCCACTGAAGTCTGGTTTGAATTCATTATATATTTTATTTTATATAATATAATATCTAATTTTAAAAATTAATTAAAAAAGACTTTATAACATAAAGTCTTAAAAAAATTATTGTATATTACTTATTGTTATTACAAAATCACAGCCTTAACAACCATAGTCTCTTTCAAAGGCTCACTCTTTCCCGGAAATACTTTGTCTTGTGTCCCTTCCATGGACTTTCCTTTGATTCTCTCTTTTCTTACTCCTCTTCTATACTTGCTCCCACAACTTTTTTTCCTATATTAGCTCAAATTTTTGGTTTCTAAATCTTCTGATAAAACCTGAAATCCCTGGAGCTCAACCTTTTCATATAGTTCCACATATAATTGACCTTCATCAAAGTAAGCAATGTCGTTTGATGGTCTTCCCCTAAAGCCTATCTTCTTACACTTGTTGTCTCTTTCTCTCCACCTTGTTTTGTTAGTGTCGTTTTTAGTCTCATGGGCATGGAATAAATTCGTAGTGGGTGCTTCTGCTAGAAATGGCTCCAAACAGAAATTCAAGAGCACTCTGTATCCAAAGGCTCTCTTTTGTGCTTTGGGTATCTTTGCTTCCAATCTTATCATGGGTCTGGTTAGTCACTTCTCTTGGTATAAAAATGGATGGTCAAATCAAGAGTTCGTGACCCTTTTGAACTTGGTGCTTAAAACAATCATTTGGGGTCTCTTTAATTTAGATGAAAGAAGATTTCTGTTCTTGTTCGGATCTTGGTGCGCATTCTACTTCCTTATTTTCTGTCACTGTTTTGTATTGGACGTTGGTCTCTATGAAAAAAATGTTTTCTTTCCAATTCAATGCTTGGTTTCTGATGTTGTGGGTTTACTCTTCTGGTATGTGGTGAAAAGAGAGGGTGAAGATAGCATTCTTCAAGATCTAGAACCTCTTTTGGATGGTAATGGTGATACAGATGTTATTGATAAGGTTGCAGAGTCAAATAAGACTAAGGGCTCAGAGATTGTTACCCCTTACTCAAATAATGCTGGAGTTTTCAGCATTCTTAGCTTCTCTTGGGTGGGTCCTCTTATTGCTGCTGGCAATAAAAAGACTTTAGAGCTTGAGGATATCCCACAACTAGCTAGTGTAGACAGTGCAGATGGAGCTTTTTCAAGTTTTAAGGCAAAGTGTGGTGTATTAAACAAAATGACCACACTCAAGCTGGTGAAGTCATTGATATTGTTAGCATGGAAAGAGATTCTTTTAACAGCTGTTTTTGCAATTTTGAGCACATTGGCTTCTTATGTTTGTCCATATCTTATTCAAACTTTTGTTCAATACCTCAATGGACAAGGAAAACTTAAGAATGAGGGATATCTTTTGGTGACTGCATTTTTCATTGCAAAGCTTATAGAAAGCCTGTCAAAAAGGCAGAGGTTATTTAGGTTGAAGCAAGTTGGAATTAGGATTGAAGCACTATTGATGACACTCATTTATAATAAAACTATGACTCTTTCATATGAGTCCAAGCAGAGCCACACTAGTGGTGAAATAATCAATTTAACGATGGCTGATGCCAAAAGAATCAGTTACTTCAGCGGGTGTGTGCATGACATGTGGATTGTAATTCTGCAAGTAGCACTGAGCTTGTTGATTTTATATAAAAGTCTTGGAATGGCTTCACTTGCTGGTCTTGTTGCAACTGTTATTGTAATGTTGGCAAATGTTCCCTTGGGATCCTTGCAACACAAGTTTCAAAGAAAGTTGATGGAATCAAAAGACAAAAGAATGAAGGCCACATCAGAGGTTTTAAGGAACATGAGAATTCTCAAACTACAAGGATGGGAAATGAAGTTTCTGTCTAAGATTATGAAGCTGAGGAGGACTGAGCAAGTGTGGTTAAGGAAATATGTTTATGCTTTAGCCACCTCAGTATTTATGTTATATGGTGCACACACGTTTGTCTCCATGGTTACTTTTGGGACTTGTATGCTTATAGGGATCCCTCTTGAATCAGGTAAGATCTTAGCTGCACTTGCAACATTCAGCAAACTTCAGGACCCCATTCATAATCTTCCAGAAACAATTTCAATCATAGCACGCACTAAAGTCTCTCTTTGTAGGATGGCGTCGTTCCTTCGTCTCGATGACTTACAGTCTGATGTTGTAGAGAAGCTCCCAAGGGACAGTTCTCCTACTGCAATCCAAGTCATTGATGGAAATTTCTCTTGGGATTTATTTTCCCCTAGTGCAACATTGAAAAACATAAATCTCACAATCTTTCACGGCATGAGAGTAGCTATTTGTGGCACTGTTGGTTCAGGCAAGTCTAGTTTGCTATCTTGTATTTTAGGAGAAGTGCCAAAGATATCAGGAATCCTAAGGGTGTGTGGAAGAAAGGCCTTTGTTGCTCAGTCTCCATGGATACAAAGTGGCAAGATAGAAGAGAATATATTATTTGGAGAGGAGATGGATAGAGAAAGGTATGAGAAGGTACTTGAAGCATGCTCTCTGAAGAAAGACCTGGAGATTTTGCCATTTGGTGATCGGACAATTGTAGGAGAGAGGGGAATCAATTTGAGTGGTGGACAAAAGCAAAGAATACAACTCGCGCGTGCTCTTTACCAAGATGCTGATATATATCTGCTTGATGATCCTTTTAGTGCCGTGGATGCTCACACTGGATCCCACCTCTTTAAGGTAACTCATTTTGATTATTTTGCTTATTATATGTAATATGCTACAAATTATCTTTGTATATGATTATTGAAACATTGATATTTTTGTGTGCGGCAGGAATGTATATTGGGCCTTCTAAGTTCAAAGACAGTTATTTATGTCACTCATCAAGTAGAGTTCTTACCTGCTGCTGACCTTATCTTGGTAAGCAATTCTATAATCTAATCCTCTCCTATTCGAAGAGCATTTACTAATTTTTTTGGTTATTAGGTCATGAAAGATGGGAAAATTACACAATGCGGAAAATATAATGACTTGCTCAACTCGGGGACTGATTTTATGGAACTTGTTGGTGCACACGAAAAAGCTTTATTTGCTCTTGATTCATTGGATGGAGTTGGAGGAGCAGTATCTGATAAATTAAGTACCTCAGCACAAGAAGCAAACTTCTCTGGTGTTAAAGCAAAAGAGACAAACAAAGATATTAAAAATGATAAAACATGTGATGTAGTTGGATCAAAAGGCCAGCTTATTCAAGAGGAAGAAAGAGAGAAAGGAAAAGTTGGGCTTTCTGTTTATTGGAAATATATTACAACAGCATATGGAGGAGCTCTTGTACCACTCATATTGTTGATTCACATTCTGTATCAACTTTTTCAAATTGGAAGCAACTATTGGATGGCCTGGGCAACTCCAATTTCTTCATACGAGAAACCACCTGTTGAAGCCTATAAACTTACGTTTGTCTATGTTGCTTTGGCCATAGCAACTATTTTCTGCATCTTTATCAGAGTATTCCTTCTTGCTTAAGTGGGTTATAAGACAGCTGCTATACTTTTCCAAAAAATGCACTTGTGCTTTTTTCGTGCTCCCATGTCATTTTTTGATGCCACTCCAAGTGGACGTATCATCAATAGAGTAAGTAAAACTGTGGACTTTTTTTTTTTTTTTTTTTCATCTAATCTTATGATACATAATTTATAAGATTTTTCTATAGATTTATAGTCTATTTTAAAGGGCTTTATACTTAAGAGTAAATGATTTAGTCCTTAAAGATTACTTTCATCTCAATTTGGTCATCTGAAGATTAAGTCTTTCACTTTCATCCCCAAATCATAATGGCTGCTCTGTTAGGCAAAGTCACAAACACTTAACAAACTTAATGACGGGAGTCCACTTGACCATTAAATTAACTCATGACTCGGATTTACCCTGATGTCATTTTCTCCCAAAATGGCATCAAGCAACCAACAAAAAAGCACACTTTTGTCCTTGTAATGTGAGGCTACACCCTTATTTTGGTAGAAGTTAATTGTCATGTAAGCTCCCATTTATGCCATATCAGCAAATCTGTCGAGTATCTATGACTTTGCTAACGAAGGGGCCATTTTAAATCAAGGGAAAAAACTAGGAGACTAAATTCAGAAGTTTTATCATTAAATGACCAAATTTAGAATATATAATGAATTAACATTATCTGTCTTTACTTCTTTGGCTTCTCTTATAGGCTTCTTCAGACCAAAGTTCATTGGATACAGACATTGCTTATCAAGTTGGTTCATTTGCTTTCCTTGTGATCGAACTCCTGGGGAGTATAGCAGTGCTGTCTCAGGCTACATGGCAGGTTTTCATCTTCTTTATACCTGTGATATCAGTCAGCATTTGGTATCAGGTATATTTTGTTTCAATCATGTTGTCTTACATAGGACTTAATTATATTGATGTCTAACAAACTTATAATTGTGCAGCAATATTATTTGCCATCAGCCAGGGAGCTATCACGGTTAGCTGGAGTTTGCAAAGCTCCAGTGATTCAACACTTTGCAGAAACAATTTCAGGAACAACAACCATCAGAAGCTTTGATCAAGAGTCAAGATTTCAAAAGGCAAATATGAAAGTGATAGATAAGTATTCTCGGCCCAAGTTCTATATGGCCGGTGCTGTGGAATGGTTGTGCTTCCGCTTGGATATGCTGTCTTCTATCACTTTTGCAGTTTTTGTTATGTTCTTGATATCTATTCCAAAGGGAGTCATGGATCCAGGTATACAAGTAACTAAAAGGGAAAAATACAGTATCCCTTCAACTATTGATACCTGAACTTTGAAACATAACACTATAAATAGTTAACTACCTGCTAAATTTGGTATCTATTAGTCACATAATGAATAGAATTGAATTTTAGGGTTTTAAAAATTGATTTATGCTACTTGTTTTCATGAAAAATTTGTTACTTTCATGAATAGATAATATGCTATTTGTTTTGATAGAAAACAATATTTTATTCAATATAATTTTCTGTTGATATTACTTTGAAAAAGACTTTCTCTTCATAAATCAATTTTTGAAATCTAAGTGACTAATAGATACTAACTGTTTTAAAGTTCTAGGATAATATGTACTTTCTCCTAAATAAAATTTGGTATCCTAACCAATTGATATTTACTTAGTATATGTAATGAAGGCAATGGAGCATAATTGTTTTCTTTGATTTTATTTCTGATTTCTGAAGGCATTGCTGGTTTAGCTGTTATATACGGACTTAGTCTGAACAAGTTACAAGCTTCATTGATATTGAGAATTTGCAGCATGGAGAATAAAATTATAACAGTAGAGAGAATACTTCAGTATACTTGCATTCCAAGTGAGCCTGCTCTTGTAATAGAAGAAAACCGACCAGATCCTGCTTGGCCATCACATGGAGAAGTAAACATTTGTGATTTGCAGGTAGTGTTAGAAAATTTTAAAAAATGCATATATGTTGTGTCGTGTTGTGTTCAATATTATTTTGAAGTTTCTAACGTGTCAACGTGTTCATATCTGTATTCGTGTTATGTTGAAGGTTCGTTATGCCCCTCATCTGCCACTCGTGCTGCGTGGCATCACATGCAAATTTCACGGAGGACTAAAGACTGGCATTGTTGGGAGAACAGGGAGTGGTAAATCAACACTGATACAAACACTTTTTCGGATCATTGATCCTTGTGCAGGCAAAATTATGATTGATGGTATCAACATTTCTTCAATTGGACTCCATGATTTGAGGAATAGACTTAGTATTATTCCTCAGGATCCAACCATGTTTGAAGGCACAGTCAGAAGTAATCTGGACCCATTGCAAGAGTATACAGATGAACAAATTTGGGAGGTGTGTTGCTTTTATTTGATAAACACAACACATATATTAAAATTCACTAGTTTTGTCCCAAAAATGACATACTGAAATTATTATAGGTTCTTGCTAAGTGCCAACTTGCAGATAAAGTTAGAAAGAAAGAAGGACAACTAGGTTCTACAGGTTTGCCTTCTAATTTCTTTTTTGAACATGTAAATTATTCTTTTGGTTCCTATAATTTAAAAAATTATAATTAAATCTTTATAAAAACAACAATAACAAAGTCCTTTTCCAAGTGAGTTGGTTATATGCATCAAGCAACACCAACTCCAACTCTACTTACGCTAAGTTTAGCTTTCATAGCTGGTCTCAAGCCAGATGAAAGAGGAGGGTTGCATTAGGTAGTCGACAGCAGCATAAAACTTTGTTGAATCTTCGTGAACGTGGATCAACAACATGAACATGTGATTAAATCCTTATAATTTTAAAAATTTTCTTAGTATTTTGTTAAATGTAGCCAACTATGTTTCCATATTAACTATCTGAATAGGCATAGTTCAACTCAGTTCAACCAAACTGCTTGATGTAAGTTGCATTACATGTCATTAATCATATATGTGAGCTATTCTTACTTTTTTATTTACCTTCACTTTATTTTTGAACTTCAACCTAATTTGCTGTAGTTAGTGAAAATGGTGAGAATTGGAGTATGGGTGAGAGGCAATTGGTTTGCCTTGGTAGGGTGCTACTTAAGAAGAGTAAAGTGTTGGTACTTGATGAAGCTACTGCATCAGTTGATAGCGCCACAGATAATATAATTCAGCAAACTCTGAGGATGAATTTTTCTGACTGTACCCTCGTTACCATTGCACATCGAATAACTTCGGTTCTTGACAGTGATATGATTTTGCTTCTGAATCAAGGTTAGAACATTTAGCTACTACTCTATGAACTTCTAGACATTATGAGTAGCTTTTGATAATCATATACAATAACAACAATTAACAAAGCCTTTTTTCACTAAGTGATATCAACTATATGGATTAAGCAATGCCAACGAGTTTTATCTTTTCTTATTTTTATAATTAAATTATTAATAGTTAAATATATCTTAATAATTTCTTTTATTAATCTTTTTTGTCTTTCTCTATTTATAGTTATTAGACTATTTGCTATTTGGTTAACTCTTTATACAATAACTTCTAATGGTCTCTGTACATGACCAAAACATCTAAGTCATAATTCTATTAACTTTTTTGTGATAAGCTCCGACTTTTTTTCTAATACAGTTTCTAATAATCATATATGATGTGTAAAATATTGAATACCATCAAGTAGATAAGAAATGTGTATCTGATTGTGCCAGTACTATCACTAGACAAAGCTAGTTTTCCTCTCTATAACCCTAGCATTGAGTAGCATTTGGATTAGAGAAGAGATCTAACTTTTTAAATAGATTGTTTTCCTGAGCGATCTCATTACAGGCTTTAATAACACAAATGACTTACATTTTGCCGCCAACCAAACTTAATCAATACATGTCAAGATCCAATTAAGCAATAAACATTTAATAGCTATATTTGGACTTTCTTTTAATATAGCTTCATAGGTTACCATCAAACCCATTTGATTAAAATAAAACAAGAAAATAAGATAATTAATGTGAGCTTACAAAATATTTTCTAACAGTATGTACATTGAGAATCTGGAATATGAGTTCCAAACAAATTTACTTGTTGATAACATAAATACATGAAGTTCACATATTTTGTGTCTATAATGTGCAGGAGTTATTGAGGAGTGTGACTCTCCAACAAGATTGCTTGAGGATAAGTCATCATCTTTTGCCCAACTTGTTGGAGAGTATTCGATGAGATCCAAGGCCAGTTTTGAGAAATAACGTTAGCACTGATAATTAATATATGTATTTATAACCTACTGAAACAATAGCTTCTAGAAATCACTGTCATTTATTGTGGATTTTGATTCATCTGTGAGTTATCATGAATTTGTGATAATAAACTTCAGAATTACACTTGAACGTTATTATATTAATTATAATAGTTTTAAGTTTTTTTTGTTATTAGTTTTTGAAATTATATATTATACAAATAAAATAAAATATGAAGTTAAAAATAAGTTTTTGAGGAGAGTAAGGAGCAGAGAGAGAGTGATGAGCTAAAACATGTTAACTGAGTGAAAATTTATAAAGTTATAATCTTTCTGCTTTTTCATTTTGAAGTCTTCCTCATTATTGAAATTGAAAAATTGAGGTGAAATCATAAATTTGATATACAATAGAAAGAATTAATAATAGATTTTTAAAAAAAGTAAATGGAGTTAATCTATTCTATCCTGTCTTCTAATTTAGTTTGAGAGATGAATACATCTAAGTCTTAAAAAATATATAAATAATTAAAAAATAAATAAATCATGCAAATTGAAGATTTCTAAATAAAATGCTGTGTCAAACTGAACTTTTGAAAATGATTAAAAAAAAGTGGTATATACTATATATCTGGTAACTGTATATATTTTATATTTTAAAATTTATATACTAATTCTATAATTAAACTATAATTTATGTGGGCAAAAAACCGTTTTCTCTCCCAGAGAAAAAGAAAATTTCTATAAAAATCTCACCTAAAAAATAAACAATTTTTCACTCTTCCAGCTCAAAAGCATCAACAAACAAGTACCAAACTTGGCCAAACTACCACCAAAAAATAGCCTGAAAGTGGAGAATCAAGAAATCAAGAAACCTCCTGCTGCTGCTTAATTTTTCTTCTCATAATCAGGAATTGAAGAGGAAGAAGAAGAAGATATATAGTATATATAGAGAGGGAGACAAACACAGATACATACATACATACATAGATATAAATGGTTGGAGAATCCAGAAAATGGATGATACTGGTGGCATCAATATGGGTTCAGGCATTTACAGGGACGAACTTCGATTTCTCTTCATACTCTTCAGATCTGAAATCTGTTCTGAATATTACTCAGCTTCAGCTCAATTATCTGTCTGTTGCATCTGACATGGGAAAGGCATTTGGATGGTGTTCTGGTCTCTCTTTGCATTATTTCCCATTGTGGATCGTCATGCTCGTCTCTGCTTTTCTCGGAGTTCTCGGCTATGGCGTCCAGTGGCTTGTTATTCGCAGACTCATCTCTCTCCCATATATGTTGGTTAGTACTTCTCCTTTTCTATATTTCTCAACTTCTTTTCTTTTTTGTATTAAAGTATGCACAAATTAATCTTTAGATAATTCAATTTAATTTAAAGATGGTTTTTTTTTCTCTTTTTCTTTTCTTTGAAGATGATTTCATAGTTTTAGTTTTCTATTCTTCTGGGAAAACCAGAGAGAGACAGAAATGCCCAATGCGTGAGTCTCATGAAGCCACACAACAACAATTGTCATCACAAAAAAAAAAAAGGACACTGTTTCTTGAAAAAAACAAGACGATGTTTAATTATAATTCGTAGCTGATGTTAAGTTGTTTTCAAAGCATCACGTGGGACCCATAAATTAGTTTTTATTAAATTATTCATATTTTTTAATCACTTTTTTTAATTAAAATTAAATATATAAAAAAATTTTAAAAAATAAATTATAAAAAAATAAATTATATACTTAAAAATTTGACAAAATATAAAAAGTAGGTTTTTTTTCTTTTCCCTTATCTTCTTATCCTTTATGTTCCGTGCATGTGGGACCCAAAAATTAGTTCTCCCTTTATTAGATTTTTTAATATGAGTTTTTTAAAAAATCAATTACAAGATGCTGAGTTATAAAAAAAAAAGTCATTTATTATTTCATAATTAAAAAAACTGATATTAAAGATAAAAGTTACATCTATTTCTTTTTATAGCTATTTTGAATAAAAGAGGAGTGTCTAAAAATTGTTCCAGGTTCTAGCATAAGCAAAATGATGGATCCATTTTTCAGTACAATATCTTAAATAAATTTGTGGTTGTAGTTCCACAACAACAAATTAATTGGTTAGGATAACTTGATAAATAAGCCGTAATCTTTTTGCTTTTTCAGATGAAAAGCATGAAATGGTTTGTTCCAAAGGAGGAATAGTGGGATTAGACAAAGACTTTAGATTATCTTTTCTGACCAAAATCCAAAAAAACCATTCTTTAGAAATATCAAATTATTGAAGGTAAAAAAAATTCAAGATATTCTTTAGTTCATCTAAGTCTCTCTCTTTTTTCTTTTTTCTTTTTTTTACTAAAATATAACACAATATATAAGAAAGCAATGAGTGACTTAGACAGACAGTATAGAGGGTATTTAATTAAACGTGTTAATTATTTTCTGTTGAATTTTATGAAATAATGCATTCAGCCAGCATTGTGTATGATATTAAAAAATCTATCTTGTCTACAAGTCTTAACTTGATAATAACTTTTTGTGAAAAACAATTAAGGATTCTATACAACAATGAAAGATTTCATCATCAAGTTCATTAAAATGCCTGGTGTTTCTAGATTTATAATAAGCTGCAATCATTTTACAGAATTACCAACATTGTTTTGTTGATGGATTTATCAACTTCAAAACAAGTTACCAACATCTTCGAGAATAGTTCCCTACCATCGAAAACCATTGAATTTAAATATTTTCGTATGAATAGTTAACATGATACAATTATGTAAAGAGAGCGATAAATATAAATTTACTTTAATGGTAATTTTTATTTATAAATAACTAAATGAGTGTATAGTATTTTTTTTTATTCTGTCTATCTCATTATTCAAATGAGTGTTATTTAAATTCAAAATTATTATTAGTAGTACTATTACAATACTTAAACATTATTAAGATTTTGTTAACCAAAAAATTCTTTTAATTAGTGATAGAACATTTAATAATTTGAAATTTGTTAACAGTCAATAAAAATAATAATTTTTAATATCTAAAAACTTCGTATCAACCAATAAACTAGCAAAATTTATATTATTAAGAGTAAATTACATTCTCTTTTCTTGAAAAATCTTAAATTCACACTCTCATCTTTTAAAAGATAAAAAAAACTTATAATATTGACCAAAATAATTTTATGTTTATTAGTTATATAATTAAATATTTATTTGACTAATATAAAAAAATTAATTGGAGAAGGTCAAATTGATTGGTAAACATTGGCCATTTATATATGCAGGTGTTTGTTTCATGCTTGATTGCTGGGTGTAGCATCTGCTGGTTCAACACTGTGTGTTACGTCTTATGCATCAGAAACTTTCCGTCACCAACTCGCCCGCTTGCATTATCTCTAGGCATAAGTTTCAACGGTGTAAGTGCTGCATTATACACTCTTGTTGCCAATGCAATAAACTCCTCTGATGACACCCTTTTCCTCTTGCTTAACGCTCTTGTTCCACTTCTCATTTCTTCACTATCCCTCATCTCAATCATTTCAATTCTCCACCGACCCAAACAACCTCTTCAACAATCTTCTTCTTCCTCTCATCATGACTCCCCTTCACATGACACCCTCATCTTCGTCTCCTTCTACTTCCTCTCTCTCATCACAGGCCTCTACCTCCTCATTCTCCATTCCCTATCCTCTACTTCCACCATTGCTGCTCGTGCTATCCTTGTAGGGGCTATCTTCCTGCTAGTACTGCCTCGGTTTTTGCCTGCTTTTGTGTATGCCAATGATTGGAGTTCTCGGGTTATACCCTTGAACTCCAGCTTTTGTCTGTATAACTTCTCCACCAGCTTTAACGACCATGACATTGACAATGGTAGTGGTGATGACGAAGTACTCGAGCTTCGGAAGGAGCTGATTGGGGATGGAGGAAGTGTGAGAAATGGAGAGAATGAAGGTTGTTTGGAAAAGGTGATTGAGAGAGGCAATATTAGAGTAATTGGTGAAGAGCATACAATGAAGATGATGGTGTGTAGGTGGGATTTTTGGTTGTACTATTTTGCGTATTTCTGTGGAGGGACTATTGGGTTGGTTTATAGCAACAATTTGGGACAGATTTCGCAATCTTTGGGTTTCAATTCTCAGACTACTTCTCTTGTCACGCTTTACTCAACATGTTCGTTCTTTGGTCGCCTTCTCTCTGCTGCTCCTGACTTCTTCAGAAAGTATGTCACTATGTCCTTTCTCTTACTCTGATTCAAATTCTGAGTTGTGTATTCTGTGAAATGCGTAAAGTCCGTTGATTTTGAACATTAACCTATTAGTGGGTTAATGTGTAAAAACATATCACCCTTTTATACATTAACCCGCTTGTGAGTAATGCGCAAAACATCGGCAAAAACTAATCACCGTTTTAGAATGTGCAAAATGAAGTGCGCACTTGAGAGGATGTGCTCTCCTCTTAATCATACTCATTAATGAAATGAAATGAGAAAACAATAAAAGCATTTTAACCATCAAGTAACTCATGAAAATTGAAAATTCACTTACTTTTTTAAAACCCACCAATGATATATACAGGAAGATACAGTTTGCAAGAACAGGATGGTTTGCAATGGCTCTACTGCCAACACCAATAGCATTCCTTTTGCTGTCTCTATCTGGCAGTGAAGCATCTCTGAGTGTAAGCACAGGTTTGATCGGCCTAAGTTCTGGCTTCGTATTTTCTTCAGCAGTGTCCATTACTTCTGAGCTGTTCGGAGCCAACAGTGCAGGTGTGAACCACAACATCCTCATCACCAACATACCTATAGGCTCATTCCTGTACGGCCTTGTTGCCGCACTGGTTTATGACTCCAATGCAGAGAGGTCGTCATCATCATCATCACACATAAGCTGGCTGTTTGAAATGTTGATGTGTATGGGGAGGAAATGCTACCTCCAAACTTTTATATGGTGGGGATCCATTTCCGTGGTGGGATTAGGTTCAAGCTTCCTGCTTTTCTTGCGGACCAGGATGGCTTATGATAGTTTTGCGAGAAATAGGAGTATAATAGAACAGTGACTTCTCAATTAATAGAATAGAATACATATTATGTAAAACATGTATACATAGGCTGGTGGACTTTACATTAAATCAATTCTGAGATAAAAGTGAGAAAGAAATTGATAAAAGCAATGTTGGGGCAAGGCTAGTTTTGAAAATTTTAGTACAGGGCTAATTTTTTTTAAAATAATAATGTTTTGGAAAAGTTAGTCATTTGTATTAAAAAGATAAAATAACTCATGAAAAATATGAATTTGAATTCTCTAAAATGATAAAGTGAAAGAGAAAAAATAAGAAAAAATATAGACAAGATAGATTGTTAATTTTTTTCTTCTTTTATCTCTCTCACTTTGGAGAATTTAAATCTCAAATATGAGTTTGAAAGAGGTAACTTAATCTAGAAAAGAATTTGAATTAAAACATCAGGGGATCACTATAAAAACAAAATCAGATTAAGTATGATAATCTATATTTATAGATTTGTATTTGACCGTCTCACGGAAAAATTGGTATGTTCTCGTTCAATAATAATTCACAGTTATAGTCCACAATAGATCTGCGACGATATCGGTGCATCTTCTTGGTATATCCAGACGTCTTAGAAATCAAATTTAATTTTCTTAATCAAATTTCAATACACCAAATCGTTCCAGCGAAGCTTGAGTGGTTTCAACATCGGTACTTTTCAATACTGTTTAAAATGAGGATGCAAGTGCAGATCAGCAGTATAGGACATCATGTCAGTTGATACACTCATCTATCATACACGAAACTTCAACTTAGTAAACAGCAAAGGCTATATTTATTTACCACAAAACAACCAGAAACAAGCAGCATCATCACATACAGATGAGGAAGAGTATAGTAAAGAAGGTTATAAGCAAACTTCTTGATATGATTAACACAAAAAAAGGAAGAAAAAGTGACAAATCAACCACAGATAGAAAGAAAATGGTCAGCTATCACTCGCGAGCAACTAACACCACTTGTTTTCCAACATTGCGTCCACTATAAAGGCCAACCAAAGCTGCAGGGGCATTCTCAAGGCCTTCAGCGATATCTTCCACATACACTATCTTCCCTTCTTTGATGAGAGGCAGAAGTAACTCCAAGAATTTGGGATACAGGTGATAATGATCACCTACATTAAATCCGTGCATACGAATCCTCTTGAAAATTAGTTGTGCCAAATTTGTTACGCCTTCAGGTTGATCAAGATTGTACTGTGAGACCATTCCACATACAGGTATGCGGCCATTGACTCTCATATTTGGGAGTACTGCATCAAGTGTTTTTCCCCCAACATTCTCGAAGTAAATGTCAATACCTTCTGGAAAGTGCCTGATTTGTAAATTCAAATCTATTATTCGATTCTAGGGTGCATTATGGTGATAGGTGCAGTAATTTAAAACCATCTAACATAACTATCAGATATCATACTGACCTTTTTAATGCTGCATTCAGGTCAGTCTCTTCCTTGTAGTTAAAAGCTTCGTCAAATCCTAGTTTATTCTTCAATAGATCCACCTAATTGTAAATGAAAAAAAAAATCGAGCAAAAGGGTGAGCAAACAAAAAAACAAAAGGACTCTCACCTCGTTAACTATACTCTATTACAAGATTTTGATTCTATTCTGAATTTTAAAACAGAAGCAACTAATTTTCATTGTGTACACCAAACAATTCATTTTCCCTATTCCATAGGGATTGTAAGAGCAAGTAAAGGGGGCTTGGATGATCAATTAAGGCAAGGTGTAAATTTAAAATTTGACATACATAACCCTACTTAGGTAGATTAAGAAATACTAAACCTTTACATTTCCCATTTCCTTCTACA
Source organism: Senna siamea (assembly GCA_031216115.1). Classification (NCBI taxonomy): domain Eukaryota; kingdom Viridiplantae; phylum Streptophyta; class Magnoliopsida; order Fabales; family Fabaceae; genus Senna; species Senna siamea. Next base: position 18,251,776 of record CM062357.1, read on the forward strand.
ATCCCAGCAGAATTCCTGAAGGTACGCTAAATGGTTCAGAACTTTCACTGAGAAGGGATTTCAAATTAAAAGAAGGTTATCTTTCCAAATTAAAACTTTCAGAAATATTTAAGTGAATGAACATGTAGATAGTACTTTTGAACAGCAGAGTTAAAAAGGAAAGGATAATGCTGGTTTCAGCAACCTCCTATAACAGCACCATTTAGAAGCATACCTTCTCTTTACTTCCTGCACTTCCCACAACATAACAACCTGACAGTTTTGCAAATTGCCCAACAAGTTGACCAACTGCACCACTTGCAGCTGACACAAAAACACGATCTCCTTTCTTGGGAGATCCTATTTCATAGAAACCAGCATAAGCAGTCATTCCTGGCATACCTGTGTTGGAAAAATAAAATAAACAAAGATAATTGTTAAGGAAGAAGAAATAATTAATGGAGTCAAAGTAAGATATTAAACATAAAATAAAACATTTATGATACTAGCAAATGTAAATATCTATGATTCCATTATTTATTTATGAAATAATGCTAGTATGGACTACTATAAAATGCCAAGTAATAAGTATTATGAACAGGATTTTTCCAGTCACGCATGTCTTCCTTTTCTATCCTAGGCACTTTGCAGTATTCAATTTTGAAGAAGAGACTTGATCAGAGTAAGCAAGAAAATAAGAGGCCATGAACTAAAACGCACAAACATGGAAGCTTGTTAAGATTGAATCTTAAGGAAAAACTCGTAAGCAAAGAAATAAAAATACAGTATGAAAATATAAAGTAAAGTTTATCTTAGGGCTACAGCTGTAATGGATAAATGAAATTATTAAACTACCAGCTCCAGAAATGTGTTAGGCAATGACCAGTAATATATGCTCTTCTCCAAACGGAAGCTGGTCAGCCAATACATGCACGTCATCAAAGATCGGCTCAACTAACATAATCTTCAATTACAAAAAGGAAATGGAAGAGCAGAATAGCTAGGAACAAAAAACCCAGACAAACATTTGCAAATTCATAAATTCATAATTAAGATCGTGAGTCAAATTAGTATAAAGTACAAAGCAACCATTAATCACTTGAAAGTTTCCTAAGTAGAGACTTGCAGCTCACACAGGCATCATGAACATCATTCTCATATAATATAATTTGAAATTCTTCAATACATACCAAGAACTCCTGTATAGTAGGAAAGTGGGACATCAGTGTTCTTGATTTTGAAAAGTATTTGAGTTGAGGAGACCAGACTGTACTCTTCCCATCTAGCAAACCCCCAAACAAGATCACCCTTTTCATAGTCAGAGTGTCCGGATTCAAGAACCTTAGCCACACCATATCCAGTTAGTGGCTGCAGTTAATCACAACAATTGTTAGTAGCTGCATACATATACGACCTTAGTTTAATTCCAATGTCAGACATCTGCACTTAATTTTAATTGACTAAATTGTCACAAAAAGCTCCAGAGTTTCATTCTGAACTTGTTTGTGAAAACATGTAGGTTGAATAAATGCTTATTTTGTTTTATTCTGTTATTGCATTCAATTAGTGTCTAGGTACCTCGAAGCCTAGACCGAGAAAAATGGCATAGTTAAAAATTCAAAAGTTTAACTGTTTAACAGTGTTCCTGAATCCTAATTACATCAAATGCTCACCTCTATCACTAAAATAATTCCCATAAGTTTAAATTATGCCTTTAAATAGCAGCATATTCTAATTAAAACGAAGTGACGGCAGATTTATCCACTAAACCAAAAAAAAAAAAATCAACATGATCTGAATTATGAAGAGCAAGACTTACAGAACCAGGAGTATAGGAATTGAATGCCGAATCAGTTGTCTTGGTCATCAGGATTCGCATGTAGGGATCGCAGGATAAGTAAAGATTCTTCAATAGGATCTGATCGGAACCCTCAGGCAGCTTCAATTCTACTGTTCCTTCGATCACTTGCATGTCCGATTCTTTGGGAAAACCAGACACATAGTCCCTTAGAACCACTTGCTTGTTCTTCCTCACTTCTCCCATATTTTCTTGCTCAGAGTGTGCGTCTTTGGTCTGTATGAACGCTATACAGTTCGCCACAAAGTATATGCATATATAAGGTAGCCAAAGCGCTCGAGAATTCAAAGCACGACGACCAATTAGAAGAAGAAAAGTATGGCCGGTGAAAATGACATGAATACGTATACAGTGACGCTGAAACCAAAAATGTCAAATTGTGCTTCTCTCCTACTCTCGAGAGTCTTAACGGTGCCGTCGCCGTGTACACATTTTTATTTGTTCAAACATAATATTAAAATGTTGACTAGAATGCTCTCAATTTTTTTTAATTTATGTAAAAAAAATATCTCACTTTATTTTTTAATTTGTGCAAAAATATATCATTTATTAAGGTTTTAGATCAAAAATTTTAAAATTATTTTTTTATACAAATAATAAAATTTAAAATATTTTTTGTTAATTTTTATAATTAAGTGATTATCCACACCATATTGTAGTCTAAAATTTTTATTAAAAGTACAATTGATTAAAAAAATTAGTTAAATTTAATTTTTTTAAATTTTTATAAGATTTTAATTTTATTTAAATTTTATCTCTTATCTTTACTTATTTATATTTTTTTAAAATATCCTTAGTCATGTATGAAGTTAAAACAAAATAATTTTAATCAAAATATAACTGAATTTGAACGAAGTCAAAATATTATAATTTTTTATTTATATTTAGATATTCAAAATTTAAAAATTAAGAGTTTTAAAAATAAATTTAAAATTATATAAAGATTAATTTAACGATTATTTTAATTTTATATAAATTATTATGATAATTTAACTGTATTCTAATAAAAATAATTTTATATATTATTTTATGGTTAGTAATATATACAATTTATATAAATGAAATTTTGGTCATGAAAGTATAATTATTTAAGAGAATGTAATTTAGTTAAATTTTACAATAAAAATATTTTATGTCAAAAAAAAAATTGTCAAATTGTGCTTCTCTCCTACTCGAGTCTTAATTGTGCCCGTCGCCGTGTACAAATTTTTGTTTGTTCAATTATAATATTAAAGTGTTGACTAGAACGCTGTCAACTTTTTTTAATTTATGTAAAAAAAATCTCTCCTTTAATTTGTGCAAAAATATATTATTTATTAATGTTTTAGATCAAAAATTTAAAAATAATTTTTTTATAAAAATCATAGAATTTAAGATACTTTATGTTAATTTTTATAATTAAGGGTTATCGACATATAACAATTTATGTGTATTTTAGTTCAAAATTTTTATTAAAAGTATAATTTAATAATAAAAATTGGTTAAATTTAATTTTTTAAAATTTTTTTATGAGATTTTAATTTTAATTTTAATTTTTTAATTTAAATTTTATCTCTTATTTTTATTAATTATTTTTTTTAAATATCATTAGTCATATATGAAGTTAAAATAAAATAGTTGTAGTCAAAATATCTTAATTTTTATTTTATTTTCATTTAGATATTCAAAATCTAAAAATTAAGAGTTTCAAAAAAAAATTTAATTCTATAAAAACTAATTTAATAATCATTTTAGTCTCGTAAAAATTATTATGATAATTTAACTATGCTCTAAGAATAATTTTATATATTATTGCATGGTTAGTAATATATACAATTTATATAAATGACATTTTGGTCATGAAAGTATAATTATTTAAGAGAATGTAATTTGGTTAAATTTTACAATAAACCATATTTCAGTATTATACGTAAAAAAATGAAACTATTGAAAACTACATTCAGTTTATCCAATTCCTAAGATATAAACTTGTTTACTTTCGTTTGTTGATTGCTATCTCATTTGGCGTCAGCCTATTGGTCCAATGTGAAACCTCCAGATATTCTTATCTTTTGTCTAATTGCTATCTCATTTGTTGTTAAGTGTTAACCTATTGCTCCAATGTGAAACCTCCAAAACTGTTATCTCGTGGCTCATGTTTTACAGTGTCTTTGGCTTTTCATCTTTCTGATTTTTTATGACTGGTACGAAAAACTTCTTTTTTTATAATTATCTTTTTATCAGAGATAATTTTGTTTGAGAATCTTTAAGATTTTGTAAGAAATAACTCATGATATTTAAAAATTATTTACTGTCAACTATTATGTCAACTTTAAATATACAATTAATGTCAAATTTTAATAAATTTATCTTATCTTTATAAAATTACAAATAACAACTTTGTTCAATAATATTATGTAAAAATATAAACTGAATCTAAATTTAGTAAGATATAAATTTAGATCTTAATTTAGTTAACTATACAAGAATTATAATACATATTTGTTGAAATCATAATATCAAAAGCCAAAAAATAATGATGGAGTTTGCCACTACAATTATCCTATGCTCCAAAAGAATTAGAGAGGGAGAGTCAGAGAAAATTAAAAAGTTTTTGACAATAGAGATAGATAAATTTTTAAATTAAAGTTTCAAATGTGATAACTCTAATTTTTAATAACCTCTAATAAGAATATTCTCTGAATATTCTATCTTAAATTTAAAATTTGAAATTATAATTATAATAATATAATATTAACACTTAACTAACATTATCCATAAATTAACTAAATTAATCTAACAATCTCCTATTTGGATAATATTAATATAATTATAAAAAATGCACTCTCTTTTATTCTCAGTCGGTAGTCTAATAGGATGATTACTAATCAACATAGGGTTGTAGTTGGGCCTTTTACCCAAATGGGCCAGTAAGTGATCAAACCTATCACTACTCACTTACAATTAATATGTAGCACCATTCCATTTATGATTAACTCAAGCTGAGTTCAGAAAAGAAACAACATAAAATCACTGAATCTGATAGAAAAACAAGTGAATGAAATAAAGTTTCAATGCTTGAACGAATAGAATACATAATGTATAGATAAGATGATATACATAGAATAAATCTATTCATAATACAAAGTTCAAAAAGATGAAATAACAAAAAATCACTGAATCCGATAGAGAAACTAGTGATATAAAAAGTCTCAATATTTAAACGAATGGAATAAATAATGTATACATCGAAACTCATCAATCCAGACTCCCACTAAACTAAGGGTACATCAAAAGATTTAATCAAATCCATGAGTTACATGATTTTTAAATACTCTTACGGGTAAGCCTTTGGTTAACGAATCCGCTAGCATATAGAACCAAATGAACCTGAGATTCAGCAATCTTTTCTCTAACAAATAGGAACTTAATATCAAAATGTTTAGTACGACTAGAGCTCCAATAATTTTGAGAAAAGCATATAGCAGATGAATTGTCGCAATATATATGGTTAGAGGATGTGATATAAAATTAATAAGATGCATGCTAGACATCAAGTTCCTCAACCATATGGCTTGGCGGGTGGCCTCATAACAAGAGACATTTTCTACTTCCATATTTGAGGTAGTTGTAATAAATTGATCAGCACTTTTTCAAGAAATAGCTCCTCTAGACATTATAAAGATATATCCAGAAGTAGACTTATAATCAACAATGCAAGATGTATAATCTGAATCCGAATAGCCAATGATCTCAAAAGGATCAGAATTTCTGTAAGTTAACATATGATGCTTCGTACCTTGAAGGTACCTCATAACTTTCTTAACAGCTTTTCAATGGTCATGACCAAGATCACTCAGGTATCTGCCAAGCACACCAATAGCAAAAGCAATGTTTGAAGGTGTACATACCTGAGCATACATAAGGCTGCCAACTCTAGAAGCATATGGAATTTTATCCATTGTAGTCCTCTCATCATTACTCTGAGGACACTAAGATTTACAAAATTTCTCACCTTTCTGAACAAGTGTAACACAAGCAGTACAAGAATAATGTTAAATCTCTTTAGTACTTTATCAATGTAACTCACTTGAGACAAACCCAATATACCACGAGATCTATCACGATGGATTTGGATACCCAAAACAAATAAAGCTTCACCTAGATCTTTCATTTCAAAGTGGCATGATAGCATGTGTTTAGTCTCATTCAAAAAATTTACTCAGTTACTGGCCAATAGGATTTCATCAACATAGAGAACCAAAATTATAAAATTATTTTCATTAAATTTCTGATAGATACACTGATCAGAAACATTCTCAATGAAGCCATGTGAGATGATAACCTCATGGAATTTCAAGTATCACTGTTTGGAAGCTTGTTTCAGTCCATAGATGGATCAATTTAACTTGCATGCAAGATGTTCCTTTCCTGCCTCAATAAATCTATCTGGTTGAGTCATGTATGCTTTTTTAGACAAGTTCCCATTCAAGAAAGTAGTCTTGACATCCATCTAGTAAAGTTCATGGTCAAGTTGAGTGATGAGAGCCATGAAAATTTTGAAGGCATCCTTCATATACACTAGAGAAAAAGTCTTTGTGTAATCCATGCCCTCCTTCTAATTATAGCCTTTAGCTATGAGTCTGGCTTTATACCTTTCTATCTCACCATCAGCTTCTTACTTGGTCTTAAAGACCCATTTACAACCAACTGGCTTATGTCCCTCTGGTAATTCAGCAAGTTCTCAAATATGGTTATGATACATAGAGGCAAGATCTTCATTCATAGCTTTAAACCATTCATGGAAATTGGAACTTGCTACTGCCTCAGTATAGGAAGTAGGATCTGTGCCATCAGTAACATCAGATTCATATTCTTATAAATAAACCACAAAATCATCTAGAATAACAGGTCTGCAAATTCTCTAAGATCATCTCAACTCCACATCCTATTCCTGAAAGTCTATGACAGGTAGAGCATCTGAATTTTCAACAACATCATCATTCCTTTCAGTTTTAGTTTTAGTAGATAGATTTGGCAAGGTCAAAAAGGGCAGATCAATAAATTCATTATGCAAGTCAATGGTTCTCAGTGCATTTCTCCCACTATCCAAGTCATCTTCAAAATAAAACTGTTCTGTCAGATTCAATGACTTTGGAAGTATGAGAAGGACAATAAAACCTACAACCTTTAGAACCAATACAGTACCCAATGAAGAAACCACTAACAGTTCTTGAATCCAGTCTCTTAAGTTTTGGATTATATGGTCTCACTTTTACGTTATAACCCCACATATGAAGATGTTTCAGGCTAGACCTTTTACTAGTAAATAGTTCATATGGAATCTTTGGCATAGATTTGCTAGGTACCTGATTCAAAATATATATAGCTGTTCTCAAAGCATCACCCCATAAGAATTCTGACAGAGATAAATGACACATCGTGCTCCTTACCATATCTATTAATGTGCGATTTCACCTTTCAACAACTCCATTTTGCTGAGGGCTGCTTGGCATGATATATTGAGCTTTAATACCATGTTCTTGTAAGAATGAAGCAAAAAGACCAGGATGTCTACTAGTTTTAGTATATCTAGCATAATACTCACCACCACTATCTAATCTCACGATTTAATAGGTTTGTCAGTCTTCAACTCAACAACTACTTTGAAGACTTTGAAATCATTTAATGATTCAAACTTCTATCCATCCAAATCTAGAGCGATCATCAATGAAGGTAATGAAACATCTGAATCCACCTATAGCTGCAGGAGTGATGTGTTCACTAATGTCTATGTGAATTAAATCTAGTATGTTACTAGACTTATTTGTCCCTTTTTTCCTAGCTCTAACAAGAATTTTTCCCTTAATGTAATCAATACAGGCTTCAAATCAGAGAAATACAAGTTTTCTAACACCTTTTTTTTACCATTCTTTCCAATCTTTCTTTGGAAATGTGGCCCAAGCGTTGGTGCCATAACATGGATGAATTTTCATCAATTTTGGGATGGTTGTGTCCCATAACAACATTAGCAGATACAGAGGTAGGAATATCTAGATAACCATTCATATTCAATAAAGATAGTCTATTAACCATAGAAGTAGTTCCAGGAACAATTGAATTGAAATAAATATTAATTTTTCCATTCGTTTGCCAAAAGGAATAACCATACATGTCTAATAAAGAATTTGAAACTAAATTCCTCCTATACGAGGGTACATAAATAACATTATCCAAAATGAAACAATGTCCAGAATGTAAATTCAAAGTAATAGTTCCTATCCTTTCAACTAAAGCTAAGCTTCCTTCAACTCCAATAATAGTCTTCTCTCTCTCACTTGGTTTCCTCTTATTTCTAAGACCCTTTAAAGAGTTTGTTACATAAACAGTTACTCCAGAGTTCAACCACCAAGAATCACATGATATTTCAAAGGTATTATATTTAAAACAAACTAGAGCTAAAGGGACAAATATATCAGAATTACCTTCTCTCTCATGCTTTCTTCAACTTAAAGTAGTTAGATATCTTGTGACTAGGCTTCTTACATTAGTGACATTCCCCTTTAAATAATTTCTTCTTTTGGCTCTTATTTTGGTTTCCACTTTTCTTAGGCCAAAATTAGTTCTTACCACTACTCTGATTCTCAAGCTTCTTTCCCTTTTGATTACCCTTTCTAACCTTGTTGCTTGAACCTTGAGAGAAGTAATTAATAGATTGTGGATATGAAGCAGACTTTTTAATTGACTCTTTTTCTTGAGTCACAATAGATATCATTTGGTCAATAGACCATGATACCGCTTGAGAGTTGTATGTAGTATGAAGTACCCCATACTTAGCAAGAAGGGATTGCAAAACCTGATAAACAAGGTAACCCTCCCCTAAATACACTCTATAGGATTTCAGCTTGTTGTAATAATTGATAAGCTTCATAATATGTTCCCTGACTCTAGATACTCCATCATAGAGATAGGTGTTAAGGAGAGAGATATATTAGGCATTTTGACTCTTTTCAAACTTCTTAAATTTTTCTCTAATAGCCTTTAAATATTTTGAAGCTAATTCCTTATCTGAGATGCTCTACCTAATGGTCTTATCAATAGTATACTTCATAACATTCAAACAAATCCTATTTGAATCATGCTACTCTTTATGATAGGCCCTTTCGACAACTCCATATAACACCCCATCTTATAGCCATTTCCATTAATTGTTTATTTTATAAACCATCTTGCTATAAGCCTAGTGTGTTATCCTTACTCTTACTTGAGTGTTATTCCAATTGTCATTTAATAATTGATTAGGTTTAGGTTTCTTTATTCAAGTGTTTTTAATCATATATTGCACAACGAAAGTTAAAACATCATTAATATATACATTCCACAAAGATTTACAACTTCAGACATATATTTATAGATATGTGAATTTTTGTCAACACATAGAGTAAGGAGGCAATAAACCTGTCACTTAAACCCATCTCAAAATTTTCCTACTACTGGATATAACTTTCACATATCCTATTACATATATGCCCCTTTTCATTTTATACATCCAAAATGAATTATCTTAATTCTATCCTAAAAACATATTGAGAATTAGGATAAAGAGGGCTACCATCTACTTATTTACATAGTCACAAAAAAGGAAACACCTCTTCATTCTCACTAGGGAGGAGGGACCTCCATAATATCCATCACCCAAATTCCTTGCAGTATAGTAAAGGATCCTAAAAGTGGTATGTCCACTTGGGCCACTTCAATTTCTAGCCACATAGTGTACTTAGTCATCTGATACATACCAAGATAATTATGAGAAATAAATTTTCAGTAGCCAAACAATCCATTCTTTTTGAAAACCTTTGGCATATACCACCGTAATAGTATAGAAAACATTCTATATTCTTCTCTTTAAAATACAATATAATCTATTGGGATATCATGCATGATTCAGATATATAAGTATGGAATGTATATATGATTACATAAATATAATTCAATTGAAAGATAGTTCACCATTCATAACCTCATTTCATAACATCATTACATAATGAAATCATCACATAGGTATCATGAACATATACATATTTTCATTCATCATCATAAGATCATAAAGATCATAAAATCAGGGAAAAAATTCATAACATTGTGGCTAATGCCACTTTTCTCATAAGAGAAGCATAAGAGTATCAGAAAAGTCACCTAGTGAACTACTCCATGTACCACTACCTACATGAGTGAGTTAATTTAACCTTATATGTGACAATTCTGCCTCTAGTACTATCTGAGGCGTCCCCTAGTGGATCCAAGTACCCCTCAATGGACCCTATCTCTTAGACAAATCCTAACCAGCTAGATTATTCCCTTTCGTCCCAAACAGGGTTGGTATAACATTTTAAATTAAGCTCATGGGATCACTGTCAACCTCACACAGATCATTTCCTCTTTGCTTTTAAGGTGGATTATGATGCTATAGAATCACCATCCTTTACTGATGGATCCATTCCCGGTATGCTATCCTATACATATATTCTAAGATGATGTGACTTGTGCAAATGGTTATGTTAAATTCTAAGTAAATGTCCCTTTCATTGGCCATTCTAAATTACACTCACTTAGAATTTGCAACCATCACGGTGTTTTCTAAAATTAGTATATCTGAGTAGATGTTTTACCATCTAAATTTATGACACAACCATGGAATGCCCAATGACCGTCCCATACTGACAATTAGTCACTCAGTCACAAGTCCATCTATCCTAAAGCATACATTAAGGATACTTCCTTTAGTTTTTCCTTTCTTTTCTTTTGATCTTTTCCCTTTCCTCACTTTAATTTTCATGATACCTTTCTCACATTGAAAAATATAACCCTTTCTTGTTTGACAACCTTTTTCATATAAAAATGCATGGATATGGAAGGTCATTCCTTTCCTTTTTACAATTCATAAAATACATCATTAAAGTCTTTTACCAAAGTCTTTTTCCATAGCCACCCACTTCTTTTTCTCTTGCAATTGGTTAACATAAAGATTTAGCATTTTTCCTTCACAATTATACTAACAAAATTTAGCCAATTTGAGGGAAATAAAAAGGGTTGGTCTTAGCCAAGGGAGGGAAGTAAGGGGAAAATGGGGCTTTCATGCCATTTCTTCCCTTTCTTCCATCCTTTACATCATACAAGCATAAATACATCAATTTTCTTCCATTTCCATACAAATTTTCACACTTTATGCCATCAAACATTAAGGGTTTTATCATAAACTTAGGTGAACTAATATTCCTTTCCTTCACAGTTTTCATTTCAATAACATTCAAAACATTCATAAATACATCCAAAAATATCATACAATCAATACCCAATAGCAAATTCATCATAAAAGAATGTAAAAAGAGAAACCCCCTTTTTCATGAATACCATAGAATTTTCTATTCAAGTAAAATAATCCATGAAAATGGAAACAAGAGGGTTAGGATTGTTTAGCTACCTTATTTATGCAAGAAAAATGGTGTTTTGGCTTGGATTCTTAACTTCTTCCTTCTCTTTCTTCCCTTCCTCCTTCATGGTTTCCTCTTCCTCTTCCGCCTTCTTGTGCTTCTCCTTTAATTCATGAAGGAAATGGAGTTTTAATTTACTAAAGGAAAAATTACTAAATTGCCCTGGTGTTAAATGGCCATTTTACCCTTATTTTATCCTCTTTTTCAAAAAAATGGAGGAGTTTGCCATTCCATGTAATTTCATGCATTATGTAAGTGAAATGTCCATTTTACGCTTATGGCAAAATTACTATTTTGTCCTTACGGAAAATTACCATTTTACCCTTTAAAAAAAATACCATTTTGTCATTAAGATATTTTTTTAGGGTAATATGAATTTTAAGATATTTTTCTTAGGTATTTTTCAAAGTAATCATTACTTTTCAAATATTTTATAACGTCATTAATATGCGTTATTATTACATCTCAGATATTTTCTAAAGTAATTATGATGCTTAGATATTTTTAAAAACTTTTTTCTTTTTCACTTTAGTCCTTGTAACTTTTTTTCAATTTAGTCCCTATCCACCTTGTGAAAACTTAAGGTAACCTGAACATGAAAATTTAGGTATGTAATGATCAAGATTAAGAATTAACCACATACTTGAGAATATATAAAAGGCGGATATTACATTTTCTCCCTTCTTTTTAAAATAATTTTGTCCTCGAAATTGATATGTATCTACATGAAGAGTTTCAGATAATTTCTCCTCATATCTTCCTTCTTCTCCCATGTGGCCTCTTGTGGTGATATTTGATCCCACAGTACCTTCACTAATGAAATTGTCTTGTTCCTTAATTTCTTGACCTTAGTACCAATGATTTGCAAAGGTTTTGGCTGATAAGTTAAATTATCCTTTAATTGTACTGTACTGGCGTCAAGAATATGTGAAGGGTCTGGCATATATTTTCTAAGTTAAGATACATGGAATAAATTATGGAAATTTAATAAGGAGGGTGGTAATAAGCAGATGGACCGATTCTTTTTAAAATTTGGAATGGTCTTAGAAAATGTATCTATGACTCAATTTTCTTGACTTTATAGCCCTACCAAGACCAGTAGTTGAGGAGACTTTGAGGAATACATGATCTCCTTCATTGAATTCAAGTGACCTTCTTCTTCTATCAGCATAACTCTTTTGTCTATCTTGGGCCTTAGCTATCTTTTCCCTGATTATCTTGATTTTATTAGTTGTTTGTTATACTAATTCAGGCCCTAATAATTGCCTTTCCCCTACTTCAAACTAGCACAAAGGTGACACACATTTCTTTCCATATAAAGCTTCATAGGGTGTTATCCCTATGCTGGAATGAAAACTATTATTGTACTCTACCAATGATAAGCTTCTATCCCAACTTCCTTTTTATTCTAGAGCACATGCCCTAAGCATATCTTCTTGGGTTTATATGGTTCTTTTGGTTTACTCATCAGTTTATGGGTGATAAGCAGTACTAAAATTAAGCTCAGTACCAAAAGCTTCTTGTAATGCCCTATAAAACCTAGAAGTAAACCTAGCATCTCTATCAGACACAATGCTAGTGGGAACTTCATGAAACCTCACTATCTCCTATATATATAATTGGGCCAACCTATCTAATGAAAATTTTATTTTAATAGGTAGGAAATGTGCAAATTTTTTTAATCTATCTATTATTATCCAAATTGCAGCATTTCCTGATTGAGTTCTAGGTAATCCCACTACAAAATTCATTGAGATTTTATCTCATTTCCATTCAGGGATATCTAGAGGTTGTAACAATCCCGCAGGTTTCTGATGTTCTATCTTTACCTTCTAGAATATTAAACATTTAGCAACATACTCAGCGATATGCTTTTTCATTCCTGGCGACCAAAACTTTTATTTTAGATCTTGATACATCTTTGTGGCTCTAAGATGAATAGTATAGTTACTTTTGTGAGCTTCCTCTAATATTACGTTCCTTAATTCTGATTCAAGAACATATATCTTATTGTGGAAGGTTACCATCCCATCAGCTTCCTTCTTAAATTCCTCTGAATCCTTTAGGGACTTTAGGAATTCATCTTCTTTCTAAGCTTCTAAAATATGAGTCCTAAGAGTACTTTCAATTCTTAATTCACTCAGACATATCTTATCTGCAGTACTAGAGTGGAAATGCTTAAGTTCCTAAATTTTTCTATTAGGCTCATTTCATTGACCATCAATTGAGTCATGTGAAGAGATTTCCTACTTAAAGCACCTGGTACTACATTTGTCTTTCCTGAATGGTATTTTAATTCAAAATTATAATCTTTAAGAAATTTCATCCATCTCCTTTGTCTTATGTTTAGCTCCTTTTGATCAAAGAGATATTTAAGACTTTTATGGTCATTAAATACCTCAAATTTAGATCCATACAGATGGTGTCTCCAAATCTTTAAGGAAAATACTATAGCAGCTAATTCCAAATCATAAGTAGGATAGCTCTCTTCATGAGGTCTCAATTATCTAGAAGCATATGCTATCACCTTTTCTTCTTGCATTAAGACACATCCTAGGCCTTTCTTAGATGTATCACAACATAATTTGAGATGTCCTAAGGGGATTAAGAATTGTTAAGACAGGTGCAGTAGTTAATTTTTCCTTGAGGGTCTGGATACTACGTCCCATTTAGAATTCCAAACAAATGGAACATCTTTCCTAGTCAATTTAGTCAAAGGCAACGCGATTTGCATAAACCCTTGAATAAATTGCCTATAATAACCTACCAATCTAAGGAAACTATGAATTTCTGTTATTGTGGTAGGTCTCTCCTAATTCATTACTACTTCTCTCTTACTAAGCTCTACTGATACTCCATATTTAGTAATCACATGCCCTAAGAAATTTACCTCCTCTAACCAGAATTCATATTTCTATAATTTGGCATACAATTGTTTTTTCCTAAGCAATTGAGCATAATCCTTAAATGTTGGGCATGCTCTTCCCTATTTGTAGACTATACAAGAATGTCATTAATAAACACTCTTACAAATTGATTAAGGTAGGGCCTAAAGATGCAATTCATATAATTCATAAAAAATAGTGGGAGTATTTGTCAATCCAAATGGCATTACTAAAAACTCATAATGCCCATATTTGATTCTGAAGGCAGTTTTAGGCATATCTTCAACTCTAACTCTGATTTAATGGTACACTAATCTCAAATCAATTTTAAAGAATACAGTAGCTCATCTCAATTAATCCAATAGATCATCTATCCTAGGGAGGGGATATTCATTTTTTACAATTACCCTATTTAGTTGCTTGTGATCTATACATAATCTTAGATTTTTGTCCTTCTTCTTCACAAATAACATTGGTAAGGTATCTATAAAAGTCACTGACTTTACTGAACAATCCAAGATTACATTGTTTGAAGAGAGCTAGTCCATTTTAAGAATAACATCCAAATCCACCAAAGGTAGACAAATAAAGTTAGCAACGAAAGATTTATTTTCAAAAACAATTAGAAAATTTCAAACAGGCCAAAGAAGTCAAAACATATTTTCTAGTAGGGATAGCAACAGACATTTCATTTGGTAAACTAGACACTGGTAAGTTTAATTTCTTCATACAATCCAAGGAAATAAAAGAGTGGGTAGCACCAGAATCATATAGTACAATTAAAGAGACATCATTAATTAGACAGTTACCTTTTATCAAATCATCAGACTGGGCTGCTTCTTTACCTTTCAAGGTATAAACTCTTCCCCTGGTTACTAGTTTAGAAGTCTCAGCTGATTTCTTCGACATTTGACAATCTTTAGCATAATGTCCTGTCTTGCCACACTTGAAACAAATATTCTGACCCATCCAACATGGTTTATTTCCATGGTTCTTTCCACATTTTAGGCAGTTGTTTGAAGTAATTGGCACATTCATAGGTCTCGTCCCTATCTGCTTCTTAGAAAATTTACTACCCTTACCTTTGACAAATCTTAACTGCATTTTTTTCTTAAGGAAGTTTGATTCTTGCTTCTTCTTTTTCCACTGCCGCCAAGGTTCTTGAAGCAATGCGACATTTATTGACTAATGTAGCAAAATCCTAAATTTCCTATAAAGCAATAGCATTCTACAACTCTAGGTTTAAACTAGTGTCTAAATGCATAGCTTTTCATGCCTCATTAGGTCTCCACTTCAAATATGAGGAAAACTTTGATAATTCCTCAAATCTAGCTAGGTTTTCATCAAAAGGAAAATTTCCTTGCTTTGTTTGCATAAATTCTACCTCTTTCGCATTCCTCATACTCTAAGGGAAGCACCTTTCCAAAAACACCTCCTTGAATGATTCCCAAGTAATATAAACCCCTCAAGCCTTCATTAACTGTTTTGCTCCCTTCCACCGATGTTTAGCTTCTTTTACCAGTATATAAGTAGAGAATAATACCTTTTGATTATCTATAGTTCCCATACCCATAAACAATTTTTCTAGTTCTCTCAACCATTCTTTAGCTACTTTTGGGTCAAGTTCACCCTTAAAAGAAGGAGGTTTAGCTTTCTTAAATTCTGACCATCCATGGTACACTGGGTTTCCCCCTTGTTCTCCATTGTGATTATTATTCGGGTGATTACTGTTTCCACCTTCATTAAATTGTCTAAAAATCTAGGTAGTAGCAGATACTTGTTTTTTCATAGCTTCAGCTATCCTTATCATATTTTCCATTACCTTTGCTATACTAACTTCACTTCCTTTCTCTTATTTGGTATTCTTACTAAGTGGAGCCATATCTCTCTCTATAAAACAAACGTTGCTAAAGTGATCAGTCTCAATAACATAATATTTAATAGAGAATATATGACATCTATAGGAAATACCTTATACCCAAACCTACACTCCATTCCTTAAGTCAAAACAAATAAAAGTCAATCAACTGCTTAGGTTCAGCCAACTAACCCGAATCAGTCCCTTTCTTCATAAATCTACCCTTTTTCTAACTTAGGTCATTGTGCTATGATACCAACTCAATATAACACCCCAATCGTATAACCATTTCCATTAAAATTTTATTTTATAAACCATCTTGCTATAAGCCTGGTGTGTTATCCTTACTATTACTTGAGTGTGATTCCAATTGCCATTTAATAATTGATTAGGTTTTGGTTCCTTTACTCAAGTATTTTTAATCATATATTGCACAGTGAAAGACTATACAACGAAAGTTAATAATAACACAACGAAGGTTAAAACATCATTAATATATACATTCCTCAAATATTTACAGCGTCAGACATATACTTATAGATATGTGAATTTTTATCAACACATAGGGTAAGGAGGCAACAAACCTACCACTCAAACCCATCTCAAAATTTTCTTACTACTGGATATAACTTTCACATATCCTATTACATATATGCCTTTTTTCATTTTATACATATAAAAATGAGTTATCCTAATTCTATTCCAAAAACATATTCAGAATTAGGATAAAGAGGGCTACCATCTACTTATTTATATAATCACCAAAAAGGAAACAACTCTTCATTCTCACTGGGGAGGAGGGACCTCCATAATAGCTATCACCCAAATTCCTTGTAGTATAGTAAAGGATCCTAAAAGTAGTATGTTCACTAGGGCCACTTCAATTTCTAGCCACATAGTGTACCTAATCATTTGATACATACCAGAATAATTATGAGAAATAAATTCCCAGTAGCTAAACAATCCATTCTTTTTGAAAACCTCTAGCATATACCACCGTAATAATATAAAAAACATTCTACATTCTTATATTTAAAATACAATATAATCTATTGGGATATCATGCATGATTCAAATATATAAGTATGGCATGTATTTATGATTACATAAATATAATTCAATCGAAAGATAATTCACCATTCATAACCTCATTTCATAACATCGTTACATAATGAAATCATCACATAGGTATCATGAACATATACATATTTTCATTCATCATCGTAAGATCATAAAGATCATAAAATCAGGGGAAAACATTCATAACATTGTGGCTAATGCCACTTTTCTCATAAGAAAAACATAAGAGTATCGGGAGAGTCACCTAGTGAATTACTCCACGTACCACTACCTACATGAGTGAGTTAATTTAACCTTAAATGTGACAATTTTGCCATTGGTACTATCTGAGGCGTCCTTTAGTAGATCCAAGTACCCCTCAATGGACCTTGACTCTTAGACAAATCCTAACCAGCAAGATGATTCCCTTTTGTCTAATCAGGGCTGGTATAACATTTTAAATTAAGCTTATGGGATCACTGTAAACCTCACATAGATTATTTCCTCTCTGCTTTTAAAATAGATCATAATGCTATGGAATCACCACCCCTTACCAGTGGATCACATTCTTGGTACGCTATTCTATACATATACTTTAGGATGATGTGATTTGTGCAAATGGTTATGCTAAATTCTAAGTAAATGTCCCTTTCATTGGCCATTCTAAGTTACACTCACTTAGAATTTGCAACCATCACGGTGTTTTCCAAAATTATTATATCCGAG
This sequence comes from Senna siamea, assembly GCA_031216115.1. Lineage (NCBI taxonomy): Eukaryota > Viridiplantae > Streptophyta > Magnoliopsida > Fabales > Fabaceae > Senna > Senna siamea. Next base: position 18,269,611 of record CM062357.1, read on the forward strand.
TGGATGTTTTATCATCTAAATTTATGACACAATCGTGGAATGCCCAACAGCCATCCTATACCGACAATTAGTCACTCGGTCACAAGTCCATCTATCTTAAAGCATACATTAAGGATATTCCCTCTAGTTTCTCTCTTTTTCTTTTAATGTTTTCCCTTTCCTCACTTTAATTTTCATGATACCTTCCTCACATTGAAAAATATAACCCTTTCTTGTTTGACAACCTTTTTCATATAAAAATGCATGGATATGGAAGGTCATTCCTTTCCCTTTATACAATTAAAGTCTTTTGCCATAGCCATCCACTTCTTTTTCTCTTGCAATTAGTTAACATTTAACATTTTTCCTTCACAATTACACTAACAAAATTCAGCCAATTCAAAGGAAATAAAAGGGGTAGTCTCGGCCAAAGGAGGGAAGTAAGGGGAAAATGGGGCTTTCATGCCATTTCTTCCCTTTCTTCCATCCTCTACATCATACAAGCATAAATACATCAATTTTCTTCCATTTCCATACAAATTTTCACATTTAATGCCATCAAACATTAAGGGTTTCATCGTAACTTAGTTGAACTATTATTCCTTTCCTTTATAGTTTTCATTTCAATAACATTCAAAACATTCATAAATACATCCAAAATAATCATACAATCAATACCCAATAGCAAATTCATCATAAAGAAATGTAGAGAGAGAAACCCTTTTTTTCATGAATACCATAGAATTTTCTATTCAAGAAAAATAATCCATGAAAATGGAAACAAGAGGGTTAGGATTGTTTAGCTACCTTATTTATGCAAGAAAAATAGTGTTTTGGCTTGGATTCTTGACTTCTTCCTTCTCTTTCTTCCCTTCCTCCTTCATGGTTTCCTCTTCCTCTTCCGCCTTCTCATGCTTCTCCTTTAATTCATAAAGGAAATGGAGTTTTAATTTACTAAAGGAAAAATTACTAAATTACCCTTGGTTTTAAATGGCTATTTTACCCTTCCTTTCTCCTCTTTTTAAAAAATATAGAGGAGTTTGCCATTCCATGTAATTTCGTGCATTATGTGAGTGAAATGTCCATTTTACTCTTATGAAAAAATTATCATTTTACCCTTAAAAATTTTTCCTAGATACTTTTCCTAGATATTTTTCAAAGTAATAATTACTTTTCAAATATTTTATAATGTTATTAATATGCGTTATTATTATGCCTCAGATATTTTCTAAAGTAATCATGACGCTTAGATATTTTTAGAAACTTTTTTCCTTTTCACTTTAGTCCTTGTAACTTTCTTTCAATTTAGCCCCTATCCACCTTGTGAAAACTTAAGGTAACATGAACATGAAAATTTAGGTATGCAATGATCAAGATTAAGAATTAACCACATACCTGAGAATATAAAAAAGGCGAATATTACATCAAAATTGTTAGTCAAATTAGCAGGCTTTTGTTCACTGAAAGCAAAATCTTCCTTAGCGATGATTAAGTACAAATCTAGGGACTCTTTCCAATCATAATAATTAGTCCCATTTAGATTTTTCACTAAAGATAACTACTAGATCAGAAATTGAGAAAACAAAACCAGGAAATATTAATTATGTTCAATCAACATAATTATTAAAATAAGGTTTCGCTCATAAAACTCAGCTTCATATAGCTATCAACATTAAGATTGTTTATTATAATCCTGCATAAAGGTCCCAGACTATAATAAACCAAGGAAAAACTCATTAATTTAGCTCAATAGGAAACAACAAACAATTTCTTTTGATAATATTTGCATTGATAAGACACATAGTATTATATAAGCATTAACTAGTCAGAATTTTAGGCCTTAAGTTCTCAAAATTATATTAATTTTGTCACACCGATAGGACATGCACATTATTAATATAATATAAATTTTATTTATTCTAATTAATTCAAGGAGAATTAATTAATAAAATTATACTAATTACTATAATATTTTAATCACAAAAATCATAGTAATAGGGTCTATGATAGGTGTACCCACAATCACTAGATGTAGCATATTTAATTTTGGTCCAAAAATCAATTCCATCAATAAATAGAAGGACCAATAATCTCCCTAATTATAAGAACTTATTTAATCATCAATTAATTCAATTTATTTTACTATTAGTTAATGATTAAATGAACAAAATTAGAATAAATGAAAAAAATTATATTTCTAATTGTTGGTATAGAGGTGTTGCCTCAAAGGTCGTGGATGACACAACTAAAACAAAGTGCACACGTTTAAGACCTACTGTGGCCACTTTCATGAATTTTTCACCTTATAATTAAATTTAATATTTAATGATACTATAAATAAATTTTGATACCTAATAAATTTCAACACAATGGACGTGTCACAGCGGTTGTGAAAATTATGCGTGAACCAAAACATCCTAGGTTTGAGACCTAGCACGCCCACTTTCGTGGATTTTTGCATAAACAATGACGTCGTTTTTGCTTTTTAGTTTTAATACATATGTTTCAGCAAAATGTTGCCATTTCACTCAGGAGTAAATGACGCTGTTTAGTATTTTGGTGAAATGATGCCGTTTTGAAGGTTAAAACAGTGCGCCATGAGGGAGGTCGTCTTCTTCCTCTCGCTGGGTCTCATGACTGGACGTGGGTCCATATCAGACCTAGCGAGAAACCCGCCATTTACAGGAAATTTTTAAAGTCTTTCGCTGCCTTTTCAATGGCAATTCTATCGTATTCTCGATGGGAAGCTTTCCCATGATTTTAGAATTGCAAAAATTGATTAACCCAAATCACCAAAACTTTGCAAGATCCAAAACAAAGGCAACAAAAATTTTTGAACCAAAACAATAATTGCATACATGATACAAATCGGAAAAAACTCACTGACACATGAAATTTATACACACACACACACACATACATAGATATATGATATACATGAATTGCTTTCACAAAATTTATTTCACATAATATAACAAGCATGTTTGAATTTACAGAAATATAAATTTGTTCTAAATTTCGTAACATCTGTTGAAGCATATTCAGATTAAAAAAGTGTTCATAAATAGTGCAAATAAACAGTGATTAAAATAAGCAAATATAGATTCAAAATCCGAAAACGTAGAACCTGGCTCTAATACCAATTGCAAAAATATAAACTCAATCAAAATTTAGTGGGATATAAATTTTGATCTTGATTTAGAATACAATTAACCATAGAAGAATTGTAATACATACCTGTTGAAGCCATAATATCAAAGCCAAAAAATAATGATAAAATCTGCAACCACAATTACTCTATGCTCCAAAAGAATTAGAGAGAGAGAGAGAGCCAGAGAAAATTAGAGTTTTAGATGACAAAGACTGATACATTTTCAAATTAAGGTTTTAAATGTGATAACCCAAATTTCTAATAATCTCCAATAAGAATATTCTCTGAATATTCTATCTTAAATTTAAAAATTGAAATTATAATTATAATAATATAATATTAATATTTAATTAACATTATCCATAAATTAATTAAATTAATATACATATTCATAAATAGTTAAACATAAAATAATAAACCAAAACTATTTTTTTCAAGGTTTTAATTTTATTACTTAATTTTATATGATTTTCATATATGAAACTGTAGTGATATATATATTAATTTTTATTTATGTCTAATTTATAATTTCACTGTTGTATTTTATGTTGAATTTTATGAAATAATGCATTTAGCCATCATTGTGAAATATTAAAAAATCTATCTTGTCTATAAGTCTTAACTTGGTAATAACTTTTTTTGAAAAAAAAAATTAAGGATTCTATACAACAATGAAAGATTTCATCATCATTTTCATTAAAAGGCCTGGTGTTTCAAGATTTATAATAAGCTGCAACCATTTACAGAATTACCAACATTGTTTTGTTGATGGATTTATCAACTTCAAAACAAGTTACCAACATCTTTGGGAATTGTTCCCTACCCTTGTATTTAAATATTTTCATATGAATAGTTAACATGATACAATTATATAAAAGAGGGATAAACACAAATTTACTTCAATGGTGATCTCTATTCATAAATAACTAAATGAGTGTGTAGTATTTTATTTATTTATTTTGTGTCTATCTCCTTATTATTCAAATGATTGGGTTATTTAAATTCAAAATCATTGTTAGCACTATTACAATACTTAAATATTGTTAGGGTTTTGTTAACCAAAAAATTCTTCTAATTAGTGATAGAACATTTAATAATTTGAAATTTGTTAAAAGTCAGTAAAAATAATAATTTTTAATATCTAAAAACTTCATCAATCAATTAACTAGCAAGACATATAATATTAAGTGTAAATTATACTCTCGTATTGAGAAATCTTAAATTTACACTTCTTTCTCTCAAGAAATAAGAAAATTTATAATTTTGACCAAAATAATTTTACCTTTATCAGTTATATAATTAAATATCTATTTCACTAATATAAAAAAGAAATTTAATTGGAGAAGGTCAAATTGATGGGTAAACAGTGGCCATTTATATATGCAGGTGTTTGTTTCATGCTTGATTGCTGGGTGTAGCATCTGCTGGTTCAACACTGTGTGTTACGTCTTATGCATCAGAAACTTTCCGTCACCAACTCGCCCGCTTGCATTATCTCTAGGCATAAGTTTCAACGGTGTAAGTGCTGCATTATACACTCTTGTTGCCAATGCAATAAACTCCTCTGATGACACCCTTTTCCTCTTGCTTAACGCTCTTATTCCACTTCTCATTTCTTCAATATCCTTCATCTCAATCATTTCAATTCTCCACCGACCCAAACAACCTCTTCAACAATCTTCTTCTTCCTCGCATCATGACTCCCCTTCACGTGACAACCTCATCTTAGTCTTCTTCTACTTCCTCTCATCACAGGCCTCTACCTCCTCATTCTCCATTCCCTATCCTCTACTTCCACCATTGCTGCTCGTGCTATCCTTGTAGGGGCTATCTTCCTACTAGTACTGCCTCGGTTTTTGCCTGCTTTTGTGAATGCCCATAATTGGACTTCTCGGGTTATACCCTTGAACTCCAGCTTGTGTCTGTATAACTTCTCCACCAGCTTTAAGACCATGACATTGACAATGGTAGTGGTGATGATGAAGCTGAGCTTCGGAAGGAACTGACTGGGGATGGAGTAAGTGTGAGAAATGGACAGAATGAAGGCTGTTTGGGGAAGGTGATTGAGAGAGGTCATATTAGAGTGATCGGTGAAGAGCATACAATGAAGATGATGGTGTGTAGGTGGGATTTTTGGTTGTACTATTTAGCGTATTTCTGAGGAGGGACTATTGGGTTGGTTTATAGCAACAATTTGGGACAGATTTTGCAATCTTTGGGTTTCAATTCGCATACTACTTCTCTTGTCTCGCTTTACTCAACATGTTCGTTCTTTGGTCGCCTTCTCTCTGCTGCTCCTGACTTCTTCAGAAAGTATGTCACTATGTCCTTTCTCTTAATCTGATTTAAATTCTTTGAATTTTGTATTCTGTGAAATGCGTGAAGTCCGTTGATTTTGTACATTAACCTGTTAGTGGGTTAATGTATAAAATCATATCGCCATTTTATACATTAACCAGCTTGTGAGTAATGCGCAAAACAACAGCAAAAACTAATCGCCGTTTTAGAATGTGCAAACTGAAGTGCGCACTTGAGAGGATGTGCTCTCCTCTTAATCATACTCATTAATGAAATGAAATGAGAAAAAAATAAAAGCATTTTAACCATCAAGTGACTCATGAAAATTGAAAATTCACTTATTTTTTAAAACCCACCAATGATATTTACACGAAGATACAGTTTGCAAGAACAGGATGATTTGCAATGGCTCTAGTGCCAACACCAATAGCATTCCTTTTGCTGTCTCTATCTGGCAGTGAAGCATCTGAGTGTAAGCACAGGTTTGATCAGCCTATGTTCTGGCTTCGTATTTTCTTCAGCAGTGTCCATTACTTCTGAGCTGTTCGGAGCCAACAGTGCAGGCGTGAACCACAACATCCTCATCACCAACATACCTATAGGCTCATTCCTGTACGGCCTTGTTGCAGCACTGGTTTATGGCTCCAATGCAGAGAGGTCGTCATCATCATCATCACACATAAGCTGGCTGTTTGAAATGTTGATGTGTATGGGGAGGAAGTGCTACCTCCAAACTTTTATATGGTGGGGATCCAATTCCATGGTGGGATTAGGTTCAAGCTTCCTGCTTTTCTTGCGGACCAGGATGGCTTATGATAGTTTTGCGAGAAATTGGAGTATTGTAGAACAGTAACTTCTTAATTAATAGAATAGAATACATGTTATGTAAAGCATGTATACATAGGCTGGTGGACTTTACATAAAATCAATTCTGAGATAAAAGTGAGAAAGAAATTGATAAAAGTAATGTTGAGGCAAGGTTAGTTTTGAAAATTTTAGTACAGAGCTAATTTCTGTTAAATAATAATGATGTTTTGGAAAAAGTTAGTCATTTGTATTAAAAAGATAAAATAGCTTATGAGAAATATGAATTTGAAATCCCTAAAACGATAAAGCGAAAGAGAAAAACTAAGAAAAAAACATAGACACTGATAGATAGATTGCTAATTTATCTTTTTCTTATTTTTCTTTTTTTATTTCTCACGCTTTCAAATATCTCTCGCTTTAAAGAATTCAAATCTCAAAAATATGAGTTTGAAAGAGGTAACTTAATCTGGAAAAGAATTTGAATTAAAACATCTGGGGATCACTATTAAAACTAAATCAGATAAAGTATGATAATTTATATTTATAGATTTGTATTTGACCATCTCACTGAAAAATAGGTAAGTTCCTGTTCAATAATATTTCACAGTTATAGTCCACAGTAGATCTGCAACAATATCGGTGCATCTTCTTGGTATATCCAGACGTCTTAGAAATCAAATTTAATTTTCTTAATCAACTTTCAATACACCAAATCGTTCGAGTGAAGCTTAAGTGGTTTCAACATCGGTACTTTTCAATACTGTTTAAAATGAGGATGCAAGTGCAGATCAGCAGTATAGGACATCATGTCAGTTGTTACACTCATCTATCATACACGACACTTGAAGATAGTGAACAGCAAAGGCTATATTTATTTACCACAAAACAACCAGAAACAAGTAGCATCATCACACACAGATGAGGAAGAGTCTAGTAAAGAAGGTTATAAGCAAACTTCTTGATATAATTAACACAAAAAAAGGATGAAAAAGTGACAAATCAACCACAGATAGAAAGAAAATGGTCAGCTATCACTCGCGAGCAACTAACACCACTTGTTTTCCAACATTGCGTCCACTATAAAGGCCAGCCAAAGCTGCAGGGGCATTCTCAAGGCCTTCAGCTATATCTTCCACATACACTATCTTCCCTTCTTTGATGAGAGGCAGAAGTAACTCCAACAATTTGGGATACAGGTGATAATGATCAACTACGTTAAATCCGTGCATACGAATCCTCTTGAAAATTAGTTGGGCCAAATTTGTTACGCCTTCAGGTTGATCAAGAGTGTACTGTGAGACCATTCCACATACAGGTATGCGGCCATGGACTCTCATATTTGGGAGTACTGCATCAAGTGTTTTTCCCCCAACATTCTCGAAGTAAATGTCAATGCCTTCAGGAAAGTACCTGATTTGTAAATTCAAATCTATTATTAGAATCTAGGGTGCATTATGGTGATAGGTGCAGCAATTTAAAACCATCTAACATAACTATCAGATATCATACTGACCTTTTTAATGCTGCATTTAGGTCAGTCTCTTCCTTGTAGTTAAAAGCTTCGTCAAATCCTAGTTTATTCTTCAATAGATCCACCTAATTATAAAAGAAAAAAAAATCGAGCAAAAGGGTGAGCAAACAAAAAACAAATGGATTCTCGCCTCCTTATCTATACTCTATTACAAGATTTTGATTCTATTCTGAATTTTAAAAGAGAAGCAACTAATTTTCATTGTGTCCTCCACACAATTAATTTTCCCTATTCCATAGGGATTGTCAGAGCAAGTAAAGGGGGCTTGGATGATGAATTAAGGCAAGGTGTAAATTTTAAAATTTGACATTTCCCATTTCCTTCTACAATCCCAGCAGAATTCCTAAAAGTACGCTAAATGCTTCAGAACTTTCACTGAGAAGGGATTTCAAATTAAAAGATAAGGTTATCTTTCCAAATTAAAACTTTCAGAAATATTCAAGTGAATGAACATGTAGATAGTACTTTTGAACAGCGGAAGTAAAAAGGAAAGGATAATGCTGGTTTCAGCAACCTCCTCTAACAGCACCATTTAGAAGCTTACCTTCTCTTTACTTCCTGCACTTCCCACAACATAACAACCTGACAGTTTTGCAAATTGCCCAACAAGTTGACCAACTGCACCACTTGCAGCTGACACAAAAACACGATCTCCTTTCTTGGGAGATCCTATTTCATAGAAACCAGCATAAGCAGTTATTCCTGGCATACCTGTGTTGGAAATATAAGATAAACAAAGATAATTGTTAAGGAAGAGGAAATGATTAATGGAGTCAAAGTAAGATATTAAACATAAAATAAAACATTTATGATACTTGCAAATCTAAATATCTATGATTCCATTATTTATTGATGAAATAATGCTAGTATGGACTACTACAAAATACCAAGTAATAGTATGATGAACAGGATTTTTCCAGTCACGCATGTATTCCTTTTCTATCCTAGGCACTTTCAAGCAATCAATTTTGAAGAAGAGATTTGATCAGAGCAAGCAAGAAAATAAGAAGCCGTGAACTAAAACGCACAAACTTGGAAGCTTGCTAAGATTGAATCTTAAGAAAAAACTTGTAAGCAAAGAAATAAAAATACAGTAAGAAAATATAAAGTAAAGTTTATCTTAGGGCTACAGCTGTAATGGATAAATGAAATTATTAAACTACCAGCTCTAGAAAAGTACTAGGCAATGACAGTAATATATGCTCTTCTCCAAATGGAAGCTGGTCAGCCAATACACGCAAATCATCAAAGATCAGCTCAACCAACATAATCTTCAATTACAAAAAGGAAATGGAAGAGCAGAATAGCTAGGAACAAAAAACCCAGAAAAACACATTTGCAAATTCATGAATTCATAATTAAGATCGTGAGTCAAATTAGTATAAAGTACAGAGCAACCATTAATCACATGAAAATTTCCTAAGTGGAGACTTGCAGCTTACACAGGCATCATGAACATCATTCTCATATAATCTTATAATTTGAAATTCTTCAATACATACCGAAAATTCCTGTATAGTAGGAAAGTGGGACATCGGTGTTGTTGATTTTGAAAAGTATTTGAGTTGAGGAGACCAGACTGTACTCTTCCCATATAGCATACCCCCAAACAAAATCACCTTTTTCATAGTCAGAGTGTCCGGATTCAAGAACCTTAGCCACACCATATCCAGTTAGTGGCTGCAGTTAATCAAAACAATTGTTAGTAGCTGCATACATATACGATCTTAGTTTAATTCCAATGTCAGACATCTGCACTTAATTTTAATTGACTAAATTGTCACAAAAAGCTCCAGAGTTTCTTTCTGAACTTGTTTGTGAAGACATATGTAGGTTGGATAAATGCTTATGTTGTTTTATTCTGTTATTGCATTCAATTAGTGTCTAGGTACCTCGAATCCTAGACCCAGAAAATTGGCATAGTTAAAAATTCTAAAGTTCTACTGTTTAACAGTGTTCCTGATTCCTAATTACATCAAATGCTCACCTCTATCACTAAAATAATTCCCATAAGTCTAAATTATGCCTTTAAATACCAGTATATTCTAATTAAAACGAAGTGGTGGCAGATTTATCCACTAAACCAAAAAAAAAAAGAAAATCAACATGATCTGAATTATGGAGATAAAGACTTACAGAACCAGGAGTATAGGAATTCAATGGCGAAGTACTTGTCTTGTTCATCAGGCTTCGCATGTGGGGATCGCAGGATAAGTAAAGATTCTTCAATAGGATTTGATCGGAACCCTCGGGCACCTTCAATTCTACTGTTCCTTCGATCACTTGCATGTCCGATTCTTTGGGAAAACCAGACACATAGTCCCTTAGAACCACTTGCTTGTTCTTCCTCACTTCTCCCATATTTTCTTGCAGAGAGTGTGCGTCTTTTGTCTGCATGAACGCTATACATTTGGCCACAAAGTATATGCTTATATAAGGAAGCCAAGCGCTCGAGAATTCAAAGCACGACGACCAACTAGAAGAAGAAAAGCATGGGCAGTGAAAATGACATGAATACGTATACAGTGACGGTGAAAGCAAAAAAGTCAAATTGTGCTTCTCTCCTAATTTTGAGTCTTAATGGTGCCGGCGCAGTGTCAGAATTTTTAGTTGTTAAAATATAATATTAAAATGTTGACCAGAATGCTCTCAATTTTTTTTTAATTTATGTAAAAAAATATCTCTCTTCATTTTTTAATTTGTGCAAAAATATACAATTCATTAGATCAAAAATTTAAAAATATTTTTTATATAAATTATAAAATGTAAGATATTTTATGTAAGTTTTTATAATTAAGTGGTTATCTATGCATAATAGGTTATGTGTATTTTAGTCTAAAATTTTTATTAAAAGTATAATTTATCAAAAAAATTAGTTACATTTAAATTTTTTAATTTTTTATGAGATTTTAATTTTAATTTTATTTATTTATTTAAATTTTATCTCTTATTTTTATTAATTGATACTTTTTTTAAATATTGGTAGTCATATATATTTATTGGAGATAATTTTGTTTGAAGATTTTCAAGATTAGGCAAGAAATAACTCATAATAGTTAAAAATCTTTTACATGTATAAACTATTATATCAACTTTAAATATACAATTAATATAAAATTTTAATAAATTTATCTTATCTTTACAAAATTATTATAAATAACAACTTTGTTCAATAATATTATTCATAAATATGTAAACATAAAATAATAGACTAAAACTAGTTTTTTTTCAAGGTTTTAATTTTATCACTTAATTTTATATGATTTTTATATATGAAAATGTAGTAATATATAAATATGATAATTAGTGTGGAAAAGAAATTGCATCAATTAATAAAAATAAAAGATATAATTAAAATAAAAAAGATAAGGAATGAAATTTAGTTTTAACCTAAAATAATATTGTAGTTTTAAATATTTTTTATAGAACATAAAATTTATAATATCAATAGCTCATTCACAAATTGTTTTAAATTATGCAATCACTTTGTGTCAACTTCTGACTCTCTTATTGATCCTTAAGCACTAGAGTGTTGTTGAAGGGTCATCTCTTCCTTTGTATTTTTTGTTGTGTTCTCTGTGTGCAGAACCTCAACTACATAAGAGAACTCCTTCTGCACTGCACATATATACAAAACTGTGTAAAATATTATAAGATATGAAGTACAGAAGAATGAAGTAAACGAATACAAAATCATGATTATGCCAACGTACAAAATTCATTATGAATTTATGACTAATCAGTGAATATGCTGATAGATATTTTTAAGATAATGTTTTGACGAGGCGTTATATATATATTCTGGTCGTACGTCCAACTGAAGCATGACAAATCCAGAAAATTTTTGTTACATCTGTTGAATCTTGATAGTTCCATCAACAAAGAACAACTAAGAATTCCAGTTTTCATCTCATACATGACCAAAGAGTACTGATAACTTTGAACATGAGAAAATTCTTTATTTTAGTCTTCCTAAAAGTAAAGATTATCATTCTATCATCTCATATATAATAAGGAATTAAACATTTGGTCTCTGAAAGCTCTTTGATAAACATTATGCTATATGTTAATATATGATTGTTAAAATTACACGTCTTACCGGAGTTGTGACTTTCAAAGTTGTTACACGCTATTTATCATATTGGTATGAGAAGACTCTGCTTCACACTTTCTTACTCCCCACATGCATGCTAGTTTAACTTAAACCTTTTAAGTAATTATAATTTTTTTGCCTACAAATAAAATGCAACTTACTAGAGAACTATAACGTACACACACACTTATCTTTAAGAATATCATGTGTTTGACACATACAACAATACCAATATATCATGATCTATACACTGTAAACACATATTTGACACATACACATTTGTGTTAAAATAAAAATATTATTTTTTTTCAATTCAAATACATGCCAAATATAACTCTGACACACACTGAATATGAATCATATTTAACTAAACATAGAATGACTTAAAAAAAAATCATAAAATACATGAATGAAAGTCTAGAAAATTCATTTTAATGAGATTATTAAATTTTTTTAATTATTTTTATTCTTTCATTTAGATAATGTCATGTTTTATATTTTTAATTTAGAGTTTGACATGTTATCGTATCACCAAGAGCCTGAAGTAATGCCTGCAGATGAAGTAACATAAAACTGTTAGTTTTAATAGAATGTGGCAGATGAATGTGGATTCAAAAAGTGGGATTGCAAATGTCCACTGTTTTAAGATTAAAATAAGCATTGTAATTGATAGAATTGTTGACAAGAAGAAGATGACAATGTGCATGTAAACGATATATACATACATACATACATATATATATATATTTATATATGAAGCATATTAAGTAAGAGTATTCTACTTATATGAAATTAAAGACAAAATCTCATTTTAGTTGTTTAAGGTTAATATTTTGTTCAATTTGGTCAATCATATTTAAAATTCTTATTAATTTGGTGAATTTGTGTACATATTATTAAAATATATAATAAATATATTGATTTAAGAGACTAAATTGAGAAAATCATAAAATTTAAAAGATTAAATTAAAAAAATTGTTAAACTTAAAGGATCATATTAAAAATAAACAAATATAAAAAATTAAATTAAAAAATTTACTAAACCAGAGGAACTAAAATATGGTTTTTGTCTTAAATTAAATGGTTAAAATTAAAATATTATTTTAAATCTCACATTATACTCATATATATTTTAAATTTCATATGACTATCACATGATATGTTTAAAATAATATTTTAATATCAATTATTTAATTTAATCTAACGATTAAAAAAAACTCTTCTCATTTCTTATATAAGAATACTCTCACTTGATATATGCTTTATATATGCATATATAGTGTAGAAAGAGAGAGAGAGAGAATTGAAGAGGAGAATCAAGAAATCAAGAACCCTCCTGCTACTGCCTAATTTTTCTTCTCATAATCAGGAATTGAAGAGGAAGAAGAAGATAAATAGTAGAGAGAGAGAAACACAGATACGTACATACATACATATAAATGGTTGGGGAATCCAGAACATGGATGACACTGGTGGCATCTATATGGGTTGAGGCATTTACAGGGACGAACTTCGACTTCTCTTCATACTCTTCAGATCTGAAATCTGTTCTGAATATTACTCAGCTTCAGCTCAATTATCTGTCTGTTGCATCTGACATGGGAAAGGCATTTGGATGGTGTTCTGGTCTCTCTTTGCATTATTTCTCATTGTGGATCATCATTCTATTATTTATATTCTTATCCTTCTTTTTTTTTAAGTAATGTGAGACTTATTTAATACACTATATATTGAACTTCATAACATGGCGTCCAGTGGCTTGTTGTTCTCAGCCTCATCTCTCTCTCATATATGTTGGTTAGTGCTTCTCCTTTTCTATATTTCTCAACTTTTTTTTCTTTTTTGTATTAAAGTATGCACAAATTAATCTTTAGCTACTTCAATTTAATTTAAAGATGGTTTTTTTTCTCTTTTTCTTTTCTTTGAAGATGTTTTCATAGGTTTACCAGAGGGAGAAAGAAATGCCCAATGCGTGAGCCTCATGAAGCCACACAACAACAATTGTCATAAAAAAAAAAGTGTTTCTTTAAAAAAAAATTCTGGTGCAATGTAACACAAATACAAGACAATGTTTAATTATAATTCGTTGCTGATGTTAAGGTGTTTTCAAAGCATCATGTGGGACCCATAAATTAGTTTTTTATTAAATTATTCATATTTTTTCTATCACATTTTTAATTAAAATTAAACATAATTTTTTTAAAAAAATAAATTATAAAAAATATGAATTATATAAATAATATATGTGAAAACCTGACAAAAATATAAAAAATAGGTTTTTTTTTCTTTTCCGTTATCTTCTTATCCTTTATGTTCCTTGCATGTGGGACCCAAAAACAAGTTCTCCGTTTATTAGATTTTTTAATATGAGTTTTTAAAAAAATCAATTAATAGATGCTGAATTATAAAAAAAAAGTGTCATTTATTATTTTATAATTAAAAAAACTGATATTAAAGATAAAAATTACATCTATTTCTTTTTATAGTTATTTTGAATATAAGAAGAATATCTAAAAATTTGTGTTTGTAGTTCCACAACAACAAATTAATTGGTTAGGATAACTTGATAAATAAGCCGTAATCTTTTTGCTTTTTCAGATGAAAAGCATGAAATGGTTTGTTGAAAAGGAGGGAATAGTGGGGTTAGACGAAGACTTTAGAGTATCTTTTCTGCCCAAAATCCAAAAAAACCATTCTTTAGAAATATCAAATTATTGAAGGTAAAAAAAAAAATTCAAGATATTCTTTAGTTCATCTAACTCTCTTTTTTTTTTTCTTTACTAAAATATAACACAATATATAAGAAAGCAATGAGTGACTTAGACAGTAAGAGGGTATTTAATTAAACGTGTTAATTATTTTCTGTTGAATTTTATGAAATAATGCATTTAGCCATCATCGTGTATGATATTAAAAAATCTATCTTGTCTATAAGTCTTAACTTGATAATAACTTTTTCTGAAAAACAACGAAGGATTCTATACAACAATGAAAGATTTCATCATCATTTTCATTAAAAGGCCTGGTGTTTCTAGATTTATAATAAGCTGCAACCATTTACAGAATTACCAACATTGTTTTGTTGATGGATTTATCAACTTCAAAACAAGTTACCAACATCTTTGAGAATAGTTCCCTACCCTCGTATTGAAAACCATTGAATTTAAATATTTTCATATGAATAGTTAACATGATACAATTATGTAAAAAGAGAGAGAAACACAAATTTACTTCAATGGTAGTCTCTATTCATAAATAACTAAATGAGTGTATAGTTTTTTTTTTTAATTGTGTCTATGTCCTTATTATTCGATCAAACGATACGGTTATTTAAATTCAAAGTCATTATTAGCACTATTACAATACTTAAATATTATTAGGGTTTTGTTAATCAAAAAATTCTTCTAATTAATGATAGAACATTTAATAATTTAAAATTTATTAAAAGTCAAAAAATAATAATTTTTAATATCTAAAAACTTATCAACCAATCAACTAGCAAAACTTATATTATTATAAGTAAATTATACTCTCTTCTCTTAAAAAATCTTAAATTTTCACTTCTTCTCTTAAGAGATAAGAAAAATTTATAATTTTGACCAAAATAATTTTACTTTTATTAGTTATATAATTAAATATCTATTTGACTAATATAAAAAAAAATTAATTGGAGAAGGTCAAATAATTGATGGGTAAACATTGGCCATTTATATATGCAGGTGTTTGTTTCATGCTTGATTGCTGGGTGTAGCATCTGTTGGTTCAACCCAGTGTGTTACGTCTTATGCATCAGAAACTTTCCGTCACCAACTCACCCACTTGCATTATCTCTAGGCGTAAGTTTCAACGGTGTAAGTGCTGCATTATACACTCTTGTTGCCAATGCAATATACTCCTCTGATGACACCCTTTTCCTCTTGCTTAACCCTCTTATTCCACTTCTCATTTCTTCACTATCCCTCATCTCAATCATTTCAATTCTCCACCGACCCAAACAACCTCTTCAACAATCTTCTTCTTCCTCTCATCATGACTCCTCTTCACGTGACACCCTCATCTTCGTCTCCTTCTACTTTCGCTCTCTCATCACAAGCCTCTACCTCCTCATTCTCTATTCCCTATCCTCTACTTCCACCATTGTTGCTCGTGCTATCCTTGTAGGGGCTATCTTCCCACTAGTACTGCCTCAGTTTTTGCCTGCTTTTGTGTATGCCCATGATTAGACTTCTCAGGTTATACCCTTGAACTCTAGCTTTTGTCTGTATAACTTCTCCACCAGCTTTAACGACCATGACATTAACAATGGTAGTGGTGATGATGAAGTTGAGCTTCAGAAGGAGTTGATTGGGATGGAGGAAGTGTGAGAAATGGAGAGAATGAAGGTTGTTTGGGGAAGGTGATTGAGGTCATATTAGAGTGATTGGTGAAGAGCATATATATACAATGAAGATGATGGTGTGTAGGTGGGATTTTTGGTTGTACTATTTTGCATATTTCTGTGGAGGGACTACTGGGTGTTAGATTTGGATTGTATATTATGTACATACATATTAATAAACACATAAGGACATGTAGACGTATATTTATTATGGATTAATTATCATATACATACTGTTATAAAGCTTAAGGACCTATAAAGTGATCTAAATTTTATTTAATGGTCCTTATAATGAATAATAATGTATGGAGATTAATTAATATTAATATAATGTGTAAAATTCCTTAAGTGTAAATTACTAACTTATGATGGGCAAATTGATAATTTACCAAATAAGGCTAATATATATAGGGTGTGGTATCTGCTTGAAGTATCTTGACAAAACATATACAGACACTTTTGTTTTGTCTCTTTTGGTTCCCATCTACCAACAAGAGATCTAAGGATACTATCAATCAGAAGATCAACCTTCTTCTAATCTTCGGTCTAACATAAATTTTGGTATGCTTTCGTATTCATACTCTCTTTGTTTCAAACAATTTCTAGAATTAATCCAACAATAGTATCAGAGCCAGGTTCTGGAATTGTTTCTAGAATTGTTTGAATTAAAGTTAAGATTGAATTAAATTTAATGATAGTTTTCCATATGCATATTGTCACCACCAAGTCTACAAATTTTCATGATGTTTTTGACGTTGCAATTCTGAATGTTTATGTGTTATGCCTACAGTTGAAATCTATTTTAATTATGATTGGGATTCTCTACTTTTCATTCACTAAAACAGATTTTTCATAAGAGAATTCATGAATAAGTAGCAAATTTGGAATACATAAATCTCAAAAGTTCACATGGAAAACACATATCTAATCTTGTTTTAATTTTGTGCATTAACTCAAGATTTGTTTCAATTAAATTTGATGTTTTTCTCCATATATATTATTCATGTTCTTCTCCATATATCTTAAATTTATGTTTCGGATGAACATGAAAGAACATGATTCCTAGAATTTTTGCGTTTTCATTTTTGCACATTATGTATTCATGGATTGCATATGAATTTGAATTTCATGGTAATATCTTGTTAAAATTTGAATTTTAATGAGTTTAATGAGGAAACTCAATGGCTCAAATGATGGATAGCTATAGAGTCATCATTTTCATGGTTTTTTTGTTTTTGGATGAACGTGAATGCTGCTCATAATTAGTTTTATGTTTAAGAGTCCAAAGATATAGATTATATCTTGTATTAGTATGAGTTTAGTGAATCAAAAACATGAACACATGTATTTTTGCACTTAAATTTGTGAAATTGAATGATTTTTTGGTTTTCTTGCTACGAAATTAGGCAAAAACAATGAACACGGTGTGTTGTAGCCATTCTGACGCTGAGGCCATGTTGATCCAATGCTGAGACCGTTTGGAGCGTTGAGTTAATCCAGCATCGAGGCCGTGATGAGACCACTTAGAGCACTGAGGCCCTGCTAATCCAACACTAAGGCCATGCTAAGGTAGCTCTAAAGTAAGCACTAGGCCATGTTTTGGCCGTGTTGCCTATAAAATCAATACAAATGCCCTGTTTGGTGTGCACAAGCAAGTTTAAGAGCTTAAAAAATGAAAATAATGCAATAAAATCAGCCTTATTTGGTTTAAGCTTAATTATGTTTTAAGCAAACTATATATCTTATGAGTGATTAATTGAGATAACAATAAATTGTGAATAATTAGTTATTCATTTGAACTGGTTGAAACAATATAGTTGTCAAGGCAACCTTTGTTGTGGAAACCTTTTGATTGTGAATAACTAAGCATGTAGTATATATTTATATTCATGAAAACAATTATTCAGCCTAAAGAGAGGCTATTGTTTGGCAGAAATTTATACATACATATGGTAATAAGTAAAATCGTTATTAGGTGTTCATTGTGAGTACTTAATTAGCCTAAAGGAAGGTTAAATACTTGACTATATCTAATCATTTCTACTTGATTACTACACCAAGAAAATCAAATATGAGTTAACTCTCTATCCAAAGATTAGATTTGATGTCACACTAGTTGTCTTAAAGATGGGTTATTGTTATTAATATTTAATCACTACTTTTGTTTCCATGTGAGCTGATTATGTGTTTTGTGCATTTGTTCTCTGTATAGCTGATAGTTAATGCATCATCTGTTACTGCTACTATTAATATCATTCCTATACTTAGTGGTAGTAACTTTAAATCTTGGAAAAATAAGGTTACTATAGTCTTGGGATGCATGGACTTAGACCTCGCATTCTGAGAGCCACGTCCTACACCTCTTACGGATCAAAGTTCTTTTAAGGATCGAAGAGTCTTTGAAAGGTGGGATCGCTCTAACCGTGTGAGTTTAATGATAATGAAAAATGCTATCACAGAGACATTTTTGGACACTTTTTTTGGGAAAACTAATGTCCTAAGGTTTTTGAATACCCTTGAAGAACACTTTGTTAAGAGTGACAAAGTGGAGACAAGTGGAACATTAAGAAAACTTATTTCCATAAGGTACAAGGGTAATGGGAATATAAGGGAGTACATCTTGGAAATGTTTCATCTTGCTAGAAAGTTGAAGTCACTAAAGATCGAGCTTTCAGAAGACTTGCTTGTTCATTTAGTGCTCATATCCCTTCCTTTACAATTTGGATAGTTTAAGGTGAGCGACAATAGTCAAAAGGATAAATGGACATTGAATGAGCTCATCTCTCACTTGGTGCAAGAGGAAGATAAGATGAACTAATACAAAACTAAAAGTGCTCATTTGCATTTACCTCCTCAAGCCGTGGCAAGAAGAGAAAAGGAAAAGAGATTGTGGTGTCTCCAGCACAAAAGAAGCCTAAGGATTCGTCCAAGGGACATATGGCAAAGAAATGTTTCTTTTGTAAGGACCCTTCTCATATGAAGAAAGACTGTCATAAGTATCACGCTTGGCGTGTGAAGAAAGGTATGCCTTTTACTCTTGTTTACATTGAAGTAAATATGGTTTTAGTGCCTAGATATACTTGGTGGTTTAATTCTAGTGCTACAACTCATATAAGTACATCTATACAGGGTTGCCTGAACTACCGAAAACCCAGTGATAATGAGAAATACATCTATATGGGAGCTGGAAGTTTAGTAGAAGTTCAAGGCATAGGAAACTTTAGGTTGTTGTATATACTAGTTACTATTTGGAATTAAATAACACTTTTATTATATCGTCTTTTAGATAGAATTTGGTTTTTATTTCTGTACTGGACAAAAAAGGATATGTTTGTTCATTTGGAAACAGAAAATGTAATGTGTATTTTAATTCTATGCTTGTTGGAACTAGTACTTTATCTAATCATGACAACCTTTATTTATTAGATTCAATACATGTATATAATGAATCTTATACTATTGAAACCAAAGGCATTCAAGGCAAATTCTCAAGTGAGAATTCCTTTTCTTTATTGCATAAGCATTTGGGTCATATCTCTAAACAGAGAATTGACAAAATTGTGTTAGAAGGAATTCTTGAAAAAACTTAAAGATCTAGATTATGATATTTGTGTTGAATGCATTAAAGGCAAAATTACAAACAAGATAAAAATGAGAGCTATGAGAGCTAAGGATGTTTTAGAATTAATACATACAGATGTATGTAGGCCATTTCCTACAGCTTCTTGGAATGGTCAAAATTATTTTATTACATTCATTAATGATTACTCTCGATATGGCTACTTATACTTAATTCATGAAAAGTCTTAAACATTGGACATTTTTAAGTCTTTTAAGGATGAAGTTGAAAATCAACTTGGCAAGACAATTAAATCCACTAGATCTGATCATGGTGGTGAATACTACGATCTATACAATGAATCAGGTGAACAAAGTCCAGGTCCTTTCGCTCCATTTTTAAAGGAGTGTGGGATTGTGCCTTAGTACACCATACTCAGTTCGCCAAGCATGAATGGTGTAGTCGAGAGGTGCAAAGAATCCTTCAAGATATGGTAAGAAGTATGATTTGTCATACAACCTTACCTCACTCACTCTAGGGCGATGCTTTAAAGACCGCAATTTTCATCCTGAATAGAATTCCTACAAAAGCTCAAAAAAAAAAACCCCTTATTAGTTATGGATTGGTAAGAAACTAGTACTCAAGCATTTACGACTTTGGGGATGTCCAGTTGAAGCATGGCCTTATAAGCTAAATAAAAAGAAACTAGACACAAGAACTGTTAGTAGCTATTTTGTAAAATACTCTGAAAGGTCACAGGGATTTAAATTCTATGATCCTAAAAAAAGAACATTCTTTGAGACGAGAACTGCCTGGTTCCTTGAGGATGTTGAGTTTAAGGGGGAAGATAAGAATAAAGACATTGTTTTTGAAGAAAATTTGAATGATAAAATTTATGAAGAGAATACGATTACAATTCCTCTTCCTACAATTATTATGAGTCATAATAATGATCATGTTTTCATACCTAACATGATTCAGCAACAACATTTAATTAAATTCAAGACAATGTTGAAATTCTCACTTCTCAAGATCAATATAAAAGACAAGTTGTTCTTGAGGAACATAAGGATCAAACTTAACAACCTCAAATTCAAGTAGAACCAGTGCCTTTAAGAAGATCTTCAAGAGAAAGGAGAAATGCAATTTCAAATGATTATGTTGTATATCTCCTTGAGAATCAAGAACATATTAACTCATTGAGAGATGATCCACTCACCTTCTATGAAGCAATTAATAGTTCTAATTCTCATAAATGGATCAATGCTATAGGTGAAGAAATGTAATCCATGAAAGACAATGATGTTTGGGATCTTGTCCCATTACCTCTTAGTGTGAAAACAATTGGTTGTAAGTAGATTTTTAAGACCAATATGTATTCAAAAGTTAATGTGGAAAGATATAAAGCTCGTCTTGTCGCTAAAAGATTCACTTAAAAGGAAGGTATTGACTATAAAGAGACTTTCTCTCTAGTTTCATCAAAAGACTCTTTTGGGATAATCATGGCACTTGTGGCACATTTTGATCTTGAGCTACATTAGATGGATGTAAAAATAGCTTCTCTCAATGGAGATATTAAGGAAACTATCTTTATAAAATAACCCGAGGGGTTAGCTAATTCTGAGGAAACTAACCACTTGGTTTGTAAACTTAAGAAATCTATCCACAGACTCAAATAAGATTCCTGTTAATGTACCTAAAATTTCATTAGGCCGTTATTTCATTTAGTTTTGAAATGAACACTTTTAAAAATTGTGTATACCATAAGTTCAGTGGGAGTAGATATATATTCTTGGTTTTATATGTATATGATATTTTGCTTGCCAATAACAATATAAAATTGCTTCGAGAAACCAAGAAATTCTTATTAAATAGATTTGAAATGAAAGATCTTAATGAAGCATCCTTCTATTAGGAATCCAAATTCATTATGATCGTTCACAAGGAATTCTTGGATTATCATATAAGGGTTATATTGAAAAGGTACTTGAACGCTTTGGCATGCAAAATTGTAAACCTCATGATACCCTCATATCTAAAAGAGACAAGTTCAGTCTGCAACAGTGTCCAAAAAGTGATATTGAATCCAAATTTATGGAAAATATCCCTTATGCTTCTGCAGTAGGGAGTTTAATGTATGCACAGGTTTGCACTCGACCTGATCTTGTATACATTGTAATGATGCTTGGTAGATACCAAAGTAATTTAGGAAGAGAACATTGGGTAGCAGCCAAAAGAGTTTTTAGGTATTCACAAAACACTAAGGTTTATATATTCATGTATAAAAGGTTGAAAAAACATGGAATCGTTAGATTTTCTGATTCTGACTTTGCTTTTCAGGTATTTGAAAAGCACTAAGGATTATATGATCACATATAAGAGGTCGGACAAACTTGAAATCGTTGAATTTTCTAATTCTGACTTTTCTGGATGCCAAGATAGTCAAAAATCGACATCTGGTTATGTATTTCAATTAGTAGGAGGTGTAATTTCTTGGAAAAGTGTTAAGTAAACACTTGTTATATCTTCTACTATAGAGGCTGAATTCATAGCATGTTATGAAGCATCCAATCATGCTATATGGTTGCGCAACTTCATCTTGGGACTATGTATTGTTAATGGTATTGAAAGACCACTAAAGTTATTTTGTGACAATAGAGCAGTAATCTTATATTCAAATAACAACAAGAGCTCTTTTAGATCTAAGCATATAGATATAAAGTTCCTTGTTGTGAAAGAAAGAGTTCAGAATGGCTTTATTAATACTGAGTTGATAGGAACAAACTCCATGTTTGCGGATCTTCTTTTTAAAGCATTAACACCTCTGGTCTTTCATGAGCATATTGCTCACATGGGCGTTGTTACATTAAATGTTGTTTCATATAGTGTGAGTTTGTGTTCTATTGTACTTTGATGTCTAGACATTATTTGATTATATTAATAAAGTATTCATTTGTTAGTTTATGAAACTTACTCTAAACTTTGATCTCATTTGGTTAAGGTAGGACCAATTGAAAATAAACATGTGTAGATCACATTACATGTAATTTTCATGCTACACATCTACACATGATCTATGTTAGTTAGTCAAGTTGATGTCTGAGATCATTGTAGGTTTAGTTGCAAAAAGACAACAAATGTCTCTTTGGTCCTTACATTAATAATGCTAATGGACATGATTGATTAAAATAAGGTGCACATAAAATTATAGTGATTTGTATATTATTAAAGGTTCTATGATATAAATACATAGTTGTACAATCCAAGTGAGAGATTGTTAGATTTGGATTATATACTATGTACATACATATTAATAAACACATAAGGACATGTAGACGTACATGTATTGTGCATTAATTATCATATATATATATTACTATTATAAAGTTTAAGAACCTATAAAGTGATCTAAATTTTATTTAATGGTCCTTATAATGAATAATAATGTGTGAGGATTAATTAATATTAATATATTCTATAGAACCCCTGAAATATAAATTACTAACTTATAATGGGCAAATTGGTAATTTACCAAAGAAGGCTAAAATATATAGGGTGTGATCCCTGACTTATGTATCTTGACAAAACATATACAACACTTTTGTTTTCTCTCTTTTGGTTCCCATCTATCAACAAGAGATCTAAGGATACTATCAGTCAGAAGATCAACTTTCTTCTAATATTTGGTCTAACATGGATTCAGGTACACTTTCGTATTTGTACTCTCTTTGTTTCAAACAATTTCTAGAATTAATCCAATATTGGGTTAGTTTATAGCAACAATTTGGGACGGATTTTGCAATCTCTAGGTTTCAATTCTCAGACTACTTCTCTTGTCACGCTTTACTCAACATGTTTGTTCTTTGGTCGCCTTCTCTCTGCTGCTCCTGACTTCAGAAAGTATGTCACTATACCCTTTCTCTTAATCTGATTCAAATTCTTTGAATTGTGTATTCTATGAAATGTGTGAAGTCCGTTGATTTTGTACATTAATCTATTAGTGAGTTAATGTGTAAAAACATATCGCCATTTTATACATTAACCAGCTTGTGAGTAATGCGCAAAACAACAGCAAAAACTAATCACTGTTTTAGAATGTGCAAAATGAATTGTGCACTTGAGAGGATCTGCTCTCTTCTTAATCATACTCATTAATGAAATGAAATGAGAAAAAAATAAAAGCATTTTAACCATCGAGTGACTCATGAAAATTGAAAATTCACTTACTTTTTTAAAACCCACCAATGATATATACAGGAGATACAGTTTGCAAAAACAGGATGGTTTGCAATGGCTCTACTGCCAACACCAATAGCATTCCTTTTGCTGTCTCTATCTGGCAGTGAAGCATCTCTGAGTGTAAGCACAGGTTTGATCGGCCTAAGTTCTGGCTTCGTATTTTCTCCAGCAGTGTCCATTACTTCTGAGCTGTTCGGGGCCAACAGTGCAGGTGTGAACCACAACATCCTCATCACCAACAGACCTATAGGCTCATTCCTGTACGGCCTTGTTGCAGCACTGGTTTATGACTCCAATGCAGAGAGTTTGTCATCATCATCATCACACATAAGCTGGTTGTTTGAAATGTTGATGTGTATGGGGAGGAAGTGCTACCTCCAAACTTTTATATGGTGGGGATCCATTTCCGTGGTGGGATTAGGTTCAAGCTTCCTGCTTTTCTTGCGGACCAGGGTGGCTTATGATAGATTTGCGAGAAATAAGAGTATAGTAGAACAGTGACTTCTTAATTAATAGAATAGAATACATATTATGTAAAACATGTATACATAGGCTGGTGGACTTTACATTAAATCAATTCTGAGATAAAAGTGAGAAAGAAATTGATAAAAGCAATGTTGAGGCAAGGTTAGTTTTGAAAATTCTAGTACAGGGCTAATTTCTTTTAAATAATAATGATGTTTGGGAAAAGTTAGTCATTTGTATTAAAAAGATAAAATAGCTTATGAAAAATATGAATTTGAAATCCCTAAAATGAAAAAGCCAAAGAGAAAAACGAAGAAAAAAACATAGACACTAATGGATAGATTGTTAATTTATCTTTTTCTTACCGTTTTCTTGTTTTATCTCTCTCACTTTAAAGAATTCAAATCTCAAAAGATTGAGTTCAAAAGAGATAACTCAATCTGGAAAAGAATTTGAATTAAAACATCTGGGGATCACTATTAAAACTAAATCAGATAAAGTGTGATAATTTATATTTAAAGATTTGTATTTGACCGTCTTACTGAAAAATAGGTATGTTCCCGTTCAATAATAATTCACAGTTATAGTCCACAATAGATCTGCAATAATATCGGTGCATTTTCTTGGTATATCCAGACGTCTTCGAAATCAAATTTAATTTTGTTAATCAAATTTCAGTACACCAAATCGTTCGAGCGAAGCTTAAGTGGTTTCAACATCGGTACTTTTCAGTACTGTTTAAAATGAGGATGCAAGTGCAGATCAGCAGTATAGGACATCATGTCAGTTGTTACACCCATCTATCATACACGAAACTTCAAGATAGTAAACAGCAAAGGCTATATTTATTTACCACAAAACAACCAGAAACAAGCAGCAGCATCACACACAGATGAGGAAGAGTATAGTAAAGAAGGTTACAAGCAAACTTCTTGATATAATTAACACCAAAAAAGGAAGAAAAAGTGACAAAGCAACCACAGATAGAAAGAAAATGGTCAGCTATCACTCGCGAGCAACTAACACCACTTGTTTTCCAACATTGCGTCCACTGTAAAGGCCAACCAAAGCTGCAGGGGCATTCTCAAGGCCTTCAGCTATATCTTCCACATACACTATCTTCCCTTCTTTGATGAGAGGCAGAAGAAACTCCAAGAATTTGGGATACAGGTGATAATGATCAGCTACAGTAAATCCGTGCATACGAATCCTCTTGAAAATTAGTTGCGCCAAATTTGTTACGCCTTCGGGTTGATCAAGAGTGTACTGTGAGACCATTCCACATACAGGTATGCGGCCATGGACTCTCATATTTGGGAGTACTGCATCAAGTGTTTTACCCCCAACATTCTCAAAGTAAATGTCAATGCCTTCAGGAAAGTACCTGATTTGTAAATTCAAATCTATTATTAGAATCTAGGGTGCATTATGGTGATAGGTGCAGTAATTTAAAACCATCTAACATATCTATCAGATATCATACTGACCTTTTTAATGCTGCATTCAGGTCAGTCTCTTCCTTGTAGTTAAAAGCTTCGTCAAATCCTAGTTTATTCTTCAATAGATCCACCTAATTATAAAAGAAAAAAAAAATCGAGCAAAAGGGTGAGCAAACAAAAAACAAATGGATTCTCGCCTCGTTAACTATGCTCTGTTACAAGATTTTGATTCTATTCTGAATTTTAAAAGAGAAGCAACTAATTTTCATTGTGTACACCACACAATTAATTTTCCCTATTCCATAGGGATTGTGAGAGCAAGTAATAGGGGCTTGGATGATCAATTAAGGCAAGGTGTAAATTTTAAATTTTGACATACATAACCCTACTTAGGTGGATTAAGAAATACTAAACCTTTACATTTCCCATTTCCTTCTACAATCCCAGCAGAATTCCTAAAAGTAAGCTAAATGCTTCAGAACTTTCGCTGAGAAGGGATTTCAAATTAAAAGATAAGGTTATCTTTCCAAATTAAAACTTTCAGAAATATTTAAGTGAATGAACATGTAGATAGTACTTTTGAACAGCAGAGTCAAAAAGGAAAGGATAATGCTGGTTTCAGCAACCTCCTCTAACAGCACCATTTAGAAGCATACCTTCTCTTTACTTCCTGCACTTCCCACAACATAACAACCTGACAGTTTTGCAAATTGCCCAACAACTTGACCAACTGCACCACTTGCAGCTGACACAAAAACACGATCTCCTTTCTTGGGAGATCCTATTTCATAGAAACCAGCATAAGCAGTCATTCCTGGAATACCTGTGTTGGAAAAATAAAATAAACAAAGATAATTGTTAAGGAAGAGGAAATAATTAATGGAGTCAAAGTAAGATATTAAACATAAAATAAAACATTTATGATACTAGCAAATGTAAATATCTATGATTCCATTATTTATTTATGAAATAATGCTAGTATGGACTACTACAAAATGCCAAGTTATAAGTATTATGAACAGGATTTTTCCAGTCACGCATGTCTTCCTTTTCTATCCTAGGCACTTTGCAGCAATCAATTTTGAAGAAGAGATTTGATCAGAGCAAGCAAGAAAATAAGAAGCCATGAACTAAAACGCACAAACATGGAAGCTTGCTAAGATTGAATCTTAAGAAAAAACTTGTAAGCAAAGAAATAAAAATACAGTAAGAAAATATAAAGTAAAGTTTATCTTAGGGCTACAGCTGTCATGGATATACGAAATTATTAAACTACCAGCTCCAGAAAAGTATTAGGCAATGACAGTAATATATGCTCTTCTCCAAATGGAAGCTGGTCAGCCAATACACGCAAGTCATCAAAGATCAGCTCAACCAACATAATCTTCAATTACAAAAAGGAAATGGAAGAGCAGAATAGCTAGGAACAAAAAACCCAGACAAACATTTGCAAATTCATAAATTCATAATTAAGATCGTGAGTCAAATTAGTATAAAGTATAGAGCAACCATTAATCATATGAAAATTTCCTAAGTGGAGACTTGCAGCTCATACAGGCATCATGAACATCATTCTCATATAATCTTATAATTTGAAATTCTTCAATAATACATACCAAGAATTCCTGTATAGTAGGAAAGTGGGACATCAGTGTTGTTGATTTTGAAAAGTATTTGAGTTGAGGAGACCAGACTGTACTCTTCCCATCTAGCATACCCACAAACAAAATCACCTTTTTCATAGTCAGAGTGTCCGGATTCAACAACCTTAGCCACACCATATCCAGTTAGTGGCTGCAGTTAATCAAAACAATTGTTAGTAGCTGCATACAAATACGACCTTAGTTTAATTCCAATGTCAGAAATCTGCACTTAATTTTAATTAACTAAATTGTCACAAAAAGCTCTTTCATTCTGAACATGTTTGTGAAGACATATGTAGGTTGAATAAATGCTTATTCTGTTTTATTCTGTTATTGCATTCAATTAGTGTCTAGGTACCTCGAATCCTAGACCCAGAAAATTGGCATAGTAAAGAATTCAAAAGTTTAACTGTTCAACAGTGTTCCTGAATCCTAGTTACACCAAATGCTCACCTCTATCACTAAAATAATTCCCATAAGTTTAAATTATGCCTTTAAATAGCAGCATATCCTAATTAAAACGAAGTGATGGCAGATTTATCCACTAAACCAAAAAAAAAAAAAAATAACATGATCTGAATTATGGAGAGCAAGACTTACAGAACCAGGAGTATAGGAATTGAATGCCGAATTATTTGTCTTGGTCATCAGCATTCGCATGTAGGGATCGCAGGATAAGTAAAGATTCTTCAATAGGATTTGATTGGAACCCTCAGGCACCTTCAATTCTACTATTCCTTCGATCACTTGCATGTCCAATTCTTTGGGAAAACCAGACACGTAGTCCCTTAGAACCACTTGCTTGTTCTTCCTCACTTCTCCCATATTTTCTTGCAGAGAGTGTGCGTCTTTTGTCTGCATGAACGCTATACAGTTGGCCACAAAGTATATGCATATATAAGGAAGCCAAGCGCTCGAGAATTCAAAGCACGACGACCAACTAGAAGAAGAAAAGCATGGGCAGTGAAAATGACATGAATACGTATACAGTGACGCTGAAAGCAAAAAAGTCAAATTGTGCTTCTCTCCTACTCTTGAGTCTTAATGGTGCCGTCGCCGTGTCAGAATTTTTATTTGTTCAAATATAATATTAAAATGTTGACCAGAATGCTCTGAATTTTTTTAATTTATGTAAAAAAAATCTCTCTTCATTTTTTAATTTGTGCAAATATACACAATTCTTAGATCAAATATTTAAAAATAACTTTTTATACAAATTATAAAATTTAAGATATTTTATGTCAGCTTTTATAATTGGTTGGTTATCTATACATAACAGGTTATTTACATTTTAGTCTAAAATTTTTATTAAAATTATAATTTATCAAAAAAATTGGTTAAATTTAATTTTTTTTATTTTTATGAGATTTCAATTTTATTTTTTATCTTTTATTTGAATTTTGTCTTTTATTTTTACTAATTGCTATTTTTTAAAAATATGATTGATCATATATGAAGCTAAAATAAAATAGTTATAGGGAAAATATAATTGAAATTTATATGAACTCAAAATATTTTATTGTTTTTATTTAGATATTCAAAATCTAAAAATTAAGAGTTCCAAAAAAAATTTTAAAATTGTACAAACACTAATTAAATTAATGATCGTTTTAATATCATATAAGTTATTATGATAATTCAAATATACTTTAATAAGAATAATTTTATATTAGTTTCATATATTATTCTATGGTTCGTAATATATATACAATGTATATAAATGACATTTTGGTCATGAAAGTATAATTATTTAAGAGAATGTAATTTAGTTAAATTTTATGATAAACCATATTTTAGTATTATACTTAAAAAAATGAAACAATTGAAAACTACATTCAGATTATCCAATTCCTAAGATATAAACTTGTTAACTTTCTTTTGTTGATTGCTTTCTCATTTGGCATCAGCCTATTGCTCCAATGTGAAACCTCCAAAATTGTTGTCTCGTGGCTCATGTTTTACAATGTCTTCGGCGGCTTTTCATCTTTTTGATTTTCTATGACTGCAATGGATAGCTTTTTTTTTTTTTTCATAAGTATTATTATAAAATTAATATAAAATTTTGTTTGAGAATCTTTAAGATTTTGCAAGAAATAACTCATGATACTTAAGAATCATTTACGTCAATTATATTATATCAACTTTAAATATACAATTAATATAAAATTTTAATAAATTTATCTTATCTTTACAAAATTATGATAAATAACAACTTTGTTCAATAATATTATTCATAAATATGTAAGCATAAAATAGTAGACTAAAACTACTTTTTTCAAGATTTAATTTTATCACTTAATTTTATATAATTTTCATATATGAAACTGTAGTGATATAAAATATGATAATTAGTGTAGAAAAGAAATTGCATCAATTAATAAAAATAAAAGATAAAATTGAAAAAAAAAAAAAGATAAGGAATGAAATTTAGTTTTAACCTAAAATAATATTATAGTTTTAAATATTTTTTATAGAACATAAAATTTATAATATAAATAGCTCATTCACAAATTGTTTTAAATTATGCAATCACTTTGTGTCAACTTCTGACTCTCTTGTTGATCCTTAAGCACAAGAGTGTTGTTGAAGAGTCATCTCTTCCTTTGTATTTTTTGTTGTGTTCTGTGTGTGCAGAACCTCAACTACATAAGAGAATTAACTCCTGCAGCACTGCACATATATACAAAACTGTGCAAAATATTATAGGATATGAAGTACAGAAGAATGAAGTAAACAAATACAAAATCATGATTATGCCAACGTACAAAATTCATTATGAATTTATGATTAATAAGTTAATATGCTGATAGATATTTTTAAGATAATGTCATGACGAGGCGTTATATATATATATTCTGGCCGTACGTCCAACTGAAGCATGATAAATCCGGAAAATTTTGGTTAAATCTGTTGAATCTTGATAGTTCTATCAACAAAGAACAAACAAGAATTCCAGTTTTCATCTCATACATGACCAAAGAGTACTGGTAGCTTAATTTAAACATGAGATTTTAGTCTTCCTAAAAAGTAAAGATTATTGTTCTATCATCTCAAATATAATAAGGAATTAAACATTTGGTCTCTGAAAGCTCTTTGATAAACATTATTCCACATGTTAATATATGATTGTTAAAATTGCACATGTCTTACTGGAGCTATGACTTTCAAAGTTGTTACACTCTATTTAACATATTGGTATGAGAAGTCTCTGCTTCACACTTTCTTACTCCCCACATGCATGTTAGTTTAACTCAAACCTTTTAAGTAATTATAATTTTTTTTCCTACAAATAAAATGCAACTTACTAGAGAGCTATAAAGTACGGACACACTTATCTTTAAGAGTGTCATGTGTTCGACACATAACACAATACCAACATACTATGATACATTGCAGACACATGTTTGACACATACACATTTGTGTTAAAATAAAAAATATTATTTTTTTAGTTCAGACACATGTCAAATATAACTGTGACGCGCACTGAACATGAATCATATTTGAACTAAACATAGGATGACCTGAAAAAAGTCATAAAATAAGTAAATGAAAGTCTAAAGAATTTATTTTAATGAGATTATTAAAATTTTTTAATTGTTTTTGTTCTTTCATTTAGATAATGTTGTGTTTTATATTTAATTTAGAGTTTGACGTGTTAACTATCATGTTTGTAGTATTAATGTCTATGCTTCATATAGCCAGAGAGACATGTATTAATGCTTCACAAGTAAAGCAGAGAAGTTGCCAAACTTGGTTTATACCTTTCCTATCACCAAGAGCCTGAAGTAAAGCCTGCAGATGAAGTAACATAAAACTATTAGTTTTAATAGGATGTGACAGATGAATGTGGATTCAAAAAGTGGCATTCCAAATGCCCACTGTTATAAGATTAAAATAAGCATTATAATTGATAGAATTGTTGACAAGAAGTAGATGACAATGTGCATGTAAATGATATATATATATATACACACACACACACAAACATAGAAGAAGTATATTAAGTGAGAATATTCTACTTATGTGAGATGAGAAGAATTTTTTTTAATCGTAAAATTAAATTAGAGGCAAAAATCTCATTTTAGTCATTTAAGTTTAATATTTTTTTAATTTAGTCCCCCATATTTATTTATTTTTAATTTAGTTCCTCAAGTTTTAAATATTTATCAATTTGGTCAATTCGTCCACTGACCATTAAAATATATAATAAATATGTTGATTTAAGGGACTAAATTAATAAAATTACTAAATTTAAAAGAACAAATTGAAAAAATTATTAAACTTAAAGAACTAAATTAAAAAAATTGTTAAACTTGAAGGACCATATTGAGAACAAACAAACATGAAAGACTAAATTGAGAAATTACTAAACCTGAAAGACTAAAATAAAGTTTTTTTAAAATTAAACGGTTAAAATTAAAATATTATTTTAAATTTCACATGATTCTCATATATGTTTTAAATTTTATATTGATATATTTAAAGTAATATTTTAATCTCAACTATTTAATTTAATCTAACAGTTAAAAAGAGTTATTCTCATCTTTCATACAAATAAAATACTCTGACTTGATATGCTCTATTTATGCATATATAAGTGTTGAATGATCTATCGAACTTGTAAGGTCTTGACTCTTGAATGTAATATAACGAAGAAATTCTGAGTTTCATGACAAAGCAAGCATACTACATATGAAGCAAGTTGCTGAGCAATGACAAGCAAGATAAATTTCCAAACTGTTTTGTCCATTGAACATTGTTGATTCCATAATAGCCGTTAACTTTCAATTTCAATTTAGAAATCACAAGAAAAATTCTTCATTTATGATCAGATTCTGACAATTAACATTTCTCCAGTTACGTGCATTCTTTATGAGATATATAGATATAGACCTTCAAACTCTCCAAATGTATTGTTAGATGAACGCTACAGGATGCTAGACGTACGGTATAATTTTAATTTTTAAATGCATTTTACAGTGCTAACATCAAGTGAAATAGAAAAATTGAGGAAAAACTACAGAGATTTAGGAAAGCGAACTGCTTCTATAGTTTAATAAACAAACTTTGAGAAGATGAGGAAGAAAGCTTTGTTTTCATGGAGATTTTCAAAAAATGAAGAAAAAGTAAAATTAGGATATGTTTGAATGTAATTTTGTTTTTTGTATTTTTTAAAATTATTTTATAAAATTAAATTTGATAATTTAATCTTGTATTTTTTGTATGTATTTCTATATATTCTATTAAAAGAAAGATTTGTTTTCTATATTTTCTTTATTTTAAAAACTTATAGTTTAGAATAACTTTTAATTACTTTGTGTTTTTTTTTCTCAAAACACATTCTATTTTTTTTTTCATTTGAAAAAATAATTCAAACAATTTTTCTTTTTGCTTTTAAAAATAAAAAATAATTTCTAAAATTACATTCAAATAGACTCTTAGACTCTCCTCCCTTTTATTATGAACAATTATACTCTTATTCTTTAACAAATTAAAAAATCTACAATTTCACCTATTTTGAACAAAATATTATTAATATAATATTAATTTTTTAAAAAATGTATAGTTTATTAAACATGTACATTTTAAAAATTATTATTTTATTATAATTTATTTTGAGTTAAAAATAATAAAGTTAATTTATTTTAATTTTTTGCTTTAAATAACTATACACAAACATGCATACTCAATCTAATAATTATCATTAACTAATTATTGGGTATGGAGGCAACATCCCTATCACTCATAACCCCATCAAATGACCTACTGATAGTTGCTTGTAAATTTATATACATCCAAATTAAGATGGGTTATACAAGAGATAATCTATAATAGCCTTTCACAAAAATCATAGAGATTAGTACCAAATGAATATATGCTTATACTATTCAAAATAGATGTTTCCATATACCCTCATAATGGGTGCCTCTTCCTAAGTTACCTTCATCTCCAACCAAGGACTTACACATCTGGTACACGCCAATATTTGTGAGAAATTAATCTCAGTAGCAATGCAACCTGTTTTGGAAACCTCTGACTTGTACCATCATACTCATTCGAAAAGTCTCAACATATACTATTGGGATGTTGTGCATGCAGCATACTCTCATGTCATGTGCTCATATCTATGCTTGTACATTTGAAACATATAAATTTTATTATATGGGATGTTTATTCATCATCATTCTCATCATAACTTTCATCTCAAACATTTCATTAGTACCGAGCATACTTTTTCACTTAACATATGAGCAGAAGAAACAAACATATCATATGAGATCGAAAGCACTGCCAAGCAAACAACTCCACGTACCACTATATACATGCATGAGTTAACTTAACATCATATGTGACAATTCTGCCACCCTTAACTTTTTGTACTATCTAGATCATCTCCCAATAGATCTAAGTACTCTTTCATACTAACAGGTTTATTGTCAACTCTACCCAACTCATCTCCCTTTCTTAACGGGACTGGTATAACTTTGTCATAACCAGAGGGATCATTGTCAACTCTACCCAACTTCTCCCTTCTCCAACGAGACTGGTTATCCACTGATGGGATCACTATTAACTATGCCCAGATCATTTTCTCTCTACTTTTAAGTGGATCATGTAGCCATGAAAACACCATCCCTTTCTAATGGATCATACTCCTGGTATGCTATTCTCTAACATATATACTAGGGTGATTCGGCTCATGTCTATGATTTTGCTTAACTCTAAGTACGTGTTTACTAACTTAAAGTTCACAACTATCATAGTGTTTTCAAAATCATCTAAGTTCAAGTGGAGGTTTAACCATCTTCATTCATGGCACAATCGTTGAATGCCCAACGGACGTCCCATACCGACAATCGGTTACTCGATCATAAGCCTTTCTACCACTAATGCCTACGCTTAGAATACTTTCCTCTTTCTTTTCTTTTCTTATGTTTTTTGCTCTCTTTATTTCACTATCACAAGGATCCTCTCATCCAAGTGACATGTGACCTCATCTCTTGCATGTTACCCCAGGTTTAGATCCTTAGTTTGAGTGAGATTTTAGGTTAATTACCTTTTAAAATAGGTTATTGAGCTCCTTACTTGAAATAGTTAAATTTGGCGATCATCTTGGCCCATCTTGTGATTGGCTGCTAGCTCACAGCCCTTCTTATTCTGTCTCAACTAAGAGTTACCAATCAGCTGCTAAAGGCCTGGCAGTCGACTACTAGCCTATTGTGAGACACTTTTAAGAAAATTTAGATTCAACAGTCGACTGCTAGAGTAGGGCATTCGGTTACTAGCTTTTTGGATAATTTTTTGGAAAATAAAGAACACTACAGTCGACTTCTAGGGGGTGGCAGTCAGCTACTAGCATTCTGTGATGCTTTTCTTGGTAGACGAAGAACATGGCAGTTGACTTCCAAGGCTGGCAGTTAGTTGGTAGCATTCTGTCTACTCTAAAACTTATTGTTACATCCTAAGTTTGGCCTAAAACATGTTTCCCCAAACCATTTCCATAAACTATAAACTCAACACCAGCATTTGGAAATCATATGACACTTAAAGCTGACCCAAAACTCGAATTAACATTACTCAATACTAGGATCAAACCAGAATTTCGCACTTAAGGCATAAAGCCCACTTTCATAATTAGTTACAAGTATAAATGAGCACAACCATTTAGCAAGCATCACCCAACAACAATCAAAACATATAGAATGTAGATTTAAACCCCAAACATAACTGAAAACATTCGTATTAACATTTCTTCAGCAAATAGTTTAACATTTTAGAAAAATAGGGTTAGGTTAAGTTGTTACCTTGATTTCCTTAAGAATGTGCTTGTTTGATGTACTAAAAAGGTTATTCCTTTGCTGTAATACCAATCCTTAGCCTCAAACACATTCTTCCTTCAGCCAATCCCTTCCCCTTTGCCTTAACTCAGCACTTTCTCTCTCTACTTGCCCTTCTCCTTCTCTCTCTAGGAAATGCTGAAGTTTAGAATTGTGTTTTAGGGTTTAAGGTTTTTGAATTATTAACTCTAGCTAATTGCATTCTAGCCCTTGGCCATTTTGTGACTTTAGCCGAGTTGAACTTTTCCTTTTCAATTTGGTCCTTGGCCATACTTTGACTCAGCTTTTGTCTCTTTCAACTAAATCCCTGCACTAATGCAACTATATGCAATTAATGCAATATACACAAACATTAAACTTAAGTTAACAACTAAAAAGCATCTCTTATTCATATTAGGAGCATATGTTACAAGGATTTCCTCTGTGAAAATTTTATTTGGATGAATATAAACTTCTTTAAAATAATTTATTACAAGTCGCTCCATTTCCTTATATTGATTGGTCCATTAACTATGAGCATTCTTGATTCGAGTAATGCGATTATTATTTCTTCTCCATTTAACCATTGCATGAAAATGTCTTGTATTTCTATCTCCATTAACTAACCACATTTTTTGAGCTTTCTGTGCCCACATAATTTCTTCCTTATCAAGCATTCGTTCCAACTCTTTCCTTAGAATGGTTTCTCTTTGGATCAACACATTATCAATGTATTGTCTATAGCCTATCTCTATTTGCACAGTAGCCAAAGTATCATTCAATGTCACTATATTTGTTTGAAATTTTCCAAAGTGCTTTTGATTCCTTTTTTTAAG
The DNA here is from genome assembly GCA_031216115.1 of Senna siamea. Taxonomy (NCBI): domain Eukaryota; kingdom Viridiplantae; phylum Streptophyta; class Magnoliopsida; order Fabales; family Fabaceae; genus Senna; species Senna siamea. Next base: position 18,305,848 of record CM062357.1, read on the forward strand.
CTTTGTTTTGACATTTTTGCATTTTTGTACTAGTATGTAAGAGGAAGAACCCGCTTTATTTATATCCCATGCTTCTATTACAACTTGGTTACATGTTTCATCTAGTAACCACATTGCTTCAAAATGAAAAGGGCAGGGTCTATATGGGATATGTTCATGCATATTAATTGCAAGAGGGTTATGATCAGAGCAATGGGAAGAAAGGCAAACAACATTAGTCTCATGGAAACTATTCAAACAATCAATGTTGCACATAACTCTATCTAACTTTTCAAAAATAGCATCCTCACCTTGACGTCCATTACTCAAAGTAAACTAATTTCCTTATACATGCAGGTCAATTAAACCAAAAGTGTTAAGGAAGTTTTGAAATTCATTCATAACAGGAATTGATCTACACTTGCTCAATTTTTTTGAGTAGTACAAAGTTTGATTAAAGTCACCATATAATCCAACGAAGCTAAATTTAATTAGCAATTTGTTTGAGATAGTTGCAAAGGGTAGGTCTATTTGAAACCATATTAGGTCTATAGATTCAGGTCAAGAAGAACCACTTACCCACTTGATCTGCTAATTTTATATGAATCTAGTTTGGTGTGATGTCAATAATATTGACTGGAGTAGAATTATTCCATAACAAAATAGTGCCTCCTTTTTTGCCAATAGCATTTGTGCCACCAAAGGAATAATAACCTAATCTTTTGAGAGTATTACTAGTTGTATCTAAACTGAGCATGGTTTTAAAGATGTGTAAAAATTAAGGGTGATGCTTATATGTGAGTTGCTTGATCCTTTTAATTGTTGAGGGGTAACTCATCCCTTGACAATTCCACGTAAGGACAATCATGACTTATATGGAGGTTGATTCAAGACAACCTTCATCCAACCCTCTTTAATCTATTTTTTGTGGAAATAAACAATGAGAAATGAACTTTTTTTCAAGATCGATGTTCCACGCTTGGCTAATATTCAACAAGTTGAAATTTAGTCAGGATTAACTCATGCACCTTCTATTTTTTGTTTGAAAAATCATCATCCTCTAGTCTTTTTCTCTTTATGTTGCAGTGAGGCGATGGTAAAGGTTGGAAAAGATGATAAAAATGATTTTAACCCAACCTTCTTTAAGTCCATGTGCTTAGGAAGTAAGTTGACCAAATATACACAAAGAACCAATTAAGAGGAGTGGGAAGAAAAGGGCTTATATTATAAGGGAGATATGTTAGAGTTTGGCAATGAAAGATAAGCTCAAGACTTTTGATGGGCTCACATTGGAATAAATCCTAATTGAAGTTACCACCTATGTCATTGTAGATGAGTAGGCCCAAACAAGTGTTAGAAGGGAGGAATTGTGAAGCTCATTAATATACTAAGTTTTCTTTACACGAGATTGAATACATTGAGCCCAATTATAAAAATGATCATAGAATTAGGCTTCAGTATTGGGTCAAAAAGTGAGAAGCCATTGAGTAATAACATCCCAAACTTGAAAGAGTATACTTTATTTCAAGGTAAGAGAGAAAAACTAAAAGATGTCCTATATATGGAAGTCATGTTTAATATTGTCCACATGTCTAATGAAAGAATCACTTAGTGTTATTTCCCTTTGTTCTTCTATTGCCAGTTGTTCTTCATGCTGACACCTATCCGACAGAAGTATATGTGGGTCCTGTGAAAACTTGTCAGTGAGGGAAGGAAACATAGCAGGAATAAGAGACAATTGTACTCTTTTTCCTTAATCCTCTACTTCTCTTACTACACAAATGTCCATTGTAGAGAGTTGCCATATGGGAGTCGTTGGATTAGTAGGGCGTTAGGAATTTATATTTAGATTATTGAATAAACTCTAATTTTGAATGTACTACATAAGACTATTGGAATTACTTGCTTGATAATCTGCATCCATATAGCCATTAACTAGTGAATGATAGTAATTTGTTAGAGTAAGTGGGTCCTCTTCCATGGGATCATTTGTATTATGTCCATAGGCCATAAAAGAAGGAGAAGAAGAGCTTGAACTGAACAATGAAGAATCATTTAAAACCCTGAATACATTTAGAGGTTAAGGCATCGAGATCAAACTTAATCTTGTCTTCAAAATTGAATTGGTCAAAATTTGTCCCTCTATCTCATACTTGATAGTAACTTTAGTTATTGTTCGACTCCGATGGTCTCTAAAAGCTATTGCCTTATTTACAAATAATGGTTGATCAAAATCAATAAAAGATGGAACTTTAAACTTGCTCAGAGTGCTCTTTTCTAGGCATTAACTTCCTGTTGGACTTATCTTCGTGGCTTCTTACAATCTTTTTCAATATAAGCTACGCAACTATATTGCTTACATATCTTAAAAACCCTCTTATATTAACATTGAATCTATATGGTTCTGTCATTATTAATATGTAAATAGAATCCCATAAGGAGTGGTTTATAAGGATCAATCCGAACTCTAACTCGTAAAAACCTTAGATTTCTAATACCTTGATTTGAGAAGTCTATTTATACTACCTTACCAACCATGCTTACCACCAAGTTAGCAACTGTAGCCGTATAATATTTGAGAGGGAAGCCTTTAGAATGCAACCCATATGGTGAAAGACTCCACTTTATGATAATCAATGATAAGATTGAGAGACCAGTAATCCATAATGAGGAGTTTATTTTGTATAGCTCATGGACCCTCATGTTCCATGAACTCCTTATCTTGACCATTCACAAATTCAAAGATGAAAACATTTTTTTCCTACCTATAACTTGAAATTGAGCTTGAAGGTTCCAAGCTTTGTGAATAATATGTCATTCTGGAAATAGGGATTGTTTTGATGTCAAAAAGGACTCTTATTAAACATTTTTACCAATATTCAAGTTGTGAGGCAATGTATTTATTTGTGAACTTCAAACATGATCCTTGTCAAGGAATGATAAAATCTGGTTCTACATCTCTTATATCTTTGGATGATTTATGCATGCTAGATGAAGATGAATGAGGTGGAGATGGAATACTCTCAAACTAACTCATTTCACTTACAGGAGTAGAATTCAAATGTTGAAATTGAAGGGTGCGTACAAGTTTACTCACACAAAAGCCATAAATCACTGTGAGAGAAAAGAATGCAAGCTTCCAAAAGAGACCTTTTCCAACTTCTTTAGAGTTTAAAAGCAAAAGAGGCAATACTAGAGGGACCACACTAAGAATGAATAAAAATATATTAGAATTTAAAAGGATTCGCATAAAGGAAATTTAAAAATAAAGTATAACCTAATATCAAAGTATAAATTGCCATTAAGAGGACATGCAAAAATGAAAGGGATATCGAAATAAGATCTTTAGAAACTTTAACTCAAACTTTTAATTTACTAACTATCATACGGCGCCATCATTGGCCTTCTTGAATAGGTTGTGCATTTATGAAGTTATGAAATAATCAAACATGCTGCTTACTGCTTAGAGAGAAGTGAGAGTCTCTCTCTTTGCCATATACACTCTTCAAGTATAGTATTTAACAAAAATTATACTTTTGCTCAAAATAAAAAAAAATGTAAAAAGACTAAAAAGTTAAATAATGTTGTAAAATATGTAGAAAGTAAGAATATTTCTATGAACAAGATACTTGAAAGAAATAGAGAAATGTAGGGGAAAGAGAGTGTTTCTTTACTCAATCCATGAGTTTTATCTATATCACCACATAAGGCTTCTATTTATAGGCTATGAGACTTTAAGGGATTATAATTTATGGAAACTCAAGGGTGTGTATCTACATTAAAGTACATGGAGAAAATTAAGGGATTGTGAGTACATCTATGTTCATGGAGAAAGCTAAAGGTTGTATACACATTCAAGTGTATAGAGAAAGCCAAAGGTTAAGGGGTGTATTATGAACATTCACACATATAATATTTTATAACACTCCCCCTTGAATGTCCACAATAAATATTCTTGTTGATATGCATTATTGATTGTCTCGTTAAAAACCTTGCGAAGAAAAACTAGTGGGATAAAACCATGGTGAAGGAAAAAAGAGTACAAAGTGTATCTCCCCTTCATTGTAACATCATTAAAGGTCCCTTAATCAATGCATTCTAATTTGGTGAACCAGCTTCTCAAATGTTGTGATTGGTAATGCCTTAGTAAATAAATATGCTAGATTATCACTTGAAAAAATTTGTTAAACATCAACCTCACCATCTTTTTGAAGATCATGAGTGAAGAACTTTGGTGAGATATGCTTAATCTTGTCTCCTTTGATGTATCCTCCTTTTAGTAAGGCTATGCAATTGGCATTGTCTTCATACAATGTTTTTGGGGCCTTTTCATTAAGTGATAGACCACATGATTCATTAATATGTTGAGTTATGGATATGAACCATACACATTTGTGACTTGCTTCATGAATTATAAGTAACTTCGCATGATTTGATGAAGTAGCTGCTATAATTTGTTTTGTTGAGCGCTAAGATACAGCTGTATAAACAAATGTAAACAAATAGCTTGTTTGTGATCATCCTTTGTGCCAATCAGACAAATACCTTGCATCTACATAACCAATTAATGATGAACTAAATTCATTTGAATAAAATAAACCTTTATCAATTGTTGCTTGGAGGTATATATATATATATAAATATGTTTTAGGTATCTTAAATCCTTTAGGGATTTTCATGTATATGTCACTATCAAGTGATCCATATAAGTAAGTTGTAACAAAATCCATTAAGTGCATATCAAGTGTTTTATAAACGGCCAGACTAATCAAATATCTAAAAGTGATGGCATCCACTATAAGAGATAAGTCTCCTCATAATCAATTCCTGGCCTTTTGTGAAAAACCTTGTGCCACAAGTCATGCTTTGTATCTCACAATTTTATTTTTCTCATTTCATTTTTTTTTTTGCACAAAGACCCATTTGTACCTAATTATTTTTACACCACCAGATTCCAATTAAAAGTCCAAAAACTTTACACTTCGTAAGCGAATTTAATTCAGCTCAAATAACATCCTTCCAATTTGGCCAATCTTTTCTCCATTGACATTTTTCGATGAATTTCGGTTCATGATCTTTATTTTCATTTAAAATTTCTAATGCTACATTATATGCAAAAAGGTTGTTGACAATAGTTTCATATCAGTTCCATATTTTTTCAGTATCAACATAACTCATTGAGATCTCATTATTTTATTCACTTTTAGGTACCTAAATCTCTTATAGAGATTTCTTGTTAGTTATGCCTGTCTTATCATTTGAAATATCTATTTCCTTGGTCTAACAAGTTTGTTTATTTGGTCTTTTTCTTTTTCGAGGATTCTTATCTTTTGAACTAATTGGTCTACCACACTTCAAGCATGATTTATACTCATTTGCTATGGTATTTGGTTGTTCTTCAGGGACCTTAAGATGAATTGGAGCATTTGTAGTTGGAATATGTGACTTTGTCACTTTTCTTTGGGTTAGTGAATGTATTTGGCAATTAATTTACATTATTTTGCAAATGACTTATTCTTTAAATTTTAAGTTCACATTGATTTGTACAAGGAATAAACTGATTCAATGATTGTGTATCCCATGTAATTTGTTTCTCCAACTGTTTCTAGAAAATTCTGGAAAATAATTTTCATCAAAATGACAATCGACAAATCATACCATAAATATATCTCCCGTTTAGGGGTCTAGATATTTAGTGATTGAAGGGGATTCATACCCAACGTATATTCCCAACTTTTGTTGGGGACCCATTTTGGTGCAATTTGGTGAAACAATTAGAACATAAATCATGTATCCAAAAATCCTAAAATGAGAAATATTCGGCTCCTAACCCAATGCCAATGGCGTAGAGGAGAACTTATGATACGTTGTTGGCCTAATGCGTACAAGTGTTACAACATGTAAAATGGCATGTCCTCATGCACTAATGGGGAGTTTTGTTTTCATAAATAATGGTCTAGTAATTAATTGAAGGTGTTTAATGAATGATTATGCAAGACCATTTTTTGTGTGTACATAAGCAATGGGATGCTCCACACTTATCCCAATTGACATATAATAGCCTTTAAAATCTTGGGATGTGAATTCACTAGTATTATCAAGATAAATTATCTTGATGGGATAATCTAGAAATTGAGCTCGTAATCTTATTACTTGAACAAGTAATCTTGAAAATGCCATATTATGCGTTAATAATAGATAAACATGTGAACATCTAGTAGAGGTATCTACATACCATAAAGTATTGAAATAGTCCACAAGGTGGAGCTACAGGTCTACATATATCTCCATGAATGTGTTCAAGAAAGGCAAGGGATTCAATCCTAACTTTTGTTGGTGATGGCCTTACAATCAATTTCTCTTAAGAACATGTAGCACAAAAAAACTCATAAGATAAAAGAATCTTTTGGTTCTTTAATGGATGTCCATTTGAGTTCTCTATAATTTTTTGCATCATTATTGAACTAGGATGGCTTAACGAATCATGCCAAGTTATAAAAGTATCCTTTAAATTAGTGAACTTTTGATTCACTACAAGACATGTTTCAATTGTATTAATATGCTTGTAGTACAAGCCAGAGGATAATGTAGGCAGTCTCTCTAATATATGTTTTTCTCTTGAGACAACCACAATAGTGTGGAGATACTCCTTATCACTTTCATTTATTGTCTCAATGTGAAAACTATTAAGGTATATATCTTTGAAACTTAGAAGATTCCTTCTTGATTTAGTTGATAATAAAGCTTCATTTAGAATAAATTTTATTCTATTAGGTAAATAAAAAGTGGCTCTTCTAGAGCCTTTTATCATATTAATCATGCCTGATATTGTATTCATTTTTTCCTTCATTTTAGTAAAATATGAGAAATATTTCTCACTTTTAAGTATGGTATGAGTTGTTGCACAATCAGCTAAGTATATGTTTTCATCAATATTTTTGTAGTCACATAAAGAATGAGTAATGCCCTTACTTCTTGATATCATAAAATAGAAATAGATATAATAAGTTTTGAGTTACATAAAAGATAGACATACTAACAAATTAAAAGAAAAAACACACAAACTGCAATATATTAAAGGAAAGAAACTTTAAATATAAATATGTTAAACATTAAAAGAAATATTGGCATTGCCCTTTACTGAGTCAAAGAAGTCTGAACATCCAAATGTGTCATTCCCAAGGGCTCGAGGTCATCATTATCGTGATTAAGAAAATTTGCCTCTATAGCATTTTTCTTTTCCTTCAAGGAAGCTTGGTAAAGTTCAACAAGATGTTTAGCTGTACGATAGGTATGTGACTAATGCCCTTTCATGCCACATCTATAGCATAAGTTTTCAAATTTCTTGTCATCCTTATTTTGCGGTGCCTTCCCCTTATCTTGTGTCTTTTTATTATCATGATCAACACATTGCTTAAAGTTATATTGTCTTCGGCCACATCCACGACTGTGGTCACTCCCACAATTATGATCATTATGTGTTACCACGTTCGCTTCAGGGAATGGAATGGAACCAACCAAGCGATATTCAAAAGCCCATTATTTTGCTCAGCCACAAGAAGACATGATATCAAGTCAGAATATTTTTTAAATCCTTGCTCTTGATATTGTTATTGCAGGAGTATGCTCGAGGCATGAAAAGTAGAGAATGTTTTCTCTAACATATCATCATCAGTAATATTTTTTCACATAGCTTCAATTGAGAGCTAATTTTAAACATATATTCACTAATTGATTTAAAATCTTGCATTCATAAGTGCTTCCATTCATATCGAGCTTTTGAGAGAATAACTATTTTTAAATGACCTATCTCTCTTTCAAATTTTGCCATAAAACAAGGGGATTTATGAGGTATTCATTTTTCAATCTCTCATCCAAATGATGACATATGAAAACCATAGTATTAGCACATGCTTGGCTTGATGCTTCATTTCCTTCTTTTATTATCTCTCGAAGACCCATAGCATTCAAATGCATATTAGCATCAAGCATTCATGACAATTAATTTTTTTCGGATATGTCAAGGGCCACAAATTCAAGTTTTGCGAGATTTGCCATGATAAATACTCAAAGAAAACAATAAATTGAACATATATTAAACACCATATATATCTTGTAACTATATAAACATATATGAAACTTACAAGTGTGAGTTATATATATATATCTAGTAGATAATCATGCTTCCAAAACTAACACATAAATTGAAAATAGTTATAAAATGTATATGTTATAGAAATCATGCACTTTTATACATAAAACAACATATATTCATTAATATATGAATATGCTTGAATTAAGATATGAATATATGTAAAATAGAATTTATCAGAGCACAAGGATGTTTATAATTTAATTTGAATACGAAAGAAAAGATCATGTATTATTCATATCGTGGATCATAAGCATGTAAGGATAAGAAGATGAAGTGATTTCATATGCTTTGGACAATACCTTCAAAACTCAAATTGGTAGACTTGTGTTGATAATGTGTTATAAAATGTGTAGAAAATAAATTATTTTTATGAATAAGATACTTGAAAGAAATAGAGAAATTTGAAGGAAAAAATGTTTTTTTACTCAATCCATGAGTTCTATCTATATCACCACATAAGACTTCTATTTATAGGCTAGAAAACTTTAAGGGATTACAATATATGAAAACTCAAGGGTGTGTATTTACATTAATGTACATAGAGAAAATTAAGGGATTATGAGTACATTTATGTTTATGAAGAAAGTCAAAGGATGTGTAATACATGTGTATGGAGAAAGACAAAGGTTGAGGAATATATTATAGACATTTATATATATAATATTTTATAACAAATAACATTTTATTACTTTTTTTATTATTTTAAATACAATAATTTTTTTTTATATTAAAACTTTTGAGTTTATAGGAAATTTAAAAGTTGTCCACGGTTCAACGGCTCCCGGGTCGATCCGGCCCGATGCACAACCCGACTTGAGCTTCCGCTGTGGAAATCAGCACTACAATGTCATGAGTATAAAATCTCTACGTGAGTCCCGTAAACATGTCTCCTTAGTTATTCAGTTTAGTTTCAGTTTTCAGTGTTGGAACGCCTCCGACAACGATATAGCGGAGGCAGATATGGAGGTCGAATTGGAACCTCGGGTGAAACCTCTGCCCTATAAGGTCAAGGCCATGTCTAGGGAATCGCCGTCGCAGAAGGCCACGCACGTCCTCGACACCGACCTCCGCACTCACTGGTCCACCGCTACCAATACCAAAGAATGGATTTTGCTTGAACTTGACGTACGTGTTGCATTCCATGACTCTCTATCTCTCTCTTACTTCCTATTTTCCTTTCTGCTTTTGCTGTGGTTCAGGGTAATTGCTTGTTTGGCTTTGAGAAACCCCAGGAAAACATTGCTGAAAGTGTTTTTTAAGTTTTGATTGATAGATCGTTGAGATGCTTGAGCTGTGGCTTGTATGGTAAATGTTTAGTTGGCTCTTCCTACTCTGTTGTTTAAAATTCTTGAATTGAACCTAAGGCTGCTTTTAATGCTCAGTGTTCTGGTTGGAAGCAGAAATGGGTGGAATGAGTACCCAGTTGTTGGACTTTAGCCCCATGTTTTAGACGCATGTAATTTTGGACGTGCTCTAATGGTAATGGGTAATGCTGTTTTGTGATGAAAACTTTTCTCTGTATTGAAATGTCATGACATCCCTAGGAGTTTAAATCTTTTGTTTGGACTGCAGTGTTAAATTGGATCAAGTATTAAGCAAAGGATATTATAGGTGCATAGGGCAGATAAGGCTAAATCTCCTGATGTTTATGTGTCTTTGAAACCCAGAGACTAGCAGTCATCTTTGAATCTTTTTATTTCTATTCACTTTCTGGGTTTTAGTGGAAGGAGAGTGTATGGCTTAGAGGAAATGTCCTTTTATTTGCTGGTTTGTGGTGTAATTCACATATTTATTTTGACACAACTCATTATGGGCAGGTTTTCTGCCCTAGGTTCTTTATTTATTTCTGTTGATGTCCTTTCAGGGTGGGTAGTGATTTTAAGAGAAATTAGTGGACTCTTATGAGTTAGTGCTGCATTATGTTGGTTTAGAAGGACTGCTTATCCTCTACCGATGTCCTGTTTCTTGATGCATCGTAAACAGCAAAGACATTCTTTGACTTAAAGGCGTAATCCTCAAAACTTGCTACATATCATAATGTTCTGTCCTTTAGCTAGACCATAGTTGTTGACAGTGTGCGGTGCACTGTTGTGATAGGGGATCCTAGAGCCATTGCGCATAGTGCGTTGCATGGCATGTGGCACACATAATTATATAATTAAAAATAATAAAAAGAGAGGGAAAATAAATGATACTAAGTTATCTATTAGAAAGTAGTTTTCACTTCTCAAATCCCTCACAAATTCACAAGTTGTAAACTAGAAATCGAAGCATATCGCAAATATAATGCCACAACCCACAAGCACAAGTATTTAAAGTTATTAAGTATTTGTGATTTTACCCTACACCTAGTGTCCTGGCCTCAAATGACATATGAAGGGAGAAATAAAATAATAACCTTACATGAGAGAGAATAAAGTACAAAATAGTTGGGGGGGGGGGAACTACTTGATGTTGAGGGGAAGAAAGAAGAAGAATAAAAGAAGCATGGAAGAAATAACCAGAAGGCCAGAAAAGAAACTTAGGTAAAACATAATCCAAAAGGTTAGAAAAGAAGAATAGTAAGGGAAGAAATATTTAGAATAGTAGAATAAAAGGATGGAACATAGAGCTGACTACGTTTATGGGACCAAAAAAAAAACAATTTTTTAGAATGGGCCTATGTGAAAAATGACTTAATTCAAATTGTCTCAATAGCACACACCATGAGAAATGGTGCATTGTGCATATGGCACCTGCCATGGATGAGCCAAACAAAATTGGCAACGCCACAACCATTGCGTTGCCCCACTGTCTACAGTGCTGGGCAATGAGCAATGGCGCTGGCAATGGCTCGCCATTAATTACTATGAGCTAGACATCAATTTTCCCATAAATTTGGAGCTTTCACTTCGTCAAGAATTTTAATGATGGGGAGACTTCCAAGTTTTCTGTTGAATTTACTTGATTCTTTTAATTTTTTTCCCAGCTTAATGTGATATATTTAGTCTTTGAACTGCTGTGGTTCTAGTACTTGTTTGGGTTCTGAATGTGGAGGTCATAACTGGCCTTTAACCCAGTTGCAGTTTGTGCAAAAATCTCAATATAAGAACCCCAAAAGAAAAAAAGAAAACAAAGAAAAAAAAAAAAGAGGCCAAGATGCTCATTAAATGTTTATTTGGGTGGATATTGAACCTGCCCATTATATTTACTATTAATAGTATTTCCTAAAATACATATGGTATACTATATGTTATTTCTTTTTCATAGGAGATTCTTGGAATAGTAGTTTATAATAGCTCTTGTCATGAATTAGTGATACTCAACAGCATGCCAAGATGATCTTGAAGATCCATGGGTTTAGAAAACCATATAAATATTTAGTAAAGTTGTGAACTATCACTGGGTGGGTTGGGCCTGGCGGACTCCAAAGTATGGAGTTAATTTGCCAGGAATTTATTTGACTAATTAATAAAAATAACTTGATTGGTTGTTATTTTTCTCTCAGATTGTAATGGTTTTTCTGTTTTCATTGGAATTGATATAGTAGGCAGCTTTAGTATAAAGCTTTTATATACTTGTTTTGACATTTATATATAAAAGAAGTAAATCAATAATAGTCATTTTGAGGAGTTTTCTCAATATAGACCTGTAAAGGGACTGGAAGGCCTTGTTTATGTAGTTTTTCTCTTTTTTGTTTCATTGTAGAGGATCCCTTGTCCTCTATTTTTGTAATTGTCTTGTACTTTCTCTTTCTTCATTTATATATTCTTTTTTCATTAAAAAAATGTCATTTTAAATAGTCAGAATACTATAATTGACAATAGAGGCTCTTCCAATCCCTTGGCATGTGATATTAAAGCACTCCAAGTTTTAAGTGCTCAATGTTGTAACATCTTATTCTGAATCTTCTTGCATTGTTAAATACTAATTGTATTGTTTTCTTTGTTGCAGGAGCCTTGCTTATTGTCGCATATACGGATCTATAACAAGTCTGTACTTGAGTGGGAACTTGCAGTTGGCTTACGTTATAAGGTCAGTTGCACAAAGTTGTCAAGCAATTGATCTTGAAATTTCTGTGTATGTATCTAATAAAATATCTTTGTCCCAAAACAAAATATATATACTGTATACTTTGTATCAAATCATATGATATCTTTCTCAAGGAAAGGCTAGGCCTTTTTTTAAAAAAAATTATTAGAGGTTTTTTGGTGGGACTTATAAAATTAGTCTGTACTATCTTAATTCACTGGAAAGAAATATATATATATATATATAAAATTTTTCCCTAGCTTTTCAGACCAGAAGCCCATCCTTGTTTTGGCTATGTTCTTATCCAATTTTACAAAGTCTATTGTTTTTATAAATACAAATAGATTTGATTCAAATATTTATTCTATATCTGCTTCACGTTACGTGATGGCTGGCACACAATGTCAATCTGTGGATAAACCCTATCAGTAAAAAGGATATATCTACAATGCCCAATGGAAAAGCTTGTGTAGTCACTGTAGTCTGGAATGGTATTGAGTTTTGTGAATAGGCAATGTTTTCTCAGTGATCTATCTGGCTAGGATTTCTAGAAATTTTTACCTAGGGTTAGATGATGTGTTTTGGTTTTGCTATAGAATTTAAGTGACTCTGATTAATGCCCTCAATCTTACTTCTCTTCATTTTGTAATGGATCTACATGCTGAAGCTGAAAAATATAAAAAGAAAATGCTTCCAGCCTAATACTTCTGACTGTGCTTAAGCATTGGGACATTCATCAGTGTCTAATAAAAGGCAGTGATTTGTTTTTTAAAAATGTCAGCTGTTTCCATCTATTGCTTGTATGTAAATGATGCTCTTTAAATTATAGACTTCCTCTTCAATTGTATCTTCTTTGTTATGCTCTCAATTATTCATTTTGGTAGATGAAAGTATGATACATGCTTTACTGATTAGTATTAGCTTGCCAGCCAGAGACATTTCTGAAAGTTCGATCACGCTGTGAAGCACCTAGACGCGACATGATCTATCCTACAAACTACACTCCATGTCGATATGTCAAAATATCTTGTTTGCGTGGAAATCCAATTGCTATTTTCTTTGTTCAGGTCTGATGTTAGAACTTTTCCCTTTCTGCTTTTCATCAATGTGCTATTATGCTATCAAATTCTCAAGTTAGCATTACATTTCTTGATAAGAAGCTAATAGGTGCAAGAAGTCTAAAGCTTTTTGAAGGGTAGTAAAGAAATGAACCAAACACGTGAATGAAATATTCCTAGGAATGCTATAAAATATTCTTGGAATATTTAGAGCAAACCAAACTATTTTAACAATATTCCTGGAAATCATATTCCTAAGAATAAAAAAATCTATCTTTTATACTAAATGCCCCCTATGAGTCTATCCTACTCCACTAAAGAATTATATCATCTATGAACTGAAGGGAAAAATGACAACCCCTTTTCTGAACCAACTCGTAAACCCTTAATCATATTCAGACCTCTATTGATAATCCTAGAAAGCATTCTAGTAAGCACATCAACAGCTAGAGTAGAAGGGAAAGGAGATAAAGGATCTCCTTGTCTAACTATTTACGTCCCCTGAAACCAAGATTTAGGCTCACCATTGACAATCACCAAAAATTTGCTGTAGAAAGACGTCCTGAAATCCACCCTTAAGTGGTGTGCTTGATTGTATTTGCTATTTACGTAAATTGCACATCTTGATTCGATTTTAGTAATCTCCATTATCTTATACGGAAAGAGTATTAACTTATTAAAAGATGATTGTTATGGAAACAGAGAATTAATAGCCTAAAACAGCATGAGAAGAAACTGAAAAGAAAACAGAAAAAGGTGCAAATTAATGCACAGCTCCCTTTGAGTTATCTGAAGATTCACTATAGACACCCAAACTGAAGTTTCATGAGCTCAGCACCGTGAAATTTCCTTGTACTTTATCCTTATCCATAAAAGATAGAAAGTCATAAACTTTTGCTTATGCCACTGTTCTGCTCACGAAATGCATCTCCAAAAAGTTTTGGACTCGTAACTTCTCCCAGGGCCCATAAATTGATTGTTGTTTTTATGAACCTAAAATTTTTTGTAACATTATAGTTTGGTTTGGGTGTTAGTACCGAGCCACATTATTGCAAACTTTTGTTTTAAGTTTGAAATGGTTCAGTACTAAGCTTGTTTTTACCTTCTGTCTGTCACAGCTTATAGGAGTTTCTGTGGCTGGTCTAGAACCTGAGTTTCAACCAGTTGTTAATTACTTGTTACCACATATTATATCACACAAACAAGATCCTCATGATATGCATCTTCAGGTGGGTTACACTGTCCTTCCATCAACATGCATAATACATAATCTATGTCTTATAATTATTGTTTGTGTTTGTTTCTGATGTTATATGGTTTGTAGTTGCTGCAAGACATGACAAATCGGTTGCTTGTGTTTCTTCCGCAACTAGAGGTAAAAGTGATTATAGTCCTTATGGATTTCTCTCTGCAGATCCTCCTCATTTGGTTTTTCCCTAAAGTTGTCATTTCATTTAGTGTTGTTTCTATATAATTTCAGGCGGACCTTACAAACATTGTAGATACTCCTGAGTCTAACATACGTTTCCTTGCCATGCTTGCGGGTCCTTTTTATCCTATTCTTCATGTTGTGAATGAAAGGTTAGTTCGCTTTTTATTTCTTTTTTTGGTGACATGGTCTTCATGGCTATGGTTTTCTTTGTTAAAAGCAGTGTTATAAAATCCAAAACGTAGCCATTGAACCGGTGGCGAGGGTGGTTCATTGATATAGGATATCCTTTGTTTGGACAGCAATACTTTATAGGATAAAACCTAATGACATGTTGTAGGTTTGATGTCCCCATATGTCTCTTTCCCTGGACATGTGTGTAGTAATGTGCAGATCAGAGTCAGGAACTTTCTCTCATTTATTTCTACTCTTTCTAGCAGTGAGTTGCCTTGGGAATAAGTTCTTTGGTATTTTTCGAGAAAGTTGGGTGTGTCCTAGTACTTTGGAGTTTGGATCAGTTTCGCCAAATTCAATTTAAAGGATTTGGTGATAAGAAGTATCACAAAACTTTGTGGCAGTGTATGGTTTCTATAGGACTCTGTTATGTCTGGTTGGAGAAGAATGCTTTTGTTTTCAAGGGCATACATTTGACTTTAAACACTTTGTGGAATAGAGTAGTCTAAATGGCTACTCATTGGTGCTTGGCTCTTGGTCTTTTTCAAGGGAATCTTTATTTCTGATACACAAAGAGATTGGACAGCTCTTCTACACTAATTAGCTTCTTAGGGTTTTTGTTACATTGGTCTACTTTTGTGTTTTATTTTCATGATTTGAGGATTTTTTTATTCTCTGACACTTTGTACTTTTCTTTCTAAATACAATTTCTTTTTTATCAAATATATATATATTAAGAAAATGGACTAAATGATTTTACTTTAACCTAAACAAATTTTAAAATTGGAACCAAATGACTTCATTTCACTAACAAGATTCAACAATAAAGAAAAAAAAAGTAAATTTTTTGAACTGGGTGGTTCACTAGTTTTTGGACTAGTTCACTGGTTTTGGGGTCAAAGGACCAGGTCACCATTTTTCAAGTCTAACCAGCCGGTCTAGTCACTTTTTTTCAACAATGTGAAAAGTTTTAGATCTTGGTTAGTTATCATGAAATGATAACATATTTGATCTTTTGAAAAATGAAATTTCCAAATGCCTACAATTGCAGTTTGAATTATCTGATTGTTATGCTGTGCTTTTCCTATTTTCATCAGGCTTTGTCAATGGTAATGATCATATTTTTTTTCTCTTTCCTTGTCTTTGTGAAGGCAGTTAATGTTTTGTCTTCCGGTTGGCTATGATTAGGATAGCAAACACTTCATTCCTTCTGAAAATTCGTTAAAAAGCTCCTTTTTAGAAACCTTTCAGTGTTCTAAAACATACTGGACTCTTAAGCTATCAATGTAATGACACTGGACTGGCTTTGGGCTTTGGAGTACCTTTCTATAGTGTAATGTTTGTTATGAATATTTGTGCAATTGCAGGACAACTTCAAAGCCTCCAGGAATTATAACTGACTTCAACGTATCCAAAAGCAGTCAATTGTCACCAACCCTTACAGTTTCCACTAACTTTGAGGTAGCTTCTACAACCGTTTCTTTTTTCTTGTAACTTGTCATCCTGCTTAACTGCCAGTATAAATGTATTTTGTGCAACTTCATGGAGCATTTTTGTTCATTTCCCTTTCTGACTCAGACAAAATGATTTTCTCTGCTATTGAGTCTAGTGAGTGTTTGGCATGGTCAATCTGCTTGTCCCTGACTTGTGCAGCATGAAATTTCCTTTTGCTTATCCAGATGCATAGTTGTTGCTATATTTATAGTGTTTTGATGCATTCCCGTGGCTTATAAATGTTCCTCACCAACAATTTATGAATTGTTTTTGGAACTATCATCAGTGAATTCATGTGATTGGGCTGTGTTAGTTCAGTTCAGCATATCATATGATAATGTGAAGTTGGAGAAGAGGGATATCATATTTGCTGGGAATCCAATAACAGTGCAGTAGTTTGTGTTTAGTTGTTTCCTGGGCTCAGAGTTGTTTTTCTTGGCTTATAGCATTATATTTGTTCAGTGAAAACTGAAAGAAAGTAAGATTTATTTGTTTATTTATTCATTCATTCAATTTTGTTTAGTGTTCTTCATTCATGTTCACTGGTCATTCCACTATATGCTCAAATTACAGCTTTTGTTAGTTTTTCTTTTTTATGGCTAATATCCTCTTTGGCTAGGCTTTGGAATTTTAATTTGTTTCTTTCCTGGAAAAATAAGGTGTGCCCTTGGTGTTAAGAAGTGAATTGTTTATTCCAGAATATTTTTTTTGGGTGGGGGAGTGTTAAACTTGGTATGAATTATTTCTGACAGTCAATACTGGAAATACAAGCATTCTTTACTTTATATTAAATTTTGACTTATCCCTATGTTATGTTACTTCTGCTTTTTAAGTATTATTTATCTTTGCATGTAATGATTGTTAAGTGATGGTTTCCAACCTGTATCTCTTTCCACCCTCTTGTTTCTCCATTTTCTTTCCTTGCAGCCAAGGAGGTCTCGAGGTGCATCACCTTTCATTTTGTCTGCATACAGTGCCATTGTTTTTAGGCCAGATGCAATTTTTGTGCTGCTGAGAAAGGCATATAAAGATTCTGATCTAGGATCAGTTTGTAGGATGGTATTTCCTGTCTCTTTTCACTTTTGAGTTTTGACAGAAAGGAGAAACCACTATCTCTTTGTTTTTGTAACTGGTGCTCATCCTTCTTGTTTCTAATGTGTTTCTCTGGTTATATCTTTGCTTTTCTCTTCAGGTGTCAAGAATCCTGCAGAAGCTCATTGGGCCTGATACTGTGCAAGATGCATCAAACTCTTGTAATGAAGTAACATCAGTTTCGGATGAGACATCAAACATGGAACCATGTAGTCTTTTCCCTTTGCTTGATTACTCAAGCCTGTTTGGTGAAGAGTTTGGGATGCCTGATCAGCTCTGGGATTGCAGCTATCTTAACATATTAGATGTGGGGGCAGTGGAAGAAGGGATGTTACATGTTCTTTATGCTTGTGCATCACAGGTTACTAGCAGTATTGTGATATAGAACACCTGATCTGTCATTTTATTTTCGTAGTTTTCATGATTTGATGTACACTCTTATCTATCTGCACTTTACAGCCTGTTCTTTGCAGCAAGTTGGCAGAGAGAGCTTCTGATTTTTGGGCTACACTGCCACTTGTACAAGCTCTACTGCCAGGTTGAGTGTTGTTTACAGATAATTTTTGAGTCTTGCTTTTCTCACTAATTTTTTTAATAGAGTTTCTTGTTTGATATGAATAGGCATTAGGCAACAATTTTTTTTTTTTCTCTAAAATCAAATGTTCTTTTCTTTTTCCAATCTTTGCTTTCTTGTCATTTACGTGACTGTCTTATTCTCCTTTCATGTAATTATCTTTCTTTCTAATTTAGTTTCTTTTCTATCTGAAGAGAAAAAAAAAAAGAGAATGTTATGTGACCATCATGTTTCAATTTTCCACATTGACATTGCGATGATAGTTTGTAACTTGAGGGATTTAAGCTCATTCTTAGAAAAGCCATCTGAAATTTAAAAAATGGAAATGTTCTGAGTTGTCTATCTCAGTCACTTTGTTACCTAGTAGAGCTAATGTACTACTTAAAGAATTCAAGAATTTCCTTCAACAACTTTAATTAAAAAATATTTTGTGGTGTTTAATGACATTTGGAAGAATATATAGAAAGTTATTTTCTCTTCCAATTTTCTTTATAGGTAAGGTTGTTGTGGCCATCACCATCTCTGATCACTTTTCACACAATTGCTTAATATGTTTCACATATGCTTTGCTGTTGTAGCTCTACGCCCATGTGTGAGCTGTCCTTTTGACATGGTTGATGACGCCTTTTCTCCATGGAAGCAACCTATTGTTCAACATGCTTTATCTCAGGTTATGTACGAAATGTTTTAATTTAGATACAAATGACCTGGGCTTTTTGATGTGATCTTTGCAAAACTCCAAGTCAAACTTCATGCTTCTGATAATGTTTATCATGATTGCAGATTGTTGCAACAACAATGTCAGAAGCCTACCGTTCTCTTCTTCATGCTTGTGCTGGCTATCTGTCATCATTTTCACCATCTCATGTTCGTCAGTTAGCTATTTATAGTTTTCCAAGTAGAATTTTGTTCATTATTTTTTATCCGAGTAGTCTTTTGCTTGCATTGTAAGATATATTATGTCATATCTTCAGTCAACCATACTTTTTCCTCTAACCTGATGCAGAGCAGTTTATTAGAAGTTAGATTTAGTTTCTAGTGCTGTTCCTTTGCAGCATGTGTAGTGGCGAGATACACATTAAGATTTTGAATGTAGGGATAGCTTTATGGGGAGGGTTATGAGAGTAAATAGCTGGGAAGTTGAAATCTAATTTATGTCATAGATAAAGGGTTTCCAAGAGAATGAGAGAAAAAGGACACAAAATTTTCTTGACATTTGCTTGCAATGCAGTGCTTGTTATTACAAGGACATACACCCAGCCCAATAATCTTAACATAGCCCCTTTTTTATTTTCCCCGTCAAGCTGGAGTGTAGATATTTATCATGCTCAGCTTGTTACAAAATTTGTCCTAGCCCAGTATTCCCATTGAGAGCCTGTGCAGACAAATTTGCTAGATTCTCTTCTCTGCAAATGTAGGAAGCAGAAATAAAATTCTGCTCTATTTTCTCCTCAAAAAAATTTGCTGTCCACTTTAATATACTTCCTTCTCTCATAAAAGACTGAATTTCATGAGATTTGCATGGCATGGCAGTTTGATATTGATGGTGAATTCATCAGGAATGATGTGGCAGACGCAATTCCACACAGAAACTGTTGAATCCACATTAGCTTCCTATCTATGGGATTTGTTAAAAGGGATTTGGGAATAGGTGGAGAAGCTGGGTGAAGGGCTTCCTTTCGTCTGTTGTTTTTAATTGTGAGCCTAAGTCTCGGTTTAGAGGGAAGCATGGTATTAGGCAAGGGGATCCTTTGGTTCCTTCCCTATTTACCCATGTCATTGATTTTTAGAGTTGTATTTTACCTAAGAAATGGTTTGTAAGGGATTTGATGGTCAGGATGGAGGGACTGGAAGTTTCTTATTTACAGTTTGTTAATGATACTATTCTCTTACTTCTTGAGATTGAGATCTTATTGGACAAGTGGCTAAACAGATCGACTTGTAAGATTGGTTTGAGGATCATAGGATCCTACAACTTATGATAAAAATAGTGCTTTAAAAATATTAAATAAGCATTACACTATCCAACTAAGGCTTTGTTTGGACAGCAGTATTTACTAGAATTAATACTAATGATTTGCTTCAAACTCGACGTCCCAATAAGGCCTTGTCACCTGATGTTTGTGTGATGTGTTTTAGAAGTTTTGAGACGGGCAGCCACCTTTTCCAACATTGCAAAGTGGCTAGGTTTATTTGGAATAAAATGTTTGGCTATTTTGAAGAGAATTAGGTTTGTCCAACTGATCTTGGTACCTTTCTAGCTATCAAGTTTGTGGGTTTTAGGAGGTATAAAGAACATAAAGCTCTTTGGCAATGTGCAGTTCTTGCAACTTTGTGGTGTCTTTGGTTGGGGCGGAATGCTAGTCTTTAATAATAAGTTCCTGCCCCCTCATCTTCTGTGGGATAGAGTCACTTTTTTGTCTTCCTTGTGAGTTTCGTCAAATGGTTTGTTTAGAAGTGTTTCCATTATGGATCCCCCAAGAGATTGGAAGGCTTTGTTGAGCTAGAGTCTTTTTTTTTTTCTTTGTTGTTTTTTTTTTTTCTTTTTCTTTGGAGGACTTCCAGTCCTCTTCCCATGTACTTTCTTCCTTCAATAAATTTCTTTCTTTTTCTATTAAAAAAAAAAAGCATACTGGTACACTATAGATGTTGATTCTTTTGTAGCTCATAGATGAAGCAGTATTTAATATTTTGAAGAAATTTTTAACAGATCTCTGCAAATGATCTTATGTGGTATGCATTCTCTGGCCTTTAGTGGCTTGTCATAATCAGAATTATTTGCATAACAATGGAATCCAATAATTGAAATATTAGACAAATTACATGACTCGAAAGATATTATCTTTTACTTGGAGGGCTTTGCTGCATTGATGTAATTCCTTATGGTTTTTCTGTTCTTCAGTCTTCTATTTTTAGATGACGATATTATATCCTCTTCCATATGTACTCTCACTTTTTTTCCTTAAATTTCTTCTTTCTGTATGTGGAAAAAAAACAACTTATCATGTTTTCTAGCATGTTTTAGGTTGCTATCTCTATTTTTAATATCCTGTTAGCTCAGTTGGATCATTGGGAGAGCATGTCTAGGAGCTATAATTCATTTTGTTGATTGAAGAAACATTTTTGTTTTATTAAGATTTTGGGGCTTGGTGAATGAGAAATTTGATGCAGTTTTATTTTTTTTTCTTGCTAAATAGTTGTAGAAATCTTCTCAGAGAGGAATGGTGTAAAGATTGTTACTGTGAAATATACAGTAGTTATAATTGTATATCTCCTCAAATCTGTCATTAATATTATGAATGCAGAAACACTTTATTGCCATCTAAATATCAGGATCTTTAGATTTTACAACAAGCGAGTTACTATCTTCTGGTTTATCTGCTGACTTTACATCTATTTTTTCATAGGCTAGGGCTGCATGTGTGCTGATTGATCTGTGCTCTGGTGTGCTAGCACCCTGGATGTCTCAGGTTATAGCGAAGGTATGCTAAGGCCTGCTTCCAAAAGTTTTGGGATATATTCCGAGAGGATTATTTTTACCAAATTTTAGTTAGTAGCAGAAGTCTTTTGGTGCCTAACTTAGATGATGAAGATTATAATTATAACTAGAGTAAATTACACTAACATCCCCTGATGTTTAAAAAATTACACCAATTCCCTTAGCATTTGGATAAAATATTATAAAAATCTCCCTTCCAATTTACTTTCTGTTAAAGAAGTTAACTTTCTGCATAATACGAAACTATGATTTTATTCTTAATGTGACAATAAAGGAAGCCAAGTTAATTTTAACTCTAATATGAGACTGATTTTATTCTTAATCTGGATGTAAAGATAATTGAGCCATTTTATTTTTGGAAGGAATTATATGGGGAAAGGTAACTTCGTCAACAAAATAACTTTGAGAGGAGCCAGTTGTAATTTTTGAAACAAGAGGGATACAAAGTGTAATTTTATCATACCTTAAGTGTAATTTACTCTTATAATGATTATGTAATTGAGTCATTTAGCATCTTATTTTTTCTTTTTTTGTTTCTTTGTCTCCTTTTGGTGATGACAGCTTGACCTCCTTCTTGTACTCACTTGTATCTTTTCTCTCTATAATAAATTTCTTTTAATAAAAATAAAAAGTACTGTTTGTTTCCTCAGCTATGGGCCTCTTTTGCATGTAGGTTGATCTTGCACTAGAGCTTCTAGAGGATCTTTTGGGCATAATCCAGGTTTGTTTGCTGTTCTTCCATAGACTAGTATTTTATGGATGCTGATCTTAATTTTCCCTTTTATGATTGAATTTTATTGTTTGCATACTGATGCTATGTAATTCATTTACAAATCATATTTCCTCAGATTATTAGTAATCCTTGTTTGCATGCTTATATCACATTATAACTTTTGAACTTATATGACCTGTCCACAGAAGAATTTCTGTTGTGTATGAATTGCTTAGACCAATTTAATTAGGTTATGTTGGGAGTTGGTGCTTGATCACAGTAGCAGGAGTACCCTCTTAGGCAATTCTTTATTTTTTACTTTCTCATTTTTTTGAAAGCTATTTGATATGGGACGGAAGAGGGGTTATTGCTTGTTAGATGGTTGTAAATTATGGTTGCAGTCGTTTTGTCAGAAAACAATTATGGTTACAATCTTAGAAACAGATGTATTCCAGTAGCAGAAAGAAGTGTATGAAAGCAGTCTATGAGGATTGTAGTTGAGTCGTGGCTGCAATAGAAGTTGGTGGATGCAATTTAAGGCATGGTTGATGGATAATATTTGTTGGTTTTTTTTCCTTCTTATATCAATGCACATTGTTTACTACATCTGAAGCAACTGAGTTCCAGACTCTAGTCAATAAAAATAATTGTGTTTTTTCTATGGATGTTTGAGGTTGCTGTTGTGGTGCTGGAAAGTTGTTTCTGTCATTTTTGTCTTGTTGATCCTTGTATCTGAACTTAATAATATCTAAAACTTTGGTATGCTGGCTAGGATGCATCCCATTCTCTTGTTCGTGCTCGTGCAGCTTTAAAGTACATTGTGCTGGCTTTATCTGGCCATATGGATGATATACTGGGAAAATATAAGGTAATTAACATACTCCAAACAAAACAATTATTTCATTATTATTATTATTTTTCACTTTTTTCCTTTCTTCAGTGCTGGAATAAAAAACTACAAAATTACTGTTGGTATCGTATTTTGCATCCTTTTAGCATACATAGACACAAAATACTTTCTATTTGTAACACGACACAAGATAATGTCTAAGCATAAGTGACTTGTTAGAAAAGCACTGACCATGAAAAACTTGCCCTTGTTTTCTTTTCATGAAGGTATTACTTGAAGAGTGCAAAATTATTTCTTATATATTTGTTGAGAAGGAATATCTTACTTATTTGGTCTTTTCATGTCTATGCTACCATCTAAAATATGGGACTTGGAAAGTTATGACCTATGAAGGATAGACATTGACACAAACACCCAAGGTAATCAAGATCAAGATTTTGCATAGGTTTGAGAGAAGCATAAGATAGATCAAATCACAAGATTGAATCGAGAATCATAAGATCCTATCAATTTCTAGAAAATAATTAAAATATATATTTAGTAATATAATTTTTTTTTAAAGCATAAAAAAGCAAGTGAGCACAATGATATCTGACATCATCCATAGGGACTAGTTTTCTAGATTTTGATATAGCCTCCAATCTTATAGTCATAGAGTAGTAGCTTGTTCAAGAACTTAAATATATATTTATCTTTCTTCCACTTTTGTTAAAAACTTAAAATAGCAACCACCCAACCATAAAAAACAGAACACAGTACAGACACCTAAAGCAGGAAACAACCCAGCGGCAAAAACAGAACAAGTTAGCAACCACCCATGGCAGAGTAAATAAACAGATTAACAGAAGCAGAAGCAGAAAAATCACAGCAACCACCCAGTCAGCAGCAAGAAGAAAATAGAACAGAAAACCGAGCATAAAACAGCACATTCAAACCGCAGAAACAGAAGAAATAAAAGCATAAAACAGAGCCCAAACCAGAACCAAGAAGAAAACTGGCCACCACAGCCAGCATGACCCACCGAAGCGCACAGAGAGCAACAACCCGCTGCAGCAAACTGATGACGAAGAATGTGCTGCAATGCGTTTAGGTCTTCCTAATCCTATCCTAATATCTAAACGCTGTGTTTTTAACATTTAAAATTTAAAAAAAGATATGATCTTATCATCAAGATCATGATCTTGATAACCATGCAAACACCTGGCATGTCATAGACACAGACACATTGACACATCAAACTTAAAAAATATATATATAACACAACATGGAATATATATATATATATATATATATATATATATATTTTAAGTCTTCTATTAGTGATGTACTTGTAGAAAAAAAACTGTTATTATTTTATATTTTAAGCAACTCACACTATTATTTTCTAAATCAAATCTTTTAAATCCAAAGTTGTTACTTTATATTATATTACTCATGTACAATAAAAACAATTAGGAAAGAACTTTGATTATCTCATTAAAATGAGTTCTTTAGTCTTTCATTCACTTATTTTTTGCTCTTTTCCTTTTTTTGGGGTCTTTCTTTGATTGGCTCACGTGTGAGCTGTGTCCAAGCTGCATTTGGTGTGTGTCCAGCTGAAAAAATAAAACTTTTTAGCTAAGACTTATCAGCTTTTGCAATTATTAACTATATGTGTAACAATGTCTCTCCAAATTTTAGGCTTACACTTTTGGATGTTCATGTTACAAAGAATTATGTAAGGTTCAATTAAAAAAACAAAGGAATAGGATTTTCTCTCTATTTCTACCTTTGCCCTCAACCCCATTTTATTCTATCTGTGATTTGTCCAATTCTAAGGAACATATGATTTGAGAGTGGCTGAATCCTTAAGGTTCTCTCTTTACCCTTGCGTTATTTGTGGGACAGGGTTGTGTTTATGTCTTCACTTCAGTGTTCTGAACATGGGTGTTCAAAGGGAGGTTCTATTTCTATTATAAAGAGAGATTGTTCAGCCTTGCTGCATCTTTGATCTTCTTAGGCTTTTTCTCTCTTTGTTCTTTTATATTTTATTTTAAATTATATCTTATCCTCTGCTAGCTTTACTTCTCTTGTCTCACTTATAAAATGTCTTCTTCTATTAAAAGAGAAAAATCTATAAATTGTAAAATAACTTTCAGGTAAGGAGAAAATACCTCCTTTTGGTAAATAAGGTTTATATTCTAAGATTTTATTTGTCTCTACGATGCAATTTTACAAATCCCACTGTGGACATCACCAACTGAGCTACAATTTAAGAATATGTGGTAAGAAAATTTGCTGGAAATGAAATGAGCAACTTGCTTATTAGTTAGAAATTGTCTTTTAATTTTCCTTGAAGCTAAACTAAAAGAAATACTAATTCTTTTAATGTTCTTTTAGGAAGTTAAGCATAAGATCCTGTTTCTTGTAGAGATGCTAGAGCCTTTTCTTGATCCTGCCATAGCTGCATCAAAGAGCAGAATAGCTTTCGGAGATATATCTTCTGTATTTCCAGAGAAGCAGGAAAAAAACTGCTTGATTGCTCTAAATATCATCCACACAGCAGTTCAAAAACCAGCTGTCTTACCTTCTTTGGAATCTGAATGGAGACATGGATTGGTTGCTCCTAGGTAATGCATGGCTGACTAGTGTGTTTGCCAAATTATATTGTTTTCACTATCTTTTGGCATTATATTTTTTTGTTATCAAACTTTCTCCTATGCTAGATAACTAAAGACTGATCAGTAATTTTGTTACATTTGTTATGACTATCATTTTTGCATTGTGCCCTTAGGAAAGTTCCTGAATGATTGGATAATTGGAAGAGCTTTCTTCTCTCTAGGTGGCAGCATTACCCTTATCGAGTTCTGCTTGTCTATTATTCCGCTAGTTTACCTTCCCCTTTTTTGAATATTAGTAGGTGTGGCTCATACTTTACTGAAGATCATGCAAGATTTTTGTGGTTCAGGGTTGTTGACATGAGAGGAGACCATCATCTAGGATGAGAAATATGTAGACCTTTGAAAGAAGGGGAATTGAGTCTTGTAAGTTTGGTAGAACATTGCATTGGTTGGTAAATGGCTTTGGCATTTTCCTCAGGGGATTACTGTATTATGGCATTAGGTAATTCTCAGTAACTATACTTTGCATCATCAGAGGGGGTAGGAGTAGGACTTGGAGCTGAATGCTGCTCATGGGAGTCTTTAAAAATCTATTTCTTAGTGTTACGAGCATTTACTACCATTTGTTTATTTTAAAATGGGAAACAGATATCATTTCAGATTTTAAGAGGACATCTGTGTTGGTGCAAATATTCAGAACTGGTGCATTCTATAGGATTCTTCTCTGCCTTGGAATTTCCACTTTTGCAGGAATCTTAATGACAGGAATATTCAGGATTTGTAATCTCCTCGTATTTCTTTTAGATTCCATTAATGTTTCACCATAATAGATGCGGCAATGTGGACCATAGCATTAGGAACTGGATAGGAAGCCAGTGAACTGGCCACTAGTCTGATCTGACACTTTAATTAGACCATCAGCCAACTATGAGGGATTTGCTTTACTCACAAGGAGTGGCTCAAGGGGTAAGGTACACTTGCAGCTGTTCGCGGTTGAGGGTTCTCTGCAGTGTCAGGGGTTCAAGTCCTTGGAAAAACACTTGTGTGGAGGGGCCCACAAACCTTTACAATGTCAGGGCCCAGGGGTTCAAGCCCATTGGAAACATTTTTGGGGAGGGGGCCCACAAGCCTTGAATGAGATTAGTCCCATACCAAAAGGGTGTGGTGATAGGGATTTGCTTTTACCATCTCTTTTATCATCTACTATTTAATACTTATAGTTGGTCTCCCATCAATTTGGGACTTCCCAATTAACATACACTCCCCATCTTTTTTCTTTTTTGGTCTCTTTTTTTATTTCAATATCAAATTATCAATACCCTTTAAACTGCATGAACCGATGTGGGACTCAGTAGTTACAAATTACTTTTTTGTTTTCACACGAATATACTGGTTCCATAATGCCAACCTGATATTTTAATTTCTTTTTATATATAAAATATTTTTATATTTTCTTAATTAGAAATGGTTTGATTAGTTTAATTGATGACCTAGTGGTTGAAACAATGACCCAACACCTTCACCAAGTCAATGGCTGGACCAATTCCTAAAACTATGATAACTTATTTGTTTTTATTGATGTAAATTTAATCTAACTAACTTTTAATAGTGATAAATAAGTCCATTTGGAACTCTGAAGCTTCCTTTAAGGTCCAGTTGTTTTTCTAGATAACAGTACTGAGTAGGATTATTACAAATAGCACAATACAGGTTTGGAGACCTAAAATAGTTCTTTCTTATTATGTTTATGTTTTGTGTACGAAAAATTTGGAATAAGCTTTGGAATAAGCCACTCATTTCTTTTTACATTATAGGACATCTGTATATTTTTAAAATAAGTTGTTTGGTGTTTTTGGTGAACTTCTTGTCCACCTTGGACATTAGAGGGGTTTCTTTTGATTAGGTTTAAAGATTTTGGAACTAAAAGAATGGTAATGTGCAAATTTTGTGGTATTATGGTGTATTTGGTTGGAAGGTTTAATGGTGTTATCTTTTTTCTTCAGCTGATATGAGAAAGGAATGGATAGTCTTCGTGACTTCCATTTGGTTCTGACTGTCATGGTCTTATTAAAGAGATTCTTATTTTGGGATTGCAAAAGATATTTAGGTGGCTTTGTTGCGTAGTTAATATGTGTGACCTTTAGTTTTTAGTAGTTCTTTTGTTTCTTTCTCCTTTATAAAAGTTTTTTTTTTATGCTACTCTTCTTTTATGTGGCCTAGCCAAGATAGAACATGTTGGCATCACTTAATTCATGTGGCCGACGGCACCTAGTGGGAAAAGATTTTTGCTGTTGTTCTTCTTTTATGTGATCTTCGGAGGATGTCTTCTTCCACTCTTTTTTAACTCTCTTCTTCCTAAGTAATTTTTTTATTAGAAAAAAAAATTTAAGTAATAAACTTGCGAATTTGTCATTCTTTTCGTGGAAGCATTAAACAGACTGGAAAAAAACTTATCTATTGTCTTGCATTGTTTTTCTGTCATCTGCAGTGTACTTCTCTCAATATTGGAACCACACATGCTATTGCCACCTGATATTGACCTTTGCAAATCTTTGTCAAAGCCAGTTGAACTAGAGACTGTTTCTGTTTCGCCTCTTTCATCTGTTTTGAATCATGGGGGTCCTTCATGCAAGTCAAATAGTCAAGATGAGGTTGATGGTAAAATAGATGCTTCAGAGACAGCAGGAAAGTTGGATTCTATTGAAGATCGCAATCTGCTTTTTGCTCCCCCAGAATTGCAGAGTATTACATTGACAAATTTTTCTAATGTTCCCAATCAAAATACCTCTAACCTTGTAGGCATCAGCATGGAATCAAAACATGTTATGAAAAATTTTTCCAATCAGTTTCCTACTAATTTTGTATTAGATGCTGGTTTTGGTCCTGAATACTTCAACCTGCAGGCAGATTATTTACAACTTGTGAACTATCATGATTGTGAGCTTCGCGCTTCTGAGTTTCAGCGCTTGGCTTTAGATTTGCATGCTCAAAATGATGTTACTGTTGAAAGCCATGATGCGGCGATTGATGCTTTGCTGCTGGCTGCAGAATGCTATATAAATCCTTATTTTATGTTGTCTTTTGGAGATTCTCCAAAACTTATGGACCTGTTAAACATCAATGACAACAAAATTTCACGGTCTCATGATATTGTGGAGTTAAAAAGAACTTTTGGAAAGAGTAAAACTAATTTAGAAACAATAGCACATCTTGAAAGAAAAAGAGATAAACTTGTTCTTCAAATATTGCTTGAGGCTGCAGAAATGGACTGGAAATACCATACAAGAGTATCGAATGGTGAAAATTGCCCTTATTCTCCTGAAGGACTTGATGACCAGGTTATCAAGCTGTCACCCCTAGATGTACAATCTGCAGATGCAATTACCTTAGTTCGACAGAACCAAGCTCTGCTGTGCAACTTCCTTATCCAACGATTGCATAGAGAACAGAATTCAATGCATGAAATTCTTATGCAGAGTCTTGTCTATGTTTTGCATACAGCAACCAAATTATATTGTCCCCCTGAACTTGTAATTGACATCATGTTAAGATCTGCTGAAGAATTGAATAGGATGCTGTTGTCTTTACATCATCAGCTCAAGGAAGGTAGTTTGAATTTGGCACCAGAAAGAATACATGGGGTCCAACGAAGGTGGATGCTGCTTCAAAAATTGGTAGTTGCTACAAGCAGTGGAGATGAAGAGGCAGGGTTTGAGACTAATATCTGCAATAAATACCGTTGTGGAAACTTGATTCCCGCTTCAGCGTGGATGCAGAGAATATCTCAATTTTCCAGTTCTGTATACCCTTTAGTTCGATTTGTTGGTTGGATGGCTATATCTCGTAATGCTAAACAGTACATGAAGGACAAAATTATTCTTGCATCAGATTTATCTCAGCTGACATATTTACTTTCTATATTTGCTGATGATCTTGCAGTTGTTGATAATGTTGTCAATCAAAAGTATGAAGAGGTTACTGATGATTCACAAGGTGAACATGGCTCTTCAGCTAAAAAGGGATTTGAACATTGTAATCATTATCATGAGGACCAATCTTTTCCTGTAATTTATCCAGAACTCTGGAAGTTCTTTCCTAATATGAAAAAGCTATTTGAAACATTTGGAGAGGCCATTTTAGAGGCTGTTGGGTTGCAGCTGAGATCTGTTTCTTCTACTCATGTGCCTGATGTTTTGTGTTGGTTTTCTGAGTTGTGTTCATGGCCATTTTCTTTTGCTTCCCCAAATGGTAGTGGTATCCTGAAAGGTTATAATGCCAAGAATGCCAGAGCAATAATCCTTTATATACTTGAAGCTATTATAGTTGAGCACATGGAAGCTATGGTTCCTGAGATACCAAACGTGGTGCAAGTTCTTATGTCTCTCTCAAGTGCTGCTTACTGTGATGTCTCTTTTCTTGATTCTGTTTTGCGTTTATTGAAACCAATCATCTCATATTCTTTGTCCAAGGTCTCTCGTGATGAAAATTTGTTGGTCAATGACTCATGTCTCAACTTTGAGGAGTTATGCTTCAGTGCTCTTTTTGATAAAATTAAACAGAAGAATGAGAATCAACCTAGTTCTGAGGATAAAGGATACAACATAGCACTATCTATTTTTATTTTGGCTTCTATATTTCCAGAATTATCCATTCATTACAAAAGAGATTTTTTGCAGTCTTTATCTAATTGGGTGAAATTTTATGCTTTTGAGCCAACAACTTCTTTCTATGATTATCTCAGTGCATTTCAATGTGTCATGGATAGCTGCAAATTGCTGCTAGTCCACATGTTAAGGGCCTTCGGTGCTATTCCTTTTCAGTTGACTCCCTTTCCTGAAATGAATGGTGATGAGCTGTGTGATGATAACTTAGAACCAACTCAAGGTTTTCTTAGCGATGTCTGTCACACATCATGTGAGAATAATGCTGAGAAAGTCAGAAGTATCAATTGGAATGCTCTTGTGGATCAGTATAATTTATCTTCTGATGATTTAGAAGGAATTTCTAAAGACATTGAGGTTCTCATCACTGAGCTTAATTTAGCAATTGAGCACTGTTGGAATCTTCATCATCAACTTACCAGAAACTTGACTATAGCATCAGCAGAGTCTTTTGTCTTTTTGAAATGCTTAGTATCAGTTATGCAAAAGTTTCCTAATGCTGAAGATGATGATCAAAATTCCTCGCCATCTAAATCAGTTCACCAGGTCACCCTTCATTGGAGGATTGGTCTTGAAGGCCTTGCTGAAATGATCTTGATGCTCCAAGAAACTAGTTGCTGGAAAGTTTCTTGCTTGATGCTTGATTGTTTACTTGGAGTACCCCGCAGCTTTTACTTGGATAATGTGATAGGCATGATATGTTCTGCTATAAAGAATGTCTCCTGCTGCGCCCCTAAAATTTTGTGGCGCTTGCAGACTGATAAATGGTTGTCTTCTTTAATTGCAAGGGGCATATATAACATTCGAGAAAGTGAGATTCCTCTGATAGATCTATTCTGTACATTGTTGGGCCATGCTGAACCTGAGCAACGTGTAATAGCAATTAAACACCTGGGAAAACTTATTGGCCAGTGTGTCAATGGAGAAAGAACAGTTCTATCTTCTAAAATTTGCACTGATTTTGTTCCCACAAAATTAGCTGTATCTGTTCCTGATTTTGTTCTATCTCATCTGGTTTCAAGTACATGGGATGAGGTTGTTGTGCTGGCATCATCTGATTCTTCATTACAAATAAGGCTTAAAGCAATGACACTGCTTTTGGATTACATCCCATTTGCCGAGCACCATCAGTTGCAATCTTTTCTTGTTGCAACTGATAGTATTTGTTGTTTGCAAAATGTGCAACAATCACATGATGGTCCTGTCCTTCAACTTTTGCTTGCTCTTATTGTTAGTGCTTGCTTGTACTCACCAGCAGACGATATTTCTTTGATCCCTCAAAATGTTTGGAGAAATATTGAAGCCTTACGAACAATTAAACATGGTATTAAATTATCTTTGTCAAATTTGTATGAATCAGGCATACTATTATATTGGTTTAATTAAAGCATGTTCTCATTAATAATATATTTTTCATTGCACTTTTCTAGATGGCAAGCTTGGGGATGTTGAAAAAAGGGCTTGTGAAGTCTTGTGTAGATTGAGAGATGAAGGTGACGAGGCTAAAGAGGTAACTGTTGCAATGAAATTAGTGATGTATACCTGATTATTTGTTGCCCATAGAATTTTGTTTCCTATTTAAATTATTTAATTAGTCTTATATGGTTCCTCTTATCCCATTTTAATGTGCTTCGTTATTCTTATATTAAGGGCCTGAAGGAAGTGCTTTTTTCAAGTTCATCAAAGCAATATGATCCAGATTTTGCTAATACTCGTGAATCTATTCTCCAGGTAACATGCAATAAAACAACCTGTTGTCTCATAAGAAAATCAGGAGCAGTCAGTCATTTTATACTTGATGCCATGTGTGTGCACTGACTGAATGCTTGTATATTTTATGTCTTATAATAGTATTGGATGGATATATGGGCTCATGAGTGGGTATGGCTTGTGAATATTTTAACTTGTAGCTTACAAATAAGCAGGAGTAGGTATCTCTAAGCAATACAACAAAAAATGAAGTTAGAGAAACCCAGAATAGACACTTGAAAAATTCTGGAGTTGAACACCACAGTGGCTGCAAAACAAAATCCTTGTCCATCTTTCATATAGTGATAGTGAATCTCCTAAAAATATGAGCATTCCACTCTAGCCATATATTAAAAATTTCTCTATAAACTGTGCATTACCACAAAGTCTTTGTCCTTTGTATGGCCAAAACTGTCAAACAGCATAAGAAGGAAACACCTTTAAATCCTGTAGATAGACCCAATTCTCACCAAAAATCTCAACAATTTATTCCACAAGAAAGCAGCCACTTGACAATGTAAAGGTAGATGAGTTACAATCTGCATGTATTTGTAATTCGTATTCTTATTAAAGATGTAAAGCAAAAGACTTGTGAATAATGCTTTGTATTTCATTCATTCAGAGAATAGGTGTTTATACAGAAGGTAGTATACTAACTAAGAAAAGAAAATAAATGGAATAATTCTCTATAATTGATTCCTAAGTTATAGCCTATAATCATGCCTATTGAATTACAAATATATACAGCATATCTTTCATATCTGTAACACTCCCCCTCAAGCTGGAGCATAGATGTTAATCATGCCCAGCTTGTTGCAAAGATATTCCACTCGAGTACCATTTAGTGCTTTTGTGAATAAGTCTCCTAGTTGTTCTTCTGTCTTCACATATCCAGTAGAAATTAAACCTTCTTGAATCTTTTCTCTAATAAAATGGCAATCAACCTCAATATGTTTAATCCGTTCATGATAAACTGGGTTAGAGGCAATGTGAAGAGCAGCCTGATTATCACACCAAAGTTTTGATGGTGTAGTGAATTTTAACCCAACTTCAGTTAACAAATTATGTATCCACAGAATCTCACATGTAGATTGTGCCATAGCTCTGTATTCAAATTCTGCATGGGATCGAGAAACTACATTTTGCTTCTTACTCTTCCAAGATACCAGGTTCCCAACAACAAAAACACAGTAGCCTATAGTAAATCTTCTATCACACTTTGATCCAGCCTAATCGGTATCTAAAAAGTATTCAGTGCGATTGTGCCCGTGGTTACTATAGAGTATGCCTAGTCCTAGTGCCCCT
The DNA here is from genome assembly GCA_031216115.1 of Senna siamea. NCBI lineage: Eukaryota > Viridiplantae > Streptophyta > Magnoliopsida > Fabales > Fabaceae > Senna > Senna siamea. The sequence goes on from CM062357.1 coordinate 18,339,190, forward strand.
TTCAAACAACACGAGATATGTTCCAGAACTGCCCAATGTTTTACTATAGGAGTAGACATGAATTGACTAACAATATTCACAACATATGCAATATCCAGACGGCTCACCGTGAGATAGTTTAACTTCCCTACTAACCTCCTGTACCGCTTTGGATCATCAAACGGGTCACCATCATCCTTAGTAAGATGATCATTTGGAATCATTGGAGTACTGCATGGCTTGACTCTCATCTTTCCTATTTCTGCAAGCAGGTCAAGAACATACTTTCTTTGCGACAAATAGATCCCCTTCTTATTCCTCAGTACTTTTATTCCCAAGAAATACTTCAATTGACCTAGATCTTTAGTATGAAATTTAGTATGCAAAAAGGCCTTCAGAGAGGAAATTCCTATATTATCATTTCCTGTAATATCGATGTCATCAACATAGACAACAAGAAGAATAATACCAGCCCTGGTTTGTCTGTAGAACACAGAATGATCACATTTGCTTTTGTTCAAGCCAAACTCTTTAGCTACCTCACTAAATTTTCCAAACCACGCATAAGGGCTTTGTTTCAAGCCATAAAAAGATTTTTTCAGATGACCTACCTTTCCATACTCCCCCTAAGCAACAAACCCAAGAGGTTGCTCCATATATACTTCTTAGAGATCACCATGGAGAAAAGCATTCTTGATATCCAGCTGATGTAAAGGCCAATCATAGGAAGCAGCGAGAGAGATGAAAAGACAAATGGAGCTAATTTTGGCAACAGGAGAGAAGGTATCGGAGTAGTCAATGCCATAAGTCTGGGCATACCCTTTAGCAACTAAGCGAGCCTTAAGCCGAGCCACCGAGCCATTAGGGTTCATTTTAATTGCAAAAACCCATTTACATCCAACAGTCCTTTTTTCGGCAGGTAAAGCAACTAGATCCCAAGTATGATTTGCATCCAGAGCATTAAGCTCCTCAAGCATTGCTGCTGACCAGCTAGGACGGGAAAGAACTTCTTTTACTGTTTTGGGTATGGAGACTGAATCTAAAGAAGCAATCAAAGAACTAGACACAGGGGATAAGTGGTCATATGAAACAAAATTAGCAATGGGATAAGAAGATTAAGAATGAGTGCATGCACTCTTACCTTTTAAAATGCTGATGGGTAAATCCAGATCATTGAAGGGGAGGATCAGATGACTAAAAAGGTGGTGCAGGACGTGTATCATTATGAGTCTCTTGACGTCAAGAGTAAACTTGAACAATCGGTGGGCGAGGTACGGCAGGGATATCAGACTGAAGACTAGAAGAAATAGGACCATCATCAAGGCAGTCATCAGGAGGAACTGTCGCTCCAAAAGACTTAATAGGTGGGACTTTGGATATCAGCCAATTAGTGTCATCTTCAGTATTCACAGGAATGGGTTGGGGAGAGAAGAACGGTATCTGCTCTGAAAAGTTCACATCATTAGAGACCAAGTACCAATTCAGATTAAGAGAGTAACACTTATAACCCTTTTGTAAACAAGAATACCCCAAGAAGACACACCGCAAAGCCTTAGGATCCAGTTTAGTCAAATGAGGTCGAACATCAAGGACATAGCAAGCACTACCAAAAATGTGAGGAGCAATAAGAAACTGTGGTTTGTGTGGGAACAAAATAGTACAAGGGATGTCACCGTGCAAAACTGTAGAGGGCATCCGATTGAGAGCCCATAAAGGTTAAAGAACTTGCTTTTCAAACATGAGAGCCCGAGCGGTCTCCAGAAGATGTCTACTCTTCCTCTCAGCAATCCCATTTTGGGCAGGAGTATCCACACAAGAGGTCTGGTCAAGAATCCCATGTTCAAACACAAATTTTATAAAAGAATCTGAGACAAATTCCTTAGCATTGTCACTGCGTAAGATCTATACGGGTACATTAAATTGGGTTTTTATTTTAGCAAAAAAAGTAGAGAAGTGGGAAAGTACTTCATAACGATGTTTCATAAAATAAATCCAAGTCATGCGAGAGAAATCATCCATAAAAATAACAAAGTACTTGAAATCAAATTTAGATGGAACAAGGCAGGGTCCCCAGACATCTAAATGAACTAATTCAAAAACAGACTTAGCTCGTTTATTTATTCTAGAACTAAAAGAACTGCAATGGTGTTTCACAAACTGACACGATTCACACTCCAATGAAGATACATGATGAAATTGAGGATATAGTTGCTTTAATGTGGATAAAGATGGATGGCCTAACTGACAGTGAGCTTGAAACAGAAAAGTAATGCTTGAACAAGCAGCCAACTTTGGTTCCCATGCATCCAGAATATAAAGACCATCAGATACATGTCCTCTACCAATAATCCTCTTCGTCATAAGATCCTAAAAGAAACAATGATCAGGGAAAAATGAGATATGACAATTCAATTCCTTATTGAGTTTACTGATAGACATAAGGTTGAAAGCAAAATTCGGTAAACTCAATACAGAGGAAAGGGTGATGGATGGGGACGGTGTAACAATGTCAGGCCTCTCAATGTGATAAGTGGAACCATCAGTTATGGTAACAGGGGAAGGTGCCCTTTGAGACTGAAAACTAGAGAAGATAGTGGGGTTATCTGTCATATGGTTTGTGGCACTAGAATCTATGACCCACTTGTTTGAAGAAGAAATAAGACGTGTGTTACCTGACTCGGCAAGTGTGGTAACTTGATTAGTTTCCTTAACGGATTCTTGAAATTGAGAGAATTTAGCGTACTCATTAGCTGAGATGGTCATTGTTTTCTCACCCGATGAACTTTAGGTGATGGCAGATTGGCTGTTTAAGCTCTCTAATTATGATTCTGTAATTTCTTACAATACCTTTTTGTATGCCCCAATTCCTTACAATAGTGACAGATGAGATTACTGGTATCAAAGGTTTTGTTTGTTCCCTTATTACCATTCTTCCTTCCTGCATCATATCCTTCTCCTCCTTTAGCAACAAAGACATTGGCTTGTGAGTAGAAGGAGTACTCTCAGTACGTAGCACCCTACTAAAGACTTCTTGAAGGGAACTAATGTTTGAGTTGGAGAGAATATGTGATTTAGCAGTTTCAAATTCAGTAGGGAGTCCAGCCAAAAAACTCATGATTGCCATCTATTCTCGCTAGGCATGCTAGGTTTTAATGTCAGTGCTAAGTGGTAAAAGGACATTTAATTCTTCATATGTTATTTTAAAGTCCATAAAGTAAGCAATGAGAGTTTTAGTCTCTTTCTCAGCCCAATAGAAAGCCCTAAACACTTCATACATGCGATTAATGTTCCCATTACTGGAATACAAAAATTTCAGATAATTCATCAATTCTTTTACAAATTCACAGTGATTGGTAAGGCCAATGATATCATTCTCAATGGAATTCCTTATTTGTAAAAATAATCGTACATCATCCCTAAACTAGGTTTGTCTACTATGATCAGTCGGAGGTTCCTTTTTCAAGTGGTCATCCTTATCAACACTTCTTAAGTAACTCTAATTGTCTTACTCCACTCAAGATAATTAGAGCCATTAAGCTTATTTTCAGTAATTTTAGATATTGCAGGAATTATTTCACTAACAGTACCCTTTATTTCCCCCATATTCATCAAAGATACAAATACTTGGTTAAGTACAGTGAAAACTAAATACCTCACAATATGCAATCCTCAAAGAAAGTACTCAATTTTTTTTCAACAAGTGAACCAGCAAATCAACAACTCCAAAATTCAGCCAGAATAAATTGCAACACACCAAAATAGAGTGCAAAGGATGCCAGAGATGTGTAAATCAAAGAACGCACTAGAAATGCCAAAAAAGCAGAGTGATAATGTCAAAACAGTGTAGAAAAAGAGGAGACCACACCAGAAATGTTGCTATCTATACCAGAAAGCAATTGGGTCTGGTCGGAATCACCACTGTGCACCGGAAAAGCTACCTCACCGTCGAGTCGTCCCCCACGCGCTCTCACGTGCCGGCGTGTGAATTTCTTGCAGAATTCTTGTGGCAGCGCGTGAGACACAGGCGCAGCGAATTCTCGTTGATGACTAGGGTTTCGCCGGACTTTGTGACGGTGGAGGGTCCTACGGCGGTGGTGAGAGTTAATGGTCACTAGACACGTGACCCAAAGACTAAAGAGCGATTAAAGCAAAAGCAAATCAGACAACATGATAGGCAAAGAAGCTACCTTGCTTTGATACCATGTAAAGCAAAAGACTTGTGAATAATGCTTTGTATTTCATGCATTCAGAGAATAGGTATTTATACAGAAGGTAGTGTGCTAACTAAGGAAAGAAAATAAATGGAATAATTCTCTATAATTGATTCCTAAGTTATAGCCTATAATCATGCCTATTTAATTACAAATGTATAACAGCATATCTTTCATATCTGTAACAAAAGAAAACCAATTAATAGATGTGAAGACTTTGTATGCGATGAATAACCTTTCACCTAATGTAGGATAAGTTACATAGTAAGTATAAAAGATTCAGAGTTTATTTGTTTAGATAAAAGAAGACACAAATGAGGTGAATTGGATATCCTTCTGGAAAAAAAATAGATCAGAACAAGAAATGAAATTGTTAAAGGAAAGAAGAGTCTTCAACTGTTCACCATGCAGCAAAGCTGCCCAGTATCTCTGCATATCCAAATGAGTCACTCTCTTGAACAACCCAGGGTCTAACACCCAAAAAATTCCTTACCGTAGTGCTTGTATCTCTCACCTTAATCTCAACCCTAGCTTCCAAAACCACATAAACCACAGCAAAAGGAGCCACGCAGGTTATGGCATTTTGGCATTCTATGGGCTATAGTATGACGTATTAAGAATTCAGGAGTATTACACCATAAGACCTTGTATCTTGAAGATACTGTCATTATCCATACTCCAATGCCTGACGTCAATAAGACTTCAACATTTTTGCCAATACAGAAAAATCCCTTCACTTTTTCCAATTCCAAGTTGAAAAAGTGAGACCTATAGAAAAGGTACAATGGTTCCAACGAAGAGAGGGAGAAAGGGAAAAAGAAAGACAGCTATGAGAAAAGCTTTTAGGGTCAAGTGTGTATTTTCTAATGTCCAACACCACTCTTTATGGAAAGTGTTTAAAAGGAACAATCAGAAATTCAGTTATATTCACTCCTTAATTGTAGCACTCTACCATGTGTTTTTAATAGTAATTGACACACCTTGATTCTTGCTCCATTAATCAAGATTAAATTTCAGTAATCAACAAAAAAAAAAAAGAAAAGAAAAATCAACAACATAGATGTAGTAAAACTGAAAAAAGCATTTATGAGGAAGTGTGCTAAGTCAAAGACATTTTTTTAATTTATTTTCTTGAAAAAAAAACTGAAAACAAAAGCTATATAAAACAGTAAGTTACTTTCATAACTTCCTTTTGGCCAAAAAAAAAACTGAATTCAAAGTCAAAGATCAAACCATTAGTTAGAATAACAACTTAATAAACATCAGTTTATTTTCTTTTTACTTGTAATATCATGTGAAACCCCTAGCTGTGACAATTTAGGTTCCAATCAGCATACCACTATAGCTTCTAGAATATATTCATCAAGAGTGAACACTTAAGAACATTACATATATACATCTTTGTAACATGCATTTCTTTTCAGAGTAGAAGCTTGCTTATTTTAAATATTAATCCTATAAATCAGCATCATCCTCATTTATTACTCTCATTTGTATTTTTGTTCTTGCAATTCTTAAAAAGATAATAGGAACAACATCAACACTGTGAAACTATAACCTTCCAGTCTTTGGCTGCTTGGTTACATTTGTATAATTTGAAGATTCCTTGAAACCCTATTATTTTTCACTTGCTATGGACCCTTTCTATTTGATAGTGCTTTTTTTTTTAAGATAAAAATAGAATTTTATTAGAGAGAGAAAAGATACAAATGAGTACAAGAAGGAGGACAAATTGTCCTCAACAAAAGGAAACAAAGAAGCAAAAAAAAAAAAAATGAAATAAGAAAAGAAAGAACTAGATGCTAATTCAAGAGCTTCTTCCAATCCCTTTGGAGATCCATAAGGGAGACCCTTCTAAATAACCCATTAGAAGAAACCCATAATGAAGTCAAAAAAGTGATTCTATCCCAAACAAGGCGATATGGGAGGTATTTGTTGTTGAAAACTCTGCATTCTGCTCCAACCAAACAAACCACAAAGTTGATAGTGCTTATTTTATCTACTTTGTTTATTTTTGCTTGTGTCTTGTTTTCTAAACTATCTACTGATCTTTTGCAACAGGTCCTTGCCAATTTAACAGCTGCTCACTCATACTTTGATTTATTCTCAAAGAAAATTGACCAAAATGACATTGTAAGAGTTTGTAGCTAATCAAATCCATCTATCATTTTTAAACGTCTATGATTAGTTACATATATTCGAACATTTTCTAGGAGCTAGAGGAGGCTGAAATGGAACTAGACATTGTACGGAAGGAATATGGACAACTGGAACAACTGCAGGACTCCAAAGACAGGAATCAGATTCAAGGTCTAGCCTCTATCCCATAAGAATCCTTGTAACTGACCCCAAAAATTTTGTCATAAAGCTTGTTTCTATCTATTCTTTCACACTATTTGAGTTTCCTGAAAACGTTTCCTTTTGCTTTTTGTTTGTTACACTAAATTTGAACTTTGCAGCTTCTGGGAAGGAAAATTCACGACTTCAGCAAATCAGAGATAGTATTCTTTCCCTGTAAGTGCTTATAAATTTATGTTCTTATAAGCCATGATAGGCTTCCAATTGAAAAAGAATGCAAACTTAGGCAGTGAATGGTGATGATTCTTTCTGGCATTTATTTAATAAACATTGTTTCATCATGCATTGTTTGGTTCAGTGTGTGTATGGTGGTAAACTGGTAAATATTAAAAAGTCCCACAGATCTGTGTTGCCTCCTTGTGTATTTAAGGTCATAGTTTCTTTGTGAAACTTAGTTTGATAACAAGGCAATGCACTTGGAAGCTCTTTATAGTCATTGTATTTCATTGTTTCTTCCCTTTTTCATATCTTTTGGTGGTTAAGAGAGCATTGTTTGTCCTCAGTTCTTGTGCTTTCTTCTCTTTAATAAAATTTTCTTTTCCAAAAGGTATGTGTAGAACCCATATGAATCCTATCTTATATTTTCTTCCAGACCTTTTTCCAGTTGTCGAGATATTTGTGGATTTTCAGTATTTAGGTTGGCTACATGTGTTTATAATCAATGTCCCTTTTGTCTTCTCTTTCTATAACGTTGATTCTGAATGCTGCTTTGAGGTTTATGGCTAAGTGCTGGAACATAGAAACTTATTGCTTTTATGTTGTTATCAGAGAAAAGTCCAAACTTAGAGAAGATATTGTAGCCCGAAGGCAAAGAAAACTTATGATGAGGCATGCCCGTCAAAAGTATTTGGAAGAGGCAGCCTTACGTGAAGCAGAACTTCTGCAAGAACTTGATAGGTTTCAGCTTCTTTTAGAGGCTTGGTGGTTCTTTTGTGCTGTTTTGATTGTTTATGCTGGTAGCTGAGTAATGTCTTAACATGCATTAGGGAGAGAGCAACTGAGATGGAAAAGGAGCTTGAGAGACTGCGATTGCTGGAACAGGAGCGTGCTAAAACCAGGGAAATTCGTCACAATCTTGATATGGAGAAGGAGAGGCAAATACAGGTGATAATACTTCCTACTTTATCTGAACTGAACTAGAGGAAAATACACAGCCATTCCCTTTCCATGGGAAGTTATTGCCTATGACTGCCTGATCATCATTCACTTTGATGGGGATGGGGATAGTATGGGATGTTCCTAGGGTAGTATAGGCTACTCAAGTCCCACATCGAATAGAATGGAATGCTCGATAGGGTACATAAGTGGCTTGGTTCTTCCCTTCAATAGCTAGCTTTTGAGGGAAGGTTTCCCAAGTCACTTGGGTTCCATCACATTTCCAAATAATAAGTGTCAAAATAGAACAACAAATGTCTTTTTGTATAAGGATCATTATTCTATGCAATACTTCTGACACTGACAAAGGAGGACACAGACAGTTATTTGCTTTGCTTTAGTGTGATGTAAAACATGGTCATTGGTACAGCCTTCTTGGTCCTTCCCCTCCCGCCCTCTTGAAAATAATCACCTTAGCATGTCATATTGTTGGATAATCAAGAAAATTTTGGTGGATTCAAATGGGAGTGTTGACTAATCAATGTACATTTGTCATAAATGTTTGATTGAATAAGCTATCCAAGAAAATTTATCCAGGGAAGATTCAGATTTAAAGGAGATTGAATGACTTTTGGGAATATTCTAGTATTTGCTATATAATTCCCTCTATGATCTAGTATTAATAAAAGTTTTAGGGACCAAGTTTCAACACCTTTGTTGAAATTTATGGTTAAAAGTAAAATAGATGGCTTAGTTTAGGAGGTGAAAAATAAACTCACAGCAGCCTTGTTTTCCTCTATTTATTATCTGAAAATAGAGTTAACTACAAGATAAACATCTAAAAAAATATAAATGAACAGTAACATAATATCAAGATAACTAACTTTCTTATCTTCAGAATATATCTAAACAATAATCTTTGGAGAGAACTATAAACTCCTAAAAAAATAACAGACACTGGTTCAAATTCCCAGTCGGAGCCAAATGCACCAAAAGAATAATAAACTTTAAGATTCTAGATAATGATAAACTCAAACTCTGGATAATTATAAACTTCTAATCCATTAGGAATTCCATTTCAATTGGATTCTTAACAACCTTGATTAACAGACATTTTCTCTCAGTCTAGTATCTCTTCTCTGTGCTTTCTGCCAGCAACTCTTATTGAATAAATTTTTCCTTATAAAATACTGCCAGGACTCATCCGTTATATCGCTTTCTGGTAAAGATGCTTTTAAGAGAGACTGAAATTGCTGCAGTTATATATATATGACCAAAGAAGGCCTTTTGTTTGATGGCTTCTTTGATTTTTTCTGCATATCTTTTTCAGTGAGGTTTATTTTATCCTTTATTCTATTCTTTTCTTTGCATGGATTGCAAAGTCATACCTGGACAAAGCTATTATCTTCTGATGTTCAGGGAGGTTTATTTTATCTTAAAAGTGTTCTGATACTGCAAACTTTAGAGTTATTATCCGATCTCCTAATCTTTTTATATCTACCACTTTGTCCCTCTGCTATATCTACTATTATACCTACTTCAATAATTAGAGGTAGACAGAGACCAAAAAAATAATAATAAGAAAAACCATTAGGTTAGATTTAACTATCAATCATCTAACTATTGAAGAGTGTTAAAATAGAACACGATGGCATCACTTGATCTAGGTACTTAACCTCACTTAGTGGAAAAAGGCTTTGTTTATTATTGTTGTTGAAGTATTCTCTTCTTTCTCCCTTTTGTTCATTCTTTCAGCAGTGAAAGGGGAAAAATAAAAAGGGTAGGTTATGGTTAACTGCATAGTGGTTTGGCCAAAAACTAGTGTATACCTTGTTGTTTAAAATGTGTCCTTTAACCCTTCACGGTTTGTTATCACTTGGTCACCTTGTGGTATTTTTCATTAAATTTCTAACAGAAATAGTTGCGTTAATGTTAAAACAATGAAATGTTTTAGTGTTGGAAGTGTTTTTAACTGGTGTCCTGAATAGTTTCATAGAGATTATTATATTAAGAAAGAAGGAAGATACAAAAGAATCCTCCAATGAATACAAAACTCTGAACAAGAAAGCAAAACATATCCAAAAGAGACACTCCCCTGACTAATCCTTGAATCTGCAGACAGAATCCTTGTCGAGACAATGAACCCCTAAAAATAAAAGCATTCTGCGCTGGCCATGCATTCCAAATTACTGAATGCTTGCCATTTGCCACAAAGTTCTTCCCCCCTTTGTACAGCCAAAACCTTTGAACCATATAAGGAGGAACTGCTCTAGATCCCACAAACAAACCCATTTTTCATTGAAAAGCCCAGATGCTTATTGCCCCAAAAATTAAAACCCACTAGACAATGTAAAAATAAAAGAGCTCTAGTTTCTGCATTACACATGCAAATAATACAAATGTTAGGAGACAAACCTGTGTTAGGTCTTTGAATTTGCAACATGTCATTTGTGTTAATTCTATTGAATATTGTTTTCCAAATAAAAGATTGAATTTTGAAGGGGCTTTAGATTTCCAATTGGTATTTTAAGGAGGAACACCTCCTTCGTAGGGACGAAATTAGCAAGTGAAAGTAAGATTTACAAGAATACACATGGAATAGTTTCAGTGTTTAGAGATTTCTACTGGGTAGCTAGAGGTTTCAATTTACAGATATCATCTTATTCCCAACAATGACTTCATAAGACTATGAAACTGTACAAGGTATAAGTAAAACATACATTGAACATTGAAATTAACCATAGTTTTAATCAATGTTTTTTAAAACTATACCAATCATTGAATGAGAGAGGAGAGGTTCACGGTAGTAAAGAAACTGAAGTGGGACTGATATATATGTAGATGTGGGTTATAATGTGAATATAGAATAAAAATTTTTCATTTACTAACAAATTAATATAACATCTTGTTTTTTCTTTCTTTTTTACTTGATTCATATAGCCGACCTCACTTAGTGGAAAAAGATTTGGTTTTTTTTTTTTTCTTTCTTTTGTTTTTTTGTTTCTTCTTGGATAGGGCAGCTTGTCCTCCTTGTATTTTCTTGTATCTTTTTCCTCTCTAATAAATTAACACGAAAGTTATAATTTTTTTAAGACTTAATACAAGTTTTGAATGATATATTGGATAGAACATTAATTCTTGTTATCTTTAATTTTTTTTATCATATGTATATTTATAGCTTTTCATATCATTAAACAAAAAGAAACATGCCTTGGTAGTTGGCAACACACATAAATTCTCATTGCCTGAGTCTGATACCCAGATATTGTGTTCCATATTTTCCTGAATGTAAATTTATTCAGGAAATGGTTGGAGCCGGTGGAAATTTGAATTTTATACCAGCCGGTTTACACTGGTTTTCCAGTTGGTCAGTTTCAATGGCGTCCTGATTGTTTAGGATTGACCAGACTGGAAAGTCAACAAGTTCACTATTTCTGGTTTTCACAACAGTAGTTTTAACATTCACGTGAATGTTTTTGTTAAAATTAGGACTGAAAGTATCACAAGGTGGTTCAATTATAGCTAAACAAAACATAGGGGGGGCAACTTGTATTCAATTAAGGCCAAATCATTGGAGTGTAAGCTGTAATTTTCCTAGAGAAAAAAATTTGAAATTTCTTTGCATTAAAGCTGAAGCTGACTCACTCAGAAAAGAGCATAAATGAGCCAAGCCAAGTTGAACCTTAGCATGATCAAGCTCGTTCATTTAAAATAAAACGAACCCAAATACAAGCTTGAACTTTAAAAGAATAAAAAATTGTGATTAAGTTTGGCTAGTTGAGTCCCAATATTTCGCAAACAATGTTATAAATATAATATATATTTATAAGCACATATAAAAGTTAAACAAAATAACAAAATTATCAACTTTTATAATATATATATATATATGAGAAAACTATATAAATTTATATATTATATTTTTTAATTATGCATGAATTTTTGTATTTACCTAAAATTTTTTATAAGAAATATATATGATTACAATATATATTATTTAAAATTTTAAAAATATCATATATATTATATAAAATTATATTTTATTATTAACTGTGTTGTTTGTAAACTTAACAAGCCGAATATCAAATGTTCAAGCTCAGTTCATTTAACTAAATGAGTTTAATATATTGATCAAGTTTGTTTATTTAATAAATGAACCAAGCTTGATTTGAACTTTTGACGAGCCGAACTCAGTGCAGTTACACCCCTAACTCATAACATAGTTGCATGGTTCTTTTGCTTCAGGGATTTTCTAATGGTTGTACATATAAACCTTTTTCTTTTTTATGCAGAGAGAACTTCAGCATGAGCTAGAACAAGCAGAATCAGGACAACGACCATCTCGGCGTGACTATTCTTCTTCAACTCATACTAGGTAAGTTATTGAATTAGTAAATGTCAGTCTTGTAAGAATAATTATCCCTAGAAATACTTGTTCTGGTTAAGTACTTCACTCCTATAATTTTTTTTTTTTAATGGAGAGGATTTGTGGTATGGGGAGATGCCATTCTGTATTTCCGTCCCTTGTCTTTATGATATATATATATATATATATATATATATTTGGCATCATTTGCGCACAGGATGATTCATATGTTAGTTAATGAAACCATCCTTGAGCCCTTTCTAAAGTTAAAGTTTGATTATCTATCATGGTATTAAAATTGAAAGTTTGGTTATCTACCATGTTATTGGCATTATAGTACTAAAGCTTCCACTATCTGTATAATGATACAAGCAACTGAAAACAGTTTGAAGGGGGTATTATTAACTGCAATAAAAATCACGGTTTAAAGATACAAGATGACATAATGTTGACACAAAGCACTGCTCAAATAGCTGAAGTTCCTGCTTAAAATTTCCTTAAGTAAAAGCTAAAAAAACTAGAACTCCTTAACAACAAAGAACTGCGATCGTGAAATTGGTGTTACCTTCAAGTGTATTTAGGTGTGGGCATGTGAATTAGGGAGCTTTGGAAGCTGAATTCAGTGATTTCTGTCTGTCTTTAATGGATATCTTGCTTCTGATTGTGTGAATTTTAGATTATGGGATTTTTTTTAAGAGAAAAAAGAAATTTATTGAAGAGAACAAATACAAGTGATTACATGAAAAGAGGACAAAGAGATCCTGTTACATTAGTTGGGAAAGAGGAGTAAGCCCTTAGGCCATAGTGGTTGTGTAGTTTTCAGGGATGGAGCTCTACTTCTCCAACTCGTTCTTCAGCAAATGTCCAGCAACTTTCTCCTTTTTCCTCTTTTTTCCTGGTGACCTTCCCTGATGTTTCTCCAACTACTTTTCCAGAAAAAATCCAGCACCGTTTCCAGTGGATAGCCACTTTTTTCAGAACAACTGCAAAAATTTCTCTGGTTGTTCTCCAGCCACCATCTATTTTCTACTTCTGCACATCATTCCAGCCACTTTTCTCTGGCTGCCCATCATTTTAGCCTCTCTTTATGCTGCAGAACATACCAATTGTGCTTTTTTTCATTATCTGCCTCTCTCCCCATTGTGCATTATACCAGCGATGTTAATCACTTCTCATGCTCCTAACTTTGCTGTTATCATCAATTGATTTAACTTGGTTTTGTAACTAGCTCAGTGTATATGGTTTATGCTCTAGCTTGTGGTAGGGGTGTTAGAATAATATTCGCTTCACCTTTTCCTTTATTTAATTACAGTATAGAAGTCCCACATTGGTTTTTTTCTCAAGCTGAACAACCTGTAAATTCTAGACAGCTGGATTACTGTCTTGCAGAAAAGAAAAAGTGGCAAAGCCTAAGTGGTGGCAGCTGAGTTTAACCTAAGCTGCAACTGATAGTCTAATGCTATTTTTCTACTGCTTTGCTGTTAAATATTTTGTATTAATACATAGGGATTACCATGCACTTAGTTCAAAATTGTGAGGACCCAATTAACAATTTGAAATTAAAGGACCAATATGAAACATTAAGTGAATTACTGGGGACTACTAAAGTAATTTAGCCTTTTTGTTTTCCTTGATCTTTTTTTCTTTTCATGGGAGTGGGAAAGTGAGGAATTGAAGCAAATCAACCTTTTGATATGTTTTTACTAGATGTATTTACAATAAAATTGTTTCATGAGCTATGAAATTCTCATTTTGCAGTCGACCTCGGGAAAGATTCCGTGAGAGAGAAAATGGAAGATCTGGTAATGAAGGGAGCACCAGAGCTGGTAGTGGAAGCTTGCAGCCTGAAATGGCTACCACCAGTTCATCCACAGCAGCCTCACCAACAATTGTTCTCTCTGGGTCCCGGCAATTTTCAGGCCAGCTTCCTACCATCTTACAGTCACGAGATCGTCAGGATGACAGTGGCAGCTTATATGAAGAAAATTTTGATGGAAGCAAGGATTCAGGGGATACCAGCAGCATTGGGGATCCTGAATTGGTATCTGCTTTTGATGGCCAATCTAGTGGTTATGGGTCCCAAAGGCACATTTCAAGGGGAAGTAAGTCAAGGCAATCCGGAGAACGAAGAGACCGAGACAGCAGGCGTGAAGGAAAGTGGGAAAGGAAACATTCATAGCTAATATAACCAGTGATAACAGCGCACTAATCAGCTGGTCAGCAGTTGTGTATATATATATATATATGCATGAAGGCTGTACCTTAGCTATCGACTGCCCCCAAAAAACCTAGGGAATGGATATTTGCACGCACTTGGAGTATTGGGTTTCTTGAGGAAGTTAGAGAAATTCTACAGTGTAGAACCATGGCAAGGATGGGTCTTTTGGGTCTGCTAGTCAATGCTTGTACCACTTTAGAATGTGGACCGGCATTCTGCTGTGCAAGCTCCAGTATTAGCGCTATCCGAGACACTGGATGAATGGTGTTGTAGAATTTCACCAGCTGAACAGATGCGGGTCGGCATTTCCGGAAATTGTATCAATTCGTTTTAGATTGAGATTTAGACAATTAATAGCTGTTTATTTTATGTTTGTAGATAAAATCTTAACATGACATACTTTTCAATCAAGCTGGTATATTTATCTGTTTATTATGCTTTCCTTCAATTGTTGAGTCATGTCTTATATATTATTATGGAAGGGAGCTTTCATTCTGATGTAATATTTCTGAAAAAAGAATATACTCAATGGAAATTTAGATTTCATGCTGGACTCTTTTGAGTAGGCTTGCGTTACTTAAGCTTTTATAAAAATTATAAGATTCTGACGTCTGTATATTTTTCCTTGAATACCCTATGAAATTATAAGACTAGGAAGTTGGAAGCTAGCCAACATCCCAACCAAAAGCAGCTGAAGAGCAAGTAAAACGATTATACGTTTACTTTTGTTTACTTTAATGTTATTTAAAAAAACACTCGGCTTCTCTATCATTGCGCCTAAACTAAAAATTTACAAAATTGTTTGAGAAAAAATTAAATATTTATTCAAAACCGAAATAATTTTGTATGATCGACTAATTAAAGAATAATAAATCATAATATATGTTGTCAACGATAACATATATTAAACATAAACATAAGTATTGTAGTTGGATAAAATTTTTAAATAAATTGAATTTATAATTTTTTATACAAAATAAATAACTTTAAAGGAAAACTTTAATAAATATATTTTTAATAAAATAAATTGATATTAATTTTTAGGAAAATAAATTGTTCCCTCTCACCATTATATCTCTAGCTTTTCTTTGCTGTACAATTTCTCTTCTTTCCCCTCTTCAGCTATTTCCTCTTCAATAAGTTTAGCTAGAGTACAATAAAAATAAGAGAGACTATAACTTCTATTCCTTTATTTATTTATTTATTTATTTTGGTAGACAGAAAATGAACAAAAAACCAGAAAACAATTACATAGTAGTAGTCTTAGGGAACCAAGTCCCTCTCGTGTCAGCCATATATCTCTCCCCACACTCTGGTAACACTTCGTGGAATTCATGGAGACCCATTTCCAGGTTATGTCCATAATTCGCCATGAAATATGCACAAGAGTTGGCTTCCCTGTAGGCACGCACCACCTTCACCAGCCACAGTTTCTGCAGCTTATGAAAGGAGGAGAGAATAAGACGATTTCCAGCTCATTGCATTAGCATGAAGTCCATGCTATTATATAAAATCGATCAATGTTAGTTCTACAGTGCTGCTGAACATTTGGCAATATGTTAGGAGAGATATAGACCTATTTTGTACAAATGCCTCGGGTCATGTTGTTGCCTCTAATACCACAACGCTACAAGCTGAAGAATTCTCTGGAGGGCAATGTGAAGCAACATACCTTGCAGATTGTTCAAAGTATTTCAGCAATCGGTAATAATTTGACATTTGCCTTGTTCTTCAGAAGGTATGCTGAAAAAGTCTCGTCTTTCTACGGAATGGCCTGCAAGCCTCAATACTGAGATCAACAGCTGCTGCAAGTGCCAGAAAGATGGCAGCATCCCCCATGCACTTCACATGTCGCTTGGCCAGTTGTACTGATGGCTTACCACGCTTACCTTCACCTTGAACTCTACAGCTCATCACAAAACCTCCAAGTACTGGACTACGTGCATCAAAGTTTCCATATCTCCGAGAGCAAGGTATTGGACTTGTTGCTACAGTTGTGGTTGGTGTCTGTTTTTCAGTGTCAATTATAAATTCCCCACCCTTTTCAGCATTTATAAATAATTCAGTCATGAGAAGTTCACCTCCTTCCCGATCTCCGGACAGAAGATGAAATCGGAAACAAATAGAGTCTCTAATGCCACAGTCACGCCACACTTCGAGTCTTCCCCATGGCAGCCAGCTCTCAGGTCTAAAGGCATCGGGGCGAACAATCAACCAAGCTCCTGGGTTGGATCTGGCAACCCAGTCACAACTTTCTGATGGGACAAAGGGCGTGGTTATGAAGGCTGCTGCCACAGGTGAGCCAGATAAATCATGTATTGTCAACTTCCATCCCTTTCTTTCTCTCCTCTCTATCTCAATGCCAGAACTGCTTGCAGAACCTGAGCAGCAAAGGCTCAACGGGTCAATCTGGGATAGCCTGTCATTTAATAACTATCAAAAGTTTCATTCACAGTAAAGTTTTAACAGAAAATTTCACACTGTAGAGAAATCAAGTTCAATGACTGGGAAAAAAGATGAAGGAACAATATTGCTTTCCACCCAAAATAATGGTTTGAAAGGATCTTTGATACTTTAGCCAATAAATCAGATATCAAGTTCTTAATAAATACATCGTGGTTTATGGCCTTTAGGCCCTTGGGGGTTTAGTAATTAACAAATATTATGCGTATATTGGGATATCCATGTTATGTGTGTTTATGACTGGACGTATATCAAATCTGCCAAAGAAATCAGTTGCTAAAATAAAAAGGGAAAGGCCTGAATCAGAATACAGGATTAATGAAATTCAATATCAATTATCAGCAAGACCAAGAAAGAAGATTCGGTCATGGAAACTCTTTTCAAGTTCATGATTACATCTTAAAGTGGAACAGAAAAGGATTTTCATGATTAATAACAAGAACACTGGCAAGGTGCAATCAAGTGAGCACTTAATATAACTAAAAATTTACAGCACAAGAAAATGGAAAAGAAAAAAAAGCAACAAAAAGAAGATATGTAAGCTGCTTTCTTAAAAAATACATCAACAACAAACAAAACTTTTTCCCATTAGGTGAGGTCAGCTACATAAATCAAGTGACGCCAACGTATTCTATTTTGACTCATTTATGTTGTTAGGTTATTTATAGTTAAATTCATCTTAATAATTTTTCCTATTATTTTTTTCCTCTCTCCTTACCTATAGTTATTGAACTATCTTTCATTTAGTAAGCTCTTCATACAAGAGCTTTTAATGATTTCCTTTAAACATGACCAAACTACTTAAAATGCGTTCCTACCAACTTTTTTACGATAGATACTACCTCAACTTTTTCTCTAATGCATTCATTTCTAATCTTATCTTTTCTAGTGGACACATTCATTCAACGCAACATTCTCATTTATGAGACACTGAGTTTTTATTCATGTTAACTTTTTATAGCTTGACATTCAATACCGTACAATAATGTAAGTCTTATAGTTGTGCCATAAAATTTTTCCTTAAGCTTGAGTGGTACTTTTCTATCACAAATAACATTTGAAGCCTTCCTGCATTTCATCCACCCAGTTTGAATCCTATGATTTATGTCTCCCTTTATTTCTCCATTATTTTGAATTATAGTCCCCAAATACTTAAAACTTGTGACTTCTTATATAGAATGATCTCTAACTCTTAGTTTCACTTATACCCGAGATTCAGTGTACCTTTCACTGAATTTACATTCCATATATTCTATTTTACTTCGATTTATACAAAAACCGTATGTTTCCAAAGCTTATCTCCACCTCTCTAATTTTTTGTTTACTTCTTTGGAATCTCCAACAAAGACTATATCATCAGCCAAGAACATGCACCTTGGTGCAGCCTCTTGGCTATGTTTAGTAAGCACATCCAATACCAAGTTAAAAAGATAAGGGCCCAAAGCTAAATCTTGGTATAGTCCTATGGTTATAGGAAAATCCTTCGTAACTCTACCTTGTGTTCTCACACAAGTCGTAACCCCATCATACATGTCTTTGATTGCTTGGATATAAACTACACGAACTTTCTTCAATTTTAAACCTTCCACTATACTTCTCTCAATACTCTATCATAGGCTTTTTCTAAATCAATAAAAAGCATTTTTGAGATCTCTAATATCTCTCCATCAATTTTCTTAATAAGTATATTGGCTCTATCGTTGACCTCCATGACATAAAACCAAATTGGTTCTCTATAATTTCCATGTCCAAACTTAATCCACATTCAACCACCTTTTCTCATAACTTCATAGTATGACTCTTGAACTTGATCCCCTATAATTTGCATAATTTTGTATATCACTATTGTTCTTCAAATATACATCAACTAGAAAAACCATTACCATACAAAGATTTGTTTGCTACATCAAGCAAACATATTGGAGCAGAAGCAGGGAAAAGATATGATGAGATCGGGTCATTTTTTAATTGAATGTCCTTACACAGATAAAAATGACTGAATATAAAATAAACCAGATTTCATAATACCTGTCCTTACTAAACTTGCAACTAAAGACTGGCTGCTTGAAAGATCCCTGCTGCTGAAGTATTTGAGGACTCAATCTTGTTTTGTCTTCAAACTGGAAAACATATCTTGGATCAGGATCTACTTTTACTCTTAAATGTAGTTCAGCCTCTGGCTTTCCACTCTCTTTTTTGTTTCTGCTAATACCTGTCCAGCCATTAAAGAGAATCATCGGCCTTTGTTCACCCCACTCAGGGCCAACCTGCATTTTAAATATCCCAATCAGCTGCCTTTTGATTCCAACACCACAAAGAGACCCCTTCCCCTCTGTAAAAACAGCAATCTCCAAACAGGCATGACGATTATTGAAACAATGAGGAGCTAACAATGCTTCTAAATCAGATTCCTCAAGGTAAAAGCTTGAAGCATTATTCTGAATATCAGGTATAATTTCTGCAGAAGATATCAAGGGGACTGATGTTATCTGAACAGGAAAACCTCGGAGCCGAATCTCACAAACATAGGGTAAAGAGAGTTCATTAGTTTCAGATTCCTCATTCGTCAGTTCCCCCCCAGCAAGTCTCAGCCCTAGTGAACCAACTGATAACCTAATAAAGGCCTCAGGATTCATTGTAGTCAAAGTTCTTCCTCCATTGGACCTATCGTTTTGATCTCATATAGGTCACGGGCCCTGTGACAGGAGAGAAATGACAATGGAGTCACAAGAAGGTCGGTATTAAAAGAAACAGCTTGCACTTAAAATGAAGCTTACAAATGCTGTGTTTTCTTATTTATTCTATGTTCAAGAAGGTAAGCAACAGTGCAAAATTGTCAAGTAACTAAGAACGTATATCTCTAGCTCATGGCTCATGGCTATTGTGAAGCTCATGTCATGTCAAGGAAAAATTTAGCGAGCAGTTATAAGGACTTCAAATAATAAGGCAAATGAGATAATTAGCTGCAGGCAAAAAAAAAGGAACTACCTCAGGTAGGCTGACTGGCTGAGTGATCAACAAAAATTATTTCTAAATTTTTTATGAGCAATAAACCATCAGGTCAAAGAATCATCTTGGTCATATAATAGAGATATGTTTAAAAAAATGCCAAATTCTTAATGCACTGTTGTTCTTCAAAATGAGGATCTAGGAAACAATTATATTTTCATACTCCAGGAATATATTTGAAATGTATTTTGTACTCTAACAATTACACTCAATATTGTGTAATCTCCATTCAGCAATTTATAACATAATAGGTCATGGCTTGACTTTCTTATCATTAAATAGTAAATCCTAAATTTATTAATCACTTATCACATGTTAATACTCCTTAGTTCAAGAGATTGCATTTTTTTCATAGACTTTCTAGAGCCTTGTGCATTGAAATAACACCAGCTCAAAAGCTGGAAGTTCTCCACAGTTTTCATCAAAGGAGAAGCCTATCAGGAACATTGTTCTCTTTCTCTACTGAGATAAGTAATTAAAGTTAAGCCTTAAAGTTGTACAAATAAGTTCTGTCAACTTTAAGCCAGATCAATTTTGTAATAAGGCTCTAAACCAATAAGATGACAAACAAATGAAGAGTATGAGAAAATCTTTCCAAAAGACTATTCAGAAACTCTGCTCCAAGCCTCCAACTTACTATATCAAATTTTAGTACACATTGTATTTGTAATAGCATTGCCTGGTCCAAGCATTTCTTTACCAGATCAAGGTACTTTCTTTTTTTTTTTTTCCTTCTTCTCTTTTACCTTTCTGCTTTTTGCAAGTTATCCTACTCTAGCTCTATGCAATTGCCATATAACATTTTGGTTACATTAACAAGCACAAGCAACCTCAAGAATAAGTCATCAGTTCCTTTGAGCTTTAGTTAATGAATATTTACAAGTAGTTCCTTTAAGACGATAAAGACCAGACACTATGCAGAATCAAACTCAAACTAATCACAATATCATATCATATTTCAATATCTGCAACACAAATCTGTAGACTGAAAGAAGACAAGGTTTAAGATATGTGATTTCACATTCTTAAGGTTTTAAACCATCAACTAGAGTTCTTAAACTGGTGAATCTTAGAAAAAAGAAGCTTCTAAAAGAAAGTATTATGTCACCATGTGTAAAAAGCCTAGAACTAAAGATCTCTGGCTTCAAAACAATAATTAGCTATCTACTAGATCAGAAAAGTTTGAAAAGATTTTCCAGAATTTAGTCATTAGCAAAAGTGAGGTATTTCTAACATCATGCTAAACCCATTTATTGAATATAAAATCATTTTAAGATCTTATTCCTCTTGTGACAGTTAAAGTTATGATACTTATAGGACCCTGTTTAAACTAGCTTGGACCCATCAAATGCTTTGTTTGATTTGCAAGAACCTCTTCTAGGCCATTCACATCCCGTGTCATATGTGTCATGCTCCAGTGGATAAGTTCATTCCTTAGCGAAAGACAATAGAATATAGCACAGGTCATAAAAGGGAAAAATAAAATAAAACCTGATGAATTTTTTTTGTGCAATCAGTTTAGGATGATAGTCAGTCATACAAGCTTGTCATACTTTCTTTCATTTGGGAAAAAAAGAAAAAACTATAGATTACACTGAATTGTCATTAGCACAAGGAAAATTTGCTTGCAGAATAAAATGACTGAGTCAGCTAACTTACTGTGTTAACTCATGTTCAGGAAAAACATGAGATCCACTCTAGAAAGCACTTACACTTCAATTTTCAGGCGTGTCGGAGCATCGGACACATGTTGAACACGGACGCTACCACGACACACTGACGACACGTGTCCGACACATGTCTATACATGTCCAAATAATAAAATAATTCTTTTAGGCTCAGACACGCGCTTGACATGGCTCCAACACAGTAGGACATGACTCCGACACATTGAACACAGCAAGTTTAAATTTTTAAAAAATAATAAAGAAAAAAGAAAGCAAAAAGGGTAATACGTGTGTTTTCTCTCCGGTCGATCCCCGTACTAAAACATGTGTTTCATTTGCCTTTTCTCTTCCCATTTGCTAAAACTAGTGTTCTATTCTCCGTACTAAAAGAGACCCATTTGCATTTTCTCTCCCACCCATTTGTTCAAATTCCTTCAATGTTACTTGTTGCTTTGTGATATGAACAACACTAATACAAGTAAAGAACAAGAGAGAAGATAGATATAATATATATATATATATGCCCAATAGAATGCATGCCCAATAGAATGCGTGCCCAATAAACATATATATATGTGCGTGTGTGTGTTGCTCTTCAATTGTCTCTTTAATTTTTGCTCACCATTAGAATTACAATATATATATATATATATATGCCATGTCGTGTTATGTGATTTTAAGAATTTGGTGTGTGTCCGTGTCCATATCCGTATCGTGTCCTCTGTTCGTGTCAGTGTCTATGTCTATGCTTCATAGGATCCACTCCTCTTTGCAAAAACCTCAATAATATGTTTCGTTGTTTATCCTTCTCAATTGATGAATGAAATGGCAAAGTCCAGTAATCAACACTGTCAGCTCAAGTTTGGCAAAAATTTAGATAGCTTTTAGGATAACTAAATCCTATTTTAACTTAGACTTATACTAAAACTACCACGATTTTTTGTCATTTAACATTATTCCTTAACCAAATAGATGAACTTTTCCAGGGACACGAGAATTATTCAAATAGAAGAACCTGCTTAAAAGTGCACCTTATGTTGAGTGGAAAACTGACCAATAGCAACAAACTTATTTAGCCAGGAGATTGGAGGATTTAAGACTTAAGATGTAGAAATAAGCATCAATTTAAGCAACAAACAACGAACTGAAGCATTTGAGATTTTTGGAATGAAGATGAACTCTATCAACTAATTGTCGTCATGATAGAGCCCAAGTGAAATAGGTTCAACAATTTCATCAAGCACAACCAAGTATAAAACAAAATGCATAAGTCATAGCTAAAATATAGCAACAAAATGTGAACACAATTCACCTGTTAGCACAGAATGCACGAAGTTTCCTCAACCTTGTCAATGAAGAACGCAATTCAGTGATGACGCTTCACCGACAAAACAAATACCTGATGAAAAACATCAAGAACCACAAAAAACAACAGGGTTTAAAGGCAACCCCACAATCCCAATTCTATTTCATGCCCCATTGGCTCTCCAAAAACACGAAATGACACATTATTGCGTGATTATAACAGGGATTAGTTGAATAAATGAATCAATCAAATGGCAATGAAACCCCAAATCAAGAAATCCCTAATCTTGTTGACAACTACATAGACAATGCAATCATCACAGGGACAACCACGCAAAAGTCACTGAATCGTACGGGCTATCCCTGTGCCTCTGTGTCTCTCTTACTTTGTGAAGACAGAATTGATTTCTTTTTGTCTTTTATTAGTATATTGCTCTCTGCACTTTTTGTCACGAATCAACCGGAGGAAGTATAGGAATGTTTTATATATTTTTGTGCGAAAATCATATGCTTTTTTTAACCTAAATATTCCAAATTTTGGACATGTTTCTCAAAATAACCTATTTCTCACCCACCCACGTGTTCTGAGCTTTTGTTGCAAATAATATGAGCTTTTGTTACTTTTTTTAAATAAGATGATAATGATTAGAAGAAATCATAGATCAAAAAATCGGATTGAACCCGTTGGATAGCTCAAAAAATGGGTGAATTAATCCAATGATAGGTCTAAAACAATCAAAAATTAAACAACTGAAAAATTGGTTAAAAACTAATGGAATTAGTAAAAAATTAATAAAATTAATTCTTCAATTATGTTTATATAACATGTTATTTACTTAAACTTTGAGTTATCATAAATTACTTTTTTAAATTATTTAAAATATTAAAATTATATTTAAAAAGTTTACAAAAAAAATTTTTCTCCAATCTTCTTTCATATATAATGTAAAATTAAATTAAATAAAATAAAATAAATAAATTATATAATAAGCATATAGTTATCAAATTTAACTTTAAAAATAACGATATTTTAATTTTTTGAATAATTTAATAAAATAATTTGTTACAAATCAAAATTTAAATAAATAATATATTATATAAACATAGTTGAGTAATGATATTTAATATCAATAATTAGTATTATTTATTATATTATATTAAAAATTAAATATATTTTATAATATATAAAATTAAAAAATATATTTTTAATTATTAAGGATTCAACTATAGTTGGACCAATGAACTATGAACCAGTATTTCAATTAATTTAATGATCGGTCTAATTTTTAAAACCTTTTGTAAAAACATGTGCTTGCTATTTTTTATAATTAGGATATAATTAAACTATTTTAATTTTAACAATATTCTATTATGAAATTTATTATACAATAATAGCTAACATTAACTTTTTCTTCTTCAATTTTTGTAGAGTTTTGATTTTATTACTTATCTTTATAAATTAATGTGACAATAAGACACAAATTTAAATTTCAAAAAATACACTTATTAAGAGAATGATACTTTAATGATTTCGACCCAACGAAAATTAGTCTTAAATTTAATATAATTTAAAAATATTTTATATTTTCACACAAAAAACTTTAATTAAAATATAAAAAAATTAATAAAAAATCAAATGAAGTGAAAATATTTCCTTATCTTAATATCTAAAAGGTTAACATTCTTAATTAATTTAGGCATTTGAAACCCAAATTGAAAACATCTAAAAAATTTTGAAATTACATGCCAATTAAACTAACTTAATGCATCCTTTTGATTTTATCTAATTTTTTTTACCAAGAAGAAAAAAAATTAATGTTAACTTTTAATAATTAATTTTTTAAATTTGACAAGAATTTATGTTAATATAAATAAAGATGGTAGTATGCAGATCAAAATTCGAATGACTTGCAAAAGATTGTAAATCGTGATCATGAGTTGTGAGTTGGGAATGAATTATAGGAAAAGCCTTAAATTATGCAAAAATTTTAGTTTTAGAACTTTATTAGATAAGCATTAAATTGTAGTTGTGGTCTCTATAGCTTTAAATTTTACTCTAAATATTGACTTTTACCATATTTCCATTTCCATTAGAATGCTACTATTGTAAGCCATCTTTTCATTCTTTTGCACTGATAATAGTTTCTTTCTTTATCTTGGTTTTGAGTTTTGACTGTTCATTAATTTATATACATATATATATTATATATATACATATTATATATATATATATATTATATTATATATATATTATATTGTTACTTATAGATTGTTACATAATTTAATTTTAAATCATAACTAAATTTGATTTAAAATATTATATAAAAATTACTTATTTATCAAAATATGAATAGAAATAATATCAAAATTTTCATAGTACTATAGTATACTAAATATTTTTGGGTCAAAGGATATTCAACAAGTTTTGGTACCATCACTTCTTGATAGGACTGTGCAATAAGTTGGATTAATCAATTAAGCCGTCAAAATTAACTCAACTTAGATTGATTTGGATTAAGTTAACGAATTAAGTGTTAAAATCTCAACCCATTGTAGTTGTTTTTGGGTTGCAGGTTGAAAAACTCTCAACCTGTGTAATTCAACCCAAACTGTCAACTCGACATTTTTTTTTGTAATTTATTTTTTTAAATTGCTTTTGCTGCGTTTTGGATTAAGACTTTCTCTTCTTCAATTTAGCATTCATTCAGCCACTTCCTTCTTTTGCTTCTTTGATTCAAATCTTACACAGTTTCAACCTTGTTCTTCCATTCAAATGTTCTTCATTGATTCAAACCTTCATCAAACATTCATGCTCATCACTCATCGGCGGACAATATCACCAGTCACCACTGCAATCTGCATTTGGTCGCCACGCAGCACATGAACCAGCAACCTGCAAAGCACTTTGGTCTTCGGTCTTCTGTCTTCAGTAGGACAGAGCAGCAAACAACGAGAAGTCAGCAGACCACTTCGATTAGATTCGATCTTTAGCAAAAGAAGTGATAAACCAGTATAATTTCAGCGAGTTGTATGACTTCTAGAAGTAGTTGGTCGTATTTGGAAGTATGTATAATGCGTGTATAATTTTTTCTAAAATTGATAAAGTTCAGTGAGTTTGTTATGGTTTTTCATGTTTGAATTGCTTTGGAAAGTATGTTTGAGTATTTAGCTTTGGAAAAGCTTCTATAATCTGTTAGTATTGTTTTTTTTCACATTTTTATTTATATTTTGGCAATCCAATATTGACAAAGAAGAAGATTAAGACTGGAGGAGAGAGAGAGGAAAAAAACCAACACAATCCAATTATTCAAGTTGACTAATCAATTAGTGACTAATCAATTAGTCAAATTCAACTCAAACCAGCTCAAACCCACGGAGGCTATTTGATCAATTTAAATTAGATGGTACATTGAACTCGAATCAACTCGATTCGTGTATAGCCTTACTATGTATAGCCTTACTGAGGAGAAATGAATATACGAAATGAGATTTATATTTGGGAAGGAGGGCAAATAAGGATAGTTTGATTGTACCTAGTTTCGTTATTGACATTATTGCACAGCACACCTACGCCAGACTACATTAATATTTTTTTTCCTAATAACATATACTAACAACAAACTTTCCAAATGACAATACTTGACTAAAATTCTTAATTTTTGCTTTCAAAATTTTTAATGAAAGTACAACACATTACCATTTCTTACAACTTAATATTACATTATAAATTCTTCCAAAAAAAAAAAAAGCAAGAATTGCTGCTATATTTTTTCCTTTTGCGAAAGGTGATCGGTTTCAATAATTCTTCCTCTTCACAATAGTTGAAGTAGTAGATAGGAGCAGACAAACTCCTAAAAAACGATATCAAAAGATGTACATAGTAATAAACTGTTGGCTTATCGTTCAAGTTCAATCAGTATCTAGACTTTAAGCAATTCATGAAAGAAAAAAAAGGGAGAAAAACCAATCTGCATAATTTCAGCATGCAATCTCTCTACACACCAAGAAAAGAAAAAAAAAGAAAAACAACAAAACCAACAAAACTAATCAATGGAGCGACACAATTCATTGCAAACCTGTAACATATATGTACTAAGTGAAAAGCTTATGTTGCTGATAGGAATATTCATCCAAGAATTCAGACCTTACGTACCAAGCTTAGCATTAAATAGTTATATTTGACCTTTGTATCACTTCCATTTTTTCCAAGGTTTGCCAAATTTCCCTCGCTTAAACTTGCCATGCTTCCAACGTTTTCCAAATTTCCCATGCTTATACTTTCCATGATGAAACATATGGTTTCCATGATGAAACATATGGTGAGCACCATGAGAAAGTCTATGCGCCCCATATGCAGCGGCTGCAGCAGCAACACCCCCTGCTACAAGTGCTCCCATACCACCCCCATGCGCTGCATAGAGAAAATCAGTAAATTACGTCAGCACATATTGCAATTGTATCTTCACTATTCCTCTTTAAGTTTTAGAAACATTTTGCTTCATATTTAGAGAGATTGAATATCAAGTCTGTCTTAAACATAAGGCTTAAATACACTTTCGGTCTTCCTAGTTTCATAGAAGTTTTAATTTGGTCCCCTAGTTCAAAAGCAAGCATTGTTGCCTTCTTTTTTTCAATAAGATCCAATTTTGACCTCCTGCCATATCATTCATTGAAAGTTTGATGTCAAGCTTAACATTCTATTCACTGACGTTATTTATTTTACCTAGTACCATGAACTCTCACTCAAATTTGGCATCCAAAGTCACCAGATTGTTAAACTTGGCTTTAAATTTTGGATAAGAATGTTAAGGTGAGGCAAAAATGGAACCTTTATTAAAATAAAAGGACAATATTTTCTACTTTTAAATTAGAGGGGCCAAATTGAAACTTCTTAAAACAAGAGAATCCAAAAGTATGTTTGAGCCTAAATATAATACATGCAAGGGAACCCAGAGTTTTACATGACTTAGAAGGGGATATTGGGAAATAACAATTCAAACGTAACTATATAGTAATCTCTCTGAAGGTTCTGGGTTTACCCATTGCCCTAATGAAAAAAGAAAGCTACCATTGCCCCTGCTGTTAAGAAATATGCTAAGTAGCTATTCAAAAGTTCAAATTACATTCTCTTCTGCTTTTTTTCATGATACTATGGAAAAATGTAATACGGAGAGAATCATATAAAACATCGTATCCCATCCCTGTCTCAAGTTTTTGAAAACCTATGTATAAAACATTTGAACTTGACATATATAAAATATATCTGTATCAACTTTATATTATTGAAGACTTATACAACACATAAATCTTTAATTTTCATATTTGTTACATCCAAGCATCTTATAAATAAGTTTCCGAGCACTTGTTTAATTTTCCATGTATCAAACAGCATCTTAGTAAGAACTTTGGAAATCAAATTGCATCTCCAAGCAATAAAACTAAAAGAAAATTTGAGATAGTTATACATACTTGGAGGATATGGAGCCGAAGAACCTGGATAGCCATGTGGAGTAGGATAAGCTGGTGGATACCCAGAAGGAGGATAACCCGCTGGTGGATGTCCACCTGAAGGAGGATAACCGGTAGGTGGATATCCTCCTGCAGGAGGATATCCAGTTGGTGGGTACGCTGGTGGGGGATAACCTCCTGGAGGCGGATAACCTGCTGCTGGATATGATCCAGGTGGAGGAGGATAGGTATAGGGATAGGATGCCGAGGGATAGCCAGACAGATGTGAAAACAGACCCCTATCGTTATCTTTTTCACCGCTCATTATTGCTTCAACTTAAAATTATATTAAAATCTGCAAAAGAATAATAAAAGATTGTCAAATTGAAGAACTATTTAAGAAAATAACATTAGTAATTGCAGTTAATACAACGTTCAATGGCATGTGCTCTATAACTATATTGAAAACTTTCAGTAACCTTTTTAAGCAAGAGGTAAAAGAAGCATCAAAGACATAGTTGTGCTATGCCAGGCAATTAATTCATCAGATCCTCTGAAAATTAAGCATGAAAAACCGAAACTGAAATGACAGAAACTTCACCCAAGTCAATTTTTTCCCAGTATGATAATATCCATGAGATGAAATTTTCTATTTTTTTTTTTTGGGTACAATGAGATGAGATTTTCTATACTAGAAACAATCATCCCTGCAATTATCCAGAATGCAAGTACAGTATTTATTAAAGGCCCACTTTTATTAATCAGTTTCAGACCAAAACAAATTTATTTTCACATGGGAAGTATGGGGAAAGACGCAACAAAGTTCAACATCAGCAGTTTGCTCGTTCGTGTTACAATATTATAAACAAAAGAATCAGCATTATAGGTAGACAAATACAAAAGATTTGCACCTCATAATATTTTTAAAAATGCATAATTAAGTAATTTCTTGTTTCAGAAGTGTCCACACAATATCCTCCAATCCACCCTTCCATCTGAAGCAGAGACACTGTCCTCCCATTAATTGGAGATACTAGAGGCATGGTACCATGATATCACTATCAACAAGTTATGACAGAGGTGATGTAAAGGGGGTGTTATGGTGGAAATTTTTATAGCAGTCCAAGCACAAAGCTATTTTGGTCCTAGTGGAGAAATAGTAGCAGTGATATCACTCTCTGGTAAAACTGGTATTAAGTTTATTCTTTTTTTTTTTAATCTTTTTCTTCTAAATCATAAAGAATAAAAGTGTTATGCAAACTATAGGATAAATAACCATTCTGGTACTTCAAAAATATGGTTTGCTCCTAATTAGTCCTATAAATAATATTTAAATCAATATCTAAAATTCTACTCAATTAAGTCTTAAACGGATATAAATCCAATCTTTATAGGACTAAATTTTGTTCTTGATTGAATCAAATTTCAAGACTGACAGTGTCAATTGATGTAAATATTCTTTGAAGGGTTAAATTGACAAAATACATATTTTTCAGTAAACGAAGTAGTCATTCACTCCAATTATACAATACAAAGGCAAGTCATATCATGTTATAATTTGAAGAAATAATTTAAACGTAAGAAACAGAAAGGGTATATACATAGAATTCGACAGGCTTGATAAACAATTTCATAAACCATAACAATAGGTCCAATAAACTACTATTCAAGCGGCAATACCAATATACCACATACATATTGAAAGTACTGTGTAAATACGGCAGGTGCTTTAAGAAGTGACTCCTTTGAAATCATGTAGCTATTGAAGAGATCAATTAATCTTTTGCTAATCCAGAGTCTAGAGATACCCCAGCGATAAAGTGGCACAAATACAACATCTATAGCGTAACTTCAGTCTTTTTGTATTAGTGTTTTTATACAATATCACAATTCTTCTCAATTTGAAATCCAGTACATGTCATCTATCACTATCAAGTTGCTATAGCTAAAGGAAGGGGTGCCTGAAATAAGCATGAGGAATCTTGACAGAGACTTTTTTCCTTATCCCTACAAATTATGAAGAAAAACCCTAATAACAACCAATTCAAGAATTAGCATTCTGTCATCCAAAAAAGAATTGATTCTTTCCACTGATTCAAAATGTAAAAAGCTCAGAACTAATTCTAAACAGCACCAAATAAAGAAAGAAAGGAAGAATATCATGAACCCTGATATTTCATCGCTGCTTCTCCAAGAATGAAACAAATAAATAGAAACCCGTAATGGGACAACCAAAGCTTAAGCCATAGAAGAAGAAAATTTCAAGTGCACACATATATCATGTTAGCATGATCATGATCCAGCAAAAGGAAGAGCGAGAAAGTGAGAAAACTATGAAGATAAACAGCGATTCATGCAATACAAGAAAAGAAAGAATCAAAAACCCGATAGCTTACGATGCCATAGAAATTGAAATTTACCAAAAACAATAAAAGAAGCAGAATTATGTAACTTCTCAAACCAAAATGAAATCAGCAACCATTGGAACACGAGATAGAGATTGGAAAAATATGAAAATCGATGGCTTGATGCTTGCTCAATTGAGCGATGAATAATTGAAACTTCTCCCTCAAAATTGATGGGAACTTTACCTTTATGTTATCGTTGGATGATACGCGTTGATTCGACGCCTCAGCTTTCGAATTTTATAGTGATGACATGATAATTGGTAAAGGTTCGTTCACAATATTATACTTTATGGTGAGAATTAACAATGCAAATCCTCTCTTTTTCTTTTTAAGAAAAAAATTAAACTATAAACCTCCCTGTTCGTGCCCATGTGTCTGTTTGGCTGCTTGGCGTTTTTAGCGGCGGTTTTTTTCGTTGCTAAAGTGTGTTTTAATATTATTACAACAAATATTATTGCTGCTACAACAAATTATTTAAACAAAATTTATAGCAGCAATAATATTCGTTGCAATAATATTAAAACACACTTTAGCAACGGGTAAAACCGCACCTAAAAAGGCCAAGCGCCAGGATCCAAAATCGTGTTGGATCTAGGATACACACGTGACCTGAATGTATGTTGTCTCTTGACGAAACTGACGTGTGATTTAAGAAAGTGAAAATCATGCACGCGTCATTTGAATATATTTAATTAATACAAAAATAGATTTTGTTAACTAAGTAATTTTAGAATTTATATTAAAATTTATTTTAATTTATTGATAAAATATTTAATAATTTTAAAATTTATAAAAAATTAACGAAAATTATAATTTTAAAAAGGATATTAGATGTATAAAAAATTAGATTTATTTATAATTTTTTATATTTTTATTATTATATTTTTAATTAAAATAAAATATATAAAATTAAATAAATAAATTATATAAATTATAAATGTGTTAATTTTTTATTAGAGAATTTGATGAAAATAATAATAATTTTAAAAAAAATTTAATTTTTAAAAATGTAACAATCAAAAAAAAAATTTAAAATTTTGTTCTAAATAATTTTTTAAAAAAACTCAAAAATAAAACAGTGTTTTAACATGCAAAAACATTTTTTATTAATGGCAATTTTATAATTTTAACTACTATTTCTAAATCTTATTCCTACACTTTTGTACAGGATGTCCGTCGCTTTGAGTGTTGATCGCTTTATTGTTCTCTCTCTCCCCCTTTCTCTCTCTCTTCTTTTTTCACTCCTTTCCTCTATTTTATTTATAATACTCTTTTTTTAAAACACTGTGTATTATTTTGTACAGAATGATTCTTTTGTTTCTAGAATAGTTGTATCAAAAAAATATTTTTATCTTTTTTCAAAACTGTTTTCAAAATAAATTAATCAAACAAGTCCTTTTTATTTTTGTTCTTTCAAAACTTGTTTTTAAAAATAGTTTTCAAAACTATTTTAAAAGCACAACAATAATTGTCATAAAAATGTCACAAAAACACCACTTAAGTTGTTTCCATGCATAAATTGTATCACCTCAACTATGCATCCATCAACCAATAGATATTGGGTCGAACAAAAAGGAATAATTTTTATAATATAATAAATTTAAATTTAAATTTTTATTAAAAGATATGTTAATATTTAATATCTAATAATATTTTAAATAAGACTACTTTCAATATAAGGATATATATGAGAAACCAAAAAAAAAGTCTATGCATTGACCAAGGATCAAGATTTTAACACTCCAATCTTATAGTCTTTTTTTAATAAATGCTTATTTTATAAATCATCTTGCTATAAGACTAATATGTTGTCTTTACTTTATTTGGGTGTGATTCAAGTTGCTATTTAATCATTGAATAGGTTTGGGTTTCCTCTTACTCAAGTATTCTTAACTTATACATTACACAACGAAAGACTATACAGTAAAATTTTTAATAACCCAGTAGAGATTTAAACAATCTTTAATACATATACTACTCATATATGAAAAATTTAGTCAATGGGTAAAGAAGCAACAATCTTACCACTCAAATCCTTATTAAAATATTCTTATTAGTATGTACAATTTTCATATATTGCTAAAATCTATATTCCCAACAAATTTGTGAATAACCATAGAGAGGATATTTCAACCAAAGTTACTTCTATTTTTATTTGTAGGATATTACCTGGTTATCTGATATACACCAAGATAACTGTGAGAATTATATTCTCAATAGTCAAACAATCCACTCTTTTGAAAACTTCTGACATGTATTATCGTAATAACACAGAAAATAGTCTACATTCTTTTCTTTAATGCATAACATAATTTATTGAAATATCATGCATAAGTCGTATATATGAGTATGGCATGTATACATAATTCATTATAGAAATAGTTCATCATTCATCACATTTCATATCGTCATTGTCCTTCCATAATGAAATCATCATATAAGTATCGTGAACATATGCACATTTTATTCATTATTATAAGATCATCATATAAGGAAAAAACATTCATAATATTGTGGCTAATGCCACCTTTCTCATGAAAAACATTTATAATATTGTGGCTAATGCCGCTTTCGTCATAAGATCTCCTAAAAGGAACCTTGTAAGAAACACATCATAAAAATCTGATAAGAAAAATATCATAAGAGAAACATAAGAGTATCGAGTGAGTCACCTAGGAAACTACTCCACATACCACTATGTATATGAGTGAGTTTTCCTTAAGCACGAGCACCTTTGGTCAACGCTTAAGTTTCCTTGAGCACGAGCACCTTCGGTCAACACTTAAGTTATACTATTTGAGGTAAAGTATTTACTTTATCCTTAAGCATGAGCACCTTCAGTCAACGCTTAGGTTTATATGAGCACCTTCGATCACAAGTACTATCAAGAATGTCCCTCAGTGGATCCACCCTTATCCTTAAGTATAAGTACCTTCAATCAACGCTCAAGTATATATAAACACCAGTGGTACTTTATCCCTTAAGCATGAGCATCCTCGGTCAACGCTTTAAGTTGTGAGCACCTTCGGTTATAAGTACTATCTGGGTATCCTTTAGTGGACCCAAGTATTGTCTTTCAAACTCACATAATCACTGTCACCTTTATCTAAATCATATCCTCTACGCTTTTGGGCAGATCATAATACTATAGAATCACTATTCCTTATTGATAGATCACATTTTCAATACGTTATCCTATACATATACTTGAGGATGACGTGACTTGTGCACATAGTTATGCTAAATTCTAAGTAAATGTCACTTTCATTGGCCATACTAAATTATACTAACTTAGAATTTACAACAATCACGATATTTTTTAAAATTTATATATCCGAGTTGATGTTTTACCATCCAAATTTATGACATAACTGTGGAATATCTAATGGTCGTCCCAAAAGCATCCATTAAATATAATTCCTCTAGTTTCTCTCCTTTATTTTCTTTTATGTTTTTCGTTTCTCACTTTTATTTTCATGATACTTATTTTACATTTCTAAAATATTACCCTTTCTTGTTTGACAACACTTTCAAAATTGAATTATATGAATATGAAAGGATATATATTCCTTTCATGAAATTTATAACACACATCATTATAACCTCTTGCCATACTCATTCATTCCTCTCTTTCTCTTGAATGTGGCTAGCATAATTCATCATATTTCTTTTCAAGATTTTATTTCCTAGTCTTGACTAGCACAAGGAAAAAGGTTGAGATCTTAGCCAAAGGAGGTTATTTCTTTCCTTTTTTATAATTTATAAAATATATTATGAAAGTCTTTTGCCATAGTTGCCCATTTCCTTTTTGTTTTGAAATTGGTTAACATAAAAATTTAGCATTTTTCCTTCACAATTATAATAATAAAAAAAATTAGCCAATCCAAGAGAAATAAGAGTGATGGTCTTAGCCTAGCTAGGAAAATGAGAAAAGATACAGAATTTCAAACAAATCATTTTAAAACATTATTTTCTCTCTTTTTCTTGCTTATGGCCTAAGAGAAAAACAAACATAAGGAATTTATTCATGTGAAACTTTCCCATGGTGTCCCTTAAAGCTCTCGGTCACATGCCAAAAAGAGAAGAAACAAGAGAGTTTCAAGTCATTACTTCCCTTTCTTCCATCTTTTCCATTATACAAACATAAATACATGAATTTATTTTGTATTATACAAACATAAATACATAAATTTTCCTTTCTTTACCAATTCAGCCAAGGGAAGGAAGTGAGAGAAAAATGGGACATTTATGCCATTTCTTCACTTTCTTCCATTTTTAACATCATTCAAGCATAAATACATCAATTTCCTTCCATTTTCATACAAATTTTCACACTTTATTCTATCAAACATCAAGGGTTTCAACATAAATCAAGGTGAACTAAAAATCATTTCTTTCACAAATTTCATCTCAATAACATTTAAAATATTCATAAATACATCTAAAACAATCATACAATCAATACCCAATAGCAAATTTACCATGAAAGAATGTAGAGAGAGAAATTCCTTTTGTCATGAAAACTATAGAAATTTCCATTCAAACAAAATAATCCATAAAACTTGAAATAAAAGGGGTATGCTTGTTTAGCTACCTTGATTTAGCAATAGAAATGGTATTTTTGTGGATTTTCCTTGACTTTTTCCTTCTTCCTCTTCCTTCCTTCCTTCCTTCCTTCATGACCTTCTTCTCTTTCCCCTCTCCTTCACATCTTTTTTTTCCTTTTATGAAAGAAATAGAGTTTTCACATATTAAAGTGGAGAAATTTAGTGTTTAAGGTGATTTTTCCTTGGTTTCTCACCTTCTTTCTTATTCTTCCTCTCTTCTTCTTCCTCATGGTCCCTTTTCTCTTTCTCTCTTCCTCTCGGTCTCTTTCCTTCCATGGAGGAAATGAGAGCTTTAATTCATTAATGACAATTACTAAAATGTCCTTAGTATAAAATAACTATTTTACCTTTCCTTTCCTTTCTTTTTCAAAAATATGGAGGATTTTGCCCTTCTATGGAATTTCTTGAATCATTTTGTGTGAAATGTCCATTTTACTCTTATGACAAAATTATCATTTTACCTTTTATGTCAAAATGACTGTTTTACCCTCCATTTAACCTTATATTTTCAAAAAATATAGTGAGATGACCTTTATGAAAATTGTCATGAAGTCTTTAGGTAAAATTACTATTTTTACCCTTGAGATAAAAATTAACATTTTACCCTTGGGTGAAATTACCATTTTGTCTTTGGATAAAAATGACTATTTTTCTCTTGGATAAAAATGACTATTTTACCCTTAGAATATTTTTCTAGGATCATCATAACTTTTCGATATTTTTTTAGATATTTTATAACATAATCATTGTGTTTTAGATATTTTGAGACGTTATAATTATACGTCATAAATGCGCTAGATATTTTGGAGACGTAATAATGACGTTGAGATATTTTGAGAACTTTTTCTTTTTTCACTTTAGTCCCTATATTTTTTTTTTCAATTTGGTCCCTCTCTTCTTTAAAAAAAACTATTATTATTTAAATATAATCATTTAGGTATGCAATTATTAAATTTAAGAATTTAAGAATTAATAATATATCTAAGAATATAAAAAGGCAGATATTATAAAGATCATTTGATGTAAAAAAATAACATAATGATATAATGTAAGAAGAAAAATAGATTCAAAATTAATTGAGTGATTATTATCATTTATATAATAAAGATTATAAGTAAATGATATATTTCTATAACTGATTCTATTTACATAATAGAGATCATAAGTAAATGATATATTTATACTTTATTGTTATCTCTCTTTTCAGGTAAAACCACTTTGTTACTTTTACACATGAAAGATAATTATTTGTCCAAAGAGATTCATCAACTTCTTTTTATTTTAAACTAGAGAACTTACATGATATATAGAATAAGAATATTTTATTAATTTTTATTGATCAATATACAAATAAAATGGTACAACAAGTATACTTAAGAATTTTTCTAATTTTTAATATCTAAAAATTTAATCACTTAATCAAATAAAATCTTAACAAATACCCTGAAAACACATATTAATAAAATTTATAAAATTATTACTTTTTTAAAAAAATTAAAGTCATTCAAATTAATAAAAAGAATATCTGATTTATTAAACCATGTAATCAAAACCCTTAAACTATTAGTCCCACATTGAACTCTGTAAATGACGGCATATGTACCAATAGACCATGATATCTTTAGGACGAGTGAATGAATTCTCTAAATTGTTTTTTTTTTTAAATGTAGAAGTACATTGTAAAACAAATATTTTATAGGTAAAAGAATATTTTATGTCTTTAAATTTTATATTAAATTTTAATTTTAACCTTAAAATTTATTTATTGTCAATTTTGTTCTTAAAGTTTTAAATACAATACGACCTAACGTTATTTAAATTATTAATAAAAATAATTAATGTGACATTTGATGTGTATATTTATACTGACTTAATACTCTACTTACATATTTATTAACAAATATGCTTTAAAGTTTATGAATACTGTCAAATATATCTTTAACTCTTTTAAACAATTCACAATTTTTCAATAACTTCATCTATCAACATCACATTTCTTCTAACAACTTGTACAACTACCAATATATATTAAAGTTAATTTTCTAACAAATTTTCTTTCATAATAAACTTGGACAATAAACAAGTTTATATAAGATTATTTACAACATATATGAATTTATATTCTAAATCATTGTTTTACAAAACACATATACATTCATACTAATAAGAGATCAACTCATGCAAAAAAATTCACTCAGTATCAACTCATCATAAAACCCTTACATTCACATTAAAAAATTTATTATATATGAAACCATTAATTAATAGAACAACTCATTAATATTGTGACTTTGTGAGTTCTACCGTGTATGTAATCAACAAAAATATACATGTTAGATTTCACATCAACTATTGAAATATTATAAATTATTTGAAAGAGTTAAAAACATATTTGATAGTATTCATAAATTTTAAAAACATATTTGATAGCATTTATAAATTTAAGAGACATATTTAATAATAAATATATAAATAAATTATTGAGTCAGTAAAAATATATACATCAAACGTCACATCAATTATTTCTGTTAGTAATTTAAATAACGTTAGATCGTGAGACAAAATTAATTATAATTTAAAACTTTATGAATAAAATTAACAGTAAATAAATTATATAAATTAAATTAAAAATTAATATAAAATTTAAAAACATAAAAATTCTTTTTATCTATTTTATATTTCACATTAACTTACATGCAAATTAACATATAAAAATAACGCACTTCAACACTTTATGAAAACAATTCTTTAGAGGATCTCTTTCCCTTCATGACCTTGACAAAGTGAGACTCCGGAATCTGAAGGCACATTCGCTTGAACTCATGTTACAAAAATTGCATGGTAGGATGCACTCCACCGATAGAATAGTATTGATATCATGGGCTAGTTTAAAGCATATAATTAAGCTCGATCCATATTTATCAAAATCTATGGTAACAAATAGTCTTTGATGGCTTCTAGCCATCGTCCAACCACAACAGATTTTCAAAAATTGTAAGCATTCTAAAACACGTTAGTTCTCTCTATCACAATGGTTAAGCACTAATCAACCAAATACTAGGAGAGATTAAAGCCTTCTGGAAAATCATATCTGCTTCTGGTACATTCTTCGGTAGATTCTAGCACCTTCTAGTTCTGCGTGAATCTCTCTCTCGGTCCTTATTCCCATGGGGTTGCTTAACAACCATCCTTCACTGTCACACAATATAGTTGGGTTTAGAACATCCATGTGTATAAGTTCTTCAACTTCATCAAATTGATTTCTCATGTCAAGAGCAACTTCAAGTACATCAGATTGTATCAGCACCTGTTAAAACACAACCACAGACGTTTCAGTCAGAAATTCAACAAATAACTGAAACTTCGGTAGCGAAAAAGATTACAGCTTCTATATTTCGATTGATGCAGAATTGGGAATTTCATTGACTTGGGTCTTGGGCATGATAGGGTTTTTTTTTCTCTCTCTAATTTTTTGTGGACATGGACAAATAGAAGCTTGCCATGTCAGTTATGGGAGTCTAATGTGGTGTTTGAGTTGACTTTGTTGAGGGGAAAATAGCTTAATTGGTGAGTTTTTGGATACTATCGGTTTCCCAAAAAAAAAGGAAGTTAAAAGGACTTTTTTTCTTGTTTAAGTTCAAGAGGTTGTTATTTGTAAGTAATACAAAGTTCCCAGTTTTTTTTTTTTTTTCATTTTTTCCATCTTGATTCTATGCATAAACTTAGTAAATTATCTGACTTTTCATACTTTCAGTTTTGTAAATCATATATTTCAAAATTTTGGTGCATCTATGTATGTTTTACATCATGTCACATGTTGACATAAGCCTGATCCAAATGCCCAAGCTTACAACCACAAAAAGTCTTCTCCATCCTCTTGCACAGCAGCAAGTCTAAAATAATTAAGAATACTAGAAGTCCCATATCATCAAATTTCTTCAGTCTTGACCATCCCACAATTTTGCAACCTCCTGGCAGCAAGTCTAAGGTATTTTGAGGGCGAAATCTAATTTTTTTAGGATGCTAGCACCAACTCATTTCTTTCACTCGTGTATTATAGGTCTTCAAGGTTCTTTTATAAACTGTTGCAAGTCTGGTCCCTACAGTATTTTTATCTTATATTATAACTTATATGAGAGCCTTGTAGCAACGGTAAGGTTACTACTATGTGGCTTGAAAGTGACGGGTTCAAATCCTCAAAACAGCCTCTGCTTGTAGGGGTAAGGCTGTATATATCCAACCTTCCTCAGACTCCACTTAGTGGAAGCCTTTTGCACCGGGCCGCCCTTTATTCTAACTTATACCTACTCAAGTGTTGGGAGAAGTCACTATCATAAGGAAACACATTATTAGGGATATCAGACTTCCAGGCTCCCATTTACTATGAAATTCAGAGATGGCCATTAAATTCTAGAGGATTCTCTCATCCAGATAATGAGCAAGGACAATATCCTCAAGATTATTAGGCAATAGAGGAGGCATTTCAAGAGAAGCCAAATACTGTTCTGGCAGACTCCCTCGATTGCCCATCTAACATGATGATCATGTTAATTCTACCATGGTAGATTATGATGAACATGGAAATAAAAGATTGATTATTGGGTGATCAAGATTGACACTTTCATCTCAAAAGTAAATAAGCTCCCCATGTTACACCAAAAAATAAATATATAACTAAGCTCCCCATGTTGAGCATAGGGAAGCAAAGAAAGAGTGCGAACAAGATGGAAGCAATCATCACACTAGTACACAAGCTGAAGTCAAAGTTGTTCTGATAGCCGACAAGGTTAAGTTAAATCCTATGCTGCAGAAGTTCACACTCAAGTTCAACCAACTAAAGTGATATGCAATTATTCTCATAGTTGACACTAAGCTTATTGATGCAAATCCACTTTTGTGGGTGCTCCCACTGACTTTGTTATTCCTGATGCACTTAAGGATCTAATAGAATCTCCACTAATTTCTTTTTGGCCGTTTATTCCACTACTACTAGTTGCCATACCTACTGCTTCAAGTTGGACTTTTCTCTTCCTTCCACACTTCAAAACCTGAATTTCCAGCCGGGGGAGATTGTGGAATAGGATAAGAATTTCAGGAATGCCAGTTTAATGATGATATGGGTATTTATTAGTAAATCAGGCATTAAGCCATCAATT
This sequence comes from Senna siamea, assembly GCA_031216115.1. Lineage (NCBI taxonomy): Eukaryota > Viridiplantae > Streptophyta > Magnoliopsida > Fabales > Fabaceae > Senna > Senna siamea. The sequence goes on from CM062357.1 coordinate 18,379,480, forward strand.
AAGGATTCAAAATTATTTAGTCTCTTTAATTTTGTTTACTTTATAATTTTCAGAATTAGTTTTTTTCTTATACTTTTCAAAAATCCTTTTTCTGTATACTTTAAGCACCTTGGTGAATTAATAATAAGAAGTCAGTATTCTTTCTTCCTCTTTCTTCCTTTCTCGATTTCTCCCTATTCTCCTCACAATATCATTCCATGTTAAATATCCCAAGTAGAAAGCAGAGTATTAATTTATCAAGCCCTTCCTGATTGTCCTCACAGGCATATAGATAGATGAACCATAGTACTACTTAGTTTATCACTAACTAGGCTCCACATTCTTTCCAAAGCAGATATTCCACATTCTTACTGGAATCACTTTCAAAATTATTCTTCTTCATGTTTCCTATAATCATCCAAATAACTGCAAGTCATTTTCAAATATTACAGTAAACAGTCATTGCATCTTGTGTGCCATCTTCGGTTATACTTTATTTACCTGGGGAGAGCGAGAGACAGGACTCACAGTCTAGTTCTGATAAATTCACACATAACACACCAAAAAAATATCATTCATGCAAAATCATTTAAGACCACATAAGTAAGTTTGACAGGAAGGTACTATTTACTAAGGGACCGGATAAACACATGAGGAATTTACCATCTGTTAGGATATAACGAACCATGCAAAAAATATACCTGTCCCCCTGGCATTAATGTATCTACAATAGCACCAATTAAGGGCTTCTGCACAACTCTTCTTTTATGATGTCTCTTCTTGAAATGTGGGTCTGGGCACTGCATTTATGAAGCAAAATTATTTAATTACGATTAACAGGTATTTCAATGTAACTTCTTAAACATTTTAGACAAAAGTCTTCTGACAGTAAATATAATGTACCAAATTGATCATAGGACACGGAGATAAACTCACCAAAATTGAAACAAACATCAAAGGCCCGGGATATGATGTAACCAATTTCTTGAAAGAAATCATTGCATTTGCAAACAAGAAATGACTGCATTTCAGTTAAGCAGTCCATTACTTTAAAAGTAAGAATTTCATTTTGCTAAAAAACCATAGAAATAAAGTTTGGGACAGTACATGTTATCAAGAGCCAGATCTTTTACCCATAATTCAGCACGCTTGACCAGCTGCACATGAATGCATTACATTATAATGCAAGAAGAATTACCCTTATATTTGAAGCTAAAGGTGGAATAATGCATAAGCAATCAAAATCATTTAAAGGGAAGAAATCATCAAAACCATTTCAAAGAAGAAGCATATTAAAAAAAATAATAAAAGTTTCTTTCCTCACCTTTTGCCTTATTTCCAAACCCAAGTAATTTCTCACATCAGGATTTCGTTTAGCAAGCCATAAAAGAAGTCTGCCACTACCTGACAATACTTAGAATATCAGATATATAGGAACAATTATGCGTACACTTTGCCTTCTAAGTACAGAAATGATGATTTAATACATGAGAGAAAAAAAATAAAAGACATATATTTGAGATATAGAGCTACTTTTGGAACTGCTTATGCTGACAAAAAAACTAACAAAATAATCAATGTCTCAAATTGCATTTAGTCCAATATATTATGAGGGGCAAATCCCTTCCTTTACTATCAATCATTCATGCAATATGCACGGATCTTCTTGTTGTCTATTTGCATAGACAAATCAGTCCACAACAGACATACTAAGCACTACAAGGAGAGATCTTCAAGTAGATTTTATCAAAGAGACAAGTAGTTACCACTTACCACATCCAATGTCCACCATGAGTGGCAAAGTTGGGTCGCCAAAGACCTGGTTCCAGTCCGGTACTTGCACGGGTACCTATAAAGAAAAATAATTATTAATCCAAATACCCAATCCTATACCAAGGAAAGAAAGAATGAAACCGATTAGATTCCTAATTTCCTATGATATATAGCGCCAATTATGAATTGGGCAATATGACCATTCAGCTAAAGATGCTTAGCAAGTATCCTTTTCCTCGTACATGGTGAATTGTACTTTTAGATGCTGAGTTAGTTAAGTATTTCATTTGGCTTGATTCGGACCCAGGAGACCTGGTATACTTGTTACATACTAATCACATGAAAAATTACAAATGCACATGAAATTCAGTTAAAAAAAAAAAGATTTACAGAATGGATAGTTTGAGTTCATCAAAGAACATACAGAGAAAGAGGAACTAAGTGGATTGACGTGTTGCCTGATTCTGACATGACCCAAATCCTGCGTTTGGACGTAGAAAAAGATTGAACATTAACCCATAAGTCAGAAAGAAAGAATCAAACACAAACCCTTATGAGTATAAAGAAAATTTAGATAAAAATAAAATTACCAACTTGTAAGAAAGATTAAGATCCGCATATTCTAAAGCGACCAGTTCGGGACTTGTGAGATGTTGTTGGTGCTGCTGGTGGTCCGATGCTACTTCAGCAGCAGGAACACTTGTGGTGCAACAGTGTGAGTGAGAACGAGGGGAGGACGGAAGAGGAAGAGAGGATGAAAAGTGTGGTATTAGCGACGAAATAGCCAGCGTTGCAGCTCTTTTGGGCAAAGAAGCACCTGAGGTTCCATGGTAGTAGTTGTAGTGGTGTAGCTGTATGAAACGGCGGGATAAAGCCATTGGGTTTTGTTAGCATTGGAATTCTTGCTTCCCTTCATCCATTGGAAGATAAGGGCAAAAGCCACGTCTCCGCCATCACTCGGACACAACGTAGATAAAAGTAGGTTTTGTTCATCCGTTAGAGATATCGTAGATTGTAATGAATTGATGACTTGAAATTTATACAAATTTGTTACTCGAACAAAATTTAGTGTAAACTAATTAAATTATATTAAATTATTTTTAAGTTATATTATTTTTAATTAAATAAAATATAAAAAAATTTTAAACTTTAATTTATATATATATATATAACTTCTTGAGTTTTAAATTTTAACTAATAATTTTTTAAATATTTATTTAGGTGTAAAAAGCTTCAAATCCTACTTAACACATGTACACATCATATTTAAATTACATGTCAAAATAAATTTTATTTACATTTTTAAAATTACCAAATTACCTATACTCAAAAGAATCCCAATTCTCTCACAATCTCATGTTCTTCTTCTTCTTCCACAAAATCTTAAGGCTTATAATTCATACATTTCCAACCTTCGTCCCTCTCTGCCTCAACAACGGCCTTTCTCCATTATTCGTGCATTGCAAATGCGAGATGCCTTATAACCCAGACGACCTCATGGTGCAATGTGAAGGGTGCAAGGTATCATCCTGCTTGCGTGGGCATGACTATATATTAAAGAAGCGAAAATACTAGACCACAAGCTGGCTCTGCACAGATGATCGTTTAATGGAATTTGGTAATTTGGTATAAGAATAAGGGTAATTTGAGTAATTTTTGTTAGAATTAAAGTAACACATTTGCGCTTATTTATTTGTAACTTAAATATGATGTGTACATTGGTTAAATAGATTTAGAGTTTTTTACACCTAAATGATAATTTAAGGGATTATTAGTCAAAGTTTAAAATTAAGGTAGTTTTATGCACACAGGTTAAAATTTAAAGAGGTTTTCACATTTTATCTTTTTTAATTTTATTCACTTGATTATTAACATGCAAAGGACTTATATAAGATTTAACAAGCTTGAATACATTAGAAAAGTTTCCTTTGAAAAAAAAAATGGATTGAATACATTTATGAGTAGATTACAATAATAATAATAATAATAATAATAATAATAACAATAATAGATAAGTTTAACCAATATATTAAAAATTAAACTGATTATTTAATCGTTAAGGTATTGATTTATAATTTAACAGTTTAACTATGATTGAACTAATATTAATATTATATATTATCTTTATATTATAATTAAGTATAATAATAAGTATTCTATATAATTTTATTATATGAAAATAAAATAAATATAAAATATATCTTACATTTTAAAACAAATCAATAAATTACTTATTAATTTTTTAAAAAAATTAAAACCATGTACAAACTATTGATTTTCTTGTTTGTTTTTTCTCATTTTTTTCTCATTTCTCCTTGTTTTTTATCTAGTTTTTCTTTTTCTTTTTGTTACAGATAATTGAAAAACTCATGAAAAAAATTAATTTTTTAAAATCAGTCATTCAGCCAGTCAATTTTGATCGATTTATTTAATTTATTATTACTTTTTTCGATTGTTGACTAAAATTTTTTGCGAATGTCAATTTTAAAGGTTGACAGATTGAAATCAAATCGATTCAACGATTTTTTAACTAGATCGAGTGATTTAATTTGATTCTTATAACAATGGTTTTAGCATCACTGGGCAAATTTTCATCCTAAAAATAGTGTCATTTTGATAAATACTTGTTTTTTTAAAATTTGCTTGTAACTTTGTTTTAGAGAAAAAATTAGTTTGACAAATGTAGGTTTTCAATTAATGGGCATATGATTCTTGGAGAGAATTTTTCATAATAAAAAAGACTATTTTATTTAGAAAAAAACTCTTTTGGAATCATATTAAGATCTTTTATTTTTAAAAGATTAAATTAAAAAATAAAGATATTTTAAGAATAAAAATATTAATTTATTCTTAAAAATATTTTCAATCTTTGACTGCCTAAGTTCCTTCATCATGCACATTTTTTGTTATAAAAAATCTTATTTATGTCTAAAATTTCACAACTTGGTAATATAATATTAATGATCAAATTATTTTTTTGAAAAAAATATTATTATATAAAAATTTATCAGATTTTGATTTGATTGGAGTGACTAAAATTTTATAATAAGAATAAAATTCTTTCAATACAAATATTTTTTATATACAAGATTTGAATTTAAAAAATAAAATCCAAAAAATCATTTATTAGTATAAATTAGTTATGTTAAATTAAAAATTTATCATTTCCAAACACATAATAATTCTTTGCCAGAAAGTATTATTAAGAATTGGATAATATAATAAATCCATTCTGCCCTAAATTGGTAAAACCTATTTATGTTATAAATTCAAAATTAATAATTTTTGGTAGGAATTTAAAACTTTATTATTACCTAGCACATTTTCTTTAATTTGGTAGTTAAAAATAAATTATTTATATAATAAGTTAAAAATATTCATAAAAAAAATCTCCTAAGATGTGACTAAAATTAACATTGCTATATAAAATAATCATACAATAACAATAATTGATAATTTTTTTTTATAAGTAGGATCAACAATTAGATCAAACGATGTCACCTAGTTTATTTTAATTCATTTTTATGATTAAATTATTTATAATTAATTTTATTTTAATAATTTTTTATAATTATTTTTGTCTCTTCCTATCTTTACATAAAAGTAAACCAAAAGAAATATAAATAATCATAAGATTTCAAAAAGAGATTGTACCAAAAAACGCAGAGAAAAGGGGGGAAAAGTCAAAAGCAAAAAGAGGAAAGGAGAATTTATACAATAATTAAGGCTGAAAATAAAAATAAGGAAAAATTATATGTCATATTGACCCCTAAAAATAAGGAAGAACTAAAAAAAATACTTTTAAAACTTTCATAGATTAGTATAGTAATTTATTCAACCAATGAATAAATAGATACTATAGAAAGAAAAAATTTGGCCAAAAAATTGTGGAAAAAGAATTGGCGGGCTGTGGAGGGAAAACAAAATACAAGAAATTACCATATATATATAAATTTATTTTTTTATATCTTTATCATTAAATTTTTAATTAAAAATTCACATTTAATTTATATAATTTATTTATCTTGTAATAAATTTTTTTAAATTTTTTTTATATATTTTATTTTTATTATAAAATTTGATAGTAAATATGTATAAGTTATATATATATATATAGTTATATGGAAAAAAGGAAGACTAGAAAGAAAGAATAAGTGTGGGAAAAAAAAATACAGTGATTACTCGTCTGGCGTCTGGCGTGCGATTGAGAAGTGAGAACTTGGCTGGAGGCAGACCCAGCTTTTGGCGTTTCTCACAGTGAGAGAGAGCGTTAAGTACAGCGAAACCCACACAAAATTCAGTCACAATTCTTGTGCTTCTCTTTTTCTTTGTTTCCCTTCACGCTAATTTCTCTTTCGCTTAATTTATCGGAACACAATGAAGGGAAGCGCGAAGAAGAAGAGCAGTTCGGAGACTCCGATCGATGCTTCTGCTGACGTTGTTAATGCCAGCAATGGAGGAAGTGAGCCATTGGCTCCTTCTGGTGAAAACGATGAAGCCCTCAAAGGGGAAGATGTCGAGGGAACCCAGTTGCAAGATTCGGAAGGAGAGGGTGCAGAGGGAGATGGTGAAGAAGGAGCAGAGGAGGAGGAGGAAGAGAAGGAGGATGGGGATGTTGTGCTTGATGAGGGTCAGGGTCCGAAGCTTGATGATGGGTTCTATGAAATCGAAGCAATTCGTCGTAAAAGGGTCCGTAAGGTAGAGTTTTTATCTGTTACTGAACTTTACCTACATGTTTCTTCTTCTTCTTCTTCTTCTCCCTCTCTCTCCTGTGGGTTCGTTTTCCTTGATTCCCCGTGAAATGGGGTATTTTTCCTTTTATTTTCTTTGTTTCTTTTGGTTCTCTTAGGATATATTGGAGGTTATTATATTATCATTATTATTCTATTCTCTTCTTCTTCCTGACTATGGGGTTTTCTGTTTTTTTTTTTTTTTAATTTTTTCGTGGACAAATAAATTTCATATGTTCCAAAAATAGGGTCAGCTCCAGTATCTTATCAAATGGTGAGTGCTTCTCTTGCTCCGTTGTCTTTTATTTTTATTGCTTACCTGGATTGTGATGAAACTGAAGGAAAGTAAAGAAATTTGATGAATGTAATTTCTTTCCTTTTTCCCTCAAAGGCGTGGATGGCCTGAGACTGCCAATACTTGGGAGCCCTTGGAAAATCTGCAGTCAGTACCTGACGTCATTGATGCTTTTGAAGAGAGGTATCCCCATTGTTTCTCCATTTATTTTTGTAATTTTTTTAGGTTTTATGTACAAAATATTAAATGACTAATGACGAAAGGCATGTTTGAATAAAGTGTTTGATATTTTACTTTGCAATGACAAAGAGGCAGCATGAGTCCTGGGGAAAGAGTAAGACAGCTAAGCCTAATTTAAAATATTTTGCTTTGCTTTTTCTGATATAGATTTTTGTTAAGGGACATAATGGCTGGATCAGTTAAGTATGCTGTTTACAAATGTTTGTTCGTCTTTCTGGTTTTGAAGCTTGAGATCAGGGAAGCATCGAAAACGGAAACGCAAACATGTGGTTCATCACACTCAACTCAAGAAGAGGCACCACCGTTCTACTACTGCTTACAGTCTTAGACGCTTTTCACCTCCTGTTGCTGATAGCCATCCACAATCTGCTCCTCACAGTGATCTTGGTGTTCCTGACATTCCTGCCCTTCCTCATACTGTAATCTTTGCCGATGAAGGAGAAAGTTATGTTGATGCCAGCAGTCTTGGTAAAGCCAATCAAGCTAATGAAAATGGGTTTGCCAATGTTTCAAAATTAATTGTTGAAAGGAATGAGGAAAATGATTATGATCCAAAGCTTAGCGAGCTCAAAGCAACAACCAATGCGGTTGATGCAGATAAGGTTGCAATACAATCTCAAGATCTCAAGGCTTCAACAGTCAACTGTCACATGGGTGGTCAGACTAAGGTGGATTGTGCGGAACCAGTTCAAAGTGGCCGATGCAGAGGAGCCAAGAGGAGAAAATCTGGTTCTGTGAAGAGGTTCAAGAAGGACTCATACACATGTGAGCCTGTTGATGCACAAAAGACAATCTCCGTGTCTGGTGGTACAATGGAACAAGCATGGATGGGTATTCCTAATTTTGCAGGGAACAATGGTCATAAGAAGATGGATGTTGCTAAAACTGCATGCAATATTGTCAAGATTATAAAGCCAGTGGGCTATTCAGCTTCTGTATCCAGCAACATACAGGATGTTTTGGTGACATTTATGGCTATGAGGTTAGTTGCTCAACCAACTACTCGTTTCTTTGCTATTATAAAGAATAAGAAATTTTTGTTTAACACTTTAGAAATGGGAAGAAGGATATCTCTATTGGATGCGTATTTCCTCTTATCTATAATGTGCATTGGTTCATGAACTCACCACAAATGAACCTTCCACTTTGAATGGTAATTAGAATTATTAAATAGTAAAAGCGTAGCCACTTTCAGCATGTATTCTGTTGTACATTTTTGAGAAAAGGTTACAATCACTTGTAACCATGGCAGGTACTTACTAGAACTGCGAGGCATCTAATCCTGTTTGGGTTATTCCTTTACTGCTTGAGGCACCTAATCCTGTCAGGGTTATTTCTTTACTGCATTAATGATTGAGTCATTGGTTGATGTGTTGACTATTTTATACAGTAAACAAATTTAATGTAAACATGGAGCATAAGTTAAGAGAATATCATTAATCTAGTCAACAACAGCAACAACAACAAACCAAGCGTTTTCTCACTACGTGGGGATCATTAATCTAATCATACATGAAATTATTTCCAGTTTTGCTAAATTCATGAAATTTATAAAATTATTTAGTTTTAGTTGTTAACATGTGACAACTGATGAAATGTTTATTTATAATCCAGTTTCACAATTATAAAAGTGTAATAGAAAGTGCTTTATAAGTTATTGCATTAGATATTTGCTATATTGCAGGTTAGTTTACAGTTGGATGCCAAATATTGTAGTATTCAATACCAACAAGGGCATCATGTTGAATAAACAGATATTTTAATATATGCATTCGACAGAATAAATGTCTTTTACTGTCAACTTATCAGTTTGTCAAATGCTGTTTGGTTGAGTTAACAACTTATTTGAGTCTATGAGAAAATATAAAAATCAGTTTTTGTTGGACTCAGAATTAGCACTTTGAAAAAGCTGAGCTGGTTTAACTTCATTTGATTGTTTTCTTGCTGAACCAACATTAAGACTTTTATGTAACTGGAAAATTAAAAACCTTAATAGTTAGCTTTTGGAAATTTGATATTTTTATTTATCTAGAAGATTTTGAAATCCATGAAAACATATTTCAGTTGGTGAAGTTTAATTTCATGAAATACATCTGTGCAACTAATTAGAACTCTGCTTTAAATTAGCTAATACTTTTTTTAGTTATAGAAAGAAATGAGTCAAGGTAGAACATGTTAGCTTCACTTCCATGTAGCTGACCCCACTTAGTGGGAAAAGATTTTGTTTGTTGTTGTTTTTTATTTATACGAAGCACAAAAAGAAACATTTTTTTTTTTTGGTAAATGATGGGGCTGAGTGTGTTTAGATGTAGTGGACACTTTCTTATGGGCATAAGTGAGGCAAGGGCTTGATTGGGAGGGTGTTTTGGGAGAGGGTTGGGATGGTTTGGGTATCTTAAACATTTTTTGTATGTGTAAAAGGTAATGTGGTGGGCTGGGTTTGTAGAATGGATTGAAAACCATCTTAAATTATCAAACACTCTAGTTTTCAAACCTTTCCAAATAGGGGGGGGGGGGGTTAGGATGGTTTGGGTTCTTTATGATTTTTCATTTCTTTTTTTAACCCTCTCTACTTGTTTATTATTTTAAAGGGGTTAACATCACAAAGATAATTTTGAAAATTTCATCCTTGAAATCCACTCCTCCCCATTAGTGACATTGTATTAACATCCAATAAAGGAGAGTGAGATACTTTCTATCTTTTTTAAAAAAATAATTAAACTTCTAATCAATGGAGTGGATTGTCTCTTTCACTCCACTTTACCATATTCCATTAATGAACACCCCTCCCCTCTCTTTTCAAAACTCCCAAACAAGCCCCAAGTGTCGCTTCTACCCAAATTTTTACTTTTCAACCCTCACTGTAATATGCTTGTGTTTTTCCTTGTGGATAGGTTTGCATTTTGTTTATTTGGAAATTTATCATTTTGTGCTTACTATTATTATGTTATGGTGCAAGAAGGGCATAATCTTTTCTATCATTGAAGGATGTAGATTCTAATAGGTACCTAAGAGGCTTGGGGTAGATAGGGAATGAAGCGTTGCCGAGTGAAGTATTGCAGAGTGCAGCTGCTGGGTCGTCAGCTTTTTAGGAGAGGTGCTAATAATAGGGACCAAGTCCCACATTGAGTAGAGTAAGCTACTTGATGGGGTACTTAAGAGGAGTCATTCTACCCCCTTATGAGCTAACTTTTGAGGGAGGGTTTCCAAGCTTCTTAGGTACCTATTAATTGGTATCAGAGCCAAGTTTGCCGACAGCACGGAAAGGGCTACCTGACAGAGGGTTCTGACCTGCAGAGGGTTCTAATTGGCGGAGGGGCTGACCTGCGGAGGAGTGAAGTGCTGCAGAGTGCAATCGCTGGGTCGTCGGCTCTTTAGGAGTGGTGCTAATGATACATCGAGTAGAGTAAGCTACTCGATGAGGTATTTAAAACGAGTGGTTCTACCCCCTTATGAGTTAGCTTTTGAGGGAGGGTTTTCCAAGCCTCTTAGGTACCTATCAATTCCTAGGAAACTGAATATTTCAGTAGATGTTTAAACCATTTATGGAATAAAAGCTGGTCATAATTGGTATTATGAACCTTGGAGAACCAATAAGATGCGGAAATGCATTCGAAAATGGAGCCATTCCCTATCTATAAACCATCGTTTCACTAATTTTGTAGAGGGGGAAATGTTGGCTATACCTTTATAATAAATTTTCTTATTAGAGTAGAACAAGCTCTGACTCTGGCATCTGTAGTTGTTTTTATCACTTAATGCCAACGAGAGTCTGGTTCCAAAGGAACATATTGCCACTTCAAGTGTTAAGCAATGTTTAGACACTAAACAAGCAAGACCTGGACCCCTAGTCCTTAGTGCTTTATAAGTTACAACAAATCATTTTAGATTGAAGATCATTTAAAACATTTTTCTAACCTCTGTTATCTTTGAGAAGAACCACAAACTAAGATAGAAGGTAAAGAAAAATACTGGATAAGCTAGGGTGATTTGGATTATATTTTCCCCATAGAGTACATTTTTCTTTTTGTATTTTTTTGTACTTTATATCTCTCTCTGTATATTCTGTTAAAAGAATGCATGTATATGTATTTTCATTAACACAGCAGCATATTTATTAAACATAAGTGTTTTCATCACTTGATTTTATGTGAGCCTAGGACTTTGTTTCCTTTATGTATTCGTTTCCTTTATGTATTTTTGTAGTTGAATTTGTATTCTTTTTGCCTCCGTTGTATGGAGTGAATTGGATTTTTAACTGTGATGTAGTGTGCTTCTTCACATAACTTTTTTGGGCCAACTGTCCAGGTCTGATGGAACTGAAGTGATGGTGGATAATAAGTATCTCAAGGCAAACAATCCGATTCTGGTATTTTGTTATCTAGATGCACAATGTTGAGTGAAGTCTTTGCTTATCAGTGTCGCTCCTACTTTTTTGGCCTCCTGTTACCTGAATCTAATGACTTTTTTTAATGTCACAGCTGATCAATTTCTATGAGCAGCATCTGCGGTACAATCCTACATCGTGACTGGACACAGAGCAACAGATGATTGTGCCATCATGTAGTCAGAATGTTACTGGAGTTAGTGATATGTACAATGTTGTACTTTTGTAGATGCAGCAGAAAGTGGTAAAGGGTAAAAATTTCTGTTGGATGGTGATCTAGTGTACAACTATTAGAGTAGCTCAGTTCTGTTTTAAATGCCCGTATGAATACTGAATACATGTTATGTGTATGTATTTACCATCATTATGATTAGGGAATTGTGTCTGGGGTCTAAGTTTCGGAAGCCTCTTTATCCAGTGGTTTTCACAATCTTCAACACATGCACTTACAAAGGCAGTGCTTGGAATTGTCTAGATGACAATATATGCATCTAAGCTATCATTGTCAAATGGGCGATAGCACTTGCGAGTTACAAAGAATAACTTCTTTTTTTTTTTGGGGGGGGGGGGGGTGTGGTTCTTGTAATGAGTTACAGATGCTTGGCCAAGCACAAATGTTGTTTGACAACTTAATGCGTCAGTGGGGCTGTGGGGTAAAGGATTTTATTCATTTGAGTATGCATGAGTCAGTAAAATGTTGCTTTCTCATGCATCTTCCAAGCAACGCAAGGAGATACAATGATAATTTTTGCATGCAGCAAGAAGAAAATAAGTTGGTGAGATGGGTTGGATAAGCGATAGGTTGGATTTGACTGAATGGTATTTTAATCATTAATTGGAGATTTAAAAAATTGAGTAGAGTGAATTAGAATGAAGAGAAATCATGTTTTTATTAAAATTTTTTCTATAAACAAATGTATGCACAACTAAACATTGTAACATAAATTTATATAATTTTTATATACATATACAAGTTTATAATATTTTATTAAGTTTAATTTTTATAGATGCATATAAATATATATTATAATTGTTCAAGTATTCAAGTTTGGTTTGCTTATTGAGTTACAGTTGATCACGATTTATTTTGTAGTATAAAATTTAGTATATAAACTCAATCTTAAATCGGCAACTAGTCATCCTAAAATTTGGTTAAGCTCAATAATTTTAATTTTAGATTCTTTCTATTTGAAAAGCAATACATTTTTTCAAAATTTAAAAAGGGATGTGAAGAAAAAAAAATTCATTATTAATAAATTAAAATTAAATTTTTTTTACCTCCTTTTAAATATAAAGAAATGTATTATTTATTAAATTTAAAATATCTGATTGCAATTATTTTATAACCCCAATTATGTATTTGTCCGCTCAAAAATTGACCTCAATTTAGAATTCATTTGTAAATCAACTAAACTCATTTTTTAAAAGAAAAATATGCTTTGAACGTTAAAATTCATTTACAAATCATTTGAAACCATTTTCCAGTGAGTGAGTACTCAAATTCAATACAAATTTATTATATACTACAAAATTTAAGATTTAGTTTAAATAATTAAAAGAATTCAATTAATATATTAATAAGAACTCATAAATTCCCAATAGATTTCTTTCCAAAAGACACTAGCCTACGCCAATCCATATGAAGCCACATACATCATGTCACAAACCTATGTCGCACTATTCTAGCAGTGAAAATAAACGAAGAGAACTCTGCTGTCACAATATAAAACCTTCATACAAATATAGGCACAAATTCTAATCCAGATATCTTAACCAGACAAAGAACACTCAGTTAGAACCTTCTTGGGGTCTGAGGGCAGGTGTATTGTCTTCTGGTGCAGATGCCCGCCGGAAAATTGACCCAAGTTGAACTCCAGAAGAAGAACCGTTGTGAGTGCTTCCTTGGCCATGTTGGCTTTCACCTTTTAATCCTTTCTTCTTGACCTTCTGTGCCCAACCGAGAAGGCCAATTTGCACATGCTCATCAAATATCGCCTTCTTGAAATGAGTTCCCATCTACAGTGTTTGAAAACACTGAATGTCATTGGATCACATCTTATGCTTAATTCTTAAGTACAAATAATATACCAGCTGGCTGTACAATGAGCTAATAAAAACTTGTTAAAGTGAATTTTTATTACCACCTATGCACTAATGGTTCTTCTCCATAACCTATTCCCATCTTCAGAAATTGATTCAGAGTTTAAATAACTACTCAAACTAACCTGTGTAACAATTGCATAAAGTGGTAGGGTGCTGTAGCTACAGAGTACTTGAATAAATACCCTACAAACCCAACACAAAAGGGCAAGAAAAATTGATTGAACTTCAGTTCACAATAAAGAGGCAGAAAAGAAGAGTATAATAGATAAAGGGTAGAGAAAGTGTAGCAGTTTACCCTATGATGAGCCTGGGCACAATATAACGAACTTGTCCCATTATGCAGGAGTCAAAGCCATACGTAACCTAAGATAAAGAAGCCAATAATGTTGTAAAACTGCCCGATTCTGAGCCCCTCTCAAAATAAGGGGAAAAAAAAAAACATAAGGAAAAAAGAAAAGAAAAGAATATCATGAATTATGCTTCAGAAGAATTTGCTTACCCATATCCAAAAAAAGAATGCTATCTCAAAAGCATTTTGGAAAAGGATAAAATGAATCAAGAAGAGGACAAAGTAGGGCCGATGAAACCAAAAGTGATCATCTGATGGTTGAACAACCAATTCACCTTCTATGGCTGCATGCTTCTCAGCAACTTCGTGTGCTAATTGGGTTATCACATGCTCCAGCTTAGTGCCCACAGCAAGTAGAAGCTTAAAGAATACAAACCAGAAAAACAATGGAATCAGTGATGAGAAAGATGCAACGTAGAGGACAGAAAAAGTTATTAAAAATAGAAATGGGAACATGTGCACCAATATGACACTTCTAGATCAAAATTTAATTGGACTGCAAACTATAGGACGTAAGAAGTCTCAAAAGAGACAGCAATGATCTCCATATAACCTTCAACCTAATGACATGTTTGATGGGCACACAACTTCATCATCATATAGTGAATAGAAGATTCCTCCACTAGGAAATGATACAAATGGAACTACTCAATAAAGTTCGACCCACACTTGAACTCTGGCACAGGATCCCCAACATAATTTGTTTTATGATTTATTTTTTTGGCCAATACCTTCATGGTGTTTGGTAGGATAGGAAGATAAAAGCAAAAAACTCCAGTTCTTTAACTTCTAAAATGCTACTGGGGTTTAATGGAGAGAGGGGAAATGCTAATTTTTAGGATTTTTGAGCCTGGAATACAAACAATGCAAAAAGGTTCAATAATTGACAGAATCCAATTTCTATTTCACTTGCATAAGCATAAAATTAATAAAAATTAGATAAGCATAAATGTACCGGAACTGCCCTAAATTAATGGGTTATTCAGTAATAATCCCTCATCTTAAAATATTACACAGGTATATGGGGAAGTGGTTATTTTTCCAGCTATATGCATATTCCCCACCCCCTCCCCTCCCCCCCCCCCCCACCCCAAAAAGAAAAAATGGTAACTCCTAGTAAATTCAAATAAGTTTCACAGCTACATCATCAACAGAAGGGATATTATGCTATTGTAGTCAGAATAGAAAGGGTGCCTTTGAGATCAATTTCCTAACAGTACAAAAAAGTAAATGCAGCAGAAACTTATGGGATGGAAATAGCTGTTTAGATTTATGCAATACTTTCATGTCCCCAAAACATGAATGAAAAATTTCATCAAGAAACTTACAATGAATGGAATGAAAGCTATCCAAAAATATGTATGCCAACCTGGAAGAGAGAAGAAAACATCATTATTAAGAGATTGAAGTAATTCTCTGACAACTGGAAAAATCAAAAGAAGCAATTAGATCAATTGCTTCTAATAGGAAAAAATGTACACGAGTCATTGCTATCAAAACCCATGGTGCTTGAAGTTCATCAATGAACTACTCCTTTTTCATACCAAAAGATTTCTCAAATTAACTTAGTAAACAAACATACAGAAAGAAAGAAAGCAATCAGTCAGATAAGGCTGCATTCATAGACAATACCAGTGATATAAAATTACCAACAACCAAGGTTGTCAAGATTGAGATTTGACATAGGATTGGCAAAGGGCCCAAAATGATCCAATTAGGACCCAATTGAGTATTGTAAGATCCTATGACTTATGACAAAATTTGATGTATTTGCAAATAAGCATAATACTATCTGTTAAAATAGGGTGACAACTAGATTTTTTTTTTTTTTTACAGAAAAAGGTACTTATTTTGATAAAAAGAGATGTTTGGCCAAGTTTCTTCAAAAAATAAACTGTTTCTTTCTAAGTAGTAATAGCAGTGGTAGAAGCAGATTTTTTGCTGTGGGAAGGAAGAAGAATTATTTTTTTTAAAGACAATTGTGCTCTTACTCAAAGGAGACCAAAGAAAATAATATGAGAAATTATTAGGATGAATTTAATTATAAATAATCTACCCATAAAAATAAGCCAAGATAGAATACGTTGGCATTGCTCGATTTATGCAACCGACTCCACTTAGTGGGAAAATACTTTGTTTGTGTGTTATGTGTAATTGTACTCTTACTCAAAGTCATTAATTACCATAATTACCTTTAACTTATTTTGACTTTCATTTTCAATACATGTCCTTTTTCATAATTTGACAATTAAAAGCACTTTTTTTTTTTTGAAGATTTTCCAAACACTGTTTTTCTTTCACAACTCTTTTTCTGAAACTTCATTTGAAAAGAAATCATGTCAAATTAAGCATAATTTCACGAGTTCACCAAGTGGGCTCCAAAATAAGTGTGTCAACATGGGCCTATACTAGTTGAAGGATCAGAACATTTTTCACTGTAATTACTCCAGTTTAAATAGGTAATGATGGTCATCTAGTGATGCTGTGAAAAGACTTTTTGAGCCACAATAAATGGTTTGTAACATATCATTTGTTTACAAGATAAGATATAAGCATCATATTGCAGAGAGTTTTAAAGCCATATAGCATACCGTTTATATTAAGCAACAAGAAGATGACCACAAAGATCCAAAGATACCAACTGCAGCCATGAAAATATATATGTGACTACACAGAACCATTTACTTTACACAGTAAGACAAACAGCAAGATGATAAAGGCAATTAAACTGTTGATCATGTATGATAAGCATAAAAGCACTATAACCACAGAGTTATTCTACAGAAATACTTACCTTATGCCAACAACTTTCTTGAAATCATCTTCAAGGGCACGTATCATATATTTGTGAAAATCAAACTTTGGATTTGCCTTGCAGTGGGTCTGTAATGGAGAAACATACAAAGAATCATGTCATTATTCTTGCTTTGATGCTATTGGCTAATAATCAGCCACTAGATTATATGAAAACAAATATGGCACGTCAAAACCTTACCATAATAAAACCATGCCGTAATGTCACATAATCTGATTTTGTCACAGACCCATAAAATTGCTTGAAAAAGGAATGCTGAAAGAAACATGCAAGATTAGGAGGAACATTAGCCAAGTAAACATGGCATTATTATTTTAGCAGATGACCTATAATCCATTAGGTTGAAGAACTGCAGGAACCAATTTATGATATGAGACTTCACTAAATCTTAGTTATTTTGCATTTGGCGTGTGCTAGCCTTTACTTCAGCAACCTGACCCTATAAAGAACTGCTCACAGGTTGGGTCTTGGGTACCCACACTTGCCCGTTCCTTTTAAGAGCATAATGGACCTTCTATTTTGGTTCAAATCTTTCAAATAAGCTGGACCTTTTATAAAAAGGAATCAAAGATTCTTAGACCACAACCACAGGCAGCTTACTACAGCTGGGCTTACATCATTTTAAATGTTCGGGCCCAGATTGATTACAGATGTCAGAATAGCGTGTGTGAAGACTAGATTAATATAATTGTGTTGGATGTTGATTACTAGTAGGGTAGGCTTGTACTAATTCTATTGAATCTAACCTAATTTAAACATACACCGGATGCCTGGCTAAGTAACTCAGTTATCCAATTTAAAGATTTCTTTTTCTACATTATATCATAGCTTGGTTTGTGGCAATGAGTAGGTTATGGGATTCTCTTGCTTGTAAGGTTGGAGAGGAATGCTCACATCTTCAAGGACATATCTTTGCCTATAGATACATTTGGCATAGAATTGTTTATATGGTTTCTCCCTGCTGCTTTGCAAATAGGCATTTTCAGGGAATCATGATATCTAAGCAAAGGGATTGGACAGCTCCACTGTCTCCTAAGTTATATAGGGCTTTTTGCTTTTGTTATTTATTTTGTTATATTTTGAGCCTTTTCTTGACATTTCTGGTTTAAAAATATTATCCTCCACAAATTTGTACGTTCCTTTCTCCATTATAAAAATTTTCTTTTACCAATAAAAAAACATGGCATAGGCAATTAGCAACGACTGTTTTGCTGTTTCCCTAATAACTAATTAATCATGGGGTCTACACACAGGATTAACCATTTTTTTGATCCCTCAAAAAATTTTTATTCTGAAGTTTAAAATATAATGAACTACATAGTTGTATTCAAAGTAAAATGAAATAAAGAAATAGAAAAGTAATTCTAAGATTAACCAATCTTGTAAAAATAAACTAGGCACCAGTTAGAAAACCAAGGTTTAATGCTGAAATATCAGGAAACTGCCTTCCAATGTACATCAAGGTACATATCCCATCACTACAGTATTTAATACAACATTTCAGCAGTCAGAAAGGTCAGGGTCTCGCATAATATCATCTTGGGTGGTTATGAATTCCAGCTTACAAAGCAAAAAGAAATGGCTAAGACTGGGCAAAGGACAAGAAGGAGCATACTAAAGAAATATGGTGGATCTGTCAGGGTGCACTATATAGAGCTTGCAATAAGCAACAGAATCTTATTTTTTGTCCAGTCTCTGGATTGGTACCCAACCTCAAATTTTTCACTTGAGCTTAGTAAAAAGAATGCCTAACCAGAAGCTAGAGATGCAGACATTTCATAAGAAAATTTTCAAATGAAAAGATGGGAGGGATTTAACATGACAAGAGTACTCTTCTATTAGTTCAAAGTTTAAGATTGTAAGACATGAATAACTTACCAACCAACCCAGCAGAACAGAATCTTTACCAAAACCCAGGAATCGATCCCTAATAAAAGCATTCTCCTGAACATGAGTGATCTTTGGTTCTAGAACTGCACTAATTCAGTATACATATAAGTAATTAAAACAAAAGAACTTAAAAAGAAATTTAACTTGCTCACATCTTTTCAATGGTTTAATTGGTCTTGGATATTTGTGAGCTTATATAATTAAAGCAACTACTTGAGGTGTAAAATTTGGGGATAGCTGTCAAATGAAATTAACTTGTGATAATCAAGCGGTCATTTACATTGCTTCTAATTTCATTTTTCATTAGAGTTCAAAGCATATAGAATTGGCATTCTGTTTCATTAGACAAAAGATTCTAGCTAGGACCATCTCACAAGTTTTACCAGCTCTAGGTTTAACGGGGCACCCAAACAAAAAATTAACATATTAAAAATTAAAGTACCATCAAGCTGATTTTAAAAGTATTAAATTTGATGATTATCAGAATCCAGAAGCTAATAAAAAGAAAGCATAACCAGTTAACCAATCAAATTGCTTACCTCGTGATGTATCATAATTTTCTTTGGCAATTGAATACTCCCAATGCCTCCATTGGCGTATCTATATAAACCAAGTTGGATTAACAATAGAGAAGACTGAAGAGAACCTAACCAACCAGAGTTAATAATAAAAGTATTAGATACTCACTTTTGCTCCTCCAAAGACAACAGTCAGAACGCTGAAGGTCACATGGACAGCGGCTAGAACAAAAATAAAGATATGCAGGTGATGCAGCGCTTCTGCAGATATTAACGGTACCTTACCCTGAAATTAAAAAAAAAAAATATATATATATATATATAGATATATATTACAGAATAAGATGCTTTGGCATCTGGAAAAAGCCAGAAACATTACAGGAGTAACAGGAAATTTTTTTTTTTAAAAAAGATTAAATTCTATATAACATTACCCATATAGTGCCAGACAAAAAGGTAACAAAATTCTAAGTTAAAAAAAATGCAGTGAAATCTCCTTGACAATTATAGTTAAATGAGACCGAAGAAAAACACAAGTGATACGATAAAAGTCCAAGTAACTAATAGCAAAACTAATGGAGTATAACAGAATACAAAGGTCATAACATAAATTCAAAATTTTCTGCTGTGCCAACATATATGAGTAACGTCCAATGCTCCCCATATCAAAGAACAAAATGGAAGGAAATTAATTAAAAAAATCAAACAGTATCAGTATCAGCTGAGGTAACCAAGAAAGATTAATTACGGAAATGTAAAAAATGTATACAACAACAACAAAAAAAGTCTTTTCCCATTAGGTGGGGTCGGTTATATGCATCAAGTGAAACTAACGTGTTCTATCTTAGTTCATTTCTATGGTTAGATTGTTTATCGTTAGATCCATCATAATAAGAAAGATTACTGAGTAATTCAGATTAAAGAGGACAGTCATTATTTTACTCCCTGATGAAAAACTAATTTTTCTTTTATGCATGCATTTAAGATTTCAGAGAGCTTGATTTCCTTTATTAGGGCCATGTAAAGAGTGAGACAAAGAGAAAGAGAAGATTGTCACATTAATAATTAACTTGATGACATACCAACTGTTACCGAATATCTAGCATTGCAACTCCTAATTTTACTTAATAAATATAACCCAAGAAAGATCCACCCCATCCCCATGCTTCTAGAATTCAATTTTGAATGCTAAAGCACTTGGTGAATTCTCTAAATGATAGAGTGGTAGACGCAATCTATTAACTTCATTGATCAGAAATACCAGCATAAAATCCTATTCACCATTGTCCCAAAAGACTCACTAAGGGGCCATGACAGGTCAAAGACTTCAAGATAGTTAAAGTATATACAACGTTACAAATTCTACACCCATTAATAAACAAAATTAAACTTTACAGATAATAAAAAAATGATCCATGTTGTTTATATGGTGGTTGAAACCAGTCACACAAACTCACATATATGTCAGTATGTCACTTCCAAAGTTAAAAGAACATCACACAAACTCACATATATGTCAGAAGAATTTCAAGTCTCCTTTTGTGAAAAGACTTTGTTACATACTGCTTGTATAGACAGTCTAGATCATTAGTCAACCAATCAATTCACTGTACAGCCCTTTGGCAAGGCTGAAATCTACTATAATTGTAACAGAAAAAAAAAAATTATACAGTGAACTGATACCATCCAACCAAATGGATGTACAAAAGTTGTGACAGAAGTGTGTCATCTAAATGGGGGGGAAAAAAAAGATTGACCGAATAAGTGAAAAAAACACTAACAAATTCTTAAAACCGTAAATAATTTAGCTGGGACTCCAAAAAGAGTAATGATAAGAGGAAAGACGGTGAGATGCAAAAGATGGAATCAAAATATAAAGCCAAATGATTTTTCTTTATCCCTCTTCATTTTCACTTGTACTATGGTGCCCAAACAAAACGTCCAAAAGCAGTTTTTCCTTTTTTATTTTTTAACTCAGTAATTATTCATGCTTAGATCCTCATTTCCAGACTAGGGATTTATACGACACTGAAATTTTGTCACTTCTCTTTTATAATAGTTCCTTGTCTACTCAAACTGGACTGTGAACATAATGCATGTACATCTTGTCTTAAGTTAATGTCCACAGCCGCCTAGTAGAATATCAGCTACAACCAGACAAAAGCAGTTATAATGAACTGATCAATGTTCTGTGTTATTATTACCTTACCAGCGCAGAATCCGGTTTTGGACTCTGACGCTGACTCCTCAGCAAGAAGGCGCCTGATGCCAGGAATGGCAGGGAAAGAGAAAGACCTCTGAAAATGGGATGTGATATTCTCTGATTCTGCATGTTCGTTTTTATCCAGTGCACAAGGAAGCATATGGCGAGTCCAACCCGGTGAAACACAGATCTTAGTGATGCCATTTTGGCTTACCGTCAGAAGCAGTGATATAAAACCCAACAGCATCAACTCTGAACACGAAAATTCAATTAAAAGCCAAAAACAAGAACAAAGAAACCATCATTTTGCAGATCAGAAATTTGTGCACACTCAATGCCGGAAAACAAAAACGAAATAGGTAAAGAACAAAGACCTTCTTTGATCTTCTGCAGAGCTTGGAAAAGCGGCTTCTGATTCATCTTCTTGAGGTACTTGCCGCCATAATGAAGAAAGCGTTCAACGGCCAGAGAAATGGCAACGATCACAGTGCAAACCAAGGCCACAACCCATGTGGGAGTGAATTCTAGACTGTTCTCTTCATCACCACCACCTCCACTCATTCTTCTTCACAATGTCTCTCTCTCTCTCTCTCCTTGGTGTGCTGTGTCTATCTGTACTGTACTTCTCCTTCTCGTGTTCGTTCACTGATTTACAACCAACTTCCAGCATTTGATACCAGAAACTTGAAACATTGGAGTTTCATATTCAAATATATGTATTAGTTGGCCACACGGAAAACAAATGAGACAGAAACGTGGCTGAAGGAGAAAACGAGGGGCGGGCCGTATAAATATTTTTCTATTATTTGGCTGAGGAAAAATAAAAAATTAAATAAATTACACTTTTTTATTTAAAAGATCTGCAC
The DNA here is from genome assembly GCA_031216115.1 of Senna siamea. Classification (NCBI taxonomy): domain Eukaryota; kingdom Viridiplantae; phylum Streptophyta; class Magnoliopsida; order Fabales; family Fabaceae; genus Senna; species Senna siamea. Next base: position 18,401,628 of record CM062357.1, read on the forward strand.
CACTTCTCTTAAAAAATTTATAATTTTATTTATTTTGATTAAATTATTTTTAAAGATATTATTTAATATTTTTAAAAAATTAAAAAATTTATTTTATTTTAATTTTTAAAAAAATAAATTATTATATTAAATAAATATATATTTAATTATATAAATAATAAAATATCGATATTTTGGTCAAAGAATATAATTGTTAGATTCTTTATTTAAAAAAATATAATTTTAATATCTCTTAAAAATATATATATATATAAATTAGTTTATAAAAAACATTGCACTTCCCTATGCACGTGAAGGAAACTTTTTTAGTCTTTCTTACATTGTTTGATTTTTAATTGAACAAAAAGGTTTTATTTTTTAAAAATTTAGTGAAATTATATTTAATATTTTTTTATTGTAAAAATTATTTTTGATATTTATTAATTTTAATACAGTGTTATACAAATATTTTTATAATTTATTTTCTGTTAATATAGTTAATATTTTATACAAAAAATTTATCTTCATTCATATAAAATAAATTAGACAGAAATAAATAAATTTTAAATATTATTTAGTCAAACTTAAAAAAAATTAATGAAATTTATTTTATTTTTTATTATTATTACATTTTCTATGGACTATTTATTCCAGAAATAAAATTACTATTCAAGTTATAAAAAAATGATAAAACGTGGTTGGAATTGACGTATTGTAAATTCGTGATATTCAAAACCAAAAAAGGTCCTTTCTCCGCGTAGTCCAAAAACGTCAAAATAAAAAAAAATATTTATTTTTCTAACAAAAACAAAAAGGACTTTCTTCCCTTTACACGGATAGAACACGCGACAAGACCGTGTTATTCATTCAAATTTTAAAATAAAATGTCTTCTTGACGGTAGACACAGATGAAAAATTTGTAAGTGTATATATTATTTTATTTTATTTATATATTAATTAATAAAATTTAATTATTTTATTTTATGTATTATATATTTTTAATTTAAACATAAAAAATTAAATAAATATTATTAATTAATATATAAATAATAATGTAATACAATATATAAACCTAACAACTTTTTCACACAGAAAAGGACATTTGATCAGCCCTTGAACACGATGCCTAATGTCAGAGACTTTTGAGAGCTTCGCGTGAAGATTGAAGGTGACGGTCTATTTAATCTCTAATCATTCCTATTAAGATATTGATTAAAAAATATTTAATTAATTAATAAGAATTGTGATTGTTATTAAATTTTTTAAAAATTAAAGTTATTAAATACTTTATGAATAAATTAAATAGTTTTTTAATGAATACCTTAAGAATATTTAGTTAGCAGAATTTAATGTTTATTTTTCGTATTTTTTGTCTAATTAAATTTTGATAAATCGACAATTATTTTTGTAAAATTATGAATATATATAATACTAAAATTTTTAATATTTCAAAAGTATAATAAATATTTTTTAAAATAATATTTTTAAATTAAAGAAAAGAGAAATAAAACAAAATTTTAAGTGATATTTTTTAAAATTTAAATTTAAATCTAACTTTTTTAAAAAATTAAATTAAAAATTGTAGTTAAATTATTTTTATAATCTCTATCATTTCACTCAAATTTTAATTAAATTCTTATAATTTAAAATTTTATATTTGAATCTCTATAATTTAATAAATTTTTAATTTAATTTCTGTTATCAAATTGTTTTTATTAAAATTATATTAAATTTTTTAATATATATTATCTTAATATTTTAAATATATATAATTCGAGTCAATAAAAAAATAATAATATAAAAATAACTTACATATATAAAATAAAATATAATTTATATTAAATAATATGAGTTAATTAACTTTAATTAAATAAATTTATAATATTAAAATAATATATTATTAATATATCATTAAAATTTAATAAAAATTTTAATAATACAAATTAATTTAAAATTTTGTTAAATTACGATAAAGATTATATAAATAATCTAACAAAAAATTTAACTTTTTTTTCAGATAAAATATTTTTATTTACCTCCACAAAATGTTGGAGCCTTGGAGGTTAAAACTTAGAAGTCAACCTTTTTTGAGTAATGAATAGTTCCTGTTAGTTGGAAGTTATCTATCTTTAGCGTGATTGTCGTTACGTTGGAAAAATGTGTACAAAGTATTAGATGAATAAATTGTAGAATAAATTACAGATCTTGAAATTACAGATGTTGAAATTACATTTTTAGAGATAAAAAAAATTTTAATTTCACTTATTTTAATTAAATTATTTTATATTTATTATTTATATGATAAATATGTAATTAATTAATATAAAAATACTTTTAACTTAAAATAAAATAATTATTTTTAATTCAAAATAAATAATAATAAAATATTATAATTTTAAAAATATATTTTATAATAAATTATAATATTTTAAAAAATTAATAATGTCATTAAGAATATTTTAATTAAAATAAATAAAATTATAAATTTTGTATAAATTTTTAAAATAGAGAGAAGATAACTGTAATTTTAGCATAAAAAAAATATAATTTACTCTAAATTGTATTACAGTGTAGATTGGCCAAAGTTTTGAAAAATAAATAAAACATTAAAAGAACAAGAAAAATTGATCGGATCAATGATTTATTAGTTTAAAAATATTTGAGAGGAAAGATGAAAAAGAAAAAGATGTAGAAAAAAATTTAAATATAATTTTTACATTTTTATTATTAAATTTTTTAATTAAAAATTAATATATATAATTTATATAACTTATTTTTTATTAATTTTTAAAAAAAATATTTTTATATATTTTATTTTAATTAAAAATTTTAATAATAAAAATATAAATAATTATATATAAGTATAATTCAAAAATAAAAGTAAAAAGTTAGAAAGAAAACGTTAATGGAAGAAAAGAGGAAGAAGGTTAGAGAAAAAAAAAAAACTTACTGCATAGAAGATGAAGGAGTGACGCAAGTCATTTTTTTAAAATATACAGTAAAAAAATTTTATTTTTAAAATAATAAAAAATGTATAGCCAAAAAGTTATTTAACTTTTACTTTCCTGACATACTCTCTATTCTCTCACTCTTGCATGTTGTTTTAATTCATATTTTATTATATATATATATATTAATATATAATTTTTAAGACTAAACTATTAAAAGATTCCAAATGGATAATAATAAAATATAAGTCAGCATGGCACATGACTATTGGACAGGTAAAAGTATCGTCCTACATAATATGGAAGGACCTCGTTAAACTCAACAAAAGAAAAAGAAACAGCTATAATCTAAAAATTAAAAGTAAAATTAAAGATAAAATTATGTTATCTTAAAAAATTTTAAAAATTATTTGTAAATAAAAGGTATAAAATTTTATATTTTTATATTTAGAATATTAATTAAAAAAATATTTTTAAGAATATTACATTTTTAAAAATAAAATATTTTTATAAATTTTTATTTTTATTTAACAAGATAAAAATTTTATATTCTTATAACATAAGAATATTTTTATAATAATAAAATTATTAAATTATCCTTTTAAAATTGAATCATACCTTATTAAGATTTATTTATTATCTAACTTATTTTAAAGTTATATTTAATTAATTTTAATGTTAATTTTATTGTTAAAAATTTATATTTATCATAATTTAAATTTAAAATAATAAATACTGTTCAAATTCAAAACAATTTAATTTAATTTAAATTAACCAAAGTTAATTTAAATTAATTTGATTGAGAAAAAATATTTAATAAATTAAATAAATATTACTATTTAACTACGTATCAAAAAAATTAAGTTTCTCTTTAATATAATTTTGAGATATTTTAATTCAAAAAAAATTATAAAAAATTAAAAATTTAAACTTTTCAAAATTGTAAAATATTTTTAAGAATATTTTAAATAAATTAAATAAAATTTTAAAATTTTTGAAAATAATAATTTTAAAAATAAAAAATTTATCTATGTACCGAACACAACTCTTGTATGGTGAATTATGTGATTGGACATTGGAAGTTTCACGTCATCACTCACAAATGTTGTAAAGGGGAGATCCTTGCCTCCTCTCGTATGCATACAATCTACATCTTGAAAGCTCCCTTGCAATATATTTTTCTCGTATCCTTAACTAACTAGATTGTTGGTGGGCCATTAGAGAGCCTTATCTTCCCTCAGACTATCTTCCAGCAACTAATCCCTGTCAAATCATATATAATATATATGATAATTTATTTTTTGAAAGCAACTAAATGAGAGTAAACCTTAAAATAATGATATAATTTTTGTCATATAACTTGAAAGTTACAAATTTAAATTTTAAAAATAATTTTTTTATTTAAAAGATAAAATTACATGCATTTAATTCTTATATTGAATTGTCGTCTTTAATTATCTATTCTCTAAATTATTTGAAAAAAAGTTTGAATTTTTGCCAAGTAGAGTTACCCTTAGACATGTGATCCCTTGATGGATTTGAACACTCATTTTCATCACCAATGGAAATTGAAGCAAATTCATGATCCACTGCATGAGAAAACTCCAATAATAGTTTTTCCTGAGTTGTTGATGATGATTCACCATAAATAAGATAAACTGCTGTCTTCTTCAAAGTGAAACCAAACCCACAAACCACATAAATCTCCACCTTTTCACCTGGTTGAAAGCTTGATATGATTCTCTCACAATCTCCATCATCAGAGGAAGTTAGTCTCTCTCTTGTAGAGCTGAATGGCCTTCCTCGAGTGATTTATGATCAAGACATTATTAATAATATTATTGCCAGATGCTGTTGTGTTATATCCACAAGACGAATAAATAATGCACAACATCATTGTTTTCAAGGTACAATCACTGACTTGAGGCACTTGAAGAAAGTACAGAAGGTCCTTCACCCTTGAAGCTTAAACATTTTGGATAATTGTCACCTGGCAGACAACAATCACCACAGCCACTACTGGGGGTATTAAATTTCTGTACCATTAGCATATATGGGCATGAATTAATTTAAATCAATTTATTATTTTATGCTAACTGAAATGCCGTTTTCTATTTTAGGTTATGTTAGGATTAAAAAGAATATAAAAAAAAGTATGTTTGGTGAAATTTCTATTTTGAGTTCAAATTTATAAATTTAATACATTTTAAATTTTAAGATATGATATTTTATATTGATCAAATACAATATTTATTAATACTTGTTATATTATATAGATTATAAATATAATGATATTTTAATCAGACTGAGTGAAGTTGTAGTTTATCTTTTAATTTCAGGAGAATATAAGAATTAGATTTCAATTGATCAGGGGTGAGATTTTGGTCTATAATGAAAACGAAATTAGATATTTTATAAGTTAAATAAGAATTTAAAAAATTAGGGATAAAATTGAAGAAGCATTTTCTGTTATATTTATCTAATTTGGAATTTCGATTAGTAAAAGGAGAAATTTCGGTCTTTATGACATAAAAATTAAGAATTTATGGCAAAGTTGGAGAACAAAATAAGGGGTTTTTCTTATGGACAAATTTTAGGAAAAAAAAGTGTTGTTTATGTCCAATTTAAGATTTCAACTGGTTAAGAAAGGAATTTCAGTCTTTAATGCATAAGAAATTAGGGATTTTATTAAAAAAATAGAAATTTAGGACAAAATTAGGAATTCTATTTTAGGAATACAATTTGGGATAAATTGTGTTGTATATGTGTCCAATTTGGAATTCCAATTAGGCAAGAGAGGATTTTTCAATACACACAAAATTAAGGATTTTATAAAGAAATTAAAATTTTAGGATAAGTTTTAATGTATTTCATTTAAAAGATAGTAAAATAAAACTACAAGGTACGCAATGTGCTAACTATTTAAATCATATACTATTAAAATGCAAAATTTTGAACTACATGATTTAAAAGTGAAATCAAGCCAAACTAATACCAAATTGTTTGCCCATAACTTTATTTTTTGTTCACAAAATATATTTAATTTTTATTCACATGCATATAACCATTTTTATTGATCATGGACTCCTAATTTCAATAATGTATGCCTCAATGAATATGGTATAATCAATTTAATTTATTTGAGAGAAATAAAAGAGAAGAACCTGTGAAATGCTCTGTCTAACTATAGCTGCACCCTCAATATTGTGTTACAAGCATTAGTCCCCTTCTACTTTCTTCACTTCAAACCAGGGCATCAACTTTATTGAAGCATGGAACATATGATTTTCCAAAAATTTGCATCCTCGATCAAATTCTAGGTTCAAGCCAACTAAAAAATCATAAACTTTATCTTGTTCAATATAATTTTTTAGGATAGCTGCATCTTCTGGATACTTTATCTTTATTGCCTTGTCGTAGTCCAATTCTTGCCACAAGGATTTCAATTGATTTGCATATTCAATAATTGTTTTGGTGTTATAGTTTTTACCTTCACATCATATACTTGGGCAGCATCTCTAACATTGGAATAAGTTTACTGAATTGCACCCTATAAATCTATGGCAGTAGGCAAGAACATGCAAGTGTCACTAATTTATGAAATCATTGAATTCCATAGTCAGGCCATGATTATAGAGTCATTTTCATCCCATGCCTCATAGTTGGAGTCTTCTAGCTTAGGACTAGTACAGTGAGGTGGCTAATCTTCCCTTTTCCCTTCGGCGCAATTCTAATAAATTGAGATCACTTGAGCTAGTTCTTTTCATTCAATCGATAGGAGGCTTATCTTGCAATTCTAATTGTTGAGGATGAATTACCTCTTCAGATTCAACTCCAATGGACTTCTTGTTAGCTTCTACCATTTCAAATAGTAATGGGCTAGAGGCATAAGTGGTGATGATAGCAGGGATGGAGTAGAGTTTTGGTAATGAAAATCAAGGACTTTGACAAAGGTTTTTCAGCAATGAAGGTCATAGAAAAACCTAATAAGCCCAAAAAAGAGTCTAAAGCTCTGATACCATGTAGCGAATAAACTAGAATTAAAATTCTGATATATTTTCTTATTACAATAGTAAAAAAATATATACAGTAACCTTAGGAATCAAAAATCAAAAATTGTTAATTCTAATCCCATGATTTGTGGGATGTCCTAATCGAATAAGAAACTTAGACATTCTAGTATATTCTAAAGAGAGAAATAATATCTAATAACATTCTTAATTAATGGAGAGTATTAATTCTGACAGAAATAATAATTAATAATTAATTCTAATAACTCTTAATAATGTACATATTTTTCACACAACCCATTAATTTTTGGCAATGACAGCTCTGTAACAGTCCCTTTCACTCTTCCGAAGTCAGAAACTCCCTCTCCCACTGGTGGGACATCAGTTTCAGCCCTCTCTGTTGTGTTTATAACCATTGACAGAACAAGAACGCCCTCTTCCACTACTGGAACGCCATTATTGGCCCCTTTTGTTGCTTTTCCAGCCCTCAACAGATCAGTATCACCCTTTACCACCACTGGAACTGCACTTTCTACCCACTCTGTTTTGTTTCCAGCCCTCGGCTCTGTCAAACCACCGAGCTTCATGGCTGGAGAGGCATGCGCTGTGTTGTGATCCAGACCCGAAGTTTTCAGAATTTGGGTTGGTGACCCGATTACATTGACCTGTCAAGCCTCCAACATATCAGGCACTAGGAGCTCTTTTATTATTTACCCTATTTGGAGATTGCTGGCTTCAACGCGCAGCCTCCCTAAATTTTGTTACATGTTATTGTAATATAATTATACTGTCTTTGTTAAATGCTTGGGTGAAACCAAATTATGTTATAAATCAATGTTTCAATAAATGAGGTTCAAGTTGCAATATAAATTCCAAGTAATTATTGTCGTGCATAATTCACATATTAATTAAAGTAATAAAACGCAAAATACCTTGAACCTATGACAACAAATCCAGCAATTCCTGCAGCTTGATAGAGTGCTTCCTCCACCTCAGGACTATATCCTCTGTCACCTGCCCTCTTTTTATAAGATCTTGAAATGCTTCTCCAAAATTGCCCCTCTGATGACATACTTCAGATGGATCAACACCATAGAATACAGGTAGAACGACTCGACCAAAACTTCATGGCATTGCATTATCTTTTTTAGCTCAAGCATACACCACCTAGAATTAGGGTAATTACTTGAGAAAACAGTGATAGAAATATCCGAGTATTTAATTGCTTCCGATATTGAAGTAATCTGACTTCCCCTTGGAAGGTTTTCATCATCTTTGAAGACTTGGATACCTGCATTGTCTAGAGAGGAATAAAGATAAGAAATAAAAGTCCCACGAGTGTCTTCAACTCTAAAACTCAGAAACACATCAACACATCACATAATGCCCGGCATATTTAACGGCAAACTTTTAGAATGTTTCAGATATTGAAGATTGGTGTTGTTTGCACCAAAAATTCCTCATTGAATTAAATTCTCAAAAAAAAAGCGTGTGGCTTCATCATTTAAACTTTAGATAAGTACAATCAACTAATTTGCCAATAAGAGCATCTCAAATAATTGACTTAAATATTATGAGTTATGACTATATCCTAGGAATTTTTTCTTTTTTCTTTTTCTGCTAACAAAAAAGTAAGAAAAAAAATTAGCTCGAATTATATATATTTGCAATGTCAAGAAAGATTATATAAGTTAACACATCAATCAAATTTAATAGAATATTGACACAAACTTAAAGGTGAGAACTAAATTTGAATTTCTTAAAAACTCTAAGAACTCAACTAAAAATTCTTAAATTATAAGGACTTGATCAAAAATTAAGTGAAATTTTTGGAACTGCAATAATAATTTAACTTTTTTTTTTTTTAATGAATACAAAAGATTTAATCAGCTTGGGGATGTTTATTTCATGGTTTTGAAATAAGAATTAGGTTGGTAGATTTAACTAAATTAGTTTACATTTTATGGTTGGGGATGTTTATTTCATAGTTTCTATCATTTTCTGTTATTCCAATTACGCTAGTTTAAATTAGTTTACGTTACGCTTGACCTCTTACTTTGATCAAGGGACCTATCTCTGATTTCTCTGTTAACAATTTAGGAGAATCATTTTGTTAAAAGGGTGACCTGACACATGTTTAAAGCTCCATGTCATCAAATTATCATGCCACCAAATTCTCTAACAATCAGTTTAGGTCAAGCAGTTCTTAAGAATTGTCAATTCAAATTGGTTCTGCCTTGCTTAAAGGGGTTTAATGATATGTTTCACATCAGGTAGAATTGAAGATATAAGATGTAACTTAAGCCATGAGGAGTACCCATCTCAAAAGACTAGCCAATTGATACTACCCGGGCCTTAATCATTAACATTTTATTACAATAAATAGTCCTAGAGATCAACTGAGATTATAGAGGAATGTTCTTAACGTTGGAAGATGTGACTTAGACCATGAGGTGTATCAATCCCAAAAGACTAGCCTATTGAGTCGGAGTACCTCACAACTTAAATATCATTTTATGTCTTCAATTCTATTCGATTTGAGACATATCATTTAACCAAGAAAACAATTCCAAAAGACAGACCGAACTAGACACTTGCTGATTCTTGATTCCCAATTCAACTAATCGAATTGGTCATTTCCGTTCAATTTTCAAAACCCCCTCATACTTTCTAAGATGTTTTGCCCCGCCAAAACTTTTCCATAAAGAGAGATATTAGCATCAAAGTCATCAAAATGATAGCAGCATTTTTTCCTTCCCCAAGTTAAAGACTCAATTTAAGCTCTTTTTGCTTCTCCTGTATCATTTTAAGTTCATTCATCAATAAATCCTCTCTCCTCAGCTTCCTTCTCTTGTCTATACCTCTTTGTTTATTCTCATCTACAACACTTTGATTTTTTAAGTGATCTCTTTCCCCTAGCCATCTCTGCTTGTACAATATTTCCTCCATGCTTCTTATGCTATCACAACAAGAATTGTCATTCTCACCAAACTTTGTTTTTTCCCTACAAATCATAAACACTAACACAAACATGTTGACATGTCAAACTTCAAAAAATATAGAACATGACACAACATGGCATATATATTTTTTAAATTTTCTTTTAGTGATATACTTGTAGAAAAGCAAAATAACCAATATTATTCTATACAACAAATAAACAAAACCTTTTTCCTACTAAGTGGGGTCGACTAATATTATTCTAAATCAAACAAACTAATATTATTCTATATTTTAAACAACTTACACTATTATTTTTTTTAAATCAAATTTACAAAATCTCATATACAACAAAAACAATTGAAAAAGAAATTTAATAATCTAATTAAAGTGAGTCCTCTAGATTCATTCACTTATTTTTTGGTATTTTCCTATTTTTGGGGTCATCCTATACTTAGCTCAAGTATGGGTCATGTTTAGGGCATGTCCTAGTTGCATTTGGCGCATATCAAACTAAAAAAATATTTTTTTTTAATTATGATATACATGTGCGTGTGTAGAACATGTGTCTACTGTGTGTCAACCTAGTGTTGTGTTGGAAACGTGACAAGCCTAAAGATAAGCCTGTCCATGGCTTGTAGTTTTTTCCGTTTTGTCCTTGACTTTGTTAGCCCTAGAGTCTCTGTTTGCAAGTTCATTCAACCTTCCTTCTTCTATTCTAACACTCTTTTCTTGTATATCAATCATCTTTTTTCTGAATATCAATTATTTGCTTTTGTTGGAGCTTCATGTGGTTTCGCAGCATTTTATTTTACTTTTGCATTTATTGTAAGTAAATGCATAGGAAAGCATTGTTGTCTATAGAAAGAGTAGCCTAGACCTTGACATTACCTGTGCCAAGTGCTTTCATGAGCTCAATGCTGGTGTCCATGACCTCCTTATGATTTCCTCGATCACAAGGAGCCCTTGCACTACATGCAGGGGGAGTTGTTGCAACAGTTATGAGTGTGAACTACACTCTTCAAATGAGACCCATAGTGTTGATTAATTGGTGGATGATTTGTTGAGTTACTTGTTCCAGCCATAGTTTGCTAGGTGATGTTTGTTAAGTTTGTCTTGCTCCTTTCCTACTCTATGCCATTTCTGCTAGTCATTTGCAATTGAAGAGTGTCGTGAATCTATTTCATCTTCTTCCCTTACCTAGTGCGCAAAATATTGCTACTAGCTCAATAGTTTTTGAGAGGATTACAAGTTTAGTAGAGACAAGACTTAGAAAATCAGACATAACACTAACACCTTTTAAACATTAAACCATTATAAGAAAGAGAAACAATGGGATCTCAGTGAATTCTTTGCCAGACACATGGTTCTTGGCTCATGATTTACCAAAACTTTTGGATTCTGCTTAACAAATGGTTTAAGGTTTAGGATTTAAGACTTAGTTGATCTCTAGGGTACCCATAACAGATAGTTGAAAATTTGAAAAGTTAACCAGATAGAAGATAGTCCAATAACTAAAAGTAAGAGAAGACTAAAGAAAATAATAAAAAAAAACTTTTAGGATAAATTTTAACTATTAATAATCTAATTGTAGAAATAAGCAGCTGGCGTCGTTTCATCTGTATAACTAACTTCACTCAGTGGAAAAAGACTTTATTATTGTTTGTTTGTTTGTTTTATTTTTGGCTATATTCAAGTATTAAACTAAAATGTAAAAGGTCAATATTAAAATACCTTATTTATTGGCCTTAAGATGAAAGACTGTACTTGACTTCGATAATACTACATTGTTATGGTGCAAATGACGAGAAAGTAATTAATTTATTATTTATTTATTTTTATTGCAAAAGAGAATCGTATTCTAACAAATATATAAGAAATTAGATCATCCTATTGCTAACAAATCTATGAAGGATGTTAAATTGCTAATGTTTTTCTTGTAAAAAAACGAAAAAAAAATATATCTGAATGTATGAACAAGAGATTAAAAGGGAAAAAGTTAAAAGTACCTCAAAATTGAGTAGAACATTATTTTTTGAAGGAATGCTTATTTTTATGCTTATACCAATTTAACAGAGAACTGAAAAATAAAAATAAAAATAAAAATAAAATTAGCTAGCTAACCAGGGCGGGGAAGGTAGTGAGTCCCCACGTTCGGATCCTAAAAACTCCCTTCTAAGTGTTTTAAATTCTTCATCATCTTCTTCCTCGCTGAAATTCCCTTTATAAGTGCTATTGATCGCTTTAGATCACAACAACTATTTGTGGGGCCGTTCTATTTATTTTCTGTAGATAACTCCGGTTTGGATTCCGAACTAGATCAGTCTGAAATAGAAATCAAATATATATATATATATATATATATATATATATTGAGAACGAAAACTGTTTGATAGCTTACATGTTGAATACAACGGTGAGGCTGAGATCTGATTTGGCCCATGGAACCCCATTCCAACATCTAAGAAGTTTCTCGCGCCTTCAGTCCTGCTTGCAGGAGCCAACATCATTAGAGAGAGCATCATCTTTGCGCTTTCCCTGCAGATTCCCAACAACATCGTTGAATTTGCAAGGAAGCTATTAAAGCCGTTATCTCAAATTCTAGAGTTTGGGAAATCTCACCAATTGTGGAAGATATCAGAGCTGTGCTGAATTTTTTGAAGTAATCCAAGAGGATCCCCCGTGCGTCAATTTCGCTTCCCCCGAATCTTGGGTTTTGACAAGGATTTAGGGAGGATTAATTAAAGCAAAATATTTAAGGTAAGTATTATATCTTAGGCATAACTCATTTTTTTTATAATTAATTTTTTAAAAAAATTAATTTACATATATTTTATTTTTGATGGAAGAATATTTTTCCTTAAATATAATATATAAAATAGTTAATTTTTGTATAAAATAACTAAAATTTTAATTTTCTGTATATTATAAACTGTATTTTTATAATTTGCATACTAATTTTTTAACATTAATTTTATTCGTTGTTAAAGTATGTTTTATTATTTTGACAACAAATATTATTGTTGCTAAAATTTTGTTTAAACAACTAATTTAAAGAATATCAAAATTGAATTTTATTTTTGACAAATTAAGTTAAACATTTATAACTTAAAAAATATTAAGACTAACAACTTAAAAGATTTAATGAAATATTAATTATATAGTTATAACTTTAAAAATTATTTAAATAAATATTACATTAAATTTAAAAATAACTTATAGTTTGTAATTACTTTTTAATATTTCTAAATATAAATTTTATTTAAATAATTAATTTCAAGATTATAAATTAATTATTCTTCACTTGACCAACTACAATTCAAATTATGTATTATTTTATAGGATTAATTTCTTTTGTTTTAAAAATATTAAAAAATAATTTTAAATTATAAGTTATTTTTAAATTTAATGTCATATTTATTTAAATAATTTTTAAAGTTATAACTATATAAATAATATTTTATTAAATTTTTTAATTTATTATTTTTAATATTTTTTAACTTAATTTGTCAAAAAAATTTAAAATTAAACTGTTTTAACAAAAATTATAATAACAATAATATTTATTACTAAAATCTTGAAAGGTATTTTATCAACAAATAAAATCGTCCTTAGAAAGTTGCTAATGTAAACTTTAAAAAAATTCCTTCGCCATGTCAGAGCGAAAGTACTGTAAAAAAACCGTACGATGATGGTTAATTAATGTTCCATTAAAAATATGTGCCGGAAGTGGTGAACTGGTGATAAAATAACTGAAGGAATTAAAAGTGTAATGATAATGAAGGTAACTAACCATTTTTGCTTTATTAGCTGTAAAAGTCATTATCTGCTGCACTGAAATTGTGCGCAAAATTCAACCTAGAAGAAAAGATTAGATTTCCTCCTCCTTGAGTTGTGGAGGGATGTCCTTTGAGCTAAATGTCAGTATGTGAGAAGGAATCACACGAGAAAGGGAGAAAATATGTCTTTTTATCAGTAATGAGTATACCTTTATATTTATATTAAAAAGTGGAGAATAAAATATATATTATATAATATAAATTTAAAAAAAAATATATGATATAAAAAAAAAAAGAAGAGAAAGAATAAAAATAGTAAGAAGTTGAAAGATAATAATAAAAAATTTACTTTTGCTATTATTGATAATGAGGTTTTAAAGTCGACCCCCGAGAAGATGATTAGTTTGTTGTTGTTGTATTGGTGATAGTGAGGCAATTTATCCATGAAATTTGGCCAATCACCTTATATAAGAATAAGTATTTTAAAAAATAAATAATCTTACTTTCAAGAAGCTAGAATTTAGTCCTACTATTGTTTATATTTTGACAAGTAAACAATTCTTACTTTAAATTTAGAATTCAACTTGGCTATAATTTGAAATTAGATTATATAGTTTTTACTAAAAAAGAAATTATATTATGTGTTAAAATATCAATAATGATAGTACTGAATTTAGACAGCCAGACATTAAATAATGACAGTAAAGTTTACTTCCGTGTCTTCAGTTGGTTCGGTGAAGCACTGATGATGTGAAATTAACTCCTCAAACATATTTGGCCAGCCAAACCAGCCATTGTCACGGCAGTAGCAACACTGTCTGCTTGGGTGCTGAATGTGTCCGAAACCATCCACATGAATTGGAAACAAAGTATAGGTATGGTTACTTACCAATTCACCAATGTACTCAAAAAGAAAAGAATGGAATTTGAGGACACCATTCTGTACATTAAGCTCTGGTAAGCAAGATTAATTCATTAAGGCTGCAAGGGTGAACTAGTTTCTGCCACTGTGGCAATTGCCACAGTAATAAAAAGAGGATTTTGCTGCACTTGCATCTGAAGATTGTTTACAAGCCATGCTACCATAGAAGTTACAAAAAATCTCAGGAAGAATGCAATCCCCCTCAGTATTAACACTGTTTCACCACTTCCAAAACTAGTTTCCTCATTTGGTGACTAGTACTACTAAACCAGAATAAGCATGGTGTCTATGTTGTGAAGTTCAATATATATATAGTGTATCAAATAAAGTCCCACATCGCTTGGGAGAGAAGAGGGATAAGAGTATAAATAATAAATTGTGACAATAAGGAAGTAAATGGGCCAAGGGGAAGATGGGCCTCGCGCACACAACAACGGGCCACCGGAAGGGAAACGCAGTTGAAAACTGACGATTTCCCCCCCCCTGCACATGAAATAAACACGGTACTGGGCCTTTTTTGCAAAATATATTTTTATTACTTTTATTAATTTATTTTAAATGTATTATTTTAAACAAAACTCTAAAGGGACGCGTCTAGCAATATATTGAACCTACAGACGCATCTAGAGATATACCATCAGAAGTCACATACTCGATTCCTGAAAACCGAGTTCTTCTACTTTTCATTTCCTGTCTGTTCTGTTCCTTGCAATTCCCGCAAGAAGGATTCGTTTTATCCTGGGGAGTGCCGCTTCCTAATTAACCGAGGGGTTGCGGAATATCTCTTCAGGTCAGTGTTTCATTGACACGACTCGAATCATTTGTTGCTTTCAACCCATTTTCTCTACAGTCTATAGCATCATAACAAGCACAAAAAATTCCACCAACGGAATGGATGGAACTAGAACCACTCTTGTGGTTCAAACTCACGCATTTTCATTGTTTTCTTCGATCTACGAAAGGGTGCCCCTTCATCATCATCACATGGGCATGCCTTAGATTTGACCCTTGTACTTCTACATGTATTTTTATATCCACTAGAAGCAATAGCGTTCTTATCTGCTGCTGGTAAAGGTTCCATGTTTTCTTCAATTGATTCAGCATATATCAGATACATTGCTGTCTTCTTCACAGTGAATCCATACCCAAAAACTACAACCACCTCCACTTTGTCACCTGGTGCTAGATTTGACATTATGTCTCTCCACTCTTCATCCCCAAAGGATATTAGTGTTTCACGCTTGTAGAGCTGAATGGCAGACTTGGTATAATTTATCATCAATAAACCAATTGGATACTCGGATGCCATTTTGTTTAGGAAAAATGAATAAACAATGCACAGAGTTATTCCTTTCAAGCCAAAACCAACACGTAGTGGCACCTGGAAAAGTACTGAAGGTCCTTCATCCTTGTAGGATAACCAGTAAGGATATTTATCTCCAGGGAGAAAACAATCACCACATCCACTGTTAGTCAATTCCTGCACCATGACATAAGAATAGGCACTTTATTTAAATATATATTTGTGCAGAGAAAGGTCAATTCTATTTTTGTGACATTTGCATCTAATAACTAAAATATAGTGGCATCCAAAATTACATAGGGGCAGATAAGAACCCAATTAAATTTAACATGTATTTTTAGAATATAGACAAGATGCTGCAAAAGTTAAATATAAACAGAGTCTATATAACTTGA
Source organism: Senna siamea (assembly GCA_031216115.1). Lineage (NCBI taxonomy): Eukaryota > Viridiplantae > Streptophyta > Magnoliopsida > Fabales > Fabaceae > Senna > Senna siamea. Next base: position 18,417,904 of record CM062357.1, read on the forward strand.
GCAAAATATAGTTTAATGGATTTTATCAATTTTTAATAGCAAAACATTAGGACAGATTTATATCTCAAATAATTTCACAAGTGATATTTCTTACTCATTTTCATTTGATATTCTTAATAATTGCACTAATTAAAAATTTAGTAATAATTAATGGATTACTTTTTACATCAAAATAGTTGTTGTTTTAAATACTTAATCTCATCTTAAAATGATAACACTGAATAAATAGAAAGGAATCCCACACTTTATCCCTTCAATTTATGCAAATTTTGACCTTAGATTTCAAACCCTACACTTACCCTTCTACTAATGGAGAGACTGAAATCTTATTTTATAAAATCAAATAGGAGAAGTTTCCCACGAGAAAAAATGCCACTAAAGTTCTTAGTTTCTAAAAGACATAGCAAGGCAAAATGATGCATCCATGTTTGGTTAGGACCTAGCCAAACAGGTCTTGATAGTGCTGATGTGTGGAACCAGGTCGATGCTCTAGTTCCTCAAGCAGTTTGCAATGATTGTGAGGGCATTCCCTTGCTTTGTGGTTAATACTATCCTATTTATTATACTTTAAGAATTAACTTTTCTTTCAGCAGGTACAATAGCCAATATACTAGATTGACCTTCCATTCATTCTGGTTCATTATGTACAACATTCCTTAAATCAGCCAACTGAAAACTCACATATAGTGCGCCTAATTATTATGTAGAGATTATTTTGAGACTTGAGTAGACAAATATTAAAATCCAAGCATGTGCTCGCATTATACAGAACATGCACGAAAGGTTAGCGGAGGAATAACATTAAAAATTTAAGTAAAGTGATGATTATCAACCATAAAAACAGCCATCAATTTGTGTTTCACTTTGGAACAGTTGAATTAGGCCCTGCCATTACAAATGATACACATGACTTTGAGAGATATAAAGGCTCAGACATTTCAGGGACTGTATATCCCTATTGTTCAGATATCGAAATAATAGGTAACAACTCAATGTTATTAATTAACCATCACAGTAATGAAGAGAAGATAGGCAAGGCACCAAGTTGAGCTGTTAGACACATGTAATGATGTATGTAAACAACTAAAGCGTTTTGTTAAAGTAAGCAATAACCATAAAGTCAAGGTGATAGAAAAAGCTATTAAATAAATTTTGTAGTACCAACAAAACAAAAAATTTAATCAGCAGGGAACTGATATGTCCACATTGGACAACAATCAAGACTTGAGGTGGTACATAATCCTTGAGGCTCTCCAAACATGCTGTTCTTTTGGGTGGGCTATTTTTATGGCTCATGTTGTATCAATTAGTACTTTTATTGAGACTTGGCCACCAGGGAAAGGGTGAGTTAAGAAAGAGTGACCTGGGAAACGGTTACTAGTGGACAACCACCAGTGTAAAAGCCACCTAAAGAGGGAAATTAAGGTGGGTTGTCATATATATTGGCTTTCAAAGGGGTAAGCAATGAAAAGTCACACAATGGACAACAATCACTAAGCCTAGAGGCAGAATCGTGTAAGGAACCACTACTACTAGTTTAAGTCTAACAACGATTCCCTCTGTATTTGCCTTGTTTTATCTTTTAATCCTCACAAGCAAAGCAATTTTATTAGACTTCTTGCTTGTGGCGGAGTCTGCTTCCACCCGATTTAAAAGATTATATGAACTTTTCAATCTTTCCAAAAGCATAGGGTGAATAGTGAAGTGAATCACTTGAAACCTTAAATACAGAACCAACATAACTTTAGCGGGTGAAATTAATGTTTCCCTAATGTAAAACCTCATAGTTTTGTATTTCTAGTAATGGAGAGTATGAAACATCAGAACAACATATTATTAGCCATTACCTAGTAGATCCTGTTTATCATTTTAATATATGTATGCAATGTAGATGCATCCCTAATATAAAACCTCATAGTTTTGTATTTCTATTAATGTAGAGTATGAAACATCAGAACAACATATTATTAGCCATTACCTAGTAGATCCTGTTTATCATTTTAATATTCGTATGCAATGTGCATGCATATAGTTATGAAATCTAAATTTCAGTGATTACTGCCACAAACAATATGGTTTAGCACCATTATTTTTCATGTGATATATGCAAGCAGATACATGCACACAGATATCTCTAGACTCACATAGCAGTTGGCATTTTCCTCTTTTCTAAGTGTACTAAAAAGCCATAATTCCTAAATAAAAGCAACAGAACTCTTGAGGGCATTATGGAAACTTATTATACAAGACAGTTTATTCTTCAACAAAATGAATTGTATGAGTACTAAAAATTCTTGAGAATGTATGATCTGATAACTGGAATAGGCAGTGTCCATTTTGTGTCCAAAATAGAACAACGGATTTTGTTTTGTCCACTTTAAGATGGAGACAATGCTAACTATGAATAAATGCATATATAGGTAGAAAGACTCATAGATGGAGAGAAAAAGAGACAGAAACTACAATTACAAACCTGTGAAATTGTCTCACTTAGAGTTCTGGTGACTTGGTTGCACCCTCCCATTTGAATCATAATAGATCTCAAGGAATTTTCTGATCTTGAAATGAGAACCTGATTGCCACAATCAGTTAATGTGGAAGTTTCCATATATGGAATTTGTGATGCACTTGGTGTTGTTTCCAATTCAGTAACATTTGTAGCATATATAGAATCTAAAATTCTAACTACATCTTGGGTTACTTGCAGCTCTGAGGACTCAATCCAAAGGCTACGAAGCCTTGAAAGGCCACCAAGAATTGATGATAGATCATGACAACAATTATTTTGTACATTTAAAGAAATTAGAGATGACATGCTCCCAGATGCATGAACAAGGGACAAGGGATTATTTGTTGGAGACATCCATGACCAAATGAGGGAGGGAAACACGTCACTTGATAAACCTTCATGTCCACACACAGATATATACCCAATGTTTCTTAATCTTATGATTGAATAGGGCACCTGTCTTATTGCCGTGTTATTTGCAATTAGAGTTGTCAACGATTCCATTTGCCCCATGTCTTCCTCCAACTTGTCAATCTTTAAACAATCGGAAAGGATGAGAGTTTTCAATGATTTTGACTGATAGATCCTTCTCGGGAGATTTGTTAGGCCTGTGCAGCCTTTCAAATTTACCAAATTAAGTTTATTGAGATCTCCAATGGACTGGTGAATGGACGATAAACTTGGGCAATCTTTGAGTATTAGAATTTCAAGATTGGGTAGATTTAAGAAATTGGGCGTTTCTATCAAGTAAAAGGAATGACTAAGATTGAGGATCTTCAACTTGCTTAGCAACTGCAAGAAAATGAAAATTTCAATAGATAATTAAGATAAGGGTTCCTATACCTTAATTACAGATTTTGTACATAATGTTCAAAACCAAACAAATCAACTCCCAAACTTTCATAAAGTGTAACATATGCCATGAATTTAATGTTTTTATTTATCATGTGATAGGCACAAGTTGAAAGATAAAATACCTTTTCACTTTTGAAATGTACCCTGATTACAACTGTAATTTCAAAACCATTCAAAAGAACCCTTAGACATAAAATTGTAGGCTCGGTCCTAAACAAAGGCTTAAATGTCCAAGAACAAACAAAAACGGAATTTAAACCCAAAGTAATTCATAAACTCATAGATTGAGACCTGCATTGAAACCCTAAACTCCAAGTCGTGGTGATCAAATTCTTCAATACCTCATACAAAACTAAAATTATCACATAAATTTGCAAAACCAAACTAGAATTAAGCAAATAAAAAGGGAATGAAATTTGAGCAAGATTACAATTGAACCCATACTAAACAAAATCAGAATTGAGGGTTCATTGACAGAGAAAATGATCTTGTGGGGCTCTCCCCTAATTGTAGGTTCTAGGCAAGGCCTTACAGCTTTAAAACATTTTGGAGCTCCATTCCCTATCTTTTTCTTGGCATCAAGGATTGAAGGGCATTTTTTACCTATGTTGCATTGGTGTCAATACAGGATATGACAATTTTTTAAAAGAACTAGGATACAAGTATAGCAAAGATATTTTTATATAAAATAATATATACTTTTTTATTATGTGTCAATCCCTTATTCTTTTCTCATTTCTTTTTATGTTTTGCGAGTTGAAGATTGATGAGTTCAACCAACCATGACTTAAAGTTTGGTATTTCAATTTCTGTCACAACCTTTGTGTTTATTAAGAGTCTTGGGTGTACATTCTTTCTTGGGTTGTTTTTCAATGTTTAAGTCTTTGGTTAGACACATGACTATAAGTTTAAGGGGGATGTTTTGAACGATTTTGAAGTTCAAGTACTAAAGTTGTAATTGGGATAAACTTTAGGGCTAAAGTGTATTTTACCGAGACATGTCTATCACAAGAGAAAAAAAGGTTAAGATTCATGAACTATTTTCACGTTTTATGAAAGTTTAGGAGGGTGTTTTATATGATTGACATCTGGTACTACATTTGTTATTAGGGAATACTTCAAGGGGGAAGGCATATTTTCCCAGAGAATGAAGAAAGTGAAATAGATGGAAATAATCATTAAAAAATTATCAATCTAGAGAGGTTCAAAAATCATCTAATCAATACCTGGGGTTCCATCCAAATTTTATTGAGATTGCTGTATTTTAAGTCAACAGCAACTAAACTTTCTTGATAAAAGTTGCCAGGCACGTATCTTAAAGGAAATCCATGCCAACAGAGCCATCTCAAATCTTTTGAGAGATATTCATAATCTCCAACTAGTTTTACATGGCCAAGTTGAAGCAATCTCAGCTTCTTCATCTCTTTAAATGCTTTGGTACTCAAACAAACTCTATTGGTTCTGGGCAGCTTCAAAGCCAATCCCTCAATGGATGTAGTTCCCTGTGAATTATTAGAGCAAAGAAAAACAAAAAGACATACCTTTGTTATGTTCTTCCTAGAAAAACACTAGATAATCCTACAAATTGAGTATAAAAAGTGCGTGACCAATACAAAGAAGATTATATAAACCACATTATTGTAGTTGCAAAGAGAAGGTAGGAAACAGATACTGAATTGAAAAGAAACCAAATTTCATATTTTTAGCATAAGAAATCATATAGATGGTTAAGTAAACACATTCACGTTCAATGTGCTTTCATTTAGCATCCAACTTAATAAAAGAAAAATGCTTGTGAAGAAAATTCTTACAGTAAGTTTTGTTAGCACTTCAAGTACATCTTCACGAAACCATAATCTACTACGCCTCTCTGGTTCCTTTGCTGATTTTTCACGAATGATCTCTCTTCCCATGTCTCGCAGCAAATCATGCATTCCAAGCCTGTTTTTCTTATCAACAGTTACAAGACTCCGCTCTATGAGGACACTTATTCCAATCTCTGGGAAAAGTCCACAGTCATTTAGTACTTGTATAACATAGTTTCTATCCATACCAACGAAGAAACAAGATATATCGAGGAATATTTCTTTCTCTGTATCATCACTTAAACCATCAAAGCTTATTTTTAGTTTTTTGTTTATTTGATTATTGGGAATTCTTTTTAGTTTCTCCAATACACTTTCCCACTCTTTTATGATCCTATCAAACAAATATGAGCCAAGAACTTCAAGAGCCAGTGGTAACCCTCCAGAGTAAGCAACTACATCTTTTGAAAGTTCAATGAATTCTTTGATAGGATATGCCTGCTTAAACGCATGCCAGCTGAAAAGCTCAAGAGATTCACTTCGATCCATTTCTCTTATTCTATATATTTTATCCACTCTAAGGACATTAAGTAGATGCTCATCTCTAGTTGTAATGATTAATCTACTTCCTGATCCAAACCATTCATGACTTCCACACAATGCATTTAGTTGATCCAAGTTATTCACATCATCAAGTACAACAAGTGCCCTTTTATGGCAAAGTTTTTCTTTCAATAAAAACTTTCCCCATGCAGTGCTATGTAGTTTCATCTTTCTTGTTTTAAGAATATCAGAAAGAAGTTGTTGTTGCAAAAAAACTTGACCATTGTCTTGCTCCCAAACTTCTCTAATATTTTCAAGGAAACTTTTACCCTCAAAATGATGACAAATTTGATTGTAAACAGCCTTGGCTATGGTACTTTTACCAATGCCTCCCATTCCCCAAATTCCTACTATTAGAACTTTATTTGATGGACCAGTTAACAATTCAATCATGTCATGCACACGAGATTCTACTCCCACCGGATGGTCAGCAACAAACAAGTAAGTGCTGTCTACTATTCTCAAAATAGAGTCAATGATATTCTTGATCAACATGCTTTCATTCCTGGCAATAAAGAATCAGAGAAAAGGAACATTTGTTATATAAGCTTGACGGGAAGTAATCTGAATTATTCATGGAAATGAAACAGAACAACAATGCAACCTATAACAGAGCAGTTTTGGCTATGATTACAATCTCTAGCATTGGATCTAAAAGCCAAAAACTATTTGTAATAAACTTGAATTACAATGTCAACTTTCAGTACCTATTTGTAAATGCACAAGGACTTACTAGCTAACTCAAAAATGAAACACAATGGAGTTAATAAATCGTCTTTGGTTCATTCAAAGATCAACACCAATTTAAGTCACCATAAAGGATGAGAAATTTATGTAATTGAAGTTAAAATCTAATCTGGTATTAAAAAGAAAAAAAGGAGGAAACTGACAAGAATAAATTCTTTTATAACCAACTAATAAATAGCAATCATTTAGAGCCAAGAATTTGAAAGATTAAATTTTACCTATTTATAAAAAAGTGATTTATTATGATGGGGCCATGACTTGTATGAAAACAAAAAGTGAAGCTGCAAAGGATTTCCCTATAACCATAAGATTACACCAAAGTTCAATTTTGAGCCCTTTACCTTTTTAACTTGGTATTGGATGTGTTTAATGAACAAATTAAGGAGGTGGCACCACTATGCACACTTTTTGCAGACGCTATAGTCCCTATTGGAGATTTGAAAGAAGTAAACAAAAACTAGAGAGGTAGAGACAAGCTTTAGAAACATTTAGTTTCCGTATAAGTCAAAGTAAAATGAACTCTATGGAATGTAAAATTTAATGAAAGGTACACTGATTTTAGGGTGAAGGTGAAACTTGAAGATCATTCTATAGAAATCACAAGTTTTAAGTATTTGAGGACTATCATACAAAATAATAGAGAAATAGAAGAGGACATAAATCATAGGGTCCAAACTAGGTGAATGAAGTGGAGGAAGGCTTTAGGTGTCATTTGTTATAGAAATGTACCACTCAAACTTAAGAAAAAAATTTTATCGCAACTATAAAACCTGCATTTTTATATCGTATCGAATGTTGGGTGATAAAAAGTCAACATAAGCAAAAATTCAATGTTGCAGAAATAAGAATGTTGCGTTAGATGAGTAGACACACTATAAATGATTGTATTATAGAGAAAGCTAATGTAGCACTTATCATCAAAAAGTCGGTTGAAACTCCCTTTAGATGATTTGATCATGTACAAAATAGGACATTAGAGACTCCTGTACGAAGAGTAAATCAAGAAGATAGCCTAATAACAATACTTAGAGGTAGAGGTAAACCAAAAAAAAATAATAGGAGAAATTATTATAATGGATTTAGTTATCAACAACCTAATCAATCCAAGATAGAACAAATTAGTATCATTTGATTCATGTAACCGATCCTACCTAATGGAAAAAGACTTTGTTTGTTGTTGTTATTGTGCAACAAAGTGATTTATGACAAGTTACTTGATATAGATTTACATATTAAAGAACACAGACTATTGCATTATCAATATCAACTATTTCTCTCGTTAAGATCTCTGTTTCATTAAAGATTCTTCAGGTGCATAAAAGCGGACTTCTATGAATATGGCTTTATAATGCTTTCCAAAGGTTAGCCTTAAACGAATTATTGCCTATGTAGTGAAAATACAATGTTTGTTAATTTGGGTTTTATTTGTTTTCTTCTTACTAAAATAAAAAAGAGATGTTTTGGAACCTTTTTTTTTTTTTTTAGAATCATAATAATTTCATATTAAAACTGAGAGTTCAATACATCATTCCTTGCAATAGCTAAAACAGAATCAGAAAAATTAGCAAACAAGATAGGAGCTAAATATGACAGAGATTTATCTACATAATAGCTACATAATATTAATAAACCAGCTTGATCATTGAGAGCGGAGTAGGGTGGAATAAGTGTGCTAACCACTATTTGAATGTTTTAACTTTTAAATGTAAATGGAGTGGGTGAGCCCTTCCAAACCCTTCAAATTTGGACGGTTGGGATAAGTTGGGTTCTTTAGGATATTGTTTTCTTTTATTTTCTCCGATACCCCATATACTTTTTTATTAATAATATCCCATTATATTTTTTTTTTCTTCTATCTTCCATTTTTATTTGCATAAAAGTAATATTAAAATTTTACCCTTCAAACTCACCCCCTCTAATTAATAACATAATGACATGAATTACCGTTCATTTTTTAAGTACACTTCAAAAATAATGAATAGGTTGTATCTCTCACTCCATTCTCTCCACCTTCAAATTTCCCAATCAAGCTTTTAGTGATTTCATTGTAGACTTGTTAGTTGAAACTAGAAATTTAGAACCAATGATCAATGCTACAACCAACTAGACAAAATCCCCATACCATTAATAACAAAAAATTAACATAAGCAATTTAATCGAATTTTTCTTATTTGTCCTCTTCACACAAACACTCAAAATAAGATTACCTGAAATTTTTCATATGCCATCCGGCCAGATTGGCAGCTCCAGTAAGCGCATGCCTCCAACTCCACATCTTCTGATTACTGGTGTGCAGTACAAGTCGATTAAACGCTTCTCCAAAACGACCTTTCTGTTGGCGTACTTCTGACGGTTCAACATCATAGAACAGAGGCAGAACCACATGACCAAAAGTTCTGTGATGCTCCATGATTTTCTCCAGTTCTCCCAAACACCATTCGGAGCCACCGTAATTGCTCGAGAAAACAATGACAGAAATTCTTGAACGCTCGATGCTCTGATGTAGCATGTCTGGGATCACATCCCCCCTCTTCAGAGAATCGTCACTGTCGTCCATAAAAGTGCGGATTCCAGCATTAACAAGAGACGATTTGAGATGAGAAACGAAACCCGCGCGAGTGTCTTCACCGCGGAAACTCAAGAACACGTCGCAAATCCATTTGGGTTTGGATTTGGATTTAGAGGATGAACCTCTAGAGGAAGACATTGAATGTAAGAGAATAGAGAGTAGAGTGAAGCAGATGAAAATGGAATCGGAGGGGGAAAGGCCAAAGTCAAAGGGAAAGAGGAAGAGAATGAGTGTAGACTGTAGAGCTCGAGTGTACAGTTTACAGTGTACACTTAAAGTGTCTGCACTCCGCAAATGAAATTAGTAATGTATGCTATATATTTTTATTCTTGTCCAGAGGGTTTGAAAATTAACGAATCGGTCTTTAGAAATTGCATAATAAAAAAGAAGTATTATAGTACAATTATAAATAAGATAAGAACGTTTAAATTTTAAAAAATATAATATGTTTTTATTAAATTTAGGATTCAAAAAGAAATCCAAAAGTTTGTGCTAAAATTGGTGAAAAAAGGTCTGTCCAAAAGAAAGCGTTGCTTCTCAGCGTCTTATGGCAATCTATTAATAGTGAAGAAAAAAGTGATCAATTATTGATTGATAGGTGATGTTTTCAAAAGATAAGTAAGTGCATGTATATTTTATAACATAATAGTAGAGTTGAGTAATGTCTTAAAGTTAAAGGGAGTGAAAAATCATGGATAAATAATGTGTAGAAATAGGTAGATGAATTAGTGATCATAGGTGAGTAATGCATGAAGATAGGTAGGTAATAGGTCGACGGGAGTGATATTAATTGATGGTGCATCTAGTGGTGAGGTACGGGGCAATTAATGTTTGAAGGCTGATTACTTTAAGAGACTAGAGGGTATTCCATAATATTGACTTAGTTGAAAGAAAGGGGTATGAACTCAATAAAATAATATATAATTTATTAAATATTAAATATTTACTTAGTTTAACTGGAGTTATTGTTTATAGGCATAAAGAATATTTACTTCAATCTTATCAAGTCACTCTCTAAAATTGTTTTCGGAGAAATAAGGATAAGAATTACTCCTCCATAGTGTCTACAACCTTGTTTAAATTAGGTGCCGCAAGTAGCTCTTGGCTTACACTAAACCTACTTCGAAAGAGTTGTTTTCTCACGAAGTCAAAGTAACATTGGCGTGGTTCTTCTTAAGTCAGCCCTGCATTGGCCTTGAGAGAGGGAATGACCTCATCACACACTCCACTATCTCTTACTTCTTAGGAAGATAGAGAGTGAGTTATCTTAGTTTACTGTTTCAAAGATAGATTCACTAGGTGTCCCGAAACACTTTATTTAGTAGAAAATTTATCACTAGAAATTATGCTAAGACTAGATAGCATACTATATAATATTGCAAAGCCTAAGCCGAGGTGCTCTATAAAACCCAAGGCAAGATGTTTTGTATAGCCTTAGGTTAAGCCATGGTACCACATAACTAGGTGTCTAGCGTCTTAGGTTTATCGTCCAAGGAATGGATTATATGGAGTGGGAGAAGTAAATGTACCTTCCCTTCTTATGTGGAGACGTCCATTTGTTTAGGTAGAGATATCTCTTTTACTTAGGTGGATGCAACTCTTCTACTTACGTGTATATGATCCTTTTATTTTTAAGTGTAAGCGATCCTTTTATTTAGGAAAAGAGATCGCCTCCTCTAAAAAAAAAAGAGATTGCTTCTTCTTGAGAGAGAGAGAGATCATCCCCTCTCAAATGAGAGGGGTTGTCTCTTCATAAAGAAAAAAAATTGCTTTCTCTTAGAGGAGAGAAATCGCCTCTCTCTCAAGGAAGAGGGGTTATCTATTCTCTAAAAAGGTGACTCACCTCTTCTTAATTATAAAAAATAACTTACTAGAAGTTATTAGATTAAATTAAATAAATAAATAAACTAACAATAAAATAAAACTCATGTAAAAAAAATTCTAAAATATTAAATTTATTTATCTGTGAATAATTTTATGTTGAATCTTAATATAAATTTACTTGTATTTATTATGGTATTAAAAATAAGATTATAATCATAGTTGATAAAAGTAAATTAGAAGAAAGTAAATAAATTTTTTTAAAATTAAAACATAGTAAGTATAATTTAGTCAAAGAATTTTTTTTCCTAATTTCGTTAAGTTAAAGGTAGTTTTTTTTCCTGATTTAGACAATATGACCTAATTGATTAAAAGTTCAATTGCAACCCTTTACCTGGTACTATTAGAAAAGAAAAATACTATAATTAGGTTCAAAGATTCAGGTGAGTAAGAGCAAATACGTCTAAAACTATCTAATATAGTGGATGCATAGCTGCTTTATTAAGTTGTTATATCATTTCATTGATAAAAAATTGAACTTTTACATTATTAATAACTTGAAATGGTTTTAATTACTAGGATAGCCGTTTATCGTACAAGCTTGAGAGGATGCTGCAATCATTTGGTCCACAGAAATTTCAGTTGTTTGATGAGATAAAAATAACTTATTTTTGTCGTCTATCATTTATATTAAAAAATAAAAAATGCTTATCTCAATATAATTAATGTCTTGGTGGATTTTCTAAAATAGCATTCATATTGAAACTTTGAAAACATGCATTATATGTACTTAACATTAGTATTGTGCATTAATTATTCCATCTAATTTTTTTTAAAGTATAACTTTATTGACAATAATGGCACTTACTTTTTAAAATTACCCCCAGCAAGATTGTCTATCACTCTTTACAAATACATATACTTTGAACATTTTTTTAACTTTGCTTTTGGAAAAAATGAAAGTTCTATTTTTTATTTTTCTAGAAAGGGGTTTTTTTTTTTTTTTTTAGTGTGAGTGGTGGTAGTAGTATTTTTCTACTCTTTTAAAGAAAAAAAAAATTCCAAGATAGAAATAAATACCATCATCCAATTTGATTGATTATATAACTTGATGTCCTAAATTAATGCCACTGTGATAGTTTGCACTCCAAGAATAAATTTTCTTGAAATTACAAGATATAATTTTGAGTCAGAATGTGTCTTAACCTATTCCAAAACTAGGTGAACATCACAAGACTTCCTATCATATGAATGAATTTTGTAAGCATCAGGTTAGGGATTATTAGTTACGAATTTTGAACTCTTGTTTATCATGTGTAAATCTAAACCGAACTATTGATCGACAACAACACAAGAAAGAAAAGAAGAAAAAGAAAAGCTATTCTTCATTGATGTCCTTGAGATACAAAAGTTATCATAGAATAGAAGTCATAAAATTATATTTGATAATTATAAAATTTAGTGAAATTACACTTAGTACTTTTTTAGTTTTAAAAATTATATTTGATAATCATAAAATTTGATATAATGTTATACAAATTTGTAATTTTAATGTCTGATTTAGACAGTATGACTTAATGGATTAAAAGTTCAATTGCAACTCTTTACCTATTACTATTTAAGAAAATATTATAATTAGAGTCAAAGATTCAAGTGAGTAAGAGCAATTACCTCTAGAACTATCAAATATAGTGGATACATAGTTGCTTCACTAATAAGTTGTTATATCATTTCATCAATGAACATTTGAAGTTTTAACATATTATTAATGACTTGAAATGGTTTTAATTAGTAGGATAGCCATTTATTTTATTATTCAAATATTTGATTTGATTTATTTTATCTTAAAATTGAATCGAACTAATATAATCAATTTTTAAAATGAATAGATCTTGTCGATTTTATTTTTAGTCACTTTAGTTGAATGTTAAGATTAGTTTGGTTTAATTTTTTAATTGGTTTGACTCATATTTACTTGATTTTTTTCATTTTGAAATATTTAAACAAAACATTAACTTGTTTACATATTTAATATATTTATAAAGTCTAAAATAATAATTTTTTAAAAAATAATTTTAAAAGGTTCAAAACTATAATATTATACTAAATAATCAATCCTAAATTTTTAAATCAAGATTCTAACAATATTAAAAAATAATAAAAATTTTACAACTAATTAATTATATTATCTAATAAAATCATATCAAATATTTTTATCTTTTAAAGTATCAATATATCTTCATAATTACTTAGAAAATAATAAATAATAAGTAATAATTATATAATATAGTTATAAAATATATTCTATTATTTTACTATAAAGAGGTAAAAATATTATATATATATATATATATATATATATATATAACTGAACAAAAAAAAATATAAACTAATAATCAAACCAAACCATTTGATTTGGCCATTTTAAAAATCAAGTATATTCTTTTTGGTTTTGTTTGATTTCTAATCATTTGGTTAGATTTGTTTTTGTTTAGTTGGTTTGGATCAATTTTAAACACTCTTATTGAGAGGATGTTGCAATCATTTGGTCCATAAAAATCTCAGCACATATTTATTCGTTCATCAATGGCTATAGTATCAATAAGTTATTAGTTGAGTTAGATATGATTACATCCCATTAGGAAGATGAGCAAATTTGATTCTAAAAAAACATACTTACCAAAAATATTTTACCTTAACAGTCTTGATACGGAACACTAAACAGAGTTAAGAAATGAAAGAACACGGGATATGAATAAACGGGGTATCAATCCTTTGATTGATGGTGTGTGTGATCTTGTAATGTGATGAATTTACAATTTAACTCAAATGCTATGTTGATAATGTCTTCTCCATGTGTGGCTACTCCAAAAGAAAAACCTACACCTGTGTTGTTTATTTGGTATGGATATTGTAGAGGATCCTTGTGATTGCTGGTGTAGCTGCGTGAGAGAGGATTGCTTGGAAAAGAATGTCTTAACGTAGTTAATGCCTTGGTTGCTTTACGGATTTTCTAAAATAGCATTCGTATTGGAACTTTGAAAACATGCATTTTGTATTTAACATCAGTATTGTGCATTAATTATTTCATCCAACTTTTTTTTTTAATTACAACTTTATTGACAATAATTGCACTTACTTTTTTAAAATTATCTTCGCAAGATTGTTTATTTAGTGATGATAATATATATAAGTATTATAGATATTTATAGTATTTATCTAAAAAATATTAAATATTTAATAAATATTAAATATTGAATATAGTATAAATATTAAAATATAATTATCTTTTGATATTAAGTGAGTGTGGATATTAATTGAATAGATAGAATATATGATATATGATATCTAAATAATATATATTATTAAATAAAATTTTATATTTTTTATTAATCTTAGAATTATTTTTAATTTTAGTTTATAATAATTATATAAAAAATTTTATTGTAAAATAATTTTCTATAACCATTTATAATACTTAAAAATTTTTTATTAGGTAAATATTAAGCATTGAATATTGGGTAAATTACTTATTTTAGGATATTCAATATCTATTTTTTTTTGTATTTCGAATAATTTTGAATGTGAATAATAAAAATAATATTTTTTTAAATATAATTAGAGTTCAAATATCTAAACAAATAATAAAAAAATAACAAAGTACCTGCCATTGCCATTCATTGTCTATAACTGTTTACAAATACATATAGTTAGATCATGTTTTGGCCTTTTTTGGAAAAAAATTAAAGGGTTTTTTTATTTTGTCAAAAAAAGTGCGTTTTTCATTTCAGTGTGAGTGGTGGTAGTAGTATTTGTTTTACTGTAAAAAAAAATATATAATTAATCTCTCTTTTAAAGCAAAATCAAAAGAAAAAAAAAATTCCAAGATAGAAATACCCTCATCTAATTTGATTGATTATATAACTTGTCAAACATGTTAGCCGCAAATTACATGTCCTATTAAATAAACTATTATAGTTTTCACTCCAAGAACTAATTTTCGGCATTTTTACTTAAATAATACATTTATAATATTTATTTCTTAAATGTACTATACTTCAAGTTATTTTCATGCATACAATAAAATTTTCTTTTAATGTACTGTACTGTTGAGATTAGTGCTTCGCCAAATGATACAGTGAAGCATGATGTCAGATTTTCAAAAAAGCCTAAGCAGCGGTTTAATCCGATGCTAGAAGATTTTATAACATTTTAGCAACTTCAATTTCCGTTGCTATAGATTTTATTTAAATACCTTATAATTTAATTTTTTCAATCTTTTAAAAACTAAAATTAATTAACCTAAGATTTCTTCAAATAATTGTTTGATTTTTAAAATAATACTAAAAAAACTAAAATATTTACTTAAATATTAATTTTTTATCATAATATAATATTCTAATTAATTTATTTTCAAAATTCAATAGTTAAAATTCTATTTTCTAACACTATAATTTGTTTTTGTCTTTTTAATTGATCTAAATCACGAGAGCTGGCAAACTATTCTTGGCTTTTTAGTCATCTCATTCAATAATGTAATATTTACTTGAACATAAATTTTATTTAAAATTAAAATATATCTAAAATATTAATTTGTTCATGTTAATAAATTTAAAAAAACTTGGTTTCTTTAATTTGGGCCATTTTATTTAATTTTTAATATTTTTAAACTATTTTTAAATAAAAATAATTAAAAATATTGCTACTTTTAAAATTTTTAATTAATTTAACAAATAAAAGTCAATTAAATTTATTATGATAAAAATAATATGTCTTAATTAATGTAGTTATTTTAAAAATTAATAATATTTTTATATTAAAATAATTTTTATTAAATTTGTTCATCAAATAAATTTTTTATTTACATTGTAAGAAAAAAAAAGTGACGTAACACAAAATTATTCTAAATTTATACATCTAAATTTATTTTAAATTAATCTATATTATTTTTTGGTGGGGTCCACCCTAGTCTCGCTTTTAAACAAGACAATTTTTTTCTTACTTATGCTCACTCATTTAACAGACTAAATAAGTTAGCCCGGGAACTATGACTCTTTTTGACAATACTAGTAATATGTCATAATAACACTAAATTTTTTAAAATTTATTAACATGTATAAAATACTATTTTAGGTATATTTTGATTTTAAATAAAATATATGTTCAAGAAAATATGACAATATTGAATAAGATGATTAAGAAACCAAGAATAGTTTGTCATCTCTTGTGATTAAGATAAATTAAAAAGACAAAAAATGTTAGAAAATAGAATCTTAACTATTGAATTTTGAAAATAAATTAATTAAAATATTATATTATGATAAAAAATTAATATTTAACTAAAGATTTTTTTTAGTATTCTCTTAAAAACCAAAAAATTATTTGAGTTTATTTAGTTTTAGATTTTAAAAGATTGAAAATTTTAAAATTTTAAAAGATTGAAAATTTTAAATCATAAGGTACTTAAATAAAAGCTATAGAAACGGAAATTTAAGTTGCTAAAATGTTATAAAATATTTTAGCATCGGATTAAACCGCTGCTAAAGAGTTTTTAGAAAACTGCTTCGCCGTGTCAGATGGACACATGGCAAAGCTGCTTTTTTAAACCTTAAAAAAAGGTGTTTACTGAATGGAGGGAAATAACTTTGTCAGTATAATACAGTAAGAAATAGTTATTATAAATGTATTATTTAAGTAAAAATGCCATAAATTTTCTTGAACAAATTATAAGATGTAATTGTGAGCCAGAATATGTCTTAACCTATCCCAAACCTAGGTGAACATCATAAGATTCCTATCATGAATGAATTTTATAAAGCATCAGGTTCGGGGTCTAGTAACGAATTTCGAACTTGTGGTTATCATGTGTAAATCTAAACCGAACTATTGATTGACAACAACATTGAGAAAAAAGAAAAAGAACTATTCTTCATTGATGTCCTTGAGATACAAAAAGAATCATAGAATAGAAGTCATAATTTCCAGTTTATTTAATCTGTTAAGAGTTGTCAACAGCTTCATGAAATTAATAAGAATGGGAATTCAAAATTTTGCTCCATTCAATACAAAACTTCTGATCTAAGCAATAACTATATACTATCATCATGAAAATTGAACGCGAGATTGATGATTGTTATAAGTATTCAGTATGAAGAGGAGGCAAAGGTGTGTTCATCCTAAATGAATAGCAACTGCCTCCAAAAAAAAAACCTATATGGATAATACACTAGAGTTATATACATCTGACAAAAGAAGAAACCGCACATTTTTTCAGCTATCATGTAGTTGCTTTGGAGTGACTGTGAAACTGCGAGGCCCCTGCAGGTTGTTCCTGAAGCAAAATTACATATCAATGAAAATAGTTTGCAATACTAAGAACAAATTTTAATTGAGTCCTTTAAGTGCACACCATATCTTCCAGATTTTCTTGAAGGTCAAAACAAGCATGCATTGTAGAATTTCTAAAATTTTGTCCCTGCAGCTGCCAAAACAAATACGGCCAAAGTTGAGTATTTCTGATTTAATAAGCCATATTGATTCAAAGAATATAACCTACCACCAGTCCTTGCATGCACTGCTGCATCCCATAATGATGACTGCGGCTTGGTACGGAATGCAAATGCTCCTGAAGATTACCATAGAATATGAGATATATATATATACACACACACACACACACACACACGTCTTCCAAAACATGAGCTTAGGATAAGTACACAAGCCCTACCAGCCTCTGTGCGGCTGGCTGATTGCTGTAATAGCCATCATGCATGGAAGAAACCAAGTGCAGCTGCCCCTTTAAAAAGAATGAAACAACAATAAATTTATGTATTTTTCATCGTTCCAACATGAAAAAAGTACAGAGAAGATTAGAAGATACATCTCCATGCATATTCTGTTGTACCCCATAATAGCTATCAAGAGTTGGAGCTCTAGAATCCAAGTCCTGTAAGAATACAGGAAGAACAATCTTTTGTTATCAAGAAATACATGAGTAGGAATAAACATTCAAGAAACATCATAAGCACTACAGTAATAAAACTACACACTTTTACTGACAATCTTAAGATCATAAATAATATCTTATACCACAGTTTGTGTTTCCTGTTGAGGAATATAACAGTTGTCAAAGTTGTGTGCTCTCAAATTCATCTGTTCCTACATATATAAAATTATTGTAGATATTTATGATACAGACAATATCTAGCAAATCAGAATGAATTCCAGCAAAATAAGGGACAGTTTCATAAATGAAACACGTCACAAACCCTCTTTTGAAAGGTGTTGTGCATCCTGCTATTTATTCTTTCTGGTGCAGAGCATCCCTGTAATATGCAACATCGTTTAAGAATGCCCACCATCGCTTGCTACAAAGTGAAAACAAGTTCTAGCATCACCACACAAGTCAATTATCAACTAACCCTTTCATTGTATGACCTCTTTTTCTTAGTTGACGTGGTCTTATGGTTGCCATAATTCTCCTCTTCAATATCAACAAATCCATTAAGAGTTAACTTGTGCTCTGATGTGCTTCTAACAGAATTGTTTGTATTCACACAGTGTTTATAAACTTTCTCCAATGCCTGAAATGCAACATGGTAAGCATCTTGAGATAAAGACCCAATTTCACTTAATCTAATAGCCCGCCTACATAGATCATCAAATCGTTGCACTCTGCTTGTAAGGCTGTTGTTTGTGTCACCAGAAAACTGATTCACCTTTGCATCTTTTGTCCATCTTTTCAAAATATAGTGAGATGGAATGTTTGTTAAACCAGAAATCTGAAAGATAAGTATTGCATGTCTACATAGAAAGCCTTTGTATTCAAATAAATGACATGAACAACAAACATTCAACTCTGATTCATTCCAAGACACAATAAATTTCTTTCGCTCTTCAAAATCATCAACTTGAAAAGTTACATTTGCCCCGTCTTCTCTTTCTTTCTGGAGCCGACAAGACACCATTCCCAATATCTCCAACTGAAATTTTCTAAATATGGCATCTGTGTAAATCAATGAGAGCTGCTTCTCAAAAGGTGACAGGGATCTTAAAGCAGGCTGATTTTGCCTTGTTTCAGAGTCTGCTTTTGTTTCCACGTCCAATCTGTCTGCAGAGAGAATTTTATGTTGTTCAATGAAGTCCTTAAATGAAGAATCCATGCAAACATACTTGTCAAAGTATGAGACTATACTTTCAGACCTCACAGTTGTTGACATTCCAGCCAAAATCACATCCTGCATGTATGCAGGAACCCACTTTTTACGATCTTCATATAATGATTGAACCCATCCATTGTCCTTTAGTTCAAATCTATTGATCAGTTTCTGCCATCTCTTCTCAAATTGCTCATCAAACCAAGAATGATAAATACATTTGTTGAATTTTGTCATAAAATTACTGTTTTGATTTATTATATAACCCAAATTCTCAGGAATTTTTCTTAAAATATGCCATGCACTGAAAAAATGACGTGTATCTGGAAACACTTCTGCAACAGCTTCTTTCAAGAACTTGTCATGATCTGTGATAATTACATTTGGAACCAGGCTACTCATTGCTTTGAGCCATGTCCGCATCAACCATATAAAAGCGGAAGCAGTCTCCTCCCCAATCAGTGCAGATCCAAGCAAAACGTACTGGAAGTGATGATTGACTCCCACAATAGGGACAAATGGAATTTTATATTTGTTTTGCATGTATAAAGTGTCAATGAAAACAACATCATGGAAGTTCTGATAATCAAGTCTACCCTTTGAATCAACCCAAAACACACTTCTTAAACATTTATAATGGTCCAGGTCTACGGCATAAAAGAAGTTGGGATTCTCACTTTGCATGGACACAAAGTATTCAATCATCAATCGGACATCCTCCTCATCTAGTGCCAACTGCATACCCTTCTTCTGACAAACTACATTACTAGATTGTTTGTTCCGTCCCCTGAAAAAATCATCTGGACAGATCTCGTGATTATGCTCCTTTACAAAACTATATATGATCCATTTACCATCTGGCTTCTTCTTCATGTGCATGCCAGCCTTACAGTCTGTTTTTATACATGGTCTTGGATTAACAGTTGTACCAGACTCACGCTTGCTTCCAAATCTGGAACAAGCAATTTTAATATCAATAAACTTACCAGACTTTTTGGAGCGCCGACTGGCTCTTATTGTGATACCAAATCCCACTGAGCGAGCATATTCTCTGTAGAAAGAATAAGCTGCCTCCTTTGAGTCAAATTCCAAGCCATTCTGAGGGTCATTTAGGTTATTTCTAGTGATCATATCCACGTGGTCCTGGCAAAATAAAGCATTTTCACTAGAGACTTCCGTACAGTGTTCAGTCATAATTGGTGAATTAATACTTTGGTCCTCAATATGCATATCACAAGCAGTATCAGCCAAACCATTTCTAAACAATCCAATTTCTGACTTTTCCTGCTCACATGTTGGCGTCTCAAGATCTATCTCCATGGATAAATTTGTTGTATAAGTGTTTAACAGAAATAAATCATTTCACAATACCTGAAAAAGATAGCATAAGAATAAACATTTACAACCTTATTAAAACACTGATACAAGAGAATCCAGTGTACATAAATACTACTAAGCAATGTGTAATAATCATATGCACCTGAAAAGTAGTTAACATTTAAAGTTTCAGCGCTTGTACACTTCCTCAGGGTAACATTCACGACTGATGGCCAGCTGATTAAAAATATATATTGCATATGACCTAAATGCTCATAAATAAACAATTCAATTTAAATTACTGACGATTTTCCTTTTTTGCTTTAATAAAATCATTGTGTTGATTAGATATGCTTGGATGATGAAAAGTTTAACAAAGTAATATCAGTACGTGACTTTGTTAATCTACAGAAACTGATATATATTTTTTCAAAAAAAAAAAAAATGATCAATTGATACTGTTGTCAACTAAAGGCATTTTTACACTCTCAATATTATAGGAATTGATTTCACTAATCTAACCATTGGATTAAAAGTAATGACTATGTCGGTTACAGATTTCTTATATTTGAAATGTACACAGTAGATTAATTTTTATAAGTATTGATAGCGAACCAAACGAAACACACCTTAAGAACACAATTCACTTGAACTGAAGAACACCAGTTCGGTAGCCGGCCGGCGAGCTCTGTGGTAGCTGGGTTCATCGACGTCAACAGTGAACTTGGGTGCGCGTTTCTGGAGCTCGCAGGGCTAGCCCAACCTAAGTGACTCAACGGCGCCGCCGCATCTGGAGGCCCCCTGACCGGCGCCGGCGACAGGATGCACGAGCTGCAGAAGAAGAAGAAGCTAGGGATTTAGACAAGCACAGCAGAACTGTAAGCGAAAATGAGTAAAGTGACCTTAATCAGTTTTCTTTTTTAAAAATTATTAAAGTTATATTACTCCCTTGAAAATCTGTAAATAATTTTTATTAATTATAAAAATTAACTTAAAATTGTTTAATCTTTATAATTTATATAAAAATATATCATCAATTAATTTTTTTCATTTAAAATAGAATTTTTTTATTCTGTAATTAAATAAAAAAATTAATTATAAATTATACATATATTAATATATAATTAAATAACTTGATTATAAAAGTATAAAAATTACTCTTTTTTTTTTTTTTTAAAGCAAAACCGTGATATCAATATTCCAGTAAACTTTGATGTACATCGATACTTTGAATTAGTGACTTAAATATTATGAGATTCAATTGCATATTAATTTATTTCACAATTGTTATCTCTAATCACATCTTCGTTTACTAAGGATAAACAATATCAATCGTCTATAAAAATTTTGACACAAATTTTGTCAAACAAATTACATTTAGCATTTCTAATTATAAAAACTTTATTCTCATTTTTACTATCTCTGTCCAAAAAATCAAGATTAAAATTTTATAATTTATTAAAAAAATGTTCATATTTAATCTCTAAAAATATTTTAAATAAAATTATCATAAATAAAAAAATATTTTTAAAAATTTAAAATTACAAATAATTTTTTTAAATTATAAGCTACGGACATATAATATTTTTCAACTATTAAAATTAATTGAAAATCCTCCAAATTTTTCAATTTATATGAAAAATCTTTTTCATTAAGTATTTATTCAAAATTCTAACAAATGATTAAATACATAAACTCTTTTTAAAATATTTTTTGTCTAAGACCTAAAATTTTTCATAATTTTTTTATACAACATCTAAGATTTAAAATTTTTTTTGCATTTTAATATAATTTAGTTTTATTAATATATCATTATTTTATTAAACTTTTAAATAAAAAATTTAACAAAATATTTTAAAATTTTATACAAATTATAAAATTTTAAAAAAATTAAATTAATTTTTTAATTAAAAAATTATTTACATATAATTTATGGTTCAAAAAATTTTATAAATTTTACCAAACATCAAATAAGACAGTTGGACTCTTCCTGTAGAATACATAGTCACATAGTGAATAAATATTTATTTTCTTCCAAAATTTCAATAGTCGTTTAGAAAAACAGTTGTATACAAACGAACGTTACGTGATGATCCTGGTGCATATTATCTTGATTAAAATACTTAGTCCTTGTATTCATCATATTTTCATGGTTAAAATGAGCTTTTGATCTTTTTTTTTGTATAACATTTTAATTTTGTTACTTATATTTTTTTAATTTCAATTTATTTTTTATAAATCAATGCAATTTTTTTGTTCAAATATTATCTATATATGTTATTAATAGCACGATCATATTTAAAGTTTCAATAAAATTATATTAAATTATATTTTAGTATTTTGTTGTTTAATTTTTTTTAATAAATAATTTATAAATTGTGATTCATGTCGCTAATACTTTGACATCGTAAGCTTGATTTTTATTAAAAAATTAATGAAACCAACACATATGTGACATGTGATCCCCAAAAAACTATTTTTTTTTTTCAAAATATCAGTTTTTTTCAAAACAACTAATTTTCTTCTAAAAAACCAAATTTTTTTTCAAAAATATTTCAAAAAAACCAATTTTTTTCTTTTTTAATTAAAAATTAATTTTTTTACTAAATCCTAAATACAAACCCCAAAGTTTAAATTTAAAATTTTAAACTTTAAATCTTAAATTTTCAACTGTAAATTCTAAATATAAGTTCTAAATCTTAAATCTAAATACTAAATGCTAAATGCTAAAACCTAAATTATAACTCTTAATCTTAAACTTTAAACTCTAAAACCTAAGTTTAAGGTAGGAGGATTTAAGGTTTAAAATTTAGTATTTAAATTTTAGAGTTGAGATTTAACATTTAGTATTTAAAATTTAAAATTTAGAGCTTAGGGTTTAAATTAAAGTTTAAGATTTATAATTTAAGATTTTAAATTTAGAGCTTAAAATTTAGGATTTAAGTTTTAGAGTTTAAGCTTTAAGATTTTTTATTTAAAATTTAAGGATTAATAAAAAAAAATGAAATTTTAGTAAAAAAATAGAAGAATTAGTTTTTTTTTTTTAAGAAAACCTTTTAAAGAAAAAGAGAAAACTAACTTGTTTTTTCAAGAAAATCAATTTTTTAGGTGGTCACGTTTCACAACATGCTAATCCTATTAATTTTTTAACGAAAGTCAAGCTAAGGATATCAAAGTATTAATAGTATTAACTATAATCAATCACAAGTCACTCATTTAAAAAAAAATAAATTAAATTATAAAGTAATTAAATATATTCAAAGTAAACCAAAGGTATTAAAATATAATTTATCTAAAAAATTATTATGTTCATTTAATATCATCACTATTGAGAAATTTAAAGAGAGAATATGGACCTCTAACCTTGGAGGATCTAAATTATAAAATGATAAATCATCATTTAACATTTATTTTCTCCCTCTTTCCTTTCCTTTCCTCCCCCTCTCCATTCCCAACTATTTTCTTTTGGTATCCTTTTATGTCATTATTTCATTTTTTCAAAAAAAAAAATTAAAATCAATCAACTCGTTAAGATTCCTTAATCTCAAATAGTCAAACTAAGTGAGTTTTGATCCTATAAAGGATACATAGTTCTTAGGATACCTTCTCTCGATTAAGTCTAACCTTTCAATATTTTATACATTTACATGTGATTGTTAAGAGTAACTTAAGACATATATAAATTAATTACTTATTTATATTATCAAATATTGTGGAATGTCTAACATTTTTTCCACATGTACTAACTCCCAAACTTGCCTTTATTTTCATAGACCAAATGGTTTTGCAAAATTGGTTTTTAAAAAGATTTTTTAAAAATTTCCTTTCAAAAATAAAATTTGAGTGATAACTTCATATTTTAAATTAGTTTTCAAAAATGCTTTTAAAATTGTTTTTAAAATATTTTTGAAAATGAGTTTTTTCTTATTTTCTGTTTGAATTTTGGGTGTAACAATATTTTTTAAAATTAAAAAGTATTTTTAAAAATAACTTTTGAACAAACCCTTAATTTTAAACAAAAAATTTATGAAGATGTAACCTAAAATTTAAAGAATTTGTTTACAATCTCAATTGTCTGATATCGTAATAGAGAGTAATTTGAAGAGAATTATAAATTTGATACTAGAATCTAACCACACCTTATCTATTATAGATATGCTTATTGAAGATATTAAATTTGTCAAAAAAGCATTAAAAAAGTAATTTTTTAATAAATGTCTAGAATAACAAATAAAACGAAAAATATTCTAACTCATTAACACAATAGATGACACTTATGTTTAGTTAGATAACAACTTATCTATTCTATCTTTTTTACTTTGCTGTGAACATGTTTCTTAATTAATAATATTTTATTTTTTTCTAAAAAAAGATTTAAGGAGTTTTTTATAATTTGCTTTTTCAAAATAAAATCAGTAGACGCAAAGCACGTGCAAACGGCAAGCTTTTAAAGGAAAAATTCTCTACCCCACGCAAACACCTACCATGATACATCCATTCGCGAGCGTGAATCACATATTATCCTTCCTTTTATAGAATTGTGCTGACATATATTTTACGATTCTTTTATAGAAATTTTAATATTACATTCTTTTTTATTTTAAAAAATTATATTTTTCTTAAAAAAATAAAAAAATAACAAATTTTATTTATTTTAACTAAATTATCCTTAAATTTATTATTTATATAATTAAATATATATTTGATTAATATAAAAAATATTTTTTAACTTAGACTAAAATAAATTTATTATTTTTTAACTCAAAATAAGTAATAATACAATATTATAATTTTTAAAAATATATTTTAAAATAAATTAAAATATTTTTTTAAAATTAATAATCTCATTAAAAATATTTTAATCAAAATGAATAAAATTATAAATTTTTTAATCTTTCAAAAAATAAAAAGAAAATATAATTTTGACATTTTTAAAAAAAATAGTATAATTTATTCTATATTTATTATTCCATACATTCAATTCAAGGCACATTTACGTTGACTTGACATCTTAAGTCTAAAAATAAAATAAAACGCAATTTTCATATATATGCTTCAATTTTTAATAATATATTTTTATTTAAAAATTTTATCACATATTAGTTAAAGAAATTCGGGTTGCTCGTGAATGGAACCATGCTTAATTTTTTTAATTCAAAAACCATGATCACTTTTATAAAGCTCTTATAACAAGATTTTTTTAATATACAATACTTAGACATAAAATTTTGTTTAAAGACTACAATAAAAAATGACTTTTCGATCGTACATTCTATGTCTAAGTAAGTAAGAGGATGGCTTCCATTTATAGCAATTTAGGTGGTACTTGAAAATTGTAACATCCTAAATTATGACCTATCATGTCAACAACCTTTCGTCTGACAACTATCCTTGTTTAAAACGTGGAAAGCAAAACGTTAAAAATAAGTTTGTTAACACTATTAATGCCTGCTAGACTCTTCAACTAACTTGTATCACATTCTCTTAAATACTCCCATTTAAACCCTAAAGAAAGTACAAAATTCTTTCAATTTTCATCACATAAAATTCAAATTTAATTTTCTAAAACTAACCAACTAGCTTGGCTGTATGTCTGAGTCTTTAAATATAACTAATATGTATAGAGTTGTAACCCTAAATTTGTTAACAATTATACAAACAAGTCAATATTTAATTGAAGACACAAAGCAAATGAAAGTGATAAATTTGTCGGTTATTAAATGGTGTATATATATATATATATATATATATCTCTCTCTCTCTCTCTTACCTTCTCACTTTTGTGTTAGGGTTTGTGGATCCATCATAGAAAAATTTCCTAGACATTCCTATAATCAAATTAAGTTTGAATTTTTGTTTAAAAAAGTATTCATATTTAATATTTAATAATATTTTAAATAAAATTATTTATAATAAAAAAATATTTGTAAGAAATAAAAAAACTAGAGGACACACTTTCTTAAGTATTAATAATCTCTCAAAATATTTTAAATTTAAAAAAATTATGACATTACTAATGTTGATTTAATATCATAAAAGTAATTTAAAAAATGGTTTTGTCTTGGTGATCGTGCTTAATTAACGCAAAGAACTAATCTCAGTTTAAATAAAATGGGTAGACATAATTAAGCTCCAGAGAAAAAGGGCAATCTATAAGGTTGGGAAAAAAAAATTATACAACAAAACACGAAAATTATTCTCACGGACTAAAGTATATTAAATTTTATATGAATTCGTCATGCTAACGGTTGAATAAATAAAATTAAGAATAATATAATTAAAAAAATTTAATATAATTTTATTTTTTTATAATTATATACATATTTTTTGCGTGAATCACGAACGATCCGCCATGCGTGAATCGCGAACGATCCTTCCTCTCGTTATCACATAGACTCCGTTGAGACTTTGAATGCAAAGTAAAATTATGTTGACTTTGAATGTAAAGTAAAGTAAATTTGACTATTTCATGAAAATTTGACTATTTAAAGAAATGTTACAATTAGACTATCATTTTTTTATTTTAAAATTTTATACTTTTTTTTAAATTAATATTATATAATTTTATTTACTTTGATTAAAATATTGACATTAATATATTTTTTAAAATATTGTAATTTATTATAAAATATATTTTAAAAAATTATAATATTTTGTTATTATTTAGTTTAAGTTAAGAATAATAAATTTAGTTTATTTGAAAGTTAAAAAAAAAAAATTTTTTATATTAGTCAAATATATATTTAATTATATAAATAATAAACATAAATATAGTTTGGTTAAAATAAAAAAATATAAATTTTTTTATCTCTCAAATGAAAGAGAACATAATTATTTAAAATAGAAGGAAAGAGAGTATAGTTTCAGGATTTCTTAAAAAATGAGAGTGTAATTTACTCAATAAATTAATATCTTTTTATTGAAAGTTTTAAGTAAAAGTGAATATTTTACTCTTGAAATTTGGAGATTTTTTATTTTTATTTTTTATTTTTATTAATTTTGTCTTTAGAATTTACTTTTAATTTCAAGTTTATAATTATATATTAATATCATTCAAATTAAAATCATAAAAAATTATTTTTATAATTTTTTAAGTTATAGATAAAACTATATCATCAATATTTTTTTTTAACCATTAACTTATTTAATATGAAAATTAAGAAAAATCTTATTTTTCATTTATGGTGAATTATTGTGTTAATTTACATTATTAATTTGTGATTTAATTGTAATTATTTTCTTATCTCATCTTTAATTCACAATTATATATTCGTTTTATATATACTAGTGTTGTATTAAGGTGTGTGTCCATTTTATTTATAAAAAATAATAAAATTTTAAAATTTTTATAAATATTAAATTACTAAATATTCTATCAATTAATTAAAAATTATTTTAATGAACACTCTAAGAGCATTCATTTAGCAAAACTTGTATATAATTCTTGGCTTACATAATTGCACATGGGGAGGCCACCCCACCATTATATTGATGAGACTAATAAATTATAATGTTAAGAAAGATGATTAATATATGCAATTTTAGTGACGTCAAATTATTTCTTTTAGCCAAAAAATGAAAAGACTGAATCGATCTGTGGGAGACAAGGATGACGCATGAGTAGTAAGTGCTGGTAGCTAAGCATGTAACATTAATTCTTGACTCATTAATTGCATTGCACATTAATTGTCTTGTTCGGTGACAGTTGATACATACATATCTCATTTCATAAAACAGACAGAGGGTCCGAAAGGAATTACATTACGACGTGAATTTAATGTATGAGTTTTTATTTAAAAAATATTTATATTTAATATTTGATAATTTTTTAAATATAATTATTTTTATAACTTTTAATTATGTCACTATAATTTAAGAATTTATAACTCAATTTTATAATTTAATAAAATTTTAAATTAATTTTTAAGTTTAAATTTTTATCAATTTTTTGTTAAATTTGAATGATATACTAACTAGTAAGTGCTGGTAGCTATACGTGTAACATTAATTATTGACTCATTAATTGCGTTTAACATTAACTGTCTTGTTTGGTCACGGTTGATACGTATATATCTCATATCATACAACAGACAGGGTCCGAAAGGAATAAATTCCAACTTGAAATTAATTTTTGATTTTTTATTTAAAGGAATATTTATATTTAATATTTGATAATTTTTTAAATATAATTATTTTTAATAAAAATATTTATAAAAATTATTCATATTATCTTTATAATTTTTTATAATTTTTAATTATGTCACTGTAATTTAAAAATTTGTAACTAAATTTTTATGATTTAACAAATTTTTAAATTAGTTTTTAAATTTAA
The DNA here is from genome assembly GCA_031216115.1 of Senna siamea. Taxonomy (NCBI): domain Eukaryota; kingdom Viridiplantae; phylum Streptophyta; class Magnoliopsida; order Fabales; family Fabaceae; genus Senna; species Senna siamea. The sequence goes on from CM062357.1 coordinate 18,446,618, forward strand.
ATTTTTGTCATTTTTTTTGTTAAATTTTGATAATATAGTAAATATATATTATCTTCAAATCAATCTACTCATATATTACTTAATATAAATTGTATTTTATTTTATATATCAAAGTTATTTTTATATTATTATTATTATTTTTTTGTTAACATAAATCTTATATACTTAGAGTGTTAATATATTATATATTGATAATATTAAAAGAATTTAATATAATTTTAACAAAAATTTAATAATAAGAACTAATTTAAAAATTTATTAAACTCTAGATACTCAATTATAAATTTTTAAATTATATGAAATTAATTAAAATTTTAATAAAAAAATCATATCACACAAGGAAGGGAGTGTCATTATATAAAGGCCATAGATCAATGCACACTTCAATTCAAACCAAAATATACACACAAAACTTCAAATTAAGCATGGCTTCTATGCCTGGAATTCTCACTGATTGGCCATGGAAGCCTCTTGGAAGCTTTAAGGTATATATATACATATATATTTGTAGTCTTCAATAATTATTTTATATCTATTGATTTGATTTTTATTAATTTATGGCAGTATATGATATTGGCTCCTTGGGCCATTCACAGCACGTACAGTTTCTGTGTGAAGGAAAAGAGTGAAAGAGACTTAGTTTCGTTTCTTGCAGTTCCATTTTTGGTGTGGCGAATGCTTCACAATCAAATATGGATAACTGTGTCTCGTTATCGAACTGCCAAAGCTACTGCTCGTATAGTGGACAAGGGACTTGAATTTGTTCAAGTTGACAGAGAAACAAACTGGTACGTGTGTGTATATATATATATATATATATATATATACAAATTTGAATTATAAAAATATAATACGATGATACTATGTGAAAAAGATGATTGAATGATAGATCTTATTTACGTAATAAAAATTATAAATATTATTAAAAAAAATAGATCAAATTCATTAATTTGATTAAAAATTTAGTGAATTAGTTATAGTTTTAATTCAATTGATCTTAAAAATTAATTTTGCAAATTATTGGATAATAATTAAAAAAATTAATAAAAAATTAAGTGAGTCATTCAAAATTGACCAATTGAATAATTTTCAATCATTTTGAACAAAATTAATATTTTTCAATCCTCTAGAACAAAAAAGATAAAGAAAAAGTAAAACATAAGAAAAACAAAAAAAATCAGTAATTTATACATTATAACATTTTTTTTTAAAATTGACAAGTATTTTATTGATTTATTTAAAAATAATGAGATATATTTTATATTTATTTTATTTTATGTAATAAAATTATATAAAATACTTATTATTATACTTAATTATAATATAAAATTAATATTGATTTAATTATAATTTTTATTACAGTTAAATTATTAAATCATGAATTAATATTTTAACTAGTTCAATTTAAAAAACATTAACTATAAATAAATAATATATTTTTATTTTATATTTATTTTTCTCTTACAATCTCGATACATATATCTTTAAGAAATAGATATATAATCTAAAAGTTTTGGTTAAATATAAACTGCAGGGATGACCAAATATTATTGAGTGGAATAATGTACTACATGATGAGTTACAGTGTGCCATGGATAAGAGACATGCCTGTGTGGAGAAGCGATGGGGTGGTGACGATGATGTTGCTTCATGCGGGTCCTGTCGAGTTCCTTTACTATTGGCTTCACAGAGCACTTCATCATCATTATCTCTATTCTCGATATCATTCTCATCATCATTCCTCCATTGTCACTCAACCAATCACCTGTCAGTACTTAATTTCTCAAAATATTTACTTTATTAGGGCAATATATACTCAAATAAAGTTAAACCATATAGTTGTAACACTTCAAATTGAAGTGTTATTTACTTAAAAATTAAATTATATAATCATTATTTGCAGAACCCATATATATATATATATATATTCATGTTTATTTCCTATAATTAATCAAGTTCTTTCCTCTTGGTTGTTTAATTTGTGGCAGCTGTGATCCATCCATTTGCTGAGCTTGTGGCTTATTTTATGCTGTTCTCCATCCCATATTTAACAGTAACATTGGTGACAAGAACAGCATCGTTGGTGGGCATTTTTGGTTATATCACTTACATTGATTTCATGAACAACATGGGTCACTGCAATTTTGAGCTCATTCCTATTTGGCTATTCAAAATCTTTCCCCCTCTCAAGTATCTCATGTACACTCCATCGTAAGTCTTTGTCTAATTCTATTACATCATTTTTTAAATGGTATACTATTTTTGGTTCTAAAATGATTTGTTATTATATGCATATAATAGATAATTTATAATATTAAAATATAAAGAATAAATTACACTTCTCATTTGTGAATGATATTAAAATTATACTCTCATTCTTTTATTTTAAAAACTTACACTCTTTTTTTTTATGAGATAAAAAAATATAATTTTATATATTTTAACTAAAATACTCTTATATTTATTATTTATAAAAAAAAATTTGATCAAAATAAATGAAATTATAAATTTTTTCTTTTAATTTTTCAGAAGGGGAGATGTAAAATTTTAAAATAGAAGGAAAGAAAGTATAATTTTAGTATCTTTTAAGAAAAATGAATGTAATTTACTGAAATATAAAATTCAATATAAGAAAATAAAAAATTAGATAATCAACTTCTCACAATTTTTTTTAATTTTTGGAATTACATGTCATAGGTTTCACTCTTTGCACCATACCAAGTTCAGAACAAATTACAGTCTATTTATGCCATTTTATGATTACATCTATGGCACAATGGACAAATCCAGCGATGAATTGCATGAGTTTACACTGAAAAGGAAAGAAGAATCCCCAGATGTTGTGCATTTAACACACTTAACAACACTTGACTCCATCTATCATCTAAGGTTTGGATTTGCTTCATTGGCCTCCAAGCCTCACATGTCTTCAATATGGTACCTTCCTTTCATGTGGCCTGCAACACTTGCCTCCTTCATTCTCACTTGGCTATATGGCAACACATTCATATTGGAAACCAACCGTTTTAAGAAACTAGGAATTCAAACTTGGGTCATACCAAAGTACAAACTGCATGTGAGTATTTCAAATTTCTATACCTAGTAATCACGTATATGTGCAAAAATTTTCTGTTTTGGTGTCGGATAGGTATCTAACACCAATACTCTTTAGATACTTAGATAATTACTCTAAGTATATTCAAGTATTTTTAAAATAACATTTGATACGAATTGGATATCGTTTAAATATGCTTCTAAATCAATCAGATTTATCAACAAGAAATTCAAATTTCTTTTTTTTTTTTTTAGTTTTAGCTTTAATCACCTTCTTTGCACTTATGTAGATTTGCGTTTTCACTTTTTGTAACAATAATTGAGCTCCATATGTTTCTAATTTTTGAAAGTTATATTTTTCTAGCTACGTGTTTCAACTTTGATATTATATTGTCAATTATATTATATCAATATTTTAAATTTATATATAATTTATTGAAGTATCCAAAAATTACCATATCCTAACTTTTTAAAAAATTATCGTATACCCATATCTATATTGTATTGTACCAATATCGGGTCTTGTATCTGTGCTTCCTAATTTTGTACTTTTTTTATGGTTTACAATTTGAATCATGATTGTCTCTACTTAATTAACTTTTCATTTTTTTTAAAACCAATTGAGATAAGTTGCATTTCAATTTTTTTATTTTTTTTATTTTTTAAGAGAGTATAATTTTAGCATCTCTCAAAGAAGTAGTGTGTATTTTACTCTTTTATTTAAAAAAATTTCTGTTGAAGACTCCCAATTTTTCAACCTTATATTTTCCAAATCTAATACACAAAATTTTTCTTTGAGGTAGCATACAAGTAAGAATTCCAAATATTTATCTTTCTTAGTTATATTTTATGTTCATTGAAATTTAATTAATAATATACTTTGTAGTACTCCAACCAAGGGCAAAAAAAGGCCATCAACAAATTAATTGAGGAGGCAATATTGGATGGTGAGAGAAAAGGTGCAAAAGTGGTGAGCCTAGGTCTCATGAATCAAGGAGAAGAGCTTAACACATATGGAGGGCTTTTTGTTAGCAAAAACCCAAAGTTAAAAGTTAAGGTTGTTGATGGAAGCAGCTTGGCTGTTGCTGTTGTTCTTAACAGTATCCCTATTGGGACTACTCAAGTATTACTCAGGGGCAAACTCACCAAGGTTGCATCTGTCATTGCTTCTGCTCTCTGCCAAAAGGGTATTCAGGTAATTTTATATATTTGTTTGAGAGTCTTAGACTTGAGGAGAAATTCTTTTGTAAATGTAAATACAAGCAATGATTAAGATTTTATCTGTATGTAAATCTCATGTTTAAGGATGAGATCTTAACTATTACATGTATGCACATGTAGTGTACTTTAAAATTTTTCTGAACTTGAGTGTTAACAAGATTTGATCTACTTGAGTTTGATTTCTACCTTCTCCCTTTATCATTTTTTTACTTTCAAGATCTTATGTCTTTTGTATAGATTTGAATCTTTTCAATTTCTTAAGAAATTGATAGTGTCCAATTTTTTTTTTTTTAAATAAGTCTTCATATTTATTTCTCTATTATTTTTATTTATTTTCATCTCTCTCCTATTGTATATAGTAAGTAGTATAGTGGATGTATTTCCCTCTTTTGTACCTCAATTATAAAAAAGTACTCTCCTGCCCCTAAAATCGAAGTACAACTTACAACTAAAATTATTTTGTCCAAAATACCCTCAAGTGCATGTTGAAACATTTAAAATAACTATATGGAGTAATATATTTTAAATGTACAAAATTTTAAGAATAAAAAATATTTATTGTTCTTTAACAAAATAAACAGCTTTTTTTTAAAATTAACGTGTTAAGAAATATAGATATATACATATATATATTTAATTATAAGAGATATAATAGAAGAAATCAATCTTATATCTTAGAGTATTTTGATTAATGGCTAGTTTGAAGGGAGAGGACTTAAGAATTTTCTACTAAATATTTATGGAATCCTCTTATTATAATTAATAGTAATTCTCACAATAGAAATGAGGAAAGTGGCCCATGTGTTAATTAGTTTAATGCTTCTTCTCTATCTTATCTTTTAATTAACTTCACTTGGATTGTTTCAGGTTGCTACAATGCATCAAGATGAGTATGTGAAGCTTAAAAATTGGGTCAAGACTGGAGAAAATAATTTATTTATTTCAAAAAGTTATTCTCAACGGGTAAAGCATGTGTTTGAATTCTAATTTTACTTATTTAATCTCCCTTTGAAAGTTTTTACTCTATAATACTGCACTAAACTTAAATAAATTAATTAATCAATTTTTTATTGACATTTTTTGTTTTGTGGACAGATTTGGTTAGTGGGAGAAGATATTAGCAAAGAAGAACAGCTAAAGGCAGCTAAAGGAACAACATTTATTCCATACTCACAATTCCCACCAAAGAAATATAAGAAGGACTGCATTTACCATAATACCCCTTCAATGCTAACTCCAAATTCACTTGAGAATGTGCACTCTTGTGAGGTTCGAATTGAATCTCTGGGGTTTCAAATTATTGTGTATAATTATAGTTTTCAGATTTATTTGAATGATAAAACTGAGTGCAAAATTTGCAGAATTGGTTGGAAAGAAGGGTTATGAGTGCATGGCGAATAGCAGGGATAGTGCATGCTTTAGAAGGATGGAATGAACATGAATGTGGAAACACAACACTTGACATCCACAATGTTTGGCAAGCTGCTCTTCTCCATGGATTTCAACCTCTCGCTTCTCAAAATCACTCAAATTAATTACTACTACAAGTATTAGTATAATTAAGCATATAATTATTGTTGCCTTCCCTCTTTTGCAATTATAGCTTGAAAAAAAAAAGTAAGCCAAGTAGGCACTGCCACTCATATATATGACATTTAAGTTAGCTAGGCATGTACTTTTCATGGTTACATATTATATTATATTATAAATACAGGGGTTGCAATGTGAATGGTGTTCTTATGTTGTCTTAGTATCTCTATCTAATGATAATTCTTCATTTGAAATTTTATTTGCACACAACTAGGGATGGTAACGGGCAGGACGAAGGTGGAGAGTGTCTCCTCGCTTCTCATTCTCACGCAGGGAGAAAATCCTCCCCATCTTCATTCTTCACCGAAACTTAGGAATTATTAATGTTCCTAAAAAAATTTAAATGTCAATAATAATTTATTAAAACAATAATATAATTTTTTTAAATATAAATAAAAAATATTCATGAAAAATATTTAATTTTATCAAGATAATAAAAATATAATTATAATTTTAGAATTTTCAAATAATATGAAGAGCTATAAAAGATAAATTTTAAAAATTTTACTACTTTTAAAGTTACTCGTTTTTTTTAAATTTGTTTAATTAGCAAACAATAAAAGAGAAGTTACAAAAAAAGACATTTAAATAAATATATATATTTAAAAAATATTTATATAAATTTTTTAAGATGGAGATTATTCCTAAGTTTATTTTGAAAAATTTTTACCCTCATTTCATTTTTGCGAAAAAAAATTTTTATATTCAAATATCTAAATGAAGTAGTCCGCGCACGAACCCCGGAGAGTTTTACCATCCCTACACGCCACAAAATCTCTAGATCCAAGAGCTTGAACAAGATTCAATTTAGCTCCTTGGATTTTCCATTGTCTATTTGTTGCTTCTTTTGTTTCACTACTTGTTTTACACATTGTATTTAAAGTTTTAATTTTTTTAAAATTACAAACAATTTTATCCGATCCCAATTACTCAACTGGCCCTTAGATATTTTAATTTTTTTTTTGAAATAATAAATAATTTTATTTAATTATAACTACTCAATTAACCTTTAAATACTAAAAAAAAAATGTCTACCAACTGAAATTTTGAAATATTTTTTTAAAATTTTGATCATTTGCGCCAGCTCACGTTGGCATACATCATTTTAGTTTGGACTTATAATTGGCCTCAGCTACATTTTTCTTAGAAGCGTTTATCTCATATTCTCTTTCAATAAATAAATGCATTCATTCTATCTCTTGATTCAGTGGGAAAAGCCAGAATTAGACCATGACTACAGATATATATACAAAGAGCCATGTTACGTTCAAAATGGCCAAGGATAGTAGAATAGGGATTCCAAGTTCTAACATGCCTCATCTCACAATGGTCCAGGTTTCTTCTATAGATTAGTGCAGCTTTCTAGTTCCTACTTCATCAACTCATAGGCAGATGGCACATCGTGTAGAGGGTGACCCTTCCTATTTCTTTCCATAATTTTACGTGCAAGGGGAACTTGCTTTCCAACCACAAAGACAAATGCCTTGCCTCTTCCACCTGCACCTCTAGCAGTTCTTCCAACACGACGTACGTATTCACTTGGATCGCGTGGGAAGTCAAAAAGTATGACATGATCAACTCTGGTAAAGTCGATTCCCCGAGATGCTCTACAAGAAATTACAGATAAGACCTTCATTTTATGGCTTCATACCTCAAAAAATAAAAAGGAAACTACATTTTACTTTCTTAAATTAAGGTTTAATTACAAGATTAATACATGAGCTTTAAAATCTAACAAAACACCTTGTTGACTAAAATAAAAAACGTTAAATAATTAATTGCAAGAGTTGAGATGCAAATGTGTCCTCACGTAACATCTGTTAAGTTAGTTTTAACTTAAATTTAACGGTTTCATTTTAGTACAAAATTTGGATCAGAGGTGTTTAGTTATGAGATAAATTTCATGTATCAATTTTGTAATGACATCTTAGTTCAGATGGATAAAATATAGTTTCTCCAAACCAAAACAACACAGGATTCAAGTTGAACTTTGGAATAGCCCTGCCCAAGAGTATTGTGTAAAACAGATGGTATACCTGTCTGTGCAAACCAAAAATTGGGAGACTTCTTTTGGTGGAGAACTTGTAAACTTTTCCATATTAGCAAGCCGTGATTCTTGCGTCATGGCAGCATGGAAAGGTAGAACTTGTAGTCGTATTTCTTTTCTATCAAATCGCTTCAATGCATTCTCAACTTTTCTGCATGTTTCAATCTGCAATTTGTGCAATAGAAGGTTGAAACACCATTCTCTATTTTTATTTGGAAAATTGGACCAAAATACAAACAAGTCTACGACCAAGGTGTAGAAAATATAGAAGTGAACTCCCAAAAGTAAGGCTTCAAACTTACTTTGTTACAGAACACAATGGATTTTGGTACAGGACTTCCCTCTGCAAGCTGCAGAAGAGCAGATTTCTTATTTAGAAATGCTGTTTCAGGAGATTTTTCTTGTCCATCTTCCCCACTGCAATCAACTAGAACCTGATAGAGAAAAAGAGATAACTTTTCAAAAGTACATAGAAGCTGATGATTTCAAACAATGGATCACAATTTGGTTGTAATGTAAACAATATGCAATATAGCAGTCTGTGCTGGTGGGCATGTCCGGCATGGCTAGATCTTATCAAAACAATCCAAAACTCTAAAATAAAGTTCTTTAATTTTGAAAACAAATTTGGCCAAAAAAAAAGAAAGAAAAAATTATGAACCTTCTGACATTCCAAATATTTCAACCAGAAAATACAGGTTTATTTCTCATATTAAATTATGCTATCTTTTATCCAAATAAGATAAATGAAAAACACTAAAAGGAGTTTGCAATTGATTACCAACCTCCTCAAGGCGAGGGCTTATCCGGTGCATACCCGGTCCCATGATCACTTCACAATCAGGAAAAACTTCAACTAGTTTATTGTAAATATCTCTAGGTAAAGTAGCAGTCACAAATAAATATTGTGTGGAAACTGGCGAAGAATTAATCAAGCACTGAAGTGCCACTTCAAAGTCCTCATCACCAAAAAGTATATCTACTTCATCCAGCACCGCACTGCAATGCAAGTTGTGTATGTTAAACATGGTATTCACAATAAAGATCAATGTGTAAGCACACACTGCTAGTAGTTACTAGGTTTCCTAGGTCACTTAACTCACAGTGATGGAGTATTAAAAAGAATGAGAAATAGCTTTCTCCTAGTCTATTAACAGCGCAAAATCTAGACAAAACTAAAAGAATGCATCCACAGGATGGCTTCTCTACCCATATATGATCAAGCTTCCACAGAAATGAGGCTATCCATATTGGAAGCTAGGTTTAGGATTCAAAGTACATGATACCTAAGCTTTGATACCATGTTGAGAATATATAAAGAGCAAAAATTTGGATGAAAAAGAAAGGAACCAAAGAAAGCATATGTTATCCCAAGACTCAACTATGGTGTATATACAATCCCTCAATATTTATATTAATAGTATCACCTCACTAAAAACACTAATACCATTTAATTTGGGTGCACTACAAGTAACTCTTTCCTAAATCTTCAAGATTTTCCAAGATTCTTAATCTTTTATAACTCAGTAACTCTTTTCCAAACTTATATTAATAGATTCTCACAACTTAACAACTATAAACTGCAGCTCTTATATATTAACAGCAAAATAAACAACAAAAACTAATCAATTGTGCTATGCCCTAGTACTGATTATGAATTTTGTTGCATGTGACACACATAATAAGTTACAATAGTATGTTCCTAGTTCCTCATTGAGCCACTCCATCATCTTAAGTTTCTTACTATGTGAGTCAGACTGAGATGATATGTTGACTCCATCCAACAGCGCAGCTAATTGAATACGCAATCCTATGGGCCAGCTTGGTAGTACTGGATTCATTGTATTGCCCACACATTGTGCATTCAATAAAATCATACCATAAATATGGTAATTATTGCTGCCTATTATTAGGAAGCGCTCTAGAGGCAAATTAAAGGTTTCTTTTCATATAACGCTTATAACAGACCATTCACATATATCTTTTTTCTTTTTCCATTTTCAAATAAATTTTCACTACAGAGTAGTTCAAGAGGTCCTAAGTCTGCTGAACTATAGGGATTATGAAGATTTTATCATCAAAACTTAACAAGATAATCATAGCATCACTGCTTGCTTACTGAGGAAAACAAGAAGACAAATCCCAATATGGAACTGAAAACTTACGAGCCATTAACAGACATATCCTAAAGAGACCAAGCTTACCATCTTAGATTTGTTAACTGCAAGAAGCCTTCCTTGATGAGAAACATAAAACGCCCAGGTGTTGCTATTAAAACATCAACACCCTGCTGTAAATTCTCCAGTTGAGTTCTCTGTCGAAAGCCACCTGTTACAACCATAGATTTGAATGGCACCCCAGATTTTGACATTGATCGACAATTATCTAAGACCTGCAAAGGATACATTTTTCACCAACAGTCATACCATTGATGGAGAGTCTAATAATGATAGGGAATAATGAGCAGGATAATGACAGAGTTATAGAGCATAGAAGCAGCAATTGACCTGAGAAGCTAACTCAGCTGTTGGTGCCAATATAACCACTCGAGGAGCCTGTGAAGAGAATTTGCTACGTCCTTCTGTTTCTTCTCGTCTAAGATTCTGAATTATTGGTGCAAGGTATGCTAATGTCTTTCCAGAACCACTTTGATCAGCTATGACACAGCTCTTTCCACTAAATACTGGTTCAAATGCCATGGCCTACATTTTAATCAAAATATTTACCATGGAGCTCATTTGTAATCAAGAAATAAGCAGTTACTAAGAAATGTTTTTTTTTTACAGGTTGCAGTTCAAAAATTTAATGCAAGTATATATATATATATATATATATATATATGTATATATATCTTTTCTTGGTTACATAAAAGGAGGATTGACCCAAAGAAATCCTGCAAACTACCCAAGTCCATCACCAATAGACCATATCTAGTGACTACAAAAAATATATAATCTGTAAATAAGGATGGGCATCCAACACAGAAAAGATGATTCTAATAAGCCTTGCATGCACTAAAATACAGTCAACCCTTAGCAATTCTTCCAATATTAAAAATTTTTTGACCTGCTCATCAATTTTGTACCTAGGCTATACCCAAAATGATGGCATACTATTGCTACCACTGCTGGTGGCTGACTTCAGAAGTCATCAGATGGTTTCACCTGTTGCAATGTGGAAGTGGAGTTCTGAAGAATTGAAGTGCATCACGGTTGCTGCTACATGGAGGTCTTAGGTGGCTGATACATGAGATTAGGAGTAAAAAAATTTGGTGTTATGAGAGGCTAAGTGTTGATTTTCTGAATCTATTACTTTCTCTTGTATTGCCTTTGTTAATACACATGGCTCAACATTGAAAATTTTCCCCTTTTCACTGGGTTTGTTTTTAAATTGTTTTCTCGTGTTTGGCCTAGAGGGATTTGTAGAAATAAGTCTTTCAGGATTTTCTAGGTTACTTGGGCTCTAAGGTAAACTAGGATGTTACACTCTGAACCTAATCAATAGAAATTACCTCAAGCTTTGGGGACATACCACCAATTGTACCTTAGAGCCTACTTCAAATATAACTGCTTGCTGGATAACATAAATTAAATGTGAAGCTGAAGTACTATCCTTGTCCTAAAAGTTATATATGGTTTAATTTTGTCCTGAATTATTCTAAAATGTTTTGACCTGTTCCTAATCCTTAACTCTGTTTACTTAAATGACCAAAAATACATAGCTAGCTCTTATGTGGCAACATCAGTTTGATGGGCCCACAGTCCGTAAGGTGTATTCTAGAGGGCCTAGGAATGCTGAGAAAGGAAAAGTGTAATGGTTTTGGGTACTTTGTAGCATGTGTGGGTGAGTGGTGGGTACTTTTGTAATAAATACTGTAGGAAAGAAAAAGTTAGAGAGGATTTTCAGTAGTGAGGTGTATGGGTGGCGATTCTGATAGAACCCAGAAAACACAAACTACTGATAAAGAACTTTACTGTTGACACTGACATTCTTCTCTTCAAGATGATAACCCACCTCAAGAGAAAGAGTAAAACACATACAATGGAAAGAAAAGCAGCCACAGTAACACCCAGCACTCCAATGCATAAACAGAAAAGAAACAAAGAACAGAGGAAAACAGAGATTGCAAATGTTCACTAGCTTTCGAGAGGTTAGCATTCTCCCAAGTCCTTCCAAATTCTTCCTTGCCACTACCCAAACCAGCCACAGCCTTTAAACCTTCCATCCATGGTCCCCACATCACACGTTCCCCCTGCCAAATTAGTTAGAATCATTCCTCTCTCACCTGCCAGCTCATCCTTCCTATTTCTTCTAGAATAAACCTTTAAAGTGAGCACTGCAGTATTATCAGCCCCATTTTTCTCCTTATTCCTTCTATTATATTGTTTCTTGTGACTACTAGTTGCATCAGATTTCTAGCATCTCAAGGGCTAGGGGCAGTGTTTGTTTCTTTCTGGTTTTCTTCTTGTGATTTCCTGGTTGCTGAGTTGCTTGTACAGGGCATAGTTGTGCCTATTTTCCCTTAATACAAGCTTTGCTCAGTGGAGTATTTTCAATAGAATCGGGTGGTCTCTATCACAGTTCCAGTAATCCCCTAGTTCAGTACCACTGCCAATTAAAATAGGACATTTTTTCTCTGTCATCATTTTTATATTTCTTCTCCGGTTCCTCTTTCTCGCTCTCTCTAACCAGGCTCACCCACAAAGTCATCTCATTTTTTCTGTCTCCATTACCATTTTTAATGTTTGCTTCTCTCTCTTACTCTAACCAAACACAAAAAATCAGATTTAAATCATGATATAGAGAGAGAAACTATAATAAATGAGATGAAGCATCTCTCCAAAAAAAAAAAAAATCCCAAATCATAGAATCAGATTTGTCTATTATTTTTTAGTGGGAATCTCTGCTGTTATATTTATATTTAAGGGAGATATAAAACTTGTTCAACTAAAAGGCAAAGAACACCCAGATATTATGCAAGGACTTACCATTTTCTCAGCATAATGATTTCCGCAAAAGACATCAATATTACATATTGGAAATACTTAGCCACAACTACATTACTTTCAGTAAAGCACATCAGCCCATGTTTATGCATGCATGGGTACAGATGTCTACAAATCAAATAATTTTCTCTTTAGCAATAAAGCCTAAAGTTACCTGTATATGTGAAGGCCGGAGGAAAAACTGCTTTGCCAGTGATTCAATCATATATTCACTGTACCCTAGATTTTTGAAGGATTTTCGACTGAAAAAGTCACTGTCAGAAAATGGTTTTCTCTGTTCCTTTAGTCGTTTTTGTGATTCAGGCTTATAAGTGCGAAGAGATCCTCCACCGCCCCATCCTTTTAAATGAGGGTCAGAATGTCTTGCAACTGATATACCTGAACTTGCTATTCTATTGTCAGTGTTTTCAGACTGTTCCAAATCATCCTCTATACCTAATGCTGCATGTTCAACAACTAGGTTATCATCATTACTACTTCTTTCCTGCTTCATGCGAGAAGTTCTGTGTATGAGAGCCTTCACTTTCTGTGTTTTCAGTCTGCCAAAACTTCCGGATAATCTCCTCTCAGATTTTACTATAGAATCACTATCTGTAATAACTGGGGCACACTCAATGTCTGTCAGACCACAAAATGTTATGGGAGCATCAGGTGTATGAAAAAGCATAGCTAGCAGATTTATGCTATCAACAAACAGGACATGCTTGTAGCCTAAAAAAATGAAGTGCAATCTATATTTAAGGATAAGCCTGCCTTTAGAAATAGATGGTAAAACATGAAATGCTAAATGCTGTTTAAGAAAACTGTATTATCAAAGACCAAAGCACTCATGAATCACGTACAAATGTATCAAGCTTGATTATCTAACTTACATCAATTGTTTGATAATTCTTGTATGGTTTCATTTGATAATCTTACACATATATAATATATTGAATAGACAAATAAAGCGTTGCAGTCACAATTTTTGTTCAACGGGTTAATTTGGAACTGTCTCCTAAGCTACAAAAACACAGACACTTAAACATATGTCAGATATTCATATAAGACACAATAAAGCACTTTAAATAACATATGGATACTATCTACCCAAAAATAATTACATATCGATGCTCCAAATTTTGTCATGTTGTCGTGTCGATGTCAATGTCTATACTTCCTAGCTCCTAATAAAAAATATAACAAAAGAAAAAAAATGCCAATTTTAGCATGACGGTATTAACAGAATAATAAATTTCTAGCTGAGGAATGAAAACAGTGCAATACATGAAAGTATGAATCTTGCATAAATACATTTTACATGTTTCATCCCATTTTCCTTCCACTTATCGTACCCAACCTATTAAGATCACGACTTCAGCTAGGTAAATAAATTACACTGTAACAAAAATTTGACCGACAAATTACACTTCAGTAAAAAGTAGCTAAAAATTTAAACGAACAAAAGCATCCAGAATTGTCACCTTCTGTTACAATGCTATCTTCTGGGCTTGTGCTTATATCCGATGAATTCTCTATATCTGAGTTCAATCCATTGGTGACGGTGGAAGGGTTCCAAGAGAGAACGTCTTTGGGTGTAGGAGAATAGCCAGCTCTAACGAGAATCGCATTTCCAACACATGCGGGAAGCTTTTTCGTAGTTGAAATGGGTGTGTCACCGAAACAAGTTTGAGTGAAGAAGAAAAGACGAGCATGGCTTTGAAATTGCAATTCCAAGCGAATAGGTTTGGATATGAAATTAACAGAAGGAGCTTGCCCAAGCAGCATTGTCTTGTCTGTCACTTCGCAGCGAAATGGGATTAGAATGAGTGTGAGACTGAGATATGACATTGAATGTGAAGTATGAAGATTTTATATATGAGGATATTTCTAGCAAAGGTAACAAAAGAGAAAAACAAAAAACAAAAAAAATCCAACTATTATACAAATTTATTCTAAGAGTAAATTACATTCATTTTATTTTAGAGGTACTGAAATTATATTATATTTTTTTATTTTAAAAAATTACACTTTACTTTTATGAGAAATGAAAAAACTTTTAATTTTACACATTTGACTAAATTATTCTTATGTTTATTGTTTATATAATTAAATATATATTTCACTAATATAAAATTTTTTAACTTAAAATAAAATAAAATTATTATCTTTAAGTCAAAATAAATAGTAAAATATTATAATTTTTAAAAATACATTTTATAATAAATTATAATATTTTTAAAAGATTAATAATGTCATTAAAGGTATTTTAGTTAAAATAAATAAAATTATAAATTTTTTTATTTTTTTTTAAAGGAAGGGAATTAAATTTTCAAAGTAAAAGAAAGAAGGATATAATTTTAACATCTCTCAAAGAAAGAGAGTTTAATTTACTCTTATTTTAAATATATATGTACTAGTTGGCATGCACTTATTTTTTTGATATAAAATGAAAAAAATAAATATTTAGTTATTTTAATCACTATATATATATGTTATAATTTCTCATTCTCTTCATATATCTTAATTTATTTTATTTATCTGTTAACATATAATTTTAGAGAAGATCTCAAAACTATAAATATAATAATATAAATTATTTCATTTTACACTATTTTTATAGTTAAATGAATAAAATTCTAATAAAACTTGTTTGCAATTTAATTAAACGTAACAAGATGCTAAGGTTGCCTAATTAGTAATACATTCTTTCAAATTAGCATTTTTATAATTTAAATTGATCTAATGATATATTTGTCTTTTGCTCTTTTTTCCCAAATTCATCAACATGTCCTAAATGCTAATGTTGCCATTACCTAACATTTCTGTTTTGGGGTAAGTACTCCCAGTACCAAGCATGTTTTCTCTTTCTTTTAGGTCCGTACAATAAATTTATGTCTCAAACTATATCGTATTAGTCTCAGTTTTCTCTTCATCTTCGCCAGCTCAAGCAAAGGATTTTGCCAGCAAGGCCCAAGATTTAAGCTCTTAGATCATTAGAGAAGTAAGTAAATACATAAATTTTAATGAAAGCACTCGTTATAGCTGAGAAGTTTTTAGGTGAATAGAGTATATTATATTATTTATGTATTTATTACTAATATTTATTTAATTTTTGTTATTTCAAACTAAAGAGATTACATAATGAAAAAATAATAACAATAATAAATAATTAAATTTTATTAGTTAATATATAAATAAAATGATATAATATTTACACTTAAAATATTTGGTCGGAAGCCCTTGTAAATACAAACAGAAGTGTTGATATTGATTAATGTATAAATGAAGTAACATAAAAAATATAACTAAAGATTTTTTGAGTTCAAATCTTTTGTAGTCAAAAAATAGTAAATTTTTTTATAACAAATGAGAGATAAAAAAATATTTAACTCTTAATTTATTTAAAATTTTTTGTATTAGTGTAAAATTTATTTATTTATTTTTTATTACAAAGAATTACTGGAGCGAATAAATATAAAAAATTTAAAATTAAATTTTTATTACCTGGTACGCTTAAACTTACTAACATGTATCAATTTAAGTGGAAGAAGTTTAAACTCTTTAAGCATTTTCCTTCGTGTTTTTTTGGCCAGACTTTACCTGTGTTTGGTTCTTGGAATAATGTGTATAAAATATCGTTAGAAGAGTCTTCACTTAAATGCCTAATACTACCCAAGAGAGTTATCTTTAGAGGCATCAAAATACGCCTAATGCCCAAGAGAATTATCTTTTAGAGGAGGTGTCAAAATAAGTGAACTCAGTCTATTATAATAAAGATTTTTATTTTTTAGAGTGAGGCTAAACTTGAAATACTGGCCCAACCCATGAGGTTTTTTTAATATTTCTTTTAAAAATATGATTTATTTTAATTAACTCAAATTATATATGTATAATTTATTTTATATATTAACATATTAATAATAAATATTGTAAATTAGACTACAAAAATAGTAATTAAAAAATAAAAAAAATTGTTTTAATTTTTAAAAAATATGATATTTTTTAATTTAATCTTTTATATATTGTTCTCGTTAATTAATTTTTTAAAAATAAAAATATATTTAATGTTATCTTTTTATCTAAATTATATTCATATTTTAACGTATCACTTAATGAAATATTAACTAAAATTTTGTTACTAATATAACAATTATAAGTGATAGATACTCTATATCATATTAAAAAAATTCATGTATGTAATTATTCAAATCAACCCTAATTTTTAAATTTTCATTAGATACACAATTAAAAAAAATTCATGTATATATAAAATTAAAAAATTTAAATTTATATCTTAATATTTTATCTTATATAGATTAATAAATAATATATCAAATAATTATATTATCAATTAAATTATATTTCAATATTAAGTTAAGTAAAAAATTATTGATAAAATTTAAATAAAAAATAATATTAAATATATTTTTATTTTAAAAAAATTAAATTAACAAAAATAATCTGTAACAAATCAAATTAAAAATCACTATATGTGCTAAATGGCAGAAGAGTTTTTCTCTTAAAATTTTTTTTTTACATACTTTATTTTATATATCAACATATTATAAATAAATATTATAAATTAATTTATAAAAATATAATTTATTTTATATATCAATGTACTAATAATTACTATTATAAATTAATATAGACTGACATTTTATAACACAATTCTTAAAATTTTCTTTCAAAGAAATGCGACCCATTGTATCGATTCAGCCCAACCCTTATAAATCCCCCGTAAACCATGATCTTAAAATATGCTAGACTAAAAATCCTTCCTTAAAATGAGCCATTATTTTCATGGTCCAGCTTCCTCTATCATAAGGCCGGGCTGAACGAGCCTTTTTGATCGCCCTAGTTATCTTCCACCAATCGAGGGGAAATAAGGATACTCCAGATTTACAAGAAAGTATGATCCAACCTTCAATAGCGTAGGTTATGTAAATAGATAAATAAATGAAGTTTAAATCACTATATCAATTCAACAGGGGGTATAAGTAATTTCCCAAGATTTCATCCTCCATAACAAAAATTTGATTCATATATAACAATAACAAAACAAAAATTATAATATCGTCTATAAACTATAAAAGCCACACTTTTACAATCATACACGAGTAAATCTAGATAACTCGTTTACGCATATATAGGCTTGGTTGACTCTTGGATTTTCAATTATATACATTATGTAAGTTTGACATATCAACCAGCACTCTCAGACAACAGGTAGTTATTGAGCATCATTAAGTATTTAGCAGATCCAGGTTCAATCAAGAACTTGCTTAAATAAATCATGTCATCAGGTGTTAAAACCAGAATTAGTGCTGTGCATTTGACGGCGAAGTTCTCCCAGGAAGTCAAACTGTGAAACAGAATCAGGAGTACTTGGTGTTGAAGCCACAATGTGAAGGAAAATAAGACAATAAAAAATAGTGAGTGAGAGAGAGAGGAGATATTGAACGATTTCAAGCTTACCTGATGAGGGGATCTTAATTGAGTCCATGCTGCAGCCACTCCTGAATGCATAACTGGTTTTTCTGAGATTGAAAGTAGAAAGAAGAAAATTAAGAAGCAATCAGTACTCCAGCAATAAGGGCATGGAAATATGACCATAAGTAGATATACCGTACATAATAACTGACGATAACATGTTATAAGCCCATCCATTGTTGTAATTACAGGTATTCATGACATTGTAGATGCTCACAAAAATGACAAGAATTAAACAAGACATTCTGACAGCAATACAGAAACTAGACAGCACAAGCATGGGAAAGGTTCCTTAAAGAATCAGCTCCAATGAAAATAACGATACCACATATAGTTTATAATCTTTAGATGCACACTCATTAGGGAGAAAAAAAAATTCTTTTTAAACACCCGTTTCAAGTTAGGTTCCTCGGATAGATGTCCTATGTATCATTAGCCAAAACAAAACTCTTCATTGTGATTTTAATTGCATAACCTATCCTAGACCACTGAATTATTAACTTTCCAGTATTTATTGGCCGCAATCATGAAACACACATTAATTATCTAATAATCAGCCCCCAAAATTAGATGGTTTAGCATCAGCAGATAATTTATATTCATTAAATGAGCAAGATCTATTTTTTTTCCTGGATAGAAGAAATTTTGTTAAAAGGAAGAAAAAGAAAGTGATCAAATTCAAAACAAATGGACAGCCTAGATCCCAGTCTCTTCCTTCCATCATTAACAAAGACTAAAAGTAGAAAATTTTCCCAAAAATAGGAAATGGAAAAGCTTGTCATAGTTGAATGATGTCTACTCACCAGATGAATCCTTGAGATTATTGTAGGAATTCATTGCAGCTGTCCAACCTAAATTATGACCAACAGAGGAGATAAATCATAAAAGTAAATGAACAATCTGCGGCTTATTTTCCTTCTTTTTACCTCACTCTGTGTAGACCAATAAATGCAAATTCTACGTTGAGGAGAATTAAGTAGTCAAGAGACCAAAAACTACAAGTAATGAGTTGAAGGGCATTGGTAATGAAATTTGAAACAAAAAAAAAAAGAGAGAAAATAAAGGGGATCCAAAAGCAAGCCAACTTGGACATGCTTGACAACATAAATCTCCATTGACATACATCTGCTGCTAAAGAAGTTAACAGTGTTGATGATTCTTGTGAGACTTGAAATTGGTTATCATGTACTTTGAAAACAGATTACGTGAGAAATCCATAAAGAATGTCATAACCATTAATCAAATCAAATAGACAAAACAATTTAAAAGCTTCTTTAAGCAGGCAACCCCAATACACCTACAATCTCATAAAAACCACCCGGATCATTAAAGTGCCAAAAAATTAGCATATTAGAATCATACAAAATACCAAAAAGGTGTATATCCTTTTATGGACAGAACCTTGGAAGCCTCTCTGGGTTACGGAATCTAAATTAAACATCGTTTAATACCTTCAGTCCAAATAAGCTAGTTCTACCAAAGTCATTTGCTATAATAGAAAGCCTATTAAATTATAAAATGCAACAGATAGGAAAGAATGTTGTTAACAAATACAAATTTCCTATAAAGTA
This sequence comes from Senna siamea, assembly GCA_031216115.1. Lineage (NCBI taxonomy): Eukaryota > Viridiplantae > Streptophyta > Magnoliopsida > Fabales > Fabaceae > Senna > Senna siamea. The sequence continues at coordinate 18,466,582 of CM062357.1, forward strand.
GTTGTTGGGATACGTACGATCATTCAAAATCTGGGAAGCTACACTGTAACTACACCCATCTAAAGCTATGAATCCTGAATACTGATTCTCATTAAGATTACTGTTACCAGCATCTCCATGATCAGTAACTGGAACACTTCTTGAAAGGGCATGTTGATTCTTTTCATTCCCTAGACTGTTTGCTCGATCAAGCCGATCTACACATTTTTATAGAAAGTAACCAATACCCAGAGATTAGAAACAAAGAAAAGTCATAGTTCAAAGCAAAAATTGACAAAAAAGCAAATGCCCCAAAAGCATTACCATTTGCCGCTGAATATTAAATAAATGCAAATATACAGTTATATAAGCATGGGGTAATGTCAATGAAACAAACAGTACTATTATTATTTTTTGGCCAATGAAAATTAATATTTTGATCAAGGAAACCAAACATAAATAAAATATATAGATTACAGATATATGGAGGCAGGAGGTTTCTTAAGTTAGAAAAAGGGGCAAAAGACTTAATTAATTGACAAAATTCTATGCTTCCCCTTATTAAAACTATAAAGCAGTATGAGAAGGAAATTGTATTACTTATTTTATAATGTCACAATATAATTAAGGTAAATTACCATGACATCCCCTAGGGTTTGAAGCTTTGGTACTAGATAGCCCTCTTGTTTGAAAATATCACTACCCTCCCCTACTGTTTTATCCAACTTAGTAAAAACCTTAAAGTTTGACGGGAATGAAGATAGTATGAAATATCCCTAGGATAGTATGAGCTATCAAAGTCCCACATCGAGTGGAATAAAATGTTTGATGGAATACTTAAGTGACTTGATTCTTTCCCTTCAATAGCTAGCTTTTGAGGGAGAGTTCTCCAAGTCATTTGGGTTCTATCATTTGATATCAGAGCTTGGTTTGTCGACAGCACAAAGAGGACTACTTGCGACGGGTTTTGATCGGCAGAGGGACTAACCGCAATAGAGTGAAACAATGCCGAGTAAAGTGTTGCAAAGTGCAGTCGTCGGGATGTAAGCTCTCCAGGGACAGTGCTATGATAGAGATGGAGATAGTATGGGGTGTTCCTATAATAGTATGGGCTACTCAAGTCCCACATCAAGTAGAATGAGATGCTTGATGAAGTATTTAAGTGGCTTGGTTCTTCCTCTTCACTTCTTGCCCACAGGCCTTTGTCCTCAAACATCTCATACTTCTACTTCATTCTCTCCTCCTAACTATTCAAAAGGTATCTTTATTTCTGGTTTCTAAGCCATGAATCGTTGAATTCTGCTTCCAGACTCCAAACTATTCGTGATTCCGAAGCAATAGTTGTTAATTTTCCCATTGGGTGCTTTTCATTTTACCCAAGCAGAGTCTACAGTGGAGAAGACTCCCAGTAGAAGATTCAGGCAATCTATGCTGTTAGAGTAATTCATCCCAATTTTAAATTGGAGATGCTGAGAAGAGGCCCTTTTGCACAGTAGAACACCAGAACTACCAAAACAACTAACTTGCAAATATGTTTCATGGCTCACAAGTATAGGAAGGAAAGAGAAAGAAACGTGGAACATATGTAGAGCAACTAGATAAACATTATAGAAGGAGCAATTAAATAAAGGAAAAAATAGAACATATATCACAAATTAAATGACTAGTGATAAAGAGCTCACAGCAGAAAGCTCCAACCTTTTTTAAGCAAAAAAAAAAGATTTACCACTCATTAAATAAAAGAATCTACAACCTCATGGCATTGCTGACTAGTGACTACCCATTATCATAACAACTTGCCTAGCTATAAGATGGGCTTGAAAATAACTACAACAGCGACAACGACGAAGATGACAAAGTAACGTGCATCTCTGCTTCTATCGTAGGCTTGTAAAAGAACTTGATTAAAACAGGTTAAGCAGCACATTTTAACGTGAATAGCACATCATACAGACAGTTTGACAATATTAAAACATACGTGTGCAAGTGAAAATCATTCAAGAGAAAGGAAATCACAAATAGACTGACCAGAAGACTTGCGCCTGTTGTTGGAACGATTCCTGTGACACAATTGCAGAATTGGGAAAAAATGCAGAGAACAATGACAATCAGAAACAGAGAAATAAAGCTTGTGATTCATATAAGAAGAGACTGAGAGCGTGATTTTTACCTCTGATTGGGAGGAGCATAGCGCTTGACTGGTGCGGGCGAATCCGTTGCTGCCGATTGTAGTGGTGGAGGAGGGTTTTCTAGCATTTCTTCGGCTTTATCTCTCTCCTCTCTCTCTGTCCGATGACCTGGAACTGAGGAGAGAGAAACCCGAGTGCCGATCAATCTTTGACCACCTACTGAGATAATGAGATATTAATTCACGGCCGGATCGGGTCGGATTGCTCAATACAGTAAATTATAGTTAAATTAATAATAAAATCATGACTATATATTTTATTAAAAAATAAATTTAATATATATTAAATCTAATTTATCTGTTTTTTTATTTACATTTATCTAATTTTTAGACTGCCAAGCATCTCACATAGCATAATGGAAGAGGATTATTTCATTTTTCATTTTTGATGGAAATAAGGATTACTTCATAACAAAAAGTGGAACATGATTGGATTGCTATTCCCTATTATAATGAATATGGGCGGGAATATTAAGAAATGCATTTATCTTAATCAAATGTAATGTGACTTAAAATATTATAAATTTTCACAATATATATATATATATATATAAGAATATATATTTATAATAAGTACATGATTGATATATATATATATATATATATATATATATCAAAGATGTGGCCTTCTAAAAAAGTAAATATTCAATTTCTCGTATTTTACTCAAAATGTCTTCATCATGGTATGTATTCATGTACTTATTATTTATATAATATATAAATAATATATAATAAATATTAATTATGTAATTGATTAATATAAAATAATTATTTTTAAAATTTAAAATAAATTAAATTTATGCTTTTCAACACAAAAATAACAATGAAATAAAATATTTAAAAAATTAGTTATGTTTTAAATAAAAATAATATTTTCTTAAAAAATATTTTTGTCATTTTTTACTTTTAATTTGATTTGTATATATTTTCAAAATACAATGAGTTATTTTCGCAAATATTTATTGTACTCAATGGTAAAAATCCTACTATCATTTTGAGGAATAAATAATTATTTAAAATTTAAGATCTGACTTAATTATCTTTTCCTTTTGTAACTAAAAGTTAAAGTGAGAGAATGACGTCAAGATAGATCCCTGGGCTCAAAAAACACTTAAAAAGGAATTTACAGATCACCTATTAATAAAAAATTACCTGAATTCAAATTCAAATCATACAATTTATATGAGCAGAAAAAGTGACCAGATGAACCAATATTCATGTAGGTGATATTAGAAAGGAGCTCCAACTGCACAGGTGTTATTAGAAAGGAACGAGATTCTTTAGTTAAACAATGAATTCAAATTCTTATTAATTACGAACTGAAGAGGCTTACAACTTAGAACAATATACTGACTAGCTTCATAACGCAAAAATGTTACAGTTACAGGCTTAATCAAAGAAACTAGCATCATATTACAATCTACATTGACTTACAAAAGAAGACTCTGGGAAAGAGAAAAGTGACGTAAAAAACTCAACGAGCAATGTTACAGAATTCAACACTCAAATCTGCCCGAAAACCTTCTCAGCAGCTGCTATAGTCTTTTCAATGTCATCAGAAGTATGTGCCAAGCTGGTGAAGCCAGCCTCAAAATGCGAAGGTGCCAAATAGACACCTTCCGCCAACATTCCCCAGTAAAACCTAGCAAACTTAGCTGTATCACTCTTTTTGGCATCAGCAAAGTTGTAAACAGGCCCTTCGGTGAAGAAAAAGCCAAACATCCCCCTTATATGGCCACCACATATTGCATGACCTGCTCTCTTCCCAGCATCGATGATACCTTGAACTAGCTGGCCTGTTATTTTATCCAAGTACTCGTATGTTCTGGGTTCCTTAATGCGCTTCAGAGTATGTATGCCCGCAGTCATGGCCAAAGGGTTCCCGCTCAAGGTTCCAGCCTGGTACATGGGTCCTGCTGGTGCCACCATCTCCATAATATCTCTCCTCCCTCCATATGCACCTACTGGGAGACCCCCACCAATAATTTTTCCAAGAGTTGTTAAGTCAGGAGTTATGCCAAAATATTCTTGAGCTCCACCATAAGACAATCGGAATCCAGTCATAACTTCATCAAAGACTAGGAGGCTATTGTTTTCCTTGGTGATTCGGCGTAAGAAATTAAGAAAATCAGGTTTGGGAGGAATGAAACCAGAGTTTCCAACAACAGGTTCAAGGATAACTGCTGCTATCTCTCCTTTGTTGGACTCAAAGAGGCTCTCAACAGCCGAGAAATCATTGAAGGGGGCTACAAGAGTCTCAAAAGTGGCTGCTCTGGGAACACCAGGGGAGTCAGGAAGTCCTAAGGTAGCTACTCCACTACCTGCTTTAACAAGAAAAGGATCAGCATGACCGTGGTAACAGCCCTCAAACTTGATGATCTTCTCATTTCCGGTAAAAGCACGGGCCAGGCGGAGGACTCCCATGCATGCTTCAGTCCCTGAATTAACAAATCGAACCATTTCAATGCTTGGAACTGCAGAGATAACCATCTCTGCCAAAATATTCTCCAGCAGACAAGGTGCGCCAAAGCTGGTTCCTTTCTTCATTGTTTCAGCTAGAGCAGCAAGCACCTGATATCAAAGATAACTTTTTGTCACAAAGTACAGTTTTAAAAAATACAACCTAGCCATGTCAGGCTATCTCTCAGACAGTGAAGAAATGAATGAAATTTCAACCACTATATGTTTTGACATTTACAGTACAAATTGCCCCTCCCCACTCCATCAACTAGATGCTTGGAGTGACCACCACCACCACTACAAGAAGTAGCAAAAACAGGCACCTGAATCCATCATATAGGTTCTCTCTTTCTCTAGTACCCCAATTAAATGAATTGTCAATGTTTTGGCATAATTGTTTTTCCTATGAAATCAAAATAAAGAGCCAAATAATAGATCTAGTTAGGAGTATCGATTAGAGAAAACAAAATCCAAAGCAATAAGTATGATTCTACAAAAGAAACAAACTTTTAAATGATAACAAAACTAGGTTACCAATGTAAAAGATTTTGAAGAAACAGCAGAATAATATATGGAAAGAACAGAACCTGATCGTCTGCATGACCAATTATTGCCGGCCCCCAAGAACCCACATAGTCAATGTACTCGTTGCCATCTATGTCCCACATGCGAGATCCCTTGACAGAATCAATCACAATTGGGTGTCCACCAACAGATTTGAAGGCACGAACAGGAGAATTGACACCTCCAGGCATCAATTCCTACAAAGAGACAAAACCAAAAAACGGGGTGAATATCATTAGTCGGTTCAGTTACCGCAGATCAACCCCGAATAACAAAAGGCACGAAACTAAGTAATCATTAAAATTATAAGACATCAATTTCTCTAAGTTTTGAAATTTAATATTTTTTTTTCCATCACCATTTTCCTATTGCATGTGTAAAAGTCCAAACAATGAAAATAAAACATGTCACAGTAATCTGAACTCGAAAAAATGAGAAATATAATCTCTTATGACAGAGAAATGAAAGTTCAAGCAAACATCTGCTAAAAATCGTCTACACGACAAAGATGCAACTCCGATATACTAAATCTTAGTCGAATATCACAATATTTATAGCTGATCAATAGTTGTTTGACAAGTTGAAATGGAAAACTGCGTTTAATTCTTTACAACCCCAAATCCCAATCTCGAAAAAGATCCTAAAATCCCCATCATTTTCAAGGGAAGCAATTGCACGGTTAATAAGAAAAGAAGGGAAAGTCGGAATTTGGTTAAAAGTTAAAAGTACCTTAGCGGCAGCGAAAGCTTCTTCGGACTTGCGAAGAGTCAAATTCTTCTTGGTCTTCTCGTCCACGGATACCGCCATTGTGATCGAATGAGCTTGAGAACGCATCGCTGAGCTCGAAAGCCCTAAGCTAATGCCTACCCCTGTGATGGCGTAAGCAGCCATTGTTGCTTGTGTGTGAAGTGGGCAAAGAAGACGATAAGAATGCAGATTGATAATTCGTTAGCCTTAGCCTTTCGCCTTGCAAGTTGGGACTCGTAACCCCACAGGGCTCACCACATTGGTCCAACAAATAACTCAAGTATCAGGTATATATAATACATACAATAGAGCGGCTGGCTTTAATTTCAAATTATGTTATATTTTTATTCTTTTTTATTTTTGTAAGATAAAAGTTAAGATGATAATATAATTTTACTATTTTAATTAAATTGTTTTATTTATTTTATCCTTAGTATCATTACATTACTATTTTAATAATAACTTGTATGAGGGAATTTTATGTGGTAAAGTAACGCTGCCAAGAATAAAATAAATAAAAATATCAATTTTTTTTTTAAAGATGAAGATTATTTCAATTTTTAAAATTCAACAAATTATTTACAAAAAAAAAAAAATTAGTGTGCTTTTTATTTTTTAATGGTTTTCAAATTATAAAATAATAAATAAATATTTTATTCACAATTCAATATATTAGAAACGAACTTTTTAATTTTATTTTATTTTTATAAAAGAATTCGATACTTTTAAAAATCATCTTTAAGAGAGAGGGAATGTATGAAAAAATACTGAACAAGTAATTTAGAGTTAACTCATTCCAATATATTTACCAATTATTGATGGAACTTAACAGTTTAGTTTAGTGTAATTTGATGAAAATAAAGTTGACTTAATTGTTAAGGCATAAGTCTTACTCGTAGTTTTAATGCAACATATTGGCTGATGCACACGAAAATTCTTCCCAATTGATACATTGAATCAAATTATGAAAAATTCATTGACTTTCGAGCAAAAAAATTGAAAAATATATACAAAATAAATATTAAAGATGTAAGGATTAGATGAAGGAAACTACATTTTGCCTTTTTATACTATTCACAAAGAATAAAATAATAACTATCTTTACACTTTAAAACCTAACTACTAAATCACCATCCAAAGCTAACTTCTTCAGATTCAGAAGTCAAATTATCCTATCTTATAGAAAATAAGTCTCTTTTGAAAGTTTAAAAATTGAATTCAATTTGTCGCATAACCAATAAAAAACGTTAATGTTAACGGCTAACTTTATACCTTTCGAAGCTAAAATTTTTTCTAACTTGAGCATTAATATTTTAATTAAGCTTTCATTTAAGAAATAAAATTTAGGATAACATTGAGATATCCTGGGTATTCACAATGTAATGAATGATGCCATACAATTGATACAAGGACAAAAGAGTAAAGACCATATATTGCAAGCGAAAATAATAATCTGGGATACACGGCAACTTCTATTTACCTGATCTGCTGCTTTAGAGAGAACGAGAGTGAACAGATTTATTGGTCAAACTTGCAAGCTTAGTTTTCTTCAACCACAATATTTTTTCCCCTTATAATACGGCGTACTATTGATTAATTACTTAGCGGGCTCTGATTAAAAGATAATTGGAAGGAAAAAAAATCTAGATTGATAGCCAACTAAGACTCTTGTAAGCATATTGCTCCTTCTATGATTCTATCACCATTTGGGTAGGCTTTTTTTTCTTTTTCTTCTTTTTTTTTACTGGCTATACAATGAATTTGACATTATCATACAGAATATGAAATGGCAATAAGCATTTTTCTAGAACATATCATGAACAATACACTTGTTCTAAAAAGAATTGATCTAATTAGAGAATCACCAAGCGCTACAGTAAGTGATTGGGTGGGCACCTATTTCACCCATCCCCTGTATATTTCCCTTTGTCCTGACCTCCACTACTTACATAGTCCAAAATCTTTCCACCATCATCTGTATACCCTGAATCTCCCCCTTCTAGGTAGACACACAACTATGCTGTACCTCCACAAAGTCCACACTTCACACACTGAACGCTGAGTACAGGGAATACATTGTTGCATATCTTCATGCAAGTATATGATTATAATTAAGAAACTGCACAATGTGGTTTCTTCTTCCATAACAAGATTTCAAGATGCCTCTGAAATAGACAGAAGCTGATTCTACAAAAAAGACACAAATCATGTACAGACACCATCGAAATATTTACCTCCTTTGTATGAATTTCTATTATTTGGCACGAAATTCATGACGAAATATGTTCAGGTTCTGAGTGAACTTGTCCCTGTTTTTCGAATCTAAACTTTGAGTAATATCTGCCATAAGTTTATCAAAACATAGTGAGAGCCGCTGATGCTGATCCATTGGCTGCAAAATAAGAAATAGCCTGAGTCACAAAACATGAACAAGGAGGGCAAACACACGCCCAACACCCATCAACCAAATACACACAGTTAAAAAGCTGTGCTTATTTCCAGACCCAACATTAATACGTTTTAAGACATTGTAACAAAAAAATTTACAGTATTGAACCATGTTAGACTTCTTGTAGCAAGTTACTGCTACCAGAGCATATAGTCAAATCATGAATTTTTTGGTATTGCCATGGCATAAAACCCTATGAGATATACATGTCAACATATCAAGACCAATAATCTTTCAGGGACTGCTATTCTCATTTCTTGCCCCCAGAATCCTAGGTTCTTGATATTTTTATTATACCTTATCCATAATCCTGATAAAAAACCATATGCAATAAGAAATTCTAAAATTCCAGGATGAAGTTTTCACAATTTAACCATTTTTATATTTACCTTCTCATTCCTCCCTCTAAAAACTATCCATTTTCTATTACATTACAATGCTTAATGCCTTCCATCAATTTAATGAACATAGAAATTACAAAATAGGGGGAGAGAAAATACCTGTAATGCCAAGATCTGAGTCTTCAAATCTGAGAATATCTGCACATAAATGATAACTCAGTTCCGCATAAGTTCAACAAGGAACAGAAAAATCGCAAACCTTAGTAATTAGCAAACAGCAGTGCTTTAAAATCAAGACTGGACAAGTCAGTTTGATCACTTCAACCAGTGATTATTTTTTAATAATTTATTTTTAATCAAAGTTAAATAAATAAATATTTTTTAATAATTTATTTTTAATAAAAGAAACCAATATTATTCTTGAAGGTATTTTGGTCATTATTTGGTTTCAATTGAAGTTTATGCAATATTTCTAAAATATAAGGAAGGATTGTATAATTTTAACAAGCTTAGGACAAGGAAGACTACTTCATCCCAAAATTATTTCAGAAAACACACATAATCATTATCAATGCCTATTAACATAGAAATTGAATTGATGATTAAACAGTATATAAGCATAATGCTCCGAAAATTCAGACCACTGTACTAGTAGTCAATAAGGTCATCTTATGGGTTCAATTTATCCTAGTGATTACACTGGAGAATTGAGGTTTGGAGAAGTAGGCTAGATGGAACTGATTTGTGACAATCAGAAAGCTCTACATATTGCCTAAACCATTATTTCATGAGAGGACCAAAAACATAGAAGTTGATAGTCATTTTATCAATGAAAAGATACTCTTTGGATGATCAGCTAGTAGACATTCTTACTAGGTCTTCAAGAGGTACTTGCATCACCTATATATGTAGCAAGCTTGGTGATGTATGCTCCATTTTGAGGGGGAATGTTAAAATACTGTAAGCACTTGTTATGAGTATGACACTGTGAACATGAGGTAAGTGATTAACGGTTCAAAGGTTCAACAATTAAATGGGGTAAAACTGTGGTTCAACTGGACATTATGAAAATATAATTAATATATTATTTTAATAAATATATTAAAAAAAATACTTATAATTATAATACTTAATAATTCAAGATATGTTGATATTAAATTATTATTGTATTAGAATAAATTAAAAATTTATATTTAAGAGTACATTTTATTTTACTTGCATGTAAACTTATCTTTGATTAGGTATTATTTTGCAATTTACCTGCTTTAGATATTATATAATATTATGTCCATATTATGAAGAGTTGACTAGATAGAAGATAGTTCAATAACTAGAGGTAGGGGAAGACTAAAGAAAATAATAAGAGAAACTATTAAGATGGATTTAATTATTAGTATCTAATTATAGAAATGAACAAAGATAAAACAAGTTAACGTCGCTTGATCTATATAGCCACCCCACTTAATGAAAAAAGAATTTGTTTGTTGTTGTTATTGTAGTATCTGGGGCAGTGGGGAAGCGCCCATTTTGCCATCCTTGCCTTGGGTCTCAAGTTCAGAACTTTCCAATGAAATTTTCAGAAGTCCACCACTTGACACAGGTTCAGCCCAAACTGGTCTGGTTCAACTCGGTTTTTCAGTTAAATCGATCAGTTCTGTTGACTTTGACTGGTTTTGAGATTAAGTGGTTATTTGGAGAATTGGACCAGACCATGGTTGGTCGGGTTTTGAAATCATTGTTTTGAACCATATACTACACACAAATATGCATGTCAGGATTAATAGTTTTAGAAAGGTTAGTTACCTGCTCACTAATAACAATTAAGCTCAACATTGGCCTGCTCAGACTCCACTGGTTGCCGCAGTCTTCAAATAATATTATCTCAAAGAGGGCCTTCAGAATCTTATGCGTGTAAAAGAGACATCAGTTCAATTAGGCATCAGAAATATGCTTTTCTTTTCCTTCTGAAGAAGATAGGAAGAGGGGCGGGAGAACAAGAATATGGGATCCTAACATCCTAACAGTTTAAATAACAGTAAAAGGACATACTAGTATTTGCATTGAATTAATGCAGTGCCGAATTGAGCAATGAAGGCATACTAGTATTAGCTAAAAAAATGTTTGCCTCTAGTAGAAGATACCTATGGGAAACTCAAAGTAGTAGCTCCAGATTCCAAAATAATATAATTATTTAAAGCTTAGAGTAGGACTTAAAAAACTTTTTAAATGATTGATAATCAGTAAAATAAAATATGACGTACTTCTGTAAACAAATTTGGGCACTCTGCAATATGATGCGCAAGATTGACTGCTGCAGGTAAATTTGGGGCCTCTCCCATAGTGATGTTGTTGAAATAAAAAGTAGCCAAATTATCAACAGCAGATGCACACTGTAATCAGAAATTCAAAGAGTATGATGAAGCCACAATCACATAGAAGGAAATTAAATACTTAATACAAACAGCATCATAATCATATGAAAAAAGGAATTGCAAAAGATGTTAGTGTCATCTACTCTGAAACTGGAAGATGTAAATGAAATAAGAGTGGTGTCCATTGCCATATAACCTGAGACGAGATATTTGTATCCAAGCCTTTAAGACCAGATTCAAGGGATTTAACTATATGCATGAAGGTGCTTGTGTCCAGGTTCAATATGAAAGAGATGTGGCTGTTGTACAAAACCTCCAAGAATCCAAAGTAAGCCCTTGTTAGCTGCAAAGAAAGAAAGAAAGAAAAAAAAACTAAGTGAGCTTCGATGTAACAAAATGTGGAAAGGTAGCAGAAAATGATCTGCCACATAATTGGGAGGGACCTAGTTAAGCTCATGATTCACGGTGCATTGGATACATATGATATTTATATTAGTAAACAGGGACATCCTCAAATATGAATCACATTAAACTATGCACCAAACAGATTTTTGAATTTTTTTAACTTTTCTTAGACAAACTACAAAAGTAAACAAAATTTAAGATTAACCCAAGAATTTGAAATTTTGTCCTCACCTAGCAATCACCAGTATAATTTGAAGAACAATCAAAGTAGCATTTCATTATACATGACACGGTAACAATATTTAGCAAAGAAATAGTTTGTATACATACCTTTCGGTAGGCCAATATATCTGACAAAGATATTGACAGTGTCATCTTTAGAGCAGCATCAAGCGCATCAGAAAGAGCTCTATCACCATATAGTTCAAACACACCAAAGTTGACATAGTTTCCTGAAAGGGCTGTCAATTGGAGGCCAAATTCTAAAATTAGCACACCCACAAACAATTTTTCTAAAATATCCACTAAATCAATAATTGATGTGAATCTGCATAAACATATAAATCAACCCTCAATGACGTCAAAGTCCATTTCACCCCAAAGTCTTAAGCTATCAGAAGATGGCCCAAGATTGTTCTTATTGATATTTTTTAGGCTTGAAGTTTGAACAGCATAAACCCACCATACCATTGCATTGGATTTAATTTAATTGTGAAGAATTGGACATCAAAGAGGCTCAATACCATGTCAAAGAGGCTCTAATAACATGTCAAAGACACACAACAACACCACAACTCAGATGTCTCAAAAGTCACAATTCATAAGATAAAACATAATAGTTGAAGAAACAGAGAAATGAATACTCTGTATATTTTAATTATATTTTTCTTTGCAATTGAACAGCTTAGATATAAGAAGAAAAGTAACCTACACCCCTAATTAAAATACCCAATTAGGTACCACAAATTAAGAGATTGAGAAATTTGAATCCTAGCCACTTCATGCTAGTGAAATAAAAACATCTAACCTTCAGCTATAGGAATAAATGCAAAGTCAATCAGAATTAAAGGATCAACAATAATCGACGGATTTACTCCTTCAGAAATAAAGACAGAATCAGCTAGCAATTAAGGCATTGAATCATAAAATTACCCAGGCCTAGCTGGCTTGAGAATCAAAACAGATTCCTTCAATAGGCAACACAACACAACACAAATGGAGAACCAAATTTGAAGAAAAGTTTAAGTAATGGAGGGAAAATACAATAATGTGCTCGGGCTGGTGAACCAAGCCAAGTGGATGCTGGGAAGGAATTATAGCTGTTTTGTGTGGCGTGCACATGGAAGACAGGGCTGGTGATGGTGGTGTGTACAGCTGTGAATCATAATTGCCACCCACCACTATATGATACCATGTTCGAATAGGACAAGAACAAAAAGCTTACTAATCTTGCTATAACAGCCCTTCTCATATATATAGTATTATGATGGTAGAGATTAATTACAAGAAAAACTCCTAAAGATAATAATAAAAGATAATTGTAAGACTCCTAACCAATAATAACTGTAAGACTCGTGATAATAATAAGCTCCTAATCCAGTAGGGGTGAGAAGCCATCCTAGCAATCACTGTAAGTCTGTAACACGTGCAAGTCAATAAAACTTTATTACTCATACTACATGGTTCTTTTAGCCTATGTCTCTGTTATAAGTAAAGGCTTTCAAGGTTCTTCTTATGTTGTGTTCCCCCAGAAATGCTAGCATAACTACTCCAAGTACAAACCAGACAAGTAATGGAAGACACAAGCACACCAACCAAAACTAAGCAGAATAATAAAGCACATCATTGGAAGAGCAAGGACAAGACAGGCTATGCATGAAAAGGCTAGATATTTACCTCTTGTCAAAATCGTTAGGGATATCCAAATTCCTTTGAACTTATAGGTATATATATCAGCAACATTTGGAAGAGACAGAACTCTTGAACCATAAGCAACAATCAGTTTACTGACTTCGCGGAACAAAAGTATGCCATTTGGAGAAGAGGAGTCAAATGTCAAACGTTGAGCTTTATTTAAGACAAACTCTGCCACAAACTTTAGCAATGGGGTAGTAACCTGCAGAAAATATAAATATATATTTCAAAATTAAAAAAAAAAAAAAGAGGAAAAGGAACAAACATATCAGATAACAAACTGCAAGAGGATCTAACATCATACTAAAGTGGAATGGGCAAGGATTAACATATTGTGTTGTCCCATCCATACTATTTTGTACTATACAACCTAAGGATATATATGAATAACATAGAGGGAGCCTAAAGTTGTATCAACCCAAATAAATTAACAACACCCTCCAATTACATAGTGTCTAAGCCTCTGATCACATCTTCCAAGCAAGAAACCCCAGACCAAAACAAACCTATTTTAGAGTGAGACCCACTTAGGGAATAATGTGGGTTGTGCCTCCAGTTGCACACACTGTAGGCAGCCATTTCGGCTGCAATTAGGGCTGATTCAAGAACAAAGAAGGTCAACCCTCTCTTAGGATCTTGGCCCTCAACTTGTTCTCACAATTTCTCATCATTTACTAGTAAGTTAAGCCAATTTCAAAGACATGTTCTTTCTCAAGCATTTGGGTATAATCCCATTGAGTTTATGTTGGAAAAGTCAAATGGAATGGTGATCACTAATTGGCAGCATAGAGAAGTATTTGATACGGGTGAGTCAAAAGAAACTTCAATGGTACGAGGTCTAGTCACACTGATCACTGGCCATGAGAAAAAAGATTAATCATAGGTAGCCTCTAATATCATGAAAACGGAGAATAGAAAAAAGGTTTTTAATCAAATTTCAAAAATTGTCTGGGGTAAGATTTATGCAGCAAAAATAGACAAAAAATAGCCTAAGAACAAGGAAATTAATGTCACTTTAAAAATATGGAACAACAATGATCATCCCTAAAAACCACCTGCTCTAATAACAATTGATGGAAACCTGAGGTTCCTCTTAGAAGATCACAGTAAAAAGCGGACCCAAAAGAAAGGAAAATAGAAAAGAAATGTAAAGTAAAACTCTGGGTTTTTAAGGGGCTAGAACCTCACAATTTTCCCCAAATTCCGCCAATCTTCCACTTTCTCTTACCCCTATTTAATCGTATTTCCCTAACAAACTTCCTCTAGAATCTCCCCCAAAAGGATTACACACCCATGCTGCCCAAATCCCCTTAACAGACCTGTATTCCTTTCTTGCGCATATCATTTAAATATGATGTTATAATACTAACTACTGAGTCGTATAGTAGGCCAGCATGTGCAGGGTTAGGGTTTACAATATTGGATATAGTAGATACTCAATTTTTGGATTCTAGGTCAGGCAAAATTATGTTAAATTAACCATTTTAATTTGTCAGTATTCAGCAGATATTAAAAAGCATCTAGAAGGTCCCTTACCTCCGGAGTGTCTGTCCAATGTGAGATGCCTTGTATTAGTAGCGGCATGTGTGCAGGATACAACCAATCAAATAGAAGGCCATAGGTTCGGCGGCTGCGACATACAAAACATAAATATAAAAAGGTCAGTTATATTACTATCAAGATTTAAAATGCCAGAAACAACCCAAATACCAACCTATTTGTCGCCATTGCAATTCCTCTAAGGTCCCTCATTAATCCAATAAGTGCATATTTTACAGCATCAGTTCGAAACAATGAATCAGGAGTTGATTCCAAACTAAGGAACACCTGAATTGACAATACTGTGGGTTAATCACTTAATTACAAGAAAAATCTATCTAGATATTCTAATCAAGCCAATATTATAAACAAAATTAGTATTTCTTGTTAGAAATATCGACAAGACCATTCACAGGACTTTCATACACAAAATTAGTATTTCTTGTTAGAAATATCAACAAGACCATTCACAGGACTTTCATACCAGTTGAAGTTTTAGGGATAAAGTGGACCTGACATGGTATCAAGAGTCTCTTTGACCAAGTGATCAAAATTTTCATCCTTGCCACCCCCATTCTTATAGCTTAAGCTTTCGGGATGAAGTGGTTTTTAGCTTCTTGGCAAAGTAAGAAAGATGAATAAGATATCAAGTTAGGACAGAAAATTCATACAACAACAATAAATAAAGCCTTTCCCACTGAGTGGGATCGGCTATATGAATCAAGCGACACCAACGTGTTCTATCTTTGCTCATTTCTATAATTAGGTTATTAACAATTAAATCCATCCTAATAGTTTCTCCTATTGTTTTCTCCTATTGTTTTCTTTGGTCTTTCCCTACTTCTAATTATTGGACTATCTTCCATCTAATCAACTCTTCGTACAAGAGTCACTGTACATGACCAAACCATCTAAGGCACATTTTTACTAACTTGTCTATGATAGTTGCTACCCTGACTTATGTCTTAAGATAAAATTTTTTCTTAAGCTCGAGTGGTACTTTCTATCACAAATAACACCTTAAGCCTTATGTCCACAAAATACTTCTTCCCATCTCTGTCTGAAAAAGCAATCCAAGCAATCAACAAGAAATCCTATGAATATGAAGGACCATCCCAAACAGCTCCTCAGTAATGTAGGTTAAAAAACCACCATGACATATTTCCTCTATTTTTGGCATCTTAAGACAGTACTTGGGCTCTCTTTTAGGATGAGTATTGACTGGTACATTGATATGCTATAATCAAATTCTCAATTTAAGACCCAAAAACCTTTCAGGAATTTTAAAGAAAGAAGAATGAGATAATATTAATACCCTTATAGTTAATACCCAATTAAATTTTTAAAGGGTCATTATATGACCCCATAACCCATTTATTAATGGTTAATCCTCACCCACCCATTAACCCTTTTAATTTTTTAAAAAACTTCACTTGACCTACCTAAATTCCTTTTATAAATAATTAAATTTCAATAAAATTTATTTTTTAAGGTGAAACACATTTACTGTTTCCTAATTATTTAATTGAAATGAAGTACAATAATTATGAAATAGAAAAATATCACTTAGAATTAGCACGACTATGAAAGTTATAATTTAAAAAAGAAATTAATAATAATAAGCAACAGGAATTCAAAATTTATTACAAATGAGGTCTCGAAGATTCAGAGTAATGAATAGGGACTGTTGGATTATCATTAAACTTATTTCAATGGTTTAAAAGGGTTAGAAAATAGAAGAATATATTGACCCATTGGTCTAAATAGTTGTTTTAAGTAGGTCTTTGTGGTGTCTTTGGCTAGAATGGAATGCAAGAGTTTTTAGTAAGAAGTTTCTAGCACCACATCTTCAGGAAAGGATTATGTTTATGGTATCATTATCGGTTTCACCTTATGGCTTTTTTAGAGGAGTGTCCCATGTAGATATTCATAGGGATTGGAAAGCTGTTTTGAGTTAGAGTCTTGGTTTTCCTTTTTCTTTTTTGGTTTTCTGGTTTGGGGAGGATCTCTTGTCCCAATAAAAAGGTAGGTCAGGTTAGAGTTGGGATGAAGTATTTAAATGGTTTTGGAGATTGCCACCAGTCATGTCTAATTATTTCTTTTTCTTTTTTTTTTAATCAAAGAGGCATGGTTTTGTAAATGTGCATGCAATCATGTTTATCATATAAATGGTAGAGAGCAGGTACCTTCTGAAGTGGGTCCATTGAGGATTTAAATTTCACAGGGCTATCCTCCATGAATACCAACCAGCCAATAGTGTAATAGAAAGTTGTTCTGCTTCGAGAGAATTTATTTGCCTCCAAAAATGGAAAGTGCTCTCTCTGAGATTAAATTTAAGGAAAGAAGCATCAGACCAAGATGCAGAGCAACTTAAAAGATATTGGAACATGATAACTATATCTTAGACAGTTAATCACAAAAGTTGGACTGTTTTCCTATTGATTTCCTTCTGGAACACTGGACTCTCAAATCATATGCAGTGTCAATGTTGGTTTTTTAAAATATTAAATCTATAAATAACTCTCACACACCACTTGCCTTACCAAGAAAAAAAAAACCTATCTATAGGCACTAGAATAATTGACTGTTCATAAGTAAACAGCCAGCAGAACAAATGAAATTTTAATTGATATTATCTTTGATTAAAATTTAAATTTAGTTTTTTTTTTCCTTTGGAATATGTTTGCATTGAGAAGAATGAATTAGAATGAAAGAAAAAACTTAGCTCTAGACATTCCTATTCAGGCCAAACTCAGACCAAAATTAGAAGGTTGAAATGAGCCTTGCTTGGGCCTGAGCTCATACTCAAAATTTTCTATTCATTCTAAACTTGGCCCGAAAAGCAATTTTGAAAGCAAGCTGTGCTACTTCATAGGATTGTACCCAGATCTACTCCAGTAGCAACCAACTCGGCACCACTATTTGGGCCGCATCACTAACTATTGTCTTGCCACTGCTGTCTATCACTGCCGCCTATTTTTTTCATGTATTCCACATAAAAGAAATTTTATTGATGGAGAAACTTTCTAATGAAATAAAGAATACAAAATTTTCAACTGGAAGAAATTTTAGGAAATGTTTGGGAAAATGTTTTCCCAGAAAACAAATGGAGCCTAAACAAAACAGGTGTTTAAATAGCATTACTCTTTTGTTTGTAATTTTTTTTTTCCATAGAGCACCCTTGTCCTCTTCCCATGTAATCTTTTTCTTCAATAAAATTATTTCTTTTTCTATATAAAAAATAGCATTACTCTTTTACAAATAAGTAAACAAGAACAAGTCACAATAACCCTCTTTCAGATAATTTTATAAGGAATAACAAGGACTATTAAATACTTCTAAATATACATAAAGAACACAAGAAGAAATCTACTTTTTAAATAAATATTTTAGTGACATAATCATGGTTAGTTACTTGGTTTAAAACTTGGTGATTTATGAGGGGATCAGAATTAGGTTGAAATGCTAGGTGCATCAGTTGCTTGTCAGCTATAGGTTTTGCAACATTTGATAATCCAATAGGAAATGATGAGCAGTAATCGAAAGAGACAATACCGTATGATTGGCAACAATAAATTTCACCGTGTCTAACTTCAGAAGCAGCTTTCCAGTCATATAACTGTCAGTTGGGGGTTGGGGGAGAGGGGAGAGAGAAAAATGAAAAGCAAAGGTCCATAAAGTCAGTAAAGCTTGGTGGTTTATGGTCACGAAGAAAGCTAAAAATAGCTTAAACTCTTCAATCCAAGTGACACTAACCCAGATGCAAGCTCCAAGAACAAACTCAAGGTGTGATCAATGACCTCTTCACACTGAAATCAACACAATTAAATAGTATGTTGATCCAAAAGAAAACTTAAAAGAGAGAAGGGGAAAAAAAATACATAGAAGACAAGACTTAAATTCACCTCAATGTAGCACTTTAGGTTTGTCGCGATCTTGCTAATAATCACATTCAATAGTAATAAATGATCATGCAGTCCAAGAAGCTCAGATAACCGGGCATATAACTGCTGCAGCACAAAAAATTAACATCAAAAGAAGCATAGAGAGCTAAATTATGTATGTTATTTTGTTTATTGTCAATACTCAACAACAGAAATATTTAGTGCCCCATTAAAAACTGTTTTCAGCCTTTTTCTGAAAGTTGAAACCATAAACGTTTCTAAACAAAGCTTTATTATCCAAAAGAACTTTTGGGCTTTCCCAGAAAAAAAGTCCATCCAAACAGGCACTTAATTACCTTAGAAGAATGCATGGCCTGATCACCTACATAAGACTTTCTGAAATGCTGAAAGAAAGTAAGAATTGCTCTATCAAGTCTTTGTTTGCTTATTTCACCATATCTCTGTCAAATGGCAATATTATCAGCAAATATGCAATATGTTCTAAAGCATATAAATTGAAATTCAGCATAAGGAAAAATTAAAAGGAAAAGGAATAATAGGGAAATGTCCATGCAAATTATTCTTATAATATGTGGCGACAATATCAGGTCAGTATTGACTTCATGAAGTAGACATATGCACACTTGTTTCTTTTAATTGTTCAAGTACTGTATCAAGAGATTCTTGAATTTATCTAGTTAGTGGGATATTTAGTCTTTACTGCCATGACTAATCATACTCCCAATTTGGATTTCAAGCAACAAAAATGAGTTCTTCCACCATAGTACATTAATACTCATATGTATCAGACCATTGATCTTCATAATGAAACCAACGGGATCATCGTTGTGACCATGGTTGATCATTCCTCCAGTCCGAAAATTCATGAATCCAACGATTGATCTTCATATTCAAACCAATAAAATCATTTTTGCCATAGTTGATTATGCCTCTAAACAATAGTCTCTTTCCTTGGTCTCACAAAATATATATTATATAATATAAAATATATAATAAAATATGTGATGTGAAGAAAAAAAGGAGACAAAGTAAAGATAGTGGAAGGTTGGAAGAGAATAGTAGAGAATTAAATAACTTATTATTTAATTAATTATTTTAAAATCTATTAATTATTATTTTATAATATATTTCAAAAATTAAAGAAAAAATGACATGCACTTTTATGCATGCTAAACATCTAGTATATTATAATGACATTGAGGTTTTCTGGTCATTGGTCTTCAAAATTATATATGATATAATAGAAAATATAAAATAAATATGTGATGTGAAGAGATATGAGAGAGAAAGAAAAATTAATGGAAAGTTACAAGAAGAGTGGAAAGTTAAATAAGTTTTCCATTTATTTAATTTATTATTTTAAAATATAATAATTTTTATTTTTATATTAAATTTTAAAATTAAAAAAAATGGCATGCACTTTTGTGCATGCAAAGCTTCTAGTAGTTAATAAAACTTCTAAGCTTTCCTTGTGTGACATATTATGGATAAGAAGTGCAATGATAGTGACAAGCCATAAAACTCATCACATTATTAGCTTAAGACTAAGAAAATCTATGGTTATTGGTTAAGTAATAAAATGCAGATAGAACAATAATCTGGAAGCTTCATATGAAAACATAACCTCAAAATAAAGCTTCAAAAGTCCTAAAAACCTAAGGTAAGAGTTTTGGAATGCTGAATTTGATCACCAAAAGGATGGTCAACGGTCAACAGACAAGCTAGTAAGTCAATGTCAGACTAGACTGTTATGCACATGGAAGATGAAGAGAGCCTTCACTCAACGGGACTTGGTTGGTGCGTGACAGCAAGTGCAATATGCAGTGGCAGCAGAACATCTCAAGCCACCAGATTGGCAGCCTCCAGTTCTGGTTGTTCCAGAGGTGTCGCTAAGAGGTCAGGAAGTGAGAATAGTGGTTGATCGCACATGGCATACTGTTCCAATAGGAGCTCCTAGAGCCATTGCACATAGCACATTACTCGGCGTGTGGCAATAGTGAAGTGTGGTGCAAATAATTATAAAATTTAAAATAATAAAAAGACAGAGAAACTAAAAGATACCAAGTTATCTATTAGAAAGTATTTTTCACTTCTCAAGTCCGTCATAAATTCACAAGTTGTAAACTAATAATCAAAGCATATCACATAAATAATGCCACAATCCACAAGCACAAATATATATAGTCATTGAGTAATTTGTGATTTTATCCTACACCTAGTGTCCTGACCTCAAATGACATATGAAGGGAAAAAGAACATAACCTTACATGAGAGAGAACAAAGAACAGAATAGTGAGGGGAACTGCTGGCTATTGATGGGAAGAAAGAATCAATAACTCAGAAAAGAATAAGCATGGAAGAAATAATTAGAAAACAAGAAAAGAAATTCAGGTAAAAAACAATAAAAAAATAGAAAAGAAAAAGAAGAATAAAGGAAGAAATAATTAGAATGGTACAATAACAGGACAAAACTTAGGGTTGGCAAGGTAAATGGGACAACAAAACAATTTTTTAGAATGGGCCTCTCTAAAAAAAAATATGTCTTAACTCAAATTGCCACAATAGTGTGCACCATGGGCAATGGCGCATTGTGCAATTGGTGCTCGCCATGGCTGAGCCAAACGAAATTGACAATGCCACAACCACGGCATTGGGCAATGGCACAGGCAATAGCGCGTCATTAATAACTAGTGATACATACACTCTTGCCTATGGCCACATGAATCTCAAGATGGTTTCTTCATCAAGTAGTTATAAGTGTCTAAAACGAACATATGTAGTGACAACAATGAGGCTTTATGATGCTTTTTTGGCTCGGATGTTGACAAAAAACAAGAATCATGCTCAAGGTCTGCGTGAATAGATATATATAATGCTAATTTGATACAAGATAAGAAGAGAACCAAAGAACATCCCTTTCTAATCCTAGTGTCACCAAAACCTTGCCATTCCAAATTCATAACTTCTCCACGAACTTTAACAAGTTCATAAACTTATAACCTTCCTAGAACACTATCAATTCCCTACCTTCCACCTTGAGTACAAGGTGTCTCTCATTGGGATGAGAGTATTGATAGACCACCAGTTCACAAGGTATACCAAAGAAACTGGCTTCAGCCTAGCAAAGTTTTAACCATGGCCCAATTGGCAGAAATTGGAACTAAAATGGAAATTACAAGGGCTTTTGAGGATAACGGTCAGAGAAGATAGAAAGAAGGGAATAAGATCTGGCTCAAGAAGGAAGGGGAGCAAAGAAGGATCTGGAAGTGAGGAGTTCTGGCATCCTAGAATTGCCAGCTTGGGCATTCTTCCTCCCCAACTTTTTCCATTGCCATCCTATGGCTCTACTGTTTTGCTATATTTTCTGCTGTGCTGTGTTATTTTGGGTGAGAGTTGCTAGTTGGGAAATGGTTTCCCAATATGGACTTTCCTGGCAGTGGCATCAACCAACAATAAAAAGTTAAAAATAAATTAAAATAATAAAATAGAAATCAATTACAACCATTCTGTTGATTACATATCCAATTTATCAGCTGTAACTTTATTTATCAATTATACTCAAGAAAACAATGAATCAACCTTCAGCCAATCAACATAGGTCCAAATGTATATTACATTATTACTCAATACAAATGTCCTAATCTACATCTACAAGAGAGTTAGCCATTTGATGGGCCTACCATATGGGCCACCTATTCTAGAAGAGGGAAGGGGACTGAAGTTGGGCCAAACCCAAAAGACAAGGAGACTATAACCTACCATAGGAAGAATAGAGGGGCAAAAGAGGGAATTAACAGTGCATAACTAACTCTGACATGGTGAGGGGATTTTAGAGGAACGTTGGAGTGAGTGGAGGGCACACGAGAAATTCTGAATTGTAAGGGCAAGAGCCTGACCTTTCAAAAGTCAGGCATACTTTTTTCTTTCTGTTTTTACGTCTCTGTTTTGGGCACCTTTGCTGTACTGGAGTGTGCATTTTCTTCTCTTGTATTATTGTTCTACCATCTCTGTGTTTTGTGTACTAGTGAATATACAAGAGGTTCCTATCACCATTTCAGAGTTCCTTATTATGTTTCCCGCTTTTTACTGTTCCTAATCTAACCCATATAAGCCATGGATTCACCTTAGGCTTTGTTCCAATTATTTTTCTTCCCTCTCAGCTTAAAGTTTAATCTGGTCCATGAACAGCATAGGTGCATGACAGGCCACAAACTAGTATAATTTTTTATTTTAAAAAGTTGGACCATTTCGCAATTTGTGCATGTCATTCTTGCACAGGGGCTATGCTAATCTTCTCTGTATCATTCCAATTTTATCGGATATCCGCGAAGGGGCACCACAAACTAGTATAACACCAACAAGAACATTCTTCAACCAAAAGTATTTGGTGATGCAGATTAATATCATTAATTTTAAATACCCAAAAAAAAAAAAAATCATATCAAGCCATGCAAACACTGATGTTTCTGCTGTTATACCTGACTGTGTATTCCACTGTCAGTTACGTTTATCAACTGTAAAACTCGAGCTGAAATTTCTGCATCTAGCACTTCTTGTGACTCCACACTGACAATAGGAATATTAACAAACAAGTTCACTTGGATATAAACCCTTAGCAAAACCTCTTTAACCATTCACAACATTTAAAAACATGAAAACATAAATAGTGAAGAGATTTTTACCTACAACCCGTACATTGCTTTATTTTAAGAATTGCAGCAATGATATGGACAATCCAAGCCAGTTTGTCTTCAATCACAGAGAGATCATTATTATCACCAACTTGTACTCTTGCTCTTTCCTATTCCAGTGATTAAAAACACCAATCACTCACTCATTTCCCCCGACAGAAAGTACAAAAGATTGAAACGGTGGCATTCAGTAAAAGTTATAAGCACACCGTGTATATTTGCAGGACTGGCTCCATTGTGTTTATTATAAATAAACTACTTCTTTCATACTGCACAAAGAGAACAAAGGGGTCAAACAACCAACTTATTTCAGTAGACTGCAGCAGAAGCTAATGAAAGAAAAGGTTTTCTAGGTTGGAAGTTAGATTATTTTTTGATAGAATAACAAAATTTATTAGAAAAGAATACTATAAGGGAAGCATCAGTGGAGAAAATATCACTAATAAGTAGAAAAGAAGTCCACAAAAGTCAAATATGCAACAAAGCAGTCTAATCTCTTCGAAATATCAGAAAGTCAAAACCCTTGAAAGTTATTAGCTGAAAACCACAGGGAAGCCATAAAATTATGCTGCCCCACAACTCGAGACAAATTTGACATCCTTTAAAGGGAAGGCATTCCTATCCAACCAAATGCCCCACAACACCGCAAAAATTGCAGATTTTCATTAAGTTTTGTGAACTTATCCCTGCCAACCCTCTACACATTTTCAAGAGAAATGCCTCTATTGTTCACAAAAGACTACAAACAGCTAATTCCATAGAAAGACAGCCACAAGACAATTTAAGAAAAAGTGAGCCAGTTGATTCCAAATTTTCCATACACAATACAAAAACTAGGAGGAGTTGATTTTGGTATCTGCACCTGCAGCAGGTCATTAGTATTAATCCTATTGAGTACCAAAGTCCTAACAAACAACTTGACTTTGAAGAAGCCACAGGTTTCTAAAACTGGTTTGTCGAAGGTTTTTCTTCTACTTTTTTTTGGGTATAAAATAAGAAACTTTACTAGAGAGAAAAAAAAAATACTAATTGTTGGAAAATAAGATATCCTCAAGTCAAAAATCACAAAAAAATTAAGGAAAAAAAGTTCAAAAAGCCTAAGAAAATTTGTAAGTTAAAAGAGCCACACAATCCCTTTGCGTATCACCTATATTGATTCCCTCAGAAAACCCATGCGCATAGCACCAAAGAGAAAGCTATATATTCCACTGAAACCTCACATAGCCACAAAGTTCTTTCATCCTTTGTACAACAAAAATCTTTGAGCAGTGTTAGAAGCTCTAAATCCAGCAGACAAACCCAATTTTAACCAAAAATCCCAGACAACTTATTCCAGAATAAAACAGCCACTTAACAAAGAAATGAGCAAGCTCCAGTTTCGGCATTATCCATGCCCGTCAGAAAAAAATTGCCAAAAAAAAAAATCTAAACCAAACCAAAATGAAAGTTACGACTATGGTGAATTAAGGCTCTGACTACCATGTAGAATATTTAGGTCAAAACAGAAATTTGAGGAACAGAAAAGGCTTGCCCTCAAAGGCACACACTACTGTGGCCTCCTTCTACTTATAATACATTGAAATCAAAGATTAACTACAAGATAAACTCCAAAAATACTGATAAGTGTTAACTATAACACCACTAGAATATAATAAACTCTTGATCCTTTAACTTAACTTGTAAGACTTGTCTTTAAATAATTGATAGGATTCTCAACAGATCCTGTAGCAGGTCTAAGAAGTTCAGAGTTTTATGGCAGCATGCAATCTATGATGTCCTTTGGTGTCTTTAGTTGGAGAAGAATGCTTAGATGTTTAATGGAAAATCTCTGTCATTAGACTTTCTATGGGATAGGATTTTTTATAGCCTCTCTCTGGGGTTCAGCAAATAGTTTCTGTCACAGAGCCTCCCAGATAAATATGCAGATTGACTGGAACGATCTTTTAATTTAATGTTACAATTTTGTTTTCTTTTGCTGCATTGCTTAAGGAGAATTTCTTATGCTCCTCATCTGAAACATTCGTTCCTTTTCATACAATATCTTTTGTCAAAAGTCAAAACAAAAAAGAATAACAATCTTATTAATCTATATGATACCTGAAATCTGCAAAGATAAGGAAAGCAGTCTAATTGATCCTGAAGAAGTTCAGCGTTGTCCAAGGGATTCTCAGAAAGATCATCAGGTAATCCAGCCTGACAAATACAGGTAGAAGGAAACTAAATTTCTTAAACAACATATCTCGTTGATCAAACAGAACGTAGAAAGCAGACAATAAGTAAAGTGTGCATTGAAAATACCTGCACAGAGTTAAATCTTGATGTGATGAAACTCTCAGTAATCTTTGGAACAAATTCATCCAGCAAGCTTGGTGCATCACCTTTCAAATATGGAACAGAAGACACCAATCTGGACCAAAGTCCTAACAGGTAGTATACACTATTGCTGGCCCACTGACAAGAAGGTATCAACTTAATCAAAATTTCACATTACAGTTTCTTATCTAGAAAAATTTGTTGCTGCAAATAAGTTAATTTTGATTACTCAAGAAAATATGAACAAAAGCCAGAGATGTATCTAAGGCTGATGGATCCAAGTTTGAATTCCAATTGGAGCCAAATGAAACCCAAAAAACAAAATAAAAACTCATCAAAACATATTTCCATTGGTAATTCTCACAAGTCATCCTGACTTTTGTTCTTTAAGAGGAAGGTGCCATTAAGCCAAAAATAGTCGGTGCACTAAGTAATAATTAGTGCATTTATAAAGCAAAATAGTCAATTATTTTCTTGAAAATACTCAAATAAATATAAACCAATTCACCTGCCATGATTGCAAAGATTTGAGAGTAAACTCTGCAACCATACGTATCCAATCACTATAGCCTTCAACATTAACAAGCTCTGACAACTGTAGCATCAACTTGTTAATTTAGTGAACAAAAATACAAAATTATTCGTGCTAAGTAAAGCAACTTGAATACTTGATACAAGGTAACAATGTAATAAATTATGAATATAGAAAGATTCTATATTCCTCGAAATTTAATCAAAATACCTGTCAATGTGCAGCAAGTATAAAGAAGCCAGCAAAACAGAAAAACCTCCCAATTTAATCATAAATCAATATATTTATGATTTTTTTATCGAAGAAGAAATTTTATTAGAAAGAACAATCTACAACTAGCTATAGGATAAGAAATCCTCAACCAGAAAATACAAGAGAAGCATAAAACAGTAATGTTAACCAAATCCCTAAAGAGTCTGATAGTGTAAAAAGAGCTGTCCAGACTCTTTGCATAGCAGATAAGGAGCTCCTGTTGGAAAGATCATGTGCTAGACCTAAAGCCCTAAGCACCAGCGCATAGCCATACACACAATTTTTTTAGATGAAAAAGAATTTATTGAAGACAAGAGATAATACAAAGAATCAAGGACAAGAAATCCTCTCAAAGGAAAAAAAAAACGGAAACAAAAACTAAGTCAACAGATCCTTCCAATACCTTTAGAGATTTGTGAGGGACACTCCTCTAAAGGAACCATAGGAAGAAACTCACAACAGGAGTAGAAAAGTAATGTCTAATTAAGAAAATATTTTTAGATAATTTTAACTTAATATAATTTCTAATGATTCCCTATTAAATTAATTTGACAGGTTATGTGCGGTTAGATAGTACATTGTCAATTCCTGTTTGACAGTAGTACATGGACCGGAACCCCACAAGCATCTAAAGTACCAGCTGGCAATCTGCAAAGTATAGTATACCTCCTAACTTAAGAGACCTAGCCCCCAGCAAATAAACCCTGAATCCCTGTTCATGTGCCGTGCAAACAATGTGTATGCAATCACCCCCAGAAACAAACCAGTTAAGTCAGGAAGAGAAAATGTGTACCTGATAATTCACTCTGAACCGACCAAGAAGACGACAAAACTCATGGTAATTGTAATGATCTGTGAGGCCTGTTTCACCACACAAAATTAAAATTGTAAATGAATGGCCAACAACAAGAAGGTAAAAACTATGATATGCAAATAAAGACTAAAATTCCTGCTAAAAACAAATGTGCAGAACTATAGAAGTCACAGTAATTTAAGCTAAAAGAATTACTTATATTTGTTATGTATATTATCTTTCTTCATATCATAAGTTTGTCTTACTTTGTTGTACCTAGAAGGCTACATTTTCTATGCTTATGATTTACTTGAGCTTTCCCCTTCCACTACTGTTATAAAAAATTATATCAGTTTGTAAAGATCAAAAAATGAGAACACAACCATCATTAGCAAAGTGCCTGACCCCACCTAATATATTCCCATGAACTGACCACAAAATGGCCCAAGTATGCATATATATATATATATATATATCTATGTATGTATGTATATGTATGTGTGTGTGTGTGTGTGTGTGTGTGTCTATATATATATATATATATATATATATATGCGTGTATGAAAGATGCAGGGTGATTGAAGTTGAACCATCCAAGGCAGATATAAATTGTTTGATGAGACGTGCATACATAAAAAGCAAACAAACAAATTTTATCCTTTATTCTCAAGTGCAGGGAAAAGACAATTCCAAATGCTACTCTGAATCAGTATAATGACATATTCATTTTTCTTACAAGTATTATGAGAAATAATATATATTTTGTGTGTGTGTGTGTGTGTGTGTTTGTACATATGTACGTATATTTTTCCAGTTGGAATCATGGCAATACTGATCAAGCAAAGAAGTATCAAGCCAACAACACCTTGCCCTGTTTGCAGTATTACTTTGGTTCCTGTCATTAAATGGGCCAAAAACTTAGAACGAGCAGCATCATTGGTAAATAAAGAACGTCTTACAGAAGCTAGTCGCACCAAGCACTCCAGTGCCTGGAAAGAAAAATAATTAAACCTAAGAGAGAAGGTTCAAAAGTAGTAAACTGATGAACCACCATGAGAATATTTCACTACTCAAGATAAACATTAACCCATCAAGAGTCAAGAAACTTCTTCATTTTCTTAACTTTCTACGGTGACAACACAATCCAGTTTAAAATAAATGTTATGTAAGACAAGTATTACTAATTTTCTTTTACAGAACACATGATAAATACCAAAATGGAACAATAAAGAAAATTCACTTTCAGAACTTACAGAGTTCTTTATAGCACATTTTTATGGTACCCAATATTCTTGCATTATGCAATTTGGGACATGCTAGATAATCATTGTTCTGCATGCTTGATGTGTTGTTCTAGTTTCAAAACAGCTGCAAATTTATTTTTACCCCAGCTGGCAGACATATCCAGACAGAATAGGACGTTTGCATGCTTAGCGAATCTTTGGCATGTTCTCTGAATTTGAGCAGCTCCTTTTGATAAGACCAAGAGATTTGTGTAGGACTAAGTAGGGTGAAGTTTTGTGGCTTCACTATGTATGCAGGCATTTGATGTGTATGAATGGAATGCTCAAACTTCTAAGGAGAAATTTCAGTCCTTAGACTTACTTGCTCTAGGAAAAGATAGTCCTCCTGGCATCCCTATGGTTATGAGATAATGGTTCCTTTGATGAAGTATCCTTGACAGATATGCAAAGGGATTGAAATTTTGGAATCTGTTTTTTTTTTTTTTAGAAGTAAATCTGTTATTAATGGGTTTGCTTGTTTCAATAGTATTTTTCCATTATGTCTTTAACCTTTAAGGAACACATCTTATCTGCCACTCTCTTTGCATTCCTTCTTTCTCCCTTCTAATAAAACTTCCTTTCAGGGTTCTGAACGCAAATAAAATGAAATTCCAAGTATCATCTTCATCATCCCTGCTTTATTGTTTAAAAACTGGGGTATCAGTTTTTTTTTTCTCTCTTTTAGTATTACTTAGATTATCCCACTTTTTCTTTTGAATCTCAAGGATGATAGGAACAGGAATCTGAATGTTTACCGGTGGCACTGAAAATTGGGAATGGATTTTTTTCACTCCAAAACATATGTGTTACCATTCCAACGTGAATCAATTATGCAAACACCGAAGAGGAGTTTCTCCAGAATTTATTCTCATCCTCTTTTCTCTTCAGGAATGCACATGCTGGGCTTTGGTTCTAAATTTAGAGTTTACAGCATTGTCCTTCATCAAGTTTGGGTGGCTTGTGGTTTCAATCTTCCCAATTATAAACATACGTTGCTCCCTTTTTAGCTTTATTATAACATCTAAATCACTAAACCAAATTCCAAAAATTAAAATGCCATAGCCACAGTAATTTGACTAACATTTCTCCAATCTAAGCCTATGGAACCTCTACCAATCTCAGACAACTTGAATGTAGAAGTACTAAGTCTGCACTATGGCAAGAGAGTTTTTATGCTTCTCTCAAATCTAGGGAGTTAGTCATTCACAGTTTTACAAAATTCTACCCAAAAGTATAAGATTAAATAAATATAAATATAAAAAGGATAGGAAGTAAAGAAAATAATGACCTAAGGTGTTGTAGAATTAATGAAAATGAAAAAGGTACCTGTTTCTTCATAAAATGATATAACAGAACCAGAAGCATACAGACTTAGGTCTCCAATTATTCAGGCTACCAGGCATACTTTAATTATGTATATGCATACACATGAACAGATATGCATGACCGAATTTAATTCCTTAAAACAAAGTGCTATTAAAGAGAATTTCCCAAAAACCCTAATGCTTTTGTTTTTTCCAGTCACTCATTAGAAAACTGAGAACTTCAATATTCAAGTCTAAAAAAATAAAAGGAAATACATGTACAGACCTCCTTTGAAAGAGGGGCCTTTGTAATGGCATAGTAATCAAAAAATATTTGCAGAGTTGAAGAGTCCTCCAGAACTGGCTTCCAAGGAGATGGAATCTGTAGATAACAATATTACATGATAAACCAACATAAAAGGGAATCAAGAGCACCTCCAAAAGAAATTAAAATTTAAAATTATAAAAGCAAATACCTGAACAGTGCCAAACTCATCTGAACTTTCATCAACAGATGTCCCCACAAAATCAAAGGATAGACATTTCAAAGAAAGAGAAAGTGCCAACTCATGCAATTGACTGACAACTGCCATTATATAAACTCAATTGTAAAATAATGATCACCAAAAAGATAAAAATAATAACGGGCAAAGTATTAGGATGAGCGTTTTACCATCATTTTTCAGTTGATGCAATGATGTTAAAGATATCTGAAATATTTGAAAGAGGCATTGATCCCTAAAGGAGCAGGCCACTCTTCGATGATGCGTGGCAGGGAAACCAGTGTTAGCCTGAAGCAGAATTCCAGAACATAATAAGACTTAAGCAGAATGCCAAAAGTAAATAAATAACTTTAAAACAGACAAAAACCAAAGAAGAAAGCAATACAGCTCATACCATTAAGGGAAAAAGTACAAAAACAGGGATAATATATCCTTCTTTATAACATAAGGAGAATAATTCATACATAAGAAAGAGTCAAAGGGATAGGTAAAATAAATAGGATAATTATGGTAAACTTTAATTTTTTATATGGGCATTTTTGTCTTAAAAATTTTATTTTTCAGCTTCTGATTCTGCCTATACGCTGAAGCTCCACTCTCTAGCTTTTCTTCCACAATTGAAAAACAGCTTCTGCTACCACTTAGAAGGAGCTTATTTTTTAAAAGTAGCTGCCCAAACACCTCTATTTTTCAAAATCGTGTTTTTGAGAAAAATAAGCAGCTACTTCCTTCCAAAAGCTTGGCCAAACAAGCTCACAAAGGTCCCCATGAGATAGGAGCTACAACTTTATCAATTCCCCAAGGCCCCAACAGATCAGCCAACACAATCCACCACTTTAGCTAGGAGATTCAAAGATACTTGTTATTATATAGAATAAAATATTAGCTAGACATAAGTTTGCAGCTAACTTCTGGATCTTAAGATACTATATGTGTGTACCGTATTGAAAAAATTGAATCTTGAATCCAAATTTTTAAAAAATTAATTAATTAATACTCAATGCATCTTATAAACATACAAGTATATTTGCACAAAGATAAGTACAAAACTTTACCCAAAAAAAGATAAGATAAGCTCTCACCAAAGACCTATAAAAATACGATGTCTTCCAATAGCAAATGGAGTTATTCACTTCCTACGCTGAACTTTTTTTAGCAGCACAGCATAAAATCTCACCTGATTCATCTCAGAGACAAGCTGATTTAATAACTTCAAACCAATGGCATAGTGACCAGGTGTTGCCTGTGAAAAACAGAATATCTATAAGCAAAACATCTCAGGAATTTCAATCTAGTAACTGGAATGAGAGGCAAGCCAGTGTTTCAAGACCAGGCCTATTTCAACCTCTTTAACCGCTACCCACTGAGAGGAACAAGCTGGGTTAAAGCATAGACACATTGAGGAATGCCAAGTGAAAACTTGTAAAAACCATCCAACCCCCAAAATGACCAGTAACGCTCAGTTTCCTAGTTTAGATCGGTATTTTACTACCATTTCCCTATAGCCACAGTGTCAAGACAAGTTGTTCATGCTATGCAGTCCTAGGCTGTCTTATTTGATAGGACTAGATTGATGCTCTTTATTTTTCATATTGAGCTAGACAAGTGTTTACTAGATTACAGTGCTCATTTTATCCTTGTTCAAAGCAGAGAATCAGTTTGCAGAACAACATACAAGTGCTCAAATCAATCGACATAGTCAATTCATTTTTGAGATATAGAAAATACATCCACTCTTAATCACCTGAATCAAAAATTTCATTGATTCATGAACCAGGTCCCGAAATCGGTCATCATCAAACCACCCAAATTTTGTGACTCGACACAAAAGTTGGATTAAAGAAGCAGTCACAAAAGGCTGTAGCTCCGGTCCTCTGGTGGCTAGATAGTTGATAAGGTAGCTCCCTATGATACAACAGAAAAGAAAAGCTTATCAACCCAGAGTTAACCATGAATTAGTTCCAGCTTTTTCCAGTCACTGAAAAATGATCAAGTGGAAAAAAGTGAATACTTATATCCAGCCGAAGCTGCAAAGCAAGGCTGTGTTCAGTGACTTGCTTCAACAAACTGGAACTAGCTAACATCAATGCATAAGGAGTCAAGGCATGGTCAAGAATGTATTGGCATTGAGAAATGTAATCGGTGTTCACGGAGAAGCATTTCAGTGTGTTCTCTGCATGAGCCCTTTCCACCGAATCCTGCGAATTGTATAGCCTCTCGCACAATGCTTCCAGTTGCGCCAACTCCATGGCTATGCAAGATTGTATCTGTCAACCAACACACCACGCTGTTCAATGATTTGACAATCCACGTTGTTCAGCAGAAAATCAATATTGATGAGAATCTAAGTCGTGATAAATTTATCAGGTGGTAAGCCTAGAAACGACAACACGGCAATGACAGCGGCGGCGGCCACGGCGACTAAGATGCCGCCGGCAACCCGATGCGGCCGAAGAAGGTCCGAGAAATTACCCTAATCTGAGGTCTGAGAAGAAGCTTCTAGGTATATAAGCTTTGCAAAATCGCATTACATTTACGAGAGAACCAAATTCCAGTGCTCCTTGCAAATTTCGTTTCTTTTGACGCGATCTATCTAGGTTTCTGAATCGCTTGCTTCTTCTTTTTCTTTTTTTCTTTTGAGGCTTTTTGTTAATCTTGCAGAGATTTACAGGGGGCGAGGCATTTTTCACATTTTCTCTGTCGTTTCTTTTACCATTTTCTTTCCAAGAGTCAAAATTTTCTTTTTCTTTTTCTTTTTTGTTAATATTTATGTTTATTCTGTATTATATCTCGAGAAATTAAAAAAAAAAGAATTACACATGTTTAAATGTTATTTTATTTTTTAAAATTTTTTTATAAAATTAATTTAAATAATGAATATTAACATTATTTTTATATATTTATACATATTTTATTATTAAAAATATTTATTTTATTTTAAAAATTAGAGTTTAAAATATTTTTAATTGTTTTATTTTTTATTTTATTTTTCATTTTTTATTTTCAATCTAAACAGTAATTCAAATAATTTTTTATTTTTAAAAATCAAAAACAATTTTTAAAATTTGTATTTAAACAATCTTTTAATTTTTATTTTTATCATTCTCAATTTTTTATGTTTTTGTCATTTTTTACTAATAAATTGACATATTTCATACAATTTTGTAATAATTAACTCACTCTTATATTTTGAGACTAATTATTTCATCGTTTGTAATCCCCAAACATCTCTAAATTGTGAATATTTTTTTTTCTCATTTTCTTATCTTTCTTCTTTTTTGTTGCCCTTTTACTAATATGATTTTATTTATTTTTTACAAGTATATTTTATTAAAAATAGTCTTATTTAAAATACTATTAAACATTAAACCTAAAAAGTTAATCGTAGGTTAAGAGCTAACATCTTCAACTAAATATAAAAAACTTGACATGTTCCAATCACAAACAAAAATGAGATAAAAAAGATAAAAATAATAATAAGTTAAGATCAAATTTGCAATTAATTTATTTGAATTCAATTTTAAATAAACATTTTTGCAACTAAATTATCTATAATTTATCCAAGGATTGGAAGTATCTTGTTAATTGGAGGAAAAACACTTGACTTTTAATCGCCACTAAATTGTGAAAACATGCAAATTATTGATTTTGGATATCTAAGTTGATTATCTTCAATAATTCATTTATTTAGTAAATATTATTTATTTAATTACACATATATCATGTATATTATTATTATTATTATTATTATTATTATTATTATTATTATTATTATTATTATTATATATTGTGGTCAGAAAATTAATGAAGCAAAATTCGTAATGCCATTTAGCCTGAATACGCCCAGGTATTTCAATCAAATAATGGCTTTTTACTTTTGGTATGAAATACCAAAATCTTTTGGGAAAGTATATGAGCATTTATTTTGATGATAAATATAGCAGGAAATGCAATTACTTTTATTTAGTGGACAAAATGTTTTCACCCTTCAACGGTTTGAAAGCAAATTTAATTTCGCAAGCTGATACATTAACACTAATGATTAAAGATTCCAATTTAAAACCTCTTACTTTATTCATGAAAGTTCAAAACATCTTTGATGGATATTCTTTTTCAAAGAATTTTGTTAACACTCAAAAGTTAATTGAATAATAATGATTAAATAAAATTATTTATAATTTATATTTGTACAAGAAGACTTTGAATTAAAAATCTCTGAATTTCTTCTAATGGTTAGGTGCTCTCCTTAGGACCACTTTTGTACCAAAAAACTGATACATTGACCCTAATAAAGTCAGTTTTGCAAGCGGATTTCCTATATAAACAATAAACTTTCAAATTTTGATTCCCTGTATACGAGAGGACTTGGGCTGCAATTCACCAAGTTGACAATCTTGCTAAGATATAAGTCATTAATTTAATTGTATTAAAATCCGTTTATTATTTGTAGGGCTTAAATCCTTATTACTTTAGATGATTTTATAATTTATTATTTTTTTAAGTGATAAATAACTAAATATTATATATTTGTATAAATTTAATATTTAATTACTTATTTGATGTTTCATTTTAAATAATAAATATAAAAATGATCATGAATAAATTTAAACCCAACTTAAAATTTATTTTCAATTGCATCTTTGTAATCTGAAGGGTATTAAACTTATAATTTGATATTTTTATTTAATAGTATATGTAATTTTTAAAAAATAAAAAATAAGTTTATTATTTAAAATTTAAAATTTATTTATTTATTTTACTAGTTTAACTAATTTTATTAGGTCAACAATTGATTCAAGTAAAAAAAAAAGAAATTATGTTTCACATGTCTAGCATTGCATGGAAAGACATAATATGGATCTCATGGATAGTGAGAGATAGAAAAAAAAGTATTGAAAAGATTCTTATATGTAAATATTGCGTCACTTTATTTAGATATTAGTTAATAATATTTAATTAATTTTTTATTTTTTACATTATGTAAACCTTTTAATATAAAATAAGAAAAATTAATTAAATATTATTTAATAATGTATAAATAATGTGGCATAATACATACATCAAAATTTTTAAAAGTATTGAC
Organism: Senna siamea; assembly: GCA_031216115.1. Taxonomy (NCBI): domain Eukaryota; kingdom Viridiplantae; phylum Streptophyta; class Magnoliopsida; order Fabales; family Fabaceae; genus Senna; species Senna siamea. Next base: position 18,502,199 of record CM062357.1, read on the forward strand.
GTGATGTCTCCAATAGAAATTTGCCTTCACCTAGCATTTGTCAAAACGGGTTGGTTAAATTTGTTATGGGTCAAATCAAGAATTCAATCAGACCTTAATCACTTTGATCCCCAAAATCCCAAACACCTTAGACGTTTAAAGACTTTCGTCCAATAAGTTTCTGCAATGTGATCCTAATAATCATTACCAAAATCCTAGTTAATCGCATGCAGAAGCTTATGCAAGTTCACATATCTCCACATCAGAATGGCTTTGTCAAGGGTAGGTCCATTAATGATAATATCTTCCTTGCTTCAGAATTAATGTCATACATTCACAAAGCCAAGAAATGTAAGAAGCATTGGTGTGCACTTAAATTGGACATTCATAAAAGCATATGACAAACTGTCGTGGAACTTCATTGAAGCAGTTCTATCAGTCATGAAATTTCCTCCACACTTCATTCAACTAATCATGCAATGTGTTCGAACGCTCTCTTACGCTTTACTTCTAAATGGTCAAAAGGTGGGTTGATCCACCCTACAACGAGGCATTGTCAAGGTGATCCATTATCACCCTACTTATTCCTTCTTTGCTCAAACGTTCTCTCATGTATGGTCACACAACTAGAAGAGAAAAAATCAATACAAGGAATTTAGTTTGCTAAGAGAGGTCCTACAATCTCTCATATCATGTATGCAGATGACACTCTGCTCTTTTTCCAAGCTACTCCCGAAGCATGCACACAAATCAAGCAAGTTTTGTCTCTGTATGGCAATCTCGCAGGCAACATGTCAATAAGGATAAATCCTTAGTAATTTTTAGCCCCAATGCACCAGATCACCTCAATGACTATATGAATTCTCTTTTGGAAGTTAAGTTTGGTAGAAACCTAGGGAGATATCTTGGCATTACTATTGATTAGCATCAGAATAAAGTGGATGTTTACAAGGATATAGTTGACAGAATATAACAAAAACTCACTGGGTGGAAGTCAAGGCTTATCTCTCAAGCTAGTAGGTTGGTTCTTATCAATTCAGTGATTCAGTCTTCCCTAATATACCAGCTTTCCACCTTTGCTCTCCCCAAAACCTTCTCAGATAGAAATGATGCACTCTCAGTGATAAACCTGTAATGCATTTTCTCAGGAGACGCAACTCTTCCAACCTAAATATTCTGGAGGACTAAGATTGAGAAATACAAGGAAAATGAACCAAGCTTTACTAGCAAGGCAAGCTTGGCGCTTAATTGAATTTCCAAGATCCTTTTACAGTCAGTGGACAATTTCAAAATACTTCCAGGGAGATATGGTGGAGGATAGGATTAAGAGAGAAAGTCAAAGTTGGCTCAAGGTTTTGGTGGCACCCAACAAGAACCCTCTCTGAACATACTGTCCTAGTCAAAGATCTCTTGTCGGATTCTTCTATCTCGTGGGATCAGACCAAACTCTAATCCAATCGTATACTTTGGAGCAATTAATAGAGAGGACATCCTCAAAATCCCACTTTCAAGCTGTGGTAATCAGGATCAATTGATTTGCACCAGCTCCTCTTGTGGCACCTACAAGGTTCATCGAGGTTATAAATTACTCGCTAATGATAGCAATCTAGATCATCAAGTCAATTCATTCCCTTGGCACAAATTATGGCATCTTAGGTCCCTCCTAGACTAGCTTTGTTCATCTGGAGACTTAGGCATGACGCACTTCCTAATCTTCAAAATCTTCGAAGACATTATCTCCAAGTCATTTATAAATGTCAACTCTGCATGAGCAACGAGGAAGAATCTTTAGATCATTTGTTCTTGACATACCCTTTAGCTCGAGCCATTTGGTTTGGTTCTCAACTTTCTATCCCAACTGATCAAGTCCCTGCAACGTCCCTTAAAGAGTGGCTAGATACCTGGTTTATAGGAATTGATCGCATGCAAACACACACTACCAGACCACAATCCTGCGAAAATCTTATATAACATTTGGGAAGCAAGAAACAAATGGCACATGGAAGGTACAACGGTAGATCTGTTAACTCAAGATATTATGAGAGAGATTTCTCTTATCCCTTCAAGACAACAAATCAAGCGTAAACAATTCTTAATTTGTCTCAAGCTAAACCATGGCCAATGGAAACACCTCGAAGTCATATCTATCAACAACGAGGTAATAATTTCAATAATCTTCTATCAACAACGAGAATGAGTGACTCCTACTCTCCCTGGACAAACCAGGGCATCTTCATTTGCTGCTACGCACAAGTAATTATTGCAACATCGTACACCAAGATGTCAATGGACTCCTAGTCTATCAAGTTAAAGACTTTCGAATCTCTTCAGGTTGGGAAAGATATGATATGTGAAGTTAAATCCGTACTACCTCTTGCTTTGTTTTATATGCGTTGTAATTTCTCACTCTATTTGTAATTGTTTCAATCAATACAACTGAAAAGAATATCCGACATTAGATAATGAAGATTTGTAGAATAGATAAAATCCTTAAAGTTGAATTTGAAGTGACAACAGCTAAAATAAAAATTAAATTTAATATAATTTTAAAATTTGCACGTAAAAAAGTACTTAAAGTGACAAAAATTAAAGCAAAAATTAAATTACATATAACTTTAAAATCTGCACATAAAAAAGGTAAAAGAAGAAAACAAAAGTTATTAAATATCTTTTTGACTTTGTAATAAAGTAGTAGACATTAAGTGTATTTAATTTATGTTTGAAATCCACGTGTTAGAGTCCGAATATTGTGTAATCAATTTGAAGTCTATCTTTATCTATATAAGTGAGAGAAGTTGTAAAGAGTTGAATCTTGTAACTTGAACCTTATATCATTTTGTAGTATCTTGCCTCTTATAAACCATCCTTCTATTTATCCCGTGATCATTCTTTCTAAGTAATCTTTTATAATAAAATTATCTTTAATTTTATATCTTTGTTTCATTTCTGTAATTACTTTACTTATTTCAAATTTATTTTCAACATTAAAAATATTTAAAATAACATTAAATCTATTTTGTATAATTAAAATTAAAAATTTAAGCGATAAATGGTATCAGAGCCTTGTTAAAAGAAATTTTTTTTGAAAATAGTGTTTGTTATTTCTATAGATAATGTTCAATTTATTTGACTTAGTGTTTATTTGGGTTAAATTCGATGTTTTTTATTTTAATTGTGTTGTTATTTATTTTATTTGATTTCTAAGTCATAATAATTTTTTATATATAAAGTTATAATCTATTAGAAAATATATTTTAAAATTTTTTATTTCAATATTGTTTATTTTGAGTTAAAAATAAATTTATCTTATTTTGAAATTTTAAAAGATGACTTTTTTATATTGATAAGATATATATTTAATACTTATTATATTATACAAACAATAAATGTAAGAGTAATTTAGTAAAAATAAGTAAATTTATAAATTTTTCTGATCACTAGACAAAGGAAAATCTAATTTTATATCATAAGAAAGATATAAGTTTTAAAAATAAATAAATATAGTATTAAAAAAATTTCTAAATAAAATTTTAAGATATTAGATAAGAATTTTTTAATTGATTTACAAAGCATTTAGTAGTTTTTATTAACAAAATTAACCAAACGTGATAATTTTATTAACTAAATGTTTAACCAACCTTTAAAAAATTTGAAAGTATTAGAAAATAATATTGATGTTTAGGGTCAGATTAAAAACTTGATCTAGTCCTAAATGACCAGTCCAAAAAACTCCATTTGCTAGAACCTTTGCGCCAATACTAAACAAATCAATCATAGTTTTCAATCTCAAACTCACATGTTCTTTATGATCTCGTTTGAGCCTTCTACTAAATTTAGGTCTCTGTGAATATGTCATTCACTCCTATTTCTTTAGAGAGGAGATTGTTGCTCAATGGCATTTTAATTGATAAAATTACAAATTTTTTTTATCTCTTTATAATTTTTCAATTTTTTAAATATTATTTGATGGAATATAAATTTTTTTATTTTTATAATTTTAGATAAATCTAAAAGAATGACATAGAGCTTTCAATGTTTCAAGAAATTTTTGATACACAGTTTAAAAAAATATTCTTGACAATAAGTGATTCAAAATGTTCCATTCTCGAGCTCGGTATATAAATTAAAAAAAATATTAATAAGAATATTATATTCTTAAAAATAAAATATTTTTGTACTTGTGCTACATTTATATACCAAACGCATTTAATAATAAATTTTTATAATATTTTATTTTTATTTTTTAAGATTACTTATATATTAATATATTTGCTTACAAATTAATATGTACTACCCTAGAGCATTTGTATTAAAAAATTATTTTTTAAAATTGTAAAATACTACAAAGTACTACAATTAGTATTTTAATTTCTATTTTTTTTAAAATTACTTATGTAATTTTGTTACCTCTACAACAAATCAATAAGCTACTGTTTTTATGATATATAAACTTAATCTTACTTAAAGTAAATAATAATATTATTAATGTTATTTTCAAATTATAATTTTTGATAGATTTGATGGTATTTTATCATATGTAAAAATAAAGTACAAATTTTGTTTTTAACAAAAAAAATATGTATGTATACTTACATACATATATATATTGTTTAAGTGTTATTAATTAATAGCATATGTATGTATGTTATTCAATTAATAAGTTATTATAATTTTTATTTTTAATATAATAAAAGTAATTTAAAAAAAATAGTTGGTAATAATTTAATATATATATTTAAAAATTTGTTAATAAAATGTTTGAAAAATTGTTAAATATTTTTAAAAATTTTGAAATTGAACTAAGTGTAAGAATATAATAATTTTAAGAATATTATAAAATACTCTCAGAAATGTTTTAAGTAGATTAAACAATTTTTTAAAAGTTTTAAGAATAAAAAAATTTATTTATACATCAAACCTCACTTAAGATTGAGGTAGTTCTAATTTTTATTTTTTTTATTTTGAATTAAAAAATAATTTTTAATGATTCAAATATTTTGTACACATTGATATGTATTAAATTGTGTAGAAAATAATTTAGCGTCTCGCTTGTTGTAATTATAGATTAGTGGAATTATAAAAAGAAAAAAAATTCTTGAGTCATTTGTCATAATGATAGATTGGTAAAAGCCCTTTCGTATTTATAACAATTTGATTTGCTAGAAATAAAGCTCAATGGAAGGCTGTAAGAATTATATTTTATTTTCTTTATAAATAAAATAAATTATAATTTAGTATATTTTAACTAAAATAATCTACAAAATAATATATTTTTTCATATAAAATTATAATATATTATAAAATATATACAAAAATTTTGTTTTAATATTATTTATTTTAAATTAAAAAATTAAATTTATTTTGAATTTTTGAAAGATAATTTTTTTATATTGATCAAATATATATTTAATACTTATCATTTAGACAAAAAATAAATATAAGAGTAATTAAAATGAATAAAATTATAAATTTTTCATATCACTTAAAAAAGTCTAATTTTTATATGACAAGAAAGATAGAAGTGTAAACGTAATTAAAAAGAGTATTAAAAAAATTCCTAACTAATACTTTAGAATATTAGAGAATTTTTTTAATTGATTTACAAAATATTTAATAATTTAAATGTAGAAAAAATAATAAAAATTATAATTTTTGTTAATTAAATATTTTAACAACAATTTAAAAATTTTGAAGTATTAGTAGAATCGGATTAGAAACCCGATCCATTGCCTCGAAAGATCTAGCCCAATAAATCCATTCCTCAAAACCATTGGGCCAATATTAGCAAATCAATCACAGCCGTCAATCTTAAACTCGCACATCTTTATAACCTGGTTTGAGCCTCCACTAAACCTAAGTCTCTGCCGCTGCGTTGCTCATTTCTATCTCTTCGGGGAGCAGATCGCGGCTCAATGGTACGTTCATGGCTGAAGACTTCTTTCTTTTCTATTGAATCTTGAGTTTGCATGGATGCGTGGTTTTGTTTGAGAGAATATGTAGACTTTATACTGTGATAATGTGAGTTGTTGTAGGTTTTGCTTGAAGTGAACCTATTGTCACTTTCTTGTTAGAAAGTTAAGTATTTAGGGTTAAGATTTAGTTCGTTAGGATTGGGCTTTTTTGTTCTGATGAAGTTTGTTTTGAACCAAAAGCTTTTGTTTGTTGAGTCACTGGAAAACTTTAGCAAAAGGAAGAGCTGAATTGTCAATTCTGGCGGAGTCTTTCTTGTTAGTATAATTTAATGGAACGGAGTTTTGTGTTTCGATCCTTTACTTCTGATTCATTCTTGTGGAATAAGACGCTGTTGAAACTTCTGTGCATACAGCTTTTTATCAGCCCTCCCTTCTAGAGCTTGCTTTTTGAAATAACCCTTTGGTGGTTCCAGTTTTTATGTTTTTGGGAGATCGTAGTGGAAGAGTTGTAAACTGTGTACACATGTATTGGCTTTTTTATACACCTATAAAACAAAAGTTCTAACATCAATCACTTTATCAACAAAGGCATACGTCAAGGCTCAAAAATCAAAGGCCTACTTCAAGAGGTATCAAGTTAAGTTCAAGAGAAGAAGAGGTAATATAGTTATATATGTAGGCTCATCTTATGTTTTCTTTATGATTCCCTGGTATTTCTTGTATGTTTGACATTTTTCTCTGAAAAATCTGCAGAGGGTAAAACAGATTACCGGGCCAGGATTCGGTTGATTAATCAGGACAAGAACAAGTACAACACCCCAAAATACCGATTTGTGGTTCGATTTGTATCCTACTGTTAGTCTATTATGCACATATGTGACTTGTTGGCAGTTTAGTGAAAATATTTGAATTTATTTTTCCACTTTTTATTAATCTATTAAAGACATGGTTTTATTGTTATATATGTTCAAAATTCTGTTCATCGTTAGTCATTTATTGACATGCTACTTAATCAAAGCATTTAAACATATTATACAGTCTCTCTTGGTAAAACTTAACCCTATTATTAGACTAACAAGGATATCGTTGCCCAAATAACATCTGCTAGCATTGCTGGTGACATTGTTCTTGCTGCGGCTTATGCACATGAGCTGCCACAGTATGGTCTTGAAGTAGGTCTGACAAACTATGCTGCAGGTACTAACTATATCATGATTTTCTTTGGCTTTATGAACAGTGTGTTACCCTTGTAAATAAAATTTTAACTTTGACCAGCATATTGCACTGGCCTCCTTTTGGCTCGTCGTGTCCTTAAAATGCTTGAAATGGATGAGGAGTATGAGGGGAATGTAGAGGTATCCATTGGTTTATTTGGTATAGAAACACACACATACACCATCTATGTGTATATATATGGTGATTGGTTTTTATATCATTATCAGGCTACTGGAGAGGATTTTTCAGTTGAACCTGCTGATACCAGGAGGCCGTTCCGTGCTCTCCTTGATGTTGGTCTTATCAGGACTACAACTGGCAATCGAGTATTTGGTGCCCTTAAGGTATTTAAATTCACTGTTCTGGCATTATTAATACTAACTCCTGTTTCAGCTTTTATTTCTTGCAGCAGTTTCTAGAAGTCAGCAATTGCCCTTTTCATTTCTTGTTCCCCTCATATTAAATGTCTAGTAGATAGGATATGATTTACTTAAAATTCTTTTATTTATAAATTTAGACCATAATTTTTTTATGTTAATTATTTGACACCTGTTCAATTTCAATTTTAAATGGGCTTTGTGCTATGTAATGGTTTATGATTGTCGTTATTTATATATAAAAAATAACTGCTTTTTATAAAAAAATATAAAAAAATGACTGTTGTTGCTAGCTTTGTGGTGATGTAGTTTGTTTCTCTTTGGCTCATTTATTAACTGCAAAATCTTTTTTATTAATGAAATACTTGTGCATTGTTTGATATTTCATCTTTTATTGCATATTTAACAAGTTTTTAACTAGCATTTTGTATTTTATTGCTTAACCCTGTTTATGGAATATTAAAGGAGCTAATATTCTGTAGAATGGGGTTTACCTGGTTTATTTTCTTTATAACTTGTCAAATTTTAAAATAGAGGTTCGATACTTTTTATTAGGTGGAGTGTAATTGATTAATAGTATTGGGTTACAGGGAGCATTGGATGGAGGTCTGGATATTCCTCACAGTGATAAAAGGTTTGCTGGTTATAATAAGGAGAAGAAGGATCTTGATGCTGATGTTCACCGCAAATATATCTTTGGTGGCCATGTTGCTGCCTATATGAAGGCATGTGCAGAGACGTTATTTTATGTCTTGTTGGAATTTTAGTGGATTATGTCAGGGATTTTTAAAATTATAGTTTGACATTCCAAGAAATATTATTTGTAGACTTTGATGGAGGATGAACCAGAGAAATATCAGTCACATTTCAGTGAATATATCAAGAGAGGAATAGAGGCTGATGGAATTGAGGAGATGTACAAAAAGGTTCATGCTGCCATCCGTGCAGATCCCACAAGGAAGAAATCAGAGAAGCAGCCACCCAAGGAGCATAAGAGGTAAATTATATCTCTTTTTTTCTTTGTTACAAAAGTATATATCTACTTAGTCCAAAATAGATAATACATGTATCTAAATAATCTGATGTCTAGCTTATTGACTATGCCATCGTGCTCTGTTACGTAAGCTCTTGCAGATGCGATTTTCCATGACATGCACATAATTGGTTTAGTAATTCTTTATTAATTATTTACTTTACTAAAGGAGTTCCTAAGTATCTTTTTATGCTTTTGTGTAGGTACAACTTGAAGAAGCTTACCTATGAGGAAAGGAAGGCTAAGTTGATTGCACGATTGCAGGCTCTCAATTCAGCAGCTGATGATGCTGAAGATGATGAGGATGACGATGAGTGAGATTGCTTTGTAGATGCAACTCCGCATATCTAAAACTTATCTTAACATGCATTTTCAGAATCATTTTATGCCAAATTTTGTTTGATTGTGCTGTTCCTTATTTTCTAGGTGACGATTTTGGACACTTTTGACTTAGCTTGGATGTTGCGCCTTGAGTTCTAAGTTTATGGTCTACACAAGATAATTAATTGCTTTACCATAAAATTAGCCTGTTATGCTTTCCTCTACGACTAAAATGTGCTCTGCTTCTCAGAAATGGGAAGTGGAATAGGTGCATTTTGTCGTAATGCATATGTTTAGATGAAAATGCAAAATCAACACTTCAATACTTTAAAAATTTTGAACTTTAATTCATCTCTCACCTATTCGTTACAATCACTATCACATGTGACTCTTATCTCCTTTGCCTGGCCACTCTGCTACTACTGTTACCAACACTTTTATTACTACCTTAACCCGTAACACCTGATAATATTTTGATTATATAACAATCAAAGCTAATTGTAAAAAATAATTTATGAATTTTAGAAATATTTTGATTATGCTAAATACAAATGAAATGTAATTTTAACATTTTTGGCGAATAACGTTGAATGTTCACCATGAAATTATTCTCGAGATTTTTAAAATTACACTTCCGTTTTTACTATAAAAAAATTCAGTTTTCTTTGAAACCAAATAGGGGCTAAAATATTCATCATCATAATAGTTTTTTTTATTAAAAATAACTCATTTTATTAATTCTTAATTCTGCATAGAAAATCACAAACTTAGTTTATTTTAAAATTTTATTAAATTTATGAAAATATTTTTTTTATTAATATGCAAATAAACATGTTATTTTTAAAAATAATTACTATTAGATATTACAATAACAAAAAGTAAAATTTTTTTCATTAAGTAAAATTAATTATATAGATTAAATAAAATTAATGTGGCCCGTTTGAAAAGTCAATCGATTGTAATTTTAGTTTAATCAACTTTTAAAATTGATTTCGTAAAAAATTGATCAATAATTAAAAAAATTAATTAAAAATTAAATAAACTAATCAAAACTAACCACTTTAATGATTCAACCTATTTAATAAAAAATATTTTTTTATGCATTTTTTTAATATTTGTAATAAAAAAGATAAAGAAAATGTAGAGAAAAAAAAGAAAGAAAAACAAAAAAGATAATTAATAGTTTTTATGTTATAAAATTTTTTTAAAAAATTAATAAATATTTTGTTAATTTGTCTAAAAATTGATATATTTTATATTTATTTTATTTTTATATAATATTATTATATAAAATATTTATTATTATTATATTTAAGTATAATTTAAAATTAATATATAATATCAATATTAATTTAATTATGATTTGACTATCATTAAATTATTAAATCGTAAATTAAGACCTTAATCAGATCAATTCAATTACTTGTATGATTTTTAAAACATTGGTTAAAACAATTACTTTTCTTTTGAAACTCTTTAAGAAAAGTAATTAATTCTAAACAAGCAACAGGTGCATCCTGCTCAAACAGCTGCCCAAGACTTGATGCAAAACAAGTAAAAAACAATCAATTACCATCAACTAGGAGTTCAAGTATTATAATTGATGGTGCAATCCCAAGGATAAAGTTTACAAGGTCCAATCACTTTCTATGCCAAAATGCAATTCTAACCGTCTTATATCGTTGTTGCCCCATAACTGTATGCATTAGCAGCGAACGTGATTTTATATCATGATGAATGTCCATCAGCCTTCAATGTCTCAAACACAGCTGAAAAGTCAAGGTCTCCCAACCCCATGCTTCTCGCTTTCTTGAAAGCCTGCAAACAAACAATATACACACTTGGAAAGTAAGTGTCTTTATGAAACTTTGTGGCATCTAGTGTTGTAAGCAAATCAAGGAATCACCCCTCGTTTGTCAATGGGATTTCGGTATGTGAATTAAACTAGGCATTTTCTACTTGTCTCACTTTTCAGCACAGAAAGAAAAAGGAAAAACTTAAATGTAATTTTTATATTTTTATCATCAAGTTTTCTAATAAGAAATTAATACATGTATTATTTATATAACTCATCTATTTTATGATTAGTTCTTTTTTTAAAAAAATTGTACTTGTTTTATTGTGACTGAAAAATCTAATAATAAAAATATAAAGAATTGTACATAAAATGTAATAAGAATAGTACAAAACCTCATTTGCAGCAGCTGCAACAGGCATTGATATAGCATTTTCATCTCCAAGGGCAAGAGCCAATCTCATATCCTTCTGCTGATGTTTCAGAGGAAAAGCTGGGGTGTAATTATTCTGGATCATTGTGGGTCCTTTCATCTTAAACATGGGGTTGCCGATGGCACCTAGATCCTGCACAAAATATCTCAATGTTACTTAGAAATGATAGCATCAGGTGCCTGCTAGAAATTTCCTGGTCACAATCTCTTACCAGTACATCGAGAAGAGTTTGAGGGCTCAAGCCACTTCTTCCAGCTAGTGTGAGTCCCTCAGAGAAAGCATTCATCATGCTGCAAACAAATAACAATGCAACTAAATTTGCATAAGACAGAAAGACAAACATGCAAGATTTTCCAGTTTCCACTGACTTGAAGCCAAGTCAGAATTACTAACTGCCTTAAACGAAAAAAGGGAAAGGAAAAGATTACCTGCCCATTGTCATGTTAACAACAAGTTTCATTTTTGCACCATTTCCAACCTCACCCAGAAAGAAAGATTTCTTCCCCAATACGTCAAATGCTGGAAGTATTTCCTCATACAAAGACTACACATGGAAAGAATAAAACCACTGAAATTGAATAAAGGAAGATACATATGCATGAAATTAATACATGGTACTTCGTAATATGGAATCTGCAGGAGAGCATATACCAGATATAGTCCTATCAACAAAATCAAACAAAGCAGCATACTGCCAAATATTAAAAGGTAAAAAAGAACAAGAAAAACTACAATGGCAATTTTTTATTCATTGAGGATCATTTTTCTTTTCATATTTATCAATGAAATATAGCAAAAGTATTGTACTTGGACAATTAACAAGAAAGCTTGTAATTGGCTTTCTTTTCTTATTGGCCTGCCTGTCAGACATCAAAGTACAATCACAATTCCTTCATTCACTTCATACATCTCCTGAGATCTGTATGAATATTACCAACTTATTTCTTCAGGTCAGTAACTAATGGCCATTCCTTATGCTAAGTAAAAAGCTTCAACCCCACAAAACTTATCATCTGAATTCGAAATCGTAATGAAAGGGGGCAAGTTTACCAAACTAAATAATAAAGCATAGATTTATGGATTTACAGGTGTCTAGAATCACCATCTCCTTAGAAGTCAAGATTTCATCTACTTTCCTTTTCCAGAGCTAGAAGTAGTTCCTCACTTCTCTGTGTAACAAATACATTCATTGTTCCCCTTTTGCACCAATATTTTGTTGTATTACTTTAAAACAAATGCGGAGATCCCATAATTTCTAAAGATGGGGGATATATTAATCATTTGTCTTTAACAATCACAAAGGATATATATCATACATGATTTGGAATTTGGAAGGTTAAAGTTTCTTTCTTAGAAAATATTTCTCTCCCTCAGACAAATATTTGTGTTTGAGGCTTCAATTGGATTTCTATCAGAAAAAATAATAGTTCCTCTCATCACCCCCCAAAATGAATTAACACTTTCTTTTGCAAGAAACAGAGTAATTTCTCTTTGGTTCACCTTCGGAATATGTCAAATTCATCACTAGTGGACCACAAGGTTTTCCAAACTAATAACTCTAACCCAACATCTGTATACTTGCACACCAGCCTGATACTTCTCAGATCCTAACTCACATATAAGGCCCTTCCTCCTTTTCTCCCTCCCTTCAAACTAGCTATCACTCGAATTAGAATAATATGATTATCACTGCTTTTGCAATCTGTCATGATCATTTTGAGGTCTCCAATAGAAAGATGTGCAGGTCTGAATAGCTAATCTGGATAGAAGTAAGTTACAAATATTACATGTACAGCTTACTGTCATTTGATTGGATTCTCCTACTCAAAGTATTGCTTAAATGTATTCATTGTCATGGGAAATCTACATAACATATAAAAAGTGAGTAAAAAAAAAAAATTTAGTAGGACTCAAGATATTTATAGTAATTTACCTTGTGCCCAGCAGCAAGTATTACTAGCTGGCCATCTTCAGCAGGCTTCTTGCTACCTGAAACTGGAGCTTCAAGGAAGGAACCACCTCTTGATGTAATGGCCTACAGAAATCAGGTCAATGTCAAATTTTTTGGAAAGACTTACATTTAATTCCATCTTAAAAATCAACTGCAATGCAAACCACCAGCTCATGAATACAGCATGGACAACAAAGATATAATACACCAGAGTAAAACATTGAACAGAGAGAAATTACAAACAATATAGCCCAAAAAATGTTAAAGAAAGAAAATAAGAAGGGTTTCCAATACCATCTTTTTTCATCCTTATGTTCTTTATCATGTGTTTCTTTTAGCACATGACAAGTTATCTTCAACAGCAGTTACATCTTTGAAACTCAACATAGTATTGCATTTGTGTACATATCCTTGCAGGTGTATTATTGATTATGAGCGGACAGTAAGTTGTTCAACTTCCAGTGTAGGTTAACATCCTCCTCTTTTTCACTTTTACACATACATGTAGAAGCTCCTCTATTTTACTTGGAGGTAAAATGGCTTTCATACCTAGATGACAGCAAAGGTGTCATAGTAACTACAAACTGCAAGGGGGCTAGGACTATAAGCTATGCTAGAGTTATATTTTTGTGTTGCCAGAATACGAATGGTATCCTTCCTGCCCCTCCTTTTCAAAGAATAAAATTTATAGAACCGCATAAACACCTCAATGTATTTCCTTTTTTCCTGGGTTTATAAAGTCGCAGAAGGTGGAAATCACCATAGAAATTTGTTTGCCATGTTTTGTGAGATTGATATTTCTAACCACGATAGCTAACTGCAGCTGACTTTTAGTTATTTGTAGCTCTTAAAAAGATCCTGGGACATAATTCTTATCATGATTAAATAAATTTAAAAGGCAAAAGCTTGGAAGTGCTTTTTAAGCGGGGTTAATGAAGGATAAAGAAAGGAAAATTTGATAGAGAAGAGGCAAAAAGGAGAGAAAAAGAAGGAAAAGAATTAAGGTAAGACAAATATGTAGTTATAATAATCAGTCAACACCATAAACTGATATCTTTATAATCCTCATGAAGGGCAGATCTCAAATAGTTACAGCATAAGAAAACCTATCTCAAGTTTCTAGTTCCAATTTAATAAAATTCATGTTCAAGTGAATCAAGTCAAATCCCTATTTCAGGAAAAAGAGAAACCTAGGGAATCCTCTTCTACTAAGAAATGAAAGACAGATAAAGATGGAAAGAATAGATAGACATAATCAGATAAGTAATTACTCTAAAATCTAGGCGATTAACTCACCACATAGGCAAACCCCAAATAATACTGATTTACTGGAATTGGAATGCTTAACTTATTACTCTATTCCTCATCCAACCGGATTCTCAAGGACAATGGAGTTCCTAATTAACGACATTTCCTAAAGTACTAACATTCTAGATGCCAAATTACTACGTGGACCCTAAATCCCAAATAATAACCATAATCACATACTCAGTTAAATAAAACTCCCAGATTCATTTCATACTACTAAAAGACAGCGCTCAACACAAGTAAACAACAATTACCAATTACATTAAAAGAATTAGTGTCATTTGCGATAGAAAAATATCACTCAAACTTAAGGAAAAATTTTTTCCCACGGCTATAAGACCTACATTATTGTATGGTACTAAATGTTGGACAATAAAAAGTTAACATGAACAAAAATTGAACGTCATAGAAATGAAAATGTTACATTGGATAAGTGAACACACTAGAAAGGATAGGATTAAGAATTACTGCATCAATGTAGTGGCAATACCTATTATAGAAAAATTGGTAGAAACAGGTCTTAGGTGGTTTGATCATGTATAGAAAAGACCATTAGAGGTTCCTGTACAAAGAGTTGACTAGATAGAAGATAATCTAATAAATAGATGTAGAGGAAAATCAAAGAAAACAATAGGAAAAACTATTAGAATGGATCTAACTGCAAACAATCTAACCATAGAAATAAACTAGGATATAACATGTTGGCGTCGCTTGATCCATGTAGCTGACCCCACTTAGTGAAAAAAGACTGTTTTTTGTGGTTGGTTTCTAAGTTAGGAGAAAGATATTGAGAAAGAAGAGGGAAGATTTTACCAACTCTCTCAGCCATGGATTCTCTACAATAGATAATATTGAAGGCTTGGGGGATGGAGTGATCTAATTCTAAATAACAGAATTTTCCTAATTTTTTAAAGAAAATACCTTGAAACATAGGGATAATGTTGCCCTGCAACAGGCAAAATAACAATTTCTTTTTAATTTACAAAGTTTGTCTTTAATACAAGTGAGCAATGGAAAATTCTATGCAGCTCAACTTCAGACATAATTAGATTGTACTTAAATAAAAGAAAAATAATTTATAAAAAGATTATAGATATTCGAAAGGTTTTAAATGAATGTAAATAAATTTCAGCTTCATCAAGCTATGCTCACCTCAGATATCTTGGAAGAAGTATCAGCATCAACAGTTGACATGTCAATGTAACACTTTCCATTGCAAATTTGCTCAAGAACACCATCTTTGTCAAAGACCACCTAGTAAACCACCATAGGAAGGAATTCAACTATTCAAGTGAGTACAAGTAGTTGCACATTAAGGAAGTTACACATCAAATAGCATTCATAATTACTGACCGACAAAGCAGCTGAAGGATCAGATAACATTGCAATTGTATACTTGGATTTCTGGACTACAGCAGCAGGGGTTTCTCCAATTGAAGCACCATGTTTGACGAGTTCATCACACTGCATTAAGAGGTTGCAGAAGATATGCATTAGGCTACTGCAGAGTACTCAGTCTTACCTAAATTTGCATAAAAAATAAAAGCCATTTTGTTTAGAAGAGTAAAGAAAAGAGAGAGAATACAAATGTTTATTTTTTTTAAAATTTATTTATTTTATATTTTATTTTGGTCCATTCAACCCTTCATTTAGTCAGTGATTCTAGCTCTATTGTTGTTTACGATAGGGGCACTTAAATCAATTCTTTAAATAAATATAATGAATCTCATAATGTGAAATTGGAAAAAGATTAAAAATAATAGTTTCATAACCGAATGGAGTCTAGTTCCTGAAATGCAAACAAATCTTTCCTTTTTTCTTTTTTCTCCCCTTCTTTTTCCTTTCTCCTTCTTTTGGGTTTTTCTGATAAATTCCATTCATTACAAAGTTTTAGCATGGAAGTGGCATAATTACAAAATGAAGCGTAACTGTTTTATAATACATATTCAAATCACCTCTTGCTTGATCCTCATTTTCAAAACTCCATTTTCATTTTGCTACAATACATGAGAATACCATCAAATTCTAAACTCTAGGACAACATGCAGGACCCACCGCACAATTTTGTAAATTCCACTCTAAATATTCTGACTGCAGAGTCCATCAATTAGCAATGCAGTACAAAGTAAGAACACAAACCGTATCACTGAATAAGCCAACCATATATAAACAAGAGCAATCAAAACCCAGAACCAGGATAGAAAAGCCATGAACAACCAATAATCACCAAGTAACTTTTACAGAAATCATCATATAATTGCGAATAAAAAATCGAATTACAGATTGCTTAAGAAGGAAAGTGTAAGTTTAATCCCACTCAAAAACTCAACAAGGTCATCTCATCCCACAAATCAGATTGATACTTAAAGCAAACGAAATACCAATACCAGCAAGCTAGTGTAAGCATTACTGCAGAAATTAGTAGAAAGCAAATACCTTGGAAAGGGTCCTGTTCCAAACAGTGACCTTGAAGCCATGGCGCAGCAGATTCATGGACATAGCCTTGCCCATTATCCCTAGACCTAAGAAACCTACCTCCATCTCTCTCACTCTCTCTCGCTCTCGCTCTCGCTTACTCTATGCAGTCACTACTCACTTTTTTGATCTCACTCCCTCTTTCTATCAAGAAAGGAAAGACCAATTATAACACAAATAAAAATCAATATATTTTATCCATTAATAACACATCACCAATTCATCATCCTCAATAAGTGCCAATCAGGACAGTGTAAGAAAATGAATGAGAAATTTTATGCTAGCGACTCTTTCAATTAACAAATACAGTGCAGACAAGAAAATAGCGAATAAAGAGGCCGTATTGCTGAATGTGGCAGCACAAGGATTATTATTATTTTATGATAATGGACGGATGGATGCGTTCCACGTCAGCTCTGACGCTTCTCTATGTCTTTCCTGTTTATTTGACAATTTGATTCCTCTTTTTGGTCAGCCTGTTTGTAAAAATTAATAAAAATAATAATTTTTATTATTAAAAGATTTTATTAAACAATCAAATAAAAATTTAACCAATATTTTTAAGTATTGGTTAGCAAAACTCTTCCTTTATATATGCATTAATTAATGATGTTCGGTTCATATGATATATAACATAAAAAAAATTAGTCGAAGTTTATTAGTTAATATATACAAATTATGCCATTAATGAGATGGTATATAATAAGTGCGCCTATGAAATTTTTGTTTTTGTTATTTTAATTTGAGCTGGGGAATTTAACCCCTTGCTCTACCCACAATATAAAAGAGAGTAAAGAAATAACACTAGCCCATACATAACTTGTTAATAGGTATATATATATATAAAAGAAAAAGAGTAAATTATTTGGTTTCATCATTCCATATAATTAACTTGCTAATAAGGAACTAACATTTGGTATAATAATCCCTCTTATTACAGCATAGAAAAAAAAAAGAGCAAATAATTTATTTCATCCCTAAAAGATGATCAATTCTTAAATTTGGTCTTTTAAAATTTACTTCTCTCAAGTTTAGTCTCAACAATTATTTCTCAATCTAACTGAAAAATTAGACAAACATGTTGGAGAGAGACAAAAGTGATCGAGAAAAAAATTATTAAGAAAACTGATTAGGCATGGATCTGTGTTTTAGATTTCATGATTCGCATCCTTATTATCTCCAAATGATGGCGAGAATAAGCAAGATGGCAATAGTGATTCCATAAGCAGCAAGCCACTTTGAAAATATGTTGTTTATATGATCAAGATTCTTCCCATATTTTCGTATATATTTTTTATTCCTTTGAAAGTTAAACCAAATCAGTTTATATTAAATTAAATCATTAACTATCTTAAAATGTCTCTTAGCTTAAAATATATATAGCACTTCACTGCTAACTCAAATAATTAAAATTGATCCTTCAACTATTTATCTCGGACTTAGACGTTTTAAAATTAAAAAAGAGTTAAAATTCTTAAAGAAAAAGATATAAAAAAAAATATTTAGATCCTAATCAATTTAAAATATATTGTTTATTTATCTCTCTTTTAAATTTTTGTTCGTTCTTATCTTTTTCATCCTTCAAAATCTTTACCCAGCTGAGATCCTTTTCCATTTATCTCATTATAAAATAAAATTCATATTAACATCTCTCACGGAGATTTGATAAAATTAAATTACGTGAAATTAAAAGGTGGATGAATGTAATTTTTCTAACAAAAGAAAAAATGAGTTTTTTTTTTCCAATTAAAGAAGTAATAAATATTATTTAACCTCAATGGATTATAACATGCTTTGCAGAAAACAAGAGGATAAATTATATTTACAAATTAAATTGGGCTGTAGAGATGAAAGTAAATTATTGAAAAAGTTAGAGCCGAACTTGAACGAATCGATTTTGGATCTTCTGTCGTAAATATTTTCTGCTGGCTTTTTTAGCGGCAGTTTTATCCGTTGCTAAAGTTTGTTTTAACATTATTGCAACGAATATATTGCCGCTATAAATTTTGTTTAAATAATTAATTTAAAAAAATTATAGTGACAATAATATTTATTGCAAGAAACTTTAGCAACGGAAAAAACCGCTGCTTAAACGCCAAGCGGGCGCCAATCAAAGAATCTGGACGCGAAGGAATCCAAGGACGAGAACGAGAATTCCTATGTTTTTGTGATGAGTAACGTTGGAACTGAGTTTCTTAGACAAAAAGAATCCACATAATATTCCAACAAGTCCAGCAATAAAGGCAATTGTTTGTATAGAAGCATGCAAATAAAACCAAATGGGGTCCCAATGCTTGCAGTGACGAGCAATTATGGCTCCTATTATCATAATACAATAGACCCCACCATCTTCATCTTTGGAGAACCCTATTGCAGCATAAGAGCTTATGCCTGTTGGGTATGACACCATAAAGCTCCACAAGTTTGGAGATGCCTGAGTGTACTGTTCAATATGTATAATTGATTCACATGTTAGTTAATTAATGTGATTACACTTGAATATATGCATACACCCTCCTTTTAATTAATTGTCTTTAGATTCTTTACAATTGAGTTAAAAAAAATAAGAAGAAAAAAAATAAAGACTTACAAAAAAGAGACTAATCTATATAAATTAAGATTTATCTTTCTTTTATTATTGTAGAGAATTATTGCAGAAATATTATTGTAGAGGATCCAATCCCCTTTTAATTAGGGTTATGCAATCATGGAGTGACTTAAATTCATGAAATTAGGGTTTTAAGTTTGAGGTTTATATCTAAATTACGGATACACACATATATATAATATGAACGTACTTACCCTAAGGATGAAATTATGAGCTTCCCAAACATGAACACACTGAAGTGAAGTAGTATCAAATTTGATGTACTTACGATCCAGTTCAATACTAGAGGTACAAGAGTCTTGTGATTGTGATGAACTACACGAAGTAATGAAGATTATGATAAGGCAAAAAAGAAGGCTTCATCTTGGTACCATAAACTCAATCATTATTTTGGGCTTAATTACTTTTATAGAAGAACACAAATTGTTTGATTATCCTTAGAGTTAACGATCTGCTACGCATGTTCCCAGAAAACATAGTAAGCTACGTATGCTGTTTGCTTGATAGGAAAATTTTGGTAGGTAAAGATTATTTAGTTGTTGGAAATTAATATTCTTAACATTGTTTATAATTAAGGGGCGTCGTCTAGTGTTTGCTTGATTCCTTTTGTATGTAATAGGATCATAATTATTAGTGTTTGTCCCATACCTATGTTATGACCAAAATGAGCCAAAATCGAAAATACTTAATTTCTTATACTTTAGGATACTGAAAGTATCATCATTTATATTTTAATTAAATAAGCAATTTTTATCTAAAATTTGAACTGCAATTCAACTATAATTTAAAATTAGACTATGTAACTTTTATTGAAAATAAATAAATTAAATTATGTGTCAAGATATTAATAAATGTAATACCTAGAAGGCTTGGTAGTAAGGATGAATCTTTTTAAAATACGAAAGGGATGTGAAATTCTTAAAGTATGAGAATGAAATTTTTTTTAACCTTAATCCATTATAATGAGTCCTTTGTTTAATTATCTCTCTTTCTAATTTTAATTGTTCTCTAAATATTTATAAAAATTAGTACTATTGATCTATTTAAAAACATCATTTAATTAAATTAAAGAATTAGTTGATATATGTGTCAAATAGGCAGCTATAAGAGAGACTTAATTGTAACTAGCATAAAAGGGTGAACCAAAAAGAAAAGAACATTAGCCATAATTTGCTGAGATAATTAAGAAACTGAATGCATTTGGTAATTCCTCATACATTATATATAGAAAAAAGAAAAAAGAAAAAAAAAGGAAGATTACATCACAGTTTTTATATCCTCAATAGACATCTCCCATATAGTTTTGGTTAGGCATTTGTGTTTTAAATTTAGATTTCATGATTCGCATTCTTATCTCCAAAATGATTGCAAGAATAACTAAAATGGCAATAGTAATTCCATAGCCAGCAAACCACTTTGATCCTTCTCTTCCCAAATGGAGTCCATAGAAAGTGTTAGCAAATGCAAATATGATCAACACCCTTCCCACATTATGATGATAATAATTCCAATATGTTCGCATTTGTGATTCCTTTCCTGGTCGCAATACAAAAGCCATAACCTGTGAAACCAAATCAAAATAATCAAATAATTAAATTAAAATTGAATCATTAATTAGGGAGGTGAGTTAAGAAAGTTATAATAAAGTTTGGATTATTTAAAATAGGAGAGACATCAGGTGAAAATTTTAAAGTAAGAGAGAAATAAAAAAAATTAAAATTTAATTCATTCAAAGTGTAAATTATTTATTTAAAATTCACCTGAGATGATTTTTTTTTGTTATAATAATGTTTAATTTACCTGAAGGAATCCAAGGACGAGAATGAGAATTCCTATATTTTTGTGATGAGTGACGTTGGAACTAACTTTGTTAGATAAAGCAAATCCACATATAATTCCAACAATTCCAGCAATAAAGGCAACAGTTTGTATGGAAGTATGCAAATAAAACCAAATGGGGTCCCATTGCTTGCAATAGCGAGCAATTATGAGTCCTATTATCATAAGACCACTCCATCCAACAATATTTAGCGATCCATGGCTTCTTTTCAGTTGTAGGTTTCGCTCTGAGATGACTTTCACTTTACCTGTTGTAAGTGTGAGATACAATATAATCAATTAAAGAATACATTTTAATAATATTGAAGTTGTATTGAGTATATGTTGGAGATCAATAGACTGCCAAACATCAAATAACTTTTTCTTTTTTTGTGGAGAAAAGTAATAGTAAGAGAAGAGATTCTCAAAACTATTGGAGAGAGACCAACAAACACTACTCATGTTTGAGCATTATTTTATAAGTCTAATTAAACTGTAAATAGTTTTACTTAGTGGTAAATAACTATTCGATTAGCTAGTCCCTGAGTGCAAGGAGTTCAATTGACAGGGAAGCATCAAATAATAACTTTTCTTTTTGAGTAGAAAAGTAATAGTCAGGAAAGATATTCTCAAAACTATTAGGTAGGCATCAATAGCATAATGGAGGGATTAACGAACACTCATTTTGAGCATTATTTTATAGGCTTAAACTGTAAGTAGTTTTATTTAATCATAACTACTAACTAGTCACTGAGCGCCAGAAGTATCTCTATGAGGAGATCAATAAACATTGATTTTGCATATTGACAAAGCATTAAATAACTTAATTTTTTGTGCAGAAAAGTAATAGAAAGGAAAAACAACCTTAAAAATACACTAAAAAGATCAGTAGAGATCCAACTCAAAAAATTACTTTATAGGTCTAAATTGCAAAATAGATTTACCTAATCAGTCACATCTACTCAACTACTAAACTAGCCTCTAAGATATTCCTAAGAAAAATTGCCCCATCAGACAACTTTGATATGATCAATGTGAACTAACCTGTTGCATAATCAATGTTGAGGGAGATCTTATCTCTGTGTTTGGACAAGAGATAATCTGGTTCAGAAGGGAAGAAACCAGAGGGTCCCACTGCAAATAAGAGATATGATGAAGGCTCACTGGTTTGCAATTGGAAGGCCAAGTACATTGTTGAAGTTGTAAAATAAGCAGAATAAGAGGTCCAAGGAAGCTCTCCTTTCAAAAACAGCACCTGGTCCTGTTTGGTACCACCCAAATAGTATTGCATAAATTTGTTATTATTGGTGGTTGGCTCCACCCACCCCACCACTGCACTTGAACCCACCATGCCTCCATCTTTGGAGAACCCTATTGCTCCATAAGAACTTATGTTTCTGGGGAATGACACAATAAAGCTCCACAAGTTTGATGAAACCTTACCATACTGTTCATAATTAATATATTATATAATTAATTCACATGTCAATCACTAAGTATAAAACTAAAATGAAATACTTAAGCAAATTGTGAAAACAACAAATTAATTAAAGGATCCTGATCAAATTAAGAATATTGTGGACTTACTCGAAGGATGGTGTTATGAGGTTCCCAAACAGGAACACAGTGCTGAAGAGAAGATGTATCAAAATTGATGTGGTCAGGATCATTGGCAATATTAGAGGAACAAGAGTCTTGTGATCTCACGAGGGTTGAACAAGTGTTGAAAATGATGAACAAGATAAGGCAAAGGAAATAATTAGATGGCTTCATCTCTGTACGTACTACGTACTGTGTATGCAAGTTTTAAGTGTTTTCAATGTGCAAGGCAATAGGTAAGTACGTAAAATCATATATTCAGAATCATTATATTTATATACATGTTCAGCGTTTAATATATTTTATAGAAGAAATTAAGGAAATTTATTTGTTTTGAATTTTGATTATCCTTGGAGTTAACCACCTGCGGCATTGCCGCCCATAACAGTAAACTTCACTTCTATACTCATTAACATTGACTCTACATTTATTTGAATGTAGGTGCCATCAATCATATATATACAAATTACTATTTTAATTTTTATTGAGAGAGATAGTTATATTTAATATTTGATAAGACTTTAAACATTATTACTTTTTATAAAAAGATATTTGTGAAAAATAATTTTTTTTAATTCTTACTTTTTCAATATGTGAGAGTTTAACTTTTTACCTAGTGGATATTGTTTAATATAAAATTATATATATTATGTGTCTTCCTTGAATGCAAATGCTAATCTCCTTTCTCTAATCTTTAACATATAGTTGGAAGAAGAAAAGTAAGAATCTAAACATTCTACCATATTCTAGATTTTGGAAAGACCTCTTATAATGAAGCAGGTCAATTTACATGAATCTCTGAGTTTAGGGGTTAATATTGTTAAATTTTAAAATTAAAGAAGTAAATTGTAAAAATCTCTAAATTGAAGAGAATCTTGTGCATTAATTTAGCCTAAGAAAAAAGAGATTCTAAACTGAAAGATATATATTAGCTAGTTGCAATATATGTAATAAAATAATTAATGGAAATAGTGAGTAGGTCCATATAAAAGTATTAAGGTTAATTTAGATATAGCCGAAAATTTGACCTATATTTAACTTGTACCTTTATGCTTTTTTTGTCATTATGAGGACGGTTATGAACTGTAAACACATAGTATACATGAAAGTCTGAAACTTTTTGTCAATGTGAATGTGGAAGTACGTAGTTGGAATGTTATGCTTTTTCATTTGCAGGCCAAATTTTGGCTCAACCTTTAAATCCCCTACAAACAAGTGTCAAATTCTCTACATGAAAAAAAAAAAAAATCCAAGTTGCTAAGTGCTTATGTACATTATAATATATAATAGATAATGCCTCTCAGTTAAATTTTTTGTTAACAATTTATTCCAAAATTATTGATGGAATAAATTAATTACTTGCATAACCAATATTGAATAATTGCTAAGTCCTTATGTATAATTATTTTTATTTAGAAATTTATTTGAATTTTTGTTAAAAAAAGTGATTATATTTAGTGCTCGAACTTATTCTGAATATAATATACATGGAAAAATAACAAAAAGAAATTTCACTTTGAGTTTGGTGTAATTAAGTATTATTATTATTAAAACCAAGATAATTTCCTTAATTTGTAATTAATTATATATGTCATGGAATATGGGGAATATGAAGAAGGTATATTCACCGAAGGAAAAGCAAGAACGAAGGATATTTATAAGCAAATTTGTCGTGACCTAATATTTGAAGAATGAAACTCCAAGAGAGTGGAAAGGAAAAGTAATTCATTAAAAGAAAATTACAATATTAGGGCAGAGAAATAGTAAATGAAAAGTAAACCTAATATAACAAGATTACATGCACAAAAGGATGGATCCCTTCGAAGGTTAATAAATTAATTAAATTAGTTCATTTGTTAGAAGAAAAAAATTTAGATGCAGTTTTTATATTTTTATTATCAATTTTTTTAATAAAAATTTGACATGCGAATGATTTATACAATTTATTTTTTTTATTATTTTTTTTAAATTTTAACATACCTTTTTTAATTAGAGAACCTAATATCAAATATATAAAAAATTGTATGTAAATTTAATCATTTCTTAAACAAGTATTATTTGATAAGGGAAACTTTGTTGCTGGCACCAAATTAGGTGAACCAAAGAGAAATGATCGCCCATAACTTGCTCATAATTAATTAGCAACTAAAGCATATGTGTGTTGGAAATGAAAAACATAAAATAATTAGAAGATGTTCAAACTTTAAGTTTTTTAAAACATATAAAATACAAAAAATAAATCTTTTTATTAATAATATATATATAAATATATAAAAATAAGACTAGTATAAATTCTTACATCTAATTTTATAAAATAATTCTAAAGAAATTCAAACAAACCCTTATTATTTTTATCCTTAATATTAATACATGACAGACATGTCAATTTGACTAGTTTGATTAGGCGTTTGTGTTTTAGATCTCATGATTCGCATCCTTATCTCCAAAATGATACCCAGAACAAGCAAGATGGCAATAGAAATTCCATAACCAGCAAACCACTTTGATCCTTCTCCTCCCAAGTGGAGTCCATAGAAAGTGTTAGAAATTGCAAACATGAACAACACTCTTCCCACGGTATGATGATAGTAATTCCAATATTTTCGTATTTTTGATTCCTTTCCTGGTCGCAATACGAAAGCCACAACCTGCTTTGTGAAAGTGAAACCAAATCAATTTGTTAAATTAAATCATAAACTATGACCAGATTAAAGCGTATGATACAAAACGTGCATATGCATGTGTGTATATATATATATATATATATGCATGCATTTACATACATGATTGAATTAAAAAATAAACATTTATATTATTGATAAGGATAATTTTGTAACAGTTGAGGTCGGTCCATACCTATAATAAAAACTGGACCTATTAAGGTAAAATGACCTTGCTATTTAGGGTGTAAATAAATTGAATTTGTGAACTAGTTTGATTCAGCTGGTCAAAAGTTTGAATTAGAATCAATTTATTTAGTAAATAAATGAATTTGATTAATATATTAAGTTTTTTTTAATTAAATCAGTTAAACTTAAATATTTTATAATTGATTTGTTTAGTTCACGAATAATTCACTTAATAATAAAATATTAATTTATGCCATATATATTATATTTTTAAATTTTATATAATATATATTATAATCATGTAAATATATTTTATAAAAAAAATTAGATGAATACAAAAATTAATGCATAATTAAAAAATATAATATATAAATTTATATAATTTTCTTGTATACATATATATATATATATATGAATATGAAAGTTAATCATTTTTTTATTTAATTTAAATTTTATATGTGCACAATAACATATATTATATTTATAACATTATTAATGAACTATTAAATAAATTAAGCATGATTATAATTTTTTGTTCATTTTTAAAGTTTGGTGTCGTATTCAAATTCACTTTATTTTAAATGAACAGGTGATCTAAACTTTCTCTACCTAAGTAAAACTTTATGTATCTCTACTCGCTTCTTCCCTTATCTCCCATGGCTGTCTCCTCTCTCTCTCAACTTTTCCTTTATCTCTTTCATGGTACTAATTTGATCATGGAAGACTCTAAGTCCATGATGGAGGCTCCGTCTTCTTTGTAGTTCTGACCCTCTTTGCATTGTAGTTCAAATCTCATCAAAACTAATTGAAAAATTACTAGCCCAAGGTAACATACTTCATCAATTATATTATTTAGTTTTAGGTCTTTTATCTCTTTGAACAGTATATAATATAAATATATAAAATAAATCTATAAAAGAGTAGAGAGATATGAGATGAGAAATTAACAGTAGAATAGGTCTTATTTAACTTTATCTATTTATATATGAAATTAAATATTTCAAAATTTAGCATGTACTTTATTTATACCAAGTTTATTAGTATTAATGTATATATACTGTACATCTACTTGCCCTTATTGATGCTAATTTTTTTTTTTCTTTTTGGCATTAAATATCTTAGCTTAAGGCAGTTAGGGACACACCTGGAGGGATCCGAGGACAAGAATGAGAATTCCTATATTTTTGTGATGAGTAACATTGGAAGTGAGTTTCTTAGATAAAAACAATCCACAGAGTATTCCAACAATTCCAGCAAGAAATGCCATTGTTTGTATGGAAGCATGCAAATAGAACCAAGTAGGATCCCAGTGCTTGCAGTAGCGAGCAATTATGGCTCCTATTATCATAAGACCACTCCATCCAACAATATTTAGCGATCCATGGCTTCTTTTCAGTTGTAGGTTTGAGATCACTTTGATTTTACCTGTTGCAACATATATACCATAATCAATTAATTAAACAGTTCAATTTAATTAGTTATCAAGTTGCATGCATGCACCAATTAATTGTGTATATATCATAATTTTTCACTTGAGTTTTGGATATTACTTACATTGTGAACTCTAAAAAATATGCAGTTTTAATTTATGTTTAATTTCAATTGTCACCAAATCAACTGATAGGAGTGAACTTATGGGATCATTGTTATATCATAAATTAATATGGTCCAGAAAAAGAAATTACAGAAAGAAAGAAAGGATGGGTAACCTGTTGCATAATCAATTTTGAGGGAAATCTGATCAGTGTGTTGGGACAAGAGATAATGTGGATCAGAAGGGAAGAAGCCAGAGGGTCCAACTGCAAATAAGAGATATGATAAAGGCTCACTGGTTTGCAATTGGAAAGCCAAATACATTGTTGAAGTTGTGAAAAAAGCAGAATCAGTGGTCCAAGGAAGGTCCCCTTTGAAAGGGAGGACTTGGTCCTGTTTGATGCCACCCAAATAGTATTGCAAATATTTGTTATTATTGGTGGTTGGTTCCACCCACCCCGCCACTGCACTTGAACCCACCATGCTTCCATCTTTGGAGAAACCTATTGCTCCATAAGAATTTATGTTTCTGGGGAATGACACCACGAAACTCCACAAGTTTGATGAAGCCTTACCATACTGCATGTTCAATTCTAATAATAATTAGAGACTTGAATAATTAATAAAATTCTAATTTCAATTATGCTTTTAGCGAATAGAAAAAATTGCATTAGGTACCAGAAAGCCACAACTAAACTTATCATTTACATAAGTGCTTTTTCCTTATGTTAGGTTTGGAGTTACTTTCAATATATTATTCCAAATATTCTGTGTCAATTTTATATCTTGCATTTGTATAAAATTCTAAATATTTTATTAATTTCTGATAATGCAATCTAAATAATTCTGTTAAATTTCATATTCTATGGCGACAATTTTCTTCTTCAGTTGTGATATTATGTGTTTCAGTGACGATTTTTTTATCGCCACCAAAGACTTTCAACGAAAAAACATTTAGTGACGACATACAACAGATCGTCATAATAATTTTTCAGTGGCGACATTTTTATTTTTAGCAGCGACTTTTGTCGCCTCTGAAAGTAAAATTTTCGCTGCTGAAAATAAAATTTTTTGTAGTATTAAAAAATTTATCAAATATATAGCCATTAGAAAATATAAACGTACGTGGATATTATAATTATGTTATAAACACTGACTTATATATGTTAACTTACACTCACATTAATTCATATCGGATATCTAATTTCATTAAATCTGTGAGTATCGAATTTGAGCTTTAATTTACAATATTGAATATATATGATAATAATAGGTCAAATATAGTAGTGAATCAACATTTTGTTAATTTCTAATAAGTTAATTTACGGACGGATGGGACAAAAAAGACAATATATATATGCCAAAGACTAAATTAAAATTAATTGCACTAGCCTAAACAATCTTAACATTTTTAGTTTACACATACTTGAATATATTTAACTCTTAAGGATGCAGGTTCTAAATGAGATACACCAATTAAAAATGTTACGATGCGCAAGAAATTAAATAAAAAGCACTTACTCTAAGGATGACATTGTGAGCTTCCCAGAGAGGAACACACTGCTGAAGAGAAGTTGTATCAAATCTGATGTACTCAGAATCAATATTGGAGGCACAAGAATCTTGTGATCTCACAAAGGTTGATGAACTACACAAAATAATGAACAAAATATGGCAAAGAAAAGATGGCTTCATCTCCGATCTGTACGGACGTTAATTAGCGTTAAGGGTACCGTCGTGCGTAGAAGTAGAACCATGCATTTACATGTATTCACAATCATTATATGTTTGTTGAGTGTGGTTTTATAGTAGAACAAAAACTTGTTTGATTAAATATCCTTGGAGTTAACGATCTGCTAGGCAGGCATATAATAGGACATGGAAAACCTAGGAACCTGCGTACGCCGTTTCATTACAATTTATGGGTCAAAATTATGCTGTAGGAAAATGGTATTTAGCATACTTTATAATTATCTTGTGTTTGCTTCATTCCTGGTCACAATTGTTAGTGTTTGTCCCATACCTACACACGGTGTGAAGGGCATTGTTTCAATTGTTTTGTACATTAGTATGTTAATGGGGTTAATTTGCAAGAATAAAAATAAATAAATAAACATTAACTTTAAACCTAAAACTTATAACATTAATATATTATGTGAAATTATTTGAGGTACAATTCAAATATTAACTTTTGAATTTAAACTTAATGATTTCTTTATTTATTTTTATTCCTAATTATAAGTTAAACTAATAACAGATTAATGTACCAAATAATTCAAACAACACATTTTATCACGTACACTTCAAAAGATTCAATTCTATACATGTTATGGTCAATATTAGCCAAGCTGGCACGTTGGTTCAACCCCCAAAAAGAATAGAGTAAAATATTTCTTAGATATATATATATAATTATTTTATTTATATATTAATTATTAAATTTTAACTAATTTTTTTATTCTATATATTATGTGAATCTCCTAGTAAAGAGTAAAAACAATTGATTAAATATTATTATCCACAAACTTTGATAAGATGGTATACAGGAATCTGCTTGTAATGTTATGCTTTTTGCTGGCCAAAATTTGGCTTTAGGTTTTAAATTTTAATCGCCTCGGGCTTCATTTGTCTCTGCCAATTTGATGTTCAACAAGGAACAAAGAAGCATAGTACTCACAGTTCATAATGGGTAAACAAGAAGCCTTGAAGGAGTATGAAAATCTTCAGCCTGATTAAAATACAGAGAATTCAACTTGAATGAACAGGAAGAGATGCTCTAGCAAATCTACTTCCACATAAATCATTGATATGAAACCCTTGCGGTTTTGTATCGTGTGTATATATATATATACCAACAGACACATGTTTTTGTCTTTGAAAATATGCATCAATTTATATACAAGACATAATATAATATTAGGCATTAGCCAAGATTACTGCTGAGACTCTAATGTCCATCATAACAAAGAAGAAATTTAGATAAAATTTTTTAAGTGGTTGCTGTTAGGTTTTCCTATAAAAGAATAGCAAGAGGTTTTTTAAGAGCTAAGAAAAAAATTCACTCGTCATATTTTTTTATTGGAAAACCTCTTGACAAACACCTCAAAATTGTATAAAATTTTTGTTGTAACAAGAGTCAAGAAATGCCACAATATATGGAAGCATCAAATTAGAAACCTGCTCATGTAAATGTTTCTCTCAATTCATAATAATGCCTTGGCATGCCAGTCTACTCAAATGGGAATATATCTCGATTCTGCCTTTAAGGACCAAAACATGCAATATACAAGATAGGGCAAACATCAATCTGTTCAGAACAGATTACAGATTCTTTATTCACCGTTCTTAATGCAATCGGATTTCTTCTGTTTGGCAGCAAGTCGGGGCCTCAGCTGCACAGTATAAAACAAGTTAAGGACATGAGCAGAGGCCAAAAAAGACATAATAGATATCTCAGATGGATAAAAAAGCTTCAAAGAACATAACAACTACCAATGATTGCATGTGAGTGGCTAAGCACATAAACTAGGCGCTATATTGAAGCTTCTCTAAGATTAGAGGAACCCAAAACCAAAAAATGTGCACTTTGGAAATTAGTTTCATTCAGGTGAAAAGAGAAAAAGTCCTCATGAGGTGGACGGGAGGGAGAAGTTGGTAGTGCAGTTGCTATGCCTACGGCATATATGCAACCTAAAAGCCAAGGTTCATATTCTGCTTAATCAGCCTAAGGTTTGCATTTAGAAAGTTCAATTATTGTCAATGAGACTTGAGCTTGAACGTACAAAGTATGAACGAGTAGAATTAAAAAATAAAAACTCCTAATATCACTCAAATGATTATGTACGTGTTAAGTAATCTCTCCAATCTCCATTTAACACATATATACAATAATGAAATTACAGATTTTAAACATACCATTTCTATATACTTTAGTTGCTTCAGAACATCATCTATTTCCAGCTCCTGCAGCAATTAAAATAGAAGAAATGCTTGAAGTTAAGAGAAAGATAGGAATTTAGGAACAATGATGGCAATACAGGATTTAGAAAGATATCATCCGATGTAATGGCAAACTACTCAAAAAAAAAAATGCAAGGTACACTATGATGGGCCCCTAATTACTAAAGCATATTCTAGGAAGCCCAAACAAAAAAAGAAGGCTGAAGGGGTCAGTGGGTGACGGTTTTTGGTACTGAGTCACACGGGTGAAGGGGTGGTGGGATTTAGTGTTATTTACTAGGGGCTGGGTACAGAGTTGGTTATTGATGGAGACTGAATAATTCTGCTGTGTTTCTATATAAGGATATGCATTGTCAGTATTACTCTGGTATTGATACACACACACTTTCACAGCAAAACCAGCACACTTACAGCTTACTCAGCACAAACACACCACCGAATGCTAAGATAACAGAAGCAATGCAACACAAAAATATAATAGAAAACAGATAGCAAACCATTTACTAATCCCTCCTAGCCATTGGAGAGGCTAGTGCTCTCCTTCCTTAACCATGAACTTGTCTCCCCTCCCCTGCACACAGCCCTCCCATCTTTTATACGTCCTCCCTTGGTGTCTGCTCCACTAAGCTATTGTCAGAGATAGTTATTTTGTCCAATTCCACTTCTGTTCCTGCTGCCTTTTGCCTTTTTCCCCTTCTAGTATATACTTCCAGCTCAATATCCCCCCGTAGGCCCATCATTGCCACCCCCTGAAAGAGCCACCTTGTCCTCAAGGTGAAAGTTAGGGAACTGCTGGTTGATGGCATCAAACAATTCCCAGGTATTTTCACAGCTTCGAAGATTTTTCCAGCCAATCAGCACCTCTTTAGTTCCATCTGTCATATTCCAGACCTGTAACACTGACTCCAGTTCCACTTGTAACTCCCATTCTTCACTAATTATTGGTGGCAACTCTTGAGAAATTGTCTCTCCTGTGACTAATTTCTTTAGCTGCGAAACACGGAACACCGGATGTATTTTGGCATGTGTAGGCAGCTCCAGCTTGTAAGCAACACTTCCCACTCTTTGCAGTATTTTGTAGGGGCCATAAAATCTAGGATTCAACTTTTCATTGACCTTCTAGCCAAAGGCCTCAGTTTATAAGGCCGAACCTTAATATAAACTAACTCCCCCTCCTCAAAATTGACATCTCTCCTATGCTTGTCTGCCTGCACCTTCATTTGAGATTGAGTCCTTTCTAAATGCTCCTTCAGAGATGTGAGTATTAGATTCCTAGCCCTTGGGTACTCATTCACATCCTACATTGCTGAGACTGAATCCTCCATCTTGAGGTTAGTGGATCCCTCCCATACAAGGCCTTAAAAGGAGTCATCCCCGTGGAGCAATTGTAGGTAGTGTTGAACCAAAACTCAGCCCAATTCAACCATTTAGCCCATTCACTTGGTCTTTCTCCTGCAAAACAGCAGAGATATGCCTCCATAGTTTGGTTAGTCACCTCCGTTTGTCCATCCATCTTCGGGTGGATATCCAGAGCTAAACTGCAAGGAGGTACCCACTGCCTTGAACAACTCTTGCCAAAATTGCCTAACAAAACTCTATCCCGATCCAATACAATAGACTTTGGGAATCCATGTAGCTTGACTATCTCCTTGGCAAATAGGACTACATCCTTGGCTGTATAAGGATGAGCAAGTGGCACAAAATGGGCATACTTAGTCAATCTATCCACAACTACCATAATAGTGTCATACCCTCTCGATTTAGGCAACCCGAAAATGAAGTCCATACTAATGTCCTCCCAAATTTGCTGTGGTATAGGTAATGGTTGCAACAAGCCCGCCAGACTGATAGCCAAGTATTTATTTTTTTGACAAGTGGCACATTTAGCTATATATTCTTGGACTTCTTTCTTCATCCCTTCCCAATAGAACATCTCGGCCAGCCTTTTGTAAGTCCTGAAATAGCCCAAATGCGCTCCCATAGGTGAGTCATGATACTCTTTGAGCAAGAGAGGTATTTAGGAAGACCCCTTAGGAATAACTAGCCTTCTCTTGTACTTCAAACACCCCTTTTTCATAGAATACCCTGCTGGAC
The DNA here is from genome assembly GCA_031216115.1 of Senna siamea. Taxonomy (NCBI): domain Eukaryota; kingdom Viridiplantae; phylum Streptophyta; class Magnoliopsida; order Fabales; family Fabaceae; genus Senna; species Senna siamea. Next base: position 18,535,460 of record CM062357.1, read on the forward strand.
CAGCTTGCTGAGTAATTAATGGATGCACTATAGAGGTAAGTTTTGGATCCCTAGCCAACTCCACCTCCCACTTTTCCATATCGTCAAACTGCCACACTGAATACCCCTTCAATTCCATTTCATTTTATCATCTAGACAAAGCATCTGCAGCCTTATTTGCATTGCTAGGTTTATATTAGATCTCAAACTTGAACCCCATCAATTTTGAAACCCATTTTTGCTGTTCCGTGGCCATCGCTCTTTGCTCCAAAAGAAATTTCAGGCTCTTCTGGTCTGTCCGAATAATAAAAGGCTGCCCTAGCAGGTAGTGCCACCATTTTTGGATGGCAAACACAATTGCCATCAGTTCCTTCTCATACACTAAATTATGCTGATCTCTACTTGAAAAAGCTTGGCTGAAATAAGCTACAGGTCTCCCTTTTTGCATTAAAACAGCTCCATTCCATTTCCCAAAGCATCTGCCTCAATCTCAAAAGGGAGAGAGAAATCCGACATGGCTAAGACCGAAAGTGTAGTCATGGCCTTCTTCAACTTCTCAAACGCATCCTGAGCTCTACTATCCCAAAGAAAAGCATTTTTTTAAGCAACTCAGTCAACTGAGCAGCTATCTTACCTCAATCCTTCACAAATTTGCGGTAATATTTGGTGAGCCCCAAGAAGCCTCATCAGGCTTTCAAATCCTTGGGATTCGGCCGTGTGAGCATGCTGTCCACCTTGTCCTGGTCGGCTTAGAATCCTTCGACTGAAATGATATGACCTAAGTACTCCAATTTACTTTGCCCGAATGAACATTTCTTCTTGTTAACCACCAGTTTGTGAGCTCTTAGCTTCTCAAAAGTCACCCTGAAGTGACTCATATGGGCAGCAAGGTCAGCACTGTAAATTAGGATGTCATAAAAAAAGACCAGCACAAATTTCTGAAGGTACTCCCAGAAAATCTCATTCATCAATGAATGGAACGTTGAGGGTGCATTTGTGAGCCCAAAGGGTATCACCAAAAGCTTATAGTGACCCTCATGAGTTCTGAATGTTGTCTTGTGTTCATCTCCCTCTCTTATTCAGATTTGGTGATACTCGAATTCAAGGTCCAACATTGAAAAAACCACTGCCCCTCCCAATTCATCTAAAAGCTCATCTATGGCTAGAATCGGTAACTTATTGAAAATAGTAACCTTGTTGAGAGTCCGATAGTCCATGCAAAATCTCCAACTCCTGTCCTTCTTCCGAACTAACAGTACCAAGCTTGAGAAAGACCTATTACTAGGGCGAATAATTCCAGCCAGAATCATTTCCTTCATCAATTTCTCAATTTCATCCTTTTGAGTGGGGGTACTGATAGGGGCTGCTATTTGGGAGTTGAGTTCCTGGCTTCAGCTCAATGGCATGATCGTTCACCCTTCCGGGAGGTAAGCCTTCGGGTTGCTTAAAAAGTTCCTCAAATCCAATGTTAAAGATTTGTTTTCTTGGGGCTGTTCTTCCTCCTTTACATGCTTAACTTCCATTTCTCCAAACTCCACTAAGAACCCTTCTCCTTTTCTCTTGATTGTTCGTAGCATTGACTTCAAAGATACAAGTGCTTTAGTCAAAGTGGGATCTCCTGTCAAGCATATCTCACGTTGGTTTAGAGTGAAATTCATAGTGAGTTTTCTCTAATCCGCTCTTACCTCACCCAAGGATTTTAACCAAGTGATTCCCAAAACCACATCAGCTCTACCTAACTCAAATGGAAAGAAGGAATGGGTGATTTGAATACCCGATAGCTCTAATTCCACCCCTTTACAAACTTCATTACCAAAAAAATGGTAGCCATTACCAATCATCACCCCAAAATTTTGGGTTTTACTTACCAGAATCTTGAGTTTCTCCACCACCTCAGCAGATATGAAATTGTGGGTTTAGGATTTAGGGTTTACTTCATGGTGTTGTTGGAAGAAATTCCAACGATGGAATTGAGTGACAACTCCACAGGCACGGTGTCCTTTATTTTCTATTTACCCTTCTCGGTTAGTTCACTATTAGTACCCCCTGCTTCAACATTTTCATCTTCCTCGACTAGTAGTAATACCTAAAGTTGTCTACTATTGCATTTGTGATTAGGACTGAATTTTTCATCACACCTAAAGCACAAATCCGACTCCCTTTTGCGTTTCCATTCAGCTTCAGTCGTCCTCCTTTACTGCCCAGTAGTTTTGTTCAATGCCAGAGAAGATGCAGTAGCGTTTCCATCCCCCTTGGCGTTATCCGCTAACCCAGTCTTGTTAGCATCCTTGTTTGCATTGCTTTGAAAAACTGGGTTGTTGATGGGAGCAATTTTGGGTTGTTCTGGTGGGCTGGATACCCAGGTCAATAGCGGCCCAACACTCTTGGTCCAACTCCCCATCTTGGACTTGGCTAGCTTGGTTTCTCTGGCTTTATCCAAAATTAAGTTCCTCTCCTCTACCCTATGGGCTTGGCCCATTAGGTCTTTTAATGAAGCAACCTGCCCCATTCTCACTTCTGCCCAGATCTCCTCCTTCGACCCATTTTGAAAAGCCCCCTTTAGCGTCTGTTCTGAAGCTTCCTTCAATGGTGCAAAGGGCAACTCAAACTCCTCTCTATACTGTGTTATTGTTCCCCTTTGTTTTAAGGCCATCAACCTCTCATACCCATCCCCTTCTTGAGAAGGCAAGAATCTATCAATCAGTTCCGCCTTGAAGCATTCCCACAAATTTACTGGAGCTCTTATTTCCATCCACTGGAACCAATTCAAGGCCCTCCCTTCTAAGCAAACCACTGCTGCAGCAAGTTTTTCTGCCTCACCTACACCATTCACATGGAAATATCTTTCCACCCTAAAAATCCATCCTATCGGGCCCACCCCAGAAAAAATGGGTATCTCCAGCTTCCTATAATTGTTCACCTCCTTCTCCTGTATAACATCCCCTTCTCTGTTCAACGTCGTGCCACTGCCTCCAGCCCCCATGTGCTTAGCACCCTGGCCTCCAACATCAACATACTCTCCTTTGGTTTCTGTTCTTGGGCGCGGTGTATCCTCCACTTCCACCTCCTGCTTGCTCGAATCCCTCAAAGCCACCCTTATCTCAGTCACCATCTCCCTCAACTCTTGCACGTATTTGGTAAGTAGACCCATCTCTCCTTTGATATCCCTCATTTCTCCTCTCATCTCGGTCACTTCCTTCTCCATGTTATCCATTCTGTTCTCCATCCTAGTGTTTACCATTCCTCAGTTCCCCGAACCTGCTCTGATACCAAATTGATGGAGACTGAATAATTCTGCTGTGTTTCTATATAAGGATATGCACTGTCACTATTACTCTGGTATTGATACACACACTGTCACAGCAATACCAGCACACTTACAGCTTACTCAACACAAATACACTACTGAATGCTAAGATAACAGAAGCAATGCAACACAAAAATATAATAGAAAACAGATAGCAAACCAGTGACTAATCCCTCCTAGCCATTCAAGAGGCTAGAGCTCTCGTTCCTTAACCATGAACTTGCCTCCCTTCCCCTGCACACAGCTATCCCATCTTTTATACGTCCTCCCTTGGTGTCTGCTCCACTAAGCTACTGTCAGAGGTAGTCATTTTGTCCAATTCCACTTCTGCCCCTGCTGCCTTTTGCATTTTTCCCCTTCTAGTATATACTTCCAGCCCAATATCCCCCCTAGGCCCATCAGTTATGCAATTGGAAAAGGTGTAGTGTGTGGAGCGGCCTAGCATCTCAAATAGCTAGGGATTGTGTGCGTCTTTTCTTTCTGGTTCATTGCTGTTATTTGCTGCTATATTTTCTCTTGCTGTAAGGGCACCTCTTGCCTTGTTTTCTCTCTTAATCTCAGAATATTCAGCAGTACAGTTCATCTATTTTCTGGGGTTCTATCACACTACAAAGCAGATTCAAGAAAAATGACAGCTCCACCTAGGCCTTTCTTCATCATCTAATAGTAAAAGAAAGAGCAGGAATGCAGGATTTCTTTTTTTTTTTAATGACAGCTCCACCTTGGCCTTTCTTCAAAATTAATAACAGCATCCAAACACTGACCATAATATTTGTGTAACGCATTTAATGTCTAGCATATTCCTGTTCAGAGTTTGAGGTTGTATATTGGATTAAATATGCTGAGCAAAAAGATACAAACACAAGTAAGCAAAACTGAACTTTTGACTCAAGCTTAACATATACCAACACCTGTATGATGTCAATTGTCAAATACGCTGATTCACATGCATATAATATCAGTGTGTTAAAAAGACATGTATGCAGGACTAGAAATACAGCACAAAACAGATAGCACCATGACAATTAAATTTATAAAATTTTCTAAACCTCAATAACCTAAAATGATTTAAATACTTGTGGTGTGATCAGAGTGAAGTATTACAACTTGGTCAGATGATATTGTATGTTAGACAAGATTAGCAATTAGATACAAACACAATCCTGAAAATTTTGACTCAAGATTAAAAAATGGCAACACCCATATGAAGTCCAATACAACTGTGAGTATCTTAACAAAGTTCCACAGCCTAATAACAGTTCATTCCATAAAGCTTCTTCTGAAAGATAATCAAAGATAGAAGAAACATCAAGAGTTAAATTATACTTCACCTGAGGTACAGCACAATCAGCATGAGCTGGATCCCAATGGATGGCACAGAAGCACTCCCAGTCATCAGTTTGGACTTCAAAAAGTGGAGCCCTGCCATACCAAATTATTAGCTAGACAACAAGAGACTGGTCATTGTACTTCTTTTTTTCTCCCCCTTTTTATGAATCATTCATGACTATAAAGAGAGAACAGAAAAGCTTGAGGCATAACTTGCTTTGTTAGCCTCCTGCACCATTTTATTTATAGACAATTAGGGTGCTGTACATGCAGTACATCCTACTCATACTTGGAGTACTTATCCTGCTAGCACTACGAGCACATAACAAAAGCCCAACCCTAAAAGCCATTTACTAATAACACTACCCCTCAAGGTGGAGCATAGATGTTAATTTTGCCCATATTATTACAAATAGAATCAGGTCTAGTTCTATTATTGGCTTTGAGGAATACATCAGCTCTAAATTCTCTCCCATACAATTATATGATGTAGCAATTAGATTCTGCTGGATCTTCCACTCAACAAATTGACAATCTACTTTAATTTGCATTTTTCTCTCATGGAACACATGGTTGGATGAGATATGCATACCTTCTGGATTATCACACCATAAGTTCATTGGAAGTGATTTCTTAAAACCAATTTCACCAAAGAAAATGTTTGATCCATGTAAGTTCACTTGTTTGTGGCTTTGGCCATAGCACCGTATTCAGCCTCCCCAATCTAATTAATATTCTTTTTCATGGTTAAAGAAAGAAATTTTCAAGAGTAAAAGGTCCTACAATAGTAATTACTAATAAAATAATCTAAAGAAGACACAGAACTATGCTGTGTGGGTTACCTGCGCCATTTTCCACATATAGTTCCATTGGCTCTGTCTACAACCTCCTGACACTGAAGCCAATTACCAATGGAGCTGAGACTTGTTGGCTTTCTGAGATTACCCTCCTACAGAGCAAAATTGATATTTCAATAAGACCCAGAATTAAATAAAAAATGCTGATCGCAAAATGAACAACTCCAGTGGTATTACCAGCAAACCAGTAAATTCTGAAGGATTAATTTCCAAAGGTTCAGCAAGATCATCATCGTCACTGCACGCAAGACAACAAAAAGTTGTTAGTAACAACATGATAACTTACATATGGCCAAAGCATCTGGTAAGGAGTTATGGCCTGCAGGCCCTGCACAGCTGGGCTCTCTCATCTCAATTGCTTTATTATATATAAGAGGAGGTAACCCTTCTGTTTTTTTTTTTTCTTATTCATATCTATTTAATTTCAACTTATACGTAATATATATCTAATATATCTAAGGACAATTTTAATTCTCAGACAAACTCAAAAGTGATGTTGATTAAATGAAACTGAATTCTGATACTACGGAGAGAAATGTAATTATTTCTCAAGTGATTCACTCATCAAATAAGATAACAGGAGATAAGTTGGATTGCAAAATTTATGCACTGTGAAGGATAAAGTTCATAAAGTATTTAATATGTGATGAAAAATAGGATCATTTCACTCACAACAAAACCACAAAACCAGCAGCACATAAACGGAGGGTCCGAGAAAACAGACCATTTCCTGATTCAAATTTCTTCAGATAGATCTATTGATGAAATGGCTATACACTATTAAAGGGACTTCAACAGCCCATACTACTCAGTTTGGGACTTCAACAATCCATATTATCCCCATCAGTTCAGCATCAGGCTAAGCAGAAAGAGAGTTCTCTAAATCTTTACCAAGCAAGCACATGTATCATGACGAGATGAATGTGTTGGATCCTGTGACTGCTGATGTGAAGATGTGTACTTCCCAACAAGAAGAGCTGGTCATGAGCTTCTGATATGCTTTGAAACCAGACTTCAGTGCTACTAGATCTTAGAGTAGATCCTATAACTCTTCATGCTTACATGCCCATTAGGAGACTACCAAGAGTACTGTATCTAGTGAAGAATCTACTTTAGATAGTTATTGGAATACTAGTGGAGGGTGTTAGAGTTTAAATAAGTTTGGTCCAAGTTTACACGATAGAGTGTTGGTCCATAATATTGCTAGCCTTGAGTATGAGTTTGAGTGTGGATGATGCCTAATGTCCAAAATGCCTAAGACAATTTGGTTTAGCATCCTCACACACTATATAACCCTTAGATTTGTCTTAACTAATTGATGTGGGACTTCTTTCTTTTTACATTTCCAACACTCGCCCTCAAGTCTAATTAGCCTGGCCTAGCAGTGACTTGCTTTTTATTATTCCGGGTTTGTGTTCATTTGCCTGGGCTTGTATTCCTTTAAATTCAAGACCATGGAGGTTTAATATTTTCCTAGGTTCCTCACTGAACCTTCTATCTTTATGGACTTTAGATCTTGGACCGCAAGTCTTCAACATCATTTCTATCTGGTTTGTATCTTCCAACCCAATTTTCCAGGTAGAAATTCGTCATTGGGCTTTTCATCATCTCCAATGGGCTTCCTTTATCTTAGACCATGGATCTTCATGGGCCATGAGGCCATTGAGCTTGATACCATGTTAGAATTTAAACAAGCTTGGTCTAAGTTTACATGGTGGAGTGTTGGTCCATAATATTGTTAGCCTTGAGTATGGGTTTAAGTGTGGAGGATGCTTTATGTCCAAAATGCTTATGGACATAGTACCCGATATGGGACATTTTTCTTCTTCCAACATAGGACATAGTGGTAGAAGGGATAATAGCTAGGAAGGAAGTAAAGTTAGGTCATGCTATTAGTGCCAAGAATAAGGCATTTGAAAAATACTTGTTAGGAGCTTAATGTTCATTAGCCATGGCAACAATTGTCCATGGCAGAGACCCGGGTGGAGGTTGAATCATAGCTGAATCGTGTGGCACTTGGGCTAAGTGTAGTTAAGTAGAAAGAATCTCGCCCTAACTAATAGCTACAGCTTTTGGCCTAATGGTAAGTGTTTGATCTAATAATTGGTATCAGAGCCAAGGTCATGGTGTAATTCCTAGCAGGGCAATTGTTGAGGGAGAGATTGTTAGCCAAGGTGTGGCAGTAATTGCCCATGACGGAGGCCCAGGTGGGGGTCGAGCTATAGTCAAACCACGTGACGCTTGTGCTAGATACAATTAAGTAAAAAGAGTTGCGCGCTAACTAATAACTATACTTTTTGGCCTTGTGGAAAGCTTTCAATCCAACAATGCTAAACCACAATCTCTAACATAAAAAATCATAGATATTTCCAAACATTGCTTCTCCATCATCTCTTGAAGTTCAAATTGTCATTATGCCTACTAATGAATTTTCCCAGTAAAACCATTTTTTAGGCTCCTCCTCATTTGTCACACAAATCCAATCACGTAATCCCACAACTTGCCTCACATCTTCAAGCAGATAGATCATTAATTTAGGTTCTAATGATCTCATCATTCTAGCCTTCCTCTATGTCAACAATCATTTCAATTCAAATGCTTGAGGTACTAAGTGAAGGCCTATGATTAGTTTCATTTATATATCTAACTACACCCTCTTACACGAATGTCCTTTAAGCTTAATGTGTGGACAAAGTGCAAGCTTACCTTGCACTAAAACATTGAAACTTTTTTTTCTTTTTAGGTAGAGAATTGGAACAAAAAGGATCAAACTCTTGACTGATCAAGAGATGAAAATGAGGCTTTTAGTATTTAGGTAGTTTTTAAACATAGAGCCCCAATTACTTTGAGGAAGTTGTGGTTCTCTTCTTTGGTAGAGGACCAAACAACATTCTGTAGCAATCCTCTAGCAACTTCCTCTGGTAACTTTTCCTATAGTACTCCAACCTCTTCTCTAGTAGTCATTTGATAACTACTTTGGAAATTATCTAGTTACTTCCTACACCATTCTAGACATTTTCTCATGCTATGAATAATTACAACCACTCTTCTTGTAGTGAATCTTACCAAAGACTCACAACTCATTTCCTGGTCAGACTCGAGATTTGGTGCCTCTCCCATACGGTATACTAGTTAATAAGTGCAAGTGGGTGTTCACAATAAGTTAGCGCAATGGTTAATGTGCTCATTTAAAAGCTCATCAAGTTACCAAAAGGTGTGCTCAAACACATTGCCTAGGTTATTCAAAAGCTTTTCCAATTATTTACTTCTTGGAGCCAAACATCATTGACCTCTTTATTATGCCAAGAATGCATTTTACCATGATGATCCATAGGTAGAAGTCCACATGGAACAACCACTGGGTTTTGGTGCTCAGGGTAATATAGTAAGGTATGTAGACTTAAAAAGCCAATAAGTCATTGCATGGTGCTAACTGGCTTTATTGGACCTAGTTGGACTTTTATTCTGATAGCGTAATTATAAGAAACTTTTATTAGGGTGAATATGTAATTATTATATTTTATTAACTTTTCCAAATTTAGAATAGGGAAGAGTGTATAAATTCATTGTCCATATTTGTAAACCTACGATTGAACAATACAAAAATATTCAGTCATTTAAAAATCTTCATGATATCAGAGCCTTTGCTTCCCTGAAGTAAGTATCTTTTCTCCTTCCGCAGCACTTGGGTTCTTCTGTATACCTGAAGGGAGTTGAGTTCTCCTCCTCTCTTTACTATCCACATCTTAGAAATTGAGTTCCCTTCCTCCCTTATAGTCACAGCCCAGCCAGAACCGGGCCCACTGTCTGATCTATCGCCACCTGAATTATAGTCGCTGGTGGCCTCCCCATACGCCGCCCAAGCAATTTTGGACAGTTCTACATTTTTCTCAAGTCCTGTTTGTTTCACGCCGCTGTTTGCCTCACCACCACCATATTTGGAGAGCTCATCGCCCCGCTAGCAAAACCCACCAAATCTAATCGCAATCGGCTACCGAAAGTGACGCCACCGATTTGGAGTTATCTATTTTGCTTTGTTTTTGGGTTGTTCTCTTCGTTTTTCGGCCTCTTTTCTCCTTCTACTCTTTTCTTGGTGCTAATTCCTTATTATGGGCAACACCAAGGCAATAAAAAATACTTCACTTGCCCATATCTATACTCTTAAATTGGATAGACCTAGTACCTATCTCACTTGGTCAAGGGCATATCTGTTATACATCAAATCTCGAAAATTACTTGGCTATATTACTGAAGATACAAAACCTCTTGCTATTTTTAATGATACCTATGCTCAATGGGACTATGAAAACTCCCTTGTTATGACATAGGGAATGATGTCCAAATTTCTAAGCAATATTTGTTACTTGATACTGTTGAGAAAATCTGGACTTCAACCAAACGTATTTATTCTTGTAAAGGGAATGATGCCCAGGTGTTCAAGATCAAGACAAAGATCTCTGCCACTAAACAAAGAGAGTTGACTACAACTGACTATTATTAAGATCTCCACACCAAATGTACTGAAGATGCAGTTTTGTTTCACCAGTTGATTTCAAAAGAAAGAGTTTATGATTTTATGGCTGGTTTGAATCCAAAATATGATCAAATTCAGGTTCAGATTCTGGGAAAATTTTCTCTCCCTTTTATTTAGAATGCTTTCTCCTATGTTGTACAGGAAGAAAGTTGACACGGTGTTGTGCTTTATCAAGCACCAATTGAGAAGTTTGGTTGACCATCTCCTATGAAAAACCCAAGGCCACCACCTCTGACAAAGATCACTAGCAGTGTGATTACTATGGTAAGTCGAGGCATACTAAGGAAACTTGTTGGAAGATACATGGTTGGCTAACTCGAGGTCGTGGAGGTAAACAAGTCACTTCATCCAAAGGCTAGGCAAATATGGCTGATGCTATTGAGCCATCCAAGGATACAGATTCTGGAGCCTCTTTCTTCTGATGAAATTCAGCATCTCCATTGTCTCCTAACCAAGCTTGACCCCTCTATAGTTAACACTTCTAATTATGTGCACTCAAGTATGGCTTTTATTGCTCATTCTCCCTCTTGGATTGTTGATTCTAGTGCAAATAGAGATATGACTGACTCTTCTAAAGGCCTGTCCAACTACTCTTCCTGTCATAAAAGGGAGAATGTTCGAATAGCCAATGGGTCTGTATCTTGTGTTTGACACAGGTTCTATGGTTTGTACATCTGATATTACACTCTCATCTGTGCTTCATGTAATTGAATTTTCTGTTAATCTTTTACCTGTCAGTACCAAAGATTTAAACTGTAAAATTGTGCTCTTTCTTGATCATTGTCTTTCAAGACCTTCACACAAGAAGGAGGATTGATATTGGTAGGTTGCGTGATGGCTTGTATGTGATAGATGGTGTTCGAGACTCAAGACAGGCCTTTCTTAGAGTTAATAAGGATGTCAATCAATAAATAATCTTTGGCATAGACAGTTAGAGCATCTATCATTTTTTGTTTCAAAGAAACTTTTTCCCAGTTTGTTTTCAAACTTTAATGTTGAAACTTTATTTTGTGATGCTTGTGAATTTGCCAAGTATACTAGAAACTCTTATCCTTTGAGTAATAATAAAAATTTGATTCCTTTTATGACTATTTATTATGATGTCTAGGTTCCTACTCAAACTGTTTTTTTATTTAGTTGTCGATGGTTTGTTATTTTTATTGACTGTTGTACTCGCACCACTTGGATTTATTTACTAAAGGCAAAAAATGAAGTTTTTTTCTTGCTTTCAGTCCTTCCATAAGATGGTCTGCACTCAATTTGATACTAAGATACAAATTTTGAAAACGGACAATGGCACTAAGTACATGAATTAAACACTTTGAGACTTACTTGAAAAATTATGAAATTAATTTTATTAAAACGAACCAGTGATCCTTATACCAGTGCCCAGAATGGAGTGTTTGAAAGGAAACATAGCAACCTACTAGAAGTAGCCCGGTCCCTTATGTTCACCTTGCACTTACCCAAGCCTTATTGGGGATATGCTATTTTAGCTGCTGCATGCCTTTAAAAATCTTTAATTTTCAAGGTCCTCTTGAAGTTTTAAAAGGTAAAAGAGACTGTGTTATTCAATCCAAAGTGTTTAGTTGTATTTGTTTTGTTCATACTAGGAATACTAGAAAACTTGATCTTAGAGCCCTTAAATGTGGTATTCCACTACTCAGAAAGGTTACAAACATTATCATCCTCCCTCAAGAAAAACCTTTGTCAGTATAGATATTACCTTTTGAGAAATTGAACCCTACTTTAGCAAACCCTTATCACCTCTTCAAGGGGAGGTTAATAAAGTAGAAGAGGTGGTGCTCCTTGATCTAGAAAACATAAAGGAGAATGTAGTTCAGGGGGAGACTATTGAGAGGTTGGAGAGATTGGACAGACATAACTTGTTAACATACTCAAGGAGGAATCGGGCAGACAAAATTAAAGAAGCCATCATACAATCTGTCAAATCCTCTAAATCCTCCTCCACTAGTGAGTTATTTATATTCCTTAATGAATTAGATCTACCTATTGCTCACAGAAAAGGAGCCAGGTCTTATACCAAACATCCTATGCCTAATTTTATTTCTTATGACTCTTTATCCCCATCATATAGATCCTTTGCTTTGTCTATTTTCTTTGTGTATATTCCACAGAATTGGAAGGAAGCTGTTACTGATCCCAAGTGGAAGCAAACGATGATTGAAGAAACGAAGGCCTTGTCCAAAAATGAGACTTGGGACGCCCTCTTCCACTAGATAAGAAATTGGTGGGTTGCAAACGGGTCTTCACTGTGATGGTTTGATAGAACGGTTCAAAGATAGAATCGTGGCTAAAGGGTTCACACAAACTTATGGAATGGACTATCAAGAGACCTTTGCTCCTGTTGCAAAAATGAACTCCATTAGAATTTTGTTATCTTGTGCAACTAATCTCGACTGGGACTTGCACCAATTTGATGTGAAGAATGCATTTCTTCATGGAGACTTGGAAGAGGAAGTTTATATGGAGATCCCACCTGAGTCTAATAATGAATACAATCAAGAAAAGGTGTGTAAACTGAAGAAGGCTCTATACGGATTGAAACAGTCCCCGAGAGCGTGGTTTGACAAATTTAGTAATGCCATGGTTTCTTTTGGCTATCAACAAAGCAATGCTTAACATACCATTTTCATAAGACATCAAAAAGGCAAACTCACTCTTCTCATAATCTATATTGATGATATAGTAATGACCGGAGAAAATAAAGAGGATATGTTTCGGTTGAAGAAGCTATTGGCACAGGAATTTGAGATCAAAGATCTCAGTAAATTACAGTACTTCTTGGGAATTGAGTTTGATAAATCAGAGGGAGGAATCTTCATTTCTCCAAAGAAGTACATTCTGAATCTCTTAGAAGAAACTAGCATGTCAAGGTGCAAACTGGCAGAATCCCTTATTGAGAGTAATCATAAACTACAATCAAGGGTAGGGAAGTCAATCGATAAGGAGAGATATCAGAGGTTGGTTAGAAAACTTATTTACCTCTCTCGCACTAGACCAAATATAGCTTACGCAATCAGTTTAGTCAGTCAGTTCATGCATGATCCTTGAGAATCCCATATGCAGGTTGTCTTTCACACCTTGCGGTATCTAAAATCCAGCCCAAGAAAAGGATTGCTTTTCTCCAAACATGGTCATCTCTAAATAGAAACCTTTACAGGTGCAGATTGGGTCAGATCACTAGATGACAGAAGATCTACATCCAGATACTGTACGCTTGTAAGAGGAAACTTAGTTACTTGGAGAAGTAAGAAGCAAAGTGTTGTCGCTAGATTCAGTGCAGAAGCCAAATACAGAGCTATGGCACAGAGAGTTTGTGAACTTTTGTGGATACAGAAGCTATTAGAAGAACTAAGATTGTTGGAAAAGAAGAAGTTATCCTTGTATTGTGATAACAAGGTTGCCATTAGTATAGCTCATAATCCAATTCAACATGATCAAACAAAACACGTTAAAATTGACAGGCACTTTATCAAAGAGAAGGTTACTAGTAGAATACTAAGCCTAGTTTATGCAACATCAAAAAAGCAGCATGCTGATGTATTTACCAAAGGTCTCAGCAAACAAGTGTTTCACACGCTCGTTTGCAAGTTGGACATGGGTGACATCTTTGCACCAACTTGAGAGGGAGTGTTGACTAGCTTTATTGGGCCTAATTGGACTTTTTTTCTAATAGCATGATTATAGGAAACCTTTATTAGAGTGAATATGTAATTATTATATTTCATTAACTTTTCCAAAATTAAAATAGGGAATGTGTATAAATTCATCATCCATATTTGTAAACCTACGATTGAGCAATACAAAAATATTCAATGATTTAAAAATCTTCATTTAAAGTTAAACCAGTAACTGCATATATGTTTTGGGCAGTTCAGAGTGCACCATTTCAAATTTGGGTTACATAGGAGTAATTATGATCATCTATTTTCCACCACCAATCTAAGGGTAGTTGCATTTTACTATTACTAGTTGTGTATATTGAAAATATTTCCATAACTAGGCTGATGATGCTAGTGCTCATCTCAGAAAAAGAATCACTTCAAGTCAAACTCCTAGCAAAATTATAAGACTTGAATGACTTGAAGTTCATATTGGGAATTGAAGCTTCTAGGGGCAAGAAGGGCCTTTTGCTCAAAGAAAATATGTTCTAGAATTTCTTGCAGAGATAGCAATGCTGGGAACTAAACCCGATGAATCAACATGTAAACTAATGAAAGATGAGAGGAATACCCTCTAGGATCTGAAAAAATATAGGACAGTTGGAAAAACGAACTTACTGTAAAACATCCTGTCCTAAAATGACCTTTACACTAATTGAAGCATTTCCAGTTCTCCACCTTATTCAATATAAATATATCCAACCAATAGGAGAAGCTATGCAAAGGAAAATCCTTAGAAATTTTTTTACCCACAGATTACATATACCCCTAACGCATCATGTATTTATACTAGTAAAAACCTCACTAATTTTTCCCACTTTGAATTTCCATTTTCTCTGTTGCAAAAGGTGGCAGTAATGCGAAAAGAGACAGTTTCCAGAGATAGTATAACTTCTTAAGACACTGAAGCCTAGTATTTACTTTTTCTTGTAACAGAAATATAGTTTAGAAAACAAAAAGTAAAAATGAAATAGAGTATTGACCAATCATATCAAACTCTCGAGACACAATCTTGGCCAACTGAGATACAACACTAATTGTTATAAGACTCCTAATTAAAAAAGAGTGATTTCTTGGATTAATGTCAAGCAAAGGCAACACCCAAAACAATGTGACAAACAACCTATGCTATTAAGGGACCCCATAAAAGAATTTGGTTAAAAAACGTTAATACAATAAGAGCATACCTTCTTATTGGACCTGACCAGTCAGGAACTTCTGCTTGAAAACCTTTCCCAACCCGCACACCAGTTCTGTTTGGCTCAGAATCATTCAACATCAACAGTATAGGACTCAATCCACCATTAACTGAGGCAGCTCTAAATATGTCCATTTCACTTTTGATAGCTGGTGAATTTCTGATAATCATCTCCTTAAGAATTTTTTGCTTCCGTTTTAGACATGAATGACAAAACCACTCATCAACCGGTAATTTTTTCAAGCGCGGAATGCAGCAAGATGGATGGTATGCCTCTTCACAATGATCACATATAAGCAAGTTCAAGATGCCATCTAAGTGACCACATATTTTGCATGACCGTGAAGAGGAACTATTACCAGTGGTAGTAGCCTCTCCCACAAAATCCACATTGTTAGCATGAGAATCTCCTCCAAGAAGTCCATGGCTTCTTAAAATTTTGATGCAGAAATCCTTTGCTGATAGGTCTTCCCTCAGGATATCCATAACTGCTACACTAGAGGAGGAGCATTCACCAGTTTCATCCATGTCGGTTTCTATGGAATCTGAAACAATTTCCATATTTGATTTTGATGAGGAGCAACTATCATTAACACTGTCAATTCCTAAATTTTTTAGCATGCCATTCTCTATTGCTCCATCACATATGACAACAGGCACAATGGGATCTTTAACCATTTCTATTTCATGCTTAACTTGAGAACCAGCTGGCTGATCCTCAGCTGGTGATAAATGAACACAGGAGCTTATGACTGAGGGGCAATTGACACTTGGCCGCACATTCATAGGTCCTATCTTTAAGAGGGGTGCAGTTGACTTATTCCGTAGCCTCTTCCTCCTGTATACTATATGAGGCACGGTATTTTCAGTCATTGTACTGGCAGTTGATGGCCGACCTAAGCTACTTAGATAGTTTGAGCTGCAAGGATCATCAGCATTCCTTCTATCCTCTTGCATTGCTTCTGCTTTTCTGCAGCAGTCAAGAGGGTAATTTTCGCATTTCAGGCACACCTGCCAAGTTTCAGCACTAGGCATCCAGTCACAAAGAACATCTTCTTTCCCATTATCAGATGCATAAAATAGAGCAGCTTCAGTTGAACTAGGAAGAGAACTCTGTATTAACATTATCACCTGAATCAAATTTAGAAAACTTTGGTGTATATTGCCATAAAACTCCCCAGTTAAGACTCCAGATAACAGTCTTTTAATGTTTCAAATGCAAAATTACTGCACTGTTGAAGCTGGCCCATCAGTCTCCTCTAGTTAACACACCAGTGGCATCCTGATTTGTGAATCATGATCAAAAATAGGAATAAAGATAATCAAAGTGTATAAAAACAAGAAACACATTTAAAATAACATATAAGTAATATCTTCAACCATTAAAAAGAATACATATCATATCATAATCAGTGCTGGCAATGGCATACAGCAGCCAACTGCTGCAAGCCCCAAAATCGCCATGGCAGATGGCGTGCTCACCACCATATAGAGGAAGGCAGCCATAACCATTTCACATAGTATCTTTAAAAAATGAAAAATTATATCAAACAAAGATAAGAAAACCAAATAAACAGGCACAATAGAACAATCATCAGACTAGACTTCCAAGAAAATATAATCAACCCTCTTTTTCATCACCACTAGTGCACTTAAAACCCTCTTTTTCTTTAATATCATCTTCATTCCTCCACGTTCCTTGGTGTGGATGTTGTAGCTTTCAAATTGTTATCATCAGTATCAAAATAATAAGAAAAAAAGGGGGTGGGGGGATCTAGTAACTTGAATAATGATTTCAGCAAGGTCTTTATAAGGCCTGAGGATCCTTCAGAGGAGCTCTCTAATTCAAAGTCTTAGTTGCAGTGAGAGAACAAAAAGCTCATTTTTGCTGCTTTATTTTATCAGACACTGCCCATGGACCCTTTTGCCCCTAAAACCAACAAGCACTTTTTTACTAGAGGTAAGTAAAAATTGCGAAAAGAGGTGAGAAATCTCATCCACCTATCATTTTCAATATGGCACCCGCCATAGATGGTGACTGCCACAGCCATAACAGCCACTGTACCATTCCGCCATGGTGGGTGCCATTGACTATACCAGTTACAATTGCTGACTGACCAAAAATTCTAATTAAAAAATTACAAGGTGGGGGTTATAAAGCCTACCAAACTGAATAATTTACACCTTCAAAGCCCTAACATAATAGAGTTCAATATATTTTCTAACAGATTAATCTTCTGCAAACCATCATATTATTTTTTTTCACCCTTCAATTGGAGGAATCCCTTGTCTCTCTAGACCCAACCGTTAATCATCAAACTCATATCCAAACCAGCCTAGAAAGCCTGAACCCAATTGATCTCACTGAATATTCTGTTCAATCTTTCTACCAAAAAATATAAAGAAATAAAAAAGATTCAATTCAACCTGTTTTCACTGAAAACAATCTTCCCTTGCAGTTAAATCCCATTTTTCCACACAGCAGTCTGTATAACCACACGTCTTCTCTGCAATTTTAAACAATAATTTCAATCCTACAAACACAACATACAGGCAAATATAACAGGGATATCTCTAAATCTATGAAACATCAATTAGCAGGCCCAATTAAATTCTATTTGAGGCATGCAGAAGGGGATTCACTGAATAAATTCTTAATGTAGAACAAGTAATCAATATATTCCATGCAAATGCCTCCTACCAATTCCAGATGACCGGATTGAAGTAGTTTAGGTCAGCCATTGTAGGGGAGAATCTTTTTGCAATTTGCTGGCTTGGCAGAAGAAAAGATTGTTTGAAACGTTGGAGGCAGATTCTTTTTATACCTTCATCCCTCACACCCTAGAAATCAAGGAATCACGGTGCTCTGTGGCTCTCTCTCTCTCTCCCCCTCCCTCCCTCGGCGTTCTTCTGTGTGTGTTTTTGCTTTTCACGGTGTTTTTGAATCTCTCTATGTGAGTTTGGGTTTGTATCCTTTGTGTTTAAAAGCTTATTTAAGATTGCTTTTTAACATGAAGAAGTTTTTTTGAAATAAAATTAAATATTTTAAGATAAAATTACTTCTACTAAAATTTTATTTTTATCAAAATACTCGTCTTATCTAAATACTTTTCAAATCTATGTATGCCATTTTTTGATAATTTGATAATCAAAAGCATTTTTTTATAGGAATGATTCAAACACATACCATTCTTTAAATACTAACAAAAGAATTCCTAATTGAATTAACAAACATAAATTATTATTTTCTTAGTGCTTTTTTTGAGACTCTATTAAAAAAAAAGCTATTATAAAATAATCTAACCTTAAAAACTTAGTCAAACAAGTCAAGATAGTTCATCTATGTTGTATTTGCCCCAAATGAATTTATCTTTGGGGAAAAAAATTATATATTTTTAGTAGTAAGTTTTTTTATTAATTAGAAAATAATGTGTTTAATTTTATAACTTATTACATATTTTTCAAAAAAAATTTATATATTTTATTTTTATTGAATAAATTAATAATAAAAATATAAGTTGAGCTATGTATTATCCTAATATTTATAGTTTTATAATAAATTATATTAACTTATTTTTAAATTTAAATAAATTGCATTTAATACCTTTCTAATTTTAAAAATGTCACTTCGGCCTCTCTTAACATTTAATAATATATGGCATAAACCTTCTTTGTTATTTACTTTTCATCAATGAAATTAATTGAAGTATGAAAATATTTTACTTCCTTATGTTAGCCAAGACTCATGAAAGTTACATTCTAATTTGCCTGTTATTCAATTGTAACATAAGACTTAGGTTGGTTACTTTGGGATTTAACCCATTTTAGGCCATGAGCATATTTCAAAATACATGTTTTGTGGGATTGAAAGCATACAATGTACAATATCTATTAAGCAAGATATGTCATCTTTATTAATTCTTAGGTTAGAATCATTTGAAAATGACAATAAAATTACAAATTTGATAAATCAACTACATTAGATCTAACGAAAATAGTTAGTTCTTTATAACATAATGAATTAAAGTTTAAATTTTTATTAAAAAATATATACATTTAGTATCTTACAATATTTTAAATAAGACTATCTCTACTAAAAATATTTTTATTCAAAATACGATTAGATATTAAATGTAAGTTTTAAACCATGATTTCCATATATGAGAATAGTTTTTCTTTTTTACTACATTCAACCCCTTTTAATGCATTTGATATTTCAAGAAATCATACCTTATGCATCAGCAAAACTTTTGTATGGCCTAACTTCATGTAATTTTGTGTCTTCTTTAGAAAATCTGAAACAACATTTAAAGATATACCATAACCTTATTACTTATGATATTTCATCCATAGAGATCTAATATATATGAAGTATTTTAATGGCAACATGAAATATATAGGTCCCACCTCCACTTTTTGGATGGGAAAAAATCTTTAAAATTTTGCAAAAGATGGAGAATGTATTCAGGAAGAAGAATTGTATTTCTTTGAGATGCTATTTTAGGAGTATGATTGTTATTATTTGTATCATTTTGTATGAAGAATAAGCTCGTTTGAGTTAAGATATTTAAAGTTGAAAAAAATAAATTCAAATTATATTAATTAGAGTTCAATAATCTTTTAAATATTATCAATTTTGAAAAAGAAAAAAAAAAAAGAAGTTTGTCTCCCTTCCTATTAAGTTTTTAAGTATTTTTGTCTTTAATTGTAAAAAAGCACGCTTGATTTATTTTATTGTAACTTATAATTTCTGTCTTGTAACATTTTTTAAAAATTCATCTTGTTTTCTTTCCATTCACTCTGTTTGTTGGCCAATAATATTCATTTAATCTTTCTTATTTCAAAAGAAAAAATGACTCATACAATGAATAAAATAATAATAAATAGTTAAATATTATTAATCAATATAAAAAGAAAATGACACAACATATACATTTAAAAAATTTTCTAAACCAGGACACTTCAACATAGTATGTTTAATAAACTTAAATTTATTTTGAACAAGTGAAGTGATTATTAGACACATATGGATAAAAATCTTCAGAACGCTAGCTTCCTAAAATGCAAAAATGTAAAAAATACACTTTGGCATAACAAATAAATTCCTCTCTAGTTGTCTTGATGATAAACTACAATGATATATAATAAGAATTGCAAATATGCAAGTATGAAAATCAATAAATAAAACAAGTACTCTAATAAATCTAAATTAATGTGTTAATCATCATCATCATCATCATCATCACTCCACTTTCTCATCTCCAAAATAAAAGCAATAAAAAGCAAAATGGCAAGAACAATGCCATAACCAATCCTCCATGCACTTCCTTCCATAGCTAAATGGATTCCATAGAAAATGTTAGCAATGGCAAGAATAATTAAAATTCTGCCTGTGTTGTGATGGTACCAATTCCAATATTTTCTCACTTTTGATTCCTTATTTGGTCTTGCTAGCAAAGCCATCATCTGCATCCAACAAGTATAACCCACCAAATTAATTAATATATAATTACTTTCTTCAGAGTAAATTTCACTCATTTTTCTTTGAATTTAGATAAATTATACTTAATATTTTGTATAATTCTCTTTTTCAATTTATTTCTTATTCATGAAGTTAATGATTTAATTGATAAAATATTACTCTATTCTCAATTTGATTTTCTAAAAATAAAGCCTTTTAATTTAACCTATATATGCTACATATCACTCTTCTATAAATTTGATCTTTTAAGGATAAAGTCTCTTACTTTAATCCCTTAAATATTTTTTGTCATTCAAAATGGTATCTTAACAATCTGAAAGGGAGTAGTATCCATGTCTAATGTCTAACAGCATCTCAAACGAGATTACATTTAATAAAAAAATACTTATAAAAATGGTTTCTTAATTTGGTCTAAAAAGATTTGGGTTTTTTCATAATTTGGTTCAGAGTATAAATGACAATTTTTTTTCTTGCTTGTAAATGAGTTTAGTAACATTTGGAGTCCTTTACACACAAAAAAGTTTAAGAGATTTTTAATCAAAAATCTAAGTTCAAAGAGATTTTTTTTAACATAAACCAAAATTAAAAGGGTCTTTTATATTTTACCTATTAAATTAAGAGGTGAATAATTTCCTTATATTAATTTATAATTTTTTTATTACAAAACGTAAAAAATACACTTAGAAATTGCATCTAGAGAAGAATAAAAATGGATGGAAATTAATACATATATAAAAATACCTGAAGAGAGGCTAGAACAAGAATGATGATTCCAAGAGTTTCATGTATACGAACAGTACTGAGGTGAAGGTGATCATTGAGGACAAGGCCAGAAATAATGCCAATGAGTCCAACAACAAATCCCAATGACTGAACTGAGACGTGGAAGTTAAACCAAAATGGATCCCATTGCTTGAAGTAGCGAGCCACTATTGTTCCCACTATCATCAAGATGCCCCATCCCATTATGTTCAACAGTCCATGGCTTCTTCTTAGGGTCACATAATTAGGGTTTCCTAATGATGATGATGACGAACTTGAACCTGTATGATGATGATCTAATTCTATTAATTTGTTCTTTTCTTTTGAGAATCCAAAGCATTTTCAAGTTATATTGTGTTTAATATTAATTATATTGAATTCAAAGAGTTAAAGTAAAGTCTTTTCAATAAATGCACTTCTTATTTTTAATATTCAAACTTGTATTATGCTTTTAATAGTACTTTACTTAAACTATACTCAAATACTACTTCACCACCTATTTTGTTACTAAATCTCAAAATTTCTCATCTCCATTCAACTATTGATATGAAGAAATTAAATATCTTTAAGTTTGGACTAAGAAAATAACTAAAATCTACCGATAGTAAATACTATGAATTTCTAGTCAATATGATATTAGAGTGATGATTTGAAGACTTCGAACTCTTAGCTTCCTGATCTTCCCATAACATTGCCTTGTGATATTATAGTTTAGAGCAAAAATTATGACCTAACTACATGTATAATGACTATGCAACTTTCTTTCGATTTTCATTTTGATTTTTGACTAGTTTAAATCTTTTTGTTTCCTACCCAATGGAAGAGCATGAGGGGTTAGGAAAACTAGGAAGGTTCTTGTTTGCTTCCTTGGTTGGATGAAATTAGATAGATATGTTAAACATTAATGTCTTGGCTTAAATTAAATCTTAAAAGATGAATTAAGTGCACAAGCAAAGTCTGTCAAAATTAACCTCAAGTTAATAGTTTCACTTTTTTTTTAGTTGGATAGGGTAAATAGTTACAAAAGAAAGTTTAAGTGGGTTAAATGTTATTTAAATATAATTTCCAAGGATAAATTATTATTTTTTTTCTAAAAAAGTGAGTCTGCTGTCACTTAATCAACAATTTGATAGTTTATTAAATTATTAATCAAATGTAATATGTAGCTAAAATGACTTCTCTTTTACTCTTTTAGCATCTTTCAATAACTTTCTTTTTTAAAAAATTAGTTTAGGTTTTAATTCACAGTTCTCATAAATTGAGTATATTTACTCTTTTAGCATCTTTCAATAACTTTCTTTTTTAAAAACTTAGTTTAGGTTTTAATTCCCAATTCTCATAAATTGAGTATATAGTTACAAGATCAATAACTCACACAGGACCACTAGATTGACAAATTAAACAAGTTTATGAAACTAATGAGACAAAAAATAAACACATTTTAAATTTAAAGACTTAATGATTGCGGGTGAAATTGTATATAGTTATAAAGTTTATGCCGTATGGATGTGATCATAACTCGAATAATTCATGTGAACGGGTCAAATTTGACAAAAAAATACATGTAAACGGTTGGGTTTGGGTGAATTAAATGAGTTTGAGTAAGTTTATTTAATAAAATTGTTTTTATTGAATTCGATGGATTAACTGACCCACTTGATATTAGTTAGTTTTAAGTTTTTTTTTTAAAACATGTCATTATCTTGTATATCTTCTTTATCATACTTATGCATTCTTCCTAATTTTTTGAGCCAAAACACTATTTCTTTCTCTCTTTTCTAAGATTGTAGTCAAAATCTGAAGAGAAATTATTATTGTATAATCTTTGATGAAGTTCAAGTTAAGTTATTATAAGTAAACAAAAAATAATAATTTTTTTTTTAAAAATTCAAATCTCATGTCTTTTAAGTCTTTTATTTATAAGAATTCTAATTTTAAATATAAAAATAATGTTCTAAAAAGTATTTTTTTTTGTTCTCCTCATGTATTCACCTACTAGAAGTAATTCTGTTTGAGATATTGTCAAAAATTAAATATAAATATTTCTCTTAATAAAATTTTAAATTTTAATTTATTATATTATAAAAAATTAATTCATTTAACTAATTATATAAAGTTACATAGAAGTATTTAAAACTTGTTTTGCACTAGTCCAACAAATCAATAAAAGTACAAGGAAAAAAATCAACAAAAACAAAAACAAAGAAAAACTCACTTTGAAGGATATAAAGTTAGATAAGTAGAAGAAAAAAACACAAAGTTGTTATATTACTCACTTTGAACGTAATCCAAACAAACCCAAAATAATTTGGATTTTTAAAATTTACTATCATTGGATTTGATAAATCGATTTTCTTTTTAGGTCAGAATTTTTATAAATGGATTTTAAAATTTTGTCCCACGATCTGTAGACCTAAACAAGTAAGTCAAAGCCCAACGCTTTTACACTTTCGGACGTGTCCAATGGTCCACAGTCATTGTCGGCCTGCATTTACATACAATTTTGATGGGTGTTTCCAGACCAAAAAATAAATTAGAGCCAAATTTTGTATCCTATAATTTTGTTTGAGATTTTAATTTTATATTTTAATTTATTAATTAATGCACCGTATTTTCTTGACCTTATATAATAAAAAAGTATCATATAAACTTAAGTGATAAAAAATAATAAATTTGGCCTAATGGATGAATAATAATCACTCTTTAGTCTATGACCATATGTGTGTGCCAAATCTTAAATAATAAATTTATATCATCTCGAATTTTTTAATTAATTTTTAAGTGAAAAAGACACAAAAGTATTAGTTTAATACATATAAATCTTTATTTTTATTTTATCTCTTTTTATTACATATTATTATACTAAAAAGAATTAGTACCCTAAATTCTAAATTTTAAATTCTAAACCTTAAAACATGTAATACAATTAGCATTATTCTAGTAATAATTAACAACTGACATAATTATCAAATTCACATGAGTAGGGAAGTGAGTTGGTAAGTGTTTGGTTTGGTGAAGGGTCAGTTTCAGATCTTACATTTCAACTTATAATTATTATTCTGAAATTAAAGATGCATCTTGCATGAGCATGACACAAGAATGTTCACTCAACCACCCCTAACTACCCAAATTAATTCCAAGTCAAAATTTGGTAGTGAGAGTGGACCATGAATAATCTTCCAACGTGTCAAAATCAATTCATTTAGAGGCTCAGAGAAATATAAATAAAGAAAAAAAAAAGTTTTGGATACAAATTTTATATTTTTATTATTAAATTATTTAATTATATATTAATACGAATATAATTTATTTTTATAATGATTGGTTCTCTTTTAAAATAATTTTTACATACTTTATTTTAATTATAAAATTTAATAATAGAGATATAGGTAATTATATATAAATATAGTTTATAAATAAAAGGTCGATATGGATTTAAACCTAATATTTTTTTAACTTTTTTTTTATTTTTATAAATTGACTCTAGAAGTATTTGAGAGAATTCAAACTCTCAATCCACACACAACATGCATCATGCTTTCCATTATTCTTCTTTCGTTTTCCCTTCGGATTTTTTAGTAAAAACCTCATGGTATTCCAAATTACACTAGATTTAGGAATAATTAATTCTTATTTTGAGTCACGAATATTAAAATAAAATTTTCTTAATTATGATATTAGAACATGTGTTTTTTCTCTTTACTAGAATGAGATTAATTGTTATGATCACCCCAACTAATAATTGATTAATCACCTATAGCTTTTAGTGAAAACTCATAGTATTCCTAAATTAAATTAGATTTAGGATTAATTATTGTTAAATTGAGAGTATTAAGGCAAAACTTTTTTAAAAAGTGTTTTATGAGATTAAAAATTGTATTTTTTAAATGAAACAACCCACCCACCACTAACTAACCTTTCTTCATAGCTAAAACATTGCATTTTAAATTTGTTTCACTAAACACTGATCACCAAGACCATCTAACACATATAGTACTTAATTAAATAGAACAAATTTTTATTTGAACACATTTCACACAATTAAAGACATTATTTCTCCAATGTAACAAAAGGGCCTAAACCCTTGTACTTCAAGCAGTAATGATGTGTGATTAATATTATAACACTAAAAACATGTCTTATATATTTGAGCTTAATGTTATTACTTAAATTAATACTTTGATTAAGAGAAAATTATATTAATTCTTAAATTAACATTTTGATTAAGAGAAAATTATATTAATTCTTAAATTAATATTTTGATTAAGAGAAAATTATATTAGTTGTAAGTACTTCTTGCACTAACCTTTGGCTGTTGCATAATTGAAGGTAGTGGAGAGTTTGTCCTGGTGTTGGGTTAGGGCAAAACTAGGCGGCGAGGGAAAGACGCCGGCCGGCCCGACCGCATATATGAGGCGGGACGAGGGCTGACTGGTTTGCAACTGGAAGGCCATATAGAGACGTGAGGACTGTGAAGTGATGAAGGTTGAATTGGTGACAATTTGTAGGAATCCTTGATCAGGGACAACTTGGGAAGGTGTAGTCCCACCAAGATAGTATTGCTTCAAGCCTGCACTACCTGTAGCGGATGATACCCACCCCACAAGGGCACTTGAACCTACCATACCTCCATTGGTAGAGAATCCAATGGCTATGTAGGAGTTTCTATCTGGGGTTGAAAGAATGAAGTTCCATGTGTTTGGGGAACTTTGAGAATACTGCAAAATTTATGGGAAGAATAGTAAATTATCTATGTATATTATCTTTCGGCAAATTGTATTAATTAGGCTTTTTATTGATTAAAAAGTATGAACCCAATATGTGCAATTTCTCCATTTGTTTGATAAATAAGTTTCTATTTTTTATTTTTTATAAAAAATATATATTCACATACTAAAATTAAATGGAACCTAAGTGATTAAGGATAATTAAAGTTATATATATATGAAATGCACTTACTCTAAGGATGAAACCCTGAGCATTCCAAACAGGAAAGCAATTGAGGTTGGTTATGTCAAAAGGGATAGCAACATTGAGGTTGAGAATGGAGGCACAGGAATCATCAGCAGCTTGCGATGACGATGAATATGAAGACGACGAAGAAGCTGAACTTCCTTGTGATGATTGTGAGCTCACAATGTTGGCTGTAATTACGAAGATGAAGAATATTATTGCAACACATAACTTCATATTTCTTTTCTTTTTTTTTCTTATGATCTCACTATGTGTGTGTGTGTGTGTTTTTGTGTGTATGTGTGTATGCTTGAGTTTAAGGATATATTATACATTGATAAAGAGGTGCGAATTTGCATGGTTTCAAAGAAGCTGGGAATGGAAGAGAATGGTTGTAACTAATTGACCATATAATTTAAAAGATACGAATTATTAATTAAAGAAAAGAATACAAGGTAATGTTAAGTAGATTAGTTGGAATTAATGCTGAAATAATAATTAATTAAATAATTAAGCAAGTAGTTCATGTTTGGTATGGCCTTCATGTATACATCAATTATAAAAATTAATTAGTTTTAAGTATGAAATAAGGGAAGATCTAGAATTGCTTGAAAATTTTGTAAGAGATTTTAATTTTATAATTTTTGTGAAGGGTATTTAATTTACCCATATACTAAGTTTTCAAACAAGAGAAAGAGTACTAATTCTCTTAAATTGTGATAATTTAAATTATATTATATAAAGAGTAAATGAAAATATTATTGTATTAATTAGTGAAAAGAGAGGAGCATGTGCACTTTTCCAAATAATTTTATAGGTTTCATCTTTTTCAACGACATATTGGCCTCTGGTCCAACGACTCCGTTGTAATTTTCTTTAAATATTATTTACTTGTCTAAATATTCCTTCAAAAAAATATATTCTTTTATAATATATATATTTGAGTTAGTATTTATGATATAATATAGCTAAAATTAAAGAAGAAAACGAAGGCTAAACTTCATGATTCTGAGTTTGACACACACAAAAATTATCGGCGATATTTTTAAAATAGTTATGATTTAATTTAATCCTTTTTTATCATTGATCAATTTCTTAATCAGTTTCACATGATTTATGCGAAAACCTTTATAAAGTTAATTAAATTATTTAATGTAGTTTTTATATATTTAATTACAGGACAATTAAATTTGTAATATAATTAAATATATATCAGCACGTTTTCTTCACAACTGTTGGTGGCAGATGGTATTAAAGAGAGAAAAATTCCTGAACACGTTAGCTATATCTTCTCATCATTGCTTTTTAAAATTATATTATATATATATAATATAATATAAAATACGTAATTGTGAGAAGAGAATAAAGGAATATAAATAATAGAAAGTTATAATACAAAAGAATAAAGAGTTAAATATAGTTTAATATATTATTTTAAAAAATAACATATACTTTTTAATTACACAAGAATCTTGACAATAAGATCTTCTTTCTTGCTTAATTTTTTTATGATTAAAATACACCTATAACTCGTCTGAATTATAAATCATGTGCTGATTATTTTTTTAATTATAAAAATTAATATAGAATTCCTTTAAATTTTGTAATTTATACAAAAAATAATATTTTCATCAAAAATCTTAACAAAAAATAGAAACGTCAAATTATTTAAAGATTTTTTTTACGTAATGCCTAAAGTTTAGAAATTTTTTTACACAAAACTAAAAATTTAGAAGGGTTTCTAAACAAGGCTTAAAATTCAAGAATATTTTTTATATTTTAATATGACTTAATTTGATTGATTTGTTACTATTTTGTTAGAATTTTAAATAAAAAAATTAACAAAAAAAAAATCTTGCACAAGTAGTAAAATTTAAAAGAGTTATAAATTAATTCTTATAATTAAAAGAGTTATCTTCAACATTTTAACTTTTTTTAATTATTTATGATAAAACACCTCACCCACTCCATGTATGACCAACCTAATTAAAATTTCTTTAGGTGAATGAATGAATAGTAGGCTGTCACCATTCAACTACAACCATAATAATGACCTATAATCATGTGTACTTGACCATTTACTACTAATCATATTTGTGTTTACTCTATATAAAATATAATGCAAATCAAGAAAAAAAATTATGTGAAATTTCCTACTAATTAATTAGTCAACTTCATTGCTAACACCAATCCTTTCCATTTATTCCTTTTGGTAGGATTCGAAAGAAGAACATGTGTGAAATTCAATACTTTGGGATGAAGAGATCCTACCCAAATATATTAGGATCTTAACATTTATTAGTACACGTACGTTAATTATTTTTTAAATATGTGGGTTTGAGTAAATTACACCAACAATCTTAAGGTTGTGTAAAACTGCACTTGATATCCATTTTGATAGAATATTATACAAATATTTATTCTAATTTATATTGTTTTGATAAAGTTAATATATACTTTACACAATATGTATTTTTTTAAAATAATAAAATTATTTAACTGTCTTTGCTATCACATGAAGAATGTCATATTGTTGAAACTTAGAAATAAGTTCAACAACATTTATTGTTACATTAAAACTAACAATCTTATTTTGTATAAAAATTATCTTCACTAATAAAAAATAAGTATAAATTTTAAATTAGACAAGTAATAAGTATAATTTAATTCGACCTGCAAAAGTTAATATCTATATTAATTTCATGTTAATTCTAGTAATACAATCACAACCACCACCTATAATTAAGCACAATATTATTTAATTTTTTGCACATTAAAAAAGTAAAAATCATTGAAATTATAGCTAAGACACTTGAGATATACACTAACCTGTTGTGTAGTCTATTCTGATAGAGACCTTATCAAGATGTTTCGTAAGTTGATAACTTGGTGGTGAAGGAAACAAACCGGTGGGTCCGGTGGCATATAGGAGTGAAGACTGTGGTGCTGTGGTTTCCAACTGAAACACCATGTACAAACGTGATGACTCCAACGTGATAAAGCTTGAGTTCCCTATAACTTGTAGGTTCCCTTTGTCTGGAACTACCTGGCTTGGTGTAGGACCACCTAGGTAATACTGCTTGATCCCGCCGGTTGCTCCCCGGGCCGCCACCCACCCCACCACTGCGCTCGAGCCGACCATGCCGCCTGTGGCCGAGAACCCCATTGCTATGTAGGAATTGGTATCTGGGGTTGAGAGAATGAAGCTCCATATGTTTGAAGAGGTCTGAACATACTGCACCCACACTTGATGCATGGTTAAATATTGTCATGATTTATATATTGTTATATAATCTTGTTTTAAATAATTGATGAGTTAGATGTTAAATTTTAGGGTTTAGGCAAAATATAAATAATATTAGTACTCAAATTATTAGTATTATTAAAGAAAGATAGATAGTAAAATATTTAATTACAAAATTAAGAACAAAAAAACTGTGTTTAAGAGATGATTTTGCATGTCATATAAGAGAATCTAAATCTACATTGACTTTTGTAGCATTTTTTACAATATTATTTTTGTATTTATTTCTCTTTTGGTATGACTCTAAATATCATATAAGAGAATCTAATGATTGAATTACATTTTTTCTTTTTGCAATCATTCAACCACAATGCAATCATAATAATCTTTTAAGCAGCAATTTGAAATCACACCAGCTTGTGACTCCGTGATAATGGAGACATCTCCAAAACTAAATGATTCAAGTTTCAAATTGGAATCAAAATGAACCAAAACAAATTAAGAAAAAGGTCATACAGCAAGAAGAGAGGAAAATGAAAGATAAGAAGATGGTGCACTTACTCTGAGGATGAAGCCTTGAGCATCCCATACAGAAAGACAGTGAAGGTTGGTTGTATCAAAAAGAATAGGAACTTTGAGGTTTAGGTTGCAGGAGCATGAGTCTGCAGATTGTGAACTTACAATGGAAAATGAAGCATATTGGAATGTTGTAATGAAGAAGACTAGGAATGCTAGATATGCCTTCAACTTATCTCTCTCCATCAGTGGTGTGTGTGTGTTTGTTTGTGAATGTGGTAATATGTAAGGATCAGATTTATTTTGGATATGTTTATAGGAAGTGAAGAATTCTTAGTGGTAATAATGGAAAAAAGGATAACAAATAAAAGAAACTATGTTATGATTGTCATTTTGTAACCAACATGGTGTGGGGGCTTTGTCAATTATGACCTTATTAAGTCAAAATTTAATATGATCATATTTTATCAATGTTGATCTTAATTATAGAGAAAAACTATTTGTTATTAGGATATCATGAACCTCCTTTTGTTTGAGCTCATAAATAGAAATACAACCTATAATAATTTTTTTAAAAAAATATCTATTTATTTTCAATAATTTGAGCTTTGATTATACTTCAAAACTTAAGCAAAAATTTTTAGAGTAAATGTTTTTATTTATCTATTTTTAAAAATATACACCAACCTTCCTTTCATCTAATAACTACAAATGTACTCATTTCCCTATTTTGAAGATATTGACAATCCTCAATTCATTATAATCCACTTGGAATTAACCATCATATAATTTATAAGTTTGCGATTGGACATTTTGCAATTCGCAATTTATTACTGGACTTCCAATGAAAATTGGATAGATTCCCTAAAAGTAGAACTTGATTTAATATTAGAATATGAATGACCAAGTGATCATGATTATGAACTATACTTTACTGATGCTTGACACTTCAAACCAAATGGTTTTTCTTAGAAGACATTTTAAAAAGATTACAATTCAAAACTTTCACTGAATTCCACTAGAACGCTTAAACATAAGTGCGTAGAGTATAATCTTGAAGAGTTATGAATAATATATAAAGACAGTTTGCAAACCAGGTCAAGCTAGAATATATTACATTGTAATTATTAATCTTGAAGACTTCAACTACATCCTTGAGAGGATAGATAAGATAAACATGTTACATTGTAACTATTACACATGCTGCATACGAAATCCATGCCAGAATAATCCCAAATCATGAATCCCAGATCCAAACTCAGCCAAAGATATGGCAGGATTGAAACGAAACCCAAAACCATACTCTTAAGGCCATAAATAATATACCCTTCAAATTTCCAGCCAAGTTTAGTTGGCCATAGTTTATCCCTGTCTCTCCAAATTAACAAATAATGTAGCATATCCCACCAATTGATGCATGTTTTAAAATTACAATTTACCAACAGAAGCGCCCCACCAGAACCTTAGAGAGCTTCATTATCAGGCAACGAACTCTGAGGTCCACCTCGTCCTACAGATAGAGATCATGAGAACAATATAAATTTGCAGTGAAGAAATATTCCAACACAATGCAAGTAGACAATAATATTGGACCAAGTTCAAAGCTAATTCAATTCATAAGAATCTTTTAGCTCATCAAGCCCACATCCAAAACGCCAAAAAAGTTCAATGTGCTATGTAGAAAATTAACCATCAGTTGTTTGACTGTAGGGAAACTACATTTTATCCCCTGAACTAAGACATAATTACAAATTTAGTATATAAACTTTATGTTGTAACAAAACATCCCCGAAGACCAAATGTTGCTTCAGGGAGATGTTTGTAACATTTTAAAGTTCATACACTAATTTTGTAATTAGCCCTTAGTTTTAAGGGGTAAAATGTAATTCTCTCATGAATGTATACAACATAAATTAGCATTAGAATAAAAATTATGGGCCACCTCAACTGCAGGCCTAGTCAACAAGAGATCCTCTTTTAAAGGATAGATCTACTCCCACAAAGCCAACTCTTAGTAATTTATGGTACAATCATAAGACAATTTTAAGACATGATATGCATTTTCACTCTTCTCAACCTAAAATTAGTACCAATTATATTTACTTTCCAGAATAGGTGCGCACAGCTACAGCTATGTGGTCTAGTTACCTAGTTACTGTATGCAACTATTCAATCATACAACAACAACAAATCAAGCATTTTCTCACTAAGTGGAGTACCTATATAGATCAAGCGACACCAACGTATTTTATCTTTACTCATTTTTTCAATTACATTATTAATAGTTAAATGCAGCTTAATAATTTCTCTTATTATTTTCTTTGGTCTTCCTCTCCTTCTAATTATTGAATTATCTTCCATTTGGTCAATTCTTCATACGGAACCTCTAATGGTCTCCTCTATACATGACCAAACCATCTAAGATACATTTCTTATCATGCTTTAGAAAAACATAATCTTGGATAAATAACATGCTTTAGAAAAACAACTTATGGAACCTCCAATATGAAATATATGCTCATTGCTTTTCTTATCCTCTTTGGCAAGCGCTTATTAGATTTAGGAGAGGTACTGTATGTGGTAGCCTGTTAAATTAGTGCCTAGCAGCGTAAATACTAACTATCCATGGTAATTTATTCTACTTTGCATGATATAATAATGAATATTATCAGAGCACTTCTTCCCTTCTTTAAAAACAGGAATGGGAGAAGTTTCATATTTCTTTATTTTAAGCCAATTATTTACAAGTATGAAGAAATATATTCCCTTGTTCCTTCAACAGTATCTATAATTATACTTCAGTGAACTGAACTTTTAAACGTGATGGATTTAGGCCAAATAAGTATGAGAAGGGCATAATACGTACAATTTTAATTCAGTGACCTGAACTTTTAAAATATGTTATGGACTTTGTAAGAATATATATGATGGCTAAACAGAAGGCATTGTTACAAAAATCTAGAAGCAATTCATCTCTGATTCTGAAGCTGCACAGAAAGTGCTGACAACAGAAAATCAACAGACTAGATTTCCAGTAAGATAAGACTCTATGAAGAAAATTGTTATGAAAATCTCCAAACACGTTTTTTTAAACTTCTATCCACTGGAGGGGTCCATCAGTTACATTACACTGAGAAGAAAAACCAGCATGAATGCAACTAATTCTATGTTACCCAGCAAGGATAAATGGAAAACAGGCTCTCCTGCAATCTCATCGAATCACAAGCAGAGATATGAAAATATAAGTGGAAATCTGTTTATATCAAAATGCAAGGCATGATTTATTTTAATACAGAAACACTCATTCAAATGAGCCATGTGGTCCAGATCCAGAAAATGCATTGAATAATAATACATCTGCCGCATTAAATACATGAATCATCTTTATATGAACCAAATAGAATCAGATATTAAACAATCATTTCTGCCGAACAGGCTGAATACTACAAGACACAGCACAATGCAGTACTTAAGGTTAATCTAAGTTCAATCAATAAGAATTTGACTAACAAAAAACAGATTTGTAATTATCTACAAGACAAGTTTGACAATTTAAGCACACCATCCAAGATATTACAATCTCAAGGTATTTAATATGTAGATCAATTATTTTTTAGCTAGAAACAAGGACTTCACATGAACTACTTAGAGGCTTAAACTCTTAATGAGTAATTTCAAATTTATTAAGCAACTTAATGACAACCAAGCAGGTGTTTAGACAAAACGGTAAGATCATCCACTGATAAAATTGCTTCCAAAAATGAAAGGTATCTAAGCTTCCATCTACTAGTGGACTCTACCAGTACACTCAACAAACAATCAGCACGAATGCAACCAACGCAATCTTACCCAGAGATGATAACTGGAAAAAAGACTCTTGCAATATTATTGAGTCACAAGTGTAATAATTTACTTTTTTTAAAAAAAGTTCTCTTCCTTTTTTTCCCTCTCTATTTTTAAAAGAATCGTATAACACATTAAAAATGACTAATTACAATGAATTCTGTATCCACTCCTAACAAAAATAAGTATAACCGATATTTTAGCCATTCTAGTTTTATATCAAGCCTTCTAGTCATCATGTACGTAGTCTTAAAGGTAGGATAAAAATATATTTATTTTAATACCAAACATTAGATGGCATATGTCACATGGGAGGAAGTAACACGTATGCTACTCACAAATAGGGGTGGGTTCAAAGCCCTACACTGGCTTTTGTAAGATGAGAGTTTCTTCTTAGAGTCATCCTGACCTAGTGCCCCTAAGTGGCTTCAGGTCAATGGTCAACCAATTTCCCATAAGCTGTCCGATTCAGGATGGCCTGACCAGTTTTCAAAAATTCCTTTATTATATGTTAACTGGGAGAGGCTACGGAACAGTTCCTGGTTTATCAGATCGGTCCAGTTATAAGTAACATCTAGCCAAGATATTTAGCAGTTAAGTCACTTGTAACTGTACTGTTATAACATGGAGACAGTGTCAGTGATGGACTTACCAGAGGATACATGTATTGGCAAGCTGACGTATTTGGGACAGGATGATTTTGAAGTGACCATGTCAATTTTAATGTCAGATCGAACTGCACAATCTCGTGGCTGTAATAAAATAAACAATATTCTTAAATAATTTAAATGATCAAAGTATAGTTTCCCTACAATCAAGAATTAGTAAAACATAATACAGCACAAGTATCCTTAGTTGATTTTTAAAAGTAATTATAAGATCTAAGAATATCAAACTAAAGAATGAGGCTCCAAAGTTTATTTTAATAAAAAAGAATAAAAAAGCTTTGAACAGCTAAATATCAATACTCTGAGATTGGCTTTTCACCAGAACTTTCGGGTGTTCCTCACAACTATTACTTATGAAAGTTAAGCTTTATTATATGAAATTTGACAAGAAAAGTTCAATAATGACCCTACTAGCTGAATACCCTAGATGCCACAGATTGAAATTTGTTGGCTCTCAATTATCATGTCAACAAATTTTGAATTCTTTAACTCATTAACAGTAAATAAGACAAATCTTTGCTCAAAATCTCCATGTTCCTATATGCCGCCTGAGATAATTATGCAGCAGAGTAGAATTCCAACCTTGAAGTCTTTATAGAAGCATAGATAAAGTTCCACCACTGCACCATTTGAGCAAACTACAGAAGGAGTTACATGGAAAGCATTCTCAATGGCAGAGATAATGCCTCCAAGGGGATACTTTTCTGTATTAGAAGGAACATATCCAGCATCATTTAGAACTCTCTGAAAAATATAAGTTGCAAACACAATGGTCAGACTAACACTAATGTATATATCCAAGCAAGCTGCAAGCTTTCAGATATTACAACCAAAGATTTTTAAAATACAATTAGCAGTGGGTCCAACATGGATGAGGTTAGATTAAAATACAAGAGCAAACAACATTTTAAGTAAAATGGTTGAGAATTTGTCATCTGATAATTCAATGCCCTACAATAGCAGAGCAAGGAATCCACAGAACACCAAAATGACCAGATTCTCATTAAATAACATCATGTGCCCAGTTGGCAATGAAATATTTTTTTTCAATAAATTATCTTATGAATATATATATATGCAACAAATTTCCATCATGTTATACCAAAAACCTAAAATATATGTCCACATCAATATAAAAAGCAAGAACGCATACAGGTTCAGCCAGCAAATTATGTAAATTCAACTTTTCTTCAAATCATTTCTGAAAATTATACAGCCTAGTTTGTCTTCTCATCACTTCTTACATCTCACTTTCCTAATGACGTCTCTAAAAGACCTTATTCAACATTATAATGTCTAAATCTCAAACAGTTTGTTAGTACATAGATTTATCCGCAGCTCAAAATTGTTAGGGGAGTAATTTACCCTGTGAGAAAAATTGTTGATCATGACACATTTGGTCTTATATTTGGTAAGGAGCAATAGACACATTGAGGGAGCAACAAACATATAGAAGAAACCTACAATTACTTGATCACAGCTTGTCACCCAGAGTAATCTACCAAAGAATCTGAATAACATCATTTGAGAACATATGCACATGATATCTTGCGATAAATCACACTAATAGTTAAAAATTTTTAAAACGGCTGGGATAAAGTTATGATAGTAATAACAACTCTGAAGTACATCTATTCAATAAAGAAAGTTTCAGATTTTGTGCAGGAGGAAAAACTACAAGAAGCAATGGACGAAGAAACATAATCAATTATTAACTTCTATTCTCATCTTGATTCTTATGTGAGCTTACTGCCAATTGAAACAAGAAAGAAACTCATAGATAGAGAAACTCTATGTAACTTACTGTCACATTATATTTGAAATAGATATTCAATGTTATCAGGAAATAATTGTATTCATCTCGAATCACAGGAGATGAGCATGTGCCATGCTTCTCTGCAGGTAAAATTAAAAAAAAAAAATTAATACTACTACAATGCTAAGTTTTAACAGAAAAAATAATAATAATAATTAAAAAAAAAATGTAACTGAATATAACATTTGCATCACAGAATGTCCTGTGACTTATTCAAATATATTGAATATCTTGTTTTCTTCAGTTTTTTTCAGATAAAATTCTCTTCAGATTTAATACTAAATATAGTTAAATCCATCCAAATACAACAGCTTTTAGGAAAAGGGCTCAATTATGCAGCTTAAGCACAATGTATACTGAAAACCAACTAGTTAAATCATGTAAGTGAGCAAAAGTTACAAAGATTATTACCCCACTGCCAATGTGTACACACGTGGTAGCCCCGGAAACAATGGGATGAAAAATCATTAGTTCCACATTAATTTAAAGGATAAATTAGAAACTAAGCAATTTTCAAAGACCACCTCATGAGCCCAAAATGTCCCTTTTTTGCCATTACATGTTGATGGTGAACTACAACTTAACGTTGGCCAATGTTGCTGTAAAGCATCAGTCAATGTGGATATCTACAGAGAAGATGGAGTAACATTTAGCAAAAGTGGAAATGAAAAGTTAATACTTCAAAGTAAATAGAACAGTCCAAGTTCCAACTGTATAATAGTTATGGTAACTGGTGTGCAATTCAAAATAATTGCAATGTACAGAGCCAAAGAAAAGTATATCAACTTTCCCCAATAACTATTCTGTAAAAACAACAAATACAACTTGCTTGTATAATTACAGGTTTCTTAAATTTCACTCTGTCCAGAATTTCTCTCTATCATTTATTAATATTGATTAATTGATTTAGGCAAAAGTGAGAAAAGAAATTTATGTCATCAGATAGCAAATTAAGGTCATGAAATGTACCTGATGCAGGCAGCTGTAAAATCAGGAAGGCATAAGCTTAAAGATCCAATGTGTCACTAATTTGGTTATATATAATATTTGGCCTGATTGTCATGTTTCATAGGTTACTGTGTGACAGTATTTAAAATTACTAAGTTTAAATATGCAGTCCTAGGGGAATTTTGTTATTTTCTGTTGGGTCCAGTGATCAAGTATTTAGTCAAATCAACATATAAGCTTAGATTTTTAAGCTTTTCTAAAGTTGTTTTCACTTAATTGGGCTGTTATTTATGTTTATCAGTGGCCAGTTATGTAAGTTGCCTCTTATGTTTTGGACTACTCAATCCCCAAGTTTTTAATAGTCCTCCTATTTAAGTAATGTAATCAGCTTTCAAAGAGTAAATGAATAGCTGGCTTCAGAAAGGAAAAAAAAAACTACCTGCTAAAGCATATGATGGTGGATTTGAATTTCATCAACCCCCAGACGTAATTTCTTTGGCAGACATCATTTTATATTCATCCACATCAAAACCCTATTTGCTTCTCTAATGAGTTCACCCATGATCCTAAAACTCTAATCCCATAAACCCCAAATTTGCAGGTAGCCAGCTATATTTCATACACCAGGAACAGCACTGAAACATATAATAAAGTGCTGAAGTACAGAGTTCCAGCATCATTACCTCTTTTGGATCAAAATTAGATCGATAGCAACAGGCTGGCCAACTTCCATCGTTATAATCAGGCCACAGTCCATCTATCATACAAATAGATAAGATGTGTTTATTAGCATATTTCACACAGAATAACATACAAAGAAGAGGCATATGCCAAAAAAAAAAGGCTCAGTTACTTTCTAGTTTCTAGACTCGAGAACTGAAAAAAGATTTTAAAATAAAAAATGAAAATGAATAGTTAGATGGAGAGGAAAAGACAGCAAAGGGAAGAAGAAATATTAATGGCAAACTTGAAGTTAATTTCTCAAAGGAGTTAAACATCAGCAGAGATTTATGATGTTATTTTGGAAATGTTTGACCCATTATCCATTATACTATATATTAAACAGCAGTGCTATAGCATTTCCTCATCAAAGGGTGTTTTTTGAACATTTTTTAAATGCAATTTCTAACACCCAGCAGTATGCTACAGATGTGAGCAAAAGAAAAATAATTCAGAAAAGAATAGTTCAGAACAAAGCCAAAAAGCAATCTGTGGAACCTTTGAAATTCAATATAAATAAGATATAAGAACTCTTCCATATGGTATAAATTTGCAATGATGACAATAATGTATTTGTAGCCTTAAACTTACGAATAGTGAATTCTGTCGGAGCTGTTGAGCTGAAAATAGAGAAAAAAAAAATTATGTCAGTTTTTCTTTCAAGATTTCTCATATAAGATGCATAATAAGTATACTTCCTAAAGATTAGCCGTGAGGATAATCGAGTCACTATCTAACTTCATTTGGGTCAAATACACTTATCCAGTATGATGTATGACAAACTTCATTGAAACTCAAAAATGAAAACCACCCAAAAATAAACATGTTTACAAAAAATTACCAAGTGCTAACTTTATGTAAATAATATTCATAATTACTATATGCAAAGCCTCTTTATTCAGATTATCCACGATAAGAATTCCATTCCACTTTGCATCAATTCCATCATAATCCGATTATAGTTTTACAAAATGGAAAAGGGTTTTACCCTCTACAGCAAGCATTGGAGGAGCAACAATGGTGAGTACGCTTGCAGTAGGTGCCAGGCCATTGCAACGCCAACTTAAAGTAATCAAACTCTCTTTGATTTGCTTCCCCTTCTCTGCTTCCATTGAACTCCTCAATCGCAGAGATTGAACCCACAATAATTGCAATCAACAACCATTGAAGAGTAAGGTAGGTTTGAGCAGAGAAAGAAGCCATCGGCAGAGGCTTCAGGCTGGAAAATCTGCAGGCGGTTGCAATGACACAGGTAATAGGAGCGATGCGTTTTCTTATATAAGGGATCAAAGACGGAACATGAAGATAATTGAGTGACGACTACGTCTCTCTAATAATGATTGGACAAATCTGGAGATTCAACATGTTTCTAGGCATATTCCCTTAATTTTTTGGCTTTTTTAAACTTTGCACCTTTTCCTTTTTGAAACTTTTCTTTGTTAATTTTATACCCAAAATTTTAAATTATATTAATTTTATTCCAAAACTCTCTTACCATTTATTATATTAACAAAATTTGTATACATAATAATTTAATGAGCACTCCTAGTAACATGACAAAATTGAGATAAAATTAATAATAATTATAAAGTGTGAAAATGGAATTGATAATAACTTTAATTTTCAATTTTAGGGGTTAAAAAAATACTTTTGGTCATTTTATTTTTTTTAATTTAAATTTTTAACTCTGTTATCTTCATATTACTTTTAAATTCACTTTAACCTATTAGATGCCTAAAATTTTTTTATCAAAATAATTCAATGGATAAAAAAATTAATTAAAACTTTTGTTAAAGATCAAGTTATTAGAGTTTGAACATTTAAAATATAAAAAAAGAAAGAGAGAAAGAA
Source organism: Senna siamea (assembly GCA_031216115.1). Lineage (NCBI taxonomy): Eukaryota > Viridiplantae > Streptophyta > Magnoliopsida > Fabales > Fabaceae > Senna > Senna siamea. Next base: position 18,575,153 of record CM062357.1, read on the forward strand.
CTTAAGAAAAAATGAATTTGATGAAAGTTATTTCAAATTCAAAACTTTAATGTTGGTAATTTTTTTGAATATATTTTTACAGAAGAGGTTTTTTTGCATCTATTTTAAGTTATTTTTTTATTTTTTTTGATATCAACTGTGATAAAATGTTGATTTCTAACTAAAATAAAGTTTTGACTAAAAGAAATTAAATTTAAAATAAAAGATTTATTACAAAGAGAACATGTTAATTTTAATATATGAAAGAAATAATTTAATTATTTAGAGTACATAAAAAATGAGGGTAAAGTTAAATATTAGAATTTAGTAATTGACAGTTGGAGAATCAAAATCAAAAAATAAAATAAATAAATAATAGGAAGAGTACCCTTTTTGTTTCAAAGTTTAAGATCATTGTCAGTTTCATCTTAATTTTTAATATAGTATATTTGTCATATCAATAAATGTTTTAACTAGATGATCACATATGTAAATTTTGTTAGTGTAATAGATGATAAAATTGATAATAAAAAGGTTTAAGAACAAAATTGAAGATCACTGAAAATTTAGGAACATAACAAGTTTTTTTAATTTCTTATACATTTATTATCAATTTTTTAATTAAAAATGATATTTATAAAATTTATACAACTCATTATTATTTTATGATTAATTTTTTAATATTTAATTTTTAATAAAAAATATAATGTTAAAAAATTTAAATTATTCTTTTACTCCCTATTATTTTACTCAATTTTTAATTAGTTTTCTATAATTTAAAATGTTTTTATTTAGTTCATATAGTTTAACAGTTTTTTAAATTAGTCTCTATTATTAATTTTTTGTTAAAATTATATTAAATTTTGTTAATGTTAACTCATGAAAGGAGGATAAACTCAATTCATAAAGTGGTATAAGTTTACTAACATCAATAAATAGTTATTAAAAATATTTATTCTTAGCATAATTAATATAAATAAATCAAAATTTTGAATAGTAGGTATTCAAATGCAACTAACACAAATATTAAATATAAATTCATTCAAATCATAAACTTTTATTTATAATTTATATATTTATTAAGAATATAATTATTTATGTTTAAATAAAATTTTTTTGAGTTTGGACAATGAAATATTATTTTTAATTATTTTTTAATAGAAAGGACTTTAGTTGATAGTTTCACTAGAAACTAAGAGAGTCCAAAAAATAATTTTTACAAGTTCACCATGAGTTTACTTAGTTTATCATGAGTTTATGAGTTCAAAACAAGTTTACACAATTTTGAGTTTGATAATAAATTAATTAATTTTATTTATGTGTAAAGGTAAATTTGTAAGAGTTTAAGAGTTAAATCGAATGTTTAATAATAATTGTTAATATACAATATCTTAAAATTTTAAATGTATAAAATTTATGTCAATAAAAAAATAAATAATAATATAAAAAATTTATACATGTGAAATGAAATATAATTTATCTTAGATAATTTGAATAAATTTACTTTAATTAAATAAATTTATAATATTAAGATAGTATATAATTAGCATATCATCAAATTTTGATAAAATTTAAGTTTAAAAATTAATTTAAAAATTTATTAAACTATAAGAACTCAATTACAAATTTTTAAATTATAGAAATATAATTATAAATAAAATATAATTATAATAGACCTTATCAATAATTTAACCTATTAAAAATATAAGAATTATATCTAAGTTTAAGTATAACTATGTTTTTTTTTTAAAATTGAAGTATAGGTTAAAAAAATTAAGAATCGATTTTTTTAATTTGTTCAAATTATTTCACCATATATATATATATATATATATATATATAACCGCCCAATTTACCCAATAGTTTATTTTTTTATCATTTCTAATTTTTTTATATTTTAAAATATTTATTTTTAAAGCTATTAATGTACTGTTGCATCATTCATGCACTTAAATTATTATTGTGGCTGTAGAATCCGCCACGCTTTATTTATACAACAACCTATAACTACCAGTCTACCAACAAGATAAGTGCAACAAAAAAAAAGGCCATATTCGTATCCTATACTTTGTCATACTTTTTATTTAAAAAAAAAAAAAACGATTTGCTATTGGGACCAAATTGTTAGATTTTTTTTATAAAAAAAAAGAGTCAAAATGAAAAAAAAAACTAAAATTAAATGCTTTCAAATAATTCAAAGGTCAAAAAATTCAGACTCTTAAAAATTAGAACTTTTTGAATCATTAGGTTTAAAAAAATTGTCATATATATATATGGCATACTCGTATTTGTGAAACAAAATATTTAATTGCTTTTACTTCACTCTTACAAGTTACAAGCCTAATACTCATCATTTTTATGTTGTACTATCTTGGCATTGATTATTTTATTAAATTTCACTTCATCTTTTATGCATATTTAAAATATATCAAAATGGTGCATTGTTAACTAAGTGAGTAAAATTTAATAACTCACATTGATTTAATGACAAGGATCAAACTATAAATTTTAAAATTACAAAGATCCCTAAATAAGGACCAAATTATACAATCAAAAAATAATATATCCTTTTAATTAGATTGAGGAATAATCTTGGTGAAATATGATTTTTTTATATTAATTTTTACTTATTTTCTTTTATTAGAAACAATTTTGCTCTAAATATTATCAGACATTAAATATAAATTAGTTTGAAAGAGCATGAAAACCCTTTGCAAAATTTTGAGCTCAAAGATTGCAGCAAGATGAGTGATTCTTTTTTGAATATCCCAAATTGATTTGGATATGGGAGCTCAATTAGCAGCAAGAGAAAAGCCATTTGAATTAGGTAACTTGTGAAAAATAGAAGAAATAGCACCACTATGTTTGACCAAATATGCAATAAATGCTATCCAAGCAAATGCACCAAGGAACACCAGAAAGCCAAAGACTAGTCCCTTCACTTCAGACAGGAAGAAATCTAGCAACATATATCCATACACCAAAATTACCAGCACAGCTACACTCCAAGCCACTTTCTACAACATAAGATTCACAAAGGAATAAAAGGTTAAAATCATTCTTTTTTTCCCATTTTGGAAGCCATTTTACTTTGCATTATAGAAACTTCGACTTGTCTGAATGTTTTTTTATTCTTCAAAAATATTTTATAAAATTAATTTTGAGAAAACATGCTAGTATTACTTTCATGTATTTATATACCTATTACTAATAAAAAACACATTATTTGTATTTTTTTATTTTAAAAAATTAGAATTCAAAATATCTTTTAATTGTTCTATATTTTTTGTTTTCAAAATACATTTTTATTTTTTTTATTTTCTATTAAAAACAGTAATTCAAATAAGTTTTGTATTGTTTTTCTCTTTTTAAAAATAAAAAATAATTTTTAAAAACTGCATTCAAACATATATCCTTTTTTCTCATAGATATCTTATTAAAAATAATCTTATTTAAAGTACTGTTAGATATTAAATGTAAATGCTTCTCTCAACAAGAATTTAAACTTTATTTTACTACAATATTGTGAAAAACTAATTTTTTCACTAAACTCAACTCTTATTAATTCCTTCCGTTTAACTTTTAAAATATATTATAAAATTGACCATTAAGATAAGGATGAAATGACCAAATTGCTGCTGAGATGAGCAATAGTTACCTCAAAAAGGGTCCCAATTCTAAAGGTCCCCATGACCTCCTCTTTGGACACCAAGGTAAGAAGTGGGATAAGTGCAAAGGGTATCTGAATTGACTGAACCACATTAAGCCACTCATTCAGAGTATCCAATGACCCTTCTGATGTATTGAAAACAATAGCCACAATCATGGTTGGCACAATGGCACAACTTCGAGTAATCAATGCCCTTAACCATTTCTTCAAACGAAGCTTCAAAAATCCCTCTGTTATGAACTGTCCTGCATATGTGCCACTAATAGTACTACTCTGCCCTGCAGCTAACAACCCAATACCCCATATATAACCAATTGGGAAGAACCCTCCTCCATACCTTTCTTCAAGGTACTGTCCTGCATTTACAAGGCCAATGCCATTGGCTTGCTCTGTGCCATACAAGACTCTGGCAAATACAGTCATCACACAGAGATTGATGAAGAAGGTGATCAAAAGTGCCAGTGATGACTCAATTGAGTAGTAGTTGAGAGCTTCTTGGACTTGGCCTTTGTTGTTGGTGTCTATGTGCCTTGATTGTACCAAAGCAGAGTGGAGGAATACATTGTGTGGGGTTATGACACAACCTATAAGTTCTACAGCTTGACGAAGTGTTTTTGAGCTAACCCTTGGGACTAGAATACCTGAAACGAGCATTAAATTTTGTGAAAATGAGTAGCAATGGAGGAAGGATAAAGAAAATTGGAAGCATGTTTTTCTTGTTTAGGGATAGAGTTAATCATTAATTTTGGTATAATTGTGGTAATACCTGAAACATGATAAATGTACACGTAAACTCACCATAATTCGAAGTATAAATAAAGTTGTCAAAATAGGTCAAAATTTGTGGGTTGGTCAATTGTAAAATAATAAGACTAAATTTAAAAAAATGAATTTATATTTAGTTTGAATTTTTTAAACCTAAGGCCGAATTAAATTGAACATCAGTTGATATATTTTTTAAAAAACAATAATTTTATAAATTAATTCAAAACAAAATGAAATAAAAATTTAAGAGAAACAAATAATAATCTAATTCAATTCTTAATACAATTGATAATTAGGGATAGGTGAGATAAATTCATAGCATATCATATTTTTCTAGCAAAGGAATTGACTAGATTATGAGTTGAGTTAGCTAATTTTTAAAGGGTTTAATGTTGAAAATGAAAAAAATTATAAAAGAAATGTGGGTGCAAAAGCAATATATTCTCATCACAATCAATGTATTATTGTGCTGAAAGCATATGTGATAAGAAAAAGTAGTACCCATGAGAAGTTCTCTTCCACTTGGCTTTGTATCAAGGAACATCCAAGCAAAAGAAAGGGCCATAGTTCCAATGAAAATTGCAAAAACACCTTCCAGCTTCCTCACTCCATAGTTTTCAAGAAACAGAAAGACAAAACTGTTCAACAAGATAACAAATCAGGGTTAAGGACAGTCAACACCCACATTTTCATCTTTTAGTTAAAGTGTGTCAACAATTTTCACATGATAAAAGTCAAGTGAGTATCAAGTCAAAATTGAGGTTGGAGTGAAATGCAATACAAAGAGTTGCACAACTAACAAGTATGATTTTTAGATTAGACTTTCATATGATTCTTTATATCTTTGTTATTAAGTTTTTAAATTAAAATAAAATATATAAAAAATTTTTTAAAAAAATAAATCATGAGAAATATAAATTATATAAATTAATCATGTATTAATTTTTAATTAAAAAATCTGTTAACAAAAATACAAAAGTAACACCTAAATTCTTTTCATATTATAGGAAAAATATATATATAATTATAATAAGTTGTTAAGAAAATTATAAGACGTGGTTATGAAAATTATAAACTCACCAATCCATAGCTGTGATCACAACTCCTGCCCATATGGGCAAAACCCCATTACTTAATATCCTAATTGCTATAGCACTCCCTATTACCTCTTGAATATCTGCTGCCACCAATGCCATCTCCGCCATCACCCACAGTGCCATCCTCGCCCACTTCCCGTACTCCTCCCGGCACAGCTCCGCCAGGTGTCTCCCCGTCGCCACCCCCAGCCTCGCCGACAGCAGCTGTATCACCAACCCCATCGCCGTCGTCCACATCAGCAGCCACAGCAGCGAGTACCCTCCAATCGCCCCTGCCTGCAGGTCTCCCTCCAAGTTCCCCGGATCCAAAAACGCCACGCTCATCAACAGCCCCGGCCCCGTGAACAGCCACAGCTTCCTCCACGAGAATGGCGGCGCCGCCGCCGAGCCCCCGCCACCGGAGGATGAGTCCGTGTCAAATATGTGGACTTTCACCTTGGCTGCATAAACAACTTCGTCGTCCTCGTCGTCCAAGGAGCCCCGTGGAAGCGCCGGTGGCTGTGACAACCACGACGAGGATGATTGTGGCAGGGAGGACAGCGGTATTGTCTCACATTGTTCTAGCAGCCGGTTGTCTTCTTCTTCTTGATCTTCTTCTACTGGTTTTTGTTTGAATTTGCCATATTCAGCTTGTTCTAACTGATGAGCACTCATTGTAATGATTGTGTTTTTGTTGAAAAAATTTTTGGGTATGGTGGAGAAGATGGAAGGAAATGAAATGAGCACGCAATTATGGATATGTAAGGGAAGGAGAGAATGAAGGGATGTACAAGAATCTAGACCTCATGCTATTTTTTTTTTGTTTTATTAACTATTTTGGGTGAAAAAGTATAGGGATATGCTATATTTTAGATTATGATGTCAATAAATTTGGTGAGATTTTGTGGTAGTTGGTTCTCACTTGTTGCTTTATAGTAATTGAAGCTAACTTTTGTGTGAATCTAGCTGAATAAAGAAGGCACTGTCTTGGAAGGGTGGTATGGTTTCAAAGTTCAAAATGCAGACACAAGAACCTGTTAGATTAATTAAATTAATTATTAGATTAATTTGTAAATAATGTTAATTAAATACTATTATTATATTATTATTATTTCAAATTTAAAATATAATATTCAAAGAATATTTTAATTAGAGATTATTAATAATTAAAATTATCACATCTAAAACTCTAATCTCGAAAATTAATCTATTGTCAAAAATTCTTGTTATCTCTTTCTCTGACTCTCTATCATTCTCTTTAATAGTATAAGGGTAATTGTAATTGTGGATTCTATCACTGCTTTTGACCTTTAATTTTTTGGCTTTAACAGGTATTTATCATAACTCTTTCTTATAGTTAATTGTATTATAAATATAGATCTAAATTTATATCTATAAATTGTATCAGAGCCTGAATCTATACCTATTTATCTTGAGCGCTATTGAAATGAATTTATATGTTTATATCTTATGTTAATTTCCTCTGTACGTTTTCGCATTTTAAACCTATCTAATGAATTGTGTTTGCCAATTATGGTTGATATGCTAATTGACTTCTCTCTTTTTTTTTTTTCTTTTGGGTAAATCTTTTAGAATCAATGTTTACATTTTGAAATTATGGATCAATTGCTTATGAGAAGACAAACAAAACGTCGTCTAGTGGCAACCATAAAATACCAGAAAGCTTGAAAGTTTTTTGAAATTTTGGTCAATTTGGTTTAATCATGTTTTATATCAATCTTGCAATTCTGAAATCATGAGAAAGATTTCATTTGAGTACACGGCAAAATAACCATTGAAATGGCAGCAAAAGACGTCGAAACCACCTGTAAATGACGAGGTTTCAAAAGCAAGTTTTAGGTAATTTAGGTCAATCTAGTTTGACCCATTTTTTGGCAATTCTAGAATCATAGAAAAGTATTTCGTTGAGAATTCAATGAAACCATCATTGAAACAGTGGCCAAAGACACCAAAAATCACCTCAAAATAGTGGGTTTCTCGTTGGGTCCGATAAGGATTACGGTTAGGTCACAAGACCCAGCGAGAAGAGGAAGACGACTCCTCATCGCGAAGCACAGTTTTGACTTTTTGAAATAGCATCGTTTGACCTTATTGAAATGGCAACGTTTCGCTAAACGTATATATAATAAAACTAAAATGAAAAACAGTGTCGTTTTGCTGAAACATATATGTTAAAACCTAAAGGAAGAAACAATGTCTTTTAGTAATTAGAGTTATCATATTTGAAACCTTAATCTTCAAAGTTAATCTGTTGTCATAAATTCTCTCTGTCTCTCTTTGACTCTATATCATTCTCTTGAATAGCATAAGAAAATTGTAGTTATAAATTCTATCACTGCCTTTGACCTTTAATTTTTTAGCTTTAACAAATATATATCATAATTTTTTCTTATGGCTAATTGTATCATAAATATAGATTTAAATTTATATCCTACTAAATTTAAATTTAAGCTTTTAATTTCTTCAGAACCTTCATGATCACCTTGTATAAACCGGAGCTAGATGTTGGGATATGAGATTTATAATTCTATGAATAATAAGGTCTTGGTTAAGCAATAGGATCTATGTAAGAAAAAGAAGAAAATATTTGGTTATCACAATAAATTTAGGAGTGATTTATTACTTTAATATTCTTGAGAATGCAATTTATTCTCTTCTTTATTTTGTTAAGGCGATAAGTCTAACTTTTCAATTTGATCCTTTAAAGGGATGAAAATTATGAAATAAAATTTATTGATATATTAAATTGAGAGGATTGCAATTTAAAGGATCAAATAATTGAGAAATTAGTTATTTTTTAGAGAGGAAAATAATAATTTACTCTAAACTAAAATTAGAGGATTTTTATTGAATTTTTATTAAATAAGGTCCCTTCTCTGTTATGCTTTTTCTTTTTGTCAATTTAAGATCAAATAAGCACAAAATGTGATATTTCTGTTTAAAGTTTGAATTGAATAATCACACTACGATAAAATTTATCAGCATTATCATCCTTAAGAATCAAAATGTGTCTTTCCTTTTAAGAATGAATTCCATAACTTCAAATCCAACAGCTTGAGTGCTAGATTCCTTTTAGAACCCATCAATCTTTCCTTTTCCAGGAATGCCAGAAGAAAACACAAGATTCTATAGTGTCACGCTGTATTTCTCTGTCATATTCTAGTTCTAGCTAGTGAGATGACATCCCGATTGTAAATACACTTGACCATGCAATGTTTTTAAATCAGTGATTAAAACTATGAAGAAAATGAAAGGAAAAATGAAATTGTACAACAAAACATATCTTACATAATTATCTAGCCATGTTGATAGAAAAAGCCAACAACTTATACACCATATTTTGGAGTTCTCAACTCTGAAAATTCAAAATTTATTACTACAACAGCAAATAAGTTGCAAATAGTAAGAGTGGAAGAGAAATGGATATGTTCCCAAAACCATCCAACTAGTTTGTTTGATTTACAGTTTTAAGCCTTCAGAATTAGATAATATAATCTGACCACTCAGAGATGAAGGAGGTGTGATCCATTGATTCCCCAGGCACATCCTCATGCCTTGCTGGCTTCTCTTTTCCACCCACCAATCTCGCTGGATTCCCAACTGCAGTCGTCCTCGGTGGAACATCAATCAAAACAACAGACCCAGCACCAATCTTTGCTCCTTCCCCAATCTTCACATTCCCTAGTATGGTCGCTCCAGCCCCAATAAGCACCCCATCCCCAATCTTGGGATGCCGATCCCCACCAACTTTCCCAGTCCCACCCAGCGTCACATGATGCAGAATTGACACATTGTTGCCGATCACTGCTGTCTCACCCACCACTACTCCAGTAGCATGATCAAACAAAATCCCTTTCCCAATCTTTGCAGCTGGGTGTATATCCACCGCGAACACATCCGCGATACGAGAATGTAGAGCCAATGCTAATGGTCTGCGGGATTGCTGCCACATCCTGTGTGCCACGCGGTGTGCCTGCAAATGACCCACAATTGGAAACTTCCCCTCCATTGAAATACGTGAAAACTCCATAACCAATGAAAACTTACCCAGATGATCAAAAGCCAAAGGTTAACTAATGTTTCTCCTTAAAAACTTAGCTTGATTCTAATGAAAATTTTAAATTCATCATGAAAAATAGAAGACTATGCTTAGAAATGGCATCTAGATACCCTAACCATAATTGAAAAATAATATTGTGAACTTTCCCTAAGGTGAAAAGTAACTATTGCATATACGTACAATAATCGGACTAAAGTAGAATTCCTCTTTAACAACTTCCCAAAGCTAAAGGTTAATTAGTATCTCTCTTCAAGAATTTAAATTTATTCAGCTTTAATTTTAAATGCGCCATGCCAACAAGCTTAGAAATAGCTCAGACAAAGTCCAAAATCCCTCTGCTCATAATGAGTAAAAATAAACGCAGGTGAGAAATTGCAAACTTCGCCTAAGATGAAGATCCATTCTTGCGTATATGTACAATAAACGGACTAAATTAGAACCCTAAATGTGAGCTTCACTTGCGAATTCAATAGTTTATTGATCATTGTAAACAGGAAATTTCAGAATCCAGAATAAACGCGGATGAGAAATCGCAATACCTGGCAAGCAAGAAAACCCTTGTAGTTGAGGAGGCAGTGTGAGAAGGAGACGCAAGCGGGGTCGCGTTCACGGGCGGCGCGAAGATCAGCGACGGCGGCGGCACGGAGAGAGGGATCGGAAGTGAAGGCGTTGAGGAAGAGATCGTAGAGGAGGGTGGAGAGAAGCGTGGAAGAGCAGAGCTTATTGCCCAAGTGGAAGGAGAGGGAGCGTTCGAGAGAGGAGTGGGAAAGAATTGTGGAGTAAAGGTAGCTAGCCAAAGCGGGCTCCGATTCAGCGTCACGGCGGGCCTCCGCCTTGATCTGGGTCCACACCCATGCCTCGTCGTCGTAAGGGGAGCTTGAGTCAGCCGTCGACGATGGCGGCGAGACGAAACGGATTTCGCCGGCGGGCATTGGGATGGTCAAAGGCCGTACAGAGAGGTAGCGTGCAGTATTTAGAAGGAGCTAAACGTGACGGACTGACAGTAATGATATACTAATGCTGTCTCTTAAAGTTATTGAATCGTTACATTCTTTGGTTGATGCCAATTTTTTTTTTATTTTCTTAAAAAATAAAAGTATGTAAGGATATGTATGTGTAGACATGTACAATTGTACACATTTTAATCACGTAGAGCTCCATTTTTTGTTTCTATTTGGCATGGCGTGGTGTTTTAGTTGATTTTAAATATTTTTGTTTAAATAATGATATATTTTTTATATTTAAAAAAATAATAAATAATTTATATTGATAAAAATTTATTTTAAATAAATTTAAAATTAAATATTTTTTTATCTCTTTCTAAATATTAAAAAAATATATAGTTGCTCAAATTTAGAGATATGGACTATTTTAGTTATGTCTTAGGTTTTTCTGTGATATATTTTTTATGTTATTAAATATATTTTTATTTATAATTTATTTTTTAAAAGATTATAATATATATTTATGTATTAAAAACTTACACAAATTAATTTATTAATTGTAAATTATTTTACATACGCACTAATGTAATGCTTTAAACACTCATGCTAGTCATTAAATAATTATGATCTTTTGTAATATTTTAAAATTTTAAAAATATATTATTATTATTTAGAAATTAAATCATAGGTGAAAGTATATTTTAAGAGCTAAATAATAATTTATTGATTTAAGTAGTTTAATTGTTTTTAACTTTTTTTTATAAGTATTTTTTATAAAAATAAATTGTGTTTAAAATATTTACACTAAATAAAAGTATCTCTTTAAATAAATATTTGAATCTTAATTTATTATATAATGAAAGGTTGTTTTTTTTATTAAATTTAAATTTTATTAACATTATCTTTACTTATTTATAAGTTTAAGTTCTATGTACTTTTAGTATTATGTGAGATTTTGTTATAAGATTTAGAACATCAAATAAGGAAAAAAAAGAAATAAATTAAAAATTTTTGCACTAGGTTTTTGTGGCTGTAATTTAGAGTATTAGGGATTTTGGAATTTGTGGATCAGTGCTATTTGACATGGCCAAAAAAATCTTTAGAGAATGTCATGAAAAGCAAGTCTAAGTATTTTTAAAACAAAACACATTTAATTAATGTTTCTACTTGAATCAATGATATATCATATTTTTATAATTTCGCAAGAAAATAAGGTGAATATAATTTATTCAAAATTTTAAGTTAAGAAATATATAAATGTAGGGGTAAAAAGGGAAAGACACAGAAGACCACGATCAAATATAAAATTATAAATTGGAGGAGGCAGTCGCTATAGGCATCGAGAAATTGGGAACAAAAGTTGATTTGCGGACGTGGTATTTGGCTGTTGGGACGCCAACGAGAAGAAATCCGAAACAGAAACCGAGTGCGGCAGAGTTTAAGAGAAGTGAACTCAGGCAAGATCGTAAGATTTTCGGCTCTTTTTCTTATACGCTGAGTGTTTCGATGTACACTGTTTCCCAGTTTCATTGTTACCATAAAAACTCTTTCTTGTGGGCAATATCAATTTTTTGCTGCTTCCAGATTATTTCATTGTTTTTTCTTTTCGTTCTTCTAAAATTTTGTGTATCCTTTTATGGATTTAAGCTCTCTTCGCTGAAGTGTTTCCAATTGTGGACAGACTTTGTGGAAAAATCTGTTGGGTATTGAATTTCGAAAAGATTCCCTATTGACGCGTCTTCGCCTATTGACGCACCTTTGTTTCCTGCGACCTCGAGGGAAATTTGATTTCTTACACAGGATTTTCCACATTCCAACTGGGTTTCTTCTTCGTCTCAAGTTGCGCAGAATTGAATATTTGTGGTGTGTAGATGCATCCTATTCACATAATCATGCACTTTAATGTTTGAAGACCAAAAGAAAAAACAAAAATTGTGTGTTTAGGGGCTTGTATTGTTTGACTTGGCCAATTTTGCTTTTTGAATCTTCTTGAAAGAGTAACACAAATTGAACTGCTATCATGTTACCAAACAGTTTTAGGTAATTTACTAAGGTTTAGAAAATTTATTAGTATTATGTGTACGAGTTGAAAAATGAAGTAATTATTTGATTTACTGAGTAGGGAGGGGGATACTAGCTTTGTAACGTTTTTACTCTTTGGGAAATTAGCAAAATGAGATTAAGGTTGTGACTGAGGGTTATAATTCTCTTTAAAAACTTTTTCAATAGTATGTATTGAAAATCTAATAAGATTTCAAATTTGAAAACTAGAAATTTATTTAAAAAAAGGCAAAAAACAAAAAACAAAAAACAAAAAAGGAAACTGAGACACAAATTAGACAACTGCTGTTTGAAACCAAGCCTATTATCAGAGATTATTCTGCAAGTAGTGTTAAAAGAGTTTCCTTTTTAGTTTAAGAATAGCCTTTTTGTACTTGAAAAGCTAAATTAATCACTTTGGAGACTTTCTATTGAAAGAAGAGGGCAAGACAAGAATTTGAACAATATACAACAACAAACCAAGTCCTTTTCCACTAGGTGCGGTCGGCCATATGCATCAAGTGATGCCAATGTATTCTATATTTGCTCATTTTTATGGGTAGGTTATTAATAGTTAAATCTATCCTAAATCCATTCTAATAATGAATTCAAACAACAATAATAACAACAACAAACTAAGCTTTTTCCCGCTAAGTGGGTCGGTTATATAGATCAAGCGACACCAACGTATTTTATCTTTGCAATGAATTTGAACAAGATAAGAAAAATAGAAGTACTGCTCAATTCTTTAAAAATAATTTTTCCATGGAATAAATAAAACAGATCTAGAAATTATACACTTTGAGGATGTCGACTGCACATCTGGCAACTCAGACATAGGCCTTTTGAAATCTCTCAAGCTTTGGTCTTTGCATCTTTGCTTTTCTTAATCTTTTGACTGATAAATCATACCTCCAAGCCATCCACAGTATCCATGTACTGGTTTGGTTATTGATGAAAGAAAATGAATGTTTTTAATCACTTATCAATGATAATTTTTCATTTGTTTAAACATGGATTGCTCCTTCATGAGCATATAAACTATATTGTTTGAATGTTGATTCCATGATCAAATTAGGATTTTCTCAGAATGCTTTTCTAGACTATAATTAATTTTTTCTACTTGTACAATGTGCATTCATAAAAGTAGTAATGGGATAATCTTTTGTGCTGGACTTACTAGCTCTTTGTTGAGTGTTATTATTTCGGGGTTTGTAACTCAGACTATGTTTTGCTACAAAGCTATATGATGGACTAGGGTTTTGTCCAATGTTTCATTATAGTTTGGTTTGTCTTCTTCAAAGTGATTTTAGATAGCTTTGGTTATCTTCATGTGCAAAGAGATGGATAGATAGTGGATTATTTGCATCATTGTGTGCCCATAACAGATCAGTTCTTTTACTTGATAGCATTGTTTTTATTATGCCAATCTCAATAACATAGCATGTATATTGTTGGTATGGTAACTTGTAGCTGCCATAGTTGTTTCTTTTGCATACTTCCTATGCTAGCACCTGCTATTGTAGTTGATGCACAATGCTGATTCTTTTTCTTAGTAAAAAAGGTTCTACTAGAATGGTAATTATTTTGAAATTTCTGTAAACATTGCACAAGTTTAATTATGAAACTGCTTTAAATAAAACATTGCACAATTAGCTTTGTAAGAAAATTATCATTGCCCTCACAAGTCACATCACATGCAAAACTTGCTCTTGATCTCAGATGAAAGAACACAGCAGTTTCCGTGGCTAGAATTATTTTCAAAGCAAGAGTTTGACTACTGTTTTCATTGTGCATAAAATGCATTCATCTTCATATTTTGTAATTTAAACGTTATATAATATTTATGGATAAGAAACATTGTTTTATAATAAATTGCAGTTTATAATGGTCCATTGATTCATGAGAGAGTAACACATGGACCCAGAAGGCAAGAAGTTTGGAGGAGGTAATAGTTTTTCTGTGTGTATTTAAATTTCCATATATCTTGTTTTTCTTCTTTAATTATTTTTAATCTGGGTTTCTTATTGGTATGATGCTATGACCATACACGTTTGAAACAGAAGAAATATGAACAACGTTTCAGATAGGGGTCCACAGCTGCCATTACTGTAGTAATATGCCACTGTCAGTTTGGCAAGTGTCAGGCTGTTATTGCAGTCCAAATTGATTTCATGTCTCTGCAGTCTCTCACAACCTGCTATTGCAATTTAAAACCAGGGAGATATAAATGAAAGTACAATTGCAGAGGCTAAAATATCTTCCTAGAAGAAATCAGAATAAGGAATAAGAACAATTAAGAAAAGCTGCTACTGCCAAGGAGTTTATGAGTGTTGTTGTTATATTACAAATGTGTTCTAATTTGATGTCTTCTGAGTTGGTTTTGTAGGTTATATTAGTTGGTGTTACTTGAATAGGATTTTTCTTGATATAAATAATTGCTTTGGGGAAAAGAGAGCTTCTGTTGTCCCTAATAGGTTTTGATATTTCTCCATTGGAAGTTGATTCAGTTGTGAATGGTTTAAGAGGACATTGTGGAGATCTTGGTTCTAATGACTATGATAATCTCTTATTTTTCGTTGATCTATTTCTGTTTGTTCATTATTTTAAAGTCTTTTCAAATTGATGTGACTTGCAATGTATTGCTGCAATAAGGCTATATTCTGCTCTTTATGTTCTTCGAAATTATTTAAGCATAAGATCATTCTATGTCTGTCATGTGATGCAATGAAGTTTTTTAAATTTATGGAATATGATGACTTGCCTATTCATATCATGTTATTTACATAATTTTTCATGTCTTATCTTCTCAAATAAATATTCATGATGAAAACTGCGTAGGCAGCACTTGGTGCAGCTGTAAAAATAAAATGTAGCACCTTTTCCTTATTTTACGCATGCCCAAATTAATTTTGACCAAGATGCTTTCAATCAATTGGTCTAGACTAATTAATTTTGGAAAAATTTTCCTGTGAGCAATTTGTATTTTTGTTTGTAATTTCTTTCTCATTGAAGACATCTTATGCTATTTCAACCATTAGGACCAAGGGAATTGACAGGGGCTGTGGATCTTATAAGTCACTTCAAATTACTACCCCACTACGAGTTTTTCTGCAAGAGGCCACTTCCTGAGTCAATTTCTGACACACACTACCTTCACAATGTGGTGGGAGACACAGAAATCAGAAAAGGAGATGGTATGCAGTTGGATCAGCTTATTCAAAATACATCCTTCTCTAGAGATACAAGTGCTCGTATACAGCCTTTTGACCTAGATACTCTAAAGGAAGCTTTTCAACTAAGGGAAACAGGTCACATTGATTTACCCCCAGTATGTAACCTTTTGCTTTGAACTTGATCATATTCTTCTTTTCTTGTTTAATTGTTTTCTATGCTTGATAAACTAATGGCATGTGATCTTATTAACAGGCTGAGAAGGGAGTTCCGACTATTGCAGGAAAATTGAAAAATGAGTCTAAGGACAAGGAGAAGAAGCATAAAAAACATAAAGACAGGGACAAAGAGAAAGACAAGGAGCATAAGAAGCACAAGCATCGCCATAAAGACCGAAGCAAAGACAAAGACAAGGAGAAAAAGAAAGATAAAAGTGGCCATCAAGATTCTAGTGCTGATCAATCCAAGAAGCACCATGAAAAGGTTGAGGAATTCCAATCTGCTGCATCTTCATTTTGCTCACTGAGAAAAATCATTATTACTAAGTCTTGAATGGCCATGCTGTAATATTGGAAATTGATCCAATGAATTGGCTTCTTCATCAAATATTGCATGAAATTTTATTTTTCTGTTACATAACTTCAAAGAAAGTTCTATTGATACTGTCAACTCCCAATTGCTTGTGATTTAGGATCCAATTAAACACAGAAGTTTGATTTGATGTCATGATTTGAAAAAAGGCTTTGTGTCACACCATTTCAAAATGCTGCAGAAACTAAGATCTGTACTTAAATATTTTTTCTTTACATGATTACAGAAACGAAAGCATGATGGAGATGAAGATGTTAATGATGTGCACAAACACAAAAAAAGTAAGGTAATAAAGTGAGAATCTTGGTTTTGGATGCTTTTCCATCTGTTTATTCTATCTCTTTTTGCAACTTTACCTTGTCCAATTGTTAATGAAATTTTCTCTTCCATTTCTTAATTTTATTGCAGCATAAGAGCTCAAAAATCGATGAGTTGGGAGCAATAAGGGTAGCAGGATGAAATGGTTACATACGGTAGTTCACTTCCTTTCTTCAAATGGTTTGTCTTCTGTTAAAGTTTGGAGGCGTTCTTCACTTGAAATTATAAAATTTCTTGAGGTACTTCATTATATTTGTCACAATCTCGAGTTTTGTCTCCACTGTTAATGTGCTTTTATCTCTTAGAGTTATTTTTTATTTAAAAATGGTTGATTGTGCATCTTCACTTCTGTTTGGGCCCCTTTAGGATAAACTGTTTATTGACATGATATCAAAGCCTCTATAGTCAGTTCGTTAGGTGTTCGGCCTTTGCCATCCACATGCCCCTAGTCAAATTAAACTTCAGCATAAGGAATGATTGGCTTGTGCTTTGCCCATGCTTTATGCCCAAAGAACTTTTGCATCAACGGCTTGTTGGAGATATTAGGGAAAATTTTACAGACCTTCTCCTAACCCCTAAGTCCTAATAGCTTAAGCTTTTTGGATAAACCAAAAAGACATCTATTGTTAAATTCCAATTGCGTAAGTATCTTATATCCACAAGAGTAGTGAAATATGAAAACAAAAAGCCTCTCTTGGTGAAGTTTCCACCTCTTGAAAATGCTTTGTGTTGTCGAAAAGTTTCTGATGGGGATGGGGATAATATGGGATGTCCCTAGAGTAATATGGACTACCCAAGTCTTACATCGAATAGAATGAGATGCTCGATAGGTTATTTAAGTGGTTTGATTCTTCCCTTTCAATAGCTAGCTTTTGAGGGAGGGTTTCTCAAGTCACTTGGGTTTCATCATTTGGTATTCAAGCATGGTTTGCCGACTGCACGAAGAGTACTACTTGCGAAGTGTTCTGACCAACAGAGGGGCTAATCATAGTCTAGTGAAACAACGTTAAGTGAAGTGTTGCAAAATGCAATTGTCGAGACGTCGACTCTTCAGAGGCGGTGCTATGATGGGGATAGGGATAGTATGGGATTTCGTTAGGGTAGTATGGATTACCTAAGTCTTACATCGAATAGAATAGGATGCTCGATGGGATTCTTAAGTGACTTAGTTTTTTTCCTTCAATTGCTAGCTTTTGAGGGAGGGTTCCTCAAGTCATTTGGGTTTTATTAGTTTCCCACTAAGTAGTGCTGACTGCTGATATTTTCACAGCCCTAATTTCTGTTTTAATGAGCTGCTGGTGCAAGTGCAAAGGGCCATTGATCATTAGTGCTCCATTGCTTGATTGTTATGCCCCTGTCCCTGTGGTATCTAAATCTAATCATTATGGTGGTATTGGGAATATCATTTAAAAAAAACATATATATTTCGTGGTGTATATGTTTTTTAAGAAAGGAACTGCGAGTCTGCAACCCCTAACAACAGTGGCACTACATTGAATCTATGCCTTTCAATTCTCATTTATTTTCATTTCTGGCAAAGCTGTGTCTGTTTCTTGTTTTTCTGATAAGCACTGTTGATTGTTGATGGTCTCTATTATGTCTTCCAATTTTGATGCAGATGAGGTAGTGAACTGACTATTATCATGAAAGTGAATTCACCTGTTGATGGAGGAAAAGTTGGATGGAAGGTAAAAAATTTGCTGAAAATGAAGCATGCTCCTTTCTTGTATTATAATTATCTAATATTATTATTGCCAGTAATTTTGCAAAACTTTGGTCTTTCCTTTTCCCAGTTTTGGAGCACTGGATATCTCAACCTGTACCCATATTATTGTTCTTCTCCTTTGAGGAGTTTCATTTTATATTAAAACTATTGGTAGAAAAAGTAAAAGCTGGCAACTTGTTTAGAATGACTAAGATTGAGGGGATTTTGTGTATTAATGACTTTCCCAATATCTTTGTATATCCAAGACTAACGTGCCTGAAGTTGCTAATGACTGTATGTCATAGGTATCATGCTAGAAGTCTAGAACCCGCTAGTATTTGGTTCCACCAATTTTTTGTATATTTATTTAGGAAAGGATAAAAATTAGGTTGAGTTACTTAGGTGGTTTTGCTGATTAAAAAAAGGTGATTTTTGTGCAGTTTTTATGAGAATCTCTAATGGAAAATTGACTAATATATGATTTATATAATTGATCATCCCATGATTGGTTGGGTTCTTTTTAAAAGTTTCTTCTAAATATTTTATTTTAATTGGAGAATTTAGTAATAAATATATAAAAAGGTATACTGATGATATGTATAAAGTTCTGCCCCGCGATATTAGTTTATACCTTGGTATGAGATCTGAAATTCAATCTGACTGGCCCTAAATTCGTTTGAAAATCTATTTTCCTCTAAGTTCTTTTACATATATATGTGTTGGAGAGAAGTGGTATGAGGTTAGAGAAAATTTAAGCTTTTTAAATGAAAAATTAATAGTTAAAATGATATGAAAGTCATCATGCATATGTAAGAAATGCCTTATTATATTACATAATTGTTGTAATTATCTCAATCATTAATGTTTAAAAAACATGGGATTGGATTACATATGACACCTCCTTGGAAAGCAGACCATGTACTCTGTAACCAGGGAGTCTCTGATAATGGACATAATGACGACAAAGATACGAGCAGAATCCATTTCAGACACCTTGTCCTTTTCTTTATAATTCAAAATGTGAGTGAATATGTGACATCTTCATTAATGATTGTCATAACGGTCTAGAAAATGTCAACTACAATTTGAACACAATAATATGCCAGTATTAACATGTATATCTCAAACCATGAAGTTATTCAAAATTTAAATTTTTTTCTCTTTTCTTTGTCACCTTCTACACTATATAACATTTATAAATAAATAAATAAACAAATCATTCTTATTAAGTTCAACTAAAAAATAAAAAGTATTAGTTTTTTAGTGTGTGTGTGACATAATGCCGACAAAGATACGAGCAGAATCCATTTCAGACACCTTGTCCTTTTCTTTATAATTCAAAATGTGAGTGAATATGTGACATCTTCATTAATGATCGTCATAACGGTCTAGAAAATGTTAACTACAATTTGAACACAATAATATGCCAGTATTAATATGTATATCTCAAACCATGAAGTTATTCAAAATTTAATTTTTTTTCTCTTTTCTTTGTCACCTTCTACACTATATAACATTTATAAATAAAAAAAGCAAATCATTCTTATTAAGTTCAACTAAAAAATAAAAAGTGTTATTTTTTTAGTGTAAGTTCAATGCGTGTGTGTGTATTGGGCTGGCTTGGCCAGTCCACCCAATCGCATGCGCTAAAAGCATTTGTCTCTTTAACTTAGTCCATTTTATTCAGAGTTCAATTTGACAATCCTAAATATTGTAAGTATTTATAAATTATTTTATTCTTTAGAGGAAGTAATATAGCAGTCATGAGCGAATATTATGACCCAAACTATTGAATTTCTTTTTAATCATTTTAAACAGAAGCAAAAACATCACAAATACTATTATCTCCAGAAAATATTTAAAAGAAAAAGAAAAAGAACTCTTGATTAGCATGTATAAAAGCATATTCCCATCTTCAATTTACACTTAAGTTACAAAAGGAATTTCATTTTCTTAAACAAATTAAATGGACATATAAAATTTATGTAAATTGCATGCTTCTCCCTTTTAAAGACACGTATATTTGGAATATGGGTATGGTCGTATTTGAATAAATAATGGTCATGGTTGTGGGTAACCCAAGAGAGTCACAATATTTGACTTCTTTTTAGGAATTAAGATTGGGATGTTTGCATTGAAAATTTAGCATATCCCTTTAATTACGTTGTGTCTCAAAAAGTGAATTCAGATAATGATATCTATTTTTTGATATTTGACATTATAGCAATGCACACTCTAAAGTCCCTTTAAACGCCAAGAAAATGGTGCCTTATATTTATATGCACAAAAATCTTGCCTAACTATTTTTTAAATTTTTAAAGCAAAATTCAATAGGAAAAAAGTGTACACAGGATGAGATATTATAATCAAAAGGAAATAGTGTAATTTATTTTAATATTTTTTTTGTAATTTAATTTATGTTGTAGACAAGTGGTTTTATATATTGAATGTTACTAAATACATTAAATTATTTAAAAGAGTTTATTTGATTTATAAAATATAAAGCATGTTTAAAAAGTATGTTTAGGGTTAAATTTTGGAATGAAAAACACTTTTAGGGTGGAAAGTTTTTCTTTCTAAATAAAAGAGCGCACAAGTGAGTATAACTTAATTATTAAAGTAATATCTGCTAACTTAAGTCATAAAGTTGCGTTGAAATTCAAATCCACTTTTCTTGGGAGAAGAGCTTTAATAGCTATTAACCTCATTCTTGATTGCGGTGACATTTATGAATTTTTTTGAAGGTAAAAGTTCTATTTTTGACAAATGTTGATGTTGTAAAGAGATATAATATGTGACTTCTATGTGATTCAAACTAATCCTATTAACCCAACTATGATTTTATAGTATAACAAGAATAGAAATAATAGTAATAACTTCAAAACTCTTTTATGAAATTTTGTTTATTATCTAAAATTATTCTTAATAAATAAAAATTAAATCTAATAAAAAAATTAATCTCTCATAATATGATAAATTAATATTTAAATTTATGTTAAAAAATACACACATTTAATTTCAGTGTAATAATTTGCATTATGCCAATTCAATCCTTGTTAATGTATTAATTATGGCTTTTCATGATCTAGACTTTAACCCTTTTTTATATTAATCTTATAAATTTGAGTTCATATAAATTATACATAGACTTACTATGTATTAAAAATTTAGTAAAAATATAAATAAAAATATGTGTACAATTAAAATTGACAATTATAAAAAAATTAATTTATATTAAACTATTTTTAATTTATTCACTCAAGATTACCCTTTGTCTTTTCGTTTATCCTCCTTTTTGTTTTAGAGGTATCCTATAAAGTTTCTGTCCTTTGATAATTGATCAGTATCTGTGGATCGATTCTTTATGCCTTGGAATAATTCTAAGGTACTATTCTAATTTGAGGAAACATATTTAATAGTGGAATATGGATGCATGCAATAAGAAGCAAACCACGTGTACGAGTGTCGTCTTATAAATAATTAAGACCTTAATTACTATATTACATCGTTTTCTACATTTAACAATTGAATAAGTATTTTGGCAAAAAAAAAAAAAAAGAAGCCAATTAATTAAGTATACTATTCTTATAACATTTTCATGATGAGTTCATGGTGAAAGTCATATTTTTGGGATACACAATCTAATTGATCAAGGGTTGTTTGTGTCATGGGAACGTTTCATTTTGCATGCTAAACATGTCCTAAAAGTGTATTTAGGAGTTAAGGAGAAAAGAAAGAAAATAAATTAAGGTGTTAAATAATAATTTTATTCTTTTATATTTGATTTGAATAAATAAAGAAATAAAATTTTGAATTTAAATAAAATAAAAATAACTAAATGTAATATATACTATAAACGTTTACCAATTATTTAAAAAAAAAATTATGCTTTCAATTTTGTTTTAAGGTGAGAGAAAGAAAGAGGGAGGTCAATCACATGTGGTTAGAATTTTTCTTTAAATTGTGGAGTTCTCTAACAAAATTTAAATCTTATTTTATCATATTATAAAATATTAGTCTTGTCGCAATATAAATTAATCAAATTATAATTTATCAAGAATAGAACTTAAAATTATATATATATATTAATATGAAATAAACGAAAGGATAATGATAAGTAATTATATTCATGATAGTGATACTCATAGATACTCACAATAAATGTTACATACACTTCCAAATTCAAATTAACTTATCTTCTATCAAGAGAAGGAACTCATGAAAGGTGATCACTCACCAAAAGGTTTTGTTGTGGCCTTCTGTAAATATTTTGATATTGTGCTACAAGGGTCATGAATGGTTAAAGGTGTTGTGAATTAACAAAGTATATTAACTCTTGGCCAAAAATATAAGTATATTAACTAATTTAATAATAAATAAAGTTCTCTAGTTTTTTTCAATTATTTTATTTTTTAAATGATTAAGAGTAGTAGAATTCTCATCTTTCAAAATTAGACTATCAAAGTTTACCTCATTGATTATGAAATTCTCTATGCTAATAGACGAGGAAATTACATAAACGTAATTAAACTAGCTAATGTATGTGCCCATTTCGTTATTGTTCTTAAAATAAATTCTTAAAAAATATAAAAAAAATTTGGCCAAATAATTTTTTTTTATAGATGTGCTTTAAACATAATTTATTAACATGTTGGTTTAAAAATAGACGAAAAAGAAAAATAATATACTTATATGCAGTTATTTATATATTTTTTATCAAATTTTTTAATTAAAATAAAATATATAAATTTTTTTAAAAAAATTAATCAATCTATATATTTATCACTCTTTTATTAAAAAAATTTATAACAAAAATATAAAAACTATAAGTAAATTTTTTTCAAAGAAAAATACCTCTAACATATTTCTAAGAAAAAAATCAATATATTAAAAACACTTGCCATCCCTGCTAAAAAGGAGTACTAGTTGTTAAGGTGGCAATGTTTGTAATTACTAATTAGATAAATGCTATTTTCATACAATTAATTTTTTTTAAAAAATTCTTCTGAACTAAGACTTAATTTACAAAAATAATAGATCAAATTACCCTTTTTTCCTTCAAAATAAATTTAATTTTTTTTCAAAAAAGTATAATAGAACCAAATTAAATCTAAATGTCAAATTAAAACGGTCATTGCTGATTTTTTTTAAATTATTTTAATCTCTCTTTAAGTATTCATATAGGTCTCCTTCCCAATCAATTTGAGAATGACACTTTTCCCTCCACCCTTATTAATTAATTAATTAATTAATTATAAACTCATTTAGCATTTAAATTTGGTCCCACCTTCAAAAGCAACTTCCCCACCACAATTTTTTTATATTTACTAATATTTTAACAGTCATGTATAACACTTTAAAATGGTAAGATATGATCTTTCAACGTTTTATTTCTTATTGAAAAGTTCATCAAGTTTAAAAAAATTTAAATTGGGTTAAATGAAGTATTGTAATAAAAGTATAAGATTTTTATTAATAGTAATTTTTTTTATATACAATATTCGAACCCAAATTTTATTTTAAAAAATAAAATATATACTATTCTAATTAAGTAATTATTATTATTAAATCATATTTTAAATTGCAGCTTACTATCATTTGGAAAATTTCTTGTAATAGATGAATTTGAAATTATGTTCCTAGTAATGATTTTATTTTATTTTTGTGAACCTAGTAATGATTTTCTATAATTGCACTACACACTATATTGTGCATTGTTCCTTTAAATAATAGACATATCATTTTTCTTTTTGAACACTTTTTTATAACTTTTTATTCCAAAATATAATTATAATCCTCATTATTGCAAATTTATATTATCCAACAAAATGGTACTTTTTATAAATCAAATTTCACGAAAACCTATTTATTGTGAGGTATTTAGAAAGCTTAGAGAAGAAAAATAATCTAGTAAAGAGATTATATGCATGTAAATAAATGCTTTGTTGCCACTTAATAGAAAAACTTTAGCAGCGACTGAAAGTGCTTTCAGTTGTAATAAAAATTCATTGCTAAAAGCACTTTTTATTATTGAAAAAGCAACCCGTGAAAGCTTTTTGGTGGCTTGGGAAAACAATTTTGGTGGCAACCAAATTGGCCACTATAAATTATCTTTAGGATATAAATGTTTAATAATTTTCATGTCAACTTTTTGTCATCACTTAGACTTTTAAAGTCTAAAGTATTATGGACAACATTTTGCCATCAAAGAACTTTTTCATTCCATTTTTTCTTTTTGATACAATTATTTTCACTTAACACGAAGGTTGTGTTTACGATGGAAAAGGGATATAATTTCTCATTATTTAGATGAATAATGAAAAGTATAAAAGAAAAATTGTAAGTTTAAAGTTAAGATTAAATTACATTATCATTCTTTAAAAAATATCAACATTATATTTTCTTATTCTCTATTTTAAAAACTTACACTCTTTCTCTTAAAATATTAAAATATTTATAATTTTAATTATTTTAACTAAAATACCCTTAATAATAAAAATAATTTTTTTAAAATTATAATCGATTAGAAAATATATTTTAAAAATTATTATTTATTTTTAGTTAAGAATAATAAAATTATTTTAATAAATATAAGGATATTTTGGTTAAAATTGATAAAATTATAAATTTTTTTATTTCTCATATAAGAAGAGTGTAATTTTTTAAAATAAAAAATAAGAAGGTATGATTTCAATATCTCTAAGAGAAATAAAATCTAATTTATTCTAAAATTAAATATAATCAACAAATTATTGATTGAAGTGAAAATGACTTCATCTCATAAAGAGAAGAATACAAATTTAAATATTAAAAATTATAATTATAAAAAATATTTTACTTTAATGTTATTAATTCAATAAAAATTAATTTTAAGTTTAGCTTAACTTAAAAGGTACTTGAATTTCTTTAAAAAATATAACGCTTAACAAATTTTTACATCAATCAAATTGGAAAAATGAAATCCATTTCCCTTAAATTTTTAAATCTCAAAATTAAAAAGCATCTCATTAATTGTATCCTCTCATGCTTCCTCTCCATATTATAAAACATTTTCAATTTGACACACATGGCTTACATATGCAAATTACAAAGCCAGGCATAACAAACATAAATTAAATAATGCATAAAAACAAAATATATAGGCATTCTAGAAAGTAGAAACACAAGACTTGGAGCCAATAATTTTGGAATCCATGTCTCTGCTCACTCATTGGAATACTCTTATTTTATTCACTTCAAAGCCCACAATTCTCTAAGTTGCCTCCTATAATTGTACTAATCAGGACATCGAGTTATGAAATTTGACCACTGCGTGACAATTTCTTCTTCTGTTTATTCACTCCCATTTCACAAAACAATTATTTATCCAATAACATGCAAAACCCAAACATATTTGGGTCACTTTTAAACTAACAGGAATTTTTTTTTTAGTGATGTAATGTTTTTGGTCTTTAAACCTATAGGTTTTTAAAAAAATTATGAATTTCATATTTTAAAAAATTAATTTTAATCAATTTATTTTTATATTAATATCATTAATATGATATTAAAAGAATTATTTAGTGAGCATAAATACATGAGAAAATCAAATTTTTTAAAGTCCACATCTTATAAAATATATCAAAATATATATTAATTTATTAATGAGTTAATATTAAAATAAAAATATATAAATTACGTTAAAATATACATTAAATTGTATAAAATGATAATTTATTTTTATTTTTATTTATACATTAATTTAATAACAAATTAATATATAAAATAATACATTTTAACATTCTTTGGTCACTCTTTGTAAAATCCACATTTCAAAGATCCAATTCTATACATTGGATACCCATGAATCTCAATCAAATTTGTAACGTAGAAATCAATTTTTACTTTTTAGTTTTTAGACTCAAAGCAAACTTTTGAAAGAATATTAAAGGAAAAAAAATAAAGGTAAAATGTAATGTAGACTAAGAAAACGTGAAAAACTGAGGGGAATATCGTCAAAGTAGCTTTGTGAATTCTGATAAGCCACAGTGGCATTGGTACTCGTGCTCTCCTTCGTCATCTTTCGTCATTCTGCATCAACCAACGTCTTTTTTTCTAAAAATTTACTAGGTTTTAAAATTTTATATTAATTTTTAAATTTACTTTAAGATTTTTTATTAATTTTATTTTTAAAATTTTAAATTATAATTAATTTTTTTATAATTTAATATTATTTAAATTATTTATAAAAAATATTAAAAAAATATTAAAAAAATAAAATATTATCTTAAATTAATTTTAAAAATATAATATTAAATATTATGTCATTATTTTTTATTGATAATTTATATATGAGAGTGTAAGACTAAATTAATGATAATTTAAAATTTTAAAATATAATTGATTGTAAATAAATTTTAAAAATAATTAAAAATTAATATAAAATTAAAAAATATAAATAATATTTTTGTTAAAATTTTTAAGTGTATCTATTAATGTATTATTTTATTTATATATTAATTATAAAATTTAATTATTTTTTATTATTTTATTTATTACATGAATTCTTGAGTTCAAAATAAATATTATTAATTAATATATAAATAATATGATATACTCTATGCATCTTATCACTTTTCTTTTTGCACTAATAGCCATTAGTCATACACTAATACTAATATATAAAAAGGTATTAATTTTTCACTACGAAAATAAATAAAATTTAAGTTATCATTAAAAAATTATTTATATTTAATATTTGATAATATTTTAAATAAAATTATTTTTAATATCAATATACATTAAAAAACTCAAACTCAAATAGATTATTTTAATTAAATATTATTTGTACATATGAATAATAATATAATTGTAGAATTATTGTTAAAATGATTTTTATTCTTATATACATAATTTTAAAAGAACGCACTAAACTATAATCTTTTTTTATATTTTTACTGTTAAGTATTTATATAATAAAAATAAAATGTGTGAAGAATAGTTTTTAAAAAACTTAATCATAAGTGTCGAGTTAAAAAAATACTTATTCATAAATTTTTATTAAAATATATAATAAAAATATAAAAACAAAGATTAAGATTAAGACTTGTTTGATTTTATTATTTTTATATTATTTTAAACAGTAATTTGATATTTTTGAAATGAATGCATAATATATAAAAATTTAAGTTTCTTGGTAAAAATAAACTCAAAATTTTTTTTGTAATATTATATTTAAATAATATTACAATAAATATTATTTTAGTGATTTTTTAAAAAAGAGTATTAGTTAGATTCGATGTACGGCACTTACCCTTATGACTTCTGGCCCCTGATGAGCAGTTACCAGGATGTAATAAGTGGCAGGCCTCTGTCACATTATAATTAAACATGACATGAGTTATACTCATTTATTATTTAATTAATTTTATTTTTTTATTATATAAATTATAATTTATTTTTTATATAAAAATTTTATTTTTTACGAATATATCATAATTTTTTATTTTTAAATTACGCGTATTTATATCATTATTTTATAAGACTACCAATTTGTTAAGAATAACAGTAAATTCACTGTTTGAATTTATCAGTCACGTGTCAGGAATATAAATGTGAATTGTTAATCAAATTTATTTAACTGATAATTTATTAAGAGTAATTATAAATTATTAGTCAAAACTATTTGACCAATAGTTTATTAATAATAAATAAAAATTAATGGTCAAAATTATTTCACTGACAATTTATTATTAGTAAATATTTTAAAAATTTGTTTATTAAGTATTAACAGTTTGCCCATTTAAAAATAAATAATTGATAGGTGATAGTATTCAAAAGTGTATCAAAAGACAAGGACAAGTCTTTATAATTAAAATACGCCAAAATTTCTGTCCTTTCCTCAGAATTATGGAAAAGAAAAAGAAGATTGTTTAATTACTGTACGTCAAGGATGATGATAGGTCTATGGGACTAAGATTGAAAACGGTGGAAAATAGAAATAGCATACAAAACACAAACACCAACACAGCACAATCTTAGCTGTATGCACACACGACGCTCACTCTTCTTTTCTCTCTCTCTCTCTGTCTCTCTAATGTGATACTACATTCTCCCACCATTGCTGCATCTCTGCATCAACACTTCACTCTCAGAGACACAGAGAGAGAGAGAGAGTACACACAGGAACAATGCATTTCATCTTCTTATTCTTGTTTATGCTCTTTTCCTTCTCTGCTTCCAAACCCTCCATTGCTTCTCGTTCCAGCCGCAGGATTCTCCACCAGCCCTATCTGCCATTGGACAATCTCCCTCCATCTAGCCCTCCGGTTCCTTCTCCCCCTCCTTCACCACCAAACCCCAAAGTACCCTTTTCCACTGCGACCCCTAACCAATCTCCCTTTTTCCCCACTTACCCTTCTCCTCCTCCTCCACCTTCCCCTGTTACCTTCGCTTCCTTCCCTGCCAATATCTCTTCTCTTGTCCTCCCTCAAACCCCCAAACCCCAGCACTCTTCTGGAAAGCTCGTGGGTGTTACCATTGCCGCCGTTGTCTGCGCCGCCGTCGTCGTCGCCGTTGCCGCCTTTCTCTATTACCGGCGGCGGAGGCGGGAGCGGTGCTCCGAGGATGAGAAGATTCTCAGATCCGAGAGTAACCTCCGGCTGTTCCCTGCCAATGCTGAGACTGGTAATGGAAGTCGCAAGGTGAGACACACTTCCTCTAACACTAGCTCTGAGTTTCTTTATCTCGGTACTATTGTTGATTCACGCGGTATCGTCGACGATCGTCCTGATTCTCGTACCAATGATCGTGGTGGTACTGCTGCTCTGGACCCTCGCAAAATGGACTCGCCGGAGCTCCGACCGCTTCCGCCGCTTGCTCGGCAAGCGTCGCGGCAACAAAGTGGAGCGGAGCGTTATGATTTGGGCTCAACAACAACAGCCGACGAAGACGAAGAGGAGTTTTACTCGCCGAAAGGGTCTTTGGGTGGTCGTGAGAGCTCAAGTGGTACTGGATCAGGTTCTCGAAGAGTGTTTGCGTCTATTGTGGGTGAGAATCTTGGTGGACGAAGTAGTGAATCGAGTTCTAGTTCGTTTTCTTCTTCCTCTTCGGGTTCGCCGGACCGGTCACATTCTGTTAGCCTCTCGCCGCCGATAAGCATAAGCCCCCGAAGGTCGCAGCCGAAATCTCCAGAAGGTACACAGAGTGGAGCACTCTTAGGCGGTGAAAGGAATTATTTGTCATCTACAGTATCATCGCCGTCACAGAGAAAGCAAGTTGCATCGCCTGAGTTATCTCCGGTATACAATCATCAGTATGTTCAATCTTCTTCAATGTCATCGTCATCTTCAACTCCAGAGAAAGCTATTGCTGGAGATGGCCAGTCTCCTTTGCTGTCTCCGCTCTCATTATCTCCAAATAGAGCTTTGGAGACGAAGCCTGATGGGGCAGTGAGAAATATGAAGGATTCTAATGCATCATCACCAAGATTATCTAATGCCGCTTTGGAGGGAGTGAAGAAAAATGCATGTGCATCACCAAGATTATCCAATGCGAAGTCTGTGTCATCATCTTCAGCTTTTTCTCTGCCATCTTCACCAGAGAAGATGTTGGAGCACGGTTTAGATCAGTCTCCAAGAATCTCTAGCTTTTCAGATCGGTATAGGCAATCTCCTCTGTCGTCAAGGCCTTTGTCTCCAACCTTGCTGTCATCACCAGAAATGGAATTGAGCAAAATTTCAAGTCAATTCGAAACTATTGAAAAAATTTTCAGTCAAAATGGAGGATTCTCAGCTTATAACCTTCCATCACAGCGGAAACATTGGGAACTTCCGGTCCTCTCAACACCCATAGTTCCACCTTGTCAAGTTTCACCCTCACCCCCACCCCCACCACCTCCTCCTCCTCCTCCGCCTCAACGACCTCGGAGGCAATGGGAAATTCCGGCTCCCTTGACACCCATTGGTCAGCCCGTTTTTAGGCCGCCTGAACTAATACCTCCTTCCAGGCCCTTTGTGTTGCAAAACCCAACAATGAAGGTTTCTCCTGTTGAGTTGCCACCAAGTTCTCAAAATACAGGGGTAATTGAGGAGACCACGAAACCTAAGTTGAAGCCACTGCATTGGGATAAAGTGAGAGCTAGTTCTGATCGTGAAATGGTCTGGGATCAGTTGAGGTCAAGTTCTTTCAAGTAAGATCCTCATTCCTCAAATATCACTATAATGATCCTTTGTTGTTTTGTTGCCATAACTGCTTGCATTATAGTTATCTGTTATGAATGTAATTTTCATTCTGTGTTCTTTGATTTAATACATGGAAATGGGTTTGCTGCAGATTGAACGAGGAAATGATTGAAACATTGTTTGTTGTGAACACGCCAAATTCAAAGCCCAAGGATGCTACTCCACGCCCAGCTCTTACCCCACAAAGTCAGGAGGACAGAGTACTTGATCCAAGAAAGTCACAAAACATTTCAATCTTGCTAAGAGCACTTAATGTGACTATAGAAGAAGTTTGTGAAGCGCTTTTAGAAGGTAATTATTATCCCACCTCATTTTTCGTTTATGAATGTGTAGTAGTGTCATATTCTAATTCAATCATCATAAATTAATTACCAAGCAATGTTATGGTGTTCTATCTTGGCCTCTTCTAATATCTGGGAAGATGTGGTAATTTTATTATTTGCTAGTTTATTGATTTGTTAATTTGCTCTCAAGGTTTTACCAACTTGTAGAGACTTTTGTGTTTGTCTTTTATCATGGCATTATCCCTGTGGTTCTGGATATTTCTCTTATTATATTGATTGTATAAGGATGGGTTATTGTAGGTCTATCTTTCGGTAGTTGGATGCTAGTACTTGCACAAAAGACTTAGATGTTTGTGTAATTATTCATCCACTGGATTTATGTCTTCATTCAGATGCAAGACTTGAGAATAGAATCATTTACCTCTTTGCAGGTAGTGCTGATACACTTGGAACAGAATTGCTTGAAAGCTTGCTAAAGATGGCGCCGAGCAAGGAAGAAGAGCGCAAATTGAAGGAACACAAAGATGACTCACCAACCAAGCTTGGTCCTGCTGAGAAATTTCTGAAGGCCGTGCTTGATGTGCCTTTTGCATTTAAAAGAGTGGAAGCAATGCTTTATATAGCCAATTTTGAGTCTGAGGTGGACTATCTCAGGAAATCTTTTGAAACTTTGGAGGTATTTAATCATTCTTTCCTTCTATTGTATATGGGAATTATCGGAATTCTCAAATGGTCATTTTCACTATTAGAACTTTTGGGTAACGTAGGCATCAAAATCTCTTTGTTTGCTCATGAACCCTATGAAGCATTGAAACTAACAAAGACATAGGATACAACAGAGACTTAGAGATTGTGACAAGATAATCTAATGTGTTCCTTGTGTAATTTAAAGCGCTGCATCATGTCTAATATGGGTTTCTAACATGTGTTAGATGACTTGTCAAATATAAACTTAGTTCCTTTTTCGGTTTTTCCGTGCCTGATAGCATGAGCCAACTCAAACTTCCAAATTGTCATTCAGAGGGCTAAAAACTGCTGATTTGGTAGACAATGTCAAAACATGCCCACCCACCCGCCCAGTATGCTTCTGTCACAATCTGTTCCACTTAAATGTTAGAATCTGCATAATTTTTTTAAAAACACTTTTCAGAATCCAGTAATGAATTTATCAAAAGACGAAGAGCTTTCTCTTACATGTGTGAAAAGATAAATTTCAATTTTGCTCCGGCATTCAATGTATTCTATGCATTTTCTGATTGGCATTTTTGCAGACTGCATGTGAAGAGCTGAGAAACAGTAGAATGTTTTTGAAACTTCTTGAGGCTGTGCTTAAAACTGGGAACCGCATGAATGTGGGGACAAACCGAGGTGATGCACATGCCTTCAAGCTTGATACACTTCTCAAGCTCGTCGATGTCAAAGGTGCAGATGGGAAAACAACTCTGCTGCATTTTGTTGTACAGGAAATTATAAGAACTGAAGGTGCTCGTCTCTCGGGTACCAATCAAACATCAAACACTTCTTCAATTGAAGATGTCAAGTGCAGGAGGCTTGGCCTCCAAGTT
This sequence comes from Senna siamea, assembly GCA_031216115.1. Lineage (NCBI taxonomy): Eukaryota > Viridiplantae > Streptophyta > Magnoliopsida > Fabales > Fabaceae > Senna > Senna siamea. Next base: position 18,607,566 of record CM062357.1, read on the forward strand.
GTATCAAGTCTGAGTTCAGAGCTAGCAAATGTGAAGAAGGCTGCTGCTATGGATTCAGAAGTGCTCAGCAGTGAAGTCTCTAAACTTTCAAAAGGAATTGCCAACATTGCAGGGGTTGTGAAAGTGAATGAAACAGGCGAATCAAATGAAAGCAGCCAGAAATTTTCAGAGTCGATGAACAAATTCTTGGGAATGGCGGAAGAGGAGATTCTAAGAATTCAAGCCCAAGAAAGTGTTGCTTTGTCCCTTGTGAAGGAAATTACAGAGTACTTCCATGGAGACTTGGCAAAGGAAGAAGCTCATCCTTTTAGAATCTTCATGGTGGTAAGAGACTTTTTATCGATTCTCGACCGGGTCTGCAAAGAAGTCAGCATGGTAAACGAGCGAACCATGGTTAGTTCTGCCCATAGATTTCCAGTTCCAGTGAACCCAATGCTTCCACAACCCCTTCCTGGATTATATGGTAGGCGACAACACAGTTCTTCAGATGATGACGATCTGTCTCCTTAGCCATGGATTTGGATCCTTCAATTCTTTATGAAATTGAAGGTGCCAATTTCAAAGAGAGGTAGACATATTGTGTGTGGAATTCATTGGTGTGGTAGATCTTTACCAGGAATAATGTATCCTGTGGGTTCTACGCCTAATGTATCTGTCTCTTCCAGAAATTAATGAACAGACAATTTCTTAAATCCAAATCCCTTGGCCATACTGCTTATAAAACCAGTGTGAAGTAGAAGCAACCTGATACGAGGTGATTTTGACCGGTCGCAGTGTGCATGGTCTCTCCCCCAAAGGTGTAGTATTTTCCTCGTTAAGTTGTAAAAATTCATGTAAAAGATTTGAGATATATGTTATAGATTTATATTAAGTAGAAGATTTTCTTTGGGAAGTTTTCCTCTATTTGACCAGGATATGTATTGTAACTTGTAAGGTTGTTATCAACATGTACAGAGCCATTCAAGCAGACAACCTGCAATACCCAAATACGCTACTAAAATATTTAACTATTTATCATTTTTTATTTGGGCCAAAATTAGCGGTACAGAACAAGCTAAGAATTTAGATGATTATTAAAGGCATCTTCGCAAGCTCCCAAAAGTCTGTATCATACTTTCAGATCATATGTCTGAGCTGAACCTCAGACGTCCTTATTTGTTTCCTTTTCCTTGTTTGTACAATACTATTCTCTGTCACGTTGAGGCAAATGCCATCTTATTATTACCCTCAGCGTTTGTTTGAGATCATGGAGGAGAAAGGAGGTCTGTTAGAAAGGAAGAAAAAGAGAGGAATTCAAGAAAATTGAAAGAAAGAAAAAGTAAATTGATAATTTTTTTTTGTTTGAATTGTTTAAATTTTTTTTAATGAGATAATTAAAATTAATAAAGTATAACATAGGAATGTCTGAATATTATTTTATTTTTTAAAAAATTATTTTATAAAATTAATTTTAAAAATTTGTTAATATTATTTTTATATATTTATATACATATTATTTATAAAAATACTTATTTTTTATATTTTCTTTCTTTTAAAAAATAAAAGTTTATAACAACTTTTAATTGTTCTAAATTTCTTATTTTTAAAACACATTTTATTTTTTTATTTTCTATTAAAAATAGTTATTCAAACAAATTATTTATTTTCCTGTTTTTGAAAATAAAAAATAATTTTTAAAAATTAAAATCAAACAAATCCTATATTTTCTTCTCTAAAATTTTTCATCCAAACACATCCTAAAATTCTCTACAAATATAAAATTACAGAATAAAAAAAATACACATCAGAAAGTTCTGTCTAAACTTCACCCGTCTCTTTTTCTTTCTATCTTTACCAAGTAAACCTAAATGCATAAACATGTCTAAAACACAATTATAAGCATACATTTATTATTTTATATTAAATAAAATATAAAATATAAACCTTTATAAATATATATATATATATATTTTGTTTACAAAACATGGTTTTGCAATCAATTTAGTATTTGGAAATGGTAAAATTATAAAAAATAAATCATACTCTTTGGGTACTATAATATAGAAAAGCTATGAAGTGTCATATTGATAACATTACCAATTTACCATATTTTAAGAATCAAAATAAGTTCTATCAAAAAGTTTCACAAGTCACAACAGGCAGCCAAAGTCAACCCATAAAAAGAAAGGGTAGTTCTAGGCGAGCTCAAGAACCCAAGGTTCGAGCTCCCATTGGTCCACTTTTTTTAAACAAAATTTATATTTTTGTTGTTTTTGTCTCTCTTAAAAGCTGTAACTCCTCAAATCATCATCCAAAAAGAAATCACAGCAAGAGTAACAAACAGCGAAAATATCCAGACTTAAGTGGCAAACCATCCTACTTTTGTAAAATTTGCCTTGAAGCATAATTTTGGACTCGTCATTGACTAAATAAAAAACTCGAGTCATTAAAAAATTAAATAAATAAATAATAAAATTAATTTTTTGTTATTTTAAATTATATGCACTATTAAATAAAAATATCAAATTATAAATTTAGTATACTTTTAAGTTATAACAATACAATTTAAAATAAACTTAAATTAATGTATTTAATCCCACTTTCTGACAAAAGTCCTATTTTCTTTTAATTTAATCCCTCATTTATTAAAATCCTTTTAATATTGTCCTTGTATCTCATTTCCATAAATTAATGTATAACCCAACAGAATGCCTATTAACTCACCTGTCACACACTTAGTCAACAATAGATTAGAAGCCCTAATAAGTAAGCCCGTGAAATTCAGAAGCTTCATACCTTTGAAGTTCACCCATCTAACCCTCATGGACTGTATAATCTTTTGTTGACCAAGTGTTCCAGATATGCGTCAACTGGTGCCAATTTTCAAGTTTGTAGAAAACATGCAACTCAGGAAACCGTTCGCTTCTAGATTAATTGGCAGAAAGTAATGGGATGGAAGGACAATATCCAAAGCATTTTAAGGAATGAAAGATTAAAAAAAATTGTAAAGTACTAAGTTGAAAGTTCACCTATACTTCGTGTTATATATCTTTGTGGTAGCCTGGTAGGCAACTAGGTATTTTAAAGTTCAACAGCTAATTGCTGTCACTTTTCTTATTTTATTAACAATTCACTTATCCATTTCCTTTTATCCGAATCACTGCATACTGTCAGCATCCATGCGTTCCAATATACGGCGAGCTTCTTCCTCAGTTGCTGGAACCACGTTTCGAAGTTTAAATCCATTTTTCATTGTCTTGGTCTCGGAGCGAACCGTGAAAGTAAAGTAGAAAGTATTTGATACCTATATTAAGTAACAAAATGACACAAATAAAGCTTATTATAGTCTTTAATCACTTGCTTGTGAAAATGAACTGATCTTCTATTGTCATGTATAACTGCAGTTTAACTGGACTTGCCTCGCTAGTTCGAAGCTCTGGCCTTGTCACGTGAGCAACAACTTCAACATTAATTAGTGGCTGATCTGGATTGTGAAGTTCTGTGTCCAAGACACAGGACTTCAAACGCAAGAAATCTCCAACATCAACCTGCAGTTTACTTTCTCATCTTTAGGATATGTCACTGGGCAATTGTTGAATTAAGCACACACAAGGAATCCTAGAACCATAAATAAAAGCACAACTCCAACAATTGTTTTAATACCCTGCTTCACATTGCGTCTCTCTTTCGCACTCTAGCACACAAGTGATGGAGAAATTACTCAACTTCGAGTATGTTTGAATTGGATAATAGAGGGCAAAGTTAAGGGAAGGTTTCATTGAAACAAATGAAGGATTTTTAACTAACTTTCCAAAATTCTCCATAGTCCTCCCTCTTATAAATTATAGTTCCCCCAGTTTGGGGGAATTTCGAGGAGAAACCAACCATAAAGTATTATGTTGTTAATTATTTCCAAAGTTACATATCAATAAACTAAATTATTATAAGTTGTCATTTTAACAAAAGATAAATTTGAAAATTATATTATTCTTGGCTATTACTAAATCTTTTATCTTTTTTAATTTATTACATTGTTAATTTTAAACATCCAAATAAGGGAAGGTAAATTATCCTTTAACTATTCATTTCCCTACTTTCTCCACTTTCTTCTTCCTCCTTTTTTTTTGGTTGGATTCCTTCCCTTTCCCATACGTATAAGTAATCTATTAATCCTGTATGTAGTGGCAAGTAGCTGTAGTCGATACAGTTTGCTTATAGGAATTCTCAGATATCTTCCCCCTCTGCCCATAATGCAAAATCATTTAACACTCGGCTAGAAGGTGGCTACTATAGAGGAAAGCTAATGGAACCCAAGTCACTTGAGGAAACCTTTCTCAAAAGTTAGCTATTGAAGCGGAATAACCAAATCACTTAAGTACCCCATCAAGCATTCTATTATGCTCGATGTGGGATTTGGGTAGCCTATACTACCCTAGGGAGTCCCATACTATCTCCATCCCCATTATAGCACCATCCTTGAAGAGCCGACATCCCAACAACTGCACTTTGCAACACTTCACCTAGTGTTGCTTCACTCTATTGCGGTCAGTCCTTCTTCTGCCACTAGCCCTCTTTGTGCTGATGACAAAGCAAACTTTGATACCAAAAGATAGAACTCAAGTGACTTGGAGAACACTCTCTCAAAAGCCAACTATTGAAGAAAAAGAATCAAATCATTTAAGTACCCCATCGAATATCTTATTTTACTTGATGTGAGGTAGCCCATACTACCCTAGGGCTATACCCATCCCCATCAAAAACTTTTTTTTCCTTTCTTTTTTTGGGTTATGGAGTTAAGCTAATTAATTATTACATTTTGTGCATTTATCATAAATAGTAATCAGTTATAAGCACACATATGGTGATAATTGCAAAAAAAAAAAGGTGGGGGGCAAAATACTCACAGGTCTTAAAAAATCAACATGATCAACTTCTAGAAAGCAAGGAACCAATCCAGCAAAAGCATAAGCTGTTGAAAAAGCCAATTCAAATGCTCGATGCATCAAGAACCCTCCAAAGATTCGACCATGGATGTTCCTCTGCTGTGGCTGACATATTAAAGAGTTCTCTAGGCTAGTATCCCTCAAAAGAATGCTGTCTCCATCAGCCAGTGCTGGCATGTCACAGAAAATTCTTCCCTCAGACAATAGCACTTGAAGTCTGTTTACCTCCCCACTCTCAAAGTCCCTTTTCTCCCCTCGTTTCTTCTTCTTCAGATTGTTTCTTGCTTCAGCTTGTTCAAAAAGAAACTTTTCGTGTTCAGTTTCTGGTGAAAGCCGATTCACTGGAGCAGCCTTCCGGGTTTTTGAGTCCCGGGCAACAAAGATGAAGTTTGCTGTCAATGCTACCAAATCTGAAGTACCAGGGTCATTGGCATGTTATCATTTAAGTGTTGTAGATCAATATAGTTCATAGCAATAAAACTATTTCCAATGATGTCTAGATTATTTATTCCCTGGATGGCAATGCACTTAATATTCTTCAACTTCTGAAAGCAAAACAATACCAGGAAATTCTTCAATGAAGACATGCTTGGTAATAATTTGATTTTTAGTTAGATGATGCACATCATAGAATGATTTATTAAAACTTCTCTATGAGCTAACATATCTAACCTTCATATAAGGAGCTTAAACAATGGCCATACTTTGACCTGGAAAGACTAATGTACGCATAGAGAACCAGAAGAAGTGAAACCACAAATTAAGAGTCTTCTCACTTGAAAATTAGCACTAGAATGTACTGTTTAGCAATAAAATGATTTTGATAATGCATCTTAAAAGGCCAACTACGGAGGTTATAATTTAAAAAATAATGGGAGATAAAGTGAACCAAACAAAAAAAAAGGAAAATGAGATTTTCTTTATTGTGGGACAGCACTAGGAAATCAATCTTGAAAGACCAAATTCGCGAAAAAGATAAACAAATGTATGATAAATCAAACACCAACAGCAAACATGATAAAGGCACCCAGCAACTAGCTTGCTTTAAGTTGTCTTTGGACACAAATTCTCAATTTTCAGACATTCATATGTCCAAAATTATGTACCTCCTGTGGACTGAGTAACATCCAGTTGAATCTCAATAGAGGATCGCCCAACCCATATAACAGAACCAACAATTTTGAGATCATGGTCAACACTAATAGGTTTCTTCAGTACAATCTTGTCAACAGAAGCGGTCACCAGTAAAAGTGGCCTCGTTGTGCTGTCATCATCAGAACAGTGCTATTTCACAAACAAATGGAAAATGGCCAAGTCAAATCGGGCACAGGAAGACATAGAATCTCAATTGATGTTACTGATTTTTCCTTCAAATTTCAGAAGCTAGCAGGTCATTTGGGAAACACCCAGTTCTCATCAAATTTTCTAAAATTAAGACATAAACATCATTTTACCTACAGCACAAATCTTCAACCAAAAATGCTACTCATAAAACACAGTTCAGTTTCAACTCAATTGTCATTCGCTTCCCACTTCAGACAACAACATAATCAATTAAAGTAAAATGCTAAAAACCTTCCAAAATCATAGCTGAGCAATAGAGAATTGAACACAAGGATACCTTGACGGAAATAGTTCCAGCCAGGGCGTCAAGATCTTCAAGCAACTTCCCAATCCTCACCTCGTTCCAGGGATCCCTATACTGCTCTCTGAGAATGAAATCCGACGAAAAGTTGTAGAGAATGCTAGTCCTGCTCTGGGAAGGAGTTTTGGTGAGCAATTCACTCTGAGGAGGCGCATCCTTGGGAGGGTCTAGAAGCCTCTCGAAAATCTTTGACCTGGCCTCCCACAGAGCAGTGGTGACCGGCGAGTGGTACATTCCAGGCCAGAGGGCTATGGGCTTCCGATCACCAGAAGAATTGGAAGCATTATTGGGAGGAAGGTTGTCGAAAGCGGAAGCAACAGGGATGGTGCCATTCACAGCGATTGTGAACGAAGAAGAGCGGCTGAGATCCATGGAGATTGAATTTCGGTGGTTCAACAAGAAACAGCTTCTCACAATTTTCTTTGAAGCTTTGATCATCATCAACGAGTCATAATAGTATTACTATTATGGACATGTGCATAAGAATTATGTTGACCCTACCTACTCTTGTTCTTACGCCTTTTGGTAAGATTGAAACAGTATTATCTAAATATTTATATGTTTATTTTAAATTAATAAAATTATTTAATTCTCTTTACTTTAATTTTAAAAATTTTATTTAAAATTTAATTAATGTTACATTAAAAATAAAATTATTGTCTTATTCTATGTTTAAAATTTATCTTCATTGGCAAAAAATAAATTAAAAATGTAAGTGTAGTTCATTTTTTGTAAGCTACAAAAAGTTTAAGAGCCTCTTTGAATACAATTTTTAAAAAATATTTTTAATTTTTAAAAACAGAATAATAAAAAAAATTTCTTGAATTATTGTTTTCAACTTAAAACAAAAAAAATAATATATTTTGACAATAAAAAACACACAACAATTAAAAAATATTTTAAACTATAATTTTATAAAATACAAAAAATAAATTTTTTAAAACAGTTTTAATAAAAAAATAAAATGACATTCATAAAGACTCTAAAAGGCCATTTTGTATTTCCTATTTTTAATATGTAATTCTTTTATTAAAGAAACTTAATAACAAAATTTATAATTAGTCTTAATATAATCTCACAAAAGATAATGAGACTACAAGCGCAAATGTAAAAAATTTTGCTTCAAACAAAGTAACAACATAAAAGGAACCAAAGCCCAAACCTACTCTATATAATACAACTCTAGATAATTCACACAGAGAAGGGGGATTAAAAAAGAATCATACATACCGTAAAAAACACTACCTAGTTTCTAGTCTATTTTCTGTCCTTCTATTCCATCACAAGAAAAGGATGAATTTATATATGAATGCCAAAGCACAGAAGCAGTAGTGGTACTCTTTCATCATATCATTGCATTTGCACAGCTAGCTAGCTATTGCCCGAGTTTACGAACTATGAACTTAGGACAATTACTATTGCTTCTGTGAATCATCTTGAAAATGAGAGTTTCTCCAGTCTTGAAATGGTTCTCTCTGGCACAATCTGTCCACCCTGCACTGAATCTGGCAAATGTTTGATTCCTTTTTGTATGAGGAATCAATGTCACACTCCATACTCCTTTTACTGTCTCTATTTCCACCTTTTGTCTCTTGTTCATCATATGTTGCTTGAAAAACTCTGTCGGGATGCACTGCACAACTTACTCAAACTATACTCATTAGTCTCACAATCAGACCATTAATATCCATACAACACATATAAACTGCAGTATTACACACCATGGTTTTAAATTATAGCATGCAGTCACAGTGGTAGCTTTGGAGACTACATATAAAACACTCGTATCAGATACAACACGACACTTCAATATATTGATTTGATGCTGATTCCAACTTGCAAGCGATTTTTTTACCAAAGAAAATTCACCACAGTAGCTTCACAATTTTAGTGAGAGTGTAAGACCATATATATATATATATATATATATATTATGGGGCTGAAAATATTGTTAAATAGTCAAGATCCAACGTGTTTTCAATTGAAAAAAGACTTTATTAGTTGTTGTTGTTTTGAAAATATGGTTTAGTCTGGAAGAAGGAAAAAGAAGTAAAAAGACATCGAACAAATTTTTGCTCAGAAATTTTAAGCAGAGAATAAAAACTTTCCGCTTCAACATCATTTATCTATGTTAGGTCTCCCAAGAACTAACCAGAACGCCCTTCTCTGCGTAAGCTTGCTTCAGATGAATTCTGAATGAAGGATTCTTAGAGTCCAATTTGCTGCCTTCGTTGAATGCTTTGTGCATTGATTTCTCATACACGCCTTCACCAAATTAATCACAATGTGAGCTCAACTTTTACCAAATATATAACAAATCAAGAGAAAACTATATTTTACCTCCTAACTGCAGCATATTTTATTAAATTTTAAAATTCATGTATTGCTTTAGCGCTCAAGTGCTAGTTAAATATCCTTCTTTTGAGGTGAAAAAATCCTTAGAAGTAATTCTTTGAGTTAAGCCCGTTAATTTTATAGCTTATACAATCAGCTTACCGGTTTTCCTGATAAGATCATCCGGTTCAATAATTATAACCTCACTCATTTCTTCTTCATCAGCTTCTTTCTGTGCTGTCCTCTTGTTAATATGGCCATGATCATCAGAATCTTCCTTCTCCTTCTTTATCTCATGATCAAGCTTCCACTTCTGTCTATTTTCACCAATTGGGTTTCTTTCTCTCTGATTTTCTTGAGGCATTGGCCTTTTTCTCTCTTGGTGGTTTTCCATGCCAGCATCAGCAGCATCAAAGTAATTATTCTGATTAGTACCCTTCAGAACCTTCTTCTCACAGGCAGATTTTCCATACAGCTTAACCTTAAATGTTGAATTCCCATCATATTTGAACACTATGAACTCCCCGCTTTCCAAATTATTGTCTTCCACAAATGTCTTCCAACCCCTTTTGAAATACAATTCTTTATCATCCCCTTCCTCTATATCAACCCTCCATGATTTATTTGAAGAATCCTTTATTGTTACTTCCTTTGGTATGACACTGCGAAATCTATAGGTAAACAGAACAGGGATTCGCTGCAACATTAAAGAACAAACCAAGACAAGAAATTAACAATGATATTTTTGGACAGAATAGAATATAACTGAAAGGGAAGGTAACAGAAATATTAACTAAAGATTTTCTTTTACAGACTTTTTTACCAAGAGTTGGAGCTTAAAGTTCAAATCTTTTGAACAAGACTTAGTACAGTTTCTTATATCTTTAATATTAAGTTATCCAATAAAAATAAAGCATTGAACAAAACTTTTAAAAAAATTCAATCATGGGATGCTAAGGTATAACACGTTTACATCTTTGTCGTTGGTTTATGGGATGCTTTTAAGTTATAAAAATAGAAATCTTGATAGTAAAACATAAAAATTACAATGTAAGTGTCAAGTATTTGATGATAAAGGCTCAACCATTGAGAGAATTCTACAATGTCAAGTATTTTGAGTCTCCACAATGAATACTTTGAGGAGAAACAGCCACTCGACAAAGATTAGTGGGATACTCATGAGAAAAAAAAATCATAATCATGTTTCCCTTTTCGCACGTCCATACATTGTAAAACTCCAAATGCCGTTGAAGGAGATTAAACTTCAAAGAAAATCGGAAACGTTTAACTGTTGGATTAAGCAATTACTGATGAGGAAGAAAGCAGGAAAAAAAATACTAAAAAAATTACCAATTTGGTGGTGTAATCAGCAACCAGGACCTTGAAGAAAGAATGCTTTTGGGGTTTTCTGGGGGCTTTTGATCCCTCCTCCATGAATAGGAATAGGATTTAGGGTTTATGCGAGACTTATGGTGGAAGTTATGTAGAACAATATGGGCACGAAATTACAAACAGAATTGCCGAATATTTGTAAAAGATCAATATAAGAGAGTCAGAATGTTTGACTTTTTTTTTTTTTTTTAAAAAAGAAAAACTAATGGTGCCTTCAACTAATAGATTTTTGGAGGAAAAAAAAACTATTTTGAGAAATTTGAGTGTTTGGCAACAAAAACAAATAAATATTTTTTTAAATAAATTATTATTTTAGTCCTTAAAATATGTAATTTGTTTTAATTTAATCATTGAATTATAAAAATATTTAATTACATTGTTAAAAGATACATTATATTTTAATGTAATCTTTATGTATAAGTATTATATATTTTTTATGTTTTAATTTAAAATTTTAAAGAATAAATTAAGACATAATATATATTTTAAAGACTAAGTTAAATTTTTTTAAAATTCAATAACTAAATTAAAATAAATTATATTTTTTAAAAATTGAAACAATAATTTACTCTATTTTTTAGGCCATAGGTTCAAAAATAAAAGAAGAAAATTACATAAGAAGTCTTTTAGAAGTAGAAATTTCAAAAATATTATAAAAAAGAAATCATAAAATAGTGGGAGGAGAAAGTAGAGGATATCAATAGCTCTTTTAAAGACAAGACTATGGTTTGCCAGTCATGTGTTTGATCTTAAGTTCCCACTGGTTGTTTAACAATTTGAGAATCGCATTTAATAGTGACTTTCTTGAAGCCCATGTCCCAACCAATGATAAGGTGTTCATTTTAATCCATTGGTCAGGAGGGATTTGCCATCAAAATTTTTTATTTATCATAATACCTTTAGCTTTTTATTTTTTTCCTAAAACCCTTCACAAACACAAAATCTTTATATATAAATTATGCTTCTTCTTTTTAAAGTAATTATATATATTATTTTAAGACATGAATTAGAGCACAGAGTATTTATATAGGAAATTATGTTTTTTAAATGTTTTTTTGGGATTTTTTACTTAATTAATTAATAATAATAACTTAATAAAAGTTAACAATAATATAATATTAATAGTGAAATAAATGTATGCATGCCTTTTTTAATAATTTAACAGTCAAAATTATTTTTTTTATATAAATTGATCAAACATAAACTAAATTTTAAATACTGATAAAAATGTTTTTAAACTAAATTGACTAAACATAAACTCTTTATCTCTCACAACACTTTTTTGAAAAAAAATCCATTTAAAGAGAACAAATTTTAGAAATTTGGCTAAATGCGTTCTTAATTTTTCCTCAAATTCCAAAGCCCACAGCTCCTAATGTTGCAAAAATAAAATAAGGTTTTTATTTTATTTTATTTTTAGTCATAAATTTAGGAGTAAAATCTGGGATTGCATCTTTAAAATTGCTTGAAGAAATAACTAATCCTGGGACAACCCTTAACTGTAATGCCAAAAAATAATTTTAAAAAAGGTAAAAATATATTGTTAGTTTCTAAAATTTCAGTCCAGTTTCATTTTATTCCGAGAAATTTATTCTTATTCAATATAATCATCAAAGTTTTTAAAAAGTGTTCATTTTTTTTCTTTTCTCCAATATTCTTAACTCTAATAATTGAAATGTATGATGTAGCATCAAATGTGATTATATGAACGAAATAAGATTTTAATTTTCAGACTAAAATTAATTTATTATCCTTTGACTTTATGTGAAATTTTAATTTTGTCCTTCTTTTTTAGTTTTAATTGTATTCTTTATATTTATTAATTGATGTAAGTTATTCGTATCATCAAACTTCATCAATTATATGCAAAGCTTAAGTGAAATTATTACAATCAAACATGATTGAAGTTTAGATGATACCAAAACGCTTAAAATTTTTTTTTACATTCTTTATTTGGACATTCAAAATCCAAAAATTAAGTATAAAAAAATTTTAAGTTATATAACGAATAACTTAACAATTGTTTTAGATTTATCTGAACTTTTTCAGTTAACTCAATTTTGCTTTAGCAATAATAATTTCACATGATCTTTGTATATAGTTTCATCATTAGAAACACATACAAATAATATTTAATCGATGAAAAAATTGTATTAATTAGTAAACTTAAGAAATGAAATTTTAATTTTAACTTAATATTAAAGTTTAGATCCAAATCTAAACTACATTTAGGTACATTCGAAACTGATAAAGAAATGAAAATTTTTTAGTTAAAATTATTAGAAAAATCAAAGTGGCGTATTATAAGTCTGAGATAAATTTAAATTATTAGATCGACATTTTATTCAACCTATAAAATATATACACAAGTAAAATTATGTCAGGTATTTTTATTAGAAGACTTAACAGTAGTGGAAAAAAATGACAACAATGAATCTTTTCTGAAATTTTAAAAATTATATAAAATCAAACTAAATTATTTTTAAAAAGAATCAAATGAGGATGGGATACCCTTATTAACATGAAAATGTAGACAAAATCCCTATAAAAGTAAAAAAATATGAAACATTACAAAATCTTATTTTAAACTATCTTTAAAGTATTTAAATATAACTTTGATACTTACGAAATTTTCATTTTTTTTAAATTGAAAAATATGAACATTACAATCATAATTAAATAGATAAAAGATATAATGAAAATTTTGTAACTTTTATTAGTTTTTAAAATAAAAATTATAATTTAGTTTTATGTAATTAAAATAATATTGGCAAAGTGTCAAACAAATAGTATTTATTATCGATGTAAATTTCTATTTTGAAATTCAATTATTGAGTACCCCCGACATGTACATATCGCCAAGAAAATTAGATCATTCACGAGACTTAAAGCAAATAAGCAACCCAAAAAAAAAAAAAAAGTAAACAATCTTTTTGAAAAATTATTAATTATTTTTATTAAAATATATTATATTGATATTAAACAAATTAATAACATAAAATTATCATAACTATTATTTCAAATGATTTATTTAATTATTATTTTTTAAATTAATTAATTAATTAAAAAAATATTATCTTTTTCAATGATTAACTTTTTATGAATTATCTATAAATGATAAATTAAAAAGTTAAGATATATTGATAATTTGATAAAAATGACAAAGAAAAATAATTTATTATACCTACAAGTAAAAAAAACTTTTAATATATTTTATCAATTATTAATTATATTATCTTTTTTTACGTACATAAATTTTAAATTATTAATTATATTATCATTTTACGCATATGTATAGTAATTAAATATTATTAGTTTAGCGTAGCTTTCATTAATTAATGATGCTCATTTTGATTGGATCCGCTACCTTAAATGCTTTTGTTGGCTTCCAAGTCCTTTTCTGGTGGGCTTTCTTCAACATTAATAACGTTGGTGATGGCTTCATAGTACTATCCATATTATTATATGTCAATTTTTTTAATTTTCTAATTATTTACCCTTTTCAGTCTCTTAAAAAAACAATTTTATATTTTATTTTATAACTATAATATATAGTGTGTACCTCCTTTCAATAAATTTTCATGTAGGACTTGAATATTTGTTGACTTAGTATTTTAGTTTTATCTTTATATATATATATATATATATATATATATAATTTTATGTAATAAATTTTACTACCAGTTTACAATTTTTTTAGTAATGTTTTGAGCTTCTCCCAAAGAAGATAAACAAAATAAATTTTCTCTTTAGCAAAAATAAAAGACAAAGACATCAAGAGAGTAAGGTGGACTTTGGGTTAATTAATTTTTAAGTTTAATTTTATGTAAGATGAGATTTATATATAATTATTTATACTTTTACTATTATATTTTTTCAATTAAAATAAAGTGTGAATTTTTTTTAAAAATAATCAATAATAAGATAGATGAATTGTATAAATAATATATATGTTAATTTAACTTAAAGATATAACAATTATACTTATATTTTTTTATTTTTTATTAGGAGTTCTGTTCAAAGCACTGTTGATCATTAAATATACGAGAATTTAAACTTTAATTGTTTACATTAAAAAAGATTAATTTTTTTTATTAGATTTAACCCTATTAATTTCTAAACTATTTAAGCAAATTACACTTTCTTTTTGAGTTGGGTTAAAATATACTTACTTTCTCTTTAATTTTAAAATTTGTACTAACTTTTTTCTAATTTATTTACTCTTAATTAAGATAAATTTTTATGCAAAATAAAATTATAATCTTATTTTTAATATAACAATAAATATAATAAAATTTATAGGTTAAATATTATTTTCTTAGTCCTTATAGTTTCATTCAATTTTTAATTAAGTTCATATAATTTAAAAAATTTGTAATTGGCTTCTTACAGTTTAACAAAAATTTAATTTAGTCTTTAAACTTAACTTTTTGTCAATATTTTGTTAATTTTTGATAAGATACTAATTATATATAATCTTAAAATTATAAATTTATTTAACTCAAATCAATTTACTCATATTATATAACATAAGTTGCATTTTATTTAATATATTTAAATTCTTTTTATATTATTATTTATTTATTTTTTATTTTTTTGGATATAAATCATACATATTTATAGTGCTAAGATACTATATCTTGAAAAAATTACTAAATTTAGTATAATTTCAAAAAAAAATTGATAATAGACACTAATTTAAAATTTTGTTAAACTATAATAATTTAATTATAAAATTTTAAACTATAAGAATCTAATTAAAAATTGAATACAAGTATAGAGAATATGAAAATAATTTAACTAAATTTATATTATGATTTAATATGAAATTTTATCATTTTATGATAAATAGATACTAATATTAACTTTATCGATAAAAACTAAATTAAAAAAATATTTGTGTAATATTCTATCAATTCTTAGAAGTATTGAGTATAATTTTTAAAATTAAAAAGTAATAAATGTAATTTTATCAAATTTATAGAAATTAAATATAATTTAGTCTAAAAAAATATAACTTCAAATTTGACAACATTTAACCATTTACATGGATGAATTCTAGGAGGCCCACGTTGAAAAGATTGAAGCTTGAAGGACTATTAGAGGCATAAACAAATTAGTACCTCTTGCAGCATACAAAGTTGTGACTTTTTATTTATTTATAGTCATAAAGATTCAAAGTTTTACCATTTGCTTCAAAACGTCCGGATTCTCTGCCGTTAGCGTGTCATATTTTTTAGTGACAATTTTTTTTATTTTTAAAATTTTTTGCAATGAATATTATTACTATTATAAATTTTATAAATTATTTATTTAAATAAAAATTATAGTAACAATAATATTTGTTATAAGAATATTAAATATACTTTAACAACAACAAAAATTACTGCTAAAAAATATGATAGGTTATTCAAAATTAAAGACTTGAGGTCAAAACAATTTTATTTTCATAAAAAAATAAGAATAAAAAAATTTATACTAACAAAGACTCTAATTTTAAGGATTAAAATTTTTTTATTTTTTTTAAATTTTAAAAAATATATTATTTTTTAAATTTAGAGAATTTTCACTTACAAAAAAGAAATGTATAAGTTTAAATCTCAAAAAATATTTTTGTTAAAAAAATTTATCTCAAAATTAATATAACTTAAAAATACTTAAAATTTTTAAATATATATATATATAAATTTGTAATAAATAGAGTTCTAATTGATTACGTACCTTAGTTTGATCGATTAAATTAAATTTGTGGTGTGTGTGAAGACTTTGAAATATTTTGATTTGAAAAAAATCCAAATCCTCACAAAACAATTTGGATAGTGACAGAATTGATTGCGTAACTTAGTTTGTAATAAATAATAATTTATAAATAGAGTTCTAATTGATTACGTACCTTAGTTTGATCGATTAACTTAAATTTGTGGTGTGTGTGATGACTTTGAAATATTTTGATTTGAAAAAAAATCCAAATCCACACAATAATTTGAATAGTGATAGAATTGGCATATATTGAGTGCAACTTCCTTGTTGGTGGAATTCAAAGATCATTGGACTGAGCTTTAAATTAATGTGGGAGTGATCATGATGACATCAACGAGGATCAACACAAGAATATGGTCTCTGCTTTGAATAATATGTTGTTGTTGGTACTAGAAAACAGTAGGATCATGTGCCGTTTTGTCACTTGTTTTCCACTCTTACACTACAATTTTAGTTTCTTTTTTAAAGAAAATTTTTATTATAAATAATTTTATTTAACATAATCTATAGAAGTTGATTATTAGAGAAATTAATTTGAGATAGTTAAATCCAACGGTTGTAAGAATTTATTTTGTATGTCATTTTTTACTTAATTATTTTCATGAATATGGATTTTTTAAATTGCTTATGGTTAATATATATATATTGGATTAGAATTCTCTTATATATATAAAAAAAAAATAAGATAACAATATAAATGCAAAGTTAGAACATACAATATAAAAAAAATCTTTTGAAAAGCTTAATAATAAACTACTACTAAATAAAGGAAATAAAAATTTGTTAAAACTAAATTATTAATAAAGCCTTACAAATTCTTCCACCAACCACACGTACACAAAAGTAAGCAAGAGTACTATTTAAATTATTTGACTTAAACTTTTTTTTTTTCAATATGTCATCATGAATTAATAAAAATTAGATTTAATAAAAATAATTAATTTCTTGTAATAAATTAAAATTTTTAATTTTAGTTATAAATTATTTATATTTAATATTTTACACTGTCTTAAATAAAATTATTTTTATTAAAAATAAAAATGTACTTATAAGAGAGAAAAAATGTGGCCACAAAGCCACAAATACAATATTTGTAGAAACATGTTTTTCAATTATGTAGATAAATTCAACACAAGGCCCCACAATAAAATACTTGAATGCACTATATTCCATCACTGCCATCACTTGCAGACCAGATTATCTATTATTTCTTGGTACCATTTGTATCCAATTCATGTACAATCACTTATCCTCCAATTTCTTTTGAGTCATGTCAAATTAAATGTCTTTGGTATGACAAATCTAACCTTTCTTTTTGGGACTTTGATATTTTAATCATATTAAATAATCTTAAATCTAGACACAAAATCAAATTAAATTTTGCAAGAATGCAAAGAGAGACACAAATTCTTATTAAAATTTGTTGCATATATAGATGACATTGAAATCATTTTTAAATTTAAAAAACCTAATCCAAATCCACCTAACAATGGACATTTTGGAATGGGTAAAAAAAAAAAAAAAAGCTGTGGAATTTATATATTCTTTGTTGGTGGAATTAGGTACAAAGGAGATAATTGGACTAATATGGTGTGCTTTTTTTTTTTTTTTTAAGTGATCAAATGATTGAATATGTATTTTTGTTGTTATGACAAAAGAGTTGGATCATGTGCCATCTTGAATTTTTTGGGTTTGATACCAAGATTATTAGTAATACTTCAACTTCAGGTTTTTTTTTATGCAACATTATTTTCTTTCAAGGTTGTAAAAGAAACAATCAATTTCAAGCTAAGCTGTTGTCTCCCGATACTTGTGTTGATATTTGTCGGTCTCCAAAGAGAAAACCTCAACCATCCAACTTCTTTCGGTCAATATTTAATCTCTTCTAACATCTCAAATTCCAAAATACAAAAAAAAAAAAAAATCTTTCAAAAGATTTTATTCAATATTGACTAAACAAAAGAAATACAATTTTTTTACTATCAAATGAGTAATCTAGTCTAATCATAAGTAGTTGGTTAATAAATATTTTATTTTTTGAGTTTGACTGTTATATATAAAAATATTTTTGCTGAAACAACTCTATTCTTATTATTTGATCTCAACTAATTCAAATCAAATTAACTAAAATTTAATAAATTTTTAGTACTAATGATTTCGACAAGAAAAATATTAATATAGTCTTATAAAAACTTCCCCAAGCCAACCACACAGATGCACAAAGCAAGAGTATTATCCATTAGCTTTAGCTAAGCATCGATAATGGAGCAAAGCAAAGACACAAGAGCTCATTGCTTGGTGTTGGCGTTTCCAACTCAAGGTCACATCAACCCTATGCTCCAATTCTCAAAGCGTTTGGTTCATAAGGGTATGAGAGTCACACTAGTAGTCACTCGCTTCTTGTTAAAGACCATATTACACAGCAAACAATCACTTCCCAATAATATAGCAATTGAGAGCATCTCAGATGGGTATGACAATGGAGGCCTATTAGAAGCAGAGAGTGACATAGCCTATTTGGAAGTGTTTGGGGACATAGGGCCTAAGACTCTTGAAGAGCTTCTGCAAAAGCTCATAACTAGTGGGGATTCTGTTGATTGTGTTGTGTATGATTCCTTCATTCCTTGGGCTCTTGAGGTTACCAAGAAGTTTGGGATTCTTGGGGCTCCTTTTTTCACTCAGTCTTGTGCTGTAAATAGCATATACTACCATGTCTATCATGGAAACTTGAAGATCCCTCCAATGGAGTCTGAAATTTCACTTCCTGCTTTGCCTACAATGGCTACTTGTGACTTGCCTTCTTTCTTGTATGTGTTGGGACCCTATCCTGGCTACACAGACATGGTTGTGAATCAGTTCTCTAACATTGAGAAAGCAGATTGTGTGCTTTGTAATTCATTTTATGAGCTAGAGCCTGAGGTACGTGATTCATTAATTAGTACTTGTTTATTTGCTTTCAATTAATTAATTAATCAGCCTTGCCCTTCTACTTGAAACCTAATCCTCTGAAGTGTAGGAAAGAGATAAATAAGCGACCTATCTTGAATAAATTAAAATCTTTTTTTATTTTTTTATTTCAGCACTCCGTATGTTTTATAAAATTTAATTTACTTTTATTTATATATTGTTACTAAAAGTAGTTCAATTATGATTTGCAAAACTATAAAAATTTTAACTCCATATATTTTTATTTGGAAATTTGATAGTAAATATTCCAAAAAAAATTACTTAGGTTTTCTTCTTAAAATTAACAAACTCATTACAATTTTTTCTTTGGTCGAATTGAAGTTCTAAAAGGCTTTGTTAGTGTATCTTTATAAGAGACTTGTTAGTTTATTCAGATTCTAAAATCCATTTCCTATATTCTTTGACACATGTTTCTTACTTAGTTGGTTGATTGGCAAGCAAAAATCTTCCCATTAAAGACCATAGGGCCAACCATACCATCAATGTTCTTAGACAAGCAGCTCCAAGATGACACAAACTATGGCTTCAACCTCTTCACTGCAGACGACAATGATGCTTGCATGAAATGGCTAAGTGACAAGCCAACCAGGTCTGTTGTTTATGTCTCAATGGGCAGTCTATCAGTTCTATCCACTGAGGAAATGGAGGAGCTAGCTTGGGGGTTGAAGGAAAGTGGACATTACTTCTTATGGGTGGTAAGGGCATCAGAGCAAAACAAACTTCCCAAGGACTTGTTAGCAATTTCGGAAAATAATAAGGGTTTTGTGGTGACATGGTGTCCCCAATTACAAGTTTTGGAGCATGAAAGTGTGGGGTGTTTTGTGACACATTGTGGGTGGAACTCTACTGTAGAAGGCTTGAGCTTAGGGGTTCCAATGGTGGCATTGCCTCAATGGACAGATCAAAGCACAAATGCTAAGTACATAAGGGATGTGTGGAGAATGGGAGTGAAAGGTGAGAGTGATGAGCATGGTGTTTTGAGGAGACATGTTGTGAACAAGTGTGTGAAGGAAGTGATGGAGAGTGAGAAAGGGAAGGAGATGCAGAGAAATGCACTCAAATTGAAGGATATGGCTGCAAAAGCTTGTGGTAAAGGAGGAAGTTCTGATAGGCAGATTGATGAGTTTGTGTGCAGTGTTGTGAACTTCAAAAATGTAAGAAATGGCATTGATTGTGTGAATTAATTATTATATATGTGCTTAATTTGAGGAAGAGAGGATGTTAGTTAGTTAATTAGATTAAGTCTTTAATTTCTTTGGTTTTATTTATGTAATATTAGAATGAATTTCAAAAAGCGTGTGTATATATATAATTATTAAAATAAAATCTAAATGTTTTGTTGGGCTTCTATTTGGGCCTCAAGAATAAGAGTTGTATTCAAATTGGGCTTGATGTTGGGCTTATTTATTATTTTAAAAAATATTTGCATTAGATGGGGAAGCCTATAGAGTGTTGTGAGTGGGATTTGAACCGACGCCCTTCGGACCAAAACCTTAATCTGAATATTTAAATTAATTAGTCAGAATGGGATAATGACTCCCTTAAATATGAATATTAGATAAGCCAACCAAATGCCTAATAATTCCTTGTCAGGTACAAATGCATTTAAAATTTTTATATTTTATTGGATTTGAATATGACTATTACATAAACAAGTTACAAAAATCCTTTCGATGATTTTCTCAGGCACCCTACCTAGATCTAGATTAACAATATATAATATTCATAAATTTATTTTTATAAATATTAAATTAATTAATTGTAATATTTATATAAAAAATTGTTAAATTTAAAAAGGTTAATTTTTCAAATTTGAAATTTTATATTAACAATGTGTTTTAAAATTTGAATAATATTAATAGTTGTGAAATTATTTTCTTTTTGTAATTTTGTATAAATAACTTTTTGTCTCAAATATTTTTTTATTAAAAATAATTTTATTTAAAATACTGTCAAACATTAAATAAGAATATAACTTTCAACAAGAATTTAAGCATTGGTCCGTAATATTTAAACAAGTCTTAACTTAAAAAAATTATTTATTTTAGAAATTTTGAATAAATGAGTCTAAGAATTTAAGTATGACATGAAAATGGAGATATAGATTTTGATGAAAAAAAAAATTAAATCTAAGATTTATGGTTTATTTGATTGTAGCTTTTAAAAATTATTTTTGGTTTTTAAAAACATAAGAGAAAAAAATCTTGTTTGAATTATTTTTGACAGAAAATAAAAAAATAAAATGTGTTTTGAAAACAAAAAATATAAAACATTTTAAAAATATTTTAAACTTTAGTTTTTTAAAACAAAAGAAATACAAAAAATAAGTTTTTTTATTAGTAATATCTGTATAAATATATAAAAATAATATTAATACAAATTTTTATAACTAATTTTATAAAATAATTCTAAAAAATAAAACGTTCAAATAAACCCTTAATGTCTCACCCTAATCTACTTGGAAACTTGGGTATCTTTAGTTTGTGAAAATATTTTTGGTGTTTATTTTTATTTATATTTCTTAAAATTAATATTTGTTTCTAAATTTTTAAAAACATATTTGTTATATAAAATTAAATTTTTGTTCATATTTATTTTTAAGTTAAATGACTTAAATGATTATAATATTTTATAAATTTTTAAGTTTAATTATTATTAAATGATAATATTTATATGATAGTAAAATTTATTTTATTAAAAAACTATAAAAATAACATTAATTATTATCTAAAAACATAAATATTTTTTTTTCAGTATATTTTTAAATATATTTTCAAAAAATATTTTCTATCAAATTTTATCAAATACATTTTCAATAAAAAAATAAGAAACAGCCAAAGCAAAAGCAACCCTCCTAATTCCAATACGTCTTTCCTTCTCTCACATTCTTATGAGAAGTACACAGAGTTAAATTGCACGTGGGGTAAATTCACGTAGATCTCGTACCTCCGTTTTACTTTTTGTTGTTATATAAATATTATTTGAAAACTGAATAAAATAATTAAGAGAGAGAAAGAGAGAGAGAGAACGAAACCATTGTGGCTTTAGTTGTTTGTCTCATTTTTTTTGTGCCATTCTCAACTTTCCCCTGCATGTTACTTGTTTTGCGTAGAAAAAAGTTTCACAAATATTAATTATGTATAATATTAAATAAGATTTAAATTATACCAAAGTTTTCAGAGAAACATGAATTGCATACTTGTAACCGAAGGCACATCAAAGAGACTAACGTGAGATGAGAGGAAGCTATGAGTTCAAAACTAACCACTTACTTAGCGTTACATTGTGGTCCTCTCTACAAAGCCAAGCCTGTATATGAACTCTATATAAACATCCAAAGAGCGCCCTCTTTTTCTCATCCTCACTTTGCTCAAACTTTCTCTGAGAAAGATTAGATCAATGGTCGTTGATGGTAACTCAGCACATGGAGCTTCAATGGAAACCCATTGTTTCTGAGTACCTTCTAAGGATCGTCAGGTCTAATAACATTTCTCTTCTCTCTCTTTACAGCTGTTTCTTGCATTTTCTTTTTTTGGTGTAAAATCATATGTACAAATTAGATTGTATATTTCAAATTTAAACTGCTGCATGTATGTAAATGTATTGTACGGAAAAATTTCTACACCCTTTCAAATCTCTTCTAATAATTATATCTTGCCTTAAATACGCAGGTATTATTGTAGAAAGTCAAGAGAACAGGCAACTTTTTTTTTTTTTAATTCAAATGCTGGAATCATACGTAAACAGTTGAATCTGGACCTAATTATCAGGATGGCAAATATCTATGAGAAATGAGTTAGTTCTATGCCATCTTATAGATATTATGACTTGTGTGAAGGAAGCTAATACTGCAGCATTAGAGCTTGGGCTTATAATGTATGATGCAAATTCTGAAATGCAGAAGGACTCTTACTGGTGTGGTGGTGGAATCTCTGTTTGGTTGAGGCATTCGTGTAGTAAGTGAAAACATCTGTCTTCTGCCATGCTTAGAATCTGTTTAGATTAAAAAGAATAAAGGGGAAGAGGGGTGAAATGAAACGTTAATTTTAACATTTTTAATTCAAATATAAGTCTAATATTTGTTTCATTTAAATTTAAAAAAATGTTAAATTTAAATTTAGATAAAAAAATTTTCAAACATTATAGATTTAAATCACTTCATTTCTTTGTAGGGAAATAATATAGCAGGCCTCTGGTCTACGTCAGTGGGCATGGCCAGTTCACTGTTCTTATATCGGAGCGATGGATAAACATGGGAATGCAGAGAGCAAGACAAGACAGAAACTCTTGACAGTTTCATCAGACTCAGAAGATTTCACTCACGAGATGAGAGCTTTCAGAGTCGCGGGTTGCTTCTAGCTCCCTTTCCCTAGAATGATATACAGGGAGGTCGTCAACTGTGTTGACGACTCCTCGTCCACCCTAACAGATCGCAAGGCAATCATCCAGAGATTCAATCTGTCTCACAACAACAGGGTTGGGATTGGCCTCTCACTTAGATAATTGGGTTCCTTTGGTCATGAAAAACTATGTCAAAGAATGAAAAAAAATAAGTAAATCAAGTCAAACATTGCCAAGACTTTACCTCAGCCCATTTTGGCTTCAAGATCCTTAGTCAAACTAAAATTGGGGGGCTGCAAATTGCCGCCTATGATGTTATTCACTGAGATAAGAACTCGGGATTAATTTTAAGGAAAAAACTTAGATACAATTTTTATATCTTTGTTATCAAATTCTCTAATTTGACATATATATGATTTACAACTTATCTCTCTCATAATTAATTCTCTTTTTAAAAAAATTTCACATGTTTTATTTTAATTAAAAAATTTGATAGCAAAAATATAAAAAACTGCATATAAGTCTAGTACTACTTTAATTGTCTTAAAGATCTATCTCTATGGCTAATGCATACAAAGAGGAAGCAGAGATTACTCAGCACTTGAAGCAAACACCTTGTACAGAAATGACAGAGGTGGTACCACCAAGAAAGCAGCATCTGGTTTACAAGGGGCCAAGCCCAACTGAGATTGCATTTGGTAACTCAAGGATTCAAACATATAATTATGTAAATAAACCTACCTAGGCTGTCTATTTCAAATTTGGGTTCACAACTTAGTGCAACAAAACTTGTCAGGGTCCAAGAGGAACTTAAGGAATGTCTTTAGTCGACCAACTTAGTTCCTGTGACAACAGTACCTCAAAACCAAAAAAAAAAAAAAAATCTTTAAAGCAATGTGTTATAACAATAATGCTTCCGTAACTGATGATAATTGACAAAAAGGTACAGCTGCTCCAAAGTGACCAGGTAAGGTTTCTCAAGGCACAATCACATTGTGAATCTTGCAAATTGTAGAACACAATGCTTTTGGGATGTTGGTGTTCATGGAGAAATTATGGATACTGTTATTGCTAGTTCTGATATTTTAACATGAATACTATCAGCAATTTAGCATATTAGCACTAAAGTGAAGTCCTAGTCAGTAATTAAGTTAAACTACCATTTGCTTTAATAGATGAGATCAAGGAAGTGAAAGTATCACTTCTACATTCTCCCAAATTTCCTCCCTCTTATCAGTGAATACAAATATACTCACTAAATGAAAAAGAAAATGCTCCAGCTTCCATATTACAAGCAAGATCATTAATTGCTTTGATTTTCTGAGTAGCATTAGCTGTAAGACATAGCAAGCAGTAGTATTCATCTCAAAAGCACACTTACCCAAGAAAAAGAACCATAAATTAATATACACTTAAGTATATTCTAACTACATACAGGTATTACCTATAAATGCACACAAGTAAAACATTCAAGCATAAGTATAATGTACATGTAAAATTTACAACCTGCTCCTTAGTTTATAACTATGTACAACAAGATCTCCCTTACTGCTAACATTCCGTCAGATGAGGCAACAGATCTTGGGGTAAAATTCCCCAAGTGCAATATATTTGCTTCCCTTACAGGACTGACAGTGCTGGTAGTGGCCATTTGGTGTTTGAGGCATTGCTTGCAATGAACAAGCATCTAGGTGTATGAGAAAATGCTTAGCCAAAGTTTTCAAGACTATCAACAGCATTAAAAATGGGTATCTACTGTGAGGATTGGAAGGAGGCAGAACTTTTTTATAGTGATTTTTCTTGGAAACCTATTGAGAAGGCTTTGAATCAGAATTTAAATGAGAATAAATGAAACATCAATTTCAATGGTAAATTATAGATGAGAAAATAGAGGACAAAAGTTGGGGATGAAAGTTTAAAGGAAGTGATGAAATCCAATACATCTAACGAAAGACTCAAAGATTCAATCACGTTGTCATACTGTTTACTTTGGGTGCATTATAATTAACTCTTTTCTTACCTTAAAAGACTCTCCTAACCCCTTGATAGGTGTTAACAGGGACCACTACAGGTAATTCTTTTCTTAACCTGCATGACTTTTCTAAATCTTTAATGACACTTAAAACTTCCGCTCAGACTGAAGCTTTACACAGCTTCCAGCTTGTCAAAAATATAACACAACTTGATAACAAAAAAAGAACAATAATAACTAACTCAAATGAAAAAATTCAGTTGTTGACTAAAAAACTTAAGCAACTAGCACTACCCTTGATAACGTCCTTAACAGACAAATAGCCCCTAGAATCTTCAACTTGATTCCTATTAACTGGCCCCTCAACAATCCTAGATATTCTCCTTGACTACATTGTCTAACTCAATGACACAGCTACTAGAAGTCTTTGACCTACTTCAATAAGCACCTATTAGAATCTCCACTCCTTCATACAACAATTCCTCAGGTCGTCCCAATTGCTTAGAGCCTTTGACAGCAACATATCAACAGCTCCTTAAAAGAAAACAAAACCTTCATCAAACAAAACAGAACTTAATCACTGGATTTTTGTTTTGCTTTCAATTTTTTTTAAGGGAAGGTAGGGTTAGAGATCAAGGTGGATGACACCAGTGCTTTCGTACCATGTTGAGAATATTGGGAGAGCATTTAAAAAATAAAAAAAGCGACCACACAAAGTATATTGATTTAAGACTCAATGACATTGTGTATAACAATGACCCTTGACATCTATACTAATACTTGGACTACACAAAGACACTTATACCTATTGCTTTGAATGCACTATAAATAACACTTAACCGACAAAACTTCACCAAATCCTGAATACCTGTTAAATGGGACCAATACTACTTACTCCTCTTAATAAATCTACATGACTTACTAAATCTTCAAAATCTCTTAATTACCAAAGTTGCCAACAGTCCATAAGTAATGTGAACAAAATAGAGAGGAAAAGACAAAAAAGAAAAATGGAAATTGAAACCAGCTCACAAATTCAAAGCTCATTAAGCTTCTGCTCTATGGCAGGAAAAAAAAGAAGAAGCAGAAAGTGTTCTTAACTCAACATTAAACCTCTTTTGTGGTTACACATATATTGTCAAAAGTCCCTGATAGGGATGACTACCTAAGTCTCACATCGAGCAGAATGAGATGCTCAATAGGATATTTAAGTGGCTTGGTTCTTCCCTTTCAATAGCTAACTTTTGAGGGAGGGTTCCCTAAGTTACTTTGGTTCCTATCAATCCCAAATTCAAACATTCATCATATTTATGTTATAAAAAATACATCCTAAATTGACCTATTTGATTTCATAGAAAAAGGGGAAAGTATATAAAAATTCGTAGAGAAAATAGTAAGAGGGAGAAGATTTGAAAAATTAGTGAGGGAAAGAACTCCAGTAGTTTCAAGGACCACCTAAGGCTAAGCAATCCTATAATTGGATTCAAAGAGTTGGAAAATTAGTTAAAACACATAAAAAAAGCAGGACATAAAAGCTTCAAGAACAGAAAATAAAGAGGAATGGAGAATAAATAGAATGGTTTCTAGTTAGCAGCCTTCACCATGGAACCCTTATTCAATGTATGAGACCAGATAGCAAAGTTTGGCAACTACAAAACCATGTGTTTAGGATCAAGTACAATAATTCAACACAAGGTTCGAAAAGTCTGGATTCTATACTCAAATCTAAAACCAAAAGAGGCTCTTTGAGTGGATGGAGTAAAGACAAAATCAACAAATGAATTTTTTTCATTTGGATTTCATTTTCACTGACAGAACCTCAAGCAAGCAGTTTTTAGTGGATGGAGAAGACAGTACTGTACGGAGTAAGAGAAGCCATTCAGAAGCTTCTCCAGCTTGCGGAGGTGAATGGATGAAGACATTTGAAAAAGGGTAAAATAGAAATTTCATTATTCAACATAAAAGTTTTAGCTTCCTGTCACTGACGTGTGAGCAAGGTGTTACTTATTTCTCTAACAAGCAGGGTATCTATGTAATCATGCCAAACTTTAATTTTTGCCTTGCACTTTAAATAAGAGGTCTTATTTATGCTCCAATTTTTCTCACCATCAGCCACACTTAATATAATCTGCCATTCTCCCTCCTCATGACAACCAAACTTTGATATTCCTTTCTCTTACTATTTCTCTTGTAAGTTAAGTAGTCAATAAATATTTGTGGGTTTCTGAATGTCATGTCTAGTGGTAATGTAATCAAACTCATTACAAACATCAGTATTCTTTTGACAGGCTCATAGCATTTTAGTCCCTGGTATGTTAATGACTTTTTTTTTTCTTTCCATTTTGACCTTAAGTACTAACTAAAACTATAACAATTTCATATTATTCATTTCTTATCACTGCTGTAACAATATATCCATGATGTAAGCTTCAATGGACAAAAGTGCCGAGGGCTGTAAGTCAGTGCACACTCCCTCATTTGTCAAATCCACAAGTTTAGGTAAACTGGTAGGAGGAAAATAAACTCAACATGAACATGAACATGAACTCCATAATGTGTTACATACTTTAATAAATAGCTAATGAAATATATAAATCCACAATAAACAAACTTAAAATACATCATTAATTTTTTTTAAGGACCACTTTACTAGTGAAAGCCTACAATTATTTTTATTAATATTTTCTAACAAGAAATAAGATAGTCCAATAACTAGAGGTAGGGAAAGACCAAAGAAAATAATAGGAGAAATTATTAGGATGGACTTAACTATTAATAATCTAACTATATAAATAAGCAAAGATAGAACATGTTGACATCGCTTGATCCATAAAGCTGACCTCACTTAGTGAGAAAAGGCTTTGTTGTTGTTTTTTTTTCTAACAAGAGATAAGGTTGTTACAATGAGAAAAGGGAAAGCAGAGGAGAGAGAAGGAATTGAGAGGAATAGAGATAGCCTGAGAAGGATCCAAAGAAGGAAAAAGTGTTCTTGCAGAGGAAATTTTTCAAAGGAGGAGGGCTGGGGTAGAGAAACAAAACAGGGTGTTTTTCTTTAATTGGAGATGGACTGGAGCAGAGAAGAACATGGGCTGGGGCCAAGTGGGTTTGGCTGACCCAGTTCCTATGCCAGCTAAAATATGGCTGAAAATGACCTAGTAACCATTAAATTCAAAAACCTTAAAGTCAGTTGGTAAACTCAAGTTTATGAGATTAAACCAAGTTGACAATGATTTCATCAGAATTCCAGTTTAGTGGCAAGTTGACACAATTTTTCATACCTAAACTCCAAAACACAGACAAGTATACAGGTTAAAACACAAGTTCAGCAACCATACTTCACATTGATACCATGTGCATATCAAATGTGGAAGCTTGATCGAAAGACTTGAAAAGGTATTATTTTGTCCAGGATGTATCTATTCTTATGTAAAATAAAAAAGAGCAGACAGAAAAATTAAATATCAAGGGAAAAGTCAGATAACTTAGTATGATTTAATGACACATTACCCCCTGTAGTTTAGTGTATTAGCACTTTTTAAACCATGGTAGGTACTCAAACTATCTAGCAACTCTAATACTTGATTTCATAAACTAGACAAGGAAAAGGTCTGTATTCTGAACAGTGAATTCTACTATAAATATCAACAAATAGCTCACTTATATATACTGAGAGTCCATGATTGATATATTATATTGGTGTTTCAATATTGATAGCACACAACTGGATCTAGATCATCAATAATATCTATATTCTATAACACTAACATTTATTTCAAGAACACGAAGAAAGAGATGATTATATATTAAAATTGGTCACATACCTTTTCAATCATTTTCTTCTCGAGCTACAATAAGTTCCTCTAAATTAGCAGCATCACCAGCATCTGTAGGTACCAATATGTCATCATCAGCTGTGAAATTGTATCTACCTCCAATTGCTCTAAGAAGTTGATACACTTCAAACATTGTAGGCCTCTCCTTTGGATTAGGTAAAACACAGTTGCATGCAACCTTAAGAAATTGGAAAATCTCATTATCAACACCCTTCCCAAGTATTGATTCATCAATAGCATCCTGAATTTGAGATTTTCTTGAGAGCTCTGAAATCCATTCCACCAAATTGCCTTTAAAAGTTTCAGGCGCTTTAGCAACATGGGTAGGTCTCTCACTTGTCACTAACTCAAGAAGCACAGTCCCAAAGCTATAAACATCTCCCTTTGGTGTAGCCACCAAAGTTCTTGTATACTCTGGTGCAACATAACCAAGATCCCCAAACTCCCCATTTACAAAAGTACTCAAATGTGTATCAATTGGATTCATCAATCTAGCTAAGCCAAAATCAGAAATTTTGGCCTCAAAATCTGCATCCAACAAGATGCACTTAGAGCTTATGTTTCTGTGGATGATACGGGGAATGCAGCTATGATGAAGAAATGCTAATCCTTTGGCTGCGCCAATTGCCACTTTTAGCCTTAAAGGCCACTCCATGGTGCTCCCACCAGCAGCAGGATGTAGCTGATCATGAAGGGTTCCATTTTCCATATTTTCATAGACCAAAAGTCTCTCATTTTTTGCCACACAAAAACCTAAAAGGGAAACCAAGTTACGATGTCTGACAGTCCCCAATGTAGTCATCTCAGACATAAATTCTTTCTCTGAGTGTTGAGATTCCTGCAACCTTTTAACCATGAAAATTGTGCTTCCATCATCAAGGACAGCTTTGTACACTGTTCCTGTTCTTCCCGACCCAATAATACTGTCCTTACTGAAGTTGTTAGTGGCCTTCATAAGATCACTCAATTTCATTTTTGACACTGACTTCTCAAACATAGAAACCTGATGTCCAATTCAGTATAGTAAGCATAATATCATCATAAGAGTTCAAAAGTGTATAAAACCATACACACTAAGGCATTTCTTGTTTTACAAAGCATAACTTCTTTTTCCCTGATATTAGGAGTATAACATGTATCAGTTTCTAGAACACATTAAAAAACAAAAGTTTTCCTCTGTTTAGTGCAGCAGTTTAAAAATGAAATTTTACAGTTGATGGAAACAACAAATTTGAGAATATAAATCAAATTTAATAAAATTTTTAACTGAGTTTTTTTTTTGGAAGAAACTAATTTCTTTAGATATGTTTTCTACCTTTATTTTATTTTCTAGAATACAAATAAAGACAAGAAGAAAAATGCATAGTGCCTCTAAGTGTAATCATATATGTTATAGGTGATGCATCAATATAGCTTGCCTTTATTCCTTTAGTTCCCTTAAGACTTCTTGCCCATTTATTTCCTTCAGGGTCCTCATCTTTCTTCTTTGCAGAAACTCTGCGTACAAAGAAGAACGCTGCAATACCCAATCCTAATGCTGCAACAGTTACCCCACCAACAGCTGCACCAGCTATAACTGCAGTGTTACTCTTGGAAGACTTCCCCTGGCAAGGCTCCAAGGGACCACCACAGAGTCCTGGATTATTTGCATAACTTTCTGCTGGAATATCAGCACTTCCAAAAGTCGGAACTTGCCCCGTCAAAAGATTGTTGGTGACAGTAAATGTCTTAAGCCGGGAGAGCTGGCTAAGTTGTAGAGGAATTTGACCAGTTAGTCGATTCTGGTCAAGTTTAATGCTATTAAGATAAGAACAATTTGCAAGGTCCACAGGGATCTCCCCTGAAAATTCATTTGAAGAGAGATCAAGGGTTGTAATATACTTAAGAACTTTAGAGATATCTGCTGGAATGGTTCCAGAGAGTTTGTTGATTGAAAGATCCAATCCAGTTAAGCTTGAGCAATTTTGTAAGGCATGAGGAAATTGGCCCTTGAGTCCCATATTTGATAGCTTGAGATTTAAAACTTTGTTCTCATCATCATGCCAACATTCAACCCCAATAAATTGACAGATAAAGCCTTCTGTGTTGTTATTGAAATTCCAGGAAGACTGCAAATAATTATTAGGGTCTTCAAGTGATGCTTTTATACTTTTCAAGCAGAAGATATCAGTATCAGTCCCATTGAC
Source organism: Senna siamea (assembly GCA_031216115.1). Taxonomy (NCBI): domain Eukaryota; kingdom Viridiplantae; phylum Streptophyta; class Magnoliopsida; order Fabales; family Fabaceae; genus Senna; species Senna siamea. Next base: position 18,638,918 of record CM062357.1, read on the forward strand.
GAAGCTACAACCAAGCAGTAGCCAGATACTAATAACATGAGCACTGAAAATTCGGCAACTCAGAACCATTTCTTATAAGACCCCAAAACAAGCTAAGAAGAAATAATCCAGACACCTCAGTAAGATTGGTATTCGATGCAAGCCACAAAACAATTGCCTAATACATACTACAGTCCTCCTAAGATCACACCCTGAGACACATACAAAACAAAACAAAGGGCAGAAACCCAATTCAGCATTTCAGCACTTCATACAAACTGAAGCAGCGAGCTAATAAATTGAACCAGAACAAAAACAACAGCAGCAATTACTTTGAACCAAATTTCACGCTCTACATCATTCAGATCACAAAGAAAAAACAAAAGAAACATAAAAACCCTGAGAAACCCAGTCAAATTGACTTTGATGATAAACAAAACAAGCACAAACTCAAGGAAATATTCACCAGCTTTATCGGAGATATTAACTCAGGAAAACTGATAAACCGTATACAGCTCCCAGAACAAGGTTGAAGCATCGCTCTTCACAGAAAAAAAAAAAAAAGTGAACTGCAGAAAGGGAAATTTGAATAATCAAAGCTAAAATTGGAGAAGAAAAAGCAATTATAGAAAGAGAGAAGAAAAGTGAGGCTTAAGATTTTGCACCTGTAGCGTGAGGAGAAACGGTGTGAATTGGGAAGCAAGAGAAGCAACACGCGATTAAGCGGGTCAGAGAGGGAAAGCCATGTTTTTCAAGCACGGAGACGACTACATAATGGAAACGCCGAGACTTTTTAAAAGCGCTCGACTAGCTGACTCGTCTTTGCCAAAGAAAAACGATGGTCACAATGGGCCAAATATAATAGAAATGAACGAAATCACACATGGTGGTGCTAGGCTTAAGCAACTTACTTATTAACCTTTTATATAAAATGTAAACTAGTATTTATTTTTCTTAAAATATAATTAAACTAAAAAATATCTTTTTCTTTTTTAATAAAATGTTTGATTTTGAGTAAATTATTGTCACGAATACTAGTATATTATTAATATTAATATTATAAAGATGATTTAAAAGGAACGGTTATGTCTCTCTCTCAGACAAATTTTCTTTGAATGTTTGGATAGAACAATTTTCTTCATTTTTATGAATTTAGAAAGCAGTTTTTTTTTCTCCTCTTACTCTTATTTTTATTTTCTTTTTTAATATGTAATAGATGTTATGAAATTCAATCGCAGAATTATCAAATCCAATTGTAAAAAAAAAAAAAAAAAGATGTTAATTTTCAAAGACACATTGGTCAAACATCGAAATGTTACTTTATCTTAGAATTGTGAATGATATCAATAATCTCTTTTACCATAATGTTTTATGCCATAAAAATGTGTTTCATTGGTTGAATTTCTTTATTCTCATCTTTGTTGATATCTGTTTTTCATCAAAATGCTACTTATATGAGTATTGACTAATTTTATTATTATTTATTTTTTATCTATAGTGCTCAAGTTTAATAATGTTTTTTGCTAAATTTTTTTAATTGTATTCGAATTTATGTCAATCAAGTAATAGAGTATTAGTCACTGATTTTTAATTTAGATAATAGACGTGTTTGTCTATATGTGTACGGTCATTATGCTATGTTGACTATTTTTGTTTTCTCACTTCCTATTCCCTTATTGTATATTTAGTTTTGTGTCTAATTTTTTTTTTTTTTATGTTTTATTAAGTTGATTACTTAGTATCTTTGATTTTGTAAAGTTTGTATCTATATTGTGGATGTTTAATCCACAGTTTTTGTATTCCTGATTTTGATGGAGCAAAATTTTCACTTAGCCAAAAGAAATTTGAAAGATAAAAATTTTAATATTATTTTTATAATGATAATTTTTAAAAAATTTAAATATATAAAAATCATGTTAATCTGAAGATCAAGTTGATTTTACCTTTTTTTTGTTTCTTTCAATATTTATAACTTGAACCTATAAACAATTTTTAAAATACAATTAAAAGATATATTTTTATTTATTGTATCTTTCATACTTTCTATTATATGTTATTTTGTAATGAAATGAAAAAAAAAAAAGTGTTATATGAGGCGTTGAAAGTTGTAATTTTGATAATAATGATTATAGTAAAAAAAAATATAGAGTATTATAATTTTCATAGCTAGTAGGTAAGATATAAATAAAATATTATAATTCTCATTCCTAAACTCTCTAGGAAATAATTCTCATTCCTGAACTCTGGAGGAAAATATTTTCTCCCGACCCCCACACAACTTTTAACCCAAACCCAAGCTAATGGTAAAATTATTACACATTTGATTCTTCTCAATTTTTTAATTTCCAAATCCAAACTCCCTTATTTAGACAGAGTTTAAAAAGATTAATTATTTATTTTAAATATTACTTATCTATATATAAATTTTAAAAATTACAAATTATATTAATTATATTATATAAACTTTAAATATATTATTAATGTAAATTTTCAACAAATTTATCTTTATAAAAACAGTAAATATAAAGATATATATTTCAAACTAAGACTCATAAAAAAAATTCCTCAAATTATTGTTTATTTTAATAACTCAATCTATCTCGAACCATATTAAACTTATAATTAATTTTTATTTTATTTTTAATAAATATATTTTTAAAAATTTTAAAATTATATTTCTCTAACAAAATTAAAATTCTTATCTATTTTTTTATAATATTTTTTTATTAAAAATATTTTATTTAAGATATTATCAAACATTAAATATAAATAATTTAAATTTAAAATTATTATATTATAAAAAATTAATTTTTTATTAAAATCAATTTTTGTTAATATTAAAACTTCTATCTTAAACTTTAAATAAACACTAAATTCTAAAATTTTAAGCCTTAAATCAAATCACATTCGACCAAATCGTTGCTGTTTGATATGACGTTGGTGGGAAATTGGTGTTTGAGTCACGAGATGAGCGAGGCTATCATCTCCCTTGTTCTTAACTATTTTAAAATCATCTTTAATTTGATTTCTCTTTAGTTGACAGCAAAAGAAGATTTTGTCCTCATGCTACACACAATCTTTCTGTATCCAATTCGCATAACAATCCAATTTAAGCATGACACCTTCCCAGAAATTTCACTTCACACAATCATAAGCTTTAAGCTTTTTCTCCTGCAAACTCATGCTTTTTGAATTTTTTATCATTAACATTTTATTATAATACACAATTCTGATAATCAAGTAAGTTAACTTGGTGTTAAATCTCTGAGCGAACACACTGTAATATTAGTGTCACCAGTCAATACTCGTCGTACTATAGCAAATAAAATTGTAAAATAATATGTTTGATGTTAAAAAATATCTTAAATTATGAAGAATATTTATCCCTTAAATATCATTTTATAGGGTTTGGACAGTGCTCGTTTAAATAGTGTATTTATTGGATTAGAATTTTAATTTAAAATATTTGAAATTATAATCAACAATTATTTTAAACATTTAATATTTGAATAAGGTTTTATCATTATTAAAACTTATTTTTAGGTGATTTTGAAACAAGTTTTGATTTTTCTTCAATGTTTATATGGGCAATAATAAGAGCCATTGGCGATGTATAAAAAGGGGACTTTTCGGCTTTGGGCCATTTTTGGATATTCTAGGCCATTTTGTTCTGGTTTTAGAGGCATTTGACACAACTTTTCTGAAATTAAACGAATTTTAGGCCTATTTATACAATCTATGAACAATTTTTAAGGGATCCTTGTGAACAAAATTTTTTTCGCACATTTAAATCGAGGGATAATTTTAATTAATTAATCGTTTAATTCTCTGATGATTATTTATTGCATATATATACATGTTTAAATTGAGGGGCCTCTGGTCTTATACAAGCAATTGTCAAAACAAGATAATTTTCAAGGCCAAATAGTGATAGATACTAAGGTATATTGTTGTCAATTGTATGTTTTTGAGAACTGTTAGAATATAATTTTAGGGTTTAGACTAGTTAAAATTTTATTTAATTAGTTGATAAAGTTTTTAAATATTAAAAATTATTATTATTATTTTTTTTAATAAAATTTAGATCATTAAATGTTCTATCAACTAATAAAAAAATTAATGAGACTCTACTAGTTAATAAAACTCATAATTTTATTACACTTTTTTATAGATAAAAATTTCAAATTACTACTATCAAAATATTTATATATTTGACTAAATTTATCTTTATTAATAAAAATATAATAAATTTTACTTATTTCAAACCAAATTAATTAAAATCAATAAAATTTTGATATGGATAATGTCAACCAACAAAATATTAAAAAATAATAGGAAAATAAATTTATCATTTTAAGCATTAAAGTAGTAAAAGAAAAAAAAAGTTCTGAAGTAAATATCAATACTTAAGTACACTATATTAAAATGTTAGATGTCTAAATTACAATTTTTATGTAGTTGGATCGTTTAAAGTATAGGAGAGGGATAAAATTTTTAAAATAGTAAAATTTTTTAATAATTTATTTGTTTATTTTTTTAAATTTCAAAAACTTTATCTTTGAAGATATACATTATATTATTTTATTTATGAATTAATTAATGATATTTAACTAACATATTTTATTTTATATTAATGTTCATGTATTATAAAAAAATTAATTAAATATAATTAATTAATATATAAATAAATTGATACAGTATATATATTTTAAAATTTTTTTATCCAGTAACTTTTTTTAAATTTTGTCAACTAAATATATTTTAAAAATAAAAAAATCTTTATCCAAGAAAAAATATCACAAAGTACGTACTGTAACACGTGGCATTAATTTAGGAGGATTAGGTGATATACTGAAGACCATTCCCTTTAGCAGACAAGTGTGGTAACTTTACAGAGTAGACAACAGTTCGGACAATAGTGTTGGTGTGTGTATAGCAAAACGTGGAGTGCCCAACGAAAAGCGAGAGAGATAGAGGGTTGTGACTCTGATTAAACACACTCTTTCTTTCGCTAAGCTTTTTCTCTTTTCTTTCTTCTTCGCACACCTCTCTCTCTCTCTCTCTCTCTGTGAAGGGTTGCATAACTGCAGCCAGACACACCCGTGCCGCCCAAAGAGAAATTGGGTGGAGTTTTCTCTTGGATTCTTAGGCGTTGTCTTTGTAATTTTCATCAGATCAATCAGGTAAGTGTTCTGTGTCGTTTTTATTGTGATTTTTCTCTGATTTTACGGCTTCAATCGGTTATTGTTTTCAGTTTGGATCGGCTTTGTTTGTTTGAAAGGAAGGGGAAATCACTTTTCCTGCTTATTTTTTGGGTTTTCCCTTGAAGGAATTTCATAGACATTGCTCTGGAAGTTTCCTGCACAGGAGACTTTGTAAATTTTTCTTCCTGCAAATTTCTGGGTTTTCATGAGAATTTTCTAGGTGTTACTAGAGGAGGAGTTTTAGCTTCTTCACGGTATTAATATTTTTGCCTTTACTATTCTCTAATAATGTTGGGCCTAATTTGTTTTTCTAGGGTTTGTGTTATCGTGAATCTAAGGTTTGGATCCTAAAACTGGGGACACCATCGGTAAGCTTTTCAGCAATTTTCGGTTTTGAAAGCTGTTATTGATTGTTTACTATGAAGTTTAGTGTCCATTTTAGCAAGAAAAGGCAGCACACAGGAGACAAATTATAAAGAAATGAAGACTTAGGGATTTTGGTTTGCATTATATTTTAGTGCATGCGGGATGTGTGTGTATGTGATTGGTGAAAGGTTAAGTTATGTAACGGAAACAAAGAAAATTGATATATTAAAACTAGTGAAGTTGTTGTCGTTCCTGATTCCCTTTCATTTCCTTCTTGCTTTAACATAATATCTGTATTTCTGGGAACTTTTCTTGATGTTTAACAATTGCTTACCCCTTCTGTACCATAAAATGTAGAGATCAGAAACTTTGGTACACATGTATTGTACTTAGCCGCCACGGAAGTGAAGAAACTATAGTTGTCATCTAATGCAATCTACAGTCTCATGAATGATTCCAAGTTTAGGGTTTTGGTGTACATTTAAAAGGGAAGGATTGGAGAATAAGTGGATAACATAGTTGAAAACAGAAGAGGAAGTAGGTAGGGAGGATTGCATTCTTCACCCTTGAGTTTTGGTTCATTGTTAGTCTGCTCCCAAAAGTTCTTATAGCAACCTAGTTCGGAAGTAACTATAAAAGTAGGACATTCTAAACTTGAGAGCTTCTGTCCCTAAAATGTGCAGAGATTTTTATAAGCATTTAACTGCTGATTATTTTCTCTTAGTGAAAATGTGATATGTGGCATCTATGCTTTTCACTTGAAGGGTTTATAGAAGAACCCAAATGTTGAGACTTGAGAGCATCTAAATATCCCTCCTTTCCACTTTGTTAAATGCCCATGTTGGATGCATGTAGCACGATGTCTAGCAGATAGGTTGTAGTTTGCTGTTTCAAGGTGGTTATAGACTGGACAAACTGAAGGACTCGATGCCATTATTAATTACCACTAGAAATTGTACTTTAGAGAGCTACACATGATGTAATTTCTAAATTTTAATTGCTTTCCCTTACAACCTTCTGCATTTTAGAGATGTCCTCAGCTGCAAGCTATTATTTTATCTTGTCTTTTGATATTATGTTTTTATGGGTTCTTTCTGACTACATTGTTTCTGGAACTGCAACCAATTCTTAACACATGTTTTTTAAGCTTGATAGGGGCTCATAGACCAAGATTAGAACCAACCTGTTTTTGTGGTCTGTGGATTAATGTGGGTAATGCTGGATTGTTTCAATATATAATTTTAAGCAAGTTGGTTACATTGTTTTTACTCTCTATATAATCTGTTTTCCTTTAAAAAGAGCCTTGGTCTTACTACCACACATAATTCCAGCTTACATTAGTTGAATATTGGTATTTATTTGATTCATTTTTCTTTTTCAGCTTCTTTTCCATGGAAGACACTGACTCTGTTGCTTCACTGATGGATTCTACAACTTCTAAGATACAACAGCTCCAAAAGGCATTTGCTGAACTTGAAAGTCATCGAGCTGTAACCCTTAACCTGAAATGGAAAGAACTTGAGGAACATTTTCATGGGCTTGAGAAGTCCCTTAAGAGACGTTTCCATGAATTGGAAGACCAAGAGAAAGAGTTTGAAAACAAAACAACGAAAGCTCGCGAAATGTTGGAGAAGAAGGAAGCAGCTGTTGTGGCTAAGGAGCAAGCTTCACTGGAGAGGCTTCAAGAGAAAAGAGATGCTGCTATCTTTGCTATTGTTAATGCCCGAGAAAAGCACAGGAAGGTTTTATCTGAGGATCTGGCTGTTGTCTCTGATGGGGGTCAAGAGGTACCTAGGGTGGAGGAAAAAACAGGGGATGCTATGTACTTGGCAGCTGAAGGTAGCTTAGAAGATGTGAAAGACACTCATGAAAGTGGAAATGTGGAGGTGAAGTCTTGCCCCCAGTTGGTTAAACTATGTGAAGAGATGAATGCTGGAGGGCTTCACAAATTCATATCTGATAATCGTAAGAACCTTGCTGCTATAAGGGAGGAAATACCACTTGCATTAAGAGCTTCCCCTAATGCTGCCCTTTTGGTTTTGGATTCTCTGGAAGGATTTTACTGCATGGAAGCCTCAAATCAGGATGGAAAGAAGGATGCAAACTTATTGGGTCTTCGTCGTACCTGTATTATGCTGATGGAGTGTTTAAGCATTTTGCTAATGAACTCAGACTGCGTGGCTGATGTAATAACAGAAAATATTAGGGACAAGGCAAAGAAAATTGCTGAAGAGTGGAAACCAAAATTGGATGCTCTTGACTTGGATGCCAGCAATGGGAATTCCTTGGAGGCTCATGCATTTTTGCAACTTCTAGCCAGTTTTGATATTGCCTCTGACTTTAAGGAAGAGGAGTTATCCAGGCTAATACCAATGGTGTCTCGGCGTCGCCAAACTGCTGACCTATGTCGTTGCCTTGGGCTGTCAGAGAAAATGCCTGGTAAGTATTTTGTTCTTTACTAGTAATATTTAGAGTTAATCAAAACCTTATACAAACCTGATACAACTAATTGAAAATATTTTGTTTTTCCTTTCACATACATAAATTTTGGCTTCTAATCTAATATCCCTTATATTAACTTCCTTTTAGTTTATTTGATTAACTTATTATCATAACTTGCTTTCTTTAGGCATCTCTTTTGGATAACCAACCATATTGTGTAAGTATCCAATGCCTACTAAGACGCTGTTTCAGTGACATGAATTTTCGAAGCTCTATAAAATTTCAATAATGAACATTTTTGTTTTTGGGTTTTACCCAATCTATGTGGGTGTGTCTTTTTGGCGTTTCTTTTCAAATTTCATGAAGGAAATATTAATGGGAACTTGAATTGTAATGACTGTTTGGCATTCTTGAAAATGACTAAAGGCAATTGAAGGGTGTGTATTAGTGTGCTGGCACTTACAAGTATCATGGGTGGACAATTTTTTCTTTTGATATTATATGATTTTCATGACATGAGTATCTCCAGGACTTAGACGATTACAAGTCAGCAGCAATTGACTTGCATAAGATCATAGTTACTTAAGAGTCTCTACTCTCTAGTTGACTTTGGAAATCTTGCATTCGTAATAATCATAGGCTACTAAATTATTTCATCTTTTTGTTTAATGCTTCATTTTAATTTTTGGATGTGCAGGTGTAATTGAAGTTTTGGTGAACAGTGGAAGGCAGATTGATGCTGTTAACTTGGCTTTTGCTTTTGATCTTACAGAACAGTTTTCTCCTGTGCCTTTACTAAAATCTTACTTGAAGGATGCTAGAAAAACTTCTGTCAAAAGTGTTAACTCTTCTCCCACAGTGCAGGTGCGTAGTTAATAATTCTTTGCTATGTTAAATTATTATTCATTTTGTTCTTGCTTTGCTTGTGATACTTTTAATTAGTGATCTGAAATATTGTTGAGTTCTTCTAATTTGTTTTCACACTGTTATATGAAGTTACCTGATTGAGGTAATACCATGGTGAAAATCTTTAGGGTTTCGCTGTTACAGAGGAATGTTTGCTGTTATGGTTTTGTGGTTAGATTGTTGGACCATGTGTTAACATTGATCTATGACAGTGAGCTGGACCAATTACTTTTGCTTGTTGCCATAATTGGCAATTTCTTTAGTTAATTTGAACATCCTTGTTGGAATTGAATGGGAAGGCCTGCTCATTTGTAAGCTTGTACATGTATATTATTTATACTACAATAATAAACGAAGTCTATTCCCACTAGGTGTGGTCGGCTATTTGTTGGCTTTACTTGATCCATATAGCCGACCCCACTTAGTGAAAAAATACTTGGTTTTTTGTTGTTGTAGATAAATTTAGAAGGGATAGTAATAGTAATAGAAAAAATACTTGGCTACTACTCGACTTGAAGTAATAGTAAACTCCTAACCCTTAATATTCCCACTTAATTTGAAAGTCTTATCCTGGAATATTTTGAAAGACTTAACCTTGAATAGTTAATAGGTTTTAGCTTGTTACAAATAAAACTCAATGGAAGTGAAAACCATATCTTGACTTAGACATTAAAACTCACAAGGTCACATACTCACACTCAACTTTGACTGATTGGATAAGATGCCAATTTCTTACTCTTTTTTTTCCATATACACAGTAACTAATAATTTTTAACTGTTAGATTTGTCTGTAATTGTGGTTATAGGCGCCTTGATGATTTCATGCATTTTCTGCCTCATTTACCTGATACATCCTACAATATGTGACTATAAATACCTAAAAAATTTGCCCCTGCCCCGAATTGATGGCAGAGGTATATTATCTTCTGGGGCTGTCTTCATTGAAATCTGTGCTGGTTGATGCTTATTTGAATTTGTGTTTAATATCTTTAAAGCATTTGGGTATACCCAATGACTTGCTGTTGTTTCAGATCGAGGTTAATGATCGAGAGCTGATTGCTCTTAAGGTTGTAATCAAGTGTGTGGAAGAGCATAAGCTTGAAGAGCAGTATCCTCTGGATCCTCTCCAGAAACGAGTACTCCAACTAGAGAAGGCTAAGGCTGACAAGAAGAGGGTAACTGAAGCAACAAAACCTCAACCCAAGAGACCCCGGGCAAATGGTGTCGGATATGGTCCCCGTGTGACTAACATCCCTGCTGACAAAATTTCCTATGCTAGAGTTGCTGATAGGTACCCGCAGTATGTGTATGACAGACCTTACATGTACACTGGACCAACTGATAATCACTGCGCCCCACTCATGGGTTCTGGGACATATAACCTCTCTCCTAATCATGGCAACTACTTTGGAAATGGGTATCAATATCAAGCTGCATACCTCCACTAGTTAACAAAGACGGTGAACAAGTGACTGTGATCCTTTCGTTTAATGTTTAGACTTAACCCCTTGAACTGATGGATGTTGCACTTTATTAATGTAGTATTTGGAAATCACTAAGACGAAAAACTTAAAACTTTAGCTTTTGTACTAGAAGATATTCTGATCCTCTAATGTATGCACTATGCTCGCGTTTTGTACAACCTCGTCGCCTTTGTATATGTTTTCTATGATGTACTATATGTGTGTCTATGCTTCTGATGCACTGCAGGAAATTTATTGCTCATTGTGGTTATGTTTAAATCTTGATAACCATAGACAACCGTGGGATTTGGGAAACATGGTTCCCATAATAATCAGCATTGTCCCTGTATTATTTTCCCCTTTGTTTAGCGGAATTCATGTTTTCAAATTCTGTGGCAGTGTGTAATTGCAAGTTTTCAACTAAGCACATTACGCAGGGCTGAGTTTGACACACGGGATTTTAAGTAGGAATAACTTGTACGGTTTTATCTAGCTGTTGTGTTCGATTGTACCTATAATGGTTGTGTAGGTGGTTACATAGTAAAACTTTCAAGTGTGGTTCAAGTTCACACTTCAGATTAAGACTATGAGTACAATGCTGCAAAAAATAAAAAAATAAAAAAATAAAATAAAAAGGGATATATTTTATGGTTTTGATTTTGAATTTGATTTCACTTGGAAGTGGAACCAACAATACAGAGAAAAAAAAAATATAATTTTTTATATTTTTATCTATACGTGCATAATTTATATTATTTATTTTTTTATAATTAGTTTTTTTACATATTTTATTTGGATTTCCAGAATTTGAAATCATTTGAAATCTTGCCGACGTAACAATAACCAGTATGCTGCATTATAATGGCGGTGTAAAATCTGTTTGGTCTAGTTGCTGATGACATTGCTGACAGAAATAGTTTAAAATTAGGGTAAAGATTACTAAATTTTTATGAGACACATTAGTTATATTTTCTTTTATAAGATATTTTAAAATTGTATTTTTTATTTAAAAATTTAATTTTTTCTTTTAAATATTAAAAAAATATAATTTCATCTTTTTTGTTTAAAATACTTTTAATGATATTATTAAAATTTTAAAAAATATATAATTTATTAGAAAACTGTATTTTGAAAATTATTATATATTTTGAATTAAAAAGGATAAAGCTATAATATTTTAATTTTTTTGAAAAATAATTTTTTATATTATTCAAATACATTTATGTTCTAATCATTTTGAGGTTGGATCTTAAAATTTATAAAATATGTGAAGAGAAGAGAGAGAAGAAGAAAAAGAAAATAAAAATAATAAAAATTTATAATGTAATAATATAAAGTTGAACAATTTTTTATTATTTGATTTATTATTTTAAAATATAATAATTATTATTTTATATTGTATTACAAAAATTAAAGAAAAAATTGACATATACTTGTGGTCAAAACTACTACTATCTAGAAGGTTATTAAATTTTGAATAATTTAATTCAAATTAGTATTGATCTAATAAAATTCTTATAGTAAAAATTTTTTTATATACAAAATTCATACATGAGACATTGTTTAAAATAAATAAAACATCTATCATTACTGATCAACTATTTGTTGATAATAACGTGCTTTTGTGTATACAAAATTTTTATTATTTAATTATATAAATAATAAATATAAAAATATTATACTCAAAATAAATAAAATTATACATTTTTTATCTTAAATGAGTGCCTAAGTTTTCAAAACATAGAAAAAATAATTTTAAAATGTCTAAAAAATGTGATTTATTTTTAAAATAATTTTACTTTACTATTTAAAATGTTACATCAAACTTAATAATTTATTCAATTATATGCTATTTATTTATTTGTCACTGTTAGCTTACGCTTAAATTTGGATCTGAAGTCAATAAATTATTAAATTTGGCAATAATTTTTTTCGAATTGGATTTTGAGGGGCAACGTAACTTAAATAAGTTTGAGAGACTAAACTATGACTCTTATAAACCAGTTAGACGTGTAGTAATTTAAGTTGATGAACAACTCTTCAATATTAAAAAAATCAAAATATATCAATACACTGTTTATGTTTGGCCTTTTCATGTTACATTTTTTTATTAAAATTTATAATAATAAATATAATTTTTATTGAATCTAAAACTAATGCCTTTATAGTTACAAAAATTTTGTCTAATAAAAGATATGACACGAAAGGCAACGCCAAAGGAAGAAAAAATGAAGAAATTAATGATACGAGAGAGAGAGAGAGGTTAAAGAGGGAACCAATACCAATGTGACACGTATGGAGAACTGATTAGATACTCTTACTGCAACATTTAATAAAAAGTTAGTACTAACAAATTAAATCGGTAAAACCAATTAATCTGCCCCAATCAAAATAACAAAAAAATGTGTTAATTACTAACTCTACTAACAAAAGTTAATTGTAATAAAAGAGATTAGTCTCTTTATTATACATAATCTGTCTAATACCCGAACAAATTAAGTGTATGTTTAGTTTTTTTATTTATTTTGGACCTAATATATCTCACATAGGAGGAATTAGGCAATATTTAGAAAAAAGTTCAAGTGAGTCAAAGACAAAGTTGTAGAGATTACACGTTATCCACAATTATCTGATTTAAAAGCAACCCAGCGTCCCTACATTTCTTCTGCTTTTAGCATTCCCTTCACATTTTACATTCTGAAGCACATTTTACGTTTTGAAGCACTTCCTTTTTCTTTTGAGTTGTTCTCTTCTTCCACGTCTCCTTTTCATCCTCTCATTTTTTACATTTAGGTATGCCTCTTCTTCAGCTTCTCTACAAGAGTAGTTTTCTTGTTCTTTTTGTTAGAGAGATGGTACAGTATACATGTGGCCTAACATACTTACATTTAAGTTATGTTTTTTAAATTTTGAAAAAATTTAAGATAATATTAGACCAAAGTTGTCACTAAAAGTAAAAAAATTACTCTTGAAGCGTTTTAGTGGTGACAAAAAATTGATATATATCGTCACTGAAAATTATATTATTAAAAATTTTTGATGACAACAAAAAATGATTAAAATTAAAAAATTATATAGTGACAACTCAAGTTATCATTGAAAAGCGACAAATGTCATTATAGATGTTAAAATTTAAAAATTAAAAGTCATCACAAAAACTTGTATTCAATTGCGATACAAAAAAATCGTTATAAAAATTTGTATCCAATAGCAATATAAAAAAGTCGTTATAAAAACTTGTATTTAGTGGTATTACAAAAAAGTCACTACGAAATCTATCTTCAGTGACAATAGTAAATGGCACCATAGAAGAAGCCTTTAGTATCAACAATAAATTGTTGCCAGATAAGTCCTTTCAATTGCGATATAATATGTCGCCATTAAAAGAATCTTCAGTAATGATTGAATGTTGCAATTGAACATATCTTCTGTGGCAACATTCTTCAATGAGAACAATATTATGTCGACCACTGAAGCTCTAATAAATTCTAATTCATTTTTTTTTGTTTTTAATATTTTTTTAATTTCTATATTTCTTGTCAACTAAAAAGTATGACTTAATAGAATTATGAAATAAAATAATATTATATTACATATAAATACTGTTATATTTTTGTCAATAATTTACAATAATTATATAATTTATAATAATTATACAACTTATGACATATATTTTTTGAATCATTAGTTTTTTCTTCTTGAAATTTGTTTTTGTTTAAAATAAAAACATTAACAATAAGACAAAATGACAGCAACTCAAGAGAAAAAATCATGGTTATTAAAAATTGGCAACAACTTATTATGACATATGGCCTGTCATCCAAAATCAAACCAAATTCATCATAAAACCTATGAGATAACCAAAAATTTGCACTCCTTGTTCACTTTATCAGAACAACTCCCAGTGAAATTTTCTAAAATTACTAATAAATGTGGAGGAGAAAATTTGAACTTTATGCTTAGGTTGAACCTTCAAAGGATATTTTACCGATTTGGAAGATCTAATATGCAGGAATTATATATATATTTTTCCTTTATTGCTTTACGAATAATGAATTTAGATTAGATTTAATAATTATTTATATATTTAATATCATATTTTTAATTAAAATAAAAAATATAAATAATTTTTTTAGAACAAAAGTAATCATACAAGACGTATAAATTTTTAATTAAATAATAAAAATATGAAAACTAAGCCTCTAAAATTTTTTTTCTTCTAGTTTTTACCGTTTACGGACGAGGATTGCTACACATTTAATGTTAGCAATCCCTTTTTTAAAGTCTACGCACATATTTGATTGGGAAAGAATTTTTCAGTTTTATATTATTTTGTCATCGGCTTGGGCTTTCGGGCTTCTGGCTCTAATAGCTATAAGAGAAAAAAGAGAACCTGTTTCATTTATTAGCTAAAATTTTTTACCTATGAAAGGGGTAAAAACAACGTAGTTTCACCTAAAATTATTTTTTAAAATATTAAAATATAAAAATTATCTTAAAAAGGTTTTTTTTTTATTTTTATGAAACTCTCATTTTTGTCTTTTAATATAACTAATCTATGTGAGATACAGATCTGACAAATTACAGTGTTTGTACCCAATCCATTAAATTGGTATTCAAACAAATTAACTCTATTATGTTTTTATTAAAAAAATTCTGGGATAAGGGAATGATTAGCTCTCATATTTTTTTAATTTAATTATTAAATAAATTAATTCAATTATAGTCTAAATTACTTTTTTTATTAGTTTAAGTTATGTTTTTTCCTTTAATATAAGATATTTTATTTTTAAATAAAAATAAAAAATTACATTTAATAAATAAAATTAATACAAACCAAAATAATATAGTTTACAATAAATGACCTTAGTTCCATGTTGCGATATTTTTATTTCAATCAGATCTTATTCGTTGCCGTGGTTATTCATCTTCTTGGTGCTCTTCTAGCTAGCATTGTTTTCTTATTGCTACCTTCATGAATAATTAATAATTGACTCAACATAACTCCAATTGATTGATAATATTGTATTGGCTAGTGCGAAATCATAAATGATGAAATATTTAAAAGATCCATTAGCAACCCTGATCTTTAGCTACACCTCCAAAACTAGAGTCACGTGGTGGTAGTATAGAATATGATGGTCAACTTTGTATAGGCGCCATTGATTGATTATATCCAACCTTGTCACCTCCTACATCCTTATGATAATCTTTTGAGCTACATTAACATTGTAGAACACAATTCATAAATGAGTCAATTTCAAAAGTTATTTTAACAATTAAAATTTATGAAATAGTAAATATGTTTACTTGCATATCTCTCACTCATGTTTTGATATATATGTTGCTTTTGTAATGTCAGCAATGAAGGTTGGTCTGATCTTAGATTTGAAAGACACTTTTGAAAGAGGGCCATAATGAAAATGATTTGGTCAAAGACACCAATACATATATAACAATTTTTATATCACACGTAACACATCCATATAAAAATTTTATTAAATTTTTTACAGCAATTTTATACAACATTTGATAGATCAAACAAAATTTATTGAGTTCCATTCATTCTGCTGCATTTTGTTACATTTACTAAATCACAAAAACTCTAATAAGTCAGCTCCAAGAGAAGCGTGCTCAGCTTCAACGTTAGATGCAAGCTGAGGTTGAATGTAAAATTCAAGCTGAGATTGACCGAAGGATCTAAATACAATTGGATATGATAATGTCAAAATTTCAACAGGTAATAATAACTTTTGGTTCTTTCGTTCAAAATTTATATTAATTTGTTGATGAGAATGAACTAAAATTTAATGATATTGTGATAAAATTTGATAATTTGATGATACTATGCTGTAATTTTGATGTTGAACAATTAACTTGATTTTAGGCTTGAGATATGGGTGGTATGTTGTCTAAACGTATGCTTGCTGTCCAAGTTTTTGTTGTTGGATTTGTAATATGAATTTGATTTGAATGTACTTGATAAATTAGGTCTAAACCTATCAAAATTTGCTGCTATCATTTAAGCATTACACCATGCCTTGCAAGACTTTATTTTTGAGTAAAATCTATCATAGGTTATCTAAGTTTGCTGCTTGGATTTAGGCATCATCATAGGCATTTCTTGACATCATTTGGTCATTAACATTGTTTTGGCTCTAATTTGTACATGTATTTTGAGTGGAAAGGAGTCCAAATTTCTGGTTGTTATCTCATAAGTTTTAGGATAGATTTAGTTTGATTTTGGATGAGGGGTCATGTGCCATAATAAGTTGCTGCCATGTTTCAATAATCATGATTGTTTTTCTTGAGTTGCTGTCATGTTTGTCTTATCCTTTTGGAAGACTTCCCAATCTTTATAATTTTCTCTAAATTATTTTAATTTTATCCTTTGGAAAGACTTCCCAATCTTAGACCCCTAATTTAAATAAAGGGGGTGGGGGGGGGGAGCAAAAGTGAGTAAAAAAATTACCAAAGAGTTGGATTTAAGAACTATATTTTATGGATCAAATCAAGAATTGAAAATAAAGCTTTTCTAAAATTTTTCTAATTCACAAAAATTAATTCCCAAATTAAAGTAGGTAAGAGAGTAAGCAATTATTTATTTGAGATTTGAAGAATTAGAAATGGCTCACGTTACTACTCTACAATACATATTATTTAATGTTATTAACGCATGCATGTCTACATATAGGGATGAAGCACTAGAATACATGAAGAAGACAGAACCATTGATCAAAAAAGGCTACTAAAAGTGCTTGCTAGTGGGGAGAAGGCATTATGTAAACATGCGTTGTATTCAGATTGTGAAGCATTTCTTCAGGAATGCTCGTGATTGGAAGGAGACAGTTGAATTTGCAGAAGTTTAATGGTTTTTGAGGTTTGAGATTATATCTCGATTCTTTAAATTTTTTTCAAAAAAATAAATTTTGGTTCGAAAGATTTGAAAAAGTTTAAAAATCATAATTAATTTTGTTATTCTTTCGAATCCCTTTTTTTTTTTGGGAGTTAAAGACTATGATCATTTATAATTGAAACATTACTAAAAAATGCACTAATTTACTTAAATGTTGATATGCATAAAAAAGCCATGCACATGCACCTATCAAAATAATAATTATAAAAAGTACATTTTATCTCCTAAATTATACTTTAATCATAATATTAATATTTAAATTTTAAAATATAGCACTAATTTATTTCCTTCAATTATCACAATTAAAAAAATAATTAATTATCTATTAAATTTAATATTTAGAACAAAAGTGAACTTTTAAAAATTTAAAAATTAACTTCTAATTAACCCTGTGCTTTGATGAACAGAATTTTTTAAATGTTAAACTATGCTACTATCACTTTAACAAATAGTTATTATTTCAATTTTTGTAATAATATAATAGTTTAGATACTAATATTTAAACTAGGATAAAATGTATTCTTTGTTTTCTTGTAATAATTTGCCTTTAATTTTTTAATTCAAATACAATTTGACGAGAGAAAAAACTTAGTTTAGAGCTCGAGATATTAGAAAATTTCTTTCCCGCCAAAAATGAGAATAGCCGAGATTTCATCGCCGGAGCTCCGGCAAGTTCACCGAGACATGGAGACTCACCATCACCATCTTCTTTCCCAAATCGAAGACTCTGTCAAGCAACTCTAGCGCTACACGGCTGATGAACCCTCGCAGGAGACGGTAACTGCCGATCTCAGTAAATCTCTGGCTCAGCTGAGCCATTCTTCTCCATTTTCCAACTCTCTGAAGCTTCAGATTTGGAAACTGAGTTATCGCCTTTGGAACGCCTGCGTCGATATCTCCAACGCTACCACCTTAGCAGCTGAAGACCACGCCAAGCTCCAACATGTAGCCGCTGACCTTCTCTACCTCGTCGCTCATGTTACTGGAGTCCCCTCTCCGGCGATAAAATCGGCCTCATTTTACTACAAAACCGGGTTGATATGGCACAATCTCCGAAAATTCGATCTCGCTTCGATCTGCTTTGAGAGAGCCACCGATCTAGTATCCAAGGTCGACCTGGCTTCCATTTCCGATTTGGAAGAAAAAAAAACTCTTGCTAGATCTGAATCTCGCAAGGTCTCGGACCGCGTGGGAGATTTTGGACCGGAATCTCGCGGTGCCGCTGCTGAACCGGTCGAAGGGTTTGCTTCTGGGGTTGTGCGAGCACTACAAGGAGCTCGCTACTCATTACTTGATGCTTGGAAAAGGCTTGCTATCGAGGAATGAAGATGCTCATGCTCTGAGCGAAGCTCTCAAGCTCATGAATGACGCTTTAGATATTTGTGTCAAAGGATTCAGCGCGGCGAAAACAAGAGAGGAGACAATAGATTTCAGAGGATTGAGATGGAAGGCACTTCGTTTCATCTCGGACGCCCATTTGCAGAAGGAAGAGTTCGATAGTGTGCTGAAGTGCGTTAAGGTCCTTAGAGAGGCCGATCGTGGGGATGATCATCCTAGTCTGTCTGTATTGGCCATGAAGGCTTGGTTAGGATTAGGGAGGCACGGAGAGGCGGAGAAAGAACTGAGGGGAATGGTTATTAAAAAAGGGATTCCAGAAAGTGTTTGGTTATCAGCAGTAGATGCATATTTTCAAGCAGCTGGGACGGCTGGGGCGGAGACTGCAAAACTGGTGTTCTTAGGGTTGATGGGACGATGCCACATCAGCGCCGGTGCGGCTGTGAGGGTGACACAGAGTGGTTGGAAACGGTGGTGGCGGCGGTACTGAAGGGTCGAGAGTGAGGGCCAAAGTGGCGGCCGAGCTAGTGTCTGATGAAAGTGGTGGTGGTAGCGTTGTTTGCAGGCCAGGGCACAGCTAAGGATCGGGCGGCAATGCATGCTGTTTTGTGGAATTGGTAAATCCATTATCTGCCTCTAATCTATTTCTCCTAGGTGCATATATTAAAATATGGTTTGTATTTGTGCTCTTTGCTTGACTTCCCTGACATCGGTACCAGCAATGCAACACAAGGGCGTCATAAACTTTAAAACTTGTTTTGGTAGATAGATAATGATCCAATAATCAAATTTTTAACACTTCCATCTAATACCTTAAAATTTGGAGACTTCAAACTGTTCGGATAAGACTTGGAAAAAGGAAAAAAAAAAAAAGTTTGGATAAGGCGTCTTGAAAGAGACTTAGATTTGCCCCCGGTATAGCAGTTGTGCGTGCCATAATTTGTTAGAGTAGCTAGTAGCCGTAGGACTTTAAATGCCCAAGACGATTGTTTACTACGATGAACCAACTGAAACACAAGTTGCCAAATTGGCCTGCCAATTAGTTTGCTAATATATTTTTTTGTTACTCTATTCCTTTACACATTCTGGGGGAGATGATGCAAAAGTACTATTAATACTTCGCAAGCTTATGATCATGGATGAGAGCTCCCTTATGGGAAGTCTTCACTGATGGCTCAAAACGCATTGCCCCATTGCCTTCCCTGTTTAAATACATAAATGAGTGTGAAAAACTTCGGAAACTTGTTCTGAACTTAACTTAAAACCACATTTCAGTGGGTACTAATAAATCACTGCCACTTTCTCTATGAATCGTATCAAACCTACCAAGCGCAGCAGCCTCAGATAATGTAGAATTAGGTGAGATTGGTATCTTATGAAGAACTGCACCGTCTACATTAAGTCTAGGTGAATTGTATCTTGACAGAGGATCCACATGCAAGCTCTTTGTTAATTCCTAAGTTGTTGTTCCAAAGGGTGTTGGTGCTCCTACAAGGAATCCGATGCCTATGTCAGAGAGTGCACTAGAAGAGTAGATAACAATAGAGAACATAACCATACCTTCGTGCCCTAAGGGCTTCTATAGGCATAGAGTCAAAACCCTAGTACGCATGTCTTGGTGGGATTGGTTCTAAGAATGTAGGGTTTGAGCACCCATTCATGATAATCAAGGACTCGATAGGATTGTGACAGATTTTGGTAATGTGCGCTCGTTAAGTCTTTAGGAATATCTAAATCTTGCCTAGGATAACACTTTTCTTTGCCCTCCAAATTGAGACTGAATCTGAAGAGCTAACAAGTGCCTAGGAGACTGTTTTTTGATTTACTTTTATATTTATCAGCACTTTTCATTCTATGACCACTAAGGCATGCAAGGAAGATTTCCTTTGTGGTTTGGAGAAGAAACATTAATATGCCTGAATCTCAATAAAATCTAGTTCCTATTAGTTGTATGATGTACAGGAAAGGAGTCATACAATACCAGTCCAGCAAATCTTTGGTATTTACTTTTGCTTTAGTGCTGTTCTAGTAGGTTTACTAGAGCAGGTTTTGGCTACATGACTACTGCTTTTAGGTTTCTGAAACTTTCATAGTTTCAAACTTCCAAAAGATCCTATCTAAGAATCCATTTTTAACTCTTACTGTTCGCTCTATGTCCCTAATGCAGCAGATCTGAATTCACATACAACAGCATAAGTTGCTGCCTATTATACAATCAAATATGTTCTTTATATTCCCATTTAGTTTATTCTCTCCGAAGGAACATGCTCATTTTAGCTGTTGTTACGGTTCTGATGGCCAAGACACACTAAAACAATATGTTCGAGGCTATTTCTCTCAAATTGGGAACCCGGCCAACATGAAAATACCCATAAGATAAGATTAATAACAATCTTTTTTGATAAAAAAAAATTATTATAAAGAGAAAAGATACAAATAAGTACAAGAAAAAGGACAAGTTATTTTTAACAAAAGCAAATAGAAAACAAGATGTTAACTCAATACCGCTTTCCAATTGCTTTAGAGATACACGAGAAATTTCTCTAAAACAATCCATTATAAGAAACCTATAATGAAGGCACATAGAAGGTGACGTGAGAAATATTTATTGTTATAGACTCGGGCAAGTTGCATTTAGCTCTAACCTAATACACCACGAAGTTGCAAGAATTGTACATTGCCAAAGCTTTTAATACTCCTTATTCCTTCTAAAACCCACAAACTTTGATAGCAAGAAAAATGCCAAGATCAAGATAAGATGGATTTCTATTCTTTTTTGTTCTCACCCACTCATTTAGTTACTATGGGTGTGTTTGGAAATAAGGAGGGGAAAGGAAGAAAAAAAATTAAAAGGGAAGGAAAGGAGAGAGAATGAAAGGTTAAATAATAAATTTATATTCTCTTGTTGGTATCTTTCAAAATCCCTTCAAATTAATGAAAAAAAATGATTAAAGAAGGTTATTATAAAATTTTCATATTTTTTTTCTTTTAAAATTTTAAGAACCAATCAAGAGAAAAATTACTAAATTTCCTTTCTTTTTCTTTCCTTCCCTTCCATTTTCCTTCTCCCAAACAGACCTATAAGTTTAGAAACCAGTTCTTGACATTTATTTCTCTGGAAACAAGCCACCAGGTGGTGGTCTAGTGGTAAAGGGTCTATAAAGTTAATAAGTAGTCTTAATCTTAAGTCCTAGCCCTAGCTCTGCCATGCACCAAAAAAAAAAAAAAAAAGGAAAGAGGCATATTTTCATATGATTTTTGCTTCACAGGAATACGATGGTTAGCGTTAATATTCCCTAGGGTATGCATTTTCCAAGCAATTCAAAGTTCATCCT
The DNA here is from genome assembly GCA_031216115.1 of Senna siamea. Classification (NCBI taxonomy): domain Eukaryota; kingdom Viridiplantae; phylum Streptophyta; class Magnoliopsida; order Fabales; family Fabaceae; genus Senna; species Senna siamea. The sequence continues at coordinate 18,660,864 of CM062357.1, forward strand.
TGTCCTAATGAAGTTGCAGCAAGATTCATAGGAGTACTAAGAGACTTGTTGGTATAATTCTATTGAAGGCTTCGGTCTCACTAGACAAACGAAACTTATTAAGAGGATGTGAGATTGGGAGTTCTCTGATACATTGTAACTAATTGATAGCTGTGAGATTTCTGCTGATTTTTTATAAAAGATTTGAATGTTTAGACTCATGCTGCACTGTTCAAACCGTATTTTCTACATGTCTCTGAATGATTATCAAATGTAGTTCAAAATTTTAACAAAAAGTAGCAAAATGAAACAGCTTGCGGTGGAACAGAAATAACACTATTTGACTATTTGAGGACTTGCATCGACAGACCAGCTAGGAGAATAACTAATTAAGAATATATCTTTCTTCTACAACAAAAAATTAAGTGAATTTAATCTTAGACTTCACTATGACTTTTCTGCAGGTTATGGAAAATCTGTTGGAAGGGAGACGCTATAGGAGGTACTTTCGAGCCTTTTGGTTTGCAGGCCACTATACCTTTGGATCTAGATCCCTTCCATTTTGTTCAAAATTGACCATATCAATATCAGAAAAAGATAGAAATAGGGTTGTCAACTCCATTCAGGTCTGTATGCGTCTACATATCTCTACTTCTCTCTAATTCATACTTCACATGTGCAGTATTAGAAATGATCCAAATTCCCCTTTTGTCCCCTTTTCCACATATCTTCCCAAAGAAAAAAGTTAAAGCTTCTGAAAAACTCAATAAAAATGGAGGCATTTAACAAGACAGATAATTCCAATAGTCCTTATCCTCGGATGCATTAAAATCCAATGCATCTTGCTACAACTTCATTTCAACAAGCAGCTCCGTTGACAAGGGTGATGGTTAGAGTACACACCAAACGCAATAAATTCAGACCTCGTCCTCATGAAGAAGCATGTTTGGAACGCCCTTGTTGACAGGAAATCGTCGTCCTGTTTCGGGGCAAACAAGGGCACCTTCTTCAAGGTGGAGTTCGAGAAGGGCATGGTGAAACCTGTTGAGAAATTCGCCTGACTCAAGCATGGACGAGTCAACTTCCTCCGGTAGCTCGGTGTAACCCATGGCCCGAGATGCGTCAACAAAAGCCTTCCACTGGATCTTGTCGAACATCTTTTTCAGAAAGTCAGGGTTCATCTCCACCGTCTTTTCCACCACTTTCTCTGCTTCGATGAGTAGTGGAAAGCCGTTTCTCACACCGTGAATGTTCGATGATAGCATATTGTGCGTTAGCAGCCTCATCGCTCCAGCTATCACAGTTTTAGCAGCAGCAATTAACGGTCTGTATTTGAAGAAACCAAGCGCCCTCCTTACTGATTTGCTAGGTTGAAGATCGTCCGTTAAGCTGTATAAACATAAGAATGTAAAACATAGCAAGTATTAGCTATATTACCACAATTGCTATAACAACGTTTGATTAGTCTTCAGAATCAGTGTCTTGTGTGTCATTGTCATCTATTTTTTATATCTAGCCAACTTTTATCCATTCCTTTTTCCTACATATCAATAAGATGTAAAAGTTATTATATTGCTAAGTTTTTAGAAAGTTTAAGGGTAGATCATTTCCTTATTGGTCACATAGACAACTATCATATGTGTGATCAATAAAGGAAGAAAGTTCTTCCTACGTTATATTCAAAAATAGATTGGAAATGAAGAACATCTTAAATATAAATACAACACTTAAATATTGAATGCCTTAAAAATTTAATGCCATACAAATACATTGAAATAAAGAAACACAAAATAACAGTGTCCATCATCTCTAATCCATACTTAAGTCCTCAATGATATTTCTACAAGCAAATGAGAAAAACAGAATAACAACATGGACCTCCTATCCTCAAAACAACACTTTGAGCTAACTTTTGATCATCTTAAAATGGGTTGTCAAATGGGAAGAAACCAAATTAAGTCATTGAAGCATTCTTTTGAAACACGTTATTACCCTGTAAAACAAGATACATGATGAAAAATCATGCTAGTTAACAACACTTGGACCAGCACATTAAATCACCACAAGATTAAATCAAGCTAAATCATATCAAGGTGCAAAACATGTATATCAGTCGACAAATGTTCAAGATGCCTAAGTCAGTCAAAGGAAGCACCATAAATCTAATAATTCACAAACCCAATCTTTTAATGAGTAGATTGAAAATAGTACCAGCCACTTAAAAAGAGTAAGCCAAATTAACATACCCACTTGATGCAAATTAATTTCAAAAAATCACTTAGCAAAAGATCAATAATACATTCAAACATATCATAATCCATTGGAAATTACACACATTTTCGGCCAAGAAATTCTCAACAAATCAAGGAGGAAATTAAACAACCAATTGAACAACCCTTTAATATTACCAAAGAGTCATATCAAAACAGGGATTAAGGAAAAACACATCCCCTCAAGCGAAATCACACATATTTTTTCTGGGTTTTTCCCATCGAGCTAAATCACAAAATTTTTCATTTTTCACAAGCAAAAAAAGGGAAAAACACATCTACTAGGTGAATCTTGAAATTACAAGAGGGAAGAGAAATCCTACTTGGGTTTTTCCTAAAACAGCGACGAATGGCGGTGGACGAGGTGCGGTGGTCGTTGAAGCACGGTGAAGCACGCGGGTTAAAGCACGGACGGCGAATCACGGACGACGGAGCACTAACGCTAACGCACGGACGACGGTGAACGGCAAGGCACGGGACGAGGATAGAGACAATTTGGCTCAATGGCTAAATACTCAAATGCATTTGTCTGCGTTCCTGTCAATGAAAACCCTAAACCCATAAAAAGACCAAAATCACGTTAAGTCTAGGACACGAGGGTTATTAGGCAATTTTAACAATTTTTTAATTTTTTTATTGTTAAAAAATTGTAGATTATATTATAGTTTTTATTCTAGATTTATTTGTTTTTATGAGAAAATTTAATTTATATAATTTTAAATGTTTAATTAATTTTGTAAGTGATAAACTTATTTTAAAAAATTATTTAAAAATTACATCTAATAACTTATATATGCATCTAATAACTTATATATATATATATTCATATAAAATTTTATCCTGACTTAATAGAGTTTGTGTGATTTATCACATGTAACAAAACGCAGCAAGATGAATAGAACTTGATAAATTTTGTATGATCTATCAAATGTTGTATACAATTGCTATAAAAAATTTAATAAATTTTTTATATAAATGTGTTATGTGTGATATAAAAATTGTTTTATGTATTTGTGTTTTGATCATATTCTTTTTAGGATGGCCCTCTGTCAAAAACGTCTTTTGAATCTAAGATCGGACCAACCTTCGTTACTAACATTACAAAAGCAACATATATATCAAAGCACGTGTGAATAAATTTTAATTGTTAGAGATATGCAAGTAAACATATTTATTATTTCATAAATTTTAATTGTTAGAGATATGCAAGTAAACATATTTATTGTTTCATAAATTTTAATTGTTAAATTAATTTTTAAAATTGACTCATTTATAAATTTTATTATACAATCAGATGGTGTTCTAGAATGTTAATGTAGCTCAAAAGATTATCATAATGATATAAGAGGTAACAAGTTTGGATATTGAGTGATATTGAGTCAATTATTAATTATTGATGAAGGTAGAAATAAAAAAATAATACTAAATAGAAGAGCACCAAAAAAAATAAATAATTACGACAACGAATAACATCTGACTGAAATAAAAATATCGCAACATGAAACTGAGGTCATTTATTGTAAGCTATATTATTTTGGTTTGTATTAATTTTATTTATTAAATGTAATTTTTTACTTTTTGTTTAAAAATAAAATATCTTATATTAAAGGAAAAAATATAACTTAAACTAATAAAAAATGTAATTTAGACTATAATTCAATTAATTTATTTAATAATTAAATTAAAAAATATGAGAGCTAATCTGTCCCTTATCCCTGAATTTTTTTAATAAAAAAATAATAGAGTTAATTTGTTTGAATACCAATTTAATGGATTGGGTACAAACACTGTGTAATTTTTCAGATCTGTATCTCACGTAAATTAGTTATATTAAAATATAAAAAAATGAGAGTTTCATAAAAATAACCTTTTTAAGATAATTTTTTAAATTTTAATATTTTGAAAAATAATTTTAGGTAAAATTGCGTTATTTTTACCCCTTTCATAAGTAAAATATTTTAGCTTATAAATTAAACAGTTACTCTTTTTTCTCTTATAGCTATTGGAGCCGAAAGCCCGAAAGCCCGAAAGCCCAAGCCGATGATAAAATATAAAACTGAAAAATTCTTTCCCAATCAAATATGTGCGTAGACTAAAAAAAGGGATTGCTAGCATTAAATGTGTAGCAATCCTCATCCGTAAAAGGTAAAAACTAGAAGAAAAAAAATTTCAGGGTCTTAGTTTTTATATTTTTATTATTTAATTAAAAATTGATACGTATTAATTTTTTTTAAAAAAAATTATTTATATTTTTATTTTAATTAAAAAACATGATATTAAATATATAAATAATTATTAAATCTAATCTAAATTCATTATCCGTGAAGCAATAAATTTATTATCACCAATAAAAGCCTGCCTTTAAAGTTTGAAGCAAGAAGGCATCACCATCATTGCAGCTACAACAGCCACCGCAATGACCGGCCGCTCTGAGAGCACCGACTTCGTGCTATTTAAAGGTAAGGGAGTGAAAAGTCTGTCCGATATGGGACAAAGGAGGGTCCGAGCGCAATATCCAACCCTTAGAAGAGAGAATGAGCAACATGAAGATTATGTCAGATCAACAATATCATTGACATGGCCAATTGGGAAGACCCAAAAGATGGAGATGCAATATGGGATGGTGCTGAGAAATGGGGCTTCTTCCAAATTGTGAACCATGGGGTGCCTCTGCAAGTTCTGGACAATGTGAAGAAGGCAACTTATAGGTTCTATGAGTTGCCTGTAGAGGAGAAGATCGAAAGAGAAGTCAGTGTCTAATAATGTAAGATATGGCTGTAGCTTTAGCCCTGAAGCAGAGAAAGCTCTAGAGTGGAAAGATTATCTTAGCCTCTTCTTTGTTTCGGACCAGGAGGCTGCATGCATGTATTTTATTTTTTTAAATGTTAATACTTCTTCTTTTGTTTAGACTAATTAATTCATCTACTATATATATATATATATATATATATAAAAGAAGCACATCTAGTGAGAATACTTCATTTATGTTAAATATGTGATGAATTCTTTATTTAAATTAAATTAAATGATTGATATTAAAATATTACTTTAAATTTCATGTATTGTAATAGTTAGTTTGAAATTTAAAATATATCATATAAAAGTGATATGAAATAATGCTTGAATATTAATTATTTAATTTAATCTAACGATTAAAAAAAATATTTTTAATTTTTTATATAAATAAAATATTCTCACTTGATATACTCTCAATATATATACATATATATATATATATATATATATATATATATTTATAACAATAACTTGATGGTATTTTGATTTTCATTTGGTAAATTATTATTATTGGCCATAACTCATTTGTCAACTTGGTATGCTAAATCGCAACTTTTTGAATTAATCTTTCTAATTTTCTCTAAATTATTTTAATTTTATTCTTTTGAAAGACTTTCCAATCTTAGACCCTAATTTAAATAAGGAGGGGCAAAAGTGAGTAAAAAAATTCCCAAAGAATTGGATTGTGAGAATTATATTTTAAGGATCAAATCAATAATTGAAAATAAAAGCTTTACTAAACTTTTTCTAATTGAAAAACATTAATTCCCAAATTAAAGCAGGTAAGAGAGTAAGTAATTATTTATTTGAGATTTGAAGAATTAGAAATGGCTCACGTCATTACTCTACAATACATATTGTTTAATGTTATTAATGCATGGATGTCTATATATAGGGATGAAGCACTAGAATACATGAAGAAGACAGAACCATTAATAAAAAAAGGCTACTAAAAGTGCTTGCTAGTGGGGAGAAAGCATTATATAAACATGTGTTTTATTCAGATTGTGAAGCATTTCTTCAGGAATGCTCATGACGGGAAGGACACTGTTGAATTTGCAGAGGTTTAATGGTTATGGAGGTTTGAGATTATATCTTGATTCTTTAAATTTTTTTCAGGAAAATAAATTTGGGTTTGGAAGATTCAGAGATTGAAAAAGTTTGAAAATTATAATTAATTTTATTATTCACTCAAATTCGAATTTGAATCCTTTTTTTAGAGTTTTAAGAAAATGGTAATTTATAATGGAAAAATTACTAAAAAATGCACTAATTTACTTGAATGTTGATATGCATAAAAAAGCCATGCACATACACCTATCAAAATAATAATTATAAAAAGTACATTTTACTTCTTAAATTATAATTTAATCAGCTCCGTGGACGACAAGAGTGAACGTTGGTGTAAACACCAAATACAATAAATTCAGACCTCGTCCTCGTGAAGAAACATGTTTGGAATGCTTATGGTCTATTAGTATTTTTTTTCTCTCTTTATACTTTATTAGTTCACCACATCTCTCACTTTAGAAGACCTAAATAATCAAACTTTATATAATTAGATTTATGTTTTTCATGTTAACAAATTTGATAATAAACGTTTCAAAAATGTTATCTTCCGATAAGTACTAAAGTTGGACTTCCCTTTGGACCGAAGTATCAACCAAGTTTTCTAGTGGTCGTGATTAGGTTATCAATTATGAGTAACACAAGTTACTCTTCCTTGGAAATGGATCCTCATTTGTCATTGTCTACGCTTTTGTTTTCTCCATCACTTCGCCTAATTTAACTATGCAATTATAGTACTTACTCAGATGATTGAACTATTTGTACATAATAGAAATCTATAAAATTTATATAATCGAATCTATATTATGTTTAAGACAATTAAAGATAAAATTTTTGAGTTTAGATAATTCCAAATTATATTGACTGTGTTTTTAGTTTAAGAAAAATTATTTAATTTAATATCTCTTTAGGTCAATGAGTATTGGTATAGGAATTTAAAAATATCATAGTAATTAAATTCATTATTTTCTAAAATACTGAGTTCAAGGATAGAGAGAGAGAGAGAGAAAGAGATATATATATATATATATTAGTTTAGGACTACTATATTTTACGCTATTAGCTTGTGAAAAATAAATAAAAGAGGTATGTAGATTTTTTTTTTAAACTAAAAAAAAACTCCCAAATACAAGGAAGGGTGTATAAGAAGATAATATTTCCTTAAGAAACTAAATTGAATAGTTTATCTCTTTTCCCAACAATATTTTGAGAGTGGAGTTGTATTTACTATAAAAAATTTTGACTTTCAGTCAATGATGACAAACAAATTGTTATATATTGTCACGGTAGACCTTAACATTGAAGACGTTTAATGGCAACAAAAAAGTCTTGTAATTGAAAATATATATAGTGGCGACAAAAGTCGCCACTAAAGAGAGAAATATGTCGCCACAAATATTAAAATTTAAAAGCCAAAAGTTGTCACAGAAATTTGTATTCAATGGTAAAGGAAAATATCACCACCAAAGGATCTTCAATAGTGACACAGGGAAGTCACCATTAAAGCAAGTTTCAGTGGCCACTATCTTACGTTGCCACTGAAAATCCACTACAAAAAAAAAGACTTTCAGTGGCGATTTTTTTGTGGCGACATATACCATCGCCACTAAAGTCTCCTACAATGATAACAATTAAATAGTCAAATCAAAGTTTTTATCCTTGGCCGATTATATGCCTATTTAAGAAATCTATCTATTCCTTTTATTTATGTTGGATCAACTTTATTTTTATATCTAGCCAACTTTTATCCATTCCTTTTTCCAACATATCAATAAGATATAAAATTCATTATATTGCTAAGTTTTAGGAAGTTTAAGGGTAAATCATTTCCTTATTAGTCACATAGACACCTATCATATGTGTGATCAATAAAGGAAGAAAGATCTTCTTATGTTATATGCAAAAATAATATAGGAATCATATAATACGCAGACAATAGGTACAAGGAACTGATAAATTCTCACTAAAATTGTTGTGTCAGTAGATTTCACCATCTAAAATGCATTTTGATGAGTTCTTATTGGCCCATTATTGGATTAGCTAAAACAATATAGATACCTGGATAGTTCCTACCTATAACATTCCATTATGTCTTATGCTTAAACTTTTTTACTCATAATTTTTCTCAAATGCTACCCATTGTCCACTCTTATGCAACTATTATTAATTAGAACTAAAATCTTATTCAAACTTTGAGTTGTACATTTCTTTCCCCAGTTAATTAGTATCTATGGAAAAGCTCTGAAAGACATTGAAAAAGTAGTATTTTTTCTACTAGAAAAATAGTACAAAAAATAAATACTGCTATTTTCTTCAAGTGAAGTCTCTTATGTATCCAAAGTGAATTCGAATTCTTTTTTGAAACCATTGAATCCATGAAAAGGTTAGGTGCTAAAAAAATCAATACAATATTGTTTTTGATTATTAGGATTTTAAAAATGGGGAAAGTAGGTTCATTGATAAGGGCTTAACAGAAGATCTATCTAAGTTTCAAAAAATTGAAGATACAGATCAAGAAATTGAATTTTAATAATTTGTGGAAACATATCAATTGGTAGAACCTTTAATAAAAGAAAAAGACTATATATGAATCATTCACATATTCCTTTGAATTATATGTATCGAAGGGATTAATTTGGAAAACCAATAGGGATATCCAAGAAAAAATAATTTTTATTGGAAACATTTCTGTAATGAATTCCCTGAGAACTTCTATAGCAGATAGAATATACAGAATTGTAATCAATCAAATACTGTAAAGCCCTAGTATCTATTATTAGTCATAATTAGACCATAACAGAATTTTGGTCTATATTGGCACCATAATATTAGATTGGGGAGGGGGGGGGGAAGATTAGAATTAGAGATTGATAGAAAAGTAAGGATATGGGATCGTGTGAGTAGGAACCAGAAAATATCTATTCTAGTTTTATCATCAGCTATGGGTTTGAATTTAACAAAAATTCTAGAGAATATTTGCTACCCTGAAATTTTCTTGTCTTTCCTGAATGATAAGGAGACAAAAAATTCGGTCAAAAGAAAATGCCATTTTGGAGTTTTATCAACACTAAGCAAAGGACAAAAGAAAGAGGACACGTTATAGCAAAATCACATTTTTTTTGGGATTTTCCCCTCAAGCTAAATCACAAAATTTTTCATTTTTCACAAGCAACAATAGAGAAAAACACATGAATCTTGAAATTACAAGAGGGAAGAGAAATCCTACCTTGGGTTTTTCTTAAAATAGCAATGAATGGTGGTTGACGTCGACGACGAGTGGTGGTCGTTGAAGTGCAATGAAGAACATAGGTTGAAGCACAGGCAGTGTTTTTACAACAGACATCACACTAAATGCAAACCACGAACGACAGAGCACTAATGTCGACACACGAATGAAGATGAACAGCAAGGCACGGGACAATGAGCAACAGAGCAAATCATGATGGAGGGCAAGGCACGCACAAGACGAGAATGATGGAGACAATTTGGCGCAATGGCTAAATACTCAAATACATTTGGAAATTTAAAACTATGTTATATATTAAATGTTGAATAGTATAAGAACAAAGTTTGTGAGGCATGTTGGTTGGCTCATTAAACCTTAATGCTGAGGCCTCGTCTTTGAGCCAACCAAATCTTTTGTAACAAATTTTCAAGTAAAATTGGTGGATTAGTGGCGACGCCACTAAAGGTTTTTAATAGTGACATATATCATCGCTATTGAAACTCTTTAGTGACGACATATACCATTGTTACTAAGTCTCTTACAGTGACGACAATTTTTGTGACCACCAAAAGCACAACTTTTTGAATTTAATCTTTATAATTTTTTCTAAATTATTTGAATTTTATCTTTTAAAAAACTTCCCAATCTTAGACCCCTAATTTAAATAAGGAGGGGCAGAAGTGAGTAAGAAAATTACTAAAGAATTGGATTGTGAGAATTATATTTTAAGGATTAGATCAAGAATTGAAAATAAAGCTTTTTTTAAATTTTTTTAATTGAAAAAAATTAATTTCCAAATTAAAGTAGGTAAGAGAGTAAGTAATTATTTATTTAAGATTTGAAGAATTAGAAATGGCACACGTTACTACTCTACAATACATATTATTTAATGTTATTAATGCATGCATGTCTACATATAGGGATGAAGCACTAGAATACATGAAGAAGACAGAACCATTGATCAAAAAAGGCTACTAAAAGTGCTTGCTAGTGGGGAGAAGGCATTATGTAAACATGCGTTGTATTCAGATTGTGAAGCATTTCTTCAGGAATGCTCGTGATGGGAAGGAGACAGTTGAATTTGCAGACGTTTAATAGTTTTTGAGGTTTGAGATTATATCCTGATTCTTTAAATTTTTTTCAAAAAAATAAATTTTAAAAATCATAATTAATTTTGTTATTCTTTCGAATGCCTTTTTTTTTGGGAGTTTAAGACTATGATAATTTATAATTGAAACATTACTAAAAAATGCACTAATTTACTTAAATGTTGATATACATAAAAAAGCCATGCACATGCACCTATCAAAATAATAATGATAAAAAGTACATTTTATCTCCTAAATTATAATTTAATCATACTATTAATATTTAAATTTTAAAATATAGTACTAATTTATTTCCTTCAATTATCACAATTAAAAAAATAATTAATTGTCTATTAAATTTAATATTTAGAACAAAAGTGAACTTTTAAAAATTTAAAAATTAACTTCTAATTAACTCTATGCTTTGATGAACAGAATTTTTTAAATGTTAAACTATGCTAATATCACTTTAACAAATAGTTATTATTTCAATTTTTGTAATAATATAATAGTTTAGATACTAATATTTAAACTAGGATAAAATGTATTCTTTGTTTTTTTATAATAATTTGCCTTTAATTTTTTAATTCAAATACAATTTGAAGAGAGAAAAAACTTAGTTTAGAGCTCGAGATATTAGAAAATTTCTTTCCCGCCAAAAATGAGAATAGCCGAGATTTCATCGCCGGAGCTCCGGCAAGTTCACCGAGACATGGAGACTCACCATCACCATCTTCTCTCCCAAATCGAAGCCTCTGTCAAGCAACTCGAGCGCTACACGGCTGATAAACCCTCGCAGGAGACTGTAACTGCCGATCTCAGTAAATGTCTGGCTGAGCTTAGCCAATCTTCTCCATTTTCCAACTCTCTGAAGCTTCAGATTTGGAAACTGAGCTATCGTCTTTGGAACGCCTGCGTCGATATCTCCAACGCTACCACCATTCGCTCCCCCTCTGCTTCCCCTGCCGTAGCAGCTGAAGACCACGCCAAGCTCCGACATGTCGCCGCTGACCTTCTCTACCTCGTCGCTCATGTTACTGGAGTCCCCTCTCCGGCGATAAAATCGGCCTCATTTTACTATAAAACCGGGTTGATATGGCACAATCTCCGAAAATTCGATCTCGCTTCGATCTGCTTTGAGAGAGCCACCGATCTAGTATCCAAGGTCGACCTGGCCTCGATTTCCGATTTAGAAGAAAAAAAACTCTTGCTAGATCTGAATCTCGCTAGGTCTCGGACCGCGTGGGAGGTTTCGGACCGGAATCTCGCGGTGGCGCTGCTGAACCGGTCGAAGGGTTTGCTTTTCGGGTTGTGCGAGCATTACAAGGAGCTCGCTAATCATTACTTGATGCTTGGAAAAGGCTTGTTATCTAGGAATGAAGATGCTCATGCTCTGAGCGAAGCTCTCAGGCTCATGAATGACGCTTTAGATATTTGTGAGAAAGGATTCAGCGCGGCGAAAACAAGAGAGGAGACAATAGATTTCAGAGGATTGAGATGGAAGACGCTTCGTTTCATCTCGGCCGTCCATTTGCAGAAGGAAGAGTTCGATAGTGTGCTGAAGTGCGTTAAGGTCCTTAGAGAGGCAGATGGTGGGGACGATCATCCTAGTCTGTCTGTATTGGCCATGAAGGCTTGGTTAGGATTAGGGAGGCACGGAGAGGCGGAGAAAGAACTAAGGGGAATGGTTATTAATAAAGGGATTCCAGAAAGTGTTTGGTTATCAGCAGTAGATGCATATTTTCAAGCAGCTGGGACGGCTGGGGCGGAGACTGCAAAAGGGGTGTTCTTAGGGTTGATGGGACGATGCCACATCAGCGCCGGTGCGGCTGTGAGGGTGACACACAGAGTGGTTGGAAACAGTGGTGGTGGCGCTACTGAAGGGTCGAGAGTGAGGGCCAAAGTGGCGGCTGAGCTAGTGTCTGACGAAAGGGTGGTAGCGTTGTTTGCAGGCCAGGGCACAGCTAAGGATCGGGCGGCAATGCATGCTGTTTTGTGGAATTGGTAAATCCATTACCTGTCTCTAATCTATTTCTCCTAGGTGCATATATTAAAATATGGTTTGTGCATGTGCTCTTTGCTTGACCTCCCTGACATCGGTACCAGCAATGCAACACAAGGCGTCATAAACTTCAAAACTAGCTTTTGGTAGATAGATAATGATCCAATAATCAAGTTTTTAATACTTTCATCTAACACTATAAAATTTGGAGACTTCAAACCGTTTGGATAAGGTGCCTTGAAAGAGACTAAGATTTGCCCCCGGTATAGCAGTTGTGCGTGCCATAATTTGTTAGAGTAGCTAGTAGCCGTAGGACTTAAAATGCCCAAGACGGTTGTTTACTACGATGAACCAACTGAAACACAAGTTGCCAAATTGGCCTGCCAATTAGTTTGCTAATATATATATATATATATATTTGTTACTGTTTTACTCTATTCCTTTACACATTCTGGGGGATATGATTCAAAAGTACCATTAATATTTCCCAAGCTTATGATCATGGACGAGAGCTCCCTTATGGGAAGCCTTCACTGATGGCTCAAAACGCATTGCCCCATTGCCTTCCCTGTTTAAATACATAAATGAGTGTGAACAACTTCGGAAACTTGTTCTGAACTTTACTTAAAACCACATTTCAGTGGGTTACTAATAAATCACTGCCACTTTCTCTATGAATTCTATCAAACCTACCAAGCGCAGCAGCCTCAGATAATGTAGAATTAGGTGAGATTGGTTATCTTATGAAGAACTGCACCATCTACATTAAGTGTAGGTGAATTGTATCTTGACAGAGGGTCCACATGCAAGCTCTTTCTTAATTCCTTCGTAGTTGTTCCAAAGGGTGTTGGTGCTCCTCTAAGGAATCCGATGCCTATGTCAGAGAGTGCACTAGAAGAGTAGATAACAATAGAGAACATCACCATACCTTTGTGCCCTAAGGGCTTTTATAGGGCATAGAGTCAAACCCTAGCACGCATGTCTTGGTGGGATTGGTTCTAAGAATGTAGGGTTTGAGGACCCATTCATGATAATCAAGGATTCGATAGGATTGTGACAGATTTTTGTAATGTGCGCTCGTTAAGTCTTTAGGAATATCTAAATCTTGCCTAGGATAACACTTTTCTTTGCCCTCCAAATTAAGACTGAATCTGAAGAGCTAACAAGTGCCTAGGAGACTGTTTTTTGATTTACTTTTATATTTATCAGCTCTTTTCATTCTATGACCACTAAATTGTATTCTGTTAAATGAGGGTTCATTTTCCAAGTTGCAATTAAAGATAGAGAATGGAGAATTTGTAACGGAACCAGGGTTAAAGATGGTCACAGTTTTTGACAATCTGTATTGTATTCAAGATCTATCTTTCCTCTAATTAATTGAAGCCTTTTCCATTTTAGTTTCTTTTTCAGGTCTGTTAATGATTTCAAAATTTTGCCTCGGTTAAGTTTGTGATTGACTATTGGGTACTATACTTTGTGTTGACTGTTTCTGTTTATTCTACCAATATCCTGTACGTTAAGACAACAATGAGATTAGGCTTCCAAGAGTAGTTTTTTGCTAAAAATATAAGTGAAAGGAAATTAAATATTTTTTATATCTCTTTGCACCAATGCAATGACTGTCAATTCCCTTGTACGAAAGAGGAAATAAAGTGTTGTACGCAGCAATTCTATTAGATATCTGCTGGCAGAAGTTAAGCTGGGACTTATCTACATGATTCTGCCACTTATAAGATTTAACTAAAATGCTTCACAAATATAAGCCATTAGTAGTCTTTGTTCATACTAGAATTGACATTTATCAATACCTCTGCAGAAAAAATGCTGAAGGAGCTTCCTTGATGGAAAGCGGCAATACATACGATTTGACAATTACTATATGGTTTTCTTCTCCATATGAAGTTAGTGACCTCAATATTCTTCGATGTGATTTACAGTGCTGCTGATCATTTTCAATCAAAAGATTATGAGACCAGTGCAGAACTCTTTGAAAAATCAATGCTGTATATTCCATATGATACAGAGAACAGAATACTTCGAGCCAAGGGCTTCAGAGTTTTGTGTCTCTGCTACCTTGGTCTCTCACTTTTGGACCGTGCTCAAGAATACATTAACGAGGCTGAAAAGGTATTATTGATGACAAAAAGAAGTTGAGTCTTTCCGTATAATGTTTTATTCAAATATCAATATATACTTTGTTACTGATGATTTTCCATCTCTGCAGCTCGAGCCCAATGTTGTCTGCGCTTTTCTTAAGGTATTGTCTTCTCTGTCTCTCTCCCTCCGCTTGTCTCGTTCCATGTGTCAGATGCATCTGTCTCGTACGGACATGCATAGATATATAAAGGTCAACAATGGCGTACAAAGTTAGACTCTACTGATAGAATTAGTTCCTATTAAGGCATTTTAGTTGTTTAGAATTAATTTCCAATGTTATTCGTTAAGCTGATTACAACTAAATCCACATGCTTCTCATTAAGAATGTTCTCAGTTGGCATGAAATGAGAATTCACTTGTCATTTTCATTAACACAGTTCAAAATATATCTACAAAAGAATGACCACAATGAGGCTATTACTCAAATACAAGCAATGACTTCATGCCTCGACTTTCAGCCAGATTTTCTCTCCCTTTCAGCCCATGAGGCTGTTGCTTGCGATGCTCATCCTGTTGCTGTTGCTTCGTTATCAAGCATGCTTAACCTCTATGCTTCCGGAAAATCCATGCCAACAGAAGAAGTAACAGTCCTGCGAACCTTGGTCACAATCCTCACGAACGGGCCAGGTAACGAACAACAGGCCCTCAAATTCTTAAAGCATGCTCATACACGAGCATCTGAGCTTGGTCCTGATTGCTTCTTTGGAAAAGAGGAGGTTGGAAGACGGGAACGGAATTGGTTTGCTGTGACTTCGTGGAACTTGGGTACAAAAGCAGGGCAGGATAAGAATTATGAATTATCTGCTGAGTTCTTTAGACTAGCATCAGATTTTTATGCTTTAGTTGAAGGATCTGTCCATGAAAACAATGTCATGATTTGTAGATCTTTAGTATTTTCTGCATCAGCAATGATATCTTCAGAATTTCAAAGGAAGACTACAATGTCAGAAACTGAAGTCAAGCAAGCCGTAGACTTGCTAGATAGAGCAGGGAAGGTATGAGAGAATTTTTTGCTTCATTTGCACACGGAGAAAATTGATGTGATACAAGTGATCAGATGTATCATACTATCCTGCATATCTTCGTTTGTTAATATGTTATATTTTAATATTGAATTCTGTTGAATATTTCTTGCTCATTTACTATGTGGATGCAGATGCTGAAGTCGATTTCAGCTGGGAACAGTGTTAATGATGATCAAATAACCATCCTTGAACCTGACCTTTTTTTCATATACACCTTCTGTGCTTACGATATACAGGGCAGACTAAATGACTTTGGATCACAGCTCTTTCTTGTGAAGAGTTTTGCGAGTTCGAAGGCTAGCAAACCCCAGTATCTCCTTCAGATAGGCCTCTGTGCATCACAGGGACCACGATCCAATCATGAAGTAGCCAACTTTGCTCTAAATGAGTGCCTCTCGTCTTTTCTTTCATCACCTTCTCCAGATTACCAAAATGTTGCTCTTGTTGTACGCAAGCTTGTGACCATAGCCAGCTTACACAAGGGTGATACAGATGATGATGTTGTATATGGCATGTACAAGCAAGCCTATCGAATAATGGTTGGTTTGAAGGAAGGAGAGTATCCCAAGGAAGAAGGAAAATGGCTTGCCATGACTGCATGGAATCGAGCAGCGGTGCCAGTGAGGTTAGGTCATATAGAAATAGGCAAGAAATGGATGGCTATCGGCTTAGAAATTGCAAAGCATGTTCCAGGAATGGAAACTTACAAGGCATGCATGGAAGATTTCCTTTGTGGTTTGGAGAAGAAACATTAATATGCTTGAATCTCAATAAAATCTAGTTCCTATTAGTTGTATGATGTACAGGAAAGGAGTCATACAATACCAGTCCAGCAAATCTTTGGTGTTTACTTTTGCTTTAGTGCTGTTCTCTTAGGTTTACTAGATCAGGTTTTGGCTACATTACTACTGCTTTTAGGTTTCTGATCTATACTGTATGTAAGTATGAATGGCATATACTTTCATAGTTTCAAACTTCCAAAAGATCCTATCTAAGAATCCATTTTTAACTCTTACTGTTCGCTCTATGTCCCTAATGCAGCAGATCTGAATTCACATTCAACGGCATAAGTTGCTGCCTCTTATACAATCAAATGTGTTCTTCATATTCACATTTAAACAATAAGTTCAAGGCTATTTATCTCAAATTGAGAACCCGACCAACATGAAAATACCCATAAGATAAGATTAATAACAATCTTTTTTTGATAAAAAAAATTATTATAAAGAGAAAAGATACAAATAAGTACAAGAAAGAGGGCAAGTTATTTTTAACAAAAGCAAATAAAAAACAAGATAAAAAAAAAAAGAGAAACAAGATGTTAAATCAACAGTGCTTTCCAATCCCTTTGGAGATACACGAGAAATTTCTCTAAACAATCTATTATAAGAAACCTATAATGAAGGCACAAAGAAGGTGACGTGAGAAGTATTTATTGTTATAAGACTTTGGCAAGTTGCGTTTGACTCTAACCTAATACACCAGAAAGTTGCAAGAATTGTACATTGCCAAAGCTTTTAATACTCCTTATTCCTTCCAAAACCTACAAACTTGATAGCAAGAAAGGTGCCAAGATCAAGATAAGATGGATTTCTATTCTTTTTTTTTCTCCCCCTCTTATTTAGTTATTATGAGTGTGTTTGGGAATGAAGAGGGGAAGGAAAGGAAAAGAATTAGAGGGGAAGGGAAGGAGAGAGAATGAAAAGTTAAATGATAATTTTTCTTCTCTTTATTTGTATTCTCTAGAATATCTTAATTTAGGTGATTAAAATTAATAAATAAGAATGGTTAGGAAAGTTTATTATAAAATCTTCATATTTAGAAAATTATTAAATTCACCCCCCCCCCGGGGCCCCAATCTCCTCCTCCCAAACAAACCCTATAAGTTTAGAAACCAGTTCTTGACATTTATTTCTTGGGAAACAAGCCACTAGGTGATGGTCTAGTGGTAAAGGGCCTATATAGTTAATACGTAGTCTTAATCTTAAGTCCTAGCCCTAGCTCTGCCATGCACCAAAAAAAAGAAAAAAAAAAGGGAAAGAGGCATATTTTCATCTGATTTCGGCTTCACAGGAACAGGATGGTTAGCGTTACTATTCCCTAGGGTATGCATTTTTCAAGCAATTCAAAGTTCATCTTTGTCCTAATGAAGTTGTAGCAAGATGCATAGAAGTGTTAAGAGACTTGTTTGTATAATTCTATTGAAGGCTTCTGTCTCACTAGACAAATGAAACTTACTAAGAGGATATGAGATTGGGAGTTCTCTGATCTATTGTAACTAACTGATAGCTGAGAGACTTCTGATGATTTTTTATAAAGAATCTGAATGTTTAGACTCATGCTGCACTGTTCAAATGGTATTTTCTACATGTCTTCTCTTAATGATTACCAAATGTAGTTCAAAATTTTAACAAAAAGTAGCAAAATGAAACAGCTTGCAGTGTAACAGAAATAACACTATCTGAATATTTGAGGACTTGCATCGACAGACCAGCTAGGAGAATAACTAATTAAGAATATATCTTTCATCTATAACAAAAAATTAAGCGAATTTAATCTTAGACTTGACTATGACTTTTCTGCAGGTTATGGAAAATCTGTTGGAAGGGAGACGCTATAGAAGGTACTTTTGAGCCATTTGGTTTGCAGGCCAGTATACCTTTGGATGTAGATCCCTTCCATTTTGTTCAAAATGACCATGTCAATTTCAGAAAAAGATAGAAATAGGGTTGTCAGCTCCATTCAGGTCTGTATGTGTCTACATATTTCTACTTCTCTCTATTTCATACTTCACATGTGCAGTATTAGAAATGATCCAAATTCCCCTTTTGTCCCCTTTTCGACATATCTTCCCAAAGAAAAAAGTTAAAGCTTCTGAAAAACTCAATAAAGATGGAGGCATTTAACAAGACAGATAATTACGAAAGTCCTTATCCTCGGATGCCTTAGAATCCAATGCAGATATGGAAATCAGTTCTATAGACACCTTCTCTCCCTACCTGAATTCAAAATTCATCTTTCTCTCTTTCGATATAATATGTAAACATTTATACTCTGTCATGTTTGATAGTATTAGTGGGAATATAACACATGAGTAAACACCATTAATTATTTGTACTACTGAGTGCTGCAACTTAAATCCATTCCTTAATGCTGCAATTCAAATATTATCAAGCACAACACATACTATTTTGGAAGTGGAATAATTATACATGTATTCCAAGTATCCATCATCCATGAATTATGAATAATAAGGATTATCCACTCATTTGATTAATAGGCGTTTTGTCATAAATGGTATTAAGAAAAAAATAATAAATCTATACAAGGATAATTCCTGCATATTAGATCGGTAAAATATCCTTTGAAGGTTCAACCTAAGCATAAAGTTCAAATTTTCTCCTCCATATTTATTAGTAATTTTTGAAAACTTCACTGGGAGTTGTTCTGATAAAGTGAACAAGAAATTCTGTATTACCCTCAGCACCTTTGAGAGGGGACTCAATCCACCCTTTACTGCAGAAACCGAACTTCTCTACTCCCTTTATAATCTTCTCAAGAACCTGGATTACAAAATTCAATCAATTTCATTCAGTATTGGCAAGTCAATGTGTATCATGCTAAGATTTGTGTTAACTCAAGGACTTCAGACATTAAATGATATGCAGATGTGGAAAGAAATCCACTGAGGATATGATTTATAGGACAGGATTTTGGTCAAGTTCTTTATGTATTTGTTATTAAGTTCTCTAATAAAAATATAACACGTGGAAGAATTTCTTCTGGGAAGATCGACTGGTGTGGTGATTGGCTTTATGAGATATCTCTGTTAATTTTTCATTAGAGACCTAAATAACATGCACCTAAAAATTGTACAGATGTTTTATCCTAAAAAGAAAGTATGTACACGAGGTTCCACAAAAGTTGATTTCAAAACGATTCCCCTTCTCATTAGCTTGAACAAAAAAATTAAGACCTTCAGTATTGAACAGATAGCCAAAAATTCGCACCTCTTGATGGACAAAAGGATCTTTCACTATCCCCCCTCTTCCAACCTGCAAAGAAAGTGATATTCCAACTTTAGGCAGGATAGTATTTTATGTACTCATTCCTTTCAGACTGGAACAACCATGATGATTTTATAGGAAACCATAATTCTGCTTAAAAATAATAGGATAAATTGCATTCATTCACCTTGATTTATTTTCCCCACTGCAGAACTCACCCCCACCTAGTCAATTAATTGCAATGAGATAGATCAATGAGCCTGTTGGTTGCAAAATTAATTGATTAGATTGGATTTAACTATTAACAACCTAACCATAAAAATGAATCAAGATAGATTATGTTAGTATCATTTAATCCATGTAGCTAACCCCACATAGTGTGAAAAGGCTTTGTTTTTGTTGTTATTATAGGAATAAAATTGCAATTGGGAGAAAAGATCAAGATAGGTACAATTTTCTTTTTTCATGTTAGTTACAAATATCATCTAATTTACACAGGAAGGATTTTGAAATGGGGGTAACTATATCAGAGTGCCAAATGCAAACATTAAATGATAGTGATATAATTGCAATGGACATAAAGATCAAGGTGGCTAAGTGCTATTTCCCTTCCATTTCTAGATTAGGATTCTTGTTCACTTTAATTGTTCTTCTATTCTTTAAGTGGTTTATTTTTTCTTTTTAAATTTTGCAATTAGTTCTAGGTAGTGTTCATTAATCCACATCCCCTAGCCATCTTTCAGTGAATCAACACTAGAGGATAAGGAAAAAAGTATAACACTGCCATTCAGCCCATTCCTTGGATTTTTTTTTTCTTCCCTTTCCTGAAAACAGCCCAAACTGGCTCCATATCGTAGAAGGGAATAATGACCGAACTATATTACTGCCAGGAGGATCAAAAGAAATACCAAAAGCATATAACAGTATCTTGGGTTTCTTACTTGTGATCTTTGAGCTTCAAATTGAGGTTTAACCAACGTTACCAATGCTGCATCTTCCTTCATGACATGGACCACAGCAGGCATGACCTGTTAAATGAATAATTGAACTAACCATTAGCAGAACAAGGCGCCTAAACATACAGATAATATGGTTAAAAAGATAAGGAAAAATCATCTCATGCATCTCCTCCATCCTCTCTCTATCAGTTTATCTATTGGACTGAAGCTATTGTCAATATTTAGGGGAAACAACATTTTACCCCTTGATCTAAGGCCTAATTACAAAATTCATACATCAACTTTAAAATGTGACTGAACACCTCCTTGAACTTTGGACTATAATGAAACATTAACTCTCAAGAAAAATTAACTGAAGAGGTGGCTCTGTTGACTGACAGCTGGGGAGCTTTGGGATGAAAATGTAAAGATAAGAGGCATGTGAAAAACTAATGCAGGAAAATAGAAAAGACTCTCTAGCTATTCTTCTGTTCACTTTCCCACTCTTCTTAAGCTTTCCCCCATAACAAATTTTCCTAAACCCACCAATCTAGTAGCAACACGTGTCCCCCTACCCAAATCCAATATGTAGCAACCCTCTCACATCCTTTTTGCCTCTAAGCTTCTGCTTAGACCTTCTAGAACATACCCTAACCAGTGGGAAGCCATCACATTCGCAATACAGGGATTTTGTGATTTCATAATAAGACTATAAAAGCCAGCTTCCCAAAGTAGTCCAAGAGTTCTACTTCTGACATATAAGCAACAAAAAATAAATTGCACTTACAATTTCATTCAGTAAAAGAATTGATGCAGACGTAGGAGAGTAAAGTCAAAAGAAAGTATAGTGAAGTACTACTTTTACCCTTATTTAACTTACCAAGAGAATAGAGATGAATGAAAGGTCTAAAGTCACCAAATCAACATTTTGTGGGAGTCCTGAGAGATATCTTAAATTTGTACGTTCTATCACAGAAACACGTTCATCCAGACGAATTTTGTCAGCTACCTAAAATAGTAAATGATCAACCCTATTAGAGAACCACAAATATCAATTACTATGCATCAAAGTAGCAAAATTCAGCAAATGGTCATAGGAAAATCAGAAGTGTAGATAAAGTCTTCTAATGCTAATCCAAAGCAGATAAACGAGACCATGTGCCAACTCTCTTGCTCAACTTACAAAATATGATAAAATACTCAGAGGAGATTACTGAACTTATAGCAGTTGTACTGAATTATTAAATTGTCAACACTTAACTTTTCAATTCCAAAATGCAAAGTGGTTTTAAAATCAAATTCTAGAAGTTTAAGATTAAACTCAATAAAAGGAATTGTTTAATTTTATTGAAGAGTAAAATATCTTTGTCAATTGCAGTTCAAAACATAAAGAATCTCTTTCGTTCAAATTTTCCCCTAGACTGTATTGGTTCAGCAGCAACTCTTCAGTAAAAACTGCTAAACCAAACCCTTACCCCCCAGCCCGGGGCTGTACTCTCTTCCTCTAAATGTTAAGTCTTTGGTTACCAGTTTACCAATTTCATCAATATATTGACCAACTCCTTATAAATTTAAAGTTACTGATAATCAAGTGCTCATTATATATACAGAGCAACAGATACTCTTCATTCTAACAAAGACAGCATCGCAGCTAACAGAATCATCTTCTGAGTTCTGAAGTCTCTGATTATCACATAAATGCATGAAACCAGGTTTTCAACACAAAGCTAAGAAACAAAAGGAAAACATACATGCAAAGTATTACCTGTCCATAACCTACGTCAACTCCATAAACAAAGGATGCACCATACTGAAGTAAGCAGTCCGTAAATCCTCCAGTTGACAACCCAGAATCAAGAGCTACTTTACCAGCAACATCGACACCAAGCTGCTCAATTGCAGCTTCTAACTTATGTCCAGCTCTGTATTGACAAATAAAAGCACCACAATATTACAGCTTTACCCAAAGTTGCAGCATAGTCAAAATGGCATGTACTAATAGAGATTGACGGCTTCACCTACATACATATTTGGGAACTTCAGCCTTTATCTCCACAACAGCTTTGTCAGACACAGGGGTACCTGCTTTATTTACCATCTTTCCATCCACATATACTTTACCTATATCACATATGTTATTAGTGTTCATTATTAATGATACATTTTCCTTTATCACAATGAATGAGCACACATGAGTTTAGATGTCAAACTAATGAGAACTCTGGTTGCTAATACATATGTTCGATATTTAGCATTGCGTGACAAAGATAGCATAGCATGAAGAAAGACAAAGATTCAAAACAGTTACTGAATCAAGTGGTGCTGAAGTTCTCAGTCTTTCCAAATTCTACCATAACTAACCTAAAGTTTCAATAGGAATCAAACCTGCTGCTACTCTAGTTTGAGATGTTTGGTAGATCAGTAGTTAAACTGAATTGAAACTTATTATGCTTATATAGACACAGCATTTATAAATCAAATTATGTCAGACCTTAGGACTCTTACCCATTCAGTTAAAGAAATGATAAAATGGCGACTTTCTGAGCTTCTCTAATTGCAAAAGAGAAGAAAAGAAAAGATAAATGGTGACCATGTGTAAATCATGACACCTTGATTGTAAAAATATTACAACATGCCCAATAGCAGCTAAATTTTTTAGAATTACACAAAGATACATGCTTGTGGAAAAAGCAATCATCCAATTCATCCAAAGCAGGGAAACAAAAAGGGCACAGAAAACAAAAGCTTCATCCAAAAGAATAATTCCAATACAAGGAAAAAAAAAATGAGATTATACACTTTGTTTCAAATAATTTGACTGCGTCTCTTTAATTTCTTTTCCTCTCTCAGGACATCAAAAAAAATAAAATTGAGGTACCCTTCGACCATACTCTGACAGTCTGCTATTTTTAAGGAAAATAAGGAAATGTACAATCAGAATTTTTCGAGAAGCTCTATTAGGACCTTTATATAGTACCATAAATTGATAATACTAAGATGTTTAAAGGTGGCTCAGTGAAGCAATGTGGACAAATATGTAGGTCTAATATAGTTGCTTAAGGAAGCAGTATATACCATACATAGTGAGACCCAGTACAGAAGAGAATGTAAACATGAGCAGCGTAACAGTTGAAGAATAGATTTGTCATGCAAATTCAGCATAGAGCCACAGACTATTTGTTTCAGTTCAGACTTAGTATATTTGGCCATGATATGGATATTAATGAATTAACCCAATGCTGTACAATTAGAAGATTTTAATACAATTTCAAATATAAGCTTCCTTTACATGGTCAGCATCACCAAAAAGCCATATATATATATATATATATATATAAGATGCATGACTTAAATAACATGGGCCACTTAGTTTGAATTCAATTGATTACTTGATTTTTTTAACTTAAATGAACTACTTAACAGAGAAAAGTTACCTTGTAATATCCATGACTGTATGAAAGTCCTACTGTATTGCTGATATCTTTCAAGACATATCTCATCCAGTCTCTTTTTCCTAAAAGGTAAATAGGGTGTAATGTCGTACAAAATCCAAAAACAATAAGCAGTGTTCCTTCAGATAGGCAGACAAAATAATTCCTTGTCCTTAAATATCCATATACCATTGAACTACTACAGTGAATAAAAAACTATGCCTTAGTAGGCTTCAGAATCAAGACAAATCATTCAAATTGATCACATCAAGGACCATGATAGAATAGAAGCCCTTGGCTTTGGACGGAGCACTTGTTTTTTTGTTTTCCTTTATATATAAAAGAAGACCCGAAAAGTAAGGGACATATAGAGCAGGAGGATGAGGAATCCTCCGAAGGAATCTTTTCTGCTTTATCTCGTAGGTAAACAAAAACCATGAAATAACAATGAAACCATCTTCTCTCTATGAAGAGTAAGGAGTACTCATAGTGGTTGGAGCAAGAAAAGCTTACTTCTTCACCGGTTGAATCTTTTCTGATTTCGCATTAGCATAGCTCCGGAAGGAACTTGGAATTTGAGCATTGACCCATCTCACTAAAGCAAATTTACAAAAATAACAGCAACAAAAATGTATTAGTGCAGCAAACATATGTTATTACTTAGTATAGAGGTGCACTAGAATGTCTTTAGGTTGTGTAGAGGTGCACTAGAATGTCTTTAGGTTTGAACTCTCTCTCCAACTTGTATTCATGAGCAATGAACTTGATTCGGAGAAAAACCCAGAAAGAAAAAAAAAATTGAAATATCTGCCAGAACAGATTGCTTTTAATTCAACAGAATTTCAAAGAAATAATCTTACCAGGAAGCTTCAGAGTTTGAGATTGAGAATAGAAAAGTAAGGTTTTCTCGCTACCGAAACTGCGGGAGATGGTGAAGGGAAGCCTCAGAAACTGTAAGGCCATTTTTGCTCTCCTTTGGTATCTAACATAGCCGAACCACGTAGCTAACGGCAGAGCGCTGAAGTTCGTCTTTCTCACGGATGGCAGGACTTGTTTTTTTGTTTTTGGTTTGTTACAGTACAGTATAGAATGAGAGAGTAGTACCGTAGTAGGCACTAGCTAATAATACCTAGATTTGGGACTGTCTTTTTTCGGCCCAAAGATTTTGTATATAGAATTTAACTGTGGGCTGTGGCCTCAAGGAGACAACTATCACCCCACAGCCCAAATTCTGGGCCCAAATACTTAACACAAGTCTTTCACCGAGGAAACTATTTTTTAGTTTTTGAATGTTAGTAAAAATTAAATGATAATATGTCATTAAAATTTAAAATTTTTAATTTTGTGAATAAAAATTTAAATTTAAGTTTATTTCAACATGTATATTTAGAGTAAATTATTATTTTAATTTTTAAAAAATATAATTTATTTTAATTTAATTTTTAAAATATTAAAATATTTAATTTAGTTTTATTTTATATATTTTATATTTTAATTTAAAGTTTTAAGAATTAAATTAATATATAATATATTTTTCAAAAATTAAATTAAATATTTTTATAATTTAAAAATTAAATTAAAATAAATTATATTTTTTAAAAAATTAAAATAATAATTTATTTTATTATTTTTACGTTGATATATAATTTTTTTAATTTTTTATTCGTTGTGTTTGTTCAAAAATATTTAAGCTAAAATGTAACCCAAAAAAATTAATTATAAATTTTTTGATAAATTTATGAATTATAAAAATTGAGATAAAATTTTTTATATTTTTTAATATGTATAAAAAACTTATTAATTATTTTATTTATATTTTAATAAAATAATGAGATATCAATAAAATTAAGTCATATTAAAATATAAAATTTTTTATTAAACAAAGTTTTGTGCAAAAAATCTTAAACTTTAAATTTTATGCAAACATTTTTTTTAAATTTGAAGTCTGAAATAAAAAAAAGTTTAAAATAATTTGATTTATATATTATATATTAAAACTTTAGATGAAAAAAATTAATAAAAGCTACGTAAATTGTAAAGTTTTGAGAAATGTAAGTTAATTTTATTCAAAATTTGTGAGCACCAGAGAATCCCTATCACTTTTCTTTAGTTTAAAGGCAATACGTCGTGCGTGAGTGAGGACCAGGAACTTCCTATCGCATCCTTTCCTTTTTAAGTTGGAATCAAAAGTATTAACGGTCTTTCAGTTACCCTCTCTTTTTTCCCTCTTTCACTCCCCAACTACTACCACCACCACTGCTTCTACTTTCTCCATGGCCATTCAAGCAATTCAACTCCAAGCAGCTATTCACGCTTCTTCTCATTTTCATTCTCACTTTCACTCTTCTTCATCCGCATCTTCATCTATACTGGTTAGGCGGTTCCGTTTCCAATTTGTGTGTCCAAACCCTTCGAGAAAGTCTCAGAAGCTGAATTGCAGATCCAACAGCAACAACGGCGACCAAGTCTGCTTAAATATTTATAGCTTTTATAGCTTTTCTCTGCTTTGCGTATTAGGATCTTTTATGTGACAGTTCGTTGGTTTGGTTCTATTTCAGGATTATCTACTAGATGCTCCGGTCTCAGTCGGAGATGGCTTCTCTTTCAGTGGAGGTACTTTTCAAATTCTTTTTTAACTAAAAGGATGTGGCCATGGGGGCAATATTTCACATTACGATTTGCAACCACAATTGTAGCCGTGTAATATTGCTTTTGCAGCTGCATCAAGTCACGATTGCGGCTGCAACCTGCAACTGTGAATAGGAAGTACCGATTTCAATGTTGTGTCTTGTATCTGTATCAGTGCCTTGTTTGCCATCATTGCAATTGCAAGCAATTGCAGTTTAGAACCATGAATGTGGGGAAACTTGCTCACAGGCATGTATCATTGTGTAATTCTGAATAATTTATCAGAATACTTTGCTATCTTTGGACAGGAAAATATTCAGACGAGCCGAGTCCAAGTGATGAATGGTTTAAGCAAGGGAGAATGGTAGGTACCGTGAATCATATCACAATAAATTAAATTATGTCGAAATTATACTAGAAAAAAGTTTAATAATGATGTATATTGTTGATCTATTCAGAAAAAAAAAATCTAAAACATATGATGAAAACACTCCAGATGCATTGTGGGGTTACAATAAGATGGCATGGAGAAAATAATAATACCTTTCATTATTTTCAATTTATTTACTTGAGATTGCAGTATTATCAGGCATAAAAATTGGCTTAGTGTATCAAATTTCTGATTTTCTAAGGTGAAAGCCCATTCAATTCTTGGCACTGGTGAAAAGGCTAAAGATCCAATCTTTGGGCTCACTATGGGTGTTGGTTCTCAAGCTACTGGTGATCTGTTTAGGTAAAATAGATGTATCTTTAAGAGACCAATGATTTTCTTTCTTCATGCTGAAGACCGAGCCAAATGTTAAGAATGGAATAGGAAAATTAGCTGATGCTTTGCTATTTAGAGTTAAAATCATGATGAGTTATTCAAATTTTTACGACTTTGAGGCAAGAGCAAGAAATGAGAATATTATTTCCATAAATTCCATGGTTACTAACTGAGTCATTTTGTCCATATGTATGGTTTGCCATAATAGATGGTTTTGTGTTGAAGGCGGAAATGCTGATAACCCTTCAGTGATATTAATCCACGGTTTCCCTTCACAGGTGAGTTATATTTAGTGGCTATTTGTAGAAGGAACTACAATACCATGTTGTTGTATGGAATTCTAATAAATGCTCACATAATTTCAACTCATCATTTTAGGTGATAAGTTTCCCGTATTTGCTTAAGGAAATGTTTGTGTTTATGTAATTAACCTGAATCGATCTCATTTAATTTTCTTTGAGAAACATAATAAATGTTTATAACTCTGAAGCTGAGCAAAAGAAGTTAAAATATTACAACCAGAGATATATGAAGCTTCTTTTAAGTTCTACTGGATATTAGTGTGGACCACTCTTATTACATACAACTAATTAGTTATTAATTTTTCTGTTTGGAAATTTAATTATTCTTGCTCAAAACTGGCATTAGTTATTTCATTTATGTTTATTTTGTATTTTAGAAAATTGCAAGGTTGCATGACAAACAATTTTCACAATGGTAGTTGTGTATTATGATTCTGACCTGACATGTTTATTTATATTTCTTCAATGTCTTCTGTGCACTTTTTTTTTTTCTTCTTTTTATGTTCTTTGGCATTCAATTTCTGCAGCATAACTTTTATTACTTCTTTTCGTTGTCCTGTGATTGTGATATGATTTTGAGGATCTGTAAGTCTACAAGTGTACATTTACATGTCATCTTGAAATAGATTATGCTAATAAATGCAGTTTATTTATGCTATGGTTTAATGATACTATACATGCTGTATCATAAATATACAAACATGCATCAAGCATTCATAGATTAGATTCATGTGTATGAGTATATAATTAATACAAACAAACAGATTGAGCCTACTCAGGAGAGATGCTAGGTAATACTCACACACTTACTTGTGAAACTGCACTTTAATATTCTACTTCATTAATTAACAAATTGGAATGTCTTTTTATCTTCAGTTTATATAAACAAATGATAATGCTGGACTTTTCCTCAGTTTTCACATGATTGGGACTACTACCGTCTTTGAACCAATGTCAAATTCACTTGGTTTTCCTTTTCTTGCTGCACATCCTTCTTAATCATTCTCATTTCTGCTAGAACACTTGTATTGACATTGGCTCTTCTGACCCAACAATTTTGTTTCGAGATGATACTAGGACTTGAATTTTGAAATACACTTTACTTTCCAAGGTTTTTGGTTGAACTATTGTCTTTATATTTCCTGTTTTGTTGAAGTCACCAAGACAGAAGATGAAACAAATTAGCACCAAATTTCAAATCTGAATAACTTTTATTGAACTGATTTATTCTCCTTTTCTTGTTTGTTTTTGTTATTCTATTGTATTGCCTTCATAGCAAAGGTGCGAAGGAAGAAAAATAAAAAAGGAAGAGGGAAATGAGAATTTTTTATAGAGCATAGCATACTTTCTTATCAAGTGCTAGGGTTTTGTGTGTGTGCGCGTCTGGAGTGTAGACTGCAGGAAGTTGATTCCAGGGTACAAGTCATTCTCTCATCTTTTCAGGGAAAAGGTGTAGAACATAGGAACATTGACATCTATAACTTCATTAATCCAAGTTTCTAATTGCTTTGTATTTAAGAAGTGTGATTCTACATTGCTAGATCTGTGGATGTTGATATCTATACAAAATTCATAATAATTTGCTGGTTCCTTGATAGTTTCTTGTATATAATATTATTTTGAAGCTTTTAACAATTTTACTGGCAAATTGATGCTGCTAGCAGGCATATTCTTATCGCAAAGTTCTTCCCATACTAGCTAAGGACTATCATACCATAGCTTTTGACTGGCTAGGTAAGATCACACTTATTTATTGGAATTGTTATTGAAATTACTTTACTTTTCGTTTGGCCTATGCTTTGTGTATTCTTATTTATGGAATTTCTAGTAATAAAAGAAAAGATCAAACCAATAGAGGTTAGAAGCATGATGATCTTGAAAGGTGTTAAGGGGCTTCCTTGTTGATGTAGATGGCCTAAGGGACTTCTCGGAGAGAAGTTTGTCTTATTCCAATGGTTCTATTGCCAGTTTTTTATTTTTTTATTTTTATTTATTTAAAATAACGGATTACATAAAGAGGGACTTGAACCCTGTCTAAGGATCTGGACGCCTAGGTCTCTTGTTTGACACCAAGTGATTGGCTTCCGTTGAAATATCTCTTGAGATCTTGATGTATGACATCCTCTTCTTTGGTAAGGACACCAGTTAGCAATTCGAGGTACTATTGCCAGTTAACATAGAGGTCAAAGAGACATAAAGTTGTCCTACTTCTCCGCTGTATTTGCACAAGTGGCCCTATAGAGGATTTGGATCCTCTCAGGTTCCTTTTGAAATTGACACTTCCAATTTTGAAGAGAAATTGAGAGGATCCAAATATGTCCTACGGGGGTTTCAATATGTCTCATGCCTTATTTAAACCCTACCATTCAACTTGTGATTATTTCCCATGAAGATGGCAGTGAGACTGTCAAATTGACTCCCTTTGACTGTTAGACCATTTCTTTGGCTATTTGATCTAGTTGGTGATCCAAACCCTGGTTTAACCATTTAAGGCGCCTAGTATAGCTCAACAAGAGCTGCTGTTATTGTCTTATTCAATGGTATCAAGAGGGCTTAAACTGAGGAAGGCCTTTGCATAAAACAATAAGATGAATACCATGTCAGGGGATGCATTCTTATTGTTTGGGACGTATTTGGCATATATTACCATATATTCACATGTTTTCTTCTTACAACGTACTACTACTTGATGGTTTTTTTATTAAGAAAAAAGAAAGAAAAAGAAAAACAGTTGAACCCATGAAAGAACAGAAGGGTAACTGTAATATCACATAAATCTGAAATTCTGACTTTATAACTGTATTCTCCCTGTAAATGTTCAGGATAACTATATGCAATCTCTTTCAGAATATTGAGGGGTGAAGTTAGGTAGTTTTTTTCTTTTTTTTCTTGGTGGAGATGATGGCCTCTTATAGTTTTCACTCTGATGATTAGCCTTTGCCTTATTTTAGTTGTGGTAGACAGGTAGAGCACTGCTTCATATTGTTTTTGTTTTTTGTTTTTTTAAAGTTATGAATAGGGTGAAAATATAATGAAAGCTGTCATTTCCAAAATGTTGTCTTAAAAATTTTATGCACTTGAAATTGAAAGATTGAAAAGTGGTTTATTTTTTAAAAGCTTTTACTATGAGTACTTCTACCCATTGCTTAAAAGTGGTTAACCACCCTTGACATATTATCCTCTTTCAGGATTTGGGTTTTCTGATAAGCCTCAACCCGGATATGGGTTTGACTACACACTGGATGGTAATTGCTTCAGTGGCTGTAACAATATTCAATGCGTATATGTAAATTTCTCTTTATCGGGGATTCTTCTTGTTTTGATAATGCGATGGTGAAAATGCAGTTGTTTTTCTTCTTTCTTTCAGAATATGTGTCATCTTTGGACTCACTTATCAATGAACTTGCTGTTCGTAAAGTGTCACTTGTTGTCCAGGCAAGTTTTCCTTTTTGATAAGAAGCATGGATCTATTATTTGAAATTATCTGTTCTTTGTATCTGATAGCAAATCCTTTAATCTTATATTCTCAGGGCTATTTTTCACCAGTTGTAGTTAAGTATGCGAGCTTTCACCAGGAAAAACTCAGCAACTTAATACTCATTAATCCTCCTGTACGTATTATTTCACCCATCAATTTCAATTTCTTCTGGTAAAAACACAAGTTTTTCTGTGTGTTATGCAGCTTGTATTGTCTTCGAATTCCTAAAGTATCGCTATCTTCTTGATATTTGCAAAGTGATTTCTGCACGAATTGTTCAGTGTATAAATTACTCTACTTTTTCCTCGTTGGTCTTCTTTTGTGAGCATGAATTTTAGTATTATGACTGTCCCTAGATTGTCTCGTGATGTGTTAGGTGTATGGTGAACCTTGAAATGTAGACGATAGGCTTTGCTTTATCTCGTTGTTTAAGTTAAATTATCCAATATAGATAAATATTGTTAAAACAGAATATATGTGGTGATAATTACTAGCTTGAATTGCTTTCTTATTTTATAAGTTAACAGCTAAACATGCCAAGCTTCCGTCAACATTATCTGCATTCAGCAACTTCCTGCTAGGTGAAATATTTTCACAGGTATACAAATTTTTGTTTTCTTACCGCAATGCATATACCTTTAGTGAACGCTATATCTTCTGAAATTTATAGTTTGGTTGATCCCTAAAGTTTCTAAACGTTGTATCTATTGCTTGACTAGGACCCTTTAAGGGCAAGTGACAAACCTCTGACTAGCTGTGGTCCTTATAAAATGAAAGAAGAAGATGCAATGGTCTATAGAAGACCTTATCTCACATCTGGTTCCTCAGGCTTTGCACTAAACGCAATTAGCAGGGCCATGAAGAAAGGCCTCAAGGTGAATGTTTAAGGCCCAAAGATTTAGCATGTTAGTTTCCCATTTTTTACGAGAAGTAGAAATCCCTCAAAATACACGATCACCTGCCTAAAATCTGCTGCACCGGCTTTCGAATATGCTCTCTTTTTTCTTTTCTTTTTAAACTTTTGTTAGAAGTTTTTTGTAAGCAAATTAAAATTAATTTTTTATAATCAGCTCTTTAACTACAATCTACAGATAAGAAAATTCTACGCTGGGGTCAATTGAATTTGAGATTTCCCTGATATTTTACATTGGCCGTCCTGCTGCTGTCAGATGGAGATAGTATAAATGGTGGTAGTCAAGTTGCTTTACCTAAATATTTTCTTCACGAGGGACAATAAGATCATACAGTCCAGTACTGAATATGGTTTAGTCAATATAGCTTTCTCTGGCCCTTTGGAAGCCCCGAATTGACAACTGAAAGTTCTTTTAAATTATTACAAATAGGGAACTTTTTCTTCGACCTAAAAAGGTTACTATTTGCCTACTTCACCTTGCTTTGCAGACCTATGTGGAGGATATACAGGCAATACTTAAGGACAAAAATTGGAAAGTGCGAACGACAATATGTTGGGGCCAAAGAGACCGCTGGTTGAGCTTTGATGGAGTGGAAGATTTCTGCAAGGATTCCAACCATACACTAATCGAAGTTCCAAGGGTAAACACTGAACTATTCTATTAAACATGCTTGCCCTAGGAAACATTTTTTGTTCACTTGTTGCCTTTGGATGAAATTATCGTGAAATAAATAACTGCCTGTTGAGGTGTTCTGCTTTCATTTTATTATGAAAACAATCTCATCACTATTGCCATGTTGAGTGGTAGCTAATCAAACTTCTTTGACAATCTGTTTGTAATAGTTTCTCTTGGCCTTAGTAATCTGTTATTTCATGAAAATGTTAACCGCATCATCCATTTGCATGGGAAATAATTCGTGTAGATTTTGTGTCTACTTAATATGTTAGAAATGATCTAATCATATGAAACAGTGGAGTTTTTTGTTTTTGAAGTTGACGTAGATACCTTGATCAAATTTGTCCAAGCTACTTCTACTCAACGTGGATCACTTCGATTTTCTTGCTTACAAATTTTTAAAATGCTTCTTGATTCTTTTAAATTCTGTAATCTGTAGATTAGAGACTGAATGATGCTTCCCTTCTTAGTTTGTCCTGTTTTCCTGCTTGTCTATTCAATGGTTTCACCATTATCTATATGATGCAAATTTTACAAAACAATGAATGTTTTGGAGTAAGAACAAGCCATTGAATTCGCTTTATATATCTTCCTTCTTTTCCTAGTTAAACTTGTTCCCATGCGGAAAGGGTACAATTAACTTCTTGTACTTTGCAGGCAGGGCATCACGTGCAGGAAGATTGTGGTGAAGAACTTGGACAACTTATTTATGGTATAGTGAGAAAGAGGAATTGAATTTGATGATATTTATAAGTTTCTCCTGATATGCTCAAAATTGTACTTGTGTGAATTTTTCTCAATAAAAATAATTAGTATGTTATTACACGACTCACCTCCCTTGGTTTTCTTCTTGATAAACCTTGATTACGTGACATCTTTCCGTGATATATAGTGTAGCACCTCCTTCATGTCTCATTGACTCTATTGTTGGCTTCATTTAACAAACATTAATTATGTGTTGTGGTAAAGTATAGGTAAGATATTATAATCCTTGTATATAGATTTAAATTTGAGTTGGTAATAAAATTAATTTTTATTTTTAAGCTCATAAAATTTTCAAATGCTTGAATTTAGATCTGTTTATTAAAAAAAATTAAGATGATTAATTTTGTAAAAAAGTATGAAATATCTACATATAAATTTATAAAAAAATATATATTAGTTATATAAATTATATATTATAAATTTTAAATATATAATTAAAATAAAATCTTAACAAACTTATTCTTATAAAATTATTAAATATAATAATTTATAGATTTATATTAAAGTTAAATTATCTTGTTGATGAAATTGAAATAAATAATTTAATTTATATTTTTTAATAAAATAAAATAAATATATGTATTTATAATATAAAAAATAATATTTAAATAATTTACATAAAATAAATTTAAGTTTAAAATTTTATAGATTTATAAACTAATAATATAATTTATATTTTTTAATAAAATAAAATAAATATATATAAAATAATATTTAAATAATTTATATAAAATAAATTTAAGTTTAAAAAAGGTATTATTCTCCTAGATTTAAAAAGACATATTCTTTTAATACTTGAACATGGAATCCCACAATTAATTTTGAAAGTACTATATACGAAAATTTTGATTATGTGACATCTTTCCGTGATATACAGTGAAGAAAGAAGAAAATTGACAAACATTGACCACAATAATAAAATTATAGAATTATAAAGACACAATTACAAAATTTTAAAGAAAAAATTAAATTAAAAATTAATTAAAATTATAAAGATTATAAGAATAAGTTAACAAAAAATAATTATTAAAATAAAAAATACGTTCACAAAATTTGTTTTAAGAAATCTAATCAATTAAAAGAATAATTAAAATTGTTTAATTTCAACTATTAAATATAAAATTAATCAACATATGTTTTATTAGTATTGTACCATTTAGTCTTTATAAATTTCCAACCTTATACATATAAAAAAAATTATATAATACTAATCTTTAAAAAATTAATAAAGAGTGAAGAGTAATAAACAATTTTATGTATCTTTATTTTAAAAAAATTTTTAGAAATCTTTTCTTATAAAAATGTTATGTCTATACTATAAAGAAAGAGTATAATATATATATATATATATAATATAAAAAAATACATGAAAGAGTACAAAAAAAGAAGTAAAAGTTATTGAAATCTTGTTTATTTTTAAAATTAAATTTTAAAAAAATTGATTAATTCATGTCAAATCCTACTGTTTATGATGTGCTCGATTTTTTTTGCGTCCTTGTCTTTAACGGGGACACACGTTGAAATAAAAATCGTGTCTACACCTCCAAGGCATTCAATGACCCTTGATTGGGAGAGCAGTTATGGTTGTATTCAGGATCATTGAATTGAAAAATTAATATATATTAATAATATAAAATAATAATAATTAAATATTTTAATATTAATAATATATTTTATATTATAAAAATTATATTTTTATTTATAACTATTAAATGTAAATAAATAATTTATACAAATTAATTATATGTATGAAAATAATTTAGCTTTTAATTATAATAATTTTAAAAATTTATATTATTAACACAATATATTAATTATTTTATAATCATATAAAATTTTAAATTATAAAATTTATAATGTATATTTTATATCTAGCAAAAATTTTAAATCCAAACATTAAAAAAAGTTAAATAAGTTTAGTAAAATATTGTTTAATTCTTAATTTTTTATTTCTTTTAATTTTAACCAAGTCAAATTGATTCAATTAATAAGTTCATTTTTAAATATAAATCAAATTATATAACCAACTAGTTATTGATTTAATTAGTTGAAGTGATGCTATCCAATTTTGATAATACTATTATCTTGAACTATTATATGACTCTCTCTTTTCCCTCTCCTTTTTTAAATATAAATTCGTTACACGACACTGTCACATTTTATTGGACAAATATAAATTTGTTTGTCCAAAATTTTAAATGAGAAATCAATTTTGGTGCTGTGCATTAAGTTAGATTTTAGTATTTTTTTCATTTACATCAAAGACACTACTAAATTTAGATAGGGATCCAATTTGCCAAAATTTATCCCATCACTGTATTATTATTACTAATTTTTGTATATAAAGTTTTGATTGTTTATATTAAAAGATTTTAAATAGGATTTTTTTAACAATTTTAGAAATTGTTAATTTTACAAAAGTTTTGATTTTTTATGCATATAGTTTTTGAGCTTTTAGTCCTAATTGTTTTGTATAATGGGAGTATTATTAGTCTGTAGTTTGATAGCAGACCAAATAATTTTGTTAGTGATGATGCATAATTGTTTTATATATTGAGAATGATACTCTTTTGTTAGTAATTATTATTGATGTTGTGTTCTTTTCATCTCTTTCTTCTGTCTTTTTTCTATAGTATTTTGTAAATAAATATTCTCAAATTTATTTAAATAAAATTTTCTAAATATTTATTTTCTTTGCAGATTTTTTTTTAATTTTCTTGTCTAACTTTTCAATTTATCATTTTATAACATATTTAAAAAAATTTTGAATTTTCATTTTATTTTAATGATATATTTAAAATATAAATATAATTAACCAAATTTCAAAAAAAAAATTGTTCTAATAACGCAAACAATGCAACTAAAAAATTAAAATTATATTAAAATACTTGTTAATGCCATATTTTGTTCATTTTAGTTTGAATGGAGATATTAGCCCCTTGAAACCATTTTCATCATTTCAAGATTTATCTATATAATAATAATAATAATAATAATAATAATAATAATAATAATAATAAATATTATTGTACACAAATTTCAAAAACCTCTTAAAATAAACATCACAAGTCAAATTCTCCATGCGCACATCTTTTAGTTTTTACATTGAAGACAGTGAAACCACAAGCTCTGGCTGGTAGAGTCAACATATGCTCTTACCATCTTGTATTCTTGTCTCTGATTTTGATTTCTCCATTATATTTTTCTTTTCCTTTTTCCATAAACCACTTCAAGTTCAACAATCAAACTGCACGGAAGAAGATTTGCCATACACACCACAAACAATCACTGATCATCCAGTGGCCGCACTTTCTTCTGCTTTCTCTTCAATTCCCTCCTCTCTGCTTCGGATCCGTCATCCCCTCTCTCACGGGAGAGAAACGCCGTCGTTTTTGGCCCCCATTAGCGAGGTAGGTTGCGACTTGCGACTCCATTTCTGTGTACTCGTTCATTCAATGTCTTGCATTTGGCCTCTCATTCTCTTTCTCTTCTCTTCCAAGTTCCAACCCATACCCTCAAAGTATCTGAATGTAACAACTCTTTAAAATTAGAGAAAAATGGAAAATATTGAGTAGGTGTGTAGTGGGTATCCCTGCTTCGTTCCATTTCATCTGTATAGGATTACTTATTTGTTTTGGTCCATTGTAAATTATTTGCATCGGAGTTTTTTGTGTTCGGTGAGCCCTATTGAGTTCTGAGTGGTAGCTGCTGCATTTCTTTGTGGTTGATGTCCCCACGTCGAGTTTAATTGTTCAATGATTTCATCTTACCTACAGGATCCATTGGCAATTTGAAGTTTTCATGCGTATGAGCTTGCTTTAAATCTTGTGAATCACGCACTTAAAGAGTATTCTGTTGGAGGGATGTTAAGTCTGAATGAGTCAACCAAGTAAATGCTTAATTGGACTTACAAGTGTAGATGAAGTAGGTGGAGGATGAAATTCCCTAGGCGTTACTTGATAGTTCTTTTGACCTTCATCTGCACGTCAATTTGTTATATAGAAAGGGTTGGTTTTTCAATTGCATATACTGTTGCTGCTGATGCTGCTGGAGTTAATCAATCTAGCAAGGGAGCAATACTGTCTACCTTCTACTATGGATATGCTTGTTCACAAGTGCCAGGGGGATGGGCAGCTCAGAAAATAGGGGGGAGGAGGGTCCTCCTCCTTTCATTTGCATTATGGTCAATAACTTGTGCACTAGTTCCACTAGATCCAAATCGTGTTGTTGTGTTAATAATTGCACGCTTGCTTGTTGGCGTAGCACAGGGGTTCATCTTCCCCTCCATTCACACTGTTCTAGCACAATGGGTTCCTCCTCATGAAAGATCTAGATCTGTATCACTTACAACTTCTGGGATGTATCTAGGTGCAGCACTTGGAATGCTTCTTCTTCCCAGTCTAGTGAAGCTTAAAGGTCCCCAATCCGTATTTGTTGCTGAGGCTGAATTGGGTACCATGTGGTCTTTACTCTGGTTCATATATGCCAGTGATCCTCCTGGTATTGAGAATCCGAAAGCTATGGCCTCTGATGTTGGGGAATTATTGTTGCCCATCAAAGGAACCCAGAAATTGAAAGTTGAGAATGGAAAAATTCCAATAAAAACTGACCAAATCCCTTGGAAGAAAATTTTAACCAGCTTGCCAGTCTGGGCCATTGTTGTGAATAATTTCACTTTTCATTATGGTTTATATGTGTTGATGAATTGGCTGCCAACATACTTTGAATTGGGCCTTCAGCTTAGCCTTCATGATATGGGTTCTTCAAAAATGATGCCCTATCTGAACATGTTCATATTCTCAAACATTGGTGGTGTAGTTGCTGATTATTTAATAACCAAGAGAATAATGTCTGTGACAAAAACCAGGAAATTCTTGAACACCATAGGATTTCTTGTTGCTTCTCTTGCATTGATTGTAATTCCCATTTTCAGAACTTCTGTTGGTGCTGTCTTCTGTTCTTCTGTAGCTCTTGGCTTTTTGGCACTAGGAAGAGCTGGGTTTGCAGTGAATCACATGGATGTTGCTCCAAGATATGCTGGAATAGTGATGGGTGTTTCTAATACTGCAGGCACTTTAGCTGGCATCATCGGAGTTGACCTGACTGGCAAGCTTCTTGAAGCTGCCAAAATTGCTAATTCAGATCTTTCAAGGCCTGAAAGCTGGAGAGCAGTGTTTTCCATTCCTGGCTTGCTATGCATTTTTAGCTCTTTAATATTCTTACAATTTTCAACTGGCGAGAAAATTTTTGACTGAGGTAGGCCTGTCACTTGATGATCTCTAGGCTTATTAGAATTTAGATCTGTTATTTGTGAAGATTTATTTTATTTTTAGGTTATACTAATCTGGTGATCCTTAGAATTTCACTCAACTTTCAATTTGGTCCTTATAATTTAAAATTTTGTATTCAAGTCCTTGTAATTTTAGAAACCTTCAATTTGAAAATTGTCATTATATCTCTATGGCAACATTAATGTGTTGCTAAATTTTACTGACATTTCCAATTATGTGTCATTTCTACATTATAAACATCTAGATTACATGACACAAGCGGATTTCACTCCATCCATCTTTACCCTCTTTTTGGCATGACACATAATTGGCCATATCAGCAGAAATTTAACAGCACCTTGACAGAAGTTTTATGACAAGGACCAAACTGAACTTTTAAAATTAAAGAAACTCAACTACAAGCTTTTAAATTATAAAGACCAAATTAAAAATTTAGTTAAACATGGGAGACCAGCAAAGTAATTTAAGCATTATTTTCGTTGTTTCTCTAAAAAGTGTATCATTCTTGGATGGGGTGGTGATATACCAGAGCATTAGATTATTCCTCCAACATGTATTGATATTGTGTCATTTATAAAATAGTACAAGATCATACTCATAAAGGAGGTTCAGGAGCCCTAATCTCTGGTTCTGCAACTACTATGAAATAGCTGTTTCATATCATTTTTCTTCATGCTTTGAGTAAAACTCATGTTCTGAAATTAAGAGGATCATCATCCTCTTAATTTCTTAAAAAATTGACGATGTCAATTTCTGGAAGGAAAAAAAGAAAAAACAAGAATGTGGCCCCCATACATGTGGGTGGTTATATTTATTTCTTCCTGTCTCTTTTGTACTGTACCTAGTACAGTACTACAGAAAATTCATTACCCATGTTCTAGATTAGCTTCTATTTATTAGTTCTAACAAGATAAATAAATCATATTGGCAAAACAAATATATAGCTCACAGTCAACTATTTTTCTTTTGGGTAAAATAAATATGATTTTTGAACTAATTGTTTCTGATTAATAATAGAATGAGTACAATACTTCCATTGGTAAAAATGACAATTTAAGATAGTATTTCTAGTTTTCAACATTGTGATAACTGACAACATAGCCTCCACTTGGTACCGTTCTATGTTGCCATTTAACTCAAATTGATATTTATGTTTGGTAACTTAAATTACTTTTTTTCATAGTATACAATTCAGCTGGACACTATATTATTACTTGCTAAATTTATATAATTTTGTTCTTTAATTGGCACTGTGTATTATTCTCTCTCTCTCTGTCTCTCTTCAAATTTTTCAATCCTTTTCAACCTTTTCATCAAATTTTGGGCTTTTTGAAAATGTGATGACTATTACATTTGATTCTTTTCAACAGCGGAAATTATGAATTTATGTATGCTTAAAGTTGTTTTAGTGGGTTTCTTCCTATGATCAATAATCAAAAGTTCTTAAATCTAATAATTCCATGGACTAAATTTGTCAAAATTGATAACTATAAGTTAATCTAATTATTTCAAAATAATTAATTGCAAACGCATATATATTCCAATTATCGCCAAAAAGAAATTATAACCTATATATCCATTACTGTTGGTCAATATTTTCACAACAACTTTTAAAAACTGTTATCAACAAACAAAAATGCAAGTTCAGGGATTTTTTTGTCATATTTTAAAGTTGAAGGGATAAAATGTGGGACCTCTTAGTTTAAAGAGATAACTTGTATTTTGGTCTAAAATGAAATATTTGACAAGATGAGAGGAACAAGAAGTTATCATGGATAACATAGAAGTAAAAAGTTAAATAATTTTTTTTACATTTAATTTTATTATTTTAAAATATAATAATTATTTTTTATTTAAAAAATTAACATGAACTTTAGTGCTATTATGATGTTCTTCATTTAGCAAAATCAGAATATTATTCATGAAGAGCTGAATGACAGTATAATAATACAACTTTTCTTGTACCTAAAGGAAGGATATTACTAAACCACATACGAAGAAAATAAAAAATGTCAAACAAGGCAAGTTTACTTAAAAGGTCAAATTAAAAACCAACAAAAGAGAATTCTTGTAGATGTGCGAAGGACAGACAAAGAATATAGGAAAAACTTGCAAGATGCTAAGGTGTCAAGTATTTTAATCATACACAATACAAAATGTTGGACATTTAATCCATTTAATATTATAGTGATTAAGAATTTTTTTTTATTTTTTACATATATTTTTATATTAAATATAATTATATTTGAAACACTATCAAATATTAAATATTAATATTTTTTTAAAAGATAATCAAATTATTGTGAAGAATTTTTTTTTTTTGTTAGACCCGTTAATATAGTGATAAGAATTTGGATACCTAGTAAAGTTTAATTTTCTTCTTTGGCGTCCTCGTATATGTTAGAAAAAATTGTGTCATGTGACAACTAACAAACAAATTTCTTGCCTTTGAAAGCTCACTTTAAGTCACGATGAACATTTGTTGACAACTATTGTAAATTGTTAATATATTTTTTTTCCACGACTAGATAGAATTTTTTACGTACATTAAAGTCAAATGGTACAGAAAATTAAATTAATTAAAAATAAATTAAAAAGATAAATTTACCTTTTAAAATAATAATAATAATATAATTTAGCTAAATTTTAAAAGAGGTCGACTTAATTTATTTTTCTTAAAAAAATATTACATCTAAATTTATAGTATTGAGCTATAAAATGTATATATTATACATATTTATTATATCATCATATTATATATAAAGATTTTGTTAACAAGTATCTTTAAGGTACTGGTTAAGGTTTTTTTTAATTAATTGATAAAATATTTAATGATTTAAAATTTATAAAAAGTCAATAAAAATAATATTTTTTAATATCTAAAAAATTTTATTAACCAATCAAATAAAAATAAAACTTTATCCAATATGTTAAAAGATTGGTTAACAAAACTCATGTTAATTAGATATATTTTCAACTTAAAAGTTATACTAATTAATCTTTAAAAAATTAAAAAATATACTAATTATTCCTTAAAATATTAAAATATATATGAATTTCCTTTCTTTTTCAACCTATCTAATTTGAAAGTTGGAACTTAACCTTCTTAATAAATTATATGCGAAGTACTTAGCTCGTGAGCTCTATGTTCATTTATATGACATTAATTTGGAGGTTCTGACTTAGGGACCTAATTGCGCACACATGATGATTATGTCTGTTTGTTAGAATGAGAAATTCCTTGTATAGGAAATTATAAATATCATGTGAAAATATATATAAATAAATAGAGAATTAAAGAAAGTGAGTGCAATGGTAATATAATGCTTCAAGGATCAATTAATATATATATTTTAATCTTTTATGAATAATTAATACATTTTTTTAAATTTTTTATAGGTTGATTTAGTATATATTTTAAACTAACAAAGTTTCTAGTTAGTATTTAATGTGTTACATACCGTAAACTATTAGCAATTTAGGAATTAAAAAAATAATTTATGTTCTTTTAAAGATTAAAAATATATTATAATTTTTTAGAGATTGAATAATAAGTAGAGGTGTCTAAATAAAAAAAGTGAATTTTTTCCTTTAAAATATTATATTATATATAATTGTGGAGAAGAAGATAATGATGATTATATTTTAAGAAGATAAATTAAAAAAATAATAACAAATTGCAAGTCAAATAAAAAAATTCAAAAGTTGAGAGTAGGCAAAATGGCAAGGTAGAGTCACATTTAAGCTTAACATCTCTTAACATTTACATCACACACACACACACACATATTTAAGCTTAAAAGAGTAATTATTAGTTCAGATATCATATTATGTTACCTATCATGATATTTTATAGTGTAATTTTATATATTATAGTATTTATAATATTTATGTTTATATTGTCCATTAGTTATATTTTAAATCACAGTTATATAATATATAAATGTTTAATTTTTTATACTAATTAGTATAATTTATTTTTGTAATTTTTAAATCTATTCTTTTAAATTTACATAAATATCTTATTATATTTATGTTATGATGATTTTAAAATATTCATAATTAACTTTAAATTAAAAAAATAACTTTAAAAAATTTTATAATTAATTTTAAATTAAAAATTAATCATTAGTTCATGTTATTAGAATAAAATATTAATTAAATGTCATATGATCAAGTAGTTTAATGTAACTAAAAATATCAACAAAATATTTTAAAAATCAAGAAACAAAAATCAAGAAAAAAAGGTGGAAAAGAAAATAAGTGATATTATTAATTTTTAATATTAAATGTCATAAGATCAAGTAGTTTAATGTAACTAAAAATATCAACAAAATATTTTAAAAATCAAGAAAAAAAGGTGGAAAAGCAAATAAGTGATATTATTAATTTAAATTAAAAAATAAATAAAATATAATATGAATAAAATTGATATATTAAAATTTTTTTTACCTAATAGTGTTATATGGAGTGACATAATATTTTTGATGTTATAAGATAATATTTATTTTTATATTATGTAATAATATAATATTATTTCAAATATTTATATATTATCACATAACTCTAATAAATAATATTATTCAAGTGTGTTTTCTAATATAACACCGTATTAAAGCTGCCCAAGTTTTTAGTGCTTTAGAGAAATAAGTTTGATTAGATTTCTACTCCAGTCTCATAAGTGGATATTAAATTTAAGAGATTTGTTAACCAATGTTTTTTTTTATTGGTTAATAGAGTATTTAATGTTTTAAAATATATAAAAAATGAATAAAAATAATAATTTTTAATATTTAAAAATTATATAAACTAGTTAAAGAAAACATTAACGAGCGTCCTAGTTATTAAAACCTAAATTTAAAATGATAAAAATTGTAGATTTGAAAATTTTGTGAGATTATTTTATTTAGGATCTCGAAGATAAGATTTTTTTAATATATATATATCAAAAACAAATTAAAATAATTTTAGAGAGAACTTAAACTTAAAAAATTAATATATATTAATTTAGACATATTTTTAATTAAAAATTAATTTTTAAAAGTCTAAATTAAGATACATATTTAATCGTTGAAAAAACAGAAGTGCAAATAAACAGAAGCTTCATAAAGCTCCAGTATTGTCTCTTTTTTGTTTTTTTATTTATATTTTATTCATTTTGGCGCTTTGAGTCAAAAAAGTAGAACCTACATGCTGTATCACATTTCAGCTCTAAATCCCATTCTCATCTCATCTCACTCATTCATTACCCAGCATCACCATCTTCTTCATCATCATCATCATCATCAGCTCTCTCTCTCCCTATTCTCCAAAGGTACTGCGATCATGATCCACGCTGCTTTATTCTCATCATTCCACCATTCAACGACTTGATCCTGTATGCTGGCATTCTATCTTTCAATTTGTTGATATATATATATAATTTTTGCATTTCCACTCTCCTTTTCATTGTGCTTGAATTTCTGTAGCTGGTATGATTTGTGGGTGATCGAAACAAGTTCTTCGCCATTGGTGATCAAAATCCAAAAAATTTTGAATTTCTTGCTTGATAATTTTCGTTGCTTGACCTTATTGGACATAGGAGATTCGCCCTGTTGCTTGTGCTATTGGATTGTGTGGTTTGTTTCATCTTGAAATTTGGTTTTCGTTTGCTTAGCGAGAAATCCAGATGAAATTGTTTTATTTATGTGCACGAAACGACTGGATAAGAAGAATTTGTTTTTATTTGTTTCTCTATTTGTTGTGTATTTGTTTGTTGATATTTGTTAATTGTTACCATTCAGGTTTTCTTTAACTGTCTCCCTGTCTCCGTCTTTGGAGTCTTTCGTGTATGGGTTACTCTAGTTTCCTGAATTTGGTGTTCGCCATTGGGGTTTGGTGTACTGCTTACATTACTGTTGCAGTTGTTGCCTCCTTTCGAGCCATCAATTTTCTTCGCATTTTTTGAACGGATAGGAAAACCACCTGAAGTTTGGTATAACTCTCATGGGTCATGTACAATTCTCTATAGATCCAGCTGGTATTGGCAAGGTAGTTTCTTATATTCATCTCCTTTCTCTCATAATATCCTTCCTCTCTTTTGCAATTGCTTTCTTTCTTCTTCTTTTTGGGGGGCGGGGGGGTTATAAAATGTTAAAATCCTCGTTCATGTCAGTAATTTACTTTCTCA
Source organism: Senna siamea (assembly GCA_031216115.1). Lineage (NCBI taxonomy): Eukaryota > Viridiplantae > Streptophyta > Magnoliopsida > Fabales > Fabaceae > Senna > Senna siamea. The sequence goes on from CM062357.1 coordinate 18,705,839, forward strand.
ATTAGTCTACTTTTTGCTCAAGTTTGTATCAACACTGTGAAGCTACACAGTGAACAATACATATTGTGAACCTTGATCCTGCTGCTGAAAATTTTGACTATCCAGTGGCAATGGGTAAATATAATGGGGCAAGTAATTCACATGTAATTATTGGATGTGGTCAATAAAATACTTCGTGCATGCCAATTATTACTCTTGGTCAGTATGCTTTTGTCTGCCAATATGCCTACCACAATAGTTTTCTTTTTTATTGATCTTTTTGTGTTGAAAATTATTCAGAACTTCTGCTATGATAGATATTTTCTTTAGTTTTCCCAGTAAGAGGGTTGCTTGGCTAACTGTATTTATGTAAACCATACCGGAGAAATAGCCCAATCTGTAAAATCTTCAAGGTGTTTAATTCCTTCAAGAGAGTTTAGTCTGAACTAGCTTTTCCTTCTAATGGTGTTTTCCTTGTTGTGTACCAGCTTATTAGAGTTTGGGCTATATGATCTGTCATATTTTATTTGGATAGAACTTCGGTGCAGTTTTTTAGACTTTTTTTAATCAGGATTACTAATAAAAATATGGCTAGTGGATATTTGTTACAACTGGAGGTCACATAGTTGATTATTTTAAAAAGTTCTTTCATGTGTTATCTTTTTAATTTTTGTCTATTTTATTTTCACATTTCAGTAGCAGTTTAGGGTTCTTTGACACAGAATGTTGCATGTTGTAGAATGCATTAGTCCTACTAGAGAATAAACATGATTTTTACTAATATTGTTTTAGAATGAAAAATATTTTTAGTATTTCACAGCCCAATTATTATTTGAGTTGATTAATATGTTGAAGAAGCAAAAAAAACTCTTTAGGTAATGTTTAGTATGCTGGAGTAGTTATTCTTTTCCTTGCAGGATTAGCAAGGATAATTCTTACTTTTCTTATGATATTGTTGGTTGGAATGGTCTGTAATTCCCAGTTAGCTGGAAATGAGCCCTCTTCTTTAGTATAATTTTTTCTCCTCTGGCCTCATTGTGATATCATATCTGAATAGCTACTCTACCTCTGGACACTTTGCATCTCCCTCTACCACCTCAAGCTATATGCAGTGGTTGCATCACCTTTGGGGCAGCTTTTTATGATTAATATTATATTTTATGTTACCAGTACCAGTTTCATATTTCAGTAAACTTTTATTTTTCTGTGCAAGAGCTTAGGTTTCAAATATAATTTCAATTCATCAAATCTGTCTTATAGGAGTTAAATGTGTATAGAAGTTATGAATATATTTAGGGGTAATTCTTGCTATTTGGACAATAATTCCATTTCTGTCTCCCAAACTGCCAATTAGGGGAATGATGATTCTCTGCCTGATACTTCCAACTTTTGAAAGTAATCAATCAAGGATCAGTTCTAACGTATTTCTATTCCCTTGCCCGTTTTGCAACAGTTATTTCCCAAGCTATCCTTACAGTTAAGATTTGATATGAATAATGTTCAAGTTCTGAAATACCTCTTCTTCTTTTTTCCCTCTCCTGGTGTCTCGTTTATTTGTTTACTCTTCATGCAACAGGTGAATGATTATAGTTCTATACCAGTGGTGGACATGAGAAAGGACAGCAGGTATGCTCTCTCTCTCTCTCTCTCTCTCTCTCTCTCTTTCTCCCTGTCTTCTGTCTGCTTTCTAACCTTGCTGCCTGTCAATTATTTGAATGATTTTATGCTGTTTGTATATGAGAGATACAATATTGCTGTAACATCTTTATAAATTATGTTAATATTGATTATTTAATGCCATTGAAAATTGTTGCACGTGGCTTCTTATTTTACCATCGACCATTAACTTCTTTGCCACAATTCATGCTGGCCATACATGCCATTTATTAGATTGATACAATGAATCTCACTAGTTTCCGACCGCCATTCCCATTTGGAGCATTTATTGCCTCTGCCTTTTTCTTGTTATATATGGGAAGCATTACAACACTTTGAAGTAGAAAAAGAGTAAGGCTACGGGAAGTGAGTAAAAGAGTGCTTAGTGAGGTTGCAGTGTGAATGTGGAGTTATGCACATGTGAGAAAAATATTTTGATATATACTTTTTGGGTGTATTTCGGGTGTGTGTCTTAAGTGAAGCCAAGCCACTTTTATATTTTCCATTTGTTTCCATTGGTGAAGATTTGTTTGCCATTTTTGCCCATGGATGTAGGCTAAAATCCAAACCACATTAATTCTTGTGTTCCTTACTTTTACCAATTTATTATTTTACCTCATTTATTCTGTTATTGGGCCCCTTATTTCCAACAAACTGGTATCAAAGCTGTGGATATAGAGGCAAATTTTGAGATTAAAAAAATTCAACGGAAACAATGATTTTAGCCTTTGGTGTGTGAAAATGCATGCCTTATAAGTGCAACTAGGGTTGCTGAAAGCATTAGAAGGAAAGTTGTCCGATGAAGAAAATGATGACATTATGGGATGTGCACTCAACACCATTTTTTTTCTCTAGGAGATGAAGTGTTGGAAGAGGTTGTAGATGAGACATTGACAACTGGCTTGTGGGTTAAATTAGAAAATCTATATATGATAAAATCCCCCACGGATCGGCTTTATTTAAAGCAATGACTCTACACTCTTTGTATGAAAGAAGACACACCTATAAAAGACCATCTTGACAAGCTTAATAGAACTATTATGGATTTCAAAAATATTGATGTCAATACTCAATATTGATGATAAATATCTGGCTTTGATTTTATTGTGTTCTTGACCTCATTCATATTATCATTTTGTTGACACCATGCTCTATGGAAGAGGCCTTGACAATGGAAGATGTAAAATCATCATTGAACTCTCATGAGTTGAAGAGGAGGTTTTCTTAAAATTGGAGTAAAAATCAGGCTGAGGGTCTAGTTGCTTGAGGTAGAAATAAAGAGAAAGATTCAAGTAATAGTAGAGGTAAGTCAAGATCGAAATCAAAATTCTATAAGGGCAGATGTCATTATTTTAACAAGAAAGGGCACTGGAAAATAGTATGTCCAAGACTCAGGAAAAAGGAAAACAGTTGATAATGCTCCCACTACTGGGGATACAGCTTGTATGTATACCTCTACATATTGAAGAGAGCTATGAAATTGCTCATACTTGATTTCACAAGGCTATAAAGTGGGTTTATATTCCATAACACTATCAAGAAAACTAGCGTCTTTCAGGAATTTTACTTGACTTTGACAACTGTTAATATCAAATCCGGCTGTTAAATTCACAAAATGGTCTTCTGAATTCTGATAGACCATTGTAATGGCTCTCTGGATTACATTATGCAAAAGTTTTTTGTTAGTCAAAGTAGTTTTATGGTAATTGTTTTATATTTTTTAATTGGTCCTTCATTAGGCAGTATGAGTAATTGAACTCAATTTTTCACCTTTTTTTTTCCTTTAGTTAATGCTTTCTATTCCTCTCCCTTTCTACCACTTGAGTTTAGTTCTGATGATGGCTTGTCCTACTTCACAGTATATAAAATGTATAAATTGACGACTGCATCCAGTATGGAGAAGATGAAGAAGTGAAGATATAGGACGATGAATACTTGATAATAAAACAATTTCAGTCAACGTGGTGTATACTGTATAAAGGTAGCTAGCATTGTTAATATGTAATATCTCATTAGGATGTCTTGGTTTGGTGTGAATTTTTCAAAATTAGTTATGCCAAAATGGCATCAATAAGAAAGTGTGGACCCGCAGCATTTATACAAATTAGCCTCTAAATTTATATTTTGGGGAGGGAGGATTGAAATCTGGGTTTCCCGGATGATTCTTGAGCATCAATTGGAGTTGAACGTGAAACTTAATGTCCAGCAAAATTATAGCTTTGATACAACGTATTAACATTGCATGCAGAAATTCACTTTGGCATGAAAAACTGGCGTCTCAGGACGAGGTGAGTATTAAAGGGCCATAAATAAGATTTCGTTTGCTTTTGTTAAGTGGGGAATCTAGATTATCACACCAATAGGTTATGAAACATGTTACGCTAGCTTCATAATCTTTCTGCCCAAGATAAGAATTCATGTTTTCGCTTAAACCATTCATATATATATAATTTTTATTTTGAGGGACTAACTATAAAGAATTATAAATTGGTTACAGTTTACATACTTTTTCTTGAATTATAAGTTGTAATTTTTTTATACAAGGTCAAAAATTTAAAATTTTTGTATATTCTAGTATGATTTTATTTTGATGACATGTTATTATTTGTTAAAATTTTAAATAAAAAATGAATAAAAATATGTTTTGTACAAATTATAAAATTTTAAAAGTAATTTTAAGTTAATTTTTATAGTTAAGTAAATTATTTGTATATAATTCAAAATTTTTTTTACATTTTAATCTTATAAATTTTGATAAAATAATTTACACGTATATTTTATGAGCTAAATAATACTAACATCACAACACAACTTGAAAATTAGAACTAACATGGACTTATAATACACCATTTTGCTTTTTAATTATTTAACGAAAAAATATATTTATTTTATCAATATCATAATTCATAAGTAAAATTTTGAGGATTAAAATTAGACTTTCACCTTTTTTGGTGCGTGATTGAAGAAGGAAGGGAAAAAAAAAAACGACGACCGTTCCACACGCTACCAGTTACTTTGCGATGAACTGAACCCTGGTTAGGGACGCAGCTTCTCTCTGGAAATTTAGCGAAGAAGCATTTTCTAAACCATTGCTGTTCCTTTCAAAGTTGCTTACATCTTCATTAACGACGAAGAAGCCAACCTGCGATCTTAATTGCCTATTTTCTTCACTTCCTTTAATGGAGCGTGTTCGATGAAGTACCATAGCTAAGAAGTAACTTTGCCGTTTTCTCGGATTTATTCTTTACTTTTAGATTTCTATATTTTTTTCGTTGGGAAATCCTTGTAGGGAGACAGTATGTTTTTTATTTTTGCTTTTTTATATGTTGATTAGGATTGGATTTTCCCAGTAAATGGGTCTATTAACTGAGTATTTCGGCAGTGCTGAAATGTGGGATTAGATATTTGGCTATTAGCCATGGGTTTTCGGGTTCGAGTTTATGTAGTAGTCAATGTGTTCTTTATTTAACTAACAATACTCTTTCCTCTGTGAAAGTGGGTCGAATTTAGTTTGGGGAATTGTGGTTGCCTATTGAAAAATTTTAGAAAATGTACTTGTCTTTTGTATGTCTCAACAGATACTTTTGGTGTTAAATTGTCAATTAAAATTATGAAAATTTAGTTTCTCATTTAAACTACTATTAATCTTCAATAATTAATTACTTTTACTTTCAAGCAAGGTTTCTGTTGATCAGCTTACCACTGAACAATTTAATTGAATAGTTTGCTTTTTGTTGGTAATTAGTGGATTTGGATGCTGAGGTAGAAACTGTTCAAAGTTCTGTGGACAAAATATCAGCAACATGTGAAGACAGATCAACTGAACCATACGTTGGTATGGAGTTTGAGTCTGAAGAGGCCGCCAGGGATTTTTATGGTGAATATGCTAGAAGAGAAGGGTTCATCATGCGTCTTGACCGGTGCCATCGTTCGGAAGTTGACAATAGAATCCTTTCTCGTCGTCTTTCATGTAATAAGCAAGGTTTTTATGTAAGAGCAAGAAATGGAACAAGGCCAGTTCGAAAACCACGAGTTAGCATAAGAGAAGGTTGTGAGGCAATGATGCTGGTTAAAGTTAACAAACATGGGAAATGGATTGTTACTAAATTTGTAAAGGAACATTGTCATCCTCTTCACGTTTCTGGTTGTCCTTCTTCTTATATAACTTTGGTGAGTTTTATCTTTTTCATTTATTTTTAAATAGAATGCAGTTGATTTTCATGCCTTTTTACTTTGATCTAACATAAATCATGGCCAAAAATTAAAACCAAGTAATTATTCCTATTTATGATTCTTTATGTAGTAACCTTATAGTCTTGAATCTTGAACATTTATAAATTTAGTTGATTGTTGCAATTCAATTTTGAATTATTATACAGCCACGTTGAAATTTTCTGATCTTGTAACTTTTCAGCAGCCTGTGTGATGTAAAATATGTGAATATTTTAGTTTTATTCTGTTCAAAATTAAAAAAAAAAAAGTTTCAGTTTTCTATGAAAGAAGAAGAGAATAAGTTTTAGCCTTTTTAAGTTTTGACTAGATAAAACTGATTTTTCTTTTTCTCATTTCTGTTTTTCTCATTTCTGTCTGTTATTGTCTCTGCGACTACACATTACAAACTTACTACTTGTTCTGGAGAAGGTAAAAATAAGATCAAATTTGTAGTTCATTCTTTTCAACTTTTAGGCTGCACCAGGATAAATATTCTATTCTACAAGAAAATTAGAAGTGAATTTTTTTTAATGCATCACTTGGTTACTTATCCTATAATTGATTTTGGGTTTGGAAGCATAGTTATAATTTGATTTCCTTATTCCAGTTTTTTATTTGTTTAAGATCATAACCTATAAGTTATGTGGAACGAACAATATTGATGTAGCTCATCCCTAGAGTAACATATTATCTTTTTTATTGGCTAGAGAGAAGAAGGATGACAAGATGGAAGAAGAACAACTTAGAAAGTTCTCGTCTTAGCTGGTCATTCTTTTATTTTCTTTTTCAATTTTTTTGACATCTCAATACTATGCTTCTGCACACCATCAACTTTGACTCGGCATAATTCTAAATTGCCATTGGCTATCATCTTGCACAAACTCTGTTCATAAGCCTCTAAGGTTAAAATCATATGAATGATAGGATTTTAGGGAGACTCACATTCATTGCATAGTGATGATAATCAAGAGATAGAGTAAATTAGGAAGGCAGTAGATTACTTGTCTCTGTGGGTACTGCTGATTTCTTTACAGCATGCTGTCTAAATTGCTGCAATCATTCCCCACGTCTTTGTTACTTTTTTTTCTTTTTCTGTTGGCTTCTTTTTTTTAATTGTCCAAAAAATGGCTTAGTATCTGAAGCTCTCTCTCTCTCTCTCTCTATATATATATATATATGTTATAAGGTTTCTTGTGCCTCTTGAGCCACATAATGAAAATGATAAGAATGGGTATTTGTTTGGGAACATCAAGAGATAGATTGGGTCACAGTGGAGAAATGAACACCCACAATATTACTTGAAGTTACGATCACACAACTTTTTCAATGTTTTCATCTTAGCCTACACCTTCTCCACACATACGCAGTTTCAGACATGTAAATTTAGTGTCCATAGGGCAACCATGCTGGAAATATTCTACCTCACCACAATGTTTTATAACATCAGCAAGCCTTCTATTTTTGGTTTTTGACATTTTGAAGATTGATGCATTTATGATTTGTTTAATTCTAAAAAAATTGTTTGCTTCTACTTGTAGGAGTCAAAGGATAAGAAGATTCAAGAACTCACCAGGGAACTCCAGCATCAGGATCAAATATGTCAACTTTATCGTCAACTGCTACTGTCCCTTCTGAAAAATGTCGAGGAGCAAACAGAAGTATTATCAGGGAAAATTGAACTTGTTGTTAGTAGTGTAAAACAACTTGAGAATGAAGTTAGAAAACCTTTGGACACTAAGTAGCAAATTCTTGTGATCCATTGTTGATATCACTCACAATACAAGATTTAGTTCTTGAGAATTACAACGGTGCTTTGGGGTGTTGTGCTGCGTTATTCCTGTGCAAGCCTAATAAAATTTGTGTCCTGCAGAGGTTCAATAGCTAGATTTATCATGAAGTGAAAAAGTTGTGGTAAATCAGTTGTAAAGCAGATGATTTTTTGGTTGATATCACTCACAATTGTGTTAATACAACTTAATTTAATGTTTTAAATTGCATGATTATAGATCTCTAAACAGTGTCTTGCATTGTCTATTTCAATCTTGGAGGTTTTAGTTATTTTTTGGTGTTTGCTTTCTCTTCTCCATGGGAATATGTAATCGTCCTGAAGCTTGATTAATTGTCCATCGCTTATAGGAATTAAACTCACAAAAGGAGTTGGCCCAACCTGTAATGGTCTGGCCAAAATTAGTTTAGGCTAGCTGGCCTGTGTTTTCCGCGAGTTGGCCAATGGCCATGTATAAGATTATGATTAGGACTAGAGTTCCATTTTAGTTGATCTCCATTGACTAGCAATCCAAAAATTTATTAACGTGAGTGATGTGAATTTCTACATGTTAGATGCTCAAATAACTATATTTTGTCACTTAGCAATGCTAAAATAACCACCTAACACAAATTATAAAAAAAAAATCTAAAACTAAAATTACTAGCAAACTAAACCAATTCCTTGTTTTCTTTGGTTTGCAATACTGAATTATTATGCACAACAATTTGGCATGCATGATAAACATTAGGCATGGTTGTTTAATAGACTTTGTTGATAATGTTATTTGTTAGGGACCAAAATAAGATTTTAATCAAAGGTATACACTTTTCACGTTTCAAATAAAGAATTAAGAATCTAATAGCAAACATTTAAAAAGAAAAACTATATCTATAACTGCATAACTGCATCCTAACCATAATCGGGTCTTTTTGGGCTAAATGGGTTGATCGATTGGTTTGACTTAGTAAACTTGAATAGTTCAAATACAAAATATAAACATTATGAAATTTTCGTTAAGTTTACACTACTACATTAACTAAACAAAACATGATAAAATACATAGATAAAGCTTGGGTTTCGTGAGTTATCTCATTTTATAGATTTTGTTATGATTAAAGAGAAAAGTGAGAATTAGACATTAAAATTTAAAAGCCACATTAATAGTTAAAGAACAAATTTAAAAAAAAAAAGAAAATTAATAGAAAAAATTGAAACAATAAATAGAGTTAAACTACAAAAACTAATTAAAGCCTGATGCTATTGCTATTGTGTAATAGTGCTATACAAAGTAACGTGAAGGGTTAATGAAGTTGAAGGTGGAAATATGTACAGAATATGGCTAATTTACAACTCAGGTTAAGCTCAAAGACTTTCTATTCCAGGGACTTTTTTTTTGCACTTCTGATTCAACTTTCCTTAAATTTTCTATAATAACTTGAATTTTTTCTGACAGTTCCTGTGTTTGCTCCTCCACATTGTTCATGAAACCTAGTAGTTTTTCTCTATAAGAAGCACATAATTGATCTTGGCGCTCTAATTCCACAGTAAGTTCCTCAATTTTCTTATCTTTATCACCCTGCAAGAAGAAAAATGCTTGTTCATCCAAAACTGTAAAGATCCAAAGATCAAGTGGAGTTGGAAAAAATAATAATAGCAACAAAGAAATAAAACGGACCCACAATGTAGTAGAAAGCTTTGAAGGTTCCTCTTGACAAGAATCTATATATATATATATATATAATTGCTTTTATGAATAATTGAGATAGTCATAAGCTCAACAAGCATTAAATTTTTACGCTTGAATAATTTTACTATACAACTTTATTATGTTGATCAAACTCATTTTACTAGTTCAAGACAGATTCAAACTTCTAATGAATAGAATCTGAATAGTTCATAAACTCGATTCATTTACCACCCTAAATAGAACACCTAAAGCCAATTGTAACCTCTTTAATCCCTAAATATATGTTATAATTAACTTCCAAATTCTCCTGCCATAGCTTTTTCCATAAGGAGATCTGGAGGAAACTAGTATTTGACCTTGTCCTTTTTCTTTGACACTATCTGCCTTTATACACGTTTTACTTTACACCAAGGAAAAATATAGACACTGGCTGCACATGGAAAGAACAAGACCTTGGTAGCGAGCTTTGTAGTTCATATTAATCTAAAATATTCAGAACTCAACTATGCTGTTTCTTATTGAACTCGAATTGAGTACAACAAACCGAACAACCATTTTCCTAGCAAAGAACCACCTTACAAAAGGTGGTGTAAATATGACAAAAAGGAAAGGAACAATAACTAAACAAACCCGGAAATCATTAACAAGCACCAAGAAGGTAGTGTAAATATGCATGATGATATCCACTTCAACTCTTCATTTTTCTTTTATCCTCAAAGATATTTGACAGAAAATTGGCCTTTATCTAACAAAAATAATCTATAGAAGCCAACACATTAATCTTCAATTAAGACAATCTTAAGCCACAAAAGCAACTCCATAATTCACCCAACACCAAATGTTCTGGTAATGGAAAATTTCAAGACCACTTGAGAAGTATCCCTCTAGTTAATGGGCCATAACATAACCATTGATATATGAGAAGCATCTTTATCATGATAAATTAAGCTTTACTTGACAACCTAAATGAGTGGGAGAGAGGCAACTAATATGAAATATGGAAAACAAAAAATACTATCTCAGCTAGTAGGCTATGAATAACATATAAATAATAGAAATCAAACTTAAATTACAGAAAGTTAACATAGCACTTTATTTGGTGAATGACAACCACATTACTCATGCAGGTCTCTTAGTAATTAATCGGTAACCATCAGTCTTGAGATTCAGAGAATGCACACCAGTTAACAATAAAGTTTCCTAAACTTTACCAGCAGGATCCAATACTCTAAAGACGAAAAACCTGTCGCTAAACACACTTTGTCAAAATTCAATTATATGCCACAGAGAGCTAGTATCATTACTACCATAAAATTACAGCTTGGGTTAATTTCAAATTCTTTCAAGCCTTCCAAAGCTTGAGTTATATGGCAAGCCTCAGAATAAAATGTTAAGTCTTGCAGCATAAAACACTTTTATCCAATCACAGTACTTATACTCTTTCGATGTGGCATAAACCAACCTAGTTTCTGGAAGCAATTGCTACTGCCATAATACAATTTCTTAAATTTAACTGTTAATTACATTAATTTCACAAAAATTCTACACTTGTTATGTAGACACCAAAATCAGTAGTGCTACTGACAAAAAGAATCCCCAAAAATAAAACAACCAGTTCTTCTTTTGCTTAACTCATTCGTTTTTTAAATATAAAAATAAATATCAATCAAACTTGGGAGATATTTTACACTAAATTTGTTGAGATTTTAGATATGAAAAAAAAGAAGTGAATCATGTAAGTTATCATAAGTATAGGTGATGCCCCTGACAAGGACAGATAGTATTCAGTCATGGTACACTAAAATCCTTAATAGATTATATACAGAAAACTGAAACAAATAGCACTTTAATCCACAGCTCTTGCATGCTCACACAAACTATCAACAAAGGAAAACTGGGCGCTTACATTATCACTTTCATAATATATGCTACAAACTACTACCTACTCAACAGTAAAGAGTTACTTTAAACCAGTAAAAAGTTATTATAAAAAAATGAGGAGTAACTTCAACTAGAAGAAAGCTCACCGGTGTGCTGAACCCATTTGCTGTAACAATGAGAGGATGGTTATGATCCTTCACAAATCTTGTAACAACCCATTTTCCAGATTTTTCCATCTTTACTAAAATTGTGGCCTTGCAACCTTCTCGTGCACTTGGTCTTGGCTTTTTCTCCGGTCCAATTGTACTCCTATTATTTGGAGAGAATCCTTGTTTGTTACATCCAAGTCGACGGGCAAGAGTCCTCCCATCAATTCCTGAACGGCGACGTTGCATGATGCGAACTACAAATCCTACCCGTCTGGCATATTCAATATAAAATTTCCTGGCAGCTTCTTCAGAATCAAATTCCATGCCCACATATGGTTCTTGAAATTCAACTCCATCTAACATACTCGTACTCACTTCTAGAGAGCTTTGTTCTCCCTCATTTCCCTTGTCCAAATCCACTATCAAAAAATCCATAAGAACATTCCCATTTTGCATATCATCAAAGATAAATAAGTAAATATAGTCATGCTATTTGATATATAACAAGTTTAGCTTCCATTCAGCAGATGCATCATCAATCTACCAATTAAATCATACTTTATTTTCAGAATATATTAGACACATAAGATCAATTAAGGTATCCTTTAAAAAACTTGAATATATTACTAAGGCACACCAAGTACACAAATTGTGTAATTGGAAACAAAGCCTGTTAATCCAAAGAACCACAGAATCCAAAAGGCAGATATTTTTATTCACAATAAACTAATGTTTCCTGAGTCATGCTGTCTCTCAAACATAGTTTCAATAACAATTTTCACATTGAAAAGATTATTTCATGCTTTTTTTTTTTTCCCTTTCTACTCAACAATTACAGGAGCAACTAATTATTGTGAAATTAGTTTGGAAAAAAACATTAAAGCTTCTGTACACTTTCTCTAACTTATGAATTCTCCTAGATGAGCCTGCATCAGTTTCAGGAAGTAGGAGTGGGTCTAAAATATAAGTAGTCACTAGAAGGCCAACCACAGAATTTAAACTACGAATAAGTTTTTATTTATTATTCTACATAAATATTTCCAGATAAGCTTGACCATGGGCAGTATGATCTTAGGCTTGTCATATCCCTTTTACCATCCCTAAATGAAAGCCTAAGAACCTAGAAATTAGAACCACAAAAATACAGCCACTTCAGGTGAGGCAGTTTACAATTTAAAACCTTGCAATGATGCAAGAGATGAAAAAGGTATATACAATTCTCAGGAAACAGCATGATAATTTTTTAATGAGGAATGTATAATGCAGCCACATTAGGTGATGGTAAGCTACTTAAAACCATGCCAGAGATTAAAAAGGTATATATAATTATAAGGACTAATAATGAATTTTATTACAAGACATTTCGGGAAAAATTATAATTTAAAATTAATATATGATGTAAACGGAATGCAATTCTAGTAGAATAAATTACCAAGTTCTTAATCATGCAAAAGGAATCTGTCCGCCAACTCAAAATGTTGTATTGGGTATAATATATGTGACACTTTTAAGTTTCTCAAAAGTGTGCTTCTGTCAAAATGGCATTTGCAGTTTATAGGGGGAAAAATCCTTTTACAGGTGTCCTATACACAAATGAAGTTAATTCCTTTTAATAAAAGAAGATTTCATTAGGTGTAAAAAAGAATACAATGCGTGAGATCAGTATCCTCCTTACACAAACAAAACAACAAAGGAAAAGAGGCAGTAAAGAAAGTGCATTAGCTTAAAAAAGCAACTCCTCAGTTCCTTTGCATATAAGATAAAAAGAAACTGTTAAAATTCCATTAGCTGAGGGCCAAAATAAAGCTAAGAAACCAGACTAACAAACAAAAAGTAAGAAGGAAAAATTCTCCAGCTAAAGATCCTAAAATTACACACTCCAGCAAAGAGTGCACAACTTCTACAACACTTTATTCTCCTTTTTAGTTCCAAACCTCCAAGTTGGTCAGGAACATCCATAGTCTACAACAGCCCAGAAACTTCCTCCAAAACGGCCAGTCTACCTCACAATGTATAAAGCCAAAAGAGACGATTATATATTTCAGAATTGTTATAAAAAATATTTCCTACTCTAGGAGTCAATGTTCTATCCAAATTTAAAGTCAACAACAAGTCCTTTCTTTTAGAAAAAAAAAAAAATCTTATTGGTAGGAAAAGGAAAAGGTTACAAATATCTCTTTATTTATTGTTAGGCAATAGAGAACTAAGAGTTGGGAACTGATGGTAAGATCTAAATTAAGTTTCAAGCAAATTCACATATGAAAAATTTAAAGCCAGGTTCCCTTTTTTCTATCTCCTATTCTTCTTACTTTCTCCATTACTACTCAAACAGTAGCTAATTCTCATTTTGTTCACAGCAAAATAACAGCCTTGTACATTTCCTCTTCTTGCTTCCTTTTAACAGTAAATAACATTCAAACCTCACAGGCCCATACATATATATAATCCCAAATTTCCACTGGCTTTTGAAACCATAAAAACCAAAACTAACCATTCAAATCACTCCGATTGGCCTGGCCAAGATAATTTTAACAATAAGTTCTTTAAAATATGCCATTGTTTGTCCTCTTAAACCCCAATCTTATCACTCATTAATAAAGGTGTTAATCGCATAGTCAGTAATTTTTCAAGTATGAACCTTAACCTCTAATATTTTGAACCCTAAAGCCCACCAGAAATCCATATTAGGCAGGTTTTCCATAAGCTTGTCTAATGCCATCAACTTCTAAGATGCACTCAAGCACTTGAATCTTGACATACTTCATTTATTTAGCCAGCAAGAGATATGAAGATTCAAGTTGCTAACTTTATGCAGGAGAAAATAGTAAAATTCAAATTCCAGTTCCAGACCCTACTGCTCTAAAAGGAAACAGTTAAGAGGTTATAAGTTGGAACTACTACACCAAGTGGCCCAAAATATCTCATCAGCTAGAATCTTGAAAATCTTACTCCTAAATTTCAGGTGTCCAAAAACACATCATATTCATAACTCATAAGTTTTATAACACACCCATATCAACTTCAATAATTTCCAATGCCCACTAACGAACAAAGAAAATTTTGCTTTAGATCCAGCTTTTTTTGACGTAAAAGTTAAAATATAACAATCTTCCCCTCTTCAACTATCCCATAACAGCAACAAAGAAATAAAGTTAAGCAAGTCTCCTCGCAATAATCTGTTAGAATCGAAGCCTTTTCCGTGAAAAAGCTTCAAAGAACATAGCTGGAAAGTAGGTGCAACAATAGGATGTGTGTAAGTTGTCTTTTGTGTATTTGAAAACGAAAAACCAAAAAAGAGAAAAAAAAAAAAAAAACTCCATAACTTACTGTGAATGAAATGGCAGATCGTATCTTTCCAGTTGGTGATGTTTGTCGATTGTTTACTGCTAAGCTGTAAAAGAATTTGTTCGAGGGAATAAACAAGAGACAGAGGAGCCTTACAGTGACACTAAAGGAGAAGCGTAGGAAAGAAACGAGGACGAGAGGTTTTCCGGTTTTCACAGTCTCTATAGGGTCTTCCTTGATTTTGGACACATACATAATAGAGAATACACAGTGTACTGCCACTGCTAAGACTTGTGCAGGAAAAAAAAAAAAAATGTATAAACAAATTTGACTAAAATTGTTTTAAAGTAGTAGATTTGGATCGGATCGAACCCATCGGTTCAAATTGATAATGAAGTATGAACTATGTTAATTGTTAAATATTTGGAATAATTTCAGAAGTAATATATTTTTTATCCTTTAAAATATGATAAAAGTCAATTTATTAATTTTTTTCAATTGAAGTCTTTTATCAATATATTTGATATGATAGGTTATTTAACAATGTCAATTGTTAAATGATAAATAAATAATTATTTAACAATTGATATGTATTAATTATTTTATAATGTAATAATAATATGATGGTGATGTGTAAATAATACGATAATAATATGATAGTGGGGTGACTTTTGAAAGAATAAATATACAATAATTACCAAAAAGATAACTTAATTACTATTTAATGATTTAAATTATTATTTAACATGTCATATCAATATTTTTATCACAGATTTATTGAATTAAAGATACTTTCTGTGATTTTAAAAATTAAAAAGTACATTATAATTTTTAAAATCTAAATTGCATGTTTTAATATATGATATTTCTTAAGGAGTAAGAAGTTTGTTTTCAATGGCATTATGACTTTTTAATATATGCTAATCAGAGTTGGCTTATTTAATTTATCTATGATAATTACATAATTTAATTTTAATTTTAAGTGATATTTGATTAGTGAATTATTTCTAAATTATTTTAGTGTTTTTGTTTTAGTAAGAGGGTCTATCTTGATATTAGATTAAAACATTATTTCTTCACTTAATTTTTTTTAATTTTGGTACATAATTGACACATAATTAGTTATTTAATAAAATTTAAACACATATTAAAAACATTAATAATAAATCTCACGTTGTCTTAAATTATTATAATTTATTTATAAAATTTTAAATCAGTTTAAGTATACAATTTTAAATAAATTAATTAAAAAAGATAATTTTATTTTTTTTTATTTTTAAACCGATGGATCGTATGTATCATTTTAAGAATAAATTATAATTTTTAAAAAAATATTAAAATTATACTTTTTTATTTTAAAAAATTACACTCTCATTTTTTTATAATTTTATTAATTTTTACTAAAATAAATTTAATAATATTATTAATTTTAAAAAATATTTTTTGTATCAATTTTACTTCTAAAAATTTTAATTGTAAGTTTAAAAAAATACAAAATAAATATATAATTTGGAGGCATAATTTTTTCAAATGAAAAAAAGAAAAGAAAAGAAAAATGTAATTGTAAGATTATTAACTTCAAGTTTAAAGCGATCAC
Source organism: Senna siamea (assembly GCA_031216115.1). Taxonomy (NCBI): domain Eukaryota; kingdom Viridiplantae; phylum Streptophyta; class Magnoliopsida; order Fabales; family Fabaceae; genus Senna; species Senna siamea. The sequence goes on from CM062357.1 coordinate 18,722,053, forward strand.
CACCGTTTTAATCATTTTCTCCGATAGGCACGACAGCTTCGGAGGTCGATGTAGCTGTGCTCTGAAATCTTTTGTGGACTTCAGCGAGTAGAGATCATTGATTTAAACCCAAGTTTCTCTGTTTCCACATTTGTGAATTGTGAGAGCGCGCTTGCTCTCCGTGGATTTGTAGAGTTGAGTTCACTTCTCGGTTTTGCGTTTCACAGACAAGTGAGTCATCTTCATTATTACTGTTACTCTGAAATTGTCCAAAGCACTTGCCACATTTCAGTTCGTTCAATTTTGAGACCAACATATGGCAATCCAGTTGCTGTCTTATCTGTATCTAATTTGTTGAATTTGGTTCAACTTTTGATCATATTGACATCTTAGAAACTTTTAAATGTGAAAAGACGTTATAGGAGAAAAATTTACAGTTGCAATCGTTACTTCAATACTGGTTGTGGGTGTGTGTGGTTTTAATTAGTTTGGTTTTCGGGATTTATATGGGATTTTTATGTTGTCTACGTTCTGCCAAGTGATAGTAACAGCATTTCCCTGCCCTTTTATGGGTCACCTTCATGGATAGGCCATTCTGCTCTCTATATAAGGCTTGTTACTGATAAATTTAAACATTGGTGTTCGATTTCTCTATTTGAAAGGCATTATTATTTTGCGGTTAGCTGGCTTACTGCTTCTGTGTGTCTTCAATTAACTTTTTCTTTTGGTGGTGGTTTCTTTTTAAGCTAGTAGTGTCACAGTGTCATTCATATTATAATGAATTTTGAATTCCGTTAATATTTTTCAGAGAGAAATTTGAATCATATTTATGGGATTCCTTGGTTCAGGCCGAAGAAATGTCTCTCTATCATTGTCATTCATATTCTAATGAATTTTAGGGACTTCTATTTGTGTTGAATGAAAAGGATGTTGTTCTAATATTCTTCTCTTGCCTCAAAGGAATATTTCGTCTGAAATTTTGTGGAAGTTTATCTTTTCACCAAATCTTTGGTATGCCTCTCTTTTGGGAAAGTGAATGGGTAGATTTAGAGTTGTATTACAAGTTTACAACTAGTTAGACATATTTTTTTGTCCTTGACTTACTAATATCTTGTGAAAATATGAAACCTTAGTTTTATTTTATCTACCATTCTTATACTTCTGTTTTTTTTTCTACTATTCTTATACTTCTGTATTCTTATTTAGGCTGCATGGTGTTGTATGACAGTGGATGAGCCCGTTTCTCTTGGAGTGGGTGGGAATGCAATAGATAGCTCGAATGGAAAAGAGTCAGTTACAACTGAAGAAGGTACTACCATGGAACCCTATTTAGGTATGGAATTTGAGTCAGAAGAGGCTGCCAAAGTTTTTTATGATGCATATGCCACACACTTGGGCTTTATCATGCGTGTTGATGCATTTCGACGATCAATGCGTGATGGAAAGATTGTTTGGCGTCGACTTGTGTGCAACAAAGAAGGTTTCCGTAAAATGAGGCCTAAACGAAGTGAAAATAGAAAACCTCGAGCTGTGACCAGAGAAGGTTGTAAAGCAATGGTAGTGGTTAAGAAAGAGAAAAGTGGAAAGTGGATTGTTACAAGATTTATAAAAGAGCATAATCATCCACTGGTAGTTACCCCAGCCAACAACCGTCGAAGTGTGCTTCTATCACAAACCCCAGTAAGTTAAAATGAAGGGCAAATTACCTTTCATACATGTCTGATTGTCATTGTACCTATATTTCTAGTAATTTTTCTCTCATGTTTAAACTTGTAGGAGCATCTATGTTGTTGTCAAAATAGTCTATGTGGTTCCATAAAAAAAAATCGTTTCTTATGGTCTTGCTTAGTCAATCTAAATACTAATTATGGGTCAGACCAATTATATTGTTCTCATTCAAAGCAAGGGGTATCTATGTGTGATAGAGGTTATTGTGGTATAGTGTCAAGGAGGGATGGAGAGTATCTCACTCTAATATAGGGATCTTTTTTAGACAAGCACCATCATTCACTTTGGCTTGATTTAAACTCATTATGGCACAGTTGATAGGCAAGAATATCAAATAGATCGGTAATGTTTGATCAAAAAAATCTAATTTTGGTAAAGCTTTTCTTGGAAGCTTTAAGCAGCTATAACAAAGTGGTGAATTATCTTTTCCCAGTGAAATGCTAATAGAAGGAATTGAGTTCAAGTCCTGTCTTGTGATATGACTAAAGACAACAATGCTAAGGAAGAAATTAATTTCTATTTAGAAGTGACCGAAATTGAGATATGATGGAAATCCAAGATAAATTTGCTAAAAGATGAACTTCCTATTGAATGAGATAGTTTTTTTTTTTATTTCTCTTCTTATCTTTTTAACATTTTTAATCCATTAGTAATGTAGAGTATACCTATGCCATTATACCAGAGCATAGTACTACTACAGAGAATCTGGCAGTGTATTTCTGATGATGGTTCCTTCATAGATTCTTGCGAATAATCATTTCCTCCTGCCCATACTTTCTTATTGATTGGGTTATTTTATGAGAGATGTATTGAAGGAGTAATGGTCACCTTTTCCTTAGAGACGTAGTTTCATATGAACACCTGGGATTCATGGTCAAGTCCCATTTTATCTTGGAAAATTGATATGCATGATCCTATCTTCCTTTTCTACATTTTTTTTCATTTTCGTATGAGCTAATTTTCAAATTATTGAAGAAAAATTGGTTTGATAAGAACTAGGTTGGTGCAGTAGTCAAATGTGGCCAGGTATTGATTTGGACATATGTTGGAAGATAGGTCTTAAGTACACCAAGGAGTTTTACCTGTGTGGGGATGTTTTTGATAATTTCAGAAATGTGACGATATGGAAAGTTTAGTTTAATTTTGGGGTTAGCAGTTGCACTATCCTGACAGCAGTGGTCTCAGGTTTTGTCTCTAGGTTTGAGTTTGTAACTGTAAAAAGATCATCAAGTTACAATTTGCAAGGATGAATATGACCAGGAGAAAAGGCATAACTATGGCAATTGGCAAGATAAAGCCAAGGATTATGTTCTGGATTGAGCTGCTCAAAGGAACAATACATATTTCCTCATCTGAGTAGATGGTAACAGTGTGATAGTTTTTGTATTATAGTTGTTAAGAAGGACTTCGAATTAAATTGGTGTAAAAGTTAGAAACAGGGGTCTCTTCAAGTACAATGTCATTGCATCTTAAAGAAGACTGTTCCATTGTTGTCACCCGTAGAAAACCCTGAAACCAGTACTTCCTTAATAGGAAATTTTGTCTCTGTCATTTTTTTTCTTTCATCTTAATTTTTAACACTTTATCGTTATCTTTTGTTGTGGAAAAGAAATAACCCCAAACCAAGGATGGTAGTTTTTTCTTGTAAGCTCCAATTGACTAAAATCCCATTTCAAAGTCAGCCAGAGACTCATTGAAGTTCTGCATGAGAGTTGAAAAAGCATTATCGGCCCCATCTTTTACTAGTGAATCCAAGATATATCCCTTTACAAATGCTAAGCATATCTCTGTTTACCAGATATTTTTTGGATCCCGTACATAATCTGCTCTCTCCCTATTGTCATTTAGTCCAAGTGTGGTTGTGACGATGAGGATAAATTCTTAATTGCCCATGCATGGTCTGCATATTAGAAACTATTAGGGTGTAGATACTAGAAATAATTGACCATGATGCTCCATTCAAGTTGGATAATATCAGTGACAATGAGATTAAGGAACTAATGAAGAAAATTACATCTAGAACTTTGGAGGTTTGTATTCAATCTGCCATCACAAGGATAAAGGGTGAGATCCAAGTTTTAGTTAGCGTATTGTGTCATAATATTCTTTGAATAAGAACAAAATGAGTGGCAATATAGTTTCCTTTTCATAGGGCGTGAAGTGTCTCATTTAATTACTATAAATTGTTATTATAACTGACTGGGTGTTTATTGAGTTTGAAATTGTTCTGCTTGTTAAAATGTAGTAGTAAGCTCTATTACTTCATTTATTCATATTTGACTATAGTTTTTTCTGAGCGCCAAACATGTATTGCTTTGTCTGTGTTCGCTGTTTGTTTCTTTTGAATGAATCAATTTGTTTGTTAGGGTGTTAATTATTGCATATAACTCTAATTTTACTTCTCCTTTTTAGTTTTCTTGATAGTTTCCTCCATGTTACGGTGATTTTGATGTCTATTTGTATTTATGATGTATATTTACTTTGCAACCATTTGGTATCTTCAGGATGAGAAAGATGTAAAGATTCGGGAATTGACTGCTGAATTACAACGTGAGCGAAAGCGAAGTGCAGCCCTTCAAGAACAGCTTGAGATAGTTTTGAGAGATATGGAAGAACATTCCAATTATCTATCGAGAAACATTGATGATATTGTTCAGAGTGTGAGGGAAATTGAAGAGAATGACTCCACATCCTCTTGAGAGCTAGTTGCTGCATAAATCCTTCAACTTGTTTTGTGTTCATACAAATTGGGGTACATTGTCATGAAATGTAACAATTATACTAGTCTCTTTCTTGCTCTATGGTTTGTCAGCTACCACTTGTATAACTAAAACTATTGCCATAGTGAATAATAATTCTAACTTAAAACTTAATGGATTAAAGGAGATTCTGATTGTTAGAATCAAACATTTGTAGAAGCTTTGGAGTCTGGACTAGGACAGTTAATCTATCAGAATTTAGGGTTTAGGGTTTAGATTGAGGTTAGAAGTGCTGGAGAGAGGCAAACTTCTCGAGGAAGGAAGCTATGAAATTAAAGGGTGTTCTGAAATGTACCTTTGCAAGGCCCTATAGCTCTTTACCTTATAGTTAATCCCGTATATTCAATATTTATTTATTTATTGGATATCTGCATTTGGCTTAAACATATTTTGTTTGGTTACTACTTAAAACTTTATTTTACCTCAGTTATGGTGTTATTTTCTCTAAATTTTAAGATTGAGTGGTATTCCACAAAATGAAAATTGTGGGCCATGGTCCATGAGACATGATTTGACAAAAAGTGAAAGGATTTGGATTTTTGAATGTTGTTGACACGATAGAAATAGAAAGTAAAAGAATTTAAATTTTAATCTATTTAGGGTAGGTTGTTTATTTATTTTTTAAATTTTTTTATATTTATCACTTTTTTTTTAAATTTTATCCTGTAAAGTATTTCAGATGATATTTTTTCAAAGTGAAAGATAAGCCGTCACATTGAGGAATTTATTACAATACAACAACAACAACAACAAAATTTCTCATTAAGTAAAGTCAGTTATATGGATCAAACAATATCAATGTATTTTATTTTTGTTCATTTTTATAGGTAAATTATTAATAGTTAAATTTATTATAATAGTTTTTATTATTTTTTTTTTCATCTTATCTTACCTTTAGTTATTAGATTATCTGTCATTTGGTTAACTTTTTGTACAAAAATTTCTAATGGTGTCTTATGTATATGATCAAATTATCTAAGACACGTTAAATTTTGTATAACAGGTGTTATCCCTACTTTCTTTCTAATGCACTTATTTCTAGCCTTATCATTTTTAATGTGACAACTCATCCAAAGCAACAATATTCACATTTTTACAATGTTGAATTTTGCTCATGTTTTATCGCTACATTGTTGTATGATAAAATGTTCCCTTAACCTTGAATGATATTTTTCTATCATACTTAAAATTTGTAATTTCTCATATAAAATGATCTCTAAGTTTCACCTCTGCCCTAAAATTAGTATCCATTTTCATTAAATTTATATTTTATATATTTTATTTTGTTTCAACTTATACCAAACTTGTATGCAATGTTGTTATATTCTCGACTTAACTCTTAAATTCTTACAAGTTCACATTTACACATAAACAAAACTAATTAACTCGATGTTAAACTTAAAATTATGTAAATCATTCTAAACTCATAAACTCGGTGAATTTGTGGTGAACTCATGAAAAATATTTTTTTGAGCTTTCTTAGTTTCTAGTGAAACCTATCAACCAAAGTTTTCTCTATTAAAAAATTAATTAAAAAACAATAGTATTCAATTGTCTAAACTAAGAAAAAAGTATTTAATATAAATAACTAAATTCTTAATAAATTTATAAATTATGAATAAAAGTCTATGGTTTGAATAATTTATATTCAATATTTATGTATCAATTACTTTATTTATATTAATTATGATATAAATATATATTTTTAATAAATATTTATTGATGTAGGAAAATTTATACTAGTTTATAAATCAAGTTTGCGTGTCAAATTTATCCTCCTTTCACGAGTATATTTAAACTCTCGAATTTGATAACCTTACTCATATGTTTGCAAAGCTTGTCTCTAACTCTCTAATTTTTTGTTTATTTCTTTTTTGGAATCTCTAACAAAAATTGTCATCAGCAAAAAATATATACCTTGGTGGTTCCTTTTGGATATATTCATTAAAAAATTTACTACAACAAGGTTATGAATTTTGTGGGAGATCATTTTTTTTTATCATAAAGGATTTGAGGATGTCACAACAAATGAGACATGTTCGAAGGTTGAAATTTTTCTCTACCTTTGTTTTTCATCCATAGAGGCAAAAGCAAGCTCCATCAACTTTCATCCATCCCCACTTCGTATAGCATCAAAATTTTGGTTCTAAAAGGTCTTGCATCTTGTATTATAGAGAAGAGCCAAATTAAAGTGGGAGAGAAAAGCCTCACTAGCCTAACTATGCATTTTGGTGTTTTTTGAGGAAGATTATAGAGATTGACCTCTTAAGGTTCACCTCATTCTTCTCTTTTTCTCTCCTTTATTTTTTTAAATTAATTTTTAATTTTTTTAATTAAGCGAGGAGAGGTCAACCTCTCCATAGTCTCCTCCTTTTCCTTTTATCCAAGAGTAAAACGGTGCATTTTATGTGGGGCGTTTTAATTGGTTAGGTGTTATGATATTAGCCATATATGAGACATAAGTTAAAATAAAAGGTTTATATTAGAATGACTTAATAAACTTCTTAAAAAACTTTTAGAGATCTTATTCCATATAACAGAAAAATAAAACTATATTCAAAACTTAATTTTTTTTAGTTATATATTTTACATCTACAACTTATAACTACAAATATTCAAATAAAAAATCATCTAAAAAATGGCAAGTTGAAATATTCTTGTGGTAAAACAAAAAAATAATGAATTTTTTTAATAAATCAAAAAGAAAAAATATTTAACAACCACATCAGTCCAAAGAATTTAAAAAATAAAACATAAAACGAAGAGTCTAGAATATGGGACTTTTGTACTAAAATATATTATTTTTTTAATATTTTAAAATTACCTTATTTTAAATTAAATCTACAAAAATTATACTACTTTTCTTGTAACACTGTAAATTCGTTATACTATTAGCAAATTTTGTTTGAAATTAATTGCAATTCACTCTTACAATTAATTTGATCAACAATTCGCTCAAACAAATTGATTATTTTTACATTAAATATTTTTATAATAAATATTATTACTGCTATAACTTTTGTTTAAATAATTAATTCAAAAATAAAATATTTAAAATTTTGTTTTTCATAAATTAAGTTAAAAAAATTTATAATTTAAAAAATATTAAGATTAAAAACTTAAAAAAATTTAATGAAAAATTAATTATATAGTTATAACTGTAAAAATTATTTAAATATAAATTAAATTAAGTTTAAAATTTTTTATTTATATTAAATTATTTTAAAATAAAATTAAAATAAAATATATAAATATATTGATATTTCTATTAATATATTAAAAAAATAAAAAATATATAAATCAAATTCTGAATTATTATATTTTATATTAATTTAGATATTAATTATTAAATTTTATTATTAATTAATAAATAAATATTTAATATATTAATATAAAAATAGAAATATATTAATTATTAATAATATTAATAATAAATATAAATTAAAATAACTTTAAACTATTAGTTATTTTTAAATTTAATTTGTGAAAAGAAAAATTTTAAATTTGTTATTTTTTGAATTATTTGTTTAAATAAAATTTATAGCAGCAATAATATGTATTGCTAAAATATTTAAACGCACAATAGCAACAAAGAAAACCGCCGCTACAAAGCTGCTCTGCAAACTAAAAAAAAACCCCGCTAACTTTTTATTAAAATATTAGTGAATCTCACGAAGAATGAATTTAGTGTAAAAATAACGAATTTGCTTTTAGTAGAAACGAATTGCTAGTCAAATTAATTGACCCTCAATTCGTTCTTACTAACAGTAAATTGAGGTGAATTTGAAATGAAATTTGTTAATAATATTAGTAAATTTATAGTACTACAAGAAAAATAATATATTTTTATAGATTTGATTTAAAATAAGATAATTTTAAAAATATTAAAAAAAATAGTATATTTCCGTATAAAAGGTCCTAGAATATGATTATATATTGTTTAGATTCATTGTTTATATACTAACCCTAGGTCATTTCTCGCCTATATATATCACTTAAACTTTACACAGCAGCAATCAACCCTTATTCTTCTGCATCGTTCTAATGGTATAGTAAGAACACAAGCAACCCTTATTCAAAATCTAAGGTTTAGTTTTCCATTAGCAATTTAGAGATGCTGTCCATGGAAGATCATGTGATCAAGATGAAGATGGCAATGAAGCTAACGAAGAAAGGATGAATATGGAATCTACACATCAGATCAATGATAAACCAAAGGTGCGACTAATTGACCATCATATCTCTAATTCTAAGCAAAAAAAAAAATTATATAAATGAATTATTTTGAATTTAATTTATACTGTGCTAGATTTCAAGTTTTGAAGTCACTACAAAAAATAAGAAAAATAGTGGCGCTTTAAGTGGCAATTTAGTGGCGCTTGAAGCGCCACTAAAACATCTTCCTGACGCTTGAAGAAGCGCCGCTATTTTAGGTGTCGGAACCACTTTTAGCGACGCTTCAGCGCAGTCGCAGGAATTTGCGCCACGATTTTAAATCATGGCGTCTGATAAGCGCCACTATTTATTTTGTATTTTGTGGCGCTTGATAAGCGCCGTTAATTTTTTGACATTTTTAGTAGCGCTTGATAAGCGCCGCTATATTTTTGACATTTCGTGACGCTTGATAAGCGCCATTATTATTTATTTTGAATTTCCTTTATTTATTATAGTGACACTTTCTAAGCGCTGCTATATTTATTTTTTTAATAATGATGTCACTTTTCAAGCGTCATTATCTTTTTTGTTAAATTAATTTATTTAATATTAGTGTCGCCTTTCAAGCGTCGCTATCTTTTGATGAATTAAATTTTTTAATTAACGGCGCTTCAAAGCGCCGCTATATTTTTGGATGAATTTTTTTTTAAATTATTGTCGCCTTTCAAGCGCCACGAAATTTTTGTTGTAAATATAACTTTTAAGATTTTAGGTATTAAAATTTAGAATTTAGGGTTTCAAATAATAAGTTTTTCTAACTGTACCTTCATCTGCCTTTTAATAGTCAAATCTTTTCTTTTAATTTTCCAATTTCATTTGTCCAATATCCTTTTTTCTGCAAATTAAATATAAATTAATTATAAAAATTATACAAGAAGTGTATGACGTCTCATTGATTCAGGAAAAGGAGATGATTTTTTTTAATATATATATTTGACAATGAATTTGCGAGGAATTAGCAATAACAAAGCGTCACTATTTCTATAATCCATCACTAATTGGGCGCTGAGAAATTATTTTACTGACAAATTTTTATTTATTTTTTAAATAAAAGTTTTAATCAGTTTCATCCAAATTCAATTAAACTATAAGCCCCTTTTCCTTCCTCCCATTAAGTTTCACTTCCTTCAAACTTAAAAATTCTCTATTTCTCACTTCACAGCTTGAGATTTCACACCACCGTGGTACCACCATTGATCTGGTGGGTTTCATCGTAAGTTTCCTTCACTCTCTTTTTCTAATACTTTTGCTAATTATTGTTAGACCTTCATTTCTTAAATGTAGCTCATATAAGTGCTTTACACTTTGTGACTTTTGCAGCGTCAGGAGTTGGTTATCATATGTAGTGTTGATTTGTATACAGTGAGGAATTTGAAGTTAGTCATTTTGTATGTAGTGATGAATTTGGAGTTGGTCATTATATATAGTGTTAGTTTGTAGTGAGGAATTTGGATATTGTCAATGTTGCTAATAATTTTAAGGAGAGACCTCTTCAATTTTTGTTTTTGTAACCCTAAGCAATGAAATACTGCATGTATATTTAATTTGTTGTTTAAGGTCTAAAATGCCATTGCTCTGGCAATAAATCTCAGGGCATCATTCTTCATATATATCCTAAGCATAGTCTTAAGCATGAATGACTATGACTATGCATTGTCGGACGACTAATACTTTTCGACACACATAATCCTTTTGATCAGAAGCAAATGCAAAACACACTTGTACCTCTTGGAAGTAACTATGTTGATATATGTTCAATCATGCTTTACAAATTGAATAAGCTTCTTCTTATATATGAAAAATAATTAATGCATCACTTCCTAGGTCACAGTAGCACACATTTAAAACAAATGACTATTTAATTACGAAAGCTACTCTAAACGAAGCTAGCTAGGATAAGGCATAATAGAAATAAGAAGAAATTATCTCTAACTAAGAGAGATTATAGTTATACTGTTGTAGTAATCATTGTCATTAATGTCTCTGTAGACACCGTACAATCACTCCAAGGTCAGGCTCCAAAGGGTGATGTGAGTGTCTTTAACATTGGACTGAGGGGTCAAATCTCTAATCAAAGTGTCTTCAACATAGGACTGAGGGGTCAAGTCAAAGAAGGTTTTAAAATGGGAGGCTTGGCTTTTGGCCTTCTGGTTGAGGCTGTTGTTGGTACAAGTATGGAGGACATGGCCATTAGAATAACTAGTCAGGTTCTTATAGAAGTGATAAATGGAGTCCAAGTGGTGCATTTTATGTTGAATGTAGTAATTGATGAGGTGTTATGATATTAGTTATAGATAGTGCATAAGTTAAAATGAAAGGTCGGGATTGAAGTGATTTTACTTGTTAAAGTTTTTAAAAAAATTATCAATGGATGAATTATTAGAGTAATAGGTAATTTATTTTTTTTTAAATAAAGTCTTGAATTGAGGTCTGATAATGCATATGAAAAAACTATTGTTAGGGAAACAATATTTTCGTTATGGATACTTGTCTACTCAAATTAAATTAATTTGGTTTTGGATAAAAAAAATTCTATACAAATCATATTCCGTATAACCCAAAATTAAAAAAAAATTATTCAAAACTTCATATTTTTTTCTTGTTACTTATTTCACATCTATAACATATAATTACAAATATTTAAATAAAAAATCCACTAAAATATTGTAAGTCAATAATGTGAAAATGATCTATCCTATTAGTGGTAAAACAAAAAATAATGAAAAAACATTTTCGATAGACCAAAACAAATTTACCCACCACATTGGTCCAAAGAAATTAAAAAAAGTAAAACAACGTAAGATAAAAAGAAGGCTCTAGAATGTATATGTTGTCTACATTCAATGTTTCAGTACCAACCCTAGGTCATTTCTCCCCGACCGCCATATATATATATCACTTTAACATTACAAAGCAGCACTAAACCTTTATTCCTCACTTTAAGGACACAAGCAGCCTTTACTCAAAATTTTAAGTTCAGCATTCTATTAACTTTTAGAGATGCTATTAATGGAAGACTGTGATCGAGATGAAGATGATAGCTAAACTAATAAAAGAATGATGAATATAGTATCTACACATGGTATACCAAAGTTATGTGTAATTAACCATCATATCTCTAATTCATATATATATTCTTTTTAACAGTAATAGATCGTCATCATTTCCATAATCCATCAAATATTTGGTAACGAGAAAACATTTTATTCTCAAAATTTTTATTTAATTTTTAAATTAAAGTTACAAGCGATAAATTTGTAGCAAAAATTTGTCATAATTTCACCCAAATTGAGTTACCTGTAAGGCCTTTTCTCTTCCTCCCATCGATAAGTCGTTTCTCCTCCTTCAAACTTCAAAAATTCTTTGTTTCTCATTTTTACAGCTTGACCTTTTGGCTCACCATGTCTTTGTCATCAACCTGCATGCAAGAGTTCTATCGTAATTCTTCTTCACTCTCTCTCTGTCTGTTATGTTGGAGCTGGATTAAGAAAGTTATGTCATTTGTTAAGTTGGGAATTTGAGTTGTGAACCTTATAATTAAAATTTTGGGTTTTGCACACATAATTATGCAAGTGGAAAATAAATAATAAGGGACCTAAACCTTGGTCTTACTGATATTTCATCTTCCTGGGATTTAATTTCCCATGCACCTTGTGGTCGTTATTTGGCATTTATTTGATTTTTATTTTGATCATATAAATCTCATACCTTTGTGGTTACATTTATGATATATAAAATGTTCCATTACAGTTATAGAGATTTTATTTATGTTTGAACATGCTATTGCATGCATTTTCTTAAGTGCCTTTCACTTTTATTTTATTTTCTAATGCTGTACTTCTAAACTGCAGGTGAAGACTGGACAATAAGTCACGATGCAGATCTTCATTGGGTTGATTGGGTATCTCGGCATCTTACATGACTAACTTCTTTCTATATTAATATGATTTTATGTAGTAGAAAAATCTGAAGTAGTACTTTCTAAGACTTTTGTTAATTATTGTTAGAGGTTCATTTCTTTAATTTAGCTCATAAAAGTGCTCTACACTTTGTGAGGAATTTGGAGTTAGTCATTATATATAGTGTTGTGTGAGTTTAGTTTATTCAAAATATAGTGTTGATTTGTATGTAGTGATGAATTTAGAATTGGTCATTATATATATTTGGATATTGTTTATGTTTTTAATAATATTAAGGAGAGAATTCTTCATTTTTTTTGTAACCCTAAGCAATGAAATATTGCATGTATATTTAATTTATTGTTTAGTTTAGTTGTTTAATGTCTAAAATGTCATTGCTCTGGCAATAAATCTCAGGGCCTCATTCTTCGTATATATCCTAATCATAGCCTTAAGCATGAATGACTATAACTATGCATTGTTGATCTAATACTTTCAAACACAGAATCCTTTTGATCAGAAGCAAATGCAAAACACACTCGTACCTCTTTGAAGTGACTATATTGATATATGTTCAATCATGCTTTACAAATTGAATAAGCTTCTTCTTATATATGGAAAGTATTGCATCATTTCTTAGGCCACCGTAGCACACATTTAAAACACATGACTAATTATGAAAGCTTCTCTAAACGAAGCTAGCTAGGATGAGGCATAATAGAGAAGAGGGAATAAGCTCTAAAAATGCTTCCCATTGAGCTGTAAAAAAAGCTTATTTCACAAGTAGTTCTAACTCAGAGAGATTATAGTTGTACTGTTGTAGTAACCATTGTGATCCATCTAAGTTAATGTCTTAGATATTTTATTTTTCTTAAACAAAGTCTCAGTTTGGAGTCCTATATAGATAAAAAAAAAAAAAATTATTAAGAGAACTCTATCTTTAGAAAGATTTGTATGCTCAAGTCAAATTAATCAAAACTCTATGATCTTATTTTATGTCTATAACATATAATTGCAAGTATTTAAATAAAAAATCAACTAAAAAATTGTGAGTCAATAATGTGGAAATAATCTATCCTATTAGTGGTAAAACAGAAAATAATAAAAAGAAGGCTCTAGAATGTGTATGTTGTCTAGATTCAATGTTTCAGTACCTGCCTAGGTCATTCCTCGTCGACCGCTGTATATGTATCACTTTAACGTTACAAAGCAGCACTAAACCTTCACTACTCACTGTAAGGAGTAAGGACACAAGCAACCTTTACTCAAAATTTCAAGTTTAGCATTCTATTAACTTTTAGAGATGCTATTCATGGAACGTTGTGATCAAGATGAAAATGATAAGAAAGCTAATAAAAGAAGGATGAATATAGATTCTACACATCACATCAATAGTATACCAAATGTATGTGTAATTGACTATCATATCTCTATTTCATATATATATATATATATATATATATATTCTTTTAGAGGTTATAAATCATCATCATTTTCATAATCCATCACAAATTTGGTAGTGAGAAAACATTTTACTCTCAAATTTTTTATTTAATTCTTAAATTAAAGTTACAAGTGATATGAATGAATCTGTCCTAATTTTACCCAAATTAAATTAAACTCGTAAGGCCTTTTCTCTTATCGAATCCCGTTTTTATTGTGGTTATGGCCGGCCCTAACTCAGTCAAAAATATATCCTCAACAATTTGTATGAAGTGATGAATTTGGAATTGGTCATTATGCAGTGTTGATTCTTGTACATAATATTGATGAATTTGAGTTTTGTCGATGCTTGTTAAAGATTTTAAAGAGACTTCCGAATTTTTTTGCAACCCTAATAAGTAATGAAATATTACTTGTATATTTAATGTTTAATTGAGTTGTTGAAAATTGAAATAAATGGCAGATCATTTTAAGGTGAGTGGGCAAGGATGCCTCCGTGGTTCTGTTCTTGCCCACTCACCTGCCTCCTCAGCTTCATAATCTCTTCTTCCATTTCACCCTTCATATTTAGAATATATTACAATTTTCCTTTTTCGAATACTTTATTACTAAATGTGTACCTGTTGAATTAATGTGGCTGAAATTTTCTTTTCTGGAAAGTATTTGAAATCCTTTTTTTTATTAATTGTTAGATTTTCAAAACCAAGCTAAGTTAGTGGTGGCACCATAATACCTGTAGTGGCACCCAAGAATTTTTCGCAGTGATAACAATGGAGACCGTAGTAGTTGTGTTAGGGATAGAATGTATATGGGTGTAAAATTATAGTTATTATACAACTTTACTGATTTCTTCCCTTAAGATCACATGAAATACACTTAACCATTTTGCAATCACCTATGTATTCTTTAACATTGCAACCAATATGGGATTTTCACACTTCTATTCGTTCCATAATTCCCAATTCATATTTCATTATAGTTCATGCTATCAGTATCTAGTATAACACTAAGAAGTATGCCCTTGTGAGTTGTGAAAAGCCAAAGCTTTATCAAACATCATACGGAGGTTATGTCACATCACCACCAGAGTTCGATATGCCAAAAGGATCGACGATGGAAAAACTGGGAACTCCTTAGAGAGATGACGGAGTTTACAGGCATAGATGGACGCGTATAATTGTAACTTTGCATTTTATAGGTGGGTATCCAATGATTGGAATAATTGTTACAGAATGGGAAAAAGAACTACTTGCGGTTTTTTGTCTCTCATACGTCATAAGTGATATATCATACAGTCTCCTCCCAATTGGGTTCCTTCGTCCCAAGTTGGAAGGGCAAAGCTTCAGAGAAGCAAGGTTGAAGAAGAAAACTGAGACATCTATGTTTTAGGCGACAAATGCAATATGGGTTCTTTTTTGGGGCCACATGACTCGAGCATTTTCAATAAACTATTTAGACACCGTTAACCATTAAGAAAGCAATGAAACTTAAATAAAAATTAAAACTCATCTTCAATTTAAGAAAGGCAAAGTGTACGTTTTGTCTTCACATTTTTCTCTTTAGTTTTATCACAAGACAAATTATTAACACAAATCCAGCAGTTACTCTCAATTGTTTATCCACTATGGTCAAATTTCAAATAGTTAGCGGGGCCTTTAGAATTAGAGGTATAAATTAACCAAGTCGTTCGCTCATAAACTATTTATGTTTAATTCATCAAAAATTTGAATCAAACTTAATTTGAATAAATGAATTTGATCATTATATTAAATTTATTTAATTAAACGAGTTAAATTTAAATATTTAATATTTAATTTATTAAATTCATAAATAACTTAATTAATAATAAAATAATATTTTATATAATATATAATATATTTTTAAATTTTAAATAATATATATTATAATCATATATATTTTATATAAAAAAATATTAGATGAATACAAAAATTTATACATAATTCTATATATATATATTATAAAAAATTTAATAATTTTTTATTTAGTTTAAATTTTATATATGTATAAATATATATTATATTTATAATATTATTCACAAATTGTTTAAATTAATCTAGTTTATTCTTAATCAAAATTTGTTGTTCGTTTTAAAACTCAGACCCTTATTCAAACTCGGCTCATTTTCAACGAACGAAAGTCTAACTCAACTCCACTTGTTCAGGACCCATAAGAAATAGTAGCAAATAGATCAGAACAAGATCGCCTTTTGTTGCTTAGATATGACAAGACAGGCCATGGGGACAATGACGCCAAGGATATCAAACCTGCCCAAGAAAATCGTCCACGAAGGATGGGGAGGGGTGCGTTCATGACAGCAAGAACATCCTCTTGACCTCTTCTTCATGTCTTACCTTCCTCTTCTCTTCTAAGTTTCTTTCTTAACTTCCTGTTTATTTCTTCTGTGCTTCTTTTCTGAGTTACTGATTCTTTCTTCCCCCCAACAGCCAGTAGTTCCCCTCACTGTTCTATACTTTTGTTCTCTCTCAAGTCAAGTTATTATGTTGTTCTCTCTTCATGTCATTTGAGGTTAGGACGCTAGGTACAGAACAGAATCACAAAACATTTATATATACTTGTGCTTGTAGATTGGGGCATTATTTATGTGATGTGCTTTGATAAGGTGCTCATTGATCATGTCATATGCTTTAATTACTAGTTTACAACTAGTGAATCTGCGACAGATTTGAGAAGTGAAAAATTACTTCTGGTAGCTTAGTATCTATCTAATAGATATCTTGAGAATTGATACTTTTTCAGTGTTTATGTAGTTTAGTGTTTATGCCCCTTATATACATCTGTATTATTTTCTCCTCTCTCTTTATTATTTTTAATTATATAATTATGTGTACTGCACGTCAATATTGCCACATGTTGTGCAACGTGCTGCACACAATGGCTCTAGGAGCCCTTATAGCAACAACGTGCCACACACCATCAACAACTTTGCTTAAACTAAGTTAAGAAATCAAAATTTTCAGCCATAGAAGCATCACAGTACATGTCAATTCCCAAATGACATCTGCCTCACTGTTTTAACCAGAAAAACTTCTATAATTAGTCACTAAGACACTAACTGAATACCTCAATTTCCTTAATAAATACCCTCTTGCATCATTGTACCCATTGTATCTACTAAATCATACAAGTGCTTAAATTTAATGAACATAGCAGGACTTCAAAAACAATAATTTCATTAGCCACTGCCCATTATCCAAGCATATATCAATATCAGAAATTTTCCTCTAGCTTCTTTTACTAGGAAAAAATTTATCAACTAACATGGGCAAAAGCTCAAGATAGAAAAGAAAAACTTGCAGCAATCATTTTCCTTTGTGTAAGCTTTCAAAGACAAGGTAAGCAATTTTACCAATAGCCAACCTAAAAGCAATACAATCTCAACTTCATGGTATGCAGTAGGTGATGACATGCAAGAATTCAAAACTCATCTATTATCAATTGCTACAAGTCTCTGGTCTGATTACCATTCTTTATAAACAAAACTTCAAGGGTAAACTCTTACATAAGACCAATTAACAGAACATCTAAATTCACAAACAGGGAAACACTTCCACTGCTTTTTATTTTGCAAAGTCCTCCAAAGGCAAATGATTATCCTCATTAGAAACCGAATCTATCGACAGTGCAGTAGTTATTCAATCAGGCCAATTGCTCGAATAGAAGTCAAATATATTAAACATAAATTCCAATATGCCCATATAATGAACTTAAAAGGGATATATCCCACAAAACAACCATTAAACTCAACAAGGCTTTTGTCTTTCTAATTTCACCAAATTGGACAGACATTATTGAATCCGAAAAACCGAAGAAGCCCTACTCCACAAAATTCTAGGGAGTATCCCAGGGTTTTGGCTCAGGGATTGCGACGACCATACCTTGAAGCTCCGGAGTCAGCACCACCTGGCAGCCAAGGCGGGAATGCTTGTTCAAAACCCTAGCCCTAGCGTTCCTTTTAAGCACGTACTCCTCATCGTAGGATCGGGGAGGGAGCTTCTCCAACCATTCCTGAGCGATATTCACCTCGCACTCAGCAGAACAGGCGTCGATCTCCTCGAGGCGGTGAGAGTCGGGATCAATGAGGCCGGTGTTAGCCAAGGCCCTGAGGAGAGTCTGGCCGGAGAGACCGACAACCTCGCGCCTTGTGCCGTCGAGATCGATAGCGAAGAGCTTGACGATGCGGTCAGAGACCTTCTTGGAGGGCGCAGATGAAGGAGGAGACGCAGAAGAAACAGAAGCAGAAGATCGGGAAATGAGGGATTTGGAGAAGAAAGAGAGAGAAGGAAGACGATGGATTCGAGTGGAGAGTCTGTGGAGATTCGAGACGGCCATTGTTGCGAAACTGTGGGAAGAGTTTTTGGGTTGTGAGAGAATGGAAGAGGCAGCTTCGGCTTCTAGCACAGGAAGGAACGCACGTGCCAATGCCCTCACACGGATTGTTTCGCACTGGAGCCACGTCAAAAGAAAATGAATAAATTATGTGAACAATTTTTTTTTTAAAGAAATTTAGTTACTATTTAAAGGTTAAATTATTTTCATGAATAATGATCCTTATACTTTTTTAAATTTTTAATTGAATTTTTAGTTTTTATAATTTTAAATTTTATAATTATGTTATTGTAATTTAATACATTTATAATTTAGTCTCTAATTTTAATTTTTTATCAACATTTTATTAAACTTGAATAATATATTATCTTGATATTATGAATTTACTTAATTCAAATCAATTTAGTCATATTACTTAACATAATTTACATTTTATTTTTTATATATAAATAATTTTTTATTATTAGTTTTTTTCTTTGTTATTAACATAAATCATACATATTTAAAATATTAAAATATTATATATTAATAATATTAACAAATTTTTATATAATTTCAATAAAAATTTGATAATAGAAACTAACTTTAAATTTTTTACAATTATAAGGACTTATTACAAATTTTTAAACTATCAAGACATAATTACAAATTGAATAAAACTATAAGGATAAGAAAGATAATTTAATTTAATTTAAAAGTTGGTTATTTTGTAAAATTTGTCTAGATGACACTTATACACTCTTATTTATCAATTGAAAAAAATTTACCTAAAAAAAAATATACTATTTTGATTGGAAAAACACATTTACAAAATATTTAGTATATCAAACACCCCAAAAAGAAAAAATATATTTTAAATCAAGTCTTATACAATATGTCAAATTTGGCCATAAAAAAAAAAAAAATTTAGGAAGTTGCATAATTCTTCTTTCTCCACTTTAAAAATTGACAACAAGATGCTATTTGCTCAATTATACACAAGAAGATGACACTCCTAAAAAAAAATTAGTAAGACATAAAAAATCAAGTATAGCCTAAACAAAGCCTTTTATACTCTTAGACTGAAATTTAATTCCACTTTAAGTTCACACAAACCAAAGTCCTTTTAATCTTTCCACTCTCCTATTGCAAATATATTCGAGTTTCAAATAACAATGCAATATACTATATAGAGAGAGAAAAAAAGAGTTATCTCAAGTTTTAAATTCCACTCTCCCTATTGAGAATCGAAGTTTAAATTTTGATTAAAAAATGTATTTTTATTTAGTATCCAACAATATATTAAATAAGATTTCTTAATAATCAAAATCAAAAAGAGAGAGAGAGGAGAAAACCTCAAGGCAAGCAAGGAATGAGATGCAAAGCTAACGAGAAGGTAATGAAGTTGTATGATGTTTCGGCAAAACCTGTAGATGAATGCAAATAATTGTGACTGCAGATTTAATTTTGATTGTTGAGAAGAAGAGATCAGTAAAATATGGAAAGGTCTTACAGTATGAAAACCCAAATTTCAGGTCGTTTGGTTCCAAAAGCTAGTCGTCGTCGTCGTCATCATTCTGCTCAACAAGAAATAATCCTCAAAGGAACCTTCGTAATCCTACAGAATCATGGCCAATCACCACCTGCAAAATCAGTTTCTGTTCAGATTTATAGTGGAACTGAGGTAGATCCAAGTAAGTTCCTTTTCATTTCCATATAATAAGAATTATGAGATATCAATCTGAATTCTCGTATGAGACTGTTTGTGAGACGATCAAAAGAGAAAAACACGAGTCTCTATTAAGTAAATAATGTCCGGTCGTCAAATAATTTTGTGTTTATTTCTCTATCTACATATCTTATACAGAGGATTCAAATTCGTTATAAAAATCATTTATGTCGTTTTCAAAATATAAGAACTGATTTTCCAACATGAAATTCTACTGTGAATTAATGTTTCTTAATTTTCACTTTAAATTTGCATGATTGAATAGACACAGGGAAAGGGAAGTTGAGTGAAAAGGCAGATTTGAAACGTGAAAGGAGCAAGAAACATGATGATGGCACACAAAGCATAACATACAAAATCAGAGTACCTGTCGATTTAGATTTTGGAATTCCAGCAGCTTTTGTAATAATAAATGGACACAAAAACAGAATCTATCTTCAGTTTGCTTCCATTGAAACTCCCAACAATCACATCCTTCATTTTGATTGCAATTCTTGGATATACCCATTCAAGAACACCAAATCTGATCGCCTTTTCTTCTCAAACACTGTAAGTTTCACAAACTTTTCTATATACATGTATATATAATCATGCACAAAATATAGTATAGGCAAAAATTGCTCTATAAAAGAGAAACGCATATGCTAACACACTTTAATTTGTTTTCCTCTTATCTTAGTTTTAAACCGTAGTTGCAATTATCCTGTTATAATTATATTAGGTTCAAGAATTTTACTGAATTGTTAATTGAGTTTATGCATATAGTTAATTATTTAGTACTTTTGAATTAGCTCTTTATAATTTAATAAATATTTAATTTTTTTCTTTGGAAAAATGTTTCATTAGGGATTAACTATTTTGATTAGGAGATAATTTTTTATATATTAAATTAAAAAATTTTATTTTTGGATAACAAAATTAAAAAAATAAATAAATCTTTCAGACATTAAATAATTAATTTGTTTTAAAATATTACTAATAGGTACTAATAAAAAATTTTACATATACTTAGTTACAAACTTTTAAACAGTAACTACAAGATTTAAATCCTCATACTTATTATACTAACCTCATATATATTATAGGACGCTTCGCATGTAAAAAAAAAATATATATTTCTTAAATATAATATAAAATAATAATTATTAAATTTTAAATTAAAAAATTATTTAATTCTCTATTATTCTAATATTCTTTTTTTTTCCTTTACATCACATATTTTATTTTATATAATATATAATTTTAAAAATTAATAACTCATTATTATAATATAGATATAATTAATTATGTACCTTGTAGTGATGATATATCTATATACAGTGCTATGTTCCAAGCGAGACGCCAAGAGCATTGGTGGAACTAAGGAAGGAGGAAGTTGGAACGATGAGAGGAAATGAAAATGGAGAAAGGAAGGAATGGGAAAGAAGGTATGAATATGAGTTGTACAATGATCTTGGTGATCCTGACTATGGTTCCCAACATTTCAGACCTGTCTTGGGTGGTTCTATCTCTTTTCCATATCCTCGTAGACTCAGAACTGGTCGACAACCTAGTACAACAAGTATGTAACTTCATTCATTACACTCATCTCTTCACTCTAGATTAATGTTTACTATGGATTTAGATCCTTTAAAATGAAAAAAAGTGATGAATTAGTGAAACACAGAAAGAGAGCCAAAAAACACACACACAGTCATAATCTATATATATATATATATAAAGTGGGTCACCACTCAACTAATTTTTCCAATTTAGAAGATTCAAATCCGTCTACTGTATTTATATTGTAGAGCGATCGATCGAAAGCCGGCCGGAATCGATCTTATGGAGCATATATGTTCCTCCAGATGAGAGATGCAGCCCCAGAAAATTAAAGGAGCTCCATGCAAATTCAGTCCAAGCTATAGTACATTTTCTAATTCCGGAGGCAAAATCACTATTTGAACACAAATCTCATAGCTTTCAGTCATTTGAAGAGATACGAAACATGTTTTCTGGTAATAGAAACCAGAAAATAGAAGGAAGATTCAAAGACATAATGAAGAATATACTTGTTAATGAGCTCCATAAGGCAATCACTCATGCAAGCCACAAAAGACCTGTGCAATACCCTCTTCCTCAAATCATATCTGGTAAAATAGCTATTTCCTTATTAATTTGATTTTTATTGTTTAGAAATTTATAATTGAATCTCTGTATTTAAAAAAAAATTAATTTAGTTTATGTCTGTAAGTCAATATATATGCTGTTAAACTTTGTTGAAATAACCAACAATATTTTATTTTGATATTATGAATATGAAAGATTTATTATGGTAACACAAATCATAACAAAAAAGGAATAAATTGATAATATTTATAGTAAATTGGTTTGAATCATATATACTTAGACTGTCAATATGGCATATAGTTGATCAGATTAACAAATTTTAATAATATACAAAATAAGGTTTAATTATTGTAGGTGTTAAATTAAAATCTTAAAGGACCAAACGATAAACTTTTAAACAATAATGGTGAAATTATAATCTGAGTGAAATTATTAGGGTTAAAAGATTTGAACTTTTTTTTTTTCTTCTGTCTTCAGAAGATGAATATGCTTGGATGGATGATATGGAATTTGGAAGACAAATGGTTGCAGGAGCACACCCTGTGAGAATCGAACGCTTGAAGGCATGTCCTAATTCCTACACTTCGCCTTTGTTAAGCCTTACAATGTTCTGCAATACTTTAGTCCTATAGCAATTATATCTGTGATATTAATAAAGTATTTTCATAAACTTTAGACTAAAATAAAAACATTAAAATTTCAGTTAATTGATGGAAACTAAAGAGAAACTTTATGTAAGTTCAAATTTTTAGTTAAGTCAAATATTGTTGTCATAACTAAAATTAGGAGAAATTACACTTAAACTTTATGTAAGTTCAAATTTTGAGTTAAGTCAGATATAGTCGTCATAACTAAAATTAGGAGAAATTACACTTATCTACTCTAATTTTTTCCTACAATTGCAATATCCTCTAGTTTAAAAGAAATTTATAATTGACCCCCTAATCAATTAGTTCCATTAGAATAAACTCCCTATAGTCTAAAATTTAAAAATTTTAACTATGAAGAAGTACTAAAATGCTGTTTCTCTTTTCTTTGTTGTCTTTGCTATTAATTTTAAGTTTAATATAATGCTCACAGTTTAGTCCAAATTTTGAAGGAGTGGTTTGCTTTAAAATTTAGGTACCAATTAATTTTATAATTAGATTTAAGTTCATGAAAAAAAAATGTATTTGTCTTAATTTAAATGGCATTGGATTGAACTCACATCTCTGTCCTGGTTTGAATTTACCTTTCAGAAATTCCCACCTCAAAGCAAATATGGAGTGATAAGTTCAATAGAACCCTCAGACATAAAAGAGAACCTTGAGGGATGGACATTAGAGCTGGTAAGTAAAAGATCTACGGATAATTCTATAGAAAATTCCATATCACAAAAGTGGATTTTCTTTTTTACTCGTATCAAGATTTATACACTTGATAATTTCTTAGTTGAATTATAAATGAGTTAGTGTCATTAAAAGGAAATTAGACTGAAAGAAAATCTAGAATATTACAGTCTAGGAATTATAAGACTTGTTTGGATGTTATTTTGTTTTTTTTTTATTTTTAAAATTATTTTATAAAATTAGTTTTAAAAAATCATGATAATATTATTTTTCATATATATATATATATATATATATATAAAGACTTAATTTTTGTATTTTTTTTGTTTTAAAAAATTAAAATTTAGAAAAATTTTGAATTGTTCTTTGTTTTTTATTTTCAAAACATATATTTTATTTTTTTCTATCAAAAACAGTTATTCAAATAGATTTTTTAATTTTTATGTTTTTAAAAACAAAAAATAATTTTTAAAAACTACATTCAAACATGGCATAAATCTTATTGTGAAAGTTTATGGAACTATTTTAATGATTCAAGTACTTTATACCTTCCTTAGGAATCTCATTTACCTTTTCCCCTTTCTTCATACAATTCTCTCAGGCACTGCGACAAGGGAGAATATTCATCCTGGACCACCATGACTATCTTATTCCATTCTTAAACACAATTAACAAAAATGGAGTTTGTGCCTACGCTTCCAGGACATTACTATTCTTGAGGAATGATGACATGCTAAAGCCAATAGCAATAGAACTTAGCTTGACAGGAATTGCTTTGGGAAGTGAAATCCAGAGAGTCTTTCTTCCAGCAAAAGAGGGAGTGGAAGCAGCACTCTGGCGGCTTGCTAAAGCACATGTTGCTGCTAATGACACTCTTTATCATCAGCTAATTAGCCATTGGTGAGTTCAACTTCTTTCTGCAATCACAGATACTAAAAGGGTTCACACATTAAGCATCACAGTTTCACTTAACTAAGATTATCTATATGGTGCACCATTAAAACTCACTTATGTTCTGTTTAGAGTGGATTGATATTTTTGTTATTTCCATTATCATCCTCACAGTAAGCTCATTAACAAATAGTTAATAAAATTGAATGTTATAGTCTAATATAATAGTGTGGTCATTAAATGGTCAGCTACCACTAAAACATGGATTGACAGAGCACCAAAACAATATTGTATGAAGACTACTTTGTGTGGTATAATGTGAATAACTTTAGAAGGCTTTTTCATACGTAAAGGTGAAGCCTTAAGAGACTTGGAGATTAATTCTTCTCTACAGGTAGAAATTCAGTAATTCAGAACCAAAAATGGAAACATAAGACAGGACAGCCAATAAAAGGAAAGCAATGAGCAATTCTTAAGCAGCAAACAGCAAATCTACCCCTAAAATTTATAGTTTTCTAATAACTTCTGCATATACCATATCATATGTCACCATATGAAATGGGCGGTTGTTGTGCTATTAAGATTTTTGCAATAAGTTTTTAGCAGGTTACATACCCATGCAGTTGTAGAACCATTTATCATTGCCACCAGAAGACAGCTAAGTGTTATGCATCCAATCCATCGGATGTTGAATCCTCACTTCAGAGACACCATTCACATAAATGCTTTAGCAAGATGTATCATCCTAAACTCAGAAGGAATGTTCGAGAAGACATTACTTTCTGGTGAAATTTCCATGGAGTTATCTTCTGAGCTCTACAAAGAGTGGAGATTTTATGAACAAGGACTTCCTGCTGATCTCCTCAAAAGGTAATATTCTCCTTGAGCAATTCTTGTGTACACTATAGTGTACAAATGGGATCTTTACAGTTAGATACACTGTAAGGATCCCATCAGCATCTTCCATTATATGTACACTATATTACAGAATAAAAAATTTCTATGCTCCTTAGGTAACAAGATTGATTAGCATTTCAAATCAAACTAACAATTTGGTCCCTAAATTGTTATGACTATATAATTTTAATCCCTGAAAATTGGTGAGCATACAATTTAATCCTAAAAAATGACAAACTTGTTACAAGCTAGTCCTTCTAGCATCTGAGTCACCTTGATGATAAAAAGACTAATGTACAATGAGTTTGTTATTTTCAAAAACTAACTTGTACAACCCTAGCAATACAGGGGCCAAACAAATAGTTTACTCTTTCAACCACTAAGTTAAAGTTTCACGGGGCATCTTTCATCCTGATTGTGGCTTTTCAGGGGTATGGCCATAGAAGACGCAAATGTAAATAACCCCACTGGGATTCAACTTCTCTTGGCGGATTATCCCTATGCCACTGATGGACTTGAAATATGGGTTGCCATCAAGCATTGGGTCATGGACTTCTGCACATTCTTCTACAAAGATGACAATGCTGTCGAGTCTGATGTTGAGCTCCAGGCTTGGTGGGCAGAGATTCGAGATGTTGGCCATGGCGACAAGCGCAATGAGCTTTGGTGGGATCAAATGACCGATCTCCCAAACCTCATAGAAGCATTGACAACTCTCATATGGATTGCTTCAGCTCTGCATGCATCACTTAACTATGGGCAATATGCATACTGTGGTTACCCACCAGCTCGTCCCACACTATGTCGAAAATTTATTCCAGAAGAAGGAACACCTGAATTTGGCGAGTTCCTCAAGGACCCAGATAAATTTTTCCTGCAAATGTTGCCCGGAAGATTTGAGATGAGTCTTTCTGTAGCATTAGTAGATGTCCTCTCCCGACACACTTCTGATGAAGTGTACTTGGGTTGTCAACCATCTTCAGAGTGGATAGACAATGAAGAGGTTCGGAAGAGATTTGCACAGTTCAACGAAGAACTAAAGAAGATTCAGACAAAGATCTTAAGTAGAAACAATGACCAGAAGCTTAAGAACAGACGTGGACCAGCACAAATGGCATATAATCTTTTGTGCCCTGATATATCTAGTTCTGGATCAAAAGGACTCACCATGGATAGGGGGATACCTAACAGCATATCAATTTAACTTGTTATGCATAAATTTCTGTACAGCAACAAGTGTGGCACATTAACTCAATGCTACAAAAAGCAATAAAAGGTGTTGGGAAATGCATGATACCTAACATAAGTACCCAAAGGACAGTTTGACTGACTTATGCCTTCTTATTTAGTAGGTTATCTTTTGTCCTTTCCTTATCCCACTATATTCACGCCCAGTGAATACAATTGGTAACAGAAAGTTTGAATCACATAATCCTATAGGCAGTATAAGCTTCATTTCATCTCAAATATCATTTAAAAAGTAAGAGTTGAAGAAAAGGGAAATACCAGTGGTAGCCTCTGATAGTCATCATAGAAATAGCTTTAATTGGTGGCAACAGCAGAAGAATAGCTAAGATGTCAAAATAAAATTAGGAGATCCCATAGCAAGGCTAATTACTGACTGTAGATAAATTATTTATGTATTGCATTACCATCTTGGCAATTCTTTCATAAATTTAGAAAATAATAGTAAATGTCAGTAAATAAGAGCAAGGTCTCATGGCTAATACTGAAAATTTAATGGAAAAGGGAGTCACTACCAAAAAAACAATGGCCAACAACAAAAGTCTTACTCAGGACAAAATGGTATGAGTTACAAGATGATTTCAGATCTTAAAAGTCCTAGAACAATACCAATAATTATAATCAATTTTTTGTTAAATGAGCCCATATCAGTTCTAGTGAGTAGCATGCAATTAGTCACAGCACCGATGCACAGCAAAAGGAGCATTATCAACTTTTCCAGGATGGCCCAACACCATATCAGTGACCAATTCAGCAGTTGCTAGAGCCTGAAAAATGTTCCAAAATTAGACAGGATTTTTCAATTACTTCTGGCCAAAAAGAAAAACATTTGCATTTGACAGATATATTGAACATCTAAATGCATGCTCAACTGCCATTTTTAAAAAAGTAGGCCATTTCGTTGTTTAAACTTTAAAGTCCTCTTATTGATCTAACATTGGGAAAGTCTTTGCAAACTCACCATAGAAAGCCCTCCCCCTTCATGCCCAGCTGCAAGGTACACGTTTGACAAGCCAGGCACAGACCCAATTACTGGCTTCCCATCAGGCACTGACATGGTAAAATTTTCTTAAGTCAAATATTTCAAAGGAAGTGAGATAAAATATTTATGTAAGTTCTGGAAGCTAAGAAAGCAGCAATTCAAGTGCAGGAGAATTGAAAGAGATATTAGAACTCACTGTAGGGTCGTAATCCTATTCTCACATTTCTATTTGCACCAAGATCTGAAAGGGAAAGCCTTCTTAATGTGGGAAAGAAATCTCCAGCTCGCTTCCATATGTAATTGACAATGGACTCATCCAAATCAGTGTTGAACCCAACAAATTCACGGCTACTCCCTTAATGGTTGGTATTTTGGTTTCCACACCAAAAAATAAGTGTTAAAATCAGAAATCAGAAAGTAAGAAAGCATATGTTTCCACTACCAATACTGATCTATCTCCTAAAATATACTTATGATTAGGAAGCTATTTACCAAGAAAACATTAAACAGAGTGAGATTACAAATAAATACCATGACCATATGACCATTTAATAACACCTGTTTTTGAACATAAATTGTACAGGACTATAAGACAATCTCAAAGCACATCAACTGAAGTTTTCCTCCCCCCCACCCCCCCCCCCTCTTTTTTCTATTTCAACTTGTGTTTAGTCAAAGATAGGCACGCAACATGTATTCAGGTCACTTGCTCAGTGCAGCTTTTTTCTCAAAACAGAGTGAGATTACACCAAAGGGTGAACATAAGAATGGAGATAGCAAACATGTATGTTCCATTAAACAAAATAATGTACACCTCAACATAGAGACCTGCTTTATACAACCAAAGGCAATATTAGTTACAAAATATCTATAAATAAACAGGACTATATAAACCATTGAATAAACCCACCATGATCACCAGTTCTTTAAAAATCCTTTTCAAAGAAACAGGAATTTTTATCAGTTATTTGGGAAAATTTACATAGGCCATACAAAAGAAATTTACCTATAAGAAGATTCCCCACTGCATCTACAGTCGCTGTCATTGAAACAGATAAGGTTCGCCGATGATCGGATGTTTCCAAACCTGAAATCGGGGAAGGTGAAGCACTTTCATGATCAACATAACCCACCTCCATCAGACCATGATTCAATTGTAGGGAGTTGATATTCTTAAGCACGAGTAGGTGACCCTTCACACAAATCACAAAAAAGAATCAAAGGAATGTAGTTATCAGTCAAACAGCCAAATAAACTTATCTGTTTGAATCATCTCATGCATGTTAAAGGAATTTCACTCAAGAAATGGAGCATTAAGTTTACTCTCCTTTCTTGTTAGATGTTGTCTTAAGGAGATTCTACAAGCCAAAAGGTTATACTATCTACAGCTTATCTTTATATGTCATCTTCTATGAACTAAATGATTATAGCTAAGCTAAGTCAAGAAACTGTATGACTTGACTTCCCATTATTTTTCCCAAAGAGAAAAAGGTACTAAATTGCAGGGTAAATGGCAAAAGAATTAAGGAATCCTAAGACGTAGAAGAATAGGTCAGTTCATAATGCATATATACACACCTTTCTGGGCTTCACAGGAACATTTAACTCCATTCCCCATTTTTTAACCAAATCATGCATCAAAGACCCAGTCCAACAGCCAGTTGCAACTATAATTGCCTTCTTGCTATATAATATATTCTTGATAGTCTCAACACCTTGAAACTCTCCATTGCTGCCCGAACTAACAAAATATTTTCTTTCAGAATCATACATTTATTGCTACAATTAGTGAGACAGAAAGGAATCAAAATTAAACCTGATGAAACATTTCACAGGCTCATTGTAGAACTCCGCATATCTTCCTTTTGATGCAAAATTCTTGTTAGCCTACATATCAGCCATAAATTTGTTACTGCAAGTCTATTGCCATGTAGTGACTGTGTCACACTAAGAAGTTACAAGTATGTCAAAATAACACACAAAATAATGATGATCACTTGCAAGTAAAAGAAAAGACAAAAAAAAAAAAAAATTGATAGAAACCTTCTCAATATATGCAACAGTACGATGAGCATCCAATTGACAGTCATCAGGTAGAAATGCAGCTCCACTGTCTTTGTCCACCAACAGAGCAGGTTCCTTGTTGAATAAATCACTGCTACCCAGGTACTCTGCTTTCAACCCAGCCTCACTAAGCTGTTTCACCCTCTTTTTTAGCATATCTGACTCTGCACAAGTTCTGCCAACTAATAGGCTTCCTGCAGATCAGAAGCCATTTCATACCAGATTAATTACTAAGGAGAAAAGGAATTTAACTTTCAACATTAAAAAAACCAATGCCTCCAGAGTATTACTACTTAGCACTTCATGGAAGCTCAGACACAACACAACTGATTCAGACTAGCAGATAGAGAACAGTGAAATGATAAGATATATAATTTTAGTCTGCCA
This sequence comes from Senna siamea, assembly GCA_031216115.1. Classification (NCBI taxonomy): domain Eukaryota; kingdom Viridiplantae; phylum Streptophyta; class Magnoliopsida; order Fabales; family Fabaceae; genus Senna; species Senna siamea. The sequence goes on from CM062357.1 coordinate 18,752,055, forward strand.
CAATTTCTAATATTAGGAATTCTTGTTCAATAATCCCTATTTTCAGATTTGCCTTCAAGCTCAGATATCCACATGCAAATCTATTAATATTAACTATAACTCAAATCCAAAATGCAACGGAATGTAGTTGATCAGTTGATTTACTGCAGTGATAAACTACTTGCCCAATCAGTTTAATTAATCAGAGTCAGAGGTCATTTTGTTTTCTAATACCAGAAAACTACAAGGGATCGCTCTTCTTAAATAGATCTCAATCTCTCTCTATACATTGGTTTTCAGATATAAAAAATGTGCTATAACAAGAATACTAGAATTTGTTGTACCAAGGCACCAAGTCACAATTGTTAAAGGTGCACTTTCATTTATTCTCCATGACCAGATGATCCTAAAATGCAAGAAATAATTGTATTTTTGAGTTCCTTTATTTTCCTGAAAAAAAGCTTAGGTGCAGTTTTTACATTTTTGCTATCATGTTTTCTAATCACAAAATGACAAATGGAAGTTTTTCACAGTTCATCACCCAATGATTTGGTCATTTTAAAAGTTTTCTCCACATTTCTTATTTTCATTGGAAAACTTGATAGCAAAGCCATAAAGAACTATGCCTATGTCTGGTCATAAGTCAGGTCCTTTCACTATTGCGAAGTAGTCATTTAAAATTCATGACTTCAGTTGTACATTTAAGCACACTCCCAGCTTCTGCCACATAATTAGAAACAATCTGTTTCAAGTATACATGACAGGATTTAAACATGCACGAACAAAGACAATAAACTTTCTTTTCATGCCCATATAGGTCCAAAATCAACAATATTCAACAACGTATCTGAATTACTTAATATATAGCTTTCCATGGATACACAGACTGGAATACCAGGCAATTTTAGTAATAAATAAGAAAGCAATCAATCTCTCTTTTGTGAAACATAACATAGTTCCATTAATTTGGCATCCACAATTATGATTAAAAACGTATTGATAAATGAGCAGGAAAAAGTCAAGACTTCACATGCTTGAATCCCTTCCAAATTGTGTTATAATTTATAAACAAAGAGATATTTGTAGAATAGGGAGATAAAGCTGTCATACCTGTCTTTTTCCAACCTAACTCCTCCAAGGGATTCAACCCTTGCTCCCGTAGGCTTTCTGCCAACTTGTTCCACAGATTATGGCTTCTCATTGTAAGATCCCACGTTTCACTCCCTGGTGTCTTGTGTACCATCCACAGATATCCCTGCCCTGGAACCAGCTCAAATTCCATAAAAAAGAGGGAAGAGATTCTACAGTCAATTGAAGATCAGAAAAAGACTAGACATATTCTAGCACAATAAAAAAAGTTGGCCTCGAGTAGATATAGTATTCCCCATTACAGGAAAAACAAAGATTTGAGAACTAAATCTTAACTCCTACCATCTAGGGAGAGTGATCAGAAAAAAAAAACACAACAGCAGCTTTCTTCTTTGGTCACTAATGTCGTCAAGGTTCATTCTCTAACTAAATATGTATCAAACTTATCAACACTGAGTGTAAAAACTGAAAACACAAATGAAAACATAACATATGGAAGAGCTTTATAAAAGACCTAATCACAACCTGCGAAGCCGTAAAAAATCTCTGAAAAATTTATAACAACCACATAAAAGCCGTAGTTAACGTCCATTCGACAAATATAAATTGAAACTATACGGTAGAAAATGAAACAGGGAGAATAGATACAGATAAGACATATTATTACCTGCACCAGTGGCACCAGAACAAGGAACGCCCTTATCAACTATGGCGACTGATAAGTCCGACCCGATCAGGAACTGACGGGCGATGGTCAACCCGATTACTCCAGCTCCGATTATCACAACATCAAAAGCTTGGTGAGACGCAGAGATGGGTCTGATTCCAGATAACGGACTGAGCTCATGCTGATTGGTCTGGGGTTTTCCAGTTGACAAGAAAAAGGAATTCCGAGAAAGTTTGAAGCCAAAGAAGCTGGAATTTGAGGCGAAACCAGAAGAGTGTGTGGAACGCAATGAAGGAGAGTTATTGTGCCTATGAAGAGTTGTGTTAAGGCAAAATGTTGAAGCTATGGCCATCGTCTTCCTCTACCACTGTCCACTCAACTGTGTGAAGTGCGAAGTGCGACGTTGTAATTTGTGAAGTTTCCAAGTTTGGCGCTAGATGTAGAGAAAGATCTGAAGATCTTTTTCTTTTCATTTTCTTGTTTGGGTGAACGTGGTGATCGGTGAATGAGCTTTGGAGAGCGTGCTCTTGGCGTCCGGATTCTCTGCTTGGCACTTCTGCGGTAGGCACCTGCTTGGCACTTAGCGGCGGTTTTTTCCGCAGCTAAAAGTTTTTGCAACAAAAAGTATTGCCACTACAACTTTTTGACAATTAATTATTTAAACAAAATTTATAGCAGCAGTAATATTCGTTGCAATAATATTAAAACAACTTTAACAGCAAAAAAAACCGCCGCTAAAAGTGCACTTTCTAAATCTAAGTATATTATTTTAAAATTTTGAATACATTTCAAAAAAATTATATTAATAATTTGGTGTACAAAAGATAAAAGTATTTGATATTTTGGTCTCTTAAAATATATGAACTATTAAAATAGTCCTCATAAGTCAAATTATCTATACATGTTAGTCTTATTGTCTCACTCGATTAACTCTATTTAACCAAAATACATATGTATAACATGAAGTGCACATGTGGTCTATTTAAGGCTGATATGAGGTGGAAAGCTAGTTGCTTCCTCATAAATTTAGACACACCATTTTTATGAGTTGATGGAGGGAAGTTATATAAAATAAAAAAATAGTTAAAAAAGTAGCATTTTAGGGTTTACACAATAAGTGGTAGCAGATTACAGAGGAAGGAGACTATCCAAGAAATGAGTTGTCAGTGCTGTAAAGAAATTTTATATTCTAAAAATCATCCAAATCAAAAGGTTCAAATGTTGAAGTCCAGTTCGTCTACATCAAGTTTAGGGATTGAGAAACTCTAAACAATGTTATCTATATGTGAATGTGGCAAAAAGGTGGTGATGTTTACAGCCAAGACTGATCTAGACTATAGGTGATGTTTTCTGAGGTGCTCATTATATAAGGTAATTGTTAGGAGATGAAATATCGAGTTTATTATTAATGGATCAATGGATTATGGTTCTAGTTAGTGTTAACATATTGAATTGATTCATTCTTTACAGAACAAGTTTCTTACTTGCAATTTTTCCAGTGGGTGGATGAGGAATGTGTGACTGAAGATGAAGAAGTTTCAATTGTACATAGAAGAAGGGCATTGTTGAACCTCACGAAGACATTGGTTATGCATGAGCAGCAAAATAAAATTCTAAAGTGTGCTTATGTTGTGATGGCATTAGTTCTAGCATGCTTGGGTTATTACCATGTTAAATTTTAGGGTATTAGAGTCTATAGTACCATTTTGATGTACCCTTGTGTTTTAATTTTATGGAGTAAGTAACCTACTAGATAATTATGTTTCTATGTTTAGTAGTTTAAATGTTTTAATGGTGTATGTAACCTAACCTATTAGTGTATGTAATCTTTGATTATGTCTAACTCGGGAGCAATAAAAGTGACATATTTTGGTATTAATGTAAGCTATATGGTACTAATATACAATGTATGTATCAACAAAATTGACCTTACTAATGTAAGATATATGTAACTTAATGTAAGATATGTGGATTAACAAAATTGACCTACTTTGGTACTAAATTAAGAAATATAGAGCAAAAAAATTGACATGTCTAATAATATACGATCATTTTTCTCAAATAAGACATATGGTACTCATGTAAAGGCAAATTAGAATATATTATGCTATTAACATTTATACAATAGTCAAAGTAAATATTACCATACATCAATGAACCTCTTATAAATGTTTTAAAATATCACAACACTATATTGTCAAAATTAAAAGATCGTCATGTAGAACCCGCCACTATAATGGGAATCCTCTTACACATATTATCAAAAAGAAAAGTCTTTGCCCAATTTTAGTCCATTACATAACAAGTCCAACTACACAGAATTTCAAATCAAAATATTTCAATGAGTGGCAAAACAAATTCACTATTTGCCATATTGTTCTGCTCCTTGAGAAGACATCAACTTCCTCGTACCCTTGCCCTAGTAGCATAGGCTGCATCTTGAAATATTTCTTTCACCTTCTACAAGGCTGGTAGAGGCCTATATAACAATACATTATACGTGGAAGTACACCTTAAAGGTTTAGCTCTCACAACTACAGGTGCAGGTGCAATGGGTGGCATAATTGATAGTGTTGGCATAGAAGTGTTTAGCCTTAAAGGTGGTGCTCTCAATAGAGGTCTACAAGATGGTGTCGGTATAAATGTCTGTAATAAAAATAATAGTGTTAATTCAATGAGAAAAAGATAAATGAAAATTTGAAATGTTAGTTTTGACACCATAAGGCCTAATAGATAAAAAAGATAACAATAAGTTAGTGACAGAAGAACATAAATTTAAGGTGTTACATGTGATATTTTAATGTTAATTGGGAAGATTGAGAAGGTTCTTATGAGCTTGGAGGTGAAGTTAGCAGCACAATAAAGGTTTAATTGATCAAGATAAAGAAGTGTTAGTCAATGGAAAAAAAAAAGAATAACAAATTAAATTGAAATATGGACATATCACTTACATCTACACATTGGTTGTTCAGTGTTTCTAACCTCATTTCATTAATTGTGGGTCCCTTGCTAGTCCTTGCATTGTGTTTAGTACCCTCAGACTTTGAACACTTAACTTCTCCATACTTTCTCTTAGCCACGTATGGATTGTTGGGGACATCATTCTACTTCTTCCTTTGCTTCTTAGGACATCCATCATATTTCTTAAATGGTGGTGGGTTTATGTGAGGAAACCTAGTCTTATGCCAATATTCAACTCCAGTGATTGGTTGTACATAAGACTCATAAGTTTACCTCCATGTGTCAACAGAGAAGAAAGGATGCACAAAATATTCTGGGTTTAGATTATTATAGGCCATACATGTCACTACATGCTCACAAGGTATACCAAACAGACCTTACATATTGCATGTGCAACTTGTTGTTCCTAAATCCATAACCAATTTAAGTGTTTTGAACCCCACTTTAAATTTATTCCACCTAGTACTATCTCTTTTTGCAACCTCTAGTCTCTATTTGGCTTTTGGGGTAATCAAGCCATCATATGTTATAGCTTTTTTCCTTTCTTTATTCATCTTTCTTGTTATATATGTACAACCTCAATTCCTCAACCAAGGTGATAATTGGATTAGCTCTCATCTTAACTAACTTAAAGTTCAGTTGCTCAAAATAGTTGTTGAGCAATGCGTTATTCTTTGGAAAATGGCTAAATCCAACCTTGCACCAATAAGGTGCAGGATACTTGTTCAAATATGCCCATACCTTCTAATTTTTTTTGTTTCACCTTCTCCATATTTGAATTAAAATCAGCCATGGTGAATGACTTTGCAACAGTTTATAACAAATCATTCAAGTCTTTGTTCTTGAATTGTTTGTGGAAGTTCACCCATATATGTCTCACACAGAACCTATGGTGCACCCTTTGCATGAGTTCTTGTATAGCTAGTAACAACCCCTTTATTGTGGTAAGATCTAACAATCCACAACAATATAAATATTATAAATATTATTTACCATCAAGAGACATAACAAAATAGAATTAATAGAATTAACATAATTAACAAAATAAGTATAATTAACTAGAAAATATAATCAATGTAAGAAACATAACTTATACATGTATTGGTTGGTGTCTGAAAGATACTAAATAGTCCTTGTAAATTTTTAGTAATAGATAAATTAGTCCTAACATGTTTTATTACATATAATAAATAGTTCTCTAAACGTGGATGAAATGTACACAAAAAATTAACTAGAAATTACCTTTTGCTAGTTTGAAACAAAGTTCCATCCATGCACTTTGTAATCTCCTAAGTCCTCTGGAAGGTGTGTTAAAAACCACTTCCAAGTTTCTTCAGTTGCCAAGTCCACAAATGCGTATGCTATAACAAAATATACATTATTCTTATCTTGGCCACATCTGTCAATAACTAACCCCCAGAGTAATCTTTGAGGAAGCATCCATCAAGATTAATGATTGGTCTAAACCTATCTCGAAACCTCTCTTACAAGCTCTAAACATATATAAAGTTTTTCAAAAGCATCAAGTGCATCTGGTCTCACAAATCTCAAATTCATTTACACTGTGGAACCAGGATTTTGGTTTCTCAACTCCTCACAATAATCCCAAAGCATTTTATACTGCTCCTTCTCACTTCCTTTAACTATTTTCCTAACAAGCCTCATAGCTCTAAAAACTTGAAATGCTCCAACATGTATGCCTCTTTTTTCTTTTAAAAATTCAAATGTATCATACCAAGTCATTCCTAGATGTAATCAAACCTTAGGTACCAATTGTCGTGCTATCTATTTGTTGTTAGCTTTTTTATTCTTGAATCCCCTTACACATGTGTGCTTGCTATTAAAAGTCTTGATCTAGAAGCTCATTGTCTCAGTAATCCATGCACAATATATCTGTCACTTGCATTTAGTCATAGAACACTTTGTTTTAACCTTAAGCTTATCATTCTTCTTAAACTTAAACTCTCGCCCTAAATGGATATTGTAGTCTTTTAAGGCTTCTTTAAACACTTAAAGTGATGAAAATTCCATTTACCAAATCAAGCACATTCATTAAACTGAGGATACTTACTCCTATAACTAAAGTTATCATCCTTTTTAGATGCAAGGTGTGGATCCAACTTCTCAAATTCATAACCTTCAGATTCATTGTCTTCTAAATAAGTGGATAAGCAGGTCCTCAATGGTAGCCTTTCACCTGGCTTACTATGGCCGTCAACCTCATCATCTTCATCATCATCAGTTTCAATTCTAATCTTTCCTTTTCCCTTAGCAAAAGATGGAACTTTACCCTTCGAAGAAGAAGCTCCTTTCCCTGGCATTATCCTTTTTTTTCTACCACTTCTGACCCTCTTCCTAGTCCTTTCCATTTCTACATTATCCTCATCATTGTCTTGTTCAAACAACTCTTGGCCAAGCCTATAAGCTTCATCTTCCCCATTATCATAATCATCATAATCTGATAGTGTTCAGATGATTAATATCCTCCTTATCATTTCCAACATCTTCATTTTCACCATCATCTTTAGCATCTTCATTACATCCAACATCTTCATTATCTCTACCATCATCATTATCCCTTTCTAGTTCTTTACTTAAGTCATCTTCATCATAGCTACTTTCCTGACAATAATCATCCTCAAGCACATTTGATTTACCCATGCTTCCCTTGTTGGTCATCACTATATAGATTAAAATTTATACATTTTAACTTAACATTTGAAAATTTATATAATTGGTTTTTCTAGCATATATTAGTGTTTAACATATCATTGGTCCTCTATATTTTAACTTAACATTCCAATAATCAATGTTTAGCATATAGCAAAATTAGTATTTAGTATATACCATATATTAGTATTTAGCATAACTATTTGTACCATATAGTAAAATTTTCCTTTTTTTAATCTAAATTTCATCTCTCCACAGAGTAATAAAAAAAGCAAGTTGCACGAGCTCATAAATTTAAAGAATAAACTAAGAAACTTGCAATTAAAGTGGGCAACACAATAGGTCATACCAACAATGAAAAAAATGAAGGAATCCAAGGCAAATTGAATATGCAAAGAAGGTGAAGATTTTGCAATAGACACATACCTAACAAGATTCAACAAAATGAACAGTGGAGATTCTTCAATGAAGCAGACCGAGTGTCCAAATTGAGGAGCCTTTGTGAATTATTGTTGTCAATGTCTGCTAAGGTTTTACATTTTACCCTCTGTAATTTTTAATTCCTCTAGTCACCAAACACTCCATTTTGTCTTTGCTTTTTTTCAACCAACATGCCACATCTCTAAAAGATACTCGTCTAGATTAGCCTTAAAAGGACCACATGTGCAATTCACGTTATACGTAGCCATCTCCGTTAACTAGAGTTAACCAAGTGAGACAGCAGAACTCACATGTACAATCAGTTTGTATTTCGATGACCACTTTGGATAGTCCATATCTTTAAAAGACCAAAATGTCAGCGACTCTATCTTTCAAGGACTAAATTATTAATATAATCTTTCAAAAATAATACTTTTTTAGTTTTAGAAAGAAAAAAATTGAGAGATATGTCATATTTATTGTCTGATAATACCTCTAACATTACACTTGTGAAAAACCAAAAGAAAACATAAAAAAATAAAGAATTTACATTAATACAATGCACTCTAAATAGATTAAGAATTAAATATTTTTTTATGTTTCTCTTAATGTAGAGAAATTTATCATTTTTTGAATACAGATAATCCGAAACTATTATTTTAATATTCATTGGATTCATAATTTAGTCATTAAAATATAATTATATTAATAATTCAATATGTCAAAGATTTTTTTTAATTATTGGTTTATATTAAGAGTAGATAAAATAATTTAGTTGACATGTTAAAAAGAAAAATATTGACAAAGAAAATTTGTTTGAATTTATACGTATTAACCATTATTCAAATTATTATATTTTCTTCTTATAAATTGCATTCTTGATCTCTACAAATTTGTCCCTTTTGCCATTTTCGGGTCATTACACTTTGATATATAGTAACACATTTTTGTCTATTGCATCCTGATTTTATTGTAATAAATATCCTTTGTTTAACATAAATCCTAAAAATAGTATAATTCTTAAAATTATGTTATTTATCCTCTTTTAATCGTGAAAAAAAGATATGATGATAACATATAATATACTATTTTTCTTTCAGAATAAAATTAATAAATAACAGATCATGGACAAACGCAGCTATAAACTTTTAAATTAGAAATTTATAATTATTGAGGTAATGTAAAATACAGATATAGCATAATGCAGTATGAACTATGAACTCTCTGTTTTTGTTTGCTTCTGTTTCAGAATCGCATTCCATTCAAAAAGCGTTTATAGAAATCCAATGACTCTTGAGGTTTATATTCTGGAACAGTGTGTCCAGCTCCCTGCAGCACCAGTACAATCAAATAGTATTAAGATATATAATATGAGAGGAAGCCACTCTAAGCTAAATAAATATTTCCCAAAACAATCTTATTATTATAAATACAATTTACAAACCTTTATGGTAAGAAAAGTAAGATTTTTGTCATATCCTTGAGTATACCTGCAAATTCAAGTATACATATATATGAGTTCAAAATCATTCAAGAATATATGTGTATATATATATATTAGTTTTTCACAAATATTTTTTTATTAGAGACAGTCTTATTCGAAGTACTGATTGATACTAAATGTAAACATATCTTTTAAAAAGAATTCAAATTTTAATTCATCATATTATAAAAGATTGATCTCTTTCGTTGAGCCCAACCTGCTTTGGTAGCATTCAAGTATCTATGAGTTGACTATAACTAGGAAATGCAAGGCATTGGCATGAGAAGTACCCAGCAATTTGATCATTGGATGTCCAAGCCCTCCATTCGTCCACAATTTTGTATCCAAGTGATCTTGTCCAAGCTTCGCTTCCAGTGTATGGAACACACATGTCATGATCGCCACTGTCAAGATAGAACACGGTGGTGTTATTTATGTAATTGATCTTACCTAATTAAAAAAATATGTTTTTTGTTGTTGTACCTGTATATAAGCACTCGATACCCTCTTGAAGTTAGGTTCTTGTGGTAGTTGATCATGCTCCCTGCATCATGATTGTACGAAAGTTTGCCTGTACATAATTCCCAACTAGTCACCACACTTTTCTGTTTATTCAAAAACATCACACACATTAGAGAATGCTAATTTGGTGTAAATATTTTAAACGTATTTAGACTCAAGTAAAGTTTTGTGAAGTTTGTTAAAATTGTTATTTTACACATTAACTCACAGGTAAGTTAAAGAATAAAAATAAATAACGTATTAACTAGTTTGTGAGTTAATGATATATTTAGCAAATTTTACAGAACTTCACCAAAACTGAACTTCAGAGCTCATTTTAAACAAGAATTACACTGAAAAGCCTTACCTCTGCAGTGTGAATTGCCTTCCTGACCATTTCATTATTCAACCATGTGGTTGCAACCTCATCGTCCTAAAACATAATATTAGAAAGCAGAATTTGAATATATGATAATAGCACAAACAGATTTTGCTCTCTAGTTTGGAGAAATTTATGATTATTACAGTGCATAGAACATTAATGTCGTTGATGAGTTGTGGCCAGGTTGGTACAATTCCATCTCTCACAGGAGCTCTAAGGGGCCAAGCACGACCAAACATTCTTGTTCTCACAGGTAAAGGTCTCTGTGTCTCTCCCAATTGTAAGAAGCTCGATGGCAACTTAAGATTCGACGACGACGATGACGATGACAACAAAGTTGTAATTTTCATTTTCCATATCTCTGTGGCATGGTAGCATGGTTCTAGAATGTCATACACGTTTAACCCTGAAACATCCTGTAATATTATACCAACAACCATCAATATTATTGAGTACCTTATTCATGAACTTAATTCCCTCATTATTTTCTCTGATTTTCTCACAAATTTTCAATTTGGCCTTGCACTTTTTAAAATAAGGACTAAATTAGAAAAGCGAGTAAAATCTCTAGAAAACAATAATAAAATAATTTAACATTGGTGAAATGAAACTGTTTAACTCCATCTCCAAGTTAACTAGAAAAAGGAGGTTTGCAACCCTCTATATATAACGCCCAAGACCTTTTTGACTAACCGATGTGGGACTTGTTTGCTCACATCATTCTTAACCCTTTAAACTGTATAAACCACAGGAAACTGAGACCTGATGACATCATTCTCAACCCAACTGTAATGAGAATTAAATTACCTCATCAACTTTTGCAAGCTTTTCAGAGCAGCTTTCACTGAGTGGCTTATAGAAATTCCCATTGCACACACTTCTTACCTCCTGCAACATGTACCATTGATTATAAGGAATTTGTAAACAAAATGAAAAAATATGAAAATGAACTCATATTAAACTTCACAAAAAAAAAAAAAAAAGTTTACACTTTTCTCTCACCTCATACAGATCATCTGAGATAAGACCCATCCCATGTGCAAATGGAACAAGAGCATTGCCATCAAATACTTCATCTGTAACACCATTTCCCACCATATAGCCCTGCACAAAATAATTATAATAATAATCAGAATAGGCTTAATGAACATAATAATAATGATATCACTCACTTAATAAAGATAAAAATGACCTTGAAATTCAGAATAGGGTTTATACCAGCATCAATTCCTGTGGAACATATTAACAAACTGCACCTTATTAATTTCTTGTACCACTAATCCATGTAATTCAATTCAAAGTACTCAAATTAATTAAGGACAACTAATTACATTACCTTTCACTATTTCATTAGCAAGAGTGGGCACATAAATTCCGGCATACGACTCACCGGAGAGGAAGAGAGGGTTGCGAAGGAACTCGGGATAAAGTTCAAACCACTAGTTTTAATTTGCAAGACCAATGTAGAATTATAAGTATCCTTGGAAATTGATACAGAGAGAGTATTATTGATTTATGTAAAAATTTCACAGTTGTTGCCATAACTACCTTAAGAAGAAAAGTATGTGTATCAAAAGCAGTCTTTCTGTCTCCAGTTTGGTAATCAGATTCATTCTTTGAGTAAGAAAATCCCACACCAGCAGGAGAATCCAAATATATAATGTTGGAGACCTATAATGCAAAACAGTTAAATTCATATACACTGCATATATAGAGTATGACACTTAATTATAGTTTGCTGAATTTTTTTGTACATTTTGTCTCTGAACTAAGGCTTAATTAAAAAATTAGCACATGAATTTTATAAAAATGTAATTTTCCTTTTCAAAATTAGCACATTATAAAAAGTTCAGATTTGAGACCTTTGACCAGCTGTAAGGATTGAGGTGCAATCTGGGAAGATTTCCCTTAATCTTTTCAAAATTGAATGGTCCTGAAACACAGTATGAATTGGTGAAATGAATTACAAATTAATGAGTTTTAAACAAGAAATTTATTCTAGAATAATTCAGGAAATGGTGAAAAAAAATTACATAATTAAGCCACAGAACAATTTTCTGTCAATATATATAACCACACCATCTACATAAAAGAAAGTATGAGCATTTACCTTATTTAACTGTCCAATACTGTAAGAATCAAAGGTCATGTTAAAATGAAAAATACAAATTTGACTTTAGTATTGATTGACTTTCAAAGACTTTTTATATCACTTTACTACTCAAAAACTTTGGAAAGTGAGTTGATTTTAAAGCCATTTTTTAAAGTATTTCAAAAGTCAAAACCTATAGCTCGACCCATTTAGTCTACCAATTGTATGGGCTTCGAAAAAGAATTGGCATATTTAATTTTCTAGCTAAACATGTTTGAGCAGGTTAATCTGCAAAAAGTAAAAATTAATATAAATTAGTTTAAAGTAAAAATAAATATATAATTTCATAGTATTTGAATAATAATAGTTTTTTTTCTTATCGAGTGAAAAAAAAAAGTTAAATGGCCAGGTATACTAGCATTTTGAGCACTTGAAATATTTTTTTTTTTTTCACAAGTATCTTTTTATTAAAAAAATATTATTAGACACTAAATGTCAACTCTCTTCTAATAGGGATTCAAATATTAATTCGTTATATTGTGAGAGATTAATTTTTTTTATTAAATTTAATTTTCGTTAGTCAATTGAAAACTATTTAGGAGTAAGAGGTGTTGTGGGTCCCTTTGTAATGTATGAAAAGAAAAAGAAAAATATAAAAAATGAAGTAATTATTATATAAATTACCATGCTCGTATATGAAGCCATCAAAGCTAGAGCAGCCAGGTCCACCATTAAGCCACAAAACCAGTGGATCTTCAGAGGGTTTGTTTTCTGATACAACAAAATAGTAATACAAGTTCCTTCCATGGCTTTCGTCCACTGTCACATACCTTCATCATCCCAACAAAACAACTATTTAGTTACACATAAAGCCAACTTTTCCTCCTTAAACAAACCCAAAATATTCATATAGGAAAATAGTACTGAAATTAAGAGAGAATCTGAACAACCATTGCAAAAATGGGAATAAAGGCAAAAAAGTATATACTGTACCCAATAAAGAGATAGAGAATCACACATATACAAGGTAAATCTTTCTTATTAAAGAAACATAATCAGGAATTTTTATAATAAAAAGAAAAGATCAGAACTTTTTAAGATTCAATCTTTGTAGAAATGGAAATGAAAGCAAGAAAAGGGTAATCAGACCTAAAGCAAGTCTTCCTTATTGAAGAAAACCCAAACATTCAAATCAAGAAATAAGCACCAAAACTCTTTTTTTTTTTTTCTTCAAAAGAAAAACCCACAAGTTATCAAGTAAGAATCTGAATTCTGAACAGCCATTGAAGAAATGAGAAGAAAAGCAAAAAGTGAGATATATATATATACACAAGAGTGTACCTACCCAGCATAGTGCTTGGAAGGTATAGTGCCATTGAAGCCAGGAAGCTGTGAGACAAGAGCACTTTCTGGAGCTGAATGTACTATAAGGACAGAGCTCAAGAAAATGTGAAGCAAGAAGAAGAAGAAGAAGAAGACAGCAAAACTAGTGTTAGCCATATTGTTAGAAAGCACACAAATATTGTTGAACTTGAAAGTCTTGTATGGAAAAATCCACAAGGCTTAAACTCCAATTTATAATGATGGGTGTTTGGCCTCTTGCAAGTTGATAAATGTGAATAGTTTTACTTGCAAGGCAAGAGTTACAAAAAGTGTGTGTAAGAGAGAGATGAATGAGAATCCATTTGAATTAAAATACTTAACTGATTGGGAAAACTGGGAAAAAAGTGCCGTTTTAATTGGGGGTAGTCTTAGGTCTCACTTCTCAGGCCATAGTGGAGAAATGCTTGGGTCACATTGTTGTCAAAATTAAGGTTTTTTGAAGGTCCAATAGTCACATGACACGTGTGCTTGAAGACTCTTTTTTGAAGGTTTGATTTTGAGATGATACAATCTAAGCACCAAGTTTTGATTATGACTCAATCACATATTTAGGCTTTTAATTTTTAAAAAAAATTTATAGTTATTCTCTTATATATTAAAAGTACTGTTAAATATTAAATATAAGTATTTTTCAATGAGAATTAAAACATTGATTCATAATATTGTAAAGGACTAACTTCTTTGATTAGATATAATCTCGTCATTTTTTACTCTAATATAATAAGTGTTTATAACTTAAAAATTTAGTCGTTAATATATTAAAGTAATAAATAATGATTATGTGTCATTGAGAGAAACTTCTACATTATTTACACATTTAATATAATAAAAAAATTAAAATCTTTTTATTTAATTTACAATTCTATGTACTTATATTTAAAACTCTTAAATAAATCATTATTATGTATTAAAAATTTTAATCTTAAGTATTATGTATTAAAAATATTTAAAATTGTGATATAATATTTTTTTTTAAAAAAAGTGCATATTCACATTAAATAGTGTAATGGCAAATATTAATTATTTGTGATCACAAAATACAATCTTAACTATATTATATTAATTATGTATTTAATTTAAATTATTAATTAAAGATATCTAAAATATTTAAAATTTGTATATAACTTTTAATTTGTACATTGAATATTTTTTAATTTTAAACATAATTTTATATTTAATGAAAAATGTAATTTTTTGTCTTTTTATTTCTAATTTTTTAAATATGGATAATTAATATTAAATTTTATCTTCAATATGATAAAATTAATTTTTAAAATATAATGAAAATAAATATTTCTTATCTTTCCTGCCAGAAAATTAGAACTTAAAATGCATTTCAATCAACATATTAATTTTACTATATAATTCATTTATTCGAATTATCAACTCTAATTCACATATATGGAATTATGTTACGATTAAATGCTTACCGAAATATTTTATATTTCAAGAGTTCAACCCATATTTCTCTTCCCAAATTTCATCCAATAATTGTAGTGATGCAATATTATATGTTAAATTTTTTTTTTTTTTAGAATTTAAGGTAGGCTAAGTCACCTATTAGAATAAACATTAATTATTGTCGGACTAAAAATATTAAAAAAAACTCTTTTCAGAAAATACATTAATTTTTTAAATTTTAAATTTGTATCATTTTATTTTCGAGCATTATTGATATGTTAATTGTTTCATTGATGGACAAGCTTTTTACTATTTTTAATTAATTTTATATTCCATTAAATGGTCATTAAATAACTAATTAGAGCATTACTTCTATGTAACAACTACGCCATGAACTCTAGTTTTCAAACGACTTATAAGAATATAATTTGCACTTTTATATTTGCCATATATGTTCGATAGCGATATGCATCTTATATATTAATTAACTATATAAAGTAAAAGGTTTTATTAAGACATAATTTATCTTATTGTTTAAAATATTGTATATGTAACCGATGGTATGTTGCTGTCTATCTTATTTTAGAAGGAAAAAAAACTATCATTAACGGGTATAACTCTTTTAAATTTTAAAAATAATATATATTTTTATATTTAAAGAAATATTAGAAATAAATATTTAGTTTCTAATTCATTTAAGGTAAGTTTTTATCAGTGTAAATCTCTTTTTTTTTTATCTTTCTCTAATTTTAAAAATATATATTATTTTTTAAATTTAAAAGATTCAAAATCTAATAGGTGTAACCAATATTTAGTTAGTTAGAGTAATACGTATTTTAGTCTTTTTAATTAAGATCTTGAATTCGAGTCTTATATATAAAAAAATTTATATTAAAAACTTTTATTTTTATTATAAAATTTCTATTAACTCAAGTTAAATTAATTAGAATCTAATAAATTTTTAAATATTGGTTATTACTAAAAAAAATTAATGTGTTTAACTTGACTTAAGAAAGTAATATATGAAAGGGAAATAAAAAAGAAAAAGTAAGAGTAGAGAAGTAGAAGTATCAACAATCCCTAACAAATTTTTATTTTCAAAATTAAAAGTGTCAAAGCTGTAATTAATCATAGCATTAATAACGTGATCAATAGAAAAGGTGTCATATTTTTTGGAAAATTTTCTATTTATTAAAGCAAACGATGGTTCAGTGGTATCACAAGTAGCATCAACTAAAAATCTGGTTTCAATTTTCAAAGTACTCAACTAATCAACATAAAAGATGCCATATTTTGAGAAAATTGTAACTTTTATACTAATAAAGCACACTATATACTTTTCTAGTATTGAATACTTGTTATTATATTTATATATATTAACATGTAATCTAATATACTTGTTATAAAAATTAAATAATTTAAGTAAGAAGAACTTATTAAATTTTAAGTAAGAAGAACTTATTTTGAGAAGATATACGAACATGTCAAAATAATTTATTAAAAATTGAGATAATGCGAGACATTAAACTGAAACGTTTTTAAAAATATAAAAAATTAATATATATATATATATATATGAAGAACAAAATTAAATGTCAATCCAAATGTGAAAGACAAAAACGGTACTTCTATCCACTTACGTAAATTAAACTACAAAAGAGAAGAGGGCGGATAGTGACTTAGTAGGCATTATAAGAGGAATGTAGATATGTAGACATTATAAATTGTTCATCCATCATGTGTACATATGCTTTTTTGAGAAAAAAAATTTCAGTATGTAGTTTTTAATATTCTGTCATAAAAAATATTAGTTTCAAAGAAGTAACTTAAATCAGCATAAGAAAATATGAAATGAGTAGGATTTATTATAAGGAATTAATTTTTTACAATGTAATTAGTTAAGATTTGAATTTATGTTAAAATAAGTATTTACATTTAGTATCTGTCAGTACCTCAAATAGAATATTTTTAATAAGAGAATACTTGTGATAAATAAAAAAAAATCAGCAAAAAAAGTGTCATATTTTAGGAACATTTTAATATATATATATGTATTTATATATAATAAAAAAATACTAATATCTATAAATTGAATTCTAACTAATTTGGTTCAATTTAGTTGAGATCTCATAATAATAATAGAATTCTCCTAGTGAAAAAAATTTTATACACAAGATTTGAACAATAATTTAGTTTGAAAAAAAAAATAGGTGTAATTTTTAAGAAAAAATGTGTATAGTCCCATAAATTATAACTTGTAAATATGATCCTAAATTATCAAATGTGACAATACTCCCTCTCAACTATAATTCAATTACAAAATAATCCTTTAAACCATCAAGTGTAACAAATATTTTTCTTTAACTATGATTTAATTGTTAAACACTTCTTTAAATTATAAAATATGGCATATTATATATCTATGACTTAATTATAAATATCTTTTGAATTATAAAGTTTAACAAATATCTTTTTATGCTTAGACTAATTAATTTAGAAGAAAAATCATCTTTCCTAAACTTTTTTTTATTTAAAAATTTCAAATAAATCTTAAATTTCTATAATTTTCAATGTCCATCCAGTACTGTATTTCAAATTTATTAAACAAAATCTGAAAATGTTAAAATTTGAGGCATGTGAATTAGTATTAATAGAAAAAAATTATTAAAAATCTTGTATAAATTTGCTAAACTCCAAATTTATTTATAGAGAAAATTTTTTTACAAAAAATGAGGAGGTTTATGAAAATCTAATATATAATATATTTAATAGAATTAATATAGAAGTATGAGGTTAAAGTTACATTTAAACATAAAAAAATATTAGAAAGTATTTGTCATATTTTATAATTTAAAAGATTAATTGTAACTAAATTATAGTTGAAAGGAAATATTGTTGGAATTTGGATTGTATACTATGTACATACATATTCATAAACACATTAGGACATGTAGACTTATATGTATTGTGGATTAATTATCATATATATATTACTATCATAAAATTTAAGGACCTATAAAGTGATCTAATTTGATTTAATGATCTTTATAATAAATAATAATGTGTGGAGATTAATAATATGTGTAGAATACCTGAAGTGCAAATAACTGATTAATAATGGGCAAATTGGTAATTTGACACATAAGAATTTACTATAAATAGGGTGTGGTCCCTGAATGAAGTATCCTAACACTAGACTTCAGTTTTTCATTTGGTTCCTCTCCTTTTGGTTTCAATTTGCCTACAAGAGACCCAAAGAATACTATTAGTCAGAAGACCAGCATTCTTAATCCAGAAATTTCATTATGGATTATGGTACGCTTCCGTATTCATTACTTTTGGATTGTTTCAAACAATTTCTAGAATTAAATCCAACAATGATTTCAAAGCCTGGGTGAATTTCTAGAAAATGTTTGATTTTGGTTTGAAAATATATTCATGATGAAATTGAATTCAAATCTGAAAATTTTCATTGATTTTGAAAATTGCCTATGAATTCAAATCTAAATTAAGGAATTTATGTTCTTCATGAATGTTGCCTTTGTTTTCTGATTTAACAAAGTGAATTTCAATTCATGATTCCATATGTATTGCATTCTAGATACTGTCGCTGAGTATTTCTATTTGTTATTTTGTTTTGGAAAATGTTTTTACATTTTCTAAACCCGTTTTGGATTTTCATCATATATGATCTTACATTCTCAGAAATAGGCTCTGCTTATAATCAATTCATTTTGCACTGATTATATGTTAAAGACGCTATATGGTCAGTTTCTTGAAAATGTTTATGCATTTCTTCACATTTTTTGGGTGATATGACTGTGTGGCTGAATCAACCATCCAATAGGGAAAAACTAATTTGAGGCCATTTTGAAATCATGGGAACGATTTTCATCGAACCCACAGCCACATTGTTGCCCAATCGACGGTAAACTTGTCGAAAATTGTCAAAGAACAGCGATTTTTGTGCAAAACTTAGGGAGTATTAAGTCAATTCATTTTTGACCAGTTTTGGCGATTTTGAAATCATTGAAATACTCCTGTCAAAAATACAGCGTGAACGCCTCAAAACGGTGGATTTTTGTTCGAGTCACATGTAACCGTCGAGTCGGGTCACACAACTCGGCGACAGGAGGAAGACGACCCCTCTCAAGACACACCATTTGGAGTAATCAAAACAGTGTCATTTTATAATTAATAGAAATAACGTTGTTCTGTTTAGGAAAAAAATCCATGATTTTGGCGCATTCCAGGTCTCAAACCCATGCCGATAGGCATGCAAAAAGACACATGACCACTGAGCCATAGCCAATATACTAAAGTATATGTGTTTTGAGATTTATTTATATAGATTTTCATAAATATTAATAAATGAAGAATAATTAATTGATTTTCTTATGTAATTTGTATATATTGAAATTACATAATTAATTAATTAGTGATTAATTAAATAACAATAAATTAAGGATAATTAATTATTCATTCAAACTAGTTAAAACAATATAGTTGCCAAAGCAACCTCTGTTGTGAAAACTTTTTGTTTATGGATAACTAAGTAAGTTGTATGTATTTATATTCATGTGGACAATTAGTTGGCCTAAAGGAAGGCTATTATTTGGCATAAATTTATACATACATGTGGTAATAAGTAAAATGGTTATCAGATGTCCATTGTGAGTATTTAGTTGGCCCAAATGAAGGCTAAATGCTTGACTGGATCCAATCATTACTACTTGATTACTACAACAAGAAAACCAAATATGAGTCAACTCTCTATCCAAAGATTAGATTTGATGTCACACTAGTTTTCTTGATATGGGTTATTGTTATTAATATTTAATCACCAATTTTGTTGCATGTGAGCTGAATGTGTGTTTTGTGTATTTTTCCTTTGTACAGCTGATATGGTTAATACATCATCTGTTACTGCCTCTATTAATAGTATTCCTATGCTGAATGGTGGTAACTTCAAGTCTTGGAAAAAATAAGGTCACTATAGTCTTGGGATACATAGACTTAGACCTCGCATTTAGAGGGCCACGTCTTTAACCTCTTACAGATCAAAGCTCTTCTGAAGATCGAAGAGTTTTTGAGAGGTGGGACTGCTCTAACCACGTGAGTCTCATGATCATGAATAATGCAATCCCAGAGACTTTTCTGGACACTTTGTCTAGGGAAACAGATGCCCTAAGGTTCTTGAATACCCTAGAAGAGTGCATTGCCAAGAGTGACAAAGAAGAGACAAGTGGAACATTAAGAAAACTTGTTTCCATGAGGTACAAGGGTAATGGGAACATAAGGGAGTACATCTTGGAAATGTTTTATCTAGCTAGAAAGTTGAAGTAAGTAAAGATCGAGCTTTTGGAAGACCTGCTCATTCATTTAGTGCTCATATCCCTTCCTCTGCAATTTAGACAGTTTGAGGTGAGTTATAATTGTCAAAAGGATAAATGGACATTGAATGAGCTCATCTCTCACTTAGTACAAGAGGAAGATAGGATGAAACAACACAAGACTGAGAGTACTTATTTAGCATCTACCTCTTCAAGTTGTGGCAAAAAGAGAAAAGGAAAAGAGATTGCTGTGTCTCAAGCACAAAAGAAGCCTAAGGATTCATCTAAAGGACATATGGCAAAGAAATGCTTCTTTTGTAAAGACACTTCTCATATAAAGAAAGATTGCATTAAGTATCACGCTTGGCGCGTGAAGAAAGGTACGTCTTTCGCTTTTATTTGCACTAAGGTAAATTTGGTTTCATTACCTAGATATACTTAGTGGTTTGATTCTGGTGCTACAACACACATAAGTATATCTATGCAGAGTTACCTGAACTACCAAAAACCCAATGAAGATAAGAAATACATCTATATGGGAGCTATAAATTCGGTAGAAGTTCAAGGCATATGCCAATTTAGGTTGTTTTTATGTACTGGTTACTATTTAGAATTAAATAACACATTTATTATACCGTCTTTTAGACGCAATTTGGTTTCAATTTTTGTATTGGACAAAGAAGGATATGTTTGTTCATTTAGAAACAGAAAATGTAATGTGTATTTTAATTTTATGCTTATTGGAACTAGTACATTATCTAATCATGACAACCTTTATTTGTTATATTCAGTACATGAATATAATGAGTCTTATCACACTAAAACCAGTGGCATTAAACGCAAATTCTCAAGTGAGAATTCCTTTTCTTTATGACATAAGCGTTTTGTTCATATCTCTAAGCAGAGAATTGACAGACTTGTGTCAGAAGGAATTCTTGAAAAACTTGAAGATTCAGATTATGATATTTGTGTTAAATGCATTAAAGGCAAATTTACAAACAAGAGAAAATTGGGAGCTACGAGCTAATGATGTTTTAGAATTAATACATAAAGATGTATGTAGGTTATTTCCTACAGCTTTATGGAATGATCAAAAATATTTTATTACATTCATTAATGATTACTTTTGATATGGCTACCTATACTTGATACATGGGAAGTCTTAAACATTGGACGTTTTTAAGTCTTTTAAGGCAGAAGTTGAAAATTAACTTGGCAAGACTATTAAGTCCATTAAATCTAATTGTGGTGGTGAATACTTCGGTCGATATAATGGATCAGGTGAACAACGTCTAGGTCTTTTCCCTCAATTTTTAGAGAAGTTTGGGATTTTGCCTCAATACACCATGCTCGGTTCGTCAAGCATGAATGGTGTAGCTGAAAGGCGTAACAGAACCCTTCAGGATATAGTAAGAAGTATGATTAGTCGTACTACCTTACCTCACTCACTCTGGGGCGATGCTTTAAAGACCGCAATGTACATTCTGAACAGAATTCCTACAAAAGCTACAAACAAGACCCCTTATAAGTTATGGACTGGTAAGAAACCAATACTCAAGCATTTACGAGTTTGAGGATGTCCAGCTGAAGCACGACCTTATAAGCCAAATGAAAAGAAATTGGACGCAAGAACTGTTAGTAGCTATTTTGTAGGATACTCTGAAAGGTCACGGGGGTTTAAATTCTATGATGTCAAAAGAAGAACATTCTTTAAGATGGGAAATGCCCGGTTCTTTGAGGATGTTGAGTTTAAGGTGAAAGATAAGGATAAAGACATTGTTTTTGAAGAAGATTTAAATGAAATTGTTAGTGAAGAGAATTTAGTTACTATTCCTCTTCCTACAATTTTGGTGAGTCATGATCATAATTAGGTTTTCATACCTAACATGATTTATCAACAACATTCAATTCAAATTCAAGACAATGTTGAAATTCCCACTCCTCAAGATCAACATGATAGACAAGTTGTTCTTGAAGAACATGAGGATCAAACTCAACAACCTTAAATTCAAGTAGAACCAATGCCTTTAAGAAGATCTTCAAGAGAAAGGAGAAATGCAATTTCAAGTGATTATTTTGTATATCTCCTTGAGAATAAGGAACATATTGACTCATTGGGAGATGATCCACTCACCTTCTATAAAGCAATTAATAGTTCTAATTATCATAAATGGATCAATGCTATGGGTGAAAAAATGCAATCTATGAAGGACAATGACGTCTGGGATCTTGTCCCATTACCTACAGGTATGAAACCAATTAGTTGTAAATGGATTTAAAATCAAGAGGGATTCACAAGGTAATGTGGAAAGATATCAAGCTCGTCTTGTCACTAAAGGATTCACCCAAAAAGAAGGTATTAACTATAAAGAGACTTTCTCTCCAGTTTCATCGAAAGACTCTTTTAGGATAATTATGACACTTGTGGCACATTTTAATCTTGAGCTACATCAGATAGATGTAAAGACAACTTTTTTCAATGGAGACATTGAGAAAACTATCTTTATGAAACAACCAGAGGGGTTAGCTAATTTTAAGGAAACTAGCCATTTGGTTTGTAAACTTAAGAAATCCATTTATGGACTCAAGCAATCTTCTCATCAATTGTACCTAAAATTTTATTAGGATGTTCTTTCATTTGGTTTTAAAGTGAAAACTATTTAAAATTGTGTGTATCATAAGTTCAGTGGGAGTAGATATATATTCTTAGTCTTATATGTAGATGACATTTTGCTTGCCAGTAGCGATATAAAATTGCTTCGAAAAATTAAGAAATTCTTATCAAATAAATTTGAAATGAAAAATCTTGGTAAAGCATTCTTCGTATTAGGAATCCAAATTCATCATGATTGTTCACGAGGAATTCTTGGATTATTATAGAAGGGTTATATTGAAAAAGTACTTGAACGCTTTGACATGCAAAATTGTAGACCTCATGATACCTCCATATTTAAAGGAGACAAGTTCAGTCTGCAATAGTGTCCAAAAAGTGATATTGAATCCAAGTTTATGAAAAATATCTCTTATGCTTCTGCAATAAGGAGTTTAATGTATGCACAGGTTTGTACTCAACCTATCTTGCATATATTCTGGGAATGCTTGGTAGATATCGTAGTAATCCAAGAAGAGAACATTGGGTAGCAGCCAAAAGAGTTTTCAGGTATTCACAAATTACTAAGGTTTATATGCTCACATATAAAAGGTCAGGAAAACATGAAATCATTGGATTTTCTAATTTTGACTTTGCCTTTCAGGTATTTGCAGCGCATTAAGAATTATGTGCTAACATATAAGAGGTCAGATAAACTTGAGATCATTGGTTTTTTTGATTCTGACTTTGCTGAATGCCAAGATAGTCGAAAATCGACATCTAGTTATGTATTTTAGTTAGTAGGAGGTGCAATATCTTGGAAAAATGTCAAACAGACACTTGTTGCATCTTCTACTATGGAGGCTGAATTCATAGCATGTTATGAAGCATCCAATCATGCTATATGGCTGCGAAACTTTATCATGGGACTACGTATGGTCAATGGTATAGAAAGGCCACTCAAATTATATTATGAAAATAAAGTAGTAATTTTGTATTCAAATAACAACAAGAGCTCTTACAGATCTAAGCATATAGATATAAAGTTCCTTGTTGTGAAAGAAAGAGCTCAGAGTGGTTTCATTAATATTGAGTTGATAGGAACAAACTCCATGCTTGTGGATCCGCTTACTAAGGCATTGGCATCCTTGGCCTTTCATGAGCATGTTGTTGCTCACATGGGTGTTGTTACATTAGATACTGCTTGACATAGTGGGAGTTTGTATTATATTATACTTTGATGTCTAGAAATTATTTGGTTACATTAATGAAGTATTCATTTTTTAATTTATGAAACTTACTTTGAACTTTGATCTCATTTGGTTAAGGTAAGACCAGTTGGAAATAGACATGTATAGATCACATTACATGTAATTTCCATGCTACATATCCATACATGATTTATGTCATTTAGTTAAGTTGATATATGATATCATTGTAGGTTTAGTTGCAAAAGGACAATGAATGCCTCTTTGGTCCTTACATTGATAAGACTAATGGATGAGATTGATAAAATTAAGGTGCACATAAAGTTATGATGATTTATATATAATTAAAAGGTTCTATGATATGAATTCATAGTTGTACAATCCAAGTGGGAGATTGTTAGAATTTGGATTGTATACTATCTACATACATATCCATAAACACATTAAGACATGTAGAAATACATGTATTATGGATTAATTATCATATACATATTACTATTATAAAGTTTAAGGACCTATAAAATGATCTAATTTGATTTAATGGTCCTTATAATAAATAATAATTTGTAGAATACCTAAAGTGTAAATTATTGATTAATGATGGGTAAATTGATAATTTGACACATAAGGATTTACTATAAATAAGATGTGGTCTCTGACTAAAATATCTTGACACCAGACTTCATTTTTTCATTTGGTTCCTCTCCTTTTAGTTTCAACATGTCTACAGGAGACCCAAAGGATACTATCAATTAAAAGACTGACGTTCTTGATCTAGAAATTTCATTATGAATTCTGATACACTTCCATATTCATTACTTTTGAATTGTTTCAAATAATTTCTAGAATTAAATCCAACAGATATGTGTCACACTTTATATTTTACAACTGAGTTATAATTAAATAGAATATTTGCTATACTTGATAGTTTAAAGAAGTATTTTACAATTAAGTTATAATTAAAGGAGATATTTCTCACATTTAATAATTTAAAGAAATATTTACAATTGGGTAATAATATATTTTTTTAATTTTTATATTTTTATCATCAAACTCTCTAATAAAAAATTAACTTGTGTATGACTTATAATTCAGCTCTCATGACTAATGATAACAAATAAAATTGAATATTATAAAATTAAGATATAAAATGATATGAGAGACTCAATCCCTTAAGAATTTGAGCTCCTCAACGAGCTATTCTATTTCTGTCTCTCAATTCTTAAAAAAAAATTGAGATAAAAAATTTAAATAAAAAAGTTATAATTTAATTTATTTTGTAATAATAACCACTTCATTAATAACTAGTGGTGGGATTCAGTTTCTTGTAAAAGCTTAAATTGAGTAAAAATTTTCTTGCTAAAGCCAATTTCTTTGCAAGTAAATTACGTTTAAATTAGTGAAAGTACATTTTTCATCTTTAGATATGTGATTCAATTTTTTTTTTTAACAGTTTTTTGGTTTGATTTAATTCTTTATATATTTTAAAATTATCTTAATTTTACCCTAATACCTCATTTATATTCTAATAAACCAAAAAATAATTCTGTGGCACCTTCAGTTTTTATCAAAAAAGGTTAATGTTAAATATTAATAAAACAACTGTTGGATAATATTTTTGGAAGTTATAATTAATTTTGACCTTAAAATAGTCCTAATTAAAAAAACCAGCAAAAGTTAAATTATCAATGACAACATTTGAAAGTTATCAATAAAAATAGACTTTCCGTGTTGCCCTAAAAAACAAAAATGGACATGATTATAAAAAATTGTCACCAAAAATTTTATTTTTTATAGTAAAACTATAGAAGTAGTAATTTATTCAACAGAAAAAAAGCCATATCCTAAAAATAAAAAATAAAAAATCCAATAAAGCAAATGATGGTTCTAATGTAACACGTTACGAGTCGTAGTGTCTAGTACGATCTAATTTATTAATTACGGGTGGATGTTAATTAATAAAAAAAATTATAGAGCAAAATGATTGAGAACTTGATCAACAAAAAATATGCCATATTTTAGGAAAAAACTAACTTATACTCTAATAAATCAAATGATGGTTCTTTAGTATCACGAGTATTATGTATAGAAATTGAGTATTTACATTTAATTTTTAATAATATTTTGAATAAGATTATTTTTAATAAAAAATAAAAAAATTAATAGTCAATTCATAAAAAAAAAAGTAAAAATTAAGTAAATATAAATTAAAAATTATCAAGATTTTAGAAAGTTGTAGTTAAGTCATACCTAAAATAATAGTAATTAAAATTTAACCACACTTTATTTTTACGTCCACAAAATACAAGTTATGTGAGTTGTTTACGAAGGGTGAGAGAGGGAGAGATGAACAGTTAATTTCACATATTTGGCTCATACATGTTGAGAAGAGAAATAAAATAAATTTAGTTATTTAAAAATTACACATAAAAATATAAATTAAAAGATGTGTTAAATTATAAATATGATGTTTTATTTTTTAAAGTACATTTAACTGATTATTTAATAACTCAATTTATGAATTTAAATAATCTAAAGTAATAGAGAGATAAAGTTTAAGAAATATAAAAAAATAATTTGAACCTTAATTTATTTAAAACCAGTTATTTATTTATTTATTTAAAATATTTTTTATATCTCTTACTTTAAAACTTGTAAAGTATTTTAAAAGTTTTTTTAAATTAACATTCATTAATATTATTGTCAATTAACTTTTCATTTATCTTACTAGTCAAATAAGTAAATTGATTAAAAATTAATCTTTTAAAAATTAAATTAAAATATTTCATCTTTTAAATTTAAAAAATAATATTTTTATAATTAAATTATTAATTTTTTTTTTTTTACGTTCAAATACTAATTTCTGACATGCCATATTCCCCAAATGCAGTAGCATATCTATTGCATTATTATGTATTTTTTTAATGGCAATAGCTTTATGTAAATGTAATATAGATTAATGAAACATTTTTATTAAAAAAAAATTAAGGCATGTAAATACAGTAACGGCAATAGCTAAATAAATTAAATTTACATTAGTTTTTTATTATTAAATAAATTTTATTCTAAAAAATAAATAAAAAAATTTAAAAAGCCAAGCCTGATTCGCTCAGACGAATTAGACTTACTAACTAATTAAAAAAATATAGATCCTAACCCGTTATAAGTACAAACATATTAGGGCCAAATTTAATACCAAATCCAAATTAGGAAAACTATCTTCCACAATTTTAATGTACCAAACATATATAATATACACACTAATTTTTTAACTAGTCCTACGGTAGTAATTAAAGTTTCTTCTGATTTATTGATAAAGCATTTAGTAATTTGAAATTTATAAAAAATTCAACAAAAATAATATTTTTTAATGTCTAAAAAATTCATTATCTAATTAAATAAAACTTTAACTAATACTGTCAGAAAAACCCTTAATAATGTTAGCCAAAAGAAAAATAAAAGAATTTCATTAAAATTTTTATATCTTTATCATTGAGACCTCTAATTAAATATTGACATGTGTATAATTTATATAATTTATTTTTTTATAATTAATTTTTTTTAAAAAAAATTTATATATTTTATTTTAATTAAAAAATTTGATAACAAAGATATAAATAACGACATATAAATCTATAAAAAAAACCTCTTAAGTCAACTAAATTGAATGTTAAATTTCGGATGAATAATAATATAATATGATATATAAACAAAATTGGATCATTATTTTTTTCAATAACAAGAGTATAACAACAATAATTGAAAGTAATAGAAGCTTGTGTACACCTAAAGAACATAACAATTCATTACTAATGAAGATCATTGGCCTCTTTCCAG
This sequence comes from Senna siamea, assembly GCA_031216115.1. Taxonomy (NCBI): domain Eukaryota; kingdom Viridiplantae; phylum Streptophyta; class Magnoliopsida; order Fabales; family Fabaceae; genus Senna; species Senna siamea. The sequence goes on from CM062357.1 coordinate 18,780,051, forward strand.
GTGAAAGGATTTCATTTTGGACCAAAAAAAAAAGATTGAGTTTATTTTACAAACGTATTAGGGCCAAATTTAACTAATTATAAAAAATTTTAACACCAAATTTAAATTAGGAAAACTATCTTTCACAATTTTAAATGTACCAAACATATATAATATACACAACAATTTTTTAACTAGTCCTACGATACGGGTTATAGTCTTTTCTGATTTATTGATAAAGCATTTAATAATTTGAAATTTATAAAAATTCAATAAAAATAATAATTGTATATAAGTCTAGTTAAAAAAAACATCTAAGTCAACTAATACTTAAATTTAATGTTAAATTTAGGATGAATAATAATATAATATAATATATAAACAAAACTGGATAATTGTTTTTTTTTTTTAATAACAAGAGTATAACAACAATGATTGAAAGTAATAGAAGCTTGTGTACACCTAACGAACATAACAATTCATTTGGCACATACTAATAGAGATCATTGGCCTCTTTCCAGGTGAAAGGATTTCATTTTGGACCAAAAATAAGATTGAGTTCATTTTTGCCGCATCCTCTTTGTTCAGCGAAAATGAGACTCAGAGAAAGACGATCTGCTTGAGCTAAAAGTTAAGTAAAGCTCAAATTTTTCGAAAAATAAAACAAGAATATAAGCGAGAAAATCATGATTATTGTGGCAACTATTGAAATATTATCACCTTTTCTGTTCTACTATTGGCTGTGGACTTGATTGCAATCATTGGTGGACCTTTCTGGGAGAGGACATGACCCATCCCAAGTGATGGCTTCTTTGTGCATTTCTCTAAGTTGCTTCAGTTCATCTCACTCTTATCAGTTTCACCTCTCCATTGGCCTCTACGTTTCTACTTGTGGCCTCTTGTTGCATTTGATTAATTGTTAAACTTCAGGTTAGTCTACACCACTAAGAATGTCGTAATTGATTGCTAAATTAAAAATTTTAGCAGTGTTGTTAATGCACCTGGTCATGTAAATATATCATAAACAGAATAGGGATCATGAAAGTAGTTTATTAGAAGTAGCACCGTCGAATCACACCATAATCCTATGTTCATTATGAAGGATTATGAATATCAGAATAGAAATGTCATCTCAATAGAGCAGAAGAAACAGTCAACAACATCCAAATATATTGAGGCACCCCAGAACAATATGCAGTGCTGTCAGATCCTACAAGTTCCTGCTAAATTAATGAAGCTAAATCAATCAAGTGGGCTTGGCACGTGTAGATGGATCTTCCTTGGACTCCACTTGTATCATAAACACGTACCCTAATACCCACAAAAGAATGTATTGAAAAGGAACCCAAGAGAGACATGCAAGAAGACTCAAAATGCTGCCAATGTACTGAGGATCTCTGATGACACCAAAAGGGAATTCTGTTACCCAGGGAATATGTTTTCCAAAGCGAACACCGTAGTACGTTCCAGACTCACCAAGCAGCTTATAAACCCTGTCCATTGACGATTTCATCATTTTTATACACATCCATAAAAGCAACACATCCAAGAACATTTCATCCCTAGTTAAAAAGTAAAGCACATAAAATAATTTGGTGAATCAAGATCTTAGAGAAGAATATGGAAGAAAATGACTGCAATATCTAAAAATATATACCGTTCATCAAAATGCTGGCATTCTTCTCAGCCTTTTTTCAGTAGCTAATTTTGTTCTGGGTATATTAGTTTGTAAAATATTAATGGGACCGTTTCCCATTTAACATCTTTAATGCTCAAAAAAAGTAAACTTTGGGTGTTCCGGTGTGCCTGGCTCAACGCACTTTGATCTGCTTAGCCACAGAATTTTGTTTAATTATTGTCACTTTCAAACACTATAGTATTCTATACTCAGTTACACAGAATTTAGACATGTTAACTTCATGCCATGTAATTATCTTAATAAAATTTCAATCCTAGGTCTTGCGTTATTTACTTACTCCATTGTTTCAATTAGCATATCAAATTTGGGGCATATATTTCATAAACAAACATAATCTTAGTAGCTTGATCGATAGCTTAGAGCTTCTCAATATTTATATTTCAATTTTACTAGACATGAAACTCGTATAAATTATAAAGGTAGACTTGTAAGAGATGTAACTGACCATAAAATCACTTAAGAAAATATCAACTTCTATAAATGGCCAAAAGCTTCCTTCAAAACAATCATAACCCACCATCTCATACCTTTATATGATCAAACAAAGTAAACAATGCAATGTGGCATACTACCAAGTCAAAAATACCATTCCTTCCCAACTACTTTACTGCTAGCGGATTATCTCTCAGAAATCAGAATCATGGGCTTTCCCTCCACCCTTAGAAACAAATATAAGGCTTGAAGAACATCATTAAAAGAATTAAATCCGTCAAAGTTTAAACCTTTTCATTTGATAGAGCTGAGATTATTGAGTTTAAAACTATGATAGCATTATTGTGCTTTCCTCTGCTGTCTAAGCTGGGTCAGTGAACGATGCAAATCATTTTATTTCCCTTTGTCCACTATCAACTAGATAATCATCCCTAACACATTTCTGGCAGTTCATGATAAGGCAAGCCCAAAATCTCCTCATACACCAATCACTATAGTCAACTGCACATCTTAAACTCAACACAATTTCCTATACAGCAACCCAGCTTAAGGTCAAAAACTCATATTTCAATTTAGATGGTGTTTTACCATGAACATGGATGACTAAAGCATACATATTTATGCTGTGGAAAGCTGATTTTTTTCTATTCAAGATCAAACAATAAGATAGTGCTTGCAAAAGCAAGAAGAGGTCCCTTGTATACCATTTCAATTACAAAATAGCTATAACATATTTCATTTAATCTCTTTAATGCCTGAGAAACACTTCTTTTCAAACTCTTCAAATATAATATGTACTCTCCATTCCCTATTCTATTTATGATATCCTTACACAACCAAGCTCATATCTAAGTTAAAAATACTCCAAACTTCATTGCCGAAACTTTCCTTATATTCCTCCAACAACACTGTTAAATTCTTCATTTTAGCTATCAATTACGACGTTCTTAATTCCATATTAAACTCCCATGATTAGATCTAGTCTCTAAAGCACCATAATCTGATATAATCCAATCTTGAACAACTTCCACAACAATCAGTCAATCAACAAATAAGCAAACACCCATACACAAACACACGCAAGCATTCATAGCTAGAGAACAAAGTGGAGTAGACTAACCTGAAGTTTAAGAACTGACCAAATGCAAAGAGAGGCCAAAAGTAAAAAGGAGGAGGCCAATGGAGAGATGAAACGGAAAAGAGGGAGACAAACTGAAACAACTTAAAGAAATGCGAGACATGAGCCATCACCTTGGATGGGTCCCGCCCTCTCCCACAAAGGTCTACCCATGACTGCGGCCAAGTCCACAGCCAGTAGTAGAACGGAAAAGGTGACAATATTCCAATAGTAGCCGCAACACCCATGATTTTCTCGTTTATTTTCCTGCCTTTACTTTCTCGAAAAATTTGAGCTTCACTTAACTCTTAGCTCAAGTAGATCGTCCTTTTGTGATTCCCATTTTCGCTGCACAAAGAGGATGCGGCGAAAATGAACTCAACATGTTTTTTTTTGTCCAAAATGAAACCCTTTCATATGCAAAGAGGCCCATGATCTCTATTAGTATGGGCCAAATGAATTGTTTTGTTTTTTCAAGTAAGAAGAATCAAACATAACAGTATCTTAAACCTTTCAGTGGCACATTCTTATTCATGGATCCGTTTCAACCCAAGTTTGAAGCAATCAATTACCGATCTGGGTAGCAAAGTATCTATAATAAATATAAAGAATTCTACAAAAGCAGATTGCGCAGAGGCCAGAGAGAGAAAGGTGCTCAGAGAATAGAAAGAATGGATTGGAAAATTTGTCACCATGGTGAACTCAGATTAACGAGATTATTTTGATTTCATCATCATTGCACCTTCCCCAGAAGTTTCAAAACAGACATAACACAGAGAGAGAGGGAGAGAGACAAGTACCCATAAATCTTCAGAGCCGCTGCTTCGCCAACGACGCCAAAACTAGGGTTTGGGATTTTCTCAGGATTCACCTAGACTGTTCCATATTTATAGCCAAAATAGAAGCTCTAAAGCGGAGAGAACAGCACTAAAACGGTAATTTCATAATTTTGCCGAGTTACATGCCGTTTACCATCAGATTCGAATATTATGTCGTTTATATTTCTCTATTTTGCATTTCTTTTAAATCCTTGGGTTGTTGGAATTATTTTTAAAATTTGTTCATTTTTAAATGATTTCTTTTGGATGAAGTTTGAGAAAAAGTGCTATGAGAATCTGAAGCAGTTTATATTTAAATAATTTGTATACAAATTATTTTTATTGTTAAATTACCAAAGAGAACTCGTTTATATTTAAATTTTTTATTAATATTATTTAAATAAATAAATAGTTATAAATATTTATTATTATTATTAAATTTTTCTAATGAAATAAAATATAAAATTTTAATTATTTTTATTCAAATAAATTATTTTATTAACTAAATAATTTTTATTAATGAAATGCTTTACTTTATTAATGAAATGCTTTACTTTATTAATTAAATGATAAATATAAAATTTTAATATACCTAATTTAATTCTAAAATATTTAATATTTAACTTTTTTTTTTTTACTAGAAGTAGAACTTCAACTTTTAATTTTCACTCTAAAACCAAAAAATTATTTTTATTACTATCCAAAAAGTATTTTGAAAGGTTTGCTTTTTGGAAAAAAAAAAAATCTGCTACTCCATCCCCATAAGAATCCCAAACACCCATCCCAAAACAAGTAGGTATGAGTTTTTAAATATTAGCATATTCACTAAATGACCCGACTTGCTCCGACCCCATTTTTCACCGACCCGTGATAGGACGAGTCATATAAGCCTATTTTAACATTATTACTTATAAGATCGATCTAATATATCTTTGCACATAAATTATGATGGGTTGAAATTTAATTCATTTAAGTTTTAGGTAAGTATAATTACTTATGTTAGAGTAAAGTTTTAAATGGTTGGCTATGATTTAAGGCATTCATAGGTTGGATTAACTTAAATTTCACAAATTTTTTAAAATTTATATCAATTAATTTATATTAGGTCTAGTTAAATTTTATGAAAATTTTTCATAAAACCTACACACTAATCCAATTCACAAATAATCAAAATACACCAAAAAGAAAGGAAGGAATCATGTATTTAGTAAAACCAACAATCTAGATACACAAGAGATAATTAAACAATTAGAATAATACATTGCCCAAGGACAAAAATGGACTAATCAGTAACAAAGTAGTCTCCAACTATGCAAAATGAAGTAGGTCAGATATTACAACTTTTATCATACTATAAAAAATAAAAATACGAAAATAAGAATAACAAAAAGAATGTAAAAATTAATAATAAAATAATAAAATTTGTGGTACTAGATTAAAATACAAAAACTTCATTCTTTTTAAAATAATTCATGTGTTTTATAAATTAATTTTATTATATCATTCAATGTAATAAATATACAAATACATTATCTTTAAGACACAGTATTTAAATATCCATATATTTATTTATAACCTCTTAAGAGGTAGATAAAATTTTTTCATCCACACCTTTCTCTATCCCAATTATACACAAATGTATTTTCTTTTATTTTAGAATATGGAGCCTTTTCCATTACTTTTCTTTCTCCTATCATTTTTCTTGTCCATCCACCGTATATATAAGATGCCTCCATTTAATTGTATTAAAAGAATTGTAACATACAAGCGGATATAACAATTCCAGGCTTAACAAATTTCAACGCAAATTCCAACTCTATTGCCATTAATCCATTCAATGCCATCAATTTTAAATTTGCAACATTTCTAATATTTATTTAAAATGTATATCTTATGATAATATTTTCAACAAAAACAAGTCTAGTCCTACCTAAACCCTCCACAAAATTTCTTTCATGTAACATTCTCAACTTGGTTAATTGATAACTATACCTCTTCCAAAAGAACTATCTTCAACATAACATGAAAAACCACCTTCATCTACACTCTAAGAAACATTTGACTAAACCACAATGCTTTCTTATTAAAAAATGAACCTGTCCAACCCCAAAAAATTCACAAAACAACACTCTAAAAAAGTCATGGAATTCACTACCCTTGACCCATGCCTTCTCAAGAAAAAAAAATTTCAATTATTTTCCTATCTTCTGGGAAAAACCAAAAATCAATTTTCACGAAGCTAAACACTGATGGTTTGGCTAGCCAAATATCCTATAGGTGCAGGAGGGCTGATCCGTGAACTTTGGTGAGTACTACAATGTCTTCAACTTGCAAAAGAAATAATGTTGAAGAACATTAAAATTGAAAGTAATTATTCCTTGGCCATAAATCTCTTTAAGCGAAAGAGACTTGGATTCCCAACATCTCTATTTCACCGTAATTTCAAATTGCAAGTTTCTTCTTTACTCATTTGAGGAGTGATCAACAAAACAAATCTTCATAAAAACAAGTTCATGGGTTGATATTTTGGCAAAAAAAGATGTGTTTGGTTTGCGAAAAAATTTTTAATTTTTAATTTTATTTCTTAAAATTAGTTTTTATTTTTAAGTTTTTAAAATTTTTAAAATATGTTTGTTATGTAAAATTAAAATTTTGTTTATATTTATTTTTAAGTCAAATGGCTTAAATGTGTATTATATTTTATTAGTTTTTAAATTTAATTATCATCAAATGATAATGTTTATATGATTGAAGGATTTAATTTTTAAAAAAATTATAAAAATAATACTGATCATTATTTTAAAAATATTAAAAATGTCTTTTAAATGTTTTCTACTTTTAACTTATTTTTAAAAATATTTTTTATTAAATTTTATCAAACACGTTTTCAGTCATATTTTTTATTTTTAATAAAAATAAAAATAAAAAACAACAAAATAAACGCACTTACTTTACAGTTTATAGTGAAACCACCACTCTTCCTATCCTCCTTTATTTTATGATATTTTACAAATTAGGTAATGCAAAAAATGTTATGTAAACCAGCATGCCTTAACATAGCCTCTCAATCTTTCCTTTTTGTATTTTTTTTTTTTTTGTGGTTGTTAATGAATTTTCCCGTTCTAAATAAAAAAAAAAGCAACTAAGAATATAATGTAAATATAAATTTGAGATATTATATCAATAATATTTAATTTTAAGGAAGACAAATATAATTTTTTAAAATAAAAAAATAGGATACTTTTCTTTAAAATTTATATGTTAAAACTTAAAATTGTAACGTAATTAAATTATAAATTGAGCAAATTATACATAATTTTTCTTTTTCGCTAACAACAAGGGCCCACACCATCATCAATAATTGATCGTTCTCCCAATCCGCTCTGTATTCCGCCTGTCACGAACACAACTGTCTCCCTCTACTTGAGCTTCACCAATCCATCACAACCTTATTCACATTATTCGCCTTCGCTTCTCCTCACAAATCCTAAAACCCTAATTCCAATAACTCACCCTTTTCGTACAATTTATAAGCCACACCTTTAAATTCCAATGCTGTGATAACCCAATTTCACAATCACGATGCATTCCTCCCTTCGCGTTTGGTTTGTGCTGCTTTCGTACATCTCACTCGTTTCCGCATTCACTGCAACCTTTGCGTTCGCCTCCAGCTCTGCTGAATCGTCCATCTATGAAGTTCTTCTTGCCAAAGGTCTCCCCAAGGGTCTGCTTCCCAAGGGTGTGAAGGAGTTCGAAATCGATGACGACGGTCGATTCTGGGTGCATTTGGATCAAGCTTGCAATGCCCAATTCGAGAACGAGTTGCATTACGAGCGAAACGTTTCGGGCACTTTGAGTTATGGGCAGATCGGGGCGTTATCGGGGCTATCGGCGCAGGATCTGTTTCTTTGGTTCCCGGTGATGGATATTCGAGTCGATGTACCAAGTTCTGGGTTGATTTATTTTGATGTAGGCGTTGTTCGCAAGCAATTCTCTTTGTCCCTTTTCGAGACGCCACGGGATTGTGTGGCGGTTCGGTCTGAGGAGGCTGATGGTTTTCAAGATGGGAAATTCATGGCTGAAGCTGTCTCCAAGGTTTGGTGAATAAATCTGTTTGTATCGTTTGTTTGATCCATGTTGGATTTTCAATTAATTTACTCTAAGTTTTGTATTAGACAGAAATTAACACTTTAAATTCACACTACAAATTTTGTCTTGTGGTGTTTCATGCTTCCTAAATCCTAATTGTATATTTTGTTCCCGATATAATGTAGGAAGAACGGGAAAAATGCTGATTTTAGCCAACTTATAAGTAGTTGTGGTTTTGTTTGGTGGACTTTCATGTTCTTTTTTTTTGTCATTTGGTTGTTAAGTGGAGGAACATGAAATTATGGAATGTTTGTTTGGAAGGTCTGTACACCTTCATTGACATTCATTTGTGATCATTTTCTTCTAAGTGGTTGTGAAGAATTTTTTTCCCTACCTCCTCTTCCATTTACACGAGGAATTACATTTGCTCCATGGTCTTTGGGATAATGCTTGTCCATCATTTTATTTGTTATGGTGTGTAACTTTTTTGCTTCTTCAAGAACATATCTTCACCTTTACGAATGTTTTGATATAGATTGGTGTATGCTTCTCTTTAGTGCTCTTCCCGTGTTTTTTCCAAGGGAACCACTATTTCTGATATATGCCAAGAGATTCAATTATAGGTCTTCTACACTAATTAGATAATGACTTCTGGGGCGTTGTAAAATGTCAGGGTTGCATACAACTTCTGAGTATTTTTATCACTTGCTGTTGTAATTTTGCTTTCTATGGTGAAATGAAGCGGGCTAAAATCATCTTTGTTGCCATGTTGAATGCAGATTCAATCTTCAAAACTTAAATATCGGCTTGATCAGGGAAATGTCGCAAGTGATGTACTGTAAGGCATGCAGGTGAAAGTAAAAGATCTGGCAGACCTCAATTATCATGGATTTTCCGATTACATTGTATATTTCTTTGGAAAGTATAAATTGACAGGTCCATTTTTTTTGCTTCTCTGTCTTTCCTATATGGTGCAGAGTTAGTGTAGTTGAGGTAGCCCTGCATCTCAGTGATTAATCGATTGAGAGGATACTCAGAAAAGGCAAAATCAAGATAACTTGCAAGAATGGAGTGTCACCTAAAATTGATAAGGCCAGAGGGGAGCATTTGGGTGAGATGAAATCAGGTGACAAGTCTGCGAAGATTTATGTCTGGTTGTATTGTATTATAATTATATATTGGAGTGTTTTAATGAGTCAATTTTGTAGTAGAAGTTTGAATAAACAGAACCGCATAGACTTCTGATATAAAGATTCATGAAAAAAATTCTGCATTCCTTATGAAGAATTAAATTTACCTGCTCTTTTCAGATTCCTTATATCTCTGTTACTTTTGTCATAGAATCATAAACACCGATTATTCCATGTATTTTCCTTTGTATATTTTCTTAATTTTTAGTGTCATTAGTGGTGTTATATCATTTTTTAATGACAGTGAATTTTGACTAGTTTCTGAGAATTTCAGTAACTTCATTATAGTTTTTGTTACTTTCAGTCTCATGTACATTCCTGGTCTGATGTGGACTTCTCGTATACTCACTTTGAATTACATTTTTCTCTATCCTTGTGTTTTTGGTGCTGCAATGGCGAAAATGCAATTGGAATGTTTCCAACTGGTGTGCTTATGATATTTGCTTCTCTAAAACTGCAGTAGCCTAGATCTCGCAGGTTGGTGTTGAATTTTTTAGTATTATAAGAATATAATAAATATTTTCAAAAGTATAAGTGCCTACAATATTTACGCGTTTACCACAATTTATTATTATAAATGAAGGAAGAGTCGTTTATCGAGTTGTACTAATATAAAAAATATTTTAATTCAATTTTTAATGATGATTTATTGTTAATTAGCAAGCATGCATCCATTAACCATTATAACCTGCACTGAAAGCGATCGACTTTACAAGCAACACTTGTATTTATTTGTGTTTTAAGGATGAATGCTTGGTTAATGTAGTTCATTTTATGTTTGTAAGATCATTTTGTAAACTACAAGAAGCCAATCTATAGAATGAATATAATGTTGAATGACACTTTTTTAAGCTCTATATATCTTTCTTGAACAAGGTAGTTTTCTTGGTCAATAGAAAAGGTAATACAAAACAGTATATATTTTAAAAATTAGATCGGTCAAGATATACATTTACAATTTAATAGTTTAATTACAATCAAATTAAAATTGAATTAATATTAATATTATATATTAATTTTAAATTATAATAAATATTTTACATAATTTTATTACATGAAAATAAAATAAATGTAAAATATATATTTTATTTTTAAATAAATTAATAAACTACTTACTAATTTTTGTAAAAACTTTTAAAGCATATCATGTACAAATTATTGATTTTTTTTTGTTTCTTTAGTTTCTCCTTATTTTGTTTCTTTTTTACTTCTTCTTTGTCTTTTTTTTTATAAAATTTGAAGAATTCATGAAAATGATCAATTTGTTTTAGACTAATTGAATCATTTAATTGATTGATTTTGATCAATTTATTTAATTTTTTATTAATTTTTTGCAAGATCAATTTTAAACATTAATTTGGTCGAATTTACTCATTTGTTACAGTTCTTATTATAGTGTATATAGCTTATCAGATAGCATTCAAGGAGACAACAACTTAGCATGCAATTTATAAGAAGAAAATATAATAATTTTATGATATGCGCAAGAAAATTATAAAAGAAAAGATCAATCTGTTAATGATACATTGAAAAGATTCTAATACAATGTGTTTCAATCATAGACAAAGAAAAACAAATTACAATTTAACATAATCTAAAATTATTTACGATATCGGTAATGTTTGAAATTAAAATACAAATGTAAAATTCCACATTCAAAGGCACACTTAAAACCTTTATTTCGTGAATACTCCCATTCTTTATTTACAATACGGAAGGCTATGTCCTCGTATGGTGGCCCTCCATGGAATCTTAAAATGCATGTCTCGGTGTTGTTGCCATCTTTCTCGATACTGTAGGTTGTAGCTGTTTTCTTGTCTACTAGCTCTGTATAGAAAATTATAAATTTATATCCCTGAACAAACTTTGGTGGTGGAGCATTGTGATGATCATAATGAATCTGATTATATTTGTTCCAATCATATTCAGTCTGAACACGATTCAAACATTTGGGTTTTCTAAAAATTTGAGAATCTAGATTCACTCTTGCTCTTTATTAAAAAATATGAGTTTACATTAATTAAAATTAATACTATTTTGCTTTAAACATTGTGAGTTGATAAATAGTTCATTAAAGGAGGGTTAATTAAAAAATATTAGGTCATAACACACATTAAACTAAGTCTGGTAAGCGATTAGGTATAAATCTTTTAGTTTTACTAAAGCCCCGTAATGGGAGTGTGGTAAGCAACTAGGTATAAACCTTTTAATTTTACTAAAGCTCGTAATGGGAGTGCCTAGTAAGAAAATTTTATTTATACAGGTTAGGTCCCCTCTCTAACCCTAATCCAAGTAAGCATCCCTATTGTAGCTCCTTCACAAGTCAAGGAATAGAGAGGAAAACCTAGCCATCAGTAATGGAAAAACTCCAAGATTTGAATATGACACAGATAAGTAAGTAATCTCTTATCTATACAAATAATTTAATATTCTATAAATCATATTTGATTATAAAATATATTACATTTGGTATTAGAGCTTACAAAAATGATTATAGGACTTGAATATTGCTTTAATTTTTACATAAAACGTGTTATTTTGTTGATTTTTTTTATCTGATTTTGGCCAAATCACCTGCAATGATGTTAGGATTTTTATTCCCCTTAAAACTAGCTTTAATTTGGTATATTATATGCAAGAAACCGTGCTGTAATCTAGAAGAAATTGTAGCTTCAATTTTAGCCATGAAAATATGAACCCTAGAATATAGATCTCGGATTTCACGATTTATGGACTCGATTTCTTCGAATTGGAGCCATAATTATGTTTATATGGCTTTTTTTGACAATAACACTAAACTAATTGCAATCAAAACATCGAAAACATGGCTGAAATCATAAGGCAAAATCACGAACATCTTGTTTGAAATCTCCATGCTTTCAATCGAAGATTCGTCTTTTTGCTTCATTTTTACCTCAATTGATTGCACATACAAGCATATAAACTTCTTTTTGATGAAAATCTTTAAAAACTTTGGATTAAAATGTGTTAAAACGCATGAATTGGTCGTGGGTTCAAAGCAAGTCACGTGACCCGTTTTGTACCCATAGGAGACTTGGCTAGAGGTTGAAGAAGACCTCTATGACGAAGCCCACTTGAGGCTTATCTAGGGGGTGGCGCGTGAGGCTCACCCCCATGCCCGATCATGTTGTTTCAAGTCATGTTGTGTCTTTTTTATTTTTTTGTATTTTATTTATAATTTTTGGAAAATGTAAAAGATTTATTTTGAATTTTCAACATATTTTGCAATTTTTTAATTCAAAATAAATATTTTAAGAAACTTTTTGATACAAAAAAATCATGGAAAAACATAATCATAGCATTTGAACTCATTAAAGACCCTCACTCTCCCTAGTTAGGCCCATAATTTGTATACTCTCAAGCTAAATCCCAAGGTCTTTGATTATACATTAAAACTCCTTAAAAGGTGCAAAATTGTTTTTCAAATTTTGATTGGACTATTAATTAATGGTTTATTTTCATGATGCTTCTTAGTCTGAAAATTTTATTTTTTGGATTTTTGAGAATAAATTACTAAAGTAATTAATTCATCAAAGTCCATAAAATCGTTAAATTCCTATGTTGATGGGAAGTTGAGGCAGTTTTAAATATAAATTCTAGTCTAGAAATTTTTTTGTGAATTGTTGGAATTTTTACCACTAAAGTAACTAATAATCAAAATTTACAAAATTATGTAAGTCTCATATTGATAGAATTATTTATTAAATTAATATATATAATTTCCTGCCCAAAGGGCGTTATTATATGTGTTAATTATAAGATCACATGAAGCATGTTGATGAGTGCATATGAACTTGAAAATCAATCAACCCAAAATGGATAGTTTTTTTGATTATATGTTCCCATTATATTTTTAAAGGATTTTACCTGGCCAAAGGAGATTTAATTCTTTAAATTTTTATATTGTCTTTATTTGCTTCATAAAAGGAAGGCAACTAATGGCATGTTATATTCTTTGCCCAAAGTGGAGTCTATAATGATGCCACCGATTTTCCTTAAAGTTTGTTGAATTTTAATATAATTGTCTCATTTATTAACCATATTAATTATTTACAAACAGTTTCTTTCAATATGAACAATGACAACGCCATAATTGAAATACTGACTAGTTCTAATTACAAGAAATGGAAACAAGATATCGAATTTTCCTTGAGGATAGTTGATATTGACTTAGTATTGAGGGTAGATTAACCGCTTAAACCTACTGAGAACAATAATGCTAATGACAAAGAGTTTTATGCAAAGTGAAAGAGATCTAATCGACTCAGTCTCATAGCCATCAAGAGATCAATTGCTGAACATCTCATAAGTGGTTTACTATATACCACAAATGTTAAGGCATTTTTAAGGCTGTGGGGGAAAGATTTCATATCCCTGACAAGGCAGAAGCTGGGTAATTGATAAATGAACTAGCAACAATAAAATATGTTGCTTCTAAAGGGATAAGAGAATATATCATAAAGATTGTTCACATCTAGTCAAATCTCAAATCTCATCAAATAGCCTTTCTCGATGACTTCTCGATGATTATGTCTTCCATCATATCCTACATTCACTTCCACCTAAATTCAGTCAAATCAAGACAGCTTATAACACACAAAATGAAACATGGAACTTCAATAATTTGATTTCCAAATGTATGGCTGAAGAAGAGAAGCTAAAAAGGGAAAGATCTGAAACTGCTTATTTTGTTTCAAAAAGAGTAAGTCATTCTTTAATAAGGGAAAGGAGAAATTTAAGAAGGAAAAGTTAAATGCTCCTAAGAAAGATCACACTTTTAAAAGGCCTGGGAATAATTAAAATGCTGGTAATGGTGGCCCAAAAATTAACATTGGTGAGATGAATTGTTACTTTTGCAAGAAGAAGGGTCATAAGAAGGCTAATTGTTATAAGTATAAGGCATGAGTAAAGAAAAAGAAAAGCAAGGAGTAAGGTCAGTTGATTTCTTGTGTTTGTTTTGAATCAAACTTTGCAGATGTGCCTTTAAACTCTTGGTGGCTTGATAATGGTGCTTCCGTTCATGTTACTTCCACTTTGTAGAGGCTTAGGGATAGGAGAAGACCAACTGAAAGGGAGTCTAAGTTGAAGGTTGGAAATGGTGCTAACGTAGAATTTCAATACGTAGGAAATGTCATTTTGATTCTTGACACTTGTTTTCAACTTGTATTGAGAAACACTTTTTACATTCCCTCCTTTAGAAGGAACCTTATTTCTGTTTCTTCACTGGATAAAGTAGGATATTATTTTATTTTTGAAAATAAATGGTAAACATCTTTTATAATTATGAGATAGTTGGTAAATGTCTTTTATCAGATGACTTGTATAAACTTAGTTTAATTCTAAATGATGAATGCTTGCATGTTGAAAACCTCTCCATTAAAAGACCTATGAAAACGGAGAAATCCTTCTTCTTGTGGCATAAATGTCTAGGTCACATTTCTCAGGATAGAGTTGAATGATTAATTAAGAATCAAAATTTACCTTCACTTGATTTTGATGACATGGGAATATGTGTTGATTGTGCAAAAGGGAAATTGACTAAGACTCAAAAGAAATCTGCAACACATAGTTGGGGTCTTATGGAATTGATTCACACTGATATCAGTGGACTTTACTCAACTATCTTGTGTGAAAATAAATATTTGATTACTTTTATAGATGAATTTCTCTCGTTATGGGTATCTTTTCTTAATTAAAGAAAAGTTTAATGCTCTTGAAATGTTTAAGACTTACAAGACTAAAGTAGAAAAGTAATTGGAGAGAGTCATTAAGACTATAAGATCTGATCGTGGTGGTGAGTATTATGGCAAGTATGATGAAGGTGGACAGCAGAAGGGTCTTTTTGCTAAATACTTACAAGATTGTGGTATTGTTGCTTAGTATACTATGCCTGGAAGTCCATAACAAAATGATATGGCAAAAAGGCAAAATTGCACACTTATTTTTTATGGGGTGAAGCAATCAAAACGGCCACATATCTTCTGAACTGTGTCCCTAGTAAATCTGTACCCAAAACACCTTTCGAGTTGTGGATAGGTAGAAATCCTAGTTTGAATCACTTTTGTGTTTGAGGTTGTCCTGCAGAGGTAAAAATTTACAATCCTTTGCAAAGAAAATTATACCATAAAACTTCAAGTTGTTTTTTTTGTTGTTATTTGGAGCATTTAAAAGGATTTAGATTCTATTATCCTACTCGTGGCATTAGAATTGTGGAAGCATTAACTACAAAGTTCTTAGAGTTAGATGTGGCTGAAAGCAGTTGTTTTCAATCTCTTGAAATACTTGAATCCAGCAAGATTGTTTCCATCCCTTTACTATCCTTAAATGAGAGTTTTCCAATTGCACATGTTAGAGAGGAAACTATAGCCTTACCTATTCAGGAAGAAGATCCTAGGGTACTTATGATTGAAATTCCTCAAGTTAATGAACCAACCCCAAAAATTCCCATAAGAAGATCTCAAAGAGAAAGAAGACCTGCAATCAATGCTGAATACCAAGTGTATTGGGTGAGGCTACTATGATATTGGTAATGTCGTGGACCCTGTAACTTATGTTAAGGCAGTAAATAACTCATAATCAAATATGTGGAAAAATGAAATAGAGGATGAAATGCTCTTTATATTAAGAAATTATGTTTGGGAACTCAATGAATTGCCAAAAGGTTGTAAACCAATTGGTTGTAAATGGATTTTTAAAACCAAGAAGGATTCCAAGGGTCAGGTTGAAAAATTCAAAGACAAATTATGAGCAAAGGGATTTTCTCAAAGGGAGGGCATCGATTACCTTGAAACTTTCTCACCTATCTCATCTAAGGATTCCTTTAAAATCATCATGGCCTTAGTAGCTCACTTTGATTTAGAGCTTCACCAGATGGATGTTAAGATAACCTTTCTTAATGGAGATCTCACAGAAGAGGTTTACATGGTATAACCTGAAGGTTTAAAGGAAATGGCAAGGAGCATATGGTGTGCAAATTGAAGAAATCCATTTATGGCTTAAACAAGCCTTTCGATAGTGGTATCTCAAGTTTAATAAAGTGATGACTTCTTTTGGTTTTTTTTTTAAAATAGATTGGATCAGTGCATTTATAAGAGAACCAATACGAGTAAGTTCATTTTTCTCGTGCTTTATGTCGATGTCATTCTTCTTGTGAGTAGTGACTTAAATATCCTTTATGAGACTAAGAACTTCCTATCTGCTACTTTTAAGATGAAAGATCTTAGGGAAGCTTCCTATATCTTGGGCATTAAGATTAAACACGACAGGATTGGTGGATGTGTGGGTTTATCTCAAATAGCTTATGTAGATCATGTGTTTAAATGATTCAATATGCATAGTTGTAAACCTGGAGATGTTCCTGTGGTGAAAGGTGATAAGCTTAGCAAGAGTTAGTGCTCGAGAAATAAGCTTGAGAAAGAAGCTATGAAGTTAATTCCATACTCTAGCGTTCTTGGTAATCTTATGTACTTGCAAGTTTGCACCAGGCTAGACATCACATTCGCAGTAAATGTCCTTGGAAGGTATTTGTCGAACCTTGGGTCCGAACATTAGGTTGCTACAAAAAGGGTGATGAGATATTTACAGAGGATAAAGGATTTCATGCTGACATATAGGAGAACAGATAACCTTTAGGTGATTGCCTATTCAGATTCAGATTTTTCAGGATGTCTAGATAATTTAAAATCCACATATTATGGAGCATCGTTGCAAACTATTTGACTCAGGAACTTCATCTCAGAACTCCATGTAATTAACTCGAGCTCTGAACCTATGGTCATCTATTGTGACAATAGTGCAGTTGTATTCTTCTCTAAGAATAATAAGATAAGTGGTACATTAAAATACATGGAAATAAAGTATTTGACCATCAAAGACTTAGTAAGAAAAGGTGACATAGTTATTGAGAAAATCAGTATAGATGCAATGTTAGCAGATCCCTTAACCAAGGGGTTGAGGCCCATACAATTTAAGGAACATGGTCAAAACATAGGTATCATAGGGTCTTTTAATCCCTTAGGTTAGTGAGAGTCTGCGTATTTTTCTTCTTGTTATCATCTTATGAATAATACTTAATTATTTTGTAATAAATGTGATTTTGATACCATCTGCACTTTATGTTACTTCTATATGTATGTATACATTTGGTTAAATATAATTTATGATCATCTGTAAATTTATGCTTTTCCTATGCAAAGAAAGGTGGATACAACATGTTCCTTAAGACATGACATTTGTCTTAAGAGCAACAATTGTATTTGATGTGGTACGTTTCTGGTGGCGCTAATTTATATACTCGAGATAAAGATTGAGACATATGGGTTTATTTTAACCTAAATGATTTATTGTTAAATACTAGAGAGCTATTTCTTACTACACTTCCAGTTTGTTGATCTATGTCAATATAATTGTTGATATGTGTGATTATGGATTGGTCGAATATCGATAAATGGCATGATAATTCCCATGATCCCATATTAATGATTGTATTGGATCAGATTGTGTACGTTATGCTGAAATTAGACTATTTTCTTTTAAAATGTGCGCATTAAAGTTGTTTTATTTATACTATCAACCCAAGAATATTTTTTATTTTTATTTTTATTTCTTTTAAAATTATTTTTTTATAATTTTTAATTAATGTAACCCAAGTGGGAGAATGTTAAAAAATATGAGCTTACATTAATTAAAATTAATTTCATTCTACTTTAAACATTATGGGTTGATAGATGATTCATTAAAGGAGGCCCAATTAGGAATTATTAGGCTGTGGTATACATTAAACTAAGTTTGGTAAGCAGCTAAGTGTAGACTTTTTAGTTTTACTGAAACCTGTAATGAGAAGGCACAGTAAGATAATTTTATTTATACAAGCTAGGTCCTCTCTCTAACTCTAACCTTAGTAAGTATCTCCATTATAGTCGCTGCACAAGCCAGAGAATAGAGAGGAAGACCTAGCCACCAGCAATTAAAAAATTTTAAGATCTGAATATAACACAAACAAGTAAGTGATCTCTTATTTATACATAGATAATTCAATATTCTATGAATCATATATGAGCATAAAATATATTACACTCCTTTCATAACTTTCATCTCAAATTCATCTTCATCTTCCTCCTCAAGTTCATCACCACACAACAATGGTGGTGAAAATGTTTGTTCTCAATATCTTCCCCATCCTCTAATTTTCTGCGTTTTGAGATTTTAGCACAAATTTGCCTTAAAGAAGCCATGGCTTTATAAATTTGAATGCGTTTACAAACATGTTCCAGAACTCAATCACTTTTGCTTTGCCACTGCGTAATTGTGACTCAATCTCCATCTTCAAAACCTCCAATTCATTAATACTCTTCATCCCCTTCAAAACCTTCTCCACATCTTCCTCCATTATCTGACTATGTGCAGCTTCCATGAGTTTCCAATCACATAACACAACAAGAGACTCCCAATATTCTACGTGCATGGGTGTCTCCTTGTCTAATTCCATATACAGTCTGATCTCATCACGAAGCTCTTGTACTTGTTTGATTGACAAAGCTTTAAGGAGCATGTATGGTTCATCTATTTCAACATCCAAATCATCATGTTGTGAACCCGTGAGGTATTTAGATAACAAATCTATTGGCCTAGCACGACCCTGACGCAATCTAATCTCAGATTTGAGTTTGCTTTGATTCAAGCAAAACCTAATTTCGTCTCCAAAATCAGATGGAACGACACGTTGTCTCGCTGCCAACGCTGCCATGGCTTCCTCGTGTTGTGATTTCTCAAGTCCCCTTCTTCTCTCTCTACTCTTTTTCACTTTTTCAATCTCTTCCATTCTTCCTGTGTCTCTTCTCAAGCGGAACGCCTCGAGAAACATCACGCTCTATTTTCTTTTGCCAAACAAACATGTCTGAATTCAGATTAGAATCATTGGACTTGAATTGAATTTTTTGAAACTTTGATTGCCTTTCTGTGAGCCTTCTTAACCAAGTACCTGGCGGTGGAGAAACATCTTTTCTTCTTGTAACCACAATCATCATCATGATCATCACTATCGCTATGAAGATAAAAGACGATTACTTCTTCTGCGTTCGTTAGAACCCTTTGGCTACAGCTTCCCGTTCTCTTGTGCTGAAAAAACTCCACAGATTTCTCAAAGTAAACTCAATTGCTGTTAAATTACTTGGCGTCTTCAGGATAAACAAATATATAGTAGAGTAACTTTGAGGATTATTTTAATAAAAATATATTAAGATAATGATTCTTTTATTTATCCTATTTTTAAATGAAAAAAAATTAATCTTTATCCTATTTTATTTTAAATTCTTTAAATTATGATTATCTACCTCATTTAAAAATTATTTTTATAATCATCTTATACTTTTTGACACAAACTCCACTTTTTTTAATAGTAAAGAGTCAAACCTTATCATACACATAACTCGTTTAGATTTAGTTTCATATCCCTAGCTACTCTAAAAGTAGTAAAGAATCATATATAATTATTTAAGTAGTTATTTATTAGATTTATTTTTTACTGGGTGATTTTTGTTTAATCATCAATCATATATATATATAATAAATAAAATAATAATCAAAAGAATTTTAGATGAAGTTAAATAATTCAAAAAATTTAAATAAAAGTTAGATGAGTGATATAAAAAATAAAATTTTTATTAAAATGAACAGATAAGTGCGATTAATATGTACCTCCTATCAATTGTCTTATCTTTCTTTCATAAGATAATATTTAATTTATATAGTCCAAAATGAATACCTATAACTTTATTTAAAATTCATTTTAGGTTACTTATTTCATTTGAAAATATTTTTATATTATAATGACTTTTAATTTCTATTTGTTAATATTTAAAATTATATATTATTTCATATAAAATAAAATATAATTTTATAAAATAAGTAATTTTTATTACATGATTTTTTTATCTTAAACTATAATAACTATTTTATATTTAAAATTTTTTTAAAATTAATATATATTTAATACATGTCAAGCCATTAAAATTAACATTTAAGATCTCGCGTTCTTCTCTACTATAAATGTATTTTTGATTAAATTCATTGTAAATTTCTTGCATTGATTTTCGTTAGATTTGTGCTTGGAGGTGTCTCGCCTCTTACTCTTACATTAACCACTTTGGCTTGTAACGAGAGGTGTATTACCTTTCAAAGGTGTGGGTGTAGGCTAGAATTTTTTTTTTTTTTTTTTTGCCCTTTAATATCCTCTTGATTTGGTTATAATGCCTTATGCAATGAAATTTATCTGTAAAAGAAAGTAGATAATAAGTAAACTTAATTTCAATTAGGAGAATCAAATTAAATAAGTGAATTAAACATATGAGAAGCCAAAAAGTGACTTTATTGTCTTAATGAATTAAATTATTTTAATGGAAAGATTACACTAATAAAGTTACTAGAAAAAACAACATTGTTAGTAGTGAATAAATTTTCAGATTTTGTTATGGAAAATTCTATTTTTAAAATTTTACATTGTTTAATTATTTTAAAATTAATATGTGTAATAATATAATACTAATAATAAATTATATACAATTTTTTAAAAATTTTATTGTCGCCGCAATGCACTCATTCCCGTTTCCACGCGCGCGGCGTTCGTTTGTATTTGGGAGTTCTGCTAATGCCTCATATAAAGAAATAAGAAATTCAAAACGGCGGAGGGAAGAAGCCTTGTATTACTCCACACTCATACACTCGTCTCTCTCTTCTTCTCCATTCCTCTGCAATTCTACCTTTGTTTTTTTTCTTCCTCGTCTTCGCAGGTAACCTCTCTATTCCGTCTTCGTTCTTCGGATTGGTAAAGATGATTGTGGGGTCCTCTTTTCTCTTTTCGATCGACTCTCTCTTTTTCTTTTTGTAGTCATTTTCTCTGCCGATCTGCTTTGAGCTGAGATTTTGAGGGTGAGTTCGGTTCGACATGAACCTTAGCAGTACTGAGTTTGAAAATCCCATTGGCTGTTATGATGCTGCTGTTCAAGTATGTTTCTCTCTCTCTCTAGCTCTATTAATTTGGTTCTTGTTTATGTTCATTTTGATTCATCAAGAAATGTGGGAGAGGGGCAAATTTGGGCGAACTTATTTCAAGTTTTAGCATAAGAGGATATGTCTCCAGGGACTTGAGAGATGCCTTTGTTTTCTGCTTTGTTGGATTTTTTTCTTTTTAATAATTAGGGTTGTTGGTTTTAAATTGATGCACAAATTTATATATTAGCAGGAAATTTTAGTGAATTTAATGGTCCCAAGCTAACAAAAAATACATCTTATTTGTCGTGCCAAGAGATAACATTCTTTGATATTCCTTGATTTTGGTGCTCTTGAAGACAGTTACAAATTAATAAAGAGAATTAAACTGAGGTGTCTGATATACTGACTTTCTCAAATTCCAGTGATGAGATGAGCTTTGTGGATACTTTTATACTTCTTTAGTCATGTCCACTTCATAGTATCAGTGTATTCAATTTTAACCAGCCTTGTTACACAACTGTTGGAGTCATAAGACTCACATGGTCTCATCTGAGTTAAACAGCATAAAGCTTGAATAGAACTACAGACTACTCAATGTTAGACGGGGAAACTAGTACAGTTATGAATCCCACAGCTGTGTAGGTAGCATTACTCTTATGTTTGCTATTGGCTGTAGGTTGAATTCTACGTACTGCATGTTATGTATGTACCATGCATAAAAGTATATACAGATCACAGATTACCATTGATAGGAGGTTTTGTTTGAGTACATGCTGCCAGTTACCAATGCATGTGTGTTCAATTATATAAAATTCCAGTTTGTAGCAGTTTTTGTTTTGAAGTATGTTAATGTTCACATTCATCTTCATTCTGTGGTCCTCTCAAGCTTAAAAGTTCATTTATTGTTTTGTTCTCCTGACATATAGGAGCTTATCGTTGTTGATGATATCCTCTCGGCCATGGTTGGGATCGAAGGACGTTACATCTTGATTAAAACAGTTCATGGAAAGCAGGATGAAGTCATTTTCCAGGTTGACCCATCTATGGATTTGGCACTTCAGGTGAGAATCAGTGTAACTTGCATATTTTGAGCTGAAATTGAATCCAATCAAACTTCATTCTAACACTATAGGTGCTAAATAATTACATTTTGCATCATGGTCAAAGCTAATATTGTAATAGGATATTGATGTAACAAACAATACTAACCAGGAAATGGGAAATTTACACACAAACTAACCAATCCAAAATCATTCTACTATTTAGATTTTTGGAAGTTTGTTGAAAGTCTCACCACAGCATCGTAAACTATTCCAGTAATATAAGGAATATTAGGAATTAGATTTATGTCCTGCTTCTGATGGAACTCTAGGAAAAGAAATTTAATTTTTGCACACTAAAGTGAACCCCATAGCTAATGTAATTGTAACTTTTACTATAGCTTCAAATTATGGACAATCTAAAGGTATGCAACAACAGAAGCATGGGATACTTTGGGCTGCAAGTTGTATTAAACTGTGTTAATAATCATCTGAGTCAATACTATTTGCAGGAATTGGCAAAACGGATATTCCCTTTATGTAAGAGCTTTATATTGATCAATCAATTTGTGGAGTTGAGGTCTCAGTTCAAGAATGGCCTAGTCAATCATGCCTTCGCTGCTGCACTCAGAGCACTCCTTCTTGTAGGTTTTTCTGTGTAGTTTTTTCATTTGGTCAACTTACATGCTATGACATTGATGCTTACTTCGTCCATCAAATTCACTATTGGAATATCTATTATTTTATTATTTAAATGATTTCTATTTGATTTGTGTACATACTTATTTTTGAAAGCAGCTAATGTTAGGCTATGTTTTGCAATGATGCTCGTAATGTATTGCGTCTTTCAGTTTAATCATTAGAAAGTAGGTCCATGTATTTGCATCAGGTGGTGGAGTCAAGTGTCGATTGGTACATCAATGTTTAAATCTGATAAGTAGACAAGGGAGCACCAAAAACTTACCAAAGAGACTTTAATCTTACATAAGAAAACATCAAAATTGCTGCATATGCAATAAGTTATTCTAGGGAAAAGTGGGGTTGGAGCTTTCTTGGAGAAATGGAAGGGGCTCCACCTTGAAAACTATAAGACACTAAGATTTACTCTTCTCTCAAGCTCTGATATCATGTAAAATTCAAGATAAGAACAAGAAAACAACAAATGGAAAGGCTGTACGCACACACTTGTCTTACAAGGGAAGTCCCTCTCTTATAATACTCTCAAGATAGAGATTAATTACAAGTGAAGATTTTTAAATGATTGAATATTTTTTGTATTGCTCAATTGTAGGTTTACAAATATGGATAATGAATTTATACATCATTTCCTATCCTAATTTTGGAAAAGTTAATAAAATATAATAATTACATATTCACCCTAATAAAGGTTTTCTATAATCACGTTATCAGAATAAAAGCCTAATTAGGCCCAATAAAGCTAGTCAACACTTCCCCTCAAGTTGGTGCAAAGATGTCACATATGCCCAACTTGCAAACGAGCGTGTGAAATATTTGTTTGCTGAATCCTTTGGTAAATACATCAGTAAGTTGCTTTTCTGACATCACATAAACCAGACTTAGTATTCTACTAGTAACTTTCTCTTTGATAAAGTGCCTATCAATTTCAATGTGTTTTGTTCGATCATGCTGAACTGGATTATGAGTTATACTAATGGCAGTCTTGTTATCACAATACAAGGACAACTTCTCCTTTTCCAGCAGCCTCAATTCTTCTAATATTTCTATACCCACAGAAGTTCACAAACTCCCTATGCCATAGCTCTATATTCAGTTTCTGCACTAAATCTAGCAACAACACTTGCTTCTTACTTCTCCAAGTAACCAGGTTTCCTCCTATAAGCGTTCAAAATCCAAATGTAGATCTTTTATCATCTGGTGATTTGGCCCAATCTGCATTTGTAAAGGCTTCTATCTAGAGGTGACCATGTTTGGAGAAAAGCAATCCTTTCCCTGGGCTAGACTTTAGATACCGTAAGGTGCGAAAGATAGCCTGCATATGGATTCTCGATGATCATGCATGAACTGACTGACTAAACTGACAGCATAAGCTATGTCTAGTCTAGTGTGAGAGAGGTAAATAAGTTTCCCGACCAACCCCTGATATCTCTCCTTATCAACTAACTTCCCAACCCCTGATTGTAGTTTATGATTACTCTCAATAGGGGATTCTGTTGGTTTGCCCCTTAACATGCCAATCTCTTCTAAGAGATCCAGAATGTACTTCTTTTGAGAAATGAGGATTCCTCTCTCTCTCTGATTTAGCAACCTCAATTCCCAAGAAGTACTATAGTTTACTGAGATCTTTGATCTCAAATTCTTTTGCCAATAGCTTCTTCAACCGGAACATCTCCTCTTTATCATTTCTAGTCATTACTATATCATCAACATAGACTATGAGAAGAGTGAGTTTGCCCTTTTGATGTCTTATGAAGAGGGTATGGTCAACATTGCTTTGTTGATAGTCAAAGGAAATCATGGCATTATTGAATTTGTCAAACCATGCTTTCGGGGACTGTTTCAGTCAGTATAGAGCCTTCTTCAGTTTATACACCTTTTCTTGACTTTGTTCATTATCAAACCTAGGTGGGATCTCCATATACACGTCTTCTTCCAAGTCTTTATGAAGAAATGCATTCTGCACATCAAATTGGTGCAAGTCCCAATCGAGATTAGCTGCACAAGATAATAGAATTCTAATAGAGTTCATTTTTGCAACAGGAGCAAAGGTCTCCTAATAGTTCACTCCATAAGTTTATGTGAACCCTTTAGCCATCAGTCTAGCTTTGAATCGTTCTATCGAACCATCAACTTTATGTTTCACAGTGAAGACCCATTTGCAACCCACCAATTTCTTATCTTGTGGAGTAGAGATCAAGTCCCAAGTCTCATTTTTGTACAAGGCCTTCATTTCTTCAATCATTGCTTGCTTGCACTTGGGATTAGTAATAGCTTTTTTCCAATTCTGTGGAATAGACACAGAGGAAATAGACAAAGCAAAGTTTCTATATAATAGGGATAGGGAGTCATAAGAAACGAAGTTAGACATAGGATGTTTTGCAGTGCGTGCGACAGCGGACTACCAACAGATTTGGTGGGTTTTGTTGGCAGGGCGATGATCTCTCCAAATAAGGTGGCGATGAGGCAAACGGCAATGCAAAACCGACGGCATTTGAGAAAAAATGCAGAATTGTCCAAAATTGCTCGAGCAGCGCATGGGGAGGCTATTGGCGACCAAAATTCTGACAGCGGCAGATTAGACGGTGGGTGGCAGTTCTGGTTGGGCGGTGACGGTAAGGGAGGGAGGAAACTCGACCTCCAAGATGTAGAGAGTGAAGAGAAGAGGAGAACTCAATTCTCTTCAGGTATACACAGGAACCCTAGTGCTGCGTAAGGAGAAAAGATATTCACTTCAGGACAGCGCAGGCTCTGACACCATGAAGATTTTTAAATGACTGAATATTTTTTGTATTGCTCAATTGTAGGTTTACAAATATGAATAATGAATTTATACACTATTCCCTATTTTAATTTCGGAAAAGGTAATAAAATATAATAATTACATATTCACCCTAATAAAGGTTTCCTATAATCATGCTATCAGAATAAAAGTCCAATTAAGTCCAATAAAACTAGTCAACATAGCCAAGTAATTTTCGAGAGTTGATGTACACAAGACATGTCCTTGACCAAGCGAGATAGGTACTAGCTCCATCCAACTTAACAGTACAGATATAGGCAAGTGATATATTTTCTATTGCCTTGGTGTCCCCCATAATAAGTAATCAACACCAAAAAAAGGGTAGAAGGAGAAAAGAGGCCAGAAAAAGAAGAGAAAAGCCCAAAAACAAAGCAAACTAGGTCCAAATTGTCGGCCGGCGAGTGCGCAGTGGAATGCTACCATATTTGGTGGGTTTTGTCGGCGGGATGATGAGCTCTCCAAATATGGCGAAGGTGAGGCAAACAGTGGTGCGGAATGGACGGGATCTGAGAAAAATGCAGAACTGTCTAGAACTGCTCGGGCAGCATGTGGCGGCGTATAGGGAGTCTAACGGTGACTGGAATTCGGGCGGCGGTAGATCGAACAATGGGTGTCGGTTTTAGCTAGGCGGTGATGGTAAGGGAGGGAGGAAACTTGACCTCCAAGATGTGGATGGTGAAGAGAGGAGGAGAACTCAACTCCCTTCAAGTATACATAGGAACCCTAGTGCTACAAAAGGAGAAAAGATACTTCAGGGTAGCGTGGGCTCTGATGCCATGAAGATTTTTAAATGACTGAATATTTTTTGTATTGCTCAATCGTAGGTTTACAAATATGGACAATGAATTTATACACCATTCCCTATTCTAATTTTGGAAAAGTTAATAAAATATAATAATTACATATTCACCCTAATAAAGATTTCCTATAATCACGCTATTAGAATAAAAGTCCAATTAGGCCCAATAAAGCTTGTCAACAAGGTAAACTCTTAAATATAGTGATAAGAAAAGCTAAGACTCCCAAACAATAATAAAAAGAATCTAGATAATGATAAACTCAGACTCTGGATAAAGATGAACTCCTAATCCATTAGGAGTTTCACTTAGATAAGTTTCTTAACAATAGTAAATATCATGAAAGGGAATTCACATATCACAACAATTTGCTCATCTATGATCATAGACATA
This sequence comes from Senna siamea, assembly GCA_031216115.1. Taxonomy (NCBI): domain Eukaryota; kingdom Viridiplantae; phylum Streptophyta; class Magnoliopsida; order Fabales; family Fabaceae; genus Senna; species Senna siamea. The sequence goes on from CM062357.1 coordinate 18,807,113, forward strand.
ATAGAGAATCATTTGTTTGGAAATGTTTTACTGGTTTCCCTCTGTCTCTTCCCCTTAACCAGTGATGAAGCATGAATGATATGAGATATTATTGAATTGCATTTTTCATGGGGATATCTCCATTCCATTGATCCAATCATCTTTGAATTTCCTGATTCTCAGCAACATGCTGTTTTAGCACAGTTCTGGTGACTTATAAGTTGGAATGTCAATCAGGCAGTTTTTGCTGGTCCATCTCCAACACGCTAATGATTATAATGAGCATGCTAAAACTCAGTGTACTGGACAATAACTAGTAGTGAAGAGTAGCTTGCTGCTTCGTTCATATTCACTTTCATTGGGATTCTATATAGATGTTAAATATATTTTTATGAAAGATATGCAATTGAATAAGCCCCTGCTTATGCCTCCATTGATATATCTTTACCAGGATTACCAGGCCATGGTAGCGCAGCTTGAACACCAATTTCGTCTTGGGAGACTTTCCCTTCAAGGATTGTGGTTCTATTGTCAGGTTTGGGTTTGTATTAAGTAAATGCAAATATTTGTTAAATGAAATCCTGGCTAATGTTATTTCAATTATGTGTTGCAGCCCATGATGGGGTCAATGCAGGCACTATCTATCGTGATACAGAACGCTTCAGTCAACAACTCTTCTGGTTCTGCTGTTCTTAATTTGCTGCAGAGCCAGGTAAAACTTTGGTGTAGGTTGCCATACTTTTTCAAGGAATCCAACAGAAACTCCTATTCAATGGCTATCCTTTACTGTATATCTTAAACAAATCTCATTATTTTTTATCAGTTACTTAAATATTCCTCTATACCACAACTTTGATTGTATCTAGGCAAAGGCTATGGGTGGAGACAATTCGGTCAGGTTGTTGCTGGAGAAAATGACACAATGTGCCAGTAATGCTTACCTAGGCATATTAGAAAGGTAGTCCTAACTTTGTACCCTCCTACATTTCATCCTTGACTGGCAATTTTTTTTTTCTATATTACACATATTAATTCTGATTGTGCATTTATTGTTCCATTTAAATCAATATTCTTAGATAAATTTGTTTTTTATTTAGCCCTTTTCTGAATCAAATGGTCTGAGTACCTTGATCTGCTCATCAATTTGTAGAATAATATTACAGTAAATCAAATTAATATTTTTTATGATACTTTTGATTTTTTTTTTTTTTACATCTCACTTTAACATTGAGAAGCTTTGTCCTTGCAAATTGGGTTCAGATTGTGCTCACAGTGACCATAGGAACATATTCACGCTCCTTTTTGTCTTGGCTTGGGTATCGGCATGCTAAGATAGGGATTGTGCTTATATCATAAGAATCCCTTTATGATTTTCTAATGTTAATAATGAACCAATAGATGTCTTTTCTCACATTCAGCTTGGTGATGATATTTTTATGTTTCTGAAGTAGGACAGGATTAGTTTTGTCAAAGAACAGTTTGGCGGGATTAAATGTGGACAGCCATGTTCTTTCTTCTGTGGTATCTCTTAGATGCTGTAAAGTCTTAATTGGCCTCTTAGTTGGTCATCCCTCTAGTGCTACAACCTAAATCTTCCTCTTTTGATTTCCTGTTTTTCAAAAAGTTTCTAGATGTTTAGACAATTGGAAGGGGTCTTTCGTTTCCTTTGGTTACCTCATTACTCAAGCAAATCTTGTCTTTCTAGTATTCTCTATCTCTTATATTATCTTTCTCCTTTTTGAATTCCGGTAGGTGTTGCCTAGAGATTAGGGGGGATTATAAAGGATTTTCTTTGAGAGTGAGCCTTGGAGCAATAGTAAGTTTGCTGCCATGTGACATAGAGGTCATGGGTTCAAATCTTGGATACAACCTCTCTACTTGTAGGGGTAACTGGGTAAAGTTGCGTACATCTGACCCTCCCCAGATCTTATCTGGTGGGAGCCTTGTGCATTGGTCCGCCCTTTTTAGGTGAGGATGAGTTAAGTATAGATCATCTTGTTAGTTGGGAGGTTTGTGATTTGGTGTATTTAGTTGGAATCAATGCTGGGATTTTTAATGGTTCTTTGGCAACTCTGAATGACTGATGGGAAAGGGCCTTATGTGTTGCTTCCCATTGGTATTCTGTTCATGGATTTTTTATGGAGTCTCTTTGATTGATATGAATAGGGATTGTAAGTTTGTGTTTCTTTCCTTGTTTTTTTTTTTAATCTTTTAGGATGTTGGCTTAACCTTCTCTCTTAAGTCTCTTTCTAACAAAGATTTCTCTTTCCATTATCTTGTGTTTTCATCATCAAGTTTTGAGTAAATTTTGACATCTGCTAGATTGGTGTTAAATGTGTAAACTTCCACTTTGTTTTGAAAAATATACATGGACCTCCTAGATATTTTAAAATTCTACCACTGTTTAGTCTTTCTTTAAGTCATGCTTTACAGAAGTGTCAATTAAGATTTCAGTCAAAATGCCAAATTCAATGGTCAACTGCCTTAAATACCCTCATATAACAGTATTTGTAATTCCAGTAAGCTGTTTTAAAAGCTAGAAAATATGTGCGGGTTCACTGTCAACCTCTGCTATGGTTCACTAACAGACATTAATAATGTTTGAAGTTATTATATACAATAAATTTGAAGGTATTTTAGACATTCTACCAGTGAATTTAGTCATGAATGGCCTCTAATATGGTTTTGATAAGTATTAATTTTAAAAGAAGGACTAAATGATTGTGTATTTTTAATATATAAGGGAGGTCAATGTATATTCTCATGATAAAGCAGAGGTCTGCGTATGTTAAAGTTTTGGTTGATTCTGATTTGTGTTTCACTTTCTTGTGCAAATTGGACTTGAACAAAATGGAAGATGGGTCTATGAAGGAGTGATAGATGACCCTTATGGTGAATTTTTCATCGTGGAGAACAAATCTCTACAAAAGGTAGGTCATAATCTTTCCATCATTTACAACAGCCCTAAATTTTTTAAAATCTCCTGCTTAGATGGTCACAGTTGAAAATTCTCTACAGGAAAGTCTAACTCAAGATAATGATGCTAAATATTGGCGACAATGCTACAGCCTGAAAGATGGAATTCCTAGTTTCTTAGCAAATATTGCAGGAACAATCTTGACCACTGGAAAATATCTGAATGTCATGAGAGAATGTGGGCATAATGTGCAGGTCTTGATACTGTAACAAGTATGCTTTGTATGCAGAATAGATTTATCTTCACAACTCTTTTGATTAACTCTAGTTAATTGCCTTAGGCCCCTGCTGCAGAAAATTCAAAGCTAACGAGCTTTGGTTCAAATCATCATTATCTTGAATGTATTAAGGCTGCTTATAACTTTGCTAGTGGTGAGCTCCTAAATCTCATCAAAGATAAGGTAGGTTGAGTTCAAATCTGGTGATAAAATTCTCTACTTGCTCTCTGATGTTTCTGCAATAGTCATTTCTGATGGTGAGTTATGTATGTTTGTTTAGTATGATCTGTTGGGAAAGCTGCGGTCCATAAAGCACTACCTTCTCCTTGATCAGGTATGAACATCTTAAAAGAACTTAATTTTGAAGGCAAGAACTATGATAAAGGACAAAATTTCGCAATAATTGGAAAGTCAGTAACTTGATATATGATGGGTTGGGCAGTAAATTTCTGGGGTAGCAGTCATGCAAACATGTAGGCTTTTGGTTTTAAGAGTAGATAAAAGGTACAAGAACAAACTATGCTGTGATAATAGTTAATCTGGAGTGCTGTGAACATAACTAAAGATTATTTTGGAATCTAATGCAAAAATTAGTTGTGACCTTATTGTGATTGTGTAGATGATAATCAATATGACATTTTCAAGATTTAGGAATAGTATACTCCTGTAATGAGAAAATTCCAGTCCAAAATTTACCAAATTACCCCTGAAACATGAAAACAGTTCTCAGGATTTGAAGGAAATGAACCTCTGAAAAGCCTTAATTTGGTTGCAATCTGTCAAACCACAGTGGAATCAATCAAGAAAGTTAAATTCAAATTGGAAAGATATCAAGAGAGATTGTTTGAAGAACTTATCCCTTCCCTGCTCCATACATGTTTATTTCCCCCTTATATTTCTACTGCCTTTTTTGTTTCAATGAAGGATCTGAGATATTCTATTTGTATTCCTCTCAATGAAGTTGTTCTTTTATTAAGCAAAAGTGTCAAAACAAACTAAAGAGAAGACTAAGTACAGTCTAACTGACAAAAAGTCAAGACTGCAATATTTTTTTAAAAGTAAAACAAAAGCTGATAATAAATGGTCTGCTTGATGCCATTACCTTTGTTTATGGGCGTTATATTCTCCCTGTGAGTAGTGAAGTTCAGGAAGATTTAGATATGAGGTTGAGGGAGATCAGGAGGAATCATATTGGATATGCAATACACAACCCTTGTTTTTTTTTTTTCAGATAGTTTGTTCAAATTTTCTTCATTTCATTGAAGAGAAAAAAAGAAACAGATAAACTTTGAAGAGAACACTCTGGCATTTGGCAGGGTTTACTGGTGAAGCATGAAACTGTTTTTTTAATTCTCCTTACTACTACCAATCAAAGGTGATAAGTAATATGTTAGTTGTTGAAGCATTAACTTTGTAGTACCGATGTGTCCTGTCATATAACCAAAGCTGTGATGTATTATTGATGAAAATTAGGCTCCTGGAAGAATTGGCTACATACTATGGCAAGATGGTTGTGAAATAATTCATACCTGAACATTACCATGAAAATTGACCTTGTCACTGTCAGTATATCTATTCCTTTGGTATTTTTATTGATCTAAGCTATGGTGAAAAAGAGTAAAGATGTTTCTTTTTTTAAAAAAAAAAAATGTTACATAGGAGGTCCATAACCTGGGCTGGGAGTAAGAAGTAGGAAAAAATAAAGGGGCCAGGATTGCAATCTTCAAGACTAAGGTAGGTATTATGTAAGTTGGAGTAGGGAAAGGGAAAGGGGTTGAGATTGCAGTTTTCAAGACTGAGGTTGGTACCATGGGAGTCATCAACCCATTGGTAAAAGACCCATTTGAACATAAAAATCTTTAACTTTATTTGATTTTCAGTATTTGACCATTGGAAGATTTAGGGGTGTCAATATTCATAATGCATACATTGAAGACATTGTCCTTTTTTTCACTGATGTTGGCATTTTGATCATGATTCATGACCATTTTATGATTATGCAGGGTGATTTCTTGGTACATTTTATGGATATTGCTCGAGATGAGCTGGCAAAAAAGCCTGATGAAGTATCTGTTGAAAAGCTTCAGGTATAGATTAATAAGCACTATACATACATATTTTTTCTGTCTTCCAGTAAATTTGAAGAAATGAATGCGTGTATTGCTTACAAGAGGTAAATTCTAACTATGGGCTTTTGTCTTATTTTTCCCCCCTTCTTTATGACTTAGTCACTTCTAGACCTTGCTTTGCGCACAACAGCAGCTGCAGCAGATCCTTTTCATGAAGACTTAACATGTGTTGTGGCACGTAACTAACCCAACTTGTAAGAAAATATATTTTGATCCTTTTTAAAGTTTTGACTTTACTAATATATATGGATTTTATTTCAGGAAAGATCTTCTTTGCTTAAAAGGTTGGGCTCAATCAAAGTTTCTGAGTTTAGCCAGAGTTCTACTGGTAGCAATGATCTGGAGGAACCAATTAGCATTACTGGTCTTGAAACATTTTCACTGAGTTATAAGGTCTTTCATTCCTCCTTGAACAATTTGCCTTTCTTTGTCAGTAACTTGGTCCATGATGGTTTTTGGTGTTGGTTTCTAGGTCCGGTGGCCACTGTCTATAGTTTTATCACGAAAAGCCCTCACAAAGTATCAGTTAATTTTTCGATTTCTTTTTCACTGTAAACATGTTGACCGTCAGCTTTGTGGAGCATGGCAAGTACATCAAGTATGGCTCTGGGCTCCTTTCACTATACCTAGTCTGAGTGTATCCAGCATCTTTCACATCTTTATTTTGTCCTCTGTTGCAGGGAGTTCGTTCACTCAATACTCGTGGAACTGCTATCTCCAGATCATCTCTTCTTTGCCGTAGTATGCTTAAATTTATCAATAGCCTTTTACACTATCTGACATTTGAGGCAGGTTTTACTTTTCCTTAACCCTTATATAACTTTTGACAACCTTTCTAGTTGACAAGCACTGGCCCTTCTTTATCCTACTTTAGTTTTTCCATTTAATTTCTTTTATGATGGGTTTTCTTTCTGTCTCTGCTTATTTTTATAGCTGAATAATTGAGTCCAGGTTCTTATATGATTTCAAATATGTGTATTTGATGGCTGTTTTGAATTGCAAATGGCAACCAGAGTTTATTTGATTGGAAAACATTATTGTGTTTTCACTTTTGTTTTGTTTTCTTTTTTTTTTTTCCCCTGAAGTTTTGGTTCTTATGAGTAGCTAGGTGGGCTTCTTGGTTTATCATTACAGTTCTTGTTTTAGGTTATTGAGCCCAATTGGCATGTGATGTATAACCGACTTCAATCAGCCAAGAGCATAGATGAGGTAACATCCTCTCTACATTTCCAAAACTGATGTTTACATGTCATAGTACTTGTATGTCTTGTCTTTTTGTGATTGCTTGCGAGAAGAAAGGCGATGGGGGAGAGAGTTGTGTGGAAAAGTCTGACTTTCTCTCTCTGAAACAGGTTATTCAACATCATGATTTTTTCCTGGATAAATGTCTGAGAGAATGCTTACTTCTTTTACCTGAGATGCTGAAGGTTAGTTTCTCTGTATTTTCAAACCATAAATGGTTATGCTGTTATAGTTTTGGGCTACAAAATGCATCATCTTTCTTATAATGTTTCAGACTGAAATGGTATCAACATAAAAGAAGGTAAAAGAAATCCAAAGTACGCTTGTTTGAGCAGAAACTTGGGATGAAGCGGGATAAATTGATTCACATAATTTAAAGGTAAAAGTTATAAACAGATTTAATATTAGAACTAGGGAAAATGAAGAGAGTGCAACAGAGATTCAAGAATTCAACAAGTTATACAACAATCAGGAATCCAAGATTACGATAAATCAATGATAATTTTGATTCATAACTTACATAAACTGAAAAAATGGTTATCTTGTGATGGGCCCAACTTACTGGTGACCTATTCTAGAAGACGTAAAAACAAGCACAGCCCAAGGGAAGGTCTAGAAGGGGCAGAAAAGGAAAAAGACACAGCATAACTAACTCTGGCCTTTTTAGAGGATGGGGGTCGAGAGGAAATGGTAGGAAAGAATTCGGTTATGGTGGGAGAGAGTCTGACCTCTCAAAAGTCAGACAACTTCTTATCTTGCATTTGCCTTAATTCTGGTTTTCTCTTTTTCTGGTTTACTGTATTGCTGCTAAGGAGATTTTGCTACTGGTCTATCTGCAAATCTCCTATCTGCTGTATTTTCCTACTGTTCTATTGCATTTTCCAGTGGTTTACTGGATTTTCTACTAGAGGCCCTATCATCTTGACTATACTTAACTTTATTAATCTTCACAATATCAAATTCTAAAACTAACCCTTCCAAAATTTTTGGACTTTTATCCCATCCATATTGACTGTATATACACTGTGCCAGTGCTCCTACACCAAGCATATCTGAAAAAAAATTTGGACATTTATCCTTTATTTGTCTCAGTTTTGTTCATTATTAAAACTATCCATGCTTTCTAGTTAAATTCTTATTGGGCATTTGGGAAAACTTGTGACTAGCTTAGCAATAATTGTAAACTTTAGTACTTTTTCCGTGTGTAAGTTGAACTTATCTTTGTTAGATCAATTTGAAACAGATTCTCTGATTCATATTATTTATATAAAGGAACTCGCCATTTATGGTCAAGGGAAATGAAGAAATTGTTAGGTGTCATCTGCCAACTGGAAATGTTTGTAGATTTTCATAGTAATTCTTATCGGCAAGTTTTTTCAATTGCAGAAAGTGGAGAGGTTAAAGTCCATGTGTCTACAGTATGCTGCAGCAACACAGTGGCTTATATCATCATCTATTGTAATACATAATCCAGAGGAATCTGTTGATGATTCAATTGGCTTGAGCAAAACCAAGCAATTGAAATCAGGAAAATTATCTCAGGCTCTGAAATCTACCACCAGAAGTGCGGCTGTCACTGATGCTGTTCTGTAAGTCCTAAGAATTTATATTAAATATATGCAGCCAGACGCATTATTTACAAGGTTAAATTCAAGTTACCAATATGTGGTTTGGCAGGAAATCAATTTTCTTGTAGTTAAAGTGTATCATTCAATTCTCTTTTTGTTTCATTTCCAACTAAATTATCTTGTGTTATTTTTGGTCTTGATTTTAACCAAAAAAGCCATGTGAATGTTAAACAAATGAACTGAATGTTGAGAGTTTGTTTCACATATACCTTTGCTAGTTAATGTTTTGAGGCCGTTTCTGGGATCAAGTTGGTATTTAAATATTAAAATTGCCATTTTAATCTCAATAGTAGCTTCTTAACACTATGAAATTGTTTAAAATATATAAGTGAAATAGACTTCTAAATAAAACTATTTATTGTTTTAACATTATTGTGACTGTTAAAATTTAAATGTTTTAAACTACAAAAAGATAAATTGATTTTGGGCAAACTACTAGGGGTAAAGTATAATTTACCCTCTATATAAAAATGGCTTCCATGCGATTCTTTTTTTTTTTTTCTTACCCTGATACTATTGATATGTTGCAGTAAATTTGAGAGAGAATTCAACTCTCAACTCTTGAATCTCGGATCAGTCCTGAGTAGTAGTTCCCAAGCAGAGCCATATCTTAACCATCTTGCACAGTGGCTTCTTGGTGTTAGAAGCGAATAGAGTGATAATGACATGTCTTTTCCTTTATTGGATTGTCGCAAGAAGCTTGAGCAATCATGCATATTACATTACCTGTAAATTTTGTAATCTTTGGGTGCAGATATTGATGTTGTTGATAGGGTTTGTGTCATACGTTTCATTGTACCGATCTCTAAGAATAAATAACTATATTGTGTTTTCTTGGCATATATTTGTTTTATGTCTAATACGTTTGTATTGAGAAGTAACGCTTTTGGCCTGTGAACAGCAACACTTAGTTGATACAACAGTATCTTTTAGAAGGTTATCAGTTCAAATGATGGGATCTCTGCTAACTATAATGCTTTGTTGTCTATATTTCTTTATTTCTGATATTTTCTATGTATCGCGAAATTACTGTTTGTCCGTGAGAGGCTTCTATTGAGCAGTATGTTCAGGTAGAATAAATGATAAACATTTCATAGTCGTCATATTATGGCTTACGAGCTTCAATGGTAAATGGCATTATATTTTTTACTTTTTCAGAGTATGAAATTAAATGGAGGTAAATGATTGAAAAAAATGGCTTATGCAATTTTGTGGGATATAATATAATTTTTATGTATAATTAGATATATTTACTATATCTGGTATACAGATAGTGTTGGAGGTAAATATATTTACTAACATCAACTATAGTTAAAAGTTACGATAAAATTAATTGTAATTTTAAAATTTTAAAATAATTGACCAAAAAAAAATAATGTTTTGGGATAAAATTGATAATTAATATAAAGTTTAGGGATATTAAGGTTATTTTTGCCTTTTTTGTTTCTCTTTTTTTTTTATAACTGTTATCTTCATGCAATTTCTCGTAAATCAAGATGCAATTGGAAACGTTTCGTTTGGTTTATGAGAAAATGTTTGGAAAAAAAAAATATAATTTCAAACTCTGGAAGATTAATGCTTTTTGATCTTATTGACTAAAACAATTATTTTTATTAAAATATGATAATATCAAACATTAATTCTTTTTAAAAAAATGGTTGGAAGATAGATAGATATATGTAGTAAACAGAAATATATAGTTTAATGCTCTTTATCCTTTCTTATATTTGAAAAAAAAAAAAAAGCAATCTTGAACAGTTATTTATGTGTGCTATGTAGTTATCTATACGTAGAAATAAAGGGTAGATATAAAGAGATGAATTAATATTTTTAATAAAATAATATAATAAGATGTAGATTATAAATATTAAGGCCTTTATCTTAGAGAGATAAACAGAATTATTTAAAATATAACTTTTCATTTGAAAAGTTTGTAGATAGACATGAACTTGTATCGAAGTAAATTTACACAAACAAACTCCTCCTTTGGGCTATAAAATTAAAAAGAGTTAAGTGTATCTATGATAAAGTACCTCGAAGCTTTGGGTTGATCAATAAATAATTAGTTAGAATAATAAATACTCTATTCTATTTAAATAAAATTTTAAGTTTAAATTTTATGTATAAAAATTTTTTGTTAAAAGAATTTTATCTTTATTATGAGATTTGTGTTAACTCGAGTTAAATTAATCAAAATTTAAGTCAACTTCTATTAATAGTTTCAAAATAAATAAATAAAAACCTTGAGTTGCTATCTTTGTGATCGGTCAAATTTTCAATGCAAATTAATCATAGGTTAGTAATTTTGCTTTTCATTGTTGTTCGGCTTTGGAATGTTGTAATTTTATATTTATTCAGGTTTATTAGTAAGAAAAAAATTTAAGTGTAATTTTTAAGGATTTATTTGAACATTGTTTTGTATTTTTATTCTTTAAAATTATTTTGTAAAATTAATTTTAAAATTTTATACTAATATTATTTTTATAAATTTATATACATGTTATTAATAAAAAGATTTATTTTTATATTTTTTAACTTAAAATAAATTAGAATTCACAACAATATCCTTTAATTATTCTTTTTTTTTTTTTCAAAACACTCGTTGGTATGGTTTTGTCTTTCTACCGCTTAAACGACAGTCTTGAATCTGATTAGTTTTTTAACTCTTTTTTTTTTTTTTAGTTGCTATATTTTGTCCGTGTTTGGAATTTCATGTTTTACTTCAGTTTTTGTTTATATGACTAGTACGAGGAGATTCAAATATTCATATTTTATAGGTCTTTATAACTTAAATTCATTCAAACCAATTTGATTAAAAGTAATTTTAAATTAATGTAGCTAAGCCTAATAAAAAAATATTTCTTTAAAACGTAATGAATCAAAATTTAAATTTTTGTTGAGAGAAATATTTATATATAATATCTGACAATACTTTAAATAAGATTATATTAAATAAAAAGATATAATGAAAAACTAAAAACCAACTAAAATTAATTAGTTAATTGAATGGATTAGATCAATTTTAAAGGATTAAATTTAATTAATTACTTTAATTGGATGGTTAATCAAACTAATTAAAAAATTTTTAATTTTTTGATTTATACATTATTATAAAAAATCAATATATATTAAGCATAAATCGTAATTTTTTCTATAATTGAACTTATTTAAAGTTTTTTAATTGATATTAATATTAATTTTATTATTGAAGTTGTATATTTATATAATTAGGATTGAGAAAATATTTGATGTTAAAATTTTTAAATTTTACAATTTTTATTTTTAAAAGTGAACTATCTTGTTTAATCCAAATCAATCAAAGTTAATTTTTTTAAAAAGATTGAACGGATTGATTTTTTTTTATTTTACATCAACACAGTTAGATAAAATAATCAAACTAATTAAAGATGAAAATTTATTATATTTTTATGGGTCAAGGTTTTTTTATATTATAAATCTATTTAACTTATTATGCTGAAATAAATATATATTTATTATACTATGTATCCAATCTGTCAATAAATTTGTTTAGTTGTAACAATTTTGTCTAACTTACTATATATGTCCATTCAATTTTGTCTAATTTTTTTTTACTATAAATAACTTATTATTCACACTGTTTTATAGTATGAATACAAAGGCAATAAGAAAAACCAAAGTTTTCTATGGAGAAACTTGTGCATATTGGCTTGCTGGGAGATGCACTAGAAACCCTTGTAAGTTTTTGCACAAAATAACACCACAGATATCACTACTACTCCATATTATGGGAAGAAATACCATTACTCTGCTCAGAGAACATGCAAGTTAAATTCAAATAATGTACTAATTAAGACGAATGGAGGAGATGGAACAATTTCCACTAAGGCTCCTCAGAAATCATCATAGAGTATTGTAAATACTGGTTGAATGGCAATTGCTTACATAGTGATCAATGTTGGAACTTGCACTCTTGATTTTATGGCAAAGGGTTTTCAACACTTGCAAAGTCACGTGAAAATAATTAAATACTTGAGTATAATAAAAAAATTCATACTGATAGAAATTTATTTTGAATGAATTAAGAATTAAATTTTTTTTATTTTTTAAAATATAAAAAATATATTATTTTTTAAATTTAGAAAATTCAAATTTCATTTAATACAATATTATTACTACTATCATTCATAAAATAATTGAATATTAGAGGATTATATATGAAATAAATATACACTATGTGCTTATGGATTTGGGAAACACTAAAAGTTTCTCTAACAATTAACCAAGAATACTTTTTTAAAAAAAATATTTTTGAACAAGTAATAAATTTAGAATTTATGCAACAGACAGTCACTGGAATTGCACCTCCAGATGAATCAGACAAACTTTTCTCCTGTAGCACTGATAGAACAGTTGAGATATGGAAGTGTCAATGTTCTGATTTGACCAATGTTAGTGGCGAAGTTAAGTCTTTGATTTGTTCAGGTTCATGGGTTTTTGGTGGTGTGCCAAATGCTATTAAAGTTTTTCTACTTGATTTCTTTCATTGTATCTCTCAACTATTATATTCACATATTACATGTAAGCTAATTTAGTGGTTGCGGTTTTGGGTTGTTGTGAATTCTTGGAATGTTCAGTGGTACAACATACTCTTAATGGAGATTAAGGTCAAGTTCTTGCCATGACTGTAGGAACTAATACACTTTTTGGTGGAGCATAGGTAACTATTTGATAAAGATTTATAATTAAGAAATGATATATTTTTTTATATTTTAAAAAATAAAAAATATTTATTTTTTAATCTATTCAAGATGAATGTTTTAATTTTAATTTTTTATTTTTCTCTGAATTTAAAAAATATATTATTTTTAAAATTTAAAAAATTTAATATCATTTTTTCTCTCCGATGATTTATACATTAATTTTTAATATTTTCTTAGTTTACTAATAATTTGGCTCTCTATATTATAGGATGGTATTAGATATGTATGGAAAAACACTTTGGAAGCAAAGTCTGCATTTGAAGCAGTTGTTGCATTAACTGGCCACACTAAGGCTGTGGTCTCCCTAACTCTTGGAGTTGATAAGATGTTGTTCTCGGGTTCCATGGACCATAGTATAAAGGTATGTCTCCAAATGAAAAGTTTGTTACACATGATTTCATGGTTTGTTTGTTGAGCAAATCTAATTTCAATCAAATCTAAATAAAGTGGTTCAATTCAATCAACTAATTGAATGAATTTGATGAAAACTTATTAAAATTGATTTTATTATATGATGATACATATTATCTAAATCGAACTGAACTAAATGATTAAATAATTATATATTTTTAAAAGTATATTAAATTTTAACATAAATTATTTATTTTATAATTAGACTTATTTTAAAGTTGTCTTGAATTAATTTTAATATAAGTTTTAGTATTAGGAATACTTATTTTTATAGTTAAAATTGAAAAATAAAATATTAATATTGATTTTTTTTAATTTTATAACATTCTTTTAATTTAAAATTAATTATCTAATCTAATTTGAATTGATTGATGTTTAAATAACTAGATTATTAAATAATTTTTTTCATTCATCTAATTAGGCGAATTGGATTGAGTGAATCAATTGAATTGATATTTTATATAAGTTTGGGACCTTGAGACATTACAATGTATAATGACACTGGCACACAATGCGTAGTGAAATCCATTATTTGTTGGGACAAGTATTTGTTATCAAGCTCATTGAATGGCACAGTGAAGGTGTGGGGTGCCACAGACACGACAACTTTTGAAGTAATATATACACACAACGAACAACATGTAAGTTTTTTTAGCCAAATTTTTTGTGTGCATATGTATGAGTTAAAAATAATAATAATAAAGTATGTTTTGTATATTAACTCATTTACAAGTTAATGATGAAACTTGTATGGAGTACACTTTTTATATAAAATTAAATCATTTGAAGTAACCTTTTATAAAATTTGAAAAAACAGAATAATTATTATGTTACACGTCAACTCACAAGTGAGCTATAAAATAAAAATAAATTATCTTTTGTACATTAACATATTTACAAGTTAATAATGTGTTTCAGCGAATTTTATAAAATTTCACAAAAAGTGAACTTAAGGCGATCCAAATGTGTTTTATATTTGTTTTCAATTACCGAATTTGTCTTATTTTTCTAGATTTTGTGAAAGAGGTCAATTATTCTCAAAGCATGAAGTTCAGACGATTAAAGAAGTTCCTGGTGGTCTCTTCTTCGCAGGAGATAAGGCTGGTTTGTTCAAAGTTTGGAAATTACATATACATGAACCATGACAAATAATTCCCTATTTGACCACCACATAACATTTTCAAGTATATCCAACTATATGTATATAACTATATATAGGATATTTATTCTTCCCTCAGCAATGCTTGTAAAATTTGTATTTGAATATTCCAATTGTAATTCTTTCTTTAGCTATCCTCACTAGGATATAGAAATAGGTTAATTAATTATTATTCTTTCTCGAACAATTTTGATTGGAAGAATTGTATTGTATATATCTATATATCGTAATTCTTTTGATTAAGTCTAATTGTGAAAATCTGTTGACATATTCTAATGGCTTTACTTCATTGGCTTACTTCTGTCTTTTTTTTTTTTTTTGGAGATTTTGGATTCACTAATTTATTTTTGATTGTTGAAAGATTTTGGAGTAGACCTAAATTTAAAAAATTGTATTTTTTATATTTAAAGATAAATAAAAAATATTAATTTTTAATTCATTCAAGATAAGTCTTTATTAGTTTTAGTCTTTTTTTATTTCTATCTAAATATAAAAAAATATATTATTTCTTAAATGTAATTCAAAATCCATGTAGTTAATCTTATTGGAAGACAATATAAATATAATGAAAAATACTTATTTATTTATGAATATATTAATTTTGTGTGTGATCTAGGCAACAATGCAGCAACAGTGAAAGGTTGAACCAGGTGGATTGGGAACACATAAAACAGCAGTTGGAGAGTGACCAAGAGCTTTGCAAGGTGCAGCACAGTCTGCTTTTGTTTTGCATGTCCCAGCAAACACACAATCACTGCTTTGACTCCTTACTGCAAAAAAAACAAAAAAAAAGATATAATACAAGTATTCTGATGACAAAATATTATATAATGTTGAAATGTAACTTGAAATGTTGGGTTAAATTTCAATTTAGATCCATTAAAGCAAAAAAAAATAATGATACATAAAAATATATATAAATTAAAAGTTTACGTATATTTAGATTTATATGTAATATTATTTTTATAATTCAGTGTATGAAATTTTTATCAAATGAAGTTTGAGAAGAACTAAATGTATATAATATTATTTAAAAAAAATTATTTTTAAGATTTGAACTTATAATTTGTAAATAATATTACAACAACGTTAACATTATTTTAGATAATTGATAAATAAATAAATAAATAAATATATATATATATATATATATATATATATATATATATATATATATACAAGAATTCATACCAGTTGAAGGAGCAAAAAGCGTAAGGGAAAAAATGAGAAAGATGCAAAGTGAAGCCTTTGATGCCATCTTGAAATTTTGATTGAGATATGATTGTTTGAGCTTGCCAATATGGTTGATGACAAATTGCGTTAGAGAAGCCAACTTATATACTCAAAAAACTGGATAGTTTAAATGTTAATTTTCAAATTGGAATCACAAATTGATTGGCTTTTGTACATAAAGGGAAGGCGATTAATTATTTGATGGAATTAAAATCTCTCTCACAGAATCAAAATTTGAATAAGTAAATAATTATATATTTATGGAAATTGCAGGAATTAGAAAATTTTCTTGATTATTTGTTTGCATTTAATTTCTTTTGATTTCTTGAAAATTTTTAAGCTTTGCCATAAAATCGTTATATTTCCGCAATTATTTTTGTGATTTAGGTGAATGAATGCTGAAATATTGTTCACTTGATCTTGATCACATTAAATTGGAATAGCGGAAACAATGTAATTCAATTAATAATTGAAATTATACGAATCTACGCTAAATTAAAATGCAGTTAAATCCAATTAAATTGTAATATATTAAAATCCAATTAAATCGTGTCTCATACAATACACATGCGTGCAATTCCGTGCCTGTTAAGAAGGAAAACATTCATGTGGATAAACTTTTTTTTTTTTTTTTGAGTTGATGATTTTAATATATATATATATATATATGACTTATATTTTTGTATGATGTGAATGTTGGATAATAAAATATAAATAAAAATAAAAATTTAATATTATAGAAATAAAAATAATGTGTTGGATAAATAATCATATTAAAAATAATAAAATTAAAAATTAGTGTATTAAAGAAAAAGTTAAAGTAATATTTATTTTAAAAAACTTAGTAGAAATACGTATTAAATAATTTGATCATATATAAAAAAAATTATTAAAAATTTTTGTATGAAAAATTAATCAAATAAAAAATAATTTAATAATTTAAAATAATAAAAAATTTAAAAAAATAAAAAATTATTAAGATAAACTCTATTATTAATAACTTAATTATAAAAATAAATAAAAATAAAATACATTAACGTCACTTAATTTATATAATTTACTTCACTTATCGAAATAGCTTAATTTATTGTTGTTGTTATATATATATATATATATTAGTGTAATACTTACGCTTCTTAATATCTTATTATAAGAAGTGATTATTTTTAATTTGAAAGTTGAATTATAAGTAATTGATATGTTTAAATCTGAATGTAAACTTTTTAAAAACATTAAAAAAATAAATATATAATTGAATAAACCAAAGTCTCGTTATAATTAAAATTTTATTTAATAATTAATTTTGTACTATTTGACTGAATACCTGTTGATGTTAAATTTCGTAGCTGAGATAGTTATGATTAAAAATTATTCTATGAAAAATTATTCAATTGGAAATAGATTAGTCGGAAACGCCTAGTATTTTAACCTTGAATGAATCCAATAGAAAAAACTTTTATCATCCATATCTCTTTTTTTTTTTGTCTGATTTATCATCATATATGAAACTATCTTATATTCCTAATGTTACGGCAAATCTTATATATAATTACTTATATTTTTATTATTAAATTTTTTTAATCAAAATGTAATATAGAAGAATTATTTTTTTTAAAACAACTAATCATAAAAAAATAAATTGTATAAACTATACAATATCAATTTTTAATTAAAAAATTTAATAATAAAAATATAAAAATTATATTTAAATTTTTTTATATACAAAATACCCAAAATAGTATTAGTATGGCACCCATCCAGATTACACTTTTATTCACCTCACATATTTTCTTATTGTGAGACGCTGAGAGTACTCCATATTAACTTGATCATATAGCAACAAATACAAATTTTGTCCCAAAAAAATTATTAACTTGATTGTTGAATTGCAAGACGAAGAGTTGCTTCCCCATATTCTGAGCAGGTCCATTGCCATGCCACTATGCTGCTGGGTACCTAATCTTCATTATCTCTATTAATACGTAATTTAACTAACATAAAAAAAGATAATATTTCTATTAAAGCAAAAACTAATTTGTAATATTACAAAATTACTAGTTATTTAACTTTTTTGTGAAAAAAAAAAGGCCAGGAGGCCCTTCCCGCTCTACTTTAGTACCCTTTAAGACTTTTGAGTGTTGAAGTAAAAAAAAAATCTTAATAACGTAGGAGACGAGAAGTTAAAATTAATTTAGTATGTTTGATAAAAATGTTTATATTAAATAAAAAATTATATGCAGTGGATGAAAATTAATTACAATATGCTCATATAACTGCAAGCAATCTTTGAAAATAAAGGAGATGAAAAGGCATCCGCCAAAATATATATATATTATGTATATTTATATCTTAACCCAAAACTGAAACATGTCCACTATTCACATAACAGTTGCATGAGCAAAATTTGCTTTGAAATCATTAAATTACCTTGGTATGATCAACTATAATGAAGAGAGATTCATATATAAACCACCATTTAAAAATAAATAAAAAAGGTTATTCACTCAAGGCATATTTACATGTTCCCATTCTCCTCTAAGGATGAATCAGAGGCAGAGTCATCTAGAGTTGAATTTGATACTGTCTCCAATTGGCTCCCACTCTCACTGTCTGAAGTTCCTGCTGTCCTCTCTTCAAGAGGATGTTTTAAGAACCAATACATTATACTTGCTGTTAGTGTAAGGATCATCTTTTGATTCACCTGAAAATTTGTATCACCACTCTAGAGTTTAGATCAAAGTACAAAGTAAAACTGTAATTTGAAGTAAAACCTAGCAGGAAAAAGATATGGAGATTACAGCTTGTTCGAATGCAGTTTTTAAAAATTGTATTTGATTTTTAAAAATAGAAAAAAAATAAAAAAAATTATTTGAATAACTATTTTCAACAAAAAATAAAAAAAAATTAGAATATATGTTTTGAAAACAAAAAAACACAAAACAATTAAAAAATATTATGAACTCTAATTTTTTAACACATAGAAAACAAGTCTTTTTATTAATAGTATATATATAAGTACATGAAAACAATAATAGTATAAATTCTTAAAATTAATTTTATAAAATAATTTTAAAAAACAAAAATATAAAACAAGGATCAAACAGACCCGCATTACTCTACTGGTTGCTATAGTCTTATTTTATTTTTGGTTTTCATACTAAAACTTATTGTTGAAGAAATGTTTTGGTCCATATTAAAGACATGCTTAATATGAAGGTACAAACAAGTGACATGGTAATAATTCCAAAATACCTCAGTGATATCTTCAGGAAGCAAGAATATAGAACATCCAAGCTTTCTTGCAATACTGATAATGTACGTGGCGTTCATCTTTTTCTCCTCGTCTGCATGAAGCAAATATTTATTGATAAAGATGCTACAGAAATTCAAACCGCAATGAAGGAGAAAGTATTTATGTTCTAGAATTCGGATTCCAAGTGGTAGTAGACACAAGGGAAAACTCAAACTCGAGATTATGCCAAGAGCTACTATTAGACCACTATGGATCATGAAGCCCAACCAGATGTCTCTGATTTGGGATAGGAAGAAGTGCTGTTTACCTTCTATGGAAAGTGTCTTGAAGAATTTCTAGTCATATATGGTTATTTTAAGTATTACACAGAGTCTTAGCTGCATATAGTACTCTTAAAAGAATTAGAGTCATAAAAATAAATAAGAACGAACACTAATAATTAAAAAGCGTTATATTTCAAGGACATATCTAGTATCTTATTTTCTGATGAGTGCTTTGAATTCTGATTCATGGTTCATGCACCAAGTCTGGAATATTCTTGAATTAACTTCTAACATCATATGTAGAAGCTATACTTTATCATTACTTTGTAGTTGTAGTATGTATTCAGCTGAATTGAAATTTAGTAAAGCTCTATTTCCGTTCCTAATTTGAGTTTGAATATGTGACCCACATATGGTGGGCTGGGTTTTGCAAGGAGTCGTGCAAGTAATTGCAGAAACTTCGAACAATAAAATATATAAAAGACAACATACCAGTTATTCCTTTTGTTATGAGGCCCCAATTTACAGTTCTTGGCTGCACAGAACTAAGAAGCTCAAGGAAAAAAATTCCATCTGACAAACTTTTATCCTGCAATTTGAAATTTAAAAACAACAATGAAATGAAAAGGGTTAAATCCTTTAAACAAAATGCTATTGGTCACAATAACAAGTAAAGATGCAATATAATAATATACCTATATATGTACTAGAAAATGACTAATTAGCAAAATAAGTCAGTCCTTACAGCAGATGTTTTAAGATCAGGATTATATATATATTAGATACCTTAAAGCTATCCATACGGCTTTGGCTTCCTGAGCTTCTGACTTTGCTATTGGCCCATTCCAGAATATCAGCATCAGTTATTTCCTTCCCATGAGAGTGAAATCTCAAGTTCTTTAGAAGTTGTAGGATGTTGTATCGCATCAATTGCCACAAATAAGCTGAAGATAAGATCATTACTGCTTGATTTAGACAGTATCCCACTGGCATCTGATTGAAGTAATGTATGTGACCCTTATATTAAATAGAGTATGGAGACTGACATACCTAATATCAATTTTTTATTTCCCTGCACGATGTCATTTCCCGCAATATTTACCAGGGAAAACTTAAGTTGCTTCCCAATTTTCACAACTTGGTTACAGTTCTCCACTTTTTTAAATGGCATCTTAATTGGAGGCTTATTAGCAATCTTCCAATTGACAATCCCTGGTGACACCTTGTCAAGAGTCTCCAGAAGTACCCACCTGTGAAGAAGCAATATCACCCTCAACTCAACAAGTTTGGAGATCAAAAGACACTATATCAAACAATCTTGAAATCAAGAAGGATGCCACTTCGATTTTTATGTGCCCGAAGAATTTCAACATAACAAGAGCAATTAAGATCTCACATCCATTGACAAATTATTGAATATTCATTGAAATAATGAAATAAAAAAAGTAGGGTGAATCAATTATCAGTATTTTTCATACAAAATTTGTCAAAACCAGTTCATATTCTATGTGTATTAGAGAAATGGTGACAATTGCAAGACACTTACCCGTTTCTGACATCCTCAAAGACGTTGTTAATATATGTTGAATTGCCAAGACTATTAATCCAAAGGCGAAATGCTCTCTCTTCTCTGGAATCTTGGGTGTCATCTGGCAATGTTTCAAGGAGAGATATCTGTTTCGTTTGGGTCGAAAGTCCATTCCTGTAAGAGGGAAATTGAGTTAGCTTGAATATATTTCTTAGCATTAAGAGAAGAAAAAAAAACTAGTGAACATTTCACCTTTCAAACAAAACTTTGAAGCAGAGAAGATAACCATATACAGGTATTGACTTTAGAATAAAAAGCCAAAACCAAAAAGCTGAACAACCAAATGAATATAAAAAATGAATCTAATGTGTAACAATCAATTAAGAATAACAAAGACATTGACATTCACAGTATTTGCTAAATCCTCAAAGTAAACCTCAATTATTCTCTTCTCAGCAGTCCAAACACTTGAGGATCTGATAGGAGTTCAACCAAAAGAATGTGTAATCAGATCGAAATTGTTAACAGTTAAGGATCGAAATGGTGAAATGATGTTAATTTATATTAAGTTCCAAATTGGGTATTAGGGATTTTATCCTTTTTCTTTTACCGAAGGATTTTATCCTTTGTTTGGATAGGGATATACTACACTAGTTTACCCAGATGAACACTATCAATCACCTTACAATGATCCATAATTAGATTCTCATTCCATCAACTCACTATTTATTTGACCATGTCACAACTGATGCGGGGGTCACCAACGTGTCACTTTTTTCCCTCCAGTTTAGGTGTGACAGACTGTATCTACTATAAAAAACATATCAATATACTAACAAACTAGGCAGCTGATGTAGGGGGCAAAAAAGGAAAAGAGAAAAAGAAATAGGGAAAAAAAAAAACAATGATAATTTCACTCCACACTATAAGTTAACTGTCAAAGTCTACTGTGATGGTCTTGTATAGGATTCCAGGAAAGTCAAAACTCAACAATAAATGAAGCCTTAATAAAAGCCTGAAACTAGGTTTCTATTCCTGAAGCTAGTGTTCCATCCTTTATCAAGGCCTTCCTCAGAAACTCAAAAAGAGACACTATGAACTTATAATATTGCTTGAGAGGAAGGCTATTCTCACCTGAGCTGGAAAATATGGGCAACAAAAGCAAGGTTAAGATTTGGGGAGCCTTCCACTATGTCTCTTGCTGTTAAGTATCGCTTGCAACCCATCTTATCAGCATGTTCAAGAACTAACTTTGCTCTTTCAAAAGGATTTTTGACTGCCAATGTTGATGGATTAGTATACTCAGGTGCAAGTACATTTAATAGGTGAGCATAAGCTTCAGCATCCTGCAGGATCAGAACTATATATGCTCAAAACACCAGCTATGCACAAAAATGCATTAAAAAGCTTCTGTTATGATTATTACTTCATAAAATTGACTCAGATCATACAATTTCTTGTGCTAAAGCTATAATATCTACCAACTTTTTTCAACTTGTAAAGGAAGACAAGAAAAAGTATATAACAGCAGCAAGAATCCAACTATAACTCTGTACTCCATAACTTGCATACAAAATAATGCACTTCTATTAAAGAGCAACTTGTCAGTCAAGGAAAGTCGATCCATGAGGTAAGTTACTTATTTCTATCCACCATTATATGTTAAGATTTCAAATCCCTGCACTACTCTGTCATATATTAATTAGAATGTTAAAAATACAAAGCTAACTGTAAAATAAGCTTTACAAATTGCCAAACAAAAGAAATATCGCCAACTTACTTTTCCATAGAGGCCAACTGAATAAAATATAATTTTGTATAGTTTGAATAATGGTGGTTAAAATAACTTTGTTGCTCTAATCATCCCAAGAAAAGGAAATGAACATGTCTAAATTTTAAGAACTCTCAGTTACCTTTACATCAGAGGAGAAGTTTGTCACTATCTTCTTATACCCTGCTTTTTTCAAATGAAAATTCATCCACCTTAACAAGATCTTTTCTGGCGGTAGACTCATCAATTCTTCCATGTCCTGTTAGTTTTAAAAATAAAATTGTAACATATAATATATATATATAATGAAAAAAATTATGCATTAAGAAGGTACATACCTTACTATCCCCAATCAACTCCACCAACTGAGGAGTTTTCTTTAGGTTGAGATCCGCCAACAATTGTATCTAATTTAGCACAACCATTAGAAATGTCAAAGTTTGCCTCAATAAAACTAACTATGCTTATGCAGCGTTCAGTTTCTATTCTGCTCCTGAGACTAGAATGCATTAATAGGTAACCGTATTGCATATTTCTTTGTATGATATGACAAAAAATATTAAATATAAACAACAAAATGATCAACTGTACTTGGCCATTATAATTTACCTTAATAATCTGTGAAATTAATCCAAGCACCAGATGACGCTGAAATAAAAAAAAATAAAACAAATGCAAAATTATTTCTATTGAGGAATAGAATTAGAAATAATCAGATATGAATAGACAGAAAAAGAAAAAACACTCAACAAGGTATTTTGGTTGACTCACTTAACAAATAGAGGCATGCGCTGCCCCCTTTGTTTCTTATGCATTAACGTTTTCCATTTTTGCAATCTTTTTTTTTTTTTTTTTTACTTTTTAGTACGTAAACCTCTCTAACACACAATTATAAGTGGTGCTGCAGCTTTTATTTGTCAAAACGAAAAAGGCTTGCATACTTACTCTTCCTTCAATAAAGTCCTGAGTGCCAATGTTGACTACTGTACATCCAATTGCTTTAGCAGAGTTGAGGCAAAGTGTGTGATTTTCATTCCTTTCCCATGGATTAAGTAATCTTTTTGTATTAATCGCTCTTTCATCAATGGTACCCGGAACAGCCACATTGATAAGCTTACTGCAAGATCATGTAAAAAATTTTTAAGAAACCAATATTGTTATAAAGGGGAAAATAAGAAAATAAATGAAGAAATTTGAATTACCAGAGAAGAACACCATCTTTCGCAATCTCAAATAGATCATTGGTTGAAGGATCAATGGGTAGGTATCTCTTGAGGAAATCATCTTCTGCAAGATAGTTATTTATATGTGCAACATATGATGCCTTCTCAGACTCACTGATGGTGTGAAGCAAGTTGGTGGTAGCAGCCTTGAGGAATGCAGAGGAGTTTTTTGCATTACTTCCTATTCTAGAACTTGCAAATGTTTGTAGCTTTAAGTAAACCTGAAAATATTATAGCACTATGATTTGTCATTATTCAAATTAGACTTTGATCAGTAATAGGTGAAACTGTTGTACAATTGCGAAATGCTCTGTACAACAATAGGTGTGATCCTTGTCTTATATGTTCCATCTGTAGCAGAAATTAGTTCGGGTTTTTTCTTCTCTCCTGTTTGTACTTGCAGCATATTTAAATTTATTTTTGCATGCATAGAATCTGGTTCACTAAGACTGTACCCACTTTCCTTTGGATCATTGAATTTTAACCAAAGAAGATATAAATATATCTTATGACCAAATTTTTAAATAGATGAAAATGTAAAAATATCATACTTTTCTATTGATCAGTCTTCTTCTTTCGAGGACTTTAAAGCTCTACTAAGTAAAAACCCACCAGCTACTATTTGATTGCCTTCTTGACTCTAATAAAACAAGAAATCCTTGTTTCAGATAACTAAATTCATGTCTTCCTTACTTTTTCCCTTCTCACCAGATTGAGCACTGATCATCATGCATCGATAATTAATAGATTAGAAGATTGGAAAACTATGAGGCAACAAACGAAGTAGTATGTGTCGTGTCTGATATCCGTGTCAATACTGTGCTTCTTAGCATCAGGCTAACAGGACGAGAGAATCGAAAAGAAAATAAAAAAAGAGAAAAAATGGTGATGAATCATGAAGATAGAATTTCTAGAAAACAAAAACATAACACCAAAACTCACCTTGAGAAATAATTCAAAATCGACCTCATCTTCTATGTTCTGATACAAATCCTGGATGAAAGAAGCTCTCTCTTCCTCACTCAGATTTTCTCCTACAACTTTCAACCTCGACATCTTGGAAGCCAAGTCCCCAATCGTAAGCTTCCCACTCTCCCTCCTCATGCTCATGAACTACAGCAACCAACCATCAACAATCAGTATCAAAAAGAAATCCAACTGCTTGAACAAAAGTTCTCAAAAGTAATCCAAACTTGGTGGAAAAAGCAGGAAAGTAATCAGTAACAGATAAGATTCAAAAGTTGGCATTCCAACACTTCCCAGCAAAAGAAACAGACGATCGGAACCTGAGCTGGATTCCTCTTAATTTGGAACACGCAAATAAAAATCTAGTATGCATCAGGCCAACAGAATATCCTGATCGTAATAATAGCAAAAAAGTATAACCAAAACCTGAGTTCGATTCCTCTTTGAAGCACCCTAGGATCAAAATCCAAAATGAAAAAGACTAATTCGAAAGAGTATATATCCTTGACCGTACAAAATCCGGAGATACCTGAAAGCATAATAAGAAAGAGAAAACAGAGGATCACAAGGAGGATGAAGTTACGTGTGATTTCAAGCCTCGGAGCTCGACTTGAGTGAACTGATTTTGAAGCCATGGATCTGAAACGAGAATCCCCCAGTGACCAGACATTGCGCAAGTGAATGAAACGGAGATGATGGAAAATGCAAAACGGGAAGGATGAGAAGAGAGAGAGAGAGGAGTGTGTATGTTGTTGTGTATCTAACAGACTCCTTCTCTCTCTCTTGCGTTGATAATGAAAAGTTGGAGGTGGTAGGAATGAATGAGGAGAGTGTGAGAGCCTAGATGGAAGATTGAAGAAGGCCCCCAACACCATGGGACGGAGTAGAGCTGTCACAGTTCAAAGTTGTTCTGTGTGAGAGAGAGAAAGAATTTAAATTATTACCATAATGTCCTTGTCCTCAGTCCTATGTTGAGTGGGGCCTTTCTCGTTGCCCTCTACGGATAATTTGGTTATGTTAAAGCAATATTACGGCAAATTAAATGTTATTAACTAACAAGCTAAGATTGAAGCGACTTTACTCCTAATAAATAAGTTTCATTTTTTCGAAACCTATTTGTTACAAGAATTTTTTTTAATATATTTTTAGAATATTCTGAATTTTTACTAAAAAACATTATATTAAACTTAACTCTTGATTTTATAAATTTGAGTTTAAATAAAGTATAAAAAAAATTCATCATGTGTTAAGAATTAAATAAAAATAAAAATAAAAATATACATACAATTAAAATTAATAATTATAAAAAAATTAAATTATTTTTAAATTATATGATTCTTAATTTTACCTATTTAATTGTTAATACGTGAGATGTTGTTATAAGATTTGAAGTAATCTAATTGGTGATAACATCTTTCTTAAAGTTATAGGATTAGTTGCTCTTTTTTCTGAAGTAAATTTTTAATTTAAGTTTTGTTCGTTAAAATGATTTGAGTAAAAAGCTCTATTTTATTAGAATGCTAATTAATTTGAATTAAATTAATTGGAATTTAATAAAATTTAAATATTAATCATTTCAACCAAATAAAATATTTTTTAATTGCTAGAGGTTAAATTTTTATAAAAAAAATTAAGATTTATATAAAATATTTATTATTATTTACATAAATCTCAAGATAATAATTTTTTAGTAAAAAAATTTTACCTCTCAAAAAATTAAACTTTCCTTATCAAAATCCCAATATAAATATAATCTTAACCTCAATCCTCAAAGTGTTTTTCAAGTGAAGTTAATTTCACTTTCAAACTGTAGCGCAGTTACTTACTCTGACTTCCTTTTCTTTACTCCATGACATGAAATTTTAAGAAAATCACAAAGTTGATTACTGAGACTTAACAATTGAATTATATATATATATATATATATATTACTATTAGTGAAGATATGAAATTTTAATTAAATATGCATGGTAACGTAATTAACTTCAAAGAATGTTTGGATGGAATCTTTAATTAATAGAGAAAAGTTGTTTTGACAATATTGGAACTTGGATGTGAATTTATGTGGAATAGAAAATTATATGTGTAATAAACGTTTCTTCTTTGAAAAATAATAAAAATCTGGTAGTTTAGTATATAGATGCTTGACGTATAAAATTATCAAAAATAACATCAGACGGTGCAATACTTTAATTATTATGTTACAGTTTTTTGGCATTTTGAAAGAGTTGATGACAGCTATAAGAAAAAGAAGTAAATTACAAGAATTACCAGTGTTACGAGTGTGTGTGTATGCATATTTACTAGGGGTGTTGAATTTTTTTTTGGTTTGATTTTATTTTAAAATTAAATTAAATTAATATAATTGATTATCAAAATTGATATACTTTGTTGATTTTGTTTTTATATAGTTTGATTCGGTTTTAAATTTGATTTGATTTATGATAATTTGCCTTTAATTATAATATATATTAAAAAAAACTTTAATTTACATACATATTTAATTAATAAATTTATAAAACTCAAAATAATAATTTTAAAACATAATTTTAAAAAGTAATAAATATATAATATAATTATAAGATATACTCTAAGTTTTATTATTAATAGTTATAAATATATATATATAAACAAGTGAATTAAAATATTTAATTTTATTATTTTAAAAACTAAATTAAGCTAATTATTTTTATTTAATTTAATTTTTAATCAATTTAGACTAATATAATTTAGTTTAATGAATTTAGATCGATTTTAAATATTTTACTTGAAACTTAAAGAATGATATATTTAAATATATTTTTTATTGTCATTAGAAAATAAAATAACTAAACTTTTTTTTTCTTTTGGAAGATTCTTGAGAGAGGAAGTGGGAAAGGAAAGCCAGAAAGTTAAACAGCAACTTCCTTGATACTGCATGAAGTAATGATATTAAACAGAAAGCATGTCTAGTAAATCATATTAGAAGGAGGGCAATTTAGTCATTTCCTGAAGATGGATGATTTGGCCCTGTTACATATTGTGAGGCCCGCCAAACATAAAGAAGAATGCGTGCATTCAAAAAATGGCCTGAATCCGTACTAAAACGGTCGTCTTTTGACATGTCGTTTACCTAAAAATCAATCAAACGTTGACACATTGTGATTAATTTGATGTAATATCATTCCTAGCTAAAAATAAAATTCCTTGTATTGTATATATAATATTATTTCTTTTTTACGAGTAAAGCACAACATTTAAAAAGTTGGAAGTAGACAAAATGACGAAATAAGAATCAAACTCGAATACATTAGGACTTCCTAACGCTTCTATTTGAGGAAAGTTTCATTTAGGCCTGTTTGTGTTGAGCAAACTTTCTATCTATTTACTTATAAAGTTGTTACCAGAAGCTACTTTAAGAATAGAGTTCAGTTTAGCCAAAATATAATTGAATATTCTTAGAATAAATAAGTAATTCAATGATTTTTTTTGTTTATAAATACAATGGGAGAAATTCAAATACTTCTTTCCATTTTGTATCATTTAAATATTTTTGAAAAAAAATTCCCTCAAATTTCAATATTTAAAATTTTTATACATTCTTTTGTTAATTTAAATATCACTTTAAAGATTCAAGTTTTGTCATTTTGTTATTTCTCAACAGATTAAAATTAATTTTTTGCCTTTTAATTTTATATGAGATTTTAGTTTTGTCTCTTTTTTTTATTTTGATTTTGTTTCCAATCTTTAATAATTGATATAATTTTTTTCTCGTCAAATGCTATCAGTCATATTTGAAACTCAAATAAAATTATTCTTTTCAAAGGATGATTCAATCTTAGATGAAGTCAAAACATTTTAAAAAAAATTTTGACATACTTTATTTAGGTATTTGAAACTTAAAAATTAAGAATATAAAAAAATTAAAATTATATGGAGACTAATTTAATGAGGGTATTAGTCTCATATAAAATTTTCTAGTAACTTCACATGACTATTACATAAGTTACTCCCTATATATACATATATATATAATTTGAAAATAAAATTATATTAATTAATAAAATTAAAAGTAAAAAAGATAAAAGACTCAATTAAAATATCATAATTAAGGACACAAAAAATTAACTTTTTAGGCGACAAATAAAATCTCAAAGGTAACATCTTTGTTAGCGAAATTAATGAGGGAAATGTATGAAACGGTTTAATTCTTAAAAAGGTAATAATTGAGAGAGTATCCACAAATTGTTCAATTAATGGTGTGTTTGGATTGTGGAGAATAGAATGAAATAGAAGAGAAGAGAATTTAAAAAAAAAATTATTGTTTAATTTGGATTTCTAAATTTTGGTGAGAAAGAAATTAAAAAATTGTATACTAATCTTCATTAATTTTAATTATTTTAAATTAAATAATTTTAAAGAAACTTCAAACAAAGAAAAAAAATCAACATTTAATCTTTCATTTATTTTTTTATCTTTCTCTTTCCCTTTAATTTATTTCCTTTCATTTTTTTTCCTTATTTTGAATTTAGATATTTTAAATTGCGCATTCCGTAAAGTGCATTCTTTTTATATATTAACTCATTAGTAGATTAATATATAAAATAAATAATCATTTTACATGTTAATCCAATTGGGGATTAATATGTAAAATAACATATTTTACACACTTCATATTATGCTTATTTT
Source organism: Senna siamea (assembly GCA_031216115.1). Lineage (NCBI taxonomy): Eukaryota > Viridiplantae > Streptophyta > Magnoliopsida > Fabales > Fabaceae > Senna > Senna siamea. The sequence goes on from CM062357.1 coordinate 18,836,502, forward strand.
CAGAAGATTTGCTTTTCTCATTTTCAAACATACTCTAAAATTAGAGAAAGAATTTTATTTTATTTTTCAAATAGAAAAATGAGATAATTAATTGAAACAGCTAAGCTACCTAGGGTAAAATAAGACATTTTATTCCATTAAAAAAATAAACTAGATACAGACAAAGTAGTAATAGCTAGCGAAATGGTAGAAATTAAGGATTATTTAACATTTTCTGCCAACCCTTATTAAGAAAAATTATTAATGCATAATTTTTTTTAATAAGCTTCTACTTTTTTCTCAATATATATTTTATTACTCTTGGCTTAATCGTACAATAAAATGTTAAACATAAATCTTGTAAGTTTGATATATGTGTGAAAAATACCCTGATCAAAGACCAAAAAAAAAAAAAGTAGTGTAGAAGTAATATATCCTTATTATTTGAACACTTACATTTATAAAAGATATTAGTTAAATTAAGACTTTTGAACAAAAATATGTAAATGCACGTGAAGATGGTAGAGTGGGTAATCTTGCAATGAGAGGCTATCACGTGAATATACCGACCATTGCAGAAAGAGAGGCTCTTATAGCGAAATAATAAATGAGATGCTATTGCAGCACTAACTATCGTCACCCTTTTAATCATCATTCACTGCAAGTCATTCTCTGTTTTCTTTTACATATGTTTAGATATATATATATATTGTGTGTGTGTGTGTGTGTGTGTGTGTGTGTGTGTGTGTAACTGTGTATGTATAAAGATAAAATGATTTTCTTTTTAATTACTGATTTTACTTTAAATTTGACAGTTAATAGTACAAGAAAACAGAGAATGACTAAATTAATAAAATATTAAAATTTGTGTAGACTTGTATTTTTAAAAAAATGAAAATAAATTACACAAATATAAGTTTTTAATTATCCACTAATTATGAATAAACCTTTTTTCACATTAAAAAGAAAAAAGAAACAAATTAATTATCCATCAAATCTGTTTGTGTATTGTTGAATATATTAAAGTTTCATCTAACGAAATTTGAACTATAGTTTATTGTACATGAGATTAATTTTTTATTAGACAAAATTTTTATTGATAAAAAAATTATAATTTTTTTAAATGTAATTTTTTATATATTTATTATAAAATTTTTTAATTAAAATAAAATATATAAAATGTTTTAAAAACAAATTAATTATAAAAAAAATAAGTTTTAGCGAGAATGTCAATAGCACATCAAATATTCTCGACAATAGCATAATACATATGCAGATCGGACTCTTCTTTAATCAAATTAGTAGCATCAAAAGAACCAGTTTCTAACTTAACGTGATTAGATTATTAAGCTTAAAATGAACATAAAATTTTATGGAGTGATTTATCCATTTTAATTTCATCTATTACTGTAATTATGAGAAGTGGAGTGGTGGTTAATTATATTTTTAATTATGATTATCTTTTAGCTAGTATCACATCAATACATATACAATCTCAACAAATTTGACATGTTACCTCCAAAACAGTAACACGATAAACACTGCTTCTGTTTGATGTTATCTAAAAATTTTGATGTATTCAAGCGAAACTCAAATGAATGAACACCTTGCTAGATGGGATTTCCTATCTGCTTTTTAGGTGACACTTAAATAAATACAAGCAAGTCAATTCCAACTTTGAATAAATCTGGTAGCAACATATGTATGCAAGAAACAAAGAAATTCTTATCATACCACAAAATAAAATTTCATTTCGGGGACTAACTTTCTCAGTTGTCTTTATTATTACATTAGTAGTTTATGTTAAAACTTATTATATCACAATATTATTCTGTCCATAGAGTTTTTTTATTGACAACAAATAAATTTAATTTTTTAAATTAAAAAATAATAAGTATAATTTAATCAAAGGAGAGATACAGTGTAGGTCTGTCTTCTTTTTTTACTAACAAAATTTAGATTTAGTAGATAATTTAAGGTTTTTTTTTCTCATACGTATATTTTTATTAAAAATAATTATGTTTAAGATATTGTCAATGTCAAATATGATACTAAATATGAATATCTCTCTCAATAAAAATTTAAACATTAATTTATCACATATTATGAGCTATTCATTATTTTTATTAGATTAAATCTTTGTTAATACAGATAATTAAAATTTAAATTATCATTAAAAAATATACCTATATTTAATATTTGAGCAATAATATATATTAAATAAAATTATCTCCAACAAAAAAAAATACATAAAAAATAATTGTTTTCCTTTTGAAAGTCATTTCTAAAATATATCATTTCCACTTAAGTATATGTATATGTATAAGACATGTTAAAAGACATGAAGTGAGATTAACTAATGAACTAAATAAATTGAAGAGTGAAGAGGCACAGTTGGGAGGCACTAATATGAAAAAGACGTATCACGTGGGTTATTCAACTTTATTCTAATTGGGGTTTAGCTATCCTATCAAAAAGCACAAAAGCAAACAAGCCCGACTCAAGTCTCACCTTCTTTCAGAAAAATACCCAAAAGGACAAGCCTACCCTACAAACATCCTTCACAAATGTGACCACGCATGACATAGGGGATATGGTCAGCCCCAGCAACATGGGGTTAGGGTAGGGTAGGATAGGGTACCCCAAAACCAAATGTTAAATTGAATATGAAATTCTGAATATCAGAACTTTTGGATTTGAGACAACAAAACACAATGTTGTTAAAAATTGGATTGATATTTAATTGGATAGAGAAAGTAGTGTAGTTTACGTTTTATTTATTTGATCATAGTTTTTGGAATTGGATTGTATATTAAATCAGTTAAAAACTTAAAAAAAATAATATCATGGATAGCCATTTAGATTTTTTTTAAAAAATTTTGAATAGCTTTATTTTAGTCTTTTAATTTTAAAAAATAAATTAATTTTTTTAATTTCTAACATTATTAATTTATTTAATAAAAAATATTGAGTTACAGTTAATTTTAATATCTTAATGTAATATTATTGTCATATTATCAATTTATTAGTCTTAGATATAAAAAAATGACAAGTTTGAAAATAACAATTTATTTATATTTATGTTTAATAAATATTTAATTTAGATATTTTTTATCTTTTTATATTTAAAATTAATAAAATAAAGTTAAAAGACTAAAGTAAAATTAATCAAATTTAAGAGATAAAATTAAAATTAAAATCAAAATTAAAAGATTAAAAATGTTCTTTTTACCTATGATAAAAGTAATTTCATAATAATAATCACTGTAAAATATTTTTATAAATATGTTTTATCTCAATAAAATTAATATATATAAATAAAATTATAGAAAAATGTTACCAAATTATATGAAAATAATTTAATTCATTATGTAATAATTTTGAAATAAAGAAACAGATTTGGATCTATCAATTAGTTGGGTTTGATCTAATTTTTTGTACAAAATGAACATTATAAAATTTAAAAACAGTTTATTTCCTAAAAATATAACTCACTTAATTTCTACAATGTTATTGGCATTTAATATTCACAAAAAGTTAGAGTATAAAAAAAGTGGGCCTTGTGAACTCAGAAGGCGTGGTTCGAAATCCGGTCGGTGTGATGAGCATTGTGTGTTTGTTGAGTGATATTAAAGAAAAAAAATGTTTGTCCAATTTTTATATTTTTGTTATTAAATTTTTAATTAGGGAATTATATATATATAATTTTTTATGATTATTTTTTAAAATTTTTATATATTTTTTGTTAAAAATTTTGATAAAAAAATATAAATAATTATTTATAAGATTGGTCCATATTAAAAATGTGAATCGATTTTTGCTTTACCCAAAAGCTAATAATCAAAGAAAGAAAGAAAGAAAGAAAGAAAAAGGCAAAAGGTTTTGGTTATAATAAATAATTGAAGGAATAGTATAAGTCTTTGCTGTTTTTGCTTCTGCAGCTCACAACACTAGGAATGATTACTAAGGTCCACTCTATTACCTTACTCCCATATTGCACATATTAAATTTTTTTAATTTTAATTTTTTAAAATTAGTATAAAATTTATTTTAATTATACAAGTATAAATTTCAAGATGAATCAATTATAAACAAACTGTAAACTCTACCTAATGTTATCATTTTAAAGCATGTTTATGGGGACTTTGACTTCTTTACATTTTCTTGATATTTGTATAAAATATTTTTTAGCCCAAATACTTTATTTTTTAAAAAGATGTTAAAATTACACTTTATATATTTTTTATTTTAAAAAAATATGCTCTATTCATTTGAAATATTAAAAAATTATAATTTTATTTATTTTGATTAAAATACTCTTAATGATATTATTAAAATTTTTAAAAAATTATAATTTATTATAAAACAATATATTTTTAAAATTATTATTTATTTTAAGCTAAAAATAATAAAATTGTTTTATTTTAAATTTAAAAATTATATTAGTCAAATAAATATTTAATGATATAAATAAAAAATAAAAAATATTTTAATCAAAATACATAAAAATATAATGTTATTATCTTTTAAGAGAAGAGAGTATAATACTTTTTTAAAAAAAATATAATTTTAATATTTTTTAAAAGAAAAAAATATAATTTTCTCGACTTCTTATTACTAAGTCATAAATTTTGAGATAACTTAAGAGTAAAGAGACCGTCATGGCTTATTTGGAATTTTTTTTATTTTTTAAAATTATTTTATAAAATTAATTTTGAGAATTCATATTATTATTATTATTATTATTATTATATATTTATATACATATTATTAATAAAAACACTTATTTTTTATTATTTTATTTTAAAAAATTAAAGTTCAAACTATCTTTAATTATTATATATTATCTATTTTTGAAAAACATATCTTATTATTTTATTTTCAATTTAAAAACAGTTATTTAAACAAATTTTTTTTATTTTAAAAACTTCAATCAAACATTTGGATCAAAGTGTCAATCTGTATGTATCACAATGGGCCCTTCACACACGTGGTTTTCTACTATTGCTAACTGTAAACTACTGGATGCAAATCATTGTTTGCCGATTTGGGGTATACCCTTCCTTTCATCTCAATCTCATTCATCATTGATGATTCATCATCTCTTTAGGTCTTCACATTGGTCATCTTTTTTTTGTCATATGGTTTTAATTTTTTTTTCTTTTTTTGGGTTAATATGATTTCATTGGATTTCAATTTGGATATTTTATTCTTGGAAATCATTCCAGTGAGCCATGCCTCATTGATTTCAACTGTTTTATGTGCTTGTTTTAAGAGAAACTTGCTGGTTAATTTTTTAACATTTAATTGTATAAAATTTTGATTTGATTCTTTTAATTTAAAAATAGATCATTTTATTTTAAAAAATATTCAATTTTATTCTCTCTATTATATTTTTATCCAAACTCTTTTGTCAAATTTAATAGTTTACTGAATTAGACACTAAATTTAAACAGTTAAACAATAAACAATTCACATACTATTATATTTAGTATTAAATTTTTTATAAATGATATATAAGATAGAAGCACAAAATTAGATCATTTCATAAACTAAACTACAAAGTTTGTTTTTTTAAGGATTTAATAATTCAACTAGTTAAGTCATTTATATATCATGATGATATTATAATTATATAAGAATAATTATAATTTAATAAGGTATGATTATATAATTTAACATTTACCCTATTAGTTACCTAAATTAAAAGTGTAAATATCACAAACTAATTGAATGATAACAAATAAAACACAAGATTAATTAAATGACACAAACTTTAAATTATTTATATAATAATATTTCTGGTGGTCTAATTATTTATTTTTTAAAATTATGTGTTATATAATATAAAATAATGTCAGAAAATGAGATGAAATAAAAAAAATCAAGATAGTGAAAAGTTATAATAAAAGAGTAAAAAGTTAAATAACTTTTTATTATTTTAAAATATAATAATTAATTTTTATATCATACTAAAAAAATTAAAGAAAAATTAATATGTATTTTATGTATGAGGAACTCTAATAAATTATATGGGATAATTTGATTTTGGACCAAACCCTAAATTTCAATTTACCCCAAAATACAGTGTCAAAATTTGGTTCATCTTTATACAAACTTGGAGTTGGAAGGCATATATCATATCAGTTGGACCAATGGTTCTAGAAGAAATGATGTTAACAACGACAATCATTAATGATTAACCGTGACTTGCTCCAAATTTGACCCATGCAGCTTCTTAAATTTTTATTAATGGACTTTTATGGGAGCTTGAGAAGTTGCTATAATAATATCTTGCAGTGAAGTGACAAGTGGAAAAAGATTTGAAATGACTTTTTTTTTTAATGAAATTTTATAAGAGCTATTAAGATATATAAGTATTTTGTGGTTGACAATATTATTTGATAAATATTTTTTTAATACTATGGGTTTGAAAAATTTTCCAGAAAAAAAAAATGCTTGTTATTGTTAAATAGGGATTGTATTCAAGGGGAATATAGTAAAACAAAAATTAAAGATAATTATTATAATTCATAAATTTGAGTTGGAGTTCTTTTGTCTAAAAAAAATATTATTATTTTTTTTTGTCAATATTACTAATATTTCAAAAGTTCATGAGTAAAATTTTATTGGCAATTATATATATCTATCTTTCAAAATTTTGTTTTAAAAAAATAAAGAATCTACCACTTTGGCTACTTATTTATTAAATTTTTTGTTTTTACTTTTGGGAAGTTTTAGGGCTTATGTAGAGATTTTGTGAATTTCTACTTATTTTTAAGTAGTATATATTTTTTTTCAAATGATATTATGTAAGAAGTATTATAACATAAAAGTAGTTTATATTGGACAAAATTATTTGAGAAAAGCTTTGATTAATCTTGTTGTGTTTGGCAAATCTTCAAAAATTAATTTTACTTGCCATATTATTTGAAAGGACATATAATAAAAAGGATGGGTAAAAATAGTTAAAAGAAGAAAAATGAATGGATTAGAACCTGAAGAATTAGATAGCCCAGACCATTTAGAAAATTCTATTTCTATAGCCATTGTCAAAGGTTTTCAAAACAAATAATTGGCAGAAGAGTTTCTCCCACAATGCAGTTTAAATGTTGCTGGTTGGAACTACAGAGCCAAAAGCACTGTCATGAGACCTGGAAACTGAACTGCAGCCCAAATACTTGCAATATATCAAGTAAATCCTAATGGTTAATGAAACCAGAATTTGAAATATACAAAGCTGTAGAATGTGGACACCAGAAATTTTCAATGTCTAGAATCCACCATCTTGAATAAAATAATATACAATACTAACTTTTCTGAGGTCCTAAAACTCTATTCTATGTGTAATCCTACATTTATAATCAACCTAATAATAATCTTTAGGCAGGAAGAAGCTGAAAAAATGGATACACAATGGAGGGGATCATCCCACTTTATTTCAAGAAAAATATAAGGTAAATCAGACTCAAGAGAAAAGGGACTAGCTAAATGCTATTTCCTGAAGCACTTGGAGTGTCTTCTGATGCACCTGGAAGCAACAGAAAGAAACAAAAGATGAGAAATATGTCAATAAAACCTTCCCTTTACTTTTATTAGCACCATCAGCGCTAATACAACAACAAATAATGCCTTTTTCCACTAGGTAGAATCAGTTATATAGATCAAGCGACGCCAATATATTATATCTTAATAACATGATCGCGTCGTTGATTTATATTCATAAAAATTTGACAAAAGTTTTACGCTGATTGTTGACTACTTAACACAACTCTTCTCTTTTATTCAGGTTTGGGACCGCTATGAAAGCCAAACTTAGCACTATCATTGCTAATAAAAGATCAAATATAATTTTGCATTTCAAATTAGTCAAACCCTTGTGTCTTCCTTAATCTACTTGGCTAATTAATTGACAGAAAATTAGTGATCTTGGATGCAGAAATCTTTAAGAACACGATTAGGAAAAAAAAGAAATTTACCCATTCTAGATGCTGTGCAGTGATGCCTGAGTCAGTTCCAGCATATATTCCACTCAAGACCTGGAATGGCAAGATTGAAATAAAGGATGATCAGATTTCAAACTCACAAATACAAAAGATCATATAAAATTGACATGTAAAGGAGTAAGAATGTTTAAACAACTAGGTCAAATTATTCAGTTAGTCCCCAGAGTTTCTCAGAATTTTTAATTTAGTCTTTATAGTTTAAAAGTTTGTAAATGAATCATAGTTTAAAAGAAATTTAATCTGGTTCATATCATTAAACCACTGTACTAATGTAATCAACCATATTCTATCTTAACACTAAGAATATGTATGTTCAAGCCAATTCATCCTAGCCAATAAACCTAAGTGACATCTACCTTTACCTCCTTTGTTGGCATTACTCATGCATATTTAGAGCTCCAAGATGGCAAATAATTGGCCGTATTAACAAAATTTAACAGCACACCAACAAGGTTTAACTATTAAAGGGTTCAACTGTCCCAAGTAATTTACACCTGCAAGGACAACCTCTTACAATATAGCATTACCTTAGAGACAGTCTCAAGAAACATGCCAGGGCGTACTGGAAGTGGCTTCCGTCCTGTTACACTTTTCTGGACATCATCACAAGAAAAACACAAGTCATACAATGGTGTCATAAAAACTAGCTCCCTGGTTAAATGATACACATAAAATCATACATCAGATTTAACTCACCCTTCCAGCAATTCCAGCTAAAGCCTTTTGCCCACCACCGCCTTTTTCATCAGTTCCAAAGTTGTCTGCACCTTCATCTTTTCCTTGCATTACATTTCTTATCATTTCCAGCACAGTTTTCCCAGGTTTTAAAGCCACCAATTTGGTTAAGAAGTTCACCTGCACCAAGTGACAACAGTAGTAAAGATGCTAATGAATGATGGTAAATAAAAATAATAAAGTTTACTTCTAGATTTCTGCATATGTAATCATCAAAACTGCATATTAACATACCTCAGCTTGAGGAAGAGTATACAAACCCCGGTTATTTCTTTCATCCAAAATCCCTCCTCCCATCATATCCCGAGCTTCTTCTCTAATCAAAACAAGCCTTGCAAGTAGTTTTCGATCAGGCACAACAGGCCGAGTTTCCATTGTCTGCATATATTGATTAGCTCCAGAAGATTAGCCATACAATGTCAATAATCTATGTGACTGCTTTGGACAAGACACAGAAAATACTTGTCATTCAATTGAAATAGTAACAATTAACAAAAGTCATCTATGTAATTATAGCAAATTGCAATGCCTGAGGCAGAATAAAACTTGATATGCTAGAAAGACAGTAATGTGAAAAAAAATTGCAAGGTCAGAAGACCAGAAACTATAGTCTATACTTAATACATTGTAATATAAAAACTATCCAACAAAATTTGTGCCACGAGGTAGTCAGAATTTCAATAGCCAGCAATTAAATTACCAAACATAATGGTCAGCTATCATTTAATTTCTGCATGAATTTAGCTTAAAAGTTATACCAAGGTTATTATGATCAAATTTTGTCAACAAATCCTTTTTTTAAAAATAAATGAGAAATTATTTTAGAGTAAATATAAAGAAAGAGAGAAACATCAAAGGACAACATCAGAATTTGTAAAATTTTGAACTTCAAGTATTAAAGTTGTAATTAGGTTACAATTCAAAGGGTAAAGTGTATTTTCTCCTAATAAAAACTATTCATCGGACCTCGTTTGACAGCTTAAGCTTTTGAACTCTAGTGCTTCTCGAAATAAACCTTAACAAGACAAGATCATCACCATACTTAACAGTGTTAGGCTCAGAAAGCATCTTTCATGATAAAACATCAACATGCTAGCCGCATGAAAAGGGTTATTGAGGCCTAATACAGTAATATCTTTTGCTTTTGAGTTAAAAATCATCAAACTAGCATTTAAAGAAAACATCAGCTTAACATAGTTAAAAGAATTGCATAATTATCACCAAATAAGTTTTAAAGACTTCAAGCATAGCCCAGTAGCTATTAGAATGAAGTTTTTAATATATATATATATATACCTCCAATAAATCATCAGCTTGATTAGCTATGTCATTTAGATTAGCCTTCGGGATATGAATCTTAGTATCATTCTCGCCTTTAAATACACCACCGCCAGCTGCAACTCGGCGTAATAACTCGTGTCTGCTTTCTTTTTGTGGTGTTCTACAGAGAAGGCCAATCACTTGAACCTAGAAAATGTAGAACATGCACATTAATACCACAAAAAGTTTGGTTTCATTTCACCCCTTCAATAAAAAAAAACTATGGCTCAAAGAAAGCTCCTTACATGCGGTGGACATTGCTTTGTCAGATGTGATAACACTGTCTCCTTGATCACTTCCAAAATTGCTTTGCGCTGAAAAAATAAATAAATAAAAAATTATATATATGGTGTTAGTATCCAATCACTAGTTCATCACAAAATCTCATTACAGCTGCATAGGAAATCATGGAATAGCAGCATCATTTTAAGTAATAGATCAGGTTACAGTGAGAATTTCATTAAAAGAACATCACTAATCAACAACCAAGTGAAAATTTAAGCATGAAGGGATGAGGGACAAACAGAATACTCTTTAAAATCAACTCCTGATTTCTTATAATGGGAATGATAAACTATAGTGTGCTTGTATGGCTTTAAATATGTTGCACCCACTGAAAGTCTTTAAGAAATGAGAAGTCAGTGAGCACATAGAATATGTAAGATAAAACTATATCACTATACCTAAGGTATTCATGTATGATACAATTTACCCAAATCTAAGCCTCAATTAAACGATAAAGCATAATTTAGATAGAAGACCTACTGTGTAATTCAGACAACATAATATTTTTCAGTTCGTTGCCATTGCAGGATTTAAGTTTATATACATGTAAAATCACCATTGCTGTAATAATCCTTGGTTTGAAGCCACCATATACGACAACTAGTTGGCAAGAGGTTCTTTTAAACTCCTAGGAAAACCAAACTACATTCACTCGCTTTAACCAATTTTGTACTTCAGCCTCAAATCACAAACTTTAAAAGTTAAACATGATGTTAATACTTAATAGGAAGTCAGAAATTATGGTGACTCCACATCTCAAATGACGTCACGTGAATCACATCTACAATTTCACACTTCTTAAGTTTCTGTATATACACTAAAGGCATTAAATCATAGAAATTTACTTTCTATAAGATCATTATCTGTCCATTTAAACTGATTCAAGGCCCAATTAAAAAATAAAGTTGCTATAGAATTGCCATAACAATTAGAATGGAACTTTTCAATTTCAGTTTGAAAATTATACCTTATCGTCTTGGTCCTTCTCAGCTAGTTGGATCATGTAATCTAGGGCCATCATGAAATTGGATTCCATCTGATCAACTCTCTTTCCAATAACTCCCTGTGCAGCCAACTCCACTGCCACTTTTTCAGAAGCTTCATCCATCTTCATGTCTTCCAACTGGACTCAAACAGGTATAAGTGATAGGGGTTCATGAGTAACATTACACATTAGGATTCCACAAATGACATTTAAAGGCCGTAGTAATAAATACACAGACATGAACAAGAAGACAATGTTACCACCTGAGATTGATACCATAATTATATTCACCAGGAAGATGTGCATGGCTAACATGCATAGACTCCAAGTTCGAACCGGTAAAAACAATAGAATTACAACAATATTGATATTATTTGTAAAATAGATGCCTTTCCTGTCATTTGACAATAATACAATGATAATCAGTGCCTGATTTTAGCACTCCAAACAAACTTTTCAAATTATAAAGCCATAGAAAGGAGCTGCAAGTTTAGCTCTTATATAAATGAGCTCTTACTCTAATGAAATAGAAGTGGCTTTATAAATTATTATCCTACTTACAAATCTGTTCAGACTAAATGACTTAAATGACAAGATTATAATTTCCAATTGTTCACACTGCTATTTTACAGGAAAAAATTATTATAGGTGAACTCCAGAATCTAATTAATGCAAAAGAATTGATGTCCTTGACTTCAAAATGAATATAGCCATGTTTTACTTCATGTATAACAGCCTGCCTTCAGTAACGAACTATCTTGAATCTGCAGATGGAGTATTTACCACCAGTTAGTCCCCTGCATTCTCTCTACTAACCCTTTAACACATTTCTCACCAGTCAACACCTCTGTTGTCCACATCATTCTTTGATGTGTTATGCCCATAGAATCACATAATCCTAAATTCTCAATTGCTCACCCAGAGGGATCTTCATCTATACTCTTTGCACATGCCCAAACCATTTTGCTTCATGATATTTTCAATTTGAAGCTAACCAAGACTTTTGAACTTCAAGTTTGATCATATCTTAATTTTCTCATACCACCCTCCAGGCCTCAACATAAACTAATTCATTGTCCTGAAAGCAGAACAGGGAAACGTTTCACATTCTAAAGCTGATAATGAATATTAAGTCTACAATTTATATAACCCAAACCAAATATACAAGGTATAACAAGATTTGTTACTAGGACTTTCTCAAAGCATGCTAAATATTGTTTGAGTGCAGGAATGATTGCTCGCTAACAATCGTTACTGACTACTTGGTCAAAAAGACTGACATTTAACAGGTCCTTATATTCCAATTTGCAGAATCATTAGAGGAATATTTATCCTTATAATGACAATCACATATCAACTTTACAAAAAATGAAAATGAAAATTGGAAACTGATAAGTCACTCATAGTCAATGAGTGCATAAGAGAGGATTAGATGTTTAAAAAAAAAAATGAGACAGTGACCTGATTATAGTATCTTTAAGTACAGCAACAAAGAATCAAACTTCAGATAGATTGTTGCCATGTACAAGCATGCAATATCAAAAGAGTCCCATAAATGCATTCTAGCTACATAGAAATTTCAGCCGAAAGATACAGCAATCTCTCCATGCAATATGGCACAATTAATGTACCAAACAAGATCACCAAAATTCCCTATAGGGCAAAGGAAATGATTATAAAATACAGTATTGCCCCAAAAACATATATTTTCAGAAAAAGATGAGTCAACTGAACAGTCACCCAACCCCACACATATTTGTTTTAAAGCAGCTAAGGACCAACTAGATATAAGAATTCTAACATGGCACTAGTCAATTTTTTAGTCTAGTCTATCACAAAAGGTTCCAAATAATCCAATAAACAACTAAAACAAAACGTAAATATTCATTTTTCTTTTGAGCAGAAAATTATTACATAATGGAGGCCAACTTACAATGGTAATCATTTCCTGGAGAACAGAGATGACCTGGTCCCCTCCTTTGAGGAGAGCTTCACGTTGAGAAGTATCCAAGTTCTGGTTCTCTTGTTGTTGAGCTCTTCCATTTCTGTCTTCTACATCAAATTCCTCATCTGGGTAGCCGCCACCCACTTCATAACTTGTACTTGAAACAAAAAGCTGCCTTCTCCTTTTGGGTTGCTTCAGCTGCAATTGCTGATACTGGTATTGATGAGAGGAAGTTGTGGCTGGAAAACAAAGAGAGAAGAAATTAGAAGAAACGCATGAAGAAACAGGGAGGAAGAAGAGTGTGCCCTGAAACATTTCGTTTTCTCCTTCAAATCATGGTTCTGGGGTTTTGGGTTTTAGCCTGAAGGAGAGGGCATGTGGAGGTTTAACAAATACAGATAAGAAAAGATAAATGGTCTGAAAATCCCCAAAAGAAAATATAATAAGACAACGCCGTCTGTGGGAATCGAACCCACGACCACATGGTTAAAAGCCATGCGCTCTACCGGCTGAGCTAAGACGGCAAGACGTCAAAGGCAAAAGTAATACTATATTTTAGAAAGTAAGATAAATATCCTACTTATTTTTAACCTTACTTCAATTTTTAAAATTTAAAAAATATGATGATAATAGTGACAAAATGTTTGTCGTCATGATAATGATAGTAAGGATGGACTAATGGAGGTGTTAGCATTTGATAATGGAGATAATAATTATTGGGATAGTGAAGTCAAGGTAATTTATGAGTTAGTATAAGTCAAAATTACTAAGTAAATGTAACTTGAAGTAACAAATTTTTTGGGCAAAAATGTACTTTCAATCTTATAACTTTCCTTCACATTTTACTTTAAACCTTTCATTTTTATTTTTTTATTTTAAAAAAACTGTATTCAAACAAATTAGCATAAAGTTATTAGAGTCAAGCAACGTCTTTTCCATTAAGCATCTTCGCAACATTAAAAAGATGTGATGGGCGTCTCCCTCTCCAGGACGGTTCTTGATTAGCGTTTTGCTTAGTCATTGTTATAAATAAAGAAATTGAAACAAAATGAAATTAAAAGACAGAAGTAAAATTTGAAGTAAATTTAATTGATTAAATTGGACAAACTGAAGTTAATGAATGAAAATGAAAAATGAGATAAAAGTTATAAAATTAATTTTTTTATCAGTATTTTTTTATTAAAAATAATTTTATTAAAATTATTATTATAAAAATTTAAATTTAATTCACTGTATTACGAAGATAAAAATATAATTTTATCATTTTTCCAATTAAAGCGTTAACAAGCATCATAACACTAAAGACAATTGTTACTATACTCTGAGAAATAATTTGGAGTGGTACAACAATGTTTCATTTTATTATTGGTTTTGAGCACGGTGGACCAACGTTTTCAAGTCAATAATAATTTGTGAACCCGTGCCACCGTCACATGTTACAACAATGTTTTATCGGATGTCACCACAAGGACACGCGTTACAATAAGGTTAACTTGAAAGTCTAACCACACCACCATCACCCTCATTTTTTTTTTTTTGAGTTTTCCTTTATTTTTTTAAACTTTTTATGAAAATATTAAATAATTATACATTTGTACTTTTTTTGAAAAATTTCAACTATATTACCACATTATATTCACGTGGATTGTCGAATAATTTTTGTTTGAGTGAACGAAGTAATAAATAATATTAAAAAGCAAAAAAAATTTAGAAAAAGACAATTAGAGAGGTTATTTTTTATATATTTATGCATGTATTAATTTTTTGATTATTTAGTTAACAATTTATTTAAAATTTTTAATTATATGTATTATTATTAATAGAAATAGTTTATTAAGTGTAAAGTGATTAGTAATTTCAATTATACAAACACGAACAAACTTTATTATTCATTATAATTTGTATTTATTACTATAAATTAATTTAAAGGGACAAATAAATTTCATTAATTGATATTATTATTAATTATATTATATTATATTACTAATTTAGCGTTATTTTTTTTTGAAATAAAAAAAATTATTTGGCAATTTGCATAGAAAGTTCAAAAAAGAAAAACATCATTCACGCCATCACATTAATCTCCCATGGATTAACTAATTCAGTAATTTTAATTTTAAAAAATTTATAAAAATAATAAATTTTATTGAATGAATTCTTTATTAACTAATTATATATTTTTTAATAAATAAAAAAAAAACGAAACGAATGAAAATGTTGCCATACTTTCAGTTTTTTTTTTTTAAAAAAGTAAATTCGTGAAAACGCAGGGTTTAACAGCGGTCGTTATTTTGACTCAATTGAGTGTGCAACAAGATAATGATTCTTGATTAATGAACTTTGCTTTTGAACATTCAGCAAATAGCATCCAAAAAGACCGTTGGAAGCTGTCAAGTGGCATTACATCGTAATTTTATGAAAAAGCAAGGGCGATAAATTATCTCAACAAACTTCTTTTGACGATTCGATTACTAACAGACTAACAGTGTAACATGTTCCGTTAACTTTTACATTCCCAGTTTTGTCCTCAGCCGGCCATAGACGGTTCGGCTTCCCCGCTTCTATATATACACTGTCCCACCCTCAAGACTCACCTCACGCCATTCCCATTTCTTCTTCATCTTCTCCGTAGTACGGGTTTGTTCTCTCTCCTAGGGTTAGGGTTTTTTTCCTTGTCTCTCTACGTCGTTGTGTCGTTTTCTCTCTCTAATTAGTCAATGGCGCAACAAGAGGTTCAGAATGGAGGAGCTGAGAAGGTCGCCCCTCCGGCGATTTTCACTGCCGTGAAGCCGCAGCTGCTGGTGGAAGCACCGAAGGCGAGCGACGCCGTTGTGTTCTACAAGTCCGCGTTTGCTGCCCTGGAAGTTGGACGCACTATGCACCCCAAACGCAAGGCTGAGCAAGATCTGCCTCTCGTCCTTGCTGCTGAACTGAAGATCGGTGATTTCACCATCCTCGTCTCTGACCTTCCTGAAGATTCTGCTACTCCGTTAGTCCCTCTCTCTCTCTGCCTCTCTCTTTTGTATTCTTAAGATCTATGAAGCTGCACTTCACTTTTCTAGTCGTAGTAAATTGAGTTTTTCTAGCCTGTTCTCTTTGTGCTTCTTTTTTCTTCTTTTCTTTGAGGTGTTATCTATGCTTAGTTAAGGCTGCTATATTTTATCATGTTCAGCTTAGAGATCCTTTAGATGCAGTAGATGTTTAAACATTATCAGTAGAGGTTTTATTTCAGAGAATCTTCATGACTTTGCTTGCTGCTGTTTGGTGTTGGAACTGCTGAGATCCTCTTATACATACTCTCTAAACTTTTGTCCTTGTGGATCTGTCAAAGAACGTATAAATTGTTGTCGTTTTATCTTTAGTAGGTAAATATATAGCTATTTTCTTATCACTTGATATTATTTTGCCTTTGTTACTCATCGTATTTTTGTCATAGCTTCATTTTTGTCTGTGGCTGTTGGTCTCACTTTGAAATTGTCCTTGTTTCATACAAATGACTCAGTTTTGTTCTTACACGGTATATGACGACTTCCTGTGTCCTTTTTGGGAGTTTTCCAGACTTCTAATTCGCTGTAACGAAATTGAAATGTTCTTTATTTTGGTTCATCTCCCTTTACCAGAGGAAACGCTGTTGTTCTGTGCCTGGAGACCGATGATGCTGAAGCTGCAATTGCTACAGCCGTGAATGCAGGAGCTGTTGCAGTGGGCGATGTCGTAGAAGGTGAAGGCGCGTGCTGCGGAGGGCGTGTGGGGAAGGTGAAGGATCCGTACGGATTTATCTGGCTCATCTGCTCCCCGGGAAAGAAGTGCGCTAACGCCGAAGCTGAAGCCTAATTGTAGCCGTCGGATTACTGATTTTTAACTGTTTTGATTTTCGTTTCTATGTGGTAGCAGTGGGTGGGACCCACATATCAGGGAAAAAAATGTTTCTTCTGTTAGGATTAGGCCTATGGTATTAATATTTTGATACGGTCTTTATCATGACTATGGTTATTGCCAATTGTCATAAAGACCAAGTAGACACTAGGACGAAAAAAAACTATGAACTCCCTTGAGTAGTCTTAGACTGATAGCTGGCAGTTGTAGAGACTATAAATTTCCTCATTCTAGTGGTTTAAATTTAGCTTCTAATTATCCTTTATCGATTGGTTTGTTAGACCACAAAGATCATTTTCACTTGGCAAGGTTATTATGATCTTTTTACAATGCGTGTATGGGTAAGGATTAGATGCACCATTGGTATTAAAGTAATGACATAAATTGCTATTTACTTTATAAATTATTTTAAAATTGAGTATGGAATAGTGCCTCATGGGGCAGTGTGGCAAGGTGGAGGCAGGTTATGTAGAAGTTAAAGTATGGTGCGGTTTGGTGTACCAGACTTTGACTAGGGCCTACAGGTGTTCATTCAGGTTCTGACACGTGTTCATTCATAGTACAATGTATAGAGTGTGGGAGAGGAACATAGATATTTGAACCATGGGAATATGGTCCCCTCTATGAGGATCTGCTTGGCGCGCTTGAGATTCGGAGAGGGTTAAGAGTGTGGTATGCGGAAGAAGGGATGGAGAGGAAAAGAATGGAATGGAATATGTCGTATGGTTATTTTCATTTGGATGACCTAAACAAAATATATTTTATATTTCTTTGCCATACAAATAATGGTGAAACGATTAAAGTAGGCATATCCAAATCGAGGTGTGTCAACTGTAATGTTGGATTTCGAATTAAATATATTTCTCTTGCCGTATTTAATTCAAATTAAAGCTATATTGTATGTGTATGTGTATGCTGAAATGATACTTACGGGGTCCCACGTTAAATGAGTTTGTTCTTTGACTTGTTTTCTTTCATTGTTTTTCATTTTGGCATTAACTTGACTAGTTGACGACGACTTCTATTGTACCTCTTGCCAAACAGTGTATTTTGCTTGCTTCTCGATGCTATAATGTTTCGATGCATGATATATTTTTAAATCACATACCTTGTTATACATAAGTCTCTTTTGAAGTTAAATTATATTTTTTTTATTAAAATATAGTTTCGTAGAAAACGTACTACTAAATTTTGAGTTCAACATTATATATTTTTTTTTGAAAAATATAATTTTATTTTATTTTATAACTCGTTTACAAATTTAACATTAGTAAATAAATGTAAAAATATTTTAATAAAAATAAGTGAAATTAGAACATTTTTTATTATAAAAAAAATTCAATGTAACGCTTTTCTTTGTTAAAAAATAAAAAGAAATAGTATTTTCAAAACATAGGAGTTTACTGTACAATTTATTATGATGCATTTGGTTTTACTGTTTTTTGTTTTTATTTTCATTGAAAATGGAAAATACAACTTTTTTTTTTGTTTAATAAAATATTTCTTTAAATTATTTTTAAAATTATGTTTCATTTCTAACTTTTTAAAATTAAAAAAATGTTTATGTAAAGTTAAAATTTTATTTATATTAATTTATAAGTTAAATGACTAATTTTTAAGTTTGACTATTATTAAATGATAATAAATATATGATTGAAGGATTTGTTTTTAAAAAATATTATAAAAATAACACTAATTATGTAACACTGAGAACATCATTTAGAAGTTTTTAATTTTCAGCCTATTCCTATTAAACTTCATTAAAAACATTTTTAGTTATACTTGCCATTTTCAATGAAAAATGATAACAGAAAATGACAAAAATAAAGACATCCTTAAAATACGTTTTCAACGTCTTTACATAACACTGGTGTTATTTTTGTAATTTTAAGAAAGTGAATTTTTTATTAATCATATGAATGTTATCATTCAATAATAGTTAAATAAAATAATTATTAAAATATTGTCATTTTAAGTCATTTGACTTAAAAAAATAATAAAATTTTAAATTTATATATTAAATATATTTTTAAAATATTAAAAATATTTTCATAAATTAACCACATCCTAAATATTCTCGCCAAAGGAGAGAATAATTTGGATGCATCTTTCAGTAAAAATGATACTTGGGCGGCAGCAGTGTATTATGTCTAACCAAGCACCATGTCTCATTTTCTGCTAGAAACCCAATCTTCTAAGAATTTAAATGAATGGGCTGCTCATATTGGAAATTTTGAGAAAATTGGGTAAATATATATATATATATATATATATATATATATATTAAAAAAGATAAAGTCATACAAAAAAGAGATAAAAATTCAATTAAAGTGGGCCCAATTAGTTACGTGTAGGCATAGCAAATTGAATTCACCACCCACAATCCTTTCCATCTATTGTATTGTCCATTTCAATCCATTAAAAATCCGAATTTAGTGGATATTGTTAAATTGAATAACTTTTTAATGAATGAAATATGAATATTGGTTGGATCAACCAAAATTAAATTCTCAACCAAAATTAAATTCACCCATCATTCATTATCACTTTTTTTTTAAATCACCAAAATTCCACAAAAATATACTGTGAAGATATACATGTGATCCAAGAATCAAACTTTTTTAGTCTCTTTATTCAAAATAAAGTGAAGAGAAGAATCAAAAGATTTTTATTTCTTAGTGAAGTATATTAAATATTTTTGTGCTAGAAAAATTCATTTTAATTAGTAAATAAAAGTTTATATAGACATTTAAGGATTTAGATATATTTGGCCATGATATTTAATTGAACTAGACTTATATCTTTTTCATCAAGTTTGTTAATTAAAATAAAACATGCAAAATAAAATTTTTAAAATAAATTAATTATAAAAGAAATAAGTTGCATAAATTATTTACATATTAATTTTTAATTAAAAATATTAATAAAAAAGATATAAAAATTATACTTAAAATAATTTTTTATTTACTTGAATTAATTATTAAAAGATTTTATTAAAATCTTGTTCGAGACACACAAAATTAGTTGAGCCCACAATCTCAAAGAGACCAAGGGATGCAATCTTTAAAATAAATAAAACATGCAAAATGAAAATTTTAAAATAAATTAATTATAAAAGAGATAAGTTGTATAAATTATTTATATATTAATTTTTAATTAAAAATATTAATAAAAAAGATAAAAAAAATTATACTTAAGATAATTTTTTATTTACTTGAATTAGTCATTAAAAAATTTTATTAAAATCTTGTTCGACACACCACAAAGTTACTTGAGCCCATAATCTCTAAGAGACCAAAGGTTGCAATCTTAAAAATTACTAACTAACATCTTAGAAATATTAATTAAAGTTTCATTTAATTAGTTAATAAAATTTTTTAATATTAAAAATTATTATTTTTATTAATTTTTAACAAATTTAAAATTATTAAATATTTTAATGATTAATAAAAAAATCTTAACCGATATCCAAAAGATATTGGTTGCAAAACCTTGTAAGAAAAAGTAAACATAATGCTCTATACCTATAATTTCGGAAGTAATGTTTCTCACAATTGTCCACAAAACAAAAGTTATTCATGACTAAATACAATATATTTAGAAGTTTAAAAGATATTGCAAGAAAGCAAATACAATAATATATCAAAATAAGCCTTCAAGTGACAAAGGGCAAGAACACATATAGTAGATAACACATCTTACCGTACACTAATTAAAGTAGAGAAAATTTATATTCTAAACTCTATAGAAAAACTATACAAATTTAAATATAAGAAGAATAAATGGGCATACAATGAAAGACAACACATATCTTAATTCATTCTGAGAATTAAATCTTCTCAAGTCTTTTTAGTTGTTGCAGCTTTTTATTGCAGATCTGATAAATCTGAATGTAAATCTTCACAGAATAAAATATTTTATCTAAGAAGAAAAAACTCTTTTGAAAGAGAGAAAATTTCTTTTAAAGAAAAGAAGATTCTTCCACAGAAGACAACAAATTAACATCAAATAAATTTTCCAATTACTACTGCATTTGGCTTGCAAATTCTAGTGTATTGTGTTGCTTTTATCTTGTTTACAGCTTCTACATCATCTTCAATCACTTATTCACTTAGGTACGCTTGGTTTGCACATTTCATTGCTTTGCAATATTTGGATTATTTATTTTTTATAACATATTGTACGCCATCTAGTGTTGTAGTTCAATCTTCATCTGATTTTGGCTTCTCATAATTTATTTAAGGGGAATTACTCCTCCATATTTAAAACGACACATTTTTTATTTTAAAATATATATTAATTTTCTTTGTGAAGTTATAACATTAATTTTTTAATTATAACTTATTAAAATATATTTTAATAAATATTTAAATGTTGTTTATGTTAAAAATAAAAAATTAATTATTTTATATTATTAAATATAAATTATTTAAGTAATAAATATACAAATATTTTAATTCAAATAAAAAATTTTATCCTCTTTTTTGTTTAAAAAAATAGTATGACATATCTTCTGATTTTAAAAATGAAAATTGTAGTTTTTTTACGATGACAAAAAATCACATAATTTATATATCTCACATGAAAGACCAAAAATAAATTATCCTTTACCAAATAAACTATTTCTTTTATGAATCACCCTTTAAATCAGATTTTCAATTAAGCTCAACATTATATCAATTGTACCACGTGTTCAGTCGCATACAACATACCAAAATAAGTTTCAAATGGAATATAATTCATAAAAATGAATCAAGTCAATTAATTGTCATCTGCAGAAGAACCTCTGTCTTTCCCTTTTACTTGTCTTTACAATGCTTTTAGAACCACGTACTAGTCCTAAGTAACAACGATTAACCCCAAGAAGTACATCTAAAGACTCAAATCCACAACATGAATCACCACTAAACGTGAAGCAGAAAATGGTGGAAGAAAATAATTAAGCCCGTCATATATAAATCTGGCAAGAAGACCTTTCTATAATCATACGACTATAATGAACTTCTTGAGCCTAAAATATGCTTCTTACACATAAATCTCATTGATCCAAACAAGTATCTATTTCCTCGTTATGTACATTGGCTTCTCTCAAATCCTTCATGATGTTTCAAGCAATGCAAGTTGGTAGCAAGCAGCTGGAGAGGAAACTCATTGCTCTTTTCTGCACCCACAAGAAGAGAAGCAAAAAGAAACAGCGTTAAAAAGGAAAGTCACACTTTAACAAAAGCTGCAAAAACATGGGTATATATTACCAATATTCTTAGAAACAATATAATATATGATTAACTAATATAAGAAGCGAATGAATTGTATTTTTTTTTTAAAATAATTAGCTCACGAAGGATGTCTCTTCTGTATTTGCTATTTCTGTTCATTGTTAATTATGTATGTTGAAATATGCAGAAGGAAACAACTCTCCTAAAGAAGCGAGGCCATGGTTTTGTGAAATCAACTAGTGTACAGATCAAACAAGTATTTGGTTCAGATATCAAACAATAAAGGAATGTCAAATAACAAAATTTGTAATTATCTTTATAATAAGATTAACGTCAATAGATACTTATAATTCTATAAAAAAACATACCCCAGTTTTAATTTTTTAATGGTCTATCTAATAGATATGCTTTTGGAGCCTTCCAATTGATGTAGACTGATTTCAATGTGTCATTTCATAATTGAGTTTCATGTGTTTGTTTGCAGAAAGAGTACCAAATGATTGATTTCTTCCATGAAATTTGTATGTCCTGTATAGAAGGTGCCAAAGTTTCATAACGTTTTGAAGTTACAGTCAAAACAAAACAGTACCTAAAGTAGCGTACATTCCTCTTCAATAGAGGACCTGGCTGAGGCTGATAACCTCACATGTGACCGTACAAAGTATAACCAAGAGTCGTATAAAGTATACATACAATTAAGGAAACAGAGACAAAAATTTATAGTTACATTATCCTGTTAGCTCCTAAGATTTGGTTCAATTTCTTACTTAGTCTCTCTAATTTTTCAAAACTTGTAGAAATCAAACTAAACATAGAGAATAACTTTGAGGACCAGCAAAAGAATGAAACAAAAGCTTGAAAGAAAGTGTTGAGTTTAAGAGTGAACATAAAGAGGATTTTGAGAGTGGACCTTTCTATTTTTTTGGTAAAGGAGTTCTGGTGAGATCCTGTACAAATCCTCATCCACAGGTTTAGGCGTTGGCCTTGGCATTGGTGCTTCTTCCAACTCACTCACCCATTTCTGCTTTTTTGCTTCTTTTTCAGTCTGCTTACCCACCTTTGCCTGCAATTTCACATATACATTCATTCATTCTTATTTCTTAACCCTCCCTTTCACTGCTTTACTTAAAAGAAA
Source organism: Senna siamea (assembly GCA_031216115.1). NCBI lineage: Eukaryota > Viridiplantae > Streptophyta > Magnoliopsida > Fabales > Fabaceae > Senna > Senna siamea. The sequence goes on from CM062357.1 coordinate 18,859,984, forward strand.
AATTCTTACGAACATATATTGTATTACTTTATTTGTACATTAACCAATTATATTCGACAAACTTTTCTGTATAGGCTCATCAATATAAAGTAATAAAAATTGATTGAATATTATTAACTAATATACAAGATGGAACAATGTATGAAAATCACTCTTTTACTTAAAGCTATCTTTCAACACACACAACACTTATCTTACACATCACATGCATATATATGCTTCTCTGACAGAGACAGTGCTAATTCAAAAGATTTAAATGGGGCCTTCTATCTAACTTCGGTATAATACCAAAAGATCCCTCCCACTATCTCATCATTCACCATCTGGTACGCTTTATAAGAAGAGAAAAGCAAGACTAACTAAACCCCCACTGTCTCTAAAGAACACTCTTTCAACAGGAGAGCTTAATGATTATTAGTTAAAAAAAATCTATTACAATATAGAAGCTTCAGTTGTTACAGGACTTTTCACAAGCACATGCCGTGAGCGTGAAAAAGAACACCTCAAGTCCTCAACTCTCAAGAGGCAAAGCATGACCTACCACTAAGAGGTAAGAAATCAGTGATAAAGGCAAAGTTGCTTTGTCCACCATCAACATCATCAGTATGAAAGCATGGAATTCGTTTACTCGGTACTTTACTTCCTTCTTTTTTTTCTTTCCCATCTTTTGAGGAAAGTAAATTGCAAGGAAGAGCAAAAGCTTCAACGATTTAACACCAGGCACAAACAAATCAACACTTGAACAAAATAGAAATACATGCATACATAAATACATACATACATACATACATACCCTTGTGCGAGGAACGAAGATCATGGCGGGAGTGACGACGTCGTTCTGGTACAAGTCACCGGTGACATAGAGATCGCGATCCTCGGCGTTAGAGTAATTGTAGCGGAAGAAGCCAGCTTGTGTGGCGGACTCAAAGCACTGAGTGAAGGGGAGGTTGTCATTCCAGTCCCAGCTTCCAAATGCTGGCACGTGACTCCTCCTGTAGCAGCACTCCTCCTGCATATCTCAAGCAAATTAAAGAAGAGGAACAAGTTAACAAAAGAAACAAGAAGGTGAAAATGAAGGAAAGCAAGAATGTTGGGGAAGCAAGCAAGTATGCATTTTGACTCTACTTACTTCCATTGATGTAGGTGAAAGAATTGCAGAGAATGTGGATGAAAATGTGTGTATGGTTACGTGTGTGAGTGTGGAGATGAATTTAAAAGAAGAGCGTGAGCATGTGTGTCTGTGAGAAAGGAAGGAAAAAAGCAGAGAGAAGGAGAGGCAATGGGGTCATACTGATGGGGTAAGAGGTATGGTTATGGGTATCTAAAGCAATATCCTCTCATGAAAAGCAGGAAAGAAAAATGAAAATTTACTTTTAGTACAAAAGTTTCTTTGAATTTAATATATTCTTCAAAGTTTTAATTTTTAAAAAGTTATTGTTGTCCTTTTCTTTCTTATAATACCACTGTTTTATTTTTTTTTTTAATTATTGTAACTAAAGAAAAGTTTTTTACCAATTTTGTTAGTGACTTTTGTGTGTAGATCAATTACTCAAATAAATTTACTCATTAAATTTCAGTCTAAAATTAAGTATAAAGATGTTTACAAATATTTTTAGAAGTACAAGTTCAAAGACAAGTAAAAGAATATTCACCTCATACCCAAACATGTACTAATAACATATATTAAAATATAATAAATATGTAATATTATATATATAATACTATATTTTATTTAGTCTTCTTTATCTTATTTGTGTAGTTATTGTTTTTGAATTTTAAGATAAAATTGTTAAATTTTACATATAATAAATGTATTATATTATTTATACATTATTTAATAATGTTAAGTAATATTTTTTATATTAACTTAAATTCACATAAATTTTTAATAAAAATAAAAATATAATTTAATATTATTAAACAATATATAAATAATATAATATATTTATTATATGTAAAAAAATTTTACTAGCGGTATCTTTTTATATTATTAAAAGTTTGGGAAAAACAAATGTAGCTTTTTTATTTAAATTTATTTGAATTTTGAAAAGTTGAAAAAGCCAGTTTGACAGTAGAGGACATAGGGACAAGGTGGTAAGGTGTGAGAGAGAGACAGGAAGTGAAGGAAATGTCCAAAGCTGAAAGAGAGATTAAGCAATAAGCATTAAGCAGTGTTTGGGTTGATTTTAATTTTGAAATCGTGCGTTCAACTTTTATTAAGGGTCCTACGCCCTGGCTTTTGCCTAGTTTGTCGCTGAGCGATTGCATATTCCAATGCACCGAACAGTTTTTTTATTTAAAAATGTATTCATAATTATAATAAAAGGGTCATACATGCACGCGCGTGACGCGTAGCCTTATGAACTTAGTGCTTTGTGCAATGCTCATTGCTCAGTGTCAGTGACTGTCGCTGTATGCTGCTATGTGGACGCCTCTCACTCTCTCTCTCTCGCACTGCAAATTCGTGAAAAAGTTTTATTAATTAATTAATAAAGTTATCAACAACCCACACAACATTCATTGCTCTACATATGCACCTCTTTATGACTTTTCAACCTTCTAATTTCAAGAACCTTCAGACAACATTAAATAATATAATAAAATTCTTACTTTTAACGGCGTTTAATATTTTTTAATCAATATCTTAAAAATATAAAAATATTGATTAATAAAATTTTTTTATGTATACAAGTATTTGTTATTTTTTAATTTTAAAATATAATATAAAATAATAAATTAAATAATATACAATTATTTAATTATTTATTATTTTTTTCTCATATTACATATTTTATATTGTATATTAAAAAATATAAATAAATATAAATTCTTAAATACAATGTATATATCATAATATTTTTATATTATCTAATAACATTAAATCATATTAAATATCTTTTTTATTAAAAGTGATATGGGTCTAATGTGATTCAATTTTAGTTAATAATGTAAAAGTGAGGTAATATATATCTAAATTTTTTTTTTTGAAAGAAACAATATGCACCAAAGAATATGCAATAAAATTATCCTTATAAGTTATAAATTGGTTTCAGGACAAATAAAAAAGCTATAAATTGATTGGTTGGCCATTATTAATTATAAGAATGGTAGCTCATGTTAAAAGTAGGGATGGCAACGAGACAGGTAAGGGTGGTGCCCCTCATCCCTATCTCTGTCTTTAATATGAGGGAAAATATTTTTTTTTATCTTCATTTCTTTCGTAAATTTAGAGGTTATAGAGATCTTATAAAAATTTAAAATGTTAATAATAATTTATTAAAATAATAATATAAATTTTTTATAAAAAATATATTAATAAATAATAAATAATTCTACTAAAATAATAACAAATTAATTATAATTTTAAAATTTTAAAATAAAATATTAATAAATTATAAAAAAAGATATTTAAATATATATAATATTTATGTAAATTTTTAGAGAAACACTATAGGCCGAGGGGCATGATCTCGTAATCAAATTTGTTTTAAAAAAAAATTTATCCTTCATCTCCATCCTGCAAAAAAAAAAACTTTATATTCGAGTTTTCAAAAGAAATAATCTTCACAAGGATTTTCAAATTTCAAAATTTTCGTCTTCTCTAATTAGAAGTAGCAATATAATGAGTAAATTATATTCATTATTATTTGAAAATAGTTTTAAAAAATTACTTTTAATAAAAAAATATTTGTGTAAAACTAAAAAAATTAAAAAAAAAAGTAGTTGCAAAAACCAGCTTTTTGGAAGAGAACGCTGACAAACTAAAAATATTGGATTAGTTTAAATGTCATTTTATTTTTTCATTCTTTACAATTGTTCATAAAATTAATTTTAAAAATTTATATTAATATTATTTTTATATATTTATGTACATATTATTGACAAAACACTTATTTTTTATATTTTCTTTGGTTTAAAAAATTAAAATTTAAAACATCTTTTAATTATTTTTTTATTCTCAAAACATATTTTTTATAATAAAAAATACTTTAAATAGATTTTTTTTATTTTTAAAAATTACAAATAATTTTTAAAAAGTGAATTCAAACATGTCCATTATCATCCATGCGTAGAGGAGAAAGGGTTGAGTTGTCCTCAAACATGTCAATCGGCTTTGTTAAAAGCATGCAAAGGCCCAATATTGTGGCCTTTATTTTACTTTTCTTCTCTTTCTTTCTCACCCAATAAATAATTAGCCTCCTAAAAAAGCATACCAAAGTTCATAATTGAGTTTTTCTACAACATTTTAATTTTAATTTTTATTAATTCATATAATTTATTCCCTTATCTAAATAACGAAAGTTATATATAGATTTTAAATAAAATTACTCTAATAAAAATATAATTAAACTGACAGATGAGTTTAAATGAGATTATTTAAAAATGCTAAAAGACTTTTAAAACTTTAAAACATTGTGATATCATTTAAACTCTTTTGTTGACTTAATAATATTCTGCCAACAGTAGTTTTATGTGTGCTGTTAGTAATATGTATAAATATTAATTGGTTAAAAAAAGTTACAACAATTAGTAAATAAAATAAAAAACACAAAATAAAATAAAAACTTTATATATCACTTTAAAATAATTTCACCTCATATATATATATTTGAGGATAGGTATAGGTGTATGTAAATTTTTGAGTAAATTATTTTTATCTCACACAAAATTTTAAAAATTACATTTCTCTCACTTAAAAATATATAAGAAAATTTATTTTTATTTATTTTAATTAAAATATTTTCATACTTATTATTTATATAATCAAATGTGCATTTGAATAATATAAATCAATTATTTTTGTAATTCAATTAACTTTATCTTTTTATTCAAGATACATAATAATAGGATAATAACTTTTAAAGTATTTTTTTAGGAGTAAATTAATAATTTAATTCTTAAAAGATGCATGTTCATTTAATTTAATTCTTAAAAAATAAAATACCTCAATTTAATCTTTTAGTTAATAAGATAAAATAAAAGTTAAGTAATAGTTTAACATACGTTAATTTAACTATTAAATAATAAATTAAGTTTTATTTAATAATAAAAAATAAATACATAATATTTAAAAATTAAAAATTGTCAAAAGTACATTTTACATTTTTTTTATGTATAATTTATAAATCTGATATATTTTATTTTATAAATTACACCTTGACAATATTTTTTTGTTGAAAAAGATTCAACTAATCATTTCATAATCATCTAGCATCTATTAATGTTATTAGTAATTAATTATCTATCAATTTTATTAATAAAAAAATTATACTGATTGATAATTGATCTTTTAAATATTAAATTAAAATATTTTATTTTTTAAAAATTAAATTAAAAATATATATCTTTTAAAAATTAAATTATTAATTTATTTTTTAAATAAATTATACAAATATGGGCTAGACCGCCCTTCAAGTTTAAAATTATATCATAAATTAAGTGTTATAAATTTTATGTTATTTATATATAAACTTAACCTAAACACTTACGGGCTGGCCTTTTTTATAATAAAAAATAATAATAAAAGATGTAATAAGTTATGTTTATTCGTTCATCTTCCTCCCATGTGATTGTCTGCCCCAGGCGTCCGGAGTCCAGTGCCCCCACTTCTCTAACTTCCTGTTATCATTATCATTATGCTTTTACTTTTTAAATATTTTTAATTACTTTTACTTTTAGTTATTTATTACTGATTACAAAACTAATTATATTAGTTATTAATATTGGTTATGAATTTTTTATTAATTAATAAAATATTTAATAACTTAAAATTTATAAAAAATTAATAAAAATGATAATTTTTAATATTTAAAAATTTTATTAATCAATCAAATGAAATCTTACTCAAATCAATCCTTATATCAGTGGTTGAGTCAAGCCAATTAGGTAGTAATTGAATATTTTAAAAAAATTTAATATACTTTATTTTTTATAATTGTTAATTTTAAGAGTGTGTATATATATTTTTTATTTTTCTCTGACAAACACTATTAAAAGTTTTGTATGTACAAAAAATGCATACTATTTTTTAATTTTAAAATATAACATAAAAAATAATTATTATATTTTAAAATAATAAATTAATTATCTCACTCTGCCGTTATAATTTTTTATTATTTTTATTTTTTTCTCTCATTCTCTTATATTTTTATATTATATATTTTATATTATATTATATATAATTTTCAAGACAAGTAATTAGAAGATCTGATAAAATTAATATATAAGATTGTCTTGGTGGACTATTCTCCTAAAGAAAGAAAAATATATGATATAAAGAAAAAAAAGTAATAAGAAGTTACAATCTATTATTTAATTTATTATTTTAAAATATAAGAATTATTTTTTATATTAAATTTTAAAAATTTTACATGCATTTCTATGCATAGAATGACTAGAAGATTAGAGTGATTATAATATAAAAAAAAATTAATGTATAAAAGTGCGTTGGTGCACTATTCTCCTTATACGTTGTTCTAACTTGTAAAATTCAGAGACATTGCACCATTAACTGCATTACACTTGGCCTCCACGCCTCACAAGTTTACCCATTCACGCTTCCAAGTGTTAGCTTTCTACGCTTTGCATGCATGAACGTGTAATCCTTTCACAACTTGTTTCTTCTTCATCTTCTCTTCTTCATTTCTTTCTCCTCTCGCTTCTCTCTGTGCGTGCTACTATAACAACCTACATTATCTTCCTAACATCTTTTTCTTGTTCTACTTTCAATACTCAATTCCCATTAATCTGAAGTCCTAATTCTCTTTCGTTATAATAATTTTAATTTTGTTCGCTTTTTCTCAGATTTCTTGAATTTTCAACACCCCCATCGATCCGATTTCGTTAGCTGCTGAATTCAGCAATGGCTGCGGAAGTGCAGAACTCCGATCAGGATTCTCAATCCAAGAAGACCACTGCTCCCCGGTCTGTTGTTATTGCTCCCTTTGATTTTTGTTTCTGTGCACTGCGTAATTCTGGAATTCCCAATGTCGGATTGGACATGTTGCTTTTCGGTTTCTAATTCGTTATGGCAAATTAAAGTGAGATTGAGTGAATCAACAATTAATGTCTTGAACCTGTATGAAATACTGCCAGGCTGAAATCGCATTCGTTTAGGTGAAGTGAATCTTTTACCGTCTTTAACAATGCAATGCTTTTAGGTCTAAATCAATGTTCGTCCTTAGCTCATGGTAGTTATATCTTGCTCTGTATATGTTACACTGTGAGAACAAATAATTGTTGTTTTCCATTTTAAATTGGATCTTTGAAGTTCAATTTCAGGATCACTGGTTTGGAAACGGAAGTACATGAATTGATTAGCTTTTATGACACTCCCTAGTATTACTGGTAATTATGGGATATGAGTGCGAATTCTCCCATTGTTTTTTTTTTTTTTGTTTTTAAACACTGTACGGATGATGTTATTTTAAAATACACAAATCTTGCCTTGCCAAGACTCTTGGAGATTTGTCTTCTAAACTATAGGAAACATACTGTGTAGTACAGCTTCTTGCGCTTTTCGCCGGATGGGTGTACTGAAGAAAACATAGCAGGGAGTAAGTTGTTAATGGTCGCAGTTCATATTGTTCTCGAGTGATAAAATATATGTTTCTAGAATTTGATGGAGGTATAGAGTGTAAGATTTAATTGAAATTCAAAGTGCACTAACAATTTGGTCTATGAATTGTTAGGCTCATTTAACTTTATTTTTTAATATTAATGAGTAAACGAATTAATTTTAGGAAATTACAAACTCTGTTATTTGTTAGTTCTTTTAACATTTCTGGACCGCTTGAAAAGATAAATGTGCAAGACTAAACCAAAGCTAAACGACCTAATGACCATTGTTAGTTTACCCTTGAATTTGTGCCAAAACCTTTTGAAATTTGGATATCTGGAGTTTGAAAAGAAAATGACCATTTACCCACTTCTTTTTTGGAAAGAGGAATGTGGTGGGTGAATAATCAAGCTGTGACATTTTTGTAGCAGGTCTTAATTGCTTTGATTTCTCAGCTTGAGAGCTTGTTCTTTGTCTTTTGTTGTGATCTTCAGGACTAACAAAATGAAAATTCAGCATGCTCAAGGAGGACAGGACTTACTGAAGGCTGTATTGAGGAAGAGGACTAATAAGGTAAGTACAATGGAAGGCACAGCTAGTACTGAATCTAAGAAGATGTGCATTTCTACTCCAAATCGGCAGAGTCCTAAAGGAGAGAAATTATTTAAGGTGCCAATGAAGAAAACCAGTGAGAAAGTGAATATAAATGAAAGTGAAAGCATAAGCAAACCAAGGAAAGAGTCTAGGAAGATGTGCTTTTGTTCTCCAACCACCCATGAAGGTTCATTTAGGTGTCATCTCCACCGCATGAGTGCAGCGAGGAAGCTGGTCAGTGACAAGAAGAGCAGTCTGAGTAGCAATTCCAAGCGAACTCACGGCACAGTAGAATTCAAGCCTCAGTTGTCTAGGTTTGGTAGGGCTGCATCTGGAGAAGTAATGACTCATGATGGTCCGAAAGAACCATCTGAAGTTAGCTCTTCCTAGGAACTGAGCTTACTTATAGACCTCAAAAGCACAGACACAAGACAAGGCATGATACGGTCATAACAAGATATATAGTGTCGCAACGTAATTTGATAGTGATGTTGTTCTGATACAAGTGTCAAACACGTATATGTAGTGTTTTGGTCTTATATGAGCTATGAAAAAAGTTGCTCATAGCCGTATAGGTTCAGCATACAGTTTATTGAGTCCTGCTGTACATAATTTGGGTCTGAATTGATGAACCCGGTACAAATATCCACTGCTAGGCCCGTGTGCTTGTTAAATCTTTCCTTAAAACCCTTGCTTTTTGGAGGGGCTAAGGAAAACTTCAGCAATGAAAGATGGTACCATCGATCTACTCTAATATCTTTTCTTTTATCTTCATGGGTTAGTAGTTTTTTTTTCAATTATGTAGTTTTAAAGCTATGCAGTTAAACCATCATCTGTAGTTGTGTGTGCCCACTTTCAGACTTTAGACTATGGAATGTGGAATTTAGTTCGTACATCATGACCCAGTTTCTAATATAAAATTAGTAGAAAACAGAAATTAATGATAATTGTATTTGGAATCTGGCTTCATCTGCAGGCTAAAGTTTTTATACAACTAATTAGTATAGTTTCTTTACAAGGCTCGGTGAATGGCTACCCTAGGAGCCATTATTATCCACAAAGAGAAGCAAGACAAGGTAATGCCTTATCTCCTTATTTAATAACTCCATGGATGAATACCCTGTTAAGGGAATCAAAATGTCAAGAAATAATGAATCATTTATTGCACACCTATTTTATGCTAATGACTGCTATATTGTGTTTCAGGTTTGTTAGAGATTTCTAAAAAATTATCTGAGGCTTAAGTTTTTTAGTTGAAATATTATGTTATATAGTGAAGAGTCCTTGTTGCTCTTTATTCCTCTTGATTAAAATTAATTTTTAACACAAAGCATGATAAACAAATAAGTTGTTTGTACTTCTGAGTCTAGTGAACTTTAATTTAATGGTTTAAACTCTTAAGTGATCCTCCATGATGTTAATGCACATAGTAGTAAATTCATCAAAATAGTAATTGGAGAATCCTGCAAACATGTAAACTCTATGAAATCAGGAAATATATAGAGTGCTTGCTTGGGTTTAGTTTTTTATTACCGTGAAGAGACCAAGGGGAAATTTTATCAGTAGAAGATAAGGGGCATATATTTCATCCTAAATAATACATCCAGAATAAAGGAACCATGAACTTTAGATGGTAGTGTGTATAGAGTGTAGATCATATCTGCTATGAATTAAATTTATACATATTTTGTACTAATTAATATATATTTACTTCAATTTACTATTCACAAAAAGATAATATCCTGCTTTCTCAACCCAAGTTCAATTCTTTTAGAGACTCCCAAGCCCAAGGAGAGAATTTAGTCTGAAAAAAACTTCAAAAATACCTTTAACCATAATTGTTAATATATGGATGGCACTGTTAATAGTTTAGGTTATTGGTGAATTTATAAGATTGAGCAGAGTGAACAGTGGTTGCAATTCATGGTAGATGAGGCCAAATGCGTACCAACATATTTTGGTTTGCAGAGGTTTGGTTGCTTTACAGTGAATATGGGACCTCTCTTCTTGTGTGCCTGCCCCTGCTCATCTGTTCATATTCACTTTTGCCATTATCTGCAAATGAATTGAATTCAAACAAATAACCCATGTGATCTCAGATCTTTTCCCCTCCTTATGCTTAATATTTGGGACCACTTCCATCTATGATCCATCGTATATACCTCTCCCTTTTCTTTTCTTTTTCATCACTAGATCTTAAACACCTCAATTACTAATTTTCATTTATCACCACTCATTAGTATGAATTTCTATCCTCCAATATCATACAGTCATGTAAAATGTTTTGAGATAAAAAAATGTAGAAATGGTCCCATATTGTATTTTTTTACAATTTATGAAATTCTTACACTTGAGCATTTAAACCTTTCTGTTTATTTTTCAATAAATTAATTCCATTAGTAGAAATGTCAAGCTCTGTCATCTGTTCGGTGGCATACTCTTATCTGGAAGAGTTTGATATGACATTTCCATTAAAAAAGAGTTTAAGTACTAAAATATTGTATTTTTTTTTCATTTTTATAAGTAATGAACTGTTTACAAATAACTTACTGAAGAGAAGTATTTACAATTTTTCTTTTTCTAATATCTTACCAAATGCCTTCAAATGCTAATTATATGCTTGTGGCAGTCGTTTGTGCAGTAATTTTGATTGGGAGGATAGCTTAAGAGCAAGTGGTTTTGGCATCTAAATTTTAAAACTATTCGAAACTATCAAGACTTCAAATTTCAAAAACACTTTTAGATTGAATGGTTTGAAATGCTTTGAAATTTTTATAATTTATCATTGATTTTTTTTTTTAACTTTCTTTAAATGTCTATCTTATTAAAAAGATAAATATCATTCTTTATACCTTCCTTAACTCACTTTATTTTGTTGAGGGAATGAGATGCCCATCTTTTTATTAAACTTTTAATCGATAGAATGAGTTGTTTTATCTATCATATTTTATCTCTCTTTATTAATAATTAAGTTACAAAAATAAAAAACAAATATTTACTAACTTTTTCCATTTTTTTTTTACCAAAGGCTTTCATAAATGCTAAACTACATGCTTGAGCCAGTAGTTGACAAAGTCATTTCCTTTGGAGTATCTAATGAATTAAAACCAATTTATTTTTCCCCTCTTCTCACCAAAATACAAATGCAGGAATCATAGGGTGAAATGGTATACAAAGACATGAAAAAGATATGGCAATATAAAAATGACAAGACATGCATAATATGCCAATTGGGAAATGTCAATATTTCAGATATTTCTGACCATTTATGACTTTATTTGCATTTGTCTAACACTATCAGCATCCAGAAGAAAAATGGCGAATTAGTATACCAACAATCAAAATAACACAAAAGCACCATCAATTTCAAAAGAAAATAAACAAAAATATATGAGACTCACAAACATTTTATTGACATTATCAATTTCTTAAAGAAATAAAGAGAATCCATAGAAGATTATTATTAAGACTTGGAAAAAGAAAGATTAAAAAAAAAAACAAAAAAACCCAAAACTTGAAATTTAACTCAAAATTACACTATGCTATATAGTGAATTAAATTGGATTAGAAACTATATACGTATCATCTATGGCAAACACATCTGTAGTGGTATGGGCTATTGATTGGATCATTGCCTTCTACAGGAACCTGTTCAGCACTGCACTTATATTTGCAGCCTCTACATTCATTGTAAGTGCAAGTTGGTGCTGTGGATCCAATCATCAATCTCCTTGAATTCCTCATGTTCCATCCCTTCTTCATATTGCTATCCTGCCACTCAAAAAATTAATTTCAAAAGCATTAATTATAATTAAGTTTAAGTACTAATTTTGGAAATTAATTTTTAATCACCAAATTTAATTTGATCTTGTTGTTTATGTTATAATAATTAAGCTCACTTGCAAACTTAGTTCCCTTTGGGATTGAGAAACCCATCCTTCTGTTTCAATTCCTGCAACATCAGAGTGATAAGATTAAGATACAAGGGATGTGTATTCATGAATTAATTTGGGAAAAATATAAATTTTGAATTATTTGAAAATTAAAAAATACCCATTTCATTATTATCCTTAAAAATTTAAATTCTTAGGCCAATTTCTCTATCTTGTCAATTAAAATGTCACCTCTAAGAATGGTTAAGTGATACATTCTCATTTGTTTGAAAACAAACTAATGATGAGGAAGTGGAATCAAGAATTTAAATTCTGAAAGGATGATCTTTATAAATAGCATATTAATTAAGAGACATAGTAAAACACTCTTGAAGAAGAAGAAGAAGAAGAAGAAGAAGAAGATGATGATGATGATGATGATGACGACGACGACTAAAAGGGAAGGCAATTGAAATGAGAGAGAGAGAGAGATGAAAGCAATAGTATGAGTATATATGATAGGACCTTGTGTAACTTGAGCTGCAAAGATGAAGGTGATCAAGAGAAGGAAGAGTAGTTTGTGTGGATGATTGCTGCCCATTATTGCCTTCTGTGTAGCCATTACTTTGATATGACCATTCATGGTGTGTAATCTCTGAGATTAAACACTGAGTTTGTAGAAAGATAGGAAGAGAGAGAGAGAGCAAGTGAGAAAGAGAAATGGAGGGTTTTGATGTAGTGAATTAATGAGCATAAGAGATGCTAGTGCCAAAATCTGCAGTTAAGGACCAACCCTGACACAGTACATATAGCCTACACTGGCCACCTCAACAATTCTAGACTCTACCAGAATTACTAGATTGCCCATGTCCTTACTAATTTTGTTAGAGTAAATTATTTTTAACATTTAAAAGATATATTTTATCTTACTTAATTTTTAAAAGATAAAAATTATAAATTTAATTTTTAAAAATGTATTTTATTTTATTTTTATTTTTAAAAAATAAAAATTATTAATTTTATCTATTAAAATATATATTATATTTTAATTTAATCTTTACATTAGTATCAATAATAAAATATTAATGAAATTATTTACATTACACTATCTCAATTTTATTGGTATTGATTTTTTTAAAAACAAAATGATGTGTTTGAATAGTACAAACTAAGTTGAAAGAGTGTCATATAAGTAGTTTTATTAATATCTTATTATTAATATCAACATAAAGATTAAATTAAAAAATATATATCTTTTAAGAATGAATTTGATAATTTATATCATTTAAACACTAAATTGTGATAAAATATATATTAAAATAATAATTTACTCAATTTTGTCAGAATAAAGATTTGAGACTGAGATGCCACTCAAGATTGATTCATCTTGTCCTTTTTTGCTCTTGGTAATTATATCATTTTGGGTTTGGGTTGTTTTTTATTGGTGAGAAATTAGTTAAAAAATTTAATTTTCTTAATTTCTCCATATATTGAGTAATTACAATAGTTATTTGAGACCTTTTTTTTTCCATAATTTTATATGAATAAATTTCATGTAAAGATTTTAATTTTTAAAATTAATATGAGTTTTTATTTTGCAAAATTTGGATCAAGTGAAACATTGAAGGATTTAATATACATTTTTTTTAATTTTATGACCTCCAAAATTATGGGTCTAAAATTAAAAAAAAAAAATTTGTGTACACGAACATAGAGATTAACTTGACAACATCTTTGCATGGGTAAAAGGGGGATTTCCTTAGCAAGCCTATAGGTAATGACTTTTAGATCCCAAGTACCACACAGCATCTAGAGTTTTGCATTTTGAAATGGGCAATGCCATAGGCACAGGCAGTCACTCTCTCTCTCTCTCTCTCTCTAAAATAAAATTTATTTTAAAAAAAAAAAGTGATAAAAAGCCCTTTTGATGTTTGATTTGAGATTGAATCGGAGGAATGTGATGAAAGTCAAAAGTGTCTATCTTTAAATTATTTTACAGTTTATTAATAATTTAGTTAATTTTTTTAAAAATTTGTTGTGTAAAAAAATAAAATGTTGAAATTTACTCTTTTAAATATGAATTTTTCAATTAATTTCACCTTTCAATTAATAAAATTGATGAAAAATTAATTGATGCATTGATAGAACAGTAATGAATATTGAATTAGCTGTTAAATAATGAATTAAAAAATATAAATAATAAGTTTTGATATATAGTTTGTAAATTGGTATGTTTTATTAATTATCATTTGACAAGTAATAAATCAAGTGAATTTTTTTTATTTTTTTATCACTAAATTATTAATTTACACATTAATTTAACTATTTAAGATTAATGTGTATAATAATAAAAAATATCAAATAAATTATATTTTATTTTTATCGTCTATATAACATATCACTTATCTAAATTTTAATTTGTGATAAATCATTAAATTTACATTATGTGAAAGAATATTAGAAAAAAATAGAATTTATAAGCTTCTTAAATATAATTTTAATATTTTAAATAATTTAAAAAATAATTTGTTATAAATTAAAATTTAAGTAAATAATATATTATAGAAAGATAATTAAACCGAGTAAAATGTACATTTCAAAAAATATTTTACTCAATTTTTTTTCAAAGAAATTGAGATATGGAGCTCAATCTCAAAGTCCTCTTCAATATGGTCAATGGATCTTTATATATATATATATTTTTTTTTTTAATAAAGATAAACTGCTTAAAATATTTGCATGGGAAACGTTAACGGTGAGTTTTGTATTTTGCTTCCTTTGCCTCCACTTCTATCATTGTTGTTTTCATCCTTATCTTGGTGCTGTGCTATTTATCAGCAATTTGGTGAAGTATTAAAATCATGTTGCTTTTCTTTTATAATATTACATAATAATTTTGTTTTTTTATTTTGGATTTTCAGAGATATTTAAGGTCCGTACTTGTTAATGAAGGGGATGTGAAGAAACCCTGATGATAAATCGTAATCCAAAACTCAAACCCACACTTTCACTAAAGAAAAGTCTCCACATAAAAATTTGTATAGTTTGAGCAAAAAGATTGAAAATTTTAACTTATGTGTATAGTTTGAGCAAAAAGATTGAAAATTTTAACTCATGACATTCAGTCTAGCAGAAGTATTAATTTATCATAATGTGATAAATTAAATTTTAAATTTTTATTAAAAAATAATTATATTTAACATACATTAATATTCGATTGTGTCTTGAATATAATTATTTTTAATAAAAAATATTTATAAAAAATAAAAATAAATAAAATTTTCTTACCTTTTCAAAAAATCAAGTTTAAATTTATAAAAAAAATGTCAAAAATTCAATAACTTAATTTATAAGAAATAAATATTTATTTTTTTAATTTTTTATCTCTCTTAATTTGATTAATTTTTTAAAGTTAAAAGACTAAAATAAAACTAATCAATCTTAGAGAACAAAAATAAAACTTAAATCAAAGTTAAGAGATTAATTGTATTTTTTACCTTATTTAAATATATATATATGTAAGGATTATTAATTTAAGTTTTGTAAAAGAAATAACGAAAGTTTAAATTTTTGTTAATAAAAATACTCGCATTTGATGTTCAATTACTTTCAAACAAGATTGTAAAATGCCTATAACAAACCCAAAAAAAATCTGAAACAATTATTTCAAAAACTTTTGGTTTCAATTGAGACTCCACAATTAATTTTTGGATGAAAAAGATGAACCACCAAGCTTCAAAATACAAACAACCCGTTAATATTAAATACAACAGCACTATATTATGTTGAATGACCGAATCCGATCTGAATAATTTGTACTGTAAAGAACTGCACAAGATCTGAATAATTTCATTTCAATACAATTGCCTCGTATACATTATGCTTTCTCTCATGCAATTTGAAAATGATCACACACTGCACTGCCAAGGCCTTTTAGGTTACAATACTATGTATGAAAGATGCATGCTACTTCTTTTACTTCTGTCTACAACACACAGAAAGTTGAGTCTGAGTATCCTCATGTTCACTGAGAATCCTAGCAAGGAACACAGTTAGTTGATGGCTTTGCCATAGCTTCTGGGGAAAGGGATAACATCTCTGACATTGGTAAGGCCTGTAATGAAAAGGACCATAAGGTCAAACCGGAGAGTGAATCCAGAGTGCTTGACTGTTCCATGTCGTCGGAGATCTAGATACCATTCATACTTCTCTCTTGGCAGGCCTAACTCCTTAACTCTGCAATAGAATATGGTACAGAATGATACTTAAACCATATTTTACCAAGAAAACAGACATCATAAATCATAAGAAAATACAGAAGAGGACTAAGGCGAATTACTGAAATCTGGGACTCAAATAAGAGAGACAGCATAAAGTAGAAAGCCAATCGTCTATTACACTTCCCAATTTGTAATTTGTCAGATTATTTATTTAAAGGGATTACTATCAGTTCTTGGCATCACACCAGAGAGAAATGTCCTTTTCTTTTTTTTTTTTCCAATAAAAAAACTTCAGCAAATACATAGAACTAACTGGTCAAAACAAAAAGAAAAAAATTGGAACAAGTAACTTCTGTAAATGTCAGAATTTTTTATCTCTAACTCAACTTCCTGGTTGAATCCTGATAATAGTCAGTTCATGTGAACAATAAACAAGGTAGATCTTTTATTGTTTCTACAATGTCATGTTGTCATCAGAAATGCCCG
Organism: Senna siamea; assembly: GCA_031216115.1. Taxonomy (NCBI): domain Eukaryota; kingdom Viridiplantae; phylum Streptophyta; class Magnoliopsida; order Fabales; family Fabaceae; genus Senna; species Senna siamea. The sequence continues at coordinate 18,876,714 of CM062357.1, forward strand.
ATTTGTCAAATTCTAAATTATGGAGTATGAACAAATTATACAGGAAAAAAGGCAGTTAATTATGAGACTAATTGCCTTCTGATGCTTCCATCCATTGGTTTCACAAATAATTTAGTCCAAAACTGGATTATTAAGTTAAATTAGTTGCAGCAAGAAGATATAAATGCATATCTAAATAGGCAGTACCTTGAGGTTATCATACCAAGACGCTCCTCATTTTGGCTACCAGAAATTATAACTCCAAACTGCAAGTGTCACATAGACAAGAACAACTTAAAAAGACGTGCCTCATTATCAAAATCCTTCACACACATCTTTATAACAATCCATCCACACATACCACACTAACATTCATGTTAGACCATACCTTTGGGACAACTAGATCAAATGCAGCAACAGTTTTCATATCATCATTCATGCGAAAGAAAAATGGCTTAGCTTCTTTTGGATAATTGTATATCATTATGGGCTTCTTGTATACGTTATCAGTCAAATAGCTGTTAAAAAAAAAAGAGAGAAAGAATAGTCAGTAGCTACAATTGATGAGGGAAAGACATATGCTTCTGTTAGGTTAGCCAAACCAAAATATGAAGAATATATCCATACCTCAAATGTTCTGTAGTAAGGCAAATACCCCATTCAACATTTGTTTCAAATTTCTTGTCTGTAACCTGGGAGCAAAATTGAATGAAAAGTAAGAAAGAAGATATCTAATCAATGCTCAAGAAGAAAAAGAAAAAAAATGGAGTGGAGACTGAGAAAATGCTATAATCAAGGAGCAAGTGATAGTATATACCCTTTTCAAAACATCTATCACTTCATTGTAGGGCACCATTTCAGATGAACTGAATACAATCTGCTGAAGACGATTGATGCAGGTGTTGTCAATTCTTTTGGCAACAAACTTCATATCTTCAGAGCACTTTTCCAAGACACACTTGCACAGGTACTTGAAAAAGTCATTAGCACAATTCATGGAATCCTGCAAATACCACCAAGTACAATATGTTATACGATAGTAAGGCCTTCCAATTCCAATCACAGTATAAAGAAAGAATTACATACAGAAATTTACATATTACATCATAGATTTCTAGGACAGTAGGAACTTTCAATAATTGGGAAGTTAGTGGGGGAAATTCATCTCATAAATCCAATGCTTGATTGTGATGCATTGGAGATCAAATAGTAATTAATTCCAATATACAACTAAGATTGGACTCGAGTTTAATCAAAAGTCAGCTCTGATAGAAAAACAGGTGAGTCTTACAATATATTTCATGTTATAGAACAGAGACAAAGTACAAGACTGTTATATAAGATAAAAAAGAAAAGTTTCCTGCAAAAATGAACCATGGCTCTCCTTGCATAATCAATTCCTTTCTATATCACTGACCCTTCATTTTGAGATATGCTTCTATTGTCTTTTTTTCTAGGGTCAAATAGATATGCTTCTATAGTCACAAAACTCACTTTGCTTAATTTTATCTTCAGTAATAATGCATTCATTCAGAAAACTGAAAGGCCTTTATAAGCCACTTCCTATATTATTCTCCTCCATCCTAGATATCATTACAAAATCTTATAAATGAGATCAGTAACTTGATATATTGGGACCAGACATCATAACCAGCTGGAATGGAATCCAATTGAAAGGAAAACACTCTGAGTACTAATTTAGCATCATGATTCATGTGGAAATACCTTAGATATTAGAGTGGTTACTAAATAAATATATATTATGTGATAGATTGAATATCTCATAAGGTAATAATGCAGAGGGTAAAAAAAGGATACCTCTAATTGAGCAAAAGCCATTTCAACCTCAATCATCCACATTTCTGCAGCTTGTTTTGCAGAGTCTGTTTTATCTGCTTGAAATCTAGGTCCAAATGAATAGACATTTCCAAGGGCACATGCATAGCTCTCCAGATGTAAGTGACCAGAAACAGTTAAATATGTTTGGCAAGAGAAGAAATCTTCAGAAGAATCTACTTTATCAGCCTTCAACGAAGTTGCTGGTTTTGTCTTTGCTTTTGCTTCCAACTGTGATATCAGTTCATTTGTTTTCTTCAGGTCCTTAATTGCAGCAATCTGTGCTTCCCTGTTACTATCACTTCGTTTCAAATTTTCAACTAGGTTGCTTTTCTCTTTTGCAGCTGCCTTCAGAGTTTCAAGGCTAACGCCTTCAATCTCATGAATGGTATTTAGCTTCTCCTTGTCTGCTTTCTGATCCTGTGTAGTAACCCAGAACAATTTTCCCAATCCTTCAAAGTCTGAGGTAGTTATAATTGGTACTTGCACATCAAGGAATCCATGATATTCAAAAAAGGAGTGGGTTGCAAAAGACAGGGCACTACGAATCCGCATGACAGATGCCACCTATTAAATGCTCAACACATCAAGTGAGTATAAAGTAAATTTATATTTCTTCTATGTCTAAATCTAAATAAAAATAATAATAATAAAGTGACAAACATGTTATTACATCACTAACTAGCTCTATAATTGAGAAACATGAATTATGGAGTGATATATGGTACCTCGCCAAAAACAATTATCAAAGGTCTAAGTTCAAATACAGGCAGATCAAGGTATTTGACCTAGCTGGTACTATTCAATATTGTTCCAAAATTTACCTCTTTAAACCTAATTAATTACTAGATTCACTTTTAGACATCAGAGTTACTTTTTACTAGAACATATTGCAAATTCTATGGAATTCTAAATGCGGCAATAACGACATATAGTAATTCTAAGAAGACCCAAAGTTTCTAGTAAATCCAATGTGTCAAAACCTGGAGAAACAGCCTAGTTAATAACTGAACGATAAGCAGGAAGAATTAAAAATAACAATTAAAAATTATATTCAAATTCACCGTCGTAGTTCGTGGCCGAAAATGGGAGTAATCCCTTAGCATATCCAGTGGTACTCGCTTCTTCGACAACGGATACTTGTCAGATTCTACTATTCCAATGTGAAGAATTTTGTCTGCTTCAAGCTCAATAACATGTTTTCCCTTCGCTGACGATTGCTTTAATAGACCTTCCACTAATATACAGGTTCCTGTAGGCAGGAGCTTACTGGGGGAAGCTAATGAGGAATCAACAACAACCTAAAAGTTTTTGAATACCGATGAGAAACATGAAAACTAAAATCATCTAGAACTCCTTCAAGCCCTAAGCTTGTGACTTCAGGCGCAAAAGTAAGTTATAAAATTTTCAACAAATATACTTGTTTTTAAACCAGGTTGGATTAGTATGAAAATAGTAAAGGAAAATGAAAAAGGCAGAAAAACATTCTACCCCGTTCATATAGTCCAAGCACTGATCTACAGTTCTAATATATGATTACATAATCTACAGCTAGTTCAGTCAGATTCTTCAGGGCATAAAATCCGGGGAAAGCAAATCTTTCCAAATGATTCCTATTTAAAATATGTTTCACTTTTCTAAAGGCAATTCTTAAAGTATCAAACTATCATATAGTTCTTCTTTCAAAGAATGAGTTCTTCAATTCCGGAAAAGAAAAAAGACGATGCCTGAAAGTTTCAATCTTTGAGCTAGTATCAACTATTTGTTATGCCATTAATAAGCAAAGTTGATACTTATTAGTTATTACCAAGTTTTTTACTTCATGCGCATTAGTAGGAAGTTTGCAGAAACCCACATATCTTTGAAGAAACCAATAAGAGTAATAAAATTATTTTCTCTTTCATTAAAATCAACCCACACACCACGCAACTACGCATCAAGAAAAAGTATTAAAAGAAAAGGAAATAATGTGTTTTTTTTTCCTCTAAAAATTCATAGTTAATCCTTAAACCTTACATATTTAATTTTTTTAAAATTTTTACCCTCTACCCATTTTTAACTGTTTAGAACTAACAAGTAATATATTACATGCACGCACCTGAAGACTCGCAACAGTGGAACCATCAGTGACTAGCAGATACACAGTCGAAGGCTGGGGAGGCGTAATCTTAGGAGCCCCATATTCCTGTTTCTTTCGAGGAGGATAAGCACTTCCTCCAAAAGCCTCCAAAATGGATCGAATGAAGGGTATCCTCGATTGAAGAATTTCAACACACGACACATCTTTGTGCTTGGTTTCATCAACCCTATCATCCCCTAATTGAGGAGGTGGCGGAGATGGTTTCTTCACCTCCTTGGAAGATTTCACCCATCCACCGATTACAATCCTCTGACCAACCAATTGCAACCCTCCATCGCTCCTGTCCAGTAGGGTTTTCAGAAGAACCCGATTGGAGTACTTGAAAAGCGTCATCACAGAAGGGGAAGGAACCGTGGCTTCTTCGGAGGCCATGTGAGTAGGTCAAATTCAGAAAAGACGAAGAGATTTGATGGGTTAGTGTGGAAATGAACAGAGATTCCGAGGAGGGATGGGTGGGCATGGTGGTGATATAATGGGAAGAATGGATGATGCTTTGCTTGGGAAGGGATTCTGAGGAGTTGAAGGAAAGGAATTGTTTGGTAGTTATGGTTTCAGCTACAGAGGAAAAGAAGAAGAAAGAAGGAAGAAGGAAGAAGAAAGAGGGAATGGGTTTGGTATTCTTCAAGATTGGGAAATTGGCGGGAGTTTCTCAACTTTGTGTAGCAAAACTGTGACAGTACAGACTACAGAGGAGGAGGACACCCACTATCATAAGCATGGAATTTTTCGTTTATTTTAATGAAAATAATAGTAATTTTAATAATTTTTTGTGTTTATGTTATTAAAAAAGTTTCACCAACAAGAAAATCATTTCTGGTTTTACGTTAATTCATTGCTATAAATTTGTAAATAAATTATACTTCCTTCTACTAGGAAATATTTAAATTACATATGTCTTACTAGAAAATATATTTTTAAAATTTTTATATCAAAATTATTTATTTTGAGTAAAAATTAAAATTTTATTTTATTTTAAATTTATAAAATTTTAATTTATTTATTAATATAAAAGAGGTATAATTCTTTTAACTGTTTATTCATCCAAAAAAATTTGTATCATTACCAATGAGAAACAATAACATAGTAACATTAACCTAGCAAGTTGCTTTTTAGTAATTGTCCTACTTAATCTAATAATAAGAATATAAATAGTCCTAAGTTGCCTTAATTATTTCGAAGGATAGAATTAATTTATTCTTGTTGATTAGTATGGAATTGAAAGGAGGCACCAAGGGATAACAAAAATATTGATGCATTAAAGTGGACATACTATTTTTTATTTTGTTCAGTAAATTTTATCTATGATTTTATGTATTCATATTTATGATATCATTTATCTAAAATTATTTATCACATTTAGTTTGTTGAATTTTTTCTTCTAGAAGTTTAAGTTAATTTAGAGAACTCTCGAGTATTTTAAGAATACAGTGATAAAAAATTTTAAGATTAAATTATTATTTTAATCTTTAAATAATACACTTTATTTCAATTCTTATTAAACATATTAAATACTCTTTTGAGTTGTTTTAATATTATTTGAATATAGGCTCTATTATTTTATTTTATTGTAATATTTTCTGAGCATCTATATAATTATTATAAGAATTAAATTGTTTTAAAAATATTATTTGAAGAATAAAATTAAACTTTTTAATTTTTCAAAAATTGGATTAAAATAAAATATATGTTAAAAGAATTAAAATAATAATTTATTCAAACTTTAATATAATTACTCATATTAGTAAGTAGAGAATGATTAGAGTTTGTAGATAAATGACAAAGTTAGAGATAAACTTAGCATCCAAGTGGATTCCAATTGTGGGAATGAAGGAACTAGGAAGTTTGAGAAGCCATCCTTCTTTATCAATGAATCCTAAGTCAAGGAATTGTCGAAGTTGCTTTTCACTTAACTGTTTCATCCATGGCACACGCTTTGACTTGTTTGCCCCTGGTCCCCTGCATCTCTCCTCCACGTACATCAAATTTTCCCTGTAATTAATTTTACTATTATATTAAAAATCTTAATTATAAATTTAACTATATTTATTAAGTAAAAATATATTTTAAATTTTTATATTTTATATTAATTTTTTTATTTTATTCATAAAATTTTTTACAATCAAATTTATTTTAAAAATTTAAAATTTTAATCAACTTTTTTTAAATTTAATATTAATTTAAATTAATAATAAAAAATTATTATGAAGTGATATTAAAATATTATTTTAAAATTAATGTAAAATAATATTTTATTTTATATTTTATATTTTAATATTATATTAAATATTATGTCATTATTTTTTAATAATAATTTAAATGATATTAAATTATAAAATAAAATTTATTATAATTTAAAATTTTATAAATAAAATTAATTAAAAATTTTAAAGATAAAATTAAAAATTAATATAAAATATAATTTTATCAATTTATTAATATATTAAAAATAAAATAAGAGTCTTGCTCGTGACCAGCTACATTCCAAGCATCCCAAGCTTGGGGTACAACAACATCGCCGAGAAACGAATCGACTACGATGACTGTAGAGTAATTTCCATAGGCTCTCCCGAGATTGGCCAATCCTTTTCCATTTCCGATAATGCTTCAATTTTTAAACACAAAAGCACTTCCATCTTCCACTGATCTCCTTCCGTTTGCACTGATAACTCCACCCCTCCCTGGAGCTCCATCTTTTCCCATTGAAAACTTTATTGTACAATTCTGCATACTTTAAGATAAACTCAAAATTTTACATACTTATTATTTTAATCAAGTAACCATTAAATGTACAAGAGTGAATTCTTTAAAGTGTGTAATTTATGAAATACGTGATATATATTATTTTATACATTAACTTATAAAAATATATAATTTATGAAATATGCAAGAGTGAATCTTATGCTATAAAAAAATTATAGCATAAGATTTCCGCCTTGAATGTAGGAGTTATGAAAATAATGAGGGGCAGTGAGATCATAAAGTGTATCTTGCACTCCCAGAAAAGCGCATTCAAAAAATGCACATTTATCGCCTTCTACTCTCACTGCTTCAGCTGGACCCATTTTATGATCACTTCCTTCTACTGGCTCGTCATACGTACTCTGAAAATAATAACTTTGGATCCTCAGTCATCTTATGCCATGCTTTTTAGCAACAGTTTTTTTTTTATTATTAAAATACATTTTAATATTCTTATAACAAATATCATTATTGTTATAATTTTTATTAAATTAATTATTTAAATAAAAATTATAACAATAATGATATTTGTTATAAAAAATTTTAATAATAAAAAAAATTATCATTAAAAAGTATAACAGAGCTCCTCCAAAAAATTTAAGACAAAGGATTTCGACGTAAAAATAATATTAATATATATATACATATTAATAAGATTATTTTTTATTTTTTATTGATTAATATGGTTGTTACCTTGAAAGTAATGCCCTTTGCCACAACATTACTTGCTCTTGAATACAAAGGAGGACTCCCCATAGAGCCTTCCCACTCCATGACGGTGGAGTTGCTGCCACTTCCATTTAGATAAATGCAATTTTGTGATTTAATTGTCACCATCTCTCTGCATTAATTACTAAGTTAAAAGTTAAAACTACACATGAATATTAAATTAATTTTTCTTTTGGATAAAAAAAAATTAAATTGATTCTCAGTTAAAAACAAATATATACCAAACATATGTATATAAGAAAAAAAGAAAAAGACAAAAAAAAATTATATGCAATGCCTTCAGCTTAATCATGCATATAAAAAATTATTGATAAGAATTGAGTTTGGTTAAAAAAAAGTTAATATATAAGATTTTTTCACTTAGAGGAATTCTTATATTTAGTATTAGATAATTTTTTTTGTTATTTAATTTGAGATACTGTCGGACACTAAATATTAATACTTCTCTCAATAAAAATTCAAATATTGATTCGTCATTTTTTAAAAGATTAATTCTTTTCACTAGACTTAACTTTTATTAATATATTAAATAGTACTTTGAAAAGCATTACTTATAATAAAAAAATACTCATGAAATATGTATAAAAAAACTAAAATAAGATATCTTAATTACCTGTAAATGCCAGAGGCAATCTGGATGATTGTCCATTGAGAGTTTCTCTTAGGAACAGTGTCAACAGCACTTTGAATGGTTTTGAATTGTGCTTCACTTGATTGGCTAACTCTTATGGTTTTGAGAGGACCTCTACAATCATCAAAGGCATTATCAACTCCAAAATGAAGAATTAGAAATGTAAAAATGAATCAAAATAATTCTGAAAAATTCATCTTATTTTCCTCTGCTTGTTGGACCTTTAAGGAGACTATCAGATTTATATCTATGAGAGATCAAATGCTTGAGTCATGATAAATATCAATTTCATCATTTCATAAGACAGCACATTGATTATTCTCATAAAGACGAAAATGCATTGATAAGAAGGAGTTTATAAGGTAACTTACATTAAAAAGTCAATATTAAAAACAGTGAAGATTCAGATTATAAAAATATATAGTATCTAGAAAGGGAAACTTAGAGTTGGAATGTGCATAGGAATAATATTATATAATAGATTTTCCTTTTCCGTCAATCATGTGTAGTGTTATGAAACACTTGATGAAATAGGAAACTTTTGTATTTCACTTTGTTATGAATGGTAGGTTTCTATGCTTAACAGGAGTAATTATACATTTATTACCCATTATTTTAAAATCAGCTTCTTTCATTTATTGATACTATATATATATATATATATATGTATATCTTTTATCAAAGATTATTATTTAAATTTTTTTTTAATTTATGTCTTTAGTAACATTAAAGATAGATTGGCCATTGCTAATATGGCTTGGCACAAATGATTAAGGATCCGAAAAAAAAAATTATAGTTTTATCTATGAGTGAGAAGTTAAATTTCTTTAAAATTATTTAAAATCTCGTTTGGTAAATATTTCTCTCTCAAGAGATTCTTTAATACTCAAACTAATTAAGTAGTTGTTATTAAATAAAATTGCTTGCATTTAGCCTATATAGTAATTCTTTAGGTTTGATCTTTGTTGATCCTCTTAACATGTTACTAGGTTCTTTACTATCATTTTTGTTTTTTTTTTAAAAAATACATTGGACATTTCAAAATATGAAATGGATCCCTACTTGAATTCATATAGCAGTTATAATAGTAATGAATATTGAAGACCACAAGAACCATAGGGTTTGTCGCATCCTTAGGAAATTGCAACCATAGAAAGCACATTTATTGGCAATTTGGCAAGAATTAATCTTCCATGCCACTATGAGAGATGGGGTTTTTATTAGATAGAACGCCTATCTCAATCATAGATATCAACATAAGAAAATATTTTTTAAAAAATAATTAAAATATTCATATTTTATTATTTTTGTAAATTTTATTGGTTGAATTGAGTTTAAATTGTTATAAGTTTAAAATTTTAAAGATTTATACTGGTTTAAGTTTAAAAATAATAATATCCATTTTTAAGAAGAATCGGTGAGAATATATACTTGTCTTGTTAAACACATCAACAAAACAATACTAGAAGCAAGCATGAACAAAAGCGTGGTGTTAATTGTCTATAGCAAGTTTGAGATTCAAAAGACTCAACCAAAAGTTGTACTAGGAATTAATACTTGGTACCTAATCTAAAGATGGAACAAGGGATTGATTCCAAAATCATGTGCTTTTTGATGATGCAAATATTTGGATTTAGTTTTCTGGAGGTTGAACACCACACAAAAAAAAAAAAAAAAAACAAAAAGAGAAGAAACATTTTAGCAAGGCATAGATTCCTATGCCAATCTTGTGTCACAATGAATTATTGGAGCACTTTTTTTTTTTTTATTGGAAGAGAAACACAAGGAACTAAGCCTTATGAAAAGCAACAATTAAAGTATCAACTAGTAAAAAAATACAGACATCCTGAGGAGAGTCTTTTCAAATGCAAATAAAGGAGATGTTATGAAATTCAATCTTAGTTATTTTATCTATACATTGATTCCTCTTGAAAGATATAAGAAATTTGTAGTCTTTTCTCTCGTCAAGAATTATCTTGATACCATTAATAGTAGAACCTGTCAAATGATAAGAAGTTCTAGCATGATGAATCAAATAGATAACTTAAATTTGGATAAGTTATTTAAATATTGAGATCTCCTAAAAATTTTTCAAAAATTTACATTAGAGAAAAATAAACATGAAAATAGAATCTCTTGTAATGACAAATTGTTAACTCAATATAATATGAAGACCAAATTTAGACAGAAAAAAATTGAAAAAAGATATTAAGCCTTTAACCTAAAGACACCATTAAAATGTGTATTCACTCATAATAAAATACTTTGATATTAAGAAATGTTAACTCTGGCATAAGAAATTAGTTCTTTACAATATAATAAGTTAAGGTTTAAATTTTTATTAAAAAAAATATTTATATTTAATATCTGACAATACTTTAAACAAGATTATTTTTAATAAAAAAATATTTGTAAAAAAAAGTGTTTTGGTATGTTAATCTCACCTATTGTCCTTGTCAAATTATACAATTAAAAGAAAAACCTTTGCATATGAGTTCCAATGGAGGGCTTTGGTAAGGTCATTAAAACCTTTAAATTCATATTATGGTTAGGCCATCAACTAGCCCTATATGCCTATAGTATCCTTCTTCTTTTTCAATTAATTAATAAAAGCTTATTTAATTTCCATTAAATATTTCATCAGTCACTATATTATATCTCTATGTTCTTTAGGGCGTGGCAGCACGTTGCCACTACTCTACATATTGCTCTCAATGCTATGTAACCTAATCACCAAAAGAATAGAATTTACAACCACCAAATCAACGAACCATGTTATCCATTCCTTATCAAAGAAAATACTTTTTCATATCTTCACTGTTGCATTTATATTATAAAGATTAAATAAGCAATATATGCAAAATAATATCTTTTTTATTTCTTACATGTATCATCATTTAAAAATAATTTTTTACAATATATTATCAAATAGTAAATATGAATATTTATTTAAATAAGAATTTAAATATTATTTTATTAGACCTAATATTCATTGGGTTTAAAGAGATTCATTTAGAAAAAGTTATTATTAAATATTAAAATTAAGTCAACAAAACTAGAATTGAATCATGTAATAATACTTGCTAGGAGTCACATATCTTTCACAATGTGACGAATTAAAATTTAAAATAAGAGAGATATTTAGATTTAGTATTTGATAATACCTCTAATAAAATTACTTTGAATAAAAAAATATCTATAAAAAAAATATAATAATGTGGTAAACTACATATTATACACTTGCTACTAAACAAACCAACCCCTTGAATTTGAAAAAGTATCCCATGATATATAATTTCAAATTTGAGTAATTGAAAGAAATATAATGTACACTTTTGCAATGGCATAATTTGTTTGGTAAGCATTAGATCTTGCACTTTTAAAATAAAGAGTATTTAATTAAAAAAATGTTATAGATTTTCTCTCTCTTTTTTTAGTTTATGGAAGTCTTGTACTTTAAAATTTAGTCCCTAAAAGATTTTTATACTTTTTGTATTGTTCTCTGCAAAATTAATACTATATAATTTAGTTTTCATAAATTATAATATACACATTAGTTTCTATATTATCTATTTAAATTAAATTATAAGAATTAATGTGTATATGCTTAAAATTTATAAGAATTAATTAATATTTTATGAAATAGTCAAGTAGATAGGAGAAATATTCGTCAAAGAACAAATCAAATAATAAGTATTAATCTTTTAAATACTACAATAATAATAGCAAACAAAATTTTTTTTTATTAAGTGAAATTAATTACATAAATCAAACAATGTCAAGTATTTTATCTTGACTCATTTTTATAGTTAAATTATTAGTTTTAAAGACTAAAAAAAAAGAGTACACTAAAAAATAAATTTATTCTTTATAATACATAAATGAGTATATATAAAAATTTGTCTCCAAAAACAACCCTTTCAACTTTTCAATTATATTTTTAAAATTTTAACTTTTTAATCTATTTTTTCATTAACTCTTTTGGCAAAAATCTCACTTCAAACTCTATTATTTGCTATTTCCAAATACATAACTTATATATTAATCATGAGAGCATTATGTGAGATAACAAATTATAGTATATAACTATCGAGAGTTAAATTTAATAAAAGATATTAACTTTATTTTTTATAATATGATGAATCAATATTTAAATTTTTATTAAAAAATGTATTCACATTTAATATCTAAAAATAACTCAAACGAAATTATCTCTAATAAAAAAATTATTGTATGTAAAAATAATATCTCAAGGACAATAGAATTGACATAATAGTTAAAATTATTATTTTAAAACTACCAATGTCAAAAAATTAAATTTTAACTAATTTAATTTAAATATAACAAATATCTTATAATAAGAGTATATCTCTCTTAATAAAAAATTTTTTATGTAAAAAATTCAAACTTGATCTTGGTTTAAGGAATGAAATAAGAGTTAAAATTGTTGAAAATACATGAAAGTATAGGCGAAAGCCATCAATTAATTTTATATAATGTGTGTCCTAAAAGTAGCTAAAGCAAGTCAATGCGGTGGACCAAAAAGTGCGTCAAATAGACAGCGAGTGCCAAAATCAACATATTCACGATAAACCCGCCAATCACGCACCGTGCCTGAAGCTAATCCGTTTCACAAGTTCACACAATATCACTATCCTTCTCTCATTCATTCATACATACATGCTCTCCATCCTCTCGTGAATTCAATCCTCCTCTATATATATATATACACAATAATCAGATAAAAGTTTCTCAGCTTCGTTTTTTGCATTTTGCAAACGGGTTCAGAAAAAGCTTGCAATTTTGTGGCAATGGAGGACAACGAGGAAGTGGGTGAGGAGTATCTCTTCAAGATTGTTCTAATTGGCGACTCTGCAGTTGGCAAGTCCAATTTGCTTTCTCGCTTTGCTCGCAACGAGTTCGATACCAACTCCAAGGCTACGATTGGTGTTGAATTCCAGACTCAAGTGGTGGAAATCGATGGCAAGGAAGTGAAGGCTCAGATCTGGGACACTGCTGGTCAAGAGCGATTCAGGGCTGTAACTTCTGCTTATTATAGAGGCGCTGTTGGAGCTCTCATTGTTTACGATATCAGTAGGAGGACCACTTTTGATAGCATCAAGAGGTGGCTCGAGGAGCTTACTAGTATGTTCATGTTGCTCTCTGTGCTCTTGATTTCTGTTTCTTTTTTAATCTGTTTTCTTGATTTTAAGCAAAGTCTGTAGATATCAAGGGTCTTGATTGTTCATGTATTTTTCGTGAAACAGTTTTTCTAAGGTTTGCAGATGTTGATCAAATTGAAGTATACTACATTGTTTGATTCAAGAAGGATTTTAAAAGATCTAGCTAGTCATTTTCCCTAGATGAAAGCTATCTTGTAAACTAGAAAAAGCTCCTAATCGTAATTATTTAGGATTGTTGAGAAATGGTGCGAACATAAAGTAGTATCTCTCATCATTATAAAGCAGGCATGCCCTTTTCCTCTCCTTTTGTCTTCATGACTTGGAGTAATTGATTTATGAATGTAGGCTCATCTTAGTTTCTCTCTTTTTTAAAGCTCGATGACTGGCATTTGCTAAACCAAATATTTATTTTCGCAGAGGAACAAAGGATTAGAAAAGAAAAAAGGAAAAAAAGTTGAAATTAAATCAGAGTTGGGTTTCTGTCTTTATTTAGTCTCTGCAATTCATGAAAGCAAAGTAGTTGGATTTTGTACCTTAAGTTGTTGGCACTTGCTTAGGTTCTGTTATGTTCGCCTTTATTAGCAGAGAATATATATAAACCCAAGTTAATGGAATTAGAAACTGCAAGACTATTTGGCATTGCCTTCATTTTCATGTGAATGGATTGACAAAGATATATTACTGATGACTGGAATCTGTAGAAGATTGGGTTGTTTTTGAAATAAGATGCTTCTCTAGTCCTTTGGGATATGAATGTGATTTTAGGCATTTACAGTGTTAGTCATGCAACTCATTGAGATGAACTATCTTCTCGGATCATGTTTATAGTTTTTTTTTTTTCAACTCCGCAGCACATAATTGATTCCTTGACAAGTGCTCCTCCACATGTTATGATTTAATTGAAGAGCTTGGAGGCAAATACTTAAAGAACTGAATCTAAGGTTTTATATGATCATTTGTCAATAAGGCCATAAGAGAGAGTGACCTAATCATCAGATAGAGCTAGATTAGGCTACTAAAAGACCCTGTTTGTGCTAAAAGAGAGTCGTATTGCATGGATGCCTTAAATTATCGGCACATGCTTACTCTTCTGGAGAACTCAAGAAGTTCTCTGTAACAAGATGAATCTTTTTCATGAATGAATACTGCTAGCATTATGCCTGTTGCCTGACCATTGAAAGATTTCTTCTGGGCAGACAGGAATACCCATGTGGACATGTCAGGGGTCAGGCTCTAATGGTGCTTTTGATTGGTTTAGTTTAGGTTGCCTATCTAGGTAGACTAAGTATACCCAAGTATCTATTTGCAGTTAAATAGCCTTTCATTTGCTATTCCAATGCTTTGGGTGCCTAGTTTTAATAAATTCTAGAACTGAATTGCATGCATAGCGCAGGGTGGATCTGCTTGTAGAATCATTTGAAAGAAAAACTTCCTTTTATTAAATGCTTGGTTTGCCTTGCCAAGTTGCCACGTGATATATTTGCTATTCATATAATTGATTCTCATTCGGATCACCTGCAGTTCATTGCGATACAACAGTAGCAAGAATGTTGGTGGGGAATAAGTGTGATTTGGAGAATATCAGAGAGGTCAGCATAGAGGAGGGCAAAAGCCTTGCCGAAGCAGAAGGCTTGTTTTTCATGGAGACATCTGCACTTGATTCTACTAATGTCCAAACGGCTTTTGAGATCGTTATCCGGGAAATCTACAACAATATCAGCCGAAAAGTCTTGAACTCTGATTCTTATAAAGCTGAACTGTCTGTGAATCGAGTGAGCCTGGTTAATGGGGCAGGATCAAAGCAAGGTCGGCTCAATTTTTCTTGTTGTGCTTGATGAGCTTGGTGCTAGACTTGATTTTGTTACTTTGAATATTGAGTGTAGTCTTCCTTTTTTCTTTTCCTTGCTAGTCAGAAGTCTTGGTATTATGCCTCTTCCTGTTTTTTCCCCCATTTTCCTGCTTCATTTTATCTTCTCAGACCCCTTCAATCCCA
Source organism: Senna siamea (assembly GCA_031216115.1). Taxonomy (NCBI): domain Eukaryota; kingdom Viridiplantae; phylum Streptophyta; class Magnoliopsida; order Fabales; family Fabaceae; genus Senna; species Senna siamea. The sequence goes on from CM062357.1 coordinate 18,891,944, forward strand.
TTTGTAAAAGGAAAGAGAAAAAAGAAATGGTTTTCTTTTTCCATTTTACTTGTTTTAAGCCATTAATTAATGACGAATAGCTACAACCACTCCAAAACAAAACGAAAACTAGAGACAACTGTCTAACGCATCTAGAACTCCTAAATTTAAGAAATAATGTAAATTTTTATATTATGAATCTTTTATTTTTTCTATATCTCTACCTAAATATAAAGAAATATATTATTTTTTAAATATAAAAAATTAAAATCCACTAAAACATTATAAACAAAGCCAACTATGCTTAAAACTGTATCAATAAGACGTTGTGGGCCTCTTAAAAGATTTTGTGGGGAAAAGGTAACTCATGCCTGAGGTCTTAATGTTATAATCAAGGAGAATAAAAATATAATTTTCTTGTTCTTTCAATCATGATGCCCCCTTAGTGGCTAGAACATGCTTGAATAATTGCAGCCTAATAAGGTCGCATTGTTAATAATGATGATCAGTTCAAGTTTGTTGTGGCTGTCAGATGGAAGACATCACAAAGTCTTTATCTTTCCCCTCTATTGTAAATTTAATATACACGAACAGGTTCAAGAATAAATAATTAAGAACTTTTGTTAGAATAAATAGAGATTAAACTAGAAAATATATAAATAAATGGCCTTCTTTAGAGTTTCAACTCAACTACCCCTACTCCTAAGTTCATCTCTCTCTACCAAGCCCATTGAAATTGGGAGTATACAATAATTGAATTAAGTAAATGTGTAACTTATATTCTACTGGTGCGACAAAAATTAGTTTTTACCCCAATGAAAAAATTTTATATTACTATCTAAGGAAAGAATAGAATTCTAGTAACACCAGATAGCCTTTGCACATAGCATATACAAAACCAATTCCTATTGTGCAAGACTGCAAGCACTGTCAATTATAGAGAGGAAAGGGGTCCCTATGGCTTCCTCAAGGCAGATGCTGCCCCCATTACAATGGCTAGGACAATGCCAAGACCAGCCCCAATTGATGCACCTACAGCTGCAGAATTCAACGAATTTGCCTTTGCTTGAGCATCTCTTCGTGCATCGATTGACATCGCCTGTTCTCGTGCCAACTCCATCATTAGTCTATCTCTGGCAAGTTCCTGTTGTAAAAGCATTTTCAAAAACATTAACACTACCCATGTGCGTTATAACAAAATACATTGCTAAATGTGAAATCCAAAATCAGAACTCCAGCTAGAATGAAAAACAACATAATATCACCTCACTTCAGAAAGGAATAATTTCTTTAGACCGGGAGCACTTCATCTTTAGACTACATTAGTTTTGCTTGTTCAAGACTGCCTACAGTTCCTAATATTGTCACTTGATGCCAACGTCGTAGTCCAATAAACAACAAGTCACCCAATAAAATCAAAGGTTCTGACAATACTCAAATCTTATGTAAGTCAACCTAGTCCTACCCTATTTATAATCTCTATATTAATATGGTTATGCTATTCTTGTACACCTCTTGCCTTTTTCCTTCGCTACTAGGGAAGTCAGCAACTTCTAATAGCACCGGACCTTGAGTTGAATTGATCATGTTGTGTGCAACGTCCATCAATGATGGTTCATTAATGTCCACTGATTTAGACTCCTTCCCCCCTTCCCAACTTCGAATATGCTTCTAAAATATGCTTGAAACACATATCATCTCATGTTGATAACTTCATAACTTCTGAAAAGATACCGTCCCAGTTTAATAGGGTATAAATTTATGCCATTTGCTTTTAACACTTACTATTCTATGATGATAACATTTACAACATGGAAATCATAGGTCACAAAGTTACCATCAAAAGATTTGAACAAGTAAAATTAACACGTCAAAATAGGAATTATTACTCAAAACGAAAGAAGAGATAACCTGAAATGAAGCCTCCTCATGACTATGTAGAACACTGTGGATTCGCTGACAAAGAGAGTTGACACCTTCTACTGGAAGAACAATCTCTTTTTTCTGGAAGGGCCTCGTAACAAAGTTAATAGGTGCAAATATAAGCTTTTGAACACCAATCCTTCTATTAGAATCTTCAATGGTCACATTCCGTGACAAAAAAGCCTCAGAAACACTGGCCATAACATATGGACTGGAATTTAAAACTTCAGTTGTGCTTGGAGATGCTTGGTATGCTTTTAAAACTGCATCAATTGCTGCCTTTTGGTGGTGTGCACTAACAGAGAATTTGTTTGTTATCGCAAGAACCCAAGGAATTCCAAGAGATTTAGCCTCATCCAAAAAAAGGGAAAGGACTGGCTTTTGTTGAGACACATTAGAATTACTACATCGAGGTATGCTATGGGACAGATTATGAACTAGAACAATCAAATCTGTCTTCTGACTTAGATCACGGATTCCCAACCACAGTTCATCCCTGAAACAAGAAGTTTCCCTACTCAGCTCCTGCGAAACAAAAAAGAATAAGCAAATGAGTGTTGCTACTTGCTACATATACCCAAAATATATAAAGATAAGTGTTACAAATTGTAAGTTTTGGTCAAATAGGGTGTAATTATAAGTTTTTCTTATCTCTCACGAAGAGAGGGGAGTGTAATTTACCCTTGCTTTAGTTACTATAATATATATACAAATATATATTATAAAAGAAAATGTTATGAAAAGTGAAGTATAAAAAGGTACATCTACAGGGAAGACAAGTGTTGAAAAAAAAAAAAACTTATCACTTATTCCAAAGATAAGTGTTACAAATTAAATGGGAAGGTTAAAGGATTAGGAGTTTATTATGTAACATAGGAGTCTTGAAGTATATTACTGTAAGAGTCTTGTACTTATTTCCCAAGAAAGAGGAGGGTAAATCTTCAAAATAGAGAGGGGAGAATAATTTTCACATTTCTCAAAGGAGGGCAATATAATTTACCCTGTTTCTTATCATTATCTTTAGGGTTTTACATTATATTTAATCTCTTTTTTCTAAGTATTATATAATAAAAGGAGGGGGCTGCCATCGTATATGAGCACAGCCTTCCTGTTTATCATATTTCTTTTTTAATCCTAAATTTCAAAAAGGTATATGGGAATTGCAAACATGGTGGAATTTAACTAGGGTTTGTAACTCCTAAATAAAATAGAGATTAAGAATATATATATATATATATATATAAGGGAAACCTGCATGTTTATTCCCGCAGAGTCACAATAGCACAAGCCATCTGCAATACCTTCTTGCACATCAACCTCTGAAATGAGATCTTCATTGGTGGTAGTATTTAATTTACCTTTATTCAAAATTGCCTTTAAAAGAGTAGATTTACCAGAACCCTGCACCCAAGTGATGCAAGTCAAGAGATGAATAGTGAAATCAAATATATTAATATGATCGTGGAAAAGGATTTATTTATACCTCCAGGCCAACTAATCGTACCCTACGAGTTCTGATATGAACCTCTTTAGAGACAGTGGTAAAATCGCTGGTGCAGAATATTAAAAAATTATTTAAACTTTCCGGACGGACTAACTTCTTGTCAATAGGCCTTGAAGTATGTTCTCCAACAAGACTAGAAGTCTCCGAATTTACAGAAGGAAAATCAAGCATCGATGAGTCCACCACTGTTTGATGCTTTGGCGGCCTTCTTAGTGGAGCACCAACTAATACTCTCATCTTCTGCAAGTCAGATTGGTTCCCATGATTTGATGAATATTTTGGAGCAGAAGGAAAGGATTCAACTGTGGTGGAACACCTACTTAAGAAAAACACACACACAAACATCACATAACTCTAGGTCCACAAAACTTATTTTCTAAGTATAAGTAACAAGAACCAGTTACTCCAAAGGAGGCAGCATTTTATTTGAACAACGCATAGATAGAATAGCTGACAAAATAGTTTAAAATTGGATCATTAATTTTTTTTTTAAACAAAAAAGTATTATCCTAAACTACTTATCATGCAAACTAGATTCTAAATATTATAATTAGTGCAACACACAGCAAAAAGAATAAGACTATTGCACAACGGTAAGAAAGCTATTGTTTAACAGAAGAAATAAATCAGCAAAACTACTGACTATTCTTCTATAACTTTAAAAAATTTATTGATGACTGGAAACCGTCTTACTAAAGCATCCACTATCTGTAGTCAATTATATAGTGATATATGGATGACAGATTTTTGACTAATTGTTTTCCCTCAATCTTATTGCCCTAGCAATTACAGATGAACAAGAACCACTGCTTCTGTTAGTGCAAAGCAATCATCTCAGCGCAAATTTGCAGCAAAACAGCAATCCAGACATCAATTTTCAATTCCGTGTCTGAAGACATTCAGAGCATAATGAATCTCAGAAAAGATTGGATATTTGGCACCAAAGCAGATTATAACATAAAATACCAGTTTTTCCTTAAAAAAAAAATTAACATAAAATACCAGTTATTTTTTCAGTGAAAAACACTCAAGATAAAGATATTCAAGCATAGAATCAAATATACAAGAATCAGGTGAACCATTAAAGATGGTAACAAGACTTCATTGTTACTTATAAGATAAAGATAACAAATTTCAAAGAAATATATTACATGCAAATTTAACATGTACATCAAAACCTTGCATTATATTAATTTTTCAATTAAACATCTGTTTCAATCTAATAAAGACACCTAAATACTTTGAAGATTTAGTCAAGGTGTGACTGGCAGTTCAAGTTCCTGTTCTTTTTCCTTTATATTCTCTATTGAAGGAGAATCCAAATCGTTCCTGAAGGAAAGGACATGGAATTTGTTGAAGGGTCTACAAGCTAAGACATTCCCTCTTTATATTACTGCTCAGCAAAAATATTGATAGTATCTATCTTATATTGGCAGAACTTTACTTCACACCAGAAAATTCTGGGGTTTCTAGAGTGCCAATCTGTACCAGGAGGACACTTTTAATCCATACTCAGAGCTAGATATCATACTCCTGTAGCTTTAATAGTAAATCTCTTGTTTTTGGTGAGATATAAGAACCTGATTGTTTCTTTTTATTTAGTGTTCGTTATCCGGATTAGTTCATTGCAACCTATATTATTAAGTATCAAATACTAGCTACTAACTCCATCCCCAACAAACAAAACAAAAATTCTGAGCAGGAAAACTTTCAAAAACAATTATGAGTTGGTAAATAAAGAAGATAGAGATAGTTTATTACAAGGCAATGACCTTACCAGTTACCATTCACTTGAGCATGGACAAGTGTACACAGATGCAACCCAAAACCAGTAATGTCAACTTTCAGGGGTTCTCCATTTTTTGAACCAGGCACACCATTCCATCCCAGAGGAACAATTGAAGTTGCAGTACGAATAACTGGAGACTCCACTATATGGCCAAGTTCCACAGCCCCTGCAACTGCAAGGCCAATCCATTGCTGTAGATGAGGGAATTGCTGCCATTGTTCCATCCCTAAGAAAGATGATGCATTATCACTCATGCACAAGTCATAGATTCTGCAACCCAAAAAAGAAAAAAACAGAGGAAAGAACAAAGATTACCAATTCTGAAACTTTAAAATTAATGCTAGCAGAAAAGCATTATCAGGAGCTACAAAGAAAAACATGTTATTGTAAATCTATCCAACAGCTAAAGACCAATTAGGTTGGAGATAATTAAGTCATAAAGTAATGGCTTAGTCATATAAGCTGAAAGGTCCTAGCATATCTTTTGATAACCACTATAACAAACTAAGCAAAAATACAACAGGCCCAAATTCTTTCAACCAATTGTTTCAGAAACCTAAGCCCAACAACCTTTGGCACAGATTGGCTTCCAGACTATCAAATATCAATGATTTTGGATCCTCTGCATTCTTTTTCTACTGTAGTTCTTTGCAGTAGGAGAGAGATAGAAACAAAAGACTCACACTAATAGGGACTCACCAAATTAGGGACCAAATATTTTTTGTTTCTATCTCTCTCCTACTACAGAAAAATGCACCAATTTTCAACTGCAGAGGATCCTAACCCAATATCAATCAGGTCTACTCTGTGTCAATGTGCTTCAAGTTAATCAGGTGTTGTTACCACCATTGGAAGGGATGTATAGAATGTAAGTCAGCAGGAAATAATTTGTCAAAAAGGGGCAGAGCTTAAAATATTTTTTCTTGCATAAAACATAAAACAGGCACTAGGGGTAGGCAAATTCAACAAACCTATTTTAAGAAATTTAATTTTATCAAACTGTAGGGGAAGAGATTTGTGTATACAAGTATGGAGAAATTGGGAGAGTTTTATGTGGACTGGAAGGACTCTAGATTAGGGGTAGGCAAATTCAGGACTAGACCAAGTTCAGGTTGGGCTTGGTCCCAGCTATTAACACCTATCTTTCAATACCAAGCCCAAACCATGGCCTTGCTTGAACTTCAAAGTGCAATACCAAGCTTGGCCCTGTTTTTAGTTTTAAAGCCCGACCCTGTTTATAGAATTTAATAAAATTTATAACTGCAACAACAATTGGGTCTTAGAAATTATAACAGACTTCAAATAATTTAATATTTACATAGCCAATTCACAATACATAGTCAAGCAAAATTCAATCTCACCCTTAGAACTCAAACTTAATTCTACAACATAAATACGTTAGAATTGCTTGGATTTTATATAAATGTATATTATTATTATTATTCAAAATATATTACATATTTAACAATTCTGATGGTAAATAAGCACAATTATATTCTATATAACATCAATAACTACCTTTGAAATCGAGACCGGTATGACTTCATTGAATGCGATTGAAATCTTTCCCTCAATTCCGCAATAACAGATCCAACCTGAAAATGTCTTTGCCAGAAGAAAGCAAACAAAATTAGAGAACTTATACTCCTTTATCCATGGATAGAAAGTTGGAAACCTAGAACAATTTTAGAAGTTTCTGAGCCAAAAGACAGGACAAGTGAACTATGCAAAAGATGGATTAGCAAGAAAGCTCATACCGATGTCAACTTTGAGTACTCTGCACCTGATAGTGTCTCTACCGATGAATTTCCCAATAAATAGAGCTGTTTCACATGAGAGAGGTTCAGATGGATTCTCTACTCCATAAGAAAGACATAACAGCAAGCTAGCATATAAAAATAAACCTAAGATTGTACATTTATTGAGGAAAAACAGGAAAGACTTCAGGTCACTCAACTCCTTTAGCATTGATGCTATGTATAAACATGGTTTTGTATTGGTAAATGAACAGAAGCAAAGCCAGGCAAGTAAATAAAGCCCAACACCTAACCGCTTCAGGTCACTCAACTCCTTTAGCATTGATGTTCTAGAGGCTGAAGTATGTCACCTCCTTTGACTTTCACTTACATTTATAGTGGGAGACTAGGTTTAATATAATAATTCAATAAATAATTCCCTAGAATTACTCCCTAAAGCAAACTATTCATTAATTCTAGACTATCAATCTAGTTTAAAGACTTTCTCGTTAAGTACTCCCAAGTAACAGGAAAACATTCTAATAATTATTTCTTGATTTTGACATTAGTCATAACAACATTACCTGCAATAGTTATTGTGATTTCTGGAAATAGTGCTTTGGCTTCATAAATGAGTCATCATATATTCGAGTTGGGTGGTTCAGTTGTTTCACTATGAAGCAACGCTAAGCAGATTGCTCTAAATAAGTTGAAGACTCATTTATATAATAGACCTATAAACACTGAGCTTTTGTTTGTCCATGTCTTTTAAGAAGATCAAGGCACTTTCATGTAAAGGCTTTTATTTGGACCATGGTAATTATTAGAATTTACAACTAACATGAATAATCTAACCGACCAATAGGCCCAATAAGGCTATGTCACCAGTGTTTGTGTGATGCGTTTAAGGAGTTCAAAGACAAACAATCACCTTTTTTTTCACTTTGAAGTGGCGTAGCATATTTGCAACTGACTGCTCAGCATCTTTCATGATCATTGAGTTTGTCCAGCTTATCTAGAGCAATTTTTAGCTATTAAGTTCAAAGGCTTTAAGAGCATAAAATTCTTTGTCATTGCGCTGTTTTAGTAGGATTGTGGTGTCTATGGGTAGGATGGAATGTATGAATTTTTAATCAAAAGTTTCTTTCCACACTCATTCTTTGGAAAATCCTATGGTGCTGCAAGACCAAAATAAAAACCTTCAAGGTAATTCTCTACTAGACCCCTTAGGACCCCAGGCATGCCATTAACGCCCTGACCATTAGTCTTGGAGTAACATATTCTTAGTTACTTACTAATGTTTTTAGCACCCAAAAACAAATAAGCCTTTATATTTTACTCTGTTTAGCAATTGACTAATTTATGGATTAATTATATCCAGACTTCACAAATAGTAAAGCCACAAAACTATGACTTGAAGTATCTAATCATTAAAAATAAACAAGAAGGGATGTACCTACATAAATCAGTACAACCACCTGACACAATTGCTTCAAACTGTATTCCATACTGAATGTTAACCAGAGAAACAAGTAATACTTTTGTTCTAGTAGTAAAGAATTAAAAAATACACTGAAGATTAAATCACATAAATAAACAAGCAGAAGAGCATACCAGTGACACCATAAGGCCAAAAATTGGCCATCTTTTGCAAATTCTAGAGAATATTGAAACAGTGTCAGACCAGGATATATACCTGTCCAAATGGCACATATGAAGGTAAATACGGCACACTACGCCATTTCCTTTTATCTCCAGTAACAGTATTGCTCTTTGTGTCTGTTTTCTCATCTGTGCTCACCTCCATTGCATGTTTATCAGTTTTAGGAAGTGGCTTAAGTGATATGCTATCAGAGCCCTCCTGTATTTCAAGAGACTGTGGTTCACCTACTTCCTCCTCAATCAAAGTAGTGGAAAGAGAATCAGGCACCAAAGTTGTTTCAATAGAACTAGCTTGTCTTTCTCGGCGTTTACTAAGTTGTCTTCTTAATCCTTCCAAAGGAACTAGCCTAGAGAGTCTCCAGAAGGATCTCTGCACAGGACCCATCCCCAAAACCAACCGCTCTCCCTCATTCTCTTTATCCTTTTCTACCCCTTGCTCATGTTTTATCAATGACAAGCCATTAGTTTCGTTTTCAGTGGGCACCAACTGAGGTTGAGCATTATAATGATGAAAATAAGCTGGAGACAGAATACGGGGAACCAGATCCTCTGGTATGCAGTAACTCTTAAAATAATGCTGCCAGCCTTTTCTATTAACATAGCTAGAAAGAGAGAGAAAAAAAAGGGTAAAAACGTAATAAATTTATAAATTGTTCATGTTTAATTAAAGGACCAGAAATTGAACAATTAAGAAAAGAAAGGACCAAAGACAAGGAAAACCTACTCCTTTAAAGCAGCATTTCCAACAGGGGGCTGAGAAAATGTTATACATTTGATAGAGACTTTCTCATTTTCTTTTGATGAAGATGTTGCAGCAATTACCCTCAAAATGGCAAGGGTAGCTAATGCAGCTACCTATGTAGAACATAAGGAACTGAGTATATGAAAACTTCATAAATATACAAAGAACATTGCTTTTAAATAAAACTTACTGCTCCACCAAGTGAATGGCCACATAAAACAAGTTTGCGTTTTTTCTTCTGAGCAAGCCTATACAATTCCAAAGCAGGTATTCCTTTAGCACGAGCCATAAAGCCCTGAGAAGTTGTACCAGAGGCAATTATTAGAACAAAGAGACACCATATGTAAACATGCAATATATCGCAAATTATCCAGAACTATGGCTTACAATGGCCATGTATTTTAGTAAAAATTCTGCTACCAAATTACATAAAAACTTACTTCCTTGATTGAAATACCATGCATGTAATGAGATAGCAACTAAGGGTATGTGTGCTTTTCTGTTTCCTATTTTCATTTTCTCTGAAAACAGAAAATGTGGCTGAAAATGCATTTGGTAAGTTTAACAGAAAATATCTTCCGAAAACATTTTCGAAAATAGGCTAAAAACAGGGAAACGTCTAAAAGACGTTTTTAGCGTTTTCACATAATAACCAATGTTATTTTTGTAATTTTTTTAAGAAAGTAAACCCTTCAATCATGTAAATATTATCATTTAATAATAGTCAAACTTAAAAATCAATAAAAAAAAAATATAGTCATTTAAGTCATTTGGCTTAGAAATAAATATGAACAAAATTTTAACTTTACATAACAAATATGTGTTAAAATTTTGAAAACTTAAAAATGACAACTAATTTTAAGAAATAGAAAATGAAAACTGAAAATGTTTTCATGAACCAAACACACCCTAAGAAATTAACAAAGAAAAAAATCCATCCATTAAAACTACAATTACAAATTCACTAATTAATGCAGAAAAATCTTTAAACAAATTGAAGACGTTGCATGGAACAAACTTATTTACCCGATGAGCAGCAGGTTGTAATTTACTCTTTAATTGTTTAGACCTTGAATCTAGGGGCCACATATTTTCCACTTTCCCATTTTGGTTTCCACCCTGGTCAGATTCAGTTGCTGCATGTCCTTCAGGTTCCTCAACAGCATCCTCATGAAAGATTGCACCTTGAAGTATATTTGCATCAGCAATTACATCCCTTTCAGGAAAATAAAAGATAAAGAAAAATCATATTCTGGGATTTGTAATGCTTAGAAGGCTGACAAAAAGGATCATCTAAAAAAGCACCCACTTGTACTGTTTTGTTCCTATAAAGGAAGCAAATAAGGTGTCTCCAGCCTCCGCCAACAAATACCTGCAACAATATTATCAAATAAATCAGTATATATAATATTACAAAAATCAAGTTTCAAACACAAATGATCTTCAATAGTAAAACGAGGAAAAACACTGATACAACATGTAAGCCCAAGTAGTAGGAAAACCCAACCAACTAAATCCCCAACAAAGTGACTGCTATTATATTAATGTTCATCTTAAAAAGGGAGCTCTCAAGGATTTCACATCTTAGATTGTATAGGAAACTAATAAAATAATTTGAAATTAAAGGCTATATCAAATTAATAAGAATAAAAGTCTCCAAATATCAAAATATTTAATGGCATGTGTGCAATTAATAAAGAACAGCTTAAGAGACAATTAAAACAAAATTGACAATATTAAATCATAATAAGAATGACAAACCTATGAGGAACATGATCTGATGAAGGCTGCACCCGCTCCAAATAAACAACTTGTCCCCCAAAATCAGCCTTAAATTTATTTACGGCTCGAATCATCTCATTGGCAGGTCTCTAGATAAGTAAGGTAAACATCTCATTTAAATGCTGGTAATTCAGAGATCATAGTTAACTAATAATTATTCAAGCAATGTACAAATAAACACTCACTAAGGTTCCAAATTCGTCAGTGTTTGTAAAAAGAGAATAGTTAATTCCAGTAATTTCTAGATCATAGTTAAGTAATAAAAAGTCTTAACTCTTTTGTCTGGATGGATTGGAATCAATGGAATGGAAGGGGAACATCAATTCTTGTAGTAAGATTTAAAATTTAAGGAAGGGAATAGAATCAGAGGGTAATCCTTTCCATCCTTCCCCCTTAAAACACCAACTTTTGTTCCCACCCTAATTTAGGGGTAATCAGGGAGAACACCAAATTTAATTTACTTTTGGGCATTTTCATTTATAGTCACTACTTAATTTAAGGAAGGGAATAGAATAAGAGGGTAATTCTTTCCATTTATAGTTACTACTTAATTTTCAGCAAATTAGCAGCTGATGTCTTCTATGGCATTTTTATACCACAAAATTTAGACTGAACAAGAAAATGACTTTAATTATTCATGTAATTTTAGCACTGCAACTTTTTAGATTCAGATTTTTCTTTCTTTTCCAATCAAGAGTAAGAAGAATTTGAATTTTATGCTGGTCAATTCAAAACTAAATGAAGGTTATTTTTCGTTCTGGATGAGGGGCGATATTTTATATGCAATATTTATTTTATGTTGGAGTTTCAAATGGATGAGATTTTAGCATTTGAATTGATATTGGAAAGAAAATTATGATACCCATTAGATTTTTAACCTATTCTAAATAAAAGAACTTCATTTTAATGTTATATCTACAGTTCTTACCATTCCATTCACTTTTATTTGAACTCCCAAACAAAGGCAGGGAAATTCCCTCTCTTTCCTTATTAAACTTCCAAAAAGTGCAAAGGTAAGTCTATTCTGTTCCTTCCGTTACCTGTCCATTCCATTCCATTCCATTCTCTATTAAACTTCAAAACATAGCCTAAGGCAGTAATGTAAATAGAACAATAGTTCAAGCTTACATTTACATGAGAGTAAAACTCTATAGCATCACTAACTTCAAAGAATGTTTCTTAATTGTAGTCATAGTTATGCTCAACAAGGAAAAACATATCGCTTTATCTAACCCTCGGAGTAGCAATCTTACATCTCAAAAGGTTCAGAGTAAGATATTATTTTCATAAACTGGTAATAGAATACAGGCTTCCTACATTTTACTCCATGAATAGTACTACTCTAATGCTGGTTAATATAATCAGTATTCTGAAGATATATACTCGAGTCCCAAAAAAACGTTAAAAAAAAAATGATACTGCTCTTAGCTCTTGTACAGTTTTGTTCCATACCATAATCCCATTGCAAACTTCAACTTCATCTCGGGGGCTCAGATAAAATTCCTAAAAGACTTTGCAATTTGACATAATTATGATAGAAAAAAAAAAAAAAAAACCTTTCCATTCAGCTTCCTTACAACTGCTTGTGAATAATATACAAATACGCAAGCCATAATTTCTTTTATTCAACTTCTTTACAATTCAAGCACAAACCTGTATTCAGCGACGTATTCAACATACAATTTCAAAAAAAGCATACATATAAAACCCATAATTCTCTCACCACTGAAGTAACAGTTAAACCAGCAAATACCTTGTAAACGCACTCGGAGAGAACCATGCAACAAAGAATATCCTGCAAGTCCGATACTGACTCAGCCTTGAGGGCAAGGCAGAGATCCTGAAGCTGCTTCCTCCTTCGCTCGTACTCCTCCTTAATCTTCTTCTTCTGCTCCCTTCCGTTGCTCCACGGCCACTTCATCCACCATTGCAGTGGGCCCCAAGACACCTTCATCAGCTTGGCTCGCTGATCTCTGATCCACGGTTCCACGCGGCTCTGAATGAACTCCATGGACGGTATCAGGATCAGAATTTGCAAACCTAATTGGACTGAATGAATAAACTGAAATCAAAAACACAAAAAAAATTGCGTTTGTTTAATCGCTTTTGAAACGCAACCAGAGAAACGGCATCATCTATTCTACAGGGAGAGGAATATCCAATCTGTCACATTCTCACGCTAATTTTCTTGGCATTTACTTGCTGGATTTTTTTCATTACCATAATTTGTGTTTATTATATGAAAAAAAATTAGTATAATTTTTATATTTTTATTATTTGGTTAGGGTTTTGTTATAATTCAAAAATAATATGTGTGTAATTTTTATAGTTTATGATTTTATAATTTATTTTTTATAGGTATTTTTATATATTATATTTTTATTAAATTTTGTATTTTTATTTATATCAATTTAAATTTTATTTAAAGTCATATATTTTCTTTTAAATATCGAATATGAAATTGTATTCAATTGAAATAAATTACTAAAGCAGATTTATTAATAAAGTATTTGGTGATAATTTCATAAGTTGACGTATATACGAGATTAATAAAAATCTAGAACTTCACATCAAGCTGTTAAAGTAATATATACTTGTTGACAATTAGTAATAAAAATATAAGAAATACATAAATAACCGGTTGACTATAAGAATTAAAATAAATTATAGTTTAAATGTTTCCTAAAAGAAATATATACAATTTGTATAAGACAATATTTCAAATAAGTCCAAAAGAGAATACTTATGAAAAAATTAAAAAAAAAAACATAAAATTTTTATATTTGATCTTTGGAAACGAAGAAAACTTTTGCTTTTTTTTGGTAAGAAAGATGAAAAAATATAAGCAATAATAATAAGTTTACAGTTAAGATACACATATACATATGTGTGTGTGTGTTAAAATTAAAAAATTTAAAGACCTAAAATTTTTAATAAAAGCATATTTATAGTAATGCTCAAAAGTTGTTATAATTTTTAAGAGAATTAGATTTAAATATATTTTTTTATTTTTATTATCAAATTTTTTAATAAAAACAAAATACGTGTAAACAAATTTTTGAAAAAATTTGATCAATAATTTATTAAAATTATACATATATTAATTTTTATACAAAAATTCAATCTAAATTTTCTTATTTAAAAAAAAAAACATAACAGAAAAACAGTCAAAAAATAATAACAGTGAGTCACAATAATTTTAAAGGAATCTCAAGTTTATCAACAGATATTAAATTTAATAAAAGAGATTAATTATTTAAGATAAAATAAATTAAATTAATTTGATATATAGATATATATTATTTTTATATAAAAACATTTTTTATCAACCATCTTCATAAATTATTTATATATAAAGTAAATTATATGAGTTTATTAAGAATATGGAGTGATTCATAGATTTAACAAGCCATTGGCAAAAAATATATTTTATATTTTTAAATTTTGTATCAAATTTTAATTTTATTTTTAAAATTTTTTTCAATCAATTGTATTTTTAAAATTTTAAATTATAATTAATTTCATCTCATAATTTAAAATTATCTAAATTATTAGTAAAAAATAATAATAAAATATTATCTTTAAAAAAAATACACAACTGTCAATAAAACTATTTAAATTATATATAAAATATTCATTGAAGTCTTTATTGAATAATTTAATCTTTACGTTAGATAATAATTAAATAAGAATAAAAATATTATAATTTGAAAATATATTATTTTTTTAATATTTAAATATTGTTAAAATCTTATAAATATTTTTTAGATTTATTATCAAATATTACATCATTATTTTTTATTAATAATTTGAATGACCTTAAATAATGAGATAAAATTAATTATAATTTAAAAACTTTAAAAATAAAATTGACCTTAAAATTTTTTTTTAAGAATGAAATTAAAAATTAATATAAAATTTAAAGGCATAAAAGTGTTTTTGCCTAAATAGTTTAATAATTTAAAATTTTTATTTTTTCTTGACTTAAATATTTGTTAGTCCTTCTAATTTTATTGGCATAATAATTCCAAGATTTTTTTTAATAAACGAATTATCTGTTGGCCACTGTCTTTATCCCATATTTGAAACAAATTTTGTTTTTGGTGCAGTAATTTCAAGCAAGTTGAATAGTTTTGAAAGTTGCCCATGCCTCAGCTGTAATTGGGCTACACTTCCCCATACCATAGCTACATGGTTTGTGTCTTTGTGATTTCTGAAAATTTTATTTATGTTGAAATTATTTTTTTTCTTTAATAAAGTTTCAGAAAGAAATAAAATAAGAAAGAAATTGTTTATGTCTTGAATTATTTGATGGCAGCTTTTATCAATATTATTGCATTTTACAAATATTTAAAATATATATTTTTTATATAATTATTGAAAAATAAATATATTTAAGGAGATATATTAGAGAAAAAAGTTTGGAATTATTAAGATGGAATTTAAGGAAAAAAAAGATAATTAATGAATTTGAGTAAGTAATTTTTATCTTTAAAAAATATATATTTTTATAAGTAGAACTTCTAAATTTTGTCTTCCTTTTCACAAGCAATGGGACTATTTTTACTATAGCTCAGAAGTGATTTATTCTTTTTGATAAAAAAAACTCATCTAAACATTATTATAAACTTTCAAAAAAAATAATTTTTTTGAGTAAATTATTATTTGAACTCTTAAAAGACACAGTTTGTCTTAATTTAATTATTGAATTATAAAAATACTTAATTTAATCATTGAAATATATATTTTATCTTAATTTAATCTCTATATAAAAGTATTGTATATCTTTTTATATCTCAATTTAAAATTTTAAGTATTAAATTGAGATATAATATTTATTTTAATAATTAAATTAAATATTTTTATAATTTACATACTAAAAAAATAATTGACTCTAATTTTATTTAATAAGTAATTTCTTTTTATTTTTCATTTAAGAAAATAACTTGGCCCAAAGAAGTAATCTGCCTCTTGGTAATTAAAATTTTGGGCTAAGTCCATTGGTTCAGTTGAGCCCATTGACTTATGAAGCCCAAATTTAGTATCTACATTGTCATTTTTTAACGTAAATTTTGCATACACCAATATAATGCCCCATTTTAATTATTTTAATATGACTTCCATATAAAATATAATATATTCCATATCTCTGTGTATATTAAAGGGAAAAATGTGTAGTGAGAGTAAGTGAGAGAAACAATTATTAACCATTAAATTTTGCATGAGTGGTCAATAACAAACTTAAAGAAATGCATGACCTTTTAGATTTAAAAAAAAAAAAAGGTGTAATTTTTATTTTTATTAAATTTTTTAATTAAAATTTGTCGGCCCATTTTTTCAAAATTCTTATTTATTAAGCTAGCGTCATTAGTAAGAAAGAACAAGTTGAACTATTTTTTAAAGTTAAAAGATGAAAATGAAAAAAAAAAATTAAGAGACTTATATGAAACAATGATTAAAACTAAAGGACTAAAATTATGTAAAAGCTAACGTTTATAGGAGCTAATCATGTGGTGGATTTGAATTTTTGCAAAATTTAAATGAATTTGAGTTTTAAATGTGACAAATTTTTTACATAAAATAAAACGCCACTTCTAATCTATATAAATATGTATTCATTTATCAAAAGAAGTGGAAATTTAAGGACCACAACGACGGAAAAAAATATCACATGTGTAGTTCAGTTAATATCTTTTGTAGGTGGGACCTTAGCATATGCGAGAAGAAAAAAATTTTAGATACAAATTTTATGTCTTTATCATTATATTACCTAATAAAAATTAATATATCTATTATTTATATAATTTATCTCTCTCATTATTTTTTTTAAAATACCTTTTTACATACTTAATTTTAGATTATATTATTATTTTAATTCTTATAATTTCACTCAATTTTTAATTTATAATTTTAAAATTTACAATTGAGTTCTCATAATTTAAAAAAATTTTAAATTAATTTATATTGTTAAGTTTTTGTTAAAATTATATTAAATTTTATTAATATTATCAATATATAATACTTAATACTCTAAATATGTATAATATATGTCAATAAATAAATAATAATATAAAAATAAATTACATATATAAAATGAAATATAATTTATATTAGATAATATGAATAAATTGATTTCAATTAAGTAAATTCATAACATAAGATACTATATTATTAAATTTAAGCTTTAAAACTAATTCAATAATTTATTAAATTATAGAGACTCAATTATAAATTTTTAAACTATAAAGATCTAATTAAAAATTAAATAAAAATATAAGTATTATATGATTAGTTTAATCTTAATTTTAATTAAAAAAGTTGATAAAAAATAAAGAATTGCGTAGTCTATTCAATACAAAAAATAATATATATACTTTCTTCTCTAACACTAAATAGTAAAAAGAGTCCTTTTTTTTAGGATTTTTGTGTCTTTTTCAAATTATTTTATTATTTTATAGACATAAAACTGTTAAAATAATTATTTCATGATTTATTTATATTATCTTCAACCTAGGTAACAATAATTTTTTTAGTGTGAAGTTTGTGCACGAAGTACAGGGGAGACATCAAGTTACATTACATACATTTCTAAGTAACAAAGGTGAAAGTGAAAGAGTGAAAGGCATGCATTGTATAGCACGGCATGTGGAATCTCATGAACAAAGCCATCCCTTGAAGGAAAGCAACAAAAGCAAGAATGGTGGAAGTAAAAGCATGCACTACCTATATGTATGGGGACCCAAACTTTAAGACCACTACACAATTTCAAAATGGAATGTTAAGCAAAGTGTGAGATTTTTGGTGACAATATCACTTAAAAATAAATAAATTGAATTGTACTAAAAATATATTTATATAATTAATTGAATACGTTTGGTTTTTATAGAATAGATCTACCTTAATGTTTTTGTCATCATCTAATTAATGAATGATGGTTCTCTCAGTGAGAGTTTGATTTTTTAAAATGTCAAATTCTTAATTGTTAAATTATGTTGAAATATGTGTATTTATAGTTATAACATGATAATATTTTTTTTTAATATTAGTGATTGTTTATTCTTCTATATTTAGTTTGTTAAGATTAAGTTATTTTCTAAGATTAAGAAATACTTGCTAAGTGTGTTTGATCGCCTTAAGTGTCTACAATTGACTTAATAATTTTATAAATACAAAATTATACTTTAGTATTTGAATACATTAATATTTTAATTCAAATAACTCTCACTTATTTTCTGACTCTCTTGTTAACTTTAGTATTAAAGGTATAATCAAAGAGTCACTTCTCTCTTTATATTCATGTTTTCTATTTATTATATACAGATTCTTGTCATTCTTGGCCACTATTTTTTACGGTCCCAATGATCTAGTCCAGAATTGCTATAATAAATTATTTTTAAAACATTTGATATATTAAAAAATCAAAATTCTCTTTAATACTTTAAATACTTACAATTTTTTGTAATATGAAAAATTTTAATATTATTGTAATTTATATTTTGATAATTAAATTATTTTTACTTAAAATTTAATATTTTATTTAATCATATTCTAAAATTAAATTAAGTTACATATTAGAATATTAACTAAAAGCCTCAACTTGAAGAAATTTCCAGAGAATGAGTTGGCAAATTGCTTTAGGAGAGGTGTACTCCCCACTATGGCTTTTTCACTCATCATAAAGAAAAAGGAGACTTCAGCTTAATAAAGTATATGAAATTATTGCACAGTTATGTCAGTGTTAAGTCATACCAACGTCATCATGTATCTTTATTTGTATTATTTAGTAGACTTTAATATCATTATTTTGAATTGATAATTGATTAATTTAATAATTTAATTTATTTTTAAAATTTAAAAATTAGATAATTTATTAAATTGGTCAAGTCTTTTATTTTTTATTTTTTATTTTATTATTTGAGTTTAAATTTTTAAATTAAATTATACTTTATATGTTGTGGATCTTAAAATATAAAATTTTATATAATTATAACGTAGTTAATATATTATATAAATAATATAAATATTTAAATTATCATAATTTAAATTTATATTATTTTTATATTTATAATTTATTTGTATAAATTATTTATTATATTTAAAAATTATAAATAAAAATATAATTTTATAATATAAATTATATTATTAATATTAAAAATATTTAATTATTATTATTTTTATATTTATAACGTGATTGTTAAATCAATTCAAGTAATCAATTCATAATTAGCCACATTAGCCTTGCAAACTTAAGAGTCAATGTTAATCAAGCAACGTTCTAGAAGACTAGAAGTCTATAACCACCCTCGGTTTTTTTTAATCATTAATCTCACTATCATATGTAGACGTTTGCCTGTTAGATTATGATTTAAGGAAGCTACTTACTTACATAATGTTTAAGATACAAAAATTATACTTACCTAAACTTCCTTAAAATTAAAGGTTAAACTAGATAATATTAATTTTTTCTTAAAATAATAACTCATTTAAAAATATATTTTTAAAATTTGTATTTTTAGTTAACATTATAAATTTAATTTATTTTAAATTTTAAAATGTGATTCTCTTATATTAATCAAATTCATATTTAATACTTATTGTATTATACAAATAATAAATATAAAAGTACTTTAGTAAAAAAAATTTATAACTTATCTTTTAATTTCATAAAATATAATTTCATAAAATATGAGTGTAATTTACCCCAATTTTTATGAATTAAGTCAAAATGAAAATACAGATCTAAGAAGTCATGTGACCCTCTTGAAGTTAATATTTTAATTTGAATCCAAAACACAAAAATAAATATTTTTTATATTTTAAAATTAATATATAATTTTTGTAGTTAAATATCAATTCAGAAAGATAAAACATACTTTTTTAGTCCAATTTTTTTTTTTACAGTACTAATTTTGTAGCTACCCATCACCCCAATTAAAAAAAAAAAATAGAAGCAACATTTTGAAAGTTTATGTAAAAATTAATTTTTTCACTATCACTCATTTCTACATCAACAAAATTATAATGACTACTCACAAGCGATGAGAGTGACATAATGATGTATAGGATTTTCTTAGAGAAAGCAAGAGGGTGTGGCATGATGAATCAAGTGTTTTATGTGGTCCTGGTTCTTCTATAAGCGTTGCAGAACCAATGATTAGGGTTGGAAAATAAGTCATTTGCTTTGGAAGCAGGGAAACATTGTATGGCCATTTGCTTCAAAATCTTATTTTGGGACCTTTCTATGTAGCTGCTGAGGAATGAGGATCACATGCACTTAAGAACAAAGAATTAGAGAGTTTTCATCAAGTTATGGCTAAGGTCAATACGAACACAAATTTAAATTTTAATAAATATTAAAAAAAATTGTATTAAAAAAAATTAAAAAATACATCTATCATAAAAAATTGATAAAAATATATTTTAAATAATTTAATTACATATAAAAGAGACTATTAAAAATAGACCACATTAAAAATAATTCAATAATTAAAAGTGACCCAAAATTAAAGAAAATGATAAAAAAATTATTAAATAATTTAACGATAAAAATAAATTAAAATAAAATATATTTTTATTTTTTTATTTATATAACCAACTTTACTTGATAAAAAATTTTTTATTTATTGTTATTATATAATTAAAAAGTTTAGTGATCAAAATAATAGTTTACTTTTAAATTATGGTCGCCTAGCCTAGACTTTGACTAGTAAACACGAAACACGTTTACACAATCATACGGGTTTTCATAACAAGGAGAAAAGACACATTGCAATGTAGAATCGTCTGGTACATATAATTGCGTTCTAGATAAGTAAAGAAAAGCACACTACAAGTGTCACAAAGTCACAAACTTTTAGTGTGCATTTTGGTGAGGAGTCAAATATGTGAGGAGAACAATTACAGAGAAAATGAAGAATCTGTACATATATACTAAATAAGAATCACTGTTCAAACCAAGCATGTTACAAAATATATGTAATAAATAGAAGCAGGAAATGTGAGGGAAAATACACATAACAGTATAACATCTCAATCCAGTGACTATAGAGGGCTACTACAAAATCAGAAGCTGCCAGGACAGTGGTCGGAGTGCCAGACCAATCGAAATATGGTGAACTTGATCATGCGGCAAGGGGTTGTTGCCTGCTTTGTCCATTGTTGTATCCATCAAAGGGCTTTGTGGACTTGCTAGACTTCCTTCTCAACACAACAATCCAAGTGATCACTTCCAACACCAAGGCAATCCCACCCAATGCAGCAATAACTATAATGTAAGCTGTTTTCCATTTGTTTTCAGGACTCAAGATGTTGAATCCCCGGAAAATGTTGATGATTCCCAGGATAACTATGGTGTATCCAAAGCTATGGTGATAGATATTCCAGTAATATCGATATTTATGATCCTTTTTTGGTCGTATGAACAATGCAAAGACCTGGTAATCCAAACAGGATGGCCTCATCAGAAAGATAGAAAAAATCAAAATGTTATATCAGTTCATATTGCTAAGTTCCCTCAACAGCTAAGAAACAAGTAGCGAGTCAAGAGCTTTTAGGTGAAAACGTTAAAGCATGTACCTATAGAGTATATTTCCTCACTAAAGATAGACTAGGCAAGAACGAGTTGATCTATTTTAGCTCTTGGATTCAGACTTTTCTTCAATGTTTTGGATAAGAAACCAGAGATCAGAGAAATTTGCAAGTTACATTAGAAATACCTGACTCAAGTTCAACCTCTAGATATGGGAACTTGTCATTTTTCCTATTAAATTTTCACATTACTTCTTTGATTAAGAATGAGCTAAACTCTACGGGGCTGTAATTAAAACAATATAGGATGGGACTTTACCTGCACTGTGGCAAGACAAAAGACAGCAATTCCAATGTTGCGATGACTGGAATATTCTATCCCCTTTGATTCACTTCCGAGCTTAAGACCAGTTCCCCAGCCAGCAACCCCAAGGACATAAGCAGATATCTGGCAGGAAATATGAAGATAGAACCATGCTGGATCTGCAGATGGGAAGGTCCTCATATACCTTGCTATGATCACACCAAGGGGAAACAGAATGCCCCAGCTCACAACATTTAGCACTCCATGAATCTGGGATTTAGGTGAAAACACCAATTAACTTTCTTGTGAAAAGACAATTAATTCAAAATAACTAGTTATAAACTTCAAAACAAGAATTAAGGAATAAGCAGCTCATTATCTTGCTTTTTCTCCAATAAGTGCCAAGAAGGATTAGAAACTTGTCCATCGGTTTCCATATCAAGAGATTAAATTTTTTCACCACTGGATTCCATTCGGTAATTCTATCAAGAGGATAAATTTTTCACCACTGGATTCATAGCGATTGTTGAATTATAAATTAAAAAATAAAAGTAAGAATCTTAAGATGTATATATAGGTGAGAAAACCCAATCTCATTAGAGGTCAAGCAATTCACAGAAGACCAGAACAAGGTTAAAGACCCTATGAAATTCTAATTGGAAACTTTTACTCAATTTTGAACATTTTCCCTTCAATTTTCAGAAGCAGCTCAAAAGACTTATGCTATCCTTCAGCAAAGAGAAGTCATTTCTTTCTTCTAAGTTTAGACTATAGCCCACAAATTTAAACTTTCTTAAGATATGTTTGGATCGAAAACAACAAAGAAAGAAAATAATAATTTAAGTATTTTTTGAAAAAAATCAAACACATACCTTCTAAGGGAGAAAATGTAACATTAAAGTTTAAATTTTTTAAAAAATATATCTAAATTACTCCTCCATCCAAATTCCAAAACTTTTCTTGCATATCCAAAATCAAAACCTGAATGAGTCAGATGGTTTCCAAAGACAAACAATCACAAATTATAACAGAGTTTCAAATTGAAAACACAAATAAATATATGAAATTAGAAAATAAGAATCTAGCAAAGTCTATTATAGTTGCTAAAAAAACCGAGTTGGAATAAAAATAATAAAAAAAAAAACTGAAACTCACATTCTTCTTCTTCGTCCTCGAATCCACTCCACCACCACTGAAACTCTGTTCTCCATTCAAACTCAGAGTTCCCTTCGATGCCAGATTCGCCGTCCCAAAATCATGCTGATCGGGCCTACCATCGGTGACGGAGGGCCCCACCTGCCACACCTGATTCAGAGTCTCCGCCTTCCCCGGGACCTTAATCTTCGCGAAGATCCTCATGAGCCCCCCAGACTCCTCTGCCCTCATATCCCACACCTCGAACGAAAGCTTCCCTGGTACGATAGAGGTATAGGAGCTGATATTGTAGGTCTTGACGGTCATAACGCCGTCGTTTTTAAAGGCGATTAGGGCTTGAGCTCCGGCCATGCCGGTGCCCTTGGGGTTGATCGCCCACGAGACCCAGCCGCCGGACTTCGCCGGTGTGGCAATGAAGGCAATGGAGAGAGAGGAATTGGCGGAATCGTAGGACCAATGAAGGTAGGAGTTGAGCTCAGGCAGATCTAAGCACTTCGAATAGAGGTTGTTGTTGGAGAATTTCTGAGTGGTGCAGGAGAGTGAAACGACGGGAGAGAATAGCATCGTCGTTGTCGTACATAGTGAAAAAATCAGAAAGAGAGAAGCAGAGTATGGTGGAGACGACATTGTTGAGCGTGTGAAGCTGCGTTTGGCAGTGTGGAGAAAGAAATGTAACCACAATAGTTAGTGGTGTGAAAAAATAATGGAGGAACAACGCAGTGTTTAAGGAGGAATACGGATAGTGGGAGAAGGATTCGGTGCGGGGGGTCTCGGGAAAGGTGAGGAACAGAAAGATGACACGTGGTGTGCTTGATGGTGATGTGGATTTTTTACGGAATAAATGTGGGCACAGTGAGTATTTATTAGGTAAATTCTTTTTTTAAAAAAATACTTAAATTATAAAATTATTTTATTGATTTTAAAAATGTATAATTATTTTGAAGTTAAAAGAAGATTAAAGTTATTTTTAAATAATATTAATTTGTGGCCAAAGGAAAAAGTCAAAAAGAGTACCAAAGAGAAAAAAGGAAATTCTGAAATTTTAGGAAAGGAAAAAGACAAATATTTTGAATGATTTAAGAGATAAAATAAATAATAATATGATGTGAAAATTGTTTAATAATTTATTTTTTTATGAATTATTAATTGTGACTATATGTATATTATTTTTTATTTTTATTAAATTTTTAACACATAATGAATTTATATATAATTTGTATGAATTTAATTTTATACAATTATTACTCTTTTAATAAAAATTATATGATTTAAAGATGTTTCTATTATTTTATTATCCATCAAATCGTGCAAAAC
This sequence comes from Senna siamea, assembly GCA_031216115.1. Classification (NCBI taxonomy): domain Eukaryota; kingdom Viridiplantae; phylum Streptophyta; class Magnoliopsida; order Fabales; family Fabaceae; genus Senna; species Senna siamea. Next base: position 18,916,361 of record CM062357.1, read on the forward strand.
TTTTATGATATAAATACAAAATTTCAATCCTACATTCATGGCGAATTTATGGATTATTTGATTTTTGAATTGAAGTTAATTTCACGGTTAGTAATATTATTAATTTGATAGATTATGAGAATATTTCATAAATAAGAACAGATATAAGAGTGGATTATTCTTAAAAGCGGCGCAAATAATAAAAGCAGTAGTCATGACTCATGAGACATGCGTGAAGGACACAAAATTGGAAGGTGAGTGTGAGACTGAGGTCTACGCAAGATTGCAACCATTCAGGTCAACTTTAGAATGTATAGTTGAAGTTATATTCACTGTATTTGACTAATATAAAAATTTATTTTTAATAAATTTAAAATAAAATAAATTTATCTTTTAACTCGAAATGAATAATAATTTAAAAAAATTTAATAATATTATTAAAGGTATTTTATCAAAATAGATAAAATTATAAATTTTTTAATCTCTTAAAAAAAATATAAATTCAAAAGAGAGGAATGTAATTTATTTTTTTAATGTTAATTATAGTAATAAATCCATTTTTAACATGCTAAGATATATATATATATATATATTTTAGTCTCTAAAATAATAGCTTGTGAATGTGGAACCAATGAATCATAATAATGACTAAACATTGACAATAATAGAGTTTTAAAGCATGGGACTGAAAAAAGGTTCATCCTATAACAATATCTGCATGGACAAAGACAACAAATATTTTTAGTTCTTAAACTACTAACAACTTTGTCGATCCACCATTAGAAACAACATTAACAACAACTTTACTTTTGCAAATAAATTAACACTACTTTATAATTACGTCTTCATGTTGATTTATAATGTATAAAGAAATTATAAAAGCTGGAAACACCATGATGAAATAAAAGGACCTACCACATATATCTGATTAATTATCACCATTCATCCAATTCCAAATATTTCGTATAATTATTGTGCTTACTTATCACGAAATTTTAATATTTATATTGTAATAATTTCAAAATTATTTTATTATTAGTTTCTAAAATTATATATTATATAATAAAAATAAATATATGTAATGTAAAGAGAGGGAGAGAAAAAATAAAAATAATAATAAATTATAATAAAAAAGTTAAATAACCACTTGTTATTTAATTTTATTGTTTTAAAATATAATATATTTTATATTTTATATTTTAAAAATTAAAGAATAAATTTACATGAACTTTATATACATACATACATACATATATATTATTTTAGAACAATATTACTAAGTAAAAAAAATAATTTATTAATCTTTTCATGAATAATATAAAGATATGGCATTTTAGAAATTTATATCATAGTTATACAGAGGATAACACGATAATGACTTACAAACACTTTATGCTTTTCAGTCTTTTTATTTATTTATTTAATATCAAGTGACTTAAAATTTAAAATTGAAACACTTGAATAAGACTTGAATATCACTATTAATTAAACCAAATATTTCTTTGGTTGATTTGTCTAATTTTGAAAATATTCTATATTTTCAACTCAGAACGTATGTGTTGAGGATCAATAATATAGATATGTGAACATTAATTAATTCATGTCTTCTTCTTCACTTCTAGCTATATCATTAATTAGCACTCACATCTCTGACGAGAATTCCATCATTTTTTAATGAATTTTTTGGATGTGATGACTGTTTCATTTCTCTTACTTAACATTCTTATTATTGTTATTTGCTTTTGTGTGTGCATGCATGTAATTATTAATTGACAAGTCAAATTATTTGTGTACCTTTTTTTTATGATCATGATTCATGGCCCTTTATTAATTATGCCTACTGCATTAAATAATCAATTAATCATAATCGTGTAAAGATTCTGATTTCAATTCCCTCAAGTTTTGAAAAGTTTTACTGTTCATTTATAACCACCATGCACTCAAGTCAAAGATCATAAAGGTAAAATTATATCTCCTCTTTGGTAGGTTTTGACTTTTGAAAAATTAATATCTCCTTTTTTAAAAAAAACAAAAGAATCATAGGTCTTAATTTATTAAACTTTTCATGACCCTGTAATATCAAATACATAAAAGTTACTAATGAAAAAAAATTAATCTCTTATAATATAATAAATTAATATTTAAATTTTTATTAAAAATATATTTATATTTAATATTTAATAATTTTTTAAATAAGATAATTTTTAATAAAAAAATAAGAAGAAAATAATTTTTGACTCATAATTAATTCAGTGTAAATCTCTTAATTTTCTTTTCTTATTGCAAGAATTTCACCTTTCTCTGTTATCGTACAAAATTTATTCATGATAAGTTTAACAGATAATAAGAAGTTAGCATTCACAAGATGATAAATTATTATTTAAATTTTTATTAAAATAAATATTTATATTTAATATTTAAAAATATTTTAAATATAACTGTCTTTAATAAATTATACTTGTAATTATATTTTAAAAAAATAAATTTAGGGGGAGATATTGCTACAAATTGAGTGAAGATTGTGAAATGTTGCCAATTTTAATTATCATATTAACGATCTAATTTTTAATTTTTTCAGTCTCTAAGTATTTTGCACTTTGGTATTTGAAAAAAAAATTTCGCTTCTATTAAGTTGTTAAAAAAAATTAGAACTATATAATTTAATATTTATAAATTTTAAATTCTCTAGATGTTAATCCCTGTAATTTAACATAGATAGTTGACAACAAAAATTAATACATATAAAAATTAAAAAAAATTATAAAAACTAGTATTTATATTTTTCATGAATTAAAACATATAATATTTATAATAGAAGGTCAACAAGAGGTTGTTGTTTCCTCGTCCTGACCGAGCTACAGAAACTGTGTCTGTGTCATCATGAATCACAGGTTGGTCTAGAATCATGGAAAAATTCAATTTTTTTAACAATAAATAATTAAAACACACGACAATCATTTTGAAACGGCAAAATGAAAGTGATACTCATGGGAATCTCCAACAAATGTCATGAATTCAATTATTGAGGTTGGTAAGTAAGGGCTTTTCGACTCAACGTGTACAAACCAAAATTTTTGTTCTAGATATACCATAGCTGTCATATGACACTTATGATCTTGAAAGCGAATCTCAAAAAAATCTAAATTTTTTTAAAATATTATTTTAATTAGAGGTAAAAAGTTTCAAATTAATTCAACCTCAACCAAATCGATCAAAATTTATTTGATCAAATATGTTTATTGATTGAAAAAGATTTTATCAAAATTGATTAGTTTGATATAGTTATTGAATGACTTTAATTTGTTTTCAAAGTGGATTCAACTCAACTAATTAAATTAATATATTATTTATTTATTATATTATATTAGATTGTGTTTAATTTGTAGCAATAATTATATTTATATTTGTCTTAAAATTATTTGAAAGTAATTTTAATGTAAATTTATAATTAAAACATTTTATTTTTATAGTTGAAATTAAAAAAATTATTAAAATTTAAGTTTTTCATAATTTATAAATTTTTTTATTAAAACTAATTAACTGTAGATTGGTTGACCTTTAAAATACTAAATTAATTGAATAATTTTTTTAGTCATTTAATATAATTTATTCAGTTGGTCAAAAATTGATTCAAACAGAATTGATACTCAACTTTATGTTAAATTATAGGAATTAATATGTAAAATATTTAAATTTATAAAGATTAAATTATCTAGTTCTATTTTTTTAAAACAACTAAATGGAAGAGAGATTTTTTTTTCAAATGCCAAAATGCAAAATGCTAATATTTTAGAGACTAAAAAAAATTTTAAAAATTTTGATTGTTACACTATTTTCAAGATATTATAATTGGTGTTTATGGAACAAAAAGCTGGTAGGTGCTCTAGTTAGGCATTAAGATTACCTAAGATAAGAAAAAAAAGGATGATGTTTGTGAAGGAAAAAAGATATAGAAAAAAAATTAGACCATAAATCCTAATTCATTTAAGATAAATTATTTATTTATTTATTTTTAATTATTATTTTTATCTCTTTCACATTTCAAAAACTTCACTCAATAAAGTACTCTAAACAATTTTTTTCTTCTAATCAGTTAACCACTGTTTTGTAGAAAAAAATTTTGAAGTCCTAAGAATTGCCATATTCTTTCTTCCTTTTCTGGTGTGTGTTTTAGGATGTTTGGAAAATGTCATTTTCATTGCCCATTTACCTATTTTTCTTCCGTGTCTCCTGCAATTTGATAGCATGCACTCATAAAGATTCAAAATCTTTCACCTTCATTCACCATCTCGTTAAATCTTGTACTTTACTTTTTTTCTTCTTTAAAAGATTAAATAATGTTGGTTTTTCAAAAATATTAGTATTGTTTTATTATATATATTTTTTAAATCTTAACAGGAATTACAGCGACGAATATGAGGATAAGTGGATAAGAAACACAACCTTTCTAGATCTTCATTCATCCAAAAGTTAAACAAGAACAAAGGAACATTGTTAATAAAAAACATTAAGTCTACCAATTATTAAATTAGTTATGTAACGGTCATTTAAAATTAATTTACACTTTTATAATTTTAAAATTGATCATTTAGACCCTCATATAACTTTTCATTTAACAAATTTATAACACTACAATGAATTGAGATTGAATGGCACCAAGTGAAAGCACATTGCAAGAATGACTGTGATTAGACAATTTATGCTTTATTCAACAACAAAAAATAGTAATGTTATTTATATAATAAAAGTCCATCTAAAATGAACATAAGTGCAAATTTATTTTAACTGCTCTTGCATTATTAATTTGATTACATTGTAGATAAAAAAAATACCATAGAGTAGTTAAGCATTAATAGAATAAAGCAAAAGGGGGTTTAGTGACGTAGTTATAATTATAAGGGCCAAATGAACTTTAGGCCAGACCACAAAAATAAAATGTAATTTATCCTAAATTTTAATATGTCCATTTTGTCATAAATTTGAGCTTAAATTACAAAAATTCCTTATCCTCAACTTTAAAAATTGACAAAATGTCCCTTAGAACTTACAATTTTGTGCAATATACCTCACCGTTTAATTTTTTATCCAAACATTTGTCTATATTAACAAAATTAAGAGTGCATTTGTATGGAAATTGAAAGTTTAGAGGGATATTTTGTACAAAATTAAAAGTTAGAGAAAATCTTTAGACAATTTTTTAAAATTGAGAAGGATAAATTGTACAAATTTAACAAATTTTTTTTTTTAAAAAATGTAAAGGAATGTGATAAATTGTACAAAATTAAAAGTTTTGAATTTGTGAAAATAAGGCATTCTATCTAGATTTTATTTAGCCTTGATTATTTTTTATCAATGTTCTCATCCTTTTTTTAGACAAAGAAAGAAAAAGAAATAGAAGCAAATGTACCCAAAATAGTGGATGTGATGATCCAATTACAGTAGAAGCCCAAACAATGTTTATGAAAAAAGAAATGATGGTAATAAAAAAAAAAAATGGGAAAATAATATGAACTACTTCAACCCAAAGCCTAAGCCCAAAAAGATGGGCTAAAGCCTAAAGGGATCGTCCGCACAATACTTACGGTGGTTCCTTCAATAGCGGATCATTACCCTTTCGTATATGTTGTATTTCAAAACCCTAGCTCTGTGGCCATATTGTGCTCATCCCCTCTCTGCTGGGTTCACTTTAGATCAACGAGCTGCGTTACAGGCAGGTTAGGAACTACCTCCTTTCTCATTCTCTTTGAAGTTCAAGTTGAATTTTTTTGTTTTCTTTTGGCTATCCTTTTCAGATTAATCTCATTGCAATATAGTTTTGAATTTGGTGTATATGCTGCCGCTGCGTGTTCTATTTTCTGTTTTCGTTTTGAACTCCCTCGTTATGGATTTCAAGAGAAACAAAACATATGGTAATTGGAGTATATGGAATCTGGGAAATTCTTATTGTTTAATTTTTAAACCCAAAATTGTGAACCCAGTGACTTAAAATTGAAGTCATAATGGAATTGAGTTCTTGTTTTTATTTCCATTTTGGAGAAATAATGACATGGAGCTAAGTGAATGTATTTTCCAGCCTAATATCCCACATTTGATGGTGGAAATGCAACTTGTTTACAGTTGTGGTTGTTCTGGTGCTTTATTTATTTCTTTACCTTTACTTGATGTTAACCTAGGATGTAGTAGCCAATTTGATATAAGGTACCTGGACTCAGATTTATGTTAGGAAGCACAGACGAGGATAATCCGACACAACCAAAATTGAAATGTCCTGATAAAATCTAAAGTGTTGCATCATGTGTTAGACATGGATGTGGCTCCTTTTTCAAAATGTCTGTTGTGGTTCCAAGGACCCCAATTTTTAAGTTGATTCTATATTAAATTTTATGTCATTTTCATGCAGCAATGATGGTTTCAGGGTATATCTGTATCATGATAACTACTTCTGTTCTATGAATCATTTTCTTTGTTTAGTGTATTCTTGGAGAATGATAAGATTTGATTATTCAGATTGTGTGAGGCAAAATGGCGGTTCCATTGCTCAGCAAGAAAATTGTGAAGAAGCGTGTCAAAAAGTTCAAGAGGCCCCAGAGTGACAGGAAAATTTCTGTCAAGGTATGTGTTTTAAAATGAGTTTTTGTGAATTGGTTTATTTTAGAATTTCTTGTTTGTTTATAAATGCTCAAGTATGGATATGCTTAGTCCGAAATCCTTGGGGATGGGACTATGAAAGTATTTATTTACTTTGAGATTTTTTCTTTAATTTTGTGCTTCAATTAGTTTTTATGTTTCTTTTACTTGGTCAGTTATGCATTTATGGACCTTTTAGGTATGTGACTTCATGAATCAAAAGAGGATTTCTGTTTTCAGTTTTGGTATACCATCAACCTTTAGCTGATTGCTGGCTATTACAGTGTTAAAGTGTATAAAATATAAAGAAAACTACTTCAATTCACTGATGATTGAAGCTAGTAATTACTGAATGAAAGTAGTTTCGTGCATTGATATAAATATAAGAAAGACTTAAGTCCAATTTTTATATCTTTGCTATTAGGTTCTCCAATATTAAAGATTGACAAGTGTATGGTTTATATAGCTAATCTCTCTCATAATTGGTTCTTTTTAAAAAAAGGTTTCCACATGTTTTATTTTGATCGGAGAACCTGATAACAAACATATAAACAACTGCATATAAGTTTGGTCCATAAATGTATCCTAAAATTAACTTTATTTTTCTGAAATCAATTGCTTTGCCACAGTTGATTATGGTACTATCACATAATGCCTTCATCTTTCAACCTTGAAGTCTCAATTAAAAGCAATGTCTTACTGTTGAACCTATTCTACTTATGTTATAAACAAGCAAATAAGATTTTCCCGGACCATGACAAGTGTGGGTGAAGCTTTAACACCATCAGTAGTTGCCCTTGTCAAGTCATTGCAGTAATCTGTAGTTTGCTTGCCAGGGAAATTGAACCAAGTTGGTCAATGCTAGTTCAATCTCCTAGAGGCACATTATATTACTGAATTGAATGCAATTTTTTCATAAAATTCATGAATTTTACTTTTTTTCTTTTTTTTTTTTAAATCTTCATTTTCATTTGATGACTTATTGGCAGAGAGCTTGAGCATGTTCAATGGTGAATCATGCGTCTGATGGTTGTTGAGTGCTGTATTCTGCTCTCATTATATTAAGACCTTTTGCAGCTATCATCATGACTTTGTTTTCAGCTTCTTTGGTTCCCTGGATTGATAACTTGATAACTGTTAGCCTATGTTACTTCCATGGTATGTAGGCCAACTGGCGAAGGCCCAAGGGTATTGATTCCCGTGTAAGGAGAAAGTTTAAAGGATGTACCTTGATGCCAAATATTGGTTATGGTTCGGACAAGAAGACCCGTCACTATCTCCCCAATGGATTCAAGAAATTTGTTGTAAACAACGTCAAGGAGCTGGAACTTCTGATGATGCACAACAGGTAGCTGATTTTAATATGCATGTTGATTTTCATTTTCCCTTTAGTGGCATATTCTTTCTGTTTATTGATTTTATGAATAACAGGACTTACTGTGCTGAGATTGCACACAATGTATCAACCCGGAAAAGAAAGGAGATAGTTGAGCGTGCAGCACAGTTGGATGTTGTTGTTACCAACAGACTGGCTAGGCTGCGCAGCCAGGAGGATGAGTAGTTGCTGGTGCTATTTGAGTTTTCTTTTTTGGTCATCTTTTAGGGGCTTGGCAATTTTGAAACTTGGTAGGAAATCTTTGCTAGAATGATTGTTTTATGAATTACTTTGTTTGGAGCTAGAGATTTTGTACCTGAGTTTTTTGGTTTGACACATTTCAATTGTTAATCGTCTTGTGTACTATTATTCTCTCTTCTCACTATTGGATGAAACAATGAACATTTCATGCATGGAGCTGCATGAAATTGAGAAGTCATTAGAATTTATGGTTTTGTGCTATCCTTTTTTTAAGATAAATTAGAGTATTGATGGTATGACCTAGATGAGCTTTTGGTAGAACCCTCCTCTTTTAATAGTTCTAAGGTAATTTGAGTAAAATATTGACAGACGACGACATGAGCTCCTGGTTAATATATCAGGAAAATCACCTATGAATGTGTAAATTCCTATTTTGAAGTCTATTAGTTAAAGAAGAAAAACGAAACTAAAATGCAAAGAATTTCGAACAGCTTAAGGATTGTTTCATTTCTCTTAATAAAGTTACTTTAAACTTATATATTTGTACAACATACTCAATTGAGGGAATATTTTACAGTCAGACAACTGAAAATATGATTTTTTAAATTAATTTTTGAAGTTTAAGTGATAGGATAAATTGCATAACCCAAATATGACTTTTTTACTTAGCATATACAAAATGTAGCTACAATTTTGGATAACAATGGAAAAAGTATATTGCAAAGTACCGAGTGTTTACATTATTTCTAAGTTGAAAGAGGTTATTTATATATATTTGGGCTCCTTTATAGCAGTTTAGAGGGGTACCATCATTAACATCAGAAGAAATACAGTTAACAGGAGTGCATCGGAGATCATATTTATATTTTGCCAAAAGAAATTAAGTACTAATTCATTCTCCCAAATATTTTCCTTCAATTAAAATGAGTTTTTTTGGGTAAAAGTGACAAACTAATTAGAAAATGGCATAAATAAAAATAATCATTATTAAGCCTCAAATGGCGTCCATTATTTCTCAAACGCCATCATGCAGCCAGGGTTATAAAACTCAACTGAGGTCTTCCTCTTCCTCCTTCGAACAAATCTCAATGCTCTGAAGCTCGACGAAGGCATTTCTATGGAAGAAAAGAGAAGCTCGTCGTCAACAATCAATGCCATTTCAGCCTCCAAAATGGTCTGCTTCTGCCTGATAATGAACGACTAAAATCATGCAATTTTTAAATCTCTACTGGGAGAGATGCGACATCATAGCTGGTTCAATTAACTCAGAAAGCCGAACTAAGCTCCGAAAGAATAAAACCCAAAGCTAAATGAAACTAAGACAATGTAAGGCTAGAACAGAAAAATAAAACAGGACTATTGGAGTAATGTTAAGTATTCTCAAATAAAGATATGAAATATAATTTTGTTGTCCGGAAGAATAGCTACTGCATCATAATCTTGAATCTTCCTAGTGTTGCAATCCATCTGATACACATAAGAAATCCATCAGCAGGATGGTCACCTGTAGAAAGACCACAAGAACCCATGTTACTTAGTAGAATTCAATGTATGTCAGATCACGCACTGTACATGTACTTCATTCAACTCATAATACAGTATTAGATGCATAATGATGCCAATAAACAACTAGAAATATAACTCGGTTTATGCACCTTCTGGCCCCACAAAGAAGATTTAAATTTTCTCCTTGCCTCATCAAGCATGGTAAAAGCCCACCTTCCTATCTTCGAGAGTCACAATACTGGGGAAATTCACATTTGCAAGCACCTGCTCTGATCTGGAACACAAGTTTCAAACATACAATTTTAGCCAGAAAGGATGAGTGTTTGAACTAAGGAGTAGTAGTTAATACAAGTTTGTAGGCACTGATATTATTGCCAATGGTTTCAAAACTCTGTTTCTGTTAGCAACTAGTGACTACAGTAACAATGGCATACACATTCTCGTCATGGATAATTCTTGAAAAGGAATCTGAAGCATGTCTTGGGAAACAAATAATTGCTGAGTTTAGAGGAATGTAGTTCAGGAAAATTCTATTGTATTTTAACTGATCGTGTAGCGAAAATAAAAGAAAAAAAAAAACGAACAGAAAAGTACGAAGGAATAGACATAACTTCAAAGAAAGTTCATGACAAGCATAAAATAACCTCCTTAGGTGGTTGAGCATTTTTCCAATTGATGGAACCCAAGTGACTTGAGAACCCTCCCTCAAAAATTAGCTATTGAAGGAAAAGAACCAAGTCACTTAAGTTCCCCATCGAGCATCTCATTCTACTCGACGTGAGATTTGGATAGCCTATACTACTTTAGAGACATACGATAGTATCCCCATCCCTATCATAGCACAGCCCCTAAAGAGCCGACATCCTGATAGCTGAATTCTGCGACACTTCACTCGGTGTTGCTTTACTTTACTGCAGTCAACTCCTTCGCCAGTCAGAACCCTTCGTAGGTAACCCTCTTTGTGCTGTCGGCAAACTAGGCTTTGATACCAAATGATGGAACCTAAGTAACTTGGGAAACCCTCCCTCAAAAACTAGCTATTGAAGGGAAAGAATCAAGCCACCTAAATACTTTATCGAGCATCCCATTCTACTTGATGCAGGACTTGCGTAGCCTAAACCACCCAGAGACATCCTATACTATTCCCATCCCCATCACCAACAAAATTTTTTTCTCTATTTTCCTTGTGTTGAACAATTGGATAGATAAAGGGTACTATGAGGACTAATAAAATAATCTCAGGCAGATAAGAAATAAAAACCATGAGATCCACACACCTTACGAAGAGTAAAAGATACCCTTCTTGAAGCCCTTCTGATAACTCTGTTATTCACCATGTCAACCTGTGGGAGGAGAAAATATTATGGAATCTTTCATAAACAAAACTATATGATCAAGGCACACCTACAGGTACTTTAAGAAAGCGCGAGTAGGGGTTACTGATCAAGCTTCAGGTTTAATGCTAATAATAGAAGAAAGTTGTCTGGTGATTAATTCATGGAAATGACATTAAACCTTGTGGTGCGGAATGTAATGGTGCCATGCATAACGTGCTTCTCCAGACATCAGTAGCATGGACCGAGGAGGAAGATAAAGAGCCTTCCTTACAAAATTTAAATCATCTTCTAGACTTTCCACTTTTGAGACAGTATTAGAGGAAACTCTAGGAAGCCAATCACCATTTGCATATTTCCTGAACTCCATGATACAAGGCCCTGCTAATGAAAGACTGAAAATTAAATCTTCAAAGGCAGAATGGGTGTCTATATGGGGGGACAAGCCCACTCCAGGTGGGTACTCATTTACCTGTAACAAAGTCATTGACACTCAACATCAAACATAAGTAAACAATATTTATCATCTAAAGGCACCAGATAGTAATCAAGTACCTACATACATATGCTAACGTTTTTTTAAACATGATTTGCTAGATAAATACAACTGTTTGGCAGTATCAGATTATAATAAATAACAAAATTTCACGAAGTACAGTAATAACTTAACATACCGTAAGTTGGTCCAAAATTATGTTTTCAGCATTCTCAAATGCTGGGAATGATGAGATTCTTTCAAGTATTGGAAAAACAAATGATGGAAGTTCACCCAAGCGATGTTTTGTATTAACATTATTTATCTGCATAGCCAAATTAAAGTGGAAAGGAAAGCCTGCGTTAATCATTAATATTCTGACATTACTCAGCAACCTATTTGTCTTGAGTAGCATGCATCACCTATTGGGAAGGAACAGCATCACTGATTGTGCAAAAGAATTAATTATTTGACTGGGAAGAAATCAGATCCGCACTAATTTAGGGACAATAACATTGACTAAAACATAATGCAACAGAAAACAAATACAATAGTAGAAATATTGCTCACCAGTATCATATGTTTGATACTGGGAATTAGTCCCACATAAACAGGAGAAAGATAATGATTTTATATTTGATAAAGGACAGCAAGAACACATTTAATATTTCAGGTTGTTGAACGGGATTTATTATGGTATGTTAGTATGGAAAGTGTAGTGCTTTATGGCTGTTTAGAGGCCAAAAAATAAAAAGGTAATGGAGATGAACAAGTTTCTTTGTCTAGAATCGTTAATTAACTGTGAATCATATGTGCAAATTGTCAAGGCTTTATTTTTGATAAAAATGCATCCTATGGACTAGAAGTATGACTAAGTTTAACAAGGGAGAGATTTAAGCATTGTTGAGACTAAAATGAGATCTTGATCATGTTTAATAGGGCTTATTGAGGTGAAAAGATTTGAAGCAATATATATGTAGATATTATCTGAGCTGTACAAGTAAAGCAATGATGCACTGTGATTAGAATTTCCTGTCATGTTGTAACTTACACCATAAAAGAACTCATAACCGTAGTGTTGAACCCTTCTTTTTGAAAGACTTTTCCAAGGCCTGCAGTCAACCGCTTGGAGCAATTCCTGGGAAGTTGGAAAAGGTATATACTTGTCATGTAAAGTGCAAATAAAGGTAAGCAATGATTATGTTCATTTGAAACAGAATATTAAAAGAAAATTGCAAATAAGCAAAGTAAACTAAAACAAAGCTATAAAAGGCAAAGATTGCTAACCTGCTCTTCTTTAGCATTAATGAAGTCATGCACAAGGTAAAGGCCTGGAATACTAAGATCTGAGGCTGTGATAGATGCAGGAACCAAGTTACTCACCTGACTCTAAACAGATGTGCGAACTTAATCAACAAATAAACAGAGGAAATCCATTGCTTTGATAACTAAAACAAAATATTAAAAGATAAATAATAAAATGAAGAGGGACGTAAAAATGTTCCTTTAAGTCAAATTACTGCATAGTAATTCACTTTGTACTTTCAATTTCAACATCCAATTTAGGAATGAGTAAAAATTCTTTCAACAACAACAAACGAAGTCTTTTTCCAGTAGGTGTGGATGAGTAAAAAGTTCTTTCAAATTAAAAAAAATGCTAATAAGCATGGAGAAAGAACAAGTATTATAAATAACATGATGTCTTCGATATAAGCTTCAGTATGGCTATGTAAGGTTGAATATTAATTTTTGTTGAGGATACAGTCTTAGGGCCTAACTGGGAGAAGTAAAGATGGGATTGGGAGAAGATCCAAGAAAAAGCTTTCTAAAGTAACCCCTCAAGGACCTCTTCAAATTAAGAAGCTTTAAGGAAAACCAGAAAAATAAAGAATAGAATTAAATGGAAAATAAGAAATCAGAAATGTAAGAAACCTGCATTGAAAGGACACAACATATCATATGAAAAATATTTCTTGCAGAAATGTGTGTGTAAACAATTATAATCAAAATTCTTTTAGCATTACAAAATTTTTATGTACTCTTTTGTTTACAAAATTCTTTTATCACATGAAAGTTTGTTTTTGATTGTCTTAGGCTCCTTGCCACAGAAAAAGAAAAAAAGAAAGAAGAAGACTGTAAATCACTTCATATTAACAAGGCCGATGGAATCATGCATATAGAAGCAGTGACTACTAGCATTCTAGCAATACTACTTTAATACAATAATAACTTATAAGGATGGGAATATGCCCAAAGATTTTTATCACTTAAGCAATATATTTAATTCAAATTTCTTATGATCTTGAAGTTGTCAGCTGGAAGCCTAGAAAAACACCAATAATTATGCAAAATCGCATGATTGAGAACATAGCCTCTTTGCTCTAGCATAGTTGAAGAATCCAAGGGCAATTGGTCCCCAGTCCCAACCCAATAAGTAAGAAACAAAAGCTGTAATGTATAAGGACCCAGATTAAGTTAAAATCATTCTGACTTTAAGAAGCAGTTCTGACTAATATTTACAATTGAAAAAAGGAAAGAAAGTTAGGTACAACTCTGTGTATACTGAAAGAGAAAAGACATCTCCACGATAAGGATGATATGGTGTTCTCATCCTCAAAACTTATGCCTTAGATTGAAATTTGAAAAATCCAATCTCCTATTTTTATAGCATTGATATTTCTGTATACTAATATTTCTTACACATAAATTTTGGAGAAAAACTGGGTAATAATCACCTAACCATTTTATTCCCCAACATTGGATCCAGTGGATGAGACCTCAGGCCAATGAATGACAACTGAACATTTCCCCTACACTTTTTATTTCCCTAAATTTTTTCAGGTCTTTATCTTTATATTAGAAAAAAAATTTAAAAATTTATATGTAATAAGAAAAGATAGTATGACACCATCAATCACCTTCAATAGGGAACCGACGATGACTATTTACCACATTACATGAGAAGATCTAGTACCTGTGAAGTTGGCTGAAGCATTGAATAACGAATATGCAAAGATCGGCCTCCAAATTCGGGACAGGGGACTCCATCTAATGCCTTCAGGGCAGCTTGGGCAGAACCTTCTTCCAAAAAAGATATGATTACACGGGTACCACTCTCATCTGCTGCATAAACTCCCTTGACGTCCCCAAACTTGCTGAACACAGAAGCAATAGCTTCATGAGCAAGTCCCACAGCTGGTCCACAGTTTGCCACATAAAGGTCGGAACTCAATTCACCATTCTTAGGACGCACAAACCTTGCCATACCCATTAACGTTTTCTCATTCCCAACTACAAAAGATGAACAATTAATAACCTCAGTGGTGTCAATTGTGTCAATAATAAACCAAAAAATTTAACAACTACAAAGTGCTATAATCAAACGCCCATCAAATACAGTGTTTTGCATAAAAAAAAAAATGATTCTACCGACAGAGAAACAACAGAGCCTTATTATGACACAAATGAAACCAAAACTCTCCACGATGGGTGTCTATTAAAGGGCTTAATTAAGACCTTCCATCCAAGTTGTAGAAAATTCTCAGGAAAATTTCAGATCAATTTCTTTTCTTAGTTAAGGAACAGAAAACGCCAACCTGAATTTTTTTTTGGCTCTGAGTTGCCGTGTAGTGGCGGCAATGCAGGTGGTGGTGTCTGGTGCTGTGGTGCAGCGGCGTTGCCGATTGTGGTCGAGCCGTGCGCTAAGGCTGAGCAAGGCAACGCAGCCGGATCAGCTTAGCCCGTTTTAAAAATGGGTCGAATGAGTCATTTCCACATAAAAATGAAAATAGGAAAAAAACATAAAATAATAAAACAAAATTTTGAAAAAAATTAATGATAAGTTTAATATTACAAATAACAAGAGAATTATATCTAAATAAAATAGTAGTTAAATTACTCTTCGGTTTCGATTATTTTATTTATTTTTAACTAAATTTTTATACTTTAAAAGTTAATAATTAAATCTATGTAGTTTAAAAAATTTTTAAATTATTTTCTATTGAGTGTTGTCAAATTTTTGGTTAAAATTATATAAAATTTTGTTAATGTTACTAAATTATAGTATCAGAGTATTCTAAATATATAGAATATATGTTAATAAAAAAATAATTTATATATAAAATAAAATAAAATTTATAATAAATAATATAAATAGATTAAATTAAATTAAATAAATTTATAATATTAACACAATATATAATAAATTAATATCATTAAAATTTAATAAAAAAATTAATTATAAATTTTTTAAAATATAGACACTCAATTAAAAATTAAATAAGATTATAAAAATTACAATAATAATTTAACCTAACACAATGTGCCCAAACATGTGACTCTCTCATTGGATAATTGTTATCCTATCTTAGCTAATAATATCTCTCTTGGCAATTGTTGTGTTTGGAATCCAACCAGTGACGTTGGTTGTAATATTAATTGTTGAATGAAGCATTTAGTGCAACTGCCACAGTTTAGGGATCACAATGGGATGGAGAGTGCTTCTTTGTCCTTTTGCTTGCACCTATCCCTATTTCAAATCCCCATTATCTATATCAAAATAATATACATTTTTCATAAAATTTATGAAAAATATTTAATTGTACCAAAATAATAAAAGATAAATTATAATTTTTGAGTTTCACAAAAAACTAAAAAAGAATAAATAAAGCTTTCAAAAATTTTACTATCTTCTAAAGTTAATAACTTACCTTTTTCTATTTTTTAATTAAGAAATAATAAAACAAAATATTAAAAAAATATTTCAATAAATATACCAGCGTGTGTGTATATATATATATATAAATTAAAAAATATTTATAAAAATGTTTAGAGACAACCATTCTTATTTTCAAACTTATTTTAAAGAAATTTTATTTTTCATCCTTATTCTGACAAAAAAAATCGTATTCAAATTTTTAAATAATATAATTATTATAAAAGTCTTTAAAATTGAAAAGTTTTACTTTCCCTGCCGTAATTCAATTATGCCTCGATCTCACAATTAATTTTTGGTATATTTTTATGTTTAATTTTGACATGTGAACATAGACCTTCCCTTATCACTTCCCTAACTTTTTCTTCTCTAACTCTTCAATCTCATTTTTTGATACCATAAGTGTTGAAGTTGTCTAGTGTACGATACAACATTGATATTTGATATACACGAGAGTGAGGCTGTGAGCTTGAGCTTTGACTGCTTGAGGTTGAAGCTGATATATGTGGAGCAAATTGTTTTGGATTAATGGTTTGTGAGAGCCCAAGCTCCAAGCTTTGTATCTATCTCGCCTCCTCTCTCCACTGTCGCTCACTTTCACGCTATGCTCTTCTTCTATGGATAAGCCGAATACCAGCGTAACGTTACCTCCAAATTCTAACTACCCAACATAAACTATACAAGACAGCAAATAAAATACCATAACACAGGCTACTTTGTGTTGTCTTGTGTTGTGTGCTTGCTTCTTGTATCATCATCCTCATCCTCCTCTCTTCTCTTCTCTTCATTTCAAATTCAAAATTCAATCCCTTAAATCTTCCGACCTCCCTTTAATCCACCCGCAGATATACATGGCGAACTATGCTCCTCCGCTCTGCCCTCTGATATATGTCTTGATTTAGCCTACCATGGAGGCAAGGAGACTCGCCATTTTGTGCTCGCATCTTCGCCCAATCGGGCTAACTCCCCCTCCTACTTCGTCCCACTGCTTGCTGCTTTCGGCTTCCGCTTCCAATTCTACAAAGCGATCGGGTGATACAGAGTCAGAGAAGCTGCAAGATGGTTGCGTTTTCTGCAAGATTATCCGTGGCGAATCACCCGCTTTCAGGGTAAGCTTTTGGGTTTTAGATTTGCCACCCTTCTTATTTGTTTCGGTGAA
This sequence comes from Senna siamea, assembly GCA_031216115.1. Taxonomy (NCBI): domain Eukaryota; kingdom Viridiplantae; phylum Streptophyta; class Magnoliopsida; order Fabales; family Fabaceae; genus Senna; species Senna siamea. The sequence goes on from CM062357.1 coordinate 18,933,731, forward strand.
TACGAGTCGATAAGTGATTAGTTGTGTTTGGTAGTCGAGAGAATTGTTGATAGGGGATAATTTTGATATCTGGGAAGCAGGCTGGTATTGTAGAAGCTCTGATTAAGCATGAAATTTGGCATGAGTTAGAAAAAGAGGCTTATAGAGCCTGCAGGATCATTTGGCAGTATTAAGACATTGTATAAATTCTGAAATTTTTTCATGTATAGGTTTTACAAGTCGTGTTTAATGAGTTTACCAATGTGATAAGTCTTGTGTGAGTTGTGGTCATGCTCTCCAACTGTTTTGGTCCTGTACTTTTTTTTTTTTTTCTTATTACAATACTTAATGATGTATCAGCTTATGATCCTTCTGTGTTCATTTCCTTCAATTTAGCTGTCACAAACTAGTTTCCGTGTTAATTTTATCTTTATATTTTATCCTTACATTTGCTTAGGAAATAATTAATTATTGAAATAAATGGAAATTTGTGATAGTCAATGTCTGATATTCTGAAACACGGGTTGGTATAAGAATATTACATGTCTTACTTGTAAGTAGCTAAGATTTAACATTACCCTAAAAAGTGTTACGACTATTGGTCTGGAAGCTCATGGATTCTTCTGCTGCATGCTTCTTTATAACAAGTTTAGAGGTTAAACTTTCAAGTTTCTAAGTGTACTATTAACAGTTTGAAACATTCCAACGCAATTGAACACCACAAAATGCTGTTATTGTTGAAATGCAGAGAAGATTTGAAATTTTGGATTACGCTCCAAGAACTTCTTTAAAAAATGTTTACATTTTCAATCTGGTAGAAATATAAAATATGCTGTCTTTACTGATAACTTTGGACATGCAAACATTTTTTTTTTCTCATTACTTTGACTTTTATTTTCCTAATTTTTATTCAAATTGACAGCTGTATGAAGATGACATGTGCTTATGCATATTGGACACAAATCCACTGAGTCATGGGTAAAGTATCATATATCCTAGTATCAAATACAGACAAGTATATTGTGAGGTATAGTCTTGTTTTGCTCTGTCCAACGTGGTCATCAGTAGACAATTGTGCCTACAAGTTCAAAATCTAAAACCTTCTTAATTTTTTTAACAGATCTGCATGGCTGCAGACCATTGTTTGAGTATCTACTTCTCATATCTAATCTTTTCTTTTTCAGGCACTCTCTCATAATCCCCAAATCTCATTTTCCTTCATTGGATGCTACTCCTCCATCAGTAAGTAATTTTTTATAGGTACAATAAGAATGAAGTTCTAATTTATATGTTTACTGCTTTTATTAAGTGGTTATAGGTGCTTTTATGGTGATAATGGATCCTTTCTCTCCATTGCCCTTTTGGACAATTCTTGTCATAGTGATAGATGAGAGAAAAGGAAGAAAACTGGAAACTTTCAGTCCTGTTCTCTTTATCGAGGAAATAGAAAAAGAAAAGTTAGGGAGAAAAGGAAGTAGACCAAACAAAATTTAATACTGAAAGACTTAATTATGGTGAATGCATAAAATTGACCCCTCAACGTCTGAAGTTGAAGCTTATGTAGTGTATCACAAATAAAACCCAACTAAAAAGAAAAACGAAGAACAATAATCAACTCAAATAAAAGAACTAAATTGTGATTCAAATGAACCCCAAATACTTAGCGGATTGTTTGGACTCATTATGTAACCTATACTGTAATAAGTTTGTATGTTGTGGACAGTTTTAATGTTGAAATTTTGCTGACAACACTAGTGACCTGAAGCTAGCTTTTGGAACCAGGTTGGGGCTTAATTAATTAAATATTTAGTTTTGGTTTTGCATATTTTGGCTGAAGTTTTCATTTTTAATAAACTTCAATAGTATCAGTTATTTTTAATAATAAAAGACCTAAATCTAGTTTAAATCTAATAAATATAGATGTCTTTATTTTTGTCAAATTGCTAATATTTCTTTCCCAATCCTTCATTCTTGCAATTTCTTCGAGTTTGAAAAGTCCATAGACTCTGATCCTGGGTTAAGTACAAGAGAAGGGTCTGTTAAATTGATGTAGCGTTGTGTATAGTCATCTTAAATATGTTGTTCATGATAAAGATTATTTCTTTTTAATTGCCAGATTGACTGATGGTGCAGGTGGTAGCTGCAATGTGTTCAAAAGTGCCTTTCATTAGCAATGCCATAAAAAAAGCTACTGGCTGTGGTATGTACTTAGAGTACTTTTCTGTTGTCATAGTTTTATTATTTTCCCTTCTTTTATCTGGTTTAGATTTCTATATTTCAGCAGAGCCCTATAATTTCACAGTTTAAGTACTTAACAACCAAACAACAGAATAGCTATGGGTCTGGGTAGACCTGTCATGCTATAACTTAATCAGACATGCAGAACTACTAACACAAACATGAAACACGAACCTGATTCACTACCCTTAGTTTCAGTCACATCCATTGTTGGGGGATCTCGGGCCTGTATAGTGTCTACCTAGGTCCAACATTCCTATGTTACATCTACTTTACACATCCATGATTGATTTCAAAATTCACACTAACTACATGGAGATAATTATCTTCTACCACGAAAATCTTCTAAAATTTAATAATCAGTGGTACTAACTGGATGTTATCTCTGCAATGTTATGACTAAGAACCACAAGCACAACCTCGATTTACAGTCTGAGATTAGTTAAGTTGCCATTGACAAAAGAGTTTATGCTTGCTCCTCAAAACACAGCCATATTATGATTCTCATTACAACAAGCAGGCAAAGTCAAAAACCCATGTGAATTGATAACTAGATTCTCATTTAATGATTTCTGGTTTCTGTGGGTAGTTCAGAAAAAAACCATTTATGCTGCCAAGTTTTTAACCTTTGGTTATGCTTGCTCCTTGGAGGGAATTCTGTTGCTCTTCGTATTTTTTTGTTTTTTCTACCAGCTCTGTTGATCATCTAGTCTCTCGATACTTCTGTTTGACTACATTGTGCCACATTAAGTTTCACGGAAGCTTGATGTTCTGCAGATTCGTTCAACTTGTTGGTTAACAATGGTAGAGCTGCTGGGCAAGTAATATTTCATGTGAGATATTTTGTCTTCTATACTACTAACTATGGCATTTTTATAACCAATTTAGTTATGTTTCTCCTCGTTCAGAAACTGATCAACACAGTTAATTTTATTTCTGAGCATGTGAATTACAGACTCATATCCATATAATTCCTCGCAAAGCATATGATTGCTTGTGGACTTCTGAGGTAATAGTTCCCTTTTAACTTTTTTGTCTATAACTATAATCATGATAGGGTTACTGATCGTTGGTGAATTTTTGTGGCTTACAGAGTCTGCAGAGGCGTCCCCTGAACTTAGATGAGGAAGCTTCTCAGCTTGCTGCTCGTGTTCAGGAACAGATGTTGCCATCAGAAATCACTCAAGATAGTAAAAATGAAAATTTTTGTCCTGGTAAAAATTAGTTGGATCATTGAGATTTGTAACTTAAAGCTGTCAATTTGTCTGCATATTTGTGTAGTCAATTATATTTGATTTACAACAAAATTTTCTGAATAGGGAAATCTTGGAGTTAAATTACTATGTTACCATTTCTGAAATTATTAGAAATTTTATTATGTAACAACTTATGTTTGTGTAATAGGTGTGATGTCATTGAAAAATTATAATTCTAGTCCATGAAGTTTCTTTTTTCGTTTCAATTTAGAAGAGTAGATTGAGAAACTTTATGTTATTGCGCATTTAAGTGATGATTGATACTTCTAAACGTTTGAAACTTCATTTATAAGATGCCTGTTTATTATATGTTGGTCTCTAGTGGTTAGGACATTGGACTCTGAATTCAGTAACTCGAGTTCAAATCTCGCCGGGACCTTTATTTTCAATTTTGTTTAATAATTAGAGGTAAAAAAAGATTAAAAAAACAAAAAGAGAGAAATATGAATTTTTACGAAAGGACACTTGTTTAAAAACTTTTGTTTGTTGTTGTTATATACTTATTGCTTTGATATAATATAGAAAATTTATGTATTATTTCTATTCAAATAATCTAGGATTGATAACTTTTTTATGGAGTAAAATTTTTTTTTCCTATTTTAAAAACTTATACCCTCTTTTGAAAAATTAAAAAATTTATAATTTCATTTATTTTGACTCAAATACTTGTAATGATATTATTAACTTTTTAAAAAAATGATTTTAAAAAATGATTTATTATTATTTATTTTGAGATAAAAATGATAAAATTATTTTTTTTTAATTTTTTTAAAAAAAATTGTATAAAAACTTGGTTGGGAGGATAATTTGGGATTTCTGTGAGATGCAGTAAAGTGGTTTGAGGGTATTGAATTATTAATAAACAAATGGTGTGAGGTGAACAAAGATAGTTTGTAAATTATCCTAAACCATTGAATATTCTAAATTTCAAACCTTCCAAATTGGAATGTTTGAAATGATTCGTAATTTTTATAATTTTTGGTTCCATTTTGAACGTTCTCTTTAGTTGTTTATTTTCTTACTTTCGTATATATAATTTTTACCTAATTTTATTTTTTGAAAGAAACACATTTTTCCATATCCAACACTTCTCAATCTGGTGTTCTTCTTTGTAACACTTTTTCATAGCGGGTTCTATCCCTTTTTTTTCTCTTCAAAATCGTCCCATATGAATATATATCATAAATATTTACTTTTCAATATGAGATTATACTTATATGAATAATATATAGTCATAAAGTATGAGACATAAGATATAAAAATTGAAAGAAATGAAGAGAAAATTTAAAATGAACTTGATCTTATAATCAAAATAATTTTTTTAAAATTTTTTATTATAAGGATAAGAGTATTTTAGTTAAAATAGATAACATTTTTTCTTATTCTTTAAAAAATACACACATATATATATATATATAATTTTCTAACACAAAAAAGGTAGTATAGTTTCAAATATCAAGATTTCAAATTTAGCAAGCTCAGATGTCTTGTACATGGATTTCGAAATTGAACTTGTCATGAACTAGTAGATAATAAGGAGGTCGTGTTCAGGTTTTGGATCGCCTGCTATCCCATTACCCTGCTGTCGGCTTCATCCTTGCCGTTCGATTCATCCGAGAGGCCATGTGCTGCCACGTCGCGCTGGATTTTTTTTTTTGTTTTCCAGACAGATGAAACGGTGCGTATCGTCTCCCTCCTCGAGTGAATCCACCGTCGCCGCTGCAGGAATGCAGCTTCAGGAATGGCAAATATGAAATAGCTTAGCACATCCCAAAACCAGACATAGTAAAAGGTTAAAACGCTACAAAGTCATCTTCATATTCATATATATATAGCAAAATCCTGATAATGCATTGAGTCCATTAACACAGGTCCTAAATAAAGAGATGGATTTCGTTGCAGAAGCATGACAAGTTAGCTCTTTCTCCTTGTCTATAGCATGTCTTAGCCCAAGGACAAACCGTTGTGAGACTCAGCCACCATTGAAACAGAGAAAGGGAGAGATAGAAATGGATGGTGCAAATTCGATTTATGTGTGCAGAATCTTTGATGAAGGTATATATATTATATATATTTGTTTTCAGAACTCTGCAAATTTGAGCTATGTGGTAGTATGAGTTTAGAGAAAGAAGCATCTAGTTATATATCCCACACGAGTGGCTGAAACGTGCAAAGATTTCTTTCCTTCAACCAGAATCTTCCACTCACACACTTCTTGTAGCTTAGATGGATAACAAGACAAGGTAAAGTTCTCTTCAGCGGTGACGTGGCAACACGCGGCCTCTTGGATGAATCAGACGGCGACAATAAAACTGACAGCAGGGGACAACAGGGAAATGGGATAGCAGACGATCCTTTCGCTATTAGCACATACTGGAGTTCATATAAACATCACTCATTTACTTTCTAGGTATTGTTTCTCTCTCTCTCTCTTTTTTTTTTAAGAAAAAGATGTTCATTTTTAAATTCATTAAAATTTATAAACTTGCACATAAATATTAAAGAAACACAAATAAGTAAATAATTGAAAGCGTCCACGCGCATAATGCATGCATGCAAGCCTTCTTTGTCTTACTCACAACTAATTATATCAACCAATGAGAAAAAAAAAAAAAAGATGAAATACAATTAAGTGTAAGATATAGGACTTTTCGTAACAAAAAAATTAATTAAATTAAATAACTTTTTGTGTAAGACGTAGGACTAGAAATTATATAAATCAATTTACCAGTGCAACTTAAGGAAAAAATCTAGTGGGTTTTAACTCGTTATATGTGTAACTCAGGCAAAGTACTGGCTAAAGTACAATGAACAAAATCAGGAGCTAAGTAATGTGCAGATTATACAACAGAAACAACAATGCAGACAAGTCGTAGTTTAATGCAGAAGAAGTAACAGCTTCAACAGGTAGAAACTGGGATTAAGATATTTTATCTTCTAAGGGGAATTCTAACACAGGACCTACAAAACCCTGAACCTAATGGTCAGGCCATGACCATACATGTATCCATATTACTGCTGCTGCTCATATATCTGCATATAAGCCTCTGATAGTGCAACCATTTGAGGAAGAGTTTCTGAGACATGCAAATCCTGCATCTCATACCTAAAATCAATCCAAGTGTGAGTCCAAATTATTCTTATTATACATCCATTCAGATCAATGCATTCTGTCAAGAACTAGAACTTACCATAGTTCTTCGGATTTGCGTTGAACAAATACCCTATAGAATCCTTCGCCAGGTTTGCCGTCATGAACGACATTGGCAATTAAATCATATTTAGATCGCAATTTCTCATTTTCCTTTGGAGTTGTCAAGGGAATGTAATCCTTTAATTCCAGGTTCTTCACAGGAAAGTTGACTGAAACACATAATATCAGAGGGTAGGTGAACTTAAAGATAAGCATGCTGCTTTAACAGTAAAATTATTGAAGCTCACTTTCTACATAAAGTCTCACCTAATGTAGGATTCTTTTCCACAAAAAAGTTATTCTTTGTAAATCTACGCATGTGTATAATCAAATACTGAGGCAGTCTGGTTACACGGTATCGCATCCTGGCTATATGAGGACGGACTACCTCTGTGACAGTCTCCCCATCGAACTTCTTTAATATGTTGAAGAGTGGAACCTAGAAACAAAACCTAATTATAAGGAAGGAGGAGAGCGAAATACAGAAAGAGAAACATGAATTCTTAAGCTAATCTCCTATCAGTCCATAAGATACACATTAGGGAAATGCATACTGGACATATTAAAACAACAAATTATACTTGCTTCCATTTTTTTCCTTCAAAGCTTTCTCTCCTGGCATTTTCCAGGAAGAATATTCAAATTAATGATCAAATTACTGCAGCTGCTACCAAATAAAAACCAAAGCCACATGCTGGAGCTAGATGGAGAAATATTATGACTGAGCCACTGCATGGTAAATTCATAAATACCAGGGGCTCCAAAAATATGATCATAGGAGAGCTTTTAAGCAAAGTCATGAAGTGCCTGTAATACTGTGGGAATTTCTAAGTAAAGCGTGGCAATCCTATTAAAAAAGAGATAGAGATTCTAAGCAGAATATGGCTGCACCTTTATTTGTGGCAGAAACTTGGTGATCAGAATGGATCTTCGAAGGATTTGTTCATCCAGTTATTTAAACTAGAATTTACATAATACTTATGAGGATTCTTCTTTTTCTTTTACAGGATAAATTTTTTCTAGAAGAGAAAGACAGAGATGGCAAAAGTCTACAATACTGGAAAATAATGGAACATTGTAGAGAAATTATTTATGATTCAAAAGAAAACAAAACTACAGAAGCATTTTCTTTTTCTTTACTCATTTTGAATTTAGTACCACTGACTATGATAGCAAGAACTTCATAACCAAAGATCAAACAACTCATCAATTGGAGTTGTTTAGAAAGTTCTTAATGAGAGCTGATAATAATTTAGAAGTGCTGAAGCAAAACAAGTGGACAGAGATAATTCATAACAGGATGTCTTATCTTCTCGCTATGAAATTACAGGTTGTTCTATAAATCAGTTTGAATATATGCATGGTCTATGATACAAGAAATGAATGCTTGCACGTAAGATGACAGACAATATATGAATCATTAGCCATTTACCATGCTTCACGCCCAAAATTTAAATATCAAGTTAACTGGCAATGTTAGGAAAAGACAGAATGAAAAGACAAGAAAAAGATCACTCTAGATTAGGCATAATTCATCTTCCATCAAGTACATATCATAGGCCACTTGTTTTGCTTTTAAATAGTGGCACTCAATGTTACACAAACATATCAATCTTGGTGCACAGTATCCATCTTCACAATCATATCCACACTTTTCACTTATTCAAGTAACCTATTTCAATATTTAGCAATGTTATATGGGTCTCATATATCAAAATTACAGCCTAAGTTACAAAACCCAGACTCCAAAGCAGCTCCATCTCAATGTAAGTTATACCAACTACAGCATTTCAGATGCAATGTAACAGAAGTGCAGCACAGAAGCAGTACCTGGGGTATTATATTTTTCTCCATCACATCCTTGAATAGAGGAGGAGGTGGCAAGTCCAACCCTAACATTAGAAACGGCATCCTTGAAGTTTCTGTGACAAAAGCATCCCGCTCAGTACCACCATCAGAGAGTTTGTCCTTAGGATTTTGTTCCTCATAGTTTTCTTTCTTCTCAGAGGTGAGTTTGTTAGGAATCTCTTTTACAACCTCCAGTTCACCCTGCATGCACAACAAGCACAATTAGTTACAGCTAGAAACAATATATCAGTCAAAAGAAAAGACGAAAACTCAAGTGGATTACCTGAAAACACTTGTAAATTATGCTACTATTTTTCTTTGAGGTTCTAAGATCTGCATGAAGTGTATTAAGAAGCCATGACATAAACTCGACAGGGTCAGATTGTGCACCTATCCTAAACCTTTTTTTACTAGCTTTCATCACCGCCTGCAAAAACTCATGTGGGCTGACCTGTAGACACAAAATGATAAAAGATAAGCTGCTAAAGTACTAGAATGATAAAATTATAATACCTATATCAGAAGCAAACCTGTCCTTTAAAGTTTCGTGCATGCCAGATCTTCCTAGTCAGTTCACCAAATCGTTGAACAAGCTGAGATTTACAATGCTGATAGTTTTCTGGGATAAGGAAAAAATTCCTCAAGGGAGTAACTCTCATCAAGGATTGAATTGTTACATTCACAAAATCAGTCTCCTTAATGTTATTAAGCCCAACCTAAAAATTTAATTAATGCAAAAATATTAGCAATAAGTGAAAACATTTTGGTCAAGTTGCAAGAGAACATTTAAGTGCCAATCAGCAGTGAAATTCCAATTATTTTATAAGTAAAAGGGTGAATAATACCATTCCAGGAAGGTAATCAGAGCCATCAAGTGCCCTAGACCATTGCTTATTTTTGTCAAGTTGTTCAACTTGTTCTCGGGTAAACCTGCAGATAGAGAATAATTAGTATGAACTAAAAAGTGTCCAAGTATTTGATGCTTAAAAAATCACAATCAACAAAATAACTATAGGAAGCCATCAGGTATGCTAAACAATAACCATAAAACTAAGTTAAATGATTTCAGAGGTAATTGCAATTAACCAATGAGCCATTGCAAAGCAAAGATAAAAAAAAGGATCCAGAGAGGGTTTGAGATGCATCAAAAATGCTAAAAAGATAGAACTAAAATAACTATTTCCTGGACTGGACCTAATCCAAAATTATATAGGATTAGCAGACGCAGGAGATGACTCATTTACAAAATTTACAAACTGGGAGACCAAATGGCCAAAATTGTGAGCAGAAGCCCTAGTCTAATTAATGTTCAAAAAAGAAAAAGTCCAGAAAAATACAATAATGGCCAAATAAACAAGAAATTTAAGCACTCATGTAAAAAGACTTTTTAAAAAAAGAATCAAATTGAAAGGCCAGTAATTTCAGTTTTGAACTTCCAAAACAGATAAAACTCTCAGATCATCAAACAACTGATAATATATATATATATATATATACACACACACACACACACATTATAAAAGAAGAAAACTCATTAGAGAGACAAGAAATTATAACTTGTCACAGTTTAAGATATCCTCAAAAAATAAATGGTAACATAATCAGAAAACATAACCAAGTAACAAGAGCCCTAGAACAACTGATAAGTACGAAAGAGTTGTCCAATTTCTTTGCATATCAGAAATAGTGAGTCCCCTAAAAAACCCATGTGCTGAGAACAGCTGGTGATATATATTTGACAAGATAAGAATTTATTAAAAAAATAAGGGAAAAAAAACACTAGCCAGGAGCTGATGATATTAGATATTCAGGATGTAATTTATCTGCAACAAGAATAGCCAAATAAAAACATTGGACCAACCTTGGGTTTAGAACATGTCGAATGTCATCTAATGATGGATCATTAATTTCATATCCATCGGGAAGACAATAAACTTTCTCAGTTCGAAGATTGATATAAACATGGTGTCCTGCTTCTAGGCTATGAGTATAGGCATGAGACTTCTTCCCCCTCCCTTGGTAATACTTCCCACAGACCAAACATGCATAGACATTTAAATTCGAAAGAGACACAGAACAGAACTTCTCGAAGTCAAAATCCAAAACCTGCATAGTATCACCAGAAATGAACAACAAAATCAATAAAGGGGAAAAAAAAACTAGCATCTTCGTGCAACAAGTAACGAATGAGAATAGTTACACCCATCCTCCAATCACAATAAGAAAGTGAAAAACAGAAATTTAAATCCATTCGTGGTACATTACACAAACACACAACAAGACAGCTGACTGTCTACAATGCAGCAGATGATTTAATACCTGCCTATTAACAGTATCAAGATAAGGACAGTCCCTCCGGACCTCAATCTGACGGTTGTGCCTTCCTACACTCAACTGTTCATGTGAATCTTCGTCGTCTTCATCATCATCATCCTCTCCTTCATATCCATGCCCATTTCTCTGGAGGCCACCATTTTCCCTCTCACCAACAGTAGTACTCAGTTCCCTTCTCTCATTATCTTCCTCTTCATCAACGTCAGCATAATTATTGGCTAAACCAGAAAGCGGATTGGCAATGGAGACAGGAGGAGGTGAGGGAGAAGAATCCTCAGCCAACCTTTGCCTCTTTGACTCAGACAAAGAGTTAAACTCTTCTTCCTCCTTCGACCCATTATTAATTTCCCTTTCCCTTTTTGATGCCATATTCACTATCCCAACTATTCAGTACAAAAATTTTTCAAATCCACACCTGCAAAAAGAAAAATGACTAGAACAAAATCATTAAGACCCACTAATTTTGTGAACGGTAATAGTAAAATCCTAAGCTAGTTGGCAGCAAAACAGCACCTTTTCTTAAGGAAGCTATAGGAATTAGGAACACAAAGATTGACGAAAGCATGTGAGAGGAAAATCGAAAAGAGAAAGTGTACCTGGGAGGGTTGTCCTTTCCGGCGAGAGAGAGAGGCGAATTGTGATCCGAGTGAACTGAATGGAAAAGAACGTTGTCGAAGCCTAAGTGGAGATTGAAATGAAGGAGGCACTACTTCCTCTACAGCATTCCCGTCAAGTAAGCATGTATTACCAGTTTTTATTTATTATTATCATTTTTTGAAAACCTACATTTTGAGAGATTAATTATAAAATTGATAATTTTTAAATATAACAAAATACTTTCTTAAACTTAAAAATGTAATAATTCATCGAAGCACTATTTGGTATTCAGGGAGGTTTTTTTTTTTTTGGTTACATTGATATATTTTAAATTATTTTTAAATAATTTGATCTCTTATTTTCCAGTATTTCACTTGTTAATGTACTAACTTGAATTATGTGTTTTAACTGGATATTAACGTAGATAAGAAAATGTACATTTGTAATTAAAAAGGAGGGACATTAAGTGACTTTATATATTTTAGTGACCAAAACCTTAATTCATGCTACAAAATTTCATAAAAAATCAGTTTTAAGAAAATATATACATTTTTTATTTTTGAAATCGTTATAGCTATCCAAAAGTATTGTTAATTCCTGAGATAATGTTTGTGACTTTTATTTGACTAATGAAATTTATATGCCTAAGAAGTTTTGCTGAACTTTTTATCACATTTTACTGAAGAAACTCAAATTCTTGTCTCTCAAAAGAAAAATTTTTAATAATGTGTTGGCATAACACATCAAAAATTGAAAAGCAATTTTTCTTAGAGTAAATTACACTATTATTTTAGAAAAATATCAAAATTATACTTTCAGTCTTTTTATTTTAAAAACTTTTACTCTCCTCTTTTAAAATATCAATAAAATCATTTTATTCATTTTGATCAAAATAATTTTAAGAATAATTATTTTTTGAAAAAAAATATAATTTATTATAAAACATTGTAAAAATTATTATTTCATTCTAGGAGAGTACAATTTACTCTTTTTCTTAAGGATATATTTTTCTTCTTCTTCCATAACACGGCCAAACAAACACGTTGTCTTAATAATTTTTAAACATTTCACAACGACTTTAAAAATAGGCAATTCTCACTTATACTCTTTTCATTAATGATAAAATATAAAAAATAAATATAATTCATAAAGTGCTGGTGTCTATCTTACAATCAAATGGTAGTTGAAGTAGCTAGATAGATATAGAAACTACATAAAACACCCTTGTTTGCGGTCTAGAAGTTTTCCCTATTGTATATGAACTATAAATATTACACAACACATCATCAGACAGAATAATATATGGCACTTCCTGGGAGTGTTCATGTCTTATGGGAACAATTGGAATTAGACTTTATTCAAATTTCTTGATAAGCGACAGGTCGTTCAACATTTTCTCAATTGCATCATCATCATGAGACCGTCCTCTTGTCTGCAGGTAAAAGAATGAAGCATTAACCGTCAATTCTATGAAATCTAGAACTGAGAGCACCAATCAAGTGAGAATAATTTAGAATTCACAACCACAACACTCAAGAATTAGCAAATACATCTAATATTATCTATTAATCCCAGATAGAGCTTGGTTCACTTTACACAATCACATAACATCAAAAGATACATATTATTTCTTTAATCTATACCAAACAGAAACAAATTTCTATCAGATTTGAGTTTGAATATGGCAAATATATATATAATTAAAGCTCATGAGGCCACCTGTAAAGGATTGAAGGACTACATAACCAAAGCCACAAAAGATCTAAAGGAAAAGTAAAAATATAGAGAGGGGGGAAGCAAGTAATTGCTACCTTAATAGAGGGCACCATTGCAATAGCTTCCTCCACAGTTTCTGGGCAAAGATTGCCAAGGACACACAGCTGCATGAAATCATTCAAACAACATTTAGATTTTCATTAACTGCAACACAAGAATTTGCTTTCTAAACAGAGTTCATGAAGGTAAAGGGTTAATTACCTCAAACTCAGCCAATTGGTATCTACTAAGAATTCTGTAGTTTAGTTAAGATCTCAATCTGATGCAAGTTTAAATGAACTTCAACATTTTCGTTATTTGATTTTCATGAACAAACGATTACCATAGATCACCAAGTCTCTCATTTGTAATGAAAGATGAAAACATTGTTTAAAGGGGAAAGAAAAATTCAGAATCAGGCAAGACAATTTAACAGTCAAACAAGATATGAATGAAAGAAAAAGTGACAGACACTACAATAATTTGATCAAAAGTGAACGTACAGACAGAAAGAAACTATATTAGAAATCTTCAAACACAGGTTGTGAGGATACTCTCTAACTTGTCTGACAGCATCAGGATTTTTGTAGCGGCTGAACCGCTTCACATACTGCAATGACTTTTCAAATACCCTGAAAAATGTTGAAAATAATTAGTCATAGAAGATGCTAAAAACCTTTCATCCAGCAACTTTGTCCCTCTTTCTTAATGTCAATTATTACTGTCGGTCAGTTGTAGAAACACAAGTCAGAAGACATGGTAATATTATGTAGCATTAATATATTATTATTGTTCAAGGACAACATGGACCCCCTGGTTCATTTAGTTCCACCAGTCAGAAGACAATATATGTCCTTTTCCAGAGATCTAAATAAAGTGTTCCCTCTTAAGATCCTTATGCCTGACCTTACTGTAAAATTAACATGGTGAACTTGATGAAAGGTTTACTCACTGAGAAACTTGATTCATGGGATCTTCAGACGTCTGTTGAAGCTGCTCATACTTATGCTCAAGAATTAATGCAACTTCACAGTTCATCAAGCACTTTGCCTTCAAAAACTCTGAAAAATATGAATACGTCACACAGTAATAAAGATTATGCCACTGAAAAACAACTTCATACAGTTGAAACATAATACAGTAGAATTATCTGTCACACAAAAAGAAAATTAACAGTGTTTTCAATATCATTCAAGATGCAAGGCCCATAAGATACACAGAACAACGAACAAATGCATGGTATAAAATGCACCAGACAGCTCCTCTCATGCTAAGAGCAACATTCTCATTATTCAATTATAAGACACTTACAGAATCTTCAAAGATTGATTATGATGTGCGAAGGTTAGGAAATGTAGAATTTCTTTTTCTATCAAAGCTGTAAGATGAAGCAAAGTAATTTAGCGAAGTTGCAAAAAATGACTACAAGTGAACAAGAAAAAAAACATGATTACCATCACCAATTTTAAGCTCTGCAGCATTTTCTTCCTCTTCCCCAGACATATTCAGCCAAATTGAAACCTTCAAACCTGGACAAAGATGGAAATGGAATAAATAATTGAGAAATATTATAATAAAATCCATTTCCACTTCAAAGTCATTTATGATTATCCAGTTCTATCTCTTTGCCCCGAACCCAATAAAAACCCCCCATTCATGAATTAAAATACATAAATAAAATTTAATTTCCATCAATTAGGGAATTGCATTATACACATTCCTAGGAAATAACTAAATCCTTAAAGTTCAAGCCATTTGTACACCAGTAAATATTAACAAGAGACAAATCTATATTCATATATAGATTTCATTATTAGAAGTAGAACAAGAGACAAAAACTTGCATCTTAATTAGGGAAGAAAGCAGTTTCAAGGGAGAAGAGGAAGCCAATAATGTAATTTCCCTGTACTTTAAGCCTAAATAAAACCTCTACAGCTTTTATTTATCTAATTGGACCTATTAGAAATCTGTTTCAATTGACACAACTCGCGTGCATTTAAATTCAAACACTAGCAAGTAGCAACAAAATTGATTCTGTATATGTTCAGATTACAGAAACTACTTTTATAGCCTTATTAAAGGACCTTACAAACTATAATACGACATCAAACCCACCAGTTCCTTATAAACCATCTGCACAGATCTATGTCCACAATCTAAAGTCAATTTCCCAACTTAGTGTCACAAGAAAACAGGAAGCCCAACCTCGTTTTACATAAAATTTAAATCTTCAACCCAATAACTGAAATAACCACATAGCATCTCAAACGAGGTCAAATCGCAGAAAAAAGAAAGGTCAGCAACTGAAATATGCGTTAAGAACAACCAAGCTCAAAGAGGATTGGGATAACAATCGAGTGGAAGAGGAAGAAGAAGAACAACAAAGAGAGGTGCAAGATAAGAGAGAAAGAGAAGCTGAACCTCGTTAGAGAGCTTCGCTATTTGCTTAGTAGAAGAGCGCGTCGAGACAGAAATCGCTGTAACGGAAGAAAAGGGAGAGACGTCTGAGTGCCTTTTAAAAGCAAAAGTTTCTAAATGCAAGTTTCTGTAAATGATTTTAGACAAGGCAAAAATTTAGCAATAATTTTTATATTTTTATTATCAAATATTTTAATAAAAATTAATAAATATACAAGTTATGTAATTTTTTATGATTATTTTTTATAAAATTTTTTTATGTATTTTATTTTGATTATAAACTTAAAAATAAAGATATAATGTACTCTATATGAATATGATCTTTTAATAAGCATTACATTATAAAATAATAAAAAATATATAATTGTATTTATTTGTGTTGTTTATATTCCTATTACTAAAAAATGATTAAGATTTAAGCTAAATTTTTTTAGAATTCCTAGTTTTATTTGGGATTGAGTTATCTTTTATAAGGAAGAGATATGTTCTAATTCATATAGATTGATCTTTATTTGTTGTAAGCTTCTGTTTTTTTATTTTTATCTTTTTCTTGCACTAAATTTTTTTCAACTATTATAATTTTATTAAACATTTTGATAACAAATATTTAATAATTTATTTATATTCTTTTATTTTTCAATATTCTGTGTAATTTTTCAACTAATAATCATGTGAACATAGAGCATGTTTAACTTTAGTTTTGGCCAAAAAAAATGTTTACTTTTTTTTTCTTAAAAACGTATTTATTTATTTGGTAATGTTTAGCCCATACTTAAAAATATTTTTTAAGTGACGGAAAACTATTTTTTTTTAAGAAGAATAGAAAATTATTATATTTTGAACAAAAAAATTTTACTGAAAAGTCTTACTAAATTATCCTTGTCCGTTTATCCATAAGATTATTAAACCTCCTTAACTCTATAAAATTGAAATAATTTACTATAAAAAAAAAAATACAATGCTTGATGTATAGAAGTTTAACTGTAATCAAATATTTAAATTTTACTATATAATTATATCATTTAATTTTTGTGTTAATTTTATAAATACATTAATTCTAATTAAAATATTTTATATGTTTATTGAGATTTTATTTTTATATCTTAATAATTTAATAAGGAGAAAAACTAATTTTTTATCTCTTAATTTATGTAATTATATATATATATAAAGTTGATGTAAAACTACTTTTATAAAAGCATAAGTCGAGCTAACAAAAAATTTTATATGAGATTAAAATTATTATTAAGTTAATCTTCACATAACTTTAAATATTTTTTGAAATTCTTAATTTTGGGTTTCAATACGTAAATGAAAATTTTCAAAGAAAAAATTTGAAACATTTTGGCATTACCTAAACTTCAATTATGTTTCAATTACAATAATTTCACGTAAGCTTTACATAATTTATATGAGAAGAATAATTTACATCAATTGATAAAAATAAGGCACTAAATTGAAACATGGACAAATATTGATTTTAACCTTTAATAAATAATAAAAAAACTAATCAAAACAAAGCGTAATAACATTTATCTATTCAATATTTTGAAACCTGTCATTTCTTAATCTATTATTTTGAAATATTTTGTACAATAGAAAGCAATTGTTTGAAAATTCGGGAATATCTCTTGCACTCTCTCTGGGATTGAAGCTTACAGCCAGACCCAGCATGGAAGAAGTGAGCAAAAATTAAGCCCAAGTGAGGAAAAAGGTGATGGTCTAAGCAGCAGCTAGGGCCCGCAAGGTATAGTAGTAGTGGGCTGGACATGCTGCAGCCTGTTATCCCTCCACCGTTGTGAGCTGAAGGTTCTCGCTGTGCTCTGTGAAGCCAGCCTCACGCTGTGCCCTCCCCAATTTAGGAGCCACAAGACCCGAGCCTTCGCTGAGGTCCCATGACTCAACTCACAGCTTGGAGCGGGCAAGCCGACACGATGCATTAACCAACCCAACCAAGCAAAGCCTTAGATGGATTCCATCACCTTCATACCTCCACTTGGATTACAAACTAGCGTTACCCAGCTCGGTGACTGTAGAGGTATGTCGGAGCGTATATAGGGAATGGTTTCTACTATAGGCTCGACGATGTGGGACTTTTACATTAGTTCTCATAGAGGTAAGCAGAATCAGTTTGCAAAGTTGTTTATACTTTGTTTTCATTGTATTTTGCGTTGGGAAGAAAAAGATAAGTCTAAGTTGTGTTTATTTTAACATCAAACCCAAACTCTTATTTCACAAAATTATATTTTCAACTCAGTAACTGAAATACCCACATAGCATAGCATCCCAAAGGAGATCAAATAGTGGATAAAAGAAATATATTGACAGAGATGAAAGAAGGATATATGTGTGTGTGTGTGTGTGTGTAATGTATGAGATCTCCATTTGAAAGTCAGAAGAGGTTCAGAAATCAGAACTTGAGCTCAAAGAGGATTATTAGAACAGAAAGGATTGAACAAAAATTAATATGGATTAAAAAAAGCTTATGATTGTTTCTTAATTCGCAGTTTCGCTGTGCTCTGTTAAACCAACCTCACGCGATGCCCTCCAGATTAGGAACCATGAGCCAAGAGCCTTCGCTTAAGACCCATGGCACATCTCACAACTTAGAGCCGTCAGGCCAGCATATTGTAGCAACCAGCCCAACCACATGCACAAAGCCTGAGCACCCACTTCACCATATTATATATGAACTGTTCATATATAATATAAACTAAGCTATCAAACAATTCAAAGTCTCACGTGGTCTAGAATCTAATATAAACTAGTCTACATAAACGCTCTAACATATTTATTATCGATGAGATGGGTAATTCTTGCTAGTAACCCATATAATATATATATATATAACTATTGGCGAGAAGCACTTAGACTATCAAACAATTCATAGTCCTACATCGTCTATAATCTAATATAAACTAGTCTATATAAATGCTCTGACATATATATAGTCGATAAGTTAGGTAACTCCTGCTAGTAACAATAGTGGGGGCACCAAGATGATGAAGTGGGTGCTCAGGCTTTGTGCACGTGGTAGGGTTATAGAACATGATCTTTTTGAGATTTAATAATAATTCAAGAAATCATTGATTAAAAATGAGTTTGTGATGCTAAAGAAGTTGAATGATGATAAAAAGATGTGAATCAATTCCTGAAGATTTGCTCTTCAATAGATAAAAAGAAACAATAAATTGAGAAGCAAGCACAATAAACTGCAAGTCATCTGTGTATCTTTTTGATAGGTTAATAAAACCAATGGGGAAAATGCCATCATTATACACATACTTCTACACACATCACCATAAAATATTAACAGAGATACCATAATCCATGATGCCTGATTTATATATGCCTCAGCTTCCTGTTGTAAGTATTTATTTTTTGCCCTTTCTGTATTATATCACAGCATTATTAATAAAAAATTATAAGATATTATCTATCAATTGGAATATATTAGTACAAATTGATTGTCCCCAATTTATTTTATTACGAAAATTAAATACATTCATAGATGGATATTAGATGAAATAGGAATAAGACAAATGCTAAATTAGCTTCTACTATTTATTTTTTCAAAAAAAATGTATTTTTAAAATAATTTTTTCACAAAAAATAGTATAATTTAATTTTCAAAGCTTTTACCGATTTTTATTCATTATTGTTTTTAGAGTACAAAAAGAATATGTAATTTTTTTTTTATAATAATTAACTATATTGTGCACATAATCCCTTTGAATTATGCATTATGTATAGATAACTATCATCAATTATAAAAATTGATATAAAATCTTATCAAATATAAAAATTAACATAAAATCTCATTAAATTTTATAATTTGTGTAAAAAATTTTATTTATTAATTTTTTTATCCAAATTCTAACCGATAATAAAAATGTCAAATTATTTAAATATTTTTTTTTGTACAACACATAAAATTTAAAAGAATTTTTTTGCAAGAAACCTAAAGTTTAGAGTTTTCTTTAAGTTAAAGTTTAAAAGTTTTGGATTGAAAAATTAACAAAATTTTTTTTACAAAAATAATAAAATTTAAAAGAATTGTAAGTTAATTTTTATAATTAAAAAGTTATTTATACCTAATTTATTGTGAAAGGGGTTTACGCATTTTATGTTCCTTTAAATAGTGCACGTCACCCGATCAAGGCAATCTGTCATGTAGCTGCGTGCTCGTCCTGTAAATTTATCACTGCTCGAGGACCCAAAACTTGTTAGGGAAGTCAATACAATTACGAACTTCTGCGTTGGGCTCCTTCCCGTTTCGCGTTTGAATTTCACCTGGAAAATTGTCTCATTCCGTTTCGTCTTCCCTTCGTCCACAATAGCTGTTCATACATAATATATATACATAAATACAGAATTTTGTTTTTATATATATACACAGGAGAGAGTTCTAGAGAGAGAGTTTCAAAGGGATGGGGCCAAATGCGGGTTCTTTGTCAGTGGCTGCGCGACAAGCCGAGAAACTTAGAATAAATGGCAACAATTGCTTCAAGAAAGATCGTTTCGGAGCTGCCATCGATGCTTATACTGAGGTATTCTGTTGAATTGTTCCCTTATTTTTTATGGTTATTGAGATTTGGTTTTTGAGAAATGTACAGGGTCTATGCTCTTTCGACGCATTGTTTTCTTAGTTAAGATCAAACTTGTAAGCGCTAATTGCTGTATTTCTTACATGCGTTTTCTTCTTTATTTGATTTTGGTTCGCTATTTTAAGGCGATTACTCTATGCCCCAATGTTCCGGTTTATTGGACGAATCGTGCTCTATGCCATCGCAAACGAAAGTATGTATGAGGGACTTCACCCATTTTGATTTTGTACTTTGTGTGTTATTTTATGAGCTGAAGTCTGTTGTGTATATCATTTGTTTGTTTGTGGTGCTTTCAGTGATTGGGAGAGAGTGGAGGAAGATTGCCGGAGAGCTATTCAACTTAATAACAATTCAGTCAAGGTCTCTGTGATCCCCTTGTTATTTTGTAGTACCTTCATTGGTTAATCATCTGGCACCTCTGTTTGGATTGATTGTGCTGTGCATTTAATTTCATTCCTGGGATAAATATAACTATGCTTCTAGTTCTAGATTTCAAGTAGTTATACTTCTTTCAGAGAATTCTATATAATGACACGAGCTTGGTGAAATATACGGAGTACTTCATTAGTTACATTTTTATTAGCAACAATTTGGAGAAGTGAAATCTTGATTAGATCTTTAATGTTGATGTAAATTAGAATTTTTTGTGAGAATCAGGGTCTTCTTTTTTTCTATATATACACGCCAGAATTTCTACAAAAGCTTTTTTTTTTTTTCTTTTGGCATTTCTTCAAGTCAATTCTGGTAGTATTGACTTGGGATAGTTTCCTTTTGCGTGATCTTTCTGGGAGTACTATATAGTCCTTTTACTTTGGTAGTTAGACAGTGAAAGAAGTTGTTTGATCTTATATTTATAGACTTGGCAACTGAACTTATGTTTGATAGAGGAAAAAAAAATTGGAAGTGGAGTGTCATTTTTAAGGATTTTTAAGGACAAGCAATGTCCATTTTTCTCCAATGGCTACTTTTTCACCTTTATGAAAAAAACCTTGTAAGTCATTGTATCTCCTTGTCATCTTTGTTTCAGGATCAAAGTGCTTTTCCTTTCTTTTAATCTTAAGAAAATGGTCAGCTTGGTCATTTTATCTTCCTGCCATGTTGCTACCAAGTTATGTATTCTACATTGTTTGCATAATACTTTTGTTAATGCAGAATTCTTTTTCCTCTTTCTGGGGTAAAAAGTTGAACATTTTATAAGATATGCAAGATGTATTCCTTGCAAACCTCTAAGCTGAAATCATTAACAAGTTGTTCTGAAATCTCTTATGAGAAAACCTTAGAATGGTTGATTATAGATAAGCATTACTATTTATTTGCATTTATATTAGTTATGCATGTGACCTAATTTGTCCTAGAACTTACAAGTCCTCCAAGGAGGGCTGATTCCATTTCCTTTCTCATGCTCATCATCAAATCACCGTACTGCATTAATCTGAAACTGAAAGTTATTTTCTTGTGTAGGTTTTATGTGTCAGGTGTTATGCTATTTAAGTATTTGTTTACAGTTCAAGTGCACATGTATTTGTAACTTTCTATGATAGTAATCCTCTCTGGGAAAAGAAAAAAAAAATGCTAATTATGCTGTGAAGAAGGGCTATAGTGGATGCTTTCTACAGGCCCAATAATCTATAGTGGGTACTCCATTTCGTGCAAGTCATATGATGTTTAGTGCTAGCTTCTTTTTTGATTGGTTTTGGCTGTTAATGGCTGCTTCCACTTGGTTTAGTTTTTTTGTAGTTCCAGAATTTAGATATAATCAAAAGGAGAATCCTTTTTTGGTAGAACCAAACCAGAAAACTATAAATAACATGATAATACTGGATCTTATGAATTAAAACGCTAGAAACAGGGGCAAGTCATCAATTGCTAAGAAGTAAAACACCAAAACAGAGGTAAAACATCACTGGCAAATTTGCCTTTTACACAAAGACAAAGATAAAATGCAGAAAAAATATGCTAGGCCTTCAAGATGCTAGCTATCTCTCAACCCAGTCCATAATATTTTCCACGCCTTCTGCTCTCTCTTCCTTCACGCTTTGTTGAGAATTTCCTAACTAACTCCTTCTAGAACTTCTCTCAAGAGCCTACATGTGTCCCTCATCTTTCCTACCCATTCCCTGCCTTGTCCCCCACAACATTTCTTCCTTTTACCTTTGCTTATATTTTCTAGTATATATTGGGGCCCATTTTCAAATATGAACTATAATGGTTATACGGGGACATTTGTTCATAGTGAGATATTAGAGTGGCAGAATTGAAGATAATGGATTTAATCTTCGCTGTATTATCATGTATATATTTCCCTTATTTTTGGGTTACCTTTGGAAGCATATTATCAATTTGTTTTCTTGGAAATGGGATATAATGGTTTGCATGAGCGTGAGAGTTGTCTACAGTTTTGTATAAGCAATGGCTGGAAGATAGTCTTTGAGGACTGTGGCATTTTCAATGTGATATTAGTTGCAACATGTTTACTAGCTATGCCAACAGTTTTTTTTGGAGTGTAAATTTTCTTATTGATATATTACAGGGTCACTATATGTTGGGACTTGCATTGCTGCAGAGACAAGAATATGCTAAGGGTATTAGAGAATTGGAGAAGGTTTGTAGCTATTGATGTCTCCTATACGTTTTTTTTATTTTGTTTTCCTATAATTATTATTTTTGTTGTAAACAACTTGGTGATTTATGGTTTCTTTGTAAAAGTATGACTATATTGACTAGAGAGGTGTTTTAAATTCTCTACAGTCTACACCCATATTCTTTTTGTGCATTTAACTGTAATTCACTTCATCTGATATAGGTCAAACAATCACTAAAAGAGATTAAATGAAATATTGGTAAAAAATTTAGGCAAGATTAAGTTGTCAACAACACATCATTAAGAAAATTATTGAATGAAAAATGGCTTAGTTAGGAATTTCAGGGCTGCCACATAATTTTGGTTGTGAGATTGAATTTTGACCTTTTATGATGCTTTGACTTAGTATGGCAACCTCATGTCACATTTGGATTTTTTTTTTTTTTGGGTGCATCTCTAGACCCCTGTAGTGCAAGCAGGGATTGGGGAGGAAAATATAAGGAAGGAATAAGTAACCCAGTAATAAACTTTAATAATTACTGTAAACGAGGAGCTGATGCTTTTTGAGCTTTTATTTTTTGAGGTTTTGTTGATCTATTATTATAGATTTATTGTACATTAACATATTGAAATGGCAGAATTTTGCTGAGTTGACACTTGACTTAACTATTGATTGAAAAGGATTTTCTAGTCTTCGTTGTTTTTATTTATAGTCTATAAATACAAGGCATTTGTCTGATTCTTTTTAATCTTCCAACCATCTCATGTCCTTATATTGTTTAATGTTGTCAAAATTAACGTAGAAAATATACAACTTGCCCTAAGGCTGTGTAATATGCATGTGAATGATATGAATTTTAAAGATGCCTTGACTCTAAATGACTTATGGGAAAGAGCCATATCTCTTGCTTCCATTTGGTGTTCTGTTCATGATTTTTCCTGGGGTGTCTCTTTCGTGTTCTGTTCATGTAATTTCTTTTCCCTGTTTGGTTTTTTTCTCTTTCAGGAGATGATCATGTCCTCCTCTCTTCTAATTCTCTGTCTTTCAAATAAAGCTTCTCTTTCTAGTTTAAAAAAAGACTGAACGTCGGTTAGATCACCAATATAGTTAGTTTATTGATGATGAACATATAAGTGTTACATTGAATATGATTGAATGAAGTTAGATGGAGCTAGATTTAAGTGGTTGTCTTAAGTGAAAACTATATCTTACTCTGGCCTAGTGGGCAAGGGAATGTGATGTAGGACTAGTGGGGAGAAAGGGAGGAAGGGGGAGATAATAGAGAAGGAGGGAGAAGAGAACTTAAGAGTAATAGACAGGGAGATAAGAGAGAAAGTGGGGAGAAGAGAAAAGAGAAAGAGAAGGAAGAAAAGATGGAAGAGGGAGACGAGAAAAGATGACAACAACAAACAAAGCCTTTTTCCATTAGGTGAGGTCGGTTACATGGATTGAGCAACAACAATGTGTTTTATGCTCATTTTTATTGTTAAATTATTTATAGTTAAATTCATTTTAATAGTTTTTCTTATTATTTTCTTTGGTCTTCTCTTACTTTTAGTTATTGGACTATTTCCATCTGGTCAACTTTTTGTATAGGGGCTTCTAAAGGTCTCATTTGTACATAACCAAACCACCTAAAGCACATTTCTATCCACTTTTGTATGATAGGTGTTACTCCAATTTTTCGTATAATGCAATCATTCCTAATTCTATCATTTCTAGTGTGTCCACTCATCCAATGTAATATTCTCATTTCTGCAATGTTGAATTTTTTGCTCATGTTGCCTTTTTATCGCCTAACATTTAGTATCATACAATAATGCATGTCTTATAATTGTGTGATAAATTTGTTCCTTAAGTTTGAATGGCACTTTTCTATCACAAATAACCTCTAAAGCCTTATTCCATTTCATCCATCCAGTTTAGACCTTATGATTTACGCCCCCTCTATTTTTCCATTATTTTGTATTATAGTCCCCAAATATGTAAAACTAGGGACTTCTTGTATGGAATGGTCTCCAAGTTTCACCTCTATCCTAGAATTAGTTTGCCTTTCACTAAAATTATGTTCTATATATTCCGTTTTACTTCGACTTATATGGAGACTGTAGGTCTCCAAAGCTTGTCTCCACTCTCCACTTCTCTAATTTTTTTGTTTAGTTCTTCTTTGGAATCTCCAACAAGGACTACATCATTAGCAAAAAAGCATGCACCTTGGTGCCGCCTCTTAGATATGTTCAGTGAACACATCCAATACAAAATTAAAAAGATGAGGCCTCAAAGTTGAACCTTTGTGTAACCCTGTGGTTATAGGAAATCCTTCGTGGCTCCACCTTGCATTCTAACACAAGTTCTGGTGCCATCATGCATGTCCTTAATTGCTCAGTTACAAGCTACATGAACTCTTTTCATTTCTAAAACCTTTCACAATACTTCTCTCAATACTCTATCGTAGTATGCCTTTTTTAAATCAATGAAAAGCAGATACCGATCTATATGGAATCTTTGATATCTCTCTCTATCAATCTTCTTAATAAGTATGTAGTCTCTATGGTTGACCTCCTTGACATGAAATCAAATTGGTTCTTTGTAATTTGTTTGTCCAACCTCAGTCTCAATAACCTTCTTCCATAACTTCATAGAAGAGAAAAGACAAAGTCTGAAATAATTATTCTATAATATTCCAAAGCCGACTTACAGCTAGGGAAAGGTCTACTTATATGTAGAGCCAAAAGAGATAAAGTGATGAGATAAACTAACTATTAAAATAAAAGATAAAGATAGACAATTTTTAATTCAATATATACTAAATATTTATCCTATACTGGGATATTTATTGTTTTCTTTTATTTTTTCTAGAATAAGTCTTCTAGATTCTCCATCAGAATGGCGGGTGGTATGCTTTTACAAATTATGACTAGTACTTGGTGTCATTTTAAATTTTAAATGTTAATAATGTATATAACTTGCTTTAATTAGAAACTTCTTTGTTGGTGCTATAACATATATTCAGTTTACTATAAGAGATACTTCTATATTGAAGCTGATGTTCATAACTATTTATGCAAGTAGTGATGTTTAAAAAGTAATTTATGTGTAAACCACTCAATTTATCGTAGTCTCAGTATTTTCTTTATGATTTGTTACTTTTCTTTTCTTGTTCTTTGTATTCTTCAATTTTCTTTGCATTTGATAATTCTCACAAATTTTGTCTCTCTATGGTGACTGTTGAGCTGTTGTAATTTATTTTGGGATCAATGCCAGATGGAATAAATGTTGTTTGCACCCAATGTGTTGGCAAAAATGTATCTTACGAAATATTGGAATTTCAAGTTCCACCAAGTCTAATCTTCATATTTTTACTTTAAGGAGTGTTTACTACACTAGCATCTTCACAGCAATGTGTAGGATACCCCAATATCTTGGGTGCCGAAATTGAAGATCTCAATACTATTGGGCTTGGGTTTGGTTATTTTATGCATATTTTTAGTTATTTCTAACTATCATACCAAATATGAGAATATTGAATATTGGGATATTTAAGAACAGAATTTTATATTCCTGTGGAAGGATGACCATATACCATATGCTTAAATTTTTTATGGACTTTCTTACTACAAAATCATTCAGGACTCAATGAAAAGCAGTTCAACTTAAAACCTAAAAATGGCAAGTAGCTGTAAAATCCTAATTTTTATTCTTACTCAGGATTATAAGTTAAATTTCTACTTTGCATGGTCTAGCTGGAGTTAATTATTGGTTTAAGTTTTACCGTGATAAAGTAGGAGTTTCATCAAGATGATACAAATACAAGTGGTAGTTGACAATAAGAGATCTACAGTACCAGGCTGCAATCCACCCTTCCATTCATAGTTGTTTTCTTTCAACTCATCTAGACCAATCCCGATATTTGAGTGGTACATGGGGTATAGAGTTTGCTGCACTAATGGAAGAGTTTTTTTTTTTTCTCTCTGCCTGGCACCTTTTTCTTTGTTGGTTCTGAATTGAACCACCTTGTGCAATGATGTCATATGTCCGGTCAATAGCCAGTGCTGTAATTTGTGCTTGCTTTGTTCCATTCTGTACCAGGTGTTTTTTTTGTTTTGTTGTTTTTCTGAATCAGCAAATTGCTTTGATTTTTTATGCCACTTGTATTTAAATATGAATTTACTGTTGATTCTTAGTCTGATGCATGTTTCTAAGATATCTACTCCCCCCCCCCCCCCCTTCTTTTTTTTCATGAATATTTTTTTATATTGATTATGAAGCCATATTTAATAGGCTTTGGATCTTGGGAGGGGAGCCAATCCTCAGGGCTATATGGTAGAAGAGATCTGGCAGGAGCTTGCAAAAGCAAAATACCAAGAGTGGGAACATTCATCTACCAAGCGAACATGGGAATTACAGAGCTTGAAGTATGTTTTCTGGTGATTGTCAAACCTATTGGCTAAGGGTCATTTATTAATGCTTGGTGGACAATAGTTTCCATATCAAATTTGAAATTAGCTGCTTAATGAATTATAAGTTTATGTGCCTGATTAGCCAAGTGTCATTTATTTATTTACTGTTGAATAATAGTTTCCATGTCAAGTTGTTATTAGCTGCTTCATACAAAATTTGTGTATATGT
Organism: Senna siamea; assembly: GCA_031216115.1. Classification (NCBI taxonomy): domain Eukaryota; kingdom Viridiplantae; phylum Streptophyta; class Magnoliopsida; order Fabales; family Fabaceae; genus Senna; species Senna siamea. The sequence continues at coordinate 18,961,167 of CM062357.1, forward strand.
CTCAGAGAAGCTTGTGAATCTGCTCTAAAGGAAAAACATCTTCTTGATGTCTCCCAAAGGGAAGGATTCTTAGATGAAGATCCAACTACTCACTTGGATCAGCTAGAGGCATTAGGAAGAGTATTCATTAAAGTTGCAGAGGACGACATGCCCACTGAGGTGAGTACTCGACTGGTTTCTATTCACATCTTTATTAATGATATTTTTCCTTAAAAGTGCTGTACCATATACTAAGACTTAACTAAGTGGATTGGCTTGTCCGGTATACTAGGTGCCAGATTACCTTTGCTGTAGAATTACACTTGAAATTTTCCGCGATCCTGTTATTACTCCAAGTGGACTTACATATGAGAGGGCAGTGATTCTTGACCATCTTCAGAAGGTAAGGTGGCTTGTATGTTTCATGTGGGAGATCAAATGTTTTTCATTTCGTTGAAGTCATTATGCAGTTTCTTAATTCATCCAAACATAGGTGGGTAGGTTTGATCCGGTCACGCGAGAACCACTTAATCCTTCCCAGCTAACACCAAACTTGGCCATAAAGGAAGCAGTCCAGGCATTCTTGGAAAAACATGGATGGGCCTACAAGATGGATTAGCTGATGATTAAGTTAAAATATTAACGGAGTTTGTAGTTGTTCTGTGTGTGGTCAATGATGTTTGGTAATCATTGTTTGTGGTTCCAACCAGTGCTTGTTAACATCTGAGTCTGTCTTATTAAAAAGTGTACATATAAGTATAATAACTGTCTGTCTTGCAGTGTGTACATAGTAGTCTACTTGATCATCATGTATACATCTAAATGCTCACAGATCAGTTTCTTTTTTATTTGCGTAATTTACATAAAAAAAAATCTTAAGTTCAAAACATTGAGTTCATTTTGTTTATTTGCTCATGTGGGCTTATTCATTTAGCTTTTAATTTTCTTTGGTTTTGATGACCTACCTTGTTGAACAGTTAGACATGCACAGACAAGATGCAACTTTGGCTAAAAGTCAAAGTATATTCAATCTTATCAGCATTCTCATTTTCTTCTGACCCTCGCATAGTTGTTAATGTATGTGTTACGCGAGGGATGGAAATTGAGCTGCCTCCTTTATGGGTTGTCAAATGAAGTTTTCGACATATTATCTGAAGTAGTTTGTCCGATTGGTAAAAAGGGACAACACCTCCTTTTCTCAGTCTAGATTCAGTTCCTCTAAGCAGCTGTGTCCTCTTACGATGTCTTAAGAGGAAATTTAGGGTTGGCAAGGTACTCTTTACTGTAGCATCCTTGTGAAAATGGAAAAGTGTGTTGTTTTTAGGTATAATATTTGTTTTACACAATAATTTGCATGAGTTAATGTATAAAAATAACGTTTTTCAGGACTTAACAAAAAATGCATTAATTTTTTTTTTTTTTTTTGGGAAATACAGTTTCCAGCTCATATGTCTCAGTAATTAACATTTGCACCTGTAAAGTTGACTTCAAAGCTTAATTAGGGAAGTAGGAACTGGGGGAAGTAGGAACTGCTCTAATTACCCAATTTTCAAGGTCTGAAAAAGTAGTATTGCTTGGTGAACAAGGAAATATCCACCAACGTTCTGTTCGCTTGAAAAACAGGTTCATCTCATGACTAAACGTGGTAAAATGTTTATTAAACATGTTTATTATCAAGATTTTAAAGCGTTATTACAATTTAGTACTATATGAGTAATTTTTATTATAAAAATTGAGGTTCTTTTATGTGTTTTTATTAGAACAATTTAGAATAAATTACACTTGCAGTTTTGTCTTTCCTTAATCGTCAAGATTGAAATGCCAGCATCCACGAAAAAAAAAAAAAAAGGCCGCAAAAGCGTTTGCAGACCCTCAACACACCAAAAAAAATTTAATTAAAATCCCCTATCTTCATTTGAATTGTTATTGGAGAAGATACAAAATAATCTTTTAATACAAAAATAAGTAACAAAATAATGCAATCATTAGTATAAGATTGAACAAATTTGTGTTGAAAAGAGTGTTTTATCAAGTTGGGTGTTGTAAACTTTCATTTGTTTTTTGCCTCTTTCATTTTCTTTTTATTTCATAAGTTTTTCGTTTTGAAGTAGAATGAAACCATGATTTGCCTCATTTCAAAAATCAATAACCCTTCAAAAATAAAATTTTTTGACCTATTAATTTGTGTACATCTCTATACAAAATCATGTCAAAGATTGTTGCGAATTACCTAAAACTGTTGATTCCAAGCATCATATCTCCAAACTAGGGAGTTTTTGTTTCGAGACAAGAGTGGATCATGTTGTTATTTCTCAAGAGCTTTTCTCTATGGGGCTGGATGGTTATCAAACTTGATCTCTAAAAGGCTTATGATAAAGTTGATTGGTCCTTCATAATCAAAACCCTTAAAAGATTTAGTGTCCCTTAGGTCCTAGTTAATCTTATTGAAAGCTGTATCACCACAATCAAACATTACATCCTCATTAATGGTGGTCTTTCGAAGAAGGTAATTCCTTCTAAAGGTATTTGCCAAGGGGGTTCGCTCTCTCCTTTCCTGTTCATCTTTTGTATGGAAGTTTTTACCAGCATAATCAACTCACAAGTTGCTAAGAAGAAATGGACTCAAGTTAGAATTAGAAACTTGAAATTCTCTCATCTTCTGTTGCTGATGATGTTTTGCTCTTCGCAAGGGCAAACAAAAAATCCATTGTTGCTATCAAGGATTCCCTTTAACTTTTCTTGCATTGCTCGGGCCTTACCATAAATGAAGCTAAATCTTCCATTTGGTTTTCTCCAAACACTGATAGTGTAGTGAGGTAGGAAGCCATTAACCATATTAATTTTAAACCCATTCCAATGCCAAGGACATATCTCGGCTTCCCTTTGGATATCTCAGTAGGATTAAGGACTTCAAATTAATCCTGGAGTAAATCAAAGAAAAATTCAATAGTTGGAAAATTAGATTTCTGTCAACAACAGGGAAAACTACACTTATTAATGCTGTATGTGATCTTATGATAGCATTCTACATGAATGCCTTCTATTCCTAGTCAAAGTGTGTAATCAGATGGATAAAATCTAAGGGGACTTCTTTTGGAGTGCTAGAAAGGGTTGGAAGAAGTTCCACATGATTAGCTGGAGAAATATTTGCAAACTGAGAGCCATAGGGTCTAGGCATCTTCTTTTCCAAAGAGAGGAACCTTGCCCTTTTAGTGAAGCTTTGCTAGAGAAGTAAGCATGAAGGACAACAAGTTTAGGCAAATTTGATCTTTCATTATAACTTCAACAAACCTAATAAGAGATCAATCATTGGGAGAGGGATTTTCATGGGAAATGAATTACTAAACCAAGGATTTTTTGTCATTGTTAATTTAGGAGAAAAAACAAATTTCTGGCAAGATGATTGGACAAATTTAGGTCCCCTCAAGAACTTTATTCAAAGTTCATTACCCTAATTGGGTAACAATTTGACTATTAGAAAAGTGGTGCTTGATATGGGTTTCTGGGAGTGGAATAGAGTTTTAGCAATCTTCCCTCAAAAGGTAACAGACATGATTAATGCAATCCCAATTTCCATAAAATCGTCTAGAGATGATCGAATGGTTTGGAAATTTTATCTCAAAGGAAAGTTTGATCTCAAAACAACTTATTTGCTAGCTTATGACTTACATTAGTTAGGGAAACACCATATGACATAACTCAAAATGGATATGGACACTATCTTGTCATATCAGACAAAAATTCTTTGTGTGGATCTGTATAAATGAAGTTATCCCTTGCAAATCCGTCATTCAATTGAGAGGCCTTCCCATCAACAATTTGTGCCCCTTGTGCAACATGTTTAAGGAATCCCCTAATCACTTATTTAGAGAGTGTGTCTAGGCAAGAGAAGTTTGGAAAAAGATTGGATGCAGCTCGCACCATGGAAATGCCACAAATTTTGACCTTTGGGTAAAAAAGAATGTCATTTCCTTCAATCATGGGTATCACTCATGGTACAATTTTTGTCTATAGAATGTGTCACATATGGGTTGACAGAAACAACTCACCTTCCAATCAAAAAGTTTCAACCCTAATTATACTACAAAGAAAGTTATGGCCAGACCGATAGAATTTTTTTTTTTAAATTGTTCAAGTAGTACGATATCTCAAAACACCATCAGGTTCATTAAATGAAAACTCTCAAAAAGAAGCTGGTGAAAATTAAATACTGACAGCTCTTGTTCATGTAACCCTGGTTCAATAGTAGTGGGAGGTCTGATAAGAAATTTAGACGAATTTTAAGTTACTAGACACTATAAATTTATAGGACAAAGCACAAATCTCATAGCAAAAATATGGACAATCTATTTTGGTCTAATGGTTTGTGAAGAGTTTGAATTATGGATACTTAATTATAGCATCTGACTCTAATTACTGTTAATCTAATTGTTAATGAGAAAAATCACTCTCTTCACCACTAAAACACTTTGATTCAAGTATGCAAGTCCAAACTCCAGGACTTAATTGATGTTCGTGTTTAGCATATTCACAGGGAAGGAAATGCCTGCGCTAATAGCCTAGCCAAGTAGACTCTTTTGAATCGAGCCACCTTCACCACTTTTGATATAATCTCCTCTTTTGGGATAGTTTATTTTTGGTTGATTGTGCTAGAATCTCATCTCCAGGAGAGTTGGAATGTTGTAGGGGATTGTTTTGATGCTTCTTGTTTGTTTTCTTTTTTTGTAAACTCTCTGTTCTTTTAATGAATTTTGTATTTATGAAAAAAAATTTGTTTCTTCAGCATCTACCAGCAAAGAAAAGAAAAGGGTTCGGATTCTTCGTGTTATATTTTTTTAATAAAAAAATAAATTTTAATCATTAATCTATTCAAAATAAATATAAATTAGTGTGAATTTTTTTATTATAAAAAATTATTACTTAGAATAAATTGAAAGTATCCAAATCAAAGAAAAGCGTTTCTTCATCTCCTCCTTTTTGTCACGTCGCGACAGTCCAGACCAACAGAAAGAGAAAAGAAGATGCATTTTGAGAGAGAGAGAGAGAGAGAGAGAGATAGAGATAGAGAATAATACATTGACCCAAAAAAATACAAAGAGGCAGAATAATACAAAAGAAGAAGGGATTGGATGTGATGGGAAGAGGACCCCTTCTCTTTAAGTCTCAAATTCCAATAAAGTTATAAATAAATAAATAAAATGAGACTCCATCAATGGAAGCTTTTAAGCTTGAGCTTCCCATGGCAGCAGATCCTAAAGAAGAAATACTTTTAAGCCAACCTGACAGAAAAAGCCTTAAATTATGGGCATCTTACTATTTTCCACTTTAGGTTAGTACCTCACTTTCTCGGACTCACAGCCTTGTGGATTAAGCCATATTTCACCAAGGACCCAATAAAATCTATTTAAAAGTGTTTTTCTATTTGTTATCTTTATAATATAATAAATATTAAATATGTATTGGATCAATATAAAAAAAAACAATTTAAAAACATTTTCAAAAGAGTTTAACGTTGCATGTATCTTAATTGTTTTTAATTTCAAAAGCGTTTGTGCATATTATATTATTAAGCATAGAGACGTTGTAAAGAAACATCTCAATGAGGTCGCTGCTGTACATATATATACTATAAATCGTCATATATAAGTAACAAAACTACATAACCGGGAAAGAATTATTTCTGAACATACATGAAACAAAATTGATTCATCTCTTTGATATTAACAACGAAGCAATACTTATTTTATTTACCTTCTGAATTCCGTGTAGATAAACTTTTTTATTTTTTGGCAAAACTATTTTGTGTCTTAAATTTTGTATTAATTTTTAATTTTGTTGTTAAATTTTTTTGTTGTCATTTTTTTTTAAATTTTAATGTTGTTCATAATACTAACGAAAATTTGTATACTTAACAATTTAATTAAAATTTTTACTAACATGACAAATGAACCACATTAAAAATTAGGATGAATTTGACAATAATGACAATGTTTGAGAACAAAATTGACAATAATGATAATATTTGAGAACAAAATTGAGAATAACTCTAAACTTTAAAAATCAAAAAAATATTTTTATCTATTGTTTATCTTTCTTGGCTTAATTTCTCGATTTTGTTTTCTTTTCTTATCACTTTAAATTCTCCTTGTTCCAACATATGCTCTCAAAACTTTCATTAAAACAATTCAATGGGTAAAAAAATGCACTTCTCCAAACAAAAATTTCATCAAAACTTTCATTAAAATTTTTGTTATTAACAAAGTTATTAGAGTTTAAAACTCCTAAAATATCACAAAAGAAAGAAAAAAAGAGTGTTTTAGAATATGAAATTTATAAGGTTGTTTCAAGTTCAATATTCTAGCTTTGGTAATTTTTTTTGAATATATTTCCATAAGAAAGATAATTTTTTTTATCTATTATAAGTTACTGTCTCCTCTTCTTATTTATTTTCTTCTTCTTCTTTTCTATAATGAGTTTTCTTAAGATGAATTGTTGAAGACCAACTTATGATTAAAGTAAAGTTTTGACTCAAGAAAAAATTAAAATAAGGAGTTTACAAGAAAAAGAACATTTTAATTTTAAGGTAGGAAGAAAATAATTAAATTACTCTAAAGTGGATAAAAAATAAAGACAAGATTAGAGTTTGAGATTTAAGAATTAAAAATTTAAATTTTAAAAAAATAACCAAAATTTGACAAAAGTATATATTTTTTCTTAAAATTTAGAATTATTGTAAATTTCGTCTCAATTTTTAATATATGCATTTACCGAATTCTAGCGACATTGCTATATAACCTAAGTTATATCTAGTACCCATTAAATTCGAAATAATATTATACAAACTTCTCTTATAATTTATTTTGTATCAATAAATTTAATATTTTAAACAGTAAATATTCATTCTAAAACATTAGATTCGTGTTTCACTTTATACAGTCATTAATAAACACGGGATTGACATTACTTGAGTCAAAGGATGTACAAAATTTGGTGACCAATACAAATTTCCTAGAGCAATTTTCACTTCAACAGCTCAAGTTGTGAAAAACAGAAGGATGTACATTGTAGCAACATTACTATGCAGTGTGTGTAATATTAACAACCCTATTCAATCTCTCTAGAATTCCACTAGCCTTCCTCTTGGCCCTCGAAGTTCCATTCAGTGCAAGCTCAGAGATTGTTCTATTTTTTATCTCCTCTTCCTTTACCTCCTTCAACTTCGTCCTATCATACATACAAATAGTTTGAAGAATTGCTACACAATTCTCTTTGTTTCGTTCACAGGTACTCTCCCTCATAATGCTCAACAAGCTAGGAACAGCTCCTAGATCTACCATGTCCTGAACAGCCTTCTGGTGATTCGAAAGAAGTGCAAGGATCGTGAGCAATTCATCAACCCGAACCTGGCTAGCGATTTTCCTTAAAATCACACTCACTGCACCATCCCTCACTGCTCTTGCCTTGTTTTCATGAATGACACACAAGGTGAAAATTGCTGAAGCAGCATCCTTCATGGCTAAGGGATGCCCTTCTTCCAAAAGGTCAATTAATGGTTTTAAGGCACCGGATTTGCCTATAAGCTCCTTGTTTGAGTCTAGAGCAGATAAAGTGAAAAGGGTTGCTGCAGCATTGCTTCTAGTTTCTATAGTTCCTGATTTTAAAGCTTTTACAAGAAGTGGAATCACCATTGGAGTTTCTGCTACAAGCTTCTTGTTGCTGTCAAGGATTGAGATGTTCAAAAGTGTTGTGATCACATCTTCTTGGAGATCAGGGTGGATGTTGTTAAAAGAGCCACTTTCAGAGATTGGTTTGAGAATCTTAGGTATGGATTCTGAGGTCTCACCAAAGAGTGATCTGAAGGAAGGTATTTTCTTTGTGGATAAACGAAGCTGTTTTGCTGCTGCTTTCTGCTCAGAAAGTGATGATGAGGACATTTTCTCAAGCAGAGAAAGGAAATGATCGCAATCAGCTTCTGTAATCACGCTTTCCTCATTGTAAATGCAGTGAACTTGTTTGGACAATTCTACACCATGGTTTTTGCACCATTGTTCTATCATTTGCCTTATGAGGTGATTTGGAGTGAGGAGAGTGTGTGAAAGGACTTGTTGAGTTTGAGGGCATGTCCTGTTCCCAGCTCTCAGCCATCTTTGAATGAAGGGTCGATCATATGTCTGCATAATTGAAAGAAAAAAAGTTGAATACACAATAACAGAACAAAGAGGAAGAAGCACGGTTCACAAGTAGGCATGTGGAAAGGGGAAAAAAAAACTTAGATACAATTCTTGTGCCTTTGTTATTAGGTTTTTAGATAAAAATATGATACATGGCATATATGTTTTTTTTAATTATCTAAGAGATTATAGTATGATACTGATATGTAAACAATGCCTATGGGTGGCATTTTAAATTATATTAAAACATTTAATCATATACATTATCTATATTGGCGTTATGTCATGTGCAGGATTATACTTCAAGATCTAAAGCACATGTCAAGAAGCATTTAAGCTAAAACATATAAGCTATTAAGAATGGAGTCGTGAACAATTTTATTATTAGCTTTAACAAGCCTCTCAAGATCAAATATCTAACCACTTGATTACTGAAACTCTTAATCTAAGTTAGAAATTATTTCAACTTGAAGGATAATTTATCAGGTAAAGATCATTAATCATTTCATTAAAATCTTTAAGAGCATCAGTGTACAGAAGAAAGGAAAAAAGGAGTCGGGGAGAAGGGAAGCAACACTGTAGCAATTCACGACAAAAATAAAGAGCTCAGAACAGTAGAAGTTCATTATTCCCTTTGGGGAAATTAGTCAAAAAGTTTTACACAAAGCTACAATCAACACCGCCACTCACTCAAGAATCACATTTAATGGACATAAAGAATTCTATTCTTTCTTCAATTTGCACTCTTTCTCTTTCCTTCCACTATGCCTAATATTACCACTTTAGTCTTTTCTTTTTTATCTTTATTTTACACATATGGGTTTCGAGCATAAGAAAGATCTGAGAATTTCAGTCGATCAAACAAAAAGTACTAGAAACTGCACTTCCCATGACAGCAATACATTATTGGTAATTCAATTGCATACTTTAATATTACCAACTACCAGAAATCGGAATTCTTGATGACAATCACATAAAGTAAAATATAATTTTATATAAATATATATACGCGTCATTGAAAAGGAAAAAGTTAAACAGGAGAAAAAACCCGTTTGGATTGAAAGAAAATGACAAGGGCAAGAAGAGAGAGAGTTGAAAGCCCAAATGGTTAAATTTCAATTAAATTAATAGGAACTATATTTATTAGGCGGAAAATACTGATTTTCAAGGTTCTGGATGACGGTGGTAATAAAAACATATTCCTCCTCTTTCCCATTATACCTTTTGAGTCACCAACCAGAGCATAAAGTGCAGATATTCCAGGCAGTAAGAGAGATTGACATGAGAGGAAAGAAAAAATAAAAAATAAAATTCGATATCTTCACTTGGGTCGAATTAAGATGAAATAAACAACTTCGTTTCTAAAAATATACATATTTATGTTTTAATTCTTGATTTATTCCGAATTAATACTTCCAAATTTCATTACACATTGAATTAGTCACTCATAGATTAAATATTTAATTTGATCTGAAAAAAGCTACTAATGTGAGGCGAATTTTAAAAAATAAAGCGTTAGTCCACCAAATGCGGAAAAAAAAAACTGAGTACCCAGATAAGAAAATAATAAAAGAAATAGCAGTTTTCTTTTCTTTCTGTGTAATAACATTCTCTCAGAAACCAAACAGGGAAGAAATTCAAACCCAAATTGCGACACTAACCTGTCCAGAAGCGAGAATGACAGGATCTCCCATCAATTCCTTGGATAGAGGACACTTAAATTCTTCAGGGCAAGTAGAACTCTTGTGAAGCTTCAAAGAGAGCGACGAGGACGAAGGTGATGGTGATGGTGATGATGATGTTGATCTCTTTCGAAGCTTCAAGTCCTTAAGCACGCAAAGAGCTTCCTTAGCTTGATCAATGGTTTGAATGCTGCAATCCTCATCATCAACGATGGACTTCACCAATCTCTGCAACTCCTTCTTCAACTCCAACGCCTTCGCCGCCGCCGCCGTTGGATCAGATTCCACCACCACGCCAGACTTAGCCATGCGATCGGGCGGCGAATCAGAGCCGTCGCTTTGAATTTATAGAAATAAAAAGAAATTTGGTTCAGAGAATGGAGAAGCGAAGCAGAGAATATCAGTCAGTGGGAATACTCTGTTTCATCTCTTCCCTCTCTCTCTATTCCGCATCATTCGTTCTCTCTCTCTCTCTCTCTCTCTCTATGTATATATAGAAGGTTTTAAAGAAATTTATAATATAGAGCTAAATATAGGCTTGTTTACATAAAATTTCACATTATAAGATATTGAATTTTTTTTTATAGGCGTGTTGGAGTGTCGGATACGAGTCGCTAACATGTATTCATATGTATTTAAATTAAAAAATAATTTTTTTAATTTTAATATAACTTCAACACAATATAACACGATGAAATATGACTTTAACATAAATTAAATACGATAAATTATAATTAAAAAAATAAAAAGATAAAATGTGTGTTTTTATTTTGACCCATCTCCTTACTAAAGCATGCTTTTTATTTTTATTTCCTCTATTTATTAATACGTGGTTTCATTTTTCATTTAAGAGATAACTATTTATATTTTTTTTCTCTTCATCTCATCTCTCTTCATGTTCCAAATTATTATTCTTGTCTCTTTTTAGCACATCACATATATTGATAGATATTATAATTTTAAGAATTTAGTATCTTCGTGTTGCGTTCATATTTATGTTAGTATCTGTACTTTATAATATTTAATTGAGTTTTATTTGATTTTTTTAGTTCTTTCCTTCTTTCAATATCTAAATTTATCCTGTAAAATCATTTATGGAATTTAAATTCACATATAAAGCCACTAAGAGAGGCTGGCCAAATAATTGTATAGATGAATTTTCTCCACATATTCAATACCTTAAGGCTAATATTTTAGAAAATTTAATCTCTTAAATACATCAGGCTAATGAAGAATAATATCAAATTATTATATAAAAAAGATTGACATAGATCATATAAACTCATACATTTTATAATATTCACTAAATAAATAAGGCGATCACCACAACAAAATTAAATGGAGATGTGAGAAGTTGAACTTGGGGGTTTGAACTCTTAGTTCAAGATGAATGATAGAAATTATTTTATATGTGGAAAAAACACAAAAGTTAAGTGTTTGATCTCTCTATAAAATTATTTTCGCATATAAAAACATAAAATATTTGCCGTTTTGGCTACTTTTTTTTATTAATAAATAGCTGCTTCTTCTATTCTCTTCTCATGGAAGTCTAATTGGCGTTGGAAAAAAAAAAAACAAAGAGTAAGCATAAAAGACAAGAAATTCTTTTTTTTTCTCTCTCCCTTTCTAGGGTTTGAATCTTGTATCTTACTTCCTTGGTTTGAGGTTAATTGAGCCCCAAGTCATCCACTCCAATAAAAGAAAAAGAAAAAAAAAAGCAGCTAAACTATCTAATATTATCTCTCAAAACTTTCAAAATATATAGTTTTATTAACAAGTATTTTGAGATATAATTTAATTAGTTGATAAAATTTTTCATTATTAAAAATTATTATTCTTATTTTATAAATTTTAAATTATTAAATATTTTATTGACCAATTAAAAGACTTTAATTAATGTTTTAAATACATTTTTTAGTAAAACCTTAAAAAGAAAAAGTTAAACTATATCTAATCTTACTTACCCCTCAAGTTTCACATGATTTGTTCTTCATTTTTCTAATCATAATTAAAAGGAAGGAACATATGCTTATTTCCTTTTTTAAAAAGAAAAATAACGCAATGTAATTTGAGGGTTTTATAGCTGACTTTGAACTTAGATAAAGTGTTTTTTTTTTTAACAAAAGAAAAATATAGAAGGGAGATGCTCTTTTTTTTTGTTCTAATTTTAAAATATATGTATTTACTGGTTAGAAGTTTGTGAATGAAAAATAATAATTTGGAATTAAACAATTTTTATATGCATTGACGCAGCTTAATAATGAGAATATCTTGGAACTTACTTATATAACAATAAAATTTGGATTCTTTCTCAAATAATTTTGACAACGCAATTTCTATATTGACTTAATGTATTAAAAAAGTAAATTCATAAATAATTATTGAACTATTCATTTAAAATTTATAAAATATTTATATATTTTTTCATTTTTACTTAATAGATCTACATTCATAAATAATTATTTAATGGTATATATAAATGGAACATTAGTAAATATTTTTGTTGTGGCGACATTGTAATTTCAAAAAAATGAATAAGTAAAAAATTTTATTCTTCGTAATTAAATAAAAAAATTATGACTATTTTTATTTTCACAGGTAACAAAAATTTATATTTTTACTAAATAAATTTATACCATTTATTAAAAAAACTTTATTGTAATTTTCTTTTCAGAGATAAGAATAGAGCAATTAATGTCGTATTATGAGATGGTGCGGTCTGCGGTGAGTGAAAGAATGTGGGACCCACATGGTCTATTCGGCACGCAATCACGGAATCCATACTCTGAACAGCTGGCACGACGCGTTGGAAAAAAATAATTTAAATAAATAAATAAATAAGCAAAATAAAATAAAATAAAAACTTGCATCATACTCGTCTCACTCACGGACTCCCACAAACACAGTGTCACCTGAGTTGTACGAGGGAGTTATGTTCAAGTGCGCCTGGTCTTATAGTAACCGGTTGTGCTTGAGTTTACACGTGGACGAGAGTCCGAGACAAGCTATGCAATGACTCACTCAGACCATCCTGCCACGTGTCATCTGTTCCTACAAGAATTCTAATCTAAGACGCGCTTGTGAGTGTGATGGATGATTAATGAAAAGTGGGTCCCACCTGGTAAACTTCAGTTTTTGGTCAAACGGTGTGTAAGTTGTAACTGTCAGAACCAAACCGCACGTTCCGGTTCTTATGGACCGCTAACCGGATCGGAATTGAATGCAATTTGTGAAATCCAAGCCGTTAGGTTTAGACTTTAGACTTTATAGACGGTTGGAAAACGGAAACTAGTGAAATGCGTTGGAATTTCGTTTTAATAAATTTTTATTTATTATTATATGGTTTAAATGTAGCGTCACTGATTTTAATTTTATCAAAATTTTAATTTGATCTCAAACAATTTAATTTTATCTTTTTCTCATATCTCTGTTTCAAAATTTTATAATTTAACAATATGTTGATTAAATGATTATTTATTTACATAATTTTATCAAATAAAAATGATAAGGTTGATTATTTTATTAAATATAAAGATAACATTATTTATTTTTAAATTATAGAACTAAATTAATTTTTTTATTAAACTAAAAAGACTAAAAAGTGTATTTAAGTATTATTTTGTTTATTCAGTTAATTTTTTATTCAGAAATTAATTATAAATAAATTATTTAATAAAAATATGTATCTCTCCTTCAACTATCACTTGTGACAAATTCTCCTTTGTATTTTTATATTTTTAAATTTAACTCTAATTAATACTATTAGGTATTTTTTTAATATATATATATATATATATCCTTCAACTATAAATTAGTTTTAAATATTTCTTAAAATATAAAATGTGACAAATATCTTCCTTTCAACTATAAATTTTACTTCAACTTATTAATTTATAAAAAAAATATTTCTCTAAATTATTTTTAAATAAATTATAAATTATTATAATTTTTAATTTCCTTTGAACATTCAATCTCAAATTTATTAAATAAAATTTAAAAGATTCTAAAATTAAAAACACATGAAAAAACATTAATAAAAAATGGCATTAATAGTTTTAGATGTAATAATTGTTTTCTATCCTTCAATCTTATTCTTAAACTAATAACCACTACTCCAATTACCAGAATTATTCACTCATGAAATTTTTGTTTGCAAGTAATTTATACTAAAATGTTTTCTATGCTTCAAACCCATGTGAAGCCAATGATAGGCCAAGTCTTGTTACGTGTTCTTAAAAGTGTGAATGATTCTTGTAATTGGAATAGTGGTTAGTAGTAAAAAATAAGATTGCAGTATAAAAAATAATTATTGCATCTAAAATTAATATTTTTTCATACCTTTTAAATTTATCTAATAAATTTGAGATTAAATGTTAAAAGAAAATTTATAATTGTAAAAATTTTTAATTTATTTGAGTCTTTTTAAAAATTAAAATAGTTTAGAGAGAGATATTATTTTTTCTAAATTAATAAATCTAAATAAAATGTATAATTGAAATAAATATTTATTTTATAATTTAGAGAATATTTATAACTAATTCATAGTTGAATTATAATATATATATATATTTAAAAGAAATAATTAACAATATTAATGAAAGATGTTTACTAAAATTAAATTCAAAAATGTGAAAGTACAAGAGAATATTTGCTAATGATAATTTAAAAATTTATTTATAACTAAATGATAATTTAAGGAGTGTATATGTATTTTGTCTTATTTAATATATACATTACTACTTTGCACGGAATTTATTTATTCAAGGGCGAAAATTATACCATAGTTATGATAATTGTATAAATTTGTGAGAGAAAATTTCTGCAACACTTGCACACATTTATCTTTCAAAGCTAATGCTACGTGCACTCCCATCTTCTGTACTCGGCTATTGGTTGTTAACTTGTTATTACTTATGATCTTTTCATTATTACTACTTCAATTATATTTGATAAATTCGAGCTTATTTGCCTCATTTGAATGTTTGTAGTAGCGATTCTTAAGGAAGTCATAATTTTTTATTTTGGAGACTCGAATATGAAATTTTTTTTATTTGTAAGAATAGAGGTAAGAGATAAAATTTTTTGAAATAAATTGGAGATAAAAATGAGAATCACGTCCTCCACTCTCTGAGGTTCTTATCTTAAAAAATTTATGTAAATATTTTTTAAAATTTATATATATTTATTTAAATATATTTTGTAACTTTTTTTATTATTTGTTAATTAAAAAGGAAAACAAGTAATTTTAAAAAGTAGTATAATTTTTAAAAGTTATCTTCTATGTTTATTTTTTTTATTTGAACATTTTAAACTCATAATTAATATTTTATTATTTTAGAAGAATTAGGTTTTTTTTATTAATATCTTTTTTATATATATTTTATAAAAAACACATATTATTATTTTAATAAATTTTTGTTGATAGTTTAAATCTCTACTCAATTTTTATAAAGAATGGAGATAAAAAAATTTCTTTTTGACATAAAAATTAAAAATAAAAATGAGAGAAAAAAATAAACATGAAAACAAAGAACACAGGGATACTCTTTGTACCCTGTCAAACTCTATTGTCATTCTTAATTTGGAGTTAATGGATGTGATATCATATTAAGATATATAATCATGTCATATATACTGATATAAAAGTATGAGATTGAATCTAGAGAGCTCAAGCCCTGTGAATCAAATAAAAAAATAAAAAAAAAAATTAGGCCCCTCTATCAATTTTTTCAATTTTAGTATTCAATTATTTTAAATTTTCAAGCATTTTTTACTTTCTTTTTGGTATCAAAAGTGCCATTAGATAACCTCCTCCTCTTTATTCTCTGCGGCCCTCTTTCTTTTTTTTGAGTATGGTTTCTTACTACCAAAAACTGCTCTCCTCCCCAAATATCTCATGGAACGTTGCTTGGTCTACCAATTTATTTTGGATGGGCCGGACTACTCCTTTGTGCAAGTATTCAAAACTTTTTACTCCAATTCGCTTTTCTGTTTAGCTAAATTGGACCAATTCATTCTTACATAGTCTATTGTTCTTCTTTTACTATTTACAGTCTAATTTATAGTTGAGGAGGGTAATTGAACTTTTTTTTGGTTGATAATAATATCTAATTTGTAGTCTAAACTTTAAATTATTAATATCTAAAAATTTATTAAACTCTAATTAATCTGACTTGAATTAACAAAAGTCTTATAGTATAAGTAAAATTTTCTCAGAAGAACTCAAATTTAAGACATTGCTTAAGAGAAATAACATATCTGTCACTCCAACCAACTACTTGTTTATTATAAAATAATTTTTACCATGTTTTTTACAAATTATTTATTGTTAGACTTAAAAAAAAAGACTATAATAACTATAATTATGTCACACGTAATTAAGATAAATAATCTTAATTCTACCTCTCCAAGACTAAGAGTGTGTTTGAGAGGTGAATTTTGGAAGAGAAGGAGAGGGAAGAGAAGAGATAATTTAGTAACTTTCTCTTTGTTTGGTTCTTAAAATTTTGAAAGAAAAAGAATTTAAAGATTTTATATTAAATTTCCTTAACTTTCTCACTCTATTAATTTTAATTATCTCAAATTAAAAAATTTAAAAAAATCCAAAAAAAAGGAAGAAAAATCATCACTTAACATTCCCTTTCCTCTCCTTTCTTTTCCCTTTGATTTCTTTCCTTCCCTTTCCCTTTGATTCCTTCCCTTCCCTTTTCCCTCTCCATTTCCAAACATACTCTAAGGGTGTGTTTAGGAGGGAAATTTTGGAGAGAAAGGGAAGGAAATGAAAGAAAATATAATAATTTTTTTGTCTTAAAATTTTAAAAGAGAGAGAATTAGAAGATTTTATATTAACTCTATTTAATCTTTTCTTTTTATTAATTTTAATTACTCTAAATTATAAGAGTTTGAAAGATCCAAACAAAAAAAATGAAAAACTATCACTTAACATGTTTTTCCTTTCCTCCCCTTCCCTTCTCCTTCTCATTCCTAAACACACCATAAAAGGTTAAGTGATGACTTTTTTTCCTTTTGTTTGGATCCAAACTCTTTCAATTTGAAGTAATTAAAATTAACAAAGAAAGAAAATTAATAAAGGTTAATCTAAAATTCTCTAATTTCTTTCTTTCCAAAATTTAAAAAAACAAACAATGAGAATGTTTCTACATTTCTTTTCCTTTCCTTCCATTATCTTCCAAAATCTTCGTCCCAAACACACCGTGATGGTTTGTTTTGAAATGAGAATGGGAAGAGAAAGGAAGGAATTTAAGAGAAAAGAAAGGGAGAAAAGAAAATATTAAATGATAATTTATCTTAAAAGATCTTTCAAACTCTCTTAATTTTAAATAATTTAAATTAACAAAAAGGAGGATGGTTAAAGAAAATTAACATAAAATCTTTAAATTCTTTTTCCTCTAAAATTTTAAAAATTAAACAAGAGAAAATTAGTACATTTTCTTCTCTTCCCCTCCAAAATCTCACTCCCAAACACAACCCAAGGGTCTGTTTAGGAATAAAAAGGGGAAGGAAAGAAATTAAAAGAAAAGAGAAAGGAGAAAAAAAGAAGGTGTTACTTATCTCCTTATTTGAATTCTCCAAATTTTTTCTTTTTTGATAATTAAATTTAATAAAAAAATTAAAAAAAATTAATATAAAATCTTCTAAATTTTTAAAAAATAAATAACAAAAAATTTAATACAATTTTCTTTCCTTTCTTTTCCTTTTCTCCCAAAATTTTTCTTTCAAACACACCATAAAGAATAATTTTCACTATAAAAGGCCTTAAATATGCATCCCTATAACACATAATTATTCTATTTATTCTCTCTACTTCATACTAACTTCCCCATACTCTTTAACCCTTCTTTTTGTAGGCATCAAATTCACATCGGAGTAAAGTTCAACTCAATAACTACTGTGACAATCTTTTGATTGTCCCCTCAAGGGAGAATTTCGTATTTTTGCATAACCATTTTAACTTACGGAAAAAAAAAAAAAAACAAAAACTAGTGGTTTCATCTTCACGTGAAACGCACGTGCAGTTCAATTAGTCTGTCACTCTGTCGTTGCACTTCACTGCGTTTCCATTCGATACTTACGAAGAGTTTCCTCAACTGCTCAGTGCCGCCTATTATAAACACAGCATGGGTTTCATCGACACAGAAGCAACGCTTTTCTTCTTCTTCTTTTCCTCTAAAGCTACCTCAACGCTTATATAAACAAAAACCAGAGAACAATAAGCCCTTACATTTTGCATTTCTACTTAGAAATCATCAGTTTTTTCTCTGCATTGGCCTGTTTCGTAGTCAAAAGGTATCATCTACTCTCTGATCGAAGCTGTATTGCTTGTCTTGATCCCTTGAACATGTTTTTTCTTTTCGTTTCTTATGGATTTGCCAATGATTTTATGCATTTTCTACAATCATAATCTGTATTGCATGTGTGGTTCACCCGTTCCATTACTACGGAGTGAAAATTGGAAATGTTTAGCAGTTAGATGGCCTAAAGGTCGAGATTAACTTGAGTCTTTTTGTGTGTTTTTTTTTTTTTTATATTTAGAGGAGTATAGAAATGTAAGGTTGGTGGCATTAAAGGAATTTCATCTACAGGGAGCAGGTTTCAAAGAGTAATGGTTGAAATAATTTAACAGTAGTTCACTCTTTTCTGTCCTGGACTTGTCTATTATTAGAAGCTGTTGGTCACTGAGGAGATTACATTCCTTTAACTGTTTGATCATTTGAAATTGACTTTACAGTTCTCTATCTTGGATTTGGCTAGTATTAAAAGTTTAGAACCATCGGCTCTTTTATTTTAGATGCGTTTGGTTATTTTTCTTATGTAAAAAAGTTCTAATCAATTTAAGTATATTTCACTGTAGTAATATGAACCACTGTTTCAATTAAATTTGTGTTTATCTCTTTTTGTCCCCCTGACTTGCAGTATTTACAATAAATCTACAAATCTGAGTAATAATATTAGGATTTCTTTTGTGATTATTTTAATTAAGAACTTCCTGATGAAAGGTGAAAAGTTAAGACTGTAATCACAATTTATAAGTAAATAATATGAAATTTTTAAGCGATAACCATTTAGGCGGCAGTTATTGTCAACTTTTCATCAATTTAAAGTTTTAAACAAATGGAAATCATTGAATATTTTTCAATGTACTTTTATATACTGATGCTTATGTTAGTTTTCTGTGTGGATCTAGGTTCTTTGCTGTCATATTACGTTCATTCAAGATGGCAGCAACAGCAGTTTCTAACTTGCAAATTGCAATGTCAAGGCCCTGTATTCCTTCATCACAAAGGCCTGCAAACGCAAGTGTTGCAGTTTTTAATGGCAAGTCTAAGGTAGGATCATCGGATAGACTTGCAAGTGTCTGTCATGTTGCGTCAGTGCAACCCTTCCAGCAGGGCTTTACATCAGGTTCCATTAAATTTGACAAATTCATAACAAAGGCAATGTCTGAGTCTAGTGAAAACAAGCCAGTGTCCGGATTGCCTATTGATTTGAAAGGTTACACTTCTTTTTTTAATAAATGCCTATTTTGTTTTACCATATATGTTTGCTCATTCCGGATTGCCTATTGATATGATATCAGTACTGTCAGGAGACATGTCAGAGTCATGACTACATAATCCCTTTTCCCCTTTTCATAAGTTTATTCACTCTTGAATATACTCTGCTGAGCATTGGTTTGCTATTCCAATTCAACCTGAAGGATTTAACACTATCCTGCTGACCAACTCGTAACTCAGCCCTATAATGTTTTTATTTGACCACATTACTGTTTGAAATTAAAGGTTGCCTTTGCCATTGAGGCAGATGAATAATATGGATAGCAAGATAATGTCTTTCACTTTTTTCTAATGAATTCATTATGACTAAGTCTTTTTGCTTATTATGTTTTCTTTCCCTAAAACTGTTTGGTTTTGTTAATAACATTTTCCGCCACACAAGTTTACTGGTATCATTCATTCTTAGTAATCTCTGTATAGGATCAATTAGCATTTTACTAGAAGTAACATGATGTATAGGTAAAAGGGCTTTCATTGCTGGTGTGGCTGATGACAACGGATATGGCTGGGCAATAGCAAAATCTCTTGCAGCAGCTGGAGCTGAAATTCTTGTTGGCACATGGGTACCTGTAAGTAAATGTGCATAGTTTCAGGGTTGTCTCTCTGTAACCCAAGTGTTCCTATCCTTGTAGAATGATGCAGGAACTAACTATGAACCTTTCTGTGTAGGCTCTGAATATTTTTGAGTCCAGCCTTCGACGTGGAAAATTTGATGAGTCACGGATGTATAATTTGAGATGTTTCCATTGATTTTATTTGTTTGGTTATATGATCTGTGTGTAGTTTGCTAACAAGAGAAATCTATTTTCAGATTACCAGATGGTTCACTAATGCAGATTACTAAAGTTTATCCCTTGGATGCAGTTTATGACAATCCTGAGGATGTGCCAGAAGATGTAAGGGAGAAATACATAACAATGTTGTCAATGGTGTATGGTGACAAATAGTGGCAATCCCAAAAACTGCCACGCTGCCATGGCGGATTGTGTGGATCACATGGCAGCCTTTAGAAAAAATTAAAAAAAATTATATAAACATGATGAAAATAGAAAAAAGAACTCATAAAATAGTCATTCTAGGATTGCTTGTTGCCAAATACACTGGGAAACACAGCTCACACAAAAAAGTCAGAAAAGTAACTCTGCCACCATATAGTCACACTTCGAAAAAGTTGCCTTGTGTTTATACTTCAAATCATAAAAAATGTGGTTCTATAAGAATATTATGCTGCAATTACGGTGTTTTGTTTGTTTGTGAAAATGGCATGCCATAAAGATAAAAACATATGAATAAAAATCCTACAAAAAAGCATGATATACATGCAATATATATATATATATATGTATGTAAACAGTTATTCTACTGAAAACATCAAATTATAAATTTAATTTTTTTATTCTGCCATGAGGGTTGCTATACTACGGTAGATGCTATGGCAGCACCATGTAAAGGCCACCATGCCATGGAAGTCTCATGGCATTTTCTTCAAATTCTGCCATGCCATGATGGAATATGCCAATGACAACACTGATACAAATTTACTTTTTTTAGACACAAACAAACACATTGAACTCATACCTTTTTTTTTTCCCGTTAATTTGTATAGGTTAAAACAAACAAGCGTTATGCAGGATCCACTAATTGGACTGTTCAGGTATAGATTTATTGTTTCCATCTAAATTTTCTCCTCTTAAAGTACTCTTTTAAACTGTCAAATTTGATACAAGTTTCAGTTTTCTCCAAGAAGTAAGTAATTTTGTTTCAGTTTTGTCTTGTCAAAAGCTTTGAATGTATTGCCAGTTCCATCAACCTTATCTGGATGGTTTTATTTTCAGCTACTAAGTGTTTATTCGGTGCATAAATGCTGATTTAAATATTTTTCGCCTGTTGGGATGGACTTAAGAGAAGAGCTCACATGATACAATTAAGTTGCTGTTGGCTGTTTTAACTTGAGCATATGATAATAAGCTTAAAGCAGCTAATATTTTAAGCTATTTTGAGGTGTTTAAAATTTAAGAAAGAGCTTATCCAAAAGAATTATTGTGATTTGTGAATGCTTATTTTTAACTACTCATGATGTAAAAGGCCATTGTTACATTTAATTTTTTTTTCTTTTGATATAAAAAAAATGAAACATTTCTTGAAAGCTCAACTGCAGCTCACAAGAGTACTCCATTTTGAAACCATTCAGAAATTTTTACATTTTATATTTTTCACTTTATTTATAACTCTACATAATATAAGATTCTATTACTTATATAAATAGATATCTTGTCACTGTTCATGGACAAGATTGTTTCCAAATTGAAAGTTTAAGGACTAACCTAAACAGCAGTACTTTTGGGACGAACTGAAGCTTGTCATAAGTTTGGAGATGGAAAGCCTAACTGAGCTCCTTTTTCTACTAAATTATGAATTGAAGAAAATTATGGAGCCTTTACTTTAGTGGAGTCGGAGGTCATATGATCTATTTAAACATCTAGATATCAGATTTACTTTCGGAACTATATCTCATGATCTTTCTTAAAAAGGAAATGTTTGGCCTTGCAGGAAGTCGTTGAATCTGTTAAGAAGGACTTTGGCACCATTGACATCCTTGTGCACTCACTTGCCAATGGACCTGAGGTGTGGTGATTACAGTACTAATGTTTTCTCTCTGCCTTCTCCTACTGCCTTTAACAAGCAGACAACTCTGTTGTAGGTTAGCAAACCATTGTCAGAGACATCTCGGAAAGGGTATCTTGCTGCAGTATCTGCATCTAGTTACTCATATATTTCCTTACTCAAACATTTTCTTCCAATCATGAACCCAGGCATGTTCCTTATCTAAGAGCCATTATGTTGCTTTTTCCTTTGCTATATTGTTTTCCTTACTTTTTTGATTTGTTTGTAGGTGGTTCTTCAATTTCTCTAACGTACATTGCTTCAGAGCGGATCATTCCTGGGTGTGTATAGTTATGCCTTGAAGACTCATATACTTCTTGTCTTATTTAACTTTTCTCTAGATTGACTGACTTTCTAAATGACCAAAATACAGATATGGTGGCGGTATGAGTTCTGCAAAAGCTGCTTTGGAAAGTGATACTAGAGTGAGTTCTCAATGTTTCTTCTCTCGCACTTGCATATCATGCATGACTTACAAAGACATGCTGCTTTCTTAGTACTTTTAATTTTCTCTCTTTCTTTGGCCCTTCACTTAGGATGTTCGTAATGATATCTCAAGTTTTTTGCTTTCTCAGGTGCTTGCTTTTGAAGCTGGTAGGAAGAACAGAATCAGAGTCAACACCATATCTGCTGGTATTAATGACTTCTCTCTATCTGCATAATTAGCTACTGTTTTGTCTGCTTTACTTTTCCATGTAATCAGCCAAGGTTTTGATAACATCCTTGACCTGGAGATGCCAATGGAAGTTGGGTGTAAAATAGTAACATGTTAAACGGTTTGATCTTTTATGCTATGCATGCGCAAGATTCTGTGTATCAGTCTAGATCCCTCCCCTTTCCCACTTTTTTTTTTTTTTGTTTTTTTAAAATCAAGTGACAGGATCTTCTGTGGGAAAATATATATTAGAGGTCATGTAGACACTTTTATTTTAAGGATCAATCAAATATTACCAGCCACCTTTATGATATATAATGTTTGTCTAAGTGCCTGCAAAGTGAGCTCGACTGATTTAAAGGATAGTTGACTTTCTCTATTTTCTTAACTACATAATTAGCATGAATTAAGCCCTACCCTTATGGAACGTAAACATCCAAGAACTACAAGGTTGTTTCGCCACTTCTTGATTGATATCAACTTTTTTCTGCAAGGTGTATAATCGTATCATTGACATCAGTAATAGTTGATAAGCTTGATGACTTTAAAATTTTTTTCCCCTAGGTCCATTGAGAAGCCGTGCAGCTAAAGCAATTGGATTCATTGATATGATGATTGATTATTCATTAGCTAATGCTCCTTTGCAAAAAGAACTAACTGCAGGTAATATTTCCCTCAACATTGTTCCATCTTGTGATACACCTTTCCCACTTTCTCTCTGCTATTAATGAGTTCCAATTTGAATGCAACAGAGGAGGTGGGCAACGCAGCTGCTTTCCTGTCATCGCCTTTGGCTTCTGCCATCACCGGCGCCGTTATATATGTTGACAATGGACTGAACGCTATGGGTGTTGGAGTTGATAGTCCAATTTTTAAAGACCTGGACATTCCAAAGGATCAGCATTGAGTGGAAGGTTTTGCTACCTGCACTATACAGGAAGCTTCACATGAATTAGCTTAGCAATAATGTTACACATGTTTCTCTACTTCCCTGTCCACTTCCTGCTGCATTGCCTTTAGAATGCTATTTTCCCAAACATATTTCTCCCCCAGTGATTTATTAACCTTTCCCTCTGTATTGAGCCCACAATTGAGATTATGATATTGTAAGGATGTTTACAATGATCTTGTGCCTGAATTGATATGTATCCTGTCTGAATTTGAGTGGGGAAAACTAAATTTTATTTTTAACCTCCCTCCCAGAAGTTAAGGCCTAATTACAAAATTATTAGGACATAAAACTTAAAATTGTAACAAAACACCTTGAACCCTTGACTAAAGTGACAATGGTAGGTCCTACTCAAAATCAATTGTAAAAGGTCATGTGATCTTCATGTGGCTTTTTACATTTGCTTTTTTATATCAACCCTAAGCTTGTTTCTGCAGATTGTTGAAGCAAAGGAAGCAACCTATTATGGTTAATTTTAACTGGGATTGAATGTTTTCATTTTAGTCTAAAGTTCAAAGAGATCTTTTGTTACATTGTAAAGTTCATATGTCAATTTTGTAATCAAGGCTCATTTCAAGAAAATTAAATGTAGTTTTTCCAAATTTTAATGCCAAAAAAAAAAATGTGGACTGAACCTTGGCTGAGCTGTGAGAAGGACCCAAGAATCTAGTACTACCTTGCATATGAACTTTCTAAAGAGTAAAAAAATTAACTTTCCCTTGAATTTAGTGTTAAGTAGCCTGACTTACCATCTATTTTGAAAATATATGGACTATTATTCAACCATTTAATCCTTATCTATTAGTAAAAAATTTTAAAAATAAAATTAACTATTTTATTATCTACACTTTACCGATTTTAGAATCCTTTAATCATTGGTAACTAGAACTATATAAGGAAAGTTAAATAATTTTTTGTTGTTTTAAATTATACAAATTATTTTCTTATTTTATATTTAAAAGTTAAAAAAATAGCCCTAGTAAATATGATATTTACATATTTTCCCGCTAAAAATTAGTATTAAGTATCACATAAATAAGATGAATATCCAATAACAAAGTTTTATATAACAAAAAATCCATGAGTTTACACCTATTGGGGTTGGGAGAATAGAAACGAAGAACCAGTGTGGCCGGTGCGTGAGTTTCAACTTCTTGTGCATTAATGCCACTATCTTATGAGAAACCACACTCAAACAGTATTTGGGCTAGCGTCACCCTAGGGCTGAAATTCCAACTCTCCTCACGCATCTCTGATTACTGATTAATCCCTCTTCAAACATTGCTTTAATTATCGTTCCCCCAAATTCTATTTCGAAATCGATAATCACTTCTCGAATTTACACTCTCGTGATTTCTTGGCAAATCTTTCAAGCCCTAAGCGTTTATAGAGAACCTCCGAATTGCTCATTGAAGCCTTAGCTCGTGAAGTAGCAGATCACCCAAATTGCTTTCCTTGTAGCATTTGCAGAGAACCCATGAGCTAGCTCTAGCTCTGCAGGTATTTACCGAGTTGAGCTTAATCAAAATATTGCTACGACCATTGATTTATTGATCCTTTGATGGATTTTTGGAGTGTAATTTCTGTGCCAGTTTTGTTTTTTAATATCCTCAAATCCAAGACCATATATGTGAAGACTTGAGAGAATGCTGCGAGTATTTGCTGAAGTTCACATATGGATTTTGTTTTCATATGATGTATACTTGAGAAAATACATGTGGATTTTGTGGTTATTTCCTTGTTGGCTTTGAATATTTATTTCTCCAGTTTAGTTAAGTCCCTCTTTGACTGACCATGGGTGAATTTGCTTTATTCTTTGTATTTTAATGATTTGATGATGATAGCTTTTAAGGAGTTAATTTTTTTGACAAATGAACCTGGGCATAGCTGTTGCTAGTAAAAAAAATACCAGAAAGCCTATTCTAAAGCTGCCAAGCAACTCTGCATTATAAAAAAATATTAATGCTAGTCTCTAAACTCCTAGAACACATGACTTATGTGTAAGGAGATAAGTAAACATATAACGAATCACTGATGCTGATTCAAGTAAATATCACTTCCCTAACAATACAACAACAACAATAACAAACAAAGCTTTTTCTCATTAAGTGGGGTTGGTTAGATCAAGCATTGCAAATGTGTTCTATCTTGGCTTATTTCATACTAATAGTTTCTCCTATTATTTTCTTTGGTCCCCCTTCAACTCTAGTTATTGGGCTATTTTCTATTTGATCTACTATTCATATAGGAGCCTCTATCACTGTGGTAACAATATTAAAAGTAGAATGGCTATTTTCACCTCTGGTATTAGCTGAAGTTTGCGTCAGAAATTGTGAATCACACTTTTTCAACGATTCTAGCACACTGTACAATGCTGGGTCATATGGTTCATGAAACAAGGTCGTGGCTGACCTTCGTGACCAGGAAGATGGAAGAAGACGACACTGTGCTGTATATATATATATATTTCAACTTCAAAAACGCACATGGGGAGGGGAACTGAAAATATTATAATAGGATAAAACCGTTTAGAAATGCACATTGAACACAAAACGCAACATTTCATAGGAATTTTAGTTATATTAAAACCCTTTAAACTTTAAAATACACCTATTAGCCAATGCAGAGCACAGTGCCGCCATTCCCTCATTCCTCTTCTTCTCTTTACTCTCTTTAGTTCCAGACATCCAGCCTTATTTTATTGCTATAGGCTATAGCCATGGCTCCCAAAAAAAGACTGTGGGGAGGAGCATTTAGGATGAAGCATCATTTGGCTGGAACACATAAGGAATTTATTTATTTAAAAAGATGTTAGAAGATATGAATAAATTTGCTGATGATATTGTTGAATGTTTTGATGATAAAGGAAATCAACTTGATACACAAACAAAAGGGTCTATGGATGCTTTTGTAGTTAGAAGGGATGAATTTTATTTGTTGGAATCCAGATCAAGCAGTGAAAGAGAAATATTCACAAGAAAAGGAACCGAAGGATTAAGTTCTTTTATGAGGTGAACTAGAACAATCAAAGGGTAGTTAAGACTGCCAAGTAATAATGCCTGATTGGAGATTATTAGCTAATATGGATAGTTTAATGTCATATAAGTCTTGTTTAATTGCCCTTATATTCAGTATAATTACAAAAGATTTGAGATTATGTAATTAGTTTCTGACCTAAAGTTCCTCATTTTGCTTCGTTTGCATACTCATACTATTATCTTTCATTTAACAGCATAACCTTCTTCTGATAAATTTCAACTTTCATTAGTTTTCTTATGACTTGCAGGTGAACTCAATTGGCTAGAGCTTCAAACCATCAGAAGTTTATTGAAGTCCCTGTATTGAGATCACTCCTTCGCTGTCTGGTGCAATGGTTTATATAAGTGCGTGGGATGAGTTTGTGGAGCGATCCATTCATTTATTCCGTGCTGATCCTGAATCTGTAATATCCTGTTTCTTTTGTTTTGATTTCATATAGTAGAAAATGTAGGAGAAGAGACTCTTTTGCATATTATGTGCTGTGCGTTAACCATAGCTTCCTTTACTTGCTCTTTGAAAAATTAACGTACCGCACACATGAATCTTTAAGTTTTTAGGCTTCTATTCTGAAAGTTGCTTATCTTGTTTTTTTTTTTTTGTTTCAATAAAAATTTGGATGTAGACACGGTATGTCATGAAGTACAGGCATTGTGATGGCAAGTTGGTACTCAAGGTTACTGATAACCGAGAGGTAATGTTTCTGATGTTCCTTTTTTCTAAAAAAATTATATTTATCTCAATTTCCTCTGTTCAATTCTGTTGCCTTGTTATGCACTCAATTGTAGAAGTGCTAGTCTGAGTTTAATAGTCAAAAGTATGGATGTGCACAAAATTTTGATGATTCCTCCTATAATGTAGCTGTCCTAATGAATTTTGATGGTTTTTAAGTTTTAAAATTGGCTGGAACTATTCTGAAATTTGAATCTGCTGTACGATGTTGTTCGCATCTGATTGCAGATGAAGTGAAAGCAGTAATGTTAATTGTTTCTTATCGTCTTTATTATTATCTTTATAATGAATTTTGTTCTTATTAAAAAATCATGTCAACTGTGCTAACTATGTATAATGATGTAATTTGGGAATTAGGGTTTTAATCTTTGTTTATCAGATCTTACTATCCTAGTTTACTCCTTCATTGCTTAAGAATTTTTTTGGGATCACTCTTTGAAGTATGCTCTCTCATTGAGCTTGTGGTTTGCTTAGTATTTGATTTGAAGATATTTTGAGTTCATTTTGCGGGTCTTTGGCATGAATTCATCTTGGTTACTGTGATCATTTTGATTTGGAAACGCTTTTAGTTTTAGAGACTGATTAATGCCCTTATTTGCCGATGCATTAGTAAAAATCACATGGTATGTGTTTAGTATGCCTATTCAAAAGTTAAAAGAATTTGTGACTGGGAATATATTATTGATTGAAACTTTCACAACCTCCCTGTTTGTTCTCTTGTGGACCAACAAAATTAAAGAGCCTGTGATGAGACTATGGAAGCATCTGTGTTGCATATTGCGGGTAGGCACATCTGCTAAAGGGTATCCAACTGAAAGATATCAACAAAGCATCTTCCTTTGAGTTGCAATTCAACTTCAGCTAGATACAAGCAATTAGCCTACCTGTTTTTTTTTTTGGTTGGCTTATTTGGAATATAAAAGGGAAAAACACCCTTTTCCATTAAGGTTATACTGACAGGGGGTCTTGACTGACAAGTTAGACATGACAGTCAAAACTTGCTTGTTCGTGGTGGAAAAAAAATCAATTTAGGCAAGATGAAATTACTAGAATCTATGAAATTTTGCATGGCTTTATTTACTCTAGGCATTTGAAAGAGCATAATATCACCTTTGTTGCTCTTGTTTGCATGATTACTATCCTTGTAAATAACTTTTGGATTGGCTCTTCTATTCTCTAGTACCTTGAGTTCTTAGTCAGTATAATCATGTCCTAAAGGTGAATTATTGTGCTTTTGACCAGTGTCTGAAGTTTAAGACAGACCAGGCACAAGAAGCTAAGAAGATGGAAAAACTTAATAATATATTCTTTGCTTTGATGGCTCGTGGTCCTGATGGTATGTCTTACATTAAGTTTCTTTTTGGTTGTGTTGCATTTAACTGCTAATAATCATTTTCCTTAAGATCTATAATAGGAGGCTGTTAAAGGCAACTTTTGCTTTTATAAATTTAATGTTGGCCCAACAGAAGAATAAGGGAGAGGAGGCGGAAATAGGTAGATCAAGAGAGATAGAGGAAGAAATAAAGGGAAGGGGAGAAATATAAAGATAGAGGGAGAAGGAGGAAGATAGAAAGGAAGAGAACTACTGATTTTTTATTCAATCAATAAGCTCCATGAAAAGTCTTTAGCCAAGGGCTTGTAAAGGAAACTAAAAACAAAAGCGTAAAATACAATAAATAGTAATAAAAGGTTATTCCTAATTTAAGCCGTAATTGATGGTGTAATTCCTGATTTACAAATGTTTAACCAATTATCCATATTACCATTGACCTTATCATTCCTAATGCCATTGTTCATGAAAATGGTTTAGAGCTGTTTTTGCATGATCTTGATATTCGTATATGCCAGAGTCATGATGGCCAAGAATAACAGAGCACCTTATAATGCTTGGTTTAAACATGAATCAATGTCAAACGTGCTAGTTTGGGTGGGTTGCACATCAATGTACCTCAAACGGTATCATTTGGGATTCACTTTGATAGCCTACCGAAGCAGCAATTATCTGAAACTGCTAACAAGTTAATTGTTCTATGGTTTACATTGATTAAAATTTGGATTTTCTCCTCACTATGTTACTGACAAAAACTGTTGTCTATACTTCTACTTCTCCACTACCCATCAATTCTGCAGTGGATATATCAGAAGTCACTGGCAAAGACCAAATGGATGCACAACCGACCAAGAAGGGAAGAGGAAGGAAGCAATGAATCATGGGACGGATGTATGATCTGAATACTTTACTTTTTCCCTTACCAGTCTTAGTTCTTACAAATCTTGATTGCTTCCATTATCAAAATTCCGATTTACTTTTGAATGGCTACCTAAACTTTGGTGACTAATCCATCTCGCAGTATCTTGATTTTTACTATATGGCCTATATATGCTTGACTTTTCAATCAAGGCATAGCTTCTTGATATAATTGATGGGAAAATGTTGATTCATCAGTAATGTTATTAAGACAGACGCTCAACTTCCTGCACAGCTGCTATTTCTATTCTATTGATGAAAGTTTGATGTCTATTGTTAGTGTATACTAGATTAAAGTTTGAAAGTGTGTTTTTTGAGCACTGATTATGCAATAATTGATTGGAAGAATGAGCTTCTGAGATATTCCTCTTTAGAGACCCTCCTAGAGAATGTTTTCGATGATGCAATCTCGTTACATGCATATTTAAACTCAACCTAGTAAGAATTTTCATCTAAAACTTCACCAAATTAGGTGTATCAATATTGTTATGTTATATTACTGTCATGTGAATTAAAGGTTATGGTTCTTTCTCCACTTGCAAGTATAAAATTGCATCAATCTGACTCCTTCCCAAATTTTATCTAATAAAAGTCTAGTTCACAAGGCCGCCCTTTTTAATCCTAGACCAGGCATGGCAATCAAAGTTCAAGAAAACTTAACTACAACTTTGAGCATTTGTCTTCCTCTTAGAGTTATAATTGGTTTACCACTGGGACCAATTACTTTTTAAGTTATTAACCTTTATTTTAACAAGTAATAAATAAATAAGTAATTATTCCATTTTATAATCTGTATGTTACGTTTTTCGTCATCTATGTACACTAAGAGTTGATAGAATAACTAATTTGACACGTTAAAAAGGGACATAAAAGATAATTTTACTATTTCTAACTATAATTAATTTTATCATTGTAGATAAAGCTCTAATAGATTAAAAAACCATTGAAAATTGTGAGATGTACCATATGATATTGTCATGAAAAAAATTTAATGGTGCTAAACAAACTATAAAAGGAAGGAGAGTGGAAAGGGTAAAGTAATAAACTATCCATTGGAATGTAACTTTTTTCTTAACGTGTTAAATAAGTTATTCTATTAACTCTAAACTTAGATAAGTGATGGAGTGATTAACATGCATATATTTTACTTAATATACAAACAATCTTTTAAAAATTAAAAAGAAAAAAATAATCAGTATTATCAATATTTTCTATGATTACTGATAAATCTGTTTCATTTTCTTCCGTAATATGATAGAATTTCTAAATTCTTAGAACTCGTTGCTCATAAATCTAAATTCTCAATAGCAATATAGCATGCAACACCGACATTAGCAAGAACTAATGTGACAAATGAATTATTAAAAAAAGATAATAATAATAACATAAAGTAAAACGATGCAGATTGGACAACACTATGAAACCCTAACGACTGCTCCAAAGAAAAATAATAACTCTAGATTCTTGCTCATTTGATATATTAATAAAACTGCATGCATATATACAACAAGAATTTATTGTTATTTTAATGACTCCATCACCCCAATCATTAACAACATAAAATATTTCCTCTAATATTTAATTCATTTATTAATGGAATTATAAAAACTATAGAAATCATAGCATAATTAAAATTGATTGCTTCAAATGAAATAATTAATATTATAGAGGTCAAATATGCTTCCAATTATTAGGGCACATGGGGTAGGTTTAGGTAGTGAAATTACAAGCTGTATGGCTGGCTACTTCTATTCCTTGACTTTTAATTATATATTATTAATATAATTAAAATAAATTACTCTAACATTTTTTAAGTTTTAGTTCAATAATATTTTATATGCTTCTTATTTAAAAAATTATATTTAATTTCTCTATTATTTGATATAATTTTACAAAAATTCACTTTTTGTCAATAAAATTAATTTCACACAATCTGTTCATTCTAAAATAATGAATTAACTAAATTATCTTTACCATAAAATTAAGTATTTCATTATAACACTTAATATTAATTTTTGTATTTATTGTTACCCCATCTTATACTGTGTATAAAGCTATTTTTATTAAAATAAAATAAATTAAAAATAAAAAAAATTAAAGTTCTAAATCTAAAAAAAATATAATTAACATAATTAAATAAAGAAAGAAAGCATGCCATTGTTGACAAAATGTGAGATCTGAGTGGGTTGTGAGTTAATTAAAACTGACTGACAGTAACAATATCATGGATTTCCCGCGGTTTGTAAAGCCCTTAGTTTTGCAAATTTCTGGTGGTGGACAACGCACCGACCTACTCATTACATTATTTTAATATTTTGTATTATAATATTAATCACAATTCACAGACAACAGTACAAAACTGAATATATTATTCTATATATTATTAGTTCATTACACAATTTCTCAAACCTATCGTTGTTGAAAATCTTATGATAAATACGAACATTGATAGTGGATGTTCATTAATATATAAAAAGATAGTAGTGACATGTTTTTCTTTTTAGTGTGAATTAAGGTTTTTAATCCTCCTCTTACATTGAAAAAATAGAAATATAAAATTTTATACATGATCAAAGAGGTCTCCATTTTATTGAAATTCTGATTTTTCATTATTTATCCTCATAATTGTAAATAAAATCCATAAATAATGTGATAAATTGAGTTTACTCAAAAAAAATAATTATGTACTGTTTGAGATTATAATACTTGTTTGTGCAAAAATTAATAAAACAAAAATTCAAAATGGTCAATAGATTTTAAAAGACTCAACCATTAAAAGTCGTTAAAATGATTAAACGTGCATTATAAATAATAAAGAGAATTGAGTTTAATAAAATAAATTAATTTTTTATAATATAATAAGTTATGATTTAAATATTTATTAATTAAAATTATAGTCATATTTAGTTCAAACCATACTTAATTATTCTTAATTAAAGATATACTTGAAGAAAAAGAAAACACACAACATAAATAGTAACTATTTCCCATCTAATTCTTTCTCGTATATTACTTCACTACTACCAACAATAATATTTTAGCATATTGATTTTTTGTGTTCTTGTTTCAAAACCCAAATATCTTCTCTTAAAAGCAATTGTTGAATTGGATTTGCATATATATATATATATATATATATATATATGATAACGGGTAATTCCAAAGCCAAAATCAGTATAAGATGAAAAATAATGTGTGTATGATGTGTCATAAAAATGCATATCTAAAATCTTTTATAATAAAAATCTCCCCTTTGGTTTTAAAACCTTCTTGAGGTATGACCAAAATTATCATTCTTAATTAGAAGTGGCATAATTATATTTATCAGTATATTTTAAGTAAAAACTCAATGTTTCTATCATATAAGTTATCTTGAGAGACAAGCCATAAAAACTAAACTCAAAATTTTATTGGATAATTAAAGACATTAATTATTTTGAATTAATTATATTAACTTGTACGTGCTTGGTAAGCCCTTCAACTTACATGATTGTTCTTGTTCGTTGGCATGTATGAATTATGTAATTCCTAAAAGACAAAAGATAAAACAGCTATTGTGAGATGAAATTTATAGTTGATAATTATGGTAATGCCAAATTTCTTATTAATTAGGATAATAATGATACATCCAAAACTTAATCATTGTTACTGTTGGCTTTTAATTTTTTATAATATTACGAGTGTTGGTGTCCCATTTCCTAAGTGGGTCCGACATGCAACCATTTTGAGGGTACTATAAATATACTGCAAAATTTTATTTTATACAAAAAAAAAAAAAGTGTAGCTTTATTATTGTTTTTATAATGAAAATAATGGAGGATAATTAGGTAAGATTTCAAGTTTCCTTACTTTTGGTGAGTGGTAAAGTACAATTTTTTCGTGAAAATTATAATTACACGCTTTGATTGCGTTATATTATTTTTCATATTGATTAATAAATAAATGTCGAATAGGTTGACGAAAACCATATAATTATACATCTTAAGTTCCATTAAACAATATATTATTTTTCATATTATATAGTTCCAATTGCCTGTTAGCAATGAGTAATGACATATTAATTACCCTAAATATATATTTCATCTCTAGAATAATTAATTTATAGACTAAAACATTAATTATTTTAGTCATTTATAAATAATAATTTTTTAATTTAGTCATTCATAAATTCTTTTCTTAATTTGACATTTTAAAATTTGATCTTTATATTTAGATGTTATCTAAATAACTCATAATTTTAATAATTTAAACATTTGATATTGATTAAACAATATTTAAAAATTGTTAAAATAATTTTTTCTTCTCTTTTTATTCAAAGTAAACAAAGTGGTGCGTTTATCATCTTCTGATTCTATGTCACTGAGAATCTCTTTAGAGTGATAATTATCATCTCCTTAAAAAAAATTATTTTAACAATATTAAATGTTGTTCACTTAATACCAAACATTTAATTTATCAAACAATATTAAGACAAAAGGACTAAAATGCTAATAGATTAAATTATGAAAGATAAAATCAAAAAAATTATTATCTATTAGTATTTTGAGTAGTCATAAATAAATCAAATTTAATTTAATTTTTCTAAAAAAATTTTTTTATTGTTCTCCAAAAAATATAATTTGAGTAGTTTAGAAAATGTAACTAATTAATTACTAAATAGCGTCATCTCGTTCCTTCATTTTTTATAATGAAATTAAATTGTAAGGTAAGTTTTGCACTAGAAAATGTATGAATTAAATCAATCAATATATAAATAATTCTTTTTCTCAAGTAAAATTGTTGATGTTGCATGATGTCTAGGAAAATTTTGGTTTCAAGAATTTAAAAGAAAAACAAAATTCTGTTAAATCTATTATCAGTAATTAGAAAATTATTGTTTCTTTTATTCATGATAGAGCAAGACATTAATTAATTAACTCAAAGGGTGTAAAAAATAAATTATGCTCACATATATGTATCCTATAAATTTATTAATTATATATACTAATTGAGAAATATATAAATGAACATACTCAGAAAACTATAAAAAAAAGAAAGAAAGAAAATGGTATTGGACGTCATACTAAAGACAAGTCGAGTTGTACTTCACTATGAAGCAAAGAAAAATGGAAGTTCTTGCCTCAGCACTTTAATTAATTATCTTATTTTTAATTTATAGCTGTAAAGAAAAGAAACTTCTTCTCTTTTATTTTAATTTGTAGAAATAATATATAAAAAAATAAAAGTTACTAACATTATATAGAAAAAACTCTTGTCTGTATAGAAAGTCCAATATATGAAATTTTAAAATAATTAATTAATATCTCTCAAACATCTTTTTCTTTTTATATACATATATTATACATAAGAATAGACTAATAATGATGAGAAAGTGAAGATGCAGACCAGAAAATGGGCGATTGAATGAAATTAAGAAGATGAAAATGAAGCAAATTGAAACTTTCAAAAAGAAGAACACGTGCGCTTTCAAGTTTTGACGAAAAATTTTTAGATGCGTCATGTCATATATATATATATATATATTAATCAATAAAATAAAATTATTTATTATTATTTTATTTATCATGTAAATCTTTTAATTTGAAATATAAATAAATAAATATTATTGTTGAATGCACTAAGAATTTCTCAATTTTGATTCAATGAAACCATCGCCACCCTTTGACTGCCTTAAGAAAATTTACAAATAAATAAAATACACCAAAATGGGTGGCATATAGAGATTAAAAAAATATTTTAAAAATAATTATATATATATAATGAAGTTGGTTGTTGGATTCAAAATTCTTATTATAAATATCATTTTCATAATAAAATTAATTTAAAATTATTTAATATCTTATTAATATATATGTAAAAATTAACAGACAATTTAAATAAAAGATACTAATAATAATTTGACTAAACACTTATATATAGTTATTTGTTTGTATAAATTTTGATATAAGAGATAGATAGAGATATTTATATATTACTACTAATTCAATAGTTAGATATCAAGAAAAATTAATATTTATAATAAATATTATATGATATATTGTTTACCAAATATCCTATTGAATTTGAAATTCTAATAATAAACATCAATCTACCAAAATTGACATCAATCTAACATTATTTGATATTATATCAAAGCATCACAAAATTAATATGAATATTATGTTAAATATAGCGAGAATTTAAATTATTTAATTACATAAGTTTTGTTCATTATTATTTTTTTAAGTTTGGTTACCAAATCAAAATTATTAATTTTGGTTACAAAAAAAAAAGTTACTAAGTACTTATAATTTAATATTGAGAGATTTAAGAACTTTAATTTTTACACGGTGTCAATTGATCGGTCTCTAATATAAATAAGAGGAATCAATTAATATTAACATTAATCAAAACTATTTTTATATCATTGAATAACTTTTTGATATATGAATTAGTTTTTCACTAAACCTTTAAAATTCTAATGATAAATATCATATTTGAAAGATCAATCTAGTATTATTTAATACTCTCTTTCAATATATTATCTGTGATATATTTTTTATAAATTAAAAATTTGATAAATGATATCATTATAATAATCATTAATGATTTCTAATTTAACATTTTAATCAATAGAAACTTATTTTATATATATATATTTTATAATGATTCTGAGTTTTTAATCGATAAAATTATATATTATATAATATAAAATATAAAATAATATAAACAGATAATAGAACATAAAATTTAAAAATAAAAGTAAATTTAATTTTTTAATATTTAATATATTTTTTTAAATATAATAATTATCTTTATATTATATTTTAAATATTAAAAAATTAACATATATTTCTCCGTACGAAAACTTGGCACAGGTTCCTAAATTAATTTTCACATTTTATAGTAAAGATTTTTTTTTTTAAAAAGTATTTTTAATTTTTAATTTTTTTGATAGAAAAGTAGTTTTAGTTTAAGTCGGCAAACTGTGTGAAGCCGACAGTTTCCGAGTTAACCGCCAAGTTCAGAGTTTAATGCAATCATTGACTCAGCTCAAACCTCTTGAAAAATATTTTCAAATTAATTCAACAATAATTTTTTATGAATATATTATTATTATGAAATATTGGTGGGAAATTAAATTAACCATCCAATTTTAAATTGGTTTGACTTTTATTAATATTGTATTACCCAAAAAGACTTTGCCTTATGCTGACTCCAATCATTACCAATTTTAAATTTGGCTTGCTTAAATAATACCTTTTTTTTTTTTTAGGAATAAAGAATAAAACATATAAGAAATTAAAAAGTTTAAAATTTTATGTTTAAATTCAATCCAAATACTTCCCAAATTAATTTTTCTAGCCAAACACTTTGGGGAAAAAACTATTTTTTTAATCATTTAAATTTGGAGCTCTAGCTTCATATTTTATTTATCTTTTGTTAACATTAGGAAAATTAAAAATTCTAATTAGGAAAGGTTGAGCGCACACTAATTTTGTTAGTAATTTGAATAGTATCATATAATAATGAAGAAAATATTGATAATTTTTGTAAATATATAGAACAAAATTGATAAAAAAAATATTGGTATTTTGAAACAAAATTAAAATTAACACCAAATTTATTTGTTTAAAAGTACTTTAATAAAACTTTACATTATTAATATAGGCTAGATATAATTATTAAATATTCTTCACAATGATTCGTCAAAAGAATTCAAGGGAGAAATATGTATTTAATTTTATGTTAATGCAACAACATCTTATTAATTAACCACTTAATTGTTAAACTACTTTACCAAAATAAAAAGAAAAATTAAAGATGGTGGGAAATCAAATTGGTGTACCTCCACCGAGTGCATTAATCATGATTAATGAATTGACCCAAGTTGTAAGTTGTAATTAATTAGAGAAGGACAAAAGGATCATAGTAACATATAAATAAAATGTTTTTTTAAGTATACCAATAAATGATTAATTGAAGTGGTAGATATTTTATTTTTTTTAAATAATATCTTAAATTTAAATTTTGTGTATAAAAAAATTTGTTAAAAAATATTATACTTATTATAAGACATTAGTTAATTTAAATTAAATTAATCAGAGTTTAATAAATTTTTAAATATTAATTTAAAATTTAAGATTCACGAGTATCAATCATAAATGATAGGGTTCACGAGTATCAATCATGATTTAGTTCATGAATGCCTCAAATTTGTGTCACTCTTACTCCAAATTGATCTTTTATATAAAGGGTGAAATCTCAATCTTCCTACAACTTTAGCTTATTTATATATACCACTTAATCACTTCCTTCTTAGATGATATTATTATTTAATTAGTGAAAGCCAACTATCAATTTGCTTATTGTATTGCTTTGATTAAGACATTTTTATAAAAAGTAAAAAATACAAAAAAGAAAAACGAAAACAAAACTTGTGCTTCTACTATGAATATGTGTGGGGAATAAAGAATTAAATATATTTGGGAAAATGACATTCACTTTTATCAAGTTTGATGAAATTATACATAATATTTTTCATGTTGGATATAATGTTATACAAACTTCTATTTTAATTTCTTCTTTATATCAATAAATTTAACATTTTATGATATGTGTTAAGTTTGAAACAATAACATAATTTACGTTTTTTTACTATTTAAATTAAGAATTTTATATTAAAATTTATTTTCAATTTAACTTTATTTTTTGTCATATTAAAAATAATATTCCAATTTTATTCTAAGCATAAAGCTATTTCAATTGATAGAAAATAAAAAATGGAAGGTGAGTATAATTTTTAAAACTAAAAATATATTAAGTGTAATTTAACCAAACTCCTCCTCAAATACACGTTATTTTCAAATTTTAAATAAAAATAATTATTTTAAAACACTAAAATTTATTTAATTTTTTACTCTATTAAAATTTATTTTAACTCTATTATTTTACTTTAATATTTTTTATTAATTCATATTTTATTAATATATAATTGTAATAGATGTTTATGATTAAAAAAAAAAATCATATGTGATACGCTTTTCTAAAACTTCCATAAAAAAAGAAACTTAAAATTATGGCGTCCTTGGATTATTTAAAAGTGGAGTTTATCATAAGTTAAGTTGTAGAGTCATGAAGCGAAATTATTTTTTAAAAAATTCAACTTTAATTTAAAGCTCGAATAAAATAACAAATTTAATATGTAAAATGTAATTCAGACTCACGATTCACAATGAGATTGGCTAGTAAATAATTTCAGACAATCCAATTAACAAAAATTAAAATACAATACACATATTTCGAGGTAGAATAATACATATTAAAAAAAGAAACGAGGAATTACATATTTTAAACAAATTAAATATATCATTATTTTAAGGAGTGCAATTATTTTAAGCTTATTAATAAACTTATAGTGATTGGTCAACACGGGAAGTAGCATTATTTACAAGCAACAAACATCTAGTTTGGAAATTCAAGAATCATTAATTAATGGACACTTCCTCTTCCTCCAGACAATATCTTGTCAATTCTTCCAAGATGGTAAACAAATTTAATTATTTATTAAATGCACCCTCCACGAAGCTTAAGCATTCAGAAACAGTTTGGAATCATCTCGATTTTAGAGAAAAAATTAATTAATATTGAAATTGTATTCCTAATTTCTTCCTCAACTCTAACATTGTTCCCACACAACACTTGGAGACTTATATTAAGTTAGTCCATAAAAAAATTGAGCAATGATATTCACAAAAATTACGTCATTATTTTATAAATATTATACAGATAAATAAGATATAATGGTCATTTTAACAAAAATATCAACAGTGAAAAAGAAATTTACCATATATGTGTATAACAATTTTATACGAAAATACTTAATAGGTGAATGAATAAGGACGTTAATAAAATAAATGATTACTTGAGAGATATAGACGTCCCACCGAATAGAAGAGACCATATTATTAGTTTGTCAATTTTATAACGCAAATCATGGGTAATTCACAAGCAAGATATAATAAATATTATATATATTCTATTTAAGAAAAAGTGAAAAAATAGGAAAA
The DNA here is from genome assembly GCA_031216115.1 of Senna siamea. Taxonomy (NCBI): domain Eukaryota; kingdom Viridiplantae; phylum Streptophyta; class Magnoliopsida; order Fabales; family Fabaceae; genus Senna; species Senna siamea. Next base: position 19,000,907 of record CM062357.1, read on the forward strand.
AAAAAATCATATGGCGAAACTTTATATATATATATATATATGACATTTTGAATGTCATATATACATATGCAACTTGCATTGAAGTGAAACTATCAAACCATTTATGCGCTGGACCATTTGTTCATTCAAGGAAGACCAAAACAAACACATGATTTATATACCTTAATTCAATTTTAAAATAAGGATAAATTATCTTTTTTTTTATTTGAAAAATACACCCCTTCTCTCTCTCTCTCTCTCTCTCTCTCTCTCTCTCTCTCTCTCTCTCTCTTTTAAGTATAATTTTTTAAAATAAAATAAAAAGAAATATAATATTCATATCTCTATAAGAAAATAGTGTTCACTTACTAAAATAATTAGATTATAATAATTAATTTATAATTTGTTAATTAGTCGATCATGATAGGGAAAACCTATTCTCGAGTTTAGTTGAGTTAATATTGGTTGAAAGATGGATTCTTGAGTTTCCTTTTAATTTAATAATTAATTTTATCTTGCATTCCATATTTAAGCTTCTTAATCGATCATTGGTTTTGGCTCATTTATTGTGAAATTAATGTCTTTTTTTCCATGTTAATTAAGTGGGAAGAGACTAAACGATTTAGGCTCATAAAAAAGGAATAATTAAGCATACAAATTGATGCAACCCAATTCGTATTTTGTCTTCTCATAATTTAAAGTCTGTTCTATTTAATTATCTATTAATGTGGTTTGTTTTATTAGCTAATTATGTTACCTTAATTTTTTTGAGTTTATTTAAATAATACGTTCCTGTTTTATATAAAATATTAAATATACTTTAATGGTAAAATAAAATTCTAGTTGATATTCGATATAACTGAAAAAGTCCGAACTTGAGACAGACTCAGTCCTAATTTTAAAATATAATTGTCATTAATTTATGTTAGTTTAAAATGAAAATCGTAACTATGTAGTCTTTGTATATAATTTATAAATATCATTACAAATATATTTTAAATTAACCTTAACTCAAACATGCATTATCGTGCCTTTTAATGAAATTGATAAGTATATGAAGCAATATATATATATATATATATATATATATATATATATATATGCATGAGAGTTAAACATTCTGGTTACTTTATATTCATATTCCATGTAATCACACTCAAACAAAATTATAATAAAAGTGAATAATTAAGATTTTGACTCCTTCCTAAATATTCTCTTTATTAGGGACAATTTTTATTTAAAGTATTATCAAAACTTGATATATTATTGTGAGAAATTAATATATTTTTTTCTACATCTAAACTCTGGTGATTTTTACTTAGATTTGATTTAGTGATTTGTTATAAAAAATGTGAAATTAATGTTTGAAAGAAATGAATTAGAGAATTTTTTTCACTTATATTTTTATTTTTGTATTAAAAATAATTCTATTCAAAATAATATTATATATTAAATATAAATACAATAAAATTTTAAATTATAATTTATTATGTTACAAGAATTAATTATTTCTTGATAGACTATAAATTATCGTCGGTGAATTAGAGAGTTTGAAGAAAGGAAAAGAAAAGAATTTGGTGGTTTGACGTGGAAGGCCCGGCAAGGGGCAAACGCCTTCTTCAGTCTTTTACGGAGGGAGTCTCTAGTAGTTGAATTGCTCTCTCTATTCTATGTCTATGCCTTCCACACAACACAACTATATCAAAAATAATATTATTTTTTATTATTATTTTACTTTTAACTTGTTAAGTTAATTCTTTTTTAAAATATTTAAGAGTAAATTATTATTTTAATTTTTAAAAAATATAATTTATTTTAATTTAATCTATAAATTATAAAAATATTTAATTTAATAATTAAAAGATATATTATATTTTAATTTAATTTTTACATATTTTTATATTTTAATTTTAAAAAAATTAAATTAATATATAATATATATTTTAAAACTTTAATTAAATATTTTTATAATTCAAAGATTAAATTAAAATTAATTAATTCTTTTAAAAATTAAAATAATAATTTATTCAAAATTTAACTAAAAAGTATTTGAAATTTTGAAATATAGACAATATCTCTTAAAACTATTATTTATTTCTAAAAGGCATACACATTAAACAGTGTTTTACTTTTTGTTTTAGAAGAAAAAAGACAAGATAGAACTGAAGAAGTATGTAAGAAAAAGGGGGAAGAAACATAGAAAAAGGGGCAAGAGAGAGAAATAAAAAGATTCAAATAAAATAAATATATAATATAAAAAAATAAAATTAAAAATTAAAATAAAATAATAATAAATATTATTTTATATTATATTTTAAAAATTAAATAAAAAATAACATGTACATCTATGCGTTATTTTATATATATATATATATATATAATTTTTTTTTTTATGTTCTTCTCCTTACCTTTTTTATTAATTTATTTACAATATACAATTAGCTGCCTCTCTGAAATGATAAATCTGAAATCCATCCTCAATTCAGTTCATTCTTTCATTCTTTAATGTAATTCACAGTTCACAGTTCACAATTCACAAAACCTTTGATTTCTCCCTGATATTCAATTCCTCCACTCTTTCTATGGAAAACGATTTCTTCCTCAATGCACCAATCCCTTCTTCTTCTTCTTCGTCTCCTTCTTCATCCTCAATGCCCACCTGGCACTCTCTCTCATCCGCCATGGACGTCCAAGCTTCTTCGCTTCTCAACTATTCATCTCACCAACAACAACCCCATCTAGATTCCTTCTACAACCCCACATGGGAAAAGTCAACCATCGATCATCATCATCATCATCATGGCCTTCAATTCGATTCTGCTCTCAGCTCTCTGGTTTCTTCCCCTGCACCTTCCAATTCCAATTTGTCCAATGACAATTTCGTCATCAGGGAACTGATTGGCAAGTTGGGAAACATGAATGGAAGCAATAGCTGCAGCACCACCAACACTTCGTGTTACAGCACGCCTATGAGCTCTCCTCCCAACTTGAACATTCCTCCATTGATGAATCACTTGCAGAAATCAATGGCTTTGAATTCTAGTGTTGCAGAATTCTCAGCTGATCCTGGGTTTGCAGAGAGAGCTGCCAAGTTTTCTTGTTTTGGAAGTAGGAGCTTCAATGGCAGAAGCAGTCAAATTGGTATGAACAACAGTAATGGCAATGCTACTGAGTTGGCTCAGACTAAGAGATCTGCTCCATTGATGGAGAATGGGAAGCTTCATAGAGTCTCAAGTAGCCCTTCTCTCAAAGCACTTGGATCTCAAATGGAAAATAAGAATTCTACTTCTCCTTTGAATTCTCAAGATGAATCTACAATCTCTGAGCAAAACCCAAATGGAGAATCTGGGGTGAAACCTTCCCCTGATGTCAATTCTAGAAAGAGAAAAGCTTCTTCCAAAGCAAAACCCAAAGAATCTTCAATCTCTTCCATTCCTCCCAAGGTAAAATCATTACTGATTCATCACTCTGTCAATTCTGCTTCTGGGTCAATGCACAATCGCCTAACAACAAAAGAGTCTTCATCTTCTTGTTCCTTTGTTTCAGGCTGCTGAAGCTAATGAAGATTCAAACGCAAAAAGAAGCAAGCCAAATGAAGGTGAAGGACACGAAAATGGGCATGTGAATATGAAGGCAGAGGAAGATTCAAAAGGAGGAACAACAAGTAATGGAGGGGACGAGAAACAGAACAAGAGTAATAACTCAAAACCTCCAGAACCTCCAAAGGACTACATTCATGTCAGAGCAAGAAGAGGTCAAGCCACTGATAGCCATAGTCTTGCAGAAAGAGTAAGAATCACTGATTAATTTTCCCATGAAAATCACATTCATTCATTCATTCTACTAACAAAAAATCATTGAAGGCTTCTTCATATTTATTGAAATTTCATCAACCAACTTGTAAATAGGTAAGGAGGGAGAAAATCAGTGAGAGGATGAAGCTTCTGCAAGATCTTGTACCAGGTTGCAATAAGGTCTGTGCAGTGCAAATAAGCTAAATCAGACACACAGTTTGGCTTTTAATGTTCCATGATGACACTAATTTGATTTGTGTATCAACTACTCCTTGTATAGGTCACTGGTAAAGCACTCATGCTTGATGAAATCATAAACTATGTCCAGTCTTTGCAGCGTCAAGTTGAGGTAAAATCCTGGAGAAAATCACCATTTTTGTTGAATCATGATGATGTTAGCTTTCTTGCTCATTAAATATAATTTTTGGACAGTTCCTATCCATGAAATTGGCTTCTGTAAACACCAGGCTTGATTTGAGCATTGACAATCTCATCACAAAAGATGTAAGCTTTTCGGGGCTCTAGGCATTTTGGGTTTTGTTGCTTTTTCAACAAAAAAGTTTCTAGCTTTTTGTTTTTTTCTTAATGAATGAATTGGGATGTGTTTGGCTTTTTGGTATTTACAGATATTTCAATCAAATAACTCAATGGGAAACCTAGGAACAGCAATATTCCCTTCAGATTCCTCTGCACAAGCCTTTTATGGCCAAAACCCAGAAATACACAGTAACATCCCTAATGGAACTGTGTCCCACTGTTCAGTGGAATCTCTAGATACTGCTCTCTTTGCTTTGCAACTACCTCCACTAAATGCCTTTAATGAAGGTGCTTCTCAGGTAATTTTCTTTTCTCTGTTTTTTCCCCCCACAAATTGAGTGGAAAAAAAAAAAGCAATTCTGAAATAAATATGTCATTTATAAAGAGATAAGTAAATTAGTACTCTAGAGATAATTTTTTTTAATTTAATCTCTTAAATTTTTTTTTAATGAGAATGGTTTCTTCCAAGCTTACTTTTCTTAATAAATAAATAGAAGTCTACATGACTTAAACTTGTAAATGGGACATTTGGGCAAATTTTACAAAGCTAAATAATTATCAAAATGACTTAAATTTGGGAGAAAATTCACTTAAATGGCATTGTTCTGGAGGAAATTACTACTTATATGAATTTTAGAAATGAGCAAATGGCTACATAAGTTTTTCTTTACTAATTAAAAAAATTGTATAATACAAATATCATTAATTGAGATGTTTTATCATTGAAAGATCAAATTAAAAGAAGAATAATTTTTTTAATTTACTCTGCTTGTATTAACTTGAATCTATTTAAAAATATTGATAAAAAGGTTTAATTTTGTTCTTCTGTTTTTAAGTTTCTCTAATTCTTGTGTCCAATCATGATTTGCAGTATCCAATGACTTTCTGTGAGGATGACCTCCACACAATAGTTCAGATGGGTTTTGGCCAAGCGGAGAACAGGAAAACACCAACACAATCCCCAACCTTCAATGGTAATAATACAGAAACCCCAAAAAGAAAAAAGCTTTCTTTTTGATAATTTAATGACATTTATTTTCATTTGACTAAAAAATTAATATCTATGTATATTTTGGTCCAATATTGCAGGTTCAAATCAATTGCCCCATATGAAAGTTGAGCTCTGATCAACATTCATTATGCCTCAACTGAAGCCCAGAGGAATAGGAACAGATTTAATTCCACCAACTATGAATTATTATTATTATAATTATTAGGTTTCTTCAATAGAAACCACCATTTTTCTTGTTCTCAAGTTTTTTCCCCTTTTTTTTATGATTTTAATTTCTAATCTTCTGGGAGCAGTTCTTTTCAATTTTTTCTTTTTCTTTTCTGTATAACTATTCATGTAAAATCTTAGGACCAATTCTGTATTCTCTGGTGCTAATTCTTTCATGGCATCAATTGTAAGATATAGTGCTAATTAATTAAAGGAAGAGTTTTTTTTTTCAATCTTCATGTTAATGCGTCTAATGTGTATTATTTCATCTAAAAAATTTATTAACTTCATATAATTCATGCATCACATCAACCCACTAAGAATTTTATAGTGGGTCTTCATCATAACCTCATTAAAAGTGTCATATCATTTAATCTTCGCATAATCTATGGATATGATTCTCATTTTGTGTTGAAACCAGCTGTATTACTAGTGGGTCCTCTTTTTTTCCTTTTTTTTCTTTTTAAAACTGAAAAGTCTAATTAAAATGATTAGGACATTTTGGTAATAACCTGTGCTGTGGTCAACCATAATTTCTGGCATTCTTTTGGGTTCCCTGTAACTTTTTTTAGGTTCACCAAAAATAGAAGCTTCTGTGCCTTTTTACTGTGCAGAATAGAAAATTAAAAAAAAGACAGAGGCAAGAGGGTAGACTTAGAGGTTATAGGTTAGAAGTTGGAACCACCTCTTAAAGTTTTGATGATTCTTGTTAAAGTTTGATTTGATTGAGTGATAAAAGTTTTAAATATATGAAATTATTATATTTATTAATTAAAAAATTTTAAATTATTAAAAATACATGCTATAAAGACTCTAGTTAACAATTTTTATTAATATTATCATTTAAAAAAAAAAGGAAATTTTTAATTTCAGCATCAAAAGAATCCCAGGTTGGCAGTGGTGAGATTCTGACTAGGCCCAATGAATCAAAGGGCTTTATAATGTCACTATCTTTTATTATATTAATAATTAATTTGTGAATAAGAAAAGAGGGTGTGTAGTGGAGTTCAGGTTTGGAAAAGATACTCTTAAATTAATAATTTAGATTAATCATTTTTTCTCAAAAGTTGTTAGCAAAAATCCAGATTTTAGGTTTCCTTAATCCTTAGACTCATTTTTTTATTGATGGGTCTATTATTAGTCTGCAGATTAGTGTGATTTAATTATTAGTATGATGCTTTGAATGTGGTGCTGTTTGCAGAACAGTTACACATTATTATTGTAAAATATTTATTTATTGCTCAATGCTAAGATTTTTTTTTCTTTGATTTCAAAAGAAGATAAAGAAATGGTAAATAGAAAATTGCTAATCTGACAGCCATGTCGTCTAAATTTCCAATCTTCCAATCATATTAAGACGTGTCTAGGGATTGATTCTTATGTATTTTATTTTCTTCCTTGACCTCTTCATGTTGTTCTTCAGAGTATTTGTTTTGGATTTATGCCAATCATAATGGTATTAATGGAAGAAGCATAACAAGGTGAATTAATGATGTACTGTTTTTTTTTCAGAAATTTAAAAATTTATAGAAGTTAAATTCACAATGCAACGTATGATCAATTGTAAAATGTTGTACCAAATAACTTCTTATATTTTCATTTTAACCCACTTCTTAATTATTGAAATTTCCTTTATAATACATTTGCTAATTACTCCTTTTTTTAAAATTTTTTTTTCACATATTTTTTATTAGAGGATAATTATATTTAAGATACTATGAATATTAAATGTTGGCACATATTTTTGTAAAAATTTAAGCAATTTTTAAATAATATGATAAAATACTACTTTTAATGTTCCTTATCCAACCTTAAGGGTACTAATTCTTATGTGTGTGTGTATTAGTGATTTTGTATGCACAAAAATACATGTTATTATTTTTTATTTTTAGAATATAATATAAAATAATAATTTCTATATTTTAATAATAAATTAAATAATGATAAGTTATTTAAATTTTTATTATTATATTATATTTTTTTTATTATCTTTATTTTTTCTCTCTCCTTACATTATATATTTTATATTATATAATATATAATTTTTTATACTAATGATAAAAAAATTCTAAAACCATTATAATGTAGATATGAGAAGGGGGGGGTTAATTTAAAAGTATTTAAAAGAGTAACTATTAAATGTTTAATATTTCTAGAGAAATAATTAAAATGTTTGGCACATTTAAAGATCTATACTTCTTTAGCTTCTAAGGAAAATTATTTAATTACTAAATAAATAATAAGATTAAGAGTTAGAAACTAATTGAGTAGTTTTAATTAAAAAACTATTTGTTATTTAGACTTATGTAATAATTTTTTGAGTTAAGCTTTTTTTGATCTTTTAAATATATTATTTAGTATTATATATATATATATATATATATTTATAGATAAAAGATCTTTGTGATGAGATCTTTTTAATCATCCATTGTTATCTTTATAATTTAATTGAGCTTTCCAAATGTGGACCATTCCTTGTAAACGAAGCTAGTTACTCATAAGGTACCTAAACTAAGCTGTGCCTAAAATCAATTTCAAGCAACATGTATTTTTTTTTTCTATGTTTTTTTCAATCCATGCTTTTAAAGCATTGAATAAAAAGTCTTTTGAGTGATTGATAATATTTTTTTTACATTAAAAATTATAAGAAGCAAGAAGTTGTTAGGTACATAAATTATACTATTTATTTATATATTAATCAATGATGTTCATTAATTATTTTTATTTTTAACTAAAGGACTTACATAATATATAAAATAAAAATATTTTATTAAATTTTATTAATTAATATATAAATAAGATAACATAGTATGTGCACCTCAAAATTTTTTTAGAATTCCAATTTTTTATGAACTAAAGTTTGTTGGTGAATTAGTACAAATCAACCTGCAATAAACGGATACGTTGGGATTGGCCAAGAAAATATAACAAACAAACAAAAGTGTTACCTTAATCTGACAAGAGCATCACAGAGTTATGTGAATTGGGAAAAAATGAAAAAAGAAAAGGTTTCAGTACATGAATCGTAATCAATAATCAAGCTTTTTTTTATTTTTTTCCTTTGTGATAATGGCCTGTAGAAACACTTTAAAGTTAATGCTAGTTATGATAATTTTTCATTTCATCTTTTTGAAAAGCAATTAAACGATGATGAGTTAATTTCATTAAGTTGGTTGTAGAGGTACTAATTAATCCTAAAATGATATATCTCTTATAAGATTATATATTTTTTAAATAAAAAGTAAATTACATTAACTATTTTTTAAAGTTTGATAATTACATTTGATTAATATCTTTTTTGTTCAAAAATATTATTTTATTCCATTAACATTTAATATAGGTAAATGATAATTTTTAATCCCTTAATTTTACTCATGTTTCATTTTAGTCCCTTAAATTTGATTTATTTTATTTTATTCTTTTAATTTTAAAAAATTAATCAATTTTTTTAATTTTTAATATCGTTAATTCATTTAACTAAAAATAGTGAGTTTGAGTCAATTTTAATACATCTATTTTATATTATTACTAAAATTATTATTATATTAATTTAATATGTAAAAATAAATAAATTTATTAGTAGAATTATATTTAAGTTTATGTTTGATGAATATATAATTTAAAATTTATATTTAAAATTTAAGATTTTTTTTATATATAAGATTAATAAACTAATAATATTAGCAATAATATCACATAAAGATATTAAAATTAACTCTAACTCAATAATTTTCTTAACTAAATTAATGAGGCAAAGGATTAGAAAAATTTTAATTGATTTTTTAAAGTTAAAGGATTAAAATAAAACCAAAAAAATTTAAAGGACAAAAATAAAAATTGAGTCAAAGTTAAGAGACCAAAAATGTTATTTTGTCTCTAATATATATTGCAATAACTTTTGTATTAGTCAATTTTGGACAAAATGCATTAAAACACTCTTTTATTTTCTCTTTTTAAAAGCTCTTACTTTTTATCTTCATTGTATGCTGTATTTTTATGTATATATCATTGGTGAATGCTATTTATTTACTAAGTTTTTTAGTCAAAGTGATGTGCAGCTGTGATATATAGCTATAATATAAGAAATTGTGATTTTATTCTTAATAAACAATAAAAATGATTTTATCTTTTTTAAAAATGCATCTCATAAAAAAGTAAATTTTATTAAAACACTGAAATAATAACTCCATTTAACCAAAATTTAAAATTTCATAAGATGTTAATAAAGTGCACTCTAAATTTCAAAATAATAAATCAAGATGAAAAAAGGTGAATTACTATTTTGATCATTGAAAGATGTATCTTGTTTTAATATAGTCATTAAAAGATTAAAATTATCAGTTTAATCATCCAAAAAATGTTTCCCAAATAACATTTAATACCTATATTGGTTACCTAGATATTCAACCACTATTAAATATAAACTAGAATGCTCAAATAATATTATAATAATCCAAAATAACAACTAACATAAATTGTTTGAAGAACTTTTTTTAAAAAAATAAAATTAAAAATTTGATATTTTCAAAAGTTAAATTGAAACAAAGTGTATCTTTTAAAAATTAAAATAATAATTTACTCAGAAAGATATCTCAAAATACAGTATTTCTTTGCATATATGAAAAAGGGTATTTCTAAAAATATTAAAAAATAATTAAACCATGAGTCCCTTGCTTTTTATTTTGAAACTTAATTTTTTTTTCTTGATTGCTTATACTATAAATTACCTTTGCTATTCAACAACCAGATGAGGTGAAAATCTGGCAACTATCAGTGAAATTGGGTCTTCAATTCCATACATAAATTAACCTAATTGTGGATGGAAATTAATTTGCAGTTCAATTGTCAAAATCAAAGATATAAACTGAAAAATATATCTAAAAGATATGTTCCTAATTATAGGAGGAGGAAAGAAATCTTGGGTTAACTTCTCCATAAAATTAAAGATCAGAAAATTAGGTCCTACCAGAAAAGAATGTTTTGGGAGATTTTATAAGGCAATATATATATATATATATATATATATATATATATAATGAATATGATCATTAGGGCAGTGTGCCCTACTTAGCAAAGCTGTCACTGTTATATCACCCACTATCCCACTTTCATTTTGGGTCCCCTTCTCTTTTTCACCTTAGCAAGACGGGAATAAGAATAACATGTTTTTTTAAAAGGGTTTTTTAGAAAGGTAAAAATGTAAAACATGGGTTTTTTCCCAAAATTATTTTAAATTTTGTATATATAAAATAAAATATTATTTATTTTAAATCTCAAAGAAAACTCTTCCTAATATTATTAAATTTGTACTGAAGAGTTTTACCTTTTAGGAGAAGTGAAATTCTTTACCTTTAGATCTTCTCAACATTTATTCAAAGTACTTTTTTATTACTATATAGAACTCTTCTATATCTGGTTTGAGTTTTAATTAAAAGAGTTTATTTTTTTAAATTTCTCTGTCTCATTAGAGATTTGTGGCTAAAGGTTTGAGCTCCAAGTCTCTATATCTTTCTATTATATATACAAATATTGATGTAATATTTCTCATAATATGATACTAATTCTTTTACAAACTTTGCTTCTTTTGTTGGAGGGAAAAATCCAACCCTGTGGAAACTCATCATTTGTTTCACCAACCTCAATTATTTTATGCTCTTCAACTGTAAACATGTTCTGTTTTCTGCATTTCAAAGGCTCTTACCAACAACATTTTCTTTTTCACATTATTAAAAAAAATTGGTTTGTTTGATAAAATATAAAAAAAAATTATTGTAAAATATTGATTAAAAATTAGTATGAGCAATTTAAAATTAAAAAATAAATTTTAATAATACAAGCAATTAACTTGAATATAAAGGAAAGTGTCCTTAAGATTTTTACATTTTTGAAAGTTACAACAGTTTTGAAAAGTAGTCTTTCCTTCAAAAAAAAAAAAATGTGATTTTTATTTAAAAAAATATTGAAAATACTTTATAAGATTTATCTAAAGAAAGGTACCAAAAGTAAAAATTATTGCACAAGTCTTAGTCTTTCCTTTATGTTTATCATTTGTGTCACCATCATATACCTATTTTCGTTGCTAACTTGAATTTGATTCAAAAGTTTTGGTAGCTAATTTTGGTTATTGATATCCTTGAGACACAAAATAAGATTATGATTAGGGAACAACACCAACCTCAGAGGTGAATTTCAACATGAGAGGCCCTGTTTGGTCCCTCTCTATAATGAATCTATCAAGATTTTATGGTCAAACATGCTAATTCATGGACTTTACAAGGAAAGCCTACATATAGGATAAAAGAGGTAATAATTAATTGCATTATGATGAATATAATTTTGAACTATTTTTATTCTTAGGTTAGCTTATTTGATTATAATCCTTACGAAGTCTTTTGATTACTAATATCAAAAATTATATAATATAAATATAAAATAAAATATATGATTTAAGAAAAAAAATAAAAGAATAAAAATTAAAAATAGAATAATAAAAAGTTAAATAATTTTTATTATTTAATTTAATATTTTAAAATTAAATAATTATTATTTTATATTATATTTAAAATTTTTTTAAAAATAATATATATTGTTTTTATTATTCAAGTAAGATCTCTTTTTCTACTCTTTTTTATCTCTTTTTTTTTTTGTCAAAATTATCAGTATGTAAAAGATTATTAAACTCTAATTAATTTAATTTAAGTTACTAAAAGTCCTATAATAAAGATAAAATTATCTTAATAAAAATTTTTTTACACATAAAATTTAAACTTAAAACTTTATTTAAAAAAAATTACTCTTTTCTATCTCTAATTTGTGTGATCAAGAGCTACTTTTTTACAATATTAATTATCCTGTATCTTGTACGATCAGAAGTTCCTTTACTAAGAATATCTATACCCTCCTAGATTATTGAAAAAACATAGTGGTAATTTTCTTTATCTATGGTAAATTACACTACCGTTTTAAAAAATGCAAAAATTACACTTTCCTTCCTCTAGTTTAGAAGAATTAAACTCTGCAATCTTCAAATTAGACGATGAGCTACAATGTCACTAATCTTTTTTCACTATATGAGTTGGGTACATGAATCAAATATATATTTAATAATTACTATATTATAAAATAAATTAATAATTTAATCTTAATCAATTTAATTATTTAATTAATAAAATAAATAATTAATTAATTAACAATAACATTAATAAATACTAAATTAATTATTTAATAATAAATTAAATCTTATTCAATAATAAAAATATATTAAATTTGTAAATAAATATTTTCAAAACACATAATTTAATTTTTTTGTGTAATCTATTTTATTTTTCAAATTAGACATTATCAAAATTTTGTAATTTTTTTATTGAATATGATACAATTTATCATGTAGCAATTACCGAACTAATTACACATTAATCTTTTAAAACTTAAATTAAAATATTTCATCTAATTTACTGTATTATATAAATACTAAATATAAAAATATTTTGATAAAAAATTTCAGAAGTGTAATTTTTACATAAAAAATATAATTTACCTAGTAAAATATATTTTAAATTTTCTTTTGATATTTAAGTTTGATTTCATAGTTTATGGTTTTATTTCATGAATATTTGCTAAGTAAATCATCATATTCTGGAGTGAACAGAATTTATCAAATTTTAAAGAACTTGAATTTTGATATGCATTTCACCCGATGTGAATTTTGTTTTAACTTTTAAAATTTAATATAAAAATAATTAATTATTATATTTTAAAATAATAAATTAAATAAATAAGACGTTAGTTCTCAATTTTTTAAAATTATTTTTGTTTTTAAATATATATTATAAAAATCAGTTCTCTCAAACTTGTCTTAATTTCCAAATAAAACCCGTTAAATAGAGCGTAGAGAAATATTAATTGCAGTACACAATTATCTAAATAGTTAAATGATATTTTTAAATTTTATATTGATTTTTAATTTTATATTTAAAATTTTTTGTAATTATTTTTATTTTTAAAATTTTAAATTTTAAATTATAATTAATTTTTTAAATTATTTATAAAAAATAATAATATAAAATTATATTTTAAAAAAATAAAATTATCAATAAAATTATTTAAATCATATATAAAATATTCATAAAAAAATTTAAACTTCACGTAATTGAATTATAATAAAAATAGTATAATTTAAAAATATATATATTATTTTTTAATATTTAAATATTATTAAAATTTTATCCATAATTTATTATATTATTATTTTTTGTTAATAATATAAATAAAATTAAATTATGAAATAAAATTAATAATAATTTAAAATTTTAAAGATAAAATTAATTATAAAAATTTTAAAAATAAAATTAAAAAATTAATATAATCTGTAAGAATATAAAAAGTATTTTTATGTAACTAAATCCAAATCTAAAAATTTCTGTGCAATCACTTATTGACATAGAAATGTGAGGTTTTAGCAATTACCCATTTGCAGATTAGGAAAATTAAGTTTTTGTTAACAAGATTTAGAGGATTAAGTTAAAAATTAGGTTTTTGTAAACGCTGGATTCCAATCCATTGCAGTGTGGATATTGATTATTGAGAGAGAAGAGAAGCCCATTAATATTAAAGATCACAGAAGGAAGCCCAACAAAGTTAATTCATGTTTAAATTGAAGCTCATACAGAATTACGGATAGAGGAAAGAGGAGAAATGATCAGGTGCGGCAGGAAGCACAGGAGCAACTTCCGTCGCATTTGCAGGCAGATCCAGCAGTGACAGTGTTAGGGCAAGAGCATGGATTGCATCCACAATGCTGTCCGCATGAACAAGTCGAGTGCTCCGATCCACTGCTTTTCTCATTTCCGCTACTCCTGCACCTGCACATCATCAAAATCATTTTTAACTTTTTTTTTTTTTTTTCCTAAAAAATGACTTAAAAGTATGAAATAATTTCACTAAACCTGCAAGTGTTACCACCGGGACAGGGAATGGTGCAGCCGCAGCTGTCGTTGCATGCCATTACATCTCCTTTCACATCTGCCATTTCTATTTCTTCTTCTTCTTCAAACTGTCGTGCGTTTTTATATTCATCTCGAACACCCTACGACGTGCCACATGTCCATTTAGGTGGCAAACACCTTCTCATGCAATGCTTCATCACACTGCACGTCATACAAATACCACTTTCTACACCATTCTACCTCCTTCACCATACATCCACACATTTCCAGATTCCAACACTATACATTTCACCTCTTAATACATCAATTTTGTCTATTGCTATTTTTAATAGATTAAAATTAATTTGTCCCATCGACACTGTACATGCAGTAGAGTGGAGCATAAATGCTAATCTAATATTCAATCATTACGTAGTATGTTAACATCTTAAATCCTTCAAATCCATAAACAAATTACATAAAAATTTAGAGAATAAAATAACGCCATTACTAGCAACAGAGCAAGCAAATTTTAAGCTAAACTGAGCATGATTTATATCTTGTGCACTTGGACCCCATCATTCATTTAAAATAAATCAAGTTGTTATTGTACTGTGTAGTAACAGTTGCAGGATTCATAAGCCAAATATCTCATAACAAAATTACATAATTTTCCTGGCTACATAATTAAACCATTTCATATAATTTGTAGGGTGTGTTTGGTAGTCAAAAAGGAATAAAGAAAAAAATAAAAAAAATATTAAGTGATATTTTTTAAATCTCTTATTTTAAAATAATTAAAATTAATATAAAATACTTTAAATTTTTTTTTTAATTTTAAAGAACCAAACAACAACAAAAACATTATATTTCCCATCATTCCCCTTCATTTTTCTCCTCTTTCCAAACTCAGCTTTAAAATTGTCCACAATTTTTCCTTTTACTCCATTTGCTGGTCTCTCACTCTCCGTATAGGGCTGATTCACTCTAATCCTTATAGGTTAGTCCTACACAAGGATGTGTCTATTTTCATTCAATGACTACATAGCTTGAGAATTGCCCAGAGTTCTCCCTTTTACTTGAAATCGACAGATTACCAGCAACGTACATTTATTAAGAGCTTGCTTAATGCCTGTTTATTATTTTAATTTTATTGTCCCAACTTTCGTAGAGTTGAATTGCATAGATCCGTAGAGAACTCGAGTCCTAAAACTCCAACTTACATACGCAATTTGTTTATTGAGTCAAACAAATGCATGACACGAAACGAATCGTCCCCATTTAAGGAAGGAAATTCACGTAGCTTCATTGCCATTATAATCTGATTCCGTTAGAACAAGTTTAACTATTCTTAGCAGTACAACAATAAAATTTGTCACTGTTCCAAAACCAGAAAACCATCATTAATTGATTTGCATGTCCACAAACGAAACATCAATAAGCAGACCCCAGAAACATTAACTAGTAAATAATTATTTTTCCAGATGTTTATGCCTTGCTGTCAATACTCATGGGTTCAGCATCCTTGGTCGCTGGTTTCTGCATTTTAAATGAATGCAACATGTCAACAAACATACCCACAAATTAATAATAATAAAACTTAACCAAAATTTTTATATTAAAACATGTTTTTATTTAAATTTAATACATGTTACATAATTTCTTTCTCATTCATAAATATTAAATCTAAACAGAAGTCACAGAAAATCTCTCAATTAAAAAATAAAGGAGCAAAAGAATCAGTACTCACATTACTGTCGAGTGATTCCACCTTGGTCATCTTGGCAAACATATTACCATAAAATTTGGCCTCCTTTTTGTTATACTCCTTCATCTTTTCTTTCAAAGTTTTGTACTCCAGCTTGACATCCCTGTTTTGAACATCAAGAAGATCGCATGAGCATCTTACCACAAAAAATTGTTGTACAAAGAACCACGTAATCCATCTTTAAAAAAGAAACTAAAGATTAATTTTTTAAGATCAAACAGAAATTCAAGCAGGACATATACCTGTTGTCAGGTTCAATCTCAAGAGCTTTCTTTATGTCAAATTCAGCCAGATCCAAGTCAGCCATCTGGATATAGGCCTGGGCCCTTCTATAAAGTGCCTTCACGTTTCTACTCTCAAGGTCAAGCACCTGCTCCGCCGCACACAAAAGTTCTAATTAATACAATTTCAATAAAAAAAAAAAAAAAACGACTTCAACAAAAGAACAACTATAATTTAGAACTCAAGTCTAATTACGAAAATTTTAGAAAGTGACAAAACACCTCGAACTTTAAAATACAAAAACACCTTTCAAACACCAAACACCACATGTTAATAAATTTATCTTCCAACTTTGTAACCAAGCCTATATTCAGATATAAAATGTAATTACCCCTTCAACAAACTATAGGAAACAGAAGCCATACCTTAGTACACAACTTCTCTGCTTCTTTATATTCTTTTAACTTCAACTTGCAAGCCGCATTGTTCAGATTGCATGCAACTTTCAATGCCTTGGCCTGCTTTTTCTCCTCTTCGCTAAAGGAGGAATCATACTCTACGAATTTTACGGCCTGCAATAACATTAAATAATTCACTAGTTTACAAGATATACGTATTAAGATGGAAGCTAGAACTAGTAGCAATATTAGATTTGATTAGATTACCTTTTCATATCTCTTAGAAGCTCTAGCATATTTTCCACTCTTAAACAACACATTCCCTTCCTCTTTCTTCTTACCAGCAGCTTCAATTTTTTCCGCAGTATTCATATCCCAGGACTCCTTTTCCTGAAGCACACAAAAAGATCAGTGCTTTCATTTCCAGAGAAAGAACAAGTATGTAAAAGCTGGCGAGAAATAGAATAACAGAAGAGGTTATCTGTAGTACAAACATTTCTTCAGTTCTAAGAGGTAGGTTGTTATGCTTTAACTGTTTTGTGCCAGAAATAGAAACTTTCAAAAATGATAATTATCTTGCCTAGCCAGAAGAATATCATAGAATAAATTCCGTAGCTTGAGCAGCAGAAAAAAATTTTGTGGATTCAAAAATTTAATGAACTTTGATCCTTAAATTGAATAAGCAATACTTAGTTAAGATTATTGAGTAAAATATATCGGGAAAAAACAGCTTGTAAAAAGACAAGATGCAACGATACAATGGAAAGGCTAGTTCACTTATATAATTTGAGGACTGAACGTGTCTACTCCAGATTGGTTGACCTCCCTATTTGCATCTATCTAAGGGAGCTTTGGTTGTTACTCAGCAGTATCTAATCAAATTCATCAGTCTACTTTTCATCATTTACGTACCTTCACAAATGAAACTAGCTCAACCTCATAATAAACAGTTGAGTTGGGAGGAATAACAGCCAGTTCCTGCTTGACTTCGGATGAACCAAAGGCATACTCAGGCGCAATAGTCAACAATGCTACCTCACCCTTCTTCATATTCATCACAGCTCTATCAAGTCCATCAATGACTTGCTCTGTTCACCACATCAAACATTTCACTTTAGTTTGGCACTAAATTTCCAGAGTATAATGGCCCAAAACACTGGGATATTTCATGTTACCCTCATCTGTTTTGTATTCAAACAGCTCCTCTTCATTATGTCCCTTCTTGAAGAAGACAGTACCATCTTGCAGTTTACCAATTAATTTCACTGGGCAGCAGAAAAATAGTCAAAACCATAAGGAACCATGAATTAAAAAAGGCAAAATCTTTATTCACATCAACCAGCACTCACAGTTCACAACAGCTCCCTCATTTGGACGCTCATATCCTTCCCCTTCTTTGAGGATCTTCTTAATGACCTTCTTGTCATCAGTTACTTCTGATACAGTCTTCCAAGATACTAACTCAAGAGTAATCTGCAATGTGGCATTTGGTGGAACTGCGCCCTCATCACCTTTTGCTGCCTTTCCCTTTTCACCAAAGCCATCTACGACCAAAAAATTGAATAAATTAATTGAATTTAACAAAAATAACATCACAAAGGGATATTAAAAACACTAATCACATCACCAAAGCCTTCTACTTACATTGTGGCTTCACATTCAAAAGCACCTTCTCTCCCTTCTTCATGGTTTTAACAGCCTTAGACAAAGCAGGACAAAAATAGCCTATCAAGGATTACACACAAACCTCAGATCAGATATAAAAGCAAATCTACGAGAGAAAATATTGCCTAAATTATAGAAGCTGACCCTCTTTGACTGTGAACTCTACTCCATCAGATTTTGATACAAGAGTCCCATCTTCAAGCTGAGCTTCATATTTAACTACATCATTCATGAGCAAAGTATATAGTCAGAAATCGAGTTGATATAGGCATCAAATAAATCAGAAGAACAAGATATAAACATACCAAAAACTTCATCAGGATCCTTGGGGTTCTCCCATTTCTCCCCCTCAGTAAGTATCTTCTTAATTATGCCACCATCCTTACATATGTCCTTCACACTAGTCCAAGACAGCAGCTCAACATCAAATTGAAGTGTAGCATTAGGAGGGATCGTTGGAGGGGAACCAGATTCACCATATGCTAGCTCAGGAGGGATGGTGAAAATCGCATTTTCACCTTTCTTCATGGTTTTAATACCTTGATCCCATCCTTTAATGACTTGCCCTACAGTCCAAAGATGTCCACTTAAAATTCCATTCCCAAGATGATAAACAAACTGATAACATTAATTCGTTTTTCCCTTCAATTTGTAAATTCAAATTTCTAATCATTCACCTGAAAACCAGAACCTGAGTGCAGGTAGGTATTTAGGGAGTTCAGTTCATAGACATGCCAAAACAACACAGTTGAGGAAAGTTCGTATCACTAACATAAGATCTTTCAAAGGATGCAGTGCAAAAGACCTTAAAACACTAAACAGCAGATAAAACCTGATTATCACGTGTTTCCATACTTAGGAATTTAAGAAAGCGAATTCCCACTTCAAATAAACTATTGTATATAAAAAACAATTAAAAACAAATTATATATATAATGAACGAATAAATGTATTAAAATTACAAACCTTATCACGTACAATTATTTAAAAATAAATTCCAGTGTGAGAGTAACCAATAAACTATTGTAAATAAAAAACAATTATATATATATAATGAACGAATAAATGGATTAAAATTACACATGTACAGTTACTCTCTGTTAAATATAAATCAAAGTTAATGGCTACGTTTCTTCAGGAGATCAAGTTTATTACACTTGAGTAAAAGCTAAATAAAAACTCACTACAAAAAGAATTAATATGAATATTTTCAGAATTTCTTCAAATATTAATCACTATTTAACATTCAAATAAGAAATGCATCTGAATTATACGAGATCACTTTCCATTTCCAAAAACAATACAATCCACACAAAAATACATTCAATCACAGATATTCCAAATAATCAACACACCATTGCCAACTACATCTAATCACAG
The DNA here is from genome assembly GCA_031216115.1 of Senna siamea. Taxonomy (NCBI): domain Eukaryota; kingdom Viridiplantae; phylum Streptophyta; class Magnoliopsida; order Fabales; family Fabaceae; genus Senna; species Senna siamea. Next base: position 19,020,793 of record CM062357.1, read on the forward strand.
ATCCTTCCATTATTACAATGACAATCAAAGAGCAAATGCAGCACTCACCTTGTCCAAGCGCAAACTTGAAGGGAGTTCCCCTGTCGCGGCTCGAATCAAACTTGGTGCCATCAAGCAGCGTGCCAGTGTAATGAACTATCCATTACAAAAACAAAAAAACAACAAATAAATAAATAAATAACACAGAATGCGAGCGTATAGCCAATCGGAGCACACCGTTTGTAAGAGGGAAATGGAATTGATACCTTCAACTTCATCACCAACCTCAGGGGTGTCCCAGCCTTCGCCTTCTTTGAGGAGCTTCTTCTTCAAGCCTTGCTTGCCGATCTCCTTCTCCTCCCCAACCTTGAGAGCAGGATTGTCATCGGGGAGATCGAAGTCCTCGTTCATCTCCTCAGGTGGAGGCATATCGAAATCCTCATCCATTTGGTACACGAGAATTTAGAAACGCAGAGAGAAGAGAGAATGAATAAAGGAAGGAAGATTTCAGAAGCAACGAAAACGAGAGCTCAGTCCAAAGAAAGGTGTAAGAGGGCCTTTAAATGGAGTGAAAGGGAGACCTGAGGGGTTCTAGAGAGTTCTACAAGGAAGGGTTTAGTGTTATAGAGAGCGAGCGTTCGGGATGATGGGGATGAAGGGTCAAGATGGTTCCAGAGAGAGCAATTTTTTATTTTTATTTTTATTTTATTTTCTCTTTTAATTTTTATTGTAAGAAAAAATCAGATGTAATTCTTATATTTTATTATAAGATATTCTAATTAAAAAACGTATATAATTCATTTTTTCATGATTTATTTTTTTAATATTTATGTAACTTAATATTTGTTGTTATGAGTTGAAAGATGAGGTAAGTAGGGGATTGTCCGTGATTGTTTTGGAAATTTTCGAAGTTTAAAGTGAAATAGTTTTTTTTTTTAGGAAAATTATTAATTTTTCAAATTTATTCAAGTAATATTCTTAATTTTATTTTCTTACATTTTAAAGGATAAATTAAAAAATTGACTTATATAACTAAATTAGATGGAATGATTAGGAAAATTTATTGGGAATTAAATTAAAAATTACCACTAAAACAATTCAATCAATAAATTATTCATTTTTCAAAAAATGAAATAATAATTTTTTAAAAAAATTAATTAAAATTAAAATTTTCTCCCTTCATCTTAAATTAAGTTTCAATTTTGTTTCTGCAATTTTTTGGTTTTAACGTTATTCTTTATTTTTTTTAATTAACTTATGACCTGTGCTAAGAACGAGTATTATTATACTAATATATATATATATATATATAATTACATATCTTATTTTATAATCAATAACATAAAGACAAATTTATCAAACAAAACTGAGAGATCTTTCAACAACAATAATATTTCGATAAAATATATGATGCAACTTTTTTTCATATTGTCTTAATTTATAACTTATTTGTACTCAATCTTTAATTTTCCGGTATTGACACAATAAAGAGGGAGAGAGAAAGGGTAAGATTCATTTAAAACAATCATTTTATAATAAAATAAAAATAAAATTTTGTAAAATACAAACTTGTCCTAAATTTTGCAATACTTATTTATTAGCAATTTTGATAATTTTTTATATCTATTCATAATTATTATATTAATACTTTCAAATTTTTGTTACTTCCGAACTTGAATATTGTAATATATAATTAACTATGATTAAAAATAAGTTTTTGTACATACAATTTAATATGTAAAAGTGACTCTCCCTAACTTTTATTAATACTCATAGAAAAATAAATTATCAAAAAATATTATCTTCATAACTTGAAATTTGATGGAGTTAATGTCAAGAAAGGAATGAAGACTTTGTACCCTTGATGCCTCAAATAACTTTACCCTATATAATATGATCACCTAATTGTGTGTGGTATACCATTCCATAATCCAAAATATTAGTTTATATTTCTTATTAATAACATAATAAGGACACCCACTTTTAAATTGATCAAGAATTCAAAAGCATGCAAATCAATGATACTATCAATATTAGAATTCGTTTTACAAATATTATTTGAGTTTAAATATGTTTTCTCTTCGCTAAGAAAGAAATAAGGAGAATATATAATTATTTATGGTTGGCACAATATCTTAGGCAAGAATAATTATTTCTTGTAAATAACTTAAATTATTGAGATATTTTTTTAAAAAAATGGTACTATCTTAATTCTTTCATTATATTTTTTTAAATTGTTTAAATATGTCAAGTAATCAATTTTAAATTAGAAGTAGTTTTTTTTTTAATTTTTTAATTTTTTAATTTAATTCTTTGTAAATAATTTTATTTTTGAAAGATTTAAAATTTACTTAGAGGTAACATTTGTTAGCTTCTCTTATAGTGTACTTTATTTCTATCAAGTCAAGTATTCAATTTTAAATTAGAATTATTTTTAAAATTTTTTTATTTAATTATTTAATTCTTTGTAAATAATTTTATTTTTGAAAAATTTAAGATTTACATCCTTGTCTTCTTTATTTAGTATGACATAAAATTATTATTGTTGAAATACATTTGAGTTAATGAAAGAACTTAGATAAGTCTAATACTGCATATAAAATAATTTCCACTTAACTTCAAAACTTTTTAGACATTCTTAATTCAAGATTTCATATTTCTATTATTATATTTAATTTTTCAAAAATAAAAAAACTGAACTAATATTTAGTAAATAGAGTAATTTTCTCTAATTTTGGTAGAAATTAATAACTAACTCTAAATCAGGACAAACAATATCTATAATTAGACTAAAAAGCTCTTACTTCAACCCCACTTAATTTTATCATTTGAAAATTATATATATGTTTTTTTAATACGTAACTAAAAAGATCAAAATCTCAAACAGCCTAATGTTGCAGTTTACTATTTATTCTCAATTTTATCATTGTCCTTAGATAAATAAAAATGATTAATCGGCCACATTAAATTCGAGTGTTATCTTTTTTATGATACAAAAGCAAAATGTGTTTCTAATATGTATTTGCTAATTTTGACTCGTTTTAAAGAATATGGCTAAAAAATTTTCCGTTGCAATAGAAACATCATTTTTATTGAAATTAAATTTTTTAAAGTTTATTGTGAAGTGTATTAAACATAATTTATTTTTATTCTTTAAGCCACTAGTGAATTAACATGTAAAATAATAATTTTAACAAACTTTATAAGATTTCATGAAACTTTACTTCTGAAAATCTTGTTCTCATTTCATTGGCTATGTCACACAGATCAATGAGACGTTGATAGAAGAAAATAATAATGATCTAATTATATAATATTTTCATTTTATCATACCCTCTTTAATTTTTATTTAATATAAAGACAATGTTTAAAATATTTAAAATGTCACATAGATCGACCATTTTATCCTTTCAATTTCATAATGTAATTTATTATAATCCTTCGTCGTAATTTCAATTTTAACTTAAAATTTATTGCACTTACTTAATTTAAAAATTTTATATGAAATTCATTTTTTTTTAATTTTGAAGCTCTTTTTATTTTTATTTGTCTTTGCTAATATTTCACTTATATAATGATATATTATTTTCAAAACGATGAATGGTGGGAGAAAAATTATGTAAAAATATATTGCGTAGAATTGTGATATAAACCCCTCATTTAATCATTTTAATGTATTAGTGTTAAAGGATTTTATTATAATTTAGTGTCTGCAATATTTACCTTTATATTGATTTTTAATATAATTCTCAAACAAAGGGAAAGAAATTATATTATTTTCATATTAAATTTTGAATAGAGAGAAGGGGCTCCATTGGGTTTTGGCGGATCTATTAATTGATGATTTAAGTTGCATAAATTTGTAAATCTAAAAGTTAATACTTAAGTTTTAGAGTTGACGGGGTAAACTATTTTCAAAGAGGAATTCAAATATTTAAAAAAATAATACACAATTGATTGAACAGTAATTTTTATTATATATAAATAAAAATTATAAATTAATAGTATATTCTTACTTTATATTTATTTTTTTATATATTATTGTCATATTATTCTTTCTTTTAATTTTATATATTTTAATCTAATATTATGTCAAATACAATTTTAAGTTAGAAGTTTAAACTTACATAAATGTCCATAAATAGTTTTTATTATAATTACTAATAGTTAGAATAAATTATAAAATTTCTTAAAATATCCAAAGCACCGAATAAAACATACTAAAGGTATAAGGTTAAATATCTAAACTTTATCAACGAAAGTTAAGTTTAGTAAAAGAAATTAATCTCTTATACTAGAATGAATTAATGTTTAAATTTTTATTAAAAAATATATTTATATTAATATTTGATAGTGTATTAAATATATTTACCTCTAATAAGAGTATATCAATAAAAAATAAAAAAAAAATCCAAACCTTGTTGAAGAGAGCATTATTTAGGAACAATAAAAAGCTACAATTTGTCTACGGGTCGTTCTTTGGTCTTTCTTGACCAGAAGATTTCCCGTTCACTGCTACAAGCTCAGTGTCAAATATAAGCGTTGCACCACCTGAAAAGTACAAGGTAAAAATTGAATATTCAGTGAACACCAATTTTTTTGACATTCTTTACTCTAATCAACTTGCTTCTTTTTTCATATATATATATATATATATATATATATATATATATATATACACACATGTAAGTGTTGATATGATCTGAAATATCCCTCTTCCCAAATAATAATAATAATTATATACTGTGAAGTATGACAAGTTATACATTAAGCAATCCTTTAAAGAACATCAACAAGACATGTTGCTTAGACCGTTCATGCTTTTATCAGTCATAAGGTAGAATGAACTGCAACTGCTAGTGCATTGCAGTCATGTTGCAGTTCATGCTAGGTTTTAACACAATTTACACTACATCCTCTTCTAATAAAGAGAGTGATGAACTAGTAGTCTGGCCATTCAGGGCTAAATAGAAAAGTTTTGGCTGTTGAAATTAGTAATATGAAGGAATTACCTGGAATATTAGGGGGAGAACCCTGAGCTCCATAGCCAAGTTTTGGTGGTATTTTCAACTTGCGCTTCTCACCTAGACACATTCCCAAGAGTCCTTGGTCCCACCCTGCAACAAGAACCCTTCAAGCTTCATCTTAAAAGAAAATTTTTCATCAACCATAAACCACTAGTTTTTAACAAAATTACACTTGATATATTATTATCATTCTATTAAAATATAATTATGTATGTATATCAACATCAAAGGCGCCCACAAACCAACAGTGGTTGAGTCTAATGGAAGGAACTAGTCTCTTATAACGTTTGAATCTCTGGTGAAAGAAGTTTACGTTTAATATCCGACAGTATCTCGAATAGGATTGCCTCCCGTAGTAAGATATTTATGGAAAACTAGAAAACATTTGGTGGCTAGAACAAAAGAGGAGGTTCATATTCTAAAGCAAGGTGGATAAGTGGATGTAATGATTTAAAGGTCTAGATTTGGCCAAAAATGCAACTGTCAGTTTCATCTTCTTTCCTTGCTATCAACTGTTATTGCTACCAGAAGATACTTGAGAAAAGAAAACCATAAAGTTCGAGAAGAAAATAAGTACATGCTATAAACTGCTACTTCTAAAATATTGTGATTTAGCTGTTATTCTTTAGTTTGGAAACCAGGAATTTAGAAAACTAAAGTTGTTTATGGACAACATACCTTTGATCACTTGACCAATTCCAACCTGAAATTGAATTGGCTTATTTCTTTCAAAGCTAGAATCAAAAACAGTTCCATCAGTGAGTTTTCCCTGCAAAAACAAGTCACAATATTCTATACTCAAGAAATTGCATGCATAATCCCTCATCACAAGGGCCAAAAAAAAAAAAAAGCAGACAGCTTTAAAATAATAACAGTTGCTAAAAATGATTAGTAATTTTAGGACATTTTAGGGAATTTAGGATGATTTAAATTTACCATAGTTTAGGATAATAATTATCTAGTAAGTTGTATTCCCTATGTAAGCATTGCTTTGTATTTCAATTGATCAGACTTCTGAATTATGAATGAGATTGTCACTGAAATTCTGTTCTTCCCCCAATTCTCTCTCTTTATTAATTACAAGTGGCAATGAAAAAGGGTTAAATCAGAGTTATCTAGTAAATTATAAGAATTGTGGAACAATTATTAGACTTTGCTTTGTCAATCGTATATAATTTATGCTAATTATAGTTATTTAGATTAATTAACTTGAGCTAGGTTGAACTCAAATAAGATTCCAAACAGTACATTTTAGTTGCTGAATTTGTATTAGATTCCTTGGAGGTAGAAAAGCTGTATAATGGTACAACTACAAGTGACATCATAGTTTTTGCACTGAAAATCCTAGGTTAGTGCACATGAGATGAACCTGAAAATCTGCTCACCCGATAGTGTACTGTGAGTAGATCACCTTTATGTGCCTGAAGGTCACATGATTCTGGTTTATACTGCATTCAGAAAGAAAGGCAAGACATTACTGTTATGGTAATGTTATGGAGATTTGTTTAAAATACACTTTAATTACCTTAAAAAATCTAAAATAACATACTTGAATATTTAATGATTCAGTAACAATGACAGTCAAATAAGGAACAGAAATATCGATTTCACACGTCATTGAAAAATCACAGTTCAATGGCAGTTAAAAGATTATGAAATGCAATGCTTGGCACACATTTGCCCACATTATATATATATATATATATATATATGTATATGTATATGTATATACAAAATCTGAATTAAGGAAGAGATAGAAAACTTGATTCTATAAAGGAAAAGAGCAGTTTACCTTAACACCAATCTGTAATTCTCTCACATCACCGGACTTCTTTGCAGAAACTAACACAAAAAGAAACATGAAAGTATGAAACCGATCAATGACGAGAAATTCGTGAGCAGTGAACCACTGAAATGGAAATTAATAAGATCTAAAGTTGTTAATCAGGCAGTGAAAAATGAGTCTGAAATTTGAGAAATAAAAAAAACAAATATTTAGTCTATGAGCGTGAGCCTCTTTTTTTTTTTTTTTTTTTTAATTTCTCTCTATATATAGAAAAATTCATCATTTCTTAAATACAGAAGATTAAAATCTTGAAAAATGAAGAATTGCTGAGGAAAAATTGCTACCAAATTATTGGTTACAGATTCAATGAATCATAATTTTGATTTTGTTGTTTAATTATCTGCTTATTCAACGAATTATGAGAGCGATGCGTTATACCTAAGGTCGAAAGGAGGAATAAGAGAAAAATAGGAGCATTCATGGAATAGCTCAATCTCAAACTCATGCTTTAGCAATTTTTCTCTCGCAAAACGGCAATGACGCCTCTTGTTACAACGTGTTCGCAATATTTTAGGCTACTTGTCTGGATCCTTTTGTCCTCAAGAGGGAGAGGGAAAAAGAAATGCTGCCATTTTTATTTTTTATTGGACGAGACATTTTTCTGGAGGGCCTTTTTTTTTTTTTTGAGATTTCAGTAAAACTTATTTTTATTATTATGCACAAATTTTAAGATGATTTAATGATAAAGAGGTTCAAATAAATTCTCTCCTTAATTATTTATCAGGAACGAAAAATAAAGTTTTTCTCAATAAATTATAAAATATATTCCAAGGGACCTTTGATTTACAAGACAATACTTCACTGTCAAAACTTCGATGATAAAATCTTAAACTAGGATCATCTCCAAAATGGTAGAACAAAGATGATTATAGTACTAAATAGCAGCAGATATACGACGTTACTGAACATTCAATCTTGCTCTGGTTGCATCATCTCCTCGAAAATCATAGATCTCTGACTCTGTCAGCTGGAACTACTTTCAGTAATTTGGCAAGGTCATAAGATTTGAAGTCCTTCCCATAACATAGACTCAGATCCAGTGCTGTTTTCCCATCCTGAAATACACTCAGCCAGTTAAAGTCATATCATAAGGAAAAAAAATGAGAAATCCACGTACAGCAATTCTCTAAAAATCTAAAATATGGCTGCTATAAGTATATAAAAATATAAAAATTGATAATTTATCTTAGTTAAATATCGATCTATTTACTAATTATATTCATATGAGATGTAGAATTCACAAAATAAATAAATTATATCAAATCATAATTTTAGCACAAAATTATGCCAATACGTACCTAGTAGGAATACAAGTTAATTACTATTTCCAACAGCATATAACCCAAAAGAACTCAAGACATAAAAGAAATAATGCACCAACCAGATTCTCCCACATTAAACAATACTAAGAATAAATAAAATGGCAATAACACATGGACAGCCTTTGCACGTTTAAATTTTTAGAATAATGTGTTCTGTAGTGTAATGTTACTATTGTAGAACAAAGTTACCTTATTTTTTCTTGTCTTATCTGCACCATTGACTGACAAAATTTTGGCTATATCTCTATTTCTGCTTTGAATGGCAATGTGCAATGGAGTCCAACCTTCCTGAAAAATTAGGATATAAATAAGTCATAAATAATAAATAAACATTAAAATAAAAATTGAGGTTCTTCTGCTCTTAATAAAACTCACATTATCTGCTACGTTGACATCAACCTTATATTTGATCAACAACTTTACAGTTTGCTTGGCTCCAACTTGAACTGCATAATGAAGTGGAGTAGCACCATCCTACTACAGCAATATATATATAAACACCAAAGCACTTTCAAAAGCAGTCAACATTCAACAGCTGGCTATGTTAAGAAGCATCATTACCTTATCCTTGACATGAGGACTAGCACCTTTTCGTAAAAGATGGCTTGTAACAGCTTCTTTCTTTCCTATAATAGCTTGGTGAAGTGCAGTGAGACCTTCCTGATTTATCAAATTATCTAAATCAAGTCTAGGCAAAAGCCGGTGTGCACAAGGATATACTTGTAACCAAAATATGAAGAAACTAACCTTGTTCATAAAATCAATATCAACACCATTTTCAAGCAGCTTATCCATACAACTTATCTGTGTTGATAATGCTAATGTGTGCAATGGGCTCCATTTTGCCTAAAGAATGGAGATTTGGTAACTTAAGTGACTGGAAAAGTGGATAGATTTTCTCATGAATGTTTGCTTGTATAGTTTTTGACCTATAAGAGAACATTAGATGGTAGAGAAGTCAGAGAGAAGATGCAAGGTCTCAGACTTACAGTTGATATTTTTTCCAAGTTAGGAGTTATATTCTGTTGCAAGACTGCTCTTTCTTCTGGCTCCAAAAGCTGTTCAATCTCTGCAATGATGAAAATGTCTTTTTTTCAGTAGTGGATTATTGTTTAGGGTCAAAATATTTTCTACATGTCAGCCTTCTTTGAGCATTTTCCCTTTGTTGGGCACATTCCACTGTCTGGAACTTCTTTAAGCTTGGACCAAAGTGAAAGCAAGTAAGTCCAAGTCTGGTTATAAAAGAAAGATTCAAACAGAGAAAACCAGACGGATAAGAGAAGTGCCTTTCTTAATATTCTCCCTATACTTGTCTGCTGAAGTAACATCATTAACAGCTGAAGTCGTTGTCTCTTCCTCTTCCCAATCACTTTCGAGGCCAAAGTTCTCATCCTCCATTTGCTCCTCTTCTTCTTCATCATACTCACTACCACTGCCATCATCCGGTTCTTCCCAAGTCCCTTGTTGGGTCTGCAAATTTGATAATCCTCGGGTAGATTTAGTTGCACCTTTAATTCTGAGTCTCCTGACTTTATAACAATCCTCAGCAACTGAGAGATAGCATCTTCTTCTGCTTGGACTTTTACATATTAAACTGGCATTGCATTTGGTATTAATGGAATATTCACTAATAGTAGCAGAAAATGGAAGAAGTTGATTAATAAAAACAGATGCTGAAGCCCAAGAACTCATTTCTACGTCTCCCTGAAAAGAAGAAAAGAAAAATAGAAATAAAATCCAAAGTAAAAAAATTACATATACTTGTCAGGTATCATAGATTCTTCAGAGACATTTACACAAACAGATAGTCTGCAATTGATGTCTAAAACCAAAGATACGTTTATAAGAAGACACTCATGTTTTGAAAATGGCTAAACCCTAAACCCTACACTGAACTATACCGGAGGATCAGATACTATAGCAAAATTAACACTTTTTCTAATACTGTTAGCCGTACCAAAGGAACAGATTTTATGGGGTTTCAAGTTTTGTCTTGTTACTTCAACAAACGTCAACAAATTTGACATTGTTTCTTTTGTCACAACAAATTTGAACTGAATGTTCATTTCAAGCCATTACTCTAGATTTGTTAAAAGCCACCCTCACTCTCACTCACAAGCACAAAAAGATAATCGCTGATTTAACTTTGAGAAAACTAAGAATGGTAGCTTTTAATAATTCAACCATTAAAGATAGTGATAGAACTTACCAGACCGAGACGCTGAAAACAGAGAGGTTTGTGCTGTCTTGCTCTCTCTGATTTCTCGGTTTTATAGCATGGATTAAGATTAGATTGGGTTTTTCAGATTTGATTTAGTGAGGATAAGGCTTTGATGGAGTTTTTAAAATTTTTTATTTCTTCTTTTTTTTTTTTATTATTTTGTTTACTGTATGTTTTATATAGATTTTTTATTTCTGTTTCTATTTAAAATAATTAAATAGTCTTGGTGTATTCTCCCATCCTATCTCCCTTCAAAGTGTGCTGCCTACCTTTTAAAATTTGATTTTCAATTTTTAATAAGGTTTGAATAAAAGGAGAATACTTAAGATTTATCTTCATCTTGTTTTTAATGTTCCATTTTTATTACCATTTAATTATTGTTATTACTTATAATTTGTTATTAGGTTTTTGTACAGAAATATCTTTACTTTTTTATTATTTTTAAAAAATCATATTTTTATTTAAATTTATAAAAATATATTATTTTTTTTATAAAGACAAAAAATCACTAATATTATTAATAAATTCTGTAATAAAATTGTAAAAATTCGTTAATGATAATATTTAAGTGCTAATCACGCAATTTTGATTAAAAATTTACTATCACTAAAAGTAAATTTGGTTTGATGGAAGAAAAATTTGCTATCACTAAAAGTAAATTTGTGATGATGTGTGAGTCCAATAAAATTTTCTATCAATAAAAAACAAGTTTGGCAAGGTGGTTGGAGCCAGTTCAATTCGTTAATATTATAAGTAAATTTGGACTCATCAATTTTTCTCTCTCGATTAAATTGGTTATCACCATCACTTTGATAAATTCACTTTTGGTATTGTTGAATTGGGCTTCCTGAGACAATCCCTCCGTAAGCATCAGTGGGCAGAAGAGATTCCTCTGTCAAATATTTCTCAGCATGAAAGCATTAATGGGCAGAGTTTTTCACATTGACAAATGAATGGAGTTTTATTTGCTTGCCCCATACCTTATTCATTTCTTTTCATATATTGTTTTGTCCTTTCCCTCATTATCTATAATTTCCAAGTTCTTTAATTCTTATAGAAGCAAGCAATATAATTAGAAATATATTTTTAAATATATTAGTATACATTATTTAATTATTTGTTTCTAAAATTACATAATTTTTAAATGTATTTATATAATTTTTATTTTTGAAATTAGAATTTAGAATATTTATTGTGATAGAGATTAATATAATTATTTTATTTCATAAATATGAAAAATAAACTTGTAGTATGAACTATGAAGAAACATAAATTGTTTTTTTACTTTAATTACTTATGATTTGATAGTGTATGTAAATTTATAGTAAAAAATTTTTAAATTATTTATTTTAGTAGGTCAATTGACTCAGGTTAAATTTGTCCCATTTTTCCATTTCTATTTGTAGATGATAAGTGGATGCTGTTTTGTGGTTGTCAAAGCCATTTTTATATATTAGGATGAGTTTAGGTTGTAGGTACAGTATCTTTAAATTGAGTGGATTTGCTAAGTTTGTTTAAATATTATTGACAAATAGAAATGAGAAAATGGGACAAAATTTCAGAACAGAGAGCTAGAGAACAATATATAAAAGGAAATGAATAAGGTATGGGGCAAGCAAATAAAACTTCATTCATTTCTCAATGTGAAAACTCTTCCCACTTATGCTTTCACACTCAGAAACGTTTGGCAGAGGAGATGCTCACGGGAGGATTGTTTGAGAAAGCCCAATCCGCCAATATCAAAAGCGAATTTATCAAAATAAATTTGTCACCCATAATGACAACAACTTTGACAGGAAAAAAAAAAATACCATTGTAAATTTGTGCTTCACCCATCTTGCCAAATTTTCTTTTACTGATAATGAATTTCACTGGACTCACGCACCATGACAAATTTGTTTTTAGTAATAACAAATTTCTTCTCTATTAATTCAAATTATCTTATAGGGATAGTGAATTGTTGGTCAAAATTCGCTATTACCATTAATAAATTCTTACAATCTTACAACAGAATTTGTTAATAATGTTCACTAATAGTATTAACAAATTCTTGCGGCTACAAGAAAAGTGTTATATTTACACATATAAAGAAAAAAAATATGAAAAATTTGAAAATAACAAAAAAAAAAGGTGATATTACCATACAAAATTTGTTGTTATTGTTATTAGTTTATTTATTTTTATTTTTGGTCTGGACAAAATAAAATATTCAAATTACACATATCTATATTTTTTTGGGATACTCTTAGGTACTTTCAAATATATATGATGTAATATTCTTTTTGAGGAAAAAGTTTGATTTAATACTTATTAAACAAAATTATAAGTCTATCTATAAACTTTTAACTTTTAATCTTGTAAATTAGAAAATTAGAAATAAATAAATATATTTATATACTTCAATATGACTAATTATACAAGTCATATTAATTTTAAAAATATTTTAAAATATTTATATTATTATTTTGATTGATTATAATGATTAAAATTTTATTATTGTAAAATTTTCATATATTATAAAATTTATTTATTTATTTGGTATATATTGATGTGTTTGTATTTTATATTTTGAAAAATTTATTGCAACAGCACTCACACTGGTACTTATAATTGTATTTATACACATTAGATTAAAATCATATGTCCCAAGAAATCTACCTTGTCATCACAAAAGCATAATCAACTTAATTTTCAAACCTATTGTTCGGTTGGAAAGAATTGAAAAATTGATCACCTTTAAAATTGATTAAAAATTAATAAAATTAATAAAAATTGATAATTTGACTAGGGGAACAATTTAAAAAAGAAGAAAAAAATTGGCGAAGGTAGCCGTGAAATATAATAAATGAGAGAGAAAAGATTTTAAAAAATTGTAAAGATAAGCAAAGAGACTAAAAAATTTGTAAAAATAAGAGAGAGAAAACTACATAAATTTATAAAAAAGATATGAAAAAAGATGAGAGAGAGAAGAGGTTGGAGCTATACAAACATAGCATTAAAGAGACACTAAAAGGAATTGTAAAAGAGTAAAGATAGCGAAAGAATTTTTGACTGTGCATTAGTCATGCTATTCTTAACTATCAAGTAAAATAATGTCGTTTTTATCCTTTTTATTTTAAATTTTAATTTAAAACGCACCATTTTAAATAGAATAAAACAGTGCGTTTTAAAGCTCTTTTTTCTTTTTATTCTCAAAAAAATTAAAGACAACGTTGTTCACATGTAGGAAGGGAGGACCTTCATATAACTGTGGCGATTCAGTCACTATCGAATTTGTCTCCCTGTCTGGATCTGCTCTTGATTTTCAGTCACTATTAAGTGCTATTCTAAATGAGTTCGAATCTACCACCACCCAACTAGCTGTGTTTATGCATTTGTATTGGATTTGTTTTGCCTCCAAAGTCGTGTCTTTTTCTTTTCTTTTGTTTATCTTTTAATGGGTAGGATTTCTTTCTTTTTTCTTTCTCTAAATACGTTTGTGGTGCATTTTAAATTGTAACTCATGAAAAAAAATGCTCAAAACAATGGGTTTTAAAAGGATTGCTGAAGACTGTAGGGAAAGAGAACTGCTGAGAATTCGCTCGCGTAACGATAAAGAAAAAATTATAGAAGAATAAGGATAGAAAGAGATGAGAGCGAAAAGAGGGTTGAAAAAATTTGAAGAGTAAATGAGTGATGGAGCCTCCACAACATGTAGTCACAGACTCGTAACATTAGAGAGAGATAAGATGTAGTCAGAAACGTATAGCATTGGAGAGAGAGACATAACAATGGAAAAAGAAACATACATGGCAGAGAGAGACTCGATGCTTTTTGTGTGACTTTTCAATTTTTTTGGTGATTAGACTCTATGTTTGGAAAAGAGAAAAAGATATATGAAAATTAATAAAAAAATAATTTTTATGTATTTTTAAAACTTAAAATAAGTAAAAATAGTGATAAATGTAATGAAATAATATATATATCAACTTTTAACATATTTGAATTTTAAAATATATTTTTATATTATTTTTATTTATTTAATATAATAATTATATACATAAATAATTATTAATATTGATACACTATAATTTAGTTATAATTAGACCAAGTGAATCGTGTATCACTGTTTTTATCGATTTAATTATTGATGTATGTAAAGGGATCCCAAATTGAGACATCACAATTTACAGGTAAGAAACAAACAGTATTTCCCGTGATAATTACTTTTCGTTGGCGACAAGAAAAATTGTCACTAAAAGTGAAGTTTTTAGTGGTCACCAAATAGTATCTGTCAAGTATTGTAACTTTTAAAAGTCACTCGTCAGTAATGCACCGTTTAAACCTTTTTCATTAAAAGTAAAATTTTCAAAGACAACTTTTAAAAATTTCCAATGAAAATGAAATTAAGATGACCAAATTATGCCTGAATCACTTTTTTCACTATTAAATTAAAGTTTTGTTAACTACTATCTTTAATATATTGATTATATTTTTTTATTATTTTATAAAGTATTTAATAATTTAAAATTTATAGAAAGTTAAAAAACATAATCTTTAACATCCAAAAACTTTGTTAGCTGAAAACTTAACTAGTATCTTAAAGTATTATTAGCAAAATCTATTAAATTAATCTACATTTCTTTCTTCATCTTCGACTTTTAACCTTAGTTACGAAGAAGTGGTTTAATTAAGCATCTAAGTTTAAACATTTGACTCCTTTAATTCTGACCACACTATTTTTTTTATGTTTTGGAATTTATCTTTCTGGCAATTAACTAGTAAGTATCTTTTTTAATAAACATCTTAGAATTTGTGAAGAACTAATATGTGGATGCACATTTTGTTTATGGCATAGTTCGTCAAATCTTCATAAACACTATAAACTTCCCAATCTGAAAGTTTGTTCAAGCTCAAAGAATAATTAGTAGCCTTAAGTGCTTATATTATATATCATCAACCACATAAGCCATTCATCATTAATAAAGCTGGTTGTTTGTGTACAAAATAGGGCTTGAATTGTTGGATGTATCATAAATTCGTGATACAGATAATGTATTTTTGTTTCTCATAGATGTGGTTTACTTTGCCTTATTACTAAATCATAATGTTGTAGGGTTTAATTGGTAGTTTTCAAGATAAGAGAGTTTTAGTTTTTGAAGTAGAAATTTGAACATTTGCAATTAATTTAACTCACTATATTTACAATTCAAAGTTAAGATTTTAAAGGACAACGATAAAAGATGACTTAACCTTTATATAGGGTTGACAACATAGGTGTGTTATCTCTCCATGTCTACCAGTTCTTATAATTTTATAGTTACTATTGGTGTAGTTTAGAAAATATTGTCTTCAATGAATAGATTCACTAAAAATATTAAGATCAAGAATGATTACACCAGAGAGACTTGAGATAACACATATCATAAAAAATTTGGTAAAAATATATTTTAAGTAATTTAATCATATATAGAGAAGAACATTAAAAACTCATATACGAAAAGTTAACCAAATGTAATATAAGTTAATAACTAGAGATAGGAAGAGAAAAAAAATTAATAGAAGAAACTATTAGAATAATTTTAACTATAAATAATTTAATCATAAAAATGAGCTAAAATAAAATATATTGACGTTGTTTGATTTATGTAATCAATCCCACCAAATAAAAAAAAATTGTTTGTTTTTTTTTTTTGTGAAGTTTAGGTTGTATTTTTTTTTTCTTTGAGAAGTGCTAAACAAATGTGTTTCCTTTTGTTTTGTTGTACTTTGTTGCAAAATAACAAGTTTAGGCTTAATATGTTATTAATCTTACCGTGCAATATATTTTCTTTCCATGGTTTTAGTTCCCTTTGTTGAAAGAATGAAGTTTTTTCCTTCTATTTTTTTTTTTAAAAAAGAGATATAAATTACAACTAAAACATTATTTTAGTCTTTTATAGATGATATTTTTTTAATATAGTCTCTCGTAAATTTTCTTTCTCAATTTGATCCCTTATAATTTAATTTGCTATTAATTTGATCCATTCGTCAAACTAGATGTTGTTTAACTAAATAATAATTATGATAATTTGAACATTTTTTGTTGATTGTACAACATTAAAAGTCACCTATGATTCAATTTTTTTCTTCTTTTTATTCAACTAAGCAACATTGGTGCTAATTAGATACTGTTTAATATTAGTGACCAAATGTAATATTTTGACTAAAGGTAAGCATAATCTAATTTATCCATTTGAACTCGATCAAACTCAACAAAAAATGTGTGCACGAACAAATTTGAATGAGTCAAATGGATTGGAATGAATTTAATTTTTAAGAAAAAATTAGTTATATTAAATTAGTTGAATTGACCTCGCCTGTTAGATAATAATTAATTTTAAAAGTTTTTTAATTAAAAATATGTATGCCATTATTTTATACATCTCTATATAATATTTAATTTTTTTTTTATATCTTTTGAGTCAAATCACTCTTTCTTATTTTGTTTTCTCAAACTCTAGTAAAAATGTAAAGAAAAATTATTAAGTCAAAATGCATAGAATTTCATGAACTTTCATATTTTTCCAGATGATAATATTGTTAGTTTTTTCATTTTGGCCAAATTATTATTTAGTATTTTATGTTGTTTATTTAGAAAAAAAATTTAATTTTAAATATAATATGATTGATTGACATCTAAATTATAGTTATTTGTATTCAATTTATCATTTTAAAAAAATAAAAAAAAATTGAAATCAGAACTTGATTAAATTCAATAATATGTATCATTGAGTTAAGTGGGTTGAGTATATAAGTTTGGTTTCAAAAATTGAACCTGACCCTAATTACTCCAACTGAATTGGACTGACGTTCACTCCTAATTTTGACCAATTAAAAAGAAAGAAGAGAAAATTAAATTATAACTAATTTTTAATATTATTCAGTCAATATTAAATATTTAAATTATTAAAATTATTATTTATTTAAATAATATGTAGATAAAAAATTAATAATAGATCAAATTATAAAAAATTATATTAAAAAAATTCTTAAAAAATTAAATTAAGAATATCATCGTTTATGAAACATCAAAATAATGTTTTGGTTCATAAATAATGTTTAAAAGAGGGAAAAATAAAGTTCACCGTGCCGTGTAGAAGGGTCTATGGGTTCACAGTCATATTGCTTAATAGGGTCAGGAAGATCAGACCATATAAAGTACGAACAACTTAAAATTAATTCAACGTCACTAAGAATAAGAAATAGTGAGTTCATATTGCCATATTTATATTTTTAGTGCTTTCAAAAGTAAATTTCAGTGACATTTTTTTTTACGTGTTATGGCGTGTTATGGCCTTTCTTTCTTTTGGCTTTTTTCCCTTTGTCCTCTATAATTGACCCAAAGAGTACACCTTCAAAGTATTCCCTTCCTATATATCACTATATTATCTACAAATTATTAATATTTTTGACATTATCACATTCGTTTTCATGTGATACTAAGTAATGTGGATAAGTTATGTTATTAATTACTATAACTTTATTTTATTTAAATTAATTTTTAAAAGGTCGTTATAGCTTAAAATTTTGTAACTCAGTTCTTATAGATTTTGAAATTTTTAATTACCAATGATGTTAAATTTCATTTCTGTCCCATTAACATTTCTGTCCCATTAAGTATTTGGATATTTCTTGACCTGATGATGTATATTTAAAATGTTAAAGAGAGATAGTATGTAATTGATCACGCTAATAAAATTCAAGGATAAAGATTGATATTTTTTTAAAATAAAAACTATAATAATCTAATTGCAAAGATTTAAACTATGAAAATTAAATAAAGTTACAAAGACTTAAAGAATAGTATAATCTCTTTTTGACTGCTAGAAGGAAACTAATGTGTTCATGTTCATACTTCACACCAAATGATAATTTTTTTTACTTGTTGATTTTGCTTTCTCGAGTTCATTCTTCATATTTTATGATAAAATCATTTTTTCCTAGTCAATTCAGAATATATATATATATATATATATATATATATATGTATATTATAATATTTTTGAATGGGTCATGTCCATAGAATGATATATTTTATAATATAATATATAAAATAAAATATGTGATGTGAAGATATAAAAAAATAAAATAATGAGAAGTTGCAAGAAATGAGTAGATTAAATAAATTTTTATTATTTAATTTATTATTTTAAAATTATAATAATTATTATTTTATATTATATTTTAAAACTTAAAGAAAAGAAAGTATACAAGTGTGTGTATGCAAATCCTCTAATATAAATATATATATATATACAATGAATTATTAGATTTTAGATTCTCTGTATTTATTTTTTATAATAATTTTTTATAGTAGGACAAAAATAAAAAAAGTGATTCACACTAATAAAAACTCACTCTAAATAAATTATGTATAATTTTTTTATCTCTATGTTACTATAAAGAAATGTAGCAATTTTTAATTACAAAAAATTTAAACTCCAATTATGAATTTCCCAAGAATGATCATTTTACCATTTTGATTTTGTCTCATGTAGTTGTTGTTACTATATATAGTAGCCTTTCATATAAATACGATTACACATATCATAACTAAAGCAAGATAATAGATATACATGGCTTCATGTTCTTCCTCTCTTTCTTTTTATACTTCTCAATTTTACAAGCCATCTTTATGCTGCTCTTAGCAGAAACAAAATTGACACATACATTGATTATAAACTTGAGAAAGGAGATGAAGTGTGGGCATCACTAGAAAAAGCCATTGAAGATTCAACTTTATTCCTTGTCATCTTTTCAGAGCACTATGCATCTTCCACATGGTGCTTGAATGAGCTTACTAAAATACTTGAGTGCTCCAAAAGTGAGACACATAATCTTGTTATTCCTGTATTCTATAAGATAGATCCTTCACATGTACGAAACCAGACAGGGAGTTATCAACTAGCATTTGCTAAACATGAATGCTACAACGTCTACAAACACCAGATGCTCAAGTGGAGGAATGCACTCACTCAAGCATCAAATCTAGCTGGCTAGGACTATACTGCCCAAAGTGTAGGAAAAAAGTTCTTAATTATTCTTGATGATATTGATTCTCTTGATCGATGAGAAAATCTATTTGGAGCACATTCTTAGTTTGGACAAAGTAGTAGAATCATTATAACTACGAGAGACAAGCAAGTGCTTAGTAAGAAGGTAGATGATATATATGAAGTTAAGCCATTGAATTTTGATGAAGCTCTACAGCTTTTCCATAATAATGCTTTAAAAGGTAAATGCCTTGATATAAAGTTTGAAAAGCTATCATGGTAATTAGTTGATTATGCAAAGGCATTCCTTTAGCACTAAAAGTTATAGGGTCCTTTCTTTATGGAAACAGTGAAAAAGAGAGGAAAAGCCAAATAGAAAAGCTTAAGAAAATGCCATATGTAAAAATTCAACATGTATTAACGTTGAGTTACGATGGATTAGATCATGAAGAGAAAAATTTCTTGTTGGATATTGCATGCTGTTTCAAAGATAGAAAACTTGAAGACATCGCAAATTTGTTAGATGCATGTGTTTATTCAACAATTATTGGATTGACAAGTCTTGAAGATAAAGCTCTGCTAACCATTTTGGAAGACAATGTCTCCATGCACCACTTGATACAAGAAATGAGTTGGGAGATTGTTCCTAAAGAATCAATGAAATGTCCTGAAAAACGTAGTCGGTTATAGAATCCTGATGATATTTTCCAAGAATTAAAGAACGACATAGTAAGAGTCAAATCTACATATAATTTTTTTTCCTATAATTCTTTCATTTTTTTTTTATCAAAATGTTATCTTGAATTATGTATTAGTTTGGTTGCTAGGGTAATGAAGCCATTGAAGGCATAACTCTAAACATGTCAAAAACTAAGGACTTGCACTTAAGTCCTCAAGTGTTTTCCAAATTGCAGAAGCTAAAATTTCTTCATTTTTATAAATACCAATATGAAGACAATAAATTATATCTTCCTCAGGGTCTTCAATCTTTGCCCAATGAACTAAGACTTATGCATTGGGATGAATACCCTTTGGAGTCCTTGCCAATGTCATTTTGTGCAGAAAAGCTTGTTACACTTGAGATGCCAAATAGCCAAGTAAAAAACTTTGGGAAGGAGTGCAAGTATTAATTGATTCTTTGACCTTTTTGTGTGTGTGTGTGTGTGTGTGTGTATAAATTGACATGTTTTAGAAGAAAATAAATTTTTTGAAGTGTGCATTCTGTGAAGTGCATAAAGTATATTATTTTGCACATTTAAAATAGTAATTTATTTTTTACATTAACCCTCAAACTAATTAATATACAAAAACAACATATTTCACAAAACGCACAATTTAAAAAGTCTGAATCCGTTTTATGATGATTAATTTTGATGTCCCTCTCTTTTGATTGATATATAATCTTGTGAATATAGGGAAAATTAACCTCATTAAATCTAAACACCTAAGTGAGCTCCTTGATTTTCAAAGGTCCTCCATCTTGAAAGGGCAAATCTCTATGAGTGTACAAGTTTGCTAAATGTTCATCCATCTATTTTATCTCTCCACAACCTTGAGGTTTTAGAACTAGGTTGTTGTAAATCCCTTACTAGCCTAAGGAGTGATATTCATTTAAGGTCTCTTAGTGATCTCTATCTCTATAATGCTCAAGACTCGAAGAATTTTCAGTGACCTCAGAAAATATGATACGATTGGATCTTCAAAGAACAGCTCAGTGAATTACCATTGTCCCTTGGATGCCTCAAAAAACTCAAAATATTCATTCTAAATGGTTGTACAAGTTTGAAGAATGGGTAGATGAATGTACAAAGGCTTCAATCAATACCAGAGCTTCCACCATCCATTATGGAGTTGTATGCCTATGATTGCACATCCCTTGAGACTGTACAATTCAGTCCAATCGCTACACAACTATTGGGAATTACAAGTATAATAAGCTTTGATTTCCGGAATTGCGTGACATTGGATAAAAAATCTGTCAAAGCTATCGAAGCAAAAGTTGCTTTTGAGATTAAAAAATCTGCATTAGCAATAGAGAAATGCATTTATATGACTAATCAGGCAACAGTTATATACCCAGGAAACAATGTTCCAGAGTGGTTCATGTACAAAACGACACAGACTTGTGTAACTATTGATCTCCCTTTTGTTCCATACTACAAGAATTGGGGTTTCATTTTCTGTGTTGTTGTTTCTCAATCACCATCAAATGTTGCTGTTCAAATTGAATGTGAAGGCCACAAGGATGTCAATGATTATGGTGGTGGTGATGACGATGATGATGAAAATGATGAATACATCGACCCAGTGCTCTTTTCAACTTCAGCTATAGATGTTAACAACATTTTTTCTGATCATTTTTGTCTATGGTATGGCTTGAGCCTTTGTTCACAAGTACATGAAGCATTTAAAGGATGGGATGATGATCAATGTACCACTTATAATTCAAAGTTTTCGTTACAATTTATTTTATTTTAAAAATTACATTTAATGGTCTTAAAATTTGATATAATATTATATAAACTATATTTTTAATTTATATTTAATTAATAAAATTAATATTTTACATATTATATATTTATTATAAAATAATAAAAATTATTTAATTATCTTTATTATTATATTAAAAACAAAAATTAATTTTCATTCTACATAAAATAAATTAAAAAAGTATATTTACTTTTTAATATACTCTAAATTAAACATTAATGTAATATAAACATTAACTTTTGTCTAGTCTGTCTCACACTTTCCTAGAAAATAGAAATGTGTCATTGGCACGCTAAGCAGTGGTACGTGGAATCACCGTTGACGTTGACGTTGAGACGCACAATCCTTTACCTTCTTACTTTTCCTCCCCTTCCTCGAAACCTTCCATTTTTCTGTTTTTTAGCTTGAAACCATCAAACTTTATAAAAATTGTTTTAATTTTTTGTTTCATGCATTTTTTTTTTAAAAATAATGATATTTCAAATAAATTAAGCTATAAATTCAAGGTTAAAATAAAAAACTAAAATTTTAAGTCTTGTACAAATATCTCCTAAACTAATTTTACAAAATAAAAATTTGAAAAGTTTAGGTCAAATTTATTATTTAAGAAATAATTTTTACATAAAACTTAAATTTGATTAAAAATTATATTTTAAATTTTTTCTTTATGATGACATAAAAAAATTAATAAAGATTAAATTTCTTAAATATATTATTTTAAGAGTAAATTACTTTCATTTTAAATACCAAAATTATACCTTTATCTTTTTAATTTTAAAAGCTTATACTCTTTTTTTTAAAAGATTAAAAAAATTATTATTTTATTTATTTTATTTTTAAAAAAATAATTTATTAAAAATATATATATTAAAAATTATTATTTCATTATTATTTATTTTGAGTTACAAATAATAAAATTTTTTATTTTAAAATGTAAAAAATAATTTTTTATATTAGTAAAATAAGATTTAATTATATAAATAATAAATATAAAAATATTTTAGTTAAAATAGATAAAATTATAAATATTTATTATCTTAATAAAAATAATATAATATTTAAAAAAATAGTATAAATTTAAAATCTCTTAAAAAATATAATTTACTCTTATTTTTAAAATATATATTTTATGTTACATGTGGTTAGTTTAAAAAATAAATATTTTATTTATTTTAAACAAAATTTTAAATTTAAATTTTATATATAAAAAAATTTTATTAAAAATATTTTACCTTTTTTATAACACATTAAAATTATATTAATTAAAATTAAATAAACTTTTAAATAGTATTGGTTTTAAACAAAAGTTGAGTTCTCACAAACTCTCTTTCTCAGCAACTTGACAAATCGGGATTAAAATTCAATTAAAATATGATTATTAGGAGCAAAGCTTAATTAAGTTGGTCGCCAGTTTCTCCAATGAGAAATTAGATTCTCTCCCATGTTTGTTTACTAATTATTGTACTTTTACTGATCTTTCCACAGAGATAAAGACAGAATAAAGAGAAAGTTTATATTCCCGACTTCAACTTTTATTGACAAATCTTATCCCCAAATACTTAATGACATTTCGTGGAAAATTAGGCTATGTTTGGAGATTGTTTTACTTTATTAAAAAAATTATTTTAAAAATTATGATAATATTATTTGTATATATTTATATATACAGTGTTAATAAATAAATTTAAGATACTCTTGATTGTAATTTTTAAAAATTATTTTTAATTTTTAAAAATAAAAAATACAAAAAATAAATTTTTTTATTAATAATATGTATATAAATAAATAAAAATAATATTAATATAAATTTTTAAAATTAATTTTATAAAAAAATTTTAAAGAACATAACCTCGTCTAAATGTGTCCTTATATTTTATTTTTTTATGTTTTAAAAAATGAAAGTTTAATTTTTAATTATTTTATATTTTTATTATTAAAGTACATATTTTATTTTTTATTTTTTATCAAAAATAATTTTTTTTCGTTTTTAAAAATAAAAAACAATTTTTTTAAAAAATATACTACATTAAGAGCTCCTTCCACCCCACTGTCTTGGATTTCTTCTTAGGCAGGCTCTTCTTCCCATACTCCGAGCACCCCAAGATCTATGCACCTTCTCATTCTTCTTCTTTGATCTTTGCCATTAAAAAATACGTGTTTTCTTGCTTATGACATTGCTTAAACTCGTATTCTGCTAGGAAACAGAGTTCGGAACAATGGCTATGGCTTTTCCTTCTCTGTTCGTCTTCTTCTTCTTCTTCTTCTTAGTCTCTGTATCATGTAAGTATGCTCCATTTTCATCTGAAAATCGCAAATCTATCGATCTGGGTTTTTTTGGGTTTTTCTCTAACCCCTTTTGGTTTTACAGACGCAAAATTCTCGAGCACTCCTGGGGTCAACTATGGCCAACTGGGAAACAATCTGCCATCGCCATTGAAGTCAGCGGAGCTCATCAAATCCCTCAAAGCCAAACGCGTCAAAATCTACGATGCAAAGCCTCAAATCCTCAAAGCCCTCAAGAACACTGGTCTTCAAGTCTCAATCATGGTGCCCAATGAAATCATCGCCAACATCTCCTCCAATCAAACACTCGCACACCAGTGGGTCAAAACCAATGTGCTTCCCTTCTACCCACAGACTCTGATTCGCTACCTCCTTGTCGGCAACGAAGTCATCAGCAGTACCCGACCCGAAATCTGGCCCGAACTCGTACCCGCAATGCGACGAATCAAACAGTCCCTCAAAACCTTTGGGATTCGCAAAGTCAAGGTCGGAACCTCGTCGGCGATGGACGTTCTCGAATCGTCGTTCCCGCCGTCGAATGGCACGTTCCGGAGAGACATTTCGGATCGGGTCATGAGACCCATGTTGAAGTTCTTGGATCGGACCAAGTCCTTCTTCTTCCTCGATGTGTACCCGTATTTCCCGTGGTCTTCCGACACTGCCAACATTAATCTGGATTACGCTCTCTTCGAATCGAAGAACATAACGGTTACAGATCCGGGTACGGGTCTGGTGTACCACAATCTGTTCGATCAGATGGTGGATGCTGTGTACTTCGCGATGAAACGAATCGGATACCCGGATGTTCGGATCTTCATCGCCGAAACGGGTTGGCCCAACGGTGGAGACATTGACCAGATTGGAGCTAATATTTACAATGCTGCCACTTACAACCGGAACTTCGTGAAGAAGGTGACGGCTAAACCGCCCGTGGGCACACCGGCTCGACCGGGTTCGGTTCTGCCGTCATTCATCTTCGCTTTGTTCAACGAGAACCAGAAACCGGGTCCGGGTACGGAGCGGCATTTCGGGTTGTTGTATCCGAACGGGTCGAAAGTGTACGAGATCGATTTATCCGGGAAGACGCCGGAGTCAGAGTTCAAGCCGTTGCCGGCGCCGAAGAACAACCAGCCGTACAAAGGTAAGATATGGTGTGTGGTGGCGAAGGGAGCCAATAAGACGGCGCTGGCGGGGGCGTTAACGTACGCTTGCTCGCAGGGGAACAAAACCTGCGAGGCGGTTCAACCCGGAAAACCGTGTTTTAAACCGGATTCGTTGGTTCGACATGCTAGCTATGCCTTCAGTTCTTACTGGGCACAACTGAGACCTGCAGGTGCAACCTGTTTCTTTAATGGGCTCGCCACACAAACCACAAAGAATCCAAGTAAGAATTTGCTTATTTTTTAAGAAAAATAATAACAATTTTCTTGCTTTAATTTATAGTCATAGTTATTGTACAATGAAATAAAACAAAATTTTGGGTTCAGTATGATAATATCTGGGTGTTTATGAAAAAAATATATTATAATTGAATTTTTTAAAAACAAATTCACATAATGTATTTTTATTAGAAAACCTTTTAAGAAACTCTACGTTTTTAAAAACCTTATATTTTAAAATTTTATAATTAGATTTCTATACATTGAAAATTATTAAATTAGTCTTTGTTAAACTTCGAACGGTAATGCTATTAAACTTTACTAACATGAGTAACATTTTTTACATTTTGATTTTAAAAATTTAACAATTTATACGTAAGGATTTCACTTGAATCATGCACATTAATAATGTGAAAATGATGTATAGTTGACCATTACAAATTTTTAAATAGTAATGAGTAATAATAAGTACTGAAATAAGAATTTAACTTAATAATAACATAATTAGATTATGTTATTCCCTTTAATTGTCCTATAAGAAATTCTGAAACTCTGATTTTAAAATTGTGTTTGGAAGGTTATGGATCATGCAAGTTCCCCAGTGTGACACTCTGAAGGAGAAAAGAAAGAGGAAGGTGGAGTTGAATGATTTTGAATGTTTTATATTTAAAAAATAATGTATTTTTTAAATTAAGAGAGATAAAAAAAATAATTCACATTCATCTTAAATGAATTATTTTTTTTATCTCCCTTAAAATAAAAAAAATACATATTTTTTAAATAGTCTTCCATTAATTGTTGTTATGCTTTCATGAATGTATTTTCCTCCTTTTATGCACTCACAACACAACCTCCAAGGAGGAACTTACATTGATGAATGGATGTCCATTTTCCATTAATTTTTTCACACCATCCTCACCAAACAATTGCCCATCACTATTTTTCTTTCATTGATGGATTGATTGAATGCCACTCCAATTTCCCATTATTTCACCTCATCATTGCCCATTATGATTCATCTTGTACCACTTTTGACCATTTGTCTCTAAGCATTTCATTTTCTTATTCAATGAGTTGATTTTTTTTTTATTTTTAAATATTTATCTTGATGTCTAACAATAAAGTATTATCTACAAAAATTGTCCTAATATAGAAGCCTAGTTTTTTAAAAAAATTATAAGTACTAAAAAATATACTAAATTTTGATTAATTTGATTTGCGTTAGGTAATATCTTATAATAAAATAGATCTTGTCTAATAAAAATATTTTCATCTACAAGATTTAAATTTAAAATTTTATTTTAAAAAATAAATTATTTATAACTTCAATCAATTATTATTAGTAAAATCTAATTTACTTGATGAGCATTGTCTCCCTAAGTAGTGGACTTCACTCAAACAGCAAAGCCAAAATCCCAGAATTACTACAATTGGATGAGCATTTAGTGCAAATTGTTTAGTTTTTGTTATTTAGGCGAAGGTATTACAATATGGACAGGTATAGTTCATTATTTCATTTTTATTATTAGATTTTTTGAATAAAATAAAATATAAAAAAAGCCAAAAAACTAAGTTGTAAAAAATTATTAATATAATTAAAATTTAAAAATAAAAATATTAAAATTACACCTCTTATACTACAAAAATTTGATTAGAATTAGAGTATTGAATATTTTAAACTAAACTCCAATACTCTATTTGCCTCTTGCAAATTTTGTTTTCATAAATAATAATTTTTTATATTAAAAAGTCAACATAGCGAACGGCTCTTTGTGATGCGCAAGGCCACGATGTTTATGTCTCTTGCAGACACGCCAACGGCTATATTCGGTCAACGGCTAGTTGTATTCCACTTGGCCGGACTGAATCTTTCACCCTTTTTTTATTGTTAATTTTTTAAATTTAATTTTACATTAAAATTTATTTAATTTTAACTCTTAATTTTGTACAAGTTTTCAATTTCATCCTTAATATTTTTTATTTCAATTTCATCTCTTAATTTTATTAATTGATACAAATTTTTTTATTGGTCAATTGTTTGTATATGTTACTAATGATGAAACCATATATGAAGATTATGTGAAATTATTTTTGTCAGAGTATGATAGGGTTGATAAAAAAATTCGGATGAATCTAATCTAAAACAATCAAGAAGTTATTTTCATACAACTTAAAAATTTTTTCATGTATTTAATTTTTTAGTTTTGAATATTCAAATGAAAAATGCTAAAAAAAATTAAAGCATTTTAGCATTATCTAATTTTTAACCATGTTTTGATTATTATAATTTCGTTTAACTTTGCATATGGTTGATGAGATTGGATGAGAATAAGAAATTGTATATTAAATAGAATTAGGGGTAACCAAATAAAAAAAATAAGTGTAAGAATAAAACTGCAATATTTGATAATTAAATATTAATTGGTGTACTCATTTAAATTTTGAATACAACAAATTATATTAAATACATTATTAATATGAGATTTTTAATATCAGATTCAGTATGCATATAAATATTATTTTATACTTCTCTAATTAATGTATAAATGTATTATTTAAAAATATTAAATGACATTTCTAAAAAATTTTAATGCATGATAATTATGAGTACAAAGAAAAAAATATAAATAAAAATATTTTAAATTTTATAATGCATTAAATTTTTAAATAATGTAGAAGTTCCTCATGCTAACATATATATGAATTTTTTATTATTTTAAATATACTTTAATTACCTTAGCTTGTATAGTTGTATGACATAATTTGATGGCTAGATCCGAAGAAGCTCTAACGGACTGATTGGGCTGATCAATTTGGATCCTTACCAGTAGGTCTTGTTTGAAGTATTATACTTGATATATTAAAAAGATAACTATACATAAAATTGATTTGGGCCCAAAAAATACTACAAATAAAGTTGGTGAAAAAACAAAAATACCTCATGAGCATTTGAATAAAGGAGAAAAAAGGGACGTCCCTTGGCTAATTTTTTCAATTGAATTTGTCTCCTGTTTGAATTATTTAAAGTTATCTTTTACTGATTTTAATATTAATTTTATTGTCCATATATGTATATATAATTGGAATTAAAAAATATTTAGTGTTAAAAAATTTGAAGTTCTATAGTTTTTTTCTAAAATTGATCATCCAATCTAATTTTAAGTGATTAAAATCAATGAGAAAAAAGATTAAATAATTTTTTTAACTATTTAATTGAATTATAGGTCGTTTAATATTTTTTATTTTTAATTATTTCAAACCCAATCTTAATTATTCTAGTTGATTAACTCCTCAAACTAATCTAAAATTGGAGAAGTTTTTATGTGCCTAATTTATACTATCTTATTTATACATTTACTAATTATATTTTTTATTTTTTATTTTAAATTAAAAAATTTACATAGTATAAAAAATAATTAATTAATATATAAATAAAATAATATAATAAGAATTTATGAGAATTTTTTTCCAATACTCAACCCCTACATACATGATAACAGAAAGTTGAGTGAAGATTTCTGTTGTCTAAATTTAATGTTGTATTTACTGTTACTTATTTTTTTAGTCTAAACTTATTATTTAGATATAAATAAAAAAATTAAAATTTAACTTAATGCACAAAAATAACATCAAATTTGAACAAGAGAAATTCAATTTGCAAGGACCGTTACTCTTTCTCTCTACTCTCTTAAAAAATTAAATTTAAAAAATAACTGTGGGTCCCATTTCCTGCACCTGCCTGATACCAAGTGATCCAACTAATAGTAACTATTATAAATTATAATAGCCTGATTGAGA
Source organism: Senna siamea (assembly GCA_031216115.1). Classification (NCBI taxonomy): domain Eukaryota; kingdom Viridiplantae; phylum Streptophyta; class Magnoliopsida; order Fabales; family Fabaceae; genus Senna; species Senna siamea. The sequence goes on from CM062357.1 coordinate 19,050,152, forward strand.
ATTTTTTTATTTAGTTGATGAAATTTTTAAATATTAAAAATTTTAAATTATTAAATATTACGTCTATTGATAAAAAATTAATAAAAAATAAAAATTAATTAAAGGATAAATGAAATTATTCAATTTAAGAATCTTTTCCATGATTTTTTTTTATGATGGGCACTACAAAACTGACCAATAGATCTAAGCCAAGTGGAGAGTGCAATCTTATCCTTTTGGCTTAACACAATAGTCCTTGCCTCCTTTGGGCGGCTATCTCCTCTGTAAGAGACCGATTTCATAGTGCAAGCAGAAGTACAACTGGTTTATTTGACTCTCTTTTTCATCAAGAAATCATCATCACTCACTATGCTATTCCTCTTCTTTAATAAAGCTTCTCAATTTCTCATACCCCACAAGGCCACATCATACATACTCACTCCTCATCCTCATTTCTCTCTTCTCACAATCCATCGCTCTTGCCTCTTCTTCTTTGTGTCTTTTGACTTCTGTTGATGGAAAATTGTCTCCACCACTATTCAACCTTCACTCTCCCTTCTTCTTCTAAACCCCAATTACCCCTTAACTTCTCTTCCAAACCCTTGGGATTCTTCTCCAATTCGCCACCCAAGCCTTTCCATGGTTGTGTTTACCACTCTAGCCGAAGGCCGACCGAGGTCATGGCGAGTGCCGGTGCCAGTCACTGCGAGTTTAGTAACCTCAACTCCAACTCGCCGATGCGGCTGAAATCGCCGGAGGGCAAGTGTCTGAGCGCTGTCTTGCAGAACCATCGCCAATTGTTTCACATCGCCGTCAAGGATGATCTGAGGTTTCTGTCTGATGATCGAGATGCTGCAGTTTCTCGCATGAAACTTAACGAAGGTTCAGATGAGGCCTTGCTTCACAGGTTTGCGGCTTAGTCCATTTCTAACTTTACCCTTTTTCCGACTCTGTTATTTTCTGCTTGAGTGACAAGAAATCTATTTATAAGATGTTTTGATGTAATAATTATGAAAAAATTTAAATTCATATGTTCTATATCTCTTATATTATATAAAGATGATGGTTTATATATATGTTAATCTCAAATGTTTTGTAAAAAGCTTTCTATAAGTGTTGGAAAATTAAAATACCCACATTCCAAATGCCACCTTAGTGTTTCTTTTATATTGTCTCTCTGATAGGTAGCATTTGATCATGGGGTGGTTCTGATTTGGGTCCGAAAGTTTTGTCTGTTTTAGATAAGTTCTGACGGTATTAACTCATTTTAATGGTCTTATTCTTTCAATATACTTTGCAAGCCACTATGTAAGGTAACTAATGGGTTCGGCTGTTCATTGTTGATATGAAACTGGAATTTTCACGTCATGTTTGACCTGCCATCATCTTCTGGATGGAGTTCGTAAGGAAAGGTTCAGTTCCTTTTATTATTTTTTTCTCTCTTTAAAGGGAATTCTGAAGATTGTAGGACTAAAATTTTTTTGTTTTGATTTCTCACGCACAAATAAACTGAAGAAAGTTGTTGCTTTTGTGCTGCATCTATATATTCAATATCTGAAAGGCAGTAATTCCATATTGTGCAATGTATGTTGTTGAAATGTTTTCTTATAGCTCTCTTTACTACTTGAGAGGCATGTCTGTTTATATAATGTACTTTATTGAATCATATATGGTTTTCATATGTTATGAATAATATGGGAAGTACGCAAGAATAGCAAGTTAGTCTTCCTGCCTTCAAGTTTGCATTCTACTGGTTATTGACTTATTTTCTCAGCTGGTCAGCAAAAAATAATTCTCTTGTTTACTATCAGTTTTTAGTTGTCAAATGGCTTCACGAGCAAAAATCAGATTTGAAATGATTTAATTTGCTGCCTCTTGATATTGACTTTATCCCTGTCCACTTTCTTTCATCTGACTAGTTCATCACAAAACATCTTGCCAGTTCCTTTTCAGCTGGGGTTAAATCTTTATTGACTTGTAGACCTTGAGTAGTTTTGGCATGATTGAATGAATCGAGGTATTTCCTGGTATTAATATCATAGCCATGAACAAGTTAAATGGCACAGAATCTTTAAAGTCCTTGTTGGTCATATAATACTATTTACTAGATTTTGTTGGAACAATTTTTGACCTATACTTTTATGAATGCCAGGAGGATTGCACAAGTAAAAGAGAATCAATGTCAAACTGTTTTACAAGATGTCATGTATTTGCTGATTTCCTATAAGTTCTCTGAGATCAGGGTCCCTATGGTTCCAAAGCTATCTAGATGCATCTATAATGGCAGGCTAGAGATATTGCCTTCTAAGGACTGGGAGCTAGAGTCAATTCACAGCTTGGGGGTTTTGGATCTGTTAAGGGAGCATGTAACCACCATAACTGGCTTGAGAGCAAATTGTAGTGTAAAAGAGAGGTGGGCGACAACTAGGATTAGACATTTCTTGCTTGCCCGAATTTATGTTGCCTCCATATTATATGGTTACTTTTTGAAGTCAGTTTCATTGAGGTACCACCTAGAGCGAAGCCTATCACTGGATAAATATGACATTTGTCTCGGTCATAGGACTTCCCTCTCATTTCATGATATGAGTCATTATGGTTTCAAAGATATGATCTTTGGCCGCAGGAGTAACCTGCAATCTGTAGGTCAAGGACTAACCAGGGAGGAAGAAAAAATTGAAGATTTAAAATATTATGTAATGGGATTTCAGCCCGGGTCACTGCAGAGATGTGCCAAACTGAGATCCGAGGAGGCTGTGAAATTGATAGAGAGTTATAGCTGTGCTCTTTTTGGAAATGAGAAATGCGATTTGGTTGAGAGTGATGATGTCATTTTGACTTCATTTTCTAGCCTGAAGAGGTTAGTCATGGAAGCTGCTGCTTTTGGATCTTTCCTTTGGGAGGCAGAAGATTACATTGAGAATGTTTATAAGCTTAAGGATATATAAACAGAGATATATATTGCTGAATAAATCACTTGGTTGTTGGGCAAATCCTCTTTGTAAATACAGTGAGTTTGTTCACAGCCTTTGAGTATTGTTGGGGAATATTTTTCTATTGTTTAGCATACATTAACTCTTAATATTGTATAGTTTTGAAGAGTGGTGTTTCTGTTAGTTAGCTACTAGCTAGCTGAGCTGGAGAGTTTTAGCCATGTCAAAGTTATTGACACCAAATGCATCTATAGATGAATATGTTAGGACCCTAGTGATAGTGTAGAATCCTAAGGAAGATAAACAGAGTAGCTGAAATATTCCTGGAGTATATTAAGTATTAAAACAGAATCCACACCCAGAATCAGTCACAGTATATTACTCCTAAGTTGTAGCGATTCACAGTAATAGATAAAGAGAAAGAAAGAGAAACTGAGAGAAAAAAAGATAGAACCACTAGCTTTCGAGAGGCTAGTTCTCTCTTCACTGATTTCCCAAATTCTTCCTTGCCTTCCTTCAACAATCTGCCTGCCTTATGCCACTACCAGCTGGTCCCCACCTTGTCTAAAGCTGCCAAAATGGTTACAAGGTCCTTACAACACATTCTCCTCTTTTGCCAGCTCAGCCTCTGTTTTGTTTTCCTTATTCCTTCTGGAATATACCTTAAAAGGTATTTCCTCACGTCCCTCCTTACCTATCAACTTCTTATTCCTTCTTTTGTACTGCCATTTATATTCCCCGTGTGTAACAGAATATTATTCAGCTATTCATATAATGGTTACAATATTTGTAGAAACTAGAAAGTAAATTATTCTACTTGCTTTTGGCCAAAAGAAAAAATTTATTCTACTTGCTTTTTAGCACTTAATTTTTTATTGAGTTTGAAGACTGTACGGATATTTACCTGGTGATGCTATTTTGAATATGGAAAAGTCAGATTGTTAGCAGTCCCACTTTGGAATCACTTTTGACTCTAATTCTCCATTATGGGATTTGACAGTTTCTCTAGCAATATTGATTGAATTTGGGCTTCAAATCTTTAGATGGCTTATCCATTTGAAAAACTAGGCCCAATATCTCTTTATAAGGGGGTGTGATACAACAATAACAAACAAACAAAATATTTTTTCATTAAAAGATTAACTATATGAATAAAACTATGTGAATTTATTCTATTTTTGTTCTAAATAAAATTATTGGTTGGACCAAAATAAAACATTTACTAGATAATTGGAAGGTCTTCTTGAGAACATTTCAAGATCAGTACCATGTACTCAAAAACTGAGCTCAAATTTTATTGATAATAATCATGGAAGCATACTGATGGTTAAAAAGTAGTTAATCACTAACTAATACATTACAGGCTAAAGCTTTCACATTTCTTTGACTTTGACATGGTCTAACAATTATTTATACACATTCCATATCACAACTGAACTTTTTTTTTTTTTTTGCAATTTTTGTTCATCTCTACAGCAAAATCCTTTCATTCATCTAGCAATCGAAGAAGGGAAACTCACTTGATGTCCAAAAATCCATAACATCTTCTGATAGTTGATTTTCTGAAAGTTGATCAGTAAATGATGATGAGGCAACCATGTTGTGGTCTTCAATTTGTGGCATCTTGGAGTTCAAATCATCTCCAATTTGATCATTTTGAAATATATTGAAGAGAAAATCATCAAGAAAAGCATCATCATACTCTATTTCAAAGATACTGGAACCAACTGCATTTGTGCTATGATCATATTCAAACGACTCCATCATATTACTCTGCACATTGTCGTTGGTGCTTACTGGCAAAGCAACTTCTGGTGAATATACAACATTGATTTGTTCAGTATATTTGTTTTCAGGTTCTTGTTCATACTGTGTAGGTGAAGATGAAGGTGAAGGTGAAGGCGATGATGGCCATGAATTGGGTTGTTCTTGTAATTTCTTAGACAAATAAGCATGCCAGTAATTCTTGATTTCACTATCTGTTCTTCCTGGTAGCTTTTTAGCTATCAAAGTCCACCTATTGCCATGAACATGATGGAGTTTTATAATCATATCTTCTTCTTCCTTAGAAATGTTACCTCTCCTTATACCTGGCTTCAAATAATGCAGATATCGATGTCTACAACTCTTTCCACATCTCTTCAAACCTAGAAAGAAAAATGCAATGCAATGATTAGTTTAATGAAGAGAAATAAAATGAATGAGGAAATTAAACAAAATTGTTGAAGAACACTTGCTCACTACTAAAATATGACCCCACAAATTTTAAAAATTACAATTTACTAAAAAAAATATTTTAAAAATTATTATTTTATTATTACTTTTTTTTGAGTTAAAAATTATAGTTATTTTATTTCAAATTTTAAAAATAATTTTTTATATTGGGCAAATATATATTAACTTATATAAATAATATATATATAAAGATATTTTGATTAAGAGTTTTGCTAACTAATTTCCTAAACTTTAAAATTTAAGGTTTCATCTGATTAGTTAATAAAATTTTTAAACATTAAAAATTATTATTTTTATTATTTTTTATAAATTTTAAATTATTAAATATTCTATTAACTAATGAAAAGAAACTTTAAACTATTGTTAATAGGATTTAAGGTTTCATCTTAGATGAAGTTTTTTTATATTAAAAATTATTATTATTGTTGACTTTTTTACAAATTTTAAATTATTCAACTAATATCATAGGACACTGTACAGCAAAACCTTATTTTAGACTATTTATTATTAGGTTATATATGTGTGTGTGTGTGTGTGTGTGTATATATATATATAGAGAGAGAGAGAGAGAAACCTGTTTTTTGAGCGACTTTATTCCATTTGCCTTCTCCATGGAGAGCAACATAATTGGAGAGAATTTCATCTTCATTTTTAGACCAAGCTCCTTTTAATCCATGTCTACCCACCTTCTCATCCTTGTTCTTATCAACATTATCGAGCACAAAAACATCACAACCTTCATCATACTCATAATCATAATCATAATCATCTTCGTCTTCATCCTCTGTTTGATTATTTGAGGAACTAGGATTGATACTTGTGCTATAATCAGATGATCCAGTAACAATATTATCCTCCAAAAAGCTACTCTTTCTCTCTTCAAGCTTCCGTTCATGGCGTAATTTCTTAGACAAATAAATTTTCCAGTAGTTCTTGATTTCAATATCCGTTCTTCCTGGTAACCTCTTAGCTATCAACGCCCACCTGTTCAACACATAATTATTTAATTACTTTGTCATCCATCACAAACACATTTATATACATACATAAATTAACTTGTACATCGTATATATACGTATATACATCCAAATAAATAATAATACCTTTTACCAAGTTCACTATGAAGTCTTATGATCAAATGTTCTTCATCTTCAGAAATGTCGCCTCTCTTGATTCCAGGTTTCAAATAATTCAAATATCGATATCTGCAACTCTTTGCACATCTCTTCAAACCTACATGTATCATAGCAAGAAATTAATTAACAGAGAAAAAAGTGAAGTTTTATTTATCAACAAAGGCGAGTCACGTGGGCGATCCTCTACTTAGGTGAGACCAAGTTTGGGTAAGCCATGCCTAGGAAGGCGATCCCTCATGATATTATAAATATATATATATCGAACCTGAATGTTGAGCAACCTCTCGCCATTTTCCTTCTCCATGAAGAGTAACATAGCGGAAGAGAATTTCATCTTCTTCTTTAGACCAAGTACCTTTGTTGATTTCGTTCTTGCAGGATCGTCTTCTTCCCACCATGATTAATTGTTTATATGCTCTGCAAATCTCAAATGGTGGAGGAGTAGTAGTACTGCTACTACTACTATGTTTTGTGACTTGTGTTGCTTCTCTCTGACTATCAAATGCTATATATATATATATATATATATATATATATATATATACATATATGAGGAAGACAGCGAAAGATAGAGGAATTAATCGTATAGAATAATGGTAGTGTAATTAATTAATAAACTGGTACCGACAGAGTAATCAATTTCATGTTGAGGGATTTAAGATGCATCTGAAACATGCACGTGCTTCAACATAATTTGTGTATGGACAATTGTGAAGATATGCACTAAAAGAAAGCATAAATCAATGGTGTGGTTGGTAAATATCATATTGTTTATACTTTTTATAGATACTGTGAAGGATCAGTGAAGAAAGGGAGCTCCTAATGAATTAATGCAAATCACAGGAAGGAATGCATGGAGATGGAATGGCAAAGAAATAGGAAAAGGGAAAAGCAAACTTTTTTTCTGAAAAGCTTTTAAAAGTTAACAAAATCAATGAAAAAGGAAAACTCTTTTGTTCTTTTATCTTCATGTATTAATTTTTGTATTTTTTTTTTCATTGAATTGGAGTGAAAAGAATAAATATTTATCATCATATAAAAAAGAGAACACAAGTTTGAATCTTGTAAAAGTACTTATTGAAAGGGTTTTACTCTAAGACTAAATTTATATATAGTTATTTATATTTTTAGTATCAAATTCTCGGTCTAATCAAATAAAGTACATGTAAAATTTTTTTAAATAAAATTAATCATAAAAGAGATGAATTGTATAAATTATACAAATATTAATCTCTAATTAAAAGACCTAATAAAAAAGATATAAAAATTATAATGAAGTTTTTTCCTTTACTTTAATACTCTTAGGGAAGGATTAATCCAAGTTTCATATGACTTAAAAATATTCTAAATTTAAAAAAAATAAATATTTAATTGTATTTATGAATGAGTATTTTAATTTATTTTCTAAATGTATTATTATTATTATTCTTTATCATAAATTTGTACTTAAATACAAGTTCTATTTACATAAAGATGATATTATATGGAGAGCTCCACTCTATTAGAACGTAAAATTTTTCTCTTGTTAAATCATTTCAAAACATATGTATATATCTAGTAATAAAAAAAAAGTGTCCTATACAAATTCTAAAATAATTAAGGATAGAAAGTTTAACTTCATGAGATATGGAGCTTTTCATAGATAAGCCTTTTTACATAATGGATATTATATATATATATATATATATATATATGAAATAATTCAGATCCATTACTCTCTGCAAACTCTAAATTAAATTTTAAAATTATAATGTCAATGAAATTATTGTCCTTCTTTAATTCTAATAGTACAATAATCATAGCAAAATAGTACTCTAATTAATCAAGCAGTACCAAGACAGTGAATATTTCTTGTCTTGGGATTTAAGGTGCATCTGAAACCTGCATGTGCCTACAGTAATTTAATTTATATGGGCAGTATTGAAAAGTTAAGCATTTGAAAAAATAGCTAATTAATAATTGGTATGTTTAGTGAACACGAAATATGCTTTAGAATATTCAGAAAAATGGTCCAATCAAAACAACTAATCTCCCACGTGAATTATCATTCAAATTTTTATTAAAAGAAATATAATAAAAATAAATAAATAAATGGCCTTAAAGAGAGAAAGGGAGCTCTTCAACCTTGATAGTATAAAATTAATATAATGAAATGGTAGAGGACATGAGGACTTTTCCTTAAATTTCAACAATTTTAAAATAAATAGATGAAATGAAAAATTAAATTACTTGTCTGAATAGAATTTTTAAAAATTGATTTTAATTTTTAAAAATTGATTTTAATTTTTAAAAATTGATTTTAATTTTTAAAAATATAAAAAAATCAATTATTATTTTTAATTGAAAAAATAAAATAAGATATATATTTTTACAACAAAAGAGATAGAAAAATTAAAAAAATATTGTGAACTTCAATTTTTTAAAACAAATAAAATGCATAAAATAAATCTTTTATTAATAATATGTTTTGAAATATGGAAAAATAATATTAACATGAATTATTAAACCTAATTTTATTAAACAACTTTAAAAAATAAAAAAACAAAATGACAGTAAGATAGATCCATAATGTTTTTTATCTTTTCATGATCCTATTTTATTAAATGATGTACTAGATTTATATGTCTTTTTTATACTTTTATTATCAAATTTTTCAATCAACAAAAAAATATAAAAAAATTAATCATACAAAAAATAAGTTATATAAATCATATATATATAATTAATTTTTAATTAGAGAAAAAGTTACACATTATTTTTTTTTAAATTATTATTATTATTATTTTAGTAAAAAAATAATAAACAAAAAATAACATATATATGTAAATAAAACTAATAGTTTAATAAAAAAAATGAAATTGTTAAATTATTCCCACAAAATTTGACCGAACACTCGTGTTTGTAAAATATATTGAAGCAAGTGTGGATCCATTTCCAATTTTCCATGACCATGTGTATTAGCGTAAGACAAAAATTCCGAAACGCACGCGAGTGCTAAAAACAATATACATAATGGTAAAACTTTGTAAGTAAATAACGTTGCAGAAAAATTAAATCTCGAAGAATTAATTTTTGTTTTTTAATATAAAATTAATGAAATTCAATATTTTATAACACGTGGTTAACGTTATCGATATATTTTATGAAAGCAAATTGATACTTGCCAGATCTAATTCATCGGTGTTAGTGTTTGAGGTAATAATGGATCTACCGATCTAGATCTATTTTATTATTCATAATTTTTCTTGGATATTTCAATATTTCCTCCATTTTCATTCCCATCTTTCATTTATTATATAACGTTCTTCCACCCACAGTCCCAGATCTTTTTCCCTCCATGCATGGGCTTCCGTGCCCACCCAACCCTTCCCTTTTGTTTTCATCGTCATCAAGATTCAAATTTTTACTGTTAAAAGTTTCTTCATTTTCAGGGAGAGAGACACTATTTATTTTAAAATAAAAATTAAGAATTAAAGCTTCTGTTTTTAACCAAAATCAGAAGATGAAAATTAAATATTTTAAGATAAAACTGCTTTGTTAAAATTTTGTATTTGCCACTATATCCTTTGACTAAAAAAATAAAAATATCTTTTGATTAAATTTTTAAAACGCAAATTACTTCACACCTCTCACAATAGTTTTTCCCAACTTTTTTATTTCAATGAAATTATTGTCCTTCTTTAATTCTAATAGTAGTTAAGAAGTCAAAGAAAAAGTAATTTGAAGTAGACATATCCTTATTCAAAGTGTACCCTTATATTATAAGACTGTAGTTAGGTGATACTAAATTAGTTAGAACTTCTCCACGAAAAAAAAATTAATAATAATAATAAATTAGTTAAAACTTTGACTAAAAATAAATAAATTACACTAACTTCACTTTATGTTTAATAAAATTATACGTAACACTGGTTTAATTTTAAAAATTATACTCAATACTTTTAAAATTTGATACAATATCATATACACCTTTATTTTTATATAATTGTTATCAATAAAGTTAATATTTTATATAATGTATATTTATTCTAAAATAATAAAATTATTTAATTATCTTTATTGTTGTTATTAAGTTTAATATATACTAATATGCACGTCAATTCATTTAATTTAAATATAAGTTAAAAGTAAAGTGCCGTTCTATTATCCCTTTACATTATATTAATGAAAAATTTTCATTTGCATATGATATGTCATTTTTAAATTATTTATTATTATTTTATTTATCACATAAATTGTTTAATTTAAAATAAGAAATATTATATAAATATTATAATTGGTCAATACACTCTATACAGTTTAAAACTTTTTTTCGTATTTATCTCTACCGTGAACTGCGCACAAACATAAAGTAAATTTTATTCATAACATGAATTTAGTGACACAGTGAAGAGGTTGTGGTTTTATTGATATTGTTGTTTGTTGAGTCCCATGTGCGGTGTCTTCATTACATGTTGCAAGGCTTTAAAGGTGAAGCAAATGACTATTAATGAAGCAACTTGCTATTAAATATTGCCCTGCATTGGACTTCTTTTATATATAAATATATATATATTTTATTTGAGTTAGTTGAAATTTTATATTTTTTATATGACTCAAATTTAATATATCACGCGTTTTTATAATTTAAATACAAAACATATATTCATTTAAGAAGGAAGACTTATCAATCAAACTATTTTTAAATAATGTTAGTCTTGTAAATAAAAAAAATTTATGAAAAAATTTTACTTTCGGTATAAAATTTTTGTTAATTTAAACGAAATTTATTATAATTTAATAAATTTTTAGATATTAATAATTTTAAAAAAATAAAAGCAAGACCCAAATTTAATCAGATGCTCTAATTATTTTGAACTAAAATATAATTAATAGAATCAACATGCCAATTCATTATTCAATTTTGGTTATTTTAATAGAATTATTGCTGACAGCAACAGGAGGGCGTGCAGCCCTGCTTGGCAGGCATTTATTAATTATGGTGTGCCTATATTTTGGAGTCATAATAACTTATTTAAATATTAACATTTTTCTGCATAAAAAAGAGCCCTCAAATCTTGGAGACCGAAATTGTAAAAGATAATAATTAAAAAAAAACCACGTTATGCTAATGAAATATGCCTTTTGCTAAGCTCGTTGTCAAGATTGTCAGTTTCTCACTCATGTTTCGATTGAATCTGATGCTTTCAATGCTATTCACCTGATCAAAAGTGGAGATACAATTGTTCATAATTTGAGAATCCTGGTTCAAAATATTATTATTGTTATTTTAATCGTCACTCTGATTATAAAACTGTCTATATGTTTTATTAAATCAAATTTTGTATGAATATTCTTGTCAAATTGAGTGTTTATAATTTCCCTGATATTTATTTATGAGAAAATCCTCCTCCGAAGCTCTCCTTTTCCTCTTCTTGCAGATTCTGCTTCAGTTTCATTTCTTAAAGCCTTAATTTGTTGTGTTTTGGTATTTTTTTAATTGGTTACCAATATATAATTTTAATTGAAATTGAACTTTTAGCATCTAAACCTTCAAGTCCCAACTACTAATTATATCTGTAAAATAAATTTTATTGTGGTTTAAATTTCATTGAGTAACACTGAATGGAGATAACGTTTAAATGATATAATTTAATTTCAAGACAAACCGTATTACTAATACTTAGAACATGGAAGCAATTCGTCATTTTCCTTTTAAAACATGGGTGTGGTGATACCAAAATCCTTCTTCTTTTTTTTTCTTTGTAAGATTTTATTGAATGAAAAAAGTATTAAGCTGGCAAATAAGAGCAGACAAGTCTGGTTAAATTGAAAAAATTGAGCTGACTTGTCTTGAATTAACAACCTCTTTAATTCATGGTTTTTTTTACCAAGAAATTAAAAATTAAACTATAGAGTAAATTATATTCCTATTTTTTTATAGATAAATTTTTTTATAATTTTACATATTTTGACTGAAATATTCTTATATTTATTATTTATATAATCAAACATGTATTTGAATCATTAAAATATTATTTCTAAAAAATTTTAAATAAAATATCTGTATTATTTTTAACTTAAAATAAATAATAATTTTTAAAATATATATTTTTAATAAATTATAATTTTTTAAAATGATTAATAATTTTATTAAAAGTATTTTAATAAAAATTAATAAAATTATAATTTTTTTAATCTCTCTAAAAAATATAAAATTTTAAAATAAAACAAGATGTAAAGTGTAATTTAATTTAAATTATAACATCTAAAACACATGTTACTGTACATGTACCGTATAGTGTCACATCTTTAATTTTCTGACATGTCAGAAAAAATCATCAAATATTTAGTTGAAAAATAATTCAAAAAAAATATTTTAATTGGAAGCTTAGTGATTTTTTTTTTAACAAATTATGTTATTTTTTAGTTTAAAAGATTATATTTATAATCTCTTTAATTTATTTAATATCAATCAAAAAATTATACAGAATAAGACTATAATTTTATTTTTTTACTATAACAATAAATATAAATAAATTTACATTAAGTTTTAACTTGATATTTTTAGTATAATAGTAAAAATGATTAAGTAATTAATTTTATTATTTTGAAATAAGTTATACTGTATAAAATATTAAAATCATTGATATAAAATAAATTAAAAATGAGTTTTTGTATAATTTTATTTCAAACCTCAAGTATCGTAGCAGAGACACAATCGTTGCGTTCTTTTAAAGGGAAAAATTATTTTATCTCACCTCTATCTATGTTATATGGTATGGTTTTCAGTCTTACAATCTCTTTTTCAACCCTATAGTCTTTTTAGTCTTTGAAATTAGTGTCCTCTCAATTTTTGTGACAAAATTTGTTACAATTATACTTAAATACTTCTTTTATTAAAAAATTACATCAAATATCCTTAAATTATGATAAAATGTCATATAAATCTCTATTCTAATATATTCATTCTACAAATTTTATACTTATTAATTAAAAGCAATACAATTATTTAATTATCTTTACTATTACATAAATAATTTTATATTAAATTTAATATAAATTTAACTTTATTTATTATTATATCAAAAAAATAAAAATTTTATTTTAATTTACACAACAAAATTTAAAATAAGTGTTATTTTTAGAATAAAAAATAATTAATATATTGACTAAAAAAATTGTAACCTCTCAAAATATCTAATAAAACTTATAAGTTATTTTGGAAACAAAAACAAAAGCCTTAGACATTATTCGGGAGAATTAACCGGCAAGGTTGTCGCAGTTGGTATAATTATTAAATAGGGAATCTCATTTATTTTTTAATTTTTTCCCCGTAAATAAAGCTTGCATTAAACATCAAAATAGTATAATTGTTATATGTATTATTTATTTATTTATCTGTCGGGTCAAATTGAGGGAATCGTATCAAATGATTCAATATACGACAGCTATATGGTGGTCTGGTAACGTAAATCCAGCTGCCATCTATGATATCCTTTGTCGTTTACTACAAGCCCCGAATCCCGTGGGATTTGGTGTACGTACAAACCTGTTACATCATATTATCGTATCAACCTCTTAATATTATTAGAGTAAATTACATTAAATTATTTTCTTTTTTTAATTTTAAAAATATCTTTTTTAAAATATTAAAAAATTTATAATTTTATTAATCTTTATTATAATATCTTTAATGATATTATTCATTTTTTAAAATATTATATTTTATTATAAAATATATTTTTTAAAATTATAATATTTTATTATTATTATTTATTTTGAGGTACAAATAATAAATTTATTTTAATTTTAGTTAAATTTTTTTATATAATACATATTTAATTTTATAAATAATAAATATAAAGATATTTTGATCAAAATAAGTAAAGTTATAAGTCTTCTTGTCTATGAAAGAATGAGAATGTAATTTTTTAAAATAAAAAAAATAATTTTAAAATCTCTCAAGAAAAAAATATAATTTATTTAAATTTTTTATATTAAAATTTTTTTTTATAAATTTTAAATAATAAAATTTAAGTAAATTAATGATTTATTCTTAATATATATATATTTTTAATTTAACTATTAAAAGTGTCACAATTTAATTTTTAAAAAATTAATTTTTAATCAATTTAATAATTTGATTAATAAAATAAAAAAATTAATTATCAATAACATTAACAAATATTAGCTTTAGTATTAAATAATAAATTAAATATTATTCAATAAAAAAAACACGTCATATTAACAAGTTAAACATTATTAAAATATATAATTTGTATTATTTTTATGTGTAAATTGTAAATTTAATTTTTTTTATTTTATAAATTACATATCAATCAAATATATTTTTTATTAAATATAATTTAATCATTTAACAATCAATATTTATTAATTTTATTTTTAATAAACTGTTATCAATTTTATTAATAAAAAATTAATTTTATTAAAAATTAATTTTTAAATATTAAATTATAATATTTTATCTTTTAATTATTAAATTAAAAAATATACATATTTTAAAAATTAAATCATTAATTTACTCATTAAATATTTTATCAATTAATTATAATAAATTTTTAAAAAATACTTATTATTATTATAAATTATAGATATCTCTCTTTAAAAATTAAATAAATAATAAGTGTGATTAACTTATATTATTGTTAATTGCATAATAAACTGAAGTTTGTGAAAAGACTTTCAACTTTCAACAACTAAGAACGTGGGCTGCTCTGACGTGAAGGCTTTTTGGTTTTATCTTCTTTTTTTATTCGGAATAATTTTATCATTTTGCAATAAACGAAATATTATATTTTAAACATTATAATTATAAAAATTCAAAAATATGACATTTTTATTTTGAAGGTTGTATTGTCATTTTTTCAACCAATCCATTTATAAGTTTTTGGTCTTGCACAAAATAAAAAATTTCAAATAAATGTATTACATAAAAATAAACTTTGAAATTGTCTTTTGTCACATTTTTAAAATTAAAAATTAAACCAATTACACAATTTTAGTAAAAATAACTAATTTCTCATGACATATTGAGCTAAGGTTTGAATTTTTTACTGATAATGATATTTACTTTTAATAACTAACAATACTTTAAATAAGATCATTTCTAATAATAAGATATTTAAAAAAAATTTAAAAAAATAAGTTATGTCTATTTTTATATTTTTATCATAAAAATTTTTAATTAAAATTTGACATATATATAATTTATATATATTATAATTAATTTTTTAAAAAAAAATTATATATTTTATTTTGATTAAAGATGTACAAAACTAAAAGTTTGAATAACTTTTTATTAACTTCTAAAGTTTTCAAAAATAAATTGCACAACACTAAATTAATAAAGGGTTTTTACATTTTGACCAAATCTTAAATATAAGAAGTTTGAGTTTGACATATATGAATAAACAACTAAAATGAGATCTTGTACAAGTTGCCGTAGTTGTATTGATAAACTTAGACAAACATAATTTTATTATTATTTTTCTTACCAAGAGCAAAAAATAAATATTTAAATTTTGGAAGGCACATAATTAGGTAGAATGTACCTCATTAATTGATAAAAGACAAATTAGGTGGTGCAACCAAAGACTTAATTATGCATTTTAGGGTTTGGTTCCTTTGTTTTGCAACAAAACTTGGTTGTCAAATACCCATAATGTTTCATTGCCTAACTATTCTTTAATGATCCCAAAGTTTTTTTTTTTTTTGGAAGGGCATTAATAATTGAGCTACAATTTATTTTTATTTATATATTATTATAACTTAAATAAAATAACATATATATATATATATATCTATCTCGTAATGATCCTATTATGGAAAGTTGGAACACTCAACTTTTTCGAAAATTGAACCCACGGCAACACATTTGAAAACTGCGTTGAATAGTCTTAAATCTTAATATATATATATATATATATATGAAATTAATGATTTGATATCTCTTAAATATTAATTTTTTAATTTATTTAGTTATTTAGTTAAAAATAAAAATTTTTGATTAATAATTATATTAATAAATATAAAATAAATTATTAAATAATAAATTAAATCTTATTTAATCAAAAATATATCATATTTATAAATTAACTATTCTCAAATTATAAAGTTTGTGTATTTTTTGATGCATAGTATGTAAATTTAATATATTTTATTTTATAAATTAGATATTATAAAATAAAATATTTATATTTTTTGTTGAATAAGATTTAGTTAATCATTTAATAGTCAGTTATCATTTATTAATGTTGTTGTCAATTAAATATCTATCAATTTCATTAATCAAAGAACTAAATTAATTGAGAATTTATCTTTCAATAATTAAATTAAAATATTTTATCTTTTAATGATTAAATTGAAAAAACATATATCTTTTAAAAACTAAATCATTAATTTGTTTTATATATTTTCTTTTATTTGTTTAGGCTAAATCAATATTTTGTCTAATATCTATTCCATAATTTCTTTTGTAGTAGAATAATATTATTTATTTAATGATAATTATAAGTCTTGTGTAAATTTTTTTGGTGTGAAAATTTAATCTTGCGTAAATTTTTTTAAATAATTTAATGTATTTATCGTCCATTATAATTTTTTATAAAAAGTTAAATGAAGTGTTTTTTTTACTTTAATTGTAAAGCTTACAAAATTTTATATCAATTTTAATAGTTTAAAAAATATTTATATATAACCTTGTACTAAAGATTTATCAATTGTAAAGTTTTAACCTTGTACTAAAGACGTGGTACCACCTTGAACGTTTTACTCAAATTTAAATTTCAAAAATACATTTATTAAGAGAACATTATCTTAATGCCTTTTCTTCAGCAAAAATTGATAGCAAGTTTAACATAATATTAAATATTTTTGAATTTTCACCAAAACATTATTATATAAGATTAATTATTTGAGATAATAAACTGCAATGAGTCAGAGAAGATTGGTGATTTATATTAAAAAAATATTTTTACACATTTGAGTTGATTAAATTTTATATAATTCATCACATATTAATAATTAAATAGATAAAATTAAAAACAATATAATTTAAAAAAATAATATAATTTTTTATACCTATCACATGTATATAATTGATTTAAATTTAAATTTATAAAATGAACATTCACTATTCTTATTGTAATTATTCATGAGTGACAAAGATGGACAGAATTGTCTTTTTGCTAGCATGTGATGCACGCTATGTTTCTTGGGAAGGGCACACATAAATATACATATTTGTCCTTGAGATTTGAGAACTGCAATACATAAGTAGTAAAGAATAAAGATTCCTATGCCATCCTACTTTTAACAGTGAGGAGACTGTTCCTTTAGCCTTCATTATATTGACCATTCACTCACATGCATTTGGTGCGACTGGGATCCACTGTCCTTTTCCCTATGTGCTGTACCCATGCATTGCACGACGTCTATAAACTACAAACTAAAATTATTATTTATTATATAAAAACATGTATGTTTTTTAAAACTAAAATGTTATAATTTCATTTTTGAAATTTCAATTTCACCTTTGTACGGAATTAATTAAAAGTTAATTAGTAGTCATATTAATAGGTATTAAATTAATTATTAATAATTTTGGATTAAATTATTAAATTTATCTAAATACATACAAGAAGAACTGATATACAGTAAACAGAGAATATAAAAGAGAAATGTGACTTTTCAATTGCATTTCTGACACTAAAACCAATAAAAGAATTAAAAAGTGAACAAAAGTTAAGTAAGCTAAATTATTCGTGTATTTGAACACTAAGAAATAATTTTATATTTATAGTTTTTTTAAGTGTAAGTGAGCGGAGAATGACTCATAAGAACCCTGCTTAATGGGGTACCATTAATTGTTAAATAATAAATTAAATTATAATTTATAATAAAAATATATTAAATTTATAAATTATTCATAATTAAAGCACATTATTTGTACTTCTTAAAGTTTTTCGTATAACGACAAATCAATTGTGTGATGAGACAGCCTAGAATTTCAGATCTTCTTTCACTCACCGTTACATCTAAGCGACGCACAATTAATAAGAGGATCGGTGTGACCGAAGGGAGTAGAAAAGTAATGTGTAAGCCAATCACTTTTATTTTTATTTTTCTTATTTAAAAATATAAATAAATTTTCTTAAAATTAAGAGATGATTAAAAATAACAATTTACTTCATTCTAAAATTTTAAAAAACAATTATTTTATCTTGACCAAAAAATATATTTAAGAATACCACACTGTTTTACGTGAGTGACCACTATAACACATTTTTTTTCTAATTTACTAATTATGATTTTCTAAAATAGCGTGTTTATTTAATTTAATTCATTTACAACAAACGGAAAAACTTGCAATTGTAAATAAATAATTGATTAAATAATAATGAGATAACTTAAAATCGCTATAAGATTATGATAAAAATTAAGAAAATTATGACTGTAATAGCAATAAAACAACGGTCAACAAAATGCGAACAAAAATAATAGTTTTTAATATTTTAATATTATATTAATTGAATGTCTTGATTAGCGGAACCTCTATTAAAACATGTGTTTAATGTACTAAAATCTAATAACCACGCAAAATGGACAATTGAGTGAATCACGTTTATAGTCTATACACTGTACACATAGGGAATTTGAATTCTTTTAATTTTAAAATGACGGTGTTACTTTTTAAAAAGTATAAAAGTATTATATATATTTATTTATTAAAAATAATCATGTTTAAAATAGTGTTAAATAATAAATAAAAATATTTTAAGTAAAAGTTTAAATTTTCATTCCTTACGTCACGAGATATTTATATAAAAGATTTAATTTGTATTAGATTTATTTTTTTTTTTATTTACTTAAACTCAATTGATAACGTAAGTTGAGTATAAAAGAAGAACTTGAATTTGATCTTCATATAATACATCTATAAAGAGAAATAAAAAATTTTAAATTATTTATTTTTTTCTTATTTTTCTGACTCCTTATTTATGCACCGCAGTAAAAAATATGCTGCCATAAGTGTCTATTTATAAGACCGATGTGAGAGATATTAATAATTTAAATAACTTAAATTAAATTTTTTGTTATCTTTAAAATGTAAAATATTTAAATTTAATTTAAAAAGATATTTATGCACAAGTTACTTAAATATTATCTCTGTAGTTGTGTCAAGTGCCACTTATAAAATGAGCATAAATTAGATGAAAAGGTGTGAAATTTACACATTTGGAGTATTGGACAATGTGAAGTTTGTGCCTTAGTGGGTGGAATCTATTATACTTCTTCCCATATCTTGGATGGATATAAATAATTTAGTCATCTAGATTAAATTACATAAATTTCAAGAGTTTGATTAAATTATATTTATTATTATTTTTTAATTTTTAAAATTATATTTTGTTCTTCAATTTATTTTTTATTAATAAAAAATATTTTTATATAAAATAAGATTGTAATTTTATTTTTAATATAAAATTTTATATATAAAAATAGAAATAATTAAATAATTTTATCTAATTTTTATTTTTATGCAATTATAATTATTAAATATTGAAATTTTTTATATTTAATATCATGTATTAAATATTTGATTTTAAAATATCATTTAATATTAAAAAGTGTATATTTACATTAAATAGTGACATGTCAAATAATAATTATTTATATACGATCAACTTAAAATATACATATTAATTATATCTTTAACTAAAGATATTTATAATTTATTTTATAATTTTAAGACTACTAATATTATAAAGCTTAAAATTGTAGATAAAACGAGTACAATTAACGAGTGATGGGGTTGAAGAAAAATTGTAAGGGTAGAATGAAAATGTGCATGAAGTTGAAGATTGTGCAATTTACTTTTAATGCTTGGGAAGATGAGGCAAATGATGATGGATTTTTTCTTTATCTCTTTTTTTATAGAAACCATGATATCCCTTTAAAGAGACCCAAGGAAAAGTAAATAGTATCAAACATAAGTAATTATTCTTCAAACCAATCATATTAAATATGTTGGTGCCACAAAATTTGAGCAAAGAAAAGTTTAAAGAAAAATAATAAAGCATTTAGGAATATATTAAAAAATTAATGAAGTTCAAGCTCGATTAATAAAAATTTATTTTAAATTAGGCAAGACTGATACATTCAAAAAGTGATAAATCAATAATTTTTATTCATATGATAAATTTAAATTTAATATTTCTTGTTAAATAATATAAATAAAACGAGTACAAATAATGAGGGATGGGGCTTGATGAAAATTTGTACGGCTAAAATGAAAGTGGGCATGAAATTAAAGATAGTACATTTACTCTTTATGCTTGGGAAGAAGAGGCAAATGATGGAATTTTTCTTTTTCCTTTTTTAATAGAAACAATGATGTCCCTTTAAAGAGAGCCAAGCAAAAGTAAATACTAATAGTATCAAGCATAAGTAATTATTTTTCAAACCAATCATTTTAATAATGCTGGTGCCACAAAATCTGAGCAAAGAAAAGTTAAAAGAAAAATATGAAGGGATTGTTTGGCAATGAGAAGGAAAAGTGAAGGAAAGGGAAAGAAAGGGAAAGAAATATTAAATAATTTTTTTTTTAATTTTAATTTTTTTAATTTTTTTAATTTAAAATAATTAAAATTAATAAAAAAAGATAGTTAACTTAAAATTTTTTAATTTTTTTTCTTTTAAAATTTTAAAAAAATAAAGAGAAGATTAATAGACTCACTTTCCTCCCTTCTCTTCAAAAATCTCACTCCTAAATATACTTTAAAATATTTAAAAGTATATTTGAAGCTATGTGTGTTTCTTATTACTATTATTTTCATCCTAATCAAAATAATTATAATGGGAAAGTATATGAAGGAAAAAAAAGGGTTCATTTAGTTTGTGAAAATATTTTTAATATTAATCTTTTTTACTTCTTAAAATTACTTCTCATTTACAATTTTTTAATATTTAAAAAACTATGTTTCACATGATCAAATGGACTTGGATGGTCAAATAGACTTGAATGATCAAATAGACTTGGATGTTCAAATAGACTTGAATGATCAAATAGACTTGGATGGTCAAATAGACTAGAATGATCAAATAGACTAGAATGCTCAAATATACTTGAATGCTCAAATAGACTAGAATGCTCAAATAGACTTGAATGCTCTAGTAGATTTGACTGATCACGATATTCATACCTTCAAAGGATTTTTTATTTTTATTTGTTGAAAAAATTGCAAAAATGCTACCAGTCATTTTGTAAATATGTCAAAAACCTTTTTAAAACGTTTTATATTTTAAACCTATTTTAAAATATTTATTTTTAAATGATATCAATTACGTTTTTAATCATAAAAATAAAAATAGACAAAACTATACCCACTTCAAAAGATAAAAGCCGCCGTGTACTCCTTAATCTGAGGGAGTTTACGTAATTTTAATTTTCTTAATGAAAAAATTATTTATGAATAGATATACATATTTATATTTACGTAATTTATATCATATAATTCGTATCCTTTTTACAAATTTTTTAAAAATAAAAAAATTTATATATAGATATAAATATTTCATTAAATAAAAAATATTTAAATAACCTATTTTTTTAAAAAAATATTTAAATAATATTTTACATTTAGTTTCATAAAATAATCTTTTAAAAATTCACTATTTTATAATATAAATTACATATTTAATACTTTAAAAAATATCTTAAAACAAAAGAAATGAATCCTATAAACTAATACATAATTTGAATTGTGGTTGATAAAGTGAAGTATAATTAATTTACAATCTTAAAATTAATTATTTAAATAAAATTTATATTTATAATTATTAAAAATAACTTTAAACTATTTATTATTTTTAGACTTAATGTCATGTTTATTTAAATCATTTTTAAAATTATAAATATATAATTAATATTTCATGAATTTTTTTATGTTAATTTTTATAATTTTTAAATTATAATTTGTCAGAACAAAATTTTAAACTTAGTCTATTTTGAATTAGTTAATTAGACAAAAGTTATAATAGTAATATTTTAAAAAAGTACAATTTATAGTATAGATGGAAAATTAAATTTTAATTATTTTATATAAAGAATAAATTAATTTATGTGTAATATTTAAGAAAAAATTCTAGAGTATAATAACAAAAATATAAAAAATTGTCTTAGTAAATTACATGTAATTTATGTTTGAATTTCCTTGATGTTGACAATTTTAGGGTTATGTGAATATTATGAAGTCAACGGCCCATGTTGCTTAGGCTTTTGGTCCAACTTGTATTCCTTTTATACCGAATTGGGCTCTAGCCCATTTTCCAATTGATAACCACTAGATACAAACACCTATCTAACATCTCAAAATATATTATTAGAATTTATAAGAAATAATAATCATACAATTTTATTATATCGCTTCTATAAGGACTTTTTTTTTATATAAAAGTAAAATATATGAATATTTTAAAAAAACTTGATAATACGATAATGAGTTGTAAAAAATTTCTATATCATTTGAAAATTTTATAAAAAAAAAATTAAACTAAATGTGATATCTCTTTTTTCCATTCCACCCCCTTTTATTCTCATGGAATATGATCACATTGCGTTCTTCTTTTAATCTCAACTTCGGACATCAAGCTTATCTAATATAATTGTCTTATTGGTTGCCTCATCCATGAACCATCTTTGGTTTAGAGGGTTACTGTAATTTTTTAATTAAAAAATAAAAAAATTATTCATCTTAATTTCATTAGATTTTTTTAACTGGAGTATTGAATTAGTTAAATTACCAATTTACAATTTTGTATGATCTTACATATA
This sequence comes from Senna siamea, assembly GCA_031216115.1. Taxonomy (NCBI): domain Eukaryota; kingdom Viridiplantae; phylum Streptophyta; class Magnoliopsida; order Fabales; family Fabaceae; genus Senna; species Senna siamea. The sequence continues at coordinate 19,073,272 of CM062357.1, forward strand.
TAAGAGACTTTATAAGGATAATACTTTTTAATCCTTAAAAATATTTTGATTAATAATTTAGTATTTAATAATATATTATTTAGTTGATAAAATTTTTAAAATTTAATTCGTTAATCTCTAATTGTTTACTCTTAACAAAATAATTCACATTACATGTTATACAAATAACAAAACAAGAATTTGATAGGCAGTTAAAAAGGATAACTTTCTATTTAAAAATAGATAATTATGAAACTAAACATTATGGAGTGAATATGAGTCTCAAGCAAGGCAGGATAAAAAATCATATAAATAATATTAATTCTTCGTGAAGTAATATTTTCTTTCTATTTAATATTAATTATTTTCAAAGGGTTTTTAATTCATCTATAGCACCAATACGAGGATGTCCCCGAACCCATCTCAATCTAACAACTGTTTGACTAAAATTCTCAATTTTTCTCCAAAATAAAAAGCCCAAACTTGATACAAACATAACTTTGTCGAAATTCCATATCAACAAGTCATCTTTAAGCTCCAAGAAATGATAAGAGGCGGATCTCTAGTGATGTATGAAAAATTGAAGAAATTGCGATTCGAAATTCTGGCGAAGAATGCGAGAATCGCAACAGACATAATCTAGATTGAATCGCCAAATACATTTTGCTTCTATCTCTGGAACGCTTAGGAGGAACCTAAGAACAACGAGATCATCGTGATTGAATCCTGTATGACACTACCGAATTCAATCTTCAATGAGTGCAACGAGACACTAAGAAGCGCGTTATCGAAAATTAGATTGAACCTGAGCATTGGCGAGTCAATGTAGTGCCCCATTGTGTTGGAGTAGGTGAACCTGGAAGCTGGGACGGTGAATCAGAACCGGCTAGGGAGGAAAACCCAGTTTGCATATCTTGCAATTGCAGAGCCGTGGTCGAAGGCGAGTGGTTTCGTGAAGGTGGATTTGGTGATAGGAAAAGTAAAGAAACACGTGTATGGAGAAAAAAGATATGGAGATGAGCCATTTTTCTTACTAAAAAGAAAGAAGAAAAGGACAAAGATGAAGGTTGCATTCTAGCTTTAGTTCACAACGAGAAGTGTCAAGGACTTAATTTTTCTCCTGCCCGTGCTCCATTTAGACACTCTCGTTTTAGTGACTATGTTAGCCTAAACCATTTAAAGAGTGTAGTGAAAAAATAACGAGGTAAATATGCTTAAATAAAAAAGAAGAGAATTCAAGTATTGAATACTTTTAAAGGAGAATATTATTGCCTTGGAGAATACTTTATAAGTGTACAAAGTGTCTAGATCTCTGGATCTCTAAGATTTTTAAGATATCTTGACAAATGGCCAATGCTATCTATTTATAGCCTTTCACTTCTTACGATGGAGATCAATCCAATCGTATGGTTAATATTTTTTATCTAGAGAATTTTATACAATTATAGAATGAACTATTTTTAAGAGAATTCTCCATAAGTTTTTAGAATGTTCCATAATCTTCTATATTCTTTCAGAAAGTCCCAAAGCTTCTATAATATTTTAGAACATTCTAGAATCTTTTAGCGCCTTCTGGGATATTCTAGAATATTTCAGAATATTCTAAATTTTTTTAGAATCTTTCATTGTATTATAAAACTTTTTAAAGAGTTCTAGATCCTTCTCTACTATTCTGAAATTCTCCATTATTATCTCCATTCTTTCAAGATTAAGGTGGTAAGATTTTTAGTCTATGACAAAAGACATAGACACTTTTTGGTGGTTTGGGTTTTGGGTTACTAAATGTTTGGGTGGGTTTTAAAAGATGTGAGAAGATGAAATTGCCCTTGATTTAAGTCAGCAAAAATTTTTACTTAGAATCAATGAATTTGATGTGATAGTTAATTATTAATATTTGGATAAAAAATTTAATAAATGTTCTTATTTATAAAAATTTAAAATTTAAAAAGTTTCTTATAAGATTTTAAAACTTAAGAAAATTCTGTGTAAAAAAATTAAAGCTAAGAAAAATTTTATGCATTTTAGTTATTTATTATTAGATTTTTTATTTAAAATAAAATATATAAAATTTTTTTAAAAAAGAGAACCAATCATTTAAAAAAAAAAAATACAAAAGATCCTTTTGAACTTTAAATGTGTGCAAAAAAATCTCCTCAATTTTAATTTTTAACAAATAACCCTTAAATCTCTATTTGTATGTAAAAAACCTTAATTGCTACAAAATATATTTACACATTAAAAAGCAATGCCAGTTCAAAACATCATTAAATTTGTCGCTATCCCAACAATGAAGGTTTTCATTAGTAAATCGAGTCAAGAAATAAAAAATAACACCCAGGGCGATAGAAATCTGAGAATGACAGAAATCATATTTTATCTGATACATGATGGCAAGCATAAGCTGCGAAGGGTTTGGAGTTTAGGGTATTGCGCCAAAGAGGGAAGGGGTATTTCAATATTTTTAGGCAATTTGGATTTTTTTATAATTTTAATAAAAATGAAAATGATAAATTTCCCTAATGATCTGTAATTTAAAATTTAAAATATGAATGTGAAAATGAGTTTAATAATATTTAAAATTTTTTACATTCAAAATGAAAGTTTTAATAGTTATTTGTCAAAAATTGAAGTTAAAGGAACTTTTTGCACATAAATCAAAGTTTAATAAAATTTTTTACATTTCACTTCAAAAAAATATACTAGTGATGAATATATAAAAATTATATTTAATTTATTTTTTTAATTATCGGTGAGATATGCTGCAACTTGGCCCCTTGATATCCAGTAAGTAACAGAAGTATCTACCAACCAACGCATGCAATCACAGTCTGCGTTCATTTTCGAATGCTTCTTATTTTTCTTCCATTTTGTGTTGATTCGGATTGTACTAGTACTACTGCACTGTACTAGGCTAGCATATGGGGAAGCTTATGCATGCGGTTCGGTACAATGGCTATGGTGGAGGACCTACCGCGTTAAAGGTTCTTCAACCTCATAATTTCTCATTGCTACCTCTTCGTTTTCTTACAATTTAGGTTTTTTATATGTATTGAAGTAATTTTATGAATATTTGAACGCGCTAATCGATACCAGAGTCATTTTGGAGGACTAAAATGGGGTTTTACTTCGTTTTTAATTTTTTATTATGGATGATGCTTTCCCAGAACCAGAAGGAGGATATTTTGTGGGCTGTTCGGAAAAAGAAAGGTCTATAGCTTAATTTTTTGCCAATGAGAAGGCATGTGGTAAACTGGATGCTCAATTGCAATTTGCAAGCATCAATATTGAGTTTAGAATAGCTAAATTTAGGGCTTGGTTAGAAGTGGTTATTAATGGCTAGAATATAGAATTTAGAATAGCTATATTTATGTACATGATAAAATCATTCTTACATTATATGCACTTAACCGAATTTGGTTTTTTAATGAGAGAAAATACAAGAGACTTAAATCTCTGATATTTCAAACATATCCCAGCTGCTTGGCTTTAAAGGATAAACCTAGGTTTGGTTTGATAATGATGTTCTCAAACTTCAAATGGATCGGCTCATTGCTTTACATTACCTTCCTCCTCATCTGAAAGATGACATACATGGTTGGAAATTCTTAAAGGATCGGTTGGAAAACTACCCTCTGTAAGAGGTGTACATGAAGTTAATATCTGATATCAAGTTCAAGCATTCAAGTGGCTTTTCTCTGAATTCCATACATGTTGAATGCCTAGGGACAAGCACTTTATTTGGAGGAAAAGCACTTAATTTGTACTTTTTGTTTATTGCAGCATGACCAAGTTCCAATACCCACTCCAAACAAAGATGAAGTTTTGATTAAAGTGGAAGCAACTACTATAAATCCATTTGATTGGAAAGTTCAAAAAGGCATGTTGTGGCCATTTCTTCCTCGCAAGTTTCCCCACACACCCGGTAGTTTTCTTTTCTTTTCTGAGAAATTCATTCATATAAAAAAAAATTTATTGTTATATATTTAAACATAAATGACTTTATTTTCAGAAATCTTGATACAAAGCTCTTATGATGTATTTTTAAGCGGTTGTCTTTTCTAAGGACTATCTCTGTGTCTATTTAAGTATATGAAATTTGTATTTGGTGATATATTTCCCTTTTGGGTATCATTTGTCACTGTGTTGTCAATTTTCCTTTTTCTTGTATACCATGCTGTGATTTCTTTTGGCCTATTTGAATTTATGTCTAAATGATATATATAGAAGTGGAAATAAGTACAATCTTGTATAGAAGTCTCCCTAGCTGATATGTATTTGTCAATCTTTATCAGGCTGTATGGTTGTACAAAAATTCAGTAAGAGATCTGGAATTAAGAGCCCATGATTATTATCAAATTAATTACATAGTACAACTGTACAAGTTGATATCCAACTTGGTATTCAGGTCTTCAAATATGTGAAACTAAATTTTATCAGTGGTTTATGAGTTGAATTTACAATATAGTTTATAAATTTAATTTAATTTGGTTTAATTTATGCAATTGCAAATATTTGTAAAACATTGCATTGAATATAATCCATGCGGTAGCAGGAGTTGATGTGGCTGGAGAGGTTATTGAAGTTGGTTCAGGTGTTCAAAAGTTCAAGCCTGGTGACAAAGTTGTATCTGTGGTTAACTCCCTTGTAAGTTGTCATGCGTACAATCTATTTTTTGTTGGCCCTTTAAATAGGACGCAACTAATATCCATGCTGCCTCTTCTATTAATAGATCTAATCATTGAAGGGTATTTCTAAATTAGTAAGAGTATGCCGAAGCAATTTTAGATCCTCTTTTTTGTGTCACAACTCACAATATTCCAGAATTCTCATATAGTTTTAATGTTTTATTGTCTTTGTTAGATAAATCAAATGAACTTGTAATTGTAGAAATTAGAAAATGCAATTTAAAAAGAAAATCAGTTTTAAATAATAACTGTCACATTTTAATAATAATAATAATAATTTTACTAGTACTAATAATAGTATTGTGGTAGTACTAGTAGCAATAGTAGTAGTAATAATAATATTTGCAATGGCTCAAAAGGCCAAGAGAATTTGAGGGAACTTTCTGTGGTCAAGTGTGGGGCAGACTAGTAGAGACTAGAGACCGTCTTATCAGTTGAGAGATGTGTTGCCGTGCAGGCATCAAATAGATGGAAATTGGCTCTGAAAAAGTAAGTGTCTCAGTCTTAGGTAGTGATATAGAACTTATATATTGATCTATAAATAGCATATAAACATGTAACTTTACTTGTCTGTTTATAGTAATCAAATATTTGGTGGTGCCATTTGTTAAAAATCATATATGAAAATGTTGTATAATACTAAAGTTTGACATATTTAATTCTGCAAGAAAAAGAGGACAAATTTCGGGGTAATGTGTAGTTGATGGTGTGTATATATGTTATGGGATAGGTTTGTGCTTATTAGCTTATGGCCTCTCTTTGGTGTTCTGCTTTCTGCTTATTAAAAGGAATACATAGAAATTGTTCAGGATTGTAACTTTGAGAGTTTGAGTCTCTTTGGCTCGTGGTTTCTTTCATTTCTCTTTGCAAATATAACCTGTCCTCCTCCTCCTCTGTAGTTGTGTTTTCCTCTTTTTCTGTTTAACAAAATCTTTTTTTGGTCAAAAAATAATAATAATCTTGACATATATGAGGGAGGGAAAAATATTTTTACTCTATATATCCTTTTGTATTCCTATTTACTATATTGTTACTCTGCCTATGACCTGTTTCTTCTTGTTTTCTTCTTTGTTTTTATTATTTTGACAAACAAAAGACTTGCATGTTAGGTATTGAAGGTGTTTGATCCTGGCTTTCAGCTAGACTAAGGTTGATAAAATGATACAAAGCTGATGTAGCTTCACTGAATAATATGTTGTTTCTAAGTGGAAAAGCTTATTTTGGTCCCTTAAATCTCTTTTAGGTTTCATTTTGATCCCCTAATTTTGTCCTATAAAACTACAAACTTTCAAACCGTTCCAAATAAGTCTTTTTTAGTAACTTGGCTAAATCAGTAATGCTGATTTGGCATCCTGAAAGGCATCTTTATGATCACACCACATGGAATCCTAGTCAACATATTTTTTTTCTCTTCTGTTCTCTCTCTCTTCACTCGCTCCACTCTCTCTCAATGAAACTTGTGTTGCCTCTGCTTCCATCTCCATGGCCACTTTGGCACTTCAACCTTCAGTGGGTGTTTTCTTCCAAGGGCATAGCTTTCATGGACGAGGAGAGTTGCAATCTTCAGGCTTATGAATGGCTCTCTGTATCTAGAGAGCATAATGTATTTTCTCAACAGAGTATGGAAATTACTGACATTGTTCCTCTTATTTTATTCTTAACCATTTAAAATTGGATTCAAAAGAGGGAGACATAAACAGAGAACAAAAAAAAAAAAGGTGCAAAACAGAGATATGAGAATGTGTTGCAACCCCCTCAAAGAGATTCCCAAAGGGCATAAATAAACGAAAAGAAAACCAGAGAGAGGTTTGAGATATAACACAAACGTTTACAAAAAGGGAACAGAGCACTCATTAATTCCACACCAAAACTATTTATTATTCCACTCTCTGGAACTGTTAGCTGATCAGCAGCACAAACTTCTTGGTTCTGCGACCATAGTGGCATCATACGAATCCATAAGCACAAACTCCTTCCTCAACTCACTTGTTTCCAACCTTGGCAGTTCTATAATCTTGCTCAATTCCTTGGTTTTTTTGACACATACATTCACAATACCCTCTTTCAAATTAGCCGGTGCTGGACTCTAAATAGAAAGAGAAAACCATAATAAAAATCAGTACTATAATTGAGAAAGAACTTAAGATAGAAGAAAAGGTTAATATATACATACAGAGTTAAGGTAGAAGGCATTGGTTAAGAGTAGTAGTAATCCTTGAAAAAGGTGAAGTTAAGAGATACAAACTAGGTGTCACCCTTTTAAACCCTTTGAATAATCAAGAGCAGCAAAAGCGTAGAGAACAAGAGCTGGGATTAGTTTGTTGATCTTACACATTCTCTCAAAATTACTCACCAAGAGAGAAGAAGAAACAACAATTTTTTTTTTTTTTTGGGTAGAAAAGAAGAAACAGCATTATTATTGTCCTTACTCAGTCACAGTCACTGTCACACCCTTGAGAACAGCAACGTTACCTTTGATACTCAAAGCAGTTATGTTGTGAGCTGGCCTGCTTGGGAAACCTATTCAGGGGTGGGGAATGTACTGAGCCATATGCGTGATTTCTTGCTCACAACTTGGATGAGTTAATACTTTCAAGATTCTCCCAATAATAAGTTGTTTCTATAATTTGACTAGATATGGTTTCTGTATCTCATATGCCAATCTTACAGTTCTTGAAATTTATTTATGGTAGAGTGGTGGTGGTGGACTAGCCGAGTTTACTGTTATTAATGAGAGTGTCACTGCATTGAGGCCACCTGAAATCTCGGCATCAGAAGGTGCAGCCTTACCTGTTGCTGGTCTCACGGCTCACCAGGCACTCACCCAATCTGCAGGGATCAAACTGGATGGAAGTGGTGAACGGAAAAACATCTTGATTACTGCTGCATCAGGTGGTGTGGGTCACTATGCAGTTCAAATGGCAAAGCTAGGCAAGACTCATGTGACAGCAACCTGTGGAGCTCGCAACATGAAATTGGTCAAAAGCTTAGGGGCTGATGAGGTTATCGACTATAAGACCCCAGATGGTGCTGCCTTGAAGAGTCCATCGGGTAAGAAGTATGATGCAGTGATCCACTGTGCCATGGGCATTCCTTGGTCTACTTTCGAGCATAACTTGAGCACTAATGGGAAGGTTGTTGATATAACTCCTAGTCCTAGTGCATTGATGACATTTGCTCTCAAGAAACTTACCTTCTCCAAGAAGCAACTTCTGCCGCTATTATTGATTCCAAAAGGTGAAAATCTTCAGTATCTACTTGATTTGGTCAAGAATGGAAAGCTTAAGACGGTAATAGACTCCAAATATCCTCTGAAAAAGGTTGAAGATGCCTGGGCTAAGAGTATTGATGGTCATGCTACTGGAAAGATCATTGTGGAGCCATAGATTTTATATATATATATATATGTGTGTGTGTGTGTGTATTGGTATTAAAGGATCCTGCTGGTATATATTGTTCAAGAATCTCATGTGATTTGTGGTGTCTCCAGATATTAAAAAATAATTTGTATATTTCAATTTACTGAAGAAAAATCTGAGATTACTCGTGGTTGTATCTGAAAATATTTTTTGATCAAAATTATTTATTAGATTCTGTTCAAATTAATAGAAGTCTTATAATAAAGATAAAGTTCTCTTAATAAATATTTTTTTATATACAAGATTCAAACTTAAAATTTTATTTAAAGATAATAAAATACTTACTACTTAAATTAACTACATCTTTGTATGTATCTTAAAATTTGTTCATGTTATATTCATGTACCTTCCACTTCAGATAAAAATTAGATAAATTAAGAAGTCGTGTATTCGGTGAATTTTTAGATACCATTAATTTCTACCATAATATAATTCGTTAGAATATATCATTTAACATTTTTAAGATGTCAGAATTTCACAAAACACATACTCCATACAATAATACCACCATGTTATTCACTTTCACGAAGTAGAAACATCTACCTCAATTATCAATATTGGACAATCACTATTGTAATTTCCTTAGCTCTTCTGCATGGTTTCATCCTTCAAGTTACTGAGTCATTTAGTTAAAAAATGCGAGCAGACCATGTTTACATGTAATAAACGCGTCTATCTTTCTTGTGTCATTATCTTAGAGCAGACCATGTTTCAGCACTTGGTTTTGGACGAGATGGCAAACTCCTCCAACAGGAGATCCCTAAGCTCCAATTAAAAACAAACCTTCAAAAGTTACTTCTACAGAAAATTTCTGTTTACTGAACTATCATTATTGTACAAACTGGGTAAACAAGAGATGCAAACAGAATTTATAAATTGGAATTCACCATCAAAATTAATTGGCATTCAAGACAGATTCAGCATGTAACAAAAATGCAGAAGTATTCGTGGCACTGCTTCGCACAAAATGCTCCATCCCATTCATACCATGCTTCACCAACCTTCCTAATAACACCAATCAGATGCGTCGTCTCTTTGGAAGCCTGCATCCATTATGAGGACGTCGAGTAGTATCTTCAATGTATACAATTGGATTTCTATCTCCTCTAGAATCAGTAAAGCCCTCTCTCCAGCTAACTATTGCTTGCCTCTTTTTCCTAAAATATGTAAACCCTTTCACTTTCATGACAACAGATTTCAAACCCAACCTCCTAGCCCTTCGTCCAACTTCTTCTGCCGTAGCTTCAGCAGCATACCTGGAAAGTTTTTGCCCTCCTTTCATTTCTTTCAAACAACCAGCTGAGGCATTAAGTTTTATATTTCCTTTAGAATCTGTCACAGTAACAAATGTATTGTTACGCAACAGTTTTATATGAACAAAATCAGCATCATGCTCTAATGTGGGCCCAGAGAAATTAGCACCCCCCAAAACGCCCTTTCCATCCATCTCTATAACTCCTCTCACAAAGTCCATAGGTGTGGAACTCTTCCTTGTCTCAGCATCATTCTGGCTGCTGGGGTTTATGTTCCTTTGAGAGTCTGGATTAAAATCACGGGAAGCATTACCATTTTCTTTCTTGTTGTTCCACCACGAATTCACACTTGAAAACCCTCTAACATGTTCTGCATTTTCAAAAGATTGAGAGAGCCCTATCAGACTAACAACTGCAAAACAAACCAAGAGTTTTTATAGCCAATTCACTAGCAAAATTATAAGTAGTGTTCTAATTACATAAGTTATGACAATTAGGATTCTAATATGGCAATTTTGTAAATGTGAATAGAATGTTACATCTCAAATAATTCAGTCTAGAATTGAAACGGCCAATTCAACTTCATGAATCCCAATAGTTTCCAGAGAAGGAAAATTAGTAATATAATAAGATACCAACAAAAAACCAGCAACACTCATATGCATACTACAAAAGATTATTTTCAATCATCCCTCTAATGAATTCTACAAAGTTTTCAAATTTCTAACCTTTATATGCCAGCCAAATAAATATTATCTCATCATAAACACCATCACTCATTGAAAAAAAAGAAAATCTTCTAGATGAGCAAGATGCAGCTCTTAGCTTAAATATCAAATTCTCTAGTCTCTACTTCTCTTAATTTCCTAATTTGCTTTGGGAACCTTCAGCTAATCTACGCAAGCCTAAAACTTTACACCGATCATTTCGTTTCAAAACACTTGCTATCAACCAAGAAGGAATTAGTGTCTACCTTTATTTTCTGGCAGCCCCGAAAAGCACTTGGACAAGAACGGAGATCCTAGCGGGGAACCAAGAGATCTCAGAACTCCTACATCGCCATAGCATCGAACTGAAGATTTCGCTGCAAAATATGAAAGCGAAGACGAAGCAGCAGAGGATGCACTGGCATGGCGAACAAAAGAGAGAAAACGATGCATATTCCTTCTAGGGTTTTTCTGGTTTGAGGTTGCTTAGATTGTTATGACTGTGTCTCCTTTTTCATTGGAAGTGGAACACTGGTACTCGTTCTAGGAAGTGAAGCTCGTGATGGACAGATGGGGCTCCAATACGAACTTGGGCTTTTTTTTGGCCCAATAAATCCTAGCCTAATACAAAAAGGTTCAATTACTTTATTGACCCTTGAATCGTGGCTTTATTTTTTTAATTCATTCTTTATAGTTTAATTATTTGTAATTAAATTACCGTAATTTATGTGATTTTTAATTTTTTTAACTTTTAAATTTTAATAATGATTATGATGATGAATTAAATTTTTTAATTTATTTATTTTATCAGCCCCGTCCAAAAATCATGGTCATGTTAATTTTTGATATATAAAACTTTAAATTTGAAAGAATACACTTACACTAGCATCAGATGATTTATGTAATCATGTACGTAAACAAAATTTATTTATTATTATTATATTAATGTATCATTAATTTCTGTAAACATGTCATTTTTAGTAATCAAACAAATTTTTTTATTGATTTAACAATAAAATGTTTTTTTAAACACAATAATATTGCTAAAAACACTTATAAAATAATTTTGTCAAACACATTATTTTTTCTCTCATAAAATTTCATTTATAAAAATAATTTTAAATCAACAAACATCAAGACGATAACCTATGAGCTGTAAGCATCTCTGAACCAACTGAATAATTAACCTATATATTAATATAGATTTTAGTTATAACTTTTGTGTACAAATATAAGACTTTTCTTCTTAAAGTATCACATAAATGAAAACATGACATGGGTTAAAATAATGTAGTGACACAAAATGAAGTTCATATTTGACAAATATAAGAGTTATATAAAAAGAAAAAAATTTATATATAATTTTTATATTTTTATTGTTAGATTCTCTAATAAAAAATTGACATATATATAATTTATATAATTTATTTTTTTTATAATTAATTTTTTTAAAAGATTTTTATATACTTTATTTTAATTAAAAAACTTGATAACAAAGATATAAATAACGGTATATAAATTTAGTCCTTATATAAAAGAAGAAAGTATATTTACTCTCTTAAAATATATTTATATAATACATAATTCACTTACAAATTATTTTTTTAAAGTATTCAAAATATTAAAATTGTTATCTGTAGAGTTGAATTTAACGGAATGCATGTTTCTTTCCCTTCCACAATCTTTCTTTGCATGCACCAGCATATAGCTTTGGTATTAGATAGAGACAATAGAAATGTATGCTTTTGAATTTGAGTTCTTTAAAATTGATAGATTAAATCTAAATCTAAATGAACCTATGCACCTTGTTTAATTTTATTAACTTCTGGACAAATAGCAATGACTTCTATAGTGGTTGTTGCATGTTTTGTGCATGGAGAAGTTAGATTAGACAAAAGTTACAAAATAGATCATGTGCCTGATTTATTAAATTAAATTCAATACATAACAATTTTAGTATTTTAATTAGTTTAAAAAAATAATTTATTACAAATTAAAGTTTAGATGAATAAAATTGATATATTATAAGTATAGTTTAGAAGTACTTTTTTTCCTATATAATATGTGATATTGTCAAATCAAATTACCTTAAATATTTTGAATAAAAAGTATCTTGACACTCAAACTTATAATTAAGACCTAACAAATTATGAATTAATAATTTGTTTTAAGTTTATCTTCAAGTAATTATAAGTTAATATGTAAACATTTTATTTAAATTATAGGTCTTGTTCAAAATACTTATGTTAACTAATAACTTTGATTTGAAACTTCTAAACTTTTTATTTTATGTAATATAAAAAAATTTAATTAAGTTTTTCATCCAAAATTCGAATTGAACAAAGACGTGATAAAGTCAAAGAATTCTATGTCAAATTTGATAATTGAAAAGATTTTATGCACAAACTTATAAAAGTCTATGAATATTTTTTTGTTTTATTTTTAAATTTATAACTTAATTTATCTAACTTCTTGATCTTTTCTAATGACAAGCAACAACTCACAAAGGAATCTCAACAAAAACAGAACATAGAATAACTTAAGAAAAAGAAAAAGATTTAGGAAACACAACACTAAAGGTAAGTTAAAACTAGATTAATGCAATCTTGATATGGGTTAAGGAATTCAATAAGCTCAAAGTTGGTGAGAGAGTGAGACTTATTCGCCATCCAGTGAGCAACAACATTCTTTTTCCTGAAACTGTAGGAAACTTGGTAGCTCCTCCTAAGCAAAAGTTTTATTCTACTAATCAGATCTCCACAGAGATGGTTACTCTCCTTAGGACTTGAGATCAGCTTAATGGTAACCTTGGAGTCAGCTTCAAGATAAATTTTTCTAAACAAGCTCGCTAGGAATCCTTTAAAGCTTAGCTCTAAGGACATTGTAAGAGCCAAAGTTCTTCATAAACCCATTCAGCCACAATCCCCTTTTGTCTCTCACAACACCTCTTTAGCCAACTGAGTCCTCATCACGTTGAAAGGAAATGTTAACATTGCATTTGATCCGTGGGTTCCCAACAAGCAGAAGAGAGCTCCTCCTTCATCTTCGCAGCAACTTTAAATAGCAGATCTGAAGTGCCCTTCTCCCTACCATTGAAAACAACATTATTCATGGAGATTCAAATTTCCCAACACAGACAGGCAAAGATGGAATTCCAGCTTCAACCAAAATTGTTAGCCTTACCATTCATAACTTGGATTTAACCCATTAAAAAATGTTAGAGGAAAAGAACTCCCTCCAATTCTGTTTGTCCACCAGTCTCATCTACAAACTTTGACTAAAGGAGTAATCTCTGAAAGTATGAATGTTGGTTTCCTGGCCCCTATTGCATCTAGGACACAATCCATCACTTGTCATATGTTTGTGAACTTCATTGGCATTGGTAAGAACCTTGTCCTCGCCAAAAACCATAGGAAGACATTGATCCTATGGCGTGTTTCCAGGTTCCAAGTAGATCTCCACATGGGATCCTTGTCGAGGATTTTGTTGCTTGTCACAACACTATAAGCTAATTTAATAGTGAAGTTTCCATCTCCAAAAGATTCTGTCCTTACCTATGGAACTGTTGGGGGGCAAATAATTGGCAATACTCTAGCATATTTCATTAGGAAGTAAAAGTTTGATTTTTTCCCAATTCCCAAGAACCCTAGGGCACCAAATAATCTTCCATGAGAGCTTCCAGTTCATCTTCAGGAATAAAGACAAGAGCCTAATGATCAAGTTCAGCCAGCAATCCTTCTAGAACTTTATCCTCCTTCCATCACCCACTGTCTAGCCTAAGCCTTTCAAAACATTAGGCTATACTTGGTGAATCCCTTTCCAAAGGTTAGAACTATATGCACATTTGTTTAGTGAAGGGATTGTACTTACTCCTTAACACCATGACTCGAAGCATGTCCCTCTTATTGGTAAGTCCCCACTTGAGCTTCATAAACAAATGCCTTATTATTTTTCTTCATACGTCTCACCCCAAGACCCCCATACTCAATTGGGGTACACACATTATCCTAGGCAACACGGTGGCTCTTCGTAACTCCTCCCCAAATAAAAGATCTATTACTTTTCTCAATAGCCTCAGATATGCCCAGAGGCAAAACGTTAGTCTGCATGGAGTATTGTGGCAAGACTGTAATAACCACCTTAGAGCAGCTAATCCTACTGACAAAAGAGAGATATTTGGCTTTCCACCATCAAAAACGAAGCTAAAGGAATCTTTATTAACTCTAGAGTGATGGAGAAGGGTATCAAGATACTTACCATGGTTGGCCGCAAGGGTCACTCTCAAGTAATTGCTGAACTCTGAGGCTCTAACATGATTCAAATCCTTGGAGCAAAATACTCTAGTCCTGAAGCCAAACAAATATCTCCAAGCACTTGTTAATCATCTCCATCTGGTTCATAGAGGTTTTCACAAATAATACGAGGTCATCGGTAAAGAAAATGTGGGTTAGGAGAGCTCCATCTTTTCTTAGCAAAATAGGCTTCTAAAGTTTCATCTCTACTAGTTTTTCAATGAGGCAAGTCAGCCTCTCAAGTCTCAATACAGAGCACACAAAAAAATAGGGAGATAGAGAATCTCTCCATTTAATACTTCTAATAGGACTGAAAAATGGATTCAATAAACTTAACAATATAATTTTTTTTTATAAAATTAAAATTAAAATGTATTGAATCTTCTTGAATTTTGGAGTTATTGCACAAAAAACTTTTAAAATTTAAAATTTCATAAAAAAATTTATGAACTTTTAAATTTTTATAAATAACAATATTTGTTAAATTTTTTATTTAATATTTAACATCAAAATACCATGTTAACTACATTTACTTCAAAGAAAAATTTAAACTAACATGAATAGAGAGACATTTTGATCTTTTTTACTTTTTAAATAATCCATCCAAGCCAAATACTTGACTTCCATGACTCTAAATACCCTACCCACCCTTTAACTCGATAACCTAAGTCCCATGGTTTGGACTAGTGAAGTTTTTTGATAGGTTAGGTTTTAACTATTTTGACTTAAACGTATTATGCATTTTCTTTGATTAAACTAATAACTGACTGGTAGGTTTATTTTGGTCAACACCAACTTGTAGGCTGAAAAAAACCAAAATATTATGTTTTTTTTTTTTTTTACTTTAATGCAAAATATTGTGTTGAGTGTTATTACTATTACTTAAAATAAGAAATAATAACAATAACTAAAAAAAACCAGTGAGCCATCGCATAGGAACATTCGGAAGGCCCGAAAATTCGATCCGAATTCGCGAAACAAAACATGCGTCGTTGTTGTTTCCAACGTAATTATAGCACTCTGTTCTTCAAGATTGAGCAGAGTGCAAGCTTGTGAGAAATATCGCCGGATTTCCTATTTAGGGTGAAGTCTTTTGAAGCTTCCTATATTGGTGAGTTTTCCCTGCTTCCAAATCGACGAATTAAGCTCCATCAATTTCTAGCACTAACGAAGTAGTGGGAACATCTTCGAGTCGAGACAAATTTGATGGGTACAATCATCTTAGAAGCTATTTTGGGTTGAACAGAAAATGGCTAAAGCTGAACCCAGGAGTCGCATCGTCATCGAGCCATTGGCACAGTTCGACCTTTCCAATCACTCTCGAAGCTCGGTTCGATCACTCGCCATTTCCAGAGAATCCGATTCTAGAGCTATATTTTATGTTGGCACTAAATCTGGAACCGTCCTTTCACTCACTGCAGATCTTATCAAGGCAACAACTAGTGCACCCGCTGCTTCAAGTGAGTTGGATTTTTCCAGAAACACTTCCTTTTTGCAGAAGCTTTCGTTGCTTGGAAGCGTTTCAGTAAGTAATTCTCCTGTGGATTTCATATTGGTACTCAGCGATGTAGGAAAACTTTTGTTGCTTTCTGATGGATCATTGTTTCTGGTCGATTCTGCTCTCTCTCAATCTGCGAAAAGATTGGGTTTTTCGAAGGGTATTTCTTTAATTACAAGGAGATTGCGAAGTAATGAATCAGAGGGTTCAAATTTGTTAGGAACTGTGAATAGTTTTTCTGAACACTCGAGCACAGGCCAACGACTCATGCAAAAATTGGGAGGTGGGGTCAGAGCAAATGGTTTGAAAATTAAGGAGTCTGAACAACAGAGTGAGGGTAATTATGTTTTTGCCATTGTTATTGGCAAAAGATTAATACTTGCAGAGCTCGTTTTTGGTCATGGAGCTAGTAGAAGTGACAAGGAAATCAATGGGTTAACTGGGTCTCTTGTGATTTTAAAAGAGATTCAGTGTGTTGATGGGATTGTGACCATGGTTTGGCTCAATGATTCAATTATTGTTGGCACAGTCAATGGATATAGCTTGATTTCCTGTGTTACAGGACAGAGTGGTGTGATATTTTCCTTGCCAGATGTATCTCGTCCGCCACGTTTGAAATTGTTGCAGAAAGAATTGAAGGTGCTTTTGTTGGTGGACAATGTGGGCATCATAGTTGATGCCAATGGACAGCCAGTTGGTGGTAGTTTGGTCTTCCGCCATGGCTTGGATTCTGTAGGAGAGATATCATCTTATGTGGTTATTGTAAATGGTGGAAAAATGGAATTGTATCATAAAAAATCTGGTATTTGTATTCAGACATTACCATTTGGTGGGGAAGGAATTGGGCCCTGTGTTGTTGCCTCTGAGGAAGAAGGGGGTGGGGAGTTTGTTGCTGTTGCAACAGCCACCAAGGTATGTTTAATGACCCACTAGTTTGATGGTGCTGCGATCTTCATTCAAAATCCCTCTTTTTGACATTTCTTTTTTCATTTTTAGTGTGTGTGTGTTTGATCTGAAATGGAAGTTGTAGTTGTGAAATTTTAACCTTTATGTGGATGTTTGGCTTAGTCTGATCTGATGCTTGATTTCCTGGTAAATAATTTATTAGGCACCTCAACTTATAGATGGTTAAGATAAATTAATTAGAGGCCAGTTCATAATAACCGTTGTTCCCACCCCCAAAGGTCATATACACACTTAGAGGAAAAAAAAAGTAAGAGAACGTAAAATTCCACTTATATCTGTAGAATTTTAGATAGTTTGTGAAATTGTTGCTTGGAGCCTTGGTATTAGTTAGAAATATCATTCTAAAATTAGGAAACCTAAATATCATGCACCGGGATCTTTCTTGTAGTTATCTTAGAAACAGGCAGTAACATGAACAAACTCTGAACCTATGCAAATCTTCTGGATCAAAGTGCCTAGGTCTCAGTGGACTGAACCTCATATCTAGAATCTAGAATGATATCAAATGACTAATGCTTTTGCTGGAAGTTCATATAACTTATCAGAAGTGAACTTTGTTCTCCTATTTTAGTGATGTCTCTTTTATTGTTTTTTTTTTTCAATACTGCTTGACAATTCCATACTAATTTTAATGATTTTGTATATGGGGATTTACATTGTATATTGTTCTAGTGCATTGTTTAGGGTGGAATTAAGATGGGACAAGTCAAGCTTCAGGAAGCCTGGGTTTGATTTGGTTTTGATGGAAATTTATGTTTTTTACATTGGCCTGTACTTGATTTTGAGTATCATTGGAAGCTTGAGCCTGGTTGGATAGTATTAAATAAAGCCTTTAAGTCCACTGGAAATATTATTAAATACAATTAATCATAATCACATATGTTGCTTTTAATAGATGATTAATGATATATAATTTAATACATTGTTAAATACTCATGAGACTAACAGGTTGAATCTGATATTATGTGATTGAATTTTGCGTTATACCAAACTGCATTGGATTGAATGCAGTTGAGATTACTGTTTGATTGATATCGGACAGCTTTTGATCCTAGTGAAACTTGTTGGATTGTTATCTATGACTGAACATTCTAATTTTAGTTCGTTAGTTTCTTGCTCATTGTAGAATAACTTCAGTGAAATTCTTTTATTTTTATATATTATTAGGTAATTTGCTATCAGAAATTACCTTCGGAAGAACAAATAAAAGACCTGCTGAGAAAAAAGAACTATAATGAAGCCATATACTTGGTGGAGGAGCTTGAGTATGAAGGTGAAATATCAAAGGATTTGCTCTCCTTTGTTCATGCTCAAGTGGGATTTCTTTTGCTTTTTGACCTACGCTTCGAGGAAGCTGTGGATCACTTTCTCCTTTCTGAGACAATGCAGCCTTCTGAAATATTCCCGTTTATAATGCGAGATCCAAATCGATGGTCCTTATTGGTACTGTTATTCTCTTATATCTTTCAATGTTTTGTCTCAAAAATTGTGTTTCTTGTCTGTTCTGAGTCCCTTACCACAAGCTTAGCCACAAATAATAAAACCTTGAAAAATGCTTCACATAAAATGGATATCAATTACAATTTCCTTTTAAGAAAGGTTATCATAAGATGTAAATTTGGTAGCCCATTTGATTGTTTGATGCAGGGGCAAGACATATAAGGAGATGGTCAGAGTTATTCTTTTATTTTAAATTTCTTTTCTTTTTTCCTCAGCCCATAAGACAATTTATTTAAAGCATAGATAATTGGTCCTTTTGAAGTGATTCTTTTCTGCAGTTCTCCCATCTCAGCATTTGGTGCTCATATAGAAATCTTGTTTGCCAATAAACCATTGGATTTAATATATTGATATGTGAGACAACTAATACCTAAATATGTATTTTTCAGTTTTACTAATAATGAATAGAGATACATACACAGTGTAAATGCATTCTTATGCAATAAATTATTCTTTACCTTAAAAACATTATATGTGACTCTGCTAATTATATGTATTTTTCTTATGTGGTGTTTGGGTAACATTTTCAGTGTGTCTTCAAGTACATGAGACCAATATATAACCAGCTTAAGCTTTCAACATTAAAACTTGAAACCTAAAGATCCATAACTGTTTTTGGAATATATCCATGTCATTTTGATGGTAAGTTGGAATTATTGCACATTGTGCAAAGTAATACCTGGTATGACTGCAGGATAGATTCTCTTTTTGATCAATATCTTAGGACATAATGAAATTAATAAAGCTAATTTGTTTTATGATCCTTTATCTTTTTGACTTGCTTGATAACTTTCCACTTCTGATGCAGGATTAATTGATAATTTTTTCTTTCTTTGGGGTTGGATGATATGCTATGTTGTGAAGTGTGTACTCGTCCTTAAAATGTATTGAATTGTTCAAACTTCAAGTTTAAAGGTTATGCTGTATAAATGTGGTACAAAGGTTCAAACTGGCTTTTGTAGGTTCCTAGAAATCGGTATTGGGGTTTGCATCCTCCGCCTGCCCCTCTTGAAGACGTGATAGATGATGGCTTGATGACAATCCAAAGAGCTTCTTTCTTGAGGAAAGCAGGTGTAGAAACAATAGTAGTTAACGATCTTTTTCTGAATCCTCCAAATAGAGCTGATTTGTTGGAGTCAGCAATCAAGAATATTAGCAGGTTTACATTCGTTGAAGTTTTCAATTATTTTCATTTCTGTGTTGTAGTCACTGTTGTCTCTGGCACTCAGACAGAGACATCTATAAATGTTCCCACATACTTACCCATGTTTCTTTTTGCATCATCAGAAAGAAAAGCTTGGGTAGGATAAGAGAAATATATTTGGAATATGTAGGTTTAAGTATAGTATCATGATTTCTATAAAGAAAAAAAGTATAGTATCATGATAGCATTGTAAAACTCAAATTAACGATCCATAGGGCAGCTTTCTTATAGTTCTAGTCATTGCTTGTGATTATGTGTCATTAAGCACCTTTATTGATGAATATTTTGTATAGGTATTTGGAGGCCTGTCGAGAAAAAAACTTAGTGCAACCAGTGAGGGAGGGAGTTGATACTCTATTAATGTATCTCTATAGAGCCCTAAATTGTGTTGATGATATGGAGAGGTTGGCATCTTCTACAAACTGGTGTGTTGTGGTATGTGCAGGTTACTAATGTTTTGTGTTTATACAAGTCAGAGGTATTACACTATTTTGTTTATTTCATTGATCCAATAAGTAATTCAAACTCCTTAAATAAGTAATTATCAATAATAAATGCAAGCTCTGTTGTTATTAGACTATTCCTTACTCGCTTTTGAAAACTTTAGATCCTACACAAATAATCACAGCAACCCTTTTTTATCAATCGGGCATTGGATTTAAGAAGATTAAATGACTTTAAATTAACGATGGAAGTAGTAAGATTATTTACAAGAGACAATGTTAGTACCCCATAAGTGTGTGCTCTCTAGTTGGTTCTGAGTGAATATTTCAGAAATATCTCTTATACATATGTTGCTTTCCAGTGTATAGTATCTCAAAACTTGGGGCTGGGACAGCTAATCCTTCAGACAGTCTAGAAATATCTGGGTTCTGAAATATAGTTCTATTTCAGTTGTGTAGTTAAATTTAGGATGACTTTTAGGCTCCAAGACAATGCTTTATGCAATATTACTCTTCAACTATGAAATCTTGTTATTCCAATGCTATGCACAAACAAAATGGCAATTGTCAGGGAATTGCTTGAAGGATGACCTTACAACATCCATTGACTTTGCAGGAGGAGCTGGAACAAATTCTAGAAGGGTCTGGACACCTACGGACACTTGCCTTCCTATATGCAAGTAAAGGAATGAGTTCAAAGGCTGTGGCTATCTGGCGCATCCTAGCAAGAAATTACTCATCGGGCCTCTGGAAAGACCCTGCTTTGGAGAATAGTGTACAGGATGGTGGAGCAACTGTTGTTTCTGGTAAGGAAATTGCTGCAGCTGAAGCATCAAAGATCCTGGAGGAGTCGTCTGACCAAGATTTGATTCTACAACATCTTGGATGGGTATGTGTGATTTTTAAGAAGTCCAGTATATGTGCAGGTCAATATGTTCAACTTTGTAATTTAGACTGTGATTATATGATTCTCTTTTGACCTTTTTTTTTTTTCAAAATTAATTGTAGATTGCAGATATCAGCCAGGTACTTGCAGTTAAAGTGTTAACATCAGACCGACGCGGGATCCAGCTTTCACCTGGTTGACCTTGACTCTCTAAGCATGTCCATACTCTGATCATTTCTGTAATTGTTACTTTTTGGGTTCTTGTCTCTTCCATTTTGTTTACCCAATGGATTCCCTACTTTCATGGTCTATAACAAGGAACACAATTTTTGAGTGTATTGTTAAATTTTGCCTTGTTTAGAATCTATACTTCTGGTTGTCTAGTTATGCCTATTTTGTGTGCTCTGTTTTTTTTTCCTACCTTTTTTTATCAATGACACCATATACAGACTCAAACCACCGACAGCTTGCATATTGAAGTTTTTTCTCTGAGCTTGATGATATGTGACACCACAAATATTTTATATTTTGGTGATTAAGTTGTAATATCAAGATGTTATGATATATTTCTTGCTTCATCTATGGGGAAGGAGCTATATAAGATATTTCAATGGTACTATGATCATGTCATGTGTCGTTATGAAATGTTTAGTCTATATTATGAAAATTATGGATTGGTTGTTTCAAAGTTTTTTTATTTGTGAATAAGATGCCTATTTTTGTTGAAAAGGAAGAGCGAGGAAGACATTTGCCTTTTATCTGTATCAGTGTTATTATCACATAGACTGTGCCTAATATAATTGGTAGCATCTTTGGGTGAAATTAAACTGATTGTGAATTGTGATGATGCACTTTCCTAGATGGTTCTCCACTATCACAGTAATGGATATGTTTTCATTGCTATTCATTATGCATATTGCACCTGTAAAATTGGCAATTGATAATTTCATTTCTTATTGCAGATGAAGTTATTACAGCTATTGATCCACATAAGGTAGAAATTTTGCAAAGGTACATCAAGTATTGTTTGTTGGTAGTATGCCATTTCTTATAAATTGATGTTAATCTCTCAGTTCTTTTTGCTGTTAATCCTTCTTCTTTTATCCTTACTTTTCATTCTCTTTTTTTTTTTTTTCTTGCTGAGCTTATATCAAACATAGCAGTTGCTAATCATTATAATGGTTGCTTATTTGAAAGAAGATTAAGTCTGGTTCCCATATTACTTGGTTGAAATAACTGACAAGTTTGGTAGTTGTTACTGTTCTCCAATTTCAAGCCAGTATGAAATTCCTGCCCAATAACAAAATTTTCCTGTTTTGCTTGTTATTTTAAATATGTTTCTTAGTAACATTTTTGTATAGAAATTAATCAGTAGAAAAGAGAGGTGAAATACAATAGAGAAAAGATGGTCAAGTAACAAAGCCTTCCAATTTTGTTGAGTCAATGCAAAGGAAATTCCCAGAAAGTACCATTAGCAGGAAATATCTTGATATAAAATAAACTATTCCATGGTAGATGTACTGGAAAATTTTGCCCTTGAAACTTGGGATTCTATATTTTACAACAGTTATTATAAGACTGTAAACATTCTATCAATATATATATATATATATATATATCACTGTAAACAAGAGAGATCTTTGTAGAATGCCTTTTTTTCCTATGAAGTTCCTTAGTCAAATCACAAAGAATCTACTTGGACCATTATGAATGAATCTACTGCTTTCACCAAAAAATGAAAAAAAGGAAAAAGACAACAGAGCTGGTGCTAACAAAGTGCAGGAAAAAATATTTAGTGTCTTTAAGCTTTCTAAAAGAGGGTGAGCCTTGGAACAACAATAAAGTTGCTGCCATGTGACCTGGAGGTCATAGGTTCAAGTCTTGAAAATAGCTTTTCTGCTTGCAAGGGTAAGGCTGCGTGCATTTGAACCTTCTCAGACTCAACCTGGTGGGAAAAAAAGGTTTCTAAAGAACATTGTATTCACATCACTAGAAAGAAACCTATTGGTTTTTGAATAGTGCAAATTACAGAAATGCCTTTACTTTTGGTGGAGTCATCACTGTTACTTTGCTGAGGATGATATCATTTTATATTTGAGTTGTCTGTCTTCCCTAGTAATAAAATATTCTTTCATCAAAATTAAAAGAGAAAAAGGAGGGGGGAGGGGGGGTTGAGCACCCTAAATGATGAACACCAAGGGGGCTTGCATTTGTTGTTCATTTTGCATAGCTAGTTTGAATGGATCCTAATTCTTTCATAAATCCTACAGTATGAAATTAATATTTTCAGTATATTGATCACTAAACTGAACCTTTTTTTTTTCCCTTTTGATTTCTATATCTACCAAGGCCTGATTATCCTTAATATCCTTCTTTCACTCATTATCACCCCCCTTATATGGAGGCATGTTCAAAATTATGGCATCAGTTTATCAGGCAGAAGGTTTTTGATGGAACCCAAGTGATTTGAGGAACCATTCCTCACAACCTAACTGTTGAGGGGGAATAACCAAAACACTAAGTACTCCATCGAGTGTCCCATACTACTCGATGTGGGACTTAAGGGATTTTTACTATTTTGATGACATCTCATACTATCCCCATCCCCATTATAGCATTGCCCTTGAAGAGCTGATGTTTGGGCAATTGCACTCTGACATTTTACCTATCAATACTTCATTCGGCATTGCATCACTCTACCATGGTCGGACCCTCTATTGATTAGGCCCTTTGCTAGTCTAAACCCTCTGTAGGTAGCCCTCTCCATGGTATATATCACTTCTTTACTTTTATTGAAAAGTTCAAACCAGAAAGTAGTTTTCTAAATGTTTAAAGAAATGAAGATTCCTTGGTTAATTGCTATGCTATTAACATTTATGCTAAAAGGTCTAGGTGCTTGCAATTAGTAGAAGAGAGCGATTCAATGGATTTATTCTTGTTTCATTTACTTCTTGAGATGTTCGAGTTTTTGTTAGCTTGCTTCTATCCTTTTCTCTATTCCTTCCTGCTTCCTCTTTTGACCGACGTCCAGTCTAATTTGACGACTAGCTGTCTTCCCTTCAGTCCACCATTAAAGTCCTCAAAAGAATAAACCCTAGCCTGATGTATTATGGGCATGTAACTTCCAGGCAGTTCCAATCCCCATTTACTGTTTTCAGCTACTGTTCACAGTCCTGGCCAGACTCTGTTGTGAGTTCAATTTGTGTATCCTCAATGGTTATCCTTCTGTCTTACTTACCTTGAGCACTATTCAGACCCAATATTATCCCTACTTTCCGGTTTCATAATCAATAAGAATGTGGGAGCAGCCTTTGAAATCTCATATTAGGCTCTGTAGAAGTCATTTAGAATTATAACCTTTTTTTATTGCCCATTTGGAACAATTAAGCTTACCTTGCTGCTTTTTTAGTTGTGTGCTGCCTGAGGATAATTTGGGGTGAAGTGACTTGAAACCTGTTGTAGTTAGAAGAGACACTACTAAATTCTGGGTTGCATCTGTTTCTATGAAGTATGTCAGTTTTTCTTTGGTTAGGGATAATTCTTAAGTTCGGCTTGCAAAATTCTATAGATTTCCTAGATGAATTAGGTAAACAACTACAAAGCATGGCACTTCTTGATTCAATCCATACCCTTACTCGTACCTCTTTGGGTACTCCAAAATATGTGTCATGTATTTTTTTTGTAAAATAAAATTTGATTTCAATACATATTGGATAAATTGTAAATGTGCCCTACAAACTTTTAACTCCTTATCTTAAAGATTTGAAATTAAATATCAGTATGATAGTATCTCAACAAATATAAAATTGTCATATATTAGTATATATTCTTTGTTTATTTAGTCCATGTCATTGTACCTGTATCCTATATTTTGAAAAAATTACTGTATCCCTTATTTACACCAGCACCTGCACGAGTATTTGTACCTATGCAACATGGGTAAGCAAATAACATTATTTTTTTTTTTTTTTTAAATTAAGAGATCAGTCTTTATTATTTCCCACAATTTTTTAGTAATTTACTTACACTGTTATTTTCATATATCTTTGATTTCTTACACTTTATTCCTCATTTTGTAGAAATTACTCTTTTATTGTTAAAATTTTACTGCCTTCTTTAACGTGGCTTCCTTGTTTTCCTAGGTATCTCCAGTGGTTGATTGAAGACCAAGATTGTAATGATACTCAGCTCCATACATTGTATGCCCTTTCACTTGCCAAATCAGCAATTGAAGCCTTTGAGTCTGTAAATCCTGATAGTGGAAATAAAGAGATTAAAAGTTTGGCTACTATGATGGACTCTATCTTCCAGAATCCTGTCAGAGAAAGATTGCAGATTTTTTTGCAATCATCAGACTTGTATGATGCAGAAGAAGTTCTTGACATGATTGAAGGATCAGACCTATGGTTAGAAAAGGTCACTTAACTCTTTTGATTGACCTATCTGACTGACTCTGTTTCTCTGACTATGGTGAATTTACTACCTTTGATTCATGATGATCATAGGGGTTTTTCTTCTAAAATTCCTTTCTGTGAGAAACCTTGGATAAGTCTTACTAAGTAAATGGGGGTGTTAAATGAGTAGGAGTCTATTATTATCTAGGAGTTGTGGAGTTTATCGTTGTCTTGGAATCCTAAAGTTATCTCTTAGGATTATCCTCTCTATTCATACTGAAGACAGGAAAGCTATTTTTCTTCAGATTGCTTTGTAATTCATCTTTATCTATAGGAGTTTATCTTGTAGTTAAAAAAAACTCATCAGATTTTTTCTAAAAGAGGTATGTACAATAACTGTGCGTGGAGGGTTTTTCTTCAGCCCTAATGACCACCTGAATTGTTTACAATTTTACAATAATATTTAACTATATTAGAGAAATATAAAATTTGGAAAATAATAAATTTGGTTTATAAGGTCAATTGTAACTACAATTTAATATATATGTTGAAGAAAGAAGAAAAAACAGTATATTATATTTTACGAACAAAGAAGCTTTAATTTTATAAGTTCCAGATTTTGGTGGCATTTGACATTTATATCACTTATTATTTATTTAACTTTGAAGAATCCCCATCCTTTCCTCACTAAAGATCCAAAGAAGGGGAAAGAATGCCTCCTTCCTTTCCGATTCCTTACCTTTATCTACCATCCCTTCCCCTTTCCAATGAACTGCCAAACATAGCCTCGGTGTGAAAGATTTTTAACTTACAGTTTAGTGTGGCTTATTTGACAGGCTATTCTATACAGAAAACTTGGGCAAGAGATTTTGGTCCTCCAAATTTTGGCTTTGTAAGATTCAAATTGACTTCCACATTTCTCTTAATTTCATATAATTTTTATGAACCTTTCTCATTATCTGATTGTTGTATTTCTGTGGGTAATTTTGTATGGACACATGCATATACCTGTACATGCTTTTAGAGTAGTTGACAAATACTGATCTTAGCCATTCTCTTTTAAAAAGAACATATGATTAACAATAAAAAAAAAAATCGAATTCTTAAAACTTAATTGATCTAATTAAATCTGATGGGCTATGGGAGGGCAACAATGGTAATGAACAATTTGTTATGGCATTAAAACTTGCTTTAGTCTTCACTTAGATAAATAAAATGAACTGTGACCCTTCAAGAGTTGGTTTGACTACCCTACCCTAATATGTTGGAGTCTTCTGAGCAATTGATTGGATGAACCATTGGAAGTTAGCTTCAGACAGTTCATAAGGAAAAGCGTTAATGAAATTAGCGGGTAAGCAATGATAGTGGGCCCTCTTGCCATCAGGATACTCAATGAGATATAAAATGTATATATGTTCTTTGTAATAGAGTAATTGTGTCAAGGTGGGAATTTGGACGTTACTATGGATCCATTGGGCATTTAAATTTTTTTAAGGTATAGGACTGGATATCTCATGCATCTCAGAAAATAGTTTGTTTGTGAATAGCTTAAAGACATGCAAGAGCTCTTATTTTTTGTTTTGTATTACCTTTTCTAAAAAATTGTATTATTAGCTACACAACATTTGAGTGCAAGTAGTTGACAAATATGATTAATCAGAAACCTGTATATTTGTGTTTACTATTGATGTGTGTTCGCTCTCAGGAAACTAGAAGACAGCGAAGCTGCTGAGCAGTATTGTGCTGAAATTGGCAGACCCGATGCATACATGCAGTTTGTCTTCCTTTTACCTGTTGAATGCTTTCTTTATGTAAAGCTTTTTTAAAGCACATGTCTTATAATGGTCTTTTGCTGTTTCTTTGATGTTGTAATGACATCAGGCTGCTTGAAATGTATTTGGATCCACAAGATGGTAAGGATCCAATGTTTACTGCTGCTGTTCGCCTTCTCCATAATCATGGAGAATCACTAGACCCATTGCAAGTTTTGGAGGTATTAAGTTCATTCTTCTTCCTATAGATATAGAAAAACATTCTTAATGTCTTAATTCCCTTTTCAATTCTATGTTGAAAAAGTAAATATTTGGCAACCTGCACAAGAATGAAAGAAGTGAGGGTATTTCAGTATCATGATTGGGGAATAAGTAATTGCAGAAATCAGAGTTGATAATTTATATAAACAAATAAATGAACCCTTATAAAAACCACAAGCATGCATCCATTGAACATTAATTGATACGCCATAAACCCGAGAGTATGATGGCCATGGATAGGATGTTACTTTTTCAGATGAAGGGATTTAACATATGTAAAATCACTTGAAGAATTTCACTCTATTCTTCTCTCCTACTTTAAATGCAATTTTAAAAATTGCATTTAAAGTAGGAGAGAAGAATAGAGTGAAAATTTTGGGATTTTAGTCTTACTAAAGAATGGGCCTTGTGACAGAAACTGTCACCGGATATGCCTCTTCAACTTGCT
The DNA here is from genome assembly GCA_031216115.1 of Senna siamea. NCBI lineage: Eukaryota > Viridiplantae > Streptophyta > Magnoliopsida > Fabales > Fabaceae > Senna > Senna siamea. The sequence goes on from CM062357.1 coordinate 19,100,979, forward strand.
TCTGAGACTTTATTAAGAATGTTAAGGGCTCGAGTTCACCACCATCGTCAGGGGCAGGTACTTCTATGTTTTCTCTCCTCACTTATTTGGGATTTGCATTTTCAGATTGTGAAATGCTTTTACAAACATTTCTTTCCTATATAATATGTTTCTTTTTTTGATAAAAGAAGCAATATTATCAAAGAGAAATGGGAAGAAATATAATTAGGGGAAGAACAATAAATCTTCCCAAAATATACAAAAAGGAGGTGGAAGAAAAACCTCATTAGCACTATAAAGCTGATTAATCGCTTTGAATATTGAGATAAAGGTCCCCTTAAAATAACCATGAGCCGATCACCAAAGTGAGTCAATAAACACAACCTTACATACATGAGGGTGAGGAGTTGCCCTCAAAGAATGCCTTCCAACCAACTATGCCAAAGAATTGAATATTCTTAAAGCTTTGTGCACAAGTCATTTTACAACTGTTTCAGATGGACTTTTTTGTTTCTTCAATGACCATAATAGCATATGGAAAAAAATGGATATATATATTGTTTGGACTGTGAAAATCGAACATAGAGCATGGACTGAGTATCGGTTGTTATCAAGAGTGGGTAATCCTCGGTCTTGAATCTCTGATAATGTAAATTTGGATGTGAGAGCATTCCACCTGACTTTGGTGACAGTAACAGTTTGTCAGTTCCTCATCAAACATGGCACCTAAAGGATTCTAAAATGTTTTTGCAATTTATGGGCATCCTTTAACAGTATCTTCAGTTTATGTGAGTTTTCTTTTGGCATTCCAAGTTTTGTTTTTACGATGATTTGTATATGGCTTTCTTAAAGAAAGAAAAAGGAGGTAAAAAAGAAGATAACATATATATAAAGAGGAATATTATTCGTATTGTCTTAAAACTTACGTACACTTGGCAGCAGAGAAGTCTTTTTTCTCAGTCCTCTATTTTTGTATTTTCTGATGGATAGCTTCATGTGATGTACTAGTGGTTCACAAATATTATTGTTCAATATTCTTAATAAGTTTCCATCTTAGATTGTGCATAGCCTATCTCGTGCTGTAGACATTGATGCAAGATTGTCAAGATTGGAGGAAAGATCCAGGCATGTACAGATCAATGATGAGAGTCTCTGTGATTCCTGTCATGCACGCCTTGGTACTAAGCTATTTGCAATGTACCCTGACGATACCATTGTATGTTACAAGGTTGGTGCTTTTTTATCTTCTCTGAATGGATGTTTTCGAGAATACTCTAAAGATCTTTTGTCCCAATTCTACCCTACCTTATTTACAATCATGCAGCTAAAGCTGTAGCCACAAGTAATTTAGAACTTATTTGCATGGTTGTGCAACAAAGAATACAATTAGATGCAAACGGTTTTTGTTTTTCCTCCAATTAGTCGAAGAGCTTTTTCTCTTTCATTTTTATGTGTGTGAACGTAAAAGTTATGAACTTTGGTCCTTCAGGTTTGATCCTTTTGTCGAACTTTAGAGTCAATCAATTCCATCCTTAAAGTAATTTGCGAAAACTACAATTTTACTTCTCTCAACCAAGGCTTAGTTACAAAATTGGCACATGAACTGACATGATCTTGACATGGCCTCTAATATTTGCATTTTCATCTTAGTTGATGTTGGCGTGAGAGAGCAATTTCTTGCAGAGATTTTATGTTCTCATTTAAGTCCATAGTTCAAGGAGGTGTTGACTCGTATGTTAAAGTTCATTTACCAGTTTTATAATCAGGCGTTAGTTCAAAGAAGTAAATTGTAGTTTTCCCAAGTAATTTATCATTTCTTCCATTATTCTTCTAATTCTTATGACAATACATTGAAAAGTGAAAAAAGATTTTCTTCAACTTTCTTATTTAGTAATTGCTTCTTATTTTAATATTGCTATGATAAAGCATAATTTTCCCCAGCAATAATGAATTTGGAGATGAAAATGAATAGAAGTTAATTCTGAAATTAGAACTCAAGAAACTTGACTTAAGTATAAAGTTAGAGGACTTGATTTCTATTTTTCTTTTCTTGGGTGTACTGATTGGCTAAATTCTTTCTAGTCCCATTTGATGGTTATGTAGGGTACATAGTTGAGGATGTTATAAACTCTTCCTTGTTAAGCATTATTTTAATTTAGTTGAAATGCTTTGCAGTGTTATCGCCGGCAAGGCGAGTCGGTGTCGGTGTCAGGCCGGAATTTTAAGGAAGATGTTCTGATTAAACCAGGTTGGCTTGTGAGTCGTTGATCTGGAAACTAGGAGGCTGTTATTACATGGCAAGATTCCTTAATAACAGTACCAAATTCAGAGTTGGACTTCAGATATATAGTGTATCAGCATCTAACCTTTCTACTTGGAAGATGTAAGCTTATATAGTTAATTGCTACTGTATATAAAATTGTTCTTAGTTTCCCATTATGCCAATTGCATTGTAAATCTCTGATATGGTATAATGTAAATTTTGGCTTTTATAAATACTTGATTCCCCCATTATAATTGATACATGCATGACTAGAATTTCTGAGAGTAGACAATTGTTATTAATTCAGTCCCTGATATTAATCTTTTCTTATAATTATGTTAAATTTTTTAATGTTATAATTCATGACTAGAATTTCTTATAATTCATATATGATTTTTTTTAATTTAATTTTTCATAGGTTCTCCTTCTCAATTTGATTATTCATAATTTGATTTGATATTAATTTAGCCATTCATAATTTGATTTATTACTAATTTGATCTTTTTATCTGGATGTCATCTAAATAAATAATAATTTTGATACCTTAAAATTTTGGTGTTGATTTGATAATATTAAAGGTCAATTATGATTTACTTTTTTTTTTTTTCAATTCAAAAAAATTACAAGCAGTGGTCCAAACAATTTTGATGAGTTAAACCTCGTAATTATATCCACAATAAGGATTAGCCCAAACAAAAGGAATAGGAAGTTTGAAGTAGCAATAAGTTGAAGCTATGAAGCAAAAAAAAAAAAAAAAGCAGGATTTATTTATTAAAATATAAAAATTTAAGAATCTAACTACTATTTTTAAAAGTGTAGAGAACTATTTACAAGTGATTTAAAATTTTAAGAGTTTTTTTAATGGAGAAATATCAAAATTAATTTAGTCAAATTTAAAAGAATTAATGTACTTTTAAATTATCTGTCAAGATAATTTGTTGAAATATATTACTAGTAAGGAGGAGGGACCAAGCACTATTAAAAAGGTAAGGTCTTGGATAAGACGAGATGAAGTCCACATTGCTTCTCTTACAATGTATTTTAATTTAGCACTAAATTATATGAGTTTTTATATTTTTATTATTAATTTTTTTAATCAAAATAAAATATATAATTTTTTTAAAAAATAATTATAAAAGAGATGAGTTGTATAAATTATATATATATATATTAATTTATGATTATAAAACCTAATATACTCTGATAGTCCTAAAGAAGAGATATAGAGTGAAGAGGAATTTGGATACCCTTTATTATTGCATATAATGCGTAAAGAGAAAGAAAAAAAAACAGATAAATAAGGAGTCAATCCTATATACATTAGGCCCTTTGTGTTTTATTATTCTCTATCTTTTATAAATTAACACTATCAATTTTTTAAAAAATTAAGAAAATTGAAATATAGTTAAGAGATGGTGCTCATTGGTTGCACTTGATCAGGTTCTATATTTTTCTCTCCTCTTTTTTTTTTTTTCTACAAAACATACAACATTGCAGTGATACCAATCTTATAAGTGAGGATAATCAAAATATTTAGGTTAAATTATTTATATAGTTTTATAGTTTCATTTATTTTTTAATTAATTTTTTATAATTTTAAAATTTATAATTTAACAAATTTTTAAGTTTGTATCTAAACTTAAAATTTTAACTTAAAATTTTGTCATAAATTTATTAAATTTTGATAGTATGTTAATTATATATTATTTTAATATTATAAATTTATTTAATTCAAATCAATTTAATCATATTACCTTACATAAATTATGTGTCATTTCATTTACGTAATTTATTTTTAAATTATTATTTATTTTTTTGTTTTATTGACATAAGTAATACAAATTTAAAGTATTAAGATATTATATATTAATAACATTAACAAAATTTAATATAATTTTAACAAAAATTTGATAACAAGAATTAATTTAAAAATTTATTAAATTGTAATAATTTAATTATAAAATTTTAAATTATAAAAACTTAATTAAAAATTAAATTAAATTATAAAAACTGCAAGAATAAATTAAGTAAATATTTATATCTCACCAATATTCGTTGCGTTCAATTTCGAATATGAAAGAGAAATGGATCCAATTCTTGAATAAGAATTATGATAAAATATTTCCCCAAAATGTGAGAAGCTCATGAGCAAACATAACGAAGCTTCGACGAAGCTTCCACCATTTGTCATTATGCAATTATAAGTGCATAACACAACAATCGATCAATGAAGCTATATATTACATATAACACCTATTATTTATATAGATATAGCCCACTTCTATTATCAATGATTTTGTGGTAGAAATTCAACTTGACCACTTAGTCAAATTCATCAATACCCCAAGTGTGGCACTTGTCATAATTTCCTTGGCTTTTCAACTGTCACCATAACTTACACCAATGAAGTTCGTTGCTTGAATATTTGTGTTCACCCAAATTCAGAAATTATATTTCCCTTCAATGCCTTCCTTACGTGATAAGGCAACGAAACTTAAAACCATGGGCGTATCATGTCTCAGTCATGGCTCCACGTGTTTGGTGAGTATTAAGAAGATGAAAAAACAATTATGTACGCCATATAATAGGTCTTCAAATGGTTCCATTTTTTTTTCGTCCTTATATTACGTATTTTTTAATTTTTATATTTAAAAAATAATATTTTATTTTATAATTAGAGATAGATTAAAAAAATCTATCCTAATAAAGACTAATCGTGAATAAAATGAAACTGAATATTTTTTAAATTTTTTATAAATATTTTTTATTAAAAATAAATTTATTTAAAATATTATTAGTATTAAATATAAATATTTTTTATAAAAAAAATTAAATTTTAATTCAGCACACTATCAAAAACTAGTTTATTGTGTTAAACTCAATTGTCAATTGAATGCTTATAATGAAAACGACGTCTTACTTATCAAACTCTGCAACTCCTACACCACACACGTACTCATAATTTCCCAGAATCACCGTTATTATTGTTAATTTTAGTTTTCATTTATCCATTAATTATTTTTGTCGGGATATAGCATTAATTTATTAAAAAATATTATTATATAAGGTATGGTTGATGATCATGAGCTTTGTGAAGTGGCTATCATATATTTTTGAGTGATATGGCTCTGAGTTTGCCTTCTCGAGCAGAATTGAAGCCTACTTTTTTCTCTGATACCTTCAAATCAAATTGCTTCGTCAAATTTCCAGGTTCTCTCTTCACTGATCAAATTAATTTTGTTATGGCTCTCTCGCGTCAAAAGTAAGTAAATAAAATAAAATAATTAAACTATGTGGACCCATTTTTCTCTTTTACTTAATTGGTTCAATATTTGTTTGTCCATTTCATTTTCGATCTCTGTTATTCTTTTCATTGACTTATATTTTCATTATATCACCATATAAAAATTGACTTTCAATGACGTAAAGAATATATATGCATGTATAACCTATCAACCTCTTTTAACATGAAACCTGAAAAAAATGAATGATTTCTCTCTTGAAGTCTAATAATATGTATAAAAAAATTAATATTTTGAGAAGTTAAGTAATTTCATGAATAATTATACCTAAGCTTAGATTCTTATTTTTACTTAAATGATGGTAGTTAGGTTAATCACCAAGTCTAACTTGCGCCATATGCTCAAGTAATTAATTAAGCTCGTGCTTGAGAAATGAGAACTCCTTTTATATTTAATTATGTTCCAAGAAAGGTGATACATATTCTATAATACTTTATACACTAAAGTTTAGGAAAAAAAAATTATATATATATATATATATATATATGGGATCTCCTGTATACATTTAAATTTATATTCTCTAACTTTATTATATAGAGTTTCTCCAAAAATTAATTGAGTTGTTCGTTTAAGGTCAAATAAATATAATTGGACAGAAAAATTATAATAGTTATTACAGAGTCATTCTCTATTGCCTATGTATCATCATCTACAAGGCAAGTTTAAGATCATGAGTTTGCTTAAGTGAGGTATTTACTAGTTAATTTTTTCGGAATTACTTCTACATTAAGAATTTGTTTTTGGGGTTCCCTTTGGTAAATAATACAATACAATAAGATGCATGTTGGTTCTAAGGTTTGTCCGAAACTAAATTAATTTGCGTGTTGATATAATTAATTTTAGATTCTTATTAATTAATGTCTTTTAAGGCACTGATTCAAAATTTTTTAAATTGATTAAAAGATTATTTAATAATTTCTAATTGACCTATTTTTTTTCTCTCTTTTATTATTTAATTACTCAATGCTGCTCCTGGAAAGAAATTATTCCACCACAACTTAATAGTCTTAATTAGGAGTATTTATTGGGTTGTGTAAAATTGTCAAATCCAACCTAACCGGTCAATTTAATTTGGGTTGATTCGTGTTAAAAATTTTTATATGTTCACTTGGCGAGTCGGTTAACGAGTTTAAAATTTTTTAACTTATTAAACTAATCCAATTCATCAACTTTTTCTTTTAATATAAATATCTCTTATTTTGATTTATTATTTATAATTTGACTTGATATATATTTTGTTAAATTTTAATTAAAATAAACTATTATTCATTATTAAGATAAATAAGCTAATTTTATTTTTGTGTTGTGTACAAAATTTTGTTTAAAAATTATTAAAAATTTAAGATTAATTCAAAACTAACAAAAAAGAAAAAAAGTTAAAAAGCAAAAATCGAGTTGGACCCGACCTAACCCGTTAGATAGCAAGTTGGGTTGGTTTAGTTTATTGTTCAATTTTGCTCAGCCCAAACTAATCCAACCTGTCCATTGTTGATTTGTTGGGTTATAATTTTTTCCCTAGCCCAACTCGTGCACAGCCCTAACATTAATTATACGACAATATATAATAAAGTTTATATAGTTGTTATAGTTTTATTTAATTTTTAATTAAATTTTTATAATTTAAAAATTTATAATTGAATCTCTATAATTTAATAAAATTTTAAATTAGTTCTTAAATTTAAATTTTTGTCAATTTTTTGTTAAATTTTCATAATCTTAAGATTATGAATTTATTTAATTCATGTCAATCTACTTATATTATTACTTAACATAAATTGTATTTTATTTTATATATATATAAAAATTATTTTTATATTTTTATTTGTTTTTTTCTTATTTATTGACATAAATCATATATATTTAAAATTTTAAAATAATATATGTTAGTAAACATTAACATAAAATTTAATATAATTTTTAAAAAAATTGACAACATAGATGATTTAAAAATTTGTTAAATTATAGGAATTTAATTATAAATTTTTAAACTATAAAGACTTAATTAAACATTAAGTGAAACTAGAAGAAATATAAAAATAATTTAACCTAAAATAAAAGATGTGTTGTATTAATATTCTTTTTTAAAAAAGTTCAAATTATTATTTATTTATTTTAATTTGAACGTGGGTTGATTCTTAGGTGGTCTTGCTCTAAAGAGAAAAGATAGTGGAGGAAAATTTTATTGCTATGTACAATCACCACCTCCGGCTTGGCCAGGACGAGCCATTCCTGACCCAGAAACTAAAAAATGGGATACTCCAAAACACATCACTATCTTAGGATCCACCGGTTCCATTGGAACTCAGGTATAACTTTTATGTTAATTTCTTTTTAAACTTATTAGAGTTTAACGATCCCAATACAAGTTTGTATAATAGAGTGTTGATCTATAATATTGAGTCTTGTGTACGAGCTTGAATGCAGGGTATGCTTTATAATTAAAATTCCTAAGGTAATTTAATCTAACATCTTTATACTTTATATATACCTTAGACTTGTATGTAGCCGATGTGAGAATTGTTAAACTCTCGATTTAACTCTTAAACTCTTGTGAGTTTATGTTTACATATAAGCAAAAGTAATTAACTAGTTGTTGAACACATAAATACAAAAACTCTTGATGAACTCGTAAACTCGTGATAAATTCAATAAACTTGTGATAAACTCATGAAAAGTATTTTTTAGACTTTTTTAGTTTCTGGTGAAACTCAACAACAAAGTTCTTTTTATTAAAAATATAATTAAAAAAATAATGTTTCATTGTCTAAATTAAAAAATAAAATAAAATTATTTAAATATAAATAATTATATTCCTAATTAATGTATAAATTATATATAGAAGTCTACGATTTGACTGAATATATATTCAATATTTATGTATTAATTACATTTGAATTTCTATTATTTAAAATTTTATTTTATTTATATTAATTATAATAAGAATATATATTTTTAATAACTATTTATTGATGTGGATAAATTCATACAAATTTACAAGTTGAGTTTCTGTGTGGAGTTTATTCTCCTTTCACAAGTTTATTTAAATTATCGAATTTGACAATCTAACGTGAAACTTCTGTCCTTTTACATTTGTAATAGAATTTGCCTCCTATGGAATCTTGCAATGTCAAGTTAACAGAAAACAAAGTTGATTTTCTACTTCTCGATCCTAAATATAGCTTCACTTCCCTTTATGTTCTTCATTTGATGTATCATTTTCCTTAAAATTTATTGCAGACACTAAATATAGTGGATGAGAATTCAGACAAATTCAACGTTGTGGCACTTGCAGCTGGTTCAAACGTTGCTCTTCTTGCTGAACAGGTCAATACATATATGTGATTGGACTCTCACTTGATTTGTTTCTCTATGTCCATCATTAAATCTGAAACTTCATAACCTGAATTGACTTAATTTGTCTATTTATCAACTCCCATGAATTCAGAACTCATGATTAACAATTGATCTCTCAAACAATATTGTTTTCTAATGTTGATATTTTGAAACAGGTTAAGAAGTTTAAGCCTCAACTTGTTGGTCTTAGAAATGAATCCCTAGTTGATGAACTCAAAGAGGCTTTGGCTGATTGTGACCACATACCTGAGATCATTCCTGGAGAGGAAGGAGTCATTGAGGTAATTCTGTCTTGCCTAATTTGGCCTATGAAGCCACTATACTATTTTTCTAAATTATATATGAGATTTTGTGATACTGAATGTTGGGCGATAAAGAGCCATAAGCAAAAATTCAATGTTGTAAAAATGTGAACATTGCGTTAGATAATAGTCTCACTAGAAATGATAAGATTAAGAATGGGTGTATTAGAGAGAAAGTCAGGATAACACCTATTATAAAAAAATTAGTAGAAACATGCATTAGGTAGTTTGGTTATGTATAGAAGAGATCATTAGAGATTATGTACAAAGTATTGACCAAATGAAAGATAATTCAATAACTATTAATAATCTAACTACAAAAATGAGTAAAGATAGAATATATTAGTATCGTTTGATCTATATAACTGACCTCACTTAGTAGAAAAAGACTTTATTTACTGTTGTTGTTTTTATATATAAGAGATCTTATCTATTTGCAGGCCGCTCGTCATCCTGATGCAGCCACTGTAGTCACAGGAATAGTAGGTTGTGCAGGACTAAAGGTAACTTCACTTCCTCATTTTTGACCCTTCACTTCCCATTCTAGATATAGGATATTGAGATCTTCAAGCATATGTTAAAGATTATAATAAAACTCTATTCATTCATAAGACTTCATTTAACAGTTCAAGCTTTTGAATTGCATTGATCCTTCATATGGCATCAGAGGCTCACAAAGTATCATGACCCTATGCATTGTCCACACTTCAAGCCCAATGGGCTTTCGTGTGAGTAGGATTATGATTTATGAATAGTTTAACATATTAAACCTTTGAGTTGAAGTGGTCATTGATAGTATCTAATCTCTTTTCATATTAATTTAACAGTAAAAAATTATCAGTCCATGGTGACAAGATACTTATTTTAGTTCATTTCTAGATTTAATTAATTGTTTGGGTAAAGTAGTTACCATTAGAGCTTTGAAAGTGATGGCTGTTATTCATTACACAACAAAATAACTTGAAAAAAATAGAAGTAACTATATTTATCACTTCCTGCTGAATGAATCTGTAGTAATTTTCTTCCATTCAACCTCTATGGCTATTTCACTCTTCATGCTTATCTACAATAGGAAGTAAACTCCCTTTTCTATCTTATTGATGAAATTCTTAGGAATATTAATTAGCACGAAAAGACATCAAGCTAAAGATAAGTTAGAAAACTGAGACCCCTCCTTGTTATTTTATTAGCCAACGGTTGCTGCAATAGAAGCAGGGAAAGACATAGCTTTGGCCAACAAAGAGACAATGATTGCTGGAGGCGCTTTTATTCTTCCCCTTGCTCACAAGCATAACATAAAAATTCTTCCTGCTGATTCAGAACACTCTGCCATTTTTCAGGTTTGAATACAAATACATCTATCTATAGCTATTCATGTGCAACAAACTCAATATCAAAGTTTGAGTCATATTATGTTTGATACATATCTTACAGTCTCATTTATTACACACATTACTTTTTGTATCTCTTTTCGTTGCACTCAAGGTAATTTTTTTTCATGTTCCTGCTCTATTTTTTGTTGCTTATAACCACTTATGCTTAAAGTATTCTTCTATACACAGTGTATCCAGGGGTTGCCAGAGGGTGCACTTAGGCGAATCATTTTAACTGGATCTGGAGGTGCTTTCAGGTTAGGAAACATAGATTAAGGAGAGTTTTCTTAATTATCAGATGAAATCTATATGGAGCACGTAATAAATTATGTTGGGCAATTGAACTCACATTGCCATTCTTTCAGCACTTGTGTATGATTGAATGACTCATGGATTCAGTAATTAGTTTTCTTTCCATAAGCGTTTGAAGCATTTACTTTTCTGAATTGGAAGGAAAATTAGTGGGAAGATGATGGGACCCAATTAAGTGACATAGAACCCTATCTCAAAATCTAGTTATTGAACAGGAAGAACCAAGCCAAGCCATTTAAGTATGCATCCCATATTACTTGATGTTGGACTTGGATAGCCATATTATCTTAAGGACATCCCATATTATACCTATCCCCATCCCCATTGTAGCACTGTCCTGCAGAGCCGATGCCTAGGTAGCTACACTTTGCAACATTTCACTTCGTGTTACTTTACTCTACCACAGTCTCCCCTTCATCCAATGAGCATTTCATACTACTCGATGTGGGACTTGGGTATAACCCATAATACTCTAGGGACATCCCATATTAAACCCATCCCCATCAAAAGATATAGCACCCGACTGCTAGACAATACTGAGTAACTTTGAATTGATGAGGCAGATTTGAACTCTTCCATCTTAGTGCTGCTTCTAGGCTCAATGTAATGAATCTGAATTCAGTTATTCATGATCTGAATGGTGATTGACAGGAACTGGCCTGTTGATAAGATGAAAGACATAAAAGTTGCTGATGCATTAAAGCATCCCATCTGGACTTTGGGAAGAAAGATAACAATTGACTCTGCTACGCAATTCAATAAGGTTTATTCTAATCTGATGTCAATTTTTTTTTGTGTGAAACTTGTTTTTCTATGCATCTATTTAAGAATTTGGTTTGAATTTCTTAACTAAATGATAAATTTCTTCTACTTCTTGGCAGGGTTTAGAAGTAATTGAAGCACATTACTTGTTTGGACTTGATTATGATCATATTGAGATCCTCATTCATCCACAATCTATCATACATTCTCTGATTGAAACACAGGTTTAATTCTTACATTATGTTGTCTGATATACATTAGAGTAAATTAGTACACTGTTCTTTTACATTACCTAGTATGTTAGATATCCTAGTTTAGATTGGTAAAACTTTTTGACAAAACAAACATATGAAATGGAGCCTTAAATTCACATCCACTTGAAGATTGATAAATGATAATATATACCTACAAGTTCCTGGCCCTTGTCAAATTTAAATTAGCAAAATGATGTGGTGAGCATATGTAGTTTTAAATACAAATATACTAACATGGAAAAAATAATAGAAGCAAGGAGATGACAATGACAGTTAAATCTTGCTTTATCTTCTTCTTATGCCAAGTTATTTGTTATCTCCAGGATTCATCTGTTCTGGCTCAACTAGGGGTGCCTGATATGCGTGTGCCTCTCCTCTATACATTGTCTTGGCCTGAAAGAGTTTATTGCTCTGAACTCACTTGGCCTCGCCTTGATCTTGCTGAGTACTATTCATTTTCCCTTATACCTTGCACATTTCAACCGCATCAAACTTTTCATATGGTGCATGCATGATGAAGTTTGATTCAGTTAGTGTTGTTTGAAGTAGTGATCTCTGAAACATGATGGTGCAGGCTTGCCTCGCTTACATTCCAACCTCCAGACCCTGTTAAGTTTCCATCCTTGAGACTCTGCTATGCTGCTGGACGAGATGGAGGCACCATGACCGGAGTTCTCAGTGCAGCAAATGAGAAAGCTGTAGAATTGTTTGTTGATGAAAAGTAAGTATTGTTATACACACACACACACACTCTTCTATAAGAGATGTCACACATTTATATATTTCACAATCTAATGGTTAAAATGTACATAATCTCTTTGAACCATAGATCATGTGTAGATTATCCTCTCAATTATAAAAATTGATCTAAAACCTCCCATAAATTGTGTTAACTTTTTTATCTAAAACCTCAACGGAAGGTAGGAACGTCAAATTATTTAAGAGACTTTTTTGCATAAGGCCTTTCATGGAGATTTTTTACATAAGACCTAAAGTTTATAGGGGTTTTCTATACAAAGCCTAAAGTTTAAAAAGATTTTTTGTATTTTGGTATGAGTTGATTTTACTGATGTGTCACTATTCTGTTAGTGTTTTGAATGAAAAAGTTAATAGAAAAGTTTTTCTACACAAATTATAAAATTTAGGAGAGTTCTAGGTTATTTTTTATATTTGAAGATAGTTATCTGTAGATGATTTATAATTCTAAAAAGTTTTCTGTATTTTAGCCTTATATAATCTAAATACACTTCTATAGGATGCTAAGGTTATTTCCCTATATACATGCAAGGTCATGTGAAAATAATCTAATACCCTTGTAAATATTTGTTCTGAAAAGTTTTCTGTATTTTAGCCTTATATAATCTAAGTACACTTCTATAAGATGCTTGGGTTATTTCCCTACATACATGCAAGGTTATGTGAAAATAATCTAATTCCCTTGTAAATATTTTACTTGGTGAGGTATTTTGGTAATTCAGTCTAATTGGAGATTGCTAGCATCCACTGCTAGTGTGGAGATTAATGTGTATATTATTGTCTGAGTGGAGATTGCATTTCTCATACTGTCTGACAATAGATGCCTTCTTGTGGAAGTGAACACTGTCCTGAAATAATTATTTTATGTTCTTCCAGGATAAGCTATGTGGATATTTTCAGGATAGTGGAGCTGACATGTGAGGCACATAAAAAAGATTTGGTAGCCTCACCTTCCCTTGAGGAAATTCTTCATTACGATGAGTGGGCAAGAAATTATGCTGCTGGTTTACAAAGCCCTGTGACTGTTCTTGCATGATGATGACACACTCACAAGTGGGAAATGAATGAATGTGATGGGCTTATTGCTGCCATGGTGCTCCCACAGTTCTTCATTGTTCAAAACTTGTGTTGGCATTGAGCAATTGTATCATATTTAGAATGCCTAGGTATTTCAAGTTTCACTCTCAATAATTGTATTCCCCGTTAATTCAAAAATTAAAGGTTTTGAGATAATTAAAAGAGTTTTCAGTCTTGATGCATGTGACTTCCAATCATATCCTTCTTATTTTCTCACTCTACACCCAACTAAAATGTATTATTAACCCACGAGCTACTTTTATGATTTTCCTTTTAAAAAATTACATGTTACTCACATTTATTAATTTTATTGAATCCGTTCACATATTATTATTTGATTTTTTTTATTCTTATGACATATTTCCCTATTCTCTTATTTTCTTACTCTTTTTATATATTTTTTAAGTTTATATTTTATTTTATATACATTAATATATAATTTTAAAGGTAAAAAAGTTCCAAAATTATTATAATATAAATATAAATAATAATATAAAAATATTTTAATAAAATGTATAAAATTTCTCACAATCCATCTTTTATTTTAAAGGAGAAAAATATAATTTTTAAAAATAAACAAGGAGAAAATAAAATTTTTTTAGTTAAAATTATCTATATTCAAAAACTTACTCTAATTAATCAAACTAAAACTAATTAAAATCTTATACAAAGAATGTCAAAATATAATTTTGTCCATGGTTGCGGTGGGTCTAAATTCTTTGTATTTAAAAAATAATATATTTATTGTATTAAAAAAAAAATAAAAAAATATTTGATTCATAATTTATTTAGAGTGAATCTTCATCAATATAAATTTATTAATTTTTTTTATTTTTATAAATATAAAAAATTAATAATTTCTCAGAAAAGAAATCGATTGCGATGTAACTTGCACGAAATGTAAATAGCAGCTCTTTTTTGAATCTTTTGACTTTCGACTGATACACGTGGCAGTAGCTGGTGCAAATGTGGAATATCCATTTTCTTAGGTACGAAGTAGAAGGGAGCTTTTCTCAATGAATTTTGCAACGTTGATGGAGCATAGAGAAGAGCTGTTTACTCCTTAGAAGCCAAGGCATCAAGCACACCATGGGTGGCGATTCTCTTTCTTCTCACGGTATTGTTTCTAGGTCTTTCTCTTTCTCGCTATCTATATTTTCTGTTTTGATTCTCGGAAAGCATGTGGCGAAATAGAGATTCCTTTTCTCCTTTTTCCTTCTAGTTTATGTCCTATTTCTTAATCGGCTAACGCAAAATGCTGGAGCTGATCGAATTAAGTATCTTCTATCTCTATCTCTCTGCCGCTTTCTCTTTAACCAGATTGATGCGAAACACAGGAGCTTTGTGTTCATGTACAGGTGAAGATTCTTCTTTGGAGGTGGATTTTCCTTCGCTTTCGTCTGACTCTCCAACTATTCTTAGGTACGGTCTGATCAGGTGCTTTTGTCTTGTTCTTGCTTAAACTATGAATTATTGGATTTCATCACTTCAGTTGCAAGTTAAGCACCATATTGACACGAATATGGGACACGACACAATACGGATATGGGAGCACGGTAAGATATATTTGAATTGTTTCGTTGCATCTTATACGAGTAACGGATATGTATAGGAGTAGGACGCAATGGTGCTCTGCATTTGAAGTACCGGTGCAGCATAGCCTGCCAGAAATGTAGTTTAAGATAGGAAGATTGGTTTTTTCACTGTCATTTTGGAGTTTTGAGGGGAAAATTAAAAATTTCTCCTAGAGCAGCTTATTTGCAAAACGTAGGTTTGGAAATATAGTAGGTACGCTGCAATTAAGGATCCAGGGTCTATGTTGATTTCTTTGCTTCAATTATATCCTTTTTTGTTATCTTCTAATGTTTCAGGGATAATTTGAAAGTGAAGGTTGAAGATGGTATTGTGAATGGGGAAAATGGATTGGTATTTGTAGAAGCTGGTGAAGAAAGTAGCAGGCCTTCTTCTACTTTAGATTTTGAAGTAAAAAACAAGAGGAGACATAGTGTCTATCAAGAAATCTTGCAGAACTACAATGAATTGAGAATTCGTTGTAAGGATTTGAAAGGGGCAAAAGAAAAAATCTTAAGGTGTTGATTTGAACTCAACCTTCTTATGATTCATCTGTTGTACCCAAATATGTTTCAATATCTTCTTGAGAAGGAATTTAAATTGTTTTATTTTTGGGTACATGAATCCAAGTTGTTTTTCTTTATTATGGAATATAATATTTCACCTATTGAAGTTTAAAACACTACCTTTGGGAAATTGAACTCTGATAAGTTAATTGAGGAAAAACTTGATAGAAATTGACAAGTCAGCCTTATGGCAGAGGCATCCATTATTTCTTGCAATTCTGTGTGATTTTTTAAATATATGACAGCATATGATTAGTGCAAACAAAAGGGAAGTCAACATGAGTGTGATGTGAAACTTCGTAAATTTTCTGTTATTGATTATGTATGCCTTATATGATTGTTTAATTGTCACAGCTATAGTCCAGGAGCATGGACTGAGAAGGTGGGTGGGTTGAATTTAAGTGATTATGATGTACCAAGGACAACATGCCTCATATTGATAGGTCCAAGAGGGTCTGGGAAAAGTAGTCTCATAAATAGAATCTCCAAAGTGTTTGAGGATGACAAATTCGCACCAGTGAGAGCACAAGTATCATGTATGATTTTCAACAGGATGAATGGCTATTGCTTTACCTATAATATTTCCAATACATTTATCTTTTGATGCCAGATAATTCACCTACAGGAGATGGGACGTACTTCCTCCAAGAGTATATGATTCCAAGAGACTCAACTTCTGTCTGTCTGTATGATACACGTAGTTTGTCTGGTGAATCAAATGAGGATGATAGAATCCTAAATTGTTGGATGACAAAAGGTGTTCGTCATGGGGAGCTTGTTTTCAGGTGAACATTCAATGTACATAACCTTGTTATTTCACTGATCTATTTGAACTTTGAATTCACTTCATCTTCTAGGAATTTCTTATCAGGAATACAGACAGCCAGAGTTTGAAGAAAATTTTGAAGCATAGAACTTACAAGATTGGTTACTTTCCCAGTAAGAGGAGAAAAGTGAATTTTGTTATATATGTTGCTAATGGTCTTTCGGTTCTAAAAGCAATGGAGAATAGTGGTACTTTGGAGGCACAATATACTAATACAGTTGCTTCTACTTTCAACTGTCCATACCTGTCATTTAAAGGTATCTGTAAGACTATGCTATATTTTTTTCCCCTGTATACGCTTACTGTAACTGTTTATATGTCTTTTTCTTTTCTGTGTTTTTGATCAAATGCTCAAAGTCATATTCAAGCTTAGTTATGTGTGCTTCCACCTTGATAAAAAGAAATACTGCAAATCCAGCGTAGTGTTGCAAGAAAATGAGTAGCTCACCTGTCACAACTTCCACTAGAAGACATGTCTATTTTCTTCTTTCTTCTGGTCATTAAACTCTGGGCACAGATGATTTTCCCCAGGATGCTTCCATTGTCTTTTGCAAGCTTGAATCGTGTAGTCATCTTTTACTTCTAAGTGAAGTCTCCTTGAAAGTGGCTGGTAAATGGCATTATGAGGTGTTTATGTTCGTATTTCTTGATGGAGGTTTCATTTTCTTTTGAGATCATATATTGAAAGTTTATTGAGAATTTTCCCTTGCACTCTCCTGTTAAAGCTGTGGGGAAATGGAAATTTGATCTGAAATTTGAATCAAGTCATGAGTTTTCTCATCACAATGTGAGGTAGTCTAAGATTTATAAATTCTGGAAAATTGTGTTGTGCCAGCTATTTAATTTTTTTCATTTCCTTTAAATTCCTTTCTATAGTTGAAATGCTGCAGTTTGGATGAATGGTTTCTGCACTTGGAAGCCTTTCATTGCATTGTTTGAGTTTGTTTTTCTTTGCCTTAAAGTTCCATTCCTGCATATTATGAAAGTATGGCTTCTTTTTGTTTCTTCTATATAATAGGCTGCCATTATATCTTCAAAAGTCACTTGTTTCACACAATTTGCATTATTTAAAATTTTTACCATGATTTGGCTTTGCATTTGTAATTGACACTCATTTCTTGTCCATACCGCTAATTTTTTTTTTTTTACTTATTCAAACTTGTTTCCCAAGAAGTTCAGTTGGAAAAAAAATTTAGGTACAGTTTTTAGGTATTTGCTGTCAAGTTTGCCAATAAAAACATAATATTTACAGCTCTGCAGCATATGATGAAGTCCTTATAAAAAAATTTCTTCATGTGTTATATTTCAATTAGAGAACAAGCTATGGAACTTTATCTAAGTAGTGCACATTTAGGTGTACCTCTGAAATAATATATTCTGCATATTGAGGACTAGTCAACTGTTTAGTTTGTTTGCTCTCTGAGAAGTGTTCACGCATCTCTTTGCTTTGTAGTATTTTCTTTCTTGATTAATTTTTAATTTTAGGGTTAATCCCACAGTTTATTTCCAATGCTTACAGATGACAAACCTGTACTTGTTGTAACTCATGGGGATCTTCTTTCACTTTCTGACCGAGCTCTTGTCCGTGCACATATGGTAGAGCTGCTGGGAATTCCCCCAACACAAATTTTTGACATCCCAGGTAGTCTTTCAAGTTATAATACCTTCATTTTCATTCATTATTAAAAAGGACAGCCCAGTACACGAGGCTCCCACCAAGTAGGGTCTGAGGAGAGTTAGATGTACGCAGTCTTACCTTTACAAGTAGATAGGCTGTTTTTAAGATTTGAACCTGTGACTACTAGATCATATGACAGGAACCTTACCGTTGCTCCAAGGCGCACTCTCTCCTTTGCATTCAGTATTATTTTATGTTAATTTTAAACCTTAATACTCATTTTCCCTGCAGAGTCTGATGATCCAGTGACTGAGTTCACCATAATTGAAATGTTGCGATATACTCTTGAGCATGCTGACAGAAATTATTCTCCGATAATCAAGGTCATGGATAAGGTTTGTGACTTTTTCCAAAATATTTCTATAATGATAATGTTATAAAACTATGAGCTTTCTTTTCTTTTTTATTTGTTTATTTTACCATGAAGTGATGAAACTCCTTCCAACTTTGGAGCTCCAGTACATAGACCTCTTAATATGTCATTTGCATGCCTAAGGAATTACTTGGGAATACTGATTTTTTCATAAATGTCATGCTCAAATTTTTTTATGAATAAATGTTCAATTACATGGCAAACTAGGATGCCTATGTATCAAATTTCACTGTTTATATTACTTAATTAATATCCTTAGCAGATGTAGTGGTTTATTCAACATGCTTGTGGATCCAAAGTTTGTCTCAGACTCTACTTATTATTCTGATATAGATAGTGATAGAAAATGCAGACCTTTTAGTGTTTTAAATATATATAATGGCTCCTGAAAAATATCAGAAATTTGTATTTTATCTTTGAGTAAAAATAATGTATAGTTCAAACTTCAGTCCTTAATTATTTATTTTTATTTTTTCTTTGGGTTCAATTTAGTCCCCACAATAAAAAAAACTGCAGACTCAACTGTACATTATATACGATCTGCGAATCAAATTGTGAATAAAGAAGTATTCTCATGGATATATTGCTTGCAGGTTCATAAAGCATCTCTACCTCTGTGTATGATTATGTTGATCCTAGGACTAGGAATCGCCATTGCCTTGGTCCATAATAAGTTCATACATCCCTCTCATAGTCACGCCTGGAAAATTCTGGCCTCTGCAACTAAACACAAGGTTCCTGATATGCAACCCAAAATAGATTGGTACAAAATTCGGCACATATGGTAGACATGCTTATTATCTGTTGATACAGCTCTTTCTATACATACTTATACAAACATGCAGACAGGATCAGTTGATTACATACTCCCTTAATATTTTATTATAAGAAATAATTTCTATTTATCTTAGTACTAAATTAGATGTAATTATCATATCATATTGATATTGAAAACCAAATTTTAGACTAAAATAAATCGTAGTATGTAATAAATACTTTGTAGTTTCTTTCTATTTGAAAAGTATGTTGTATGTTATATTTTTATATTTATTGACGGAGTACAAAACAGAATTTGATTGATGTAAAATTTATTGTTTATAATATTCATGGTTAGAACTTTAAATTTGCTAGTAGATTTTGTAAGAAACTAATTTTATAAGAAGATATTTGATGGTGTGAAATTAATTTTGATAAAAGGGCCCTTGTAAATTGGAAGAACATGTTTATCTTTCAATTGACTTCAAGAAATAGGAAGATATTGGACTTGGTAATCCCAGCATAAAATTTCGTTGTCTAGTATTTTGAAGTGGTTATTTTTATTGTAGATTACAAAATTTAGGTACGCCTTTCAGATGTTTGTTATTAAGTTTTTGAATTTTCCTATCATAAAGGATAAAAGTAAATAAATAAAGATGGTTTTTTTTTAATTTTAATGGATCTTTCAAAAAATTTAAATATTATGTTTTTATTAAAAAAATTGACGGTAAATATTGTAAACTTTTAAGCCTAATCCAACAATAAAAGTAAAGTAAATCTAAATCCAAAGTGGATTTAAAGAAAATTTATTATTAAAGGGAACTGAAACTTCATTTCTAGTTTAAGTGGTAATAGCTTTTATATGGAACCTGCCTTTCGTATATATTTCTAATTGTTCAGAGCTAATCGAATTTAAAAAATGTCATTTTTAATATTACTTTTATCTATTCTTAAGAATATAATATTTAATTTTTTTTAATGTGTATTAAACAAGAAAGTACAATATTACAGACCTTTTACTTTTGAGAATCCTTTTAAAATCATGTACTAAATGTTCTGTAAATGTTTAAAATATTTGAAAAAAAGTAATACATAATAGATATCTTATAATAAAATAATTAATTCAATGTTCAATACTTAATATCTACTAAATTTATGAAATTTTATTTAATAATATATATTATATCTTATAAGATATATTATTTGAGTATTATATATTAGATACTTAATTTACTCATTCATTTCAGATAATTATAAAATCTGAAACCAATATATATTTTCACCTCCCTAATAGGTAATGTGTAATTATTTTGTTATCTGTACTTTATTTAATGTTAATTTTTTTAGACCAACATCATTAAATATTTATAAATATTCACGCTCATTGTCATCTCTACTTACATTATAGCTTATCCTTAAGCACACACTTTGAGAATATATTGATTCTCCAATAAATTTAAAATTAAATTATGTAATTTATATTAAAAATAATTTAAATGTTATGAGTTCAGTAGAGGGCTTCGATGGGAGTCCTGTAAGCGTCAATAAAAAGGGTTTTGGAGTAGTCTTCAAATAAATCCTCCGAGATATAAGTGCTCACAAGGCAGAGTAACAGCACAACTGTATCAATGTAACTAGCTCAACCTTGAGAAGGCATCGAGTATTTACACAAGTGAAGAGGAGGGAAGTTCGATGCGTGCTGTAATGGTCAGTACAGCAATTGGTAGTGTACAGTTATTGGCGATAATAATAAAATAAATGTTGTTTAAAAAAAGTGATAGATAAACCATCAGTCACAAAAAAAAAATATTACTCAATTATTCGTGGTGATGACGAGGCAGTGAATGTCAAAATATTAATATATGTAAGTACTAAATTCATGACCAGATTTTTATTTTTAATTTTTGAAGAATGTTAAGTACAATTAATTTTTTTTAAGAATTACAAATATATAAAAAATGGATCTAATATCATCAACTTCCGACAGTAATCTGTTATGCGACAATGATAGCTCACACAACATCATTAATGGAAGAGAATTTCAGTGAGAATTCCTTTATAGCTGTACTTTGATAGTTTTATCCTTAATGCTAAGGTATAAGATATCAGAATATTCGCCATCATAATATGTAAGCTTTTATTTTTTTAAAAAAGAATTTTGAAGTGTGTATGACAATTACATTTATTATTTTTGAGGTTGACTGAGAAAAAGATTGATGATACTTAGAATTACAATATAACATTATTTTATTATTTTAAGTTTCACATTCTTTTACCATTTTAATAAAAATACTCCTTATATTTAATAAATTTGAATAATTATTTATTAATAATAATTTAATTTAATAAAAGAGGTTAATTCTTTGATGAATTAATATTTAAATTTTTATTAAAAAATATTTATATTTAATATTTAAAAAAATTATTTTTATCTGTCAAAAAGATCTTAATAATTAGTTTAAAGATAAAATATTTAAGTATCATCCTATCTTTTTTAATGATTAAATATTTTAGTATTTAAAATAGTAAAGAATTTATGACAGCAATATTGATGAAGAGTCACGATCAAGGAAAGGTCTCCACTCGTACTGAACTTGCAGGCGTGATTGAGACATCAGAGGCCAAAAATTGGCCATACTCAAATGTGTTCAAAGATTGGATCTCTTGTTATAAAATTTGTAATAAAAATTAAATTTTTTTTATAATTCAACACTTTATAATTAAATTTTTAATTTTTTTTATATATCTTAGTTTGATTAAAAATTTTGATAATAAAAATATAACAAATTTTATTTAATTTTATTTTTTTATAATTTTAAAAATATGAGTATACAAAAAGATAATTGAGAAAAAAAATCAATGGCAGGAACTAGTGGCCGCGTAATCGAATGAGTTAATTATGGGACACAATGATTAGTCTAAGTTACTTTCGACTTCATAATATGGCACTTCTGATCTTTGAATGCCCACCAATTTCAAGCAGAGTTTAAACTTTAAAGTGATAAAATTTCAGGTGGAGCCCATGGAATTTTGACTTTATTCAGTTTTTTTAAACCATAAAAAAATTATTAGATGATTTAGATTATTAAAAATAAAAATTTTAAATTAATAATTTAAATAAATTATGTTAGCTTAGTTAAATTATGTTTAATTAACAAAAATTGAATCATAATTACATTTAATGTTTAAATATTTTAAATAGAATTATCTTTAATAAAATTATTTATACAAAAGTAAAAAGCTATACTCAATATTTTTTTAATTTAAAAAATCATTATAACCAATTGGTTCACCTTGATTTAAATAACAATTATACACATTTAATAGCTGAATTAATTAAATTAATTTTACCAAATTTCACCTAATTCATCCAATTATTTAATTAATTTTGATGGATTAAATCAATTTTACCAAAATTTCCTATAGAGGTGCATGTAAGATTTACAGACTCAAGTCCATGTCATCACTTTCTCTTACTTTAATTAGCAATATTCTTAAAATTGGACATTGGTTAAACATCATGCCATGCCCCATGTGGAGAGGAGAATCTCTTGCACATGTTTTGGTCAGAGAAGCACATGATTTGCAGCCATTTTTCCTGTAAACATAAAAAATGAAGCTAAAATCTTCTCCAATCCCTCCCCGCTTCTACAACTTGTGCAAGGTACCTCCTAAGGTTGGAGAAGCTGCCTGTTATTAAGTTTTTTTTTTTTTTTAATTTTTTATAGGTATTCTCTTACTCTGGCAATCCTATTAAAAATACTATCAAACATTAAACATAGATATCTATTTCAATAGAGATTCAAATCTTAGTCCATCACGTTATAAAAAATTAATTCTTTTAACTAGATTCAACTCCGTTGGTTATTAAGTTCATTAACAAAAACATAATTTCTTTGTTTTTTGGAGGAAAGGAACACATAGGAACCTTTATCAAAATCTTGTCCTTTTGAAGCACAAATTGAATCCTGTATATTAAACTAAAAACAAGATACTAACATTGGTGTAGAATAAAGAAAATGTAAAAACAATCATTGGAATTAATATGAAGAAGCGATTTCAGAGTAGGCTAATATTAAGACATTCTAGGGGCAGCAGAGTCTGCCGATAAGTAAATATAGAAAAAGCGGCATGCCCCTTGACCATCCTATCAAGGGATTTATGATATATAGTAATCACTTCAAAGAGAAGAGTAAAAGAAAGACAAAAAGAAAAAACAAAAAATTGAAGATCAGATTATCAATCATCAGACAATTTCTCTGCCTGTAAAGCTGGGGCCACTATAACAAAATCTGAGCAACTTCTAAGATTTCTGCAGATTATCCATGAAAGGATCTCTTGTGAGTTTATCCATGTTTAGGCCATTGCATGGCTACCAGGTAAACCTCCAAAAATGCAAATGACTTGGATTACAACAGATTCTTTGGCACACAGTTCCATAGAAGAAAGACCAAATCACATATAAAGAGAGATATGCATGTCAAAGGTGGATCCCACTGAAATGTGTGCCCGAGATACTTACATGTATAACTACTTGTTGAAAATCAGACCTGCCTGAGAATTTTTAGAACTACTGCTAAATTATTCCAAGTGAGCTCAAACAGCAATCATTTCCCTCCAGCAGAAGTTGTAGCACTTGGAATACTCTGCAAGAACATGGCCCTAGCAGAAGTGTCAGTTGAAAAGCGTCCTAATGTGGCGATGGTAGCAGTATTACTTCCAAACTTCTCAATTCCCCTAGATATCATACATGTATGGCTTGCCTCTGCAACTACTATTACATCTCCACCTAACAGTGGTGTAATGGTTTCTGCTATCTGTCTAGTAAGTCTTTCCTGAACTTGGAGCTTGAAACCATAAAAATGTACTATTGACTGCAAAAGGGATTTTCCGATAGGGTTAAATCCTTCTGAGATGAGATATCCAATATGAACAACGCCGTGAAATGGAAGTAAATGATGCTCACATTGAGACCAAAACGGCAAGTTAAGCTCAGAGCATATTTTTTTGTCATTCAAGTTAACCTTCCCATTGGTGTTTGAAGAATTCATCCCATTACAAAGGAAACCATTCAGCCTCATATCCAAGTTACTGTTTTGGAAGTTCATCAACCAATTCACAAATCGACTTGGAGTCCCTGCAAGCTCCTTCCGTAATGGATCTTCTCCCAGAGATTCGAGAATTGAAGCTACTGCAGTGACCATCATTGGTTTGACTACTCCAATTTTGGAGGAAGCTTTAGCAGAAAGGGAAGACTGAGAAGGACACCAGCATTGGTCAGATGATCCTCTAAAATGTACTTGATCCTTATCAAAACCTCTAAATTTAAGAAGACTAAAGAAATCAGCCCATACATCTGCACTTTTGTTTTCAAAAACCCCAGAACCTGAAGAAACAAGTATCTTTGACCATCCTTGGTGGTTTGATTCGAGAAAAACTGATTCTATGTCTGGAAAGTGAATATGTGAACACTGGAGTACAATAGCAACACCTGCTGGCTTTATTCCCTGATGCAAAGCCGAACACACCTCATCAGCCAGACGCTGAGGCTCTTGGAGTCGTTTTGCAAATACATCAGTCACACGAGAGAGCTTGCTTAAACCGACAACTCTTTGGCCAGAAGGGACATAACCTACGTGACACTTGACTTGGAATGGAAGCAAGCATGACTCGCAATAGGAGAAAAGGTCAAGATCTCGAACAATCACAAGTCCACCTGCTCCCCCTGCAAGACCAACTCTATTATCCAGACCAGCTTCAGGGAATAAAGCACCTTGAACAATGTCCTTCACCTTTTGACCGTAACCTGAAAGAAAATCAGAATCCTTATAATTAAAAATTTTATTATTTCAAGAAAATAGAATAAAATTTAGCACAATAAAATGTCCCATGGACGTTGCCCATGTTTGATAATGTATGGACAAAGGTCAATCATCTTTAACAAGAAACCAAAAATGAACTAAAGGAGAAGAAAAACTTGTTAAACCACATAATCTCAAATCAAAGTAATATCTTGGAAATGACTCTGCAATTCAGAAATTAAAATTGAAGAAAAACCCCTCTAAAATTATAATTTATAATTAGAGGAAAAAAAAAACTTGATAGAAATGAAGAGAACTGAGAGTTAGTTACATATACCATATTATAAAGTGAAACCACAAAGCTATTAAATAAAAAAGGAAGAAATTCACTTCCAGCATCATAGTCAAGAACACAAAAAAGAAAGGCCATAAAGGGGGAAAAATAAAATGCATCTAGTAACTACTAAAGTAAATGTTAAGAACCTAGCATTTAGTGATGCAATGGACTTTTGATCAAGCAAAGACTAAACAAATGTAAGTTTTGACTGCCCATGTATTAGTATTCCCAAAAAAAATGAAGAAATTAGATGAACTTATACAAACATTTCCCACCTCTTCTGCACCCAAAAAAAAAAACTAATATTTCCCAAGTCCCGCTCCTTCAACTTTTGTCCGCTTGGGAAGGCAGTCCTACTAACTTCGAAAAGACAAATTATAGAAAACTGCAAAAGGAAGTCGGGGATGCAAAAACTCTTGCAACTATCACATATTTCAATTATACATTAAATATCCTTTAAAATAAGTTGCTATTCCCCCAAAATCAAGGGATTAATAATTAAGTAACTGGTCCAACTAGCTACTGAAATTGGCTTGATATCCACAATGGTAATATCAGGCCAAAACAGCAAAGATCAAAAGGTATATGATATCACTAGGAAGAACTTTTAGTAAATTGGAACAGAAAGTATTTAAAAAAAAAAAAAAATTCTATTACTTGATGGTAAAAGTACAAGTTGATACAAGACAATTAAGAATGTATTTTGAGATGACTATTCCCGAGTATAAATCCTAAGTGCTACCAGCTAGGTCCTAATGGAAACATTGATTAAAAAGTAATAATAGCAATAACATTTAACACATCAAAACAACCTTCCTCCAAAGATTTATATATCTTCCAAACTAGAAAACGTTTAGAGAGTGATACATAAAGTTTAATCAACTTTTTCTACACAATTGAGAATGAAATCACATCAAACTCAGGGATTTCAGGTAAATAATTACCTCTGGTTCCTTCACGAAGGGCCTTGGCAACACGAAGTGGTGTCTTTCTGAGGCCTTCCCTGTTTATATCTTCCCCCAGACCAAGCAACAGAACTTTTACAGCATCCTCAATAGGAGCTGTATTGGCCTCTTCCTCGAATCCTAATTCAGCACATGCACAACCAATACTCACAACATTCTCAAGCTCAACATTGAAACGCCCCTCATCCAAACAGCCCATTGAAAGACCACAAATCCCAGATACAACAAAATCAACAAACTTCCCAGAAATCAAACAGAAATTTCAAAACTCCAAGAGCTCGAACATCAGACAACACCACAGAATCAATCGAGAAATAGGTCCGACAGATCAAGCAATTTAAGAGGAAATACAGAAGATAAACAAGCAACGACCACAACGCAAAAGATAATGAAACGACAGAAGAAGAAAAAAGAACAAAAGAAATCGTGGGGTTGGCGTGATGTTGGAATGAGTGGATCGTCGTTTACCAGAACGAGAAAGGGACCCACCAAGGGAGAAGAAGAATAAGGGAAAGCTGTTGTTTCTCACAGAAGTCTGGAGCGGAGGACGTGGGTTTTTACGCAACAAATCTCGTTTTCGTTATCTGCGCATTGGTGTGATTATTGTAAATGTATATATACATGCGCATGGAGGCGGTACTGTAAGGAAGAAGAGAGGAGGGGATCAAATTCATGGGGTTGGTGAACACTACTTTGGCCTATTGTCAAAATAGCAAATTTCTGTATAGTTATATTTGTGATATCCTTACATTCAATATTTTAAAAGTTTGATGTAATGTTATACAATTTTTTTAATTTTAAAACAATAAAATTATGCTAAAAATTTTATATTAAATTTTAGTATAAATTTAATTATATTTATTATTACTAAATATAAAATTATAACCTTATTTTGCATGTAAATGGACAAAAAATAAATTAATAAAAATGTGAACATAATTTTTTAATTTAAAAATAATAAATATATAAAAATTAAATTAAATTTTTTTATATTTTTATCATCAATTTATTTTATAAAAAAACTTTTAAATTAATAAAGATTTAATCTAACAAAATAAGTTAATCTCATGAATTAATATGTAAATCTCTCTTAAAAATAATATTTGATAATATTTTAAATAAAAATATTTAAAAAAAAAATATTTATAAAAAATATAATATTATAATATAACAAATATTGAGAAAGCAAGTTGTCTTAAAGAAAAACCTAAAAGTTATAGTTTTTTTTATTATTAATGTGAAGAGAACTATTACAAGGCAATATACCTATAAAAGTTAGAGTTAAATGTTGTGAATGAGTAGGGGTAGGAAGGAGATTGGAACATTTCACCAACCCACTACAGCCATGGGGGGACACTCAAAAGTGAAGACCCAGATCTGAAGATTGCATTGGATCCTTCACATGATAGCAACAAAATCTTTAATAGATCATTATACAAAGTTTATATGTAATTTGTTTTATATTTTTATTATTAATTTTTAATTACAATAAAAAATATAAAAAATTTTAAAAAATAAATTATATAAATTATACGTATATTAATTTTTTATTAAAAAATTAATAATAAAATATAAAAAATTATATCTAAATTTTTTCTTAAAATAATTTTCCTTTTAGTAACAAGAATTGAATCTTGTGGGATCAGGATCTAGTAAGAAAGGGGGTTTATTTTAACGCACAAAAAGCATAAGTAGATCCAAGTTGGTTGGTAGAATGGTAGCTTTTTATTGAAAAAATAAATAAATAAAAGTTTCAACTTTGCTACCTTCTCTTCCTCATGCTTATCTCATCCCATTCCAACCTTAAGAAGAAAAAACTTTTTTATTTCTATTTTTCATGTAAATTTAAGGATCTACGAAATTTTTGTGAAGAACTTAAAATTTTAATAAAAATAAATATTTTAAAATATTTTAAAATTATATTAATAAAATTTATCTAATTCTATAAGGATAATAAAATATTTATTAAAATTTTTGGATTGTTAAATAAAATGAAAAATGGAAGAAAAATGAATTAGCTTTTAAAAGTTCTACTATCTTTTAGAATTAATAGGTTACATATTATCATTTTTTTATTTTTTAATTAACAAAATAATAAAAACTACAAAAAAAAATAAATTTAGGTTAATATATGTATATATATTAATTGAATAAGAGAAATTTGCCTCATATTTCCATCTTTGCCCAAAAAAAAAAAATCATATTTAGATCTTTATATAAGAGTGGTCCGCATGGAGATTTTCAAATTTAAGGAGTTTTACTATCACTATCTACTAATACATTGTTTAGAGTTATCTTATTTCATTAAAAATTACCCATTTTTCACGTTTTATCTTTGTTAGAAAAATCCTAGCCTTTTTATAAGAGCTTGTTAGTGGTGACTGAAAAACTTAGAATGGTGGGTTAAAACTTAAAATAATAAAGGATATTCAATAATGATGCATTAAATTAAGGAAAATTTTTTTGTGTATTCAAGTTTCTCAAATTTTATATGAACCCGTCACATATTAAGAGTTATGCGAATAAAATTAAAAATAATATGACTTCAAAAATAGGTTAATATAAATTTTAAATCATTACTCTTTTGTTGATGTAAATGTATGTAAGGTTGTTGATATTTGAAAAAAATTGAAGCTCTTGAATTGTGATTATTACTCTTTGGTTAATGCATTCATCAATCCAAATATTAATTAGAATTTGAAATTAATGTTCAAAATTGATCCATATTGACTAAATTAAATCAAACTAAATCAAATTTGATTAGAAATTGAATAGTTTCCAATAGCTGATGACAAGTAAATTTAGAGTTTAAATTGTAACATAATTTACATATATTATTTTATAGTTCTTGTACCTTTGTTGTAAAACTATTTTTGTTATAGGCAAATCTCTAAGCAAGTATGTGAAAGGCAAACAAGATTTAAAGAACCATCATTATAAATAAAAAGTGACTAAACCATCCAAGCCTCATATACCTAGTTATAATACCAAGTCTTACCACATCTAATCAAGAGTGTTAATTTTGATATTGTATTTATGAGATTTCTAAAATTATTATAAAAGACTTTTAAGGTTTAATATTATCATAACTTTACTCTATATGTTTTTTTAATTTTATAATAATTTAGATATCAGAATATGTCATAACATTTTTTTGACTCTTTCATAATGATTGATTCTCTCTTATTTTATAGGTTCTCATAACTTGTAAAATCTTACCACCAAAACTATCATACTAATAAAATTATATTTTATCACATAATTTTTTGTGTTCAATGTGAAAGTGAGTTGCAATTGTTATTTATTTTTTCTAGCTTGATAGTACCAAGTACAAATCCAAGTGCTACAATTTTTGGCATTTTATCATTTTGTCCAAATCTCCAAGAATGATTGAGATTTATTTAATATTTGAGATAATAATTTATTTATTTTTATTTCTATGTAACAACTATACTATCTATAATAAGATGATAATTTTATTTTTACTAGGACGTTTTAAATTGCATTTAAATCCTCTAAAGTCTAAGAAACTCAACAATATAAATTTAAAAATCCAAATCCTACATCACTCCATTCATTTAAATTTGTTCATTATATTTTCTTATAATCACTTAAATTAATAAAAAATCTATTATTATTATGCTATAAAAACATTTTGTTTACAGTTTTTTTTTACCCAAAATAGCCTTGTCACTCAAAAGCTTTTGAATAAAAGTAACTTTTTATAGAAAGGTCTATATAACCTTCAAACATTGATGCTGGCAATGAAACAACATATTTTCAATGACAATGAAAGCACTGCAATGAAAGGTTGTATAGCGTTTCTAAGACAAAGCACAAAACAACATTGCCATGCTCTTGCGGTAATTTGGTAAATCTAAGAAAAAGTGACAATTTCTCTTGTTTGGCTACCATGCAGAAACTGAAGTCATTTATTCATGAATATTTTGACTTGCATTACGTAATTTAAAAGTAAATGTGATAATTGGTAATGAACAGTAAATGTTTAAATTTGTTCTACTATAATCTTTGCTTTTCTTTTATTTGATTGATATTTTGAAGATGTATTCATATTTAAAAATAAATGTGATTTTATTATGTCAATAATTATATATGATCCTGAAGATTTTGTAATGTTTTCACTAAAAAAAAAAAAAGATTTTGACATTTCGTAGGATGGATTTAAATATCAAATGTGATTGTGTTTGATCATTTTCTCATTACAAAGAGTACAAATGCTGCATTTCAAAAAATGAAAAGAAAAATCAAGAATCAATTGTCAAACAAATGTACTGTTTTTTTTTTTTTTTCAAAATATGCATCAATATCATTCAAACCAGGAAAGTTTTTCCAGTACATTCATCCTAGCAAGATCAACTACAAAATCAGGAAAAGAATCAAACCAAAAGGAAGGAGAAAAGGCATATAGATATTTGGTTACATGATGTACTACTTTATTGCCTTCCCCACCTACATGAGTTAAGGAAAATGAAGCAAACTGCTTTGATAAAATCCTACAATCAGTCATGGTGGAGTCTAAAATAGATAAATCAGCAGAAGAATGAAAAGCTTTATGGACTACAATACAATCTGTCTCAATTCCCACTCTGTCCATGCTACACTGGATTGCAACTTGGATTCCTCTTCGAACTGCAAGAGCCTAAGCAATACTAAGATCAGCAGGTGCAGCCATTCTTGAAGCCTCTAACATAAATACTGCTTTCATAGCAGTAAACTGTGGTGCAGCGTCTTTGTTGTTAAATACAAGAGAATTTGTCTGTTCCCAAATAGACCAACATACCATAGCTATCCATCCCAAAATTTCCACATCTTCATGCCTCAAGCGTTCCACAATCTAATCAAGGGATTCATCATATAATGAAGAGGGGGCACAAATAAACACATGATAAACTCCTTCAGCGTGCGAATAACACCTTGGACATTCATCTAAAATGGCAAAACCTCTATGAATTAGGCAAAATTTGGTGGCAAAGCTTCAAAAAGAAAATCTTCACTTTTGGGAAAACTGGCAGCTTCCAAACCTTTGACTAGGAAAATCTATTATAAGAATAGGATGAGCTACTAGCATCAGTTTGTTTCATAATAAAATGATATGCTGATTGCTTGCAGTAATTACAGTGTTTCGGTCAATTCAGTCCATCACTTTCCAAATTCCAAGGGATAGATAGTGATAAAATTAAGTCAGCTCCAGCGTGTATTAAATTAGATACTACATGCAGATTGATATTTTGTGGTTTTAGACTAAGAATCTGACCTCCAAATACGTATTTGTTGACCATTTCCAATCTTCTAAACAGCCTCTTTTTCAATTACCCATCGTGCTTTAATGATACTTCTCCATACTAATGTATTGCTGGTAATGCTTTTCATATAAATAAATAGAAAAGTGAGAACCATCTTTCAAATTTAAATAATGTTTATTGTAATACTCTCAATAAAAGACTAAAGAAAAAAGCCCTTATATAATAGCCTAAAATATAGTCGCTCAAAAATCTAATCTTGATCCCTTGTGATTGAAAAGGGACTAATTTTTGTAGAAGATTAATGTTTGCCACTCATTACAAAATATTGATTTTTACGGTTTTAAGAAGTGATATCAAAATTAATAGTTTTTTCTTTTAAAAAAGATTGTACAAAAAAATCATATAATAATTATCAAATTTTAAAATAATAAAAAGTTAGGAAAATTTTTTTTCAAAATTTATATTAATTTTTAATTTTATCTTTAAAATTTGTTTACTATTAATTATATTTTTAAAATTTTAAATTGTAATCAATTTTATCTTATGACTTAATTTTTATCATTTATATATTTATTGTCACATGTGTCCATAAAATTTATGAATAATTTTAAATATATTTATAAAATTTATAAATATTATTATATGTGTCCCTAAACTTTTTCATAATGAATATTCTATCAAATGTGTAATACTTTTATGAAATGAGAATATTTATAAATTTTAAAAATATATTTAATGATAAATATATAAATAGTAAATATTAAATTAATAAGAATATATACATTATATTAATTATTTTTATTAAAAATTTAAAAGATGTTAGACATGAAAAAAAAATTAATTATAATTTAAAATTTTAAGAATAAAATTAATAAAAAAATAAATTTTAAAAATAAAATAAAAAATATATGTTAGGTGCTGAGAAATAAAAAATATTATAAGTTGGATCTAATTCTAGTCATAACACCTCACGTTCACCATGTCTTCGCCAGGATCCGACCCTCTCCCCCACCGTCACCACCACCACCACCACCACCACCACCACCACCATCATCATCCCCACCGCCACCTCCTCCACAGTCACCACCATCACTGCCACCATGTCTTTTCTGCCTGCTGCGTCCACAATCATCACTTTCGTTGTCACCGTCAACGATTCCGTAACGTTACTCCTCATCTTCCTCAAAATTCAGAGTCCTTCGCTCCCTTTCCCATCGGAAACAACTCAAATGCGGGGGCTGCTGAGTACAATGAAGCCGACAGTTCCGCTGCTCAGTAAGATGGTTCAAGCTTTATTTTTTCCCTCAATCCTCGTAATTTTTTTCGCCCATTTATTTATTTATTTTGTTTCTTTGTGTTAAGTTTAAGTTATATAGATAAGTGGATAGATCACTAAGGCTGACTGTATTCTGAAACAATATTTGATGGCGAAAGGCAATTTAATAGGAAAATGTGCTTAGTACCTTGGTAAAAGTTTGCTGCAGTATAATGGGAGAAGGGGACTAGGACTTAAAAGAACCTAGATGAATGGAATGAGGGTTTCATATTGAAGCACAATTTTATGTGGGGTTTCAATCTCACATGAGAACTATGGGAGTCTTATGTGGGATTTATATGGAGCTTGGGCTCTCCAACCTCATGATCTAGCTTTTGGGGTGTGTTTCTCCCAAAATTTCCAATCAAACTACCTCCTCCATTGTAATGAACTATAGCTAAAGTGTCACTTCTCCATTTATATTATTTCCAATTTAATTGTTACACAGGCAAAGAAAATTATAGAAATTGTTTTTAAAATAGAAAGCCTTAAGTAATCCGAATAGCTGGTGAAATATATTATTGGAAAGACAAGTGTACTTTTTGTATTAAAAGGATGATTTTGTGGAAGTGTTTCAGTAAGGAAGAAAAGTGGTATTATCCAAATTATGCTAAAGAAGATATTTTTTTTTCTCTTGTTTTTCTTTCATACAGAATGTTTCATCACATTTGCATCCTCAAATTTCCCCTACCAGTATTTGAATTTTATATTCTTTTTTTTTTTCCCTTACACTGTTGCCATGTTTGTTGCCTATTTAAGTTTATCTTTTCATTATTGAAATTTCTGCATTTTACGATATGTTAAATTGTGATGAAGTTGATTAGTTGCTGTGAATTGATCTTTGAATGAATGGAGCTGGCCGCTAGGAGTGAACCCTTGAATGAAAACAAATTCGAAGAACCCATTTTGTCTTTGTTTTAGCCACACTATTTTTCTTTTTCTAAACAAGAATGGAACAAGGTAGTTCAAAGAGTTAATGGCACTTTTTGGGTGCCATTTGAATTGTTGTGGAAGAAACTGCCTCTCTGAATTTGAATTTCACCTCCGGTCCCAGCTTTTGTTGATCACTATCATACTTGACACTTGAGCCTATTTCCTGTCCAACTTCTGTCTGCTGTAAAAGCCGGATAGGCTTTTGGATCACAAGCTGAAGTTATATCTCCATTTGGATTTCATAAATTAAGAGCATTACCTTTTAACAATAAGACTAGTTTAACTGATTTTTCATTTATGAATATCTTTGAGATGTCCTCTCACACGAAAGCCCCTTGCTTGAAGTGTGGGTAAAGCAGAAGTCGACCATACCTTGTATGGAATTTGTGTTATAATGTTGATGATGCATGGTTTAATGCACCTTTTTTTTTATTATTATTTACGTTATAATTCTCACTCCATTAAACATGAAGTCTTGTTTTTCAGGATAGCTTCTCAAGCTAATCATTAAATGTTGTTGGCTGGTATGCAGTATATCACAAGAGCTGGAACGTCTGGATCTAGATGAGGAAGAGGATGATGAGCCAATTTTTGTTCTAACTGACGAATGGAGGGACTTCTTTGCTAAATCTGAAGCTAGGAGGCAGCTAGGTATTTAATAACTTAATACATCCTTACATTTTAATATGAAATTCAAGTTTGTGCGTGTGATTACGCGCCTGTGTGCACATTATTCTTCATCCTAAACTGGCTGGTACAAAATGGAGCATGTAATCAAGGCATTTGATTGAACTGTCTAGTTCTTTAATTTGATGATTAAGATAGCTGAATTAGGCGTCTTATTGATAAATTATTATGTATATACTTTTTAATGTTTTATATAAATACCATACAGAGAAGAAGCAGCGAAAGAAGGGAAAGAAGTAAATATAGAAGATGTAAATGTTTTTGTCAAGTTAGGAGAGGTAACATTTGTTAGTAACAATTCCCACACGGTTTGTCAAGAGACTTAACAAGTGATCAAGATTTTGCTGTTGAGGAAGTGATATTTCTTTGAAGTATGTCAGAGACTGTTACTTCATGGAGTTTTTTGAAATACTGTTGTATGAACTTCAATACCATGACGAAAAGGTGTAGGAGAGTGTTTCCCTCCACCTAAGAGGTAGCTTCTGTGAATTATGAACACAAGTTGACTGTTAGGACATGGATATTATATTGTTACTAAAAAATAATTTTTTTCATATACTTTTAGCAATAGTTAGCTAATTTTGTATTAACAATTAACTGTTCCTGGTTTTTATTTTTTTACTATAGAGAATAATTGTTAACTATTAGTTTAAATTAAAACTGTTGACATAAACTAGTACATGTAATTTAGTTTAGTTTAAAAATCTCATTATTTCATAATTATAATGTTGACTAGTAAAAAAAATATTTATTGCATGCTAAACTTAATAAATTAGAATTTGCAAAAGTGATATATTTCATAAACGTATACAAAAACTAGCCTGAAATTGACATTGGCACCTACTTCATGCATTTCTTATTGGTTTTATCACTAAAGAAAAAATCAAACGTAATGCTTTATTATTATTTTTGTTAAGGAATGAACTCCCATCTTCTCTATTAAGTCCCAAAATAGAGATTACTACCAAGGTCAAGTACTAAAATTAGACGAACTGCACGATTGTAGCAACCAAAAAGGGTTAAGTCAGGCCGAAATCATGGCAATGACTGCTCGGAAAATGAAAAACTTATCTTGAGAAACTAAATTTAAATAATTGCAGCCATTCAACTCAATATCTATTTTTAATTTTATCAACCTCAACTTCTTCAACCTTAATGAAATTAAGTCACCCTCCTTTTGTTTGGAGCAAGAGCTGAATCAAATGATAAAGTAATGATCTTTTGTTTCTACGGTTACTATTATTATTTCACTTTTTAGGAAACATTGGTAACACAAATGTTTCTTCTATAACAAATTGAAAAACTCATTTTAATAAGTGCGTTATTTGTTACTTGTAATATTTGGGCATCTCGAGCACAATTCAATGTTCATCAAAGATATTGTTCCACAGAAGGAGTTCAAAGACAAAGTGAGGAAAGGCATGTGCTAAGAAGAAAATAAACGAAAAATGAGAATGAGAATAAAAGTGGAAGTACAAAGTTAGCGTACGTGGGTTAAAATGTTCTTAGCCGTTTGAGAGAATGACAAAACTCAAGTGTAATTTTTAATACAAATATATTCTATAGCTCAGCACTACATGCACACGCCATCATCTTCAATAAGAACCAAGTGAAAGTCTCAGTAATCCCAAACAGCATATTACATTACTTTTTCTGGCTTTCAACAAGAAAAAATCAACCCCAATATTATGTGCCCTTACACGTTTAATCATCTTGACCTCAAATATTGGTGATAGTCAGAAAATGTTCAACAGTAGATGTCCTTGACAGGTTGAATAGCAAATAGATCAACCTGTGATAATGAATTACATTCAGGCCAGCAGCTCCAGGATCAACTTCATTCCACATGATTCAATACTGACTCGTCTGAAGAAATGTTTTTTAAGACCTGAAGCCTAGCTTGTTGAGAGCAGCATTGATTCTATCGTCAGTGATCATTCGATTGCTTTCGTAGAAATCAAGTATCTCCATTGATATATTTTTTACCTGTCAAAAGAACAATACCTGGTTTCAGCTCATAATCTACTATCAACATCTAACTTCTCTTAAAAGCCTAAATAAGTGCCATTGGCTGTGTCAGGGAAGAAAGTAAATGACAGAAAAATCTGTTTCTATTGTGGGAGAAAAATAAGTTGAGGTTTCTCCTGCAAACCAAAATCAAAAGTAAAAACTAATATTAGAGCACAAAAAAAAAAAAAAACCACTCAAACCAAAAAAGTCATAAAAATTATCTCAAACATTAGTCATAGGCATTTCTCAAACGCTAAATTGCTCAGTGTGTTTTTGCACTTTTGAAAATGTCTAGAAAAGCAATTTACCAAAAAACATTAATTTTATAGAACCCTTATAAACAAACATTGAGACATTCAGTTAATAATGCATTGAACTACACCATTTTGTAATCCTAGACAACAAAATGTAGCCAACCCAGTCACATCCTTATCCGTATATATCAGCACCTTATCTCCACATCCTGCTGTTTTTCAACAATACCATACATACAATATTTTCATGATAGAAACTATATTGAAAATAACAAAATACTGAGCAATTGTGCCAAGGTTCACAAATACTATAAAGTAATTAATAAGGATCCAATAACTATAATAAGCAGTATGTATAACGTGGAACACGAACAGCATTTTATTCCAAAAGCCATACAAAGATTAAAACAGCCCACTCTGTACTGAACATGGAAATACAGGGCTTCGAGGCAAAAATTTCACTAGCAGGCTGTCATCACTCATCATTCAAGTTACACTATATATGATCAAGAAAATCAGAAAAGAGAAGGGAAAAAAAAACAAAGCACAGAGAAGTGATAGGGAGAGGAGAAAGTAAAGGAAAGCCACAAAATGCTTTTAAATAACATGGAACACTCACTACATTCATATCAACACGAAGTTCTTCGAACCAAACAGTGGTGTCTTTCTCCCTGTGCACACTAGCAATATATATGCACGCTAAAGCAATCAGATGTGGAGGATGTACGAGAATGAGGTCCATCTTGTAGGTGTCATTTACAAGTCCCCTGTGGGCATCAACATTTCATCATTACGCTGTTGTGAATTAAATAGTATGTATGAAGCAATAGTAAATTTACAACACAACAACAATATTAATAACAAACTGTTTTCTTGGGAAAAGAAAATAACTATAGAGAGAAAAGGGGAAAAGGACAACTAGGAGAGAAGATAAGTTATCCTCCAAAAGAGGTAGAGGAAAACAGTAGCTAAGCTTTCAGCAAGGCTGATCATAATGATTATTGCTGAATGGTAATAGCATCGGCAAGATAAATACTGAGACAGGAAGATAAGCATGGCTGTTGATGAGGCAAGAAAAAGATATTCTTAAATTTAGAGATTCAGCTATATGCAATACCAAAGCTATTGGACCATAGAATCTTTCTAAGAAATTTTACAGTTGGAATGAATTTTTCTGTTTTCTAGCATTAAAATAATATTATAGTCCTCGTAAGCTAAACTTTTTTCTTCCACAATTTAGGTATGTTTAAAAAAAATGAAAAGAAAGAAAACAAATCATTGACTTTCAGTGTTAAAAATGACAAATGGAAAATGAATCAAAACTCAAGCAATCATTGGGTTTGCTAAATCAGCTTGATACAAACCTGCTAGCTTCGATTGATGCGTTACACATCCACATTCTTCCATGACCATCAGTATATACGTCGTTATTTAGGAATATCTTTAGCGATAATTATTTTATTTTAAATTAGAAGATTTCTAAGGATAATGATCTGATTATTTAGTAATATATTAATTAGTTATATTTTTTTATATATCCCTAATTTCTAGGGATTAAGAGAAATTCTTGAGATCTTTAATTGTACATATATATCCTTGTAACCTATTCAAAAATAATGCAGCAGTTATTCAGAAAATAACACGTATCATGGTATCAGAGCCAACGACTTTTTTCTGAAATTTTTTCTACGTCCTACTATGTCTCTACAAGGGAATTCTTTTGCTGTAACCCACTACTTTTCTTGGGTTCACCTCTGATTTGAATCTCTTTCTGTTCGCTTCTTCCTTTTTATGGAAATCCCATCCATAACAAGGAATCATGTCTGAAACCACCAAAACCAGCCCAATTACCAGCACTGTTGTCCCTACTTCTAAAAATTCTGCCGTGAATCTCACAGGAGATTTACCCAATATCCAGGCAGCCTATCGCCTCAATGGAAAAAATTATTTAAAGTGGTCACAACTTGTTTGAACATTCATGTAGGGAAAGGGAAAACTAAGATACTTGTTGGGAACTGGACTAGCCAAGACAGATCATAAATTTGCAGCATGGGATGAAGAAGACTCCATGGTTATGTCATGGCTATGGAACTCAATGAATCCTGAGATAAGTGACACTTGCATGTTCCTCAGTACTGCTAAGGAGATTTGGGAGGCAATTAAATAGACCTACTCCAAAGTTAATGATGCAACTCGTGTTTATGAGATCAAAGCTCAGATTTCAACAACCAAGCAAGGGACATGTTCGGTGACTGAGTACTCAAACCTCTTGCAAAGTTTTTGGCAGGAGTTAGACAATGCATTAAAATGCATTGTGCAGAGGATGCTAGGATGTTAAAACGCTTAATGGAGAAGGATTGAATCTACGAATTACTTGTTGGCCTTAATGTAGAATTTGATCCTGTGAGAGTTCAACTTCTAGGAAGAGAAGATCATCTCCATGATTAGAATTGAAGGGAGAAAAAGTGTGATGCTGGAATCATGCTCAACAGCAATAGAAGAATCTGCACTGGTAGCAAAGTCTACAAATCTCAAAGAGATAAGTGTGACCCAGGCTGTTGACAATAACAAACAAAATCTTTCAACTAAACCACCAAACAGAGACTCTCTCTACTGTACATATTGCAAGAAACATCGTCATACAAAGGAGCAATGGTGGAAACTAAACGGCAGACCAAGTAATCAGACAAGAAATGGAGGGAGACGAGCACATATGACTAGCTCTCAAATGGAGAATACAGAAGTATATCAAGGTAGAGTTTAGGAGTTTTAACAAGGCAAATATTGAGAAGCTGAAAAACTTCCTGGAAACACTAGAGAAATCATCATCTATAAGTACTAGTTCGTGTTCATTGGTTTTTTCAGGTATTTCCTCCATCTCTTGTGCTTCTAGTGCCTCAGAAAATAATTCTTCAAATATGTGAGTAATTGATTCAAGAGCAACAGATCACATGGCACATTCCTCTAAGCACTTTATCTCCTATACACCTACTTCTTGCCATAAAAAGATAACTACAGCTGATGGAT
The DNA here is from genome assembly GCA_031216115.1 of Senna siamea. Classification (NCBI taxonomy): domain Eukaryota; kingdom Viridiplantae; phylum Streptophyta; class Magnoliopsida; order Fabales; family Fabaceae; genus Senna; species Senna siamea. The sequence goes on from CM062357.1 coordinate 19,141,077, forward strand.
CTGTTGGTTGGCCTAGGAGACATTCAATTAAATAACTCTCTTATCCTAAAAGATGTCCTCCATGTTCCTAAGTTATTTGCTAACTTGATTTCTGTAAAAAAACTCACCAAAGATTCTAAGTGCCAAGCTATCTTTTCCCCTTCCTTTTGCATATTTCAAGAACAGGGCACAAAGGGGACGATTGGGCATGCTAGTGAGAGGAATGGTCTTTACTACTTGTATAATGAAAAAAAGGACATTCGACCTGAGAACTCTCTTCCCACGTCCCTTCTCTCTGAATCAGTCATGTCCAACGAAGAAAAAGTATGGCTTTATCATCGTCGTTTAGGTCATCCTTCCTTTCATGTAATAAAGACTAATGTTTCCATCCTTTTTTGATAAAATAAATGTCCAGTCTTTCCATTGTAATGAGTGTGAATTTGCAAAGCACAAACGTACATCTTTTCCAATAAACAATAAAAGAAGTCATACTCCCTTCTCTCTTATTCATAGTGATGTTTGGGGTCCCTCTCCTGTTCCTAATGTTTTTGGTGCAAAATGGTTTATATCTTTTATTACTAATTGTATAAGAGTCACTTGGGTCTATTTGTTAGAACACAAGTCAGATGGTAGTACTGTTTTCCCAAATTTTTACAATATGATTAAAACTCAATTTGACACACCAATTAAAAGACTTCGTTCTGATAATGCCAAAGATTATTTCAATCAAACCCTTTCTAATTTCTTTCATGAGAAAGGAATCATTCATGAATCTTCATGTGTTAACACTCCTCAACAAAATAGGGTTACAGAACAAAGGCATGGTCATTTGTTGAACATCACAAGGACATTGCTTTTTCACAAAGATGTTCCTGTTGAATAGCTCTATTAGGCTTATTGGGCCTGTCAGTTATTTAGGAATATCTTTAGAGATAATTATCTTATTTTAAATTAAAGGGTTTTTAGGAATAATGATCTAATTATATTTTTTGTATATATTCCTAATTTCTAGGGATTAAGATAGATTCTTGGGATCCTTAATTGTATATATATATCCTTGTAACCTATTCAGAAATGCAACGGAATGGAAGCAAATATTCAATCAGTTAAAATTCTACAGTTCCTAAAAATTTTTAGGGGGAAGCTATCCTAACTTCAGCCTATCTATATAATAGATTACCAACTAAAATTCTTAATTTCCAAGAACCAGTAAATGTTCTTAAACAATTCTATCCAAGTCTTAGTCTCTCAATCAATCTTGTCCCTAGAATTTTTTAAGTATAGCTTATGTTTATGTTCATTCTCAAAATAGAGGGAAACTTGATCCACGTGCTCTTTGATGTGTTTTTGTTGGCTACTCCTCCACATAGAAGGGATACAAATGTTTCCACCCCCCAACACATAAATTCTTTGTGTCAGTTGATGTTACATTTGATGAAAATGAAAACTTCTTTACTCAATCCTATCTTTAGGGGGGGAGTTTAAATGAAGATAGGGCAAGGAACTTATTCTTTCTTGAATTTCCTACTCAAGTAGAGCTTAAATCAGTCCCAAATCAGTCTTTAAAGCCTAAGGAAGTTTCAGGTAAAGAAACTCAGCAACTCCAAGCAAACTCCAGGAAAAGGCCTATCTCTCGCCTACAGCATGTCCAAACCCTTGCTCAAGCTACTATTCAAGTGCTCCAAATAGACCTGGAACGAATAAAAACTACAATAATCCCATCTAAACCTAACCCACAGATTAATGATAAAGCTACCCTTGACCCACAAATTGAAAAAAGAGTTGATGGACAAACTGATTTAGACTTACCCATTGCCCTTAGAAAAGGTACAAGGACCTGTACACAGCACCCATTATATCTATTCATGAATCATCAGAATTTGTCAGAAAACTACAAAACCTTTCTCAAAAACCTCCATACCATTCCTATTCCTAAAAATCTAACTGAGGCATTAGGAAATGAGAAGTGGAGAAATGCTATGAAAATTGAGATGGATGCACTTGAAAGAAACAGAACATGGGAGCTGGTGGAGCTACCTAAAGATTAAAAACTAGTTGGGTGCCCGTGGGTATTCACAGTAAAATATAAATCTGATGGTTCTGTTGAAAGATACAAGACTAGGTTGGTTGCCAAGGGTTATACTGTCATAGATTACTTAGAAACCTTTGCACCAATAGTGAAAATGAATACTGTCAGAATTTTACTGTCACTAGCTGCCAATTTTGGCTGGAATCTTCAACAATATGATGTTAAAAATGCCTTCCTCCATGGAGAATTAGAAGAGGAGATATACATGGAAGTTCCACCTAGTTTTGAATCTAAGGAGGGCTTGGTATGTAAATTAAAAAAGGCTCTTTATGGGCTCAGACAGTCACCGAAGGCATGGTTTGAAAGATTCACTAAGGTTATGACAAGGTTAGGGTACACGTAAAGTCAAGGAGACCACACGTTATTTGTAAAACACTTAAAGCCAGGGGGAGTAACAGCAATATTAGTGTATGTGGATGACATCATAGTCACCGGAAATGATGAAGGAGAAATGCTAGAATTAAAGAAAAGGTTGCTACAAGAATTTGACATTAAGGAGCTTGATAAGTTGAAATACTTTCTAGGAATTGAGGTTGCATACTCAAAGCAAGGTATATTTATCTCACAACAAAAATGTGCTGGATTTATTGAAGGAAACAGGAAAACTCGATTGCAAACCAGTGGCCAGCCCTATGGAGTTTAATCATGGGCTGAATGCTGCACCAAATGATCTTGTAGTAGACAAGGGAACCTATCAAAGGCTGGTTGGAGGGTTAATATACTTGACAAATACAAGACCCGACATTGCCTCTGTTGTAAGTGTGGTGAGTCAATTTATGCACAACCCCAAGGAAGTACATCTCAAGGCTGTATACAAAATCTTGCAGTACCTAAAAGGTAGTCCAGGAAGAGGAGTTTTGTTTAAAAAAAGAGAAAAGATTACTTTGGAGGCCTACACGGATGCAAATTATGCAAGCTCAGTGGCGGACAGAAGATCAACTTCAAGGTACTATACGTTTGTGGGAGGCAACCTGGTTTCACAGAAGAGCAAAAAGCAAAATGTTGTAGCAAGGTCAAGTGCAGAATCAGAGTTCAAATCTATGGCATTAGGAATCTGTGAGTCATTGTGATTGAAAATAGTTCTTGATGACTTAAGAATTAAGTGGGAAGGTCCAATGAGATTGTACTGTGATAACAAATCTACAATCAGCATTGCACACAACCCAATGCAACATGATCGAACAAAATATGTAGAAGTTGATCAACACTTTATAAAAGAAAAGTTAGACAGCGGTCTAATATGCATGCCTTTCATCTCATCAAAGGAGCAAATAGCTGATGTTTTGACAAAAGGGCTGCCCATCACAACCTTTGAAGACTTTGTTAGCAAGTTGGGAATGAAAGATATCCATTCACCAACTTGAGGGGGAGTGTTGGTTATTTAGGAATATCTTTATGGATAATTATTTTATTTTAAATTAGAGGATTTCTAGGGATAATGATCTGATTATTTAGTAATATATTAATTAGTTATATTTTTGTATATATCCCTAATTTCTAGGGATTACGAGAAATTCTTGAGATCTTTAATTGTACACATATATATCCTTGTAACCTATTCAAAAATAATGCAGTAGTTATTTAGAAAATAACGCGTATCAATATATATACACAACAACAACAACAAAATAAAGTCTTTTTCCACTAGGTAGGGTCGACTACATGTATCAAACAACACCAACATGTTCTATCTTGGCTCATTTATACTATTAGATTATTTATATTTAATAGTTAAATTCATCTTAATAGTTTCTCCTATTGTTTTAATTGATTTCCTCCAATCTCTAGATAATAGACTATCTTCCACCTAAGACTGTTTCTATCGACTTTTTTATTATAGGTGTTACCCCAACTTTCTCTCTAATGTAATCATTCCTAATTTTGTCTTTTCTAACGTGTCCATTTATTCAACATAACATTCTCATTTCTGTGAAGTTGAATTTTTGCTGACTTTTTATCGTTAACATTTAATACCATACAACAATATAGCTTTGCGAAAAAAACTTTCCTTAATTTGAATGGTACTTTTCTATCACAAATAACACTTGAGACCTTCCTCCATTTTGTCCATCCAACTTGGACCCTATGATTTACGTTCCTCTTTATTTCTCCATTATTTTGTATTATAGTACCCAAACAGTTAAAACTAGTGATTTATTGTATGGAATGGTCTCCAAGTTTCACCTTCATCCTAGAATCAGTGTGCCTTTCACTTACATTCCATATATTCTGTTTTACCTCGACTTATACAAAAACCATATGTATACAAAGCTTGTCTCCACCTTTCTAATTTTTCGTTTACTTCTTCTTTGAAATCTCCAACAAAGACTATATCATCAACAAAAAACATGCACCTTAGTGTCGCCTCTAGTATATGTTCACTGAACACATTCAATACCCAGTTTAAAAAGTTAAGGGCTCAAAGCTAAACCTTGATGTAGTCCTATGGTTATAGGAAAATCCTTCGTGGCTCCACCTTGTGTTCTCACACAAGTCATAGCCCTATCATACATGTCTTTGATTGCTCGAATATAATCCACATGAACTCCTTTCTTTTCTAAAGCCTTCCACAATACTTTTCTCAATATTCTATCATAGGTTTTTTCTAAATCAATAAAAACTATATGAATGCATATATATATAAATAAGAAAAAGAGTTATTGTAGAGGAAATATTACAACCAGAGGCAGGATAAGAGCACAAAGTATTGCTACCCAAGGTTTGAAAACTTGCTAGTAGTGACGGCAAAAAAAGAGCCAAGGCCCATTTCCTATCACCCTTATAAGCCCTTCTTTCCCGCCCAAAGCCCCTCACAATAGCTAGAATCCTCATTCTTCAAGGGACAAAGGCCCAAATCCAAAATGTCACAAGATAGTAATATCCTAAGATTATAAAATTTGAATTAAGATCCAATTAAGATTTTTCTTAGGATCAAGATTGTTGGGGTTATTGGTAAGGTAAGAACGTATGATCTTAATGATCTTAAGGTTTAGATCTAAATCTTGTCAACCTTGGATAAGATATCCTCCAAAAATAAAGAAACCAAAGGATAGAGAGACAAAGAAGCTAAAAAGTATAACAAAGCTGTCCAATCTCTCCACATATCATAAATGAAATTCCATTAAAAATGGAAAAACCATGAGCAAAACAACAAACAGCTGCTAAAAACACAAGCCTATAGGTAAGCAGCAATGGACAGTCAAATAATAAATGCAGAACAACTGACAAAAGCATAAAATAAAGGGGAGAAGCACCCACAAAGGAATGAATTATTAAAATGAAAGAGAGAAAGAGGGAAAATAAACTATTCACAAGCTCGTCAATCTGTTCAGCAGCAATGGATTCTTACCATGTTACTTGAGTCATGTTTATATCATTCAACCCTGCATCCTGGAGCAACCTGGAAAACAATCATGAAAATGATAATGATAAAAAAAACTAAATAGAACCGTATAGGTCTATGGGATTATGAAGAACCTATGATCTGTCCTGCAGTAAACTTCAATTAAATTAGGACTTCAGTTAATTAAGAAATGGTTATTGTTAATTTATTCTCCTTGCAGACATTTTGAAAGGGGAAGGCTGGACTGGAAAAAGCAAAGAAATCCTAAAACTTAATGACTTCCACTCTACTCTGTTCTCACTTTCTCTTCTTACTTGTTCTTCTTCCTCTTTCTACTATCTTTCTTCTGTTCTTTTTCTGTTCTTGAGTTTCTTCCTCACTGTCACTGCAATCACTTCCTTGACTCTCTACCAACCTTAATCTTCTCTTCTTTTTCTGATTTCAAATTTCTTCTTCCTAACTGTGATCGCTCTATGCTATATGGATTTCAAAGGAGTTTATTTTCTATTAGGTTCTTTTCCGGGGCGTTTTGGTAGGGAATTTAGAGTAAATGGCAGTATGGTAATGACTTCTCAAACTCTGCATGCATATACATGTGTGAATGTGTGTGTGCGTGTGCAAAAGGGTCAAAGTTAAAAGGTTATTTGCATATTCTACCTGTATTTGAAGGGGCATGTGCAGAAAATAAATAGCCAAGCTGATCAATTACTTACTGAGACAATGAACGGTAAGGGTGGAATACAACCAGGTAATAGTTAAGTGCTTCTAAAATCTTCATTTCCATTTCAAGTATGTCCTTGATCTCAAACCTGTACTTGTCATCAGAATCTGCAAAGCCAAGAATGTCATTATTTCAGCCAAAAAAAAAAAGAAGTAATTTTAATGGCACAGATAATTTGATTATAAAAAGATAAATAATTCAGTTTTCAGTTTTGAACTTATCAACAGAGAGAGAGAGAGAAAGAGAAAGAGAAGAGATCTATAAGATAAGTGCTTACATAATTTTTTAATGTAAAATACAAGCAACCTAGCCTGCACTGTGCTTTCTTCTGCTTTTGATGCCAGGTACAAACAGGTTGGAGCCACTAGACGTGGATCATATTCAGTCATACTCCTTCTGAAAGAAAATGTAGTAAGCAAAATAATACTATCAATGAAATATAGACATTGACATCAATGAAATGAAATAGACTGCTTCAAATCTAAATATTGACGTCAGAAGAACAATAGTTAATGATGTTGTGGATAGGCATTTCTAACTGTGAAATCCATATATACTGCATAAAAATAAGGCTGACACAGCAAAAGAACAAAACACAAACAAATAAATAAGATTATATGACACAAGCTTCTAATCATCTAACAAATACCCCTAATGCAAAAAAGAAATAATAATCAAAGAATTATAAGTTTACAACGTATACCTGGTGTAAACACGCCTCATGTATGTAACTGCTGTGGCAACAACCCTGAAATATTGACCAACATATTAATGATAGCAGCGACATTTTGAACAAAATAGAAAGGACAAGCAATTTTACTAAGGATTTCAAGTGACGAAAACTCTCCATTTTATCAAGATCCAGAAAATATTGGAAAAAGAAAATGAAATCAATGCAAGTCCTTTAAAATGCTTAAAATGGTAGCACTAAAGTTTGACATTCTTGTAAACTTAAGAATCAAAGGTTTTAGAAATTCATCTAAAACGATCTAAAATAAAAGGTAGGGATTTCTAAGTTTCTCAATCAGTATTGCATAACAGTGTCATAGTTCCTTTTTAAAATTTAATGACATTCACTTACAATATCATCTATTTTGTTTAAATTGATCTAATATAGCAAAATTTATTAAGTTCCTAATTTACTCCACTCCCGATGCTAAATGCAAACTGTAAACTGAATGGATTTAAAAATCTGAAAGTTTTTTCCTTTGGCATATAAATGGAATAACTAAAGGCATAAAAGACATTCAAAATCTTTCAAAAATAACAGGGAAAAAATTAAATACTGAATTATTACAATTATAACCATTACCATCATTATTTCCACTTTGGAAGACTGGCATATTTAATTTTTAAATTTTTACTTTGTTCACATCTCACCTTTTACCTCGTTTTTAAGGGTCAGTAAATCCATGCCCCACCCCTTTTCCAGAGATTTCAAACACAACCTACTTTGACAAAAAATCACTGGGGTACCCAAGCATTGCGGAAGTAAACAAACAAGGAAACAAAGAAAATATTTGTTTAAAAATAAAAAGGATCTATCCTCATCACATAGTTTCCAGGCTGAATTTTAAGACATTATTTGACTTCTAAAAAAAAAAAATTAAAGCAACTCATTTAAGATTAAACAATCAGGGACCTTAATTAGATCCGAACCATCAGGATAACAATCTACTATTCTAACTAATTCACTATTTAGAACAATCATTGTCCATACCTAACCATTAAAATCTTCTGTAAGTCAACCCCTATCAGAAATAATATGGGAGGAATACAAATAATATTCTTGATGTATTAGAAATGCCACACCAACCATAACATTGTAGCATCACTTATGTATTTATATCTCCATATATTGTCGAGATATTGCTAACATCAATACAGTAGTGAAGACAATGGCAAAGCTCTAATAGATTAGAGACAACCATGGTCTCAGAAATTAAGTGACAAAGTTGCACAAATTCAAGCATATAATTACAAACTGAAAAAGCAAAAGACCCAAGAGCAAGAGAAAAAGGTCCAGCACTTGAGATCTTTTATATACAGTGAAATGAAATGAAAAAGCCTGAACTATTCTCAATGAGGTTGTTAGTAAAACTGTGACAGCTGAAGTGCTTAAAATTATAAAGTACATATTAGGAAATTAAGGTCACACCTCTGCCTAACTTTAACATTTTGAGCCAATTTCGAGATATCTGCACAGAGAAGAAAAGAAGCCGAAATTCACTAATAGCAAATAATGAAGAATCAAGCATATCTATTGTGGAAACACATTCACTACACTGTCCCAATAGCAATAACTGGTGTCTTGAAAGTTGAAACACATGCTACCGCTTTCTCATAGTATACCTTCATTAAGAGATTAGAGAGACAACATTTCAAATTTTCAAATAAATACCTACTGACTAGAATTCCTTTCTTTCAGGGTGAAGTTTCAAATCTTGGGGATACCAAAGACACCAAATATAGGTCCTCAAAAAACTAGAATAAGCAAAGAAAATCCACAGAAGTGTTGGGTTTAAACAAATGCCCACTAACCATATTCCCATATTTCATGGTAAGGTTTCAAATCTTGAGGATAATAAAGACAACAAACATAGGTTTTGCCATTAGACTCCACAAATTTCTTCCAAATTTCCAAACAATAGAATAAGCAAAGAAAATCCATAGAGTTATGTGACTTTGGGGTATGGTGATCAATACAAAACTTTCCATCACAAGTTAAAAATCAATCCATTACATACAAACCTAAGGTTGTCAACAGCAGCGAAAACTGCTAACTAAAAGGTCAGAATCAGTGACCATATTAGCAAGTGAAATCATGATAGTGACAAATAAAATTTCAGAAGAAAGATGCTGAAATACAGACATAACAAAAGAGAACTGTAATGCACAAGCATTGCGGGGATTAGGGTGAGACAAGGAGAGCTTACAATTGGCCATGTGCATCTTTATGAGCTTAAAATCCTCAAGAGTGATGCCCTTTTCTTTGTCAAGAGCATTCACCATATCCACGTCTTCTTGGTCTACTAGCTGCTTACTGCAAGATGCATAACCACAAGAACCCTATATTAGAACATGGTAGAGAAGGAGGGATGGGGGAATCACAGACAATATATTGGGTCCGAAACATACTAGTGAGATGATGTCCAGAAATTGGTAGCCATTTTTTCCTCTGAGATTAGAGAAACGCGGTATGAGAGGAAATGAAACGGACTGAAAGACTCTGCAACGTAAAACAAACAATTAAGAAGGGGACTACCAGGGCATTAATGATTAAACCAATTATTTAAATAGCACCAAAACTTAATGATCCAAGAGATGCAAAAAGATTTCTAAATTCAGGCAAAGGATACGTATATGCCTCTATTACATGTTTCATCTCTTATATTTTCTTTTCTTTTCTGAGGAAAAAAAAAAAGAGTCATTGAGTAAAGATGCAAATTTCATATCACACAGAGTAAGAGAACTTCCCAAAACAGAAAGCGAAAGAAAGCTGTTTGAGATACTAGCAAAACAAAAACACTGGGTGCAAAGAACGCAGAAATCAATAAACACCTATAAGACGAAATAAAAAGAAAAAATTACCAATCTCACTGCCTTCTATATAAGAAATTGAGGGATCCGACTCATTTGATGAAGATTGAATTTCACTGGGTCTATCATCAATAGAGCTTCCTCAGGTTTCTGAATACCGTAGAATATGGCGGCCTTCAATGAGACTGGATATGAGGAGAGAGAAAAGGAACATCAGAGTAAGCAGCTCCCAACAGCAAACAAATCGAATCAGAAAGTTGAGAAACCAATTAACTTAAAAGCAAAACAAAACTAAAATCCTGTGCTGTTCAAAGATCAAAATTTGCTATTTAGTACTTCAACCTTCATCGAGTGTTTTTGTTCTTTCCGCTTTGTATTTTGGTGAGGGCATGAAGTCATGAACATGTTACATCGTGATCGGGGAACAACTGGGCCTAACAAGAACTTGGGGTGCCCAATTTTTTTGTTAATATATCTATATTATAATAATTTTAAATTTTTAAATCTTAAAATTTATTTTGTCAAGAGAAAATAAAAAAATTTTAAATAATATTAAATAATTTTTAATTATTTAATTTATTATTTTAAAATTTAATAATAATTATTTTATTATGTATTTTAAAAATTAAAAAATAATAATATATACTTTTGTACATGCTAAATATTTAATTTAATTTATCTTTGTTTAACTTATTATTTCACATATTTTTTAAAAAAATTTAAGCCTAATTACAATAATACAAACATATTTTTAATAATATGTTAATTATAATATTTTCTTAACTGATGAAGTCTAATTGGACTAATCAAATCAATCAATAGCACCACTAATAGTATTACATATTTACATTTAATTTATATACATATAATAAATTATGGTTTGCCTTGTAGTTTCAGTCAGAGAGTACGATAAAATGATTATTAATAAAATAATATAGAGTTGAATAAAGAAGAGTAACTTAAATAAATTACTCTATTAGTTAAGAGTTTTAAAATAATGAGATAAATCACTTTCTCCTATTTGAATATTATAATATTATTAATGTGATAAATTTGTTTAGATAGTAAAAATTTTAATATTATCCTTTTAATAAAAGCTATTTTAAAATTTTAATAGAAAATATTTTAGTAGATTAACCTAATGTTATATATCTTTTTTTAATTTTTTTAATTTCTATATTTCATATCTCATATTTTATTATTGACTTATTTTTTATCTATTTTTTATTTATCTAACTAGTTAATATAGAAATACAAAAGATAGTAATTTAAATATCAAAACAATTTATATAAAATAAGGGATAAAACAAAAAAATGTACATAATAATGACATACAAAAAAAAAATTAGAGTTTAGGATCAAAATATAATTAAAAATTTTGCATCATTTATACTTCTTGTTTCTTATTATTTTGGTATGAAAAGAAAATAGAAATAAGGAGCTATGAGCAAATTTAAAATTTGTGTAAGTTTAATAAGAGTTGAAATGAGAAATTGTGTTTTTTGAAATGATTAAAGTAAAAAATTAGCTAAGTGAAAAATAAACAAATAAAAAGAATAAATAAAAGTTGAAAAGTAAGAGATGGTTAAACATGAAACTAAAATTAAAAAAAAATTCAAATGATTCCAAACCCTCTAAATTGAAGGGGTTTGAAAATTAGAGTATTGAATGGTTTGTAATGATTTTCAAACAGGTCATAATTTTTTTTAATTGTGCATTTCTCCATATTAAAAAAATAGAAAGAAAAAATATTTTATTTTTAATTCATTCAAAATAAATCTTTATTGGTGTGAATCTTTTATTTTTCTTTTATCTCTCTCTAAATGCTGATAAATGCATTATTTTTTAAATACAGGAAATCTAAAATCTTTTCAAATCATTCCATCCTATTAGTCTTCTAAATTTCCAGTCAAAGGCTTAAACCACCCCAACTCACCCCACTGCACTCTTAAACCATCCCCTCAATCATGCCCTTAGTTATTGCAATATTAACAGATAAATTAACTAAACTGCTAACAAATAAGAGATTGGTTTTAATCTACTTTAGACATGCTATGTAAGCGACTTTAAATTGAAAATTTGGGAAAGTTTAAGTTTTTTTTTTACAGACAATGTCATTTTGCTGGACTCAGCAAATTTTGAGAAATTAAACAGAACAATGTCTGACAAATTTTAAGACTTATAATTAGGAAATAATTACTATACTTCTTGTAGATTGAAAAGATTAGAATTACCTCCATGACAAACAAATCATTCTCCCTGAAATTTTACAATCTAATTCAACTATGACTTAAAAATTAAATGATATGACTTTTATGAAACATTAAAAATACAAATACAAAAACTTGTAGTTGACTGTTTAATATCATATGAATATTAAAAATAAACTTCTAAAACTAAACTTTTTCCCGTTAAAAAAAAAAAAAAAGGAGAATTACATCTATGCAAAGAGTATTTATACATAGAAACCCAATTTTGAAGACTTGACTTATTACAATTCTTTAAATCTTACTACCAAGTCTTCATATCTTTATATCTTCCAATTCTTTATAACATTGATAGGGAAGCCTTGGAGTTAAAAGAACTTGCAATGGTGTTGCCTTAGGCAGAGTAATGCCGATGCCTTCCCTCATATCCACCCCTCCTTCTCCTTCATGTATGTCAAACCCTTGAAGAAGACGAGCCAGAGTCAACAAACTGAGCTGCATAGCAAAAGCAGAGCCAGGACATGCTCTTCTCCCAGACCCGAAGGGAAGGTACTCAAAATGGTGACCATTAACATTTCCATCTGGTGCAGAGTCCATGTTAATGAATCTTTCAGGTTGGAACCTTTCAGGGTTTGACCAAATGGATGGATCCCTATGGAGTTTCCACACATTGGCGAACACTCTGGTGCCTTTGGGGACCAAGTAGCCAGAAATGGTGCAGTCTTGTGTTGCCTCATGGGGCACCAAGAGAGGACCTGGTGGGTATAATCGGAGGGTTTCTTTGGCTATGGCTTCAAGGTAAATTAGGTTTTTGATGTCTGAAGATTGCACCCATCTTTGCTTGCCCACATGGATATCGATCTCTTCTTGGGCACGCTTTAAGGCGTGTTTGTTGTTTTGTAATAAGGATAGGATCCATGTCATGTTGATGGATGTTGTGTCTGCCCCAGCTAAGATCAAATTCTGTATATCAAAATATGAATTCACATGTTAATAATAAATAATGTGTATTTATCAAAAGAGGGGAGTGAATCCTGAAGTGTGTACTCCGCGAAATGTATAAATTGTGTTTTCAAATAAGTTAATATGTAAATAATAATTTATTTTATCTATTAATTTACTTGTAGATTAATATATAAATATAAGATAAACTAAGTAACTATTTTTATTATGAATGGATCATGTTATTTATTTATAATTAAAACTGTGTTAGTGATCACTTTAGACTCGGTCTTCCCTTGATCTCATTTATTTAGAGGAAAAGTTGAAGCACATCGACACATTGATGTGACCCCTTCCACTTTTCTTATTATTATTCTCTCTCCCTCTTCGCTATTATTGTCTTTTATATTTCTTATTGAAATTTTTTAAAGTAAATTAATAATTTAATACTTAAAAAATATAAGTGTTCTCAATTTAATTATTAAAATATAAAATATTTTAATTTACTATTTAAAAAAGTAATTTTTTTAATTAATTTAATTTTGTCTTAATAAAATAAATAAAATTAATTATTAATATCATTAATGAATAGTAATTTAATTATTAAATAATAAATTAAATCATATTTAATAATAAAAAACAGATCAAATTTATAAATTAAATATTATCAAATTGTATCATTTATATTTTTTATGCATAATTTATAAATTTAATATATTTTTTTATAAGTTATACATTATTAAATTGTATTATTTATATTTTTTAAATAAATTTAATTTATTATTTAACAGTTAATTAATGTTTATTAATATTAATATCAATTAATATTTTAATAATTTAATCAACCTAATAAAAAAATTAAGCTTTCAAATAATAAATTAAGATATTTCATATTTTAAAAATTAAATTAATAAAATATAAATATTTTTGAAATTAAATTATTAATTTACACTTTTTTTCCTAATCTTTTCAAACCATAAATGACAATATTAACCAGTCCAATCAGAATATGAATTATGAAATCATTTGTAATTTATATAAAGGAGATTTTAACAAATAGAACTACACCTAATAACCTAAATAATCATACTTAGTTAAAAAAATGTGACCACTATAAAGTATAAACATGACTAAAACTTCCAAATATGAAATTGAAAAAAACAAATATAACAATAATTAAAACTCAGACAAGGAAGAAAATAACATACCAAAACATTTGCCTTGATGATAGTATCCCGTGAGAGACCCAAAGTATGATCATCTTCTTCAATAACAGAAAGCATGAAGTCAATGAAATCCTGCTCCTCATCACTCACCTCATTCTCACGCCTCTTCACATCATGCTCTTCCACCCAACTTGTCACAAGCTCATCCAAATCTTTCGCAATTTTCTTCATGGATTTCAAAACTTTTCCTTCAAATTTAAACCATCCAAGAAATGGAATCAAATCCGAAGGCACAAATTCCCCAGATATATGCATAAAATCCTTCATTAGCTTCACAATTCGATGTGCCTCTTCATCATTCACATCTTGCAAGTTCCCAAAATACCTCTTCCCTGCAATCATCTTTGTGATTACATTGAAAGTCAACCTCTCCAACCACTCGGTAATAACCACAACCCTAGATGCGTTATCTCCAACGTACAAATATAAATCCTGAATGAAAGTACTAGTTTCGGATTCATATACTTGTTTGAATGATCCGACCCTGCGAGGTGATAGGAGCTCGAGCATGACTAACTTTCTCAACTTGCGCCAATAGGGGCCGTCCGGCGCGAACCCGAAGGCGGCGAAGTTGTAGCCGAAGTGGATCCCATGGCTAGATTTCGGGCGAGTGGCTAGGATTTTGTCATTGGTGGTGAAGCACTCTTTTATGCCCTCTTGGTTGCTAACCACAAGGGCAGGGAAGGCTCCTAGACGGATTGTGAAGATAGGGCCATACTTATCAGCAAAAGAGGCAAAGATGTGGGCTAGTGGGGCTTGGGCTCCTAGTTGGTGTAGGTGACCTATTATGGGTAAGGCACCTGGTGGTTCTGGTGCTAACATGCCCTTGATTGTGGGATTTGAATTTGATGAATTTTTCTTCGTCTTCCATGGGATGTATAGAAGCAGTGGAAGAAGTAGAGATAAAATTGCTGTTAATATTGGGTATGAAAGGGAAGGGAAAAAGGAAAGAGAAAGAGAATCCATGGCTTCTCTGAGGGCTAGAGGCAGACAAAAGAGATATCACACTACTAATCTATGCGTCTTTGGCGTGGTCGTTATTCTTTAATGAGAAAAATGAAAAATCAGCAAGTAAAATTGACTAACCTGTGAATAGACATTTATTATTATACATATATGGTCTATTCTTATACAAAAATAAATTAACATTAAGTATTAAATTTAGATTAAATTAATAATTTAGTAATTAAAATTTTTTAATTTAATTTTAAATAATAAAATATTTTAATTTAATACTTAAGATATTAATTTTTAATTATTTTAATTATTTTAGTTAATATAATGAATTAAAAATTGATTGACATGCTAATATGACATTAATAAATATTAATTTAATTATTAAATAATAAATTAAATTTTATTCAATAAAAAAATTAAATACATTATATTTATAAAGTATACATAAAAATATAAATAGTATATTTTAATTATGTATAATTTATAAATCAAATATATTTTATTTTTATTATCACTTAATAAAATTTAAGTCATCATTTAACGACGAAATTAATATTTATTAATATTTAATTAATTTTTTTATTTTATTAATTAATAAGTAAACTAATTAAGAATTAATATTTAATGAATTAAATTAAATTATTTTATTATTTAATGATCAAAATAAAAAATTTATATCTATTAAATTATTAATTTATTTTTAAATATATTTTTATCTGCTTAATTATTTTCACTTAATTAATTAATTATTTAGTATAGTTTTTACTAAATATATTTTTATTAAAAATAATTTTATTTAAACTATTATTAACATTAAATATAACCAATTCTTGAATTATTACGTAGAATTTACCTGCAAATCTTTCCTCAACTGATGATAAATGGGGAGGAGGACCCCTATGTTTGACAATGGAAAAAAAAAAAAAAAAGTCAGTAATTAGAAGGGACACAAACAGGAGAAAATGACCGAAAGTTGAAAGCACGGATGTTATGTTGGGCCTCACAAAGAAGTGAGAATGACTTGAACCAAGTGATATTTAATTGCTTTAAACTAAAGGATGGAGAAATTTCAAAATTGTTGACTTTCTAGCATCTACTTGTATCCTTTGAGATAACAAAATCACCACCACACTCTTTGATTTTGTTAATGATATATAGCACTTAGTATGGTACTCAAATTTATTTAAGAGGCTTTATTTTAAATGGGATGTGCACATACATTTATGCTTCATTTTTCCCTATTTATCTGGAATTTATTTGAGTTATTTTAAAAAAGTTTCTGTTATACAGTGAATGAATAAATTTTAATAAATAATTTATACTTTCATTTGAAATAAGTTTGCTAGAGTTACTATTGCATGAGAATTAGGTGAAATTTGACTCAAATAGTTAATATATATTATCTTCGTATTTTAAATATTCATAATTTATGTCAATAATAAATAAATAATAAAAAAATTTGTATATATAACTTGAGATGTTATTTATATTAACTAATTTTAATAAATTAATTTAAATTATATATTAATAAGACTATCTAATCATTATAAATAATTGTTTTCTCACACCTATTTCATCCCGACTTAAATCTTATCAAAAAATTACTTATATGATTCACTTAATTAATGCTATATATTTTTATTCGACACATAAATATAACTTTATACTCTAATATCAGGTATATAAATTTTCTTATTTATTAAGTTTATTCTTACATTTTTTAACTCTATTTCCTTGACTTTAACATTAGAAATATAACTAAAAAATTATCTCCCCTTTAGTATTTCTGGCAAAATCTTAACGTTTGTGATAACTCTTCTATTCTACTTCGATTATTCTATCCAAAACTACATCATCGCACACTAACATATATATGCAAAACTACTTTGATATATAATTAGTCGTGTAACAAAATTTTAATTATAGAAATTAAATTAAAAATGTATTAAACTGCAAACATTCAATTATAAACTTTTAAAATACCAAGATCTAATTAAAAATTAAATAAATTTATAAAGACAAAAAATAATTTAATTATAATTATAAATCATTTCATATTTAGAAATATTTAATTTTAACCAAATTGGACATCAATAATGAAGTTTATTCCATTATTCCATTATCCCGCGGGTCTTGACGAGTACTCATCGGTTAGGGTTTTCTTCTACAAACTGACGGAAGAAATTGGCCTGAAGTGAAGACTGAAGTCGGAAACGCACAGGCTCTGAACAAACTCGCCAGATTTCAGCTTCAATCCTTCGGAAACGTGTACGCTTCATTCGCCACTGCGCAGATTTGACCTCCTTCATCAATGAAACGGTGAAAGCACGATGGAAATCAGAGCCTAAGCATGTCGAGTTCCTAATGCGGTAAGCTTTTTATGCGAATTCTTTTGGCTTATCTGAAAACGCTGTGTTTTATTCAGTATCCGTATCTAGCTAATAGCAGTCGTATATGTGATACGCCTGGAATGCCTGGAATACGTATCCAGGCGTATCCGAAGCGTATGTGTTTTCCAGTCGTACAGTAGCTCAAGCTTCTGCAATTCATGACCCTTTTAATCGAGTGGGCAGTACACATGAATTTAGTGGAGTAACTTGTTTTTGAGGAGTGGTTAAGTTGTTATAATGTCAAGGAATGCTTATCTCAGTATCTGATAGTGAAACTGAAGGAATTTCATTTTTATTTGTTGTAGGTGCATATAAAAATTCATTTGGTTGATAAATTGATAGAAAATTTGATGGAACGGCAGGGTCGTGATTATGCAGCTGCTCCTGCTACAGCATATGCTCAACAACAACGACAAGCAGTTAACATGCAACAACAGCAACAGTTTGGATTTCATCCCCAACCTCAGCAGTTTCCTTCTTCTGTGCATGGTCCTCCTTTTCTTCCTCCAGGTCCTGCACATCCTTCTATGCAACAATACCCCTACCATCATCCCTTGCAGCAGCAACAACTTCAACAGTTACACCCTCATGCCCCTCCCCCTCCTCCTCACCTTCTTCTTCAGCAGCAGCATCAAGCACCACCTACTTTTCCTTCTCATTTTCCTCCTCCCCTTGTTCCATCACCCTTTCATGGTCAGTATGATTCTGCTCCACCCCCAGTTGCACCCCCTTCTGATCCCGAGCTCCACAAACGTATAGACAAACTTGTTGAGTATGCTGCTAAAAATGGTCCTGAATTTGAAGCCATGATACGTGAAAAACAACAAGATAATCCTTCCTATAGTTTCCTCTTTGGAGGGGAGGGCCATGGCTACTATCGTTATAAGCTTTGGTTATCTACACGTCCCCCAGGTGGTCCTTTCAATCCACCTTTTCCACCATCTTCCATGCCTGTGATTCATCCACCCCCAAATCCAATTTTGAATCCATCTTCTCTAAATGCTCCTCCAATGAATGCTGCCGCAATTAATTCTTCAGGTTCAATGATAGGTCCACCTCAAATGAACCCACTTCCTTTCCAACAGTTCTATGATCAACAACACCACCATCAGCATCCTCAGCCTTTTGGGCTTCATGGTCGACCTGATTATGATCAGGCATCCAAGTCTTATAAAGGGCTCTCTGGGCCACTTCCATCTGATGTTGCAATGGAGCTCAGCAATGTTCTTAACAATCTAAATGGTACAAAAGAATCAATTAAAGGTGCCAAAATTTGGTTCATGCAGAGATCTCCGTTTGCACCAGCTCTTGCAGAGGCTCTTCGAGACAGAGTTTTTACACTGGATGACATTGAAAGACAGTTACATATTATATACCTTGCCAATGACATACTTTTTGACAGGTAAATTGCATTAGCATTTAAGTGTTATACAAATTCTTTTTGTTTCCATTTCAAGAACGTAACTTATGTCAGCTGCTTCTTTGTACTCAAGTGACAACCACCGTGTTCCATTGAGCTTCCTAGACAGACAATGTTTTACAAGATAATTGGCTACAATTCAACATAATGATGCATGACTTTGAGTGAACCTTGATTTCGAAAACATATCCATGTTTCTAGAGTTAATGAGTATTTTCATACAATAAAGTTTTAAGATTATTTTCACGTAAAAGTTTCTTCAAGATCAACAGATAATATGCTCTTTTTAAGAATTTTGCTTTTATTTAGAAAATAGTTTGGATTCTACTTTTAATCCATTTAATGTCTCTTTATTACAGTGCCAAGATAAAGCTTGATTGTTTTGTGTCTCTGAAAACCCATTGAGGGCCATAAAAGTATTCCTTCCCAAAGATGTGAAGGAAGAAGCTTATATCTAACCAAGTTTGTATTGTTGATAATAAAATGTTAAATTTGATTAGTGTCCAATTTATATATTCTAGTATACTAATTAAAAATTTTAAGTATAAGTTTTTGAAATTTTGAATGTATTTTTGTTAAATTTGTTACTTGTTTGCGAGGTGTGGGATGAATTTTATTTCAGAGGTTAGTTAATTGTTTCTACTTTTTAGTTCAAAGGCTGCAATTCATGTTTAGCATCTGTTCATCCAGTAGATGAGGCCAATTTGTTTCTGGCCCTCACCACCTTTTTCTTTCTTCCTTTGGAGATATAGAATATTTTTTCATAATGTACTTTGCTGCAGAATTTTGGACTGAAAAAATCTTCTCTTTCTCCTGCTTATTTTCATCCCGGTTCCTAGTGTTGAGCAGACATGGATTCTATTGTGGATTCTGCTTTTCCTCATCCTTGACCTCTGCATTACTGCTTTACAGCTTGAATCGAAGGGCAAGCAATCATGACCTTGACAATGAAACCCTTGCATTTAAACCTGTTTTGGGCTCTATGCTTGCAAGGATTTATCATAATCCTCAAAGCAATGAGGAATACCGGAAACGATTGCATCAGATGGTGGAGTTTTGGGCTTCTAAAGAGGTTTATGATCAAGAGACTATATCTTTACTGAAGGGTGAGATGGTTGGTGGACCACAAACAAATTCTTTTCCTGGGCCTTCAAAGGATTTATTATCTGCTTCATCAGATACAGCTTCAGGTATCTTTTCTTTTGGAAGTCAGTCAATACACCTTATTGTGATAATTGGCTAATTTTCATGAGATTTGATGATTGTTGATTTCAAGATATGCTCTATTCCAACAGAATTTTACACAAATAGCCCCTCTTGCCCAGCTTCAGAACAACAGTAAGGTTGTTACCATGTGACTTGGAGGTCACGGATTCAAATCTTGTAAACAGTCTCTCTATTTGTAGGGGTAAGACTGTATATTTAATCCTTTCCAGACCCCACCTGAAGGGAGCTTTGTGCACTAGCCGGCCTTTTTTTCGCCCCTCTTGCATTAAGAATTTGCCTCCTCTAGTTTGTGCTTTTTGTTAGGAAAATTCTGTTGTTTCCTTGGTTTTATTATCCACTAAACAGAAGAAGCTATGAATGACAAGGTACCAAATTGTGATTGCATGATCACAATTCACACTCACTATATGTGATGCAGCTAGTAATGGATATGAATATGCCATTGATGTATTCATGGCTTTCTAATGTACTCTTAGTTTGGCTCCTGCAGCATCACTTAGATCTTTCTGTTTAGAAGAGATCATCGCCATGAGATTTAGTTGATTTCAGTAAGATTTTATTCATGATTTCTTTTCTTCTTCTCATTGCAGGAATGCTGCTGCAGACTTCCAACCCTATGGTGCAGCAGTGGCAATCCGATCGGCCAGGTTCTGGTTCAAGTGTACCAGAACAAGATCATTCTGAAAAACATGCTGCTCTAGGGCAGTCCATGCCACCATCTCTGTTACCCCAGCAGTTTCATCCAATTTCTGCTCCGCTTGGCGCCTTTGCAGGGCCCATGGCTATACCCTCTTCTGTTCAACCAGCTAATCAACCGCCTGCTGCACATTTAATGTCACCTCCGTCATCTGGCACCAGTGAAAAATTACCTCCATATCCACTGTTCCCACCTGGCCTTATCCCTGGAATGGTTAAAAAGATGCAGATTGGCAGTGGTGTCCCATATTCACCTCTGAGCCCTTTAGACATCCCAACTGTGATACCACCATCAACTGTACCACCATCAGATGTTCTCCAAAGAGTGTCAAAGTTCTTTAAAGAGATTGGAGAGGTTAATCCTTCTGAGGGCCCAATGAAATCTGATTCAAGAGATGAAGAAGATGAGTATGAGAGAGAATATGAGAGGGATCCTCCAGTCCGAAAGGGTGGTGCTTGTATCCCTCCACCTCCAAACCTGCAGGTAGATCCAGAGACAGGGACCTATGCTGATGGAAGTGTAGATTGGAAACCAGGATCAAGTGGGTCAGGGAGGCTTGGACTTGGGGCCACCGCCAATCCCAATGAAGTGAGTCAGTATGATGATGTATATACGTCTTACAGGAAGCAGAGAAGCACCACTTACCACTCTTCAATGAATGCAAGAGGGGCGGCTAGATGAAAGCCACCTAATTACATTATTATCTGAAAAAATTGGAAATGCCGAGTATTAGACTAGGTATCTTTAGTTTTGTTGTTAGTTTATCTGAAAAGCAGGTATTTGAACTGATATCTTTATTTGCTATATGAGTACTGTTCTTTTTCACCTGGGTTCTTGGATGAATCTTGTTTTTACACAACGGAAGATCTGATAGACTTCAGAGCACTATAGAGATCAATTTTGAAATTAGAATTGGATCTCGTATGTTTAATGTTTGATGAGCCTTTCAAAACTAGAAAATACCAATGTCAATGAATTGGAAAAAGGTAATAAACCTGAGAATTATATTAACGCCTTCGAAGCCAAGTAAATACCAAATTTGCCTGCTTGCCTCATTCACACTGTTCACTTGCATATAGTTTCTAGTGACTATGACCAATAAAAGGCTCTGCCTTATAATCTGAAGTTTCAGTTCCTAATTTCAATGAACTCAGAAAACGGTAAAATTTAATCCACTATTCTTATCAAATTTTCTCCTTTTCGTCCTTAAGTTTGTATTATTTGTTTTTCCTTGCCTGAAAATGACAATCAATTTGCATTGGTTTACTACTGCTTGTCAGTGGAATGTTATGTATAATTTTTATATAGACGTAGTTTTAAAAAAAAATTCAATTTTTATTTTTTAAAATAATTACGAAATATAAACATCTATGTTAATGCATGTGAAGAATCTAGTAAATAAGAATTGATGAGTGCGAAAATTTTAATAATTATAGTCTCCGCAAACCAGCCAAGAAATATCAATGCAAAGAGCTTAAATTAATCAGATTGGACCATAAAATTTGTCTTCTCTATCTTTTTGGACTAGCATATACAAAGGAAGCTAGAAAGGGCGGAGAGTTACTTACCTCAATGGTGACATAGACCTCCTGGAATGTATCCCTATGAACTGTCACTTTCACTGCAGAGGTGTTCCACAACAGCTAGAGGCCTCCAGCATATCCCATGGGGTCAACCTTGAAGCGACCATCAAAACCCAAGGAGTTGATTATGCAGTCTGCCCTCTCACCGCTAACTCTAGTTTTCGACAAAAGCACCACATTCGGCTTATGTCTGTTTGTGAGTTCCAAAGGACTCGACCTCTCTCCTAAGGGGAAAGGGGGTAAACAGGAACTGATACCTCAATATCCTGGTTTCTAGCTACGGACAAGTAGTGGTTGATGAGATTACTAGTGCTGATGAAAAGTGGGGTGGGAATCCTGTCTCTTTGACAAGAATAAGGGAATTTAATGAATGTATTGACATGTGTGGGTTGATTGACTTCGGTTACTCTTTTAAAAAATTCACCTGGGGCAACAAAAGATATAGTGGACAACTCATTTTTGAACTTATAGATAGATTCCTAGCAAATGCTAGTTAGATACAAAAATTGCCTTCAGCCATTAACTATCACCTCCCTAGGATAAAATCTAGTCACACTCCTTTCTTGTTCATCACTCATCCACAACCCACCAATGATTCCAAAAGGCCATTTAGATGTAAGAGAATTTGGATAAGCCAACCTCAATTCATTCTTCTCGCGGAACAAGCTTGGAAAGAATCAACTTGCGTTTCCAATGGGCTAAGTATAATCCAAGAAAGAGCCAAAATCTGGAATTAAAATTGTTTTGGGAATGTCTTTCATAGGAAAAATAGAGTCCTAAAGCGTCTGGATGGAATAAATCATATCCTCTCATTTGGCCATAACCCTCACCTCATCCGATTAAAGCATGAACTTTCTGTAGAACTTCAGAATATTCTTTCTATTGAGGAACAATTGTGGGCTTCCAAAGCTCGGATTGATTGATTGCAATTAAGGGACTAAAATGCCACTTTTTTCCACACTTCGGTTATCAATAGGAGGAGGAACAATAAAATTTCGGCTATTAAAGACTCTATGCGAAACTGGTCACTTGATGCAAACCAAATAAAATCCCATACAACCCAGTTCTTTGAAGACTGCTTCAGAGGAACCTAGGTTATTAGCTTTCCAGAAAATATCCACCTCCCTAAGGTTGACAACATTCATCATTCCCTCTTGCTTTCCAATCCTTCGAAGGAAGAGATTAAAAATGCCCCTTGGGATTTAAAACCCTTTAAAGCTGCAGGTGTTGATGGCTTTCAACCAGCATTTTTACAAAAATGTTGGCTTTTTTTTTTTGGAAATGATAAAGTATTAGAAATTCAAAAGGTCTTTCAGACCTCAAATCTACCTCCCCTTTGGAATGAAACAATGATATACTTGATACCTAAAGTTTCAAATCCTTCTGAGATCCGAAATTTTCACCCAATTAGTCTCTGTTCTTCCTTGTACAAAATTGTGTCCAGACTCATTATCAATCGTATCAAGCCTCTCATCCCAAATTTGGTCTCCCCTTTCCAAGGAGCATTTGTACTAGGAAGGAAAACAATAGACAATGTCATCATAGATCAAGAAGCAACCCACATGATAAACCGCAAGAAGAAAGGGAAATGGGGTTAGATGATGGTCAAGATTGACCTGGAGACAGCTCATGACAAGGTCTATTGGTCCTTTGTCACATCTACTCTCACTAAATTCAATTTCTCGAAACCTCTCATTGAACTTATTTATAGTTGCATTTAAACTGTGAAACATTCAAGTCTATTTAATTGAGGTTTATCAGATTCCTTGAACCCTACCCGAGGCATCCGTCAGGGAGATCCTCATTCCTCTTCATCCTGTGTATGGAAGTTTTTTCTAGTTTAATTATGGATAAGGTTAACTCCAAGAGCTAGACCCCTTTTAAGATGAAAAATCTTAAATTCTCTCATTTGTTATCCGCGGACCTTTCTATAGTGTTCTGGTCTGTCCATTAATAACTCTAAATCTGTTGTTTGGTTCTCCCCTAATACAGAAAATGGAATCAAACAAGAGATCTCTAAGCTATTGAATTTCAAGCATAAACCAACTCCAGGATCTTATTTAGGATTTCCATTGGGCATCAAGGGCAGGGTTAAGGATTTCAAACCTATCCTCGACAAGATAACTTTCAGAATCGAGAGTTGATCCAAACTACTCTCCCCAGCAGGAAAATTCACACTTCTAAACTCAGTTTGTTCACCTATAACTGCTTATTATATGCAGTGTGTCTCCTTTCCTGTCAAAGTCTGTAATCACCTAGATCAAATGCAACGAGACTTCTTCTGGTGTTCTGGTACTGGTAAGAAGAGTCCATATGATAAATTGGAACTCTATTTGCAAACCCAAAGAGGATGAGGGTTTAGGATTGTTTAAAGCTAGAGAAAGGAACCTTTCCCCTCTTGCAAAACTGTGTAGGCGTGTCACAACTGATAGACAACAGTAATGGGCCCAACTCATCTCAAACTATACCACCAAAAGGAAAATGGACCTATCCATTATTGGGAAGGGAATTAAAATGGGACAAAAATTGCTCAATCCGGGTCTCTTTGTAGTCCTCAATTTTGGAAGAAACACTAATTTCTGGTTAGAAGACTGATCAAAGTTGGGGCCCATCAAGAATGTTATTCAAGGCCCACTTCAGCAACATGAAGCAAACCTTACAGTGAACCAGGTTTCTCTAGACTTAAGAGTTTGGGATTGGAGCCTCCTATCGATGGAATTACCAAAATCCATTAAAGATCACATAAATACCATTCCGGTGATGAAGTGGTCATCTACTGAAGATACCATAGCCTGGAAGTTCAATATAAATGGCAACTTTGACCTTAAATCTCCATATAAGGTGGCAATTAATCTGAATTTGCAGCCTCCACCTTCCTAAACAAACCATAATAGCTTTAAATGGGTTTGGAAAACAACCTGCCAAGCGAGACTAAAATTTTTCATTTGGTCTTGTATTAATAGGGCTATTCCCTCTAGAGCTATTCTCCACTCGAGGGGATTATCGATCCCCAGGATCTGTCCCAGATGCCGATCATGTGATGAATCCCTCATCCACCTGTTTAAAGACTGCACTCTCTCATTGGAGAATTGGCAGGAAAATAACTGTGCTCCTTTTCTGATTAACACCCTTGATTTCAATCTCTGGATAAAAGCTAATGCCACGTTGATTTATCCCTCAAATATGGGCATTCCACATAATATTCTGTTCATATATACTTTTGTGGCAAACTTGGAAAGCTAGAAATGGTCTGGTATTTAATTCAAAGGAATTCTGTCCTTCCTGAGTTGCCAAAAAGGCTCTCTTAAGTGCTGCAGAATTTTATTTCCTGGTTGTACAAAACGAATCAAACACACATTCCCTCATCAAGCATGTTCACTGGTCCCCCCTGTTCTGGATGGTGGAAGCTCAATTCTGATGGTTCTTGTTCAGGTGGACCAGGTCCAGCGGCTGATGGGGGTATTATCAGAGATACCTTGGGAAATTGGGTCAGTGGCTACTGTAAATTTTTGGGTGTTGGCTGTAGTTTTGATGCTGAATTATGGGCTCCCTCATTGGGTTTAACTCATGCCAGGAGTCTAAACTGCCACCACATATATGTTGAAATGGATTCTCAATTAGTTGTTGATCTCATGAAAAATAACAATGATACTTCTTCTCACCATTTTAACTCTTTGATTAATTAATGCAGGTAAACCCTCCAGGACTTTATTGAGGTCCCAATGGAGCACATTCATCATGAAGGAAACGCTTGCGCCGATAGTCTGGAAAGTAAGCCCTTTTGTCTCAGTCTCCCTTCACCACTTATCAGGATGTGCCTCCCTTTTTGGCAGGAGTCAGTTATCCCAGGAAAGTCCTCATTTTGTTGTGTTAATCTCATTTGGCTTCTTGTTTTAATCTGACTCGGTTATGTATCTGAATGCTCGTTTTTTAATATAATTATCCACTTCTATGAAAAAAAATTAAAAATTTATACTTAAGAAAATTTTCACCCAAAAAAATTGTTTTGAAGAAAAAAAAATCTAACTTGGCATAGCTAATGATTGTTATTCTAGTATAATCCACAAATGTGTAACCTTAACGATATTATGTAATTAAAGCCCATTCTAACAGAAAGCAATGTAACATCCAATGCTTAAGTTTTGTCTTTTAATTGAGTTTCATTATTTTCCGTTTTATGATTATAATGATAATTGATCAAATCACATTACGGTTAGTCTTTTCTAAAAATAATATAAAAAATATGCTATTTTTATTGCTAATTATCAGATTCCCACATAATAAACTTTTTATATGTAATTTCTTGTTACTACCATATTTTTTTAATGGTTGTATAGTAAGCATATTTTTAAGTTTGGAAAATCCGAAAGGGCATTTTCGCAAGGATTTGAATAGTTTTTTCCAAGTATTCAACCTAAAGTTTAAATAAAAAATAATCAATATAGAGAGCACACTTCTTTAACTATTAGACCAACTTTAAAATTCACTAACATTTAAGTTTAAAACTTTTATGTAATTTTTCACCTATTCAATCTAATTGGTTTAATAAAAAAATTATTTTTATTAATTTTTTAATTTAAAGTTATTAAACATTATCAATCAATTACAAAATTTCACCATTAAAATATTTACTAATAAATTTCACCCTCTCATCCTGTACAACTTACACAAGCGTTTGACCTGAAAGTGGAAGTCTTTAAAACGTCAAATCCCCTTGTATTTAATTCCAAATCCACACCCCAAACAAAAATCATACAAATTAGCACCAACAATAACATCGGGATCCTCTTTACAATTTTCCTTTTTCCTTTTTTCTCATTTCTTATTTGACCCTTCCCTCACGTTTTCTTTCCTTTTCTTTCTTTTTTTTTTTTTTTTTCTCACTCTCATTGTTTCCTAATAATGCCAAGAAATTCATTGACATTTGACTCTGACATAACATCCCACTACCTACTGCATGCGCTCGAGGTGTCTCCACTCTTCATAAAACGCCTCTGTCCCTTCTTTCAGAGTGTGTGTGCATGCGTACCTTTACCCTAAACTTCTAACACATACCCACAAAGATTTATACACCAAAAACCCTAATAAAGCATTTGGGTGATTCAGATTTGTAGGGTTATAGACATTGAAAGTGGAATTAATTAATAATGGGAAGAAGAAGGGGCTCGTATGTGAGCGTTTTGTTTGCGTGGGTGAGGAATCAATCTGTGAAAGTGAAGATCTGTTTGGGGGTTTTGGTTGCTGTTTGTGCTTTGGTGGGTCTGAAGCTTACCATTAGAGATCATAACTATTTCTTTGTTTCCTCTGAAGCTGTTCATCTTGCTGGGATTCTTGTCCTGTTTTACAAGCTCGTAACTCAGAAGACATGCTCTGGTATTGTGTTTTCGTTTCTTCTGATTGATTAAAGATGTGATATTTATGATGAAATTTTGATGGGTTTTGTGTTTCGCGGGGCTTTGATGTTGGGGTTTTAATGGGTTCTCTTTTTCTGATTGCTTCTCTCAAGAATGGACGAGGATTTTTAAAATTTGTTTTGATATTTCTGATCATAGATTTTGATGTGTACGTTTGAATGGGTTCTGCATTCCCGAGTGGTTCTCTTAAGAATAATGGTGGTTTCTTTTTTCTTTTTTCTATTTTTGCGCTGATGTATCTAATCTAATTGTGTGACAAGGGATGGATTTGTATCATCATGATTTTTTATTTTTTTTAGAAAATTGAAAATTGATCGATTCTGTGAATCTTAGATAAAAGATAAAAGATAAAGCATGGTGTGTGATACTCTCGCTTGAGTGTACTTCAGGGTCTCATACTTATACGTAACACATCATTCATATAATATTTCAGTCATATCTTAGTTTTTTCTACACATAAAATGGGGAAATTTTTAAGTATATATTATATCATTTTATTTATATATTAATTAATTTTTTATTTTTTATAATATGTGAACTCTTCAATATAAAAAAAAAATTAATTTATAAATAATATAATACAATATATGTTATTAAGAATTTGTCTATTTGATTTGTAAAACTAAAAGATGTGAGTGAATATAATTGAATATTGTATAGATAATATAATATAAATATTGTACCCAATAATTTATTTTAAAGAGATAAGATGTCCTATCAACTTTAATAATTAATAAAAAGTTTTAAACTTTTTGTTTATACAATATATTTTTATCATTAGTATTTTTATTTTAACATTTGTCTATATCAATCTAGTTGAAGAAGCCTTTGATCTTTTACAGTTGATTTAAAGAGATAAAAATAAAAAAATAAAAATTAATCTATATAGATTAGAGTTTATTTATTTTTTTAATAAGAACTATTACAGAAAATTCAATTCAGTTAAAAAGATATTTTGTACAAAATTAAAGAATGGGGTATATTGGATAAAATGGAAGTTTGAGTGAGATTTTTGTATCCACGTTTAAAGTTGAGAAAGTATATTATAAAAGAGACACTTTTTACAATTTAGTTATTTTTAATTAATAAGCTAGGAATCTTAAAGCATATCTAATAAAAAAAAGTTCATTTTTTTGAGATAGGGATAAAGTCCTTTGTAAGATTACCCAACATTATTTTTATTATGAATAGAGGTTGAAAATTGAAGTTTTCTAGTTTTAAATTAATCCATAGTAATACCACTATGATTTTTTAAAATATGAGTATTTCATATGTTTGAAGTTTCAAAATAAATAAAAATTAAAATTTCAGGTTTGTCTCTGAAGACTCAAGAGCTCACAGCTCTGTTCTTAGCTGTAAGATTAAGTTGCAGCACCTTCATGGAGAATGACATTCACACAGTGCTGGATCTTATATCTCTCTTGTCAACATTACTGGTTATATACAGAATCAGATTCAAGTTGAAATCATCATATATCAAGGAGCTAGACAACTTGCAACTATCCTTTGTGGTAAAAAACCAAAATTATTTCTAGCTTTAGAGGACTAAAATGAAATTGAATTATAAATCTGTAATGAATTTGCAATAATAGGTGGTGCCTGCAGCAATCCTTGCAGTATTAGTCCATCCTCATACAAAGCGTTTTCGCTTCACCCGAATTCTTTGGGCATTCTGTGTGTACTTGGAAGCTGTTTCTGTTCTTCCTCAACTTCGCTTCATGCAGAATGCAAAGGTTCATTCTTTCTTTTGTTGTTTTTTTTACTGAAGATTTTCACATTCTGTGAACTGAAATTTTGAATTCTGGTGTGTAATTCATTCACAGATGGTTGAAACATTTACTGGACACTATGTATTTGCATTGGGTGTTTCCAGATTTTTGGCTATGGCTCATTGGATTATTCAGGTGAGAGTGAGACACCAATATCTATATATATATATATATATATATCACTTTTCTGGCAAAAGTAAAATTGAGTAATATATATATATGAAATATGATTGTTTTTTCCAAATGTTTTGTTGCAGATCTATGAGAGTGGAGGGAAATATTTGTTTTTGGTTGGGAGTGGATATTTCTGGTTCATGGCAGCTTTTCTCTCAGAAATGGTTCAATCATTCATCTTAGCTGATTTCTGTTACTATTATGTCAAGAGGTACCTCCATCTCTTTCACTTTCTGTTTCTTACTTTTTTCCTTTTCTCAAAAAATTCTTCTCTAAATATTCTGTACAATTACATAAAGGATTCATGTGTACATATGAGGAGTAGACTTCATTTGGATTGTTTTTAAGATTTGTTTATTTTTAAATAGAGTTTCAAGAAAAGTATTTTGAAATAGAAACAGTTCATGTTTGGTTAATGTAGTTAAAAAATATTTTTATTAGTATCTGAAAAACAAATTGTGGTTAACTAATTTGTATAAAAAATACTTTTAATTGTCAAATTATCAAAAAAATATGTTTACATTAAGTCTATTATTAATGTTATTTAAAATATGAATATAAAAAATTTTAAGCCTAGCCAATAATCAAATTTTAAAATAATTGACATGTCAAACTTTATGTTTGAGCTATTATAACATGTGCTTGCACCTATTACTTTTGGCAGTTTGATACAAGGACAGCTTTTGAGAAAGATGCCAGTGTGAGGATTTCTTGGTTTTCCCAATGCACATTGCTGAATTTCAAATTAATCATACTGTTTTAATGCTAATTCACAATTGTTCAACTTTTGATATATATATTATATTATATAGTGTAGACTTTAATTCCCTGTTTGTTTGAGGCCATAAATTATATTTTTGTTTTGATTTTTAAATAGTCATTGTGAAATGGATGTGATGTGTAGCTGATAAATTGTGGCATTTTCTATAACCCCTACATTGTAAATTGTTGCAAGTAGTGTAGTTTTAAAAATAGATTATTAATAGTAATTACAAGAAATGGAATTTAATCACCTCTTATTTTTACCATTAAAATGTAAACAATTATGTAATTTTATTTTATTGTAAAAAATTATCTTCAAGTAAATTTTTTTAAAAAAAATTGGTATGCATTAATGCAATATATTGATTTGAACTTATAACTGGAGAGAAGTCTGGTTTGCAAATAATCAAATTTCAAAAAGATGACCGGGCCTTCTACAAATAACATCTCTTGATTTAGTTGCTCAAATATTTTTTTTAGATTAAAATAATTAATTATTTACGTAAATTTTAACCAATTAGTAAAAAGAAGTTTATGTTGCTATTTACGAATCTTTTGTACTTGTTTAGTTTTTTACCCTCTTTTAAACGACATTATTTAAAAAAATTTATATAATCAAGTAAATATCAAAATGATTAAATTTTAAATATATATATATAAAGGCATTTGAATAAAAGTTAGATTATAAGTTACACATAAATTCTTTAAAGAAGTTGGGTTTATTAAATTTGAGTAAAAGATATCAACGAGAGTTAATTTTAATTAAATAAATTAATTTTTTGTAACATAAATTAATCATATTTAGTATTTATAACATTTGAAACAAGATTATATTACTAGAAAATACTGAGAAAAAAATTTAGTCTAGGGGTTGAAATTAAAGAATTGGGAGATTGAATTGAAGAGTCGCCACAACAAAAAATTATCAAAACATCTTTTGAACAAAGCACCTAGGAATTAGTAAATGGGACAAAATTTTTATGATATAATAAATTAAATTTAAAATTTTTTATTAAAAATATTTATATATAAAATTTAAAAATATGTTAAATAAAATTATTTCTAAAAAAATATTAAAAAAAAAAGCACCCATACAAAAGACAAAAACATTAGTCCAGACCTTTATATAAATATATATATATATTTATATATATACATACACATCATCAATCAAGTGCTATTTCTATATATGTAATGAAGAGTACAAGCAAAAAATATCTTAGTTGACTATTTTCAAATACTATGTCCACAGTTATCTCTCCTTAGGTAACAAACTCTATCTCATAATTAGTGCTCTTGAATCCTACGTAGCCAATTGTCACCATCATGTCCTTTCCATCGCAATTACCCGGCTTGCCAACTAAATACAGCTAGGATCCATGTGTTGTCAGCCCCACCATAATACTATACACCCTCACCCACCAATGACATCACCACGTGTACTCCATGCACCCTCCCAACACCAGTCCTTCTCTTTTCAAACCTCTTGGGCCCCACCTCTTCTTTCTCTGACGTGTCATCACCCGCCTCTTACTAACCCTTTCAAACTTCCTCCACGTGTCCCCTCACTCAGACACTCACGCTTTTAAACGTCGTCCTGTCGTGTCCTGTCTCTATCGTTTTTCAGTCCCAGGTCTATGTGAAAGAAAAATTCTTAAATATAATATATATTATTTATTTATATAATATTTAATAATATTAAATTACATATTTTATTTTTATATTAAATAAATTTATAATAGTAAAAAGTAAAAAAACGTAACATTTAATATATTACATGAATAATGTGATGCATACGTTATACTTAATAATTTTTCTTCTTTGAAGAAATATGAACTGCTGAGCTGTGTTCCCCTCTTCTCCATACACGTGTCCTATTCTTAAGCCTCCTCTGCAGAAAATATAGGGCCCCACTCAATCTCATCCTCCCGCGTGTCGTTCCCTCTCGCGCCAACGTCCTTCCGTCGCCTCGTGATTCGTGGAGTGCTCAAGACGGTAAAGATTCGCGGAGGAAATACGACATCTCCAACCACGTGTCATCACCCTCCTGTTAAATCCCACCACGTGGTCCTCTCTCAGGTAATCATCGCGTTCTCCACGTGGCTCCCTCAGAACCCCCAACAACGCAAGGAAAAATTAAAATAAAGTTAAATTTTTAATTAGCGACTAATTAGGATTTCGTGGTACAACCATTCGTAACCTTCCCATCTAATTATATCCGGAATTGGCTTACGTGTCACCAACCGTCCTCGCTGCCTTCTCCTGTTCTGCCACGTGTCCCTTCTCTTCCCTACACTCCCTCCTTTTTCTCCCCCAGAAAATCCAGAGTCCAATGCCTTTTCTTTCTAGTATATGTAGCTCTTACCGTCAAGCTCTCCAAGGTTTCAACAATGGTGCAAGTTTCAGAGATTGGATTGAAGGAGGATGAGGTAGAGCTGGATTTGGGATTATCCATTGGAGGAAGCTTTCAGAGATCTGACAAGCCCTTACAACCAGATGGGGATCCCAAACCAAACGCCTTTCAGTTGCACCTAAAACATCATCATCAACCTTGGCAAGGATCATTCAAAGATGCCAAGCGAGAAAGTTGTAGTAGTGTGGCCATCATGGATCCACAGGCCAAGCGTGAGATTCACGCGCTGCGCAGGCTGGAAGCCAAGAAGAAGCGCGAGGAGAAGCAGCAGCGCAAGAGGGTGGTCAGAGAATCCGAACCCGAACCCGAACATCAACAACGGACGTCCAAGAGAGATAAAACCGATCATCACCGTCACGACAGCGGCGCTGGCGGCGAGGGTGGAGGAGGATCCGAATGGCCGAATGTGAATCTTAATTTAAACGGCTCAACGGTGTCGTTTCATCAACCGTACGCGTTCGTGCAGTTGAACAATAACGGCTACGCGTACCCGTGCGTGGTGCCGTTGATGGCAGCATGTGTGAAGGAGAAGAATGCGGGTCAACCCGTGGTGGCTTGCAAGGGTTTCCGACCCTTCACGGGAAACGGGTACGGGTCTGAGCCGAATGGTGAAAGAGATTGTGGAGATAAGAAAGCCAAGTCCGATGGTTCTTCCATGTGCAGTTCTTCCGTGGTTTCCGATTACCAGAGCTCCTCTCATGATCAAGAAGGTAATTTTTTCTAAATATTTCATTATATAATACTGTTACTTTATGGAAAAAAAAATTGTAGATATTAGTATAATATTATTCTTTTGTTTACGGTATCTCATTTCATCGTGTGTTTTGAATGTTTGACCACGTCCAACAAAGTTCAAAGTTTAAATTCTTTCAGGTTGCCTAAAAATCAAAATGAAATACACTTTCTCTGGTGTTTAGTTCATGCACATTCTAATTACATATTTGAAAATTTAATCTTTTCACTTTCCATAACTAGTTCTTTTAAAATAAAATATCATATTCCAATTTTTTAATAAATTGTCAAAATTTTTAGTCGATTCTGCAAATAATCATTTGAAGAAGATAAGAAAACTAGACAGGATGTCATTCTTAGCTTTGGAGAATAATTTTGGTTTCTGCACTTGATAGATCATAGTTTTTGCTTCCATGGTGAGCTTAGGGTTTCATTTAATGATGAATGTGAATTTATGTTGTTTCTCAGGTGGAGGAATTAGCAGTGGGAGCCAGAGCCATTCAGTTCAGTCCAAAGAAAACAACACGAGAAGCCAAGCTGAACAGAGTGCTTCTTCTCACTCCATGAGATCTGAGCATGTCAATGGACAGAGCTCAACAAATCACACTGTGACACGACCTCATGACCAAACCAAACTCAAG
This sequence comes from Senna siamea, assembly GCA_031216115.1. Taxonomy (NCBI): domain Eukaryota; kingdom Viridiplantae; phylum Streptophyta; class Magnoliopsida; order Fabales; family Fabaceae; genus Senna; species Senna siamea. Next base: position 19,175,303 of record CM062357.1, read on the forward strand.
CAATTGCAACAATCCACAATGGATAACAAAGCAGTTCAAGGAGACAAGAAGCAGCCATTGTCCAATGACAAAAAACCTCCCAAACCTCTGCCTCAGGCCTCGACCTCGACCGCGTCCGTGTCGCCGGCTCTTCCTAAGATGCCCTATGTCTCTACGACCGGCGACGGCCCCAACGGGAAACGAGTGGACGGGTTCTTATACAGATACAGCAACTCGGAGGTCAGCATTGTTTGTGTCTGCCATGGAAGCACCTTCTCCCCTGCAGGGTTTGTGCAGCATGCAGGTGGCACAGACACTTCTCATCCAGAAAGGAACATCACTGTGATCCCTTCTGCCTTTGGCTGATTATATGGTTTTCTCATCCATGTATGATGCTCACACTGACAAACATGGTTAAGTGTAATATAAAGTTGAACATATATCAGATCTTGGTGAAAAAATTAGTGCTTTAGAGGTCTTTGGCTTAATCACCTCTCAATTATGTGTCTCAAGGAAGGAGATGCAGAAAAATCTGACACGATTGCTTGGTTGGAATAGGTTTTTTTTTTTTTTTTTTTCTTTCGTCTGTCTCTTTTTCTACTAAGGATATTATTACTCTCGGACTTTAATTCATCGTGAGGAATTAAGGCTGATTTCTTTGACTGGTACATGTCATTTTCTAACTGAATTAACTATTATTCTAATTAAATTGAATAGTTTCCCGTCATCACGATAAATGTTGTTATGAAATGTGAGTTTTTATTGTTTTCTAATTTTTCACCTTTTTCTAATAGTTTTAAAAATAAATTACTATATTTTAAATTTTAGGTATCAAAATTATAATTAAGTTTTAATTGAGGAAAAAATGATATTTAGTTTGTCTGTCATTAGCAAAAGAAGCCATAGCCATAAGGATTGATTAAGGTCTCTTTAGATTGCTTTATTTCAATTTTTTCCAATCCTATTAAACTCAACCCATCCGAACAATTAAAAAAGTGTTCGAAATATTTCTCTGTGTTGCATTATTTTTGTTTTTAAATATAAAAGAATGATTTCACTAATACTTCCTGTAAGACAATATCTTCAATGAAAATACTTACATTTTATTTTTAACAAAATATCTTTTAGATATTTTGAGTTTTTTTATTTCAAATATATATTTTATTTTTAAATGGAAACAGTATTTTTCAAATAATTATTTTTTAACTAAAATAACTATTTTTGAGAACCCTAAATTTTCCCACCTAAAACGAAAATAAGACGACGATTGTTGAAACCATAAAATCTTGTGAACTTCTAAACTAAAATAAGAAAGTATTGCCTGTTGAGTTATCTTGTTGCCATTTCCCAATGAAAAATGGAGTTTCCTAAAGTGTGGAAGAAAGCTCCATTCCCAAAATAATAAAGCAAGACATAGTGCGTGGAAACTGGATAATAAAGTTCATTATCCAGATAAAATAGTTGATATTATGGGGCCTCAATTTTTTTAAATGAAATATACTTTAAACTAATAAATTAAATATAAAAACAAATTTAATTTTTCACTTATGTACTGAAACTTTTTATTTATATTTTTTATTTACATTTCATATTTTATTTTATATAATATATTATAATATATATATACACACACCCCAATGACTTAAAATTATTATAATATAAATATATAATTAGTATTTTTTATTGAAAACAAATAAATAGAGTATATATTTTGAGAACAAAAAATACAAAAATAATTAAAATATATTTTAAAATTTAATTTTTTTTAAAAATAAAATACATAAAATAAATTTTTTTATTAATAATATACACATAAATATATAAAAAATTACTAACATGAATTCTCAAAGGAATGACATTCAAGCAGAAATATAGAAATTGACAAGGAGTGAAACTCTTTCTTTTTATTATCCTAAACTAATTTCTGTTCTCTTTTAAACTGAAAGATTAATGGGTAACCATTTTATTATAATTATGAATAGAAATTTTTTAAAAAAATCTATAATAATTAATTATAATCATTTAGTTCAAATTCAATTTCTTACTTAGAATTTATTCTATTGTTGAATCTGTTTACTTTTCGAATAAGTTAATGCACCCAATTTCTTTTCGTATAGAATTATTTTCATATTTAAATTCTTATATAAAATTCCTGCCCTTTCTTATGAATTTGAAACTATTTGATTTTTATTTTCTTATGCTAATATTTTACTTACCAAAAAATTTAATGACCAAAGAATCACCAGGAAAAAAAGTATATAAAAATGTGTTTGGATGAAGTAATTTAAAGAGAAAAAATAATGGTTTAAAGTATTTGAATTATCTTATTACAAAATCTTTTATTTGGATTAGGAGGAAATAAATTTTAATAATTACATGATAATTTAATCAATTAATTTTAGAGGAATTTAATAGTTTACCTAAATAAATAGAATTTTAAAATTTTATGGAAATCAATTGATACTATTAAAAATTAATCTTTAACTTTTGAATCTCCATATGAGTTACACATGAATTTCAAATAATTCTAAAGTATACAATTGTCTAATTCCCTAATTTAACAAGTTGTGATAATCATATAAGTTAAAATTGGAATGCTTATTTAATAATTTATTTGTCAGACTATTATATTTTAAAATAGTAAGAAATTTAATTAAAACTATATTATCACATATAGATATTGTTGAAAAAATAAGATGGATTAATTAGTCGAACTGAAAGTATTCAAAATCAATTATCTAAAAAAATTGATTAAAAATTAGAAAAAAACCAATTGATTCAATGGTTTTAAAAAAATTGCTCTCTTTCATAGCTTTGTGATGGGAAAGAGGAGGAAGGACAACGAGAAGAGAGAGACAAAAAAAAGTATTTAAAAAAAAATGAAAGAAAAGAGGAATGAAAAATGAAAATATATTTTCAAGAAAAAGAAAATACAATTATTACACAAATGAAAGAAGAATAAGAATTATAAATTAATTTCTTTAATTTATTTTTTATTTTGTAAACCTTTTTATGCGCCATGTTAAATTTCAAGGCGCTTCAAATCTCTCCGTTTTGGGGATTTGTTCTTAACCGGTAGCACAAAACGGAACTCCCACAGTTCCGTCACACAAGTTTTGTCCCCTCTCTCTATATATATAAGCTCACCCGCTCTTAAACCCTCTCTTTCTCATTCCAACTTCTCCTCTTGCTCCTCTCGGCAAGATCCAGCAGCGAACCCTAGCGAAGAGGGAGGTGAGAAGAAGTCGTAGCGACAAGCATAGAAACTCCTTCTCTCCTCTCGTGTCCTCCGATCCATTCTCTCTCTACCTGGTTTGCTTCTAAAACCCTACTGATTGTAATTTTCTTAGTTTTTTTTTGTTTTCTATTTATTTCCCGGGAAATTATCGTTTGGAAACCTGGGTTTCTTAGCGTAGAGTGTTGGGGTTTGATGTAGTCTGAGGTGGGCTTTCTGATGGCTCTAGTAAAACATATAGCGGAATATGATTTACTGTTCCCCGAACTAGGAATTTGAGTTTTTCCCGCTATTGGATAAGTAAACTGTTAAGACTGTGGTTTTTCGTATTGCTGGTGCTGGTGTACTTCTCTGGAACAGTACTATGAGGAAAGATGCTAACTATCTGAAAGTCCTAGTAAATTATGGGAGAGCATCCAATAAATTCTTTGGGCCATCTGTTTTTGTTGAATGACCATTTACCGAACGATATAATTGGAGTTTAGTCTTATTTCCTGTGCGTCTTGGTTGTAACCTATTTTGATGATTGTTTTCAAGTTTCAAGTGCTATTGGCCTATTATTCTGCTCAATGAAAGCTTAACTATCAATGATTCCTTATCGTGGTGTAGGGATTTTACGTGGTGTTCAACTTGAATTGATTTTTCCCTTATGCTCATTTTTTTCTTCTATTGTGATCGAGGGATTTTTAGTGGTGTTTAACTTGAATTGATACTTAAATTGATTTTCCTCTTAACTTATGCTCGTTTTATTTTCTTTATATTCTTTTTTACTAAAGGCATATTATATTGTAGCAAGTTGGTGGCTTTAATTCGCAATTTGATTTGTTTTCAGAAATCATTGGTGATGGCATCTTCAGAGCAGCAAGCCCAAGCTAGAACTTCACCGGCAGCCGAGATTGTATGTATATTCTGATGTTGCAGAGTATGACACTTGTTTCTCTGTTAATTTAACTGAATGCTTTTGCCTGAATCTGCTGTACAGGTTGGCAATGCTTTTGTTGATCAGTATTACCATATGTTGCATGAGAGCCCCCAACTTGTGCACAAGTTTTACCAGGATGTTAGTAAGCTAGGGCGTCCTGAAAAAAATGGTATAATGGGTATTACAACCACAATGCAAGTGAGTTTTCTGCCACCTTGTCTCATCGTTCCCGCAGCACATTTATTACTTATACCTTATGCATATCTAATCTATGATAATTATGGCTTTACAATTTATGTGAGGCAATGAAGTGCAAGGTTGTCAAGATCAATATCTTACTTAGTATAGGACGAGTGTCACAATAGATAGAATGGTAACAATGGAGTGAGAATGGTAAGATCATACCGCTTATGACAAAATATATATTTAGTAAGATAAAATTCTTAGATAAGCCTGAAAATGATAAAATCTTATCATACTTCTTCAATAAAACAAGTCATAAGTTGAAAATGTCACAGAGCCTTATACATTAGTGCAACTCAGTCACCAAAGTGATGATATCCATACATTGAACAAGTCATAAGTCATGTCAAAAAAATCACAAATCACAAGATAAAAACTAAACAAAAATTCACTAAGCTTAGACAAATAAAACATTCAATAATTCACCAAAATTTCAAGATGCAATTGCAACTTATTTCAAACACCTAGAAGTAGCAAATATCTAATGCCAATAAATCTCAAGCACTAACAAATTCAAGAGACAACAAGAAGCTAAACTAAAACCAAATAAATTAGACTAGAGACTAGAGACTACGTACAAAGAAGAAGAAAAATGAGCTGCTAAAAGCCTTGGATTAATGAAGGATCAGACTGGAAGGTTTGCATTCAAGGACCCGAAGTGAACAAAGGCAGCAGAATGAAGGACCAGAAGAAGTGAATGAAGGAGAATCCCTTAATCTGGATTCAGAATGAGTGCCTCTACTTGTTGTTTGGTGGGGTTTTGAAACCCGAAACTCCAAACTGTGTGTTGGACAGTTTTAAAGAAAATAAAAAATGCAGTCTCCTAGGATCATGCAGGATTGAATGATCCCTCACAATTTTTTTCGCAGGATTGAACCTAATATTGTCTTGGCTATTTTTTATCCTGCATGAATTTTTTTTAAAGGTGCAAGATTGAGATTGCAGTCTTATGATCTTGCAAGAGAAAGGGTAGTCAAGATTGAGATCTTGCTAAGGATTGGGAGTGGCACAAGTTAGATTGTATTGCAATATTGACTGAGGATCATAAGATCCTTTTATTTTTGATAAAATGGAAAAAAGATATAATAGTATAAGTTTTTATTTATGAGCATACAATTGTCCAAAACTCATCATACTTTCATAAAATGGGCCATAAGCCATTGAACAATTTGCATTAAGACAATTCCCATAAGATAACTCTTCTCATTCATGTATGCTGCTGGTGTGATATTTGAATTCTGTTCTTAAAAAGGGTAGGTTTCCTTCATATCATAGGATCAGTAGATGCTCAATGTTAGGATCAGACATGCAAGGTCAAGATCCTAATGATATTGTAATAGATTCTGATTTTATATAGGATAGGCATTGATTTCTATGGATAAGATCGAATAATTGTGAGATCATACTATTAAGATTGAGAACTCCACAATAGGCCTATCTCGACAACAATGCTGAAATTATGGGTGAGCATCAGTCAGGTTCGGGTGGGTTGTAAGGTGGGGATACTTAGAATTGGGTTCAATTTTTTGAAACTGAACCCACCCACTCAACTTAACCCAATAATACGGATTATATCAGTTTTGGTCGTGTTTGGCTGGGTTGATCGGGTTATGACTTCAAATTTTTTTCTTTTTTTTTTAAATGATAAATTGAATACAAAAAACTCCAATACACATGCTAAACAATCAAATTATATTTAAAATTTAATTTTTTTCCTAAATAAATGACTTAAAAGTTAAAACATGATATTTGAGATTAAAAAAAAAAAAAGATGGTCAATTTTTTTATTTATTTATAATAGCTTAGCTTAAAGAGTGATTTGACTCCAAAGGCATGAAGAAAACTTAAGTATTATATAGAGATGTACAAAATAATGGCATATATATTTTTCTAATTAAAAAAACCCTTAAAATTAATTATTATCGGGTGTGTCAGGTTCAATCGGGTTGGGTTGGGTCAATTCCTCTTAAAAATTAGACCTGTTCGAACCCATTTGACCCACCTGAAATCGACTGTACACACATTTTTTGTTGGTTTTAAATGCTCACCCCTAGCTGAAATGCTTAAATTTTTGGGCATCAATCCCATAATTTTTTTTTACTTCAAGCCAATCAAGAACTATGGGAAACTAGAAAATGTGGGGGCTTTGAAATCTCTAGGTCTAAAGTATTAATTTCTTGTGATTTCTCTCCAATTCTTTCTTTCACCGTATTTTTACAGTATGTTTCTTTGAAGTCCATATATTATGGTAGTTTATAATTCATTAGTGTGTATTGAGGGTAGAGCCTGAGCTATGAAATAATGAGATAATGAGAGGCTAAAATTTTTCCCCTTTAACTCATTCCTTTTTGTTTTTATGAAGCAGGATATCAATGATAAAATACTTTCACTTGGTGAATTCATCGCTGAGATAATATCTGTGGATGCACAAGAATCTTATGGAGGGGGAGTTCTTGTCCTGGTCACTGGATTTATGATTGGCAAGGACAGCATCAGGCAAAAATTTTCACAATGTTTCTTCCTTGCAACTCAAGAAAAAGGATACTTTGTTTTGAATGATGTATTGAGATATGTTGATGAGAATGGCAACCAAGTTTCTATTGATGATGTTGAGTCTCCTGTAACTCCTGATAATGGTATTGTACTGTGCAATTTAGATTAGAACCTTTTGGTATTCCGTGGAAGTCCACTTGTAACTTTATGCTGTGTTTGGTGGCAGATCCTTCTTTGCAGCAGGTGCAAGTTCCTGAGCAAAGAGTTGTGACATATGAGGATATCAATGGAGAGGAAGTAAACGATGATGAAAGTGGGCAAGCCCCAGTTGAGGAAGAGGAATCACCTGTACCTGAGGTGGTTGATGAAATTCCTGATGATTCACTAATGGTGGCTGGTTCTACTTCTATAATTGAAGAAGGGCCTAAGAAATCATATGCCTCTATTGTTAGTAGCAATTCTATAATACTCTGTCCTTATGACCTTTTCCTGATTCTTGTCGACTTTGATTGGAAATGCTACCTTGTGGAGTTCTTGTGTGATTGGGATTAAAAGTGATAATTTGCCAGAATGATCTGTTCTCTTCCTTTATCAAGATGAGTAATGACTGCTTTTGTATCTTGTCTTTTCCTTATCTAATCTGAGGATATTCTCCTGGTTAAGGTCATGAAAGAGAGTCCTGCATCATCTCCTGTGGTGACAGCTTCTTCTGTGAAATCTGTCCCTAAGAGCCAAGAACAACAGGTGACTGCTGCACCTCCAGCACCCAGCATGTCGGAAAACAATGGTTCTAATGCAACTGCTAATGAACTAGGAAACAATCAAGAAACTGAAGGTGTGGTGCCTCTTATCAGCCACTGAATTTTTCGCTGAATCTATTTGCTTTGTTATTGCTTGTTAAGTGTATTGCACTGAGGTGTATTGACATGGTATGATATTTTTGTACAGCTGAGGGCTATTCTATTTATGTAAAAGGTCTGCCATTAAATGCTACTCCTGCCCTACTGGATAATGAGTTCAAGAAGTTTGGTCCTATCAAGAATGGTGGTATCCAAGTTAGAAGCCAAAAGGTATATTACAAATACATTTTCTGCTTTCTATTATCAATTTCTAGCTTATTGTTTCTGGTTGTGAATTAATTGAACAGGGATTTTGCTTTGGATTTGTGGAGTTTGAGGTGGCAAGTGCTGTGCAAAGTGCACTTGAGGTATTTATCAGATTATGCTTTTTGATCTTTGATTTATTTTCTTTGTGGAATGAAGAAACAAGCTTGTAGAGATGAAATTACTATAGCTAATAACATCTGGATGTTCTTTTATTATTATTATTATTATTATTATTTTTTACGATATTCTGTTTTCTGACCAGAGTATCTGAACTTAGGGCAATAGTTTAAACTTCCTTTAATTTGTTTAAGATGTGCTTTATATGCGAGCTTTGGTTAATTGAACTTTTTCTGTCGATTTGTTTTTGAAGTTTTCAGGTTTCTTTTAAAATGGATTTTAATCCTGAGCTTTTGTACTTTTTTATTTTTCTTATCTAATAATATATCCTATCATATTATAAAAAAAAAACTGAGAAGTTCTATTGCAGTCTCCTGATACATGTCCTAGTAACTTGTTCTAGACATTATTTTATGTAGATTTATTCATGTATTCTTACTCTTAAATAACACATTAGGCTTCACCGGTTATCATCAATGGGCGCCATGTTGCTGTTGAGGAGAAGAGATCGACCAATCGAGGCAAGTGTATATTTCTTTTCAAATTGAACCTTCACTCTTGGTCTGAATATGGGTTCGATTGCCATATGCAGTATAATGAACATGTGTAAAATGTGAACTGTCCCTGTTTGGCTTCTTGTGGGGAGGATATGACTATTTATATATGTTCTGTTCCCTTGCCTTGCGTTTCAGAATTACACTCGATCTAATTATTTTGTCAGTTTCTGGCTAATATGTTACAAATTATTATCTGCCCCCTCCCTACACATATTTGCCTTCTGCAGAGAAGTATATTTATGCTTTGTGTTGCATAGTGCTACAAAGACTTATGCCTCAATCTAACTTGGCTGTAGAGAAGTATGTATTACTCCTTTTTTTTTTGTGTTTTTTCAAACAATGTTGGCATGTAGTGTTCTTCATGTAATGGTTGCCAATAATTGAGAAAACAGTTGGTGCCGTTAGTGTCATATCAAATTGAGTAAATTTGAGATTTTTCATCACTTTAAACTCATTTTGTATTAAGATTTTTCATCAATCAAACCTTTTCACATGGTAAAAAGAAAATATTGTCATAACACATAAAATCATTGTACATTCTCACATCATTTTGTATTAACTATCAATAATTTTTCTTAATATTCTTAAATTTTGATAGACCAACCCACCCCTAAAGTGATCCAAAGCATTCCTTGACAAGCCCACATAATTGATGGGCCGAACAAACCAATCCACTGGGTTTTGGCCAAGGTAATCAAGATTGCGATCTTGATTGTGAGATCATTCAAGATTGTGATCTTGTGGCTGTAAACCTTATCAAATTGCATGGAAGATCAGAGCGAGATTGAGATCTTGATGGCAAGAACGTAGGATTGTGCAATCTATGTGATCCTAGGAAAGACTTGAAAATACATTTATTTAATTGAAAAAAACAAAAGAAGCGAGAAACTCTTTCACTCCAGCAGAGGTGCCAAAATGTTGCCTTTTACTCTCGGCAGAAGAAAATATGATTGCAATTTGCAACTTGAGTTTTGCATTTTTCAGCTGTGTCTTCTCTGCCATTTTTGTCTGCATTGCCAGAGTTTGTGGCTTGGCTGTTTTACTCGCTTTTTTCAACACCGAGAACTGTATGCGTGTTCGATTCTCTCTGCATCTTCTCTTCTAGGTGCTGCATCTTCTTTCTTTGATCTCTGTTCTGCGTCTGTTCTCTGTAATAGGCTCTTTGAAGAAGGGAATTATAGGCCCAAAAAATGCCCAAGGTAGACAAATCTTTTGGGCTGGCACGGACTTGAGTCCATGGCTAATTAAATCCCTACCATTGTGCTTACTCCCACTTCCACACTCTGCATTTCATAGCATTGAGGCAGTGTGACGATGTTTTCTATGGTTGTTTCTTGCGCCCTTCTTCTATTTCAACCGTTTGCTTTACCATTGTCGGTGTGTCTCAACTCCTTATTGGTAGTTCCATTTTTTTCTTCCATTGATCTATCCAAAAGGAATGTATGTTTATTACATGTTTTTCTTGTTTGGTTTTTCTTTTTTTCTTTCTTTGATTTCTGCATGAATCAAAGTGGCTTCTTGGAAATGATGGTATTGTAAAAGGTGTGAGCAGGGAGATTATGTTGGTGTTTTAAGAGGTGATAGTGCTTGAAGTGTAGGTGAGACCTAAGAAGAGGGCTACAGTCCTAGCAAAAGGTTATGCATTGTGACTCTTGCAACTGCTTCTACAGCAAAATCAATGCCTTGTTTAAACTTGGCAAATGGATTGTAAGAGAAGGTGTGGGTTGCACTCTAGTATGGATTGACAACCTAGACTTCTCACGACATCTACTTGCTTGTCTTAACTTCAAGCATTGTGGAACTGACACTCTGATCCTGCCATGGTTGCTCTATTATTATTTTTTAAATGTTTTTTTGTGTAATTTGGTGTTGGATATGTAGGTGTGTTAGGTTATTTGTGGTTTTTTTTTCCTGCTATTATTTGCTATCTTTTTTTCTAAGATAATAAATTTTGTTCAAGCCTTTTCATGTGAAAAGGTTTGATTGATGAAAAATCTTAATACAAAATGAGAACATTGATTTACTCTTGGTGAGTTGGCTCGCTTAACCCACCTAAAAGGATGGGTTTGGTTGCAAATCCATTTTTGAATCTAATTATTTTTGGCTTGGGTTGCTTAAAACCTGTGGTCAACCCTGTTTATTCTTTTGTTTTTGAAATTATTTGTTTTCTAAAGGAGAGTCTCCTCTCATCTCTTATTCAAAACACATACCCCATCACAATCCACTCACCCCAAGTGTCCCTAATAAAGTAATATAGATACTGTGAACATAGCATGATGTCCAAGTATAATTTTGTTCAATTTCTTAAGGTGGAGGGTGTTATAGAGATGATTGTTCTCACTTTTCTAAGATTTATGATTGATCTGCTTAGATTGGCTTTTTGTTTGTTTTTATTCATTGTTATACTTGAAATATTAGTTGTTGTTTGTATTGTTTCTTCGTTTTATGTTAATTTTTTTTAGTGGGTTGGCCTGTATAGCACACCCAATGTGAGTCAGGCTGGCTCATGATCAACATGTGTTGAAAATGGGCTAACCGGGGCAGTCAGTTTGTGAGTAGCCATGGTGAGGTTTGACAGCTTTACCTTTGACCTTTGCAAAAACATAAACTTCTTTATTGGTTGTGAGGAAATTTAAATTTCAAATATCAAATTTATTTTGCATTTGCATTCAGCTTCTGCTTAGAAGATTGATTATGGTTTGAAGTCGAGTTTTGCCTTTAGCTTCTGATCTATATGGTGAGCTATGAAGTGTCATTGACTATCTTGTACTTAAAGTCAGCTGTTTGCTGCTCATGTTCAGGGAATAACAGCCGGGGACGATTCACATCTGGAAGGGGTGCTGGGTACAGGAATGAGGGTGGAAGAGGACGTGGAAACTATGGAAATGGCCGAAGCTATAACCGAGGTGACTTTAACGGCAGGTCTGAATATGGATACAGGAACGGTAATCGGGGAGGGTTTTCAAACCGCGGAGGTGAAGGGTTTCAGAGAGTTGATCAAATGGGAAATAGTGGTGGCCGTGTGAATCGAACTGGTGGGTTGGCTGTTAATTCGATGGCCAAAAATACATCTGTTCATGTTCCTGCACCTGCTTGAAGAATTATCTCTTGTGGAGGTGAGGAGCTGATTGAAAGATTATTTTCTTTTGTCAAGTAGCCATAAAGCATTGAGGAGGAAATTCGTTTTTTTTTTTTTTTTTTGTGTGGATGAGTTACCAGATAGTCACCTTTAGGTCCCTTTTTTTTTGTTCTTTCCCTTAAATCTTTCTTTTTTGATATTGATGGTTTTGGGGAATGGTAGTTTTCCTATTTCTGTTCAGTATAGTATACATGTTGCAGAAGCTAGCGGTTTTGTGCGTCCCCAGTTTTATGAATATTTTGGGGGCATTATGGTATTTTTAAAGAAAAATGACAATTTGGCAACTGAAAATGATTTATGTAAAACTGTGTTAGTTAAATCTTGAGCTGCGTTGAAGTTGGCAGAGACTTTTGAATTGCTTGTTTGGTTATATTCATCCCTGATCAGGCTTCTATAAACTGCTGCTTATTACCAATAACCAAGGGTTTAGTGACACGCATTGATAGTAGTAGGATACGTATTAGATTGAGATGTTTGAAAAATATCATTTTAATCACTCACCTAAATTTGTAAGTTTGTTAACATCGACCATTACGATAGTGAAATCTATCTATTAACCTACTTAAAAGAATTAACCTAAATAAAAGTAATATATCAAGATGATTATTATAGCTAAACGAAGAAACACTTATATATTTCTGAAATTTAAATATTAAAACCATGATAATTAACCGTTACAATAGAACTCTCTTGAGGATCTCAACAAAATTTCCTTTTAAATGTTTTTAATAAAATCATTTGAGTGCGTGGTCTGATTAACAATTTAGCATAAGATAATTATATCTGTAATCGTATAATGAAAACAATGCTAAATGTCCTACACTACTGAAAATATGGAAATTTAAGTGAATGGATAGATCAAATTTGTGCATGATCAAAAATTTGTTTTCATGGTAAATGGTGAATGGTGATGCTAAACTTGAGTCTGACACACTGTCTAATGCAACATTCCCTTTCCTGCACATTGGCATCTGCGGAACCTTGCTGTTACGTCCATTATTTAACAATTTGGTTCATGTGAATTTGATTTTTATCCCTCGTCATTTCTTCACTTCCCCTCCACCTCATTAATTTTTTTATATAACAATATCTTTTTACATTCTTATATGTTTATTAATTTGTATGACACAATAAAAAAATATTTTCAGAAATATTTTATGAAATTGTACTTTTGAAGGGGAAGAAATAGTTAAGTTGGACTTGGAACATTGACATACTTATCAAAAATTAAAATTAGCCTTCCCAGTCATGTTCATATTTTAGCAGTTAGTATTTTGAATGATATTTTTTTTTTAAGAACCAATATAATTCTGAAACAAAATAATATTTACCACTCAGATCGATCCCATTCTTTTGAATTGCCGGTATTTAGGGGTTTGACGGAGGGTTTTTATTTATTTATTAGTAAATATAGTATTAAAGTATTATCAGATTTTGCATTCTCTTTTTCGAATAATCTTAAATAAGAGTGCATTCCCTCAATATTACTTTGTACTGCTCATATCTGGCATCTAGACCACTTAGTGGCATCTAGAGTGTTCTCTAAAAAAAAAATATTGAATTTATATTATTAAAAAAATATATCCTTTTAGAGGATCAAGGATTAAAAAAAAAACTAAGCTCAAATATACTTTTTTCCATTAGTTTTATAAAAATTCAATTTGGTCTCCCTAATTGAAAAACATATAATTATTCTAAAAAATCTAATGTGAAATTCAATGTAAAATTAATAAAATAGATAATTTTATTCTCCTTATCACATTAAAATAAGCTTTTTATTTCATTCATGTAACCAAATCTAATTTGATTTAAAGTTCAAAATGATTGGATATTAACTTCTTCACGCATCCCTTCCATTCAAGATGATTAATGTATATTATAAATTTCACCCAGGAAAAAAATTTTAAATTAGTGCTTATGCATTTAATGCCTTTGTACCATATACCATAATTAAATTTTGCAAATGACCAAACTTGAGATTTTGAAAGAATCTTTTCAAATATAATATTTAAAGGGAGTTCAGGTTTTTTTTTTTTAAAAAAAATTGTTTCAGTAAATGGGAATTACCAAATTCTTAACCTTTTCTTTTGGGTCAAATCCAACGATTGCTCATATTTTATAAGTATTCATAAAATTTATATAAATTATTTAAATATTATTTTTATATTACATATACATATATTTAATTTATTATATTAATATATACATATTATATTATTTATTTTAATTTTATTGATAAAATATTTTAATTTTAATATAAATATATAAATTATTATATTTAATACTTTTGTAATAATTTATATTGATTATATATTTAAAGTTTATATAATATAATTGATGTATCTTATATACTTTTTTTATATAAAATTATATGTAAATAATTCATAATTTAAAAAAATATTAATTATTTTAAATTTTTTTCAGTTAAATGAATTCAAGTTATTAAAAAATTTTATGAGTTCAAGGATAAAAATTAATTTTGCTACTTATTTAAGTTTAAGTTTGAGTACAAAAATTATAGTATCTTACCCATATCTTATTTATCATCATTTCTACCAATGATTGACTCTTAGAAATATATGATTTGTGACACTGAAAAACTAAAAGTTTCAACCCATAAATGAAACCTTTAGAAAAGAAAGCTTCTACTTTTTTTTTAAAACTCATTTGGTAGATAAGAGTGATTGAATAAAAGGATTTAATTTTTTTTAAGTAAAAAAAGTGATAAAATGATAAAGTATAGAAAGAAAAAAAATATAAATAGATCTTAATCCATATAAAATGAGTCTTTAATTTATTTTTTTTATTCATGTATTTCTTTTTATTTTGTACTTTACCTTTTTTTTATTTCAGAGCATTTAAATTCTCAAAAAATGGATTATTAAAGGTAAAGATTTATCCACCAAATTTTTAATTTTAAAATTAAATAATTACAAAACAATTATATAATTTGAAATTTAAATTTGACAAGTACATTAAATTGTTATTTGATCATTTTGTATAAAATCATTACTATATTAGTCTATAATTCTCCCTTAGAATAAAATTTTAGTCGGTTGGTAAAAATATTGTTAATGACCAGACATGAGTTCTCTTGAAGGAAAAAAGTTAAAATAATAATTAATAAGATTCCTTCTCATCATTAAGGTATGAACAAAATACTTTGTATGATTCAAATGGTTAAAATGTTTGTTCTCCTAAAACAACCTAACCTAATACTTGAAGAAAATTAGGGGGAAGTACGTAATATTACTCTTAATTATAGTGCTGATACATAAATTTTAAAATGTAATTAGTTTCATTTTTAATTATCACAAAAAAGGAAAATAGTCAATAAATTAGTAATTTTTTAAATTTTTTACAAGTATTGTCCTGTTCATGCTCTAAAAATAGTCAATTATTAATCATAAAAGGAGAGATTAGTTTAATTTATCTTAATATTTTAATTAAATTATTTTTGTAGTCTTTATAAGTTCATTCAATTTGTAAATATCCTTATAGTTTAAAAATTTGCAACTAAGTTTTTATAGTTTGAAAAATTTTTAAATTATTTCATGTTATTAAATTTTTGTTAAAATTATATTAAATTTTATTAATATTACTAACATATAGTATTTTAGCACTCTAAATATGTATGATTTATATCAAAAAAAATATAAAAATAATTTATATATATAAAATAAAATATAATTTATGTTAAGTTTAAATTAAACAAATTTATAATGATAATATGGTATATAATTAACATATTATCACAATTTAAAAAAATTTAAGTCTAGGGACTCAATTAAAAATTTGTTAAATTATAAAGATTTAATTAAAAATTTTTAAATTATAAGAACCTAATTAAAAATTAAGTAAAATTATATGGTGTATATGAATAATTTAACCCAGTATTTTTTATGTCCTCCCTCGACCTAGATAATAGACAAATTAAATTGGATTTGTACCTGTACCCTACATATTGAATTAATTGATATGAGAATGCAATTTGACCAAATATTGTATTGTATGTACTATTTATGAAGAGGTGGGACTTGCAAGAACTGGTAATACACCACACTGTTTGACATTTTTTATGAGTTGCGATGATACCACTCAAGAGTCCTATTGTATGTAATGAAAGTCAAAGGATTTGAATATTATATTAGCCGACTTCGACATGGATGGTTTTGATAAATGGAAATTGAATTATGAAAAATGACTTCTATAGTTTATTATTTTATGAGGAATGAGTTATTAATAATAGAATAAGTGTAGAACGAAGCTTGAACCAAATGGTGTAAAAATAAAATATCCAATAAGTGGATTAGGTAACGGCAAGGTAATGACTAATGGACATCACTTCATGTGATTGTGAATTGTCATGTGGCATTTTGCTTTTCCTTTAGCTTTTCTTCTGCGTTGACATTTTTCCCATGGCATCATCACAATCACGATTTGGGAAGAAGCCGAGAACTAGTTTTAACCCACAAATTTAGAATCAGTTAAATCAAAATATTGTTTAAAATTGGCATTTTAGTCCAAGCATTTGAATAAAATCTTTAAAGAATTGGTCTATACTTCATAATTCCAAATACAAGATAACCAAATAAAATTACTCCTACGTCCCATTTAAAAAACTCTAAAAAATGGAAGAAAAAAAAAACAGATTGGGCTCCACCAATAGGAACTTAAGCTTCTCATTAAACTAGATAATTATCAATCCTCTCTTTACTTTTTAAACTTTTAAATGTAATTTTTTGTAATATAATATTTGAAATATTTATCTTCGTAGATAAAAAATGAATGAATATGAAAATTTAAATTTAAAAATGCATTAAAAAATTACATTTTTAAAAATAAATAAATTAAGCATTTGAAATATATGATTCAAGTTAAAACTAATTAAGGTTGATTTTATTTATTTAGTTTTGGTCACTTTAATTGGATTAATCAATTAAATTTCTTTTATCAAGTGACTTAATCTCCGGGATAGGGTAGAATCTAGACTATTCCAAACGGATTTGATGAACATGCTAGTGGCTCTGGAAACATGCACAACAGCGTGATCTTTTATCCGTCATATTTTAAATGAAATAATTTCTTTCTTATGTTTTGAAACTGGAAAACGAAACTACACCTCATTATAGGATAGTGCGAGTGCCTGCTTAATTTTAAGATATGAGCTTCAAATCATGACAAATATAAATAATGGCTTCAAATTCAAATTCTTAAAAGTAAAATGGAAACCATGCAGCAAGTTGCCACGCATTCTAAATTTCTTAACTCCATTGTTTCCATTCAAAAATAATAATGGCTTCACAAGATTCATAATAACAATGTTTTATGCCATAAATTAACCCTACAAATGCTTAAAAAGCAAAAGCAAAATCCAAATTATGCATTTCACACATACTCAACGTCAAATAAAACCTTTCCTTTCTCTTCAACTTTCCAATTGCCTTTAAATTTTGAAGACAGCCATTACCATCTATTTTATTACAGTAGTATATGAAGTAAAGAATTTCCTCAAATGAACTAGATGTGCATGAAACAGAGAAAACATTGAAGGAATGCTCCAGGTAAACAGGTACATGTATATGATCTTATAGTAATCTGACAGTTCTCACTTTGAGAGAAATGAACAGCTTGAGACAATATTTGATTCAGTATCTATCTTTTCAGGATCGACTTCTTTAGAATAACATTATTGCATAAACCTTATAAATAAATAAAAGCGGGAAAACTGAGACTTACTATACTAAAGTATTTTACAATTGGAAAGAAGCCATACTTTTCCTTCACTAGCTAGAAATTCTGTTAAACTTATAAGCATTAGATATCAAAATTAACAGGTAAATAACTGCAGTGGCACCAGATACAGTGACAACCAGTAGGCAGGAGTTTAAATCATTTAGATTCCAAAATTGCAGGCCTGGACGAAATCTAAATTGTAGTCAACATACTTTGTCCAGAGTGGCTTGAACTGAGTCATTGCAATGTCAAGCCATGGTTTCATATTACCATTGAAGTGCACCACTGCTGCATTCCTAATCTCATCCATGCTAATGCTTGGGTTATAGCCAAGTCCCAGAACATGCCATGACTTGTCTAGAGGCTTTGTCGTAGCATAATAAGTGATAAGACCTGGGGGCAACGTCCCCAGTTTCCATAGGGTACGGTTTTCATTCTGCAGCAATGTCAACATATCCAGTCAGATATGGTACAGGAAAGTGTGAGGCAGTTACATAATGTTAAAAAAAGTGCAAATTAAACAAAGTAATGAGCAGGAGTCCATAACAATATGGGCAACGATCTCCCCTAATTGAATATGCAGTCTCTAACAATGCTACTAGTGCTGCATTTTTTAACATCAAGGCTCAAGCAACATAAACTACCATGGCATTTCACAGCAGGATCTTGAGAAGGTATCAAAGAGTGTTAAATGGTTTAAATAACAATCTACAATATTGTATTGTATATGCTTATGCATGACAAAAAATGGTGTAAACTAAGACTTGTTAGAACAGCTTCAAGTCTTACCAGATTCTGCCAGTAGTGATACTCTTCGGTGCATTTTTCCCTTCTCCAAGCATCCAGATCAAAAAAGTTCATTCCATAAGCCCAAGCACAAGCCTTTGGATTAAACTTTGCCTTAATCAAGGGATGTGAGAAATTCATGTACTGTGCATATCTATGGAATGAACCAAAACAAGTTTCTACTGCCCCGTTCACCTTGCCATCCATATCAATCTTCCACAACCCAGTCAGGTCCTTCTGAACCACTATGTCATCATCCAAAAACAGAATTCTATGCAGTTTAGGATACATTTCTGGCAAGTAGAATCTCAAATGGTTCAGAATTGACAGATATTTTGGATTCCTGAACTTCATATTTGTTGTGTCCTTTGTTGCATTCTCAAGCTTGTTCTCAAAGTAAAATCTCTGCAGGTTAGCAGACTCCAATTGTCGAAGGACCGGCACATACGAGGAATTCAAGAATTTGTAATCCTCAACTGCCTTAACCTCAATGTGTGCTCCATTATAATTCTTCAACTTAAACATCACTTGCATTGCTCCAAGATTCATCTTATCAGTTACAACATGAAACACATGTTTCCATGGTTCCTTTGCATTCTTGGTTGCTGAATTGACCACCACGGATGCTGCAATCACGTTATCAGAGAATATAGCATAGTGATAAAGATTTGGATCTTCTAATTCTGGAGCAGTTGGCTTGCCCTCATCGGAATACCTGTCCGGATTTGCAATCCGCTCCTCCATCAACCGCATTGAGAGACAATGCAAGCTCTTTGGAATTGACTTGGCAGCAATCAGGCTCGAGAAAGCTCCCTGCTTCTTTGCCTTAGTTAATTGCTCATTCACAGCGAAAATCGTGTCCTTCAACTTTTGGATCTTGAGCTGATTATCAAAAGACTCCTTGGCTTCACTGATCACCTGGCGCGTGACTTTAATGCGCTCTTTCACATCCTTTTCCAACTGACGAAGTGCTGACTCATCAATGGGGGCCGCATCAGAGTTGAATAGAGCCCTATATTGAGGTTTGTTCATAAGATCTGAGAAATTCCGTAAGAGATCAGCAAATATCCTAACAATCTTTGAGCTCTCAAGCTTGAGCTTTCGCGCATAGGACGCATATACAAGAGCCAGAGAGCGATGATCATCAGCTTGCTTCCGGATCTGGTCCAGACGAGGCTTGAGAGGATCAGTTTTAAGAGCGAGTACAGATCTCCTGATAGACTCGAATCCGCGTGCACCAGCATCGTAACCCTAGTTCGAAAGCAAGAAAAAAGAAGAAAAAGAAGAATGAAAATTAGTTTCCAAATTGGCTTGCTTTGTCACATATCTTCTTCCAGTTCCCAAAACAGATGATCCCCTTTCTCGTAACATTCCCATGCAAAACTTCCCAACTGAAAAATACATGTTTGTTGCCCTAGAAAATACAACAAATCAAGCCACCATTGGATCCATAGAGAGCCGGATGCTACCCACTTGAACCCGTAAAATAAGATCCAGAACTCGAAAAAAAATCAAGACATAAAAACAAAAATCCAGAAAATTCCCAGTGCGCTCCAAAATTTGATTGTTTCCCGGGAAAAACTTTCCCAGAAAAAAAAAAGTTCCAAAAAAACAAAAAGTGAAAAACCCGGAAGGCAAGTAGGAAATTGAAGCTTACCAAGTGGGATTGATCCAGAGAGTAAGAGCGGGAAGTGAAGAGGAAGGAGAGAGTGAAGAAAATGCAGAGGGCAACGGAAATGGCAGAGGCCAAAACTCTGAAAGAGAAGGTGAAGCTCCGGATCCCTCCACCTCCACCTCCTACAGTGCGTGCAATTCGAGAATTCACCATTTTCGATTCAGAATGACTGGATCAGAAGAAGCACACACACAATCACTCACTCACACACACACTCGCAATTAAAAGCGATACTGCTTCTCTTCTACGAGTGTCTCTGCCATTACAGCTAGAGAGAGAACGCGTTGTGGTGGGGCTAACCGGGAACCGGCAAAACGGGTGACACGAGATCTGAATTGATGATCATTATGTATAGTTATAGTCGGCAGAATATGACAATATGAATATGAAAATCTCTTTGTTTTTTACTTTAATTAACCCTTTTGTTTTAGGTCAAAGTTTGAAGAAAATTTTAGATAATATAGGTGACATTTGTTTATTTTTTAAAATTATTTTATAAAATTAGTTATAAAAATTTATATTAATATTATTTTTATATATTATATACATATTATTAATAAAAAAATTTATTTCTTATATTTTAAAAAATTAAAATTTAATTAATTAATAATTAATT
The DNA here is from genome assembly GCA_031216115.1 of Senna siamea. Taxonomy (NCBI): domain Eukaryota; kingdom Viridiplantae; phylum Streptophyta; class Magnoliopsida; order Fabales; family Fabaceae; genus Senna; species Senna siamea. Next base: position 19,195,907 of record CM062357.1, read on the forward strand.
AAAGTGATAAGTATTATAATAAAATTTTTATTAGTTTAAGATAGATTAGTCATAATCTTATACTGGTTGTTATCAAAACATATATTTTAATTTTTAAAAATTAAAAATAATTTTGAAGATTGCATTCAAACATCCCTTAATATATTTAATTAATTCAGTCTCAAATTCAAACTGGCAACAGATAGATATGCAAATTGGATGCGTATCTGTTTTATTCAAGTAGTGGGTTAGGTAACCGTTTTTTATGTAAATTTTATTAATATCTTAAAATCTGTTACACAATTTGATAAGTATTTAAATATATATTTAAATTTGATAGAGATATATATAGAGAAATTGTTTAATCTCTAAAAATTTAACATTATACGATTTAGTCCTTTAAAAATTTAGACTCCGTATTCATTACTGTTTTCGTCTCATTCAAATAGTTGATGTATGATGTTCAAGAAATATGTCATACATTAATTAAACATTAATTTAAAAGAAAAAAAGATTTCTTGTAAAGCAAATATAACTTTTTAAAACTCCAGCACTAAATCTCTGAGGAGATAGTTGGTATTGTAAATAAAAATTTTAAAACATTGTTTTATACCAGAAATTTAAACTTCTAGGGTGCATATGTCAAAATTTAAATTATTACACTCGTTATGAATATAAATAAATAAATTTAAAGCAAATTACTAATTAATTTAATCAAATACAAATAATGGATTCTAGATTGAAGTCATATTTAAAAGTTTAAAACACTTATGTTCTGTTAGAAAATTTTTTTTTTAATATTTTTAATTTTTCATAAGAAAAAATATTTTGATTGTTTGTTTCATGAATATATAAAAGAGATTAATTTTTTACTAAAATTAAAATTTTTACTTTAAAAAATATCTATTTAATGTCTAATAGTGTTGCTTCAAGTTAGAGGATATACCTGAGAAACAAAAAAATGACAAATAATAGTTTCCATACTTTTTATATTTTCTTAGAAAAATTTAGATAATGCAAAACAAACAGTTTTTTTTTTTTTTGTTTAGAAAAGACTATGAAACAATCAGAGCCTAAATTTTTTTTGTCAGCGATGTAGAATGGACTAAGCCAGACTATTAAAATCAGGGCAAATTCAATGGACACAGCATTGTAGGCCCAGCCCAATTTGATAGGCCTAGCCCAAACTACACATCATCTATTCAAAGAAATCACATACCAGAAAAAATAAATTCTTTGACAAAAAAAAATAATAATAATTCAATGTACCATATCTATTATCTTTTAATCTTCTAAGAACATAAAGTGAAACATGCAGGGTCCTCCAATTACCTTTTTTTTTTTAATAAATAGTGCCAATACTAAAGCAAAATCTCTTAATGATACTTCAGATTATGATTGCTTCGGTTGGTTAAGAAATATTTAGACAAACTTGTTGATGAACAAGAATTTATAAGACATAAATTATATCAAAAAGATTTGACTTCTATTAATAATTGAATTAATTTATAAATTTTTGTAAACTATCGAAATCTACCTAGGAAGCTACAATCATTGATGAAAAATGTAAGAAAGAAGCTTCATTATATTAGAAATGAACATATTTAGTTATTTACTTCATAGTTCACATACCATCAAAGATATACACAAAATGTTTCATTGGTACCCTTTTCTGCCATGCTTGCTTACATGGTGCAACAATCCAATGTCTTTGAGAGCCTTGGAGATTTTGACAAGATTGGGCCTTCTCATTCCCAAGTTCATCTTCCTTGCTGAGAATTTCAAAGCATACAAGCAGCAATATTTACCATTTATACTCTTTTCTTCTCCTTCTTCTTCATCATCATCATCACCATTTGTGTTTCCCTTCTGTTGAACCTGATTATTAATCTTAGGCTCTGTGTCATCATAAGTTTCCCAAAGCAAATCCATTCCTTCACTTCCACCCACACTGTGTCTCTCCTCATAAAGCTTGCAAGCCAATGTCCTTCTCCATTCCTTCTGTTTTCTGATTGAGCCATAGCTTCCAATAGATGGAGAAAAAGGTTTTACTTCCCAATTTCTCTCTGGAGTCCCAAAATATTCTCCATCACTGTTTGTAGTACTCTCTTTAGCATCAACATCATCAATTTTGGTGTTATTATTATGATCACTCACCACTTTGGATCCAATATTTCTCAATGCCATTTTTTCTTCACTTTTTTCTGCTTTATTGGGTTCTGTGTCTACTACCTTGACTTCTTTGTCTTCCTTTTGACAAAACATGTCTTCTAGCTTTGTATTACTTTCATGGCTTTTCTCTTCTGCAATTGGCACCTTACCGTCACCATCATCATCATCATCATCATCTTCTCCCTGATTTGACTCTTTTTCCATGGGACCCACATGATCTCTTCCTTCTGAGCCCTGTGACTCTGAACAATTTTCCTCCGGAGATTCAAACATGGGTGCTTGGAACACATTCAGATATGCTTGAAACTCATCAAGGAATCCAATTCCCTCATCCATTTTCTCATCCTTGGAGGAAAATTTCTCAGTGAGAGTTTGGAAAACAGAGAGAAGATAACCAAATTTGGAGTGAGAAAATGTAGGATTAGCAGAAAGAGGGAGAAGGGAAAGAAAGAGGAGGAGGGTTGTGGTGATGAAGAGAGGAGAAAGGAAATAGATGAAGCTGAGAAGATGAGGGAAGAAAAATATGAAGTAGGAGAAATAGAGAGGGTGAGACTTTGAGAAGATGGAGAAACATACATTGAAGAAATGAGAGACAAGTTTGAAAGAAGAAGATGAAGAGTCATTCTTCTTGTTCTTGTTGTTGCTAGTGTCTGAGAAAGAAAACTCAGACATTTTTGTTTGCTTTTGTTTTTTGGGTTTTGGGTTTTGATGGATGTTGATAGAGTAGTGATTGGGAAATTTGGAAGGACGTGTGAGAAAATGTGTTAAGGGAATTGTGATGCGTTTGCTTTGGGGTATGGAGAGAGCAAAAGGAGAGAAAAATGTGAACATTGAAGTGAGAATGGCGTGAATATGGGAAGAAATTATGGGAAGGGAGTATCTTACTTTTAACATTTTGACTCAATTCATTCTTTGCTTTTATTACATGTTTATTTAGCCTTTCATTTATTACTGGATTCAAATGGATATTAAGTTCTCTATTCAATAGATTTAGATTGTCTAAAGTAAAGATAGTGATGAAGTAGTGAAATATTAAAAAATAAAAATAAAAATATATATATTAGTGAGCCTTTAATTTATTTATTTATTATTTTTTTTATTTTTATACTTCACTACTTTATTTTTTTTATATATTTTAAAAGATTTAAATCTAAAGATAACATGCAAAAAGAGTAAGTCTTATTTTTGGTATAATCAATAATATTGTATTTCAAGAATATATTGAAAAAATTAAAAGGAATCAAGAGGAAACAGAAGAAAAGGACATTTTATAAACTTGCTTCCGTTTTGATATAATGAGCAACCTGTTTCTCTATTAGCATATGTAATTTATGATTTTGGATCCTCTGCCGCAATCTTTTGTTTGGCGCCTGCTAAGCTTTTTTAGCAGCGATTTTATCCGTTGCTAAAATGTGCTTTAATATTATTGCAACGAATATTATTGCTGTTATAACTTTTGTTTAAATAATTTATTTATAGTGGCAATCATTTTGTTGCAAAAAAATTTAGCTGCGAAAAAAACCGCCGCTAAAAACGCCAAGCAGGCGCCAAGTACATAGCACCAAGCAGAGGATCCGGACGCTTATAACATGTAGGCAAAATTTATAACATGCATACAGTATACGTGGTCTAATGTTTATTTTATTATTTTCGAATAGCTGTTCACTAAGAAAACAAATAACTATAAAGACACACTCCAACAACAATATTCAGGCCCATGCTCTAATGGGTTCCAATCCCAACCCAAGTTGGTTATGGCAACCCAAAAAAATGGAATTGGATAAATATATTTGGGAATGCTTTTTTTTTTTTTAATTGGAGAAATTGCATATTTTTTTAAAAGTATTTATTTTAAAATATTAAGATATTTATAAAAATATCAAAAATAATTTTAGATAGTAACATAAACAATTTTTTAGCTTTATAAAAATTTAAACTTTTGCTTTTAGATAAAGGTAGAAGCTAAATATTAAATATTTTAAGATAAAAATAACCATATTTAAAATTTTTATTTACCACAATACTTTTAACTTTTTTATTCTTAAAATGTTTTGCAAACATAAATTTCTTATATTTGAATTATACTTCTCTTTGGGAGTAATTATATATATTATTTTGAGACATATAAATTAAAATATAAAATATTTATATGTATTTATATTTTTAAAAAATATTTATTGTGATTTTGTTCTTTATATTTTAATTAATTAATAGTGACTTAATAAAAATTAAAAATAATAAATATTTATAACCATTTATCCAATTAAATAACATTAATGACAAACTAAATGTAAATATACTTTTATTGATAATTTGGCAATCATAAGCATATTTTTATACAAATTACTCAAACACAAGCTTCTTTTCAAATATTAATAAAAATACTTTTTAACTGAATTATTTAAACATAAATTACTTTTTTCTCATGATATTTTTTTTAAAAAGAATCCATTTGAAAAAAAAAATTATTTAAAGTGAACAAATTTTAGAAATAATCTCAACCGAACCTTTAATGTACCAACAAGATTAACTCTATTGACAACAAAATACGTTTTGGTACTTTTTTTTCCTTGTAAAATTTATTCACTCAGTATCTAATTGTAATGATATACTATAAATAATTAGCATGAAGAAAATAAAACCATGATCACCACCTTCCTTGCTGCAACTCACATGTTGAGCAAAGGGTATCAATGATTCAATGTAAAGTTTTGAGCCCAACTTCAAACCATTACCATAGGTATGACTCTAATCCAACTTCAAAGGGGACGAGATTCTCATTTGGACTCGCAGGACAGTAAGACGACTTTATATTTCGGATAAAATGAGAACTTCACTATAAAATATATTTTATTCTTTCAACTTTACTAATATAATCCGTTATTTACTTAAATTTTAATTTATAACAAATTATTACTTTAAATTATTTAAAATATTAAATATTGTATTTAAAAAATTTAAAAATTGTACTTTTTCTATAATTAAAAAGTTTTTCCCCAATTTTTCTTGCATATAATGTAAATTCAAATTAAAAAGATAAATAAACACAAAATTATTAAATTTTACTTTAAAAATAATAATTTTTAATATTATAAATAATTAAAAAAAATCATTTGTTACAAATCTTGAAATATATGTTATATAAACATAATTAAAAGAAGTAACATATACCTTACCCCATTATTAAATGAATTATTATTTAGTTATCACCAGTTGCCATTACTGCAAATAAAACATGCATACGTCCTTCACTAGCACGTGGACCGCACGTTGACATATAATTTCAAACATAAATTTTAGACGACAGTACTTCCATTGCTCTCCGTTCACCAAAACATGTCCATCACAAGTTCAATACATTCATTTCGAGTTCAAAACATTACTAGCTTCCGAAGCAACCACAGGCAGCATTGAGAACAACATCAAAAACTCATTTTATAGCATCGTCGATACAACAACCTACCACCCTGTTCCATTCTATTTTTGAAAGCAGTTAGTCAAACTGCTGTCACTCTGTCATAACAGGTTTGTTCTCATTAGCCTTTGGCTTCTGCTCTTTTGGCTTCTGCTCTTCCATTTTCCTGAGGTACAATGCAGAAACTGAATTAGTTCAAAAAGAAAATATCTCCGAAACAGGATAATTTAGTGAACCAAACATTTTGAGAAGCATCATAGATCAGAATTGATTTCAACTCACTTTTAATTATATACCAATCCATGTGCAATTTTAAGTCATGTTTCGCACCTCATTATGCACATAATGGAAGAGAGATGAGATAATATAAAAAATAATAATAAAAATAGCAGATAGGTATATTGAAGATGAAGTTCCAAATATTCGATGCGACTAGGTAATGAAAATTTGGAACCCATTAAACATTTCACTGTTAAGTCATCACTCATCACTACACTTTTGAAGACGTGTCCAGTGGTTAATCAATGACAACTAATATACCGTACACAGAAATTATTAAATATTCTTTATCAAGATTGGCTCAAAGCTAACTGAAGTCCTAATTCAACATCTGTCTAAATTTAAGTGGAATGCAACAATGCAATAACTCGAGTTTCATTATTCCACTAGTTAACCATGATGTATCAAAGAAGCAAGTAACTATGGAAGGAACAGTGGTTTGTAATAAATCAATGTGAAATTAATTTGGTGGGCACATGAAAATAACAGATTCTACCGAGCAAACAGAGCACCATAAAATAGCTAGAGATCAACTGACATGATAACAAAACTGTAACACCTATTCAGACTACCTTGCATCATAAACCTCCATGCAGATTGATTACCCAAATAAGTAAAAAGCTCCCACTGATTATTTCCTCGATTATATAAGCATCTAACTCCAAACTCCTTTTGATAAAATAAGATAAGTTGCAATGTGTCCAACCAGGCATATAAAAGAACCATGATACCATCAATTTCCGACAACTTTCACATGTCAATCAAAGTAACCATCTATTCCATGAAACTGTTTTTTGCTTCTCTAAGGAAGTTTCAAGAGAAAAATCAAAAATACATTTTCTTCCCCAACTATGGGTCATTTTCAGAATGAAACTAGTTACCTATTAGCTATTAAAATCCACAACTTGCCACCACTTCACAAAATTAGTCAATTAACATTCAATGTTTTGACAGTAAGCCATCAGTTATTCATTCTTTCAGAAGCCTCAGCTGATCGGTTTAATTTAACGCAAACACCGGACACCAAAATTTTTGCTTAAAATATATGCCTCTTCCATTAAATTAATTGATATCATAGAAATGAATCCACGCACTCTTTTTTAGCTTTGTTTCCCCTAAAGCTTATCCGAGGCCACTAGTGGAAGACTACAGCATTCGTTATTCAATCAAAACGCCTGCTGCGCCCAAATTTAAACCTAATAGAGGCCTTACAAGCAATAATACACAGACATTGACAGCTAGACCCTAATTTGTGGTTACTAGAACAGTACCTCAACTCAAACCACAGATTCAGAGAGAGAAGGAAAAGAAGACAAACCTCTTATCGGAGGAGCCTCCCTTCTGACTGAGGAAGGATCGGAACAGGGGAGAGTTAACGTCGTAGATCATTGTCACTCCGATTATTTTCCGGCAGCCAGCAGTTTAGGCGCTTAACCCTAGTTTTTCTTCCTGTGCGTCTCTCAGTTTGTACAACCTCCGTTTAGATGACAAACGTAGAGAATTTATAGTTGAAAACGACAAAAGGGTCGGGTTATCGGGTCGAATGGGTAATTTTTGGGGTCTGGGCCATGTTAAGTTCTTTCTGAAGCCTAATAGCCTATATTTCATGGCCCATATATATAAATGCTGAAAATTTTGTTGCATCCCGAGTGTGAAATTTTTAATTTTCTGACTTTTGGGTGATATCATAATATTAAGTAGGATAATTTAAAATCTTTATAAATTAAATAAACAAAAAACATATTTGGCTTTTGAGACAAAGCGAGATAAAAAGGGACTTAAAAAAAAAAAGAGAAAAAACCTACACATTTTTAAATTAAAAATTTGGCCAAAATTGAATTTTTATTCTTTAGAAAGGTTTTAATTCTTTCTTAATTTTTATTAAATTATAATTTTTTTTAAATCAATCATATGAGAAGCCCAATTGAAATTATTTAATTATAAATAGCTAAGCTGATAGAGAAAGTAAAATGAGACTTTAGACATTCAAAATTAAAAATGTTATAAAATTGTGAGTGAACTAAACTCTCTTTTTTCTTAGAGGTATGTTAAAGTTACACTCTACTTTTCATCTATTATGAAAAATTACATGTTTATAATGAAAAATAAGAAAAACTTATGATTATTTATTTTAATTAAAAAATCATTATATTTATTATTTATGCAATTAAATATGTATTTTACTAATATAAATTTTTTAAATTTAAAATAAAATAAATTTATGAGTTTTAAATGAAAATAAATAATAATCAAATAATAATTTTTTTTAAAAATATATAATAAATTATATATTTTTTAAAATTTTAACAATGTCATTAAAATTATTTTAATGAAAATAAATAAAATTATAATTTTTTAAATTTTTTAATAGAGAAAAATATAAATTTTTAAAATAAAAAAGAACATAATATAATTTTAATATTTATCATAAGAATGAGAGTGTAATTTATTCTAAAATCTTTGAAGTGGCATATGATTACATTAGGTCTTCAATAAGCTTAGCCATTGCTTCGGGCACAATAATTTCACCTATATGACTTTTAATTAATTTTAAAGTCAATTAATAATTTGATTCTTAATATATATATATTAATTTAATTATTAAAAAATAAAATATTTTAATTTAATTTTAAAAAATTATTTTTCACTCAATTTATCTTTTAGTTAATAAGATTGATAAAAAAATTAACTGTCATACTAATGTAGCATTAAAGAATGTTCATTTAGTTATTAAAATGATGAATTTAATTTTATTTAATAATAAAAAGTAAAATAAAATATATTATATTTATAAATTATACGTAAACAATGCAAAGGTACATTTTAATTACATTAAAATTATAAATATAATGTGTTTTTATCTTTTTATTGTTAAATAAAATTTAATTTATCATTTAATATTTAAGTTAATATTTTTTAATATCAGTATCAATTAATTTTTTATTTATATTATTAATTAAATTAATTAAAAATTAATCTTTCTAGAACTAATTACTTGATTAAATTATTAATTTACTATTAATTTTATTATAGTAATATGGACTCTTATAATATATAAATATAATAATCAATTTATTTATTTACTTCAATGATTATACCAGGGTAGATAGAGACGACAAGTGCCAATAACTTTTTTTCGTGTTGAAATTGAAAATATAAAAGTCAGATGCACAATGCTTAATTATAAATGAGAAATCTCACATTATTTAAAATTTTTTTGGTTAAAATTAATACGTGCGTACCATTTTTATTATTACTGAAATTTCTTTCTTTGGATTCTTTAGATTGGACCCAAGAAAATTTTAATTAACCATAATCAGAGATTACGAAATGGTTTACACTTTACACTAAAAATTTATCCTCTTATATCTCATCTTAATATTAATCTTTTTAGTTTTCTGGATATTAGTGAATCGTTTTATATATTTGAGACTAAAGTTTTTGAAACTTGAAAGTTCGTAATTTACATTAGTCTGATCAGAAGTTAATGTTTAAAAACTGAGAGTAATCTGTGATGAATATAGTATTATAATTAATGCTATTAATATAACTTTTTAATATTAAACTCATAGAGATATGTAACAAAGAGCGCAAGACAAAGATGAAAATACAATAAATTAATACTGAATATAGTCCGTAATAAGAACCTGTAATAAGTGCGTCTTCAACTTCATATAGACTAGGGAACAATATATATATATATATATATATATATATAGTTTTTACTGATGACAGATTAGATACCGTGGATTTGGATAATTGTTTAGTTGTGTTTGGATTGAGGAAATTTAAATTTTTTAAAATTTAAAATGTCAAGAATTTAAATATTTCGTATTGTAAATTACTTATTTAGATAATTACAATATTTATAAAATTTTTTAAATATAAATATATATATGTAAGTATGTATTCTCAAATGTATATACATACATATATTTATGTTAATTTATATATATGTTATACCTATTTATATATTAAAAGAGGTAAAACAAAATAATAATAGTATTAGGTTAATGACTTCTTTTTTTTTTTTCCGTTTACAAAGATTGAGAGAAAACTTTAACTATAAAAAGATTTAACACACAAGTATTTTTTATATTTCTTAATTTTACATTAATTTTTAATTTTATTTTAAAACTTATTTATGATTAATTTTATTCATAAAATTTTATATTATAATTAATTTTTTTCACAACTTGACGTTATCTAAATCACTAATAGAAATTACTGACGTGATATTTGATGTGTATATTTTTACTGACTCACTATTCCACTTATATATTTATTATTCAATGTGTCTCCAAAATATATAAAATTTATAAATACTATCAAACCGATTTATAATTTTTTAATAAGTTTATCTATCAACATCTTATTTCTTCTATCAACTTGTACAATTATCAATATATATTAAAGTTGATTCTTTAACGAATTTTCTTCTATGATGAACTTTAATAATAAATAAATCTATATAATACTACCTATAATGTACATGAATTTAGGTTATAAGTTATTATTTTATAATAATATATATATTCATGATTCCACTTATAAGAGATCACAACTAATATAAAAAATTTACTTATTATTAACCCATCATAAAACCTTACATTCACATAAAAAAATTATTATATATGAAGCCATTGATAAATAGAACAACCAATCAATATTGTTATATAATAACAATACTATATCATGGTTTAAAAAAAAACTTAATATTTTAAATATCTTTCATATTTTTACCTTGCGTTTTTAATAACATGATAAAATTTAACGACTTTAATAATAAAAATCAAAGCAACAAACTTCAATGGCGGCCTTCATCATTGAAATTCATTGTATCATGATTTCAACATAATCAATGAACTGTTTAGTAACATGACAGTTTAATAATGTATAAATAAAAATGTTTTGTCTACTTATATGACGTCGTTTCATAATTTGATATAGTTTTATGAATTTTAACGTGTATATAATCATAAAAAATATACACATTAGATGTTACATCAACTATTAAAAAATTGTAGATTATTTGAAGGAATTAAGGACATATTTGACATTACTCATTAATTTTAAAAATATATTTAACAGTATTTATAAAATTTAGAGATATATTTGATAATAAATATATAAATAAAATATTGAATCAGTAAAAATATATATGTAAGACGTCATGCCATTTATTTTTGTTAATAATTTAAATGACGTTAGATTGTAAGACGAAATTAATAATAAATAAATTTTAAAAATGAAATTAAAAAATTATATAAATTTAAAAATATAAAATGTGATTTTGCTAATATTGAAATATGAACGTTGCCAACTTTCCTTTTCTACTTATTTCATTTGAGACACCAAAAAATTGTTGATAGCTAGAAATTCAATAATTAGGATTTATTTAGATATTTAAAGGCTTTTGGCTGATTATTATATGTGTGTGTGTGTGTGTGTGAGAATTCTTTAATCTGATTTTTATATATGGTAAACCACTAGTACATATATCTTAATCAATCTAATATATTATAAAAGCAAAAATAAATATAATTCAAAAAGCAATTTGGGCATCTTGAATTAAATTCTTTTTTTGAATTCAAATTAAGAAAAATTATTTAATTTTAAAATATTTTAAGTAAATAAATTTATATGAGAATATAAAATTTTAATTTTATCAGTTGAAGATAAACCTACCCACTTTCCAGTACTTATACCTTACTCATGATTTTTATTAAAAGGGAAAAATTGTAATTCAACTCGATCAACGTATGTATACAGAGCCGCTAAAGCTAATTAACTACGTTGCCTTTTCTCTCTTTCAAGTTTCAACCTACACTTTAACGCTTCTTCTCTCTCTCTCCACACCGTTGTAACACGCCCTCATCACCACCGTCTTCTTCTCTCTTTAAAGTACACACAACACAATGTGAGGTGAGGAAAATTGAGACAACAAAAGGTGGTACTGGTAGATGCATGAGTCCACACACAACACAATACAATACATAATCTCACCACCACCTTCTCTTCTGACATCCCCCTTTGCCTCTCCCGCGGATTGCGGATTCCTCCTCAACTCACTTCGATTCTGTCTTCTGGGTTCCGCATCGCCTCCTCATCTGACGCCTTCAGTTTAGGTACAAACAATGGCCACTTTGTCGTCTTCCCATTGCGTTACTGTTCTATGTCTAGTGGGTTTTTCTTTGTCACGCGCATTTTGCGTTGACGGCTTTGGAAGCTAATTGATCTCTCTCGTTCTCTTCTTGTCTTTGTCGGTGTTTCTTCAATTCATGTCTTGCCGCTTATGTGAATGTTTCTATTTGGTTTGTGTTGTTTATGGTTAATTGGGCTTGTCTCCTCTATTACTCCCAAAGGTGGTAGGTTGATGGGGTTGACTTTGACCCAAGCAGAGAGATTTGAAGTTCATATCGGGGAGGGGATTTCAGCGCGTGAATTTGTCTTCAATTTTTAGTTCCATTTAAGATTACGGGTCTGTGGGGGTTTCAGTCCGCAATTTACAATATCAACTTTCTATGTTCACAATTTCAATTGTAAGAGCGTCTGTCATCGGTGTGCTTTTAGTCTTGCTGAGGTAAAATTAGATTACTGATTTGGATAATTCTTAATAGTGACTAAAATCGCATCATGATAAGGGTTGCCTGCATTTATGTTGGTTCCTTTATGTATGTGTTTAGTTAAGGTGGTCTAAGCATAAAGGCATTATCTTGTAATTACTTTGATCGTATTGCATATAAGTTAACACAGCACCAACTCTTTGTTAAAACTTATATGAGAATCTCTTTATTGGTGTTTTATTACTGCCATCCTTCTTTACTATTAGTACTCTTTTGATATTTATCCACTTATTTCTGGTACTAGAACTAGGGAAAGGCACGTCTTCACGATACAATAAGACTATAAGTAGATCCTTTCAATATGAATTTAGCCATTACTCATTTTGATGAATATTTTGATAATTACATTGTTAATTTTTTCTTTTATAGTTCTAACTTTATGTTTTCGTCTTCCTGAAACTGCTCTTTTTGTGTTATAGCTACTCTGCCTCTTTTATCCAAGGAAAAGGTTATCGTATGAAGGCAATAAGTTAATTATATTGCTCTGATGACTTAAGAAGACTGGAACTAACCATGGTTAGCTTGAGAAGACGAAGACTTTTGGGACTTTGCTCAGGTAAATGTTGATAAAAATATTTTGTATATTGTGGATTGTGGACTGCTCTTAGAGAAAGGAGAAAAGCCATGCCTTTAGTAGTTGAGAGTCTACATTGATGAGCTGTGTCTTAAACTAAATTAACATTTTTACTAATATGAATGGGCCTTTGCAGGAAACAGTTCCTTTGTTACTCCACTTCCTTTATATTGTGAGAATCTAACTGCTTCTGAAGATTCAACTCAGCATGCTAAACCTAACGTTGCAAATCCTGTCATTTCTGATGATGGAATTGTAAGCATCCTACAGTGTAGAAACATAATTACTAGTAGGAAATGTATATACATGCTACTTTGTTAGCTTTGTTTCTTTCCTTAAAAGTAGTATCTGAGGTTGGTGGTCTTCTTTGATTTGAGTTTAGGGCAACTTTTATATGGTATGCCATTTAGGTGAGCTATGTATCATTTGTTCATAATTTTTTTTTTTTAAATTTGAAAAATGAAGCTTGGAGTTAGGAAGAAACTTTTATTTCATTTATGTCATTCTCTTTTTTCGCTCGAAAATAATTAATATTAGACAATACTAGAAATCATAGATGCTTTGTATACTTTCAAGACTTTCAGTTCTTGTAATGTAAAGTGATCGGGTCTGATAATGAACATTCTAATATAGATGTTTTTCCATTTCCATTTCTTCACCCTGAATATGCCCAATATATATTAACTAGTCAGACAAACTTGATGGCACAACTCATTATGTTTATAACTTTTTATCTCTTAAAAGTTTTTCAGTTTAGGTAGAGAGATGAATGGTAATATGTCATTATAATTGTGATCTAAGAGGCATAGACATCAATATATGGACATGAGATATGTCAAATTGTAAGTGTCCAGAATCCAGATGTTATTTGGCTTGTCATTCTGTATCTGATACCAGTGTTAGATAGGTACTGGATACAGAAACGCCTTCTTATCTGAAGTCTTTGTGCTTCATAGCTTATAATTCTTCAAATTGTTTTTGCATCGTGGAATATTTGTAAAATTCATTTCCACACATAGATAAAAAGACTTCCACAAACTCACCAGTCTGCTCCTGCACCTAATAATTTTGATTTATCTATTTGGATTCAGTATCACGTTCATCCTTTAGCCTGCCAATTCCTTAAAATGAAGAGTTCAGGCCTTAGCTCCAACAAGACTCTAGACTTATCCTTAATCGTTAGCATTTTTGTTATTAAATTAATTGTCTAGGCATTTTGGGTTTCATGACGCACATTTTAATTTGAAAGGAAAAGAATGAAAAAGCGGTCAGAGAAAAGTTATCTGCAAAAGGAATCATCATGCAAATTATGTTTCTTATCTTTTTCAATTGCATGAGCAAGAGCAGAAACTTTATTCAGTAGGAAAAAAAATATATTAAGATCAAAGGGTTATCTTTCCCATTTGTAGTGCGTATTGCATGAACTAGGAGGAATTATTAGATTCACTCTGAATTTGAACCCATAAAAGGTATACATTTAAGTATGATTGGAACTTTTGTTTCCAGCCTACTGCATGCTAGGACATATCTGTAATTAGCAGCATCATTATTCTAATGTCCAAAAAAGCATTATCTATAAGCAGGAAAGATAGTTTTTTTCTGATCTGTCATTCTTTCAAGATCTAGAATGATGGCATCCTTAATTCAGGTTCCATTAAAATAATCCTTGTGATTACCTTTTATTAATATTTAAAAGGTGAAATTGGCTAAACGTTTATCTTTTAATTTTAAAACATGTTTAAAACATGTGTTTACCAATTTAATAAATATATGAAAGTTGTCTTTGGCGTTCTTTAAATTTTTCCTATCTTAGAGTGGTGGGAAGATAGACTAATCTCTTTTGATTTTTTTCCCCAGAATATTATTGCAAAAGAAGAACCAACATCCTCAAATATATCTGGATCTAGTTCGTCAAAGGAGCAGCCTAATCAGCGAGTTGCCAGTTTGTTGATTAAGAGACTCATCTGTTTCCTTTTGTTTATATCTGATTTAGTTTATAATGACTTATTTCCTAACTTGGTATCATGGACTTAAAAGAGAAAAAGAGAACAATATTTGATGACCATATAGAGACACAAATGGTTATTAGCTCCTGGAATAGCAGTGCTAAATGACTATGAAAAAAGAAGAGTCAAACTTGCCTAATGAGATGATTTGATCCAGCTTGTCCACTTTTCAGTCTGATTATTTATCTTCAATTGAAGCCGTTTTTGCTAGTAGACAACATTTAAATTTTCTTCCATATATCTACAGAAAAAAAAAATTGAATAAGCTTAATCAACAATGTTTTAGACATGTTTGAGCATTGTAAACTCAATGGTTATATCAAATTCATTGAAAATCATTGTTTTTGTTTTGGAGATATGAGATCAATTTACACAAAAAAATAAAAAAGCAGGGACAATCAACAACAATGAGTGACAGTCCTCCATGGATTTCCTCTACAGAACATTTTCGATGTGTGACTAACTAAACCAACTGGTGAATGAGCTGCTGGCATTTAGTTTTGGGCTTTGTATTCTTTGTTTCTTTTATATGGCATTATGATGCACAGAGTGAAAAGTGATTTTGGCAAATAGCCAATAGTCCCTTGTATCTTGCAATGAGTCATTGATAATTTGCCAGTCAGGAACTAAAAAGAGAAACTTTAGGAGAGTAATATATTTATGATTTCATCATTAGCAGATCTAAATTCAACAGACTTATGGACATGCTTTTTGACTTGTCATGGTCTTGTATATGGAGTAGTCCTTGGAGACATTTGTCTATGCCTTGTTTTGGAAACTTTGGGCTTTCATTACTTGTATTTTTATTTGCTATTTCTGGATAATAGTTTATACATTATGACTTTTTTCCTCCACACACTTTGCAGTTCCTCCTATTAAACGTAGAAAGCCACATAGAAGAAAGCATTCACATAATCAAGAAACATGTTTAATGAGAGGTGTCTATTTTAAAAATATGAAATGGCAAGCAGCAATAAAAGTGGACAAGAAACAGATCCACCTGGGAACTGTTGGTTCACAAGAAGAGGCTGCTCACCTATATGACAGGTAACTTTCATTGTATATTGTTATTACCTACGATGTTCTATTTGGATATCTCTTACAAGGCCTTGATTGGGAGAGTTTGGATCCTCTCATGTGAGAAAATAACATGATTGTGTCATCTGAGGAGAGAGATAGACACAAAATTGATTGAGTGATGGGCTCCGTTCACATAATGGAAACCATGAGCAAATGATATATTCTCATTTTGTGTTCATCTCTCTCCTTACATGACACCGTCATACTATTTTCTCACATGAAAGGATCCTAATCCATTTTGATGGTTCTTCTTATTCTTTTTAAAAGCCACAGTTGCTTTCAAGAAGCCATCTAGGAGGAGTTGCATTTCAAAGCAGCTCTGGCTGTCAAAAATCTGATACCTAAAAAAAAACCACCACTTGTATTAAATGTTAACAATATTCTTTCCTTGTTTAAACTGAGTATTTTTTTTTTTTTGGTAATTTAATATACTGAGTAGTCTTACAATAATTTTTACAAAACAATGAATACACCTCACAACAGCTTTCATTATATTTTTGCAAAACAATGTTTTAGACGTCATTCTGCAACAGTTTTTTCAAATTATTTACACCATACAGCAACTTTTGAAAAGCTACAACATTTTCGAATGTGGCATAAGTCATAATGAGAACTTGCGTTGTTTTCAGTTGTTTGATAACATGCTGCCAAAATACTCCTTTTCTTGCTGATTGACTCTTAAATGATTTATGTGCGAGTCACAGCACCGGTAATCAATGTTTTTTTTTTCTTTGTTTAAGCCTTGTTTCTGCTATCATAGAAAAATTGGTAAAGACACACCTTAGGTGGTTTGGCCATATATAGAGAAGACCGATAGAGACTCTTGTACGAAAAGTAGATTAAATAGAAGATAGTCTAATAACTAGAGGTAGAGAGAGACCAAAGAAAACAATAAGAAAAATTATTATGATGAATTTAACTACAAAAATGAGTCAAGATAGGAAAATGCTTCGTTTGTTGTTGTTGTAAACCTTCTTTCTGCCACATCATTTCACATTTTAGCTTGGAACAATAGACACACATTGTTGGACTGGTGAGGGAGAAAAATAAAGAATAACTCAAGGAAGATTTAAGAAGCTCTCTCTATCTGCGAAGGAAATGTCTGAGAGAATTGAACTTACACATAAGATTGTTACCCCTCCAGACTACAGTCTGTTCTCAGATTGGTTCAGTAAACATTGAGATCACAAACAGAACTTCAGACTAATATGTACAGCATGGAAAAGGACAAGAAAACGCTGATATAAGGTTTACAAGATATGAACTAGAAACTATTAGAATAGGAGGAGGAGTTGTAGAGAGCTAAAATCTTAACTGAAATGTTAACTGTCAAGTACCATAACAATAATTTCCAATCACACTTTTCTGAAGCTACTTGTTATCTTGAATATCTTTCTGGAAGATTACACAATGTAAAGCTAGATGAGGATGCATAGAATTTGGTACTTTACATTGAAGAATGAAATGCTTCTGATGGCAAACATGGATTGGAGTCTGAACAAACAACCTTAAGATTTTAATGGCAGCATAGGAGGGGAAGTGAGATGATTCTGTAAATTTCAGTAATGATGTCAGAAATAAAGATAGCAAGTTCAATTTGTGAAAAATTATGCACTGAGGATTCAAAAAATGATGCAGCAGGACTAGGATGATTTATGTCAGACTATAAAAAACCTTGAAATTGAATGACAGGTTTTGGGCTTGGATAAAACTTGATGCACCTACTGTCTCTGTTCTCATTTTCTTTTCATGTACATTTCTCTTTTCTTTCTTGTATAATTTTCTCTCTGCTGTTAGGTTTCTGAGCTAGAAAAATGGTCTCAAGAAAAACATCCTTGGGTGATAGGGAGTTGAACACTGAGAAGAAACCTTTACTGACATTTCCTCAATGAGTAGGCAATATTACTTGATGTGACTGCTTTTTTTTTTTTAATTCGGGAAAGTCTTTTTTCAAACTTAGGAAGTTGAATATAAAAGAAAGGTGGTTGAAACTGTATATAAGTAGTGTTACATTGTATATGCATTTACATATACACATGTAGTACTTTGTTAGCAGCCTTGACCATATAGCCACGAATTCTGCATCAACTTTATTACTTAGGAATGATGACTATAAGCTGCCTACTGCATATAGACGTTTGTATAATGCTCAAAGAAAAGCCTTTGTTGGAGCTTGAACCTTTTCTAGAAAATTGGGTATAAAATATACATAAAAAAATGTGTCATTTATTAAAGAGGGAGGGAGATCTGGGGACCCCAATAGAATATCATCTTCCCATTCACTAATATGATGTTAGTTGCGAATACTTGTTATGTATATCTCTATTCTTATATTCAGGGCTGCTTTCATGTGTGGGAGGGAGCCCAACTTTGAGCTTTCCGAAGAAGAGAAGCAAGAACTGAATAAACTCCAATGGGATGAATTCTTGGCATTTACTCGACAATCAATTACCAGTAAAAGTACTCTTTCTCTTTCGACATTTGTAGATGGGATAAACTTAGATGCAGTTCTTTAAGTTTTATTTTTAAGTTCTTCAATTAAATTATGACTTGAGGGAACATTCCTTTGAAGGGGTCAATAATGTCCTGCTAAGTTAGGTAAAAAAAATGCTCATAATATGTTTTTATTGAAGAACCTAATAAATCCCTCAAGAACTGCATTTAAATTTTGTCCTTTTAGATTTTTATACAAGACATCTATTTTCTTAACTTTAATAGGTCTTCCATAAAATATATATTGCAGAACACAAGAGAAGGCTTGGTCCAGGGCAGCGTAATAGGTCTGAGCCACCTCCATTGCACAGACATGATAAGGACAGTAAGGAAGGGGTAAGTGGCTTATCAGCTTCTGAAGATGCTGATCAAGAAATTTCGATCTCTTGAAAATTCTGATTCAAGAGTGTAGCTGGAACTCCTGCATGCTCTAACAGTTAAATTCTAGGTGAGATCTCCGTTTTTATTGTAAAGAAGGCTGTATTATGTCAGACCTTGATAGATATCATTATCCTAAGATAAGTAGATTATTATAGTTTAACCCAATAAGGAGCTTGATGTCTCATGAAAATCATCCCTAGTCCATTCAACAAGTACAGAGCTAGTTTTTTCATCCTCCCATTGGAATTGAAGATGAATTCTCGGCTTGTAAGTGTTGTCAATGTACCAAAAGGTGCATGAACATATAGTTTTGAAAGAAATTTTTTTCAGCAATAATTGCAGGGCTCATTTAGAGAAATTCTTAGATACACTCTTTATATACTTGATATAGGTGGTGGGGTTCACTAACACTCATTTTGGCAGTCTTGTGTTACACTTTATCTAATTTTTTCTTTTTTATTGGACTGTCTGTGATCTTAAATTCAATGGTGCACTGAACTGATTACTCGACACTTGGGTTGTGTTTGGATGGGAAAGGGAAGGTAATGGAAGGTTCATGGAAACCTTTCATTGGTTGGGAGTTCTCAATAAGGAGGGGAGGATAATGGAGGATTTGAAGTAATCTTACAAAATCTTCTGAAGTTCCCTTCATTATTTTTTGAAGTTCTTCTAAAAAGGATTTTGGAGTAGGAAATATTTCCAATCAAGAAAAAAAGAAAATTAGGATTTAATTGTTTATTCTTCTTCTTTCTTCTCTCTCCCCGCCTTCCCCCAGCTCTCATTTTCTCTGAATTTTTTCCCTATAGTAGTGTATGACTTGAGGTAAATCTTTCTTATTTTAGTGTATTACTTGTAGGAGAATTATGCGGCTATGGTATTTTAGGTAAAAATAAAGAAAAATATTTTGTGGGTTGTAAAAATATGGCAAATAATAGTTGCAAAATTTATAACATGAGAACAAATTTTTGGATGACGTTTTAAATGGGGTGAGCTTGGTTTGGTTATCTCAACCAGTTCAATCTGATTTTGGGTATAATTGAACTAATTCTATCTGATTTTGATTAGTTTAGATTAGATTGAATGGTTAATTTCTTTTAAATTTTTTTTTAATTTTCATCCATTTAATGCAATTAATTGATCCATTTTAGTTGAATCAAATTAAATTGATTCAATTGAAATTAAATCAGTTTGATTCTGTTTGTCTCGGATCAGATTGAACTGTAAATTTTTTTTTTTTAATAACTATTCAGAAGCTTATTGATAATTTAGTTTTTCTTCAATATAGGCGAAACTTAAATGTTAGATCCTCCTTATCTATACGGAACAACCTCTCCCTTTATCCTCACGACTATTTTTGTTGACAATTTTTTTAAAAACAGAAACAAATAATATTTTATTATTAAACAATAACAATTAACAAAATATTTTTTTCATTAAATAAAATCAGTTATATGAATTACTATTAAGGGTTATGAAAATGCAAACATACATTAAGATAGCATATATTGGTCTAGCTAACCAAAAAATAAAAAATTATACAATTTATAAATAAAAAAATTGGATTAACTTGGTCGTGTCTCACACAAACAATTATTTCACAAACACATTTATCTTTGGGGGGTTTTTTTTTTTTTTTCACTTTTAACAAGTAATATAAGGTTGTTTAAGTTTGGGGTAATATTGAATATTTTATCGACATTAATTATAGAAAAGATTTGAATTCCAATTAATCAATACTGGGGACTAAGCCCTTTTATTGAATCCACCCTATTGGTTACTTTTCTTCTTTCTAATCAAATCAATTAGATATTAGTGACATTACACTGTACTTGCAAGCCAAGTTGCTTATATAAATATAGTACCGTCACATCAAATTTACCATTTTACGTTATGCATTATTTTAAATGTTAAGTTCAAATATAAAGGGCAATATTTTACCTAGATTTTTTTATGTTTAAAATAATAAAAAAAATTATTTGCTCCTTATAAATATGAACAATCATCCATTTAGACGACAACAAAATGGGGTTAGTGGTTATGAATTCGCCTCTCATTTCCATTTGCTTCTTGTTCTTTGCTTTTGCTCCCTATATTCTTGAATATGCAGTACAGAGAGCACCCAATGACCACTGCCAAGGTTTTAAGTCATAATTTTATAACAAACTAACAATGAACCAATATTCTGTAGTTCAAACAAAAGCATAATGGTTTAGATATACAAAGGATTTCATTTAGGGTAGCAGAAGCCTGCAAATTTGTTTTGGTACCTGAGCAGATATCACTAAAATAAGTTTGTTCGAGGTAAAGTAATTCTACACTTAAATGAATTACAGGATAAAGTATCACTGCCAACGAAGGAAGCCCTGTGCTGATATTCATGAAAGCAGAGAGACAAGAGAAACAAACTCCAGAGTGACCCTGCCCTTGGATCTTGTGTTGATGACAAAGTGTTCAGGGTACTTCCTTAATAGCATAAGTAAACCATACCAAGGCTTCCCTTTGGATTCAGGACCGGTCCAATCCTCTGATGTAAGATACCTCCTTACTCGACTGTGA
The DNA here is from genome assembly GCA_031216115.1 of Senna siamea. NCBI lineage: Eukaryota > Viridiplantae > Streptophyta > Magnoliopsida > Fabales > Fabaceae > Senna > Senna siamea. The sequence goes on from CM062357.1 coordinate 19,217,468, forward strand.
TGCCAAACATTGCCATATTGATCCAGCAACTGCAAAGTAAAGTAAAGCATTATCTACCAAAACCTGTGTTTTTGATGCATAATGCTTTATAAGCGTATTGGGGTGTGCTTGGCCAAGAAATAAAATGAATATAGAAAGATCATCATTTTGCATTCCAATTTTTGTTTCTCATTTTGGGAAGAAAATGAGATAAGAACGGTACCAAGAATCCAAGAAAATTAAATGTAATCCCTTGTTCCACCTTTTCTACCGAGCAAGATGAAAATTAAACCTTTATATAGCATTCCGTTTTCAGTAACTCTTTGCTGACCAAGAACAAGAAAAAGACAAAACTATGCACTGCAAACATAGTTTCCCCTATTGTGAAAAGTGAAATGATACATTGGTGAAGCAATATGAGACATCTTAAAAAAGATATAAGATTACAAAAACGTTGAAATTATAAGTCTTTTAAAAAACACAGCTTGTTGTTCTATGAGATGTGTGATCTGAAGAAATCAATGTGATTGCAATATGCCTGATAAAAACAGTACCCCAACTCTTTGTTTCCATGGATACATAGATGTCATAAATAATTATGTCAATGCAAAACCGAATTATTACTATAAGCAATAGGCTTTGAGGCTCAGCTGCTCAGGTGATCCATTCTACACGGGGTAAAAAATATATGCTCTACTTTAAAATTCTGGTGTCAGCTACCAAAATGGAAAAGACAGTTCTCCTATGCTAGCAAGTTTGTAAAATCACGAAAGGAATCATGTAAGGCAGTAGCATAAAACAAATAATGGTCAGAACTCAACTAACCTCAGTATGAAGTTTCTCCATAGGCATCCATTCACCAGGACCGCAAAGATCAGAGAGAACAGTAGCTACAGATGATACTACATCCTTTTCTTCCAACTGCTGAAGCTGAAGATTATCTGCATCTCTATCTACTCGAGATCTGCCTTCAGCCTTCTTATCTGGAGGAAGTGACGAACCAAAAATCCCAGTGAAAGAATATATCAGAAATGACATATTTTAAGAGTGTTACGAATGAACTGCGATTGAAGTTGAAATGATATATGCAAGACTTCAAGCATACAGAACTGTAGTCGTTTTAAATGAAAAAGAAAAAGGCATCAATTAAGAAAAATACAAAAGTTAGGTCATACACATGGACTTCCATGTATTAATGATAATGAGTTCATGGCAAAAAATTTCAATTGTTTTGTTCCATTTCTTTACAAAATTTTATGGGAAAAAAATTCAGTTATGTATAAATCCACTTTAGTAAATGAGCCACAATGGAAGCCCATCAAATAAAAGTTCTATATATACAGTTAGAATTGAGATCTTACATAGAATCGGACAAAGATCAAAATAGATGAAATCATAAGATTGGATGAGGATTGTAAGATCCTACCACTTATGATAAAAAATATATAAAAATTTATATAGTAACAAAAAATTTTGAATAAACATGAAAAACTATGAACCAGGTGAGGCAAATGCAACCGTAGAACAAAGAATGAAAGATGCTAAACAAACCAGGCAAAGCAGAAATTAGAACCAGAGCTGGAACAAAGTAGAACAGAACCAGAACAAAGCATTTTTGTAACCAGAAAGAAGCAGAACCACTGAGTGACTGAACTAGAACAAATGAAGCAGAGATCATAGAATTAAGAGACTGGCTGCTAATAAAATCGGCTTCTGTTTCAAATAGATGGGGTTTTGAAACCCTTGGCCAAATAGCAGAGTCTTGGCCTCCACAACTCTGCTGTTCGTAATTTTCTTTTTCTAAAAAAACATATATTTCATACTTTCCAGGATTGCTGAGATCGAACGATCTTGCTTGTGATATAGCAATCCTGGTCCAATCTCAGTAAATTTCAATCTTGCATAGGATTGAACAAGGTTTGCTTTAATGCAACTCAATAGGATTCTCAAAAGCAACAGCTTCTTGAAGATGCACAGGTGAGAAGGCACACAACAGCTGGAAGATGCAGAACAGAAATGGAAGACGCACACAGTGCAGGCTGCAGTGACAGAGCAGTGAAGATGGGAAAAACACAGCTGTAATGCATTTTAGCTCCTGATCTAAGTGCCCTACACTGAAATGCTGTGTTTTGCCTTGTTTTATTACCAAAAAAATAATCAGTCCCATCCAGGATTGCTCCATTTTGCGACCAAGATCTTGATCCCACTATGATCCTCACCACTAGCAATCTTCCATACAATCTGGCAGGCTATTTGGCCACAAGATTGAGATCTCAAATGATCTTACGGTCAAGATCGCAATCTTGAATGATTGTACGATCCATCTCGAATGATCTTAATCAAGATCGCCATGTCAATTTACGATCAAGATTGCCATCTTGAATGATCTTATGATCAAGATCACCATCTTGAATGATCTCACGATCAAGATCGCCATCTTGAACGATCTTACAATCAAGATCGCCATTTTGAACGATATTACGATCAACATCGCAATCTCAAACAATCTTACCATCAAGATCCCGGTCTTATAATCTTTGATTAATCATGATGACAAGCATTCACGCCTTCAGTTGCTTTCAGTCTAGTTGATGCCATAAACCAACAAATGTTTCAACCTCATAAGGACCTTAGCCTTTTGCTAAAAAATAACAAGACAAAAAGAAATTCTCCACTAGGCAAGCAAAAAACAACAACAACAACAACAACAACAATAACAAATGAAGCCTTTTCTCACTAAGTGAAATTGACTGCATGAATCAAGCGATGCCAATGTATTTTATCTTGACTTAATTTTATACTTAATATTATTGATAGTTAGATCTATTCTAATAGTTTTTCTTATTATTATTTTTAGTCTTCCTCTACTAAGAGAAATAAAAAATTCAAAAGAGAAGGTACCAAAAGAATCCAAAGTACAAATCCTTTGAAATTCCATGAGTGCAAAAACTGAAGGGAAATAGCACTGTACTTGTACATATCTAACTATATTTTACACCACATCCAATAAGGGAAAAGGCAAAAATAAATATAAATAATCGCAAAATAATGGGAAAGAATCAGGAAAACGGGGAATTGATCCAATGAAAATTTTGAATAATTTAGTTACAATAACATGAACCAAGAAAGACAGTTAAGAATAATATAAGCGATAGCTATTAAACTTATACAGTAGTTGTTGCCCTAATAGCTGGCTTAGAGTTCATAGTTAATCGAAGTTCACATTGTCACACTCGATAGACATAAACATGCCAAGAATAGCCTCGGCAATTACACAAAAAATGGTACATTTCTATGCCACACCACATCCATATGATGAAATTCAAAATGCACGACAGTCTCTGAAGTCTGAACTAAAACACAATCCCAAACGCCAAATCCTTGCAAGAAATCTCAGCAATCCAAATTAGCCTGTTTAGTTCTTAAACAACCGAAAAATAAGAATTAAAAAAGCCCAGCTATAGTACAAGTCAATTACTGGATGATACTAAAAGCAGAACAGAATGAAATACTAACCCAATGCTCCTGACAACGAAGCCTTGCCGCCTGAGCCTACTCCACTATACCCATAACCTTCATATCCGTCCCTCCGTAGCTTCTTCCCACTGCTACCAGCGCCACCAATGTCATCCTCATCCTCATAATCCTCATCGTAGTAATCCCTCCTTCCTTTCTTCACCAATGCCCCAGCTCCAGCTGCTGTATTGGCCATATGATAATTATAGTGCGGCGGAACTGCCCCTCCTGCTGCCATTGATGGATGATTCGCATAATGCCTAGGCCCAAGCGGCCCTCCCAAAATACTCCTCACAGGTAACAGAAAATAGAACTCCTTGTCCCCAATTTGAAGCAAATCCTGCGAATCGAGCTTGACGGGTGGATTACCCGGGAGGTGAAGTACACCTTCGACGAGACAACCGTTCTTCCCGAGAACCTCGAGGGCAAAACGACGGCGCGTGAAGTCGTAGAAGATGCGAGCATGGTGACGGGAGATGTTCATCCCGCCACCAAGGCTAGATAGGTCAACGTCGACGGTGGACTTCTTGGAGTTCCGGCCGAGGATGATGGAGTAGGTTTGCATGTAGTACTCGAAGTCCTCGCCCTGGAGCTTGGCGAAGCCGGCCTCAACGTCGCCGGCGGCGGCGGTTGCCATGTTAAATTTGAGCCAACGACAGAAAGGGAATTTGGGAATACGGAGAAGATATTGATCGGAATTTCAATTGGAAGGGAAGAAGCGGAGAGATGGAAGAGAAAACGTATCTGGAAATACTAAGAAACATATTTAAAGCATTTGTTCAATTTTAAGTAAAAATATTGAGAGTTAAATTGCCTTTTTCATTTTCTTTTTCCTTTTGCAACGAGTTTATTACCTTGTTAAACACTACTATAACTGTTATGAATTTTGTTTTTGTTATAATAAACTGGAAAATACACTCAATTTAGCTTTTTTAATTGAAAAAATTAGATTATCTTCTCTTAAAATTTAATAAATTTATATTTATTACTCTTTTACTTTTAAAAATTACATTACCTATTCTTGAAGTTTTATATAATGTTACATAAGTCTTTTTTTAATATATCTTTTATTATAATGTTTATTTTAAAATAATAAAATTATTTAATTGTTTTAATTATTATATTAAAAAATATATCTTGAATCATGATATGGATTTAATTGTATTCATTGTTATATTAAAAACAACATCATAGTTTTGTTCTACACAAAAAAATTATTTTTATTTTAAAATAAATTAAAAATTATAAGTATAATTTTTAAAATTAAAAAATAGTATGTATAATTTAAGTAAATCTCTTTTAATTTGTAAAATACATTATGTTTATTAATATTTTTATTCAAATACTTGTTTATATAAATAAATTTTGAAGAAATATTTTATATAAAATTAAACATTTATAAAAATGTCTCGCATCAAATGAAAAATTTAAAAATATTATTATTAAAATTTTAAAGTTAAGAAAAATTAGATAAAAGTATATTTTATGTCCTCAAATTTTACATAAATTTTTAATTTTATCTCTAAAATTTTTTAATTAATTTTATTCTTAATATTTAAATTACAATTAATTTCATATTATAACTTAACTTCATCTAAATTACTAATAAAAAATAATAATATGATATTACATTTAGAAAAAAATATAAAACTATTAATAAAATTATTTAAATCATATATAAAATATTTATTAAAATCTTTGTTAAATAATATAATCTTTATTTTAAATAGTGATTGAGTGAGAGTAAAAATATTATAATTTAAAAATATATATTATTATTTAATATTTAAATATTATAAATTTTTATTCATATTCTTAAAATTTATTATTAAATATCACATTACTATTTTTTACTTGTACTTTAGATATATTAAACTGTAAGACAAAATTAATTATAATTTAAAATTTTAGAAATAAAATTAATTATAAAAAATTTTAAGAATAAAATTAAAAATTAATATAAATTTTAATAATATAAAAAATATTTTTATAAAAAAAATTAAGTTGTGTCAACGTAAGAGTAGAGACAGAAGATATGTTACATAAAATACAAAATTTTAAGAGGTACTTTTTAAATTTAAAAAATTGAAGAATAAATGGCACAAATTTTTAAAGAAGGGAATTTTTTTTTTAACAATTTAGCATAAGATTGATGTGTTAATTTGTAAATAAACCATGTTTTAAGGGAAGAAAATGTAAATTTCTCGGGGAAACCAAAAACAAAAAAGTGCAAATCCATCCATTTCGACCCAGTCAGGCATGCTATAAGCTACATCCACACCCTTTTTTGCAGGGCATTTCAACGATTCCACTCTACCAGATTTTTCCTTCGTCGTCTGATTATTGGTGCTTTCTCGATTTTGTCTTCCAAAGGTAGGTTCTTTTTTTTTTTTTTTTTAGAGATTTACTGTTAGTTGTTTTCTTTTGTAAACTTTGGAATATCAGAATTTTGATAGTGTCTGGCCGTGTTCTCGTGAAGTCAATGCATTTCATTAGTTGTTTCGCGAGATCTCTTCTTGTTGTAGTTTTGCTAGGTCGGGTGGTTGTTCTGTGCGTTCTTCTGGTATGCATATACTGATTAAGCTTGAATGAAAGTAAACATTGAGGATCATAGATTTGTGTTGTCTGCTGATTGTGAAAAGAAGATAGCAGTCTGCCATTTTTTTGTGAAGATGTGTGATTTTCATTATTTATTTGTTTGCTCCTGGATTTCAAGAAAGTACCAGTTGGAATTCGGAATCCCGTTATATTCACTATGTTAGCTAGTATTATGGCTGTAAGCATTATGTTAACCTCAATAGGTTGTTGTGTTTGTTTCGGATTTGATCTTTGTTTTTTAATTTAAGATATGGTCCTTTCATTATCATTTACTCTGCTCCTCAATTACAAGAAAACTCTACTTTGAATGTGAAATTGGCTTCTATTTGTTCATGCAAAGCAAGTAAAGAGGGATATTTCGAATGCCTTTGGTATGTGGTGACTTTATATTTGTGATTGAATTTACTGAACAATGAGGATATGATTGGTGGGATATTTTTATTTGAAACTGAAAAATGATGCCGGGAGAATGCCCAAGGTCTTTGAGTTGCATTTAACTATCATATTCATTATAAACCATGGAATAAATATAATGATCCAATCTGATTGCAGTGGCTGCAAGTAATAGTATTTTCTTGCATTAAACGATCATAGATAGATGATTTAGTTTCTTTTTAATACTTAAGAATCGTTCCAATATCTTTATATTTATGAGCCTTGGCTGGAAGTGTGAAGGGGTTGTCAAATGGATAAACCTTTGCAAGTATTTACATGAGGGAATATACCAAAAGTTGGGACAAGTTGAATAGAATTTTATAGATAAGAATAAAGCGAAAGGAGAGAGGTTGTTGATTATCTTCAGGATAGTGATCTGATGTTTTTCTGTGGAAGTATCATCCTCACATATTGTGTGTTTCATTAATTTTCCTTTTTCCTCTATTTTTTTGTCTAGAATTTTAAGGAACAGTATTAACTTTGGATGCTCACTCTTTCTCTTCTCTTGCCTTATAGGCAGGCTGTCAGATTCCATAGTAGCTTCTCATTTAGTTGGGATATACAAGCTAATGCATTATTAGGAAATAGTTATATGGTTAATTATTTATTTAGTTGTAAATTGAGAATTAGGATTTATTATTGGGGATTGAATTTTATATAAAAAAATAATTGGGGATTGAGGTATTAGTTATTATTAGTAATTTGGGATTTTATATTTGAGTGCTCTATTTCTTTCTCTCACACACTCACCCACACAAAGACCTATATATAATCTAGTGAGTTTACCTTTTGATCCCTATTTTGATTTTTCCCTCATTTTTATGTCAGAAATTCATCTTCAGGTGCCAAGGCTAATTTCAGATTGATAAATGAAGCACATTGTAAAGATTATGACATTGTTAGTGGCCATCACTGCATTATGGGTTGGCCTTCTACAAACTTCTGTAGTTCCACGAAGCCATACATGGCTGGTCAGTGACTCAGTGTTCAAGACTTTATGTGCTTTATTCTTTTTATTTAATTCTTTTATCACATAATGTTGTCATGCATAATGCTCACCATGCCCTGTTTCCGTCCTCTGCCCAGCTACCTATTTACTTTGTCGTGTCTTTAGGATGCTATGGTTTATTGATGGTTGGAGTTGGTCTAATGCAATTTCCAACCTGTCCTCAAGAAGCCGTCCTGTTGCAGCAGGTAGTTATATCATTTTTTTCTGTGGATTAGATGTTGCTATGTTGGAATTATGTCAATTTCTGTTTTTCTTATGTGCCAACTGTGCCTGTATGTAAGTGTATATGCATATGTGGAGCTTAATCTCTTGCATGACCACATGTGCATTTAATGAGTTTCAGAATGATTATCCATTTTTTGCTCCAGTAAGGTTATAAGCATATGAAATTTAAAATGAGAATGCTGAAATTCAGGGAATAGTCTTTTGGATAAATTACATGGTGATACTAGGAGCTTTTTGATGGATGTAATGCTACTTAAACAATTATGGCTTTCTGTGCATTTCAAAACCTTTTCTCCTTATGAATTGGATCTAACAAAAAGGTGAGAGAATTTTGATTTAATTATTTGGGATTGGGAGAGAGAGCAAATATTTTTTTTTTGGATGAAAGGGAGACTGGGAGAGTGCGGATATCATCTGTTTATTGCTGGAGAAGATTTCATTAAGCATTATGGTGTCACTAACCACACTCAAATTTTGTGCCTTTCTTTTTGTTTTATGTATATTTATTTCTGATTTGTAATATATTAGTCTTCTGTAACTCATTTTCTAGTTATATGTGTATTCAAGGAAGTGAATTTCATGCCCTTTTTTAACTTATATCTAAGCAGCATCTTGCTTCAGGGAAGTATAACATGGATAAGATCGTTAAAATGCTTATGCTCTATCATGTAGTAAATGTTTCCCAGCTTCTGGGATCAGTGCCTTGACATATGAGTTTGTTTTAATCTTTCCCTGCCATTATGGGCAGCATGAAGTAAAAAAATGTAGAATATGCTTCTGCTTCTCTCATCCAGAATTCCAAGTTGATAAAATATTATTGTTGATATGGAGTTCTCTATTTGATCCTCATAAATGCTTCTCCACTAACTAAATGCAGCAGAATGATATTACCATATTTTTCACTGTAGCTTAAAATTGAAACCATCAATATACTCAACAATATTCAGTTATTTTGTCTTTCCATGCTGTGACATATGACTACAAGTGTTGCTTATTTTACTTCTTTTTAGGACATTGTGGAGGCCAAGGAATATCTGAAGCAAAGAGGAGTTGATATTAGTTCCAGCTGACGTGATGATCTAGCAATTACCTAATCAAGTTTTGCTAAGGGTTTTGGCCTAAACACCAATGTTGTAACTGCTTAGGTTGTCTGCAACTGTGAAGGGATTTTGTTTTCCTGTAGTACTTAATATCTGAGTTGCAAGTTTATGTTTTATGGAAACCGATCAAATGGGATGCTAGTTAGATTTAAACTCTACTGCTGATGGAGGTTAGGTAACTATCCCCTTGATGAAAGCTATGCACAGAAGAGTTTCAAGGATTTTGTTCATGGATGTTAGGAGAACTTCTTGTATCTTCTGCAGCCACTTAACATGAAAACAATACTAACATCACATTCTCAAAAGTCAAAATCAATTTCAGCAAACTATTTTAAAGAACAAAAAAAATAAACGGAATCAAACTGGTTGGTATTTATTTTTTAACAAAGATTGAGGAGTTTACTTCCTTGCTATATATGTATTGCTCCACTAATTTATGGTAAATATATTTTTGCTTATGGTACACTCTGAATTTTGAGAAGAGGTTTCTATAAATTAAATTTTTGGGTAAAATGCAAAATACCTTCTTAAACTTTGAAATATGTGCAAGAGGACCTTAGACTCTGAATTTTAACCAATAATCCCTTAAACTTTTTCCCGTGTAAAAAATTTCAAATATTAAAAATTCAATTGACACATCATATCTAAGTTTCACATAAGCAAGGATATTTGTGTCAAAATCAATCTTAATCAATTTTTCCTAATTGTCAATTTATAATTAAAGGGGTGAAGAGTTCATAATTCAATGGGTGAAGCCAAACTTCCACACTAATAGTGAAAGTTTTTAATATTATTCTTATAGTGAAAGTTTCTTTAAAAGTTTAATATAAGTTATTTTAATCAAAAAAACTTATTTTATATTTTTTTCAATTTTTATATTGTATCTCTCATGATTTATTACTGATTTATTTTTTATTGATCTAACTATTTAATATAAAAATGTAAAAAAAAAAAATTGATCTAAGTAACAAAATAATCCATATAAAATAAGGAATAAAACAAAAAACAAATGCACATAATAATGTCATACAAAAAAGTGGTTTAGGGTTTATGGTAAAAAATACAATCAAAATTATTTACTTGTATATTGCATCATTTATACTTCCTCTTGTATATGTTATTTTGCTATGAAGAGAAAATAAAATCAAGTTATGAGAAAACTTAAAATTTGTATAAGTTTAATAAGAGTTAAAATGAGAAACTATGCTTTTGAAATTATTGGAATAAAAAAAATAGCTAAGTAAAAAATAACAATATAAATGAATAAATAAAAGTAAAAAAAAAAAAGAGGGAGTTAAAAATAAAATAAAATAATTTAAAAAATTCAAACCATCTCAAACCCCCAATTTAAAAAGATTTGAAAATTGAAATTTTGAATGATTTAGAATAATTTTCAAATCATTCCAAACTGTTTACTTCATTTATCTTTTAAACATCAAACTACAAGTTTATAAACTCAAATCACCTTATCTCATCTAACAAATTCATTCTTAAATTTGATTAACTTTGGTCAACAAAATTTTAAATATCACGTTCATCAAGTGAAATATTTGATATATAATAATGTAACAATTTTCTGATATATGCAATAGATTATCAAAGTAAAATAACTTTTTAATATTCTTTGGCGGGAATCAGATTGCAGTTGAACCATCTCCAATCATATTTTTGCACAATTGAAATCATCAAAGATATTTTCTGTAAATAATCCATTAGGCATGTTGATATATAATAATGTAGTAATTATTATTCTTCGACCTTAGTTCTCCTACACTTAGAAAATAATTAATAAATTTTAAAGTAAAATGTAAAAGATTTCTTTATACTTTGACTTGTATGTAAAAAATTTCTTAAATTTTAGTCTTTGACTAATAACACCTTAAACTTTTTTTTTTAGATTAAAAAGAGATAGACAAAATAACAAGACCAGTCAAAGTACATTCTAATTAACCTAGGTAAAGCAGCACCAACCAAGTCTCTACTCAACAAACTCCTGCAGTCAGCCTCTGGTTCCTCCATGAATGTCATTCCAAGCTCCCCACCATGGGCAAAATTAGCCATCCAATTTACCACCATGTTCGCCTCCCTGTAGGTATGTTTTCAAAATAACACTCCACCTTTTATTCATTAACCTCTTAATCTGTCTAACAAGGTTCTTACAAAAATGCTCCACAGGACAATTATCCATAATTAGATTTAACATAGTCACCGAGTTAGCTTTAAGGATGACTTTTGTAGCTCCTCTCTCCTAAGCTAACTCCAACCCTGTAAGTATTCCCTATAACTCCGCTTCTATAACATTGCAAGATCGATTTTTCTAGTAAAACCCTAGATCTAGGTTCCTGTAACGTCACAACGTGTTCCCTCACAAGCTGCTTCAGAATGCCCTCCTTTACACGGTCCATCTACATTCACCTTCACTTAATCATCCTTAAGGCATTGCCAGCAAATGAGGACCTCTCTTTTCTTCCTAGACTATTTAGTCTATCCTTAATGCTACTATTACCAATATCCATAATTTCTTTTGATCTGGCCATAACTTCCTAGAACAGACTAACACTATGATCAGTAATATTATCAAAACAACTTTATTCCTTTCCAACCATATAGTTCTCACATATACACCAAAGATAATTTTCCAATCAAGACCTTCCCTACTAAAATCCTCCTTAAGATTGGCAAATATCTAGTCTTAAATCTCTAAAGAACAAAATTCTCTCCATCTTTTTGGATTCACCAACATCCTCTAGAGATTTTGCACCTTTTCACAATCTCTGATGGCATGAATTACTGTCTTGGAATGATTCTTATACTTAGGACATAATAATTCATCAGATATACTCCTTTTAAAACGAGCAAAGTTTGTAAGGAGCTTTTCTTTTTCCATTAGCCACATAAATGTCCTAACTCACAGAGAACCTAGCCATTCCCAATTTCTTTTCCACAAACAATTACTCTCTTCCACACCACCATAATTCTCAGCCATGTACGTCGATTTGACAAAGAATTTACCATTTCTGTTCCATTTCCAAGCAACATTGTCCTCCCCCCTACACTCCTCAAGAGGATATAAGGCTATAATCTTCTTAATGACTTCAAATGGAAGGCAATTCTTAAGCTTTCCAAAATCCCATTGACCACTCACATAGAAATCTTTCATAAAAGACTCAGCTTCTTGATATGTAACATCCACCTTAGCAAAATGTCTTAAACTAGCAATTCCTTATATCCAACTATCTTCCCAAAGTCTAATCCTTTTTCATACCTAATATTCTGCTTAATTCCTTCTTTCACTTCCTTCCACACCTTGAAAATTCCCTTCCAAGTTTTAAAGCCTCCATTTCTATTTTTAATCTTTGAAACTACATCCTCCCTATAGTTATACTTCCCTCTTAGAATAGTGGCCCATAAACCATCTTTTTCTCAATCAAGCCCCAACTAGCTTTCTTTAACGTAGCTCTATTCATATTGTGCAAGTGTCTTATACCCAAACCACCATGCACCTTAGGTCTGTATAAACTATCCCAATCCACCAAGTGAGGCTTCCTTTTATCCTTATTCGAACCCCAAAAAAAACTTCTATTAATTCTTTTTAGTTCATTTCAAACACTTTTTGGAAGGTCACAAGTTTGCATACAATACAAAGGTGTATCAGCCAACACTGATTGTACTAGTGTTAGCCTCCTTGCCAAAGATAGATTCCTTCCTTTCAAGCTTGACAATCTTCCTTAGACTTTATCAATAATAAACTGAAAGGTTTTCTTCGAAACTCTATCATGATGGAGGGAAATTCCAAGTATTTTCTAAGGTCACCTATCATACTAAAACCAAGTTTCTCACTTATTTTCTTAGCAATGTTATGATTCACATTCTTGCTGAAGAAAATTTTTGAGTTTTCAGGATTTACCTTCTGTCCAGAAGAGATGCAGAAGGACTTCAAGCATTTTCTCATTACTTCAGTTTGTTGTACAGAAGCCTCATCCAGTAGGATCATATCATCCACAAATAAGAGGTGAGTTAAATTTGGTCCTTTCCTTGATAATCTAATAGGCTTCCCAAGCCTCAAATCTTTAGCTCTCTTAATCAAATGAGATAATCTTTCAACACATAACACAAATTGATAGGAAGACAGGGGATCTCCCTATTGAATACCCTTATAAACACTGAAAGTTCCATAAAACTTAAAAATTGCTGGATTTAACACACTCCATAATCAAATTAACCATGTCAACACCGATTCCAAACTCCAAAAGAGTTTCTTCTAGAAATTCCCAGCTTATTTTATCATATGCCTTTTCTAGATCGATTTTGGCAGCCATGAAACCCTTCTTTCCTTTCCTCTTCTTTATAGAAACAATAACCTCCTAAGCTATGATTACATTGTCTGCACTATGTCTCCCTGGCATAAAACTACACCGGTTCGGGAAGACCAATTTACTCATAATCATTTTCACTCTTAAAGAAAGAATTTTTGTAACTATTTTATAAACAATGTTGCATAAACTGATCAGCTTAAACTGTTTCATGTGTTCAAGTTTATCTATCTTAGGAATCAAAACTAAGAAATTATGATTAATAGTCTCAACTTCTTTAGGATTATTAAAAATCTTTTTCACAAGATCACAAATAATTTTACCCATGTTCTCCCACTTAATTTGGAAAAACATAGCCTATAAGCCATCTAATCCAGGTGATCTAAGGGCCTCTATATTAAAAATAGCTACTTTAATCTCTTCATTAGCGACTCTTGCTTGAATCTCATCAATCTCCTTCTTCTCAATTATAGGAAAACTATTTTTAATTGGAAAAGGCACATAATTTCCTTCCTCCTTCTTAAAAAAATTGCTATAATAAGTGACTGTCATATCTCTTAGCTCCTCTTCATTCTAAACTCATTCCTCTATATCATTTTCAGCATAACTACTTTATTTTTCCTTCTTCTAACCACTGTTGAGGCATGAAAGAATTTAGAGTTTGTTACCATAGTTCAACCAATTTACTCTTGTTTTTTAACACCACATGATCTCTTCTTGTTCCAACACTTTCTCGTAATCTCTCCATAAATTCATCTGAAGTTTCCTTAACCTCTAATCCTCCCTTAAAATTTTTTTTCTATCAATCCCCTCTATACGCCACATAATCTATATTTTCCTCTTAAAAATATTTTCAAATATTTCTTTATTCCATTTCTATACTTTTTTAGTAAATTCACTTGCTGCCAAGATCCAATCTTTCTCCATATCCTATGCTTCCTTCATAAGGTCATTAAATCTATGGTCAGTTAACCATGTTGCCATAAATCTAAACAGTTTCTCCTTTTTTCATATCTTTCTTTTCACCATCAATATTAAGAACTATGGGTCTATGATCAGAATTTCTAGAATAAAGATGAAGGACACTAGCTTTTTCGAATCGTTGACTTTACTCCATATTAGTAAAAAATTTGTCAATTCTTTTCTTATCATCTCTGTTTTCCCAGGTAAATTTAGGACCATTATAACCCAAATCAATAAGATAACATTCCTCCAATCATCTATTAAAGCTATCCATACTCCTCCAGTTCGGTTCCTTACCTCTTTTTTTCTCTTCTTTGGTCAAGTATGCATTGAAATCCCCTTCAACAATCTAGGGGCCATTAACTTTATATTTGATATGAATTAGTTCCCTCTATGCTTCCTCCCTTTTGCTTCTATCAGGTCCAGCATACACAAAGGTAAAATAAAAGTCTTTCCTGTTGTTACATAACACTTTAGTGCGAACCAGTTGGTGATGAGAGTAAATTCACTTGCTGCCAAGATCCAATCTTTCTCCACATCCTATGCTTCCTTCATAAAGTCATTAAATCTATGGTCAGTTAACCATGTTGCCATAAATCTAAATAGTTTCTCCTTTTTTCATATCTTTCTTTTCACCATCAATATTAAGAACTATGGGTCTATGATCAGAATTTCTAGAATAAAGATGAAGGACACTAGCTTTTTCGAATTGTTGACTTTACTCCATATTAGTAAAAAATCTGTCAATTCTTTTCTTATCATCTCTGTTTTCCCAGGTAAATTTAGGACCATTATAACCCAAATCAATAAGATAACATTCCTCCAACCATTTATTAAAGTTATCCATACTCCTTCAGTTCGGTTCCTTACCTCTTTTTTTCTCTTCTTTTGTCAAGTATGCATTGAAATCCCCTTCAACAATCTAGGGGCCATTAACTTGATATTTGATATGAATTAGTTCCCTCTATGATTCCTCCCTTTTGCTTCTATCAGGTCCAGTATACACAAAGGTAAAATAAAAGTCTTTCTTGTTTTTACATAACACTTTAGTGCGAACCAGTTGGTGATGAGAGTAAATAATCTCAACTTTAACAGTATCAGATTTCTAAAGAATCCAAATACCTCCATTACATCCTATAGGGTCTTGTTTAAACTAGCCATCCAAACCAATCCTTCTGATTGTTTCCTTAGCCTTCTTTCTGCTTCTCCTAGTCTCCAGGATTGCCATAATATCAATCTTATGAATACTAATCATATCCTTCAACATTAAAGGAAATGTCTTGCTATCGATTCTCCTACTATTTCAACACATAATATTCATTAATTCTTCTAAATTTCTAGGCCTAGAGCATGTTGTAAACCTTTACTAGCCTCTTCAATGCTTTCAAACAATGTATTATCATGCATTACTGGTTCCTTTTCTTTCCTTATGTCTGGTAGTTTCTTTTTTCTTTCTCTTTTATAAGAGATATCTATTAACAAACTGGCCAAAGCCTTCAACACCAAATGTTTTTTCGTGTTCCTTATATTCTCTTGATTAATATTTTTCAAATGTTGTTTACCACTGCTAATTCTTTTTGTGCCATTTTCCTTCTTATTGACCCTGAGTTGAGTATTGACTTTCCCCTCTTTCTGAACCTTCATATTCCTCCCATCTTGCTTACTTTTACTTTTAGATTATTAATCCTTTCCTTTTCTTCTCTCGATTTTCTTTTACTAATCTAACCCCAATGTAAAGAATTATCCTCCATAACTATGTCTTCCTTAGTTACTTTAATAGGATTCAATTCAATTTCCACAATCTACTCTATACATACTTCAACACCTTTCCCTTTCTCCAACTTAATCTGATATGTTTCATTCTGATAACCTTGGTCTGCTTCTTCCTCCTCCATCATTGAATCCTCAACATTCTCCTCTACTGCATTGAGAATTTCAAATTTAAATCTACCAACATTCTTCTCTTTTTCTCTATTTTCTTTACTAACTTTCTCTATTTTATCTCCTTTACCACTGCTAGAGTTCCCTTATTTTTCACCTTGCTTTTTTCTCCCTGGTTTAAGTGCTATCATCCATGGCTCGTATTTATCCCTCTCATTTATAGGCCTTTCCACCATCTTCCTTCACCTTTTCCTAATCTCCTCCTTCAGCCCTCACATCAGATTCTTTCTCCAATATTATTGGAGAAACCTTCTTATAATGCCCGTACGTACCACACTTAAAGCATATTAAGTGAAGTCTCTCATACTCCACTCTTTTAACCTTATTTTGATCTTGAATTTAGAGATAAGCTTCTTTTGTATACTAGCAAACTTTCCATGCTTTGGCATAAGACCTTCCTCTTGTGAACCAAAGATATTATTCGAAGTGTGAATGTCAACCTTCAGCTTCCTTCCTAGTCTATTCCCTAGCCTCCATAAGAATGTTCATTTGTAGTATTCAATAGGCAATTCTGGAACTCTAACCCAAACGCCTAGCTTCTTACATTCTTTTAAATTAGGATCGAATTCAGCTTTCCATCTCTGCATTGTCAGATAATGGCCAGCAATCATCCAATAACCATCCTCAAGTGCAAAGCAGTAATCTCTGAATTTTGAGAATCTGATTAGAAAAAAGTAATTACCAAGGTCAATCATCATCATTTGGCCTTTAAGATTCCACATTTTTAACAACCTATTCCTCAAAAATTGAAATCCAAAAAATCTTGTGAGAACCTTCACAATTAAGGACTTCCTCCATGGTTTACACCAGTTTATTCTTTCCTCTCTTGTCATCTCTACTTCTCGACAAAACGGATCATCTTTTGGCCTCATCTCATTAACCTCATCCTCTGAAAAATCCTCTTGATCCGATTAGAAATCCTCTTCTTTTGATATCTGAATCTCTTGTCCTCCATTCAGGCCTACCAGAGAATCCTTATAAGATTTTGTTTGAATGGCAGTGCTTCCATCCTTTATCCATTTCTCAGTAATTGGCAATCTCTCTTCCTTTAATTTGATCGTCACTTAATGTTTCTATTGATGCTTTAGCCTTCTTAATGCTTCTCTCTAGTAAATCCTCTTCCTCCTTTCCTAATTCTTGAGTTACGCTCTCCCCATTCGTCATTATCTCCATTCTTGAGTTAATGTGGTCACTTTTTGATCCGAATAAGCTTTAGTATTTGGTGGGATTTGCCAAAACCTTTATCATTTTAAACTTTCATTCATTTGTAAAAAAATTCAAATATTATTAAATCTATTTACACATTATATTTAAATAACACATCATCAATGATAAAATTGTCATTTTATATTATAACTCAAATTACACATTGTACCCTTTTGCTTTCTCTAAATCTCATGCACAACCAAATAGAGAATCAGCGCTAGAAAACGGAGGACTCATGCACCACCCTTTTCATTCTATCATTGGACGAATAAAAATTTTGTTCTCACTCAAAAAAGCATTTTTTATTCATTCAATAGATATTGAGGGGCCATGTCCCTCTAAGATCACATTGAGGATATACAACAAGAATCATATTGATCTGCTGAGACTTCATTTGAGATATTTAAAGTTAAATTTTATGGACAGTATATTTCAATGATCTTTGTTAAATATTTGGATAGATCCTAGGTATAATAGTATTAGTAGCACCTAAAGGTCTTGTAGTGTGGATACTGTTATTCTACAAAAAATGGCTTTACTTTCATGGATTGAAATGGTTTACTAAGTAAAATCAATGGAATGGGATAAGAACGGTGGAACCGACTTTCTTCTTATTTATCAATTCACGTTCTTTTGAAAATTTAATTTTCTTGACTTCAAAATTCTCATGCCATTGACAATTTTATCCTTACTAATGTGTTATTTAAATTTGATGTATAAATGAGTTTAGTAGTGTTTAAGATTTTTTAGACAAAAGTTTATGGAGTTATTAATCAAAGACCAAAATTCAAGTAATTTTTTGTACATAGACTAAAGTTTTAAATTTTTTTTTACATTTTATCCTAAATTTTAAAATCATACAAGAGATAAGATAACATATATACCTTTAATTTGCTCAATTGACTGTTTTCATCGCTCACAAAACTTATATACTAATTAATGGTTCGCTACTTGGCAGCAGAGCATTGCCATGGCCACAACAACAAAGTATACGAACCACAAGCTTTTCATGATGGAATTTTGAGGAATAAAGAGGGTTAATTTGAAGATCTTAATTCGTTTATTTTCATAATTTGATCCTTGTATATATAGAATGATAAATCATATAAAATGTCTCTGGAAAAAAAAAAATTATGCTAGGCAGTTGGAACATATCACATGTCGTTTAGACTAATTTGATTTAATGCACGGAAACTAACACATGCTTGGCTTGGTAGGTTTTTACCAAGAACATATCACATGGTTGTTATTGGTATAGTGATTCAAGGATATGCCTTTTGTCTTAGCATCTTTTAGCAAATTTATGTACTTTTAATTTTATGAATATCTTGTGTAAATTAGGAAAACGAGTAAAATACCCAAGAGTATATTTGATCTGTATAGTAATATAGTATTCAATAGTAAAATATTAAGTATTAACTAAATTTGATATCATGAGTTCTCTATGGCTCTCTCGAGTTCCTTGTAATTGCTTCTAGCCCCACAATTCATTTTTGGATTGTTACTCAATATTGAACTCAGTCATTTTGAAGAAATCTACATTTTGACTTAAATTTCTTATTCACCATAGCCAGTCTCTGCACCTGATTTAAAAACATGTTGGTTACACTGCAAATAAGAAAATCAAATGGGCCATTGATTCAAGAAAAGAAAAACATGAGAAAAACACTATACTCTTCTTTTCTGTTATCTTTTTAAAGCCTTCTTGGGTTTGGGGACATTATATATAAATCAAAACATCCATCTAGGTGAAGAATGAACAGAAGTTTGCCGGGGTCTAATCGGATGATCCGAGTTGTTGCGCTTCATGATCGAGGATACAGTGGGGCTGAAATAGTCATTACTCCTCTGAGAAGTTGCCCCTTGTGAATACATCTTTTTCCCATCAATGAAATTCCTCCGGTTTTCTATCATGGTCCTGCGAGCTGCTGGGTTCCTTTGCAAAGGCCCCCATCTATTGTAACTAACACAACTCTGGCTCCTTCCCACTGGCTGAAACTGCACCTCTCTGGGGCTTGTATAGTTGCGACTCTCAGCAGTTTCGGCAGAGTACATAGTCTCTTCTTCACTGCTATATCCATTGTGCATCTCTGATACTTGTATTGGTGATGAGCTAGACCGAACCACACTCTGTGCTCCATCTACAGAACCTGTTGAGGAAACTTCTACACTAGGAGTTTCCGGCCTTATGTTTTGGTTTTGTTCTCCTTTTAACTGGTTTTCCAGTATAGGTTCCTTGACAGAGTTCTTAGCAGACATTGGATGCAGTTCTTTTGGTGATTGGGGCAAAATTGTAGGTTTAGCAATCCTTGGAGGAAAGTTGATATCCAAAAGCTGTAATTGCGTATTTTCATTTCTCCTAAGAGGAGCAGCAGTTACTCTGGGTGATTCATATATTTCTGGGGTGGGAATTCCTTGTACATGGGCAGCGTTAGGGTTTGTGATCAAACTTTCTTCTTCAACAGTGTTAGCAGCAGCAGCAGAAAAGCTTGGTCCCTGGTCCCTTGGCTTCGAGACATTATTTGATGATGATGGGGTGCCATCATTATCAGCCTCTGTTGACTTAAAAACCTGCCGCTGTGTGAAGGAAGCACATGAAGGTTCACTCTTCAGCCCTGTAGACATTAATCGAATTATTGGTAATTTTGGTTTGTTAAGTTCGTCAAGGCTGCCTTCCCAATGCTGGTTTAGCCAATCACATATGACAGAAATTGGTATACCAAACTGCATAGGCTGATCCTTCTTCCAAGAGGATGAGGATGATGACGAAGTTGAAGAGGATTTGGTATTCGGGGATGTGGCTAATTTCATTGGATCACAAATCATAAATGCTAGATTTCCATGTATATCAAATCCAGCAGATCCTGGGCTCCATATAATCCCATCAGTTGACAGTTTTATGAGATTGTCGGTGGCTATGACTACCTTTCCCTCACCAACAGTGAGTTCTAGTTTCTCTGTGTAGCCTAAAAGATAAACTGCATTTCCCAGATCCAGATTAGTTTTGGAACTGGTCTTCAAGTAGTGAGGACATTGACCCTGGGCATTTGATTCTCCATCCACGTCATCTAAGCCGACTATTGTAAGATCCAATACAGAACTTGTAATGAAAAACCTGAAGCCAGATCAAAGGAGTTTGATTAATACACTGCTCAAAATAGGTTCAGTTTAAAGCAAGTATAAGTCATGGTGCCTACTACAGATCCCTCTTTCCTCTGAAAAATCAGTCATATATTATAGAACAGAAAGTTATGACAGATTATAATTTATAACCAATTAAGAAACAGTGCCTCAAGAATATACAGTCAACGCTACTATCTTAGTATCTTTTCTCTAACAATTTTATTTGAATGGGCAATGCTACATGTTATAGCCGACCCCACTTAATAAGAAAAAGTTTAGTTTGTTGTTGTTGGGCAATGCTGCATGTACTTAAATGCTACATGCAAGGTATGTTAACCAGCTTGTCTAATAATCATTAGTCATTGATATGTAATAAAAGGAATAATTATGTTAAAGACTTAGCTTAGAACTCTCATAGTCTATCAAAATGAAAGCCTAATGATATTTGAGTTCTGTATTACCGGGAAACAGATGTCAACCAAACAGAGACTAGGAAAATGTATTAAATTTAGTCTTTTAAGACTCAGAAATACTAGTATAGGCAGTAGTGCTCTTATGGAATACAGAAAAAAACAGTAGAATAGTAGAAAACCAAAACATTCTCTCGCTATTTGATACACCAGAAATCTCCCAAAACCACTCCAGAATTCTCCCTTACCCTCACACTCTTCCTTCACTTTTCCTAAGACCCTCCCCATAAAAGAATTCCGAAAATCCACCTATGCTAGTAACATCACATGTCCCGGCCCCAAATCTGCGTCATAACCCCAACACCTTTATTTCCTAACTTTCTCTTGGTCTTTTTTTACCTCTAACCTTCTGCATAGTCCTTCTAGAATATCCCTTAACCACAAGGGACCCATCATGTTTAAATTTTGACAAGCTCCTCAGAATGAATTTTCGAGAGATTGCCATGAGAAACCTATCCTTCTGTATCATTTTTTTTCCTTTTAAGGAGAAAAACCCCGGAGGGAGGAGGGTGTAGGTGCATTATACATGCCCTAGTCACTAGATATCAAATAATGTATTATCTCTATCACTCAATATTTACCATAATAATTTATTGAACATAAGTAGAAACATAATTATTAGAGTTTCTTATAAACTCAAGATATTTTGATCGAGACATGAGTATCACAATAGTAAATTGAGTTACTAATGATGTTATATAATGAATGTGGGAAAAGTCAAATAATAGTCACGCATTAATGACTGTTTTATGACTTCTTTAGGGGAGAAATAGAAAGAATAAAGGTCATGCTTTGATCTGAAAGTACTGCCAGTGCCGCGATTTATGTTACTATTTTTGTTTCCCAACAAATATATAAAATTAGAGGACATAAAATCCATGCTTAAGCACATAACTATTGGATAGTTTATGCTGATCTATGTTGATGTTTACCACTGTGTTTCTTTTTCTGGTTCAAACAAACAGATATCTTAGATCATAATTCATAAATTAAAGTAATTAACTGTGTCAGACTAATACACCAAACAAAGCCTTTTTTTAGGCAGGTAGACCACATGGATCAAGTGACGGCAACGTGTTCTATTTTAGCTCATTTCTATTGTTAAATTATTTATAGTTAAATCCATTCTAATAATTTCTCCTATTGTTTTCAGCATTAACGCGTTCATGTTGTTAATCCATACTTATAGAAATTCAACAAAGTTTTACGCTGGTTGTCGATTACTTAACGCAACTCTCAGACTAATCATATAAAAAACTCCACACTCTGCAGTTAGTAGCTCTATCCATCTATTTGTTGGGGGGCTCAAGTGGTGAGGGAAAACAATGTAGTGGAGCTTACAAAAATGAAAATATGCAACTACACTGTAATATGCATTACAAAATGGAAATGAAATTACAAGGTACTGATTCAAATGTGCAGGGCAAACTTTCCAAAAGAAAGGAACTGAACCAGTAACCCCATCCCTATGGTATATGAATATCCTAGATGAGTAAACTAATATTACTAACTACTATAAAATATACAAAAAAAAAAAAAAATCAAACTCAATTTAGCTGAAGCAAAACAAAAATCAATAAGCGAAAACAATATCATCAATAGAGAAACTGATTATAAGAAAGATCTTACATGTCCAAAGAAGAAGAATTAGAAGGGAAAAAAATAAAAACTAATATGTGCTTTATGTTATAGATCTCATTATCAATAGAATCATTCCCAAAAAGATTCCTGACAGTTTAAACCTTTAGGATAACTTGTATCTTGACATAATATTAAGCCTTCAAGACCAAACCATCATAAGTTTGATCCTTTCCACCAGCCGCCCTAGCGCTCCCATTCCCATGATCAAATTAGTTTCACCACAAGGTATGGTAGGTTTTTACTCCGTCCATGCTTCAAGCCTTAAAGGCATTCACATAAGAGGGCATGTTAATATTCATAAAACTATTATTGGGTCTTCTCCTCACAGTTTAAGTTTCTTTAGATGAATTGGTTCTTGACACTTCATAGAAGATAATTAAAGTTACTACTTATCAACGGTCAGGCATGATTGCATGAACAATGTATAAAGCACCAAAAGCTGACATACTCCAATTACACAGTGTAGCTATCAAGTCCAAGCAATATTTAAAAAGCCAGACCTAGTCAGCCAATTCAACTAATTGAATAAGTACCCAAGAACAATTACTTCTAGGTTATACTGTTGAATTGCTTTCAACAACCAGCAAAGACCTAACAGTGCCAGTAAAAAAAATGATGACCCTGAGCCTGGTTTTGGAAACCCCCCAAGTCATAGTTACATGCAAAGTTTAACTACAATGTTGTGCTTCTAACACTTTCCTAAATAGATATCAATAAAATTTATGATAAAAGACCAAAATAACCTAAATTTGAGTTCATAATAACTTGGTTAGAGTATATATTTATAATTATATACATATATATATATATATATATATATATTACTAAAGAAGTAAAGATAGTTAATTATTTTACTTTATTATGATATCATCTGGTTCTACCACACAGTTGGTCAATGATAGCCGCATGCCTAGCCTTTCTCGATCATGTGAAGTTTTAAAACATTGAGTCTAAGCTTTTAGTCACATTTTAATGATTTACGAATCAATCAATACCAAAATTTATCATATATTATAAAGCAGAGGCACGCCTATCTTCATGAGTTTCGCGTATCCGGCACATGACACACCTTTCTTCAAAGGTTTCACGTGTCGACACATGAAACGACACCTATACACTATGACATATTATAGATATACCTTTGACACAAGCATAGGAATGGCAGGAAAAAAATTTTACTTTTTTGAATAGTACACGCACCAGGTACTGCTCATACTTCAACCAAGCATAGGATGACCCCAAAAAAAAAAAAGAACTTGATCAAAAATTAAGTGAACGAAAAGTTTAGATGACTCATTTTAACACCGGTTGTTTTTCTTTTCTACAAGTTTATCACTAAAAGAAAAGTTAAAAAATATAATAATGTCCCTGTCCCTGTCTTTGTGATATCAAGTGTTAGTGTCTATGCTTCATAGATCATAGGATAGAGCCCGCCTTCCAATTGTTGCTGCTATAGTACTGCTATCCTAAAGTCCAACTTCACACTTATTGGTGAAAGACAGACATAGCAGAACAAAATAGGTGGGAGAACCAACAAGTGGTAATGAAGAACCTTATAAGATCACAAATAAGGAAAGCCTAACAGGAGAATATTTACAAAATTTATAGGGCAACAAAAGTAATATATGCGAGACATATATCTTTCAAAATGACAACACAGAAAATGCCAGTTTAACTCAATTGCTTCCCTTTTCCATACACTATTTGCAGCAATTAGAAACAAAAACCTGAAATGGGTACCTGTGAGGGACAAGGGTTGAAGCGACGCCGTTTTGCAGCCGGATCTCGGAGCTCTCGGCGGCGGCAACTGATGGGAGATTAGCGTGGGACGTCAAAAGCAGGTTCCGGTGGATCAAGAATCCGGTACCGGAGATCCCATTAGCGGCATTGGAGATTCTGGCCGTGGCCTGGCCTTTGCCGGAGAAAATTGCGGCCTTCATTCTCTCGGATTTGCTCACTCCTTTGCAGAAACACCATGATTCTCTAAGACCACCCATTTCTTATTCCAGAAACTTGGATCTAGCAAATGTAGCACCTCACTTCCAACACAATGGGGTATCTGGCAAGAATCTGCTCTACATTGTTCTCTCTCTAGAAATCAAGTATGAGCAAGAGAATGAGAGAGAAAGCGAAGGGGACAAGATGGTCGTGAAATGAGTAAAGAGAGGGATATATCATATTATTAGCTGGAATATAGGAAAAACAAAAAAAAGATAGAAATTCAGAAGAAGTGGACGAAGAGAAAAAGACCCAGTGTGCAATTCTTGTGTTTCTCGGAATTCGGAAATTAAAGGAAGAAACTTCGAAAGTCGAAAGTTGAAAGTTGAAAGTTGAAACATGAGAAATATGCTTGTTCTTAAATGATTTCTGCAAGGAGGTGTAATGGAATTAGCAAGTCCTTGAAGTTTGATTTTAATTTTCATGTAAGAAATTTTATTTTCATGTAAGAAATTTTATTTTCATTAATTATAATAAAATTTATGACAATTTTTTTATATGTAATTTTATTAAAAATATTTAAAATACTTCAAACATCAAACATAAATACTTCTTTTAATAAAAAGTTAAAATTTTGATTAAAAAAAATTATGGTATCAAGATAAAGATCACATACAATGATAATGAAATGATGGCTTGTTTGATAAGTTATAGTTCACTTTTCATTATTTGGTTTTGTTACGCTTGACTTAAGTCTTATGAGTACTAGATTTTGCATATTAGTTTGGTATGATATCACTTATGATATATTTGATATTTTTCTATTATTTTAATATAAATATTTTTAATATTAAATGGCAATTTCAAATTTTAAATATCAGCATAATTCTGATAATAGTCCAAACATTATGAAATTATTAAAGGAATGGATGATATATAACTTCATCATTTCAACATAGGCATGCTTATTTTTGTTATAATTTAGCTTATAAAAAAATAATAGCTTAAAATGCACTAAATCTACTTAAATTGAAAAAATGTGCAATTTATTTATCAACTCTAAAACTTTTAGTAATTTCTTAAACTCTCAAATTCATATAACTTCCCCTTCTGATAATAAAATTTCATTGTTCCTTAAAAGTTTCAGAACTCATGATGAGAAAATGCTTAGCAATAATTATATGTAAAAACATTACTTATGTAGTATAATAATATGTAAAAAGTATTATTAATAATAAGTTTTAATTTTATCAAGTTTTAAAAAGTTTGAACTTATAATTTAACAAAATGTTATACATAGGCTTTGTTGTTTTGTACGAAATTTTGTATATAAAAGAATTTGATCATGTTCATTTTGTTAGAAAATAATTTTTATTTCAATGATCTAAAATTTTTTCTCTTTTTTAAGAAAATATTTTTAAAATATAAATACAAAAGTTTTTAAAACTTTTTCTTCAACTATAGTTGTCAACTTACCACGGTCACTATAATTATTTATCATTCCACCTATTTTTTACTTAATTGATCAAAAACATAAAAATTTCTGTAGATTTTTCTTAAAAAAAAAATATTATTTATCTACTGAACAAGTAAAGAAATAAATTAAATTTTAAAAGCACCTAGGATCGACCTACATCACAATTCTCATAAAATAGGTGGGAGGTACTGATAATTTTTGGCCATTTATGATCCTTTAATTAATGGCTTTAATTTGCTTCTGACTTTTTATACTTAAGTTTTGTTAAATGCTATACAACATTAGTTAAATTTTTTTTAATTAGTAGATATAATATTTAATAATTTAAAATTTATAAAAAATTTATAAAAATAATAATTTTTAAAAATTTTATTAACCAATCAAATAAAATTTTAATTAATAAAAATATTTATTAACATAATTCTTATAATTTTCAAGCATATTGACTTTAAAATTTTTTTTTGTTTTTTATAAATATATTTTTATAAAAGATAATTTATTTAAAATATTGTCAAACGCATATTTAAATTTTATTGTATTACATTGGAATAAATCGTCCGAGAATTAAGACTTCGTTTATTTGATAATGTCGTGCATGTCACTTCACTATGTTTACAAATAGTATCAGTTACTAGTCATGCACGCAATATTTCCACCTAGTTATAACACACACGTACATTTGTATGATATGAGTGATGAGTCGTACAATTAATGAGACAAAAGTCATTAAACCACAAAGGTGGCTAATTGGAACACTTTGAATCATAGAATGAAAATAAACTAATTTTGACTGGAACTATAATAACTAGCTAGGAAAAATAATAATAGTTTAAAATAATAAAATTAAATAGAATAAATTACACTATTGTCCTCTTTATTTTAAAAATATATAATTCTTTTTCTAACAAGATAAAAAAATTTATAATTTTATTCATTTTAATTAAAATATCCTTAAAGACATTATTTATTTTTAAAAAATTAGAATATATTAGAAAAATATATTTTAAAAATAGTTATTTCATTATTATTTATTTTGAATTACAAATAATAAAATTATTTTATTTTAAATTTTAAAAATTTATATTACTTAAATACGTATTTAATTATATAAATATTTTGATTAAAATAAGTATAATTATAAATTTTTCTTATCTTTCATGAAAGGATTTTGTAGTTTAAACAAAAAGAAAATAAATATAATTTCATTATCTTTCAAGAGAATAGAATAATTTACTCAATTATATAATGAGAATTTATTTAATTTTTTATTTTCCTCCTATTTATTTTAATTTATCATTTTTGTACTCTCCTCACATATTTCTTAAATTTATATTTTATTATATATATATTAATATATAATTTTAAACACTAACAACTAAAAACTCCTGAAGTCACATATAATATGCATGACATCTTAACTGTCATGATTCATTCCAACACATGCAGCTTAATTAAATTCAATATGCATGAAGATTTATGTCCATATTTTTGTGATATTTGAATATAAAAGTTTTATTTCATCAAGCTTAAATTTATTACTTTATCAAAACTTTTATGAGCTATTGGAGTAAAATAAAATGTAAACGAGGAACAGAAAGAAACAAGAGTGGTTTAAGAAAAAAGGAGAGCTGACATTAAAAGAACTAATTCATTAGGTCAAAGATGTCACCAATAATTGAATTATATGTAATTATATTTGCTAAATCTCTAATTCGTATCTTAAAAGATGGAATTTTATTAATAATAATTTAGTCACACAGAAAAGTCAAGTTATGATCAGCTTCCTAAAGAATTGAATAAAACAAAGTAGAGATGATAAAGGCAGCATCCGCAACGAAAAATTTTTTTTGTGGTAATTTAGATTAAAATAAATTATTTTAAAAAAATTAATTTGAAATTTTGCGAAAAAAATAGTTAATTTAATTTAATTTGAAATTTTGCTAGAAAAATAGTGATTCATAAAATTGGCGTTTATTATTTTTCCTCTTGACTAAGAAAAGATGTGCAGTCTATAATAATCGACATGTTGATTTGCATGACATTGACAATGTGAAGCGAAGTTCAATGTGCATGAAGATTTATGTTCATATTTTGTGATATTATTTTTAATTCATTAGGCTAAATATGCCAACAATAATTGAATCATCATAGTGAAATCCCATAAGCACCTTGAACAAGAAATTAATATTTGTCAAAAGTTGTACACTACACCAAAAAATAGTGTTTAACTACGGTTATCTAACTATAGTTTTCATATTCATAATTAGTATTTTTTATGATAATTTAGCCATGATTATAACTATGGTTAAGCTTTAAACAAACGTAATATATAACCAAAAAGGGAAAAAATGCTTTTGGTTTAATTATTTTCTCAAAGTAGAATGCTTCAGTTAATATAAAATTGAGTTTTTATAATCGATCACCACTCATGTAATGATAAATGTCAAAATACTTGATGACGATGGAGGTGTGGAGGACACCGGGTTGAGATTTTATTATCTTTGCTTCATTGATCATATCTTAATTAAGTTTATATGAATTATAAGAATGAAGAAAATAAATATTAAGGCAAAAATTGTAATAAACATAAATAACAGAGATAGATACAGTAAATATGGAGATTATTGTTTGCCTAACCAAAGTTTAACATTTATCATTTTAGTGTACACTAAAATTGTTACCTTCTATATAAAATTGCCTGTCTTAGAATAATTATAATTATAAGTTACCCTATCCTGGCTTTTGTTATTTTATATTTGAATTAAAATTTCTATGTATTGTGGTGGTAGTTTGAACTTTGCTATATAAGGGTTGAATGTGACAAATACAGTGCACCATCCAAAAATCAATTGCGAAATTGATTGTCTAAATTGAGAAGAAAAAAATTACATATGTCAATTATAGCTTTAACTCTAAAATTAACAAGTCGCCAACACATACTGTGGAAAAAGTAATTTGAAAATGTTTGCAAAATAGTTTATGATAGGTAAAATATTATATTTTCAAACTTTTCTATTGGTATACATTTTGCTCTCATATATTTAGCAATAGTTATTCTTTGGAATTGACCTTCTAAAAAAAATTATAATTTTATTTATTTTGAAAAATATTCTTAATGACATTATTTATTTTTTTAAAAAAATTATAATTTATTAGAAAAATATATTTTAAAAATTATTATTTTATTGTTATTTATTTGAGTTTAAAATGATATAGTTATTTTATTTTAAATTTTAAAAAATAATTATTTATATTGGTCAAATTCATATTTAATTATATAAATAATAAATATAAATTAAAGATATTTTAGTTAAAATAGATAAAATTATAAATTTTTCTTATATCTTAAAAGAAGAGAATGTAATTTTTTAAAAGAGGAAAGAGAAAAGTATAATTTTAATAAATTTCAGAGATTAAAATGTCAAGAAAAATTAATGAGATTCCCAAATAAAGATTAAAATGTTAACAAAATTAATAAAAAATTCAAAATTTCATAATCTTTTTAAAAATATATTAATAAAGATTAATCAATTCTATAAAATAATAAAATATTGATTATAATTTTAAAGTTTTAAAATAAGACCAGAGTGAAAGAAGAAAAAATGATTCTTTCAAAAATATTATTATTTTAGAGTTAGTAAACCATTGTTATGAAAATTGAATTGGATCAGCCGGTTTGACCGAAAAATCAAAAAACCTGTCATGATTCTATTCCGATCAATCCTTAAAATTGACCTTATAAAAAATTGATCAACAATCAAGAAAATCAGATGAACCAGTCAAAACCAATTAATTGAATGATTTAACCGATTTGAAAAAAATATATCTTTTTTTATGTATTTTTAATATTTTATAACAAGAAAAGCAAAGAAAAAGTAAAATAAGAAATAAAATAAAGAGAAATGAGGAAAACAAAATGAAAAACAAAAAGAATAATTAATGATTTGTACATTATAATATATTAAATTTTTTTAAAAAAAATTTAGTAAATTATTTATTGATTTATATAAAAAATAAGATATATTTTATATTTATTTTATTTTTATGTAATAAAATTATGTAAAATACTTATTATTATACTTAATTATAATTTAAAATTAATATATAATGTTAATACCAATTCAACCACAGTTGAACCATTGAACCACCAATTAGTACTTTGGCTGGTTTGATTTTTAAAATATTGTAGTAAACTATCTACAATCTTTTTAATTTTTTTAATTAACATAAATAATTTTAAAATTAATATATATATATATTTGTAAAACTTGAAAAATTTTGTCATTCCTAACCATAATCTACCAATTTAAAAATGCCATGAAACATTACTTAAAATATTTGTAGCAAACTAAAATAATATTGCTTAGAATATGATTTATAGTCTTAAAAGTTATATTTTCACCAATGGGAGTTAAATATGATAGAATGAGCTAGTTTGTTATATGTTAATAATTACATTTTGATATTGTGTTCACACAATATATCAAATAAAATTATTTTTAATAAAAATAAAAATTTTATTTTTGTAAATGAAAAATTTATTCTTATATCAAAATTTTTTTAAAATTATTTTAAAATTTATATAAAGTATTTTTTTACGTTAAAATATACACAATTTTTTAAACAATCATATATAAATAATTTATTTTAATAATAAAAGTTAATAATTTGTATAAAATATTCTCTCTAGACTTTTTTATTCAAGGGACTTAACGAAAGAGAGTAGATGACATTGAAATAAAAAATGTGAGCGGATCCTTAGCAATCCAAAGATCTTGTTGTCCTCGACTATCGCCCCAAAATGATGCCATTTTGGTTCAAAATAGTGTGTTTCGACTTCAAATTTTTAGAAAAGGGGCAAAATTGATAGAAGAGGAGCGAAAATCAGATAAGGATCTGCTCACCATTTGTAAATGTAATCTCTCTCTCTTTCTCTATGACATTGGAATCTTGCCACAACCTCACCCCAACATCATTGCTCTCACACATGCATCCTAATACCATTTGACTTTTGATTCCCTTCCATAGCCATGGGATCATAGACTCCAACCAATTATACCTACGTGGGATGCGGTATCAACGAATTGAGTATCAACAATGATTCCTCTTCTGATTTTAGCAACTCTAAGAGTGACATATCTTGTGAATTTCCTATTGCTTTTTCACAAACTCAGCATCTTCACAAAGTAACCTAATTTTTTCTTTACAAAGATGTCCTCTCCCATGGAATCAAACAAACCAGCCATCTTCTGATTGTTTGCGCTACTGTTATTTTTCATAATAAATAACACAATGGGTTTGGTGGAATTAATCAAAAATATCTAATCCACAAAGTAACCCAATTTTTCCTTCACAAAGATGTTCCTCTCCTTCAAATTGTCGAGATCCGCTCGCATCTCTAATCTCTACTTCTCTTCTATCGACTTGGCCTTTTTTTTTTTTTTTAAGATTTGAAGTTAAAACACACAATTTTTGAATGGACTAAAACGGTGCGTTTCAACTTAAAAAATTTTAAAAAAAATAAGTAAAATAACGTTATTTTGGGACGATAGTTGAGGACAACGAGATCCTTAGACTATCGAGGATCTACTTGTATAAAAAATGACATTGTTACAAAAAATGTTTCAAACAATAGTAATGGAATTTTGTTGAATTTAAGACAAAGTAAGGAGAAGAAAGGTGGAATTTTGATGACAAAGCTATGCCAACATTGATGAATTGAAGAATTTGTCCTTGTATGCTCTTCATGCCATTAAAAAGGAAGAAGAAGAAGTTTACCAAAACGATCAAATAAGGAAGAAGATGAAGTTTTTTCTAGATGCACTTTTATTTTTTTTTTTATTTCAAGAACTAAAATATGCACCCTTACTTATTTTTAGGGATAAAAAATAGAGTGTCTCTATAAAAAATTCACATACTTGTTACTTTCTCAATCCCGGAGGAAAATTTGTTTTTTCAACTCTCTCGCCCTGTCGGTCGCATCGACCACGAATCACAACCACCTTTTGGACAGAGAAAGACACACTCGCTACAGTGTAACCCGCATCAGCAACTCCTTTTCAACGAAAATGTTGAAGCTTTCGTGCAATGGGACTGACCAGATTCAAGCTCTTTCTCAACGCAGATTCCTTGCTCCGGTCAGGTCTCTTCTCTCTCGCCGGAGTAGCACTGTCGTCTTTCGCTCTCCGGCGACGGTAATTTCCCCCGTTTCTGCGTCTGCTTCCGACCGGAGCGGGTTTAGACCCGACGGTGTAGTCAACCGGGTCGAACTGAGCTCAGAGACTTTGGCGGACCGGTTGCGGCTTGGGAGCTTGACGGAGGATGGGTTATCTTATAAGGAGAAGTTCATTGTGCGGAGCTACGAAGTTGGGATTAATAAGACGGCTACTGTTGAGACAATGGCCAATCTTTTGCAGGTTTTAGCTTTATTTTCTTTATTCATTTCGCAGTGCAATTAAGCTGTTTGCTCAAATTATATGCAAAGGGTTTTTCAGTATCTGGGTATTATGTGTCATGTGCATCTGGGAGTTCTTTGATTGGAAACCATTTAAGGAACAAAATAACTATGTTTAGCAATGTTCGATTTTCATGGTGTTTCTTTCTTTTATGTCATTATTTTGTGCATATTTGAATGACACTGACTTCCCTAGTATGTAATGCTGCTTATACATACGCTCACAACTAGCGACGACTGCATATGTCTGAGTTTGACAATAGGGGGTTTAACCGGGACCAGTTGCTCTCAGAACACCCGTGCAGTTGTGGCCAATTGTGAGCTTATGTTTTTTAAGTAACAAGTTGTATTACTATACTGATAATTGTGATTATCTCTCTCTTCCTTGAGCTTCTTTTAAGCTGCTAATGTGTTACCTTCACCGATTGGTTAAGAAGTCTTGTGAATTTTGGCTAGTGGGATGAATTGTTAACTCATCCCTAAGGTTGCATAGTTCTTTTATTGATTTTTCTTTTCAGCTATTATTGTCTGCAATGCATTGAGTGGAATCTCTTGCACGTTGCTGTTACTGCAGTTCTATTGCTTCTTTAAGATAGCAACATAAATGGTTCAACCTACTGAACCTTGAAATCTGAATTTTAGGCCTTGTTTGATGACAATTCTTGTTTTGTGTTTTTAAAAACAGTTTTGAAAATTTTTTTGAAAACAAGTTTTGGATGAACAAATATTAAAAAACTTGTTTGATTAATTTGTTTTAAAAACAGTTTTGAAAACAAAAGAATAAAAAACTTTGTTTGATAAAACTAGTTTGAAAACAAGTTCAGCAAAGTTCACTTGAATATTCATAACTGATTTATTCATCATGCCTGGAAAGTGTGCTAATATTCACTTGAATATGGTTGATTGAAAGTTGCAAAAATTACATAATTGCCATTAATGAAAACTTTTCCCTCAAAGTTGCTCTCCACCTTTTTCTCAAACCCCAAAAACAAAGTTCAGAACAACTTTTCTTTGTTCTGGTTTTTTGATTTTTAAAAACAACAATCTGTTTTTTTGTTTTTAAGAACAATTATTAAAAATAGACTACCAAACAGATTTTTTGATTCTTTTGTTTTTAAACACTGTTATCAAACAGGCCTTAATTTTTGACGAAATTCCATTAACTACAAACTCTTTCTGTTGTCAATTACATTCTCTATTACTGCTGGCGATGATTGTTTGATAATAAAAATAGTTGCCAACTATTGTTAATGTAACACTATAATTAGACGACTTTAATTATTTAACCAAATAGTTAGTCATATCTAACTGGAGGGACTGAACTTTCCTGATATGATATGATATGATATATATATATATATATATATATTTTTTTTTTCCACATAGTTTCTAGCGTGTCAATGTTAACATCTCTGTTGAATTTTTGACATAGGAGGTTGGATGTAATCATGCTCAGAGTGTTGGATTTTCAACAGATGGTTTTGCAACAACCCCTACAATGAGAAAGTTGCACCTCATATGGGTGACTGCTCGGATGCACATTGAAGTTTACAAATACCCTTCCTGGTGGGTTTTGTTTGCTTTCATGACTCAGAATATATTAGGTACTCTAATGAAAAGAAGTCTAACTTGAAGACTCCAAGTTCCAACAGGAGTGATGTTGTTGAAATAGAGACATGGTGTCAAGGTGAAGGGAGGGTTGGGACCAGACGTGATTTTATACTTAAAGACTATGCCACAAATGAAGTCATTGGAAGAGCAACAAGGTGCACTTTTCTCTTTCAAATTGAATGGGCATGGAATGATTTGAATTTACCTCTGATTATACATTGGATGATTCTCTATTTGCAACACTAGTCTGCTTGACAATGCCATGACATCCTTAAGGAGAGACAGGATTCACTTTCTGGGTAGCCTTGTAGCCTGATATATGACTTTATTGGCTTTTTATTTTACGGGTTTTGAAGATTGATGGTCCTTCACTTGAATTTTCCTTTCAATCTCTCTCTCTCTCTTCCTTCTCAATCTGTTCACTGAATTAAACTCACAATCCCTTATATTTTTGTGTTATTCAACTCTCAATCAGGCATGACCATAAGTTTTGTTCATAGGCATGCCCATATCATTCCTCCAAATATCCATTTAGTTAGTTGTAGGCTTGTAGCTGCTACCCCTTATTATTAGATTATTGAACTGAACTTTGAGTTCTTAGAATTTTTTTCACATTTCCTTTTTATTCCTTCCTGTTCTAAATCATTAGCCTTATCATGTTTAGTTCGGAGATGACTCACCACTTAAAAAGGATATTTTTCCTCTAGTGAAAGTTTGTTATTGCAAGAAGAGAAGCAATTTGTTAGTGCCAGGAGAGAAGCAATCAATTATATAACCAGATTGTATCACTATGTATCATATAGATAATAACGGATATCCAGTTATATGGCTTCATCATATGGAGGGTTACTCATACAAACAGGCCTAAAGGGTGATTTATCTGGCCTTAGCGTAACAAAGAGAAGAGAGGAAGAAGGAAAGGGAAGAAGAGAGAGAGAGAGAGGAGTACTGGCCAGTGGCTGGTGGATTTGTCAATAGAGGCAGATTGTGCTGATCTATCTAAGACTATGAGGGAGAAATTCACGCCAGCCATAGAACTGTGTTTTCTCCCAGCCTTCTTGATTTTAAGTTCCTACAACGTTATGTCAAATAGCAATAGTGAAAACTAAAATGATGTTGCAGCAGTGCATGCAATGCTACACCTGTAGTGTAGATAGTGCAATGGACCATGGTGGATTTCTGTTCACTAAAGGAAGCACTATAGCTCATTATTGATGATCATGTCTGGAGGTGGGAGTAAGTAAACTATCTATGATGCAAATTAAGAAACTTTAACATGTATTTATTTATATTTTTTGCATCTTATAAATTGGAGAGGAAAGAATTGATAATCAAAAGTTGTTGAAAAATGATGTTGGGCTGTAAAGCTATATTGTCTAATGCTCCTTAGATACATTTATAATGCTGATCATCTACAGTTTACTGCTTCAGCAAATGGGTAATGATGAATGAGGATACTAGACGACTCCAAAAAGTCTCTGATGATGTTCGAGAGGAGTATCTGATTTTCTGTCCGCGAGAGCCCAGGTAAGCTCTTTTTCTTTACCTTTTGTTGCCATGGGACTATTTCTAGTTTATATTGTTAATTTTTATTTTTTAGATCATGTTACACAATATAGATTTTATCATTTTAAATTTTGGGGTGCTTGCGCTCTTGAATTGCCATATAAGAACAAGAAATTTGATAAGACGGATGGGGCAATGAAGTTTGGACTTTGGAGCCCTATACCTGAAAAGTGTGAAAGGGCCCACAATTCTTGATCTATTTCTCTATGAAGTCTAATCACCACAAAAGAATGTATAGCTTACAACAATACAGGAACCAAATGCACATTCCAAAATGAAGTATTATTTGGAAGGAAATTGAAGGTGACCTCCCTGAAGTAATTTATGTTAAACAATGCAAGCTGCCTGTTAAGCTATCAACTATTTCCTAGCAAGGAGTCCTAATGATGTTGTAGGATGAAATAACCTCAAGGTCATGTTCATGTACATGGCAGGTCAGGTGGCTACTGAGTCAGCACCAGCAGCCACCAGATTATTAGAGATCCTATATCTTTGAAATTACAGAATCCTGTGAGTTCCTTGAATTGGATCCTAATACCAATCAAGTTCCTGTGACTTTAACGCCCTAGTAAATGTTGAGTCTGGAGACTATCCAGTTTTGCTACATTTTAAGATTTGGCTTTTTGGAAAAGAAAAAAAAGGAAGGGGGGGGGGGGTGGGGAGGTGGGGAAGGGGAGTTGAGCACCCATTACACCATTTAGGGGGGAAGGCAGAGCTTTTTAATATATTCAGTTATTAGTTCCATATTTCTTTCTATCACCCTAATATGGTTGCCAAACATGCCCATATATATATTGCAGCATCCACAATTTAAAACACTGGTTTCTATGTGATTTGTGTATATATGTTGCATGAATGGTTCTTAACTCTTTTGCCACCAGTTAATCACATCAATAAATCAAATGAAGAAATATATGTATTATTTCCTACTTCTTTGACTAGATTTTTTAAAAGAACTGGGTGTTACAAAGCTTTGTGGTCCTGTTGTTGTCTGCGGTATAGAAATGGATTTCAAAACATTTTTCTGCTTCCTGTTTTTGTCCATAGCCCTCCACCTTTTTTTTCCGGGAGCAGTTTCAATGTGTTTCAGATATCATCTTCTTGGGAATACGTGGTATAAAAGCTTGTCCTTCAGTCCCAAAACCGTTATTGCTGTTTTTTTTCCAAAACTGAGGTGAATTATGAAAATGAACACCTTTTGTTGGCTCAGTTATAAGCCTAAAACCATGAGCTGACTTTATTGATCTTGTATCTGAGGATCATAGTGATCTTTTCTTGTTGAGCCTAGTGAGAATCGTAAATACTTTGATCTTGAAAAATTAAGGTTTAAGTTAGTGACTTGGTGCATTGCAATACCATGATTGGCGTCACTGTTGCTTAATTTAAATGCTTCTAACTGTCCTTTGACTCATTTCCTTTTTCCTTTTCGTCTTCTTTGGTTTTAGGTTATCATTTTCTGAGGAGAATAATAATAGCTTGAAGAAAATTCCAAAACTGGAAGATCCTGTGCAGTATTCCAGAGTAGGACTTGTGGTATGATGTTTGGCTATCTAACCTCTCCTTATTCTTTCGTTGGGGGAGGGTGGGAGGGGAATTTTAGTACACAAATTTTTGAGAAGTCTAACTTATTTATGGACTAAGAGTGAGCTTGAAGTAATTGTAAGGTTACTGTTATATGATTTGGAGGTCGCAGGTTCAAATCTTGGAAACAATTCCCTTGCTTGTAGGGGTAAAACTGCATATATCTGACTCTCCTCCGACCCCACCTGATGGGAGCCTTGTGCTGCTCTTTTTTTTTAAAAAAAATTATAAATTGATAGACTCGCAAGATAAAACATTTTGACATTATTGTTTGATCCATGTAGCCGACCCCTTAGTGGGAAAAAAAAATTGGTTTGTTGTTGTTAACTTATTTATAGACTCAAGAACTTGGAGATCTTACTATGCTTTTGCATGTTGCAGCCTAGAAGAGCAGATCTGGACATGAATAAGCATGTTAACAATGTCACATATATTGGATGGCTGCTTGAGGTTGTTAATAACTTCTTTTTTAATTATTTAAATGCTTCCAAATATATACATACATATATATAAGGTACATATTAAATGCAAGCTGGGCACTGGTTTTTTATGGTAAAGGTATATTCCTCTCACTCATAATTAACCCCTGCTCTCACTGATATGTCCGGACATAACAAGTTAGAGCACTGTTTTATTATGGTCAAGATTCACTCCTCTCATTTTCAATAAACCAGTGTGCTCTCACAGTGACATGTAAATATAGATATATGTGTGTGTGTGTGTGTGTGTAAACCTCTCAACATCTCATGTTCTGCTTCTTCTATGTTAGGGAAAAATAAATTAATGGAACGATTTTTCAAAATTTCTGTGATTTTTGAAAGAGCTTGAAGCAATAGTTTTAAAAACTAACCAATACAAAACAATTGTAATAAAATTAATCTTAGTGTCCTATTCTTTTGACAATTTTTGAATCTGATGCAGCACCGCTACAATCATTTGGAAATGAGATTATATGACTAGTTTAGTATTGTTGATTTAGGTTTATAGAACTTAGAAGTGGAACCTATCAAATTAATTAAGTCGAACATATTATTATTGACCCATCTAAATGGCTGCCAGTTCAAAATAACTAGCAATATGATGGTTAAAATAATGGCAACCAGAATATTTCTTAGTGCTGTTTAAAATTAGAATATTGAGCATTCTTTTTTGATTTATATTTTTTGTTGTATTTATTGCTTATCCATTTATCGTTCATACATTATACATATCTGCATGTAATTAATTCCTTATCAGAATGTTTTATATATATATATATATTTTGCAACCCTTCATGTGTCATGAGCCGACAAAATGTTTTACTGTCAGAGCATGCCTCAAGAAATCATCGATAGCCATGAGTTGCAGAGTATTACCTTGGATTACAGACGAGAATGCCAACAAGATGACGTAGTTGACTCCCTCACAAGCATGGAATTATCTGATGGCGCTGAGGTGGTTCAAGAGCTTCAAGGTACAAATGGATCCACCATTGCAAGGGTAGACAAACAGGACTTTCAGCAGTTTCTGCATCTCCTAAGATTCTCTAGTGATGGCCTTGAAATAAACAGAGGAAGAACAGAATGGAGAAAGAAAGCTCCAAAATGAGGATCATTTAGATTTATAATGCACATACACGTTACTTGTTATTGATTGTGTTAGTGTCTCTTCACAGTTTATTTTCTTCTGTTTTAATCTTTCCAGGGTTGTATTTTTCTCTTCCCAAAAGTCTTTTCTTAGAATTGGTACAATCACTAGTGAAGATAGAACTCGTTGACGTCATTTGATCCATCAAATTGACCGGACAAAGTCTTATTTGTTGTTGTTGATGCATTTATTAGGGATTAGAAAGCTAGATCTTGTTGCTGCTTTGATGTTTGTGATGCTCACAGATTGAAATGATACTCCAACTCCTGTACTTACAATGAATATAAGGACATGCAAAAGCCAATGGCTAAAAATCTGTCTCTACCCATACGTCTAAGGTCTGTGATGGGGTGAGCGAAAAGTCCACGTGCAAAACGTGTTATTAAAAATTCAGATCAGTTCGTTCCTGTCGAGCATAACAAGAGCATTTCTTGCATGTACCACATGGGATGTTCAAATTGCATCTTTTGGCATACAGCACAAGTAACTAGGAATGACAATGGGATAGAGTGGAGGAGGCACCTATCTTGCCCTTCATCTCTATTCTTATTCTTTTATGTTAGAAAAAAAAAATCTTTTTAATGGCAATTTGTGGATGAAGGAACTCATGAGAACTTGAAGGGTCAATTTTTTTTTTTTAATTAAAAAAAGATTATAGGTGAACTTCTACTTGAAAGATTTTTACACATGTATAGAAGATTATATGTTTAAACTCCAATAATATTATCCTCTTTTTTTTTGTTTAAGAAATCATCTGTGATCCAATATACTGCCACAAGCATACAAAAGTTCTCAAATGAATAAATCCTTAATTATGTACTCAGTTTAGGAAATTACTTCACCTTCTCATTTATTTATTTCTTGAACTCACAAATCTCACTCATGGATATAAAAAAAATCCTCCTCTATAGTGTAAGGATTGGAGTGCTTCCCTTACTACTAATAACTAATAGAAAAAATACTTTTAACTTGATAAAATTTCATAAATATTATTTTATTTAAAATTTTTTCTGACCGTTCATACTATATATCATATCAGAATATATATATCTAAAATATTACATATATTTATTATTGTTAACTCTTGAGTTAATTTTTAAATTTTTAAGAATTTACATCTATATATAAACAAAATTAGTTAATTTGCTGTCAAATTTAAAAATGTGTAAACTTAAACTGAACTTAATAAACTTATGATAAACTTGATAATCTTACGGTAAACTCATAATGAATTCGTGAAAATATTTTTTTAGCCCATCTTGGATTTTAGTGAATCTTTCCTATTAAAAGAATTCATTAAGAAATAATAGTATTCTATTGTCCGAACTTTATAAAATAATAATATTTAAATATAAATAAATAAATTCTTAATAAATATATAAATTATGAATAAAAAGATATGATTTGGACGAATTTATATTTAATATTTATGTATCAATTATATTTGAATTTTTATTATTTAAAATTTTGCTTTATTTATATTAATTATGGTAAAAATACATATTTTTAATAATTATTTATTGATATAGATAAACTCATGCAAGTTTACATATTGAGTTTATCTTTTTTTTACATGTTTACTTAAATTTTCAAATTTAATAACCTTACCTATACTATAATTATTAGAAGAAAAGTTATAATAAATGCTATAATTATATGGCGTTGAATCCTTTGTATTTTTTATTTTTTAAATCATATAATATAATAAATACATGAAAGAGTAAGGAGTTATCAGAAGAAAAGTATAGGAAAGTGAAAAATTATTTAACTTTTTTACTTTCATATAAAATTATTTTTAAAAAATTTAACATATATTTTAGTATATGTGAAACTTATTAATATATCGAATACGAGTTAATAATATAGCAAAATTCCCCTAATTAAATCACAAATTCAGCAATGAACTCATTGAAATATAATGATGATGGATGTTAATAAAAAGCACTTAAGTAGCTTTAATTCAACTTGATTCTCCAATATTCCCATAAGTGCCATAACAAAAGCTGAAAATATCAAGAATGATTAATTTTAATAAAAGAGATTATTTTTTTATAACATGATAAATTAATATTTAAATTTTTGCTGAAAAAAAAATCTACATTCAGTATCAAATAATATTTTAAATATAATTTTTTTTAATAAAAAGATACATGTAAAAAACTTAAAACAAAAAAAAATTGAAAATGCATGCTAATTAATTCCCATCACTTCATACTTAATTTATTGGTGGAAATGGACACCTTAACGACAATGTTAATTCATAGAAACAAATCTAAAGTTGACCCATTTAATTCATTATTGCTTCACAAGCAAAGAAATTTCTACTTAGTTTCTGTGCCACCTACTCCAATTTAATACCATAACAACATTAGGAAATAGCTTTAATATTAACACCATAAAATGTATATGTATAATTATATTCAATCCCCAACCTTAATTATCTGAAAATCTATCCCCTCACGCAATGTCCATTTCAATTCAATCCTCATCTTAAGCTAATAAAAAGTACTAATCACTCTCACTGCATGCTTCTTTATTTGGGGTATATAAGGAATCAATGGGTCAATTTATTTGTGTGTATTAACTGAGATTAGTAATCATTCGGTTAGATGCGTTTACAAGAATAATTAATTTCAAACCTCAAAATTTAAAGGTTAAATTACTTGTATGGTCCGTAAAACTTCACTTAATTTTTAATTAAGTTCATATAATTTAAAAATTTATAATTGAATTCTTATAATTTAATAAATTTTTAAATCAGTCTCTAAATTTAAATTTTTGTTAAATTTTAATGACATGCTAATTATATATAATTTTTATATTATAAACTTATTTAATTTAAGTCAATGTATTCATATTATACCTAATATAAATTGTGTTTCATTTAATATATTTTAAGTTATTTTTACATAATTTTTTTTACTCTTTGTTAACATAAATTATATATATATTGAGGGTTAAGATACTATATGTTGACAATATTAGTAAACTTTAATATAATTATAACAAAAATTTGATAATAGAAACTAACTTAAAATTTTGTTAAACTATAGATACTATATTACAAATTTTTAAACTATAAAAATTTAATTAAAAATTGAGTAAAACTATAGAAACTACAAGAATAATTTAATCAAACTTAAATTAACTTTAATAACAAGCTACAAAGCATACTTTCTTATTAGCATTTATATATTCATGTTGTTATATAATTCAATTTTGAATTACATGGTTGAATTTCTTATCTATCTTTTTATTGGAGATGTAAAGGAAAAATGTAAAAGGGCCCTTAAATTTATAAAATTAGCAACTAATTCTTTAAAATTTCAATTTTAAAAAATAAGCTCTTATATTTATTTATTTATTCTAACAAAACTATTGTATTTTTTAGCAGAGAACTAATT
The DNA here is from genome assembly GCA_031216115.1 of Senna siamea. NCBI lineage: Eukaryota > Viridiplantae > Streptophyta > Magnoliopsida > Fabales > Fabaceae > Senna > Senna siamea. Next base: position 19,259,644 of record CM062357.1, read on the forward strand.
TATGTGATACTTTAGAATACCTACATATTATAACAATGGAAATATATGAATTGCAGTTTTCACTGTAAGGATCTTTAAGCTTTCAAATGTAAGAGTTTAATTGCTAATTTCAAAATTCAAGATTATTTATGTAATTAATGAACACTATATATTTATTTATTTATTTTCTTTGTAGATTTTATTATTTTTTCTAAATTAATAGGCCTAAATATAAGAGAATATTTGTTGAATTTTATAGTTCAAGGGGTATTTACAACCAAGTCATAATTAAAGTAAATTATATACCACATTTTATTGTTTAAGAAAATATTTTACAAATGAGTCATAGTTGAAAAGAGATATTTGCTATATTTGATAGTTTAAGATTATATTTCACAATTGAGTGATAGTTGAATAGAATATTTGTCACATTTGATAGCTTAAATTTATATATATAATTGAGTCATAATTCATGGGGTATATGTATTTTTCTCTTTTTTTTTATAATATATCAATATGCCGATATAACAAATTTGAAAGTTTCAAAACTTTCATTTGGTCTCAATAATGTATTCCCTGTGATATGTCTTATATCGAATAAAATTAAGGATATAAAATAGTATTTAAGTTGTGAGACACTTCTACTTAATAGGCTATTCTTTTATGATGAGAACTCCTTATGACTTAAATTATATCTTTTCGAGTTAAAGACGTTCCTCTAAAATCTCAGTCGCAATTGTAAGACGTAAATCGTGACGTTGGTATTGTAATGTTCATTGGGGGTTAAGAAACTAGTGCAAAGCTAGCCTATGTGATTGCCAGAACTGTGCATCATGGTGAAATGTTAATGACCAATGCCTGGGTATCAATTGGTGCTTTTGTTGAAAGCTGACCAATGCGAAAGAGGCGACTTATAGACTGGATTAAGGCATGGACTCTATAGATTGGATTAAGATACAATATGGTGTATCGAATATTGAAAGTTGGATGGAGCCGTCATAGTAGAAAAGACTATTAATGGACCAGTGTCAATAGAGTGGGTCATGCTGAAAACTAAAAGTTAGATAGAGTCGCCAAGAGTGGAAAGGATTATTAATGGACCAGTGTCGATAGAGTGGGCTGTCACAAATGTTGGCTTTTCAAAGGGTGTGCAATGATATGTCCCATATCGAATAGAATTAAAGATATAAAATAAAATTTCAATTGTGAGACACTTCTATCTAATAGGCTAGTCTTTTTGGATGAATACTCCTCATGACTTAAATTACATATTCTCACATTAAAGACATTTATCTACAATTTTAATTGTAATCATGCGACGTAGATAGTGACATGGGTCTTGCAGTGTTTGCTTAAGCTATGAAGCTAGCACAAAGTCAGCTTACGTGATCATTGAATCTGTACACCATGATGAAATGTTAGTGACTAAGGCCTGATGTCATATCACTCTTATGATTTTAAATCTTCTACAATAAAAATTTTATGTTGTTCTCTACAGTGAAAAAAATCAAAAAAAATAAATAATACATTAATCTATAATCAAATTAATGTTTGCGAGTTAATGTCATAAATATCACTAAGAAAAACAAATAAGATATTAACTCATTATATCGGGTTAAGTGTTATTATTTGTTTAAGGCATTAATCACAAACACAATAACACAATAATCGATTTCGGGTTAACGTGTTATTATTTTTTTCATTGAATTAGTTTATGTGCATATTCTTTTATATTTTTTAAAAATTTTAAAATTTCACTTTTATCTTTATGAAAAACTAATTATATCTTTTAAAATAGATTAAGAATGAGTGTATTAAAGAAAAAATCATGATAACACTTATTATAAAAAATTAGCAGAAACACATCTTAGGTAATTTGATCATATATAAAAGATAATTTGATTATATATAAAAGAGACTATCAGAAGTTTGTACATGAAGAATTGATAATAGAAAAAATTATTAAGATGCATTTAATTATTAATAATCTCATTGCAAAAATGAACAAAATCAAAATATATTGATATCATTTGATATATATAACCAATCTTACTAAGTAAAATAAAACTTTGTTTATTGTTATTGTATTTGATAATATACTAATATCATAAAAGTACAAAATCTTAAACATATCATGATATTAGATGCTTTGTGCATGCCTTTTTTTTTAAATATAATATAAAATAAATATTATTATAATTTTTAAATAATAAATTAAATAATATATAATTATTTAATTTACTCAATTTCTATAACTTTTTATTTTTTTTTAAATTTTCACATCACATATTTTATTTTATATTTTATGTTATAATATATATATAATTTTGTAAAATCATTATTAAAGAATTAAAAGTCATTATAATATAAATATTTAAAATATAAAATATCAAGGCAACAAATGAAAACACCAGTATATATAGCCCCATGTGGCTCTAACTTACAGTCACAGTTTGAGCCAATTTTCTTCGTGCAAAAGGAAGAAAGCACAAGACATAGCTCAGTGAGGGTGCAGGTGCAACTACATATGGCTAAACCTAAACCCTCCTTCACTACTTTGTTCCTTTTAGCCCTCTTTGCTGTCTCACTTCTCAACCGAATTGAAGCTTCAAGAAGACTTCTCTCTGGGAAATATGATGATCATGATGGCTCCAGCTGTGACCATGATCATGATGACTCCTGCGGCCATGACCATGACCATGATGATCATTATGGCTCCAGCTGCGACCACGATCATGATGACTCCTGCTACCATGACCATGACCATGACCATGACCATGACCATGACCATGATCATAATCATGATGGTTACAACTGCAACCATGATGACTCCTGCGACCGTGACAAATATGATCATGATCATCATGATGGCTCTAATTGCGACCATGATCACGATGACTCGTGTGACCATGACCATGACCATGATCATGATCATCATGATGGATTCTGGGGATGGGGAGGACACTGTCCACTGCTTCCTTGGTTGGGTCCATGGTGGTGGTTTAAGGATAACAAAACCACCCAACCAATTGCCCCAATCACTAACACTCCATGATCCCTGAAATTGAAGCATGCATGCATGTATGTATGTATGTATGTATGCATGCAGGTACCTCATATGTACTAGTGTGTGACTACATGGATATCACTTATTCATGTGTTCAAGTGATACCTATATATGTGTAATAAGGCCTAGCTTTGTAGCCACTACATGATCTTTAATTTGCAGGATCTTTAATATATATATATATATATATATATATATATATATATATATAATATTACGACACCTGAAACTCATGAAAAAAAAAACTTTACTCTCCTAATCATAAAAAGTAAAACACTTCACTATTTATTAAATTTAGTATCAATTAGTTATATAAGAAGACAATTGACTTTTAAGATTTTAAAAATTATATTATATTATTGGTACTAATTATATTGTCTTAAATTTGACAGCCAATAACAAAGCACTTTGATTGCTAGATATAATTTTTTAAATGAATTTATATATAAAGCTACAACGGTCAACAACTTATGATTAAAAATTATTATTATAAGAAATTAATATATACCTTAATGAATATTAAACTCACTAATATATAAATATAATTTTTAATCCATAGTGGACAACCCCGAAAGCCATACGTATTGGTAAGCATCCCCTGTTAAAGCCTACGTTTGATAAATAAGGTGGTAAGCCACTCGAAATCAGATCCTGAAATTTCACATCTTATTGTGTGAAACGTACTAAAATACAGTAATTTAATTTTATTCTTACTTATTAACCCAACGGTGAATTAATAAATAATATATTCTAACGTACTTGACCGCAATTCATGAAATGTACATTTAAGAGGATTCAATTCCGAGCCATTGGCATCATTGTAGCCAATGCAAAGAGCATCGTCTTAATAGTACTTGAAAACAACATGGAGAAAAATCAGACAGTTATTCATATTGACAACCAGCATGATTACTATCAGCATTGTGATGGAATCCTATATAAGATAAATCCCGGGGGATTAATATTACATACATAAATCCCTTGGGACAAGACTTCAGGTGAAAACATTAATGCTCACCAAAAACTGAGCCAGATTTAATATCTACCAAACATCCAATATGCTACTCAAACAGACGAACAACTAAATAAACGCCAGATTCAAAAGCATTTACCCCCTAGAACATAATGAAACCTGCAAATCTACTCAGCGACTTCCAAAGTTATTTTAGCTAGTTTCCTCCATCCCAATACTCCGTAATGCAGTCTGTCCATAAGGCAAAGGGGCAACATTTAGTCACCAGAAGATACATCAGAACAAAGACCAAGGAAAAATTGTGAGCGAGAAGATGAAATAAAGAGAAATCCTTGTCCAAACCAAGTATTAAAAATAAAATATAGGTGGGACGATCATTTGAGAAACAAATGCCCCTTTCTTTTATTGAGCTGATTCAAATAAAGTGTTGCATGACCGAGTCTTTTAAGTCATTAATTCTTTTCATCCGCCACTAATAAGGCCTTTGTTTAGTTTAACTTTCTACACATTGGTCCATCACTTGGTTGCCTAAGCTACCCTCCTTGAAACAAGCTTTGGTTGAAACTTCACTTTTCAATCTATTTATATTTATGGAGAAAATAGCAACTAGCAATTATTTGATCTCCACCAATCATTAAGCTGAAAGTCCATACCTTACTGGTTACTTCAACCAGTTGTTGGTAGAAACACCCTTATAAGCTCTTTCCCAGTAATCTTTTTTCTGCATGTAGGACATTTACCCTGTGCACTTATTGCAGCCTTGATGCAATTCTTACAAAATATATGACCACACCTTGTCGACATTTCTTCTACCAATGGGCCCATACATATTGGACAGTTAAAGACAGGCTCCATTGGAGGTTCAGGTGCCTTTCTAACATCCCCATTCTGCAAATGGAATATTCAAGTCAGCAATTTCATCTCGAATACGCTTTCACAGTAGACAATTCTTTTTTATGTGTATGTTAACAGTAATAGATATCAAGGACTGATGCAATAAATGAACTTCAGAAATTATACATCTTTAATATATGATATTAACAACTATTGGCTCCACAAAGAAACATGTAATATTAGACATCAATAGACAACCTCTTATAGAACAAAGCTATGTTTCCCACGTTTCATATCATTTTGCAAAAAATAAAGAAACAAGAAGCACGGACAGAATGCAGTCTTTTGCAAAATGATATATATTAAATGATTCTATTACCATAGAACTGCTACTGCCTTCCAAGTTTATATAGAGATCACAATTAATAATTGTTTGGTTCGAAGAATCTCTTTTGCGATTGTTGGGATTATTATTAGTTACCCTAGTCCGGTCTTCTGCAATAATCATGAATGAAAAAGAGATGTTAGCCACCATCAGTTACAAAAAAATACTATATCACAGATTGACAACTTTGGTAGACAAGAAAAGAAGTGTAATGCATGCCCATTCATTGAAAGTTGGGGCAGTAAGAACACATTCTATAATGGCTAAAAATATGTTGGGAGATTAGCAACTCTCATCCAAATAGAAAGGGTACAGGGAACAAGTTATTAAGCCTCATAACATAGGTTCACAAAATTTTTCCTTCACTTAGAAAACTACTGGGAATCTGTGTTAAAACTCTTGCTCTTAAGTGCTTCTGTACTGTACCATCTATACCCAAGATTTATCGTTCAAGCCAAATGAGAAGCACTATATTAAGTTGGTATATTGAGCCTCAGGACAGGGTCTGGACAGATGATCAAGGGTCAGTCTTGGCTTAGTTTCTAAAAAAAAAAAAAAATTAGTCTGACTTTAATAATTATGGATATCAATGGGTTACAAGTACTCACATTTAGCGGGCCCTTTATCATATACAGGGCACTTAAAATTTTTGTTTACTCATATAAAAAAGAGAAAGCTTTTTGAAAAAGACAAGGTATCTTCCGAAACAGAAGACTGGAAGAAAACAACGAGAAAAAGAGACTCTAATATTACAAGCTGTCCAATCTCTTAGCTAAATAGAGATTCCCTTCAAACCATGAGCATAGCCCCAAAGAAAAGTCAAAAACACAATCCTATCCCATAAGTAACATATTAAGGGGTAAAGAAATACCCTGAGATGCAGGAATTCTGTTCCAAACAAATACATGAGAATCTCATGATTACAAACTGCCAAGGAATTTTGGCCTCCTTATTCTTACCAAAACCTTTTAAAACTTACCATTTGAAACTGCTAAAGATCAAATTGATAAACCAAAAGTTCAAAGCCAGCATTTCACATAACACACACATCAAGAGATATGGCTGTTTGCAGACTTCCAATATTCTCATTAATATGAGTTCCATAGCACTCCAACAAGGGCTGAGTCTCCTAATCAAGCAATCCATCTGCAAACATACTTGTAACTACAGCACAAAGCTCATTGCAAGCAGAGGGATATCTTAATGTTATCTATCTAATCCAACTGAAAATTTTCTTCTTTCAACAATGCTGTTTTGTGAACTGCGAGAAAACAGCTAAGCATACTACTATAAGTAAACACATTATATAATTTGTTATAAGACAGAAGTGATACGAAGTTTGAACTCATATAACTACACCACAAACACGGTTTCAAAAGAAACAGGACAGAACAGGAAAAACTGAAGTTAGGAAGTAAGCCCCCCCTCCCCCCCCCCAAAAAAAAAAATCTTAATGTAAGGGCTGACAAGTAAATATCAAAAATTCAATAAAAGATATAAAACAATATGTTTCATGAACCATATAAAACAAGGAAACAAGGCAGAGTAGAGGAATAATATGTTACCTAAATCCACATCAACTATAGTCCTCTCACGATTCCTTCTTGAATTGTTTTTAGCCTAAAATTGAAAGAAAATTTCATAAATAAGGTTAATCTCCAAAAATATAATATAGAATGATAATATCAAAACAACTTTTTATGCAAAGTAGCAGGTATGAGGAATACCTCAGCAAAAGCACTTGGTGTAGATTCAACAACATCATCATCAATGGCCTCCACATCAATAGGCTGTACAACCTGTGGTTGCTGGACAGTATGAACTGCTTGACGTTCTGGTAGGGTCGAAGGTCCCCCATGCTCCCGATTCTCACCAGGTGGAGCACTATTAAGATCCAAATCCAAAACTGCCTTCCTCCGCCGATAACTTCTTAGCGTAAGCCCTCTAGCAGATCGAGTACTCATCTTATGTACAGTATTCCTTTATTGAGGTCATGCAACCTGAAAATAAACCCCATGTCACATGAAAATATTATTCTGCACAATGATCACTATTAGAGTCAAATCTAGGCATCTAAAAAGGGCAAACATTGCACTGTGGAAGATAATGAGGAGAATAAATAAATAAATTGAGAATCCCAAACATCAGGAAATTGAAAGAGTAATGTATGCATCTATATATTTACAAGTGCAAAGTGACATAGTTAACCAAAGTAACTTCAAACTCAACTTCTCATTGGTTTTCTTTCATTGAAACTATTATAAGTTGAACTACCTACAAAGTCAATATATGCACAGTACAAGAAATTTTCACTTCAACCAATTATCATCATTATCTTTTCAAAAACTAAAAGATAGTATGTGTTGGTCAGATTGATTAATTTCTATCCTAAATTTACTGAGTAACAAATGGTACAGCATGAAAAATTTACTCTAGAAGGAAAATTGGCTAACATGTCAAGCAAGTTTTGTAATAACAACACAGATGCATGCATATTAATAATCCAGGAAAACTAAGTACGAAATTGTTTGAATTCTTCACAGCTACTACCATAATTAGACAGAATAACTGTAATAAAGGATATCAATCCCAAAACAAGCTTAGACTAAAATACAAACTCAATACTAACTTCTTAGTTTTAAAGAATTATAAACAAGCTCTAGAACAACAACAACAACAAAAACAAAAAACAAAGTCTTTTTCGACTAAGTGGGGTTGGTTATATGGATTAAACAACCTCATCATGTTCTATCTTTATTCACTTATATAGTTAAATTATTAATAGTATTATAAACAAGCTCTATACACAATAAAAAATACATTTCCATGGCTAGAATGGCTGGATATTGACATAAGCAATGAATAATAATAGAAAATATTTACCGTGCCACCCTGACCCTGAGAAAGAAAGGAGGGAAAAGCTTATTTTAACTCCAAAAAACAAAAAGAAGTAACATGAAATAATCTGTAACTTAGTAGTGTTACTTTAAAAAAAAAAAAACTTATTTTAACTGGAAAAAAGAAATTCTCATGCTACCGCAAAATTTCTTTTTCTCTACACCTAGATTCTGAATATCTTGGAAATAGAATCGATGATCCCAATGAATAAATCAACTTTTTCACCCGATAAGTTAGAAAGACAAGGTAAAATTATCAAGAACAAATATTCAAAACTGAGCGACGGACAATAAGTTAATCATTAGAGGTAACAAGCATATGTCACAAAAACACTATAAACAAGCGTCAGAAATAAAGGCCCACAAACCAGACCAACCCACTTGATCAATTTCAAGTATTCCAACCACCGGAAAAGATCCCACGAAAACAGAATATTGTACCAAAAAAAACTGGGCACTTTTTCTATTTAAAAAGAAAGCATTTTCATCACACTCACTCTACTAGATTCGGTACAGCAAGCGCGAAAATCGAATCGCTACGACGAAAAATCAACAATTGAAAAGGCCCATAAATGCGGACAAGGAAGAAGAGCTCTATTTTTAGCACTCATGCCCAAAAATCGAGACAGAAACGAAACCGAGAATCAGAACAATTCAACCAAAACTAGGAAAGGAAAAAGAAATTCAGAACTGATGGCAAGAAAACTAACCTTTAATTGGAGCTTCGAACGGCGAAATCGGAAAAATCCTCAAAAATTGCAAGCATGACAATCAGAGAGAGAAAGGAACCATGGAGACAAGAGAGAGAATCTGAGAATCTATGTATGGAGTTGTCGGAGACGGAGATTAGGGTTGGGAAATGGGAACAGAGAAATTTACGAGAAGGGTTTAAGAAGGGAAGAAAGAGACTAGAGAGTGCTATGTTGTGGTGAAGAGCGGAGTGAGGGTGAGGGAGCAAGCGGAGGTAGGACTGTGCGACACGGAAGTCGGTGAAAGGCGTGCACGTGGCGGATCCTGTGAGGGACTACGGACGTGCCATGATGACGAAACTAATTGTAAGGTTCGGTGCTTCTCGCACGTACCGATTTGAATTTTGAAGGCTGTTAGCGTTCAGTGTAACGGTGTTCAATGTTCACCGTCCAGTCTTCGTTTATAGTGACGATTGACGAATATTTTCAAGGGCAAAGTGGGACGGGCGGGAAATAACGGAACGGGATTTTAACGATATGAAATTTTATGTTTTTAATTTTATTTATAGGTTATTTTTTAAAAAATTTGATATAAGAAATTGTGCAATTTATTTTTTAAAATTTAAAATATAAAAATAAAAATATAATATTTTTTTCAAGAAATATTATTAAAATTATACTACTTAAAATTTAAAAAAATAACCTTTTAAATTTTTTATTTTTTTACAAAATATTTAAAAAATTGTAATCTTACTCAAAATTTCCCTTTTAAATTTGTTAATTAAAGAATTATTTGGATAAAACATATCTATTATAAAAATTAAAATTAAAAAATATCAACTTTAAAGTTAGTGAAAATAAACTACATAACCCTTAATTAATGGGAGTGTTTTATGAGATATGTTTGAAAAACAGTCGAGAGATCTTGAAAATGGCAAATATTCAGACAAAAAGATAACACCTAGTCTTAGAAAAAAAATAACCACACATCTCAAATAAAAAAAATTTAAAAAAACTGGTGAATATTTTTTTGTGGCCGAAATCAAATCAGTTAGATATTTAGATTAATTTTATGCATCAAGATTGTATGCCTTTTTAATGCGTTTTTACACTTTTTTTTATAGTTAGTTTTACCTTTTTGGTTAAAATGAATTATAGATATTTAGGTTAATTTTTTAATATTATGATTAGAGTATTTTTAAAGATTTTCTAAAATTAATTTTGATATTCTTGTATTTAACTCTGCAGAAATCCAAATTTAGTTGGAATATCGTCATTTATGTTTTTTATATTTTTTTTTACTATTATTTTAGAAAGTTGACAACAATCAGTTAATCATTTATCATCTTATAAAAAAGGTTTACTGCACTTACTATGCTTCAGGGATTGTGGTTGTCATCCCGAAAATATATGAAAGATCTTAGAAGAGACGTGGCAATTTTTATTTAATTAACCCTCCTTAATTTGTGAGCATCTTATTTTAGTTAGGCTAAAATGGAAAAATATTCATTAATTTAGCTAATTGTGTAATTTATTTTTTTCAATTTTAAAAGTTAATAAAGATCTTTTCAAATAGAATTATTTTGAAGATTCGTATATAAAAAGAAGAATAAAGTAATTATAATACATCTAAAACTTAAATCCAATCGCATTAAAATCACAAAAAATGCCAAGACTGATGAAGACTTCAAGGAAAGAGAAATTTTCTGTGTGATATTATAATATGTTATTTATGCATTAATTAATAATAATAATTTAACTTTTTATTTTAAACTAAAAGATTCATGTAGTTGATAAATAATTAAATTTTATTGACTAATATATAAATAAAATAATATAATACATATAATAATAAATAAAGTCTTTTTTATTAAATAAAATTAGTTATATAAATTAAATGATGATAGCATATTTTATCTTTACTCAAAACTTTGCTTGTTTTTTATTATATATATGAGTTGATGCAATGACTCTTATTCATTTAATACAATACTAAATCATATAATTACTTTCGGATAATAATTTAACATTTACATATTTATATTTATAAAAATTTAACAAAATTTTATATTATTTATCAATCACTTAACATAATTTTTATTTTATTTTATTCAAACTTATAACTGATTATAAAAGTCAAACTTAGCATAGATAAAATTAAGGTAACATAATATATACATATAAATTTTTTCTACGGGGTATTGCCTTCCAATACGATTGGCAAGGTAAGAACACATTGAGAGTACCGACAGGATCCATTAGTCAAGTGAGATTCAAATATCAAATAAGTCTTAAACCAAATCATATTTTCCTCTGTATTCTGAATAATTTTCTCAATACAGCAATGCTCAACAATTAGGACCATAAACCCTAAACCAAGACAATATTACATGGTTTAATTCTACTTAAACCCAACAGGTCCATACTTGGACAAGATTAGTTTCCAGCAAAAGAAAATTAAGAAACTGAAAAACTTGAAACAATCAGCCACTGAAGTTCAAAAAACTGAAGTTAAGCTTCAGTTCTAATAAAGAAGCAATCAGCTGGAACAAATCAGGGTAATTGAGATATTTTTATTCCATTTCAAAACATAGACGAGCAACAGTATCAATATTTCAAACATTCTCCTGCTTTTGCTAGATCTTCAAGTGCCTTGCCGATCTGTACTTCTGTCATACCTGCTAATTTGAGGCCTTTCTCAACACCCATGTCTGTGATAAAAAAAAAGTTAGAAAGATGTGACAAAAAGAAAAAGACAATGTAGAATATAGATCGTGTAGACTTATCGAACAGGATAGGGTCAAGGAAATAATTACAGTTTCTGATAAATGAATATCAATCAACCATGACTTAATCCTACTTTTTTGTTATGGGCTTCATTGTACTTTTAGTTGCTTAATTTATTCTAGAAAACAATTTAATCCTTCTAGTTTTTATTAAAGTAATTATATCTCTAGTTAGTAAACTAAACCTATTAAAAATAACATTTAATTAGAGCAATACCTAAGTTTGTTACGTCTTTAAAAAAGTATTTTCTTTATGAAATAATTAGAGGTGCAAGACTGACTTACCTAATTCTTGCTAGATATTAAATTATTCTAATTTATAAACTAGTACAATAACACTGCTCTAACTCAAATTAAAGGAACTACATTGCTTTCTTGAAGAAACAAGACAGGCTATAAGTACAATCAAGCCTACGACCAGGAAACAAAAAACTAAAAGAAAATAAAAGAATAAGCGGCAAAATATGGGAAAGTTTCATTATATATAGAGCAACTCTGCAGTTTATAGGGGAATTTGCATTACCAGAAAATAAATAAAAAGAATAAATTATACTTTCTTTTTTTAAAATATTATAAAATTATATTCTCTTCTCTTTTGTTTTAAAATTTTTTAAATATGTATTTACCTTACGTAAAAAAATTATATTTTTAAGCTTAAAATAAATTAACTTTATTATTTTGAACTCAAAATAAATTATAAAGAAATAATAATTTTAAAAAATTAATACTAATATTAAAGATATTTTGATCAAAATAAATAAAATTATAAGTTTTAAAATTTTTTAAGAGAGAAAAAAATAAATTTTTAAAACAAAAGAGAAAGTAGTGTAATTTTAATATATCAAGAAAGTGTAACTTACTAATGACATAGTTATTTATCTGTAAAGTAGGGACTTACGATATGGATGATACTTCTCCCAAATTAGGGTGCCATCAGGGAGCACAATAAGTAATTTACCTTCCTCCCCCTTTGGATCCTCTTATTTCAAATTTCAAAATTCAAAAAAGATATGGATGATACTTAGAGATATAGGATATTTAATAAATAAGGATTATTTGAGTTTATCATATTAAATTAGTAGTTATCCAACGGCCTAGAACAATCTATTTAAGCACTCTTTGCATTTGGAATATCCAAACTATTGAAGTGTTCTATTCTCCCTCATCGTTCCCTAAACTCTCTAGTGTTCCCACGCCTTTCCATCTCCCATTCTAGTGTTAATGTGATACCCGAAACACAATCAACTTTTGCTCAGTTTTATTCAAGTGTGTTCACTTGTACTATCATGGCTTATAGCTACAGTCCCAGGTGCTCCAATAATTATGAAACTCAGAATTGGTCTATAAATCCTAGGGCATTCTACCATCGAGATAGTTCGTATACTTCTGATTCTTATTATGATTACTATTCTTGTGATCTACAATATATGAATTATGGGTACGAGAACTCACGCGACTACTCTCATGATGGATATGAGCTCGCAAGAGGAAATTACTATTATGATTATACTCCTTATTATTCTACTTATTCTACTCCTAATTATAATAATTATTCAAGTGTTGGACAAAATAGGAATTTTGTAGACAGAAATTTTGGAAGCTTCTCTCATTACGGATATGAGAGTTCAAAAGAAAATTACTCATCGTTGTCCCACCATAGTCGGACGAACTTCTCTGCTTGTTTTCCAAAGAACTATTATTGTAGTCATCCCAGCTCTGATTACTCCTACTCTCATTATGGATATGAGATGTTAAGTGCAAATTATCAATCATCATCCAATTATGGTAGGACAAACTATTCTGATTATTCTCCAGGCCACCGTTATTGTAGTAATCCCACCTCTTATTACTCCTATATACAATAACATGATCAGTTTCCTTCCAACCATGAACAAGAAAAATATCTTCAAGATTATGAAGAATATGAAGATTCCAAAGGGCATGGGGCAGCAGAGTCTGAGTGTGAAGGATATGAGGATTTTGAAGATTATACAGAAGCAGAGTTAGAGTATGAAGAATACGAAGATTCTAAAGAGCATTCAGAGGCAGTGCGAAGAATATGAAGATTATGCATTTGTTTAGATTAGTGGTTATCTGATAGGTTAGAATTATTTACTTGAGCATTCTTTGTATTTGGATTAACCATTCTATTGAATTATTAGAGATTAATAAACTTTTGATCACCCTCATCTCTCCCTAAACTCTTCTATTCTTTCTCTCTCCGCCAAATTCTTTCTCTTCTCCCTATTTCCTCCTTGTGCTCTGCATCATCAAGCCTTCGATAAAGGAAGTGCAAGAAAAAAATTTCTCCATTTAAGGTTCTTGACATCTAACAAGTCAATGAATTTATCTATTTTAACGTATATTGTTAGGAAGCTGGTCATTATTTTAAAAAAAATAATAGCGACTACGCAACAATAAAAGACCAGCCTGATATAATTATCCTTATAATAAAGACCAAAGGGGCATCCCCATACAGCTGCCCTATATAGGATCAGTTAGCTGTGTCATGGAATTGTTTTTAAGCAAGAAATAAGCTCAGAGATAAATCTTAATTTATTTCTCTCTTATTTTTTTTCTTCCTTTCTCTCTCCTACTTCACCACTTTCCTCTGTTTTCTCCACAGTGCACATACATCCTTCTAAAATTTTCTCTCCCGAGCATCTCCATTTCTATATTTATTCAAACTTTACTTTTAAAATATTTAAGTACTCATTTTTCAAAATTTCTTTTTCCATATAAACAAAGAAATGTCTTCCTTACATGTTAAGACATGATTATGTGATTACTTCTACAAAATTCAAACAATACATTCTTTGCGCCACTGCAAACTGGAAAGAAAGAGCTACCACAAATATAAGAGTATCATGCAACTCCAGTTAAAATATTGAAACCATTTTCATCCAGAAAGAAGAAATTCGGCCCAAGTACATCAATGTTCTTTTTAAAATCTTGAAAATTTGAGATGAATTTCAGGAGACAATGGGCTTGGGAATAATGACACAGAAAGGGAATGCAGATTGAGAAATTCAAATAACAGCAACATAAAAATGGGGTTTAAGATAATGATAGTACCATATCTCGCCCACAATTGGGGTTCGACCCCATTGCATTCACGGATTAATATTGGCAAATTGGGGTTTGACTTCTTTATATCCTTATAATTCTTTTCCACAAATGTTCTGAGATAAGAAGAGAATAAGAGCTCATCTTAGATTGAGATACAAGCAATACATAGATAGTAAAGCTCTGAAATTGGACCAAGCAAGGAAAGTACAAAAGTATAACCTTGCAGATAAATTGGCAGGTGATGATTGACACATCAAAATACGAAGCTCCTTCAGGTTTTTCGGAAAATGACCTCCCCATGCCATTGTTTCCCTGGAGGCTCAAATGTAGAATATAAATTACCTCACCACAAGGAAAAAAGAAAAGGAGGCTAAGCCAAAAGTATGGAATAAATCATAATGAAAATTCAAGGGCGTTTTAGATTACAGGATTCTTCCTTGATCAAACAATATTGGGCATCTCAACCTACAGACATATTATTTTCCTAGCTGTAATATTGTAAAATTCCAAAGCAGATAAATCATGATCTCCAGAGTTTGAAAGTTGAAGCCAGAAAATGGGATTCCTAAACCCAAGTAGTAGTCAAGGTTAAGTAATGCAATCTCCATCCAAGCACTAAAGTAAATAACAAATCGAGAATAACAGCTATCGATTTGGAAAATCCCATGAATGACTCAGAAAATCAGAATAATGGAGCAGTATTAAGCACTTCCCAATTTACAGTTCAACTTCGGACCACCGTTTTCTGAGAGAATCAGCACTAAGCACTAGTCAAATCTCTATCTCCGACTCATCTAATTTATCATATTGAATCGGAAAATCAACAGCCCAAAAGTACAGGATATGGCCACAGCTTATCAATTTCAGACCCGAGTCCAAACAAATTACCATTATCAGATACGAATTATGCAGCCTACAATTCAACAGTAACTACCTCTTTGAGGATTATGCTATACGACCGCGTCTTTCTTCATTCTCCAATTTTATTTTTATTTTTTAAAGTATATACAGTACTATTTATTAAAAAAAAATACAATTTTTGAAAAAAAGTAAAAATAAAAACATAAAATTCTCAATTTCTCATACATTGATATAAAGCACTCACTCGACTGGGTGGGCGCATGATTATGTGTATATATATATATAGAGAGAGAGAGAGAGATTCTCATGACAAATTAATCTCATACAATATATGATATCTTTCACATAATATAAAATTAAGAGTAAAATGCAAAATACTTTTTTAAACTTTGGTCTACATGCAAAATATCCTCTAAAATTTAGTCTTTGATTAATAACTCTTTAAATTTTAGTATAAAAAATCTTAAATGCTACTAAACTCTTGTATACGTTATATTTAAATATCACATCAGTAAGTGTAAAATTGTCAAATTAAATCTCAATCAAATTTCTCAAATTACACATCACATCCCTTTTCTTCAATCTCACGCACGACTCATACGAAATTGTTGAAGAATTTTTGGAATTTATGCCTAAAGAAGAAGCTGCTGAAGCAAGGGATTGACTCAACCCAACAACACACAGGCTTCTTATAATTAATATTCGTGAAACACAAATGATAAAAGAAGAGAAGATGAATAGCACAGAGACATCACTACCATTAATGTACAATATCTCGTAGGGGTCCTCAGCTTTTCTAATATCCCATAATTCTAATAATCACTATGAGATTCTGTGATAGCTTCAACTCCAGGAGCTTCTAGAGATCATCAAGTGTGGATGAGAAAGCCATAATTGGAGCCATTGTCCTATTTTGAATTAATCGATTTAAGTGTGAATGTGAGTCATTATCATGTTAAGAATCAGAGCCTGTCAAGCTATGGCTTGTGTTCAATGCCAAATTTAACTAGTTATGAGTATAACAACCTGTCAGTAATACTGAAACTTTTAGATAACAACTTGGCTTAAAAAATCAATACAAGCAATAACTCAAACATGAACAGTGTGGTGAAAAATAATGGTAATAATAATAATAATGTGGGATTCATCATCAACTTCATGGGATGGAGAGAACAAATTGGACTTAGAGTTGTTGGACGCTTTCTTTCAGTTTCAAGTGAATGCCATAAAATCAGAGGAATGATGATCGTCCGACAACAACAGTAGCAACACCAATTTCATGTGACGGTGGTTGCAAGGAGTTCACCGTCATATGAGTCGTGCGTGAGGTTGAGAAAAAGGGATCTGATGTGTAATTTGAAAATTTTGGCTGAGATTCAATTTGTGAATTTTACCCATGCTCATATGTTATTTAAATTTGATATATACACAAGTTTAGCAGCATTTGAGGTTTTTTACACCCTAATGAAAGTTTAAGAAGTTATTAGTAAAAGATCAAACTTAGAGAGTTTTTTATACATGTATCAAAGTTTAAAAAGATTTTTTACATTTTATTTTAAAATTAAATATATAAAATAATATTTAAATTATACAATATTCTCATTCAATTTCAACTTACGCAATTATGGAAATTATGCATCAGAGTGAATTTCTTAAAACACACACTCTATGAAATGCATTATTTTGCACGTAATCTATTTTATTAATAAATTAATATATAAAAATAATATATTTTACACGATGTGCAATTCAAAGAATTTAAATTTCTGTTTATCATAGTAAAATATTATCGATTCAAACAACAATCAATTTAATCCACTAATTAGGTGGGGGCATGATTATGTGATTTTTGAATGCACTATTGCACATTATGGAGAAAGGATAATGGCCTATCTCCATGTTAAGTCCGTGACAAATTGGCACCAACTAAAACCAACAGATTGTGTCTCTCAATTCTCATGGCATAGTGAAAAGATATGCCACAATATTGAAAAGTGGTGCTATTCATCAACATGTTTGTGAACCTCAAAATTTTGGTATAATGCCACAATAGAAAACAAAAATAAAGAAAACTTAAATTACTTATTACCGAAAAAAAAAAAGAAAAAAAAATGAAGATGCCTTTCTTTTTTTTTTCCCCCTTTCTTAAAAGATATCTTAGTTAAGTGACTTTCCATTTTTATTATGAATTTTTATAAAGATTCTACTTGACAAACTTATTTTAACTGAAACTCCTTAAATATATGGTTACTTGTAATTTAAAATTTATTTCTTATTACTTTTATTTCAATATTGTTTACTTTTGTGAAGAAAAAAAGCTTAATTCATTCAAATATTAATATTTATAAATGTAACAATGCGTATGTTCATCAAATATATTTTTGATACAAATTTGATTGTTGAAAATTAATATGATATTTTTTTTGGCCAAGAGAAAATTAATATGATTACTTTAGTATATTATTGGCATCTTGCTTAATAATATTAATTTTGTAATGTCTCTCTTTATTACCGTATTCCATACCAAAAACAAAGATTAATTATCATTTCTTAATTGGTGAGATTCCTTTTTTTTAAAAAGTATTTTGTGATTATGTTTATTATTTTAAAAAAAATAATTCTTCTAATTTTATTTGGCCTTTCATAGTTTCTCTTAAATCAACAATTAGTTAATTACTTACTTTCAGTTTATTTTTAGATGCAAAACAATGTGCATTGGACGACTAAAATAAATCATGACCCTTAATGCAAATCACGGTATGTCCATCGGACGACCAGAATAAATCTCCCGAATGTGATAGAATAAAACTGTTCGCACCCTATCCCTCTGCGTCTCCACATGATCCGCCCTCTAATGCAATTAAGCGCCAAAATTTCGCGGAGGCTTTGAAAATTTCACAGAAAGCGTTAAACACTTAAACTTCAAAATTCAATGTTAGAATCCTTTCCCTCTCTTTGTCTTTCTCTATCAGATCTGGTTGAAGGGTCCAGAAGGACAGATGGGTATTTCAAATTTTTGTAATTTTTTTCAAAATTTTCAGTACCCTAGCTTCAAACTTCGTTTCTGTTTCTCTCGAATTCTTCAGTCTTCTCTCTCGATGAAGCAAATTGATGCTAGCTCGAGCTGATTTCTGGTTTTATCTTGGGTTGCTATGGGAATCACAGTTATTCAACTTTGATTTCTGCGATTGAACTTCATTTCGGCTTTTGTGTCGCTCTGGTTTGACTTGTTATTTTTCCTTACTCAATTGAACTATTATGGTGAGAGAGCAGAGGGTAGAGTCTTTCTACACTAGACTGCGGGAGTCGGCACTAGCTTCGTTGTCTTCCCCCTTGCTCATATTCCCATCAACGTCCGACGTAGATTCACTCTGCGCATTAAAAATCATCTTTCATGTTCTCGAATCTGATTCGGTCCGGTATGCTTGTTATCCCGTGTCGTCGTTTCAAGAAATTCACAAATACGCTGGACCTAGTTTGAGTTCGTCTGACGAGCCTGTTTCGATCCTATTGATAAATTGGGGGTGCCATAGGGATTTGAGGAGAATTTTGAATCTTGGTCCTACTGCTCGTGTTTTTGTGGTTGATAGTCACCGTCCGATTCATCTTCACAATTTGAGCGATGAGAATGAACGGGTGGTGGTGCTTTATACACGGGACGATGAGCAGCAGGCTGATTTGGCCTATGATTTTGATGTGTCGGCCTTGGCTAATGCTAGTGATTTGAATAGTGACGTCCGCGAGGTTGAAGAGGAATCTGACAGTGACGATGACAATGACAGTGAAAGTGAAGAAGAGGGAGATAGGGATGGATCCAGGAAGCGGAGGAGAGTTTCTCAAGATCACGAGCAAGACCCAGTTCAGCTTTTCCGAAAGCTGAAAAAGGAGTATTATCATATGGGTACTTTTCATGGTAAGCCCTCCGGTTGCCTGATGTATGAATTATCCCATTTTCTGCGGAAGAACACAAATGAACTGCTATGGCTCGCTTGTGTATCTTTAACGGATCACTTTATTCACGAGAGGTTAAGTGATGAGCGATACAAAGATGGGGTTATGGAGCTTGAGCAGCATATTAACAGTTCTGGGAATTTGGATGCGGTAACTTCCGTAACACTCAAAGATGGAACAAAGATCCGGGCGCCAAATTCATCTAGAATTACATACGAAGAAGAACCGAGGCTTATGTTGCTCAAAGAGTGGAATCTGTTTGATTCAATGTCGTGTTCTTCGTATATTGCAACTAAGTTGAAGACATGGAGTGACAATGGGATGAAAAAGCTGAAGCTTCTTCTAGCCCGGATGGGATTTGCACTCGTGGATTGTCAACAGAAGTTTCAGTACATGAATATTGAAGTTAAACGCAAAATGAAACATGAATTTGAGCGATTTCTACCTGAGTATGGGCTGACTGATTTCTACTATAGGAGTTTCTTAAGGATACATGGTTATAATTCAAGGGTGTCTGCTGCAGACGTGGTTTATGGCGTGACCGCTCTGCTTGAATCATTTGTGAAATCAGATGGCTCATGTGCTTCCAAGCAATTTGGGGTAGCTTATGATGCACTGTCCTTGAGCAATCTTGATAAGCTGAAATCTGGAATGCAGCATGCAATCAAGATTCAAAGGGCCATTCTTAGACAAGGAAGCACAGCAATAACCAAGAGTGGCTGCATAAGAAGCGGAAGGAAATTCAGGTGGGTAAAACTTGAAGATTCTGCTGACACGAAATTTCTGGGTTACCCACAGGCTTTGACTAAATTCTGTTATTTTCTTATGGATGCTTTGCGAGAGAAAGGAGCAAGAATGAAGCCTCTGCTTTGTGCTTGCTTATCTCAAGAACCCAATAAAGTACTGATTGTAGGTGTTTGTGGTAAGCCTCGTCTAGGTGCAGGTAAAGGAAATGCATTTGGAATTGCATTTAGAAATGCTGCTGAGGAGATTGGAGCTGACTTCTTCCATGAATTGTTTGAATCTTCATGGATTGTATTAGATGCAACAGTAGTAAATTCCTTCATGGTCAGGTTGACCGAGAGGCTATGATACAAAACTGGTTCTTCACGGAAGTATGTTTTCTTAGTGCATTCCATGCCTGAGATTATTAATAAATACTGTGCGATACTTGGTATAACGAGAAGACATGACTTTGTTTTATTATGATTTATAACTTCTTTATTTGACTTCTTCAAATCTGTACTCTATTTTTCCCCGTTCCTTAATTTGACGCTCTTATGTAATCTCATGCACATTTATATATGAAACTAGTGTTTTAATCTCAATATCTTTCTGGATGAGATGAAGCTCACAGATCAAGTACCAAAAATTATTAGTCTTGGAACATGATGGCAAATTTTTCTTTTAGTGTACTGTTGAAGTATTGCAACATTTTGCACCCAAAATTGGAATTTAAATCAGTAAGAGGTTTATTAATATGCATTCAGAAATCCTATTATATAAAAATTATCATAGGGTGTTTACACAAGCAGCTTCAAGATAGATAACAGAGATGTACTGGTATGAGTCATGAACTTTACTGGATATTTCAAATGACATGAAAATTTTGGGACAATAAACCTTTAAGGTCATCTTTCATAAAAGAGGAAATACCTGTTTTACTGAAGTTAAGATAATTTCTTTTTTAAGACATTTGATCCTTTAAAAACTTAGATCACTTTATTTTCCAGGATCTATCCTGAATTTACTACTTCCATGAACTTGCATCACATTGTAATCATTTTATTGACTTATTTTCTGTTGCATATTTCTGGTTTAAGTTTACAGTATGGTGGATTACAATACAACTTTTTCTGAGCATACCGGTCACATTGTGATGTGTGTTAATATTATTGGTGGTGCTATTGATCACCCTTGGACTTGGCACTAAATATGGGCATAATACTGGGTGCTCATGCCCTATCTGTTTCTATGTAATGGACCACAAATCCCTCTCCTGTTTTGCTACTCTTAAGTACTTCAGGTGTTGCCTTTTTTTTTTTTTTTTCTGTTCAGTAAAGAGGAGTCAGCACTAAGCAATCATCCTTGAACCTGATGCTACATGAATATGGCTACTGGAAACAGAGGTAACCACTACACCAATTAAGATTACTGTCAATTAGGTTACTTACCCTAACATTAATTGTCTGCTTAGAACTTCCTCTACTGTAAATGAATTGAGTTGGTTATGAAACTTTTGATTCGCAAACTACTTAGATTAGATTTGTTAAAAGCATAAATTTGATTCAATTCATATAATGAATAAATTTGAACATACTAAAACTTAGCTCAGCTCAATTGTAACCTTATTCCTCGTTGATACTAATTCGTAGTTGGTTGGAGCCATGAGTTCAACATCATAATGTTGTAATTTTAGGGCAACCATTGAAAGCTACCATTCTGAGAAGACCTGGATAACGTTGGAGTATTAGTCCATTCAGCAAAGCTTTGCATATAGCAA
This sequence comes from Senna siamea, assembly GCA_031216115.1. Lineage (NCBI taxonomy): Eukaryota > Viridiplantae > Streptophyta > Magnoliopsida > Fabales > Fabaceae > Senna > Senna siamea. Next base: position 19,281,638 of record CM062357.1, read on the forward strand.
CTGTGAGGAGCAGTAAGATATTCTTGCAATTTTAGTGTCTTCAAGCACTTAATCGTCAGTTACCCTTTTCTTTGTCTTAGCACCTTTGGTTTACTTGGTACACTAACCAGGATAGTCACCCTTTGGACTACGAAAATTGGTTGTGGAACTCTGATTATATATTTATTAGGTTTTGTTTTAGTAGTGGCTAATGGAAATAAGTAATTAAAAGTTTTCAAGTTTAAACTTGTGCTTCGTCAGATACCCAAAAATTATAATATAAATTATTTATTTAGAAATTTTCACTTAACACTTGAAGTTAATAGCTCATTACCTGGTTATAGTGTTCTCCAATGGCTCCCTTTCATGTCTGCTTGCATATACAATTCAATAGGTTTTCATGCATTTGGTTTTGAAATTTTAGAACGAAGTACTACTATACATACTGCCAAAGACAGACTAATTTATGGGTCAGCCAGTAAGGAGAAAAGGATAAAAAAAAAGGATGAGATATCGTTTTAATTTGACTCAAAACAAAATTGAAGTTGATCTCATCTGGATATGAAAAACAAAAAAAAAAACTGTTTTCAAGTTGAATTGTAGCATTAAAAATAGAATTTAGATTCTTTTAAATTAATATAATAATATTATGAGAGATACAAAATTATTTAATTGATAAACTCTATTTATAAAATAAAGACTATGAATATATGATATATTTTTTATATTTTTCTTTTACATAATACTATCATATTATTTTTTTATGTAAAGAAACCTAATCCTTAAAAATGATATCATACTTCAAGTTACTTTGGATTTTGACTACATAGTGTTTATTATGTTCATGATAATGACCACGTTTCCTTAAATGGCAGAAGCGGCATTTAACTGAAACACACTATAAGGTCTAATTTTAAATATTTTGATATTTTATAACTTTTGAACAAAATAAAGATGTTGGATATAAATTTGAATACCAACACATAAACATTAGAACTCCAATCACCACCCACCAATTTATTATAAAAGAATTACATAACCCGTCTTTTTTTTTTTAAAGACCTCAACTAAATACAGATAAAATAAATTTGAAAGCACCACAATTACACAACAAAAGGTAAAAGTTAAAAACTACAAAGAAAAAACATTCACAATCTTGTGCTCAAAGTATCTTTGCTGACCGAATAATAAAACGAGCCAAAAAAAAAAAAAAGAAGCACAAAGTTGTTAAGAAATATGATCAAATACATTTCAATGATGTTTTCCGCAGGGAGAGCCTTGAATATTTACAAGTGCTACACACAACTCATGACCATACAGAACATTTTCAACTTTTTCTCTTTAGAATCTCATCCAAACTTGCCATTAAATTATTTTCTGCACCACCCAAAACAGCAACTCTGAAGAGGCCAAGAGGGGAGCCAAAAAAGAGAGCATCAGTTTGGTGAAACCTTAACACTTAAAAATGTTGTCTCAACAGAAAACAGGAATTGTTGGCAATGTCATACCTGGGCTTTGTCATCAGCATCTTGGTTTCGGACCACATATGGTCTCTTTGTAGGGGTGCCCGGTGCGTGTCCACCCCCACCTTGTTTCTCCTCTCGAACCTTGTTGAAAATGTGTGTATAGCCATCAGCTGATGCCGGATTACTCTCATCCCATTCACCAAACTTAGGAACAGCAGCACCTCTATCAGGCTGCCACATCAGAATGGTAAAATCAGGAATATTTCTAAGGAGTGAGTTCACAGTGAAGCAACGTCTCATACAGACTGAGAAGTCAGAATTTTAGAAATTTACTACAGATCAATCATGGATGTAGTACAGTAGTACAGAGAATGATTTTTAGTAAACTACCATTTTGGTCATTGAGAGATACTTATTCCATCAATTTAGTCATTGAAAATTACCATCAATTCAGTCCAAACTTATTTAAAAAACAAACAGACGATAAACTCTATTAACCTCATTTTAATACAATTGATCACTTGTACCAACTTTCTCTAACATGGATCAATAGCAGTCCATTAGGATGCTAACTAGCGAAAAGAGTAAGTGACATTTTGGCAAGCATCCAGATGTGTTGCTAACCATTGGCATTAGCCATTAACATTCCACATTGAAGAAAGTTAGTTTACATGGGCAATTTTGCTAACACAAGGTTAAAAGAACTCAAGGCATGACTGATTTGCTGTGTTAATAATATCTGTACTAATTTGATGGTAATTATTTTCAAGGACTAAACTAACATTCCACATTGATGTGTTGTGTGTGTGTTGGGTTTTTTTTTTTTTTTTAATTTCATGCAAAATATAGCAATAAACAGCAAAATCACAGAAAGAAAACTAACAGTTTCATCCCCTCGATTAACCGGTTTTAGTCGGGATCTTCCTGGTGTGCCATGGCTATTGTCAAAGTAATTCTTTCCTTCATAAGAGGGACTGTCTCTGCTTGGGGTCCTTGCCTGGCGATGAAGAGGTGATCGTTCAATGCTGTATTCAGACCCACCACTTTGTCTTGAAGGTCTTCTTTGGTTATCAGTGGAGCCTACTCCTTGGCCTCCGGGACGGGTTGAAGAGCCAAAGGAATCACTAGGATCACTATCCAAGCTCCTCTGTAACTCAAGTGTTGATTTTACTGAACCCTTTCCAGTTGGCTCCTTCAGATCAGCTCTGGGTTTTGAAGGAGGTAGGTCAGAAGAAGATGAATTGTCGGGGACTAAATCTGGATTTTCCTCAGGATCATTTGGATTTATCATCTTTGTGCCAGTTCGACCTTTCCGAGCCTTGTCAAAGAATGCTGTATAAGGAACATTCTCTTCAGTTTCCCAATTGCCAAATTTCGGTACGTTAGGACGTTGCTGTCAAATAATACATTGAAAAGAGCCTGATAAGTTTACCAGTTAGGTATCAATATTGGACACCAATATTAAGTTTCAAGTGCTAATGAATGTCCTTTAACATATCCAAATCAGTGTCATCCATAAAGAAAATGAAAGAGACAAATAAAAGGAAGGGGAAAAAGAAGACATTTCTCTTTCTGCTTTCTTTGCAACGAAGATCCTATTTGGGTAATTCAGAAGATAGTAGAGACTTCGACTTCAAAAATAAACAATGTTACCATATTTCTTCCAACGAGAAACAATGTTGTTGGTAACATCCAGATTATACAATGAGAAGAAATTATAAGTGATCATTTGCAATGTAACTAACCAACTAAACTCTATCCATAAAGTACATTATGTGTATGATCATCTGAGTAATGTGGCTATATGAGCAGAACACTTGGTCAGCGCTGGCATGTTGGACAATTTGCTGGTTATCTGATATGACATGACTCAATAAATAAAATATGGCTATATAAAATTAAATAAAGGGACCAAGTAATGGTGAAAAGCAAACAGGGCCATATAGTTCTTTTCTCTCTCCCTGTGGCATTCATATGAATCACAGATCAGTGTATCGCAAATCACATCAAGACAAATTAAAATAGTATAAGAAAAACTACAACAAATTCTATCTATACAATGAGTATATACTGCATTGATAAATTATGAGCAATTTATTAAATATGCAGTGTTGAGTATGAATCTGTGGAAACATAATGAGCCTTCTAAACGTAGACATCAGCAAATGTATAACTACGACTTCAGCCAGGTCAGTCAAAACATGCTTTCAGATTAGTTTTTGGAGCCTTCATGACCAAATACTCAAGAGTTCAATTCTCACTGCATTCATTCTTCTACTTAAACTAAATTTCAATAGAAGACATGGTGGGCTTGTGTTTTGTTCACACTTCAAACCCAGCTTTCAAGTGAGAAGGCATTTTGTAAATATATATCAAACCATCACAGACCCCAAGCTTAAGTTTTTCGGATGATGTAGTCATTGACAGAAACAATAGAAAGATCATTGAGTAATTTTGTTGAACAAAGGACCCATAAAGGAGAAAAATTAACGGACTGTTTTTTGTTCATATATGCCTGAAAGAATCAACTGTCAGCTGCAAATTCTAATAAGTAATTAAACCATAGTATTCCAAATACTAAGATGGTTTTCAGTTTTCACCTCAAAAGGTTCAGAAAACAATTTTTTATCAAATCTCCATATGGACAGTATTCTAATCTGAATTACTACAGGATCAGCAGCCTGACTACCTATTAATAACATACCACTAAGCAAAATAAAAAGCAAATGCTTGTAGTCAGGTCCCTTGTTCTCATTTCTCATGCGATTTGTAACCTCCTTATGCATCTTCATGTTTTCTTCTTTCTACAGGTATATTTGGACACTGCATCGCTGGAATTTTTGTATCTTTATTTTAGTCTTTTTATAATTAATGATCTTAGGCGAATGCCTTTCATCCAATTATCAAATTGCAGCAAGTCCTATATCATAAAATGCCAGAGTCTTGAATAACAACCCATTCTCTGTAAGTCCTTAAAATCCTTGTTACTAATACACTCATTAAGACTGGGCTTTATTTCACTTTTAATGTAAGATGATAATGAAATTCAAGGCAGTCTCTAAGGAATTTTAACGTTAAGCTTATAGATGGAGACAGAAAGAAAATCAAGCACCAAAATGAAGCCATCAAGACTATCTTTTCTTAAAGTAAAAGTAATATCCAAATTTAAACATCAAAATTTAGCATGTCTCTAGCAAAACACATCAAACTTCAGCAAACATTGCACACCAACCAAATTTCCCCTCCCTTCTTTCTCAGCCATTGAAAAACTGATGAGTTCACTAATGTTAGTGGGCTAACATTGCTATGAAAAATTTCAAATAACCAATTCCAAATCTACAATGCACATGCTATCAAACAACGCAAAATTATATTAGCCTGGTATCCAAACCACAAATGCTCATAACCCATACTTGAAGAGATAATGCTTCACTTGGCCCCCACTCTTGTAAGTTGCAACATCTTACTAATGTCAATTGAAATAAGTAAATAATACAATAAACGGGATGAATGCCTTAGTTTCTAAATAATCCTTAGTCTTGCATAGGGACTGAATTCAAGATAGGAATGATCGTAGTTAAGGTATGAGTACTGTACTATAGTCCCTAAACTCGAACTCGGAGAGAAATATTTTTTCTATCCCCGAACCCGAGCAAGTAGCAAAATCAATCCCCATCCCCGAACCCATTTACTTGAAGAAAATTTAAAAAGAGTAGTTTTTTATTTATTGAAAACTTACAACAACAAACAAAGTGTTTCCCACTAAGTAGGGTAGGCTACATGGATCACGCGATGCCAACATATTCTTATTTATTTAAAACTTATTGATAAAAATTTATTTCTATAATCACAAAATAAAAAATTCACAACCATAATATTATCCAAATTCTAAAACACAATCAAATTTTACATACATCTCTTGCTATAGTGTAAACTTTGAACATACAACTAAAATTAAATTTTAACAAGTTCAATCACAAAGGTATCAAACATAACTAGACAGTTAATATATATATATATATATATATATGTATGTATGTATGTATGTATGTATGCATGCATGCATGTAAGGGGTTAACAATTAGATTTTTCTATGGATTTTGGAAGGGTCTTTGTGTCCCCCTAAATTTAAAAATAAAATAAAATATAATTAATATATATTTATTATATTATAATAAATTTATATATATAACATATTAATATATATAAATATAAAAGAAATATTTTAATATATAATATATGCAACAGGTCCAGGTCCGTGGTAAATACTACTCTCCCTAGACCCAAATCTAGATCCATCAAATCTCCAAACCCAGACTCATTTCTTTAGTACCCGAACCCAACCTAACAGGTAAAATTTGCAGGTACCAGTTAGCAATGAGTATTTTGATCATCCCTAATTCAAGATAATTGTTGATGTTGTAGTCCAACTTGATATTCATGAAAAACCCATAGAGCAGCATTAAGTCCTCTAAAGCTATTTATTGAGCTCTACACGATATCAGGATTTTTCCTAATTCTACAAAAACCTGTCTATATCTTTGTTATGTATAAATCCATTATAAGATAACTCATGAGTAGGAAGCCTAGCCTTAATAGGTTATAACCTTTAAGCAGTGGAGTCTTTAGCCATTAACCTATTTACTTCTCTCCCTCTACACCTAAATATAGTCCAATTGTTTTTCATTCATATATCCATCTCTCTGGTTTTTGCTAATACTCACTACCTTTCATCCTAGGAATTGTTTCAGCAGTAACCTCATTTTTCACAATTCTCAATTTGATCTCCATAAATAATCCACTTTTTGTCATAGAAAATTGTGTCCTTGCAGCCATGCCGACTAGGAAAAACAATATCCAATTCTTGATACAGACCCCCTTCACTTCTGCTCCCGCCCCCGCCCCCCCTCTTCTTGTTCTTTTTTTTTAAAAAAAAAAAAAAAACAGAAAACATGAAGAAGAAAATTTTTGTTACAAGATTTGTAGGATTTGAACTTGCCTTCATCATTGATAAGTTTTAGGTTAATTGGGAGTTTTGAAGAGAGTGAGGTGGGGTGGTCACTAATGGAGTGGTGTAGAGTAGGTTGGGTGAGACATCCTACTCCATTGATTGAAAGTTTAATAAAAAAAAAATGGATGGTATTCAATTCCCTATTGATTGGATGCTATAATGTCATTAATGAAAAGGGGTAGGTTTGAAGGGTGAAATTTTCAATTTTATCATTGTAATACTAACTCTTCTAAAAAAATAAAACAAGTGGATAAGGTTAAAAAAGGAAATGACAAATTATAAAGAATCCTAACCATCCTAAATGCCCCAATTTGGAAGGAGGGTTTGAAAATTGGGGTGTTGGGTGGTTTAGGATGGTTCTCAATTTATCCTAACTCACCCCACCCTATTAAGTTTTAAACATCTAATCAATCGTTAACAAGCTCAAACCATTCCAACCCACCTCACTCCTCTCCCAAACCATCCTCCCAATGAAGCCCTAAGGTCTCTTTAAGTTCAATTCAATCTATTGGAATTAAATTCACCACTATATATATTTAAATTTGAAATCATGTTCGTAGTTCTTTCTCCCAGCTTTACAGCAGAAAACTGTGTTCATATCTGTTTAATAAATTAAGTTCATCAATAAGTTCCAAGTTGTCCAACATCGCTCCTTAGGAACATGAAAGGAAGAATACCAAAACCACCTCAATTGAGCTTAAACTCAATAATATCCTTCACATATCAAGTTCCTTATCTCATCACATAAAGATCAATCTTTCTCAATGCTCATACAGAGCAATACAAAATTCATCAGTAATCTCTTGAACTCATCATCATTTATCTTGATGAGGATTTAGGATGTCACTTCAGAACCAACTGACACAAAACTGTTAATGAATAAGGGAGAAAGTAGATAAGACAAGGATTGACCAATTTTATGGAGTTTGCCTGTAATGAAGTCCTTTTCCAACAATCAGCAGGCAGAGAATTGATTTATAAACCTTAAAGAAGTAACATTTTTACTTCATTAACTACAAGTTTGCATCATTAACACATTCTGAATCAGGAAATTAAAAAGAATTATTTTTCACTCTCGTATCTTCCATCTGATCATCCTTCATAACAAATTAGCAGTAAATCACTAACACCATGGGTCCATAACAAGTCAACAACAATAACAACAAACAAAGTCTTTTCCCACTAGGTGGGGTTGGCTACATGGATCAAACAATGTCAATGTGTTACATCTTCGTTGATTTTTATAGTTAGGTTGTTAATAGTTAAATCCATCTTAATAGTTTTTCCTATTATTTTTTTTGGTCTCCCTCTACCTCTAGTTATTGAGCTATCTTCCATATGATAGACTTTTCGTACAATAACCTCTAATGACTTTCTCTATACATGATCAAATCACCTAAGGCGCATTTCAACCAACTTTTCTTTGATAAGTGTTACTCTAACTTTTTCTCTAATGCTATTATTTTTAATCCTATCATTTTTAATGTGTACACTCATCCAACGTAACATTATCATTTTTGCAATATTGAATTTCTGCTTATGTTGACTTTTTATCGCCTAACATTTGGTACCATACAATAATGCAGGTCTTATAGATACAACAACAACAACAACAAACAAAGTATTTTTCCACTAAGTGGGGTCAACTATATGGATCAAACAAGCCTTATAGATGTGTGATAAAATTTTTTCTCAAGTCACCAACTAACCTAAATTTCACCATGAAGAGAAGTTTCCTATAGCCAATGTCTGCTAGACTACTGCGAAGCATCTCGCCAACAGCAAAGGTTTGCAAGGTATCTTGGCCGAGAAAAGAGAAACCTACAATTTTGGAAAATACTTTCTAAAATAGTCCTATGATAGAGAATGACTAAGTGGCTATGATTTCCTAAATAAGAGAAAGCATCTCTCCTTTTATTAAATTGAAGCAAAGAAACTAAGATTTTTTGTGACAAAACAATACAACACAACCAAAATCATGAGATTTCATTTGTCTTTATATCATGCAAACTGGTTGGACTCAAGTGCTCACAAGTAGCCTGACTTGTTTCTTCATAAACGTCACAAGGTTAGAATATGTCAACATAGTGTTTAATATTAACAATACCAAATAGGATTACTGTACATTGTGTGTATATAAGCTTTGAGGAACTGATCTCTCAAACTGAAATTCTTTACCAAAGTGCAACTCTGTAAAGTGCAATTGGCTAGTCAAGGTCAGTTAGTTTTGTTCATTCTGATTGATATTTACTGAAGTGCGGGTTGCTATAGCACAGTGCATTGTATCTTCAATTAGAACAAAATTGGCGGTGAATATTATAAGCATGTATGCTATTATTCTGCCAATTAACTACAGAGGTAATATATGCCAATATTTGCATATGAAAATTACCATAAAACAGTTCCAAGTACAATAGCACCGGTGCTACTGCCATTTTGACTTCATTATTCAAGGTTAACTGGTGAACTGTCGGAAGTAGGCAATAATCCATTTACAATAAAAATGTGTTGGAATTAGTGTAATAACAAAGTCTTTGTCTCATATCTCACTTTTGCCTTTTTATTTTTTTAACCCATTTCTCCCTACAAACTTTATTTTGCACCAAACTTGTTCTGTAAGATGAATTTACACGCTTAAGAGCTACAGCCATTATAAAAAAGAAACCTATGTAGTCTTATTTGGAACAGAAACTGCAATGATACCCCTTAGTCTTCTTAAGGAATTATATAATCTTCTTTTTTTTTTTTTCATTTTAAAAAAGACAGATACTTCCATTACAGAGATGTACATAGCATTTATCAGATACTCATACTCATTTCCATGGGGATGTTTTTATCAATCTATCACACAAGCAAAGACTTGAAGAGTTTAACTTGCGTGAACAACTTTGATCTCATTTCATGTTCCTGCCTTATGTTGAATAACTTTAAGAGTGGAGATTTTCCCTATCTCCTTTTATTCTATACCTTTATCCATCTATAAAAACACAAGATATTAATATCAGCATAATTGTTTGGAAACTAATAGTAAGTCAACAAAATAAAAAGAGATTATTTTATGATCTAAAGTTTCCGTTTTCTCAGTATTAGCAGATTCTAGATCCAATATATGTTTGTCCTACTCATCCATCATTCAATTTCTTTATTTTGGCTATAATTTTTCTCTCACCTGAAGGATATTTTTTGACAGACAGACCCTTTTGAATATGCTTAGACCCTTAGACATCTATCACAAATGTATTCTTTCTAATTCCTAAATTTTGCAAGAAATGACAATCAGGCTTCATCAGCTTCTTAACGTACTACTTGGTCCATTTTGGACTTGATATATGAGGAAAGAAATAAAAAAAATATAGGTCAAATATCTACTTAAAGCTTAATAGAATTTTGACTTCGTTTGAATCTGGAAAGAAGCCAGCAATCTGGTGCATATGTTTTCCATTTTTATTCATGGAATAACTATTAAATCAAATATGTAGTCTCAGATTGTTGTTGTTGCTAAGAAAATTATTCGGTTTCCTAATGCAAACGAAGTTCATCCATTGACATAGATATAATTCTACATCCTTTACGGTCCATCCATCACAGTTGCAAAATTTTTTAAATATTCAGATGGCAAATTTCATATTCATTGGTGGTACAGCAAAATTTAATGTGAACATTACAGCTCATCCAAGTTATTCCTTTAACCCAAACGTCGGATTAAAGTAGAAGATAAAACTCAAACAGCTCTGCTAGCTGCTTGTTTTGTTTTATTTCGATACATCACAAGTAAAATTTAAGAGTTCTTTTTAATGGTTTTCCTATAATGCTAATATATATATACATCATCTAGAATATAAAATTTGTTGATCAAATTGAGAATCACACAAAAAAGAAAGAAAGCTAGATTCATAAGACCAAGCTAAATTTTTCACACATGATTCATGAGGCTAGTTGCTGCACGTTAAAATCAATAGGAAAGCCATACTTCGTAAGAATCTAATTGAATAACCTCATGGTTTCAAGAAGCAATAACAAAGTTGCATATGTCGATTAAAGACCAAAAAATCTAATTTTGGTCAACTTTATAAAAAAAAATTAAAAGATGAAGAAAAAGATCTACAGTGAAGAAAAAAGGAAGGGCCTGGTTCACTTACAAAAAAAACAACATAATGCAAGAGATTCAGGCTCTAAATCTCTACAAATTGTCTCAAATTTCTCAGCGATTACAGAGACATAAAACTAACCAGAAAAAACGAGAGAGAAAAGAAACTTACTGCCATTTATTGATTTGTAAACGAGGCTTTGAAAGAAGAAATCCAGAAATAGGAGAGAAGAAATCTTGAAGAAAAATCAGCTTCTAGGATTAGACGCAAGAGCAGAACAGCTCCTTCACAAAAATCGAAGACTCAGAAAGAGAATCTGAGAGGTTTATCAACCATTGACCTGAGCTATCGGTAACGTTTGACCATTCTATTTTCTTGTCCTTCCCTTCTTCTCTCAGTAAATTCTTCGTTTCTTCTGCGTTTGAAACTTCACTATTGGTGCTGCTATTTTTGCTTCTTCCAGAGTAACCACGTGCTTGACTTTAGACTAAAATGGCTGCTAAGGGCGTGGAAGAAGCAAATGTGTTGGGTGAGACCAAGTCCCTCCCACCCCAGCTGTGTACAATAATAGGCTCGAGTATGCGAGCTTGAGCGTGGCCCTTGGTTGTTGCGAATTTGTGGCGAGTAGGTGAATTAAACGACGTCACATAACAGTCTGGAAATTAAATTTCCATTTTCTTTAACATATATTTAATAAACATGTTGAAATTGAACAATATAATTTTTATCTTTTAGTTGAGAAAGTTTTGAAATAAAATTATTTTTCCATTTTATTAAATAACTTGACATATGATAGATTTAAAAAAAATATTTTGAACATTAAAATATATTTTTGTTAAAAAAATTTATTTTTAATTTTCCTTTTCATCTAGAGAAAATAAGAATAAATTTTTTATAACACTTAAGTTAAGAAGATCATGTAATTAGTGGAGAGGGTTTTTATCTTAAAAATATATTTATATTTCTCAATGTTTCTTGCCACTACAAAATACAAGTACGAGTTTATTTAAATTTAACAAAGGCAAGGGTAGAATAAAACACTCTTTGCTTTAAATCAAGCAAGTGTCACGTAAGGTAATTTTCAATTCAAATAATATCTTCACTTAAATTACTTCCGACGTATTGATAAATTATTAGTTAAAATAAAAGTGATATTAATCTCATAAAAAATATAAATTTAAATTTTTAAAAATATTCTTAATATTTATCTTAATATTTTTTACTGATAAAAATTAATTTTAAGTTTAATATAATTTTAAAAAATTCTAAATTTTTTTAAAAAATAATTATGACATTATATAGCTGTGCATAATTAAGATAATTGGGTGTACAAAAACATTTATACTTCTTCTTTTTTTTTTTTTTAATTGAAGGACAGATGTTACATGGCATATGAAAATGGACAACCAGAAAGACGGCTTCAATTAAAAAAAAAAGAATTAAAGACAAGAATCGAATAAACACAAAGTATTAAATTGCGATTAGAATTATGAATAAAATGAAAGGAATTAAAATAAAAATTGAAATATGACGGCGTTACAGTTAGTGGCGGCCATGTTAATAAATGGGAATGGTTGGAGATATAATATGGCCGTGTGGGCTTGTTCCATTGTCGGTGGAACACTGTTTGTTTGCTTATGTGGAAACATTTGCATTGACCTTCCAGATCCTAATGTCTTGGTCTTCCCTTCCGTTAAATACATTTGTAAATTTTTGCACATCCCTCTGAATTTTCAATGTATACAGCCTGGTTGTCTGCAGGTGAAATTTTTTTAATGGCACACACTTCTAGTTCTTAATACATTTTTTAAATAAAAAATATTATAGTATGTTTGTCTTTTAAAAATAATGAGTTTTAATTTAGTTTTTTAATTTTATTTCCATTAAAATTATTTTTAAAATCAAGTTTGTTGAGATCCGAAAATAAAATTTACTATGAAATTTTTTTCATATATAAAATTTAAATTTGAAAAATTACTTTAAAATAAAATAAATTTTTACTATTCCAACTAGCTATCTAATAAAAATTTGTTTTTAAAATAAATTAGTAATTTAATTCTCCATAAACACATGCTCTGTCAATTTGATCATTAAAATATGAAATGTCTTAAAGTTATCTTAAAAAAATTAATTTTTAATCAATTAAATTCTTTAATTAATAAGATGAATGAAAATAAAAAATGATAACAATATTAATAAACATTCACTTACTGTTAAATAATAAATTAAATTTTATTCATAAAAAAATTCAATCAATGCATTTTGACAATGTGTTTGTAAAATAAAACATATTGAATTTACAAACTATACATAAAAATATAAATGAAATATTTTGACAATATTAATTTTTAAATTTAAAGTGTTTTATTTTTTTATCATTTAATATAGCTTAATTTGTCATTTAATAATTAAATTAATATCTCTAATATTATTACTTATTAATTTTTCATCTATTGTAATAACTAAAAAATCAAATTGATTGAATATTGACATTTCAAATATTAAGTTAAAACATTTTATTTTTTAAAGACTAAATTAAAAAAAGATACTTCAATTTACTCTGGTTTCTATTAAAATTATTTGGATTTATAAAATTTGACTATATGATACTACTTTAGGAAAATGCCACGGGGACTAATTAAGGCCATGGTTTAACGATTATTTAGATTTTTGTTTATTAATTAGAAATTTTTTTAAAAATAATAATGATTTTAATTAAAAATATTGAAGAATTAAATTAAAAAAATTTATCCAAAAACCAATTAAAAAAATAGTGATATAAGTTAGGGATTATATTGTCGATTTTGTATTTTTAACAAACAAAATAATTAAATTATTTTTAAAGGATTTTTTTAATATAATTAAGAGATAAATATAGTGAAAGAAATTAATCTTTTATAATATAATAAATTTAAATTTAAATTTTTATAAAAAAAATATTTATATTTAATACTTCACAGTAATTTAAATAATATTATTTTATAAAAGATATTTATAAAAAATAAAAAAAAATCTAATTTATCATTATTTTTAACTACTCTCGAATCTTTAATCCTAATCATTGAATTTAGTTTAAGAGTCAAAATACATAATTGAGCCTCTGACTCTCTTATCTTTTTGTTTTATAAGAGTAAAAGCTTGTCCATCATAATGAATCTAACTGGCAAATTATTGTTCTTCACATTCTTTTTTCTTTTTGCCTTGGAAGACTTCTCAAGAGCACAAATGATATGCCAGATCAGTACCACGTAACTCGATTTATTTTTAATGTGGACAATCATATTCTTCATTTTTTAATTAATGTTTCAGTTATCACCACAAAAGATTATAGAATGGGAAAAATCATTCCATTTATGGGATTTATTATTTTATTAAAAAATTATATGGAACTCCACCTTTATTTAAAAAAAAAATAGTTGTGGCATTGATAATTACAATGCCTATGGAGACTATCAAATCTTCCGAAGAAATGATGACATTGATGACATTTTTCATTGGACAATTCAAATGCCTAAGTCATGTTATTATGAAAATTATAGTTATCTACAAAAAGAATCTTAACATTGATATACAAAATTAATTAAATAAAATAAATATTTTAATGTTCATAAGCATTTTTATTTAATTTATTAGAAGGTTCCAGTAACCACGTTTGGAATATAATTAAATTATAAATATTCCTTCACTATCTTTATTATTACATTTGACGTTTTTTAGTACAAAAGTTAATTGGTCTTATATAAGAACTGGAGTTGCGTTAGTTAAGAAAAAGAGTAAATTATATTATTTGTTTAGAGATGTTAAAATTATATCTTTCTTTTTCATATTTTGAAAATTTATTTTAATTAAAATATTTTTAATGATATTATTACAAATTTTTAAAAATTACAATTTATTAAAAAAATATGTTTTAACAATTATTATTTCATTATCATTTATTTTGAGTTAAAAATAATAAACTTATTTTTTAATTTTAAAAATAATTTTTTAAGTTAGTGAAATATATATTTAATTATATAAATAATAAATATAAGAGTATTTTGGTTAATTTAAATAAAATTGTAAAGTTTTTTGTTCTAAGTAAGATTTTTCAAAATAAAAGAAGAATATAATTTTAAAATCTCTTAAGAGAGAAGGGTATAATTTATTTTTAAAAAAATTAATTTAAAAAAAGAAGTGATTATCTCCGGAAGAAATTATTTGTAGTAAATAAAAAAAAAATTTAACTCTAGTCCATTTAGGGTCAATCTTTATCCGTATGAATGTTTTCTTTTATCTCCCTTATTATAAATATTGCAGTTTACTAAAATGTCTCGTGCGTATTACTTGTAACGTGGCTGTGTACCTGTAAAGTCTGAAGTGTGAAATTGTAACGTGTTTAATGGAAGAATTTATATTTTCATGAACTTAATTTTTGGACCGAAATTGGTCATTGATTAGGTGAAGAGTTTGAATAATCGATCATTGATTTAATAAATGAATCATTAAAAATTTGATTGAACCAATAAATAATTAAATTATATTTTGTTATTTTAAAATTATATATATCATTAAATAAAAATATCAAATTATAAATTTGATATAACTTAAGTTATAAGATACAATTTAAAATAAATTTAAAATTAATCTTAATTTTATTTATTATTAATTTTTATTATTTAAAATTAAATATTAAATACGTAAATAAGTATTAAACAAAGACAAATGTTAGAGTTATTACAAATTATAAAATTTAACTATTTTTTATTTACAAAAATAATAAATCACAAAATCTTAAAAAGTAATAGAAATTAAGTATTATAAGTAATGAATTATTTTTAAGAATATTCAATGCATGATAGAAATAAATTATAAATTTAATATCATATAAAAATAATATCATAATTTATTAAAATAAATTTTTTTTTTAAATTTGACTAGATCAATTTAATTCAAGTTGATATCGAATCACTTAATTAATTAAAATAATTAATAAATTAATTTATATTATAACTAACAAGTATTATAACTAAGTTAATTATAAAATATTTCAAATACTTAACTTGAATTAATTTAGTAACGATTCATCTTGAATCAATTTAAGTCTCAATATTATGTTCATAAGATTCTTAATAAATAATAGATAATACAATAACATGATTACACAATTCTCATGAACTTCAAAATTTTTAACAAGTTAACAAATAATACAATAACATGATTATTATGATATACGATTCTCATGAAGGTTCGTATATATCATGCCACACCTATGCCTTTGCAAAATTGAAAAATGAGACTAATATACTCCATAACAAAAATTTACATACATATACCTTGGGTTTTTAGGCTACACTATTAATATCTTTTATATATTTACTCTTTCGTAAAAATTTAATATTATTATTTGCATTGCACTTGTTTAATCAGTACAAAAAAAAAAAAGAGAGATTCATCGTAAAAATATTGATTAAAGAGTAATTACATGAAGTTAATGGAACGATCAATCCTATGCTTAAATTGATCAATTTTTTTCATATAATTTTTAATTTTGAACTCTGTATTTTTTCAATAGAAACGAGATAAAAAAAAATAAAGGAATTAAATTAATAATGATGGGACTAAATACTCTACAGTAGGAAAGAGATATACCCTAATTTTATGCAAGTTAATTTTTATTTTTTGTAGATATGTATTTTTCTTTTTTTATCTAAGAACCTACTCTAGATGAATTAGAGATTTTTTTTTTCTATCCTCACTCTAAATGAATTAGATATTAAGTTTTTTTAATCTCTTTTCTATTAATAAAAAATACACTAATTTTTAAGTGTAGAGGCTTGTACTCATCATTTTTATGTAATTAAGTAGTATTAGTAACGTAACCAAAACAAGATGTTTTGTCCATATTTTGTAAATATAACTATCAAAATAGATTGTGTCACTTCAAATTTGTTTTGGCCTGATTTATAATAAAATTGGATTAAGTTAACATATTTTTAAAATTAATAACTTTTTGCTTAATTTAGTTTGGACAAGGCTAGTCTTTAAATTTTTTAAGAAAAATATAATATAATTTAATAAATAATACTTTTAAAATGATAATTATAATTTATCATACTAAATTTTTTTTAAATATTCTTAAAATAAATAAATAAAATATAATTAAAGTATAATACATAAAATTTAAAGATAAAAAATTATGTCATTACATAACTTAATATTTGATTATAATAAAAATTATACCTACATTTTTTTACTATGAACAAGAAAAAAATACACAATTAGATTGTATTTGGATTGAAAATTTTAAATTTTCACAATTTAAATTCTTTATATTTTAAATTACTTATTTAAATAATCATATTGTAAATTGTAACTTATAAATATAGGTACATGTGTATGTGTGTATATATATATGTATGTATGTATCTTTGTGTGTATTATGTTAACACACACACACATATATATATATATATATATATAAATATTTGTATAAATATTATGTATACAAATAAATAGATATATGTAATATTAATTAAATTATCATAAAATTTTTAAATTAATTTTTTTATTTCAAACATCAAATTTTATAATAAGATAATTGAAATACTTCTAACATTATTGTTGAATTATTTTGTTCAGACATAAGTTTATAATACATTACATAAAGTCTAATGATTACAATCATTAAAATATATAATACATAAAGTTATTACATATCAATGTTATAAAATAATAATAATTATAAATTTATTTTAATTTTTTATTATCATTTATCATTTACTATTATTATACTAATTTTTACTAAAACTTTTTTATCATAACATTTATCTTCACCTATAATTTAAAATAATAACATATATTAATAAAATATAAATTAAAGTAATGAGATAAATTAAATAAAAAGTAATATCATTTGATTAAATATAAATTTATGTAACTAATTTATTATATAAATATTTTCAATAACATAAAAAATTTAATTTGTTTAAAAAATAAATTAGCACCGACTTGTCTTAATTCATTTTAGCTCACTATTTTGCCCCTTTTTTTTTTGGAGAAGAAAATTGGGCTAATCTCTGAGGCTCCTTCCCGTTATTATTTGTGCCCTAGGAATCGTTGAAGCTGCAAGCGCTTCCGCTCTCAGAGGGAAGACGCTGCACAGAGCTGAAATCATATTGAAGTTTTGGTACTTACTGACTCCTTCTCTCGTTCTAAATTCTCTGTTTCACTATTTTCGAATCTTCACATTTGTTGTTTCCCAACTTTTATAGATTAATTTGATATAGAAACAAAAAAATTTAGATCGAATTACTTCGTCATTTTCTTCTTTCTTCAGTTTCTCTGTATAAATTAATATCTACTCTTTCTCTCTCTCTCTCTCTCTCTCTCTCTCTCTATATATATATATATATATAAAGTTTTTCTGTATTCTACTGTTAGCTAGACAGAGACATAGACACACTATCACTTGAGATGCTTTTTTCGTTTTCTTTTGTTATTTATTTGTTCTGCTGTGGTTGTAATGACGATTTGTAGTTTTGATATTTTCATGTGTTTGTATCCTTATCAATTTATTGTATGCTTCTTATATTTTGGCACTATGGTAGTTTTAAAGTATTTTATGTGTTTTATATAGAATTTTTTTCTCGTTAGAGATTGTCAATTTTGTGATTTGGTCCTCAGAGTAAGAGCCCCTTGGCATTAAGATCTCGATTTTTACTTGTTTTGTATATAGTGGTGACAATCATATATAAGTAGATGAAAACAATATCTGTCTCTGGCTCTCTGCATATGTCTATCTCTGCATTTTTTGTTTTGGGACTATTTATAGTAGGGCATATGATTCATCTGCCTTTTGGGCCATTGTACTTCAGTAAAGTGTTGCTCTAGTGTGGAGACACAATGAGATTAGAGAAATGCTGGTTCTGTTCTTCTACCATATACCCCGGACATGGAATCCAATTTGTTCGCAATGATGCAAAGGTAGGAATATTCACTACTTTTATTCTACTGCTTACTCTGATAGTTTTATTTCTTCTCCCCGTTCAGCATTTTATCTTTTCTCTTTGGAATTGTGCTTCCTCTCTATATTTATATGCTGGTCTGTTTATGTACATGGTATGATAGAGCCACTAATTTTGTATTTAGCTGATGTGGTCTTGTTGGATCTGTTGATGGTAAATATTTATTCGTAGAGTGATGCTCTACTTAGCAATACAGTACATAAACTTTTTTGGGACCTGTTATGTTAGCTTCCCTGCTCTCAAACTGGTGGTCTAATCTACTGTCTATGTGATACTGCTGGACTTATTAGAATTATGAATTTTGCTTGTACTCATTGCTTGGATCACTGATATCAAGTTAACCGAGTATATGATTCTATACGATTATATGGTTTTGGAGGCTTTTTGTTATTGTTCTCCAAAGCCATATATAGATACGGATATAGATACATTGATAAAATATTATATATTTTATAGTATAATAAAAATTAGAATTTTTATATTAACATATTATTCAAAAAAATTATAGAGAATATTGGAATGCAACTGATAATCCAAAATGTATATCTTATTAGTACTCACAAAATGTTCCTAACAATTGTTCTTTTTGCAGATTTTTCGGTTTTGTAGATCTAAATGCCACAAGAACTTTAAAATGAAGAGAAATCCTCGGAAAGTTAAATGGACCAAGGCATATCGGCGATTGCATGGAAAGGATATGACACAGGTTAAAGCAACCTGCTTTTGAACTATCTTGCTTTAATAATGTCATACACATCTGTTTCTTTGTCTCCTGGATTAAAGAAGCTAAGCTTCGGCATTAATGCTTATCTGTACAGGATTCGACCTTTGAATTTGAGAGAAAGCGAAACAGGCCTGAAAGATATGATAGGAATCTTGCTGAGAATGTCCTCAAGGCCATTCCAAAGATTGACAAGATTAGAACCTCTAGGGAGGAGAAACACCACAAGGAGAGGTCCTCCCTCAACTCCCTGGCTTTTTATTTTCTAATGATTTACAAGATGCTTTCTTTTACTTTCCATTGACATCTTACAAACTCTGACAGGATGAAAGACAAGAAACACAAAGAGAGGAGAGAGGCTGTAAAGGAGTTGGAGCAGGGTATCAATTTGGTCAAAGCTCCTTCTGTGCTTCAACAGGACCAGTCTCTCACTTTACCAAAGATCGCAGTGAAGGTTTCTCAACCACAATTAGAAGAAAATCATGCTATGGAAGAGTAATTCTATCAATTCTGTACTCTTGTGTTTCTCTTTGGACTGGTGTGGGTCAGTTCTGTCCATTAGAGCCTTTAAGATCCAAAGTACAGGTAGATTTTGCTTTATTTGTGGATCACTGACAACAATAATTTGATCTTGAAGTTTATGCAACAATTTTTGGAGTATATTTTCTATCTGGACAATGATTCAGGGAAATATTGAACAATCATAGAGCAATTCAGAAAGATGTTGCCTAGGAAAAAATTCGTTCAGATCTGTTGTAATTTGTTTCAATTCGACATAGAAGTGGCTGAGGCCTCCCATATATAAAGGTTTTAATATTATTTCTCAAAGGAAATTGCTTATAACATTCATCATAGAGTGGGGAGAGCAATCAAACTTTAATTGATATTTTTTTAATTTAGATTTAAATAAACTTTTTTTTGCCTACTCATCCATCCTTGTTAATGTTTCACGTTTGGTGACTTTTTAAACGGTGCCAAATGATTATCTTCGCAAGTTTGGATGAAAAATTGAAAATAAGGATGGAGAGCAGAAAAGGCCTCTTTGCCTTCCTTCTATCCCAATTTCTTCCTATGCCAATAAGCTTCTTCCTAATGTGAATACTAAAAATTATGAAAAATATATTTAAATATATCGGATGCGCAAGAAGGTGAATTTGGGAGCAACGAAAAAATTGTTAGAGGTCACAAATTTAAATATTAAAAATAATGATAAGATTGCGATTATCTAATTCTTCTTAGATTTTACCTGATGTAATATTATGTACTGAGACGTTCTCTTATAAAAACTGCAGAATTGATGAAGAAAAGGACCCTTAGTGCTACTCCATTAGTGAGAGCTGAGAAGTATTGTACTTTGTGGCCATTCCATAAATTGCCTAACATACTTCGAGCTTCCATTCAAAGTTTTTTGTTACTTCTTAGTGGTCCCCACGTGGTCAAGTAAGAATTTCCTGAATAATAAGTTTTCACTCTTGACAAAAAATTCTTGTCGGTATATAATGGAAGAGTTGATTATATCAACAATTGATGAAAATTTAATGCATTGACAATGTTTCCTAATGAAATTCACTAACATATTTATGTTATTAATGTTTTTTATATATTCAATTAATGCAAAGAGTACATATAAAAAAAATTAAATTCGAATTCTTGAAAGAGAATAAAATTCGTAAAATAAAAAAGAACTTTAATTTATTTATGATGAATTTTTTTTATTTCTTAATTTTTTTCTCTTATTTTAAAACTTTCATCCTGTGAAGTACAATTTCAGAGGATGATTTTCCTAAAATTTTTGCTTCTTACATGGTCATACAGTCCTAATTGGAATAATAACATTTAACATTTAAATAATGTGTAATTTTTTTAAAAAATAATGTTTATCCTTAAAAAAACTCTTTGATATATTTTTTCATTACATAACTGTACAAACATTCAATAACAACACAAGTCATAAGCACATTTTATGTCAAGTCTATGACAGAAAGGTCAAGACCATATCAATTATCAAACCCCACTATTGTAAAGATTAAATAAAATGAAATGTTAGTGACATGCTTGGAGTCTGAGAAGGACAGCTTAAAGTTTAACTTATTTTCGAAGAAAAAATAGTTTAACTTATTTTAAAGGATATTGGCAAAAAATAAAGGATTGTTTCTTGCTTAAAGATTACTTATCTAGTCTTTGTATGTTAAAGTACCTTTTGCAAAATTTTCTGTCATGCTAATTTCATAATCATTAACTAATATACTTTGAAATTATATTATTCTATCATGTTTATTCTTAATTATTATTAATGGAATCATTCTTAATTATTATAATTGAATCTAATTTGTAATTATTTTCTTATCTGAATTTATATTAATCTATTCTCTATTATATTTTATACTAATACTAATATTTATAATTTTATTCTTATCTTAACTATTTTTTTTAATTGTGTCTTTCTTTATGATTTGTTGAAAAGGCCAACACAAATACACAATTTCCGTAACCACGTCAAAGTCAAACCTTGCTTGACTTTTTCTGAGATCACATTCACATGTAAACACGACGTTCCACGCAAAACAACGTAGAGAGGCCTCTGTACTTTCCTCACCCATTTCACACTGTTATTATTTTTTTGAGGGGAAAATTATGAATAATTCCTTTTAACTATAATTTAACTACAATTTTTTAACATTTCATTTTTAAAAATATCATAAAAAATACATGTGTTTTTAATGAGTTAAAATCAATATTTCAGAAATTAAGAATTAAAAAGATATAAATGTAAAATAATGCAGAAAAAATAATAAAGATATAGAATATAACATAATAAGTACATATTTTTTATTACAATTTTTTTAATATATAATAATTTTAAAAATTAAATATTATATTTTAAAATTCAAGTACTAAAATTTACTAGTTTCTATCAAATTTTACTACTTTAATCCTCTTCATGTCCATATCCCAGAAAAATCAAATAAAAAAAAACAGAGAAGTCCTGTTGTGTTCACTTTTTGACTGTGTCACTCACCCATTCCTCTTCCTTTACGTTTCCGAATCCTTTTCGGCCTGGGAAAAGCATAGCAAAACCCATTTCCAGCTAACACACACTCACTAATCCCTAACCTAAAAATCTTCCATTAACTTTCTGAAGAAACCACTAATACAGGTTAAGTGGCTTCTTTCAGAAAGTTTTTTTCTTTCTACTTTAGCCTAAATAAAGGCTTCTCTTGCCACTAATCAGCATTAGTGTTTGAATACAATTCCCAGGTTTTGCAGAGAGGAGCTTCGGACATTCATTCGGTGGAAATCAATGCCAAGAAAACCCAACTTACAAAAATAGAAGAAGAAAAGTTTGGGTTGCATGTACTTGTGCTTCTTCTGCTCTATTTTCAGTTCAAATTAAATGAGAAATGGATCTGTGTGAGGAGGGTTCTTCTGGGTACTTTCCTTCTTGAAGAATGAAAGTATTTCTGTAGAAGAGATTTCATTTCATGCAAAAATAAGGAATTTCAGCAAGTGAGTGTTTTTTTTTGAGACGCAAAAAGGATGATTCAGTTGTTGTTTTTGGTCCTTTTTGCGGAGGGTGTTCTGGCGTTTCTTTTGCTAGTGAAGATTGGGCCACTAAGAGATCTTGTAATTAAGAGTCTGGATCAGCTGAAGATGGGGAAGGGTCCTGCTACTGTAAAAACTATTGCTGGTACTATGTCTGTTATTCTGCTCTCAAGCCTTATGAGCATTGTCAAGATCCAGAACAAAGGTGCTAAGCTTGGCACAATGTCTCCCATGGATCAAGTACTCTGGAGGACGCACTTGCTTGAGGCTTCACTAATGGGTTTGTTCTTACTCCTTTCTTCCTAGTTATTTGCTTGCTACTTTACTGTTTCAGCTCTATATTCTCTATG
The DNA here is from genome assembly GCA_031216115.1 of Senna siamea. NCBI lineage: Eukaryota > Viridiplantae > Streptophyta > Magnoliopsida > Fabales > Fabaceae > Senna > Senna siamea. The sequence continues at coordinate 19,304,802 of CM062357.1, forward strand.
AATGATGCTACTCTAGCTTCCTTCTTGTAAAATTAGTTTATTTTTTTAAGTGTGGACTGAAGTAATGCTGTGCATCTCTGGTTAGACCCTTGGGCTTTAGGTGAAGAGAAGTCTCTGAACATCATGTCATACAATTCTTTCCTCAACCATTGTGTTGATTTTACTCTAAAGGGGAGCGTAGTTAATAATTTTTCTTATTAATGGAAGACAATGAAATAAGGATTTAGGCCTTGTTGCATATTTGTGGTTTTCTTTCAATTTTTTTAGCTTGTCTCATATGCAAAATAATGGGACAATCTTCTGCATATAGTTTTTGTTATTGTTGGTATCTTAGACTAAAAGCAAAGCACGTAAAGTTAATGAAAGGCACAATGAAATTAATTATTTTCTTTGTATTATCATATAATTGAGGGCTCCTCAAGTCGACAGTTTTGATGCTTGATATTATTGTTGTATGAGAACTAAGTATATGGCTATATCCATTATCTCTTAAAGCAAAAATAAAATTAGTGAATAGGTTTACTGGTCGACAAATGTCATCATTTCCTATTTTCTTAATGGAGTCTAAAACCACAAATATTATTTGGCTGTCTGTCTTATTTGGTGCAAAGGCATTCTATGCATCATACTTGCACAGGGTAATAGCTCATATTAGTGAATCTACTGTCTTTGTATCTGTGGAGTTGAAACTGAATAAGCTTGCTTTAATAACATTATGTAATTATTTGTTTGTGACACTTGTGATTATTACTCTATTAATTTATTTTTGATTGAAGATCTTTCAGTGATGCTAATGATGTGATTCCACGTAAAAGGACTGTTGAATAATATTGCAGCCTTCCAACTAAAAGTATTCTTTAGTATGCCATAAAATTGATGAAAGTAGTATGTGCAGATTGCTTAATCTTTGGTAGCTTGTACTGTTGCTGCGCTTATATTGGGAATAGGCACAGATTTAACAATTGTATATTTGCATTGACTGTTGTTTTGGCCATATGAATGTACTTGGTGGACATTTCTTGTACTTATTCCTTAAAGGTAGGACCCCTCGTGAATGGATTATAATTATATATTTCAATTCAGATATCATTTTCTTCCCCCTCTTGGGTACATCTATGTAAAAGATGTCCCTGATTGCTGCATTAGACTGAAATAAAAAATGATTGGTGACCTCCTTTGTTGCTTAACTATGAACATCTATAGTTAGAATCTTATTCCTTGAGCTTTATTCAAACAGAAATGTTTTCATTACTGGTGACTGTCTAGAAAAATAGGCACTTCCTTCCCTGGAAAGACAATTGTGCACTTTTGTTTGTTTGTTTTTTTTTTTTTTTGGTTTTTCACTACTGGAAGCAATTCTGTTTGAGGCACTATCGGACATTAATTGTGGGGACCTCTCCCAGTGGGGATTCCAACCCGGTTCGTTATGTTGTGAGGGACTAGTTCCTTTCATTAGAATCACTAGACAACAGTGCACTTTTTTGACACTGCAACTGAATACATATGATAATTGCCATGCTCTTCTATTGTGATGGCTAAGAAGGCAATGAATAAGTGCCCAAAAAATAGGAATTATAATATAGAAGTATGAAAAACTGAGGCTGAGGTAGTGTATATTGTTGATGATTATAAAAAGGCTTTGGCTGAATGATAATATTGGACGTAATTTGGGTATTGTTTGACTTATTTCATTTTACTTGATCATCAAGCTGGAGAGAGAAAGACATAATTTAACGTTTAAAACACCTGTATTTGATATGTGAAATGAGAGGATCCAAATCCTATAATAGTAACTTAAATTGCCACTATGAGGAGATTAAGTCAATAATGGTTGTTTCTGTCTTTTAAAAATCTCCAATGGTAAAATCCTAAATCCTAAACTGAAATGCTAATTGAATGTTTCTGCATACTACATCAATACTTGTCTTCTGATTTGTTTTCCCCAAAGTTTAAAGTATGAATTCTTTTCTCCAGATGGTTTGGGTTCCCCTGCTTTCCTCCTTCTGTTTTGTCTGAGTTTCTAGTTCTGTCTCCAACCAGTGACCTTTTCCCTACTGACAACTTTCTTCAGAAGTCTAAGCTTTCCTTCTATACAAATTACCTGCTCAATATGCAAGAGAAATTTATGATAATAGAAGATTTCAATTTTGAATAGAAAAGAGTAGCAGGTTTGAAAAAGATTTTGGAACTATTCTAATGGCAATATATTTTTTGAAATGTGCCGGGTAATGGTTGGAACCAGGTCTAGTCATTGCAGTGAATGCAAAGAATGCAGTAAGTCTTTATTTTGTTAAAAGGATGGGTTAGTATTATGGGATCCCAAGAAAGAAATAAGAGAGGCCTGAAATCATGAACGTGAATTTGTGGACAGAAGTGGGAAAAGGAAAAAGGAAGAAGTGGATAGAGATATGCAGGTGTCCTTTGTATTTAATTTTTTATTATGTATTGATTTTCTCACCTCCAAGTTTGCTTAAATTTTAACTTTTTTTCTTTAATTTAAATTTTCTAAGAAATAGGAGACTTTGACTGCTTTTTCTATAATCAAATGAATGATACCTCATGACTTAGACTCTGCCATGGGGGAAGTTTAGTTTTTGGTGGATATTGGGTTTAACTCATCCAAAGGGAAGAGACTAGAGAGAAAAGAGGTTATAATGTTAACTACTACTAAATTGGGGTGAAAGTAAATGGTTTTGGCTACAGTGATAATAGTAATACCATTAACGATGATAGTAGTGTTGAACACAGTGTAGTTAAAGTTGCTGAAATGGCAGTGATCCATGTGGTAATGGAGAAAGAATGAATGAACTAACATTGGCATTGTGGTGGTAGGGTTTTGTATGTGGCAATGATGCTTCTAGGGGCAAACTTTCCATCACAGGAAACAGCTATTGGCACGTACTTGGCAGATATGATAGGGTGGCCAAATGAATATGCATATTGCAATAGAAATCAAGTCAAGGTTTTAATTTAGGGTATAATATGAGAAATACTTACATGAGGCTTTATCCCAGAAAACAAATATGGGGAATTAGTTTAGTATACTTAACATGTATTTTAGTGTTTGTGAACTATTCTTTTCTGTACTGTTGTCATAAGTAGCGTAAACTGTGCTCTGTATTTATTTGTTTTTACATTGATTAACATTTTAGGTTGCTTACATTTGCATCTACTTTGCTAACATGTTTCCATATAGTCTCCCATGACTATGTGGTGTTTCTAAAGCTGATGCAGGATATAAGGATTATGAATAATCTAATATCAGAGAAATGTCAAAATGTTATCTAATTTACGTATGGGCTCTGCAGCAATTTTTTAATAAACTATGCTGGTTATGTCAGGCCTAATTGTTATGCTTATATAGTTAGGATTATGAAGTCACTCCGTCAATTTAGTTGAGATTTCTTTGTTGCTAGTATTAGAGTTGGTTTTAAGAAATTTTTATAGTTCTGATCATAGCTGTATTTGTCGATTTGTTTCAGGGAATTAAAATGTAGTTTCCCATTATAAAAAATGAGCTTGAGTGTGTGTTTGAAACATGTTGGACAATCATATCAAACAGAATGCCACTTTTTAAATTAGATATGGTCACTTCATATTTTGTAGGGTTTAAATTACATGAATTTTGTCTTGCAGGTTTTACATTGTTCCTTGGATTCATAATCGATCGGATGCACCATTATCTCCGAAAGCTAATTAATTTGAGGAGTAATGTGGGATCTTCCAAAGAAGAACTCGAAAGGCTTCAAAAAGAAAAGGTTCAGCTCAAAGAAAATGAAGAGAAAACTTCCAAGGAGATAAAGCAGCTGAAGGAAGAACTCTCAGCTCTTGCAGAAAATTTGAAAAAGGCAAAGTTGGAATGTGAAGAGAAGGACAAAAGAGTTGAGACTGCCGAGGTTCATGTTGCTTCTCTTCAAAAACAAGCTGCAGATCTGCTACTTGAATATGACCGACTGTTAGAAGACAACCAAAATCTTCAGGCTCAAGCACTAGGTAGGGCATAAGAGTTGAGGAAACACTGAGTTGCATCAAAGAACCAAGATTTGGGAGAGATGTCATTCAAGTCCATCACTACTAGTTTGTTGCAGAATCATCTTTTGTTTTGCTCAAAAAATGATTAATTTTTGGTTTTTACTGAAATGGCAAGAATGGCCAAAATAGGTGTCTTCCCAAGGTTATAAATTTTTTAGTTTTTCCTCGTGACTCTTCTTTCCCCTCACTTTGTTTTAAACTTTTTTTCTGAAGGATATTTTGTAGTTTGAGGGCTATTGATGGATCCATGTCTCAAGAGGAATTTAAAAAAGGAAATTGGTGAAAATTTTCTTCTGAGGTTGGATTTATATCTTTCCATTCGATTTTATGCAAAACAATTAATGATGAGTACTATTGAGGGGTCTGATTTCCTGCATTCATTGTGCATATCAGATTCATTATGCACTTCAGAAACAAAGCTTAATGATCAAAGTTTTGATTTTGTGAACGGAGGGAGACGGAATTTGATATACAGTCAACTTCAAACCTAAACTCGTGCAAAGAGTTTCTTGATTAAATTACTCAAAAGGTAAAGTGGATTATTATATTAATGAGAAATATGAAGTATCCAAGAGAGTTCCTTGATAAACAACACATTGGCAGAAAAAAAGTGCCTATTGTTATCATAAATTACATTTCAAACAAGTTAAATTAAAAAAAATAAAAAATTCATTTAAATTGAATTCTTAATTTTGTATTCCAAACGAACAAGAATCAAATAACATGTAATTTAACACAACTTCTAATATATGGAAAAGTGAAAATATGTTACTTTTTCATCTAAACATAATAAAGGGGAAATTCACTGATACGGTTGACTTTTGTTATAAAAGAAGAGAGTTACAGATAAAATGACATTGAAATGAAATTCATGAGAAGTCCACAAGTTATTATGAAATATATCAATATAACATATTTAAATACATGATAGCTTGTGTTCTTGACCTTGAAATTAGTACTAACAGCACTGTCAAAGTGGCATTTTCCCATCCTCTATTTTGTGGCCAATCTCCACTAATTCACGAGAACAAAAGGCATTTCTAATTTGATTTATCTCCCTTGTGACATCCATCATGTTTAGTCTTTCTTTTGTGATTGCACTGAGCAAGCAAGTCCAATCTCAAATAGTGAAAATATAGCCTTCTCTTCTTTGGGACGCATAAGGATCATCTCCTCCATGCAGATTTTCACTGTAGCTGCTGTCACTGTTTCTTGTGTTAGTTTTGGTAGAAGAGCTGAGTCCACGATCTCCAGAATGTTATTTGAATATGCGGTTTTTACCTAGTTATGGAGATTGTGACCATCTTTGAACATATCTCCTATGGGTATTCTTCCAGTTAGCATTTCCAAAAGAATATATATCACCCTGTCTTGATATTCGAGAATCTATTCCATACTCTGTCATGTGTTGCTACATGGTCAATGCTTATAATTTATTATTTAGGAAATAAAAATATTAAAAAAGGTACATAAAAGAAATGGAACTTACAAGAGCATAAATACTAAAAATAAAAAAATAAATTATACCTGGAGGAACATAGCCAATAGTCCCTTTTATTGCAGTTGTACTGGTTTGCCTTTGAGAGTTGCCATTAAGGGTTGAGAGAAGTTTTGCTAACCCAAAATCACTTACATGAGCAATCAGATCCTCATCAAGAAGGACATTGCTCGGCTTTAAATCACAGTGGACAATTGGTTGCTTGCATTCATAGTGAAGATAATGTAGTGCAGAAGCAACATCATATAGGATACTTAATCTTTGATCAAGACCTAAAGTTCTAGGTTGATCTAGACCTTCTGCATCAGGATGCAACCATTCTTCTAGGCTTCCATTTGACATGTACTCAAAGACTAGTGCTTTAAATTCCTGGCCTTTAAAATCAATGCTAGAGCAAAATGTGAAAATCTTAACCAGATTTCGATGCCTAATATTCTTAAGTGCATTACAATCAGAAATAAAACTCTTGTGAGATTCCTTCTTTTGAAGGTTTAGGATCTTTATAGCAACAACTTTGTCTTCTGATTCTAGCCTTCCTTTATAAACTTTATATCAAGTTGTTGATAGAGAACCCATCAGTTGCAGAGTGTAGATTTTGGTATGATACCTTGGAAAGCTGGGCAGTTGTTGGTAAAGTTGAAGCTGATGTCTTGTTTCTTTTCCTTCTCCAGTAGATGGCAAGAATAGATGACAACAAAAGGCAAATAGCCACACAAATCAATATTAACATGAGCTTCAAATTATGGTGTTTATTTTGTGTGTCAACTTTGATAGAGCATAGTGATAAATGCAGCTCGGAGATGCCCCCACAAAGCTTTTCATTACCAGCCACTGATATTGCATTTGCATTCTTGAAAACCCCTTTGATTGGTACCTCCCCTAGCAACATATTAAAAGAAACATTCAAGTATTTTAGAATAGAATTGTTTTGTAACCTGACGGTATTGATCCAGACAAGTTGTTTTGTGAAAGATCAAGATGTATAAGGCTTTTCAATGAAGCAAGTGAAGGAGGCATGGTTCCATTGAACAAATTCCCTTGTAAATCAAGGTATTCCATACTGATGCACTCTCCAATGGTCCTAGGAATCTCTCCAGAAAGACGATTTTCAGAAATATCCAAAATACCTCAACAGGCAAAGAGCCACTCAATGAGTTGTGAGATAAGTTCAATGAAATAGACAAGGAGGAAAGACTAAAAACCTGCAAGGGTATAGCTCCACTTAGATTGTTTTTTGGAAGGTCTAGGAGCTCCAAATTTTGCCAATTTCCAACTGTTGGGGCAATTTTTCCGTCAAGCATATTTTCTGAAAAGTTCAATTGAACCAGGCGACTGAGGTTGCCTAAGGAGGTCGGTATCTCTTCAGAGGGCTTGTTTGTCCATAATAGTAATCTTTGCATCTTATGAAGCTTCCCAAAAGAAGCTGGAATGGTGCCTGTAAACTGGTTGTTCTCCAAATCCAATTCAATCAAATTTGTGTACTTTCCTAAAGTTGCAGGAATAGTTCTATATATCTGATTGTAACCAAGGCCCAGTACTGTGAGTTTGGTGAACAAATTGGCTATGGAATTAGGTAAAACGCCTCCAAATTTATTCAAAGTCAGATAGAAATTTTCCAGCATGCTACAGTTTTCTAGAGATGTTATAAAATCCAAGTCATTATTTGAATTGCTCCCAAAATTATTTCCTAATAGATTTAACCAATCAAGATATCTTAGGTTTCCTTGACTTGGAACTTTCCCAACAAAATTGTTTAGACCAATATCAAATTTTGAAGAGAAGAAGCATTTGTAATGGAAGCTGGGATTGTACCTGAAATCTGATTCCCACCGACAGAAAACTGTAGCAAATTAGAGAGGGTGGTAAACATGTTGTCTGGAAGCTGGGTGTGATTCAGTGATTAAGTGCCGCAAATATCTTTGTGAGAGATGACATATTGTAAAGTGAAGAAGGAAGTGTACCAGAATTTTTGTTCCCACTTATTTGGAAAATTGTCAAGTTTTTCAGGATTTCTTCTGGTATGCTCCCTTCCAAGTTGTTATAACCCATGAGCAGAACCTCAAGGGAAGAAAGATTCCAAAAGGAAGCTGGGATTTGTCCCTTTAAATTGTTTACACAAACGGAAAACCTTTCAAGCTTCCTTAGAGAGCCAAGTTCAGATGGTATTGTGCCCCTAAGACTATTGAATGACAAAGCTAGGCACTAGTTGAGTGCAACTTATGAAATTGATGGGAATCTGCTCTGTCAATGTATTCTCCGTGAGAGAGAGGTTCTGTAACCTAAACAAACGGCCCAACTCTGCTGGAATTTCTCCATGGAAGTAGTTGTTGTTGAGGCTGAGATTTCTCAAGAAGGAGAGGTTGCCAACATGGGGTGATATAATCCCACGCAAACCATATCTTTGCAGCTTCAATTCTGTGACTCTTTGATGTTTGAGGCTGCATGTGATTCCATGCCAGCTGCAGAAGTGATTTGAAATATTCCAAGAGCTCATGACATGATGAGGATCACTGGATATTGATTCTTGAAAATTGAGCAATGCCAAATAATCACTCTCATTTCCTGATGCAGATGAAGCTCTGATATGTTGAATCCAAAGTAAGGCTACGCAGAAAATAAGGATTGAGATGGGAGTGAAAGCCATCGTTGGGTTGATGAACTGAAGGTGAAGAATGTGCATGCTTTACAGATTGAGATTAATGGTATATATTCCAGAAGGTGAAGCCACTGTTCTATGCATAATTATCACCATTTACATTGACTTCATTTGTTGCTTTTGGAAGTATGGACTTGGGAGCATTGATGGATCCGCTTGATTTGACAGTTTGTCAATGAATATTAAAAATAAAATAGGCTTCAGAAAGTGGGTGTTTAACTGAAGGTGAAGTGTGTGGATGGTTTGCAGATTGATATGTTGAAATGGTCTTACTTGCATGGGAGCTCTAACTTTTCCTTTGCATCTATATAAAATAGGTTCCAATTGCTGTATAAAATTGAAATAAAAAAATGACTGGTGACTTTCTTTGTCATTTAACTATCAACATCTATAGTTAGAATCTTATCCTTTGAGCTATTTTGAATCAGAATTGTTGCTATACTCTGTTTTTACTAACTAATTTTAATCCATCAACCTTCAATTTGCCCCTGAACCTTAACAAACCATAAAGCTATCATTTTTGTCTATTGTCTACTTTGGTTTCACCAAACCAACCCAAAGCTTTATGACAGATGACAAATTCGTTTAATCTTACAGTTTGACATTGTTCCTTGGATTCATAATTGAGATGGTATGCACTATTATCTCCGAAAGCTAAGTAATTTGATCTAAAGCTATCATTTACGGGATTGATATTTGCTGAAAAAGAAGAAAGATATAGATAAGCTGACATTGAAATAAAATTCATCCATAGATTTAAATACATGATAGCTTATGTTGTTGGACCAGAGATTGGTACTAATAACACTAAGGGGCATGTTCCATTCTTCATTTTGTAGTTATCTCCACTTATTTAACGAAAGTGAAAGGCATTTCTAATTTGATTTAGCTCCCTTGTGACATCCATCATGTTCAGTCTTTCCTTTGGTGATTCCACTGAGCAAGCAAGTCCAATCCCAAATAGTGAAAATATAGCCTTCTCTTCATTAGGACGCATAAGGATCAGGTCCTCCATGTTGATTTCTTCTGCTGTTGTTGCTGGCTGCTGTCTTCGATTTGGTAGAATCGCTGAGTCCACAATCTCCAAAAGTTTATTTGGATATGCAGTTTTCACATAACCATGGAGATCGTGCCCATCTTTGAACATTTCTTCTGTTGGTCTTCTTCTTGTTAGTATTTCCAAAACTAGAATCCCAAAAGCATATACATCACCTTGTCTTGGATGCCAAGTTAATTTGGTGTACAATTTTACTAATAAATGCCAATAACATTAAAAGCCACACACAAAACATATTTTTCTTATGGGGGATGTTTTGTGAAAATCTTAATTGCAAGCTATGCTTATGTTCAATTGTTGAATTGAATTTGGACCGGTTTGCAAATATCCAAGAAAGTCACCCTGGTATATGGACTCTTAAATCTGTATATCTATGGTTTGTCAATTGCTTGTTGAAAGGAATAAATTGTATTTTTGAGAGGTTCTATTTTTGTTCTTTACCCTTTTCGAGATTTGTAGGCTATGATGTGGACCTTTGGAATTGAATTGATCACCATGGTTAGGTCTATCAGGGTACCCATAAATATCTATATAAGTGAATTGAACAAATTGCTTAATTGCATTTATCTTGTCACTTGAGAAGAATTTCATATTGATTGTTATGCTATGTCAACTGTTTGGATCAATGGTTTCCATTATTGCCTGTTGAACTAATAAGTACTATTGAGTTCAATATTTTATGGAGCATGGAAGTTGCTAATTGACAACACTTGTATAAATATCAGAAGTGCAATAAGAGGTGAAATGACTTTTGTGTTCAATCTATTCTTATGCTATGGAATACTGAAAAAAGGATTTGATTACTTTAGCAAGTCAATAGGAACATCAGAGATTAGGAAATATGTAGCTAAACGGTCACTGCATGTCTTTCTTCCAAGTTATTGTTTCAACTTGTACTATGCATCCCTTTTACCTCAATAAAATAAAGTATTTCAAGTTCTTGATGTATATAGTAAATCTGCAATGAGTGTGAACTCAAAAAAAATCATAACTGTATTTGTCCTCTAGAAATCTAGTTAAGGGGCTTCTGACATTTTGTTATCACTTCTTTTGGATTGTTTAATATGGGCATAACAACTTATTTTTTATTTAGTATAATATGGTGTGAATTTTAGTCTTGATATGATTAAAATGAGCATTTTGGAGAAAAATATCAATAATGATTGTAATTTTAATGGTAGTTGAATGAAAGAAACTCTACTTGAGCATATTGAGTAGGTGGTTGATATGCTTATGAAAGACTTACTTATCATATTCAGACATGTGAAGTATTGTTTTGTCAAGGGCCTTGTAGTAAAGCTTCATTTGAAAGGAGTGATATACAATCCAATGAAAAATTAGAAGTATCTCAATAAATCTTATTTTAGTGATTTATCTTTTTTCAAAGATGGCTATTGTATCCTGTGTACTCTAGGATATGAATACTAGTTAAATTGATGTTTGTTTAGATTAATCTACCCATGCTATTTCTAGTTGTGAACAGAAGTCTCATGCTCTTGATCCGAGGATCCCAGGTGATGAATGTGTTTATATTGATTAAATTGTTCTGCTTCTGAGGGGTATCAGGGTATCAATATGACTACGAAAGGTGCATAAGACTTTCTTTATAAGTTTTGATATCTCATTGTAGATTGAGTGCTACTGAGGTTGTGCCAGGCAAAGGGAAGGATGTATTAATATTATGTTTTCTTCTCATGTGAATGGAAAATATTTTTATTTTTTTAGTTCATGAGCTATAAGTGTTTTGTCAATCTAGTTAACCAGCCTATTAAAGAACTTGAAGTGCATTAGTAAACATTGAGCTTATTTGCTTTCATTTCAGGACAAATTTTGAAAAGAAACATGTTAGGATAATTTTTTTTCTTTTTTTCACTTTCACATTCCAGAAAGTAGAGTAGCTTATACTCGTTTCAACAAGCAATTAGCAACCTTTGATTTTGTCAAAAAGTGAGAAATAACCATATAATAGTTAATATTGATAACATAAAGAATTGCCTATTTTATATCATACATGTTGGACTTCAAAATCATTCCTTTGGATGAAATTTTTACCTTGTCTTCTCTCGCTTCAAGCCAATCCAAAGACTTGTATTCAAGTAGTGGTAGATTTTTTATGAATATGATATTTCTGAAATTTGAGAAGAATTAAAATAAAATGTAAGGAGATGTTATTCAAGATCATCACTACTAGTTTTTTTTGCAGAATCATCTTTGTTTTTGCACAAAATATGATAAATAAAGTAGGCGTCTTTTTAACTAAGGTTTATAAATTTTGTAGTTCTTCCAATTGAATCTCTTTTTTTTCCCTCACTCTAGTTTAACTTTCCTTTTTTTTTATTTATTAATTTTTAAGAAAAAAGAAAATATTTAATATTTTCTAATTTGAGGGCTATTAATCGATGCCTTTGCAAGAATTTTAGAAAGAAAAATTCAACAATTATGTCAATGTACTATTGAAGGATATGATTTTCTGTATTCATTTCCACAATTCAGAAACAAAGCTTAATTATAAGTTTTTATTTTGTGAACTGTTTAAGGGGTGGGAATTGGGAGATGGAATTTGATATGGCGCTAGAGAGAATGAAGTTGAAATCCAATCAACGGTCAAGTTTAAATCCAAAATAAAAGAAAACGTCAAAATAATTATAAAAAAAAATCAGATTTTAATCTAAAAATAAAAACGTCAAAACCATGTGATAACAAGGAGTTTTATGCTAATATGCAAATAATTATATTTAATTATTTAATTTAAATAATTATAGTCATATTCAATGAGAAAACTGATTGCAAAATTATTTAAATAATGAAGGATCACCAATTTAACTTTAAAATCTTTTCGTGAATTATCTTTATTATTGGTTGTATAGGCTAACAAGAATATGTACATAATCTCTTCAAATATAAAAATTAATTAAGAACCCTTCAAACATAGTAATTTGAGCAAAAAAAAAAAAAACCTCTACTTTAACTTTTCTATCAAAAATCCTAACGAAAGTTAGAAGCATTAAATTATTTGAGAGGGTTTATTTTGATAAAGGTTAAAAGTTTAAGAGAGTTTTTTATTTTGGTATGACAATGTTGTTTTGAATGAAGAAGTTAATGGAGAGATTTTTTGCACAAATTACAAAGTTTGAAGGAGATTTTTAGGTTAATTTTTAATATTTGATGAGGTTATTTGCACATAACTTATTATTTAAAATTTTTTTTTTTGTATTTTAGGCTATACTTTATTATATCTAATCTAATGGTTTAAGAACGGACTAGACCAGATCGAAAGGTTTGACTGGTTTAATCGGTAATCGTTCAAGCATCTAGTTCAATTCATGTCAGAGAATTGTTTTGTTGGTCGAATAGGATGAACTAGCTAAAAATTAGAAACTTAACCAAAATTTGATGAACCAAGCGGGTCTAGTAATATCTTTTTTCTTGGGTCTAGTGTCTAATAAAATCTGAAGATAAATGTTTAGATTGAATTTGTAAAACAATTAAATAAAATTTTACATTAAATAAACTTAAAAAAAGCCCAAAACAATTGAGTTTGTCTAATGTTATTTGTTTATTATATGATTTGAACTTATGCTATTTTCTTGAATATAGTTTAGCTTCCATAAATTATTCATTTTTTTACAAGTCATGTGTAAAAGTATAGTTTTTTTGTAATATAAGATGTATTATTAATATTTAATTATTTTTATTTTATATATTTATTATGCCATCTAGTTTGATGCTGTTGAACTAGTCAGGCTATGACCGATAGGTATTTTGGTTTGATGACCAATATGGTTTTTAAAACATTGATCTAATTGCACATTTTCGTAATGGTGACCATGTAGAAAAATAGAGCACAGCAACTGAATGCAAACGATAGTTAGCATGCTTTTTCTGTTGTGCTGTCTAGGAAATCAATGAATAAGTACCAAAAAATAGGAATCCCAATATAGGAAGTGTGAAAAGCTGATGTGAAGTAGAGCACGGTGTTTTGTTGGTGATTATGAAATAGGCTTTGGATGAATTTTGGACATTATATAATTGACCATCATGGTGGAGAGAGAAAGACTGAATGCAACATTTGGTGTCATTTTCTAAAAGTCTCAAATGGTAAATCCTAAATCCTAAAATGTTTCTCATACTGCATCAGTAATTGTCCTATGATTTGACCTTCCTATGGTAGAATTCAGTCCCTTTTTCTTAATATCAAAATATATCTTAAATTACATTTCAAACAAGTTAAATTTAAAAAGAAAGTTCAAGAGCAAAATGATATGTAGCCTAATTTGTAACATATGGATAAGTGGAAATACGTTACCATTTTTAATCTAAACATATAAAAATGGAAATGGATACTCACAATTTCTCTGACTGATAGGGTAGACGTTTATGATAAAGAAAGAGTTATTTACAAGATGACAATGAAATAAAATTCATGAGAGCTCCAGAATTTACATATGGAAATCAAGAACCACAGATTTAATACATACATGATAGCTTGTGTTGATAGCACAAATAGCACTATTTAAGTTCTCCATCCTCTGTTTTGTGGTCAACTTCACTTATTTCTCGGAAATGAAAGGCATTCCTAATTTGATTTAGCTTCCGTATGACATCCATCATATTCAGTCTTTCTTTTGGTGATTCTACAGAGCAAGCAAGTCCAATGTCAAAAAGTGAAAATATAGTCTCCTCTTCATTATGATGCATAAGGGTGATCATTTCCAGGTTGATTTGTTCTGATGCTTCTATGGAAGTCTGCTTTATTTGTTTTGGCAGAAGAGCAGTGTCCAAGATCTCCAAAACTTTATTTGGATATGCATTTTTCACATAGTTATGGAGATTGTGATCATCTTTGAACATTTCTTCTGTGGGTCTTCTCTTGGTTAGTATTTCCAAAACTAGAATCCCAAAAGAATATACATCACCTTGTGTTGATGCTTCAGAACCTATTCCATACTCTGACATATGTAGCTATATGGTTAATGCTTTGTATTTCATTATATGAAAGAAAAAAAATTTTAGAGAAGTAGATAGAAAACGAAATTTACAAGAGTAAAAATATTAAATAATAATAAATCATACCTGGAGGAGCATAGCCAATAGTTCCTTTTATTCCACCTGTGCTGGTTTGCTTATGAAAGATGCCATTAAGGGTTGAAAGAAGTCTTGCTAAACCAAAATCACCCACATGTGCAATCATATCATCATCAAGAAGGACATTGCTTGGCTTTAAATCACAGTGGACAATAGGTTGGTGGCATTCATAGTGAAGATAATGAAGTGCAGAAGCAACATTGTAAAGAATATTTAATCTTTGATCAAGACCTAAAATTCTAGGTTGATCTAGACTTTCTGCACCAGGATGCAACCATTCTTCTAGGCTTCCATTTGACATGTACTCGAAGACTAGTGCTTTAAATTCTTGGCCTTTATAATCATAGCTTGAGCAACATGTTGAAATCTTAACCAGATTTCGATGCCTAATATTTTTAAGTGCATTACATTCAGAAATAAAACTCTTGTGAGCTCCTTTCTTTTGAAGGTTAAGGACCTTTATAGCAACATGTTTGTCTTCTGATTCTAGCCTTCCTTTATACACTGTGCCGAAACTCCCAGAACCTATCAAGTTGGTGGCAGAGAACCCTTCAGTTGCATTATATAGATTTTGGTAAGACACATTGGGAAGTTGATCAGTTGTTCGCGAAATTGAAGATGATGCCTTGTTTCTTTTCCACCTCCAATAGATAACAAGAATAAAAGACAACACAAGACAAACGCACACAATCACACAAATCACAATTATTATGAGCTTCAAATTATGGTGTATACTTTGTGTGTCAACTTTGATAGGGCATGGTGGTAAATGCAACTCAGAGATACCTCCACAAAGGTTATTATTACCAATCACTGATATTGAACTTGCATTCTTGAAAACCCCTTCAGTTGGTACCTCACCATCCAACTCATTAAAAGATACATTCAAGTATTGAAGAACAGAAATATTCTGTAAATTTGTCGGTATTGATCCAGACAAATTGTTTCGTGATAGATCAAGATACACAAGGCCTTTTAATGAAGCTAGTGAAGGAGGTATGATCCCACTAAGCAAGTTCCCTTGTAACAAAAGGAATTCCATGCTTATGCACTCTCCAATGGTCCCAGGAATCTCACTGGAAAGATTATTTTCCGCGATATCCAAAGTGAGAAGATTTTTAAGGGTTTCCACCTCTTTGGGCAAAGAGCCATTCAATGAGTTGTGGGATAAATTTAATAAAATGGATAAGGAGGAAAGACTAAAAATCTGTAAGGGTATAGCTCCACTTAGATTGTTTTGTGAAAGGTCCAGGAATGTCAAAAATTTCCAATTTCCAAATATGGGTGGAATGTTTCCTTCAAGCTTATTCTCTGCAAAGCTTAGTTTAACTAGTTGACTGAGGTTGCCAAGGGAGGATGGTATCTCTCCAGTGAGTTGATTTCCCCATAACTCCAATAATTGTAACTTATGAAACCTTCCAAAAGAAGTTGGAATGGTGCCTGTAAACTGGTTGACTTCCAAACCTAAGCCAATTAAATTTATGTACTTTCCTAAAGTTGCAGGAATAGTTCCATATATCTGATTACCACCAAAGTATAGTTTCACGAGTTGGGTTGACAAATTGGATATGGAATCAGGTAAAACACCTCCAAGGTTGTTGGCAGTTAGACCCAAAATTTCCAATTTACTGCAGTTTTCCAAAGATGTTATAAAATCCAAGTCATCATCTGAATTGCCACCAAGATTATTAAATGCCAAATTTATCCATTGAAGATCTTTTAGGTTTCCTAGACTTGGAACTTTTCCAACAAAGTAGTTTTCTCCAATATCAAATTCCTGAAGAAAAGATGCATTTGTGATGGAAGTTGGGATTGAACCTGAAATTTGATTCCCTCCTATCGTAAAAAGTTGCAAATTTGAGAGGGTGGAGAACATGTTGTTTGGAAGCCGAGTGCCATTCAACTGATTAACTCCTGCTGATATGAAAGTGAGAGATGACATATTGTAAAGTGAAGAAGGAAGAGTGCCATGAAATTTGTTCAAAGCTATTGATAAAGCTCTCAAGTTTTTCAAATTGACTATTTCTTCTGGTATGTTCCCTTCCAAGTTGTTGGAGGCCATTGAAAGACGATTAAGGGAAGAAAGATTCCATATGGAACCTGGGATTTCTCCAGTTAAATTGTTACCAGAAATATTCAATATTTCAAGATTTCTAAGTGGACCAAGCTCAATCGGTATCTTACCAGTAAGACTATTTATTGACAAAACCAAGTGCTTTAGCTCAGTGCAACTTGTTAAGTTGATAGGAAGCTGTCCTGTTAATGTATTTTCCAGGAAAGAGAGATTCTGTAGTCTAAACAAACGACTCAAATCTGATGGAATTTCTCCATAGAATCTGTTGCTGTCAAGGTAAAGATTTCTTAAGAAGGAGAGATTGCCAACATGAGGAGATATGATCCCATGCAAACCATATCCTTGCAGCTTCAACTCTGTGACTCTTTGATGCTTGAGGCTGCAGGTGATTCCATGCCAGCTGCAGAAGTGGCTTGAACTATTCCAAGTGCTCAAGATTTCAAAAGGATCATTGGTGATTGATTCTTTAAACTTGAGCAATGCCAAATAATCAGTCTCATTTCCTAATACAGATGCAGCTCTGATATGTTGAAGCCAAAGTAAGGTTACGCAAGACCAAAATGGGAGTGACATGGGAGCAAAAGCCATTGTTGGGTTGAAGAAGTGAAGGTGAAGATTGTGTTTGGTTTACAAACTAAGATATTGGAATGGTGCGATTTAATTAAGGACTAGACTTGCACACTGTTCCTTTTGAGTTGTATAAATTAATTATGACCATTTACTTTGGCTTTATTTGTTGCTTTTGGAAGTATATGGGGCATTGATATTGCGGACCCACTCAATTGAATATTTATGTCAATTGATGTTAAAAACATAAGTGACCTGAGAAAGAGAGTGATTGCAGGCCTTGTGAGTGATCTGCTTTTAAATTCTACCTCTTTTATTTTGATGGAAGCAAAAATAATATAAAATTGATTATATCAGTGTCAGAGAATTTTTCCTCTTGTAGAGGAATAACTGATGAAGGCAGATCTGGTACATTATGTATGATGGTATCTGTCATAAGGGTCAGTTTCAGCTCAAGTGATTATTTTTTATGTTTCTTGTGGAGGAAATGGTCAAGACAGATACTAATACATTATATATATGGGTTTTGACTTTTAAGCAGTATAAAAAGGATCAATTTCATCCCACGTCGTTATTTTTTAGAATGTTGATTTTATGAATTTAAGTTGACCTGTTATATATTAAGAGTTTAGTAGAAAAAAATAAAAAAAAATTGTACATACAATTAAAATTGATAGTTATAAAAAAATTAAATCATATTATATTATTTTTTTAAAATCATATTATTGTTAATTCTATTTCTTTAATTGTTAATATTATATCTAATGAAAAATTATTACATTCAAAATTAATAATGTCATTTTTTAATTAATATTACTTTACGTTTTTTAATTTTAATATTTTTCAAATTTTGTCTAATGCATTTGAGATTAAATATTGAAAGAAAATTAGATATTATAAAAATTTATAGTTTATTTGCATCTTTTCAATAATCAAAATAATTTAAAATTTTTTTTTCTAAATTAAGAAGTCTAAATAAAATTTATAGTTAAAAAAGAGTGTTTATTACATTTTACAGTTCAGGGGTATTTGCATGCAACTCATAATTAAAGGAGAGTGTATATATATATATATATATATTTTAAAATACTTAATGATGTTAATAGAAAAGTGTTAAATATATTTTTTAAAAAATACTTAATGATGTCACAAATGATTATTCAAAAGAATTTATAATTTAAGTAATAGTTAAAACTTATCAAGAAAAAAGTTTAGAAAAGGTAGCCAACTCGTAAGTTATACAGCATCACAAACATGTAAGTAAGCCAATCAATTTTTTTATTACTTAGATTAAAAAATAAAAACCAAACTCACCGTTTTGGTGAGTTGGACCCTTTTGAACAGCTACAATTCTATCCACTAATTATTATAATTGGAGTAGAATCAAATTTTGGGCCAAAGCCCAAAAGGCCTAAATCTTTGCAGTTTGTAGTAGGAGATTATTTATGATCACACGAGGGACCAAATTCTTTGTTTTTTGTTTATATGTACCAATCTTAAAAGGGCTATTTTTTTTTTGTGAAAATATTAATTTTTGTTAGGAGTGTTAAAATAAAGTCTTTTAAATAGGTATATTTCTCAAAATTTAAACTTTTATCTTCCTCTTTAACAAAGTAAGATCGCTTCACCTCAATTAATAACTTCTTGAATTAATTAAAAAGACTTTTTTATTTTCAACTTTGTTCATTTGAGTTGGCCTGAATATTTGTGCCTTTTAGTTATTATATTTATTAATAGATTATTTTTTATTTTCCAACAAAAAATAAACAATAAAAAAATGGGCTTGAGGAAGTGAAAGGGAATTGTTAAATTATAGAACAAAATTTAGGTGTAATTTTTATATCTTTGCCATCAAATTTTTCAATTAGATATTGACATGATTTATACACATCATTTGTTTTATGATTATTTTTTTTAATTTTTTATATGATTTATTTTAATTAGAGAACATGATAACAAATATATAAAAAACTATACATAAATTTGGTCCTATATTATATCCAGATTTCTTTTCAAAAAATTCTTTCAAATTAGAGGAACATAAATATATAAGGGAAAGAAACAACAATAAATAAAGTCATTTTTTATTGGATGGGGTTGGCTTAAAAAAGAAGGAAGACATTGAAAAATTTTGGAAAGCTAGTAAAAACTTATCCCTTCTCCAATAACCATTAAAACATCATTTCAAATAGAGGAGATATTTTATTATAACCCTCTCTTATCTTTTTTTCCCTTCCATTATCCCTCATCCAAACATACAGATGGTAATGAATACTAACAGTAAAGGTTGGATAAAGGAGGCTAGATAATAAGAAAATAAAGATTATACACTCTTATGATGTGGATGGAATAGTATGATTTATGAGACATCATTTTCTTTCCCCATTTTGGTACATCTATATAAAAGAGGTTCCAATTGCTGTACAACTTTGAAATAAAAAAATGACTGGTGACTTCCTTTGTCACTTAACAATCAACATCTATAGTTAGAATCTTATGCTTTGAACTATTTTGAATCAGAATTGTTGCCATTAATGATGACTGTGTAGAACAATAGGGAACTTCTTGGAAAAACTGTGGTCAATTGCTTTCTGTCATTTAAAGTTATACTGTCGTAAGTGGCTTAAACTATAATATGTTTTTAATAACTAATTTTAATCCATCAACCTTCAATTTGCCCCTGAACCTTAACAAACCATAGAGCTATCTTTTATGTCTATTGCCTGCTTTGGTTTCACCAAGCCAACCCAAAGCTTTATGACAGATGACAAATTAAATTCGTTTAATCTTACAGTTTGACATTGTTCCTTGGATTCATAATTGTGATGTTATGCACTATTATCTCCGAAAGCTAAGTAATTTCATGTAAACATATAAAAGGGGAAATCCATCTGCACAACTTGAATTATGGGGTTGATATTTGTGGTAAAAGAAGAAAGTTATAGATAAGATTACATTGAAATAAAATTCAACCACAGATTTAAATACATGATAGCTTATGTCGTTGGTCCAGAGATTGGTACTAATACCACTGTTTAAGTGGCATTTTTCCATTCTTCATTTTGTAGTCATCTCCACTTATTTAACAAAAGTGAAAGGCATTTCTAATTTGATTAAGCTCCCTTGTGACATCCATCATTTTTAGTCTTTCTTTTGGTGATTCCACTGAGCAAGCAAGTCCAATCCCAAACAGTAAAAATATAGCCTTCTCTTCATTAGGACTCATAAGGATCATCTCCTCCATGTTGATTTCTTCTGCTGTTGTTGTTGCTGGCTGCTGTCTTTGTTTTGGTAGAAGAGTTCAGTCCATAATCTCCACAAGCTTACATGGATATGCAGTTTTCGCATAATCATGGAGATTGTGACCATCTTTGAACATTTCTTCTGTAGGTCTTCTTCCAGTCAGCATTTCCAAAACTAGAATCCCAAAAGCATATACATCACCTTGTGCTGATACTTCAGAACCTATTCGATACCCTGACATATGTTGCTATATGGTTAATGCTTTTTAATTCATTATTTTGGAAATAAAAAACATTTATAGAAGGTACTCAAAGAAATGAAATTTATGGGAGTGTAAATACTAAATAATAAAAATAATTGATACCTGGAGGAGCATAGCCAATAGTTCCTTTTAAAATAAAACATTTTTTGAAAGCAGTTTTTAACATAAAAGAAATGAAATATACAAGAGTTTGAATACAAAATAATAACAAATCATACTTGGAGGAGCATAGCCAATAGTTCCTTTTATTCCAGTTGTGCTGGTTTGCTTCTTAGAAAAGCCATTAAAGGTTGAGACAAGTCTTGCTAACCCAAAATCACTCACATGAACACTCGTATCATTGTCAAGAAGTATATTGCTTGGCTTTAAATTGCAGTGGATAATAGGTTGCTGACATTCATGATGAAGATAATGCAATGCAGAAGCAATATCACATATGATGTTTAATCTTTGATCAAGATCCAAGGTTGTAGGTTGATCTACACTCTCTGGACTAGGATGCAACCAATTTTCTAAGCTTCCATTTGGCATGTACTCAAAGACTAGTGCTTTAAATTCTTGGCCTTTACAGTCAATGCTCGAGGAATATGTTAAAATCTTGATGAGATTTCGATGCCTAACATTTTTAAGTGCATTACACTCTGAAATGAAACTCTTGTGAGCTCCCTTCTTTTGAAGGTGTAGGACCTTTACAGCAACAAATTTGTTTTCTGATTCAAGCCATCCGTTATATACTGATCCAAAACTTCCAGATCCTATCAAGTTGATAGTGGAGAACCCATCAGTTGCAGAGTGTAGATTTTGGTATGACACCTTGGGAAGCTGGTCAATTGTTGGAGAGGTTGAAGATAATGACTTGTTTGTTTTCCTTCTCCAATAGAGGGCAAGAATAGATGATAACAGAAGACAAACACAAACTGCCACACAATTACAATGAACTTCAAATGGTGGTGTTTACTTTTTGTGTTAGCTTTAATAGGGCATGGTGATAAATGCAGCTCGAAGATGCCCCCACAAAGCCTATTATTACCAGCCACTGATATTGCACTAGCATTCTTGAAAACTCCTTCAGTTGGAACCTCACCATCCAACATATTAAAAGGAACATTCAAGTATTTAAGAACAGAAATGTTTTGTAAACCTGTTGGTATTGAACCAGACAAATTGTTTTGTGATAGATCAAGACGCACAAGGCCTTTCAATGAAGCTAGTGATGAAGGCATGGTTCCACTGAACAAATTTCCCTGTAAATAAAGATATTCCATACTTGTGCACTCTCCAATGCTCTTAGGAATCTTACCAGAAAGATCATTTTCAGAAATATCCAAAGTCCCCAAGGCTTTAAGGCTTCCTACCTCAATAGGCAGAGAGCCATTCAATGAATTATGAGATAAGTTTAGTAGCTTGGACAAGGAGGAAAGACCTAAAATCTGCAAGGGTATAACTCCACTGAGATTGTTTTTTGAAAGGTCTAGTACTGTCACATACTTCCAATTTCCAAACATGGGTGGGATTTTTCCTTCAAGCTTATTCTTTAAAAGGGATAGTTCAACTAGTTGACTGAGATTGCCTAAGGAGGCTGGTATCTCTCCTGAGAGTTGGTTTCTCCACAAATATAAGAGTTGCATCTTATGTAATTTCCCAAAAGATGCTGGAATGGTTCCTGTTAATTGGTTTGATTCTAGACCCAAGCCAATCAAGTTTGTGTACTTTCCTAAAGTTGGAGGAATTGTTCCACAAAACTGATTAGCACCAAGGGTTAGTTGATTGAGTTGGGTTTACAAATTGGCAACGGAATGAGGTAAAACACCTCCAAATTTGTTGGCAGTTACACTCAATTCCAAATTGCTGCAGTTTTCCAATGATGTTATAAAATTCAAGTCTTTATCTGAACCACTACGAAGATTATTAAATGCCAAGTTTAGCCACAGAAGATCTTTTAGGTTTCTTAGACTCGGAACTTTTCCAAAAAAGTAGTTTTTCACAATATCAAATTTCTCAAGGAAAGATGCATTCGTAATGGAAGTTGGGATTGAACATGAAATTTGATTCTCGCCTATGACAAAATCTTGCAAATTAGAGAGGGTGGAGAACATGTTGTCCGGAAGCCAAGTGCCATTCAGTTGATTATGTGTTGCTGATATTACAATGAGAGATGACATATTGTAAAGTGAAGAAGGAAGCTTGCCAGAAAATTGTATGCTCCCTTCCAAGTTGTTAACACCCACAGACACAACATAAAGGGAAGAAAGATTCCACATGGAAGCTGGGATTGGTCCTTTCAAATTGTTTTTATAAATATACAGTGGAGTAGAAAATAAAGTTCAAAATCCAATCTACAATCAATTAAAACGAAACATGTGCAAACAGCTCCTTGTTTGAATTAGCCAAAAATAAGTATGTGAATTATAAGTGATGTGATGTATGAAGTATCCATTGGAGCATTGAAGGTTGATGTAAAAGAAGAGAGTTATAGATAAGAGGACACTGAAATAAAATTCATGAGAGCTCCACAATTTATATACAAATCCAATCTACAATCATGTATTTTAACCACAGAATAAAATACATGATTGCTTGTGTTCTTGGCCCAAAGATTGGCACTAACAGCATTATTCTTCAAGTGGAATTTCTCCATTCTATGTTTTGTGGTCAATCTCCTCCACTTTAGAAAAAAGAAAGGCATTTCTTCTAATTTGATTTAGCTCTCTTGTGACATCTATCATGTTCACTCTTTCTTTTGGTGATTCTATTGAACAAGCAAGTCCAATCCCAAGTAGTGAAAATATAACCTTCTCTTCATTAGGATGCTTAAGGATTGGCTCCTCCATGCTGATTTCCTCTGTTCCTTGTGTTTGTTTTGGTAGAAGAGCTGAGTCCACAATCTCCAGAAGGTTATTTGGATATGCAATTTCCACATAGCTATGCAGATTGAGACCATCTTTGAACATTTCTTCTGTGGGTCTTCTTCCAGTTAGCATTTCCAAGACTAGAATCCCAAAAGAATATACATCACCTTGTGTTGATATCTCAGAACTTATTCCATACTCTGACATTTGTTGTTATATGGTCAGTAGTTTGTAATTTATTATTATTAATAATAAAGAAATTAAAAAAGGTACATAAAAGAAATGAAATTTACAAGAGTGTAAATACAAAATAATAACAAATCATACCTGGAGGTGCATAGCCAAAAGTTCCTTTTATTCCAGTTGTGCTGGTTTGCTTCTTAGAAAAGCCATTAAGGGTTGAGACAAGTCTTGCTAACCCAAAATCACTCACATGAACAATCATATCATCATCAAGAAGTATATTGCTTGGCTTTAAATCGCAGTGGATAATAGGTTGCTCACATTCATGATGAAGATAATGTAATGCAGAAGCAACATCACATAGGATATTTAATCTTTGATCAAGATCCAAAGTTGTAGGTTGATCTAAACTCTCTGGACTAGGATGCAACCAATTTTCTAAGCTTCCATTTGGCATGTACTCAAAGACTAGTGCTTTAAATTCTTGGCCTTTATAATCAATGCTCGAGCAACATGTTAAAATCTTGATGAGATTTCGATGCCTAACATTTTTAAGTGCATTACACTCTGAAATGAAACTCTTGTGAGCTCCCTTCTTTTGAAGGTTGAGGACCTTTATGGCAACAAATTTGTCTTCTGATTCCAGCCTTCCTTTATACACTGAGCCAAAACTCCCAGATCCTATCAAGTTGATGGTGGAGAACCCTTCAGTTGCAGTGTGTAGATTTTGGTATGACACCTTGGGAAGCTGGTCAATTGTTAGTGAAGTTGAAGTTAATGTCTTGTTTCTTTTCCTCTTCCAATGGATGGCAAGAATTGATGACAACAGAAGACAAACACAAACAGCCACACAAATGATAATTACCATGAACTTCAAATGGTGGTGTTTACTTTGCTTGTTAACTTTAATAGGGCATGGTGACAAATGCAGCTCTGAGATGCCCCCACAGAGCCTATTATTACCAGCCACTGATATTGCATTTGCATTCCTGAAAACCCCTTCGATTGGTACCTCACCTTCCAACACATTAAAGGAAACATTCAAGTATTCAAGAACAGAAATGTTCTGTAAACCTGTTGGTATTGATCCAGACAAGTTGTTTCTTGATAGATCAAGATAGATAAGGTTTTTCAATGAAGCAATTGAAGGAGGCGTGGTTCCAATAAACCTGTTCCCCTGTAAATGAAGGTATTCCATTGTAATGCACTCTCCAATGGTGCCAGGAATCTCCCTTGAAAGATAATTTTCAGAGATATCCAAAGTGTCAAGGTTTTCAAGTTTTCCTACCTCAATAGGCAAAGAGCCATTCAATGAATTGTGTGATAAATTCAGTAACTTGGACAAGGAAGAAAGACTAAAAACCTGCAAGGGTATAGCTCCACTAAGATTATTTTTGGAAAGGTCTAGTAATGTCAAATACTTCCATTTTCCAAATATAGGAGGGATTTTTCCGTCAAGCTTGTTCTCTGAAATCCTTAGTTCAACTAGTCGACTAAGGTTGCCTAAGGAGGCTGGCATCTCTCCTGAGAGTTGGTTTCTCCACAAATATAAGATTTGCATCTTATGTAATTTCCCAAAAGATGCTGGAATGGTGCCTATAAACTGGTTTAATTCTAGAGCCAAGGCAATCAAATTTGTGTACTTTCCTATAGTTGCAGGGATTGTTCCATAAAATTGATTACCTCCAATGGCTAGTTGATTGAGTTGGATTGACAAATTGGCAATGGAATTCGGTAAAATTCCTCCAAATTTGTTCGTAGAGAAAGCCAGCACTTCCAATTTACTACAATTTTCTAGAGATGTTATGAAATCCAAGTCATTATTGGAATTACTGCCGAGATTATTATATGCTAAATTTAGCCATTGAAGATCATTTAGGTTTCCTAGACTCGGAACTTTTCCAACAAAGTAGTTTTCTTGAATATCAAATCTCTGAAGAGAAGATGAATTTGTGAGGGAAGTTGGGATTGAACCTGCAATTTGATTCTCACCTATTGAAAACAACTGCAAATTAAAGAGGGCGGAGAACATGTTGTCTGGAAGCTGATTGCTATTCAGTTGATTACGTCCTGCTGATATTACAATGAGAGATGACATATTGTAAAGTGAAGAAGGAAGCATACCAGAAATTTTGTTTACAGCTACTAATAAAACTCGCAGGTTTTTCAAGCGGTCTATTTCTTCTGGTATGCTCCCTTCCAAGTTGTTATAAGGCATGGACAGAACCTCAAGGGATGAAAGATTCCACATGGAAGCTGGGATTTGTCCCTTGAGTTTATTTTGGGAAATATTCAACCTTTCAAGATTCCAAAGTGAGCCAATCTCTATTGGTATTTTGCCAACAAGACTATTTCTGTCCAAATCTAAGAGCCTGAGTTCAGTGCATCTTGTCAAATTGATGGGAATCTCCCCTGTCAATTCATTTTCCCTGAGAGAGAGGTTTTGCAGCCTAAATAATCGACCCAACTCTGCTGGAATTTCTCCATGGAAGTAGTTGCGGTTGAGGCTGAGATTTTTCAAGAAAGAGAGGTTGCCAACGTGGGGTGATATGATCCCACGCAAATCATATCCTTGTAGCTTCAACTCTGTGACTCTTTGATGCTTGTGGCTGCATGTGATTCCATGCCAGCTGCAGAAGTGATTTGAAGTATTCCAAGAGCTCAGGATTTGATTAGGATCACTGGATATTGATTCTTTAAATTTGAGCAATGCCAAATAGTCACTCTCATTTCCTGATGCAGATGCAGATTTCATATATTGAATCCAAAGTAAGGTTACGCAAAAAGTAAGGATTTGTTGAAGAAGGTGGTGGCACCAAAATGGACGTGACATAGGAGCATAAGCCATTGTTGGGTTGATGAACTGAAGGTGAAGAAAGTGAACTGTTTATATTATAGATTGAGATTAATGATATGGGAATGGGACCTTCAATTTGACAATTGTGTCATTGAATTAAATGGATAATTGACTAACAGAGTTAGAAAATTGAAGCAGAAGTGTGTGGATGGTTTAAAGTTTGAGATATTGAATTGGTCCTTGAATACAGTTCATGTGGCAGAAAATTTGAACTGAGATTTGGGAAGGAGATATCATTCAAGGCCATCAATACTAGTTTCTTTTGTTTTTGCACAAAAATGATTGAATTTTGCACCTTACTGAAATGGCATAAGTGGCCAAAATATGTCTTCACAAGTTGGCAAGTTATGAATTTTGTAGTTCTTCCCAAGTTATATGTCTTCTGTATTCTGTTGTACACCGTAATTTATGGTGCTCGAACTCCAATTTAGCTTCTTTTATCCCTTTCTTCTTTATAAAGGATATTTTGTAATTTAAGAGCAATTTAAACATCTATGTCTCCTCAAAATTGATTGAAATTTTCTTCTGTGATTGCATTTAAATTTAACTTTATTTATTTTTACATTAAAAATAAAATCAAAATTTTTTCCTAAATAAAAAGTTATCTTTATTAATAGAATATAAATTAAAATAAAAATAACTATAATTTTTAAATTTAAAAGATAATAAATATAATTTAACTAAACTTTAGGCGACTTTTATGTCAATAATTATTACAAACATAATTTGACTTTAGAAAGAGATTGATTTACTAGATGGTGAAGTGTGTGACTTTACAGAATACAGATTGAAATGTTGCAGCGGATCCATTTAATGTAATAATTTTGGGTTGCCTAACTCCCAAATTAATTAAAATAATGAAAATTGACTTCTACTTGCAAAAGCAGTTATTGTAAAGAAAAAAAAAAAAGACTATAAGAGAGACTAGAAAAGGAAGAAAGTAATGTGAGAAGGTTTACACACTATATCAATTATTTTAAAATATTATAAAATTTTAAATTTTGAAATTTATGATATATATAGTTTAATTCAATCCAAAATTTTAAATCCATATATTAAAGAAAAAAACTAAAGGCTAGACCAATTCAGTCAAAAATTATTTAATTTTTAATTTTTATTTTATTTTAACCTAATCAAACCAATTATTCGATTCTAAAAAATAAATCGAATAATGCAATTAGTCAATTACCAATTAAATTGGTCAGATCATCGAGTTCAATCGGATTTAATTTGACTACACTGCTATTAAGAAAACACAATTTATTTTAGCGTTGAATCGCAACTCTCACTTAAATGGATCTAATTCAATTATAATTTAAAATTAATTTTTATGACTTTCATAGAAAATAAATTGTATTACATATTAAATTTTTTGACTTTGCATTACTTGAATGCTGAAAATAATCTACTAATAGTTTCCTTTCATTTGTTTTTAAAATATACAAAGCCTCTCTTGAATCAAAAAAATAACTAAAATATCTGTAAAGATATATCAATTTCTTTAACCATAAATATAACTTATTAAAAGAACATATCTTTATATTTATTTATTTTGGATTGAAAATAATAATTTTAATTTTTATAAAGGACTATTTTATTTTTGTCAAAATAGATATTTAATATATTATATAAATAATAAATATAATATTTTTTAATTGTAAGGGAAATGAATGTAATTTTTTTAAAATTAGAGAGAATATAAGTATAATTTTTACATTTGTTATGAGAACTGAATATGATTTACCAACTAATTTTAACCCAAGGTTATAAATTTTGTAGTTCTTCCATTTGAATCTCTTTTTTCCCTTCAGTACTCTATTTAAAGTTTATTTTGTAAAATGGATATTTTGTAGTTTGGGACTATTGAATAATGCATGTCTTCTCAAGAATTTAAAAAACAAAAATTGTTCAATTTTTCTCAAGGTTAACTTAAACCAACTCTCATTTAATAGGGTAATACATAATCTAATCCAAAATAACACATAAATCAAGGTAAATAGATTTAATTGAGTCATAAACATTATGAGATTAGTTAGTAATTGGAGTCATGGGTCAAGTTTGACATTTCATTTCTTTCCTTAGCCTCAACCAAGACAATCCAAATGTTTTTTTTTTTTACACTTATTCTTCTCTTAGAGATAATCTTATTTGATACACTATTAAACATTAAATATAAACAATTATCGAAGTAAAAATTTAAACCTTAGTTTGTTATGTTTTGAGTGACAAGCCCCTTGCATTACATCCAAGACAACCCAAAGCTTTAATTACCTTACTCATCCCTATCCTTGCTTGATTTTTAAGAGAAGATGCATTGTGATGGAAGTTGGGATTGCACCTGAAATTTGATTCCCACCGCTGCCAAATGATTGCAAATTAGAGAGGTTGGAGAGCATGTTGTCTGGAAGCCGAGTGCCATTTAGTTGATTATATGCTACTGATATCACCGTGAGAGATGACATATTGTAAAGTGAAGAAGGAAGTGTACCAGAAAATTTGTTCACACCTATTGATAAAAATCTCAAGTTTTTCAAATGGCCTATTCTTCTGTTACGCTCCTTCCAAGTTGTCAAAAGCTAGGGTCAGAACTTTAAGGGAAGAAATGTTCCACATGGAAACTGGGATTTGTCCATTTAAATTGCTTGTACAAATATTCAACTTTTCAAGATGCCTAAGAGAGCCAATCTCAATTGGTATTGTGCCAATAACACTATTGCTTGACAAAACCAAATGCCTCAATTCACTGCATCTTGTCAAGTTGATGGGAATCTTCCCTGTCAATGCATTATCCATGAGAGAGGTTCTGCAACATAAACAAACGACCCAACTCTGCTGGAATTTCTCCACTGAAGTAGTTTGTTGTTGAGGCTGACATTTCTCAAGAAAGAGAGGTTGCCAACGTGGGGTGATATGATCCCACGCAAACCATATCCTTGCAGCTTCAACTGCGTGACTCTTTGATGCTTGTGGTTGCATGTGACTCCATGCCAGCTGCAGAAGTGATTTGAAGAATTCCAAGAGCTCAGGATTTGATTAGGATCTCTGGATATTGATTTTTTAAACTTGAGCAATACCATATAATCGCTCTCATTTGCTAATGCAGATGCAGGTATGAAATGTTGAAGGCAGAGTGATGTTAAGCAAAAAATAAGGATTGAGATGGGAGCAAAAGCCATTGTTGGGTTGATGAACTGAAGATGGAGAATTTTGTGAATGCTTTGCAGATTGAGATTAATGATATGGAACCTTCACTTTGTTCTTTGCTTAAATATCACCATTTGCAATGATTTCATTTTTATTGCTTTTTGAGGTATGAACTATACGGAGCATTGATGGATCCAGGGTGATTAACTGCAAGTGACGTGTGTGGATGCTTTGTAGATTGAGGTATTGAAATTGTACTTGAATACAGCTCATGTGGTCATCTTTGTATCCAAATGAATATTGATGGTAATGAATGCTAACAGAAAAGGTTAATTGATTACATTAACGAGGCTACATAAAAAAAATGAAAAGAAAAAAGAAGATTATATACTCTATACATTTACCATTGGATTAAGTAATTCAAAACCATCTAAAAGGTGTCTTCCCAAGGTTAATAAATTTTGTAACTCTTTCTCTGAAGTTTCTTTTTTTCCCTCACCTTACTTTATGGTGTTTGATCTGCCATTTAGCTTCTTTTTGAACTCTTTTTCTTTTAAGGATATTTTGTAGTTCAAGAGCTATGGATATCCATGTCTGATGAGAAGGTTGCATTTAAATCTTTACATTCAATTTTATGCAAAACAATTATCTCATGAGTAGTAAGAGATTATGACAGATGATTTGGATAAAACTCATTATGTTTTACATTTGACTAATAAATGATCTGATTTAGTTTATAACATATAAAAATCTTTTGTGGGCAGAAGCATGCATCTACTTGCAACGTCAAACATCACAAAGAATACTATTAGAAGAGGAACCTATATTTAATTTTCAACATTGCACATGAAAGTTGATAGCCAACCTGTGATAGTAATGGTTTATGAAAAAAATTTAAACCAAGTTATAGTTCGAATTGCATGACACTTGAACTGGATACAGTTAAAAAGAAGTTACATCTTGTTTAATAATTATAATTTTATACTTAATAATAAACACTTGATCAAATAATTTTTAATAAAAAAATATTTGTCAAAAAAAAAAAGATTTTGAACTGATATAGGAGTGGATAACGTACTGATAGATGCCATGCACATTGCACATGATGTCTATCGTGGCTTTAATGGCAGTCACCTATCCACAGTGAGGACGGATGGGCCAAGTCCAACCATTAAGAAAAATCATTTGTTGAAGGATAAATTACACGTGGCTCTCTCTTTTGATAGATGTAAATTTATGTTTTTTATTTTTTTTTAAAATAAAAATCATAAATTTTTAATAAGTAAAAATTCTAAAGGTATATTTTAGTTAAGAATAGAATGAAAAATAAGTGTCAAAAATTTAATTTTTTTAATATTTTTAAATTTGAATATAATACTTTTTTCCTTACAATATATTAAGATTGAGTAGAAGAGACCAGAAGTAAAGAAAAAAAATTATATTCCAAACACACCTGAGGAGATGCAGCCTAACTCTTACCACATAATTGAAAATACGTTTTCATTTTTAATCCAAAGAAACTGTCAATTGATATTTATAGAGTGTGAATTTTAGAAAGATATTTAAAATACTATCAATTGTAGAAATTTTTGAAAAAAAAAATGTTTTTTATTTTTAATATAATAGTAAATGTATTTAAATTTATACTAATTTTTAACATGATATTATTAATATATATAATTAATCCTAAAGATAGTTAAATAATTTTATTGTTTTAGAATAAATTTATACCTTTTAGAGTATTAATTTCATTAAACAAATTCAAAAAAGTTTGTGTAATACTGTATTAAACTTATGCTTAATATAATTTTTTAAACAAGGGGAATTATATAGGAGTGTAACTTCACTAAATATAAGATTAGTGTAACATACTCAATACAAGGTGTATAATTTTGTATGCTGGGAACCCAAACATATAAAATATGTAGACATCAATCAACTGTGACAAAATTTATGTAACAATATTACAGAATCAAATTGTGACAAAACTTGTGCAAAACAGTTCCTTGATTAAATTAGTCCAAAATCCACATGAATTAACTATAAGATTGATGAGAGGTATGACATACAATGGAGCATTAAAGGTTGCTTGATGTTAGAATGGGTTACTTATAGAGGTACAAATCAGTTCTTCTTTCTGTTTTTTTTTTTCCCCCTAAGATGAAAGTCTTATATAGAATGATAGAGGCAATTCTATTATGACTTTCGATCCATTTATTTTTTTTATCAATCCAGTTAAATTTCTTTAAATAATTTTTTATTTGGAAATAAAACTCAAAATATGGTAGATAATGTTTCCGACAAGCTTGTTCTCATTAATCTTTAGTGTAACTGGTTGACTAAGGTTGCCAAAGGAGGCTGGTATCTCTCCATAGAGCTGATTGCTTGACAAATCTAATACTTGCAACCTTTGAAGCTTCCCAAGAGAAGCAGGAATGGTGCCTGTAAACTGGTTGTTTTCTAATCCCAAGCCAATTAAACTCGTGTACTTTCCTATAGTTGAAGGAATAGTTACATATATCTAATTATTACGAAGTAGGGGTGGCAAAATGAGTGGGTTGAGTCAAACATGAGTAGGTCATTAATGACTCAATTAACTATTTATGATCCATATTTATTTTTTCAATGAGTTATAGATGACCTATGACCCACTAATTAAGGGTTAAACTCAACCCATCCATTAACCCATTAATATATAAACTTAGTCATGAATTCAAATTTAATCTAAATTTTGTAACTATAAATTATTCTTACAATTCTTTTACACAAATTTAATCTAAATTCATTAATGTGGATATATCTGTTTTTAATATTAAATGACACTTTTAAAATTTTTTAATATATGATAATTATGAGTGTATAGAAATAAAGAATTAGATAAAATATTTTAATTTTTATAATTTATTAAAATTTTAAATAATTTTAAAGTTTTTAATAATAGCAAGTATTTATTTTTATTATATTAAATATATTTTAATTATAATTTATAATTTAATTTCAATATAATATATTGATTCTACAATATCCTGTGGATTAATTTACATCAATTAATGTGAGATAATAAAAATGAAGATTGGATTATGCAAGTAAATAATTGGTATATTTATTGGCTGCACAAGTTTGCCATCAAGGAACAACGCCTCGACTCACTCCACTAGGCACTAGCAACAAAAAAGTAAAAGAAATAAAGTGAAAACTTTGTATTCCATCGTCTACTGCCACATGTATTTTCCTGATTTTGAAATCAATGTGTCAATATATAATCCTAGCTCTATGTCTTACGTCTTTTAATTTTAATGTGGAATAAAAATTTTAGTTTCCTTAAATATATATCATGAGTAACATATATATAAGGGATTATTATGATTGCAAGGTTGTCTGTTTGCTCTCTTGAGTGACTAATTTTTTGAGGTTTAGTATTTTATTTATGTTTTCCTCAGCTTTCAGTTAAACAAAAATTTTATAATTTTAATATTAATTTAATAAAATATAAAAAAAATTAATATGTTTTTAAAAAATTATAATTAAAAAATTTTGGCTAAAAGGATGCGTTTGTGACCGCATTCCATTTTATTAAACTTTAATATAATGTTACACAAATTTATTTTTTATCAATAAAATTAATATTACAACATTTATTCATTATTATTACCTCATGAATTTCTTATTGAAAATTAATATTATAAGATTATTGATTCCGTTAATGTAATAACACTCATGTTAAATAAGACCAAAAGTGAATGTTTTATATGTTTTTTAGCAGTTTTCTCAAATTTTAAAATTAACGTATTACAATTATGATGAAATTTTTAATTAAAAAATATTAGATAAATTAATAATTTAATCTTTAAAATATGTGCATTCTTCGAATTGATTTATGAAAAATAAAATATCCCATATAAATGAGAAAGGAAAATGGGTTGTTGGATTAATTAGGGACTGACCCAACCCAAAATTTATTGGTTAAATTTTGATCCAACTTAAAATGACACATGGTTCTAAATGATTGAATTAAGAAGAGTGATAATATGATTGTGATTGGTTGATTTAGTGGGTCATGGTTAATTTTGTCAATCCTATTGCTAAGGTACAGTGTGTTGAGTTGGGTTGAGAAATTGGCTATGGAATTAGGTAAAACACCTCCAAATTTGTTGGCAGTTAGCCACAACATTTCCAATTTACTACAGTTTTCCAATGATGTTATAAAATCTATGTCGTTATCTGAACCACTACCAAGATTATTTGATGTCAAATTTAGCCACAGAAGATCTTTTAAGTTTCTTAGACTTGAAACTTTTCCCACAAAGCAGTTTGTCTTTAATATCAAATATTTGAAGAAAAGATGCATTTGTGATGGAAGTTGGGATTGAACTAGAAATTTGATTTGAAGCGATGCCAAATCGTAGCAAATTAAAGAGGGTGGAGAACATATTGTCCGGAAGCTGAGTGCCATTCAGTTGATTATTTGCTGCAGATATTACAATGAGATGGCATATTTGTGATAATTCTAAATTTAATTATGGATAAATGACACTAAACACATTTATTTTTACATTAATTAGACTTTTAATGATTTAAGGATATTGGCGGATTCTTACGCGACTAACAAATGATGTTCGACCAGTAGAGTAAAGATTATTGTTGCTATGTTTACAAGTTGAGTATATAATGAGTAAAATGTCAACTTAATTTTCTTTAATAATTTCTCTCATTATCATGTCAAGTTTCACTTATTTGTATCTTTGTCATCATCTAGCTAGTCATGGAAAACAAGTAAGCACCCTTGTGTCTCTCCTCGTTACATGCATATGCTAAAGCTGCAAGTTATACTTGAGTATATGATCCTTGACATAAATCAAGGGAGTTTGATGATATTTGTAGAGTTTAATTTTATCTATTTATTTATTTCTTTTCAATTGAATACCAACATTATGTTTGTGATTATTTATTTATATGCAGCGATATAATATAATTTAATTATGTGTGATAACACGGTATAATATTTTTATGTACGGTGACATATATATGATCTAATTATGTGTAATGACACGGTATAATATTTTTATATACATTTGGCAGCACAATATAATTTAATTATGTGTTGCAGTATGATATGATATTTTCATGTATGATGGCACAATATAATTTAATTACATGTGATAATATGATATAATATTCTTATGTGTCTTTAGGTTTAATTATGTGTGGCGCACAGTATAATATTTTCATGTGTGACAACATAATATAATTTAATTACGTGAAATAACATGATATAATATTTTTATGTATGATGACACAATATAATTTATAGGGGAGATACTTTAAAAGTTTCATTGAATCTTTTGAATGACACTTTTAAAAATGTTTCCTATATACTATTCTATTTGGATTCCTTGCAATTATGTATATTGGTTTGTGTCTTTCAGTAACTTGTATTTTATCCTCACTTTAGGTTTGATGGTTTGGGTTGTAACAAAAAATATCCGATATAAAATTTTATTTCCATTTTCTTCTCTTTAATCCAAATATACTATAACTTATAACTCAAAACTAGTGAAATTGAAAAAAAAACATAATTAAAATGAATTTTTTTATATTCCAAACACACTTAAGATTTGAGAACCAAACAACGAAGTAGCCCAACTAGTACCACATGTATAAGTTAAAATACATATTCATTTCTCATTTTTCATTTTCCATTGAATATAATTTTTCAATGGAAATAGTTTCATTAAATTATATTCACGATCTCATGCATGGTAGAAGTAAGTCCCATCTATTTAATATCTAAGTATTATAAATTATATTTCAAACAAGTTAAATTAAAAATTAAAAATTAAAAATTCAGTTAAATTGAATTAATTGTTTTGTATTCCAAACACTCTCAAATGACATATGCATGTGAATTAGCCTAATTCGTAACAGACGGATAACTGGAAGAAGAGAGTTATAGAAAGGCCAGGTGATACTGTGATCAGATACTTGCAAGTCTATATTTATTTTTCAACGCTGCTTTAAGGTGTGGCAGTAATTGTTTATGGCGGAAATTTAAGTGAGTTGAGTTATAGTTGAATTATGTATAATTATAAGTAAAAAGAGTTGTGTTTTGATTAATAACTGCGGTTTTAGTTTTCATCCAAACATATAAAAAAAGAAAAGATAAAGTCAGTTGATTTTTATATTGTGAATTTTAGACAGATAATTAAAATACTATCAATTGTAGAAATTTTTGAAAAAAATACTGTTATTTTATTTTTAATATAATAGTAAATGTAATTAAATTTATAATAATTTTTAAATGATATTATTAATATATATAATTAACAGTAAAGATAGTTAAATAATTTTATTGTTTTAGACGAAATATATATCTTGTAGATTATTAACTTCATTAAAGAAAATAAATTTTATAATACTGTATCAAACTTATGCTTAATATAATTTTTTAAATTAGAAGAATGATATATAAGTGTAATATAAGAATATTGTAACTTACTCAATACAAGTTATATAATTTTGTATGCTGACTACCCAAACATATAAAATATGTAGAAATCATTGACTTGTGACAAAATTTATGTTACAATATTACAGAGTCAATTATATATTATTAATGTTCATTTTCACGTTGTCAGTAGTGTTGTAAAAATGAAGTTCAATGTAAAGTCAAATATAACCCCAAACTTGTGCAAACAGTTATTAGATAAATTAGCCCAAAATTTACATGAATTAATTATATGATTGATAAGATGTATGAAAAATACAATGGAGCATAAAGGTTGTTTGATTTTAGAATGGGTACAAAACATTTCTTCTTTTTTCGATAATGAAAGGTTTAAATGGAATAATAAAAGCAATTCTATTATGACTCTCAATCCTTTTTTTTTTCATCAATCCAGTTAAAATTTTTAAATAATTTTTTATTTGGAAATAAAACTCAAAATGTGGTAGAATTCAATGGAAATTGTTTCTTTATAAATTATATTCTCAATCTCATGTATGGTAGAATTTAATCCCTTCTAATTAATGTCAAAATATTATAAATTATATTTCAAAAAAGTTAAATTAAAAAATGAAAATTCAGTTAAATTGAGTTAATAGTTTTGTATTTCAAACACTCTCAAGAATCAAATGATATATGCATGTGATTTAGCCTAATTTGTGACACACAGATGAGGGGAAATACGTTTCCCATTTTTCACCAAAACAGAAAATAGGGGAAATGGATCCTCATAATTTTTCATCAATAATATTGACGGGATTAAGTTTTGTGGTAAAAGAAGAGTTATAGAAAAGAAGCCATTGAGATAAAATTCATACACAGATTCAAATACATAATACTTAAGTTGTTCGTCCAATCGTAAAGTGGCATTGACATTGAGATAAGATTCACATACAGATAAATCGTAACGCAAGGATAAGTGGAAATCCGTTTCCCATTTTTCACCAATCGTCAAAGTGGCATTTTTCCATTCTTCATTTTGTAGTCATCTCCACTTATTTAACGAAAGTGAAAGGCACTTCTAATTTGATTTAACTCCCTTGTGACATCCATCATGTTCAATCTTTCTTTTGGTGATTCCACTGAGCAAGCAAGTCCAATCCCAGATAGTGAAAATATAGCCTTCTCTTCATTAGGATGCATAAGGATCATCTCCTCCACGTTGATTTCTTCTGCTGTTGTTGATGCTGGCTGCTGTCTTTGTTTTGGTACAAGAGCTGAGTCCACAATGTCCAAAAGCTTACTTGGGTATGCCGTTTTCACATAACCATGGAGATCGTGACCATCTTTGAACATTTCTTCTGTAGGTCTTCTTCCAGTTAGCATTTCCAAAACTAGAATCCCAAAAGCATATACATCACCTTGTGTTGATACTTCTGAACCTATCCCATACTCTGACATATTTTGCTATATGGTTAATTAATGCTTTTTAATTAATTATTTTGAAAAAAAAATATTCATAGAAGGTACTCAAAGAAATGAAATTTACGAATACTAAATAATAAAGAATAAATGATACCTGGAGGAGCATAGCCAATAGTTCCTTTTATTCCAGTTGTGCTGGTTTGCTTCTGAGAGATGCCATTAAAGGTTGAGAGAAGTCTTGCTACGCCAAAATCACTTACATGAGCAATCATATCATCATCAAGAAGGACATTGCTCGGTTTTAAATCACAGTGGACAACAGGTTGCTCGCATTCATAGTGAAGATAATGTAGTGCAGAAGCAACATCATAAAGGATATTTAATCTTCGATCAAGATCTAAAGTTCTGGGTTGATCTAGACTTTCAGTATCAGGATGCAACAATTCTTCTAGGCTTCCATTTGACAGGTACTCAAAGACTAGTGCTTTAAATTCGTGGCCCATAAAATCAATGCTCGAGCAACATGTAAAAATCTTAACCAAATTTCGATGCCTAATGTTCTTCAATGCATTACATTCAGAAATGAAACTCTTGTGAGCTCCCGTCTTTTGAAGATTTAGGACCTTTATAGCAACAACTTGGTCTCCTGATTCTAGCCTTCCTTTATACACTGATCCAAAACTCCCAGATCCTATCATGTTGTTGGTAGAAAACCCTTCAGTTGCAGAGTGTAGATTTTGGTATGACACCTTAGGAAGCTGGTCAATTGTTGGTGAAGTTGAAGATGATATCTTGTTTCTTTTCCTCCTCAAATAGATGTGAATGACAAATGACAACAGAAGGCAAACGGCCACACAAATAAAAATTACCATGAGCTTCAATTTATGGCCTTTACTTTGTTTGTCCACTTTGATAGAGCATGGTGATAAATTCAGCTCGGAGATGCCCCCACAAAGCCTATTATTACCAGCCACTGATATTGCATTTGCATTCCTGAAAACCCCTTCGATTGGTACCTCACCTTCCAACACGTTAAAGGAAACATTCAAGTATTCAAGAACAGAAATGTTCTGTAAACCTGTTGGTATTGATCCAGACAAGTTGTTTCTTGATAGATCAAGATACAGAAGGTTTTTCAATGAAGCTAGTGAAGGAGGCATGGTTCCGCTAAACCGATTCCCCTGTAAATGAAGGTATTCCATTGTTATGCACTCTCCAATGGTGCCAGGAATGTCCCTAGAAAGATAATTTTCAGAGATATCCAAAGTGCCAAGTTCTTCAAGGTTTCCTACCTCAATAGGCAAAGAGCCATTCAATGAATTGTGAGACAAATTCAGTAACTTAGACAAGGAGGAAAGACTAAAAATCTGCAAGGGTATAGCTCCACTAAGATTATTTTTGGAAAGGTCTAGTGATGTCAAATACTTCCATTTTCCAAATATAGGAGGAATTTCTCCGTCAAGCTTGTTCTCTGAAATGCTTAGTTCAACTAGTTGACTAAGGTTGCCTAAGGAGGCTGGTATCTCTCCTGAGAGTTGGTTTCTCCACAACTGTAAGAATTGCATCTTATGGAATTTCCCAAAAGATGTTGGAATGGTGCCT
Organism: Senna siamea; assembly: GCA_031216115.1. Taxonomy (NCBI): domain Eukaryota; kingdom Viridiplantae; phylum Streptophyta; class Magnoliopsida; order Fabales; family Fabaceae; genus Senna; species Senna siamea. The sequence continues at coordinate 19,343,778 of CM062357.1, forward strand.
ATAAACTGGTTTAATTCTAGAGCCAGGGCAATCAAATTTGTGTACTTTCCTAAAGTTGCAGGAATTGTTCCATAAAACTGATTACCACTAAAGTATAGCTCATTGAGTTGGGCTGACAAATTGGCAATGGAATTGGGTAAAATTCCTCCAAATTTGTTGGCAGCGAGACCCAACCTCTCCAGTTTACTACTGTTTTTTAGAGATGTTATAAAATCCAAGTCATTATTGGAACTACTGCCAAGATTATTATTTGCTAAATTTAGCAGTTGAAGATCTTTTAGGTTTCCTAGACTTGGAACTTTTCCAACAAAGTGGTTTGTTGAAATATCAAATATTTGAAGAAAAGATGCATTTGTGATGGAAGTTGGGATTGAACCTGAAATTTGATTCCCAGCTATTTCAAAGAATTGCAAATTGAAGAGGGTGGAGAACATGCTGTCTGGAAGCCGAGTGCTATTCAATTGATTAAGTGCTGCTGATATTAAAATGAGAGATGACATATTGTAAAGTGAAGAAGGAAGCTTGCCAGAAAATTTGTTTTCATGTATCGCTAAAGCTCTCAAGTTTTTCAAACGATCTATTTCTTCTGGTATGATCCCTTCCAAGTTGTTATAACCCATCGACAGAAACTCAAGGGATGAAAGATTCCACATGGAAGCTGGGATTTGTCCATTGAAATTATTTTTGGAAATATTCAACTCTTCAAGATTCCATAATGAGCCAAGCTCAATTGGTATCTTGCCAGTAAGACTATTTTTTATCAAAACCAAGTGCTTTAGCTCAGTGCAACTTGTTAAGTTGATGGGAATCTTCCCTGTCAATGTATTTTCCTTGAGTGAGAGGTTCTGCAACCTAAACAAACGACCTAAATGTGGTGGAATTTGTCCATAGAAGCTGTTGTGGTCGAGGTTGAGATTTCTCAAGAAGGAGAGGTTGCCAACATGAGGAGATATGATCCCACGCAAACCATATCCTTGCAGCTTCAACTCTGTGACTCTTTGATGCTTGCGGCTGCATGTGATTCCATGCCAGTTGCAGAAGTGATTTGAAGTATTCCAAGAGCTCAAGATTTGATCAGGATCACTGGATATTGATTCTTTAAACTTGAGCAATGCCGTATAATCACTCTCATTTCCTGATGCAGATGCAGCTCTCATCCGTTGAATCGAAAGTAAGGCTACCAAGAAAATGAGGATTGAGATGGGACGGAAAGCCATTGTTGTGTTGAAGAACTGAGGGTGAAGAACGTGAATGATTTAAAGATTTGAGATTAATTAGTGATACTTCTGTTTGTTCTTTGCATAATTATCACCATTTGCATTGACTTGACTTATGGACTGTGGAGCATTGATGGACCCACTTCAAACTGTTGTTCCTAAGAATTCAAGATCATGTGTTTCATAATTTCTTAAGTGAGGGACCAACCAAGTTCCATTTTTTTTTTTTTCTTTATCAGGTATCAATCTTGAAACAACTGTCTTATTTTTCTTCAACTTAATAGACAAGTTTTTCATTGCATTGATTATTTGGGCCATTTGGTTTTCATATTTATTGATATCTTCTGAGGTTGGATAAGGGAGGCTACATAAAAAGAAAAAGAAAAGACAAACAAGATTACATACTCTTGAATATTTTTTAAGGAAAAAAATTTCATGGAACTGATAATGCATTATAATGCTTTATCTTGTTAGCAGTTTGACCATTAGATTAGGTAATTCAAAAACCATCGAAATACTGATATTGATGACAATGCTAATTATATAATTATGGCACTGGCATATTTTTTTCATATATATAATTTCCTATTTTTATATAATACTGTTGGGCATCAAAAAACATACTTTGGATGGAAATTCTTACGTTATCTAAACTGATATATTCTTGTATTTAATATAGGTAGATTTTTATGAATATGATTTATCTGAATGTTAGAAAGAATTAAACTAAAACGTAATTGGTTAAAGAAAACAAAGAGAAAGCTTCTAATGAAGCAGAATCCCATGGTTAAAGAACTTGAAACCCCAAACACACAATATGGACAGGTCAAGTAAAAGGAATAAAACTCTTAACCTATTGAACCTCCAAATGACAAGTGCAATTGGAAACACAAATATTAAGTTAACTTAAAAACAAGAATGAATTCGGCACAAGTGATTACATTGATAAGAATTGGTTCTTGATGCAATAGAAGAAGATAAGCAATCCTCCCCTATTATGGATTCTCCTTTCAGCCAAGCCAAGAAGATAAGTCAAAATTCTTTTATTCAAAATTCAAAATCTCCTTACAAGTTAGAAAAAGGAGTATTTGTACTCCAAGAGTAGGCAAATCCTAAAAGAACAATTGGACCGTGCTAATAATCTATAAATAAAGTCCAAACAAAAGATTATGTTTAAAAAAAACTAATGGACTTATCTTACAACTCATAATTAAGCCCAAAATAAAAATACTAAATCTATTATGTTAAAATAAAATAACCCACTAAAGTTACATAGGCCCAACTTTACACTTAAACAAATTAACTAAAGATTTTCAAGCCTAAGATAATTAACTAGATACATATCAGGCCATTGGGACAAATTAGATCTCAATTGAGTGGTCTCATAGTTTTCACAAAGTCTTGATCCTTCACATGCTCCAATAATTTTTCCACATAAATATGTAATAATTCCTTGAACTTCTTAGCTCTTGATCTTGTAGTTGGTCCTGGAGTTAGAATCAACTCATGCCTTCACGCCTGATGCCTTCTATGCTCACATCTTCTAAGAAAATAAAGCAGCTGAAGGAAGAAATCTCAACCTTTGCAAAAAATTTGAACAGAGAGATTTGGGAAAGAGATGGCCATCATTACTAGTTTTGTCGCGAAGTCATTTTTTGTTTTGCACAAAAATGAATAAATTTTGGTCCTTTCTCAAATGGCAAAAGTGGCCAAAATAGTTGTGTTCCCAAGGTTCATAATTTTTTTAGTTCTTCCTGTTGAATCACTTTTTTACCCTCCCTCTGTTTTGAATTTTTGGTTTTGCAAAAAGAGGATACTCTGTAGTTTGAGGGCTATTGATAGATTCATGTCTTCTCTGAAATTTAAAAAACGAAATAGCTGAACTTCAGTTTTATGAAAAGCAGCTATGTGATGACTGATGAGTATTATTGATGGATCAGATTTCCTACATTCACTGTGAAGTTCCGAAACAAAGTTTAATTAACTAAACTTTTGATGTTGTTAACTTTTAAGGGGAGAGAGCTGGAATTTAATTGATAGTGCTGTAGAAGATGAAGTCCAAAGCCTAATCTACAGTCAAATTGAACCCAATCTTGTGCAAAGGCATTTTATACATCACACTTGCATAAGTTAATACATTACCCTATATTAGTGAATCCACTGGCTTTGTTGATGTGTCTGTAGTTGAAAGTGAATAAACTTGCCTTAATAACACTTATGGTTACGACCTTTTATTTACTTCTTTGATTGAAGATGTTTCTCTGGTGCCCATGATGGGATTCAGGCAAAAGGATTAGTGAATAAATAAGAAAGACTTACAATTTCATTCATTTTAACTAAAATAACCTTGATGATAATGTTAACTTTTTTAAATAATTATAATTTATTTGAAAACATATTTTTCGAACAAAAAATAAATAATGAATGAAATAGACCAAAGGGAATGAAAGGGACAGTTAAATTATAGATTTTCTTTCAAAAAAGTCTCCCATTTTAGAGGGGAATAAAGATACGAAGAAAGAAAACTAACAACAACAAAAAAAATTTCTCTATCAAGTGAGGTCGACCAATAAAAGACGGAAGACATTATTGATAGACCCACTGAAAGGTGATGTGTGTGGCTGCTTTGGAGATTGAGATGTTGAAATGGTTCTTCTCACATATTGCCATTTCCCATTTGCATTGACTTGACTTATGACAAAATTCTAAACAAGAGAAAAATTTCAAAGAAACCATTCATTTCCTTTCCTAAATGTGAATTCGTATCAAAGGAAGAAAAGCTAGGCATGGGTTTTAATTTAACTGTTATGGTTGTTTCAGTCATAACAATTAGATTCAGTTCATGTGATTATCCTTGCTGCCAAACGAATATTAACAGTAAAGGTTGGATAAAGGAGGCCAGATAATAAGAAAATATTTAAAAAGGAAAATTATATACTCTTGAATATATTTTTTATAGAAAAAGAATCATGATGTTAATAATGATCTATATAGTTGGCTATATTATGACTTTAGGCACTGATGCACTTTGGTTTTCCTATCACTAGAGTTTTTTTGGTTTTGTTATTTTCTGTTTTGATTTTTATTATAAATAAAAACTATGATTAAAAATGTTTTTATTACATTTTAAAATAAAATATTTTTTGAAAGCAATTTTTAAAATGATTAGACTAAGGTTTATAAATTTTATAGTTCTACCTGTTCAATCCTTTTCCCTCTCACTCTGTTTTAAACTCTCTTTTTGTACTTTTGAAAGGATACTTTATAGTTTGATGGTGATGAATATTACATTGTTGATACAAAGCTTTAGCACTTAGTTCTTGTAAGTGTTGATATTTTGTAATGCAATTAATGAATGTACTAAAAGTTTGAATAATTGCGGTGGGATTCAATTTTTACCATTGGACAAGGGAGCAAATTTCCTAAAATTTAGGAGTTGGTATTGCCTTACACTCCCTTGTACCAATCAATAGATGTATCCTACTAAGAAAATGAAGTGTGTGTTCCTTTTTATCTTCCTCTTCTCTATTCAAGTCTTCTCAAGAAAAATAGTTGATTTTCTTTAGAGGTTGCATTTACATCTTTACTTTCAATTTTATGCAAAATAGTAAAGATGATAATGGGTACAAGTATTATGAATACTTAATAGTATTCATATGAAAAAATATATTTGATATCCGATGAATATTAAATAGAGTATGGATAGTGAAATGTAACTGTTCGTTCGGTATTGAACAAGTATAAATATTAACTTTTGATACATTATATTTGTCTGATATAAATGGACAGATAGAATATTTGATATTCAATTTTCAAATAATATATATTACATAAAATTTTATGCTTTTACTGTTATTGAGATTATTACTTTTAATTTGAAAATTTTTTATTGAGTGGATATCATATATTAGATATCGTGTAGATTACCTTATTATAAGGTATTTAGTATTTAGTATCTATTATTTGTTTTTATCGAATATTTCAGATAGTTCTGATGTTTTGAGTAACTTCACATACAAATATTAAAAGTCAGAAAAAATGCATATATCCCTCTCCAACTATCACCCAGTTGAAAATACTCTATGAATTATCACTTGTGGCAAATAGTTCTTCTAATTGTCACTCAATTACAAATACTCTTCTAAACTATTACTTGTGATAAATACTCTTTGTAATTTCACATGCTTAAATTTAACTTCAGTTGATAGTTTTCTATTAACACCATTAAGTATTTCTTTAGAGAAAAATAGATATACTCCTTTCAACTATGAATTAGTTGCAAATATCTTCCTAAAATATAAAATTTGACAAATATTCTTCAACCATAAATTTTACTTAGGATTATTAATTTTAAAAAAATGTGGTTCCCTAAACTATTTTGATTTTTAAAAAAATCCAAATAACCTATAAAGTTTTATAATTTTAAATTTCTTTCCAACATTCAATCTTATAAAAAAAGTACTAAAATTAAAATCACATGAAGTAACATTAATAAAAAAAAATGACATTATTAATTTTGGATGCAATTATTGCTTTCTATATTAAAATCTTATCTATATCATTTTTTTTATTAATTTTACTTCATGTGTTTCATATTAGGTTTTGAATTACAAGCCTTTATTGCTAGGTACAGTACTTCCAAAGCTTTGCAATTTTAGTATTTTTTGAAATTTGTCTAATGAATTTGATATTAAATGTTAAAAAGAAATTGGATATTATACAAATTTAATGTTTATTTGGATATTATTAAAAATCAAAATAGTTTAGGAAAAAATATTCTTTTCTAACTTAATTAATAAGTCTAAGTAAAATTTATAGTTGAAGTACATTTACCATATTTTATAGTTTATGGATATTTACAACTAATTCATAGATAGAGAAAGATTTATGTATTTTTCTAAAAAAAAAAATACTTTACGATGTTGATTTTAAACATGTAAAAGTATAAAATAGTATTTGTCACATAGTTCATGAGCCTTTGCAATTGAGCAATAATTGGAGGAAAATATTTGCATCTAAGTGATAGTTGAAAGGGTATTTGCAACTAAGTAATAATAGTTGGAGGTAGGTGAGTATTTGTCACAAGTAATATTTTATAAGTATTTACAATTAAGTAATAGTTTAAGGGATATTTGTCGTGAGAGTTCGAGATATATATAAGTCGTAACTATGTGATAAGTGGAGGAGGTATATGCATTTTTTCATTAAAAATGATATTTTTACGAATTCAGTTAAAATTTAAATATGTAATATTTTGAACACTACAGATAGTGAAAAAATGAGCACTTACCTTTCCATTGCCAACAGAGAGTTATGTCATGAGTATTATTGAGGGATCCGATTTCCTGCATTCGTGATTTAGTCAACTTTTAAAGGGTTAGGAGCTGGAATTTGATACAGTACCGAAGAAGATGAAGTCCAAAACCTAATTTACAGTCAAATTTAAACCCAAACTTTGTGCAAATATTCTCATTCTTTATGTCTGTCTTATTTGGTGCTCAAGGCATTTGGTGCGCAGATTTATCATTCTATAGTATATTTGCATTCACTGTAGCTTTGGCCATGTGTGGTCATTTCAAGTACTTAGCTTCTTATTTATAATTATATATTTCACACTTATTGTAGTCTCTCACATCCATTGCTTTTGTCATTTAAAATTATACTGTTTTCATAAGTGGCTTGAACAATATTCTGTTTTTATTTATTTTCACGTTGATTCTCAATTAACTTGCTTAAATTTGCATCTACATTGGTACATGTTTCCATATAAGATGACGTTCAAATAGAGTTCATAAGAGGTCCACAATTTATGTATGGAATAATACAAATCTAATCTACAATCATATATTATAACCACAGAATAAAATACATGATAGCTAGTGTTCTTGGCCCAGAGATTGGCACTAACAGCATTATTCTTCAAGTGGCATTTCTCCATTCTTTGTTCTGTGATCTATCTCCACTAACTTTACAAAAGCGAAAGGCATTTCTGATTTGATTTAACTCTCTTGTGATATCCATCATGTTCACTCTTTCTTTTGGTGATTCTACTGAACAAGCAAGTCCAATCCCAAATAGTGAAAATATAGCCTTCTCTTCATTAGGATGCTTAAGGATTGGCTCCTTCTTGCTGATTTCTTCCTCTGCTGATGCTGCCTTCTCCTGTACTTGTATTGGTAGAAGAACTGAGTCCAAAATCTCCCAAAGGTTATTTGGATATGCACCTTTCACATAGTTGTGCAGATTGAGACCATCTTTGAACATTTCTTCTGTGGGTCTTCTTCTGGTTAGCATTTCCAAAACCAGAATTCCAAAAGAATATACATCACCTTGTGTTGATATCTCAAAACTTATTCCATACTCTGACATTTGTTGCTATGTAGTCAATACTTTGTAATTTATTATTAAAAATAAAGAAATTTAAAAGTTACATAAAAGAAATGAAATTTACAAGAATGTAAATACAAAATAATAACAAATCATACCTGGAGGAGCATAGCCAATAGTTCCTTTTATTCCAGTTGTGCTGGTTTGCTTCTTAGAAAACCCATTAAGGGTTGAGACAAGTCTTGCTAACCCAAAATCACTCACATGAGCAATCATATCATCGTCAAGAAGTATATTGCTTGGCTTTAAATCACAGTGGATAATAGGTTGCTCACATTCATGGTGAAGATAATGCAATGCAGAAGCAACATCACATAGGATATTTAATCTTCGATCAAGATCCAAAGTTGTAAGTTGATCTACATTCTCTGGACTAGGATGCAACCAATTTTCTAAGCTTCCATTTGGCATGTATTCAAAGACTAGTGCTTTAAATTTTTGGCCTTTATAATCAATGCTCGAGCAACATGTTAAAATCTTGATGAGATTTCGATGCCTAACATTTTTAAGTGCATTACACTCTGAAATGAAACTCTTGTGAGCTCCCTTCTTTTGAAGGTTTAGGACCTTTACTGCAACAAATTTGTTTTCTGATTCCAGCCATCCTTTATACACAGAGCCAAAACTTCCAGATCCTATCAAGTTGATGGTGGAGAACCCATCAGTTGCAGAGTGTAGATTTTGGTATGACACCTTGGGAAGCTGGTCAATTGTTGGAGAGGTTGAAGATGATGTCTTCTTTTTTTTCCTCCTCCAATAGATTGCAAGAATTGATGACAGCAGAAGACAAACACAAACAGCCACACAAATGATAATTACCATGAACTTCAAATGGTGGTGTTTACTTTGCGTGTTAACCTTAACAGGGCATGGTGATAAATGCAGCTCGGAGATGCCCCCACAAAGCTTATTGTTACCGGCCACTGATATTGCACTTGCATTCTTGAAAACTCCTTCCGTTGGAACCTCACCATCCAACATATTAAGAGAAACATTCAAGTATTCAAGAACAGAAATGTTTTGTAAACCTGTTGGTATTGATCCAGACAACTTGTTTTGTGATAGATCAAGACGCACAAGGCCTTTCAATGAAGCTAGTGATGAAGGCATGGTTCCACTGAACAAATTTCCCTGTAAATAAAGATATTCCATATTTGTGCAGTCTCCAATACTCCTAGGAATCTGACCGGAAAGATCATTTTCAGAAATATCCAAAGTCCCCAAGGCTTTAAGGCTTCCTACCTCAATAGGCAAAGAGCCATTCAATGAATTATGAGATAAGTTTAGTAGCTTGGACAAGGAGGAAAGACCTAAAATCTGCAAGGGTATAACTCCACTAAGATTGTTTTTTGAAAGATCTAGTACTGTTAAATACTTCCAAGATCCAAACATGGGTGGGATTTTTCCTTCAAGCTTGTTCTCTAAAAGGGTTAGTTCAACTATTTGACTGAGGTTGCCTAAGGAGGCTGGTATCTCTCCATAGAGCTGATTGCTTCCCAAACCTAATAGTTGCAACTCATGAAGCTTCCCAAAAGAAGCAGGAATGGTGCCTGTAAACTGGTTGTTTTCTAAACCCAAGGCAATTAAATTTGTGTACTTTCCTATAGTTGAAGGAATAGTTCCGTATATCTGATTAACACCAAGGTATAGTGAAATGAGTTGGGTTGACAAATTGGCAATGGAATTAGGTAAAACACCTCCAAATTTGTTGGCAGTTAGACTCAAAATTTCCAATTTACTACAGTTTTCTAATGATGTTATAAAATCCAAGTCCTTATCTGAACCACTACCAAGATTATTAAATGCCAAATTTAGCCACAGAAGATCTTTTAGGTTTCTAAGACTTGGAACTTCTCCAACTAAGTAGTTATCTTTAATATCAAAATTCTGTAGAGAAGATGCATTTGTGATGGATGTTGGGATTGAACCTGAAATTTGATCCCCAGCCATGTTAAGCGTTTGCAAACTTGAGAGAGTGGAGAACATATTGTCTGGAAGCTGAGTGCCATTCAGTTGATTAAATGCTGTTGATAATACTGTGAGAGATGACATATTGTAAAGTGAAGAAGGAAGTGTACCGGAAAATTTGTTCATACCTATTGAGAAAAAACTCAAGTTTTTCAAATGGCCTATTTCATCTGGTATGCTTCCTTCCAAGTTGTTATAAGCCACGGTCAGAACATAGAGGGAAGAAAGGTTCCACATGGAAGCTGGGATTTCTCCTTTTAGACTGTTTGTACAAATATTCAACTTTTCAAGATGCCTAAGAGAGCCAATCTCAATTGGTATTGTGCCAATGAGACTATTGCTTGACAAAGCCAAGTGCCGCAATTCAGTGCAACTTGTCAAGTTGATGGGAATCTTCCCTGTCAATGCATTATCCATGAGAGAGAGGTTCTGCAACCTAAACAAATGACCCAACTCAGCTGGAATTTCTCCATGGAAGCCATTGTCGTCGAGGTTGAGATTTCTCAAGAAGGAGAGGTTGCCAACGTGGGGTGATATGATCCCACGCAAACCATATCCTTGCAGATTCAACTCTGTGACTCTTTTATGCTTGTGGCTGCATGTGATTCCATGCCAGTTGCAGAAGTGATTTGAAGTATTCCAAGAACTCAGGATTTGACGAGGATCACTGGATATTGATTCTTTAAACTTGAGCAATGCCAAATAATCACTCTCATTTCCTGATGCAGATGCAGCTTTCATATATTGAATCCAAAGTAAGGTTATGCAAATAGTAAGGATTGGTTGAAGAAGGTGGTTGCTCCAAAATTGACGTGACATTGGAGCAAAAGCCATTGTTGGGCTGATGAACTGAAGGTGAAGAATGTGAATTGTTTATATTATAGATTGAGATTAATGATATGGGAATGAGACCATAAATTGGACAATTTTGTCATTGAATTAAATGCATAATTGACTACAGAAAGTGGGTGGTTACTGAAGGAGAAGTGTGTGGATGCTTTAGAGTTTTAAATATCTGAATTGGTCCGTGAATACAGCTTATATGATTATTTTTGCATCCAAAGTAATAAAGATGGTACTGAATACTAATAGTAGAGGTTGGACTTAAAAATCATGGCTTGGTATTTGGGATGAGGTTCCTAGGTGTTCTTTTCTCACGCTTAAGGAATGAAACTATTCTAAGACTTCCTTGTATTCAACATCAAGTACAGGAAGAATTTTTTTTGGCTGTTTTTCTAATCAAGTACAGGATTGGGACCTTCAATGTGAAAATTTTGTCATTGAAGTAAATGCATAGTTGACTAACAGAGTTAGAACGTGGGTGGTTAATTGAAGGAGAAGTGTGTGGATGATTTAAAGTTTGAGATATTGAATTGGTCCTTGAATACAGCTCATGTGGTAGAAAATTTGAACTGAGAATTGGGAAGGAGATATCATTCAAGGCCATCAATACTAGTTTCTTTTGTTTTTGCACAAAAATGATTGAATTTTGGTCCTTACTGAAATGGCATAAGTGGCCAAAATATGTCTTCACAAGTTGCAAGTTATGAATTTTGTAGTTCTTCCCAAGTTATATGTCTTCTGTGTAATTTATGGTGCTCGATCTCCAATTTTGCTTCTTTTATCCCCTTCTTCTTTATAAAGGATATTTTGTAATTTAAGAGCAATTTAAACATCTATGTCTTCTCAAAATTGATTGAATTTTTCTTCTGTGATTGCATTTAAATTTAACTTTATTTATTTTTCCATTAAAAATAAAATCAAAATTTTTTCCTAAATAAAAAGTTATCTTCATTAATAAAATATAAATTAAAATTAAAATAACTATAATTTTTTAAATTTAAAAGATAATAAATATAATTTAACTAAACTTTAGGCAACTTTTATGTCAATAATTATTACAAACTTAATTTGACTTTAGAAAGAGATTGATTTACTAGATGGTGAAGTGTGTGACTTTACAGAATACAGATTGAAATATTAAAGCGGATCCATTTAATGTAACAATTTTTGGTTGCCTAACTCCCAAATTAATTAAACTAAACTAGTGAAAATTGACTTCTACTTGCAAAAGCAGCCATTGTAAAGAAAGAAAGAAAAAAAAAAAAAGACTATAAGAGATAGGGATGGCAAAGGGGTAGGGCGGGGCAGGGATGTCCCCCCTCTCCCTGTTTTTACGTCTATCATTGTTTCTTATTTCTATTTCTAATTTTTATATTGAGAAATTTTTTTTTCACATTCTCATTCTCCATAAAAATTTGAAGATTATTGAAATTTTTACAGAGAATTAAATATTAATAATAATTTATTAAAATAATAGTATAAAATTTTTTAATATATATATATAATATTAATAAAAAATATTCAATTATATTAAGATAATAAAATATTAATTATAATTTTAGAATTTTCAAATAAAATAAAGAATTATAAAAGATAACTTTCAAGAATTCTATTATATTTTAAAGTTAATTGTTTTCTTTTTTAATTTTTAATTAATAAACAATAAAAAAGTTACAAAAGAAAATATTTAAATAAATATATATACATTTAAAAAATATCTATGTAAATTTTTAAGAATGGGGATCCCACAGGGTGAGGAGCATGATTCCCATTTTTGTTTCTAAACTTGTTTCAAAAAATTTTACCCCCATCCTCATCCCTACAAAAAAAAAAATTCTCATATTCGGATATTGAAATAAAGCAATTCTCGTGGGAATTTTGCCATTCTAAGAGAGACTGGAAAAGGAAGACATTAATGTGAGGACTAGTAAGACACACTATAATTATTTACACACTATATCAATTGCTCCAAAATCATGTAACATTCCAAATTCTAAAATTCACAATATGCATATAGTTTAATTCAACCCAAAATTTTAAACCCAAACATAAAAAAAAAAACTAAAGGCAAGATCATTAAATTTTTTTTTTCAGTTCTTTCGATTTTAACTAGATTAAACTAATTATTCGATTCCCAAAAATAAATAGAGTGTGACTAGTCAATTATTGATTAAACTAGTTGAATCGTCTGATTGATCTAATTTTAACAATACTACTATTAAGAAAACACAATTTATTGTAGTGTTGAATTGCCACTCTCACTTAAATGGATCTAATTCAATTATAATTTTATGAATTTCATAAAAAAATAAATTATATTACATATTAAAATATTAAAAAAATCTTGTATAAGCGTTTTCAATTACTTAAATACTGAAAAATAATCTCCTACCTTTTAAGAGATGTAAAAATTATAATACTTTTCTTTCACTTGTTTTTAAATTATACATAGCCTTTCTTGAATCTACAAAATAACTAAAATATCTTTAAATATATATTGATTTCTTTAACTATAAATATAAATTATTAAAAAAATATATCTTTATAATATTATTTATTTTGAATTGAAATTAATAATTTTAATTTTTTTTTTCAAAATAGATATTTAATATTTAATATATTATATAAATAATAAATATAAGAGTATTTTGATCCAAATAAATAAAATTACAGCTTATCTAATTTTGAGGTAAGGGAGATCAGTGTAGTGTATTTTTAAATTTTAAGGAAAATAATATAATTTTTTAAAATAGAGAGAATATAAGTATAATTTTTACATTTGTTAAGGGAAGTGAATATGATTTACCACCTAATTTTAATCCAAGGTTATAAATTTTGTAGTACTTCCCTTTGAATCTCTTTTTTCCCTTCACTCTGTTCAAAACTTCATTTTGTAAGAAGAATATTTTGTAGGTTGGGACTATTGAATAGTCCACGTCTTTTCAAGAATTTTTTTAAAAAAATTGTTCAATTTTTGGTGGGGTTAACTTAACCAACTTTCATTTAAATAGAGTAATTGCATGAATTAAGATCTTTTCATGTGAGAGAATAATATGATAATATCATGTGAAGAAAGAGATAGACACATAGGAGAATAAAACATTCATCTATGATCTGTATTATATGAGTGGTGTTTACTACTTATTAAATTTTGTGTCTATCTCTCTCTTTATATAACCCTATCATATTATTTTTTAATAAGAGAATCCAAATCTGTAATTACATAATCCAATCCAAAATAACACATAAATCAAGGTAATTAGATTTAACTGAGTAACAAACATAATGGGATTAGTTAGTTATTTGAGTCATGAGTCAATTTTGAGTTTTAACATTTCATTTCCTTCCTTAGCCACCACCAAGACAACCCAAAGCTTTTTTTTTTTTTCCACCGGTATCACTATGTTAAAGGCAATCCTATTTGAGACAATATAAGACATTACTGAAGTATCTATTTGAAGAAAAAGGTCACTAAGCTATCTAATTTAAGGCCTTGCATTTTAGATGGAAGAAAAAAAAAATTACTTACATAGGCATCCATGGGAAAAAAATAAAATATTAAACTGAATGGATAATTTCATTATAAATTAGCTGGCCATGATGAGTTAAATTGTCAATTCCAAACAAGTTAAATTAAAAAAATAAAAATTCAGTTAAACTGAATTTTAATTTTATATTCCAAACACACTCAAGAACCAAATGACATGTGATTTAGCCTACTTCGTTATATAAGGATAAGTGGAAACCAATACGTTTCAATTTTTCATTTAAACATACAAAGGGGAAAATGGATTCTCACAACTTCTCTAATTGACGGGGTTGAGTTTTGTGGTAAACCAAGAGTTAAAAATAATGTGACATTGAGATAAAATTCATGCAGATTTAAATTCATCCAGAGATTGGTACTAATGGCACTGTTAAAGTGGCATTTTTCCACACTTTGTTTTGTTGTCAAACTCCACTTATGTCACCAAAATGAAAGGCATTTCTAATTTGATGTAGCTCCCTTGTTACATCCATCATGTTCAGTCTTTGTTTTGGTGATTCTACTGACAAGCAAGTCCAATCCCAAATAGTGAAATTATAGCCTTCTCTTCTTTAGGATTCATAAGGATTAGCTCCTCCATGCAGATTTCCTCTGTTGCTGCTGTTACTGTTTCCTGTGTTTCTTTTGGTAGAAGAGCTGAGTCCACGATCTCCAGAAGGTTATTTGGATATGCAGTTTTCACATAGTTATGCAGATTGTGACCATCTTTGAACATTCCTCCTATGGGTCTTCTTCCAGTTGGCATTTCCAAGACTAGAATCCCAAAAGAATATACATCACCCTGCCTCGATATTTGAGAATCTATTCCATATTCTGTCATATGTTGCTATATGGTCAATGCTTTATAATTTATTATTTAGGAAATAAAAATATTATAAAAGGTACATAAAAGAAATGGAATTTCCAAGAGTACAAATACTCAAAAAGAATGTTAAATTATACCTGGAGGAACATAGCCAATAGTCCCTTTTATTGCAGTTGTACTGGTTTGCTTTTGAGAGATGCCATTAAGGGTTGAGGGAAGTTTTGCTAACCCAAAATCAGTCACATGAGCAATCATATCATCATCAAGTAGGATATTGCTTGGCTTTCAATCACAGTGGACAATAGGTTGCTCGAATTCATAGTGAAGATAATGTAGTGCAGAAGCAACATTGTAAAGAATATTGAATCTTTGATCAAGATCAAGACCTAAAATTCTAGGTTGATCTAGACTTTCTGGACCAGTATGCAACCATTCTTGTAGCCATTTGACGTACTCGAGGACTAGTGCTTTAAATTCTTGGCTTTTATAATCATAGCTTGAGCAACATGTTGAAATGTTAACCAGATTTCGATGCCTAATATTTTATGTGCATTACATTCAGAAATGAAACTCTTGTGAGCTCCTTTCTTTTGAAGGTTAAGGACCTTTATAGCAACAAGTTTGTCTTCTGATTCTAGCCTTCCTTTATACACTGAGCCAAAACTCCCAGAACCTATCAAGTTGTTGCAGAGAACCCTTCAGTTGCATTTTATAGATTTTGGTAAGACACGTTAGGAAGTTGATCAATTGTTGGCGAAATTGAAGATGATGCCTTGTTTCTTTTACACCTCCAACAGATAGCAAGAATAAAAGATAACACAAGACAAACTCACACAATCACACAAATCACAGTTATTATGAGCTTCAAATTATGGTGTATCTTTGTGTGTCATTGTTGATAGGGCATGGTGATAAATGCAACTCAGAGATACCTCCACAAAGGTTATTGTTAGACAAACAATACACTAAGAAGGGGTTTGAATTGGTGTCTTTTTAATAATAAAAATTTTATATATTTTAAAAGTTAAGTGTATGATACAAAACAAGTTAATGTTTCTTTTTAAAAAGTTTTATATTTTTCAACAAATACTTCAGAATAAGTTTCTTGTTCCTTACAAACTAAATGTAAAGAGATAGGATTGAGAAGATTACTCCACAGATTTATAAAGGTTCAATCTAAATTTAATCGTACATTCTCTCCCTAAGCATATAACAAGGCTATTTTAATATTTAAATAATCATCAAAGCATACAGTCTAAAAACCTTCACATATAGAATCAACATTGTTAGGTTCAAATATTTTATAGTTTTTTTAATTTCTTTTCTTATTTATTTTGATAATTTTTAATTAAATATTAGTAGTTTTTAAATAAATTTTATAATTAGA
Organism: Senna siamea; assembly: GCA_031216115.1. Taxonomy (NCBI): domain Eukaryota; kingdom Viridiplantae; phylum Streptophyta; class Magnoliopsida; order Fabales; family Fabaceae; genus Senna; species Senna siamea. The sequence goes on from CM062357.1 coordinate 19,359,932, forward strand.
TGCATTTTTGGTAACTTAGAGCAATTCTTGTATATTTTTATAATTTTTATTAATGTAAAAAATTAGAGAGTGAGTATGCATAAAATGAATACATAAATAAATAAAGTAAAAATAATAATAAAATAATAAATAATATGAAAAAAATAATAAAAAAATTTGAAACTTGAAAAGCTGGAGGGCGTGCGAAACGAGGGTGGCTTATTCAATTTAATTTGAATTCCCTTCTTTCACGCGGAGGCTTGTGCGACCAAAGGTGGGTGTGCGTTTAGAATTGGGATTAATTTCATTCTTCTTGGGACAGACTTCCTCTTGGATTGGAGGGACGCAGCTACGGAGGGAGAGAGGCTGAATTTTTTGCATTGAGTTATTGATGAATTGTTTTGGTTTAATTTATTTTGTTTATGTTTTAATAATTATGAGTAAAAAAATATTTTATCTAGTTGAGGGATGATTTTAATTTTATATTGTCTAGATTATGAGATTAAGAATTGTACTTAAAATTTATATTTTGTTTTTATTTTAGTTTTTAGTTTCTGATTGAATATGTTAATGATATATTAATATATGAATTGTTTGACTATCAATTTATATATGGTATTTCTATTAGTTATTTAAATTCTTTAAATCTGTAATTTTTTAAGAAATTTGATATGAGTAACAAATTACGTAAAATAAGTTATACATTATGCTTATTTTAGGTAATGAAACTAAAAACTAGTATATGTTAAAATTAGACGTTTCATTTTAATATATTCTATATTTGGTATATCTTTTTTAGGTCTTAACGCTGTTAATTAGGTGAGTTCATGTACGTTATTTGGATCACTTGATTAATTAGTACAAGTTAATGGACATTTCTTAATTTGTTATATTAAAAAGAAATTTAACAGTTAGTAAGGTTTAGTTGTTAAGCTAAATTTATTATGATACACAAGATGATATCAAATCAATGAGTAGTCAGTGATAATATGAAATTGAATATCCCTTAACTAGAGTTAACTTAATTGATTTAAATTTCTTTTACAATTATTTTTTTTGGGTAGTCATATTTAGTCTTGTAATTTTATTTTAATTAGTTTATTTCAATTATATTTTGTGTTCTAGCTTTAGTTTTATTCTCTATTCATAAAAACCCCCTATTTATTTTTTCAATTATTTTTCACTGAGTTTCTGATCAATTAAAAAAATTTTAAAATCTTCAGTCTCTGTGGGATCGACTCTGCTCACACTACATACAAATTACATAGTAGTAGTAAGATATTTTATTTTTGTCAGTTTCGATATCTGACAAACATATACTATTTTTATGCTTGTATCTATTAAACAACTCTGAGAAAGATAAGCACACTTATTTTTACTTCCCTAAGTAGTTCTCAATGAACATTCCAAAAACTCTTCTAAACAAATTTAAACTAGCAATCTACTAATTTAAACACACTAAACAAATCTCTCACCAATTATATTAGATTCTTACCAGACACTTAGATAAAAAAATAAAAAGATAAAAAAAAAATTATGACTAAAATTATAATTTAATAACAACAAACTTACTTAGAATAAATGAATATTTAAGAACAATCAATAGCTTTAGAAAAGGTAAGTGAACACTTAAATTTTTTATTTTCAACTTGTTTCATTTAAAAGACAGTCCACCAACATTTAAGAATTCAAATTGTAATAGTTTGAGCTTGCAATTAATGCTGAAAAAAATACTCTTCTTGTCAATGGTGAGCTGAAATCTTTTGGCCATTGGACCACTTAAAATCTAGAGCTTTTCAATGTTCTTTTTATCTTGGGAGGAGTGAAATTACTTTAGTACGCAAAGTTAACATCTTCTTGATTCTGGGCTTTCTTTTTTTAAGACATGAAAACGTGTAGCAGAGGCTAAGATCTCATATTTCCTTTCTGGTGCATTTTATTCTTGTACTATGTTCTTGACATTCCCACTTTTTAGTAAATATATGTGTTTATTTTAAATTCATTCAAAGAGGCAGGAGACTTTAATTCATTTAAGAGGGATATTGTAAGTTTAAAACATACGTTGGACTTATTAAGGCATATTGGGCCAAATTTTGGGCTGGACCTTTTTCAAACATTGCTTTTTAAAAGATTAATAGTCTAGGGACCCATAAGAACCATTTTAATACTTTTGACAAGTTTTTTTGTTTGAACTTATTTTTATTATCAAAAACATAATATTGTCAAGTAAAAATATTTTAACACTTATTATTACCAATCACTTATATTGCACTTGCATTCTTGAAAACCACTTCAGTTGGTACTCACCATCCAATTCATTAAAAGACACATTCAAGTATTGAAGAAAGGAAATGTTCTGTAAATTTGTCGGTATTGGTCCAGACAAATTGTTTCGTGATAGATCAAGATACACAAGGCCTTTCAATGAAGCTGGTGAAGGAGGTATGATCCCACTAAACAAGTTCCCTTGTAACAAAAGGAATTCCATGCTTATGCACTCTCCAATGGTCCCAGGAATCTCACTGGAAAGATTATTTTCAGAGATATCCAAAGTGAGAAGATTTTTAAGGGTTCCCACCTCTTTATGCATATAGGCATTCAATGATTTGTGGGATAAATTTAATAAAGAGGATAAGGAGGAAAGACTAAAAATTTGTAAGGGTATAGCTCTACTTAGATTGTTTAGTGACAGATCCAGGAATTTCCAATTTCCAGATATGGTAGAATGTTTCCTTCAAGCTTATTACTGCAAAGCTTAGTTTAACTAGTTGACTGAGGATGCTAAAGGATGACGGTATCTCTCCAGTGAGTTGGTTTCCACATAACCTCCAATAATTGCAACTTATGAAACTTTCCAAAAGAAGTTGGAATGGTGCCTGTAAACTGGTTGACTTCCAAACCTAAGCCAACTAAATTTATGTACTTCCCTAAGTTGCAGGAATACTTCCATATATCTGATTACCACCAAAGTATAGTTCCTTGAGTTGGGTTGACAAATTGGCTATGGAATCAGGTAAAATGCCTCCAAGTTTGTTGGCATTTAGACTCAATTTCCAATTTACTGCAGTTTTCCAAAGAAGTTATAAAATCCAAGTCATCATATGAATTGCCACCAAGATTATTAAATGCCAAATTTATCCATCGAAGATATTTTAGGTTTCCTAGACTTGGAACTTTCCCAACAAAGAAGTTTTCTCCAATATCAAATTCCTGAAGAAAAGATGCATTGTGATGGAAGTTGGGACTGAACCTGAAATTTATTTCCCTCTTATTGTAAAAAGTTGTAAAGTTGAGAGGGTGGAGAACATGTTATTTGGAAGCCGAGTGCCATTGAACTGATTAACTCCTGCTGATATGAAAGTGAGAGATGACATATTGTAAAGTGAAGACGGAAGAGTGCCATGATATTTGTTCAAAGCCATCGATAAAGCTCTCAAGTTTTTCAAATTGTCTATTTCTTCTGGTATGCTGTTGTTGGAGGCCATTGAAAGACGATTAAGGGAAGAAAGATTCCATATGGAACCTGGGATTTCTCCAGTTAAATTGTTACCAGAAATATTCAATATTTCAACATTTCTAAGTGAGCCAAGCTCAATTGGTATCTTACCAGTAAGACTATTTATTGACAAAACCAAGTGCTTTAGCTCAGTGCAACTTGTTAAGTTGATAGGAAGCTGTCCTGTTAATGTATTTTCCAGGAAAGAGAGATTCTGTAGTCTAAACAAACGACTCAAATCTGATGGAATTTCTCCATAGAATCTGTTGCTGTCAAGGTAAAGATTTCTTAAGAAGGAGAGATTGCCAACATGAGGAGATATGATCCCATGCAAACCATATCCTTGCAGCTTCAACTCTGTGACTCTTTGATGCTTGAGGTTGCAGGTGATTCCATGCCAGCTGCAGAAGTGGCTTGAACTATTCCAAGTTCTCAAGATTTCAAAAGGATCATTGGTGATTGATTCTGTAAACTTGAGCAACGCCAAATAATCAGTCTCATTTCCTAATACAGATGCAGCTCTGATATGTTGAAGCCAAAGTAAGGTTACGCAAGACCAAAATGGGAGTGACATGGGAGCAAAAGCCATTGTTGGGTTGAAGAAGTGAAGGTGAAGAATGTGTATGGTTTACAAACTAAGATATTGGAATGGTGCTATTTAATTAAGGTCTAGACTTGCACTCTGTTCCTTTGAGTTGTATAAATTAATTATGACCATTTTCTTTGGCTTTATTTGTTGCTTTTGGAAGTATATGGGGCATTGATATTGCGGACCCACTCAATTGAATATTTATGTCAATTGATGTTAAAAACATAAGTTACCTGAGAAAGAGAGTGATTGCAGGCCTTGTGAGTGATCTGCTTGTAATCTCTACCTCTTTTATTTTGATGGAAGCAAAAGCTATAAAATTGATTATATCAGTCTCAGAAAATTTTTCCTCTTGTAGAGGAAAAACTGATGAAGGCAGATCAGGTACATTATGCTTGACCTGGGCGGGTTTTAACCAGTGTGATGGTATCTGTCATAAGGTTTAGTTTAGATGTACGGGTACTGTTTTTGGTGTGAATAATATTCATGTTTTTTGGCCAAAAAAAAAGTTGTTAATAGAAAGGTGTAATCTGTAAATTTAACTATATATAAGTATAAGGAAATATTTCTCACAAATAATAATTCAAAGAGATATTTGTAATTAATTATTAATTAGAAAGAGGTTTATGCATTTTTTATAAAAAAACAAAAAATTAGAAAAGGGAGCCAACTCATAACGTAAGTTACATAAGATAACCACAAATTAAGTAAGCCAAATCAGATTTTTTTTAATAATTATATAGATTAAAAAAATAAAACCAAGCTCACCGTTTTGGTGAGCTGGAGTTGGACTCTTCTGTACGGCTACAATTATTTCCACTAATTATCATAATTGGCGTAGAATCACATTTTGGGCCAAAGCCCAACAATTCCAGCACAAAAGGCCTAAATCTTTTCAGCCTAGTAAAAGATTAGTTTTGATCGCACGGGGGATCAAGTTCTTGTCTTTTGTTTATATGTACCAATCTTAAATGGGAGTTTTTTTTTGGTGAAAATATTAATTTTTGTCAGGTTAGAAGTGTTAAAATAAAATTTTTTAAATAATTATATTTTTTAAAATTTAAACTTATATTTTTTTAACGAAAGTGATATTACTTCTATATCAACCAATACCTTTTTAAATTAATTAAAAAGAGTATTCTATTTTCAACTTTGATGGACAAATTTCATTTTGAGTTGAATATTTGTACCTTTTGGTTATTATATTTATTAACATATTATTTTTTATTTTCCAAAAAAAATAAATAATAAATGAAATGTGCTTGAGGAAGTGAATGGGAATGGTTAAATTATAGAAACAAAATTATGTATAATTTTTTTAATGACATGTGTATGATTTATATAATTCATCTTTCTTATGATTGATTCTTTTTTTAAAAAAACTTTACAAATCATATTCTTTATTTTAATTAGAGAACTTGATAGTAAAAATATAAAAAATTGTACATAAATTTGGTCCTAAAGTAAAAACTTATCCCTTCTCCAATAACCATTATAACATTATTTCAAATAGAAGAGATATTTCATTATAACCCTCTCTTATCTTTTTTTTTTCCCCCTTCCATTATCCCTCATAATGAATACTTATAGTAAAGGTTGGATAAAGGAGGCAATATATAAGAAAATAAAGATTACACACTCTTATGGTGTGGATGGGATAGTATGATTTATGAGACATCATTTTCTTTTCCCATTTTGGTGCATCTATATAAAAGAGGTTCCAATTGCTGTATAACATTGAAATAAAAAAATGATTGTTGACTTCATTTGTCACTTAACTATCAACATCTACAGTTAGAATCATGTCCAGTGAGCTATTTTGATTCAGAATTGTTGCCATTAATAGAGACTGTGTAGAACAGTAGGGCACTTCTTACATGAAAAAATTGTGGTCAATTGTTGTAAGTTGTTACACTCAAAATGTGATGTAAATGACAAATAAAATTAAGTCGCTACTAAAATTTTATATTTAAAAAAAAACTTTAGAAAAATCTTTTTTGAAAAACAATTTAGAAAATAGTCTTGAGAAACAAAGATGTGTTCAGGAGTTGGTATGTGTGGAAAAAATGTTAGACAACCTACAGCACCGATATCAAAGATGTACAATTAATTTGTATAAACCTTATTTACCCCTAACAATCACATACAAATGCAAAAGAAAAATATTTGTATGTTGTGACTTGACTAGAAAAGATACTCTAGGGCCTACCTTATCAAAATTCACGTAGTTCAAATGTAATTAAACATTTACTTATTAAACATTCAATTAAAGGTTAAAATCTCCCTTACATAAAAATATATTTTTATAATTTATTTATTTTGGATTACTTTTTATAAAGGACTATTTTATTTTTGTCAAATAGATATTTAATCCTTAATATATTATATAAATAATAAATATAAGAGCATTTTGATTCAAGAAAAATAAAATTGCAGCTTATCTAATTTTGAGGTAAGGGAGATCAGTATGGTGCACTTTTAATGTAGTTTTTTAAAAGAGAGAGAATGTGAGCATGAATTTTACTTATCAAGAGAAGTGAATATGATTTACTAACTAATTTTAATCCAACGATATAAATTTTGTAGTTCTTCTACTTGAATTTCTTTTTTTCCTTCACTCTGTTTAAACTTCATTCTGTTAAAAGGATATTTTTGTAGTTTGGGTCTATTGATTAATCCATGTCTTCTCAAGAATTTAAAAAACAAAAATTGTTGACTTTTTCTTGGGTTTGACTTAAATCTATCTCAAAATAACACATAAATCAAGGTAATTAGATTTAAATAAATCATAAACATAATCCAATTAGTTAGTTATTTGAGTCATGGGTCAATTTTGACATTTCATTTCATTCCTTAGCCTCCACCAAGACAATAAAGTATCTTTTATTGGACATAATTTTGTTTAAAACACTATTGATCACTAAATGTTGTTATGTTGTGAGGGACTACTCTATCCTTGCTTATTTTTATGAGAGCTCGCAAATTCGTTTTTTGTTGGCTAGTGCTATGATTTTCAGCAACCAAATTGACAAATATGAAGTGAAGGAGAAAATTTTGCTATTAGGTTTTTCAATTAAATTAAGACATGTTGATTATTTTGAGAGAGTTAGGATTTAGTGGTGATTTGATTAAAAAAAGGGTCCTAAGCTGTCCTAATTTAAGATCATTCCTTGCAGCTTCTACTCAGTGACTTTTTGATGCTTGTGGGTGCATGTGATTCCATGCCAGCTGCAGAAGTGATTTGATTAGGATCAGTGGATATTGACTCTTGAAATTTGAGCAATGCCAAATAATCCCTCATTTCCTGATGCAGATGCTGTTGAATTTGATAGATTGGTATTAATCAAAAGCCAACATAAATCATTTATGAGCCTCCCATGCTTATCTCCATATTATCTTTAGACTCATTTTCTGAACTCTCATACAGACAGACTTTTGCACATTCAAATACACATAGCTATTAAGTTGCAAACTCTTCCTGATTCATCTTTATAAATGGCAAGTGGTTCTTCTTCAGGTACACACTTCTTTAAATTCTAGTTTCGTGAATTCATATGTAGATATATGTATTAAAATAGCATCTAGTTTTAAATTGGCTCTTCACTGCAATTTTTTTATACACTATGTGATGTGTTAGGCCTTATTAATCTGCTTGTGTTGTTAGGAAGTTGATTGGTCAATTTAGTAGAGATTTTTGTTGTTAGTACTAAAATTGTTCTGAGAAGTTTCAATAGGTGTGATTAGATCTGCTTTTGGCCATTGTGCTCTAATTTATTGCAAATTTTGTTAAGTTATATAATATTAAGTGGGTTTCCTTTATTCATGTTAATGACTAGGTTCTAAAATTTGATGTCCTATTTTCCTTTATGATGATTAGATTCTTATCACCTTAACTTTTACCAACTAATTAGATAATGAGCATTGAAGATTGATATAAAAGATGAGAGTTATAGATAAGATAACTTTAAAATAAAGTTCATGAGAGGTCCACAATTTATATTTGGAATATACAAATCCAATCTACAATCATGTATTTTAACCACAGAATAGCTTGTGTTCTTGGCCCAAAGATTGGCACTAATTGCAATAGTCAATCTCCACTTATTTCACGCGAACGAAAAGCGTCTCTAATATGATTTAGATCTCTTGTGACATCCATCATGTTCATTCTTTCTTTTGGTGATTCCACTGAGCAAGCAAGTCCAATCCCAAATAGTGAAAATATAGCCTTCTCTTCATTAGGACGCATAACTCTCATCTCCTCCATGTTGATTTCTTTCACTGTTGTTGTTTCTAGCTGCTGTCTTTGCTTTGGTACAAGAGCTGAGTCCACAATCTCCAGAAGGTTATTTGGATATGCACCTTTCACATAGCTATGCAGATTGAGACCATCTTTGAACATTTCTTCTGTGGGTCTTCTTCCAGTTAGCATTTCCAAGACAAGAATCCCAAAAGAATATAAATCACCTTGTGTTGATATCTCAGAACTTATTCCATACTCTGAAATTTGTTGCTATATGGTCAGTATTTAGTAATTTATTATTAATACTAAAGAAATTTAAAAAGGTATATAAAAGAAATGAAATTTTCAAGAGTGTAAATACATAATAATAACAAATCATACCCGGAGGAGCATAGCCAATAGTTCCTTTTATTCCAGTTGTGCTGGTTTGCTTTTTAGAAAAGCCATTAAGGGTTGAGACAAGTCTTGCTAACCCAAAATCACTCACATGAACAATCATATCATCGTCAAGAAGTATATTGCTTGGCTTTAAATCACTGTGGACAATAGGTTGCTCACACTCATGGTGAAGATAATGAAATGCAGAAGCAACATCACATAGAATATTTAATCTTCGATCAAGATCCAAAGTTGTAGGTTGATCTACACTCTCTAGACTAGGATGCAACCAATTTTCTAAGCTTCCATTTGCCATGTACTCAAAGACCAGTGCTTTAAATTCTTGGCCTTTGTAATCAATGCTCGAGCAACATGTTAAAATCTTGACGAGATTTCGATGCCTAACATTTTTAAGTGCGTTACACTCTGAAATGAAACTCTTGTGAGCTCCCTTCTTTTGAAGGTTTAGAACCTTTACAGCAACAAGTTTGTTTTCTGATTCCAACCATCCTTTATACACAGAGCCAAAACTCCCAGATCCTATCATATTGATGGTAGAGAACCCTTCAGTTGCAGAGTGTAGATTTTGGTATGACACCTTGGGAAGCTGGTCAATTGTTGGAGAGGTTGAAGATACTGCCCTGGTTCTTTTCCTCCTCCAATAGATGGAAAGAATAAACGACAACAGAAGACAAACACAAATAGCTGCACAAATTGTAATTACCATGAGCTTCAAATTGTGGTGTTTACTCAAGTCAACTTTGATTGGGCATGGTGATAAATGTAGATTGGGAATGCCCCCGCAAAGCTTATTATTACCAGCCACTGATATTGCACTTGCATTCTTGAAAACCCCTTCAGTTGGTACCTCTCCATCCAACACATTGAAAGAAACATTCAAGTATTTAAGAGCGGAAATGTTCTGTAAACCTGTTGGTATCGAACCAGACAAGTTGTTTCGTGATAGATCAAGATGCATAAGGCTTTTCAATGAAGTTAGTGAAGGAGGCATGGTTCCACTGAACAAATTCCCCTGTAAATAAAGGTATTCCATCACTATGCACTCTCCAATGGTCCCAGGAATCTCACCAAAAAGATAATTTTCAGAGATATCTAATGTCCCGAGGTTTTTAAGGGCTCCCACATCGACAGGCAGGGAGCCATTCAGTGAATTGTGAGATAAGTTCAATAACTTAGACAAGGAGGAAAGACTAAAAACTTGTAAGGGTATTGCTCCACTAAGATTGTTTTTGGATAGTTCTAGGGACGTCAAATGCTTCCAATTTCCAAAGATAGGTGGAATTTTTCCTCCAAGTTTATTCTCTGAAAAGCTTAATTCAACTAATTCACTGATGTTTCCTAAAGAGGATGGTATCTCTCCAGAGAGTTGGTTTGTCTGCAAATATAATCCTTGCAACTTATGAAACTTCCCAAAAGATGCTGGAATGGTGCCTGTAAAGTGGTTTAATTCCAGACTCAAGGCAATCAAATTTGTGTACTTTCCTAAAGTTGTTGGAATTGTTCCATATATCTGATTACCACCAAGGTATAGTTCACTGAGTTGGGTTGACAAATTGGCAATGGAATTAGGTAAAATTCCTCCAAATTTGTTGGCAACGAGATCCAACACTTCCAGTTTACTACAGTTTCTTATAAATGTTATAAAATCCAAGTCATTATTGGAACTACTGCCAAGATTATTGAATCCCAAATTTAGCCGTCGAAGATCTTTTAGGTTTCCTAGGCTTGGAACTTTTCCAACAAAATTATTGTCCGGAATATCAAATATTTGAAGAAAAGATGCATTTGTGATGGAAGTTGGGATTGAACCTGAAATTTGATTCCCAGCGATGCCAAATTTTTGCAAATTAAAGAGGGTGGAGAACACGTTTTCTGGAAGTCGAGTACCATTTAGTTGATTATCTGTTGCTGATATTACAATGAGAGATGACATATTGTAAAGTGAAGAAGGAAGCCTACCAGAAAATTTGTTCGCACCTATTGATAAAAGACTCAAGTTTTTCAAATGGCCTATTTCATCTGGTATGCTTCCTTCCAAGTTGTTAAAAGCCACGAACAGAACTTGTAGGGAAGAAAGATTCCACATGGAAGCTGGGATTCGTCCTTTCAAATTGTTTTTAGAAATTAACAACGTTTCAAGCTTCTTAAGAGAGCCAAGTTCATTTGGTATCTTGCCAATAAGATTATTTTCTGTTAAATCAAAGTACCTTAGTTCAGTGCAGCTTGTCAAGTTGATGGGAATCTTCCCTGTCAATGCATTATCCGAGAGAGAGAGGTTCTGCAACCTAAACAAATGACCCAACCCAGCTGGAATTTCTCCAAAGAAGCCATTGTTGTCGAGGTTGAGATTTCTCAAGAAGGAGAGGTTGCCAACATGGGGTGATATGATCCCACGAAAACCATATCCTTGCAACTTCAACTCTGTGACTCGTTGATGCTTGCGGCCGCAGGTGATTCCATGCCAGCTGCAGAAGTGATTTGAAGTATTCCAAGAGCTCAGGATATGATGAGGATCACTGGATATTGATAATTTAAACTTGAGCAATGCCAAATAATCACTTTCATTCCCTGACGCAGATGCAACTCTCATCTGTTGAATCCAAAGTAAGGCTATGCCGAAAATAAGGATTGAGCTGGGAGGGAAAGCCATTGTTGGGTTGAAGAACTGAGGGTGAAAAACGTGAATGATTTGAAGGTTGAGATAAATTACTGATACTTCAGCTTGTTCTTTGCATAATTATCATCATTTGCATTGACTTCATTTGTTGCTTTTGGGCGCACTGATAGATCCACTGAAGGTGATGTGTGTGGTTGCTTTGGAGATTGAGATGTTGAAATGGTTCTTCTCACATATTGGACTTCCCATTTACTTTGACTTGACTATTAACAATATTCCAAACAAGAGAAAAATTTCATTGAAACCATTCATTTCCTTTCCTTTCCTAACTATTATGGTTGTTTTAGTCATAACAATCAGATTCAGTTTATGTGGTTATCCTTGCTGCCAAATAAATATTAATAGTAAAGATTGGATAAAGGAGGCTAGATAATATAAAAATATATAAAAAAGAAAATTATATAGTGTTGAATATATTTTTAATAGAAAAATTATTATGAATCCAGAAGTCACTGATGCACTTTGGATAACGAAGAATTACCTAATCTTACATCCAGCATTGTTGGACTTCAAAATAATATTAGTGGCATTATTTATTCCATTTGCATTGACTTGACTTATGGACTATGGAGCATTGATGGATCCACTTCGAACTATTGTTCCTAAGAATTCAAGATCATGTGTTTCATAATTTCTTAGATGAGGGACCAATTTTTTTTTTTTTTTATCAAGTACCAATCTTAAAATAGCTGTCTTATTTTTCTTCAACTTAATAGACAAGTTTTTCATTACATTGAATATTTGGACTTTTTGGTTTTTATATTTATTGATATCTTCTTTTCCAATTTCCCAAAAAAAAAAAAAAGGAAAGGGGAGGGAAACTATAAATTTACTAATGATAGTTGAGTTTAATAAAAAAAAAAAAGCTAATCTCTAATATATGATGAACCATTGTCTTAATCCTTACTATAAGAGATAAAGTCATATTTAATGTCCACTAATATTTCAAATAACATTACTTCTACTAGATGATACCTTTGAAAAATAAAAAGGAATTATAGATTTATTTCTGAAATAGTTTCTCTTAAAAATAAGAATATAAAATTATAAAGGAAGACAAAGAAAAATTTAGAAAGTTGTTAAAAATTATCCTTTCTTTTAACAAAAATGAAAAATCCGAAACAAAGGAGATATTTCATTGAAACTATTTCTTATTTTTTTTTCTTCCCATACATTATCCCTAATCCAAACATATTATTAAATTTGTGGGAAAGGAAAAAAAAAAGTATGGCATGGGTTTTAATCGGTATGATTGTTTCAGTCATAACATAACAGTCAGTTTCAGTTTATGTGGTTATACTTACAGCCACATGAATACTAAAGGTTGCATAAGGGAGGGTACATAAAAAGAAAAGGAAAAGACAAAGAAGTTAAATATTCATGAGTATTTTTTAAGAGAAAAAATTTCATGAAACTCATAATGTATTAATGTTTTATCTTGTTAGCAATTTGACCTTTGGATTAGGTAATTTCTAAAACCATGTAAATGTTGATACTAATGACAATGCTAATTATATAATTATGGCACTGACACATTCTTTTTTATATAATACAGTTGGACTTCAAAAATCATGCTTTGGATAAAAATTCTTAGTTTATCTTTTCTCGCTTTAAACCAATGAAACTGATCTATTCTTGTATTTAAATATAGGTAGATCTTTTATGAATATAATTTTTTTAAATGTTAAAAAGAATTAAAATTAAATTTAATTAGTTAAAGAAAACAAAGCAAAAGCTTCTAAGGAAATAAAGCAACTGAAGGAAGAAATCTCAACTATTGCAAAGCATTTGAACAGGGAGATTTGGGAAAGAGACCGACCATCGGTATTAGTTTTGTTGCAGAATCTTTTTTTTTTTTTTGCATTAAAATGAATAATTTTTGGTCATTTCAAATGGTAAAAGTGGCCAAAATAGTTGTCTTCTCAAGGTTTATAAATTTTTGCGTAAATTTATTTTTTTTAAAAAAATAAATATTAATACAATTTAAATTTTAAAAAATTATAATAATTAATTTGTTATTTTATAAGTTATTAATTATTAACAATGAGTGTTAGATTTAATTATTTTATAATTATATATATATTTTATTTATTTTGATATTTTTAATTAAAGATTAATAGATTTTAATAAATTTTACAATTAGATATAATTTTAAAAACTTAACATATTTTTCATTTTATTTTTATAATTTTTATTAATATAAGAAAATAGAAAATGAACGTGTCTTATTTTTTCAAAAACGTTACAACCATTAAATAAAAATAATAATAAAATAATAAAATAATCTGAAATTTGGAGGAGGAGCGGGCGTTTTGGCTTTAGACTTTTTTCACGCTTGTTTTTGCAGGGAGAGACGAAACAGAGGCGAGAGTTAGACGGTGAAGGAGAGAGCTTGCGACAGGGGAGGCCGTTTGCTTGAAGGAGCTCGTCCGACCCTCCACCCGCGTTTGTCGCCGTCGCAGCAGTAGCTATCTGGTCGATAAACGGAGACGGAAGGAAGAGAGGGGTGCCGTTCGGGAGAGAAGGGAGAACGCGTCGTTGCTGCCACTGTCCATCGTCAGAATCGGGCGAGGCATCGCGATCTTCATCCGCTTTCATCTTCAAGATATTCTGCTTTTATTTTCATCGACTGACGCTTTTTATTTTACATTGTAAAGAAATACTGGTATATAAATTATTTAATCATTAATTTATATGGTGATGTTTTATTTTGTTATTTAAAATTTTTAAATTTATAATTATTTAAAAAATTTGATATAAATAATAAATTATGTAAAATAATTATATGATATATTTATTTTATATAATAAAATTAAAAATTAAAAAAATATTAAATTAAACGTAATATTTTGATGTATTTTATATTTAATTTATTTTTTTAGATTTACTATTATAAAATTGATAAATTTAAATAACAATAAATACTTTTCAGTCAAAATTTTTTTATTAATTTAAATTTTTTTATTGTTATTTTTTTATATGTAATTTTACTCAATTTTATTATTTTATTTTATTTTTATTAATTTATTTTAAATATATTTTGAATCTCAGTTTTAATTTTTTTTTTTTACAAAAAAATTTTAGTTATTTGTAGGAAATAAAATTTACCGGTCATCTTGTATTATATGAGAGTATATATATGTATATAACCAAAATAAAAAAATTTCTAATAAAATAAAATCAAGATTCAAAACCAAGAGGTACTCAATTGAGAGAGTGTTAGGGACTTAAATAAAATTTCTAATAAAATAAAATTTTCCTCCTGTCCCCGTGCGTCTTTCTCATCCTGGAGTTTTTTTTTATTTTTTTCTTTTTCTCACTTTTGATTCTTTCTCCCTCCCTCTCAATTCTCTCTTTTCTCCATCCTCCATTTCTCTTCCTTCTTGACAACCACCACCTTGCTCCTCACTCTTGTCACCAGAGCACCACCCATTCAACCATGGAAACTTGAAAGAAGTGCAGCAAAATGCTGCTGTCTTCTATTTTGTTTTGACAGAAGAGAGGGGTTGGATTGGAACTCCTAGTTATGCTTCTTCTTTAGTGAGTTTCCCTCTTTCTTTTTCCTTTCATTTGAGTCATTTTAGGGTTGTTATGGATGAGAACTTATGACTGGAAATCAAATGCAAATTTGCCTCTTGAATGTTCATAAAATTTGAGAATTTTGGGATACCCATTGCAAATCATTAAAATAGCTTATTATTTTGAATGTCTATCTCTTGTAACTGCAGTTTCTTTATCTTAATAGAAGGTTTGAGCTCAAATTTATGAATGGGTAATTTTAAAGTTTGGTTAGGTTTTGAAAATTGTGATAGAAGAAAGTGTCCTAACATGGATAGTATGCAAGAATATAATATGAAATTATAAAGTAGTGAACTTGGTGATTGGAAACACCTCTCTTTGCAAGTATTAACAGTAAAAATAATAATAGAAAAATAAATGTGGTTGACACATTAGAGTTTGATTTATAGTATTAGGAATTGTGAACTTTAAAGGCTATTTAGTTGTAAAGTGTTGAGAATTTTAAATGAATAAGTAAACAAAATATTGTTGAATGCTTAATGAGGCTATTGTGAGAAAATGAGTTGGATTAGGTTGAGTGATATATTGAATTTAGAAATGAGGTTTCTATATAGATATTAACTAGAATTTAAATTAACCTTAATGTCACTCTAAGTTCCTAGTTAACTAAGACTCTTTTGGAAAGAACATAAAATTTTCTCTCATAATCTTACCATGTAAAAATGGTTTGACAAAAATCAAATATGATCTAAAACGGTGTGACAAAGAGGTATAATGATTAAAAGTTCAAGTTTGGAGTACTTTTGATAATCCTAAATTTTATTAGGAGCAAATGGTGTCAAACACATTTATTCCTATGTTGATTAGACTTTTAATGATTTAAGGATATTGGTGAATGCTTACTTGACTACAAATGGTGTTCGACCAGTAGAGTGAGGACTATTGCTGCCATATTAACAAGGTGAGTATATAATGAGTAAGATGTCAACTCTCCTATTGCCATGTCAAGTTCCACTTATTTGCATCTTTATTATTATCTAGCTAGTTGTGGTAAATAATTAGGCACCTTGTGTCTGTTCTTGTTATATGCATAGGCTAAGTTTGCAAGTTATACTTAAATATAAGATTTTTGAACTTACACCAAGGGAGTTTGGTAATGTTTGTAGAATTTAATTTCAATTATTTATTTCTCTTCAAGTGAATGTCATAATTATGTTTGTGATGATATATTTATGTCTAGCGACACGGTATAATACGTGTAGTAGCACAATATAACTTAATTACGTGCGATGACATGGTATGATATTTTTATGTGCAACGACACAGTATAATTTAATTATGTGCGGCAGCATGGTATGATATTTTTATGTGTGGTGACATAACATAATTTAATTATGTGCAGTGGTACAGTATGATATTTTTATGTGTTGTGGCAAAGTATAATTTAATTTTGTGCAACGACACGGTATGATATTCTTATGTGCGACAACACAATATAATTTAATTATGTACGACGACACAGTATAATTTAATTATGTGCGACGACATGGCATGATATTTTTACGTGCAACGGCGCAATGTGATAAGATTATGTGCGGTGGCATGGTGTGATAAGATTATGTGTAATGATATGGTGTGATAAGATTAAGTGCGATAGCACAAAGATTTTCGGTATAAATAAGTTCTTTCACTTAATCCCCATTCTAGTTTCATGGACTATCTTCTTTCAAATGCAACTGGCGAGAAGTTCATTCAAAATTATTATATGTAATGAGGCTATGTGCATTTTATATTTATTTATTTAGATTGATTATCAATTCCTTTTGGTTCTTCTAGAATGTACGAATAGTAGTTTATAGGCCTCTAGAATTATTCTTTTCTTGTTAATCAAAACTTGGACATATGTCTATTTCTCACGGTTGTTTATTTATTATATACTCATTAAGTCCTTGTGACTTATCCTTCATTTTTATATTTTTACAGAGAAATAAATTATTGAGTGGGGTACTGCAAGATTGCACTCCTTGGCTTTTGTGTTGTCAGACTCTATGATGTCATAACTTAATAAGTGGTCCATATGTCTTAAGATTTGGTTAGGTAGTCTATTTGATTCTTTGAAAGTTTGTATTGGTCATTTGTTTTGTCGTAACTAATCTCGTACTTGATATTGGATGTAAGCTGTTGTAAATTTGAGAAATTTCTAATTTATAAGAGAGATGTTATTGAAGTTTGATTGAGTCATTGAATGACACTTTTAGAAATGTTTCTTATATATTGTCCTATTTGGAATCCTTTGAAATTGTGTATGTTGGTTTGTCTCTTTTAATTGCTTGTATTGTATCATTACTTTAGGGTTGCTAGACTTAGTGTGGTGTTGGTTGGGTCTATACGCCGGTCATAACTTGGTGTTTTGGGTTGTGAAATTGTATATCAGTATTTAACCATAAATCAATAAATAAGTATTTGATATTTTTACACAATTTTTTTAATTTATATATTTAACACTTCTTTGAACTATTAAAGTGAAAGAAAATTATAAAAGTGATAGAGAAAGAAATTAATATATCTCTATTATCTTAAAATTTTTAGCTAAATATATGCAACATTTTAACTACACAATCAGTAAACAAGCAAGAAGTATATGTAATGTTTTTATCACATATACAACATATATTTTGTTTCTTATTTACAAGTCACAAAAATTTAAATATTTTTCTATCGCCTAATAACTCCAGTTAAACACTTATGTTTATTAAATAAAGGAATATTGGAAAATTGGCTCGAGGCTTTTTCTTTATTGGTTTCATTGATATAATCAACAATATTATTTACTATCTAACTTAAATAGGTTATTGAGTTGGCAAAATTATTCAACTGAATATTTGTTTGAGATTGAATATAACTCATATTCATTTTCAAAATACTCAATCTCATGGATAATTATTCAATATTGGTCTGATTACTAGTTTTTTCTCTTCTAGAGCTACTCATTTGTTTATTCATCTTGGATGACTCCATCCCTGCTTAAATAGTTAGCAATTAAGTTATTTTTTCCTTTTACATATTTAACAATATAATCGTAATAAGATATATCAGCTTGCCATTTTATTAACATTTTGTTTGAAAGTTTATTAGTTCTAATTCTTTTAGTTAACCAGTGTTTTACTTGAATATTATCATTTTTAATAATATATTTTGTATTTACAATAAATAGTTCAAATTTTTCTACTGTTTTGATTACTGCTAAAAATTCTTTTTAATTTGAATGATATTTAGCCTAATTTTCATTGAATTTTTCACTAGCATATATAGTAATTATTTCTTCATTATTTTCATTTTCATGGTATAATGTTGCTCCCCAATAATTTTCTAAGGTATCAGTATATATTATTCATTTAATATTTTCTTCTGTAGGTATTGTTAGTTTTGGTAAATCTTCACATAATCTTTTTAATTTTTCTATTAATTTATCATTATCACTATTCCATTCCCATTGGGTTTTTTCTCTAGCTAATTTAGATATATTAGCAATGTATTTAGCTAAATGCGGTATAAAATTTCTAGCTTGATTTATAAGTCTTAAAAATGATTGTAGTTCTTTTTTATTTTCTATTTGTCTAAATTCTAATATTTTTTACTTATATGTTCTTGTAATTATAATCCATTTTTTGATACATAATATCCTAAAAATCCTATTCTTTCTTTTCTTAATTCTACTTATTTAGGTGATATGTTTAATCCTTTTGATTCTATTAATTCTACAAATTTTAATAAATGATCTTCATGTTCTTTTTTATTTCTTGAAAATATTAATATGTCATCTATATATATTATTGCAAAATCTCTAATAGGCAATAATAATTTTGAACATATTCTTGAAATATTCCTGGACTATTATGGAATCCCATAGATAAAACATTTCATTCATATAATTCTTCTGATGTTAAGAAGACAGTATATTTTATATTTTCTTTTAATTTTTATTTGAAAAAAAACTTGATTTACAGTCAAACTTACTAAATATTTGTTCTCATTTAATTAAATTAAATAATAAATCTATCTTAGGTATTGGATACCTATTTCTTATAGCTATTTCATTTAATTTTTTATAATTAATAACTAATATATTTTTTCCTCTTTTTTCTTCATTAAACTTTATTACTATCATAGCTGGTGAATCATAATTTGATCTACTTTCTCTTATAAGATCATAATTTTTCATTTCTTCTATATGTAAAATAAATTTTTTTAGGAATAAAAGACTCTTTAGTAGAAATAAAAGAACAAAGAGAGATTAATATAATGAGAATTATAGAAGAAACTGTGTTTAATGAACAAAGTAAAATAACAAAAATTTTAAATGAACAAATAAATGAGACCAAAATAATTACTAAAAAATTAAAAAAAGACAAGAAATAATAAATAATAATTTATGGATTATATTTGATAAAATAACTGAATTAAAAAATAAAGCCAAAATAGATAAAGAAGATAAAGAAAATAAAGAAAAGGATATAGCAAAAATAGTATGTGGAAAATTAGATAAAGATATTATGATGAATATAAAAAAATTAGTTAAACAAAATAAAGAGATCAATATGATCATTAGGTTAGAAGAAGAAATAAATGAAAAACAAGATAGGATAGAAAACAGAATGGAAATAGAAGAAAATTCAGAAAATATAAAAAGAGAATGAGGTAAAATAGCCATAGGATATATAAATGAAGAAAAGGAAATAAATATGCAAACAAAAGATCAAAACCAAATAAATAAACCAACTACTTCAACAAATACAGGAACAAGAAGTCCTAGAAGAAGTCCAGAACCTAATAATAGACAAACAAAAAATTTAAAACAGAAAGAACTATTAGAAAATAATAGTACACTAGAAACCTTATTCCCAACAAAAGTAGATAATCAAATACTAGCAGAAAATTATGAAACTAGACAAATACTAATTTCAAGAATATGGTTAGATTTAAATTGTAAAATAGACAGAGATAAAAGAATAGAAGAATGGTCGAAAGCTCAATTAATATCATTAATAAATAAAGATGTTTTAATACTCGCAATAAGTACAGTATTAGAAACAAGTTTTTTAGGAATAGTTTAAGAATGGTGGGTAACACAAAAACAAGAATATAGAAAAATAATAAGAAATATTGGAATGAATTTTGAAACAAGAGAATATTATGCAATAGTAATTAAAAGATATGATGCAATATTAAGAAATGAATTCTTAGAAAGAAATGTGGAATATAATGAAAAAACTGATATATATATATATATATATATATATATATATATATATATATATATATATATATAAAGCAATAGACAATTTATATGATATAGAAATATGTTCATTAGAACAAAAATATTTAAATGGTTATATATGTGAATTTCAAGAAAATTATTATAAGGCAAGATTTGATGATTATAACATAAAGAAATTCTATTTAGACTTATTTTTATAGAAAATTATGAAAATTAGTAAGTGAAACAATATTAAAAGAATATAATAAGTATTTAGATAAAAAATTAGAAATTTAGATATTATGGGAAGACGAGAAAACTTTTTAAGAGATTATTTAGCAGTAAAATGAAAAGAAACATGGAGAACTAAAAATTTTTATAAAACTAATAAAATTTATTTAAATTGTACCGAATTTGAAAAACCTCATAAATGAGGATGTAAGATAGGAAAGAAAAATAGAAAGAAATGTTCAAAGAAAAGATATAGACTTAAAAAATATCCAAAATATAAATTAAAAACAAAATATAAACCTAAAAAATATTTTAAGAAAGGAAGAAAAATAAATTATAGAAAAAATCCTAAAAAAATGTCACTGTTATAATGTGGTCAAATAGCACATATATTAACAAAATGTAAAAAACCTAGAAAAAAAAAAGAACAATGAATATTATAGAATTAGCAAATAACTATGAATTAGAGCCCTTGGAATATTTAGCATATTTTTATTTTTTCTTTAATTTTATCATTTTTCTTAATTGATGTATTATACTATGACTTCTTAATTGATTAGATGCTAAATCTAATTCTTTTTCTCTAATTTTATTATATTGTTTCTGACAAAACAACATTCTAATTTTATTATTCCTTATTTTGAATTTTTAAATTCTTCGTATTGATCATATTCTTGATTAGCTTCTATATTTTGGCTACTACTACTTTCTCCTTCCATCATATTTATTTCATTCTTTTCTATAATATATTCTATTTCACTATTTTCTTCAGATTTTATTTCTGATTTTATCACTATTTCTAATTTATATATTTCTATATATAAATTATTTATCTCATTTTTAGATAATTCTAAATATTCCAAGGGTTCTAATTCATAGTTATTTGCTAATTCTATAATATTTATTATTATTTTTTTCTAGGTTTTTTATATTCTGTTGATATATGTCCTATTTGACTACAATTATAACATTGACATTTTTTAGGATTTTTTCTATAATTTATTCTTCTTCCTTTCTTAAAATATTTTTTAGGTTTATATTTTGTTTTTAATTTATATTTTGGATATTTTTAAATCTATATCTTTTCTTTATATATTTCTTTTTATAAGGATTATTAATTCTAATTACCCATGCTTCATGTTTATATGGTGTTATTAATATTAACGCTTTTATATGTGAAATGTAATGGCATATATTTTTCTAAGAAATCCATTCCTAATATTATATTAGGTGTCGTTTCATTGTATTGATATAAATTTAATATTTTCAGTCATAATTCCTATTTGTATTGGCAAATCTTTTGCTAATAATTCAATTAAATGAATTTCTTTCCTTGCACTTGTCATTCTAATAGGTTTTTCTTTTTTTCAAAACTCTGTTGGTAATACATTATATTTTGCTGTTGCTATATTAGCTCCAATGTCTATCATAGCATGATATTTTCTAGAATGATATTTTTTGTAATTAAATCTTACTAAAATATAATAAAATTTCATTTATATCAATCTTATTTTTTCTAATATTACTGCTTGTTATTCTAATATTATTAATATTTGATCTTCTTGAATTCTATAAGGTTTTACTTTATCATAGAAATCCTTTTCTAATATTATTTTATAATTTTGGTTTTCCTTTACTTTTGATTCTACCATTAATCTTACTTTTATTATATCTCTTTTATCAAATTTTATAATCGTCTGAGCATAAGTTTCTTCTTGTTTTATTTTCAGATTATTATCTGTATATTTTAATTGTATTATACTTATTTAATTTAAATCTATTAATACTATTATTTCTTTCCATACTCCTTTTTGCTTAATTTCTGATGGGTGTATATAACATCAAATTTTTTTCTTAGAAATTAGTAAAATAATAATAATTTAGTCAATACATCTAATGAAAGTTAATATCTAAAAAAAATAATAATAATTCAATGCTTCAAGAACAAGTTCTAACAATTAATTCTTAAATCTGATCAATGTTAGTATTTCAAGAAATTAACATCAAATGAGTATTAGTATTTCAAGAAATTAATTCAATACTTCAAGAATAAAACGTCTAAACAATTAAATCCTAAAATGAAATTGCAATAAACTAATTCTCAAGTTAATTTAAGCTAATATTCCAGAAAGTTAATATCTGAACCAAAAGAAGTAAAGGAGCGATTCACCTGCTCTATCAAATATTCGCGTCCGGATTCCCTGCTAGGTGTGTCCCTGCTGGGCGCTGCTGGGCGTTTTAGCAGCGGTTTTTTCCGTTGCTAAAGTTTTTTGCAACAAATATTATTGTCACTATAACTTTTGTTAAATTAATTATTTAAACAAAAATTATAGTAGCAATAACATTCGTTGCAATAATATTAAAACACACTTTAGCGACGGATAAAACCGCCGCTAAAAAGCACAGCAGGGACTACAACAGGGAGCACCCAGCAGGGGATCCAATTCCCAAATATTCTCCCTAAAGGGCTGCTCAAGGATACTCCTCTTTTGCTCACGATGCTTCCCACAATGCTCTTCACAATGCTTTCTCTCTCAAACTCTTAGCACTCCCACAGAAGAAACACCCTTCTACAAAAAAATCTCTCTCACAATGCCAAGAAGCTCTATTCTCTATCTCATGCGTGCCTTCACCCTCACAATACTAAGAAGTCCCCTTGATGCATGATGTCTCAAGGCCTATAAAGAAGGAGTTGTGTATTCGACTTTTAAATTTAATTTTTAAATTTTGATTTCGAATTTTAAATAGGATTTGTTTTTGGTAATTTTGGATTTGAGTGGGAGAGGGAATGAAGATGTAGCATCGTGTTTTAAGAAGAAAGATTTCATTTTATTTATTTATCATTATTTATTATTATTATTATTTATTTGCCTTTTATTTATTTATTTATTATTATTTTTTAATTTCATCTAGAAAGAACCTTTTTAAAATTTGTGTTTGAATTCTAAAGATATTTTATTTTTGAAACTCAATCCTTATTTTATTATCTCATTATTTTTTATTTTCTTGAAATTTAAGTTTGAACTTTTATTAGGATTTGATTGTTTATCATTTAATTTAGTCTTTTATTTTATTATCTTTCCATCATTTATTTCTTAAGCTTTCAATTTGAATCTTGATTAAGATTTTGTTATCTTTTGTTTTATTTAAATATTATTTTTATTTTTATTGTATTGTATTTTATTTTTTTTGGGACAAAATACGGTGTTCACATAAGTGGCTTAAACTATAATATGTTTTTAATAACTAATTTTAATCCATCAATCTTCAATTTGCCCCTGAACCTTAACAAACCATAGAGGTATCTTTTATGTCTATTGCCTGCTTTGGTTTCACTAAGCTAACCCAAAGCTTTATGACAGATGACAAATTCGTTTAATCTTACAGTTTGACATTGTTCCTTGGATTCATAATTGTGATGGTATGCACTATTATCTCCAAAAGCTAAGTAATTTGATCTAAACATAAAAAAGGGGAAATTGATCCTCACAACTTTTATGATTTATGGGGTTGATATTTGTGGAAAAAGAAGAAAGTTATAGATAAGGTGACATCGAAATAAAATACATCCACAGATTTAAATACATGATAGCTTATGTTGTTGGTCAAGAGATTGGTACTAATACCACTATTTAAGTGGCATTTTTCCATTCTTCATAATTTTGTAGTCATCTCCACTTATTTAACAAAAGTTAAAGACATTTCTAATTTGATTAAGCTCCCTCGTGACATCCATCATGTTTAGTCTTTCTTTTGGTGATTCCACTGAGCAAGCAAGTCCAATCCCAAATAGTGAACATATAGCCTTCTCTTTGTTAGGACGCATAAGGATCATCTCCTCCATGTTGATTTCTTCTGCGATTGTTGTTGCTGGCTGCTGTCTTTGTTTTGGTAAAAGAGCTGAGTCCACAATCTACAAAAGCTTACTTGGATAAGCAGGTTTCACATAACCATGGAGATCGTCACCATTGTCATGACCCAAAACAAAGGTCATGACAGGTGCATAGACCTCACATACACTAAACTAGGTCTAGCAAGCCTAAATAATACAACACCATGTATTATCCAATCATAGCTTATAAGAGTATGATTCATAGGAATTTTGACATTTCACTATACTAGATATACACCTTTAGTTTACATGCATTACTATAATGCTTGGGCTTTATCCACCAAATTTGAATCTCAACCATCATTCAGGGATTCTATCAAAATTTTAGCAGAGCCTCCCAAGTAGGACATTTCCTTAGTTTACAATAGCCTAAAACTAATACCAACATCAAGATTCAATCAAAAACATTATCAAGTAGCCATCATGAGACTTCAAAAATAAATATTTAAACTACTCTATAACTCAAAATGCAACAAATATCTACTAAGTTGTGACATCACTAAGTTTGCATCCCAAAAGACTTGAGTCCTACCTAAAAACAAGAGTGCAAAATCACAACACTCTATTTTGTCACCTGTTGTTCAACTGAAAAAAAAAAAAAAGAGAGAGGAGTAAGTCTCAAAGACTTACTAAATATATAATAAATGAGATATCTAGAATGGAAAATAGACCCGAACATGAGGTTTTTGCAATTATGTTTGGTTGAAGAAAATTAAAAGTTAAGTACTTATAGTTCAACCTATGAATACATCATAATAGAAATTTGGGATTTCACCAACAAAATAGATCACAAGGTACACATAACCTTTATCTACAATATAATGTTAGAACTATATCTTGCAAATAAGGTTTATGATCATTTAATGTGAGTAATCTAAAATACGATCACATGAGAGTTTAAATTTCTAAGATTCACCATACCACTATAAGTGCTAATATTATATCATGCTTCCGCACATAAGAATATCATATCATATCGTGCTGCTGCATGTAAAATTATCATATTCTGCTATCACACAAACAAATCATATTGTGCCACCACACAACAACATCATATCGTGCTGCCGCATGTAGAAATATTATATCGTGTTGCCCTACATAAATAAATTACTACAATTATAATTATAGAATTCATTTGAAAATACATAACTAAGTAATGCTAAACTTGGAAAGCATAATCAAATTCTTTGATTTAGGTTCAAGGATCATGTACACAAATCATAGCTTAAAAATATCAATGTGTATTGTTAACAAGAGAAGACCTTGAGATTCCTAATTATTTCCTATAGCTATCTAAAAGATAACAAAGAGCTTGATATGATAATGAGAGAAATTTTTGGGTAAAATGAATAGGCATCTCACTCATTATATACTCACCTGACAAAAGCAAGCCACAATAGCCCTCACTCTATCGTGTCAACACCAACCACGAGTGATTATGTATCCTCTGATGCCCTTAAATCAATAACATTTCTCATCACATACAATGTCTATATTTAGTGTCATCTATCCTTTGAGAAAAATGCCAAAATTTATCTGACCTCAACTTTCAAGCCTATGCCATATTTTTACTTAAATTAGTAGTCTTGGTTTTTCTCTTCAAAGTCAATTTCACATTTCAATTTACAATTTCATACTTAGTAAGGAACCTATATGGAAAGAACACTAAACAAGACTAATGTATATTCATAGCCACTTCAACCCTTAAATCTCTAATTAAATTAGTTCACCTTTCACATTTCAACCCAAAATTGTAAGATTCCAAATTTTCACACATACATCAAAGTTTAGTTAAAATATTCATTAGGACCATATCCTAAGCTCAACATTTCACTTGTCCACATTTTAAGTCTATCTCGTTATTCATATAAAAGAGAGTTACATATACTACTAAAGTTTCCATTAACTAACTTAATAGTCCATTTACATTATTTGACCTCATAATTCATTTGGAAGTTAAGACTAAGTTTTCAAAAAGCATTTCAACAAAGAAAGTGTGTAAAAGGGTTAACTTTCTACTAATATTTCAATAAGAGAATGGTTACCAGCAACAATCAACAAGAAAGGAGGAAGAAAAACTTACTAAGCTTAAGAATACCCAATTTCACCCTCATTCTATTGGATTTTTACAAACCCATAAGAAAGTGCCACGTTTTATGTGATCTCTTCCTCTAGTCGCTGCTACGTGCTGCCCAGACGATGCTTGGCAGTGAGGACGGTTGGTGATTGACCGACAGCGACCTTGGTGGTTGAATGTGATGGTGGAAAAAGAAACTAAATGGAGAAGCAGGAAATGAGGGAGAAAAGACAAAGGAAAAGAGGAAGGAGATGAAGAATTCTACTACTAGATGAGAGAGGCGTGAAATATTGGTTCCAATTTATGGGTTTTAACATTTAGGGCACTTAGGGTTGACTAACCCAAAAATATACACTTGTAGGCTCTGGGGTTGAGTTTTTTAGAATGGTAGGTGATAATTCCAGAAATGGTCAAGAGTCAAAATTTGGAATATGCAAGTTACTTGCAAGACAAAAGAGAGAGAGGGTTAAAGTTACAAGGGAGTCGAGGGCCCTTTTGTGGACTCCAATGCCTAAGTTAGTATAAGGTAGAGAATAGAAAGAATAGATGAGGGATTGTGTATGAAGCATACTTGGAGGTCCTTATATATAAAATTTACTGGTCATCTTGTATTATATGGGAGTATATATATGTATATAACAAAAAAAAAATTTCTAATAAAATAGAATCAAGATTCAAAACTTTGGACTAGAGCTCTTAGTTATGCTTCTTCTATAGTGAGTTTCCCTCTTTCTTTTTCCTTTCATTTGAGTCATTTTAGGGTTGTTATGGATGAGAACTTATGACTGGAAATCAAATGTAAATTTGCCTCTTGAATGTTCATAAAAATTGAGAATTTTGGGATACCCATTGCAAACCATTAAATTAGCTTATTATTTTGAATGTCTATCTCTTGTAATTGTAGTTTCTTTATCTTAATAGAAGGTTTGAGCTCAAATTTATGAATGGGTAATTTTATAGTTTGGTTAGGTTTGGAAAATTGTGATAGAAGAAAGTGTCCTAACATGGATAGTATGCAAGAATATAATATAAAAATATAAAGTAGTGAACTTGGTGATTGGAAACACCTCTCTTTGCAAGTATCAACAGTAAAAATAATAAATAAATAAATAAATGTGGTTGACTCATTAGAGTTTGATTTATAGTATTCGAATTGTGAACTTTAAAGGCTATGTAGTTTTAAAGCTTTGAGAATTTTAAATGGATAAGTAAACAAAATATTGTTGAATGCTTAATGAGGCTATTGTGAGAAAATGAGTTGGATTAGGTTGAGTGATATATTGAATTTAGAAATGAGGTTTCTATATAGATATTAACTAGAATTTAAATTAGCCTTAATGTCACTCTAAGTTCCTAGTTAACTAAGACTCTTTTGGAAAGAACATAAAATTTTCTCTTATCATCTTACCATGTAAAAATGGTTTGACAAAAATCAAATATGATCTAAAATGGTGTGACAAAGAGGTATAATGATTCAAAATTGAGGTTTGGAGTATTTGTGATAATCTTAAATTTAATTAGGGGCAAAAAGTGTCAAACACATTTATTCCTATGTTGATTAGACTTTTAATGATTTAAGGATATTGGTGAATGCTTACTCGAGTACAAATGGTGTTCGACCGATAGAGTAAAGTTTATTGTTGCCATATCAACAAGGTGAGTATATAATGGGTAAGATGTCAACTCTCCTATTGCCATGTCAAATTCCACTTATTTGCATCTTTATTATTATCTAGCTAATTGTGGGAAATAATTAGGCACCCTGTGTCTGTTCTTATTATATGCGTGGGCTAAGTTTGCAAGTTATACTAGAATATATGATCTTTGAACTTACACCAAGGGAGCTAGGTAATGTTTGTAGAGTTTAATTTCAATTATTTATTTCTCTTCAAGTGAATGTCATAATTATGTTTGTGATGATGTATTTATGTGTGGCGGCACGATATAATACGTGTGGTGGTACAATATAACTTAATTATGTGCAAAAACACGGTATGATATTTTTATGTATAGTGGCGCAATATAATTTAATAACGTGCAGTGACACAGTATAATTTAATTATGAGCTGTGGCACAGTAGGATGTTTTTATGTGTTGTGACATAGTAAAATTTAATTACGTGCAGTGGCACAGTATGATATTTTTATGTGCGACAACACAGAATAATTTAATTATGTGCGACGAATGGTATGATCTTTTTATGTGCAGTGGAACAATGTGATAAGATTACGTATGGAGGCACAATGCGGTAAGATTATGTGCGGCGGCATTGTGTGATAAGATTATGTGTAATGATATGGTGTGATAAGATTATGTGTGATAGAACAAAGATTTTTGATATAAATAAGTTCTTTCACTCAATCCCCATTTTAGTTTCATGGACTATCTTCTTTCGAATGCAATTGGCGAGAAGTTCATTCAAAATTCTTATATGTAATGAGGCTATGTGCATTTTATATTTATTTATTTGGATTGATTATCAATTCATTTTGGTTCTTCTAAAATGTATGAATAGTAGTTTATAGGCCTCTAGAATTATTCTTTTCTTGTTGCGAGAAACTTGGACAGATGCCTATTTCTCATTCTGGTTGTTTATTTATTATATACTCACTAAGTCTTTGTGACTTATCCTTCATTTCTATATTTTTATAGAGAAATAAATTATTGAGTGGGGTGCTGCAAGATTGCACTCCTTGGCTTTTGGGTAAGTCTTTTTTTTTTGGTTGTGTTCTCAGACTCTATGATGTCGTAGCTTAATAGGCAGTCCATATGTCTTAAGATTTGGTTAGGTAGTCTATTTGATTCTTTGAAAGTTTGTATTGGTCATTTGTTTTCTTGTAACTAATCTTGTGCTTGATATTGGATGTGATCTATTATCAATTTGAGAAATTTCTAATTTATAGGAGAGATGTTGTCAAAGTTTCATTGAGTCCTTGAATGACACTTTTAAAATGTTCCTTATATATTGTCCTATTTGGAATCCTTGAAATTGTGTAAGTTGGTTTGTCTCTTTTAGTTGCTTGTATTGTATCATTACTTTAGGGTTGCTAGACTTAGCCTAGTGTTGGCTAACTGAAGGAGAAGTGTGTGGATGCTTCAAGGTTGGACTTCAAGATCAAGTACATGTAGATTTTGTATGGTTGTGTTTTTTTGAATTTTGAACAGAATTACAATAAAAATTTAATTAGTTAAAGAAAACAAATTGAAAGCTTCTAAGGAGATAAGGTATGAAATTTTGGTTGCCTAACTCCCAAATTAATTAAACTAATGATAATTGACTTCTACTTGCAAAAACAGTTATCAAAAAGACCAAAAAAAAGACTATAAGAGAGAAGAGAAAAGGAGGAAAGTAATGTGAGAAGGACTCGTGCACATGGTGTGCATTGTGAGATTAATGACAGTAAGCTATCCAAACACTCCAATTCCTACTATTAAGCAGCTGTGTTTTTAAAAACATGACCAATTATCAAATTAAAAAATCTTTTGATTCTACAATTGACCGTATGATATTAATTTCTTTAATTACAAATATAGCTTATTAAAAAAATATATCTTTGCAAAATTATTTATTTTGGATTGAAAATAATAATTTTAACTTTTTTATATAAAGGAATATTTTATTTTTACCAAAAGAGATATTTAAAAATTAATACATTATATAAATAACAAATATAAAAGCATTTTGATCCAAATAAATAAAATTGGAGCTTATCTAATTTTTACATCTCTTGAGCATTTTGACTAGGATCACTGGATGATATTGATTCTTTAAACTTGAGCAATGTCATATAATCACTCTCATGTCCTAATGCAGATGCAGGTTTGATATGTTGAAGGCACAGTAATGTTAAGCGAAAAATAAGGACTAAGATGGGAGCAAAATCCATTGTTGGGTTGATGAACTGAAGATGAAGATTGTGATTGCTTTGCAGATTGAGATTAATGATATGGAACCTTCAATTTGTTCTTTGCATAAATATCACCATTTTCATAGATTTCATTTTATTGCCTTTTGATGTATGAACTATACGGAACATTGATGGAGCCAGAGTTATTAACTGAAGGTGAAGTGTGTGTGGATGCTTTGTAGATTGAGGTATTGAAATTGTACTTGAATACAGCGCATGTGGTCATCTTTGCATCCAGATGAATATTGATGGTAATGATTACTAAGAGTAAAGGTTGGTAACATTAAGGAGGCTACATAAAAGAAGACGATTATATACACTATACATTTTATTATTTCGCGATTATAAATTAGCAATCACACATTTGTATTCTTGTAAATGTACAATGACCCATTTTGTAATATATTATCCATTTTTGATATTGTCGGTTACAACAGATAAATGGAAGAGAAAAGTCTAGACAAGAAGGACAAATATCATTATATTTATTGATATTGCCGGTTACAAGAGATATTTTAATAATGTACTCCTATTACAACAACTTAATCAACAGCCTAAATCCAACAGATAGTTCAACTGCACATTAATAGCAAGAACCAAGTTTTATATATTGTCCGCAACCTAACAAGTGAACAGCCTAAACCCTATTACAAGTAAATAGCCTAAACCCTACTAGACTAATACAAGGATGACAGCGATTGGTGCAGATTGGTCTGGACTCCATTTGCTTCAAACCCATTTAGCATCTGAGTCATTTGAGTCATGCAGTGGACTTCATTGTTTCCGCTGCTATTTAAGAGGCACCATATTTGTATAACGCCTCTACCAGTAAGTGGGGCACCTATCCTGTGATAAGAAGCATCAGGTGGTTGAGCAGCAACAGCAAGAAACTAAAACAGAAGTCAGAAAGAAGTCCATCTTATTAGAAGGTTTCACAATAGAGAAGTCCATAAATCCATATATTTCTATGTTCAAACAAGTGCAACTTAAGCAGCACTCCTAGAAAGAAACCTGAATATATCAATCTCAAATCTGGCAAACCATCAAAAAGGCACTAAAACCATAATTATTAACAGTGATGAGTATGACTATTAATTGGACCCTTACAAAGCACATAATACACAATTTTGCAAATTGTGACCCTCAAGGCTCAATCAGTTTGTTACTAGACGGCTTAAAGACGGAATCATTTGTCTGAATTCCTCACTTTGATTCTGGCAAATCCAATTCTTTCACAAATTCATTGGTCATCTTGACAAAGTTGTTCATGTATGCCTCACATAATCAGAAAGGAAAATCAGAACTTCCTTTTAGAAGAGAGGATGTGGTAAATGGGGATTTAGCAATAATATTCAAACAAATTGTTTAAAAGAGAATTGGAAAACTAAGCACATAAACAAAAGTACTATAATTGGAAAAACAGATTTTTAAGATTTAACCAACTTGACATATTGTCAAATTATTATGACATCATATCAATAATGTTAGGTCCCTCCAGAACCATGAGAGGCATACTTCTTCACGGCTACTAAGCAAGCCAAGAGACTTGAAGCAGGAATCATCCTTTTTTCATGATCTCTTTATTGCCGATCACAAATTTAACTATGACACGATAAATTAAAGCACATAATTAATTGTTTAACAGATTTCAAAATCTTTGCAGTCTAAAACGTGAAGAACAGAAATCATTAAGGAAGGCTCTCTATGATATCAGGCACCAAATATTAACATAAAATTCCATACACTCTTTTATTTGCATTTACTAGAAAACAAGAACATAGGTAGATATTGAAGTGAGAAACAGTTCAACTTTGAAACTATATCTTGCTGATTATTCCAGACTGTATAGCTCTTTAATGATGTTCTAAATAATTTTTTTGATAGAAATTAGATTAATTCTGTACTATGTATGAATGACAAAGAAATCTAGGTTGCTCACCTCAAAATCCCAATCTCCATATAAGTTTGGGTCACTTTTGTTGCTCGAAATGTAAGTCTGAGCTTGTAACTTTTCAGAATTATCCTGTAATTTTTAGCTTTTTTATTAGTATTCCCAGAAGCACAGATTTAGCATTAATTTCGGGGGAAATGAATAATATGTCTCATTTGTCAATCAAATTTAGACAAAAAAATCTGATTTCCGATTTTGTGTTTACTATCCCATTCCATCTGTTCTTTTGTTAAACTGCAAATACACAATGATCCTTAAAAGACGAAAAAAGAAGAATATTTCGGTTAGCCTATCAAACATACCTTCAGAAGAACGTCAACATTACTTCCTTCATATTCAATGTCCTCAAACTCGTCTAACACATATAATTCCAAATCTGAGATACCCAACAGTACCTGACCAAAAAGAAGAGATGTATGAGAATTGATTTCTCTCATCTACAAGAGCAGGCCTTTACTCAAGATGGTGCCCACATCTTCTTTAACAAAATTCTAGATGTTAAAAAACAAAAGTAATGAAACAGGGAATGTATCACATAAATTTTCAAGCCTGCAACACGTAAGGACGCAAAGAAAGCTACAACAGTTGACTCTTATGATTTATGTACTGCCTAACACCTTCAACAATTTCACACTAGGTTTACTTCTCCATAGATCAGATTTGCCCATAAGATATTGAGACAAAACCTAATAAGGAACTAATTGTCCAAAGAAACTGCATACAACAATGGCACATAACTTCAATTTTAATCTAACATGGATTAACTAATTTCTTCCATACAACTAAGCTTAAAAACTGTGGACATGGTCAACCAGGTTCAATGTAGGTTTTAGTTTCTTAAAAAAAAACCATGAAAAACTCGAGAATAGGTGAAGCTTGATCGCTAACTTCAGGTATAATATGATGCCCTGTACATGCATATGAATTTCTAAGTTGTAGAAGTTATCAGGAAACCAATAAAATGACATTAATGATGTCAGGAATGTTACAGACCCTCCCAGTAACTTTCTTATTCTCCAGAGGCAGAATAGCCGGATAAACTCGACCTTTGATGCTAAACCTATGACTGCAAAGACATTGCAAGAACCAAGTTAGAGAACATAAAAACAAATAAGAAGGTGATCAAACGCCAAACTCTGAAAGGAAACATTGGGTTCCCTTCCAATAGTACGAAACCAAAATGGGAATTTTCCTAGATTGCGCTGTAACAAATGGAACATCTCCATGGTCAATTACTAGCGAATTGAAATCCCCTATTTCAAGAATTTAGCTGTATCTAATTCCCTGATTGGATACTCATGCTATTTAGAATGAAAACGAAGTGTCCGATCATATGCCTTTGAAATCGTTAATCAAATTGATGAGAGAGAAAGAGAGAGACAAACTGGGAAGAGAGGATGGCAGGTGCAGAAGGAGGGACGCGCTACAAGAGGACTTGGACGACCTCATCGGCTAAGAGACCGCCATAGACAAAGACGTTGTGAAGGCTTTGCGTCTGAATACACTGTACATTGGTCCCTCCTTTCCAATTCTCTTCACTCTCTCTAATCTCTACCAATGATGAAGGGATGATAATTACACTGGGAGTCTGCTACTAGGGGGTCTTGAAAAGAAACGGATGTCCCTTCATCAAACCGTTCGCTTCAGTTTGTGATTGCGAACCGCAATACACCGTTTTGATTCGAAGCCTGCCACAAAAAAAAAAAAAAAAAACGACGCCGTTTCACACTATGGCAGAGGCACGGTAGAGCCGCTACGACAGAGGATCCGCACGCACAGATGAGTGGAAATACGTTTCCCATTTTTCACCAAAACATAAAAAGGGGGATCGATACAACATTAACTTTTGTTGTAGAAAAAGAGTTATATATAAGATGACATGGAGATAAAATTCATACGCAGATTCAAATACATAATACTTTAGTTGTTCGTACAATCGTCAAAGTGGCATTGACATTGGGATAAAATTCACACACAGATAATTCGTAACACACGGATAAGTGGAGATGCGTTTCTCATTTTTCACCACTGGTCAGAGTGGCATTTTTCCATTCTTCATTTTGTAGCGTCTCCACTTATTGCAAGAAAGTGAAAGGCATTTCTAATTTGATTAAGTTCTCTTGTGACATCCACCATGTTCACTCTTTCTTTTGGTGATTCCACTGAGCAAGCAAGTCCAATCCCAAACAGTGAAAATATAACCTTCTCTTCATTAGGACGCATAAGGATCATCTCCTCCATGTTGATTTCTTCTGTTGATGTTGTTGTTGTTAGCTGCTGTCTTTGTTTTGGTACAAGAGCCGAGTCCACAATCTGCAAAAGCTTACTGGGATATGAAGTTTTCACATAACCATGGAGATTGTGACTATCTTTGAACATTTCTTCTGTAGGTCTTCTTCCAGTTAGCATTTCCAAAACTAGAACTCCAAAAGAATATACATCACCTTGTGTTGATACTTCAGAACCTATCCCATACTCTGACATATGTTGCTATATGGTTAATGCTTTTTAATTCATTATTTTGAAAATAAAAAATATACATACAAAGAAATGAAATTTACGAGAGTGTAAACACTAAATAACAAAAATAAATGATACCTGGAGGAGCATAGCCAATAGTTCCTTTTATTCCAGTTGTACTGGTTTGCTTCTGAGAGATGCCATTAAAGATTGACAGTAATCTTGCTAAGCCAAAATCACTCACACGAGCAATCATATCATCATCAAGAAGGACATTGCTCGGTTTTAAATCACAGTGGACAATAGGTTGCTCGCATTCATGGTGAAGATAATGTAGTGCAGAAGCAACATCATAAAGGATATTTAATCTTCGATCAAGACCTAAAGTTCTAGGTTGATCTAGACTTTCTGTATCAGGATGCAACCATTCTTCTAGGCTTCCATTTGAAAGGTACTCAAAGACTAGCGCTTTAAATTCGTGGCCCTTAAAATCAATGCTCGAGCAACATGTTAAAATCTTAACCAAATTTCGATGCCTAATGTTCTTCAATGCTTTACATTCAGAAATGAAACTCTTGTGAGCTCCCTTCTTTTGAAGATTTAGGACCTTTATAGCAACAACTTTGTCTTCTAATTCTAGCCTTCCTTTATACACTGTGCCAAAACTCCCAGATCCTATCATGTTATTGGTAGAGAACCCTTCAGTTGCAGAGTGTAGATTTTGGTATGACACCTTGGGAAGCTGGTCATTTGTTAGTGAAGTTGAAGATGATGTCTTGTTTCTTTTCCTCCTCAAATAGATGGCAATGACAAATGACAACAGAAGACAAACAGCCACACAAATAAAAATTACCATGAGCTTCAATTTATGGCCTTTACTTTGTTTGTCAACTTTGATAGAGCATGGTGATAAATGCAACTCGAAGATGCCCCCACAAAGCTTATTATTACCAGCCACTGATATTGCACTTGCATTCTTGAAAACCCCTTCGGTTGGTACCTCGCCATCCAACATATTGGAAGAAACATTCAAGTATTTAAGCAGAGAAATATTCTGTAAACCAGGTGGTATTGATCCAGACAAGTTGTTTCGTGATAGATCAAGATGCATAAGGCTTTTCAATGAAGCTAGTGAAGGAGGCATGGTTCCACTGAACAAATTCCCTTGTAAATAAAGGTATTCCATAGTTGTGCACTCTCCAATAGTCCCAGGAATCTCACCGAAAAGTGAATTTTCAGAGATATCCAATGTCCCAAGGTTTTTAAGGGCTCCCACCTCAACAGGCAGGGAGCCATTCAATGAATTGTGAGATAAGTTCAATAACTTGGACAAGGAGGAAAGACTAAAAACTTGTAAGGGTATTACTCCACTAAGATTGTTTTCGGATAGTTCTAGTGACGTCAAATACTTCCAATTTCCAAAGATAGGTGGGATTTTTCCTTCAAGTTTATTCTCTGAAAAGCTAAGTTCAACTAATTCACTGAGGTTTCCTAAAGAGGATGGTATGTCTCCAGAGAGTTGGTTTGTCTCCAAAAATAATCCTTGCATCTTATGAAACATCCCAAAAGATGCTGGAATGCTACCTGTAAAGTGGTTGAATTCCAGACCCAAGGCAATCAAATTTGTGTACTTTCCTAAAGTTGTTGGAATTGTTCCATATATCTGATTACCACCAAGGTATAGTTCACTGAGTTGGGTTGACAAATTGGCTATGGAATTAGGTAAAATTCCTCCAAATTTGTTGGCAGCGAAACTCAACTTTTCCAGTTTACTACAGTTTCTTAGAGATGTTATAAAATCCAAGCCATTATTGGAACTACTGCCAAGATTATTAAATGCCAAATTTAGCCGTTGAAGATTTTTTAAGTTTCCTAGACTTGGAATGTTTCCAACAAAATTATTTGTCGGAATATCAAATATTTGAAGAAAAGATGCATTTGTGATGGAAGTTGGGATTGAACCTGAAATTTGATTCGCAGCGATGCTAAATTTTTGCAAATTAAAGAGGGTGGAGAACACGTTTTCTGGAAGTCGAGTGCCATTTAGTTGATTATCTGCAGCTGATATTACAATGAGAGATGATATATTGTAAAGTGAAGAAGGAAGCCTACCAGAAAATTTGTTCATATCAATTGATAAAAATCTCAAGTTTTTCAAGTTGCCTATTTGATCTGGTATGCTCCCTTCCAAGTTGTTCTGACCCATGGACAGAACCTCAAGGGAAGAAAGATTCCACATGGAAGCTGTGATATATCCAATTAAATTGTTTGTATAAATGTACAACTTTTCAAGCTTCTTAAGAGAGCCAAGTTCAACTGGTATCTTGCCAATAAGATTATTTTCTGATAAATCAAAGTACCTTAGTTCAGTGCAGCCTGTCAAATTGATTGGAATCTTCCCTGTCAATCCATTATCCTTGAGAGAGAGGCTCTGCAACCTAAACAAATGACCCAACTCAGCTGGAATTCCTCCAAAGAAGCCATTGTCGTCGAGGTTGAGATTTCTCAAGAAGGAGAGGTTTCCAACATGGGGTGATATGATCCCACGTAAACCATATCCTTGCAGCTTCAACTCTGTGACTCTTTGATGCTTTTGGCTGCATGTGATTCCATGCCAGTTGCAGAAGTAATCTGAAGCATTCCAAGAGCTCAGGATTTGATTAGGATCACTGGATATTGATTCTTTAAACTTGAGCAATGCCAAATAATCAGTTTCATTTCCTGATGCAGATGCATCTCTCATCTGTTGAATCCAAAGTAAGGCTGCAAAGAAAATAAGGATTGAGATGGAAGGGAAAGCCATTGTTGGGTTGAGGAACTGAGGGTGAAGAACGTGAATGGTTTAATGATTGAGATTAATTAGTGATACTTTAGTTAGTTCATTGCATAATTATCATCATGTGCATTGACATCATTTGTCGCTTTTGGATGCATTGATAGACCCACTAATTTAACAATTTTGTCATCAATGGAAATGATACACATAATCGACCACAATTAGTAAGTGGGTTATATATGTCGCCCACTAATTATCACCGTTTGCATTGATGGACCCACTTGCGTTTTGATGTATATATTAAAAAAAAAACAAAAAAAAGATTCACTCATGGACAGCATCGACAGCACAGGTTTTGAACAGCACTGGATCCAGAGTCCTTCAAACGAGATGTTGTTCCTAAGAATTAAAGATCATGTGTTTCTTAATTTCTTAAATGAGGGACCAAGTTCCATTCTTTTTTTCTTTATCATGTATCAGTCTTAAAACAGCTGTCTTATTTTTCTTCAACTTAATAGACAAGTTTTTCATTGCTTTCATTTTTTGGGCCTTTTTTATTTAAATTTAGGTAGATTTTTTATGAATATGTGAAGATTTTTGGATAACAGAATATTTTTATATTACTCTGTTGTAGGTTTACACATATGTACAATAAATATATACAAAATGTTCTTATTCTAATTTAAGAAATAAATTAAATTTATAAGAATTACATATTCAATCTAATAATAATATTTTCCTATAATCATGCTATCATAATAATAGCTTAATTAAGCTAGTCAATACACTCCTTCAAGTTGGTACAAAAATATCACACATGATCAACTTGCAAACTAGCTTATGAAATATTTGTTTGCTAAGGCCTTCCATAAACACATTAACAAGTTGCTTTTCTAAAGTTACATATAATAGGCTGCTTAGGATTCTACTATAGTAACTTTCTCTTTAATAAAATGTCGGTCAATTTCAATGTTTTGTTCAATTATAATGAACTAGATTAATAACTCATAGACTCACCCAACATTAGGCTAAGCCTAGCAAGCTAAAGGTGATGATATAATTAAAGTCACTGAGACACAAACCAATATACACAATTTCAAGAATTCCAAATAGAATAATATATAGGGAACATCCAATATCAAGGACATCTCCGCTGTAAATTAGAAGTTTTCCAAATTTACAACATCCTACATCTAATGACAAGATTTGATAAGAGAACACAAATGACCAACATAGGCCTTCAAAAGAATCGAATAAAAGTACCCAACCAAATCTAAAACATGTGAACTACGCCTATTAAGCTGTGACATCATAAATTCTAGGAACTGCTAAGACACGACTTACCCAAAACCTGAAGACTACTGTCCTATATAGCACACCACTCAATAAGTTGTTGCTCTATAAAAAAAATAGAAACAAGGGGTAAGTCATAGAGATTTAGCGAGTATATAACAAATAAAACAACTAGAATGAGAAACAAACTTATGCCCGAGTCTCTTGCAACAAAGAAAGTAAAGTGAGAGGCCTATAAAATTATTATTCATACATTCTAAAAAGAGCCAGAAGGGATTCAATAGTCAATCCAAATAAATAAATATAAACTGCACATAGCCTCAATACTTATAACAATTTTGAATGAAGTTCTTGTCATTTGCATTTGAAAGAGGTTAGTCCATTAAACTAATATAGGGATTACATGAAAGAATCTATTTATATTGGAAATCATTATGCTATCGTACGTAATCTTATCACACCATACCATTGCACATAATCTTATCACACCAAAATAACTAAAAAATCCTTGGTCTATGTCAGCTTAAAATTTTATTGGAGTCAAAGTTGTTGACATAACATTTGACTATTAAAACTTGGATGGAAAAACTAACAAATGCTGTTATTTACAAAGATTTGAAAGTTTATAAGAGAGTTATTTGTCAAGTTTTAAAGTTTAGGAGGGTTTTGTACAATGATCCTATAGTTCAGGGGATTGTCTTTTTATTTATATGGTAATGGGACGTTCAATTTGTTATTTGCATTCTTATCATTTGTAACCGCTTGCATTGACTTCATTCTCTTAGAAAAATTTTCAAATTAGAAAAGTATATAGGATGGAAGACTTCGAATAATTTTGCAAGGGTTACATAGTTGACCAGTCCATTGGGCACATACTCACTTTGGAATTTGGATAATGAAGCATTGCCTAATTTTACATCATGCATTGTTAATTCAATTTTGCTCCAACTTCAGACTCATAACATATGATTTTTTATTACTGTAAAATTGTTCTTTTGAAACAATTGAATTCAAATTAATAAAAAAAAAAGAAATGCTATTTCCTTATATCAATTAATTTTATCTGTTTTAACTAAAAATGATTAATTATGCATAGGTGAATTATAGTGGTATTAGACGAGTTTGAACTAAAGTTTAACAAACTTTTTCATATTAAGCTTAAATCTACACTAATTAGGCTTAATTATTGGGGTGCTATTGGATACAAGAAGTTTTTGGTATTTCTGGGAAATTCTACTCCAAAAAAAAACAAAATTTTGATCTGTCAAACGCACTCTAAGTGTGATGATGTCTAGTTTGAAGTTCTAAACAAAGTTTTTAAAGAATCATAATTTCCCTTTGGCGTTCATTCATCCACTCAAACTTGAAAAATATAATTTTGGCTCTTTAGATCTTAAAAGAAAAATATCTTAGGCCTACAAACTTTGTCTACTTCAAACATGCACAAATTAAAATATAGCTTAGCCCAATACATTTCTTGGTCCGACATATTTTATCCCTCACATTGCTTGGCCCACTTTGTGTTTAAAATCAACTCAAATGAAAAATGAAATCTTTTTTCAGCCAAATAAGAATTTACTCTTGCCTCTCACATTTTCAAAAGAACACATAAGCACATATCAAACATTTTCGCAAAGTGTAAGCTACAGGTGCATTCTGCTGGTTTGACAAACACCAGAAAAAGAAAAAAGAAAATTCTCTATTCTCTATACAATTACATAGCTGAAGAAAGAAAGTTTGGTTGGAAGAATTTCATCCTTCCCAAGAAAAGTACATTAGAAAAGCTCTTCTTTGTGAAATATCCAACTGACAAAAATTCACCTATGCTTATCATTCTCAAAAAGTAAAAAGAGAATGTGGCTATAGTGTTATGTCTGACAGACACCAAAAAATAAAAAGAAAACTCTCTTCCCTCTACTTGCACATTGATCGAGAAAGAGTTGCAATGAAAGGAAATATTTATCCAAGACAAATAGTACAAGTCAAAAAAGATGGTAGATCTTACGTGTGAAACACTCTACAACCTACTATCAGCTAGGGCATTCACTTTCAGGCATTTGTTTCTCTGCTTAAGGAAAATTTCTCCTCTCCAAAGTCTCAAGTGTCTCACTTCTAATAAGAGGAGCGGGTTGCATTAAATGTGAAGCCTCAGAGTTGAAGATTCAAGCTCTCCTAGCATTTATGAAGGTTGTAACTAGCAAAAATTAAAAGTCCTTAAATTCTAGCATATCATATTTTCAATCGAAAATGGTTAAGTCTTGAGAAAGCTTACCATGCTTCTAAAGTGTCTACTTTCTATGCCTTATTACAAATATGCTCTATGTGAGTTAGAAAGTCATCATGCTTTGATTGTAATATTCATACTCTTCATCTTTTTCTAGTTGTCTAGGTTGATAGCCTGGGCTAAAAGGTTGGTAAGGATGATTTTCTATGCACAAATCAAAGGGGTTTGATTTGTGTTTGTATTTAGGTTTTCTAAAATTCTCCTTGTGTAAAACGTATATTTATAATGGTAGAAGCAATTTGTGTTGAGCCTAGTGAAGGGTTGCCAGATGTATAGTGGCGTAAAAGCATTGTGTGTTGAGTCCTTGGATGAGGTTTCCAGGTGACTTATAGGTGGAGAACTCAAGAGTACTATGGATGTAAAAACAAGTTTATGTTGAGCCTTGTGAAAGGTTTCCAGGTGTATTGTGGTGGTAAAAGCATTGAGTGCTGAGCCCTTAGATAAGATTTTTTAGCTATATTTTTGTGATTACCCACTATAACAAAACTCTCTTGCTTTGTGCTTAAGGAAAGAATGTGGGATCATAATTTATGATTTGAACCTCTATCAAAAACTTGTTGCAAGGCTATTGACATAGTGCAAGTGTACACTATCAACAAGCAGTATAATAATGAAATAAGAGTATCGTCTTCAGGGATTTCTAGTCAAAAGTTTTGCTAAGTACTAGTATCATCATATTCACCTTATCCAAGAAAAACCAATAGTTGATTTAAGGTAAAGAAATGTAAATTTAGAACAAAAACACAATGCTAATAATAGGAAACTATGGGAAGTAAAGGTCCCTAGGATTATAGTCTGACTTAGCACTTAAATTACAATAATATTACTCATTTTATCCAAACTTAATGTGTAATGACCTAGCCTTAGCCTATAATTTCATTATAAAAATCTTCCAATTCATTATAAATTCTATTTCTCTAATTCAATCCCCTATATTTCTATATGAGAATTCAATTAAAGAATGCATTAGCTTGACTAATCGTGACTCCGTAAGACCTATGGTATATTTCTATCCTTTGGGTGAATTGAGTTAATTCTAGAAATTAACAATGAAAAAATGATATTTAGTTTTATGACTAAATTTAAGCACCTTTCTTAAGACAAACTCAAATCCTCTTAGTTTTCCCTAATTGGTGATCAAGAAAAAAGGGAACAATGAAGAGTAAACTGAATAGACTCATTAATATTGAAATTAAAGATAAGCAAGTAATAATAAAGTCAATTCATGTGCCAAGGGACCATAATCCTACAGAAAAAAAAACCTAGCCTATCATATTTACAAGATTAAAAAAGCTCAATCCAGAGAACATCACAAATTTAGAAATAAAGAAGAAAAGGAAAGAAGAAACTCCGATATAGAAGCTTTGTTTGGCCTTTTTTTCTCAAATATCCACTTGAATGCACTCCTTGAGCTCTATTTTCTTGCCCCTTTAGTGCTCCCTTTCATGCCTTTTTCTCTTTAGAGTTTTAGAATATAAATCCCCTAAGAAACCTTAGCAAATCCCCTTAAAATTAGCTAGACAGAAGCACCCTTAATGAAGGTTTGTGACATGGCGCCTAGGTGCCATGATTTGACATCAAGGCGCCAAGTCGTTGGATTCTCTATAGAGTTGTGTACTCAATCTGGCACCTTGACACCAGATTTCTCACTTCAAGGCACCAAGTTGCTAGATTGTATATGAGCTGCTGCATTCAATGACACCTTGACTCCAAATTTTCACGTCAAGGCTTGGGCTCTTACACTTCATCAATTTCTTTGCTTTTAAGGGTCTGCCAAAGGTTTAAACACTATGAACAACTTACAAAATGAAACAAAACACTTATAAACAACATTAAATCGCACCTAAAGATCTAAAAACAACTTAAAACCTATCTAATCAAAACTAAATTGCACAAACACATTAAAATAACTAACAAATAAACATTCATACACTAATTTACTCAATATTTAGGCATAAAAGTAGCTTAAATAACTCTATTTCATAGAGTTATCATGTGATATTCTATATACTCCTACTGAATATTAACCTAAAAGTTTTTCTAAGTATTTTCAAATTTAGGGTTCCTCTAATAAAGTAACTTCTTTAAAAAATAAAATAAGAACCTAACTCTCAGCATACACCTAAAGATCGACTCCTTTCCTTAACTTAATGTTTATCTAACTAAGTGCTTTCAACTCAGGTTCCTTGTGAAAAACTCTTTTAAAAAATTAATAGAACCTTTATTAGCATCCACCTTAATCACCTTTTTTATAAAAATAAGAAAATGGACAA
Source organism: Senna siamea (assembly GCA_031216115.1). NCBI lineage: Eukaryota > Viridiplantae > Streptophyta > Magnoliopsida > Fabales > Fabaceae > Senna > Senna siamea. The sequence continues at coordinate 19,403,236 of CM062357.1, forward strand.
AAGGCAAATACCCAATTCAACACCCCCTTCTTGGTTATTTATCTGGCTAACAGGTATGAAATATTGAACGATAAAAAGTTAACATAAACAAAATTTTAATATTATAGAAATAAGAACATATTACGTTAGATGAGTAGACATACTATAAAAATTGGATAAGATTCGATATAATTGCATTAGAGAGAAATTTTGAGTAACATTTATCATAATAAAATTAGTTGAAATATATCTTAAGTAATTTGGTCATATACAAAGGTCATTAGAAGAGTAGGTCATATAAAAGATAATCTAATAATAATTAGAAGTAAAGAAAGACTAAAAAAATAATAAAAAAACTATTAAGATCAATTTAACTATCAACGAGTAAATTGTCATAAACCAAATCCATATCTTGTTCACTCATCACTACCACTAGTTTGTTTGGTTTTGTTATTGAGTTTTCATTCTTACTATACACAAAAACTAGGATTAAAAATGTATTTGGTACAATTTAAAATAATATTTTTTAAAGCAATTTCTAAAATGATTAGATTAAGGCATAATATATGTTTACTACTAACCGTTCGATTAGAAATAAAATGTTTAAGTCAATTTAATTTAGAAACAAAAATAAACATATTTTAAACTTCATATAACAAAATATATTTTTTTAAATATTAAAATTTAAAATTAAATATAATTTTAAGAAATAGAAACAGAGAATAAAAAATTCACAAACATCATTAATTTTTGCATAAAAGCTTATGAACTCAAGTGTCATTATATCATATCTAGTCTCAATATTGTGGTATTCAATTTTGAAAATAAATCCACTAATTAATTTGAAGAGTACCGTGGGATCTTTTAAAGAATGATATCTATTATAAATTTCGATATTATTTCTATTGTATTTTGACGAGTAAATATTTTTTTTTGAAATTTAAGATTCAATTTAATTATAATTTAATATTAAATTATGTAATTTTTATTAAAAATAATTTAAATTACATGTTAAAATATTAATATATTAATTGAGTGTTAAAACATAATACACAGGAATCATAAATCACACCAGAAAGTTGAGAAGCAAGCAAGAGCAGAGTACCGATGAAGTGTCAACATAAAAGGGTTGAAAAAGAAAAGGGCATGAAAGTTGAGGGAACAGAGAGTTACATCCATGAACCGAGAAATATCTTTCAAGATCATAACTAGTAGTTTTGTTTCAGAATCGTAATGATTAATTTTTGGTCCGTACTGAAATGGCAGGAGTGACCAAAAAATAGGTGATTTCCCAAGGTTTATAAATTTTGTAGTTCTATTCTACCTCTTGAATCTCCTTTGCCCCTTCACTCTGTTTTAAATTTCTGTTTAAATTTTGTAGTTTGAAGGCCATTGAAGGATTTATGTCTTCTCAGGAATTCAAAAAAGAAAAAAAGTTGGATTTTTCTTCTGAGATTGCAATTAGATCTTTCCTTTCAATTTTATGCGAAACAGGTATGTCATGAGTATTATTGAGGGATCTGATTTCCATTCAATTAGATCCTTCAGAAAGAAATGCAATAATAGTGATAATAGCATTAACAATGATAGCAATGTCAAACACAGTATAGTAAAAGTCACTGAAATGGCAGCAATAACTATGGAATTGGCGATATAGGGTGCATGCAATCTCATTGGCATTGCAGTGGTAGCGTTAGAATGAAGCTTTCTCTCAGAGAACAAGTGTGAGGAATTAGTTTAGTATATTTCACATTTATTATAGTCTCTGTCATCCATTGCTTCCTGTCATTGAAAGTTATACTGTTTTCTTAACTGGCTTGAACAAGTATGAGGAATTTGATGTAGTGCTGTAGAAATGAAGTTCAAAATCCAATCTAAACAGTTCCTTGATAAAATTGGCCAAAAATTTAAGTGAATTTATTGATGAGATGTATTATGTATAAATAATTGCTCATATGTGATTATAGATAGGGTACTATAGTTATCGTATTCACCTGAATTTAACTGGGTAGCAAAATTAATTCCTATCTCTGGACCCGTAAAATTCTTGAATCCCCAAATTTGGACCTGTTTATTAAAAAAAAATTAAAATAATTAATTTCTTTCTTCAAATTATGACTCATTTACATAAATTCATAAAAAGACATACAAAGATATATAAATTATATTATGTAAATTTCAAATATATAATCAATATAAAATCTTAATTTAAAAATTATAAAATACAATAATTTGTATTGAAGTTAAGTTATCTTATTAATGAAATTGAAATAAATAACATAATTTACATATATATATTTTTAATAGAATAAATTAAATATATGTATTTATAATGTAAAAATAATATTTAAATAGTTTATGTAGAGTAGATTTGGATTTAGGGTTTAGGGTTGGGTGCCACCTTCTCTAGACCTAGATATGGGGTTACATTTTGTGGTAAAAGAAGAGAGATACGAATAAGGTGACACAACAACAATAACAGCAACAACAAACCAAGCATTTTCCCACTAAGTAGGGTTGCCTATATGAATCAAGTGATGCCAATAAATTCTATTTTTACTCATTTCTATAGTTAAATTATTAATACTTAAATCTATCATAATAGTTTTTCTTATTGTTTTCTTTGTTCTTCCCCTACCTCTAATTATCGGGCTATCTTCTATCTGGTTAACTCTACGTATATGAGCCTCTAATGGTCTCCTCTGTACATGACCAAACCATCTAAGACGCATTTTTACTAACTTATCTATAGATACTATCTCAACTTTCTCTCTAATATACTTGTTCATAATCCTATCTTTCCTAGTATAACCTTCCTAGTATGACCACTCATCTAATGCAATATTCTCATTTTTGCAATGTTAAATTTTTGCTCATTTTGATATTTTATTGCCCAGTATTCAGTACCATACAACAATGCAGATCTTATAGCTGTACGATAAAATTTTCCTTAAGCTTGAGTAGTACTTTTCTATCACAAATAATATTTGAAGCCTTTCTCCATTTCATCCACCCAGCTTGAATCATATGATTTACGTCCTCCTCTATTTCTCTATTATTTTGTATTATCATTCCTAAATACTTAAAACTTATGACATTAAGATAAGGTGACATTGAGATAAAATTCATATACAGATTTCAATACATGATAGCTTATGTTGTTGGTCTAGAGATTGGTACTAAGAGCACTGTCAAAGTGGAATTTTTCCATACTTTATTTTGTTGTCAATCTCCACTTCATGAGAGCTCAACAATTTATATATGGAAAACAACCACAGATTTATACATACATGATAGCTTGTGTTCTTCGCACAATAGCACTATTTAAGTGGTACTTCTCTATTCTCTGTTTTGTGGTCAACTCCACTTATTCCTCGGAAATGAAAGGCATTTCAATTTGATTTAGCGAAAATAATGTAGTGCAAAAGCAACATCATGTAGGATATTTAATCTTCGATAAAGACCTAAAGTTCTAGGTTGATCTAGACTTTCTACATCAGGATGCAACCATTCTTCTAGGCTTCCATTTTACTTGTACTCAAAGACTAGTGCTTTAAATTCTAGGCCTTTAAAATCAATGCTTGAGCAACATGTTAAAATCTTGACCAGATTTCGATGCCTAAGATTCTTAAGTGCATTACATTCAGAAATGAAACACTTTCGAGCTCCCTTCTTTTGAAGGTTTAGGACCTTTTAGCAACAACATTGTCTTCTGATTCTAGCCTTCCTTTATACAAGGATCCAAAACTCCCAGATCCTATCAAGTTGTTGGTCAATTGTAGAGTGTAGATTTTGGTATGACACCTTGGAAATCTGGTCAATAGTTGGTGAAGTTGAAGATGATGTCTTGTTTCTTTTCCTCCTTCAGTAGATGGCAAGAATAGATGACAATAGAAGACAAATAGCCACACAAAATAAAATTACCATGACCTTTTTTGGTGTGATCTTCTCTACTGATTTCTTTATCATTAACTTAACGTTTTTTTTGTAAGTGTTTTCAATTTAGGTTCCTTGTAAAAAATTGTTTTCAACCTATGTTTGTTGTAAAAAATTTTTTGAACAATTAATAGGAATCTATATTAGTAACCACCTGAATTCTTGAATAATGTTTTATAAAAACAAGAATTTTTTAAAAAGAAAATACATCAATTTAAACCCCATAATTGGACATTTATTTGTCTAATAGATCTGCATTAGGCCTTTGTAATCTAATTCATCACAAATCTTGTTATGTTATATACTATTAAGTGAGTTTCCTTTATTGATTTTAATGACAAGGTTCTAAGTTTTGATGTCTTATTTTACTTTATGATGATCAGTTGGTTTTGCCAACAATTTTATTCTATAGTTGATTGTGAAATAATTAGTATACAAAGGTTTCATATCTATTCAATCTTCTTATCACCTTAATTTTTACGAACTAATTTTAATCCAAGATTATAAATTTGTGGTTCTTTCACATGAATCTCTTTTTGCCCTTCACTCTGTTTAAACTTTAATTTCTAAAAGGGATATTTTGTAATTTGGAGCCATTGATTGATCCATGTCTTCTCAAGAATTTAAAAAACAAAAAATTTTGAATTTTTCTTCTGAGGGTGCATTTAAAATTTTCCATTCAACTTTGTGCAAAACAATTATGTCATGAATACTAATATTGAAGAATTTCCAGCATTCATTGAGCAGATTAGAAACAAAGCTAATTATCTAAGATTTTATTTTGTCATCTTTACAACGGGAAATGGATCCTCACAATTTCTCTGATTTATAGGGTTGACATTTGTGACAAAAGAGAAGAGTTATAGATAAGATGATATTGAACTAAAACTCATGAAAGGTGCACAATTTATATATGAAATACATGATAGCTTATGTTCTTGACCCAAAGATTGGCACTAAAAGCAATATTCTTGAAGTAGCATTTCTCCATTCTCTGTTTTGTGGTCAATCTCCACTTATTTCACGAGAACGAAAAGCATTTCTAATATGATTTAGGTCTCTTGTGACATCCATCATGTTCATTCTTTCTTTTGGTGATTCCACTGAGCAAGCAAGTCCAATCCCACATAGTGAAAATATAGCCTTCTCTTCATTAGGACGCATAAGTCTCATCTCCTCCATGTTGATTTCTTCTGCTGTCGTTGTTTTTAGCTGCTGTCTCTGTTTTGGTACAAAAGCTGAGTCCACAATCTCCAAAAGGTTATTTGGATATGCACCTTTCACATAGCTTTGCAGATTGAGACCATCTTTGAACATTTCTTCTGTGGGTCTTCTTCCAGTTAGCATTTCCAAGACTAGAATCCCAAAAGAATATACATCACCTTGTGTTGATATCTCAGAACTTATTCCATACTCTGACATTTGTTGCTATATGGTCAGTACTTTGTCATTTATTATTAATAATAAAGAAATTTAAAAAGGTACATAAAAGAAATGAAATCTACAAGAGTGTAAATACAAAATAATAACAAATCATACCCGGAGGAGCATAGCCAATAGTTCCTTTTATTCCAGTTGTGCTAGTTTGCTTCTTAGAAAAGCCATTAAGGGTTGAGACAAGTCTTGCTACCCCAAAATCACTCACACGAACAATCATATCATCGTCAAGAAGTATATTGCTTGGCTTTAAATCACAGTGGATAATAGCTTGATCACATTCATGGTGAAGATAATGCATTGCAGAAGCAACATCACGTAGGATATTTAATCTTCGATCAAGATCCAACGTTGTAGGTTGATCTACACTCTCTGGACTAGGATGCAACCAATTTTCTAAGCTTCCATTTGGCATGTACTCAAAGACCAGTGCTTTAAATTCTTGGCCTTTGTAATCAATGCTCGAGCAACATGTTAAAATCTTGACGAGATTTCGATGCCTAACATTTTTAAGTGCGTTACACTCTGAAATGAAACTCTTGTGAGCTCCCTTCTTTTGAAGGTTTAGGACCTTTACAGCAACGAGCTTTTTTTCTGATTCCAACCATCCTTTATACACAGAGCCAAAACTCCCAGATCCTATCATATTGATGGTAGAGAACCCTTCAGTTGTAGAGTGTAGATTTTGGTATGACACCTTGGGAAGCTGGTCAACTGTTGGAGAGGTTGAAGATATTGCCCTGGTTCTTTTCCTCCTCCAATAGATGGAAAGAATAAATGACAACAGAAGACAAACACAAATAGCTGCACAAATTGTAATTACCATGAGCTTCAAATTGTGGTGTTTACTCTGAGTGTCAACTTTGATTGGGCATGGTGATAAATGTAGCTTGGGGATGCCCCCACAAAGCTTATTATTACCAGCCACTGATATTGAACTTGCATTCTTGAAAACCCCTTTGGTTGGTACCTCACCATCCAACACATTGAAAGAAACATTCAAGTATTTAAGAGCAGAAATGTTCTGTAAACCTATTGGTATTGAACCAGACAAGTTGTTTCGTGATAGATCAAGATACACAAGGCTTTTCAAGGAAGCTAGTGAAGGAGGCATGGTTCCACTGAATAAATTCCCCTGTAAATAAAGGTTTTCCATCACTATGCACTCTCCAATGGTCCCAGGAATCTCCCCAAAAAGATAATTTTCAGAGATATCCAATGTCCCGAGGTTTTTAAGGCCTCCCACATCAACGGGCAGGGAGCCATTCAGTGAATTGTCAGATAAGTCTAAGAACCTAGACAAGGAAGAAAGACTAAAAACTTGTAAGGGTATTGCTCCACTAAGATTGTTCTTGGATAGATCTAGTGACGTCAAATGCTTCCAATTTCCAAATATAGGTGGAATTTTTCCTCCAAGTTTATTCTCTGAAAAGATTAATTCCACTAATTCACTGAGGTTTCCTAAAGAGGATGGTATCTCTCCAGAGAGTTGGTTTGTCTCCAAATACAATCCTTGCATGTTATGAAGCTTCCCAAAAGATGCTGGAATGCTGCCTGTAAAGTGATTGGCTTCCAGAACCAAGGTAATCAAATTTGTGTACTCTCCTAAAGTTGTTGGAATTGTTCCATATATCTGATTAGTACCAAGGTATAGTTCACTGAGTTGGGTGGACAAATTGGCAATGGAATTAGGTAAAATTCCTCCAAATTTGTTGGCAACGAGACTCAACACTTCCAGTTTACTACAGTTTTTTAGAGATGTTATAAAATCCAAGTCATTACTGGAACTACTGCCAAGATTATTTAATTCCAAATTTAGCCGTTGAAGATCTTTTAGGTTTCCTAGGCTTGGAACTTTTCCAACAAAGTTATTTTCCGAAATATCAAATATTTGAAGAAAAGATGCATTTGTGATGGAATTTGGGATTAAACCTGAAATTTGATTCGCACCCATACCAAGCTGTTGCAAATTAAAGAGAGTGGAGAACATGTTGTGTGGAAGCTGAGTGACATTCAGTTCATTAGCAGTTGTTACTAGTACTGTCAGAGATGACAAATTGTAAAGTGATGAAGGAAGCTTACCAGAAAATTTGTTCGAACCTATTGCTATTTTACTCAAGTTTTTCAAATGGCCTATTTCATCTGGTATGCTTCCTTCCAAGTTGTTATAAGCCACGGACAGAACTTGTAGGGAAGAAAGATTCCACATGGAAGCTGGGATTCGTCCTTTCAAATTGTTTCTAGGAATATACAACGTTTCAAGCTTCTTAAGATAGCCAAGTTCAATTGGTATCTTGCCAATAAGATTATTTTTCGATAAATCCAAGTACCTTAGTTCAGTGCAGCCTGTCAAGTTGATGGGAATCTTCCCTGTCAATGCATTATCCCAGAGAGAGAGGTTCTGCAACCTAAACAAATGACCCAACTCAGCAGGAATTTCTCCATAGAAGCCATTGAAGTCGAGGCTGAGATTTCTCAAGAAGGCGAGGTTGCCAACATGAGGTGATATGATCCCACGCAAACCATATCCTTGCAGCTTCAACTCTGTGACTCTTTGATGCTTGTGACTGCATGCGATTCCATGCCAGCTGCAGAAGTGATTTGAAGATTTCCAAGAGCTCAGGATTTGATGAGGATCACTGGATATTGATTCTTTAAACTTGAGCAATGCCAAATAGTCACTCTCATTTCCTGATGCAGATGCAGCTATCATATATTGATTCAAAAATAAGGCTACAAAGAAAATAAGAATTGAGATGGAAGGGAAAGCCATTGTTGGGTTGAAGAACTGAGGGTGAAGAACATGAACGGTTTAAAGATTGAGATTAATTAGTGATACTTCAGATTGTTCATTGCATAATTATCACCATTTATATTGACTTCATTTGTTGCTTTTGGAAGTATGGACTTGGGAGCATTGATGGACCCGCTTGATTTAACAGTTTTGTCAATGAATACTAAAAACAAAATAGGCTTCAGAAAGTGGGTGTTTAACTGAAGGTGAAGTGTGTGGATGGTTTGCAGATTGATATATTGAAATGGTCTTACTTGCATGGGAGCTCTAACTTTTCCTTTGCATGTTGCTAATTGCAATGACTTGACTTATGGACAATGGAGCATTGATGGACCCACTTGATTTAATAAATTTTGTCAATGAGTGTTAAAAACGTAATTGACTACACAAAGAGAGTTATGGTCTCTTGGAAAGTCTTGGTGAATGATTTGCTTGCTTAATTGAACACTGCTTCCTTTATATTGATGGAAGCAATAACGTTGAAAATTAATATAACTGGAATCGATCATACATCTTTAAATTCAAGTACAAAATTTTCTTCCATCTCTAACGATTGCTCCCAATGATCAAACATCGTTTGCTTCATAATTTGTCTCATGAGGGGACCAAGTTCTTGTTTTATTTATCATGATTTTATCATTATGAACTTCAGAAACAATTTTAATGATTTAAGTTCTGATTTTGTCAACTTTTTAGAGACAGGAGATGGAATTTGATATAGTGCTGTAGAAGATGAAGTCCAAAGCCTAATCTACAGTCAAATTTAAACCCAAACTTATTCTTTGAGCTTTCTTCGAACAGAAGTGTTGCCCTTAATGGTGACTGTGTAGAAAAATAGAGCACAGCAATTGAATGAATATGATAGTTAGCATAATTTTCTGTTGCGTTGTCTAGAAAATCAACGAATAATTGCCCAGAAAATAGGAATCACAATATAGGAAGTAGGTGGTTAACTGAAGGAGAAGAGTGTGTATGCTTCAATTATGATTGAGATATTGAATTGGTCCTTGAACACAGCTCATGTGGTTATCATGGCTTGGTGTTTGGGATGAGGTTCTTAGGATATCATGTGGTCCTTCAATTTATATACCTATGTCTTCTCAAAATTTATTGAATTTTTCTTCCCTGATTGCATTTGAATTTAACTTTATTTAGTTTTATATTAAAAATAAAATCAAAATCTCATTCTATTTAAAAACATTATTTTTATGTAATAAAAAATATATACACATGCTTATCAAGCATTGCTCTCACAATTCATAAACTACGTTTGAACAGTGACTGTTTAAACTTATCAAGCATTGCTCTCAGTATTCTGGCATTTAAATAAATATTGTAGATCATGTGAGAATTATTAACAGTGACTGTTGTATCAATGTAAATGTTGGATTAATCAGCAATTTTTGTTTTTTAAATTCTTGAGAAGACATGGATTAATCAATAGACCCAAACTACAAAAATATCCTTTTAACAGAATAAAATTTAAACAGAGTGAAGGAAAAAAAGAGATTCAGTTGGAAGAACTATAAAATTTATAACGTTGGATTAAAATTAGTTGGTAAATCATATTCACTTACATTCTCTCTCTTTAAAAAAAATTACATTCGCTTTCCTTAAAATTAAAATGTACACTATACTGATTTATGTCTAAATTGATTTGGCAAAAATCATGTTTTCTCCATCCTCAAAGAAAAATCCCCTCCTACCTTTCAATTAAGTCCTTCATTTTTTTTCCTCTCTCTCTCTTTTTGTTTCTATATTTATATATTTATGATATAGATATTATTATAAAATAATTTTATAAATTTAAATAAATCATTATTTCTCTTTTCGAGTTGATATAATTAAAATTTTGAAGAATTACAAGCTATTATTATTATTTTATAGAGAATTTATATAACAACTTAAAATGTACGTATATACACATGCTTCAAGATTTTCATTCAATTTTTATTATTGGAAGCAACTAACAAAATTTATGGATGCTCTAAGAAAATTCTCAAACTATCAACTCTTCTTAAAACTTAGGGTCATTACAGGGGCTTCACTGCATTTTTTTTCATAAACTATGTTTGTGATGTTACACCTTATTAATTTTTTTCATATATTGAATTTTCTATTTTCATATAATACTGTTGGACTTTAAAACCATTGGATTAGGTAACTCAAAACCATCTAAAAGTTGATAGTGATAACAGTGCTAATTATATAATTATGGCACTGGCTCATTTTTTTCATATATAGAATTTCCTATTTTTATATAATACTCTTGGACTTCAAAAAACATGCTTTGGATGAAAATTCTTAAATTATCTTTTCTCACCGATGCCAATGATTGCATTGAAGATCAAGTACATGTAGATTTTGTATGGTTGTGTTTTTCTGGATTTTGAAAAAAAATTGCAATAAAAATTTAATTAGCTAAAGAAAACGAATTGAAATCGATAAAGCATCTGAAGGAACTTTTATGTCTGATTATTACAAACATAAATTGGCTTTAGAAAGAGATTGATTTATTATGTGTGACTTTACAGTATAAAGATTGAGATATTACAACAGATGCACTTAATGAAAATGACTTCTACGTACAAAAACAGTTATCACAAAGACCAAAACAAAAAAAGAATATAAGAGAGTCAAGAAAAGGAAGAAAGTGATGTGAGAAGGACACGTTAGACATAGTATAATGTACCTTGAAAAACTTTTAGAGGCAATTTAGGAAATTGGCAAGGAAAGAGACCTTGGGTGAAGAACTTTTAAGGGCAATTTGGGAAATTTACAGTGAATAAGACATTGGGTATTTATAAAAATGCTAATTTGGTCCAATTTACAAATATGAGAATATGGAAAAGTTATATTATTATTATTATTTCTAAACTTGTTTAATATTTGAATTAACAAATTTTAATATTACTCCCATAATTTATAATTAACTTTGCTTCACTCCTAAAAAATATTTTCTAATCTATTTCTTTATTTATTTACAATGACTAACTCATTAATGCCTCTTATCTTGAGTTTTCAAATTATCCTACCAAAATTTTTTGAGTTATTACAATGAGGGACCAAGTTCTTTGTTTTTTCTTTATCATGTACAAATCTTAAAACAGCTGTCTTATTTTTCTTCAACTTAATAGACAAGCTTTTCATTGCATCGAATATTTGGGCCTTTTGGTTTTCAAATTTATTGATATCTTCTTTTCCAATTTTCAAAAACATAAAGTAAGGAGGAGAGAAATTATAAATGTACCAATAATAGTTGAGTTTAACAAAAATAAATAATCTCTAACATGAGGCGAGCCATAGACTAAATCTTTACTAGTCACATTTTTTTTGACACTCACATTTACTATCTAATACTATTTTGAATAGTATTATTTTTACTATATGATACCTTTGAATATATATATAGATTTATTTCTAAAAAAAATTTCTCTTCAAAATTAGAAGAAAATAAAATTATAAAGGAAGACAAAGAAAAATTTTAGAAAGTTAGTTAAAAATTATGCCCTCTTTTAACAAAAATCCCAAATAAAGGAGAAAAAGTAGGGCATGGGTTTTAACCAGCATGATTGTTTCAGTCATAACATAACAGTCAGTTTCAATTCACGTGATTATACTTGCAGCCACATGAAAACTAATAGTGAAGGTTGGATAAGGGAGGGTTAAATACTCATGAATATTTTTTAAGGGAAAAAATTTCAGCATTGTTATCAGTATCAACTTTTAGATGGTCTTGAATTACCTAATCCAATGGTCAAACTGCTAATAAGATGAAGCATTAATTATATAATTATGGCACCGGCACATCTTTTTCATATATAGAACTTCTTATTTTTATATAATACTGTTGGACTTAAAAAAAAAAAAACATGCTTTGGGTGGAAATTCATATATTATCTTTTCTCACCGGTGCCAAATGATTGCATTCAAGATCAAATACCAGTAGGTTTTGTATGGTTGTGTTTTTCTGAATTTTGAAAAGAATTACAATAAATATGTAATTAGTTAAAGAAAAATTCCTCAGACTAAGAACTCCAACCCTAACTAATTTTTAATAGGATTTTCTCGCAGGGATAAATTATGAACAAAATTTAGGTGCATTTTTTCTTTTTTTGTCACAAGATTTGTCTTTTTTAATTTTTTAAATATTTTATTTTTATTAAAAATATAATATGTAAAAATACATAACATTGAATAATATGGGATGTTTGATAAAATGTTACTTATCAGACATCCTTTCCTGTTTTGGTACATCCATATAAAATAGGATCCAATTGTTGTATAACATTCAAATAAAAAAAGACTAGTGACTTCTTTTGTCATTTTTGAGATTTTGGAAGTTTAGACAAAGGAATGACACCCAGTCCAGATTAGGTAGACCCGAAGTCAGAGAGTACTTACAGAGAATCACCCACCAAATAAGGAATTACTTAGAATCGAACACAAGCCATGCATTTTTGCGGAAGGCGACCAAGTGAGCTAACCTCATTGGCACTTTCTTTGTCATTTAACTATCAACATCTATAGTTAGAATCTTATTCTTTGAGCTATTTTTGAATCAGAATAGTTGCTATACTCTGTTTTTACTAACTAATTTTAATCCATCAATCTTCAATTTGCCCCTGAACCTTAACAAACCATAAAGCTATCATTTATGTCTATTATCTACTTTGGTTTAACCAAACCAACCCAAAGCTTTATGACAGATGGCAAATTCGTTTAATCTTACAGTTTGAAATTGTTCTTTGGATTCATAATTGAGATGGTATGCAATATTATCTCTGAAAGCGAAGTAATTTGATCTAAACATATAAAAGGGGAAATTGATCCTCACAACTTTTCTGATTTGTGTGATTGATATTTGCGGAAAAAGAAGAAAGATATAGATAAGCTGACATTGAAATAAAATTCATCCATAGATTTAAATACATGATAGCTTATGTTGTTGGTCCAGAGATTGGTACTAATAACACTAAGAGGCATGTTTCCATATATTCTTCATTTTGTAGTTATCTCAACTTATTTAACGAAAGTGAAAGCCATTTCTAATTTGATTTAGCTCCCTTGTGACATCCATCATGTTCAGTCTTTCCTTTGGTGATTCCACTGAGCAAGCAAGTCCAATCCCAAATAGTGAAATTATAGCCTTCTCTTCATTAGGACGCATAAGGATCAGCTCCTCCATGTTGATTTCTTCTGCTGTTGTTGCTGGCTGCTGTCTTCGATTTGGTAGAAGCGCTGAGTCCGCAATCTCCAAAAGTTTATTTGGATAAGCAGTTTTCACATAACCATGGAGATCGTGCCCATCTTTGAACATTTCTTCTGTAGGTCTTCTTCCAGTTAGCATTTCCAAAACTATAATCCCAAAAGCATATACATCACCTTGTGTTGACACTTCAGAACCTATCCCATACTCTGACATATTTTGCTATATGGTTAATGCTTTTTAATTCATTATTTTGAAAATAAAAAATATTCATAGAAGGTGCACAAAGAAACCAAATTTAGGGGAGTGTAAATACTAAATAATAATAATAAAGGATACCTGGAGGAGCATAGCCAATAGTTCCTTTTATTCCAGTTGAACTGGTTTGCTTCTGAGAGATGCCATTAAAGATCGAGAGAAGTCTTGCTAAGCCAAAATCACTCACATGAGCAATCATATCATCATCCAGAAGTATATTGCTCGGCTTTAAATCGCAGTGGACGACAGGTTGGTCGCATTCATAGTGAAGGTAATGTAGTGCAGAAGCAACATCATATAGGATGTTTAATCTTCGATCAAGATCTAAAGTTCTAGGTTCACCTAGACTTTCTGTATCAGCATGCAACCATTCTTCTAGGCTTCCATTTGACATGTACTCAAAGACTAGTGCTTTAAATTCCTGGCCCTTAAAATCAATGCTCGAGCAACATGTTAAAATCTTAACCAAATTTCGATGCCTAATGTTCTTCAATGCATTACATTCAGAAATGAAACTCTTGTGAGCTCCCTTCTTTTGAAGATTTAGGACCTTTATAGCAACAACTTTGTCTTCTAATTCTAGCCTTCCTTTATACACTGTGCCAAAACTCCCAGATCCTATCATGTTGTTGGTAGAAAACCCTTCAGTTGCAGAGTGTAGATTTTGGTATGACACCTTAGGAAGCTGGTCAATTGTTGGTAAAGATGAAGATGATGTCTTGTTTCTTTTCCTCCTCAAATGGATGGCAATGACAAATGACAACAGAAGGCACACAGCCACACAAATAAAAATCACCATGAGCTTCAATTTATGGCCTTTACTTTGTTTGACCACTGTGATAGAGCACGGTGATAAATGCAGCTCGGAGATGCCCCCACAAAGCTTATTATTACCAGCCACCGATATTGCACTTGCATTCCTGAAAACCCCTTCGATGGTTACCTCACCTTCCAACACATTAAAGGAAACATTCAAGTATTGAAGGACAGAAATGTTCTGTAAACCTCTTGGTATTGATCCAGACAAGTTATTTCTTGATAGATCAAGGTACTTAAGGTTTTTCAACGAAGCTAGTGAAGGAGGCATGGTTCCGCTAAACCTATTCCCTTGTAAATAAAGGAATTCCATTGTGATCAACTCTCCAATGGTGCCAGGAACCTCCCTAGAAAGAGAATTTTCAGAGATATCCAAAGTGTCAAGGTTTTTAAGGTTTCCTACCTCACTAGGCAAAGAGCCATTCAATGAATTGTGAGATAAATCCAGTACCTTGGACAAGGAGAAAAGATTAAAAACCTGCAAGGGCATAGGTCCACTAAGATTATTTTTGGAAAGGTCTAGTAATGTCAAATACTTCCATTTTCCAAATATAGGAGGAATTTTTCCGTTAAACCTGTTCTCTGAAATCCTTAGTTCAACTAGTCGACTAAGGTTGCCTAAGGAGGCTGGTATCTCTCCTGAGAGTTGGTTTCTCCACAAATATAAGACTTGCATCTTGTGTAATTTCCCAAAAGATATTGGAATGGTGCCTCTAAACTGGTTTAATTCTAGAGCCAAGCCAATCAAATTTGTGTACTTTCCTAAAGTTGCAGGAATTGTTCCATAAAACTGATTGCCACCAATGCCTAGTTCTTTTAGTTGGGTTGACAAATTGGCAATGGCATTAGGTAAAACTCCTACAAATTTGTTGGCAGCGAGATTCAAAAATTCCAATTTACTACAATTTTCTAGAGATGTTATGAAATCCAAGTCATTATTGGAATTACTGACGAGATTATTATATGCTAAATTTAGCCATTGAAGATCTTTTGAGTTTCCTAGACTTGGTACTTCTCCAACAAAGTGGTTACGTGCAATATCAAATTTCTGAAGAGAAGATGAATTTGTGGTGGATGTTGGGATTAAACCTGCAATGTGATTCCCGGCTATTGCAAAAATTTGCAAATTAAAGAGGGTGGAGAACATGTTTTCTGGAACATGTTTTCTGGAAGCCGACTGCTATTCAGTTGATTAAGTACTGCTGATATTACAATGAGAGACGACATATTGTAAAGTGACGAAGGAAGCTTACCAGAAAATTTGTTCGCACCTATTGATAAAAATCCCAAGTTTTTCAAATGGCCTATTTCTTCTGGTATGCTCCCTTCCAAGTTGTTATAACCCACGGACAGAACAAGAAGGGAAGAAAGATTCCACATGGAAGCTGGGATTGGTCCTTTCAAATTGTTTATATAAATATACAACAATTCAAGCTTCCTAAGAGAGCCAAGTTCATTTGGTATCTTGCCAATAATATTATTTTTCGATAAATCCAAGTACCTTAGTTCAGTGCAGCCTGTCAAGTTGATGGGAATCTCCCCTGTCAATGCATTATCCATGAGAGAGAGGTTCTGCAACCTAAACAAATGACCCAACTCAGCTGGAATTTCTCCATAGAAGCCATTGTCGTCAAGGTTGAGATTTCTCAAGAAGGAGAGGTTGCCAACATGTGGTGATATGATCCCACGCAAACCATATCCTTGCAGCTTCAACTCTGTGACTCTTAGATGCTTGTGACTGCATGTGATTCCATGCCAGCTGCAGAAGTGATTTGAAGTATTCCAAGAGCTCAGGATTTGATGAGGATCACTGGATATTGATTCTTTAAACTTGAGCAATGCCAAATAGTCACTCTCATTTCCTAATGCAGATGCAGCTCTCCTCTGTTGAATCCAAAGTAAGGCTACAAAGAAAATAAGAATTGAGATGGAAGGGAAAGCCATTGTTGGGTTGAAGAACTGAGGGTGAAGAACGTGAATGGTTTAAAGTTTGAGATTAATTTGTGCTACTTCAGTTTGTTCCTTGCATAATTATCACCATTTGCATTGACTTCATTTACTGCTTTTGGACGCATTGATAGACCCAATAATTAAAAATTTTGTCAATGGATATGATAAACATAATCGACTATGCAATTAGAAAGTGGGTGATTAACTGTAGGTTGTGTGTGGTTGCTTTGGAGATTCAGATATTGAAATGGTTCTTCTCACATATTGCAATTTTCCATTTGCATTGACTTGACTTATGACAAAATTCCAAACAGGTGAAAAATTTCAATGAAACCATTCATTTCCTTCCACATGACTTATGACTTATCGAGGGACGAAAAGCTGGGCTTGGGTTTTAGTTTAACTATTATGGTTGTTTCAGTCATAACAATCAGATTCAGTTCGTGTGGTTATCCTTGCAGCCAAATGAATATTAATAGTAAAGGTTGGATAAAGGAGGCTAGATAATATGAATATGGTTGTTTCAGTCATAACAATCAGATTCAATTTTATGCAAAACAATTATGTCACGAATACTAATATTGAAGAATCTGATTTCCTGCATTCAATTTTATGATTGTTTCAATGTGATTAAAAAAAAAAACTAGATCGAAAGAAACTGAAAAGAAAAAGAATATTATTTACTTTTGAATAATATTAAAGGAAACTTTTACGAAACTCATGATGTACTAATGCTCAATTAGACCAATGGATTAGGTAATCCAAAACCTTCTAATAGTTTTTTTCCTCACAAGTAATTTTTGCTAAAAGTAATTTTGTTAAAAATATTATCAAATATTAAATATAAATATATTTTTTAGTAAAAATTTAAACGTCACGAGAAATAACCATAAAGAATGACCTATTTTATATCATACATGTTGGACTTCAAAATCATTCCTTTGGATGAAATTCTTACCTTGTCTTTTCTCAATTCAAACCAATGAAACTAATCTTTGACTCAAGTAGTGGTAGATTTTTTATGAATATGATTTTTCTGAAATTTGAGAAGAATTAAAATAAAATGTAAGGAGATGTTATTCAAGATCATCACTACTAGTTTTGTTGCAGAATCATCTTTGTTTCTGCACAAAATGATAAATAAAGTAGGCGTCTTTTTAACTAAGGTTTATAAATTTTGTAATTCTTCCTATTGAATCTCTTTTTTTCCCCTCACTCTAGTTTAATTTTCCTTTTTTTATTTTTAAGAAAAAGAAAATATTTAATATTTTCTAATCTGAGGGCTATTAATGAATCGATGTATTTGCAAGAATTTTAGAAAGAAAAATTCAACAATTATGTCAAAGTACAATTGAAGCATCTGATTATCTGCATTCATTGTCCACTTCAGGAACAAAGCTTATTAATTATAAGTTTTGATTTTGTGACCCTTTTAAGGGGTGGGAGATGGAATTTGATATGGCGCTACAGAGAATGAAGTTCAAATTTAAACACAAAATAAACGAAAATGTCAAAGTAATTAAAAAAATCAGATTTTAATCTAAAAAAAATGTCAAAACCATGTCATAAGAAGGAGTTTTATGCTAATTATATGAAAATAATTATATTTAATTATTTAATTCAAATAATTATAGTCTTAATTGCGTGCAATAAAAAAATGATATGCAAAATTATTTAAATAATGAAGGATCAGCAATTGCATTTTAAAATATTTTTTTGAATTATTTGTATTATTGATTGCATATGCTAAAAAAGCACTTCACCCATATGTGCACATACATAATTTTTTTAATTATCAAAATTGATCTAAATTTTTTTTTTTGCCAAAGATCTAGAATCCTTCAAACATAGTAATTTATCCAAAAAAACCTATTGGTAGTTGTGATCCAACAAATTAAATAAATCCTCTTTTCTACAATACAATAGAGTAGTGAATATGGTCGATCCAACAAAGATTGACTTAGTAAGGGTGTGTTTGCTTTTTCTCTTTATGTTTTCATTTTTACTGAAAAATATATATTTGATAAAATTTAACAAAAAATAATTTTTAAAAACATTTTTAAAAATAGGCTGAAAACAGAAATAATGATCAATGTTATTTTTAATAAAATTTAACAGAAATATTTGATAAAATTTAACTGAAAAACATCTAAAAGACACATTTTTAACATTTTTGAATAATCATCAGTGTTGTTTTTGTAATTTTTTTAAAAAATAAATCCTCTAATCATATAAATATTATTATTTAATAATAATCAAACTTCAAAATCAATAAAATATTACAATTATTTAAGTCATTCAATTTAAAAATAAATACGAACAAAATTTTAATTTTATATAACAACCATATTTTTAAAATTTTGAAAACTTAAAAATGAAAACTAATTTTAAAAAATGAAAATAAAAAAAATGAAAAATATTTGTAATGACTTTAAAATTTTTTAATTAGTGATATCACAAAATAATATATTTTATAGTATAAAATATAAAATAAAATATAGAACATGAGAACATGAGAAAAAGAAAATAAAAATAAAAATAAATTATAATAGATAAATAGATTAAATAACTTATTATTATTTAATTTATTATTTTAAAATTTTAAATATATATATATATATTTATACATGCAAAACCTCTAATAATTTTACATGCAGAAACGCAGGCATAGAAAATATGATTGTGACAAAATTTATAGCACCGTCAAAGTGGCATTTTTCCATACTATGTTTGTGATGTTAGGCCTGATTAATTTTTTTTTACAACTCTTAATTTTAACTGCACACGTGTTTTTGTCCACTAAATTAATGTATAATTAATATAAACTGGACTGCATTTATCTACTCCTAATTTGACAATTTTGTCATTGAATATTCAAACTACAGAAAGTGGGTATTGAATTATTGACTTTGAAATGGTCATACTCACTTGGGGCCTCTCACTCTCCTAGAATATATTGCCATCTGCATTGACTTGACTTATTAACTATTGAGCATTAATGGACCCGCTTCAAACCATTGTTCCTAAGGATTGTGTTTCTTAATTTCTTAAATGAGGGACCAACTTCTTCGTTTTTTTCCTTATCGTGTACCAATCTTAAAATAACTGTCTTATTTTTCTTCAACTTAATGGACAAGTTTTTCATTGCGTTGAATATTTGGGCCTTCTCATGTTCGTATTTATATTTGATATCTTAATTTTCAATTTCCAAAATAATAAAGTAACAGAAAGATTATAAATTATTCATGATAACTGAATTTAATAAAAAAGACTAATCTCTAACATGTAATGATCATATTCTAAATCTTTATTAGTTAGAGATAGTCATATTTTAATAGTATATATTTTGAATGACATTATTTCTACTAGATTATAAATTTAGAAAATAAAAAAATTATAGGTTTATTTCTAAAGAACTTCCTGTTCAAAACTAGAAAAATATAATATTATCAAGGAAGACAACAAAATTTAAAAATTTAATTAAAAATTATGCTCTCTTTTAACAAAAAAAGTAGGAAGATAACATAGCAGTATGATTTTAACTAGTATAATTTTTTCAGTCATAACATAACAGTCAGTTTCAGTTCATGTGTTATACCTTGTTAGCAGTTTAATCATTGGATTAGGTAACTCAAAACCATCTAAAAGTTGATACTGATAACAATGCTAATTATATAATTATGGCACTGGCACCTTTTTTCATATATAGAATTTCCAATTTTTATATAATAGTGTTGAACATCAAAAAACATGCTTTGCAAGGAAATTCTTAGATTAACTTTTCTTACCGATGCCAATGATTGCATTCAAGATCAAGTACATGTAGATTTTGTATGGTCATGTTTTTCTGGATTTTGAACAGAATTACAATAAAAATGTAATTAGTTAAATAAAAATCCTCAGACCAAGAATTCCAACCCTAATTAATTTTTAATAGGATTTCCCACGGGGATAATTATGAACAAAATTTAAGAGCATTTTTTCTATTTTTGTCATAAGATTTGTTTTTTTAAATCATTTTGTTTTCCTATTTTGGTGCATTTATATAAAATAGGTTCCAATTGCTGTATAAAATTGAAATAAAAAAATGACTGGTGACTTCCTTTGTCATTTAACTATCAAAATCTAAAGTTAGAATCTTATCCTTTGAGCTATTTTGAATCAGAATTGTTGCTATACTCTGTTTTTACTAACTAATTTTAATCCATCAACCTTCAATTTGCCCCTGAACCTTAACAAACCATAAAGCTATCATTTATGTCTATTGTCTACTTTGGTTTCGCCAAACCAACCCAAAGCTTTATGACAGATGACAAATTCGTTTAATCTTACAGTTTGACATTGTTCCTTGGATTCATAATTGAGATGGTATGCACTATTATCTCCGAAAGCGAAGTAATTTGATCTAAAGCTATCAATTATGGGATTGATATTTGCTGAAAAAGAAGAAAGATATAGATAAGCTGACATTGAAATAGAATTCATCCATAGATTTAAATACATGATAGCTTATGTTGTTGGTCCAGAGATTGGTACTAATAACACTAAGAGGCATGTTTCCATTCTTCATTTTGTAGTTATCTCCACTTATTTAACGAAAGTGAAAGGCATTTCTAATTTGATTTAGCTCCCTTGTGACATCCATCATGTTCACTCTTTCTTTTGGTGATTCTACTGAACAAGCAAGTCCAATCCCAAATAGTGAAAATATAGCCTTCTCTTCATTAGGATGCTTAAGGATTGGCTCCTTCTTGCTGATTTCTTCCTCTGCTGATGCTGCCTTCTCCTGTACTTGTATTGGTAGAAGAACTGAGTCCAAAATCTCCCAAAGGTTATTTGGATATGCAGCTTTCACATAGTTGTGCAGATTATGACCATCTTTGAACATTTCTTCTGTGGGTCTTCTTCTGGTTAGCATTTCCAAAACCAGAATTCCAAAAGAATATACATCACCTTGTGTTGATATCTCAAAACTTATTCCATACTCTGACATTTGTTTCTACGTAGTCAGTACTTTGTAATTTATTAATAAAAATAAAGAAATTTAAAAAGGTGTATAAAAGAAATGAAATTTACAAGAGTGTAAATACAAAATAATAACAAATCATACCTGGAGGAGCATAGCCAATGGTTCCTTTTATTCCACTTGTGCTGGTTTGCTTCTTAGAAAAGCCACTAAGGGTTGAGACAAGTCTTGCTAACCCAAAATCACTCACATGAGCAATCGTATCATCGTCAAGAAGTATATTGCTTGGCTTTAAATCACAGTGGATAATAGGTTGCTCACATTCATGGTGAAGATATTGCAATGCAGAAGCAACATCACATAGGATATTTAATCTTCGATCAAGATCCAAAGTTGTAAGTTGATCTACATTCTCTGGACTAGGATGCAACCAATTTTCTAAGCTTCCATTTGGCATGTATTCAAAGATTAGTGCTTTAAATTTTTGGCCTTTATAATCAATGCTCGAGCAACATGTTAAAATCTTGACGAGATTTCGATGCCTAACATTTTTAAGTGCATTACACTCTGAAATGAAACTCTTGTGAGCTCCCTTCTTGTGAAGGTTTAGGACCTTTACTGCAACAAATTTGTTTTCTGATTCCAGCCATCCTTTATACACTGATCCAAAACTTCCAGATCCTATCAAGTTGATGGTGGAGAACCCATCAGTTGCAGAGTGTAGATTTTGGTATGACACCTTGGGAAGCTGGTCAATTGTTGGAGAGGTTGAAGATGATGTCTTGTTTCTTTTCCTCCTCCAATAGATGGCAAGAATTGATGACAGCAGAAGGCAAACACAAACAGCCACACAAATGATAATTACCATGAACTTCAAATGGTGGTGTTTACTTTGCGTTTTAACTTTAACAGGGCATGGTGATAAATGCAGCTCGGAGATGCCTCCACAAAGCTTATTGTTACCGGCCACTGATATTGCACTTGCATTCTTGAAAACTCCTTCCGTTGGAACCTCACCATCCAACATATTAAAAGAAACATTCAAGTATTCAAGAACAGAAATGTTTTGTAAACCTGTTGGTATTGAACCAGACAGATTGTTTTGTGATAGATCAAGACGCTCAAGGCCTTTCAACGAAGCTAGTGATGAAGGCATGGTTCCACTGAACAAATTTCCCTGTAAATAAAGATGTTCCATACTTGAGCACTCTCCAATGCTCCTAGGAATCTGACCAGAAAGATCATTTTCAGAAATATCCAAAGTCTCCAAGGCTTTAAGGCTTCCAACCTCAATAGGCAGAGAGCCATTCAATGAATTTTGAGATAAGTTAAGAAACTGAGACAAGGAGGTAAGGCTGAAAACCTGCAATGGTATAGCTCCACTAAGATTATTTTCTGAAAGGTCTAGGAACACCAAGTTTTGCCAATTTCCAATAAATGGTGGAATCTTTCCTGCAAGCATATTCCTTGCAAAGCTCAGTTGAACCAATTGACTTAGGTTGGCTAAGGAGGTTGGTATCTCTCCAGAGAGTTGGTTTCCTTCCAATCCTAATGTTTGCATCATATGAAAGTTCCCGAATGAAGTTGGAATTGTGCCTTTAAATTGGCATAATTCTAGAACCAAGGCAATTAAATTTGTGTATTTTCCTAAAGTTGCAGGAATAGTTCCATATATCTGATTTTCCCCAAGGTAGAGTCGAATGAGTTGGGTTGACAAATTTCCTATGGAGCTGGGTAAAAGACCTCCAAATTTGTTGCTAGATAGAATCAAATTTTCCAGTTTGGAACAGTTTTCTAGAGATGTTATAAAATCCAAGTCAGTATTTGAATTGCTCCCAAGATTATTATAGTTCAAATTTAGCCACTGAAGATCTCTTAGGTTACCTAGGCTTGGAACTTTTCCTACAAAATAGTTTACCCCAATATCAAATATTTGAAGGAAAGATGCATTTGTGATGGAAGTTGGGATTGAACCTGAAATTTGATTCCCAGCGATGCCAAATGCTTGCAAATTAGAAAGCGTAATAAACATGTTGTCTGGAAGCCGGGTGTCATTCAGTTGATTATCCGCTGCAGATATGAATGTGAGAGATGACATATTGTAAAGTGACGAAGGAAGCATACCAGAAAATATGTTCCCAACTATTGATAAAACACTCAAGTTTTTCAAGTGGCCTATTTCTTCTGGTATGCTTCCCTTCAAGTTGTTATATGCCACGGACAGAACATGAAGGGAAGAAAGATTCCACATGGAAGCTGGAATTTGTCCCTTTAAATTGTTTATATTAATAGACAACCGTTCAAGCTTCCTAAGAAAGCCTAGTTCAATTGGTATTGTGCCTGTAAGACTATTTGTTGACAAACCTAAGTACCTCAATTCAGCACAACTTGTCAAGTTTATGGGAATCTTCCCTGTCAATGCATTATACGTGAGAGAGAGACTGTGCAGCCTAAACAAACGACCCAACTCTGATGGAATTTCTCCATGGAAGTAGTTGTTGTGGAGGCTCAGATTTCTCAAGAAGGAAAGGTTGCCAACATGAGGAGATATGATCCCGCGCAAATCATATCCTTGCAGCTTCAACTCAGTGACTCTTTGATGCTTGTGGCTGCATGTGATTCCATGCCAACTGCAGAAGTGATTTGAAGTATTCCAAGAGCTCAGGATTTGATGAGGATCACTGGATATTGATTCTTTAAACTTGAGCAATGCCAAATAATCACTCTCATTTCCTGATGCAGATGCAGCTCTCATCTGTTGAATCCAAAGCAAGGCTATGCAGAAAATAAGCTTTGATATGGGAGTGAAAGCCATTGTTGGGTTGAAGAACTGAAGTTGAAGAACGTGAATGGTTTACAGATTGAGATTAATTAGTGATATGGGAGCTTCATTTTGTTCTTTGCATAATTATCACCATTTGCATTGACTACATTTTTTGCTTTTGGACGCATTGATAGACCCACTTTGGTTTTCCTATTAAGGAGTTTGTTTGGTTGTTATTTTCTGTTTTGATTTTTATTAAAATAAAAACTATGATTGAAAATGTTTTTGGTAAATTCTAAAATAAAATATTTTTTGAGCGCAGTTTTTAAATTGATTAGACTGAGTTTTATAAATTTTATAATTCTACCTTTTGAATCCGTTTTCCCCTCACTCTGTTTTAAACTTTCTCTTCTGTTCTAACGGGATACTTTGTAGTTTGGGGTTGATGAAGATTACATTGTTGATACAAAGCTTAGCACTAGTTCTTTTCAGTTTTGATATTTTGTAATGCAATCAATGAATGTACTAAAAGTTTGAATGAATTGTGGTGGGATTCAAATTTTCACCTTCAGACAATGAAGCAAATTTCCTAAAATTAAGGAGTTGGTATGGACTTACACTCCCTTGTAACAATATATGTAAGCTACTAAGAAAATGAAGTGTGTTCCCTTTCATGTTTTTATTGGAGGGAATCCTTTAAAGTTGAGAAATAATAAATTTTTTTAAAGTTAGAGCGAGATAAAAAGAAAAAATATTTGATCCCTAATCTATTCAAGTATCTATTAGTGTTAGATTCTTATATGTTTCTTCTTGTCTCTTTTTAACTTTAGAGAAATTTATCATTTGTCAACTTTAGAGGCTCCAAAATTTTTTTTATCTTCCTCTTCTCTATTCATGTCTTTTTAGGAATTTTAAAAAGAAAATTTGTTGATTTTTTTCTGAGGTTACATTTAGATCTTTCATTTCAATTTTATGAAAAATAGTAAGAATAACAATAGATACGAGTATTATGGGAACTTAATAGTATCCATTTTAAAAAAAGTTCAATATCCATGAAATATTAGATAAAATATAAATAGTAAAATATAATTATAAGATATTTTGGACAGATACTTATGAAAAAATAATGAACATACCTACAAACCAAATAGTTACGTCATGAGTATTATTGAGGGATCCGATTTCCTGTATTCATTGTGTACTTGAGAAACAAAGTTTAATTATCCAACTTCCGATTTAGTCAACTTTTAAAGGGTAGGAGCTGGAATTTGATATAGTACTGAAGAAGACAAGTCCGAAACCCAATTTACAGTCAAATTTAAACCCAAACTTTGTGCAAATATTCTCATTCTCTATGTCTGTCTTATTTGGTGCTCGAGGCATTTGTTGCGCAGATTTATCATTCTATTGCATATTTGCATTCACTGTAGTTTTGGCCATATGAGTGTAAGTGGTGGGCATTTCAAGTACTTGTTTCTTATTTATAATTATATATTTCACACTCATTATAGTCTCTCTCATCCATTGCTTTTGTCATTTAAAATTATACTGTTTTCGTAAGTGGCTTGAACAAGACTTTGTTTTTATTTATTTTCACGTTGGTTCTCAATTAATTTGCTTAAATTTGCATCTACATTGCCACATGTTTCCATATAATCTCCCTTAATTCTGTGGTGATTCTGAAGCTGATGCATGATTTAAATCGCACAGAAACATCAATTAATATGATCTAGTTTAACAAGCTTTTAGATATTAATTAAGCTTAAATCTATCTTAACTAAGGTTCATCATGGAGGTGCTTTTGGGTAAAACAAGTTTTTGGAATTTCTCGGAAATTCAACTCGAGAAAATTTACAAGTTTTCACCTGCCAAACGCACTCTAATATCATGATGTCTGGTTTGAAGTTCTAAATAAAGTTTTCTAAGATTTATCATTCTAATGTCTATTTGCTTTCACTGTAGTTTTGACCGTATAAGTGTAAGTGGTGGGCATTTCTTGTCATTCAAAATCACACTGTTTTCATAAGTGGCTTGAACTATGCTCTGTTTTATTTATTTCCACGTAGATTCTCAATTAATTTGCTTAAATTTGCATCTACATTGCTACATGTTTCCATATAATCTCCCTTGATTATGGGGTGATTCTGAAGCTGAAGGATGATTAAATAGCAGAGAAACATCAAAACATAAACTATGTTTGTGGTGTTAGGCCTTATTAATCTGCTTGTCTCATTGGCAAGTTGATGGGTCTGATTATATCTGAGCTGCATCCCATGAAATTTCCCAAAAGATGTTGGAATGGTTCCTGTAAATTGGTTTGATTCTAGAGCCAAGGCAATCAAATTTGTGTACTTTCCGAAAGTTGCAGGAATTGTTCCATAAAACTGATTACCACCAAAGTATAGTTTATAGAGTTGGGTTGACAAATTGGCAATGGAATTAGGCAAAATTCCTCCAAATTTGTTGCTAGAGAAAGCCAACACCTCCAGTCTACTACACTTTCCTAGACTTGGAACTTTTCCAACAAAGTAGTTTTCTTGAATATCAAATATTTGAAGAAAAGATGCATTTGTAAAAAATACACAATTAAAATTTATAAAAAATCTTTTACTTTCTTCTACTTTTAAAGTACCCCAAAAAATTTATAAGAAATCATTATAATTTTTAAAATCATATATAAAAATAATATAAGATTAATGTAACATTCGCTCCTAAATTTTGAGAGATGATTGTTAATTTATGTTAATTGTTTGTGTTTGTTGCATTAAATTACATATAGATGCATTAGAATGAGAGTTTTAGGTGAAGAGAAAGAATAGGGACCAAATTGAAAGGAAAAAGATGAAGTGACGATGAATGTGCGAGATTTCAAAATTTTAGGGCAATAGACCGTAAATTTAACCAAAAGATTTACTGTAGCAACAGAAATTTGAAAACTTCCCATCAGTGAGCTAGGGACAAAATGATAATTTAGCATAAAGTTAGAAGAATTATCAATTTGAAATGAATAATCGGGAATTAAGAGCAGAATTACAAAGGGTCGGATCACCTATAAATAGGTGAACACCTTAGAACCCTTCTATTTCATCTTGAATTTTGAGTTTCTAGAGAGAGAGTGTGTGGACGAGCTAAAGAGAGAAGCTAAAGGAAAAAGGCAGTGTATCTCATTCCTAACAAGATTTGAAGTTAGAAAAGTGATTTGGAAGGCATCTATAACATTAATCAGCATCCAAACATCAGTTAAATACAAATTAAGGTGGCATAATAACTCAATCCCTTTATTTCAAAAGTTACTGTTCATATTATTGAAAATTGCAAAATTAAACGTGTTTGAAAGAAAAAGGGATTGAAAACTACATTCTTATTGTTTTTAATTACTATTGGGTATTTTTAACTGATTGAAGATACTTGTGCATGCTTTAAATGATTTTTGAAAATGGGTTTTTTAGCTTGAGCTAAAATGAGTTTTAATCTCATATTAGGACGAGATCATATGATGTTTTGGGTTGTTTTCTTGTGTTAAACCTTGTTGAGAAGTTTATCTTAAATTCATCAATTTTCAAATGGGTTTAAAAACAAGTTTTTGGATTGAAAATTTGGGTCAACAACAATTTATAAAACAGAGCAAGACGCAGCAGCTGACTCCCATGGTGCAGCAGTCGACTGTCGTGCTCTTGATATGCTCAGAAACATATACAGAATGCTAGCAGTTGACTGCCGGACACCTTGAAGTCGACTGTCATGTTCTTCATTCTTTCAGAAATGCCCAAGAATAGAGCATCCAACTTCCCCGACCCACTAGTTGACTATCAGGCCCCACAGTAAGTTAGTAGCCGACTGTCAGGCACCTAGCAATTAATTGATAGCTTTCTATTTGGAATTTTAATGGTTTAGACAGAATGCAACTTGTCAACTTGTAGCATGGTACCAATCGACTGCCACCTTTTGTGATGAAAAGATGAACTTAACTACATAATTAAATAATATGTAGTCCAAAAACTAAATCCAAATTAGAGATTAAACTTAAATCATAAGCAAGGTAACATATACTTTGAATGTAAATAAGAAAGAGCATGAAAGTGATGAAAGTTAAAAGGAAAGAGCAAGAATGCATAAGAAAAATAAAAATTATATTCTTAATATATGTATTTATGGTAGATAGGTTCATATCTGAATGACTGATTGCTGGTATGGGACGGTGATTGGACATTCCGTGATTATCGTGATAGTGGTAAATTGTAAGTTAGTGACTTAATGGCCTATATAAATAAAAAGTCACATACTTAGAGTTTACAGAACTATAGTATGCACTGATTCACCCATATATATATATATATATGTTTATGAATAGCATTTTGAGGACCCCAGTATGTACTTAATGTGTGGAACCCAGAGTTGGGGACCTTATGGTACGTGGATCCACTGGAGGACGCTCCAGAATGTACACAAATGTAATATGTAGTCGAGTATTGCCACATAGAGTTGCCATAGTACATATGCGAAAACATGGAGTGGTGCACATGCTACCCCTCCAGATTTCTCTTATTATGCAATTATATGATGATGATGATTGGCAGAGGCCAACGAGAATTGCTTTTTTTTCCTTATTGCTCTTTATGTTATGATGAAAGTTATGTGAATGATGTTATGTTACCTATACGTTCTGATGAATTTATGATATGTATATTATAAGCTAAGATTATGCATGCAAGTATGAATGTTGAATGGAATATTGTATAAACTAACCCAATAGATGTATTGTTTTATGAAAAAGAATGTAGAATTTTCGTATGAGTTTACAGTGGTATAAACTAGCTGTTTTGAAAACTGGTTATTAATGCTATTGAGATTTATTCTCATAAAAATGCTGGTTTGTATCAGATGCCTAGGTTCCAAATAGTGCTAGAAGTGGAGGTGGAAGTGGTGGAGATATCCTTCGTAGGGTATTTTTCTGTTATTCATGAAGTGTGGGTTGTGTATATATGGAAAGTCCCTCCCACACTTTGAGTATGTGAAGTGCTAGGAAAGTTTTTGGTATGCTCGATACCCTGAATTCTTAGGATATTTTGGTAAAAGGATCAGGAGAATAGTTTTGATATATAGGATAAGGGCATATATGTATTAGGATATGTGAGCTAAGAATGCATTAGCTATTTTGTTAAATGGGTATGAGTGACAGGTTTGTTGTCTCCTTATCCTAGCTAACACTCTTACATATCCATAGATATATGTCTAATGAATGATGTATATAATTACTACGAATGAATGTGAATGTATGTATGCACGTATATATTATTTTAACTAATATGTTTTAATTTCCGCTGCGTAACGTGTGAGATCCCGAGTGTAGTAGCCCAAACCAACAATACTCATTATTTCACTTGACAATCATATAAAAATTTACTCAGATAAAGGAAGTAGTAATTCATCAATTTTATAGTATATTATTTATATTATTTAAATCTCTTTAAAAAAAACTGTAGGATTGCAGGGTTACAATTAACATCTCTTATATAATTAAAAAATATAATTTATTTTAATTATTTTATCTCTTATTTTTTAATACTAAAAAATTTCTTTACAAGATTATTGAAATGTACAATTATTTATTTATTTTATTTAATAAATATATATAACATATTATACTAAAATTTGTTAGCATCAAAATTATTTTAACTATCCTCCATTCAAATAATAGAGAAGAATATTATAATTTTAACATCTTTAATATAATTAAAATATATGTCATTTGAAGTGCAAAAAAATAGAAGAAATTCAGTAAAAAAGTGACGTTACTATTAACTGCTAGTTATTCTGTTGAACAAGAGTTTATTTCAATCTCATAATAATGTATATTTTTTAAAATTCTTGATTTTGAAACTCTTCTATCCTTTTTTTTTTTCAGTGGAATCAACCTAAAATATATTTTAATTTTTAATTATTAAAAAAATATAATTATGTATATATACATACTAAAAAAAAAAGATTTTAAAAAAACAAAATATACTTGAACTAGATCTTGACTAAACGTAGTTAAAAATTTTGGGTTAGAAACATGAACATTTCCATGAATTGGTATCTATAATTAAGGAAGAATAATAATATATGAAATATAAATATATGTCGAATTAAATTTTAGTATTTGTATATAGCTGATTTTGAACATTATTGAGAAAATTTAAAAATGATGGAACTGTTATGCAATATTTATTATAAGATGAACTTGACGGATTATGAGATTTCTTATAAATTACATAGATTTCTTATAATTGTTTGGGGTATTTTAAAAGTACAAGAAAGTTAAAGATTTTTTTATAAAATTTTAATTGTGTATTTTGTGCATTTTTTATAAATAGGCAGTCACGTTTTGGATTTAGTGCATTAGTCATAGAGGAGAAGCTTTCTAAAAACTGACATGTGGCGGGTGGGTGCGTGTGATATAATATGAACCCAAATTCGTCTGATCAAGGCAAACTATGTATATGATGTTAGGCCTTCAGTAATTTTTTTACAACAGTCAATTTTAATTATATATATATGTATTTTAATTTTTTAACTGACCTTTTATCACGTAATAAATTTATATAATATTTATATAAATTTGAGTTCATAAAATAAATACTCCTATTTTAACAATTTTTTAATTGAATATTAAACTATAGAAAATGGGTGTTGAATTAGTGAATTTAAATGGTCCTATTCACTTGGGAGCTCTCACTCACTCTGCATACTGCCATTTGCATTGACTTGATTTATGGACCAATCTACAAAAAAGTGTCTTATTTTTCTTCAACTTAATAGATAAGTTTTTCATTGCATTGAATGTTTGGGCCATTTTAGTTTTTATATTTACTGGTAGTTCAGCTTAATAGGAGTAATCTCTAACTTGCGGAGAATCAAAGTCAAAATCTTTATTTAAAAAGACAACTATATTTAATGTATAATAATATTTTTGATACTATTATTTCTGCTAGATGATACTTTTGAAAAATTAGAAAAAGTTATAGTTTTATTTCTGAAAAACTTTCTCCTCAAAATTAGAAGAATATAAAATTATAAAGGAAGACAAAGAAAACTTTTAGAAAGTTTGTTAAAAATATCCATTCTTTTAACAAAAATTGCAAATAAAGGGGATATTTCATTGAAACTATCTCTTATCTTTTTCTTCCCTTACCTTAAATTTGTGGGAAAGGAAAAAACAAAAGTAAGGCTTGGGTTTTAACCACTATTGTTGTTTCAGTCATAACATAACAGTTAGTTTTGAATAAGGGAGACTAAGTTAAAAGAATAATAAAAGACATAGAAGATTACATACTCGTGAATATTTTTTAAGGGAAAAATTTCATGAAACTCAATGTATTAATGCTTTATCTTGTTAGCAGTTTGACCATTAGATTAGGTAATTCAAAACTATCTAAATGTTGATATTGATAACAATGCTAATTCTATAATTATGGCACTGGCATATTTTTTTCATATACAGAATTTCCTATTTTTATACAATACTGTTGGACTTCAAAAAACATGCTTTGGATGAAAATTCTTAGATTATATTTTCTCACTTTAAACCAATGAAACTTATCTATTCTTGTATTTAATTACTTTTCATAAATACTAAAGAGGGTAAATACTTTTCTACTTTCACCATAATCCATATATATCATAGAAATTCTTAGATTATCTGTTTTATGAATATGATTTTTTTAATGTTAAAAGGATAGAATATGCTGTTGTCACTTATCTACGTATAGACCACCCCATTTAATGGAAAAAAAACTTTGTTTATTTGTTTGTTTGTTCTTGTTCTTGTTGTTATTTTTTCTTACAAAAATGTAATTAGTTAAAGAAAAGGAAGAGAAAGCTTCTAAAGAAATAAAGAAGCTGACGCATGATTTAATAGCACAGGAACATCAAAACATGATATAGTTTTAAATTGGGGCTTCACTGCAATTTTTTCATAAATTGTGTTTGTGATGTGTTAGGCCATATTAATCTGCTTGTGTTTTGAGAAGTTTAAATAGGTCTTGGCGTTTGTGTTCTAATTCATTGCAAATCTTGTTAAGTTATATAATATTAAGTGGGTTTCCTTTATTCATTTTAATGACAAGGTTCTAAGATTTGATGTCTTATTTTCCTTTATGATGATTAGTTTCTTATCACGTTAACTTTTACCAACTAATTATATAATGAGCATTGAAGGTTGATTTAAAAGACAAGAGTTATAGATAAGAAGACTTTAAAATAAAGTTCATGAGAGGTCCACAGTTTATGTTTGGAATATACAAATCCAATCTACAATCGTGTGTTATAACCACAGAATAAAATACATGATAGCTTGTGTTCTTGGCCCAAAGATTGGCACTAATAGCAATATTCTTGAAGTAGCATTTCTCCATTCTCTGTTTTGTGGTCAATCTCCACTTATTTCACAAGAACGAAAAGCATTTCTAATATGATTTAGGTCTCTTGTCACATCCATCATGTTCATTCTTTCTTTTGGTGATTCCACTGAGCAAGCAAGTCCAATCCCAAAGAGTGAAAAGATAGCCTTCTCCTCATTAGGACGAATAAGTCTCATCTCCTCCATGTTGATTTCTTCTGCTGTTGTTGTTTCTAGCTGCTGTCTTTGTTTTGGTACAAGAGCTGAGTCCACAATCTCCAGAAAGTTATTTGGATATGCACCTTTCACATAGCTATGCAGATTGAGACCATCTTTGAACATTTCTTCTGTGGGTCTTCTTCCAGTTAGCATTTCCAAGACTAGAATCCCAAAAGAATATACATCACCTTGTGTTGATATCGCAGAACTTATTCCATACTCTGACATTTGTTGCTATATGGTCAGTACTTTGTAATTAATTATTAAAAATAAAGAAATTAAAAAGGTACATAAAAGAAATGAAATTTACAAGAGTGTAAATACAAAATAATAACAAATCATACCCGGAGGAGCATAGCCAATAGTTCCTTTTATTCCAGTTGTGCTGGTTTGCTTCTTCGAAAAGCCTTTAAGGGTTGAGACAAGTCTTGCTACCCCAAAATCACTCACACGAACAATCATATCATCATCAAGAAGTATATTGCTTGGCTTTAAATCACAGTGGATAATAGGTTGATCACATTCATGGTGAAGATAATGCAATGCAGAAGCAACATCATAAAGGATATTTAATCTTCGATCAAGATCCAACGTTGTAGGTTGATCTACACTCTCTAGAATAGGATGCAACCAATTTTCTAAGTTTCCATTTGGCATGTACTCAAAGACCAGTGCTTTAAATTCTTGGCCTTTGTAATCAATGCTCGAGCAACATGTTAAAATCTTGACGAGATGTCGATGCCTAACATTTTTAAGTGCGTTACACTCTGAAATGAAACTCTTGTCAGCTCCCTTCTTTTGAAGGTTTAGAACCTTTACAGCAACAAATTTGTTTTCCGATTCCAACCATCCTTTATACACAGAACCAAAACTCCCAGATCCTATCATGTTGATGGTAGAGAACCCTTCAGTTGCAGAGTGTAGATTTTGGTATGACACCTTGGGAAGCTGGTCAATTGTTGGAGAGGTTGAAGATACTGCCCTGGTTCTTTTCCTCCTCAAATAGATGGAAAGAATAAATGACAACAGAAGACAAACACAAATAGCTGCACCAATTGTAATTACCTTGAGCTTCAAATTGTGGTGTTTACTTTGAGTGTCAACTTTGATTGGGCATGGTGATAAATGTAGCTTTGGGATGCCCCCACAAAGCTTATTATTACCAGCCACTGATATTGCACTTGCATTCTTGAAAACCCCTTCAGTTGGTACCTTGCCATCCAACATATTGGAAGAAACATTCAAATATATAAGCAGAGAAATATTCTGTAAACCTGGTGGTATTGATCCAGACAAGTTGTTTCGTGATAGATCAAGATGCATAAGGCTTTTCAATGAAGCTAGTGAAGGTGGCATGGTTCCACTGAACAAATTCCCTTGTAAATAAAGGTATTCCATAGTTATGCACTCTCCAATAGTCCCAGGGATCTCACCAAAAAGAGAATTTTCAGAGATATCCAATGTCCCAAGGTTTTTAAGGGCTCCCACCTCAACAGGCAGGGAGCCATCCAATGAATTGTGAGATAAGTTCAATAACTTGGACAAGGAGGAAAGACTAAAAACTTGTAAGGGTATTGCTCCACTAAGATTGTTTTCGGATAGTTCTAGTGACGTCAAATGCTTCCAATTTCCAAAGATAGGTGGCAGTTTTCCTCCAAGTTTATTCTCTGAAAAGCTTAATTCAACTAATTCACTGAGGTTTCCTAAAGAGGACGGTATCTCTCCAGAGAGTTGGTTTGTCTCCAAATACAATCCTTGCATCTTATGAAGCTTCCCAAAAGATGCTGGAATGCTGCCTGTAAAGTGGTTGACTTCCAGACCCAAGGCAATCAAATTTGTGTACTTTCCTAAAGTTGTTGGAATTGTTCCATATATCCGATTACCACCAAGGTATAGTTCACTGAGTTGGGTTGACAAATTGGCTATGGAATTAGGTAAAATTCCTCCAAATTTGTTGGCAACGAGACTCAACACTTCCAGTTTACTACAGTTTTTTAGAGATGTTATAAAATCCAAGTCATTACTGGAACTACTGCCAAGATTATTTAATCCCAAATTTAGCCGTTGAAGATCTTTTAAGTTTCCTAGACTTGGAACTTTTCCAACAAAATTACTTTCCACAATATCAAATATTTGAAGAAAAGATGCATTTGTGATGGAATTTGGGATTAAACCTGAAATTTGATTCCCACCTATACTAAGCTGTTGCAAATTAAAGAGGGTGGAGAACATGTTGTGTGGAAGCTGAGTGACATTCAGTTCATTGTCAGCTGTTATCATTACTGTCAGAGATGACAAATTGTAAAGTGATGAAGGAAGCTTACCAGAAAATTTGTTCGCGCCTATATATAAAAAACTCAAGTTTTTGAAATGGCCTATTTCATCTGGTATGCTTCCCTCCAAGTTGTTATAAGCCACGGACAGAACTTGTAGGGAAGAAAGATTCCACATGGATGCTGGGATTCGTCCTTTCAAATTGTTTTTAGGAATATACAACGTTTCAAGCTTCCTAAGAGAGCCAAGTTCATTTGGTATCTTGCCAATAAGATTATTTTCCGATAAATCTAAGTAACTTAGTTCAGTGCCCGTCAAGTTGATGGGAATCTCCCCTGTCAAAGCATTATCCATGAGAGTGAGGTTCTGCAATCTAAACAAATGACCCAACTCTGCTGGAATTTCTCCATAGAAGCCATTGAAGTCGAGGCTGAGATCTCTCAAGAAGGAGAGGTTTCCAACGTGGGGTGATATGATCCCACGCAAACCATATCCTTGCAGTTTCAACTCAGTGACTCTTTGATTCTGGTGGATGCATGTGACTCCATGCCAGCTGCAGAAGTGATTTGAAGTATTCCAAGAGCTTAGGATTTGATGAGGATCACTGGATATTGATTCTTTGAACTTGATCAATGCCAAATAGTCGCTCTCATTTCCTAATGCAGATGCAGCTCTCGTCTGTTGAATCCAAAGTAAGGCTACAAAGAAAATAAGGATTGAGATGGAAGGGAAAGCCATTGTTGGGTTGAAGAACTGGGGGTGAAGAACGTGAATGGTTTAAAGATTGAGATTAATTAGTGATACTTCAGTTTGTTCATTGCATTATTATCACCATTTGCATTGACTTCATTTACTGCTTTTGGACGCATTGATAGACCCAATAGTTAAAAATTTTGTCAATGGATATGATAAACATAATGGACTATGCAATTAGGAAGTGGGTGATTAACTGTAGGTGATGTGTGTGGTAGCTTTGGAGATTGAGATATTGAAATGGTTCTTCTCACATATTGCAATTTCCCATTTGCATTGACTTGACTTTTGACAAAATTCCAAACAAGAGAAAAATTTCAATGAAACCATTCATTTCCTTTCACATGACTTATGACTTATCGAGGGAAGAAAAGCTGGGCTTAGGTTTTAATTTAACTATTATGGTTGTTTCAGTCATAACAATCATATACAGATCGTGTGGTTATCCTTGCAGCCAAATGAATATTAATAGTAAAGGTTGAATAAAGGAGGCTAGATAATCTGAATATATATATAAGAGAAAATTTTATACTCTTGAATATATTTTTAATAGAAAAATTTTATGAATCCAGAAGTCACTGATGCACTTTGGATAATGAAGAATTGTCAGGTGCAGAAGTGATTTGAAGTATTCCAATAGCTCAAGATTTGATGGGGATCACTGGAAATTAATTCTTGAAAGTTGAGCAATGCCAAGTAATCAGTCTCATTTCTTAATACAGATGCAGCTCTGCTATGTTGAAGCCAAAGTATGGTAATGCAACATGTTGATATTTTTATAAAAATCTAGTATAATGTTAAAATATTATTATAAATTATTAACTAATTAAATTAAACATTAAATTAGAAACGCATGGAATGTTAGATTGATGTTTTCATGAAAAGTTGCACGTTTTATTTTATTCAATGGCAATAGATAAATGGTGCAACGAGTAGCATGGATATATTCAATAATTTCATTTTAAATGGAGTTAAGAAAAAACACAGAAGAAAACTTCATATATAAGAGAAAAAAAAAATACTCGCATGTGATTTGGGTAGAGAAATATATGAGTGAAAAGTCTTGTCTACTTTTTTGTGTAAAAGTTGTACACAAACAGTTAAATATTAAGCTGTTATATCTTGAAAATATTGTATTTGTATACCCACTGCATCAAGTAATATGGCAAAATCAATATATAGAGTCATGAATCACCTTAAAAAGAACGAGATTTTCATGCCTGAGTTCAGTACCACACAATTTATTATTTTATTATTAACTTTTATATTTTTTTATTTTAATATTTATACTTATTTTCAAATTGTTGCACCTACAAAAAAAAAAGTTTCAATTCAAAGTGGATGCACGAAAATGCATGCGACATGCGAGCAAAAGCCATTGTTGGCTTTGTTAAAAATGGAAGACCCAATAACAAAATAAATGGGTAAAATAATAACTTTGGTAAAAATTATTAACATAAGAATTGATGTGTTTCGGCTTTAGCCTACTAGAAAAAACAGCAAACAAATTTCACTAATAAAATTAAATAAAAATTACAAAAGTGAAATATATTAAAAAATATCTCATAATATTTTTCTCCCCAGTGTATCACTCCACCTTCAAAGTTTATCTCTTTAATTGCAACTATTGTTTTTACATGCCACACACTTCCTTCATTCTTTTCTTCTTTTTAATGCCTATGGAACATGTCTCTTATATAGACAAAATATGTATCGTCCGCATTAGAAGAAAAGAAGAATTCAAAGAAAAGTAACATAGTGTGGCTACATAGGTGGCTAAGCATGCTTCTTCATAAATGTTGTAGAAAAAGAGTCAACAATGGTAGGCAAAACATTTGTAGCCACACCTAACAGGGTTGATTAACTGAAGGTGAAGAATGTGATTGCTTTACAGATTGGGATTGATGATATGGGACCTTCAATTTGTTCTTTGCACAATTATCACCATTTGCCCTGACTATATGGAGCATTGTTGGAACCGCTTCATTCAACCTTTTGTCATTGAATATTGAACCGCTTCCAAATTTTGCCCTGAAAGCTTTCACATGTGTTGAATATTCATATCATATTTCTTGATATTTTCTTTTTTCATTTTTCATAAGGTATGTTTGGAAGCTTGGAGAAGGGGTGACGGGAAGGAAACCAATGAAAAATGAGATAGTTTTCTTACTCATTTTTTTTCCTCACATATATATATATATTTCAAGTGTTAGGTACTAAATATGATACTTCTCTTAACACAAATTCAAATTTTGGTTTTTTCAATAGATTTAATTCTTGTTAATTCTTACTCTTTATTTGATAAATATTTTTCTTTTAAATTAGAGAAATTTAAGCCAGATAAAAATCCTTCATTCTCTTCCCGTCTTTCTAACAAAATTTTAAATAAGGGAGATATTTCAATGAAATTTTCCCTTTGCTTTTTATTTTTCTTTGATATTTTCTTTTTTATTTTTTTCTTAGGGTATGTTTGGGAGCTGAGAGGAGTAAAGGGAAGGAAACCAAAGAAAAATGAGAGATAGTTTTCATACTCCTTCGATTGTACGGTGCGCAGATTTATCATTCTATTGCATAATAATATATATTTCACATTTATTATAGTCTCTGTCAATAATTGCTTTTGTCATTTAAAATCATACTGTTTTCATAAGTGGCTTGAACTATAGTCTGTTTTTATTTATTTCCATGTAGATTCTCAATTAATTTGCTTAAATTTACATCTATGTTGCTACTTGTTTCCATATAATCTCCCTTGATTATGTGGTGATTCTGAAGCTGATGCATGATGTAATAGCTCAGAAACATCAAAATATGATCTAGTTTTAAATTGGGCATCACTGAAATTTTTTTCATAAACTATGTTTGTGATGTGTTAGGCCTTACTAATCTGCTTGTGTTATTATGAAGTTCATGGGTCAATTTAGTAAAGATTTTTGTTGCTAGTGCTAAAATTGTTGTGAGAAGTTTCAATAGGTCTGATTAGATCTGTGTTTGGCCTTTGTGTTTTAATTTATTGCAAATCTTCATATAATATTTAGGTTCAGTTATTCATTTTTTTTTATTGACAAGGTTCTAAGGTTTGATGTCTTATTTTGCTTTATGATGATCAGTTTATTTGGTTTTGTCAACAAGGTTATCATATACAAAGATCTGATAAATATTTAATCTTATTATCAGGAAATCAAGAAGCTGATGCATGATTTAATAGCACCCAAACATCAAAATATGATGTAGTTTTAAATCGGGGCTGTCACGATCCAATTTAGCCACGTGATCGGCACGAAAATTGAGAGAATCCTCATTGTCTATAAGCCTAACTAACAAATACAATTATTTGGCATGACTGTAAAATCCTAGTCATTTTCTAATTCTACAACATTTACATTGATACACTTAAATGCCAGAATACTGAGAGCAATGCTTTGCCAATTTTTTAACAGGGACTGTTGTATCAATGTAAATGTTGGATTATTCAACAATTTTTCGTTTTTTAAATTCTTGAGAAGACATGGATTAATTAATAGACCCAAACTACAAAAATATCGTTTTAACAGAATAAAATTTAAACAGAGTGAAGGAAAAAAAGAGATTCAGTTGGAAGAACTACAAAATTTATAAGGTTGGATTAAAATTAGTTGATAAATCATATTCACTTAAATTCTCTCTCTTTAAAATAATTATATTCGCTTTCCTTAAAATTAAAATGTACACTATACTGATTTATGTCTAAATTGATTTGGCAAAAATCATGTCTTTTCCATCCTCAAACAAAAATCCTCTCCTACCTTTCAAATAAGTCCATTTTTTTCCTCTCTCTTTTTGTTTCTATATTTATATATTTATGATATAGATATTATTATAAAATACTTTTATAAATTTAAATAAATCATTATTTCCCTTTTTGAGTTGATATAATTAAAATTTTGAAGAATTACAATTTATTATTATTATTTTATAGAGAATTTATATAACAACTTAAAATGTAGATATATACACACGCTTCAAGATTTTCATTCAATTTTTGTTATTGGAAGCAACTAATAAAATTTATGGATGCTCTTAGAAAATTCTCAAACTATCAACTCTTCTTAAAACTTAGGGTCATAACAGGGGCTTCACTGCATTTTTTTTTTCATAAACTTTGTTTGTGATGTTACACCTTATTAATTTTTTTTCATATATTGAATTTTCTATTTTCATATAATACTGTTGGACTTTAAAACCATTGGATTAAGTAATTCAAAACCATCTAAAAGTTGGAGAACAGATCCTCTGCTGTCCAAACCCCTGTTGTCTTGTGCTATCCACTATATCTGAACTGTCCATGTGATCTTAGGTATTAATTTTGCCACGTGTCCAATTTTTTTTTTTTATGTTGCAAGAAGTGTCTGTTTTTATATGTTGCAGGAAGGGTTTTTTTTGTTTCAAAAAATATTTTTCATAATTGCATGCGCTTCAAATCAAACTTAAAAACTTGCAGTATTCTAAAATCTCTATACTCTATCTATAGTAATAATATATATAATTAACATTCTAAGACTCTAGTTAATTAACATGAATATATATTTTTTTATTTTTTATATTATTAACATTTTTAAATTTATCTTTATTCCTGATTTCTTTATTATCATTCCTGCACTTCATATATATTTTACTGTAATTTTGTTGTTGAATAACTTTTTCAAAACA
Source organism: Senna siamea (assembly GCA_031216115.1). Classification (NCBI taxonomy): domain Eukaryota; kingdom Viridiplantae; phylum Streptophyta; class Magnoliopsida; order Fabales; family Fabaceae; genus Senna; species Senna siamea. The sequence goes on from CM062357.1 coordinate 19,443,660, forward strand.
TAAGAAAACTGTAATTAATTTCCTATACTTTTTTTATTTTTTTCTACAATTACAATTTTGGTTAATTGCAGCAACGATGCAGTCTGCAAAAGACTGTACTTTTTTATATTTGTTGTAATTATAATGTTAACGCAACAAGAAAAATTAGACGTTAATATAATTTATTAATAATCATAAAAAAATAATAATCATATTTTATCATAAAAAATTAAACTTTAATATAAAGAATCATTTAATTTAAAAATATTAATAATTTAAAAAATAATAATCATGTTAATTAATTAGTATCTTAGAATGTTAATTAAGAAAAAAATAAATATTAAATAATAAAATATTTAATAATTTTAAATTTCAAAAATAATAATAAAAATAATATTTTTTTTATCAATTAGATAGTTTTAAACAGTATTTATAACCACACAAAAAAAAAATTCTTAAATAAAAGCACATGTATATATGTTATCATTACCGATAGTGCATAAGAATTTTTGTTCAAAGCTGTTATTTTTTAAGTTTGCTTCGAAACACGTGCAACTTTGACAAAATATTTTTTCAAACAAAAAAAAATTCTGAAATATGTATATATATAAAAAAAAAAGTTGAGACATGTGACAAAATATAATGCATACGATAATATGAACAGTTTAGATGTAATGGACAGCATAAGACGGCAAAAATTTTGACAGCAGGGGATCCGTTTCCTTAAAGTTGATAGTGATATCAGTGCTAATTATATAATTATGGCACTGTCACATTTTTTTCATATATAGAATTTCTTATTTTTATATAATACTCTTGGACTTCAAAAAATATGCTTTGGATGAAAATGCTTAAATTGTCTTTTCTCACCGATGCCAATGATTGCATTCAAGATCAAGTACATATAGATTTTGTATGGTTGTTTTTCTGGATTTTGAAAAAAATTGCAATAAAAATTTAATTAGCTAAAGAAAGCGAATTGAAATCGATAAATCGTCTGAAGGAACATTTATGTCTATGATTATTACAAACATAAATTGGGTTTAGGAAGAGATTGATTTACTATGTGTGACTTTACACAATGAAGATTGAGATATTAAAGCAGATCCACTCAATGAAAATGACTTCTACTTGCAAAAACAGTTATCACAAAGACCAAAACAAAGAAGGAAGATAAGAGAGTCAAGAAAAGGAAGAAAGTAATGTGAGAAGGACTCGTAAGACATAGTATAAGGTACCTTGCACATGGTGAGCATAGTGATATTAATGGCAGTCAGCTATCTAACCATCTAACGCTCCATTTCCGACTATTAATTAGTTGTTTTAAGAATTGGGAAATTTATGGTGAGCTTAGAAATGAAGGGCTTCGACTATTGAAAAACTTTTAGGGGCAGTTTAGGAAATTGGCAAGGAAGGAGACCTTGGGTAAAGAACTTTTAAGGGCAATTTGAGAAATTTACAATGAAAGAGACATTGGGTATTTATAAAAATGCTAATTTGGTCCAATTTACAAATTTAAAAATATGAAAAAGTTATATTATTATTATTTTTTCTAAACTTGTTTAATATTTGAATTAAGAAATTTTAAATTACTCCCATAATTTATAATTAACTTTGCTTCACTCCTAAAAAATGTTTTCTAATCTATTTCTTTATTTATTTACAATGAATAACTCATTAATGCCTCTTATCTTGAATTTTCAAATTATCCTACCAAATTTTTTGAGTTATTACAATGAGGGACCTAGTTCTTTGTTTTTTCTTTATCATGTACCAATCTTAAAACAGCTGTCTTATTTTTCTTCAACTTAATAGACAAGCTTTTCATTGCATTGAATATTTGGGCCTTTTGGTTTTCAAATTTATTGATATATCTTCATTTCCAATTTTCAAATACATAAAGTAAGGAGGAGAGAAATTATAAATTTACCAATAATAGTTGAGTTTAATAAAAATAAATAATCTCTAACATGAGGTGAGCCATAGACTAAATCTTTACTAGTCACATATTCTTTTTTAGAGACTTCATTACTCACATTTACTATCTAATACTATTTTGAATAGTATTATTTTTACTATATGATACCTTTGAATATATATATATATATATATATATTTCTAAAAAAAATTTCTCTTCAAAATTAGAAGAAAATAAAATTATAAAGGAAGACAAAGAAAAATTTTAGAAAGTTAGTTAAAAATTATGCTCTCTTTGAACAAAAATCCCAAATAAAGAAGATATTTCGTTGAAACTATCTCTTATCTTTCACTTCGCTTACATTATCCCTCGTCCAAACATACTTTTAAATTTGTGGGAAAGGAAAAAGAAAAAGTAGGGCATGCATTTTAACCAGTATAATTGTTTCAATCATAACATAACAGTTAGTTTCAGTTCATGTGATTATACTTGCAGCCACATGAAAACTAATAGTGAAAGTTGGATAAGGGAGGATTGTTATCGGTATCAACTTTTAGATGGTTTTGAATTACCTAATCCAATGGTCAAACTGCTAATAAGATGAAGCATTAATTATATAATTATGGCACCGGCACATTTTTTTCATATATAGAACTTCTTATTTTTAAATAATACTATTGGACTTAAAAAAAACATGCTTTGGGTGGAAATTCATATATTATCTTTTCTCACCAGTGCCAAATGATTGCATTTAAGATCAAATACAATTAGGTTTTGTATGGTTGTATTTTTTTGAATTTTGGAAAGAATTACAATGTCACGACCCAAATTCTGAGATCGTGACCGACACATAAATCTATCTTAACACCTACTAGGTCTAGTCAGCCTAAAAATCCTTTCACCTCATAAAACGATATTAAAACATTTAAATTGTTATTTATAAGTCTTTGATCATCATTCCAAATTTTATTAAATTTTTGACATAGTTTTCTTTGAAAATAGAACTTTCCCTCAATTTACAACAATCCAAACACAGCAACATATTCATTACAATTCAAAGACTATACATCTGGCTATCACAAGCCTACAAAAATTTTCATTTCGTCTACATGCAAACTAATCTAATACTAGGGTATGGATAAGCTGCGATATGTCATTGAGCCTGCGAGTCTTCAAAGAAAAGTATATCCAAAATTAGAAGTATATCTTAATGCACTTCTACTCTTCAACCTGAGAAGGATCTGAAAAATGTAAAATAAGGAGAGTGAGTCACACAGATCCAGTGAGTGTAAGATAAAAGAAACACACAGAATGGGAAACAAACTCGCACAGAGTTTTTATCATAAAAATAATTGTAAGGTATATAGTTCAAAATCTTGTCATCAATCTTTATAAATTAATTTAGAAAGAATAATCTTAAGAAACTTTATTTCATAAATATCAAAATGTAATAATCTCGTATAAACTAATATTTCTCATCACATCATCTCCCTCTGTATCTTTTCCTTGTACGAGGACAACTCCACTGTGCTCTGCACTGCGCGAACCCAGTTCTGTGCCTTCAGCCACATAGAACAACTCTATTGCGCGAACCCAGTTTTGTGCCTTCAGCCACACGGAACAACTCTACTGTGCGAACCCAGTTCTGTGCCTTCAGCCACACGGAACAACTCTACTGCGCCACCAGTCATCCGTGCCTCCCGCCGCATGATGACAACCCACTGTGCATCACACGCGTTTAACCAGTCTCCTTGCCTTCGGCCACACGGAGACAACCCAACAGTGCCACCAATCCCCGTGCCTCCCGCCACACGAGGACGCTTACGTACAAGGTACTTCACCATAACACCATTTCAGATCACATAGATCATATAAAATATATTTTCTTATCATATCTAAATAATATAATATCCACAATTATGCATTCAAATTCAGAATCTCTATAATAAATCATAGATAGTCAAAAGTACATAAATTCTTGTATTTAATAACAACAATCATAAAAACAAAGAATTCACCAAATTATCACAAAATCAGAGACAATACATATCCTAATGTTTCTCATGGCTTTCTAGACACAATACACAATTTCATGCACAATTTAATTCATATTTAGTTCAAAACAGGTAAAGAATATTTGAAAATAGTATCTCCTTTATCAAACACTCACCTGAAAGGATTTGTAACAAAATCCTTACTTTACCGGCCTAGCACAACTTACAATAACTCTAGTATCCTCCGAATTTCTTAAAATAATAAAAGGACCTATTCAGTATAAAAACCACTCAAATCATTACAATCCAACCTTCATCATCTCCTAATTTCCATCAAATTAGTCCTCAAAATATTGTGAAGGTCATTACAATCTCAAAATACATAATTATACATTCCACCTTAATCCAACCAAAAAAAAATTTCAATCAAATCCCTAAAATTCTACAGTCTTGAAAATAATCCTTAATGATCACAAAAATCTTCTAAATTTGCATGAGAGCCTCCACAGACCTTAATATTACAGAAAAGTACAACATTTTTAGAATTTTAGCTCATATCCAAGATTTTAGAAATTTTCAGTTTAGTCCTAAATTTTCATATGGTGGTTTTGTATTCTTTTCCTTCCATTTTTCACTTCTATACAATCATAAGGGTTCCATTGGAGCTAACGATTACAAATATGCATCAAAATTTGAAATTTCAATTCAAACTAAAAAATTTTAAAATTTTCAGTTTAGTCACTCTTACTTTTCCGGCAGTTTTCCGGCGACTAACGACGGCAAGACGCTCAAGGGAGGTTGCTGACAATGTCAACGTCAACTGAGGGACCAGAACCGAGGCTCAACAGCATCCAATGGCGGCGTTTCGCGACTGGATTGACAGCACGATTGCGGACGGAAAAGAAAGGAGAAAACGCTGTTTTTGGCCGCTGCGGTGGTCTGACGAAGCTCTGGACGACGTCGGTGGAGCTTCTGCAGTCTGGCGATGACGCGGATCGGTGCTGGTGACGGTGTGGCGGTGGTTCTGGGGGAAGGAAGGACGGGCTGAAAGAGAGAGGAGGAGAGAATGAGAAGAAAGGAAAGCTACAGATTTAAAGACGTGAAGGAAGGAAATATTAAATTATTACATACAATAAATATATAATTAGTTAAAGAAACATTCCTCAGACTAAGAACTCCGACCCTAACTAATTTTTAATAGGATTTCCCACGAGGATAAATTATGAACAAAATTTAAGTGCATTTTTTCTATTTTTGTCATAAGATTTGTCTTTTTTAATTTTTTTTACCTATATTATTTTTATTAAAAATATAATATATAAAAATACAAAAAATGCATAACATTGAATAATATGGGATGTTTGATAAAATGTTACTTATCAGACATTATTTTCTTTCCAGTTTTGGTACATCCATATAAAATAGGAACCAATTGTTGTATAACATTCAAATAAAAAAAAGACCAGTAACTTCTTTTGTCATTTTTGAGATTTTGAAAGTTCAAACGAACTCAAAGAGTACTTATTGAGAATCACCCACCAAATACGGAATTACTTAGAATCGAACACAAGCCATGCATTTGTGCGGAAGACGACCAAATGAGCTAACCTCGTTGCCACTTACTTTGTCATTTAACTATTAACATCTATAGTTTGAATCTTATCCTTTGAGCTATTTTGAATCAGAATTGTTGCTATACTCTGTTTTTACTAACTAATTTTAATCCATCAACCTTCGATTTGCCCCTGAACCTTAACAAACCATAAAGCTATCATTTATGTCTATTATCTACTTTGGTTTCACCAAACCAACCCAAAGCTTTATGACAGATGACAAATTCGTTTAATCTTACAGTTTGACATTGTTCCTTGGATTCATAATTGAGATGGTATGCACTATTATCTCCGAAAGCTAAGTAATTTGATCTAAAGCTTTCATTTATGGGATTGATATTTGCGAAAAAAGAAGAAAGATATAGATAAGCTGACATTGAAATAAAATTCATCCATAGATTTAAATACATGATAGCTTATGTTGTTGGTCCAGAGATTGGTACTAATAACACTAAGAGGCATGTTTCCATATATTCTTCATTTTGTAGTTATCTCCACTTATTTAGCGAAAGTGAAAGGCATTTCTAATTTGATTTAGCTCCCTTGTGACATCCATCATGTTCAGTCTTTCCTTTGGTGATTCCACTGAGCAAGCAAGTCCAATCCCAAATAGTGAAATTATAGCCTTCTCTTCATTAGGACGCATAAGGATCAGCTCCTCCATGTTGATTTCTTCTGCTGTTGTTGCTGGCTGCTGTCTTCGATTTGGTAGAAGCGCTGAGTCCGCAATCTCCAAAAGTTTATTTGGATAAGCAGTTTTCACATAACCATGGAGATCGTGCCCATCTTTGAACATTTCTTCTGTAGGTCTTCTTCCAGTTAGCATTTCCAAAACTAGAATCCCAAAAGCATATACATCACCTTGTGTTGATACTTCAGAACCTATCCCATACTCTGACATATTTTGCTATATGGTTAATGCTTTTTAATTCATTATTTTGAAAATAAAAAATATTCATAGAAGGTGCACAAAGAAACCAAATTTAGGGGAGTGTAAATACTAAATAATAATAATAAAGGATACCTGGAGGAGCATAGCCAATAGTTCCTTTTATTCCAGTTGAACTGGTTTGCTTCTGAGAGATGCCATTAAAGATCGAGAGAAGTCTTGCTAAGCCAAAATCACTCACATGAGCAATCATATCATCATCCAGAAGTATATTGCTTGGCTTTAAATCGCAGTGGACGATCGGTTGGTCGCATTGATAGTGAAGGTAATGTAGTGCAGAAGCAACATCATTTAGGATGTTTAATCTTCGATCAAGATCTGTAGTTCTAGGTTTACCTACACTTTCTGTATCAGGATGCAACCATTCTTCTAGGCTTCCATTTGACATGTACTCAAAGACTAGTGCTTTAAATTCCTGGCCCTTAAAATCAATGCTCGAGCAACATGTTAAAATCTTAACCAAATTTCGATGCCTAATATTCTTCAATGCATTACATTCGGAAATGAAATTCTTGTGAGCTCCCTTCTTTTGAAGATTTAGGACCTTTATAGCAACAACTTTGTCTTCTGATTCTAGCCTTCCTTTATACACTGAGCCAAAACTCCCAGATCCTATCATGTTGTTGGTAGAAAACCCTTCAGTTGCAGAGTGTAGATTTTGGTATGACACCTTAGGAAGCTGGTCAATTGTTGGTGAAGTTGAAGATGATGTCTTGTTTCTTTTCCTCCTCAAATAGATGGCAATGACAAATGACAACAGAAGGCAAACAACCACACAAATAAAAATCACCATGAGCTTCAATTTATGGCCTTTACTTTGTTTGACCACTGTGATAGAGCATGGTGATAAATGCAGCTGGGAGATGCCCCCACAAAGCTTATTATTACCAGCCACCGATATTGCACTTGGATTCCTGAAAACCCCTTCAATGGGTACCTCACCTTCCAACACATTAAAGGAAACATTCAAGTATTGAAGGACAGAAATGTTCTGTAAACCTCTTGGTATTGTTCCAGACAAGTTATTTCTTGATAGATCAAGGTACTTAAGGTTTTTCAATGAAGCCAGTGAAGGAGGCATGGTTCCGCTAAACGTATTCCCTTGTAAATAAAGGATTTCCATTGCGATCAACTCTCCAATGGTGCCAGGAATCTCCCTAGAAAGAGAATTTTCAGAGATATCCGAAGTGTCAAGGTTTTTAAGGTTTCCTACCTCACTAGGCAAAGAGCCATTCAATGAATTGTGAGATAAATCCAGTACCTTGGACAAGGAGAAAAGATTAAAAAGCTGCAAGGGCATAGGTCCACTAAGATTATTTTTGGAAAGGTCTAGTAATGTCAAATACTTCCATTTTCCAAATATAGGAGGAATTTTTCCGTTAAACTTGTTCTCTGAAATCCTTAGTTCAACTAGTTGACTAAGGTTGGCTAAGGAGGCTGGTATCTCTCCTGAGAGTTCGTTTCTCCACAAATATAATCCTTGCATCTTATGAAACTTCCCAAAAGATGTTGGAATGGTGCCTGTAAAGTTGTTTAATTCTAGATCCAAGCCAATCAAATTTGTGTACTTTCCTAAAGTTGCAGGAATTTTTCCATAAAACTGATTACTACCAATGTCTAGTTCTTTGAGTTGGGTTGACAAATTGGCAATGGAATTAGGTAAAATTCCTACAAATTTGTTGGCAGCGAGATTCAAAACTTCCAATTTACTACAATTTTCTAGAGATGTTATGAAATCCAAGTCATTATTGGAATTGCTACCGAGATTATTATATGCTAAATTTAGCCATTGAAGATCTTTTGAGTTTCCTAGACTTGGAACTTTTCCAACAAAGTGGTTACGTGCAATATCAAATTGCTGAAGAGAAGATGAATTTGTGGTGGAAGTTGGGATTGAACCTGCAATGTGATTCCCGGCTATTGCAAAAATTTGCAAATTAGAGAGGGTGGAGAACATGTTTTCTGGAAGCTGACTGCTATTAAGTTGATTAAATGCAGCTGATATTTCAATGAGAGATGACATATTGTAAAGTGACGAAGGAAGCTTACCAGAAAATTTGTTCGCACCTATTGATAAAAATCCCAAGTTTTTCAAATGGTCTATTCCTTCTGGTATGCTCCCTTCAAAGTTGTTAAAACCCACAGACAGAACAAGAAGGGAAGAAAGATTCCACATGGAAGCTGGGATTCGTCCTTTCAAATTGTTTATATAAATATACAACAATTCAAGCTTCCTAAGAGAGCCAAGTTCATTTGGTATCTTGCCAGTAATATTGTTTTTCGATAAATCCAAGTACCTTAGTTCAGTGCAGCCAGTCAAGTTGATGGGAATCTCCCCTGTCAATGCATTATGCGTGAGAGAGAGGCTCTGCAACCTAAACAAATGACCCAACTCAGCTGGAATTTCTCCACAGAAGCCATTGTCGCTAAGGTTGAGATTTCTCAAGAAGGAGAGGTTGCCAACATGTGGTGATATGATCCCACGCAAACCATATTCTTGCAGCTTCAACTCTGTGACTCTTTGATGCTTGTGACTGCATGTGATTCCATGCCAGCTGCAGAAGTGATTTGAAGTATTCCAAGAGCTCAGGATTTGATTAGGATCACTGGATATTGATTCTTTAAACTTGAGCAATGCCAAATAGTCACTCTCATTTCCTAATGCAGATGCAGCTCTCATCTGTTGAATCCAAAGTAAGGCTACAAAGAAAATAAGGATTGAGATGGAAGGGGAAGCCATTGTTGGGTTGAAGAACTGAGGGTGAAGAACGTGAATGGTTTAAAGATTGAGATTAATAATTTGCATTGACTTCATTTACTGCTTTTGGACGCATTGATAGACCCAATAATTAAAAATTTTGTCAATGGATATGATAAACATAATGGACTATGCAATTAGAAAGTGGGTGATTAACTGTAGGTGATGTGTGTGGTTGCTTTGGAGATTCAGATATTGAAATGGTTCTTCTCACATATTGCAATTTTCCATTTGCATTGACTTGACTTATGACAAAATTCCAAACAGGTGAAAAATTTCAATGAAACCATTCATTTCCTTCCACATGACTTATGACTTATCGAGGGACGAAAAGCTGGGCTTGGGTTTTAGTTTAACTATTATGGTTGTTTCAGTCATAACAATCAGATTCAGTTCGTGTGGTTATCCTTGCAGCCAAATGAATATTAATAGTAAAGGTTGGATAAAGGAGGCTAGATAATATGAATATGGTTGTTTCAGTCATAACAATCAGATTCAATTTTATGCAAAACAATTATGTCACGAATACTAATATTGAAGAATCTGATTTCCTGCATTCAATTTTATGATTGTTTCAATGTGATTAAAAAAGAAAACTAGATCGAAAGAAACTGAAAAGAAAAAGAATATTATTTACTTTTGAATAATATTAAAGGAAACTTTTACGAAACTCATGATGTACTAATGCTCAATTAGACCAATGGATTAGGTAATCCAAAACCTTCTAATAGTTTTTTTCCTCACAAGTAATTTTTGCTAAAAGTAATTTTGTTAAAAATATTATCAAATATTAAATATAAATATATTTTTTAGTAAAAATTTAAACGTCACGAGAAATAACCATAAAGAATGACCTATTTTATATCATACATGTTGGACTTCAAAATCATTCCTTTGGATGAAATTCTTACCTTGTCTTTTCTCAATTCAAACCAATGAAACTAATCTTTGACTCAAGTAGTGGTAGATTTTTTATGAATATGATTTTTCTGAAATTTGAGAAGAATTAAAATAAAATGTAAGGACATGTTATTCAAGATCATCACTACTAGTTTTGTTACAGAATCATCTTTGTTTTTGCACGAAATATGATAAATAAAGTAGGCGTCTTTTTAACTAGCGTTTATAAATTTTGTAATTCTCACCTATGGAATCTCTTTTTTTTCCCTCACTCTTGTTTAATTTTCCTCTCTTTTTTAAATTTTAGAAAGAAAAATTCAACAATTATGTCAAAGTACAATTGAAGGATCTGATTTTCTGCATTCATTGTCCACTTCAGGAACAAAGCTTAATTAGATTTTGTGAACTTTTTAAGGGGTGGGAGATGGAATTTGATATGGCGCTGCAGAGAATGAAGTTCAAATTTAAACATAAAATAAACGAAAATGTCAAAGTAATTAAAAAAAATCAGATTTTAATCTAAAAAATTATGTCAAAACCATGCTAATATGAAAATAATCATATTTAATTATTTAATTCAAATAATTATAGTCTTAATTGCATGCAATAAAAAAATGATATGCAAAATTATTTAAATAATCAAGGATCAGCAATTTAATTTTAAAATATTTTTTTGAATTATTTGTATTATGGATTGCATATGCTAATGAAGCACATAACCCATATGTGCACATACGTAACTCTTTTAATTATAAAAATTAATCTAACATTTTTTTTATTTTGCCAAAGATCTAGAATCCCTCAAACATAGTAATTTATCCAAAAGAAACCTATTGGTAGTTAAGATCCAACAAATTAAATAAATCCTCTTTTGTACAATACAATAGAGTGGTGAATATGTTCGATCCAACAAAGATTGACTTAGTAAGGGGTGTTTGCTTTTTCTCTTTACTGTTTTCATTTTCATTGAAAAAAATATATTTGATAAAATTTAACAGAAAATAATTTTTAAAAACATTTTTAAAAATAGGCTGAAAATAGAAATAATGATCAGTGTTATTTTTAATAAAATTTAACGGAAATATTTGATAAAATTTAACTGAAAAACATCTAAAAGACAGTTTTTTAACATTTTCAAATAATGATAAGTGTTATTTTTATAATTTTTTGAAAAAATAAATTATCTAATCATATAAATATTAATAATCAAACTTCAAAATCAATAAAATATTACAATCATTTAAGTCATTCAATTTAAAAATAAATACAAACAAAATTCTAATTTTATATAACAAACATATTTTTAAAATTTTGAAAACTTAAAAATGAAAACTAATTTTAAAATACAAAAATAAAAAAATAAAAATGTTTGTAATGACTTTAAAATTTTTTTAGTAATCTCACAAAATAATATATTTTATAATATAAAATATAAAATAAAATATAAGATAGGAGAACGTGAGAAAATAAAAATAAAAATAAAAAAAATTACAATAGATAAATAGATTAAATAATTTTTTTATTTTAAAATTATAATAACTATTATTTTATATTATATTTTAAAATTTTAAAAAATATATATATATTTATACATGCAAAACCTCTAATAATTTTATATGCAGAAAAGCGAGCATAGAAAATATGATTGTGACAAAATCTATAGCACCGTCAAAGTGGCATTTTTCCATTTTTCCATACTATGTTTGTGATGTTAGGCCTGATTAATTTTTTTAATGACTGTTAATTTTAACTGCACACGTGTTTTGGTCCACTAACTTACTGTATAATTAATATAAACTGGACTACATTTATCTACTCCTAATTTGACAATTTTGTCATTGAATATTAAAACTACAGAAAGTGGGTATTGACTTATTGACTTTGAAATGGTCATACACACTTCGGAGCTCTCACTCTCTTTGCATATATATCTGCAATGACTGGACTTATTAACTATGGAGTATTGATGGACCCACTTCAAACGATTGTCCCTAAGGATTCAGATCATATGTTTCTTAATTTCTTAAATGAGGGACCAAGTTCTTTGTTTTTTCTTTATCATGTCCCAATCTTAAAATAACTGTCTTATTTTTTTTCAACTTAATAGACAAGTTTTTCATTGCACTGAATATTTGGCCTTCTCATGTTCGTATTTATATTTGATATCTTAATTTTCAATTTCCAAAATAATAAAGCAATGGAGAAATTATAAATTATTCATGATAATTGAATTTAATAAAAAAATACTAATCTCTAACATGTGATGATCATAGTCTAAATCTTTATTAGATTAGAGATAGTCATATTTAATATCTAACAATATATATTTTGAATGACATTATTTCTATTAGATTATAAATTTAGAAAATAAAAAAATTATAGATTTATTTCTAAAGAACTTTTGGTTCAAGACTAGAAGAATATAATATTATCAAGGAAGACAAAATAATTTAAAATTTTAATTGAGAATTATGCTCTCTTTTAACAAAAGAAGTAAGAAGATAACATAGCAGTATGACTTTAACCAGTATGATTTTTTTTAGTTATAACATAACAGTCAGTTTCAGTTCATGTGTTATACTTTGTAAGCAGTTTAACCATTGGATTAAGTAATTGAAAACCATCCAAAAGTTGATACTGATAACAATGCTAATTATATAATTATGGCACTGCCACATTTTTTCATATATAGAATTTCCAATTTTTATATAATAGTGTTGGACTTCAAAAAACATGCTTTGTATGGAAATTCTTAAATTAACTTTTCTTACCGATGCCAATTATTGCATTCAAGATCAAGTACATGTAGATTGTGTATGGTTGTGTTTTTCTGGATTTTGAACAGAATTACAATAAAAACGTAATTTGTTAAAGAAAAATTCCTCAGGCCAAGAATTTCAAGCCTAATAAATTATGAAAAAAAATTTAAGAGCATTTTTTTCTATTTTTGTCATAAGATTTGTTTTTTTTAATCATTTTGTTTTCCTATTTTGGTACATCTATATAAAATAGGTTCCAATTGCGGTATAAAATTGAAATAAAAAAATGACTGGTGACTTCCTTTGTCATTTAACTATCAACATCTATAGTTAGAATCTTATCCTTTGAGCAATTTTGAATCAGAATTGTTGCTATACTCTGTTTTTACTAACTAATTTTAATCCATCAACCTTCGATTTGCCCCTGAACCTTAACAAACCATAAAGCTATCATTTATGTCTATTGTCTACTTCGGTTTCACCAAACCAACCCAAAGCTTTATGACAGATGACAAATTCGTTTAATCTTACAGTTTGACATTGTTCCTTGGATTCATAATTGAGATGGTATGCACTATTATCTCCAAAAGCTAAGTAATTTGATCTAAAGCTATCATTTATGGGATTGATATTTGCTGAAAAAGAAGAAAGATATAGATAAGCTGACATTGAAATAAAATTCATCCATAGATTTAAATACATGACAGCTTATGTTGTTGGTCTAGAGATTGGTACTAATAACACTAAGAGGCATGTTCCATTCTTCATTTTGTAGTTATCTCCACTTATTTAACGAAAGTGAAAGGCATTTCTAATTTGATTTAGCTCCCTTGTGACATCCATCATGTTCAGTCTTTCCTTTGGTGATTCCACTGAGCAAGCAAGTCCAATCCCAAATAGTGAAAATATAGCCTTCTCTTCATTAGGACGCATAAGGATCTGCTCCTCCATGTTGATTCCTTCTGCTGTTGTTGTTGCTAGCTGCTGTCTTTGTTTTAGTACAAGAGCTGAATCCACAATCTCGAAAAGCTTACTTGGATAAGCAGTTTTCACATAACCATGGAGATTGTGACTATCTTTGAACATTTCTTCTGTAGGTCATCTTCCAGTTAGACTTTCCAAAACTAGAATCCCAAAAGCGTATACATCACCTTGTGTTGATACTTCAGAACCTATTCCATACTCTGACATATGTTGCTATATGGTTAATTCTTTTGAATTCTTTATTTTGAAAATAAAAAACATTCATAGAAGGTACTCAGAAATGAAATTTACGAATACTAAATAATAAAGAATAAATGATACCTGGAGGAGCATAGCCAATAGTTCCTTTTATTCCAGTTGTGCTGGTTTGCTTCTGAGAGATGCCATTAAAGATCGAGAGAAGCCTTGCTAAGCCAAAATCACTCACATGAGCAATCATATCATCATCCAGAAGTATATTGCTCGGCTTTAAATCACAGTGGACGATAGGTTGGTGGCATTCATAGTGAAGGTAATACAGTGCAGAAGCAACATCATATAGGATGTTTAATCTTCGATCAAGATCTAAAGTTCTAGGTTCACCTACACTTTCTGTATCAGGATGCAACCATTCTTCTAGGCTTCCATTTGACATGTACTCAAAGACTAGTGCTTTAAATTCCTGGCCCTTAAAATCAATGCTCGAGCAACATGTTAAAATCTTAACCAAATTTCGATGCCTAATATTCTTCAATGCTTTACATTAGGAAATGAAACTCGTGAGCTCCCTTCTTTTGAAGATTTAGGACCTTTATAGCAACAACTTTGTCTTCTGATTCTAGCCTTCCTTTATACACTGAGCCAAAACTCCCAGATCCTATCATGTTGTTGGTAGAAAACCCTTCAGTTGCAGAGTGTAGATTTTGGTATGACACCTTAGGAAGCTGGTCACTTGTTGGTGAAGTTGAAGATGATGTCTTGTTTCTTTTCCTCCTCAAATAGATGGCAATGACAAATGACAACAGAAGGCAAAGAGCCACACAAATAAAAATCACCATGAGCTTCAATTTATGGCCTTTACTTTGTTTAACCACTTTGATAGAGCACGGTGATAAATGCAGCTCGGAGATGCCCCCAGAAAGCTTATTATTACCAGCCACTGATATTGCACTTGCATTCCTGAAAACCCCTTCGATTGGTACCTCGCCTTCCAACACATTAAAGTAAACATTCAAGTATTGTAGAACGGAAATGTTCAGTAAACCTCTTGGTATTGATCCAGACAAGTTGTTTCTTGATATATCAAGATACATAAGGTTTTTCAATGAAGCTAGTGAAGGAGGCACAGTTCCACTAAATAAATTCCCTTGCAAACAAAGGTCTTGTCACGATCTAAATTCTGAGATCGTGACTGGCGCATAGACCTATTTTCACACCTACTAGGTCTAGTCAGTCTAAGAACTTCTTTTGCAGTCCACAATAACAATATTACGACATTTTAATCTTTACCTTTGATCCTTAACCATCATTCTAATTTCAACCAAAATTTTGACAGAGTAACCTTTGAAAATAAGACGTTTCCTCAATTTACAACAACCCAAAACACAGTCATATTCATTATAAAACACAATAATACAACTGAATATTACAAGCCTACAAAGTTTTTCATTTATATCTACATGCAAACTAATCTAATATTAAAGTATAGACAAGCTGCGTTATCATTGAGCCTGCGAGACTTCAAGGAAAAGCCTACCCAAGATAGAAGCGTGACTCTATTATTTTCTACTCTTCAACCTGAGGAGGATCTGAAAAAATGTAAGGTAAAAAAAATGAGTCACACAGACCCAGTGAGTGTAAAATAAAAGAAACACACAGAATGGGAAACAGACTCACACAGAGTTTCTATCATTAAATGATTGCAAGGTATACAGTTCAAAATTGTGTCATCAATCTTTATAAATTAATTTAGAAATAATATTCTTGATAAACCTTATTTCATAATTATCCAAATGTAATAATCTCGTATAATTAATATTTCCCATCACATCATCCCCCTCCGTATTCTTTCCCTTGTACGAGGACAACCCCACTGTGCTCTGCACTGCTTGAACCCAGTTCAGTGCCTTCAGTCACACGGAACAACTCTACCGCGCCACCAGTCATCCGTGCCTCTCGCCGCACGATGACAACCCACTGTGCATCACACGCGCTTAACCAGTCTCTATGCTTCGGCTACACAGAGACAACCCAACAGCGCCACCAGTCCCTGTGCCTCTCGCCACACGAGGACGCCTACGTACAAGGTACTCCACCACAACACCATTTCAGATCACACAGATCATATAAAATATATTTCTTTATCAGATCCAAACAATATAATATCCACAATTATGCATTCAAATTCAAAATCTCAATAATAATCATAGATAGTCAAACATAGATAAATTCTTGTATTTAATAACAACAATCATAAAAACAAGGAATTCACCAAATTATCACAAAATCAGAGACAATAAATGTCCTAATGTTTCCCATGGCTTTCTAGACACAATACACAATTTCATGCATAATTAAATTCATATTTATTTCAAAACAGATAAAAGATATTTGAAAACGGTATCTCCTTTATCAAACACTCACCTGAAAGGATTAATAAAGATTAATCCTTATTTCACCGGTCTAGCACAATTTGTAATGATTCTAATATCCTCCGAGTTTCCTAAAATAATTAAGAAACCTAATCAGTCTAAAACTACTCAGATAATTGCAATTCAAACTTCATCACCTATTAACTTCCATTGAAGAAATCTTAAAATATTATGGAATTCATTATTATCTCAAAATATATAATTATATCTTTCATAATTTAACAGAATTTTAATTAAATCCCAAAATCTCTCTTAGCCTTGAAAATAATCTTTAAAGGTCACAAAACTCTTCTATATTGCATTTTTTGGAGTGTTTAAACTACATCAGCTTCAATAGCTCACCGAAAAAGGCACTATGATGCAGTCAACGCCGGTCAACGATGGTCAACGCCGGTCAACAGTGGTCAACGGCAGTCAATGGCGGAGGTCGGCCAAAATTTGTCCAGAATGTAGATCAGAGTACGAGGATGCTGGATTTGAAGTTAGTTTGGTGAAACACGATGGTTTAACGACACTTTTTCAGTGGGAAAGGTGGACAGAGCGGCGGACGCTTTTTACCTTGATCCGGGCGCGTGGCGGCGGTTCTCCGGCGGATGAAGGCTGACGGAGGAAGCAGACAGCTTGAGCTACCTGGTGGTGGGGGTGGTGTGGCCGGAGGAAGGCGTTTTCCGGCCGTTCAAGACGCCGAAACTTGGGTTGATGGAAGAAGATTTTCACAAATTTCGGGGTGTTTCCGGTTGCTGCGGTGGTCCGACGATGACGCTGATCGGTGCTGGCGATGGCGTGGCGGTGGTTCTGAGGAAAGGAACGACGGGCTGAAAGAAAGAGGAGAGGAGGAAATTGTGTGGGAGAGAAGGAAAGTTGCAGTATTTGAAGACGTGAGGGAAGGAAGTTTCAAACTATTACAGGTCTTCCGTACCTATGCACTCTCCAATGGTGCTACGTATCTCTCCAGAAAGATGATTTGCCGAAAATCCAAAGTGCCAAGATTTTTAAATTTTCCCACCTCAATAGACAAAGAACCATTCAATGAGTTATGAGATAAGTTCAGAAACTGAGACAAGAAGGCCAGGCTGAAAACCTGTAAAGGTATAGCTCCACTAAGATTATTTTCTGAAAGGTTTGCCAATTTCCAATAAATGGTGGAATCTTTCCTGCAAAAGCATATTCCTTGAAAAGCTCAGTTGAACCAATTGACTAAGGTTGCCTAAGGAGGTTGGTATCTCTCCAGAGAGTTGGTTTCCTTCCAATCCTAATGTTTGCATCATATGAAAGTTCCCGAATGAAGTTGGAATTGTGCCTTTAAATTGGCATAATTCTAGAACCAAGGCAATTAAATTTGTGTATTTTCCTAAAGTTGCAGGAATAGTTCCATATATCTGATTATCCCCAAGGTAGAGTCGAATGAGTTGGGTTGACAAATTTCCTATGGAGCTGGGTAAATGACCTCCAAATTTGTTGGTAGATAGAATCAAAATTTCCAGTTTGGTACAGTTTTCTAGAGATGTTATAAAATCCAAGTCAGTATTTGAATTGCTCCCAAGATTATTATAGTTCAAATTTAGCCACTGAAGATCTCTTAGGTTTCCTAGGCTTGGAACTTTTCCTACAAAATAGTTTACCCCAATATCAAATATTTGAAGAAAAGATGCATTTGTGATGGAAGTTAGGATTGAACCTGAAATTTGATTCCCGGCGATGCCAAATGCTTGCAAATTAGAAAGGGTGGTAAACATGTTGTCTGGAAGTCGAGTGCCATTCAGTTGATTATCTGCTGCTGATATGCATGTGAGAGATGACATATTGTAAAGTGAAGAAGGAAGCATACCAGAAAATCAGTTCTCAACTATTGATAAAGCACTCAAGTTTTTGAAATGGCTTATTTCTTCTGGTATGCTTCCCTCAAAGTTGTTATATCCCACGGACAGAACATGAAGGGAAGAAAGATTCCACATGGAAGCTGTGATATATCCAATTAAATTGTTTGTATAAATGTATAACGTTTCAAGCTTCTTAAGAGAGCCGAGTTCAATTGGTATCTTGCCAATAAGATTATTTTCTGATAAATCAAATTACCTTAGTTCAGTGCAGCCTGTCAAGTTGATGGGAATCTTCCCTGTCAATGCATTATCCATGAGAGAGAGGTTCTGCTACCCAAGCAAATGACCCAACTCAGCTGGAATTTCTCCAAAGAAGCCATTGTCGTGGAGGTTGAGATTTCTCAAGAAGGAGAGGTTGCCAACACGGGGTGATATGATCCCACGCAAATCATATCCTTGCAGCTTCAACTCTGTGAGTCGTTGTTGCTTGCGGCCGCAGGTGATTCCATGCCAGCTGCAGAAGTGATTTGAAGTATTCCAAGAGCTCAGTATATGATGAGGATCACTGGATATTGATAATTTAAACTTGAGCAATGCCAAATAATCTCTTTCATTTCCTGATGCAGATGCAGCTCTCATCTGTTGAATCCAAAGCAAGGCTACGCAGAAAATAAGCTTTGATATGGGAGTGAAAGCCATTGTTGGGTTGAAGAACTGAAGGTGAAGAACGTGAATGGTTTACAGATTGAGATTAATTAGTGATATGGGAGCTTCATTTTGTTCTTTGCATAATTATCACCATTTGCATTGACTACATTTTTTGCTTTGGGACGCATTGATAGACCCACTTTGGTTTTCCTATTAAGGAGTTTGTTTGGTAGTTATTTTCTGTTTTTGATTTTTATTATAAATAAAAACTATGATTGAAAATGTTTTTGGTAAATTCTAAAATAAAATATGTTTTGAACGCAGTTTTTAAATTGATTAGACTGAGTTTTATAAATTTTATAGTTCTACCTTTTGAATCCGTTTTCCCCTCACTCTGTTTTAAACTTTCTCTTTTGTTTTAACTGGATACTTTGTAGTTTGAGGTTGATGAAGATTACATTGTTGATACAAAGCTTAGCACTAGTTCTTTTTAGTTTTGATATTTTGTAATGCAATCAATGAATGTACTAAAAGTTTGAATGAATTGTGGTGGGATTCAAATTTTCACCTTCAGACAAGGAAGCAAATTTCCTAAACTTAAGGAGTCGGTATTGAGTTACACTTCCTTGTACCAATATATGTGAGCTACTAAGAAAATGAAGTGTGTGTTCCCTTTCATGTTTTTATTGGTAGGATCAAATGATAAATTTTTTTTAAAGTTAGAGAGAAATAAAAAGAAAAAATATTTGATTCCTAATTTATTCAGAATGGGTCCATATTAGCGTGAGTTTCTTATCTTTTTCTTCTTAACTCTTTTTAACTTTAGAAAAATTTATTATTTTTCAACTTTAGAGGATCTAAAATCATTTTTATCTTTCCCTTCTTTATTCATGTCTTTTCAGGAATTTTAAAAAGAAAAATTGTTGATTTTCTTCTGAGGTTGCATTTAGATCTTTCATTTTAATTTTATGAAAAATAGTAGGAATGACACTGGATACGAGTATTATGGGTACTTAATGATATTCATTTAAAAAAAAGTTTAATATCCATTGAATATTGGATAAAGTATAAATAGTAAAGTATAATTATAAGATATTTTGGACAGATATTTATAGAGAAAAAATGAACATACCTACAAAACAAAGAGCTATGTCATGAATATTATTGAGGGATCCGATTTCCTGCATTCATTGTGTACTTGAGAAACAAAGTTTAATTATCCAACTTCCGATTTAGTCAACTTTTAAAGGGGCAGGAGCTGGAATTTGATATAGTACTGAAGAAGATGAAGTCCAAAACCCAATTTACAGTCAAATTTAAACGCAAACTTTGTGCAAATATTCTCATTCTTTATGTGTGTCTTATTTGGTGCTCGAGGCATTTGGTGCGCAGATTTATCATTTGCATATTTGCATTCACTGTAGTTTTGGCCATATGAGTGTAAGTGGTGGGTATTTCAAGTACTTGTTTCTTATTTATAATTATATATTTCACACTCATTATAGTCTCTCTCATCCTTTGCTTTTGTCATTTAAAATTATACTGTTTTCGTAAGTGGCTTGAACAAGACTTTGTTTTTATTTATTTTCACGTTGGTTCTCAATTAATTTGCTTAAATTTGCATCTACATTGCCACATGTTTCCATATAATCTCCCTTGATTAAGTGGTGATTCTGAAGCTGATGCATGATTTAAATAGCACAGAAACATCAATTAATATGATCTAGTTTAACAAGCTTTTAGCTATTAATTAAGCTTAAATCTATCTTAACTAAGGTTCATCATGGAGGCGCTTTCGGGTAAAAGAAATTTTTGGAATTTCTCGGAAATTCCACTCCAGAAAATTTACAAGTTTCCATCTGCCAAACGCACTCTAATATCATGATGTTTGGTTTGAAGTTCTAAATAAAGTTTCCTAAGATTTATCATTCTAATGTCTATTTGCATTCACTGTAGTTTTGACCATATGAGTGTAAGTGGTGGGTATTTCTTGTCATTCAAAATCAAACTGTTTTCATAAGTGGCTTGAACAATGATCTGTTTTATTTATTTCCACGTAGATTTTCAATTAATTTGCTTAAATTTGCATCTACATTGCTACATGTTTCCATATAATCTCCCTTGATTATGTGGTGATTCTGAAGCTGATGCATGATTAAATAGCACAGAAACATCAAAACATAAACTAAGTTAGTGGTGTTAGGCCTTATTAATCTGCTTGTGTCATTGGGAAGTTGATGGGTCATCAACTTAGTAGAGATTTTTGTTTCTAGTGCTAAAATTGTTTTGAGAAGTTTCAATAGGTCTCATTAGATCTGAGTTGCATCTTATGTAATTTCCCAGAAGATGTTGGAATGGTGCCTGTAAATTGGTTTGATTCTAGAGCCAAGGCAATCAAATTTGTGTACTTTCCTAAAGTTGCAGGAATTGTTCCATAAAACTGACTATAGTTTATTGAGTTGGGTTGTCAAATTGGCAATGGAATTTGGTAAAATTCCTAAAAATTTGTT
Source organism: Senna siamea (assembly GCA_031216115.1). Classification (NCBI taxonomy): domain Eukaryota; kingdom Viridiplantae; phylum Streptophyta; class Magnoliopsida; order Fabales; family Fabaceae; genus Senna; species Senna siamea. The sequence goes on from CM062357.1 coordinate 19,465,122, forward strand.
GCTAGAAAAAGCCAACACCTCCAGTCTACTACAGTTCCCTAGACTTGGAACTTTTCCAACAAAGTAGTTTTCTTGAATATCAAATATTTGAAGAAAAGATGCATTTGTAAAAAGTACACAATTAAAATTTAGAAAAAATCTTTTACTTTCTTCTACTTTTAAAATACCCCAAAAAATTTATAAGAAATGAATATAATTTTTAAAATCATATATAAAAATAATATAAGATTAACATCTCTTATATAATTAAAAAATATAATTTATTTTAATTATTTTATCTCTTATTTTTTAATACTAAAAAATTTCTTTACAAGATTATTGAAAAGTACAATTATTTATTTATTTAATAAATATATATAACATATTATACTAAAATTTGTTAGCATAAAAATTATTTTAACTATCCATCCATTCAAATAATAGAGAAGAATATTATAATTTTAACATCTTCAATATAATTAAAAAATATATAATAGATATGTCATATGAAGTGAACAAAAAAATAGAAGAAAATCAGTATAAAGTGACTTTACTATTAACTGCTAGTTATTCTGTTGAACAAGAGTTTGTAAACAATGCTCGAGCAACATGTCAAAATCTTGACGAGATTTCGATGCTTATCATGTTGATGGTAGAGAACCCTTCAGTTGCAGAGTGTAGATTTTGGTATGACACCTTGGGAAGCTGGTCAATTGTTGGAGAGGTTGAAGATACTGCCCTGGTTCTTTTCCTCCTCCAATACATGGCAAAAATTGATGACAAGAGAAGACAAACACAAACAGCCACACAAATGATAATTACCATAAACTTCAAATTGCGGTGTAAATACATAATAATAACAAATCATACCCGGAGGAGCATAGCTTCCTTTTATTCCAGTTGTGCTGGTTTGCTTCTTAGAAAAGCCATTAAGGGTTGAGACAAGTCTTGCTAACCTAAAATCACTCACATGAACAATCATATCATTGTCAAGAAGTATATTTCTTGGCTTTAAATCACAGTGGATAATAGGTTGCTCACATTCATGGGGAAAATAATGCAATGCAGAAGCAACATCACATATGCTACAAGTCATGTCCATTTTATACCCAAGCTAAAAGTTAAGGGATGATGCCATTCAACAAGTCAAAAATCTCATTCAAAATAGCACTCCAAGAAATAGTTATCTTCTTAGATGTCAACTCTACTCAAGATATATGCCAAATTATCCCATATGATATTTTAGTCTAAAACACAAGACAACTAGGATCACATACAACCAACCACTAAACATGACTCCATGCCAAAGATTAGGTGATGGTAGTTTGGTAGTTTCTTGTGTGTAATATGCACTAGCAAGGTACACACTTACACATAAGATCCTACTACCTTCCAACATCACAACTAACAGGACCTTAACAAACTAGTACTCTAATACCAACTTTGTTATAACCCAAACCACTGGGCTATGACGTGCATAGTCTAAACTAATGACAAGGCTAAGTATAGTAAACCAAGGCACAAGGACTAAGACAACATTATGGGACTCAAAACTCCATTCCACACCCATTAAATATAACATGTACATAGAATTCTCATCATAACTTCTTATTGGGAAGTTACCAAAATTTGGCAAAACCTCCCTTAAAACTTTGATATCTCCTTAGTACAATAATACGCATCCTCAACATTAATTGACAATAACTACAAGAGGTAGTCTTCACCTAGGTCCTTCAAACAACTCAAATCTCGACCAACCAAATCATACAGCTAAATAGTTGTGACGTTACAAAATCAATCAACTTTTCACTTGATAAAAGAACCCACAACAACATATATTTCAACTTTCCACTAAATATGATATTTCTTTTGAAGCAGATTCAAATCTTGGTTCGCTACGTTATGAGAGACTAATACCTTTCACTATATCCAATTTCCCTTGGTTCTTATTCCTTATTTGATAAAACTTTCTCTTTTAAATTAGAGAATCTTAAGAAGCCAGTAAAAAATCCTTCATTCTCTTCTTGTCCTTATAACAAAATTTTAATAAGGGAGATATTTCAATGAAATCTATCACAACCCAAATTCTGAGATTGTGACCGGCGCATAAACCTATTCTAACACCTACTAGGTCTAGCCAACCTAAGAATTTCATCATCTCACAATAACAATATTAAGACATTTTAACCTCTGCTTTTAAGTCCTTAATTATCATTCTAAATTTTACAAAAATTTTCCACAGAGTTTCCCTTGAAAATATAACGTTTCCTCAATTTACAACAGCCTAGACATAGAAACAGTCATTACAAAGCATAATAATACAACTGGCTATTACAAGCCTACAAAGTTTTTCATTTATATCCACATGCAAACTAATCTAATACTAAGGTATGGATAAGCTGTTTTATCATTGAGCCTGCGAGACTTTAAGGAAAAGCCTACCCAAGATAGAAGTGTGACTCTAGTCTCTTCTACTTTTCAACCAGAGGAGGATCTAAAAAAATGTAAAGTAAGGAAGGTGAGTCACACAGACTCAGTGAGTATAAGATAAAAAAAATACACAGAATGGGAAACAGACTCACACAGAATTTTTGATAATGTAAAATAATTCAAGGGTTATAAAAGTTAATTTAGTGTCAATCAATTTTTGTATAATTTTTATAATTTCTCACAATATTTAATACTTTCAATTAATCACCAAATCATCTCTGGTCTCCCTCTGTACTAGGACAACCCTTCTGCACCACCAGTCACCTGTGCATTCAACTGCACTATAACAACCCTCTGTGCATGCACGCGCTCCAGTCACTATGCCTCCTATTGCACGTGACAACCAATCAGTGCCACCAGTCACCTGTGCCTTCAACCGCACTTTGACAACCCATTGTGCATGCACGCGTGACCAGCCTCGTACCTCCCATCGCATGAGGCGCCTCAGTACAGGGTAACACCAGAGACAACATCCAACAACACAATTTATTTCACACCAGGATACCAATTTTCACATTTCATCAATCTAGCTTTTAAGTTCAAATAATAATAAATTTCAACAGTCAAAAAATACACAATTTCTTGTATTGGATACCAATAGTCACACAGACCTAAAATCATCAATTTATCAAGAATTTAAAGGCAACACATGTGCTAATTGTTTCCCATGGCTATCTAGACAATAAATGCAAACACATAAATAATTAATTTCATTTTTTATTCAAATAGGTAAAGGATATTTGAAAACAGTATCTCTTTTATCAAACACTCACCTGGAAGGATTAGTAAAGATTAACCCTTAATTCACCGGTCTAGCACAATTTGAAATGACTCTAGTGCCCTCCGAGTTTCCTAAAATAAATAAGGAACCTAATCAGTATAAAACCACTCAAATAATTATAATTCGAACTTCATCACCTCCTAGTTTCCATCGAAGTAATCTTAAAATATTATGGAGGCCATTATTATCTCAAAATGCATAATTATATGTTTCACCTTAATCTAACAAAATTAAAAATTTTTCAATCAAATCCCTAAAAATTCTCCTAGCCTTGAAAATAATCTTTAATGGTCACAAAATCTTCTACATTGCATTTTTCGGAGCGTTTAGGCTACACCGGCTTCAATAGCTCACTGGATAAGACACTGTGATGGCGGTCAACGACAACGCATGGCGGCAAATGACCAAATTGGTCCAAAATGTAGATTGGAACACGAGGATGTCAGATCTGAAGTTAGTTTGGTGAAACACTACGGTTTAATGGCGATTTTCTAGAGAGAAAGGTGGACAGAGCGACAGACCCATTTTTCCTCGATCCGAGCATGTGGCAGCGGTTCTCCGGCGGGTGAAGGCTGGCTGAGGAAGCAAATGTCTTGGGCTACTTGGCAATGGGGGCTGTGCGACCGGAGGACTGCGTTTTTCGGTCGTTTGAAGACACCGAAGTTTGGGTTGATGGAAGGAATCTTTGCAAATTTTGGGGAGTTTCCTGCCAGTGCGGTGGTCTAACGAAGCTCCAAACGACGTCAGCAGAGCTCCTACAATCTAGTGACGATGCGGCATGGTGCAGGTGACGCCGCGACAATGGTTGACGAAGGTGAGAATGAAAGAGAGCTATGGAAGAAGAAAGGAGAAGCTACAGGGAATTTGAATTATTACAAAATCCGCCCTTTGCTTCTTCTTTTTTTTTTTTATTCTTTTTTTCCTTTTCATTACCCATCATCCAAACATAAAAAATTTGTGGGAACGGAAGAAAAGCAGGGCATGACTTTTACCTAATATGATTGTTTCAATGAGAACAATCTTTGCAACCAAATGAAAAAACTAATTGTAAGGGTGAGATAAAAAAAAAAAAAAAAAGACTAGATAGAAAGAAACTGAAAAGAAAAAGAATATTATATACTCTTAAATAATTTTAAAGGAACATTTATGAAACTTATGTATTAATGCTCAATTTGACCAAGGGATTAGGTAATTCAAAACCATCTAATAGTTTTTTTTTTCACAAATATTTTTTGTTAAAAATAATTTTATTCAAAATATTATTAAATATTAAATATTAAATATAAGTATATTTTTAATAAAAATTTTAATTTTAATTTATCACAACAGAGAAAATAACGATCTAATAATTAATATTGATAACATAAAGAATGGCCTATTTTATATCATACCTGTTGGACTTCAAAATCATTCCTTTGGATGAAATTCTTACGTTCTTTTCTCACTTCAAACCAATGAAACTAATTCTTACGTCCTTTTACTGGTAGATTTTTGTGAATATGATTTTTCTGAAATTTGAAAAGAATTAAAATAAAATGCAAGTAGATGTTATTCAAGATCATCACTCCTAGTGTTGTTGCAGAATCATCTTCTGTTTTTGCACAAAATATGATAAATAAAGTAGGCGTCTTTTTAACTGAGGTTAATAAATTTTGTAATTCTTCCTATTGAATCTCTTTTTTTTATTTTTTTAACAAGAAAGAGAATATTTTCTAATTTGAGGGCTATTAATTATGAATCGATGTCTTTGTAAGAGTTTAAAAAAGAAAAATTCAACAATTATGTGTATTGAAGGATCTGATTTTTTGCATTCATTGTCCACTTCAGAAACAGAGCTTAATTAAAAGTTTTGATTTTGTGTACTTTTTAAGGGTGGGAGATGGAATTTGATATGGCCCTACAGAGAATGAAGTTGAAATCCAATCAACGGTCAAATTTAAACCCAAAATAAAAGAAAATGTCAAAATAATTAAAAAAATAAGATTTTAATCCAAAAATATATGTGAAAACCATGCGATAACAAGGAGTTTTATGCTAATATGAAAGTAATTATATTTTATTATTTAATTCAAATAATTATAGTCATAATTGCATGCAATGACAAAACTGATATGCAAAATTATTTAAATAATGAAGGATCAGCAATTTAATTTTAAAATCCTTCTGTGAATTATCTATATTATTGGTTGAATTAGACACAAAAATTCTTTAACTATAAAAATTAAATTAAAATTTTTATTTTTTTTTTTAGCCAAAGACCTAAAACCCCTCGAACATAGCATTTTGTGCAAAAACCTTTTCATTTAATTTTTTTAATCCAAAATTCTAACGAAATATGGAAACACTATATTATTTGAAGAATTTTTTATATAAGGCTAGAAATTCAATTTTTTTTTTTTTATATTTTGATATAACTTATTTTGTTGACATAACACTATTATTTTGGATGAAAAAGTGAATGAAAAGAATTTTTTTATATAAATTACAAAGTTTAAAAAATAATTTAAATTAATTTTTATAATTGATGAGGTTATAATTTATTATATCTAATTGCAAATTTTTACAAATGAAAATTTCTACGTTTAACACTAATGAAGTCGTACATGAGAAGTAACGATTTGCAATGAGTTTCAACAAAGTCTGACTTGTGAGACAGAGAGGATACGAATCACAAGAAAATCCTTTCATGGACTTCGACGATTGAATCAGCACCAAGAAAAGGATAAAAAGGGTGTTCAAAGAGGGAGGAAAGAACTAGAAAAGAAGAATATAAAAGAATAATGTAAAGTCATTGGGGTTCATTTATTTATGATGAGTTTATATGCTTTAGATCAAGAGGTAACAATGTTATTTTACTTTATCGAGTTATTATGGGTTTCAATTAACCTAACTTGATCCAAAATATATACCTATCAAATACATGTGAGGTAATTTGTTTTTGACATAATGCAACTACAAAGAAAAAATGATTAATTTTAAATAATAAATTTTGGCAAAGAGATTTCATACAACACCATCACTCACTAGTCATCGTTGAATTTTTAAATTCAGTTTTTATAAATGAAATTCAATTGAATTTTTAAATAGTTAATTTGCATTTGAAACATATCTCATGGATTAATTGGTATGAATTACATTTTGTTGGTTCGAAGTTTGAATTACATTTTAAAGTGATAGAAGTCTTTTTGTCACCCCCAATAAATATTTCAAACGCACTAAAAAAGGCTTAAACGACATGTAGTTTAGTCTAACTCGTACGAAATGAACGAGCGCAATGCCAAGATCAGAGCAGAGTGGACAGCGAAGTGATGCAATGGGAAGGAGATACACCCCTTTCTTTGGCTAATTCATGGGGAAGGGGTTGAGAAAATGCAAAAAGATAACCCAGGAGGCTGAAAAGAGGCCCAGTTCCTTCGATTAGTACATGCGTTTCTTTGTAGTCTTATTTTTCTTCTCGTACTTCGAACCCTAGTCATCGCCGCGCCGCATCGTTCTTCTCTTTTTCAGGTTTCTCCTGGTAAGGGTTTTCGCTTCCCATTTTTCGATGTTTCTCCTTCTGGGTTCATGCTGATTCTTGTTTTTTGTGATTATTGTTGAACTATGTGTTGATTTGGATGAAATCATTTTCTGATTTGATCCATTGTTATTTGCTAGCTGTACGGGAGTGAAACCCAGTTTTGGTCAGGTTATTTGTTTGGTCTCGTTCTGGGATTTTGCTAAAAGAGTCAAGGAAATTGATTGTGTTGAGTTTGAGCTACTGTTACTGCTGGTATTGGGTTCACTGCTTTCTCTTGGCTTGTTCATTGGGGTTATTACGTGTAACAGAAATATGATTCAGTCAACTATTTTATTGTGATTAGTCTGAGTAAAAGTAGAGTAGATTTAATTAATTATAACACAGGATATACACATCTCTGGTTGTGTCACTACCTGATACCAGAATTTGGGACTAGGAAAGTGTTAAAAGGGAAATAAATGTTTCATTACTTAAAGCACTTCCTCTATGACCTTAAGCAACCATCATTTACCATTCCTGGTAAACAGCATCTTCTGGGACCGTTTATGTTAATACCAAATTTTAGTTGATTACAAATTGATTGTTTTTCTGGAATTTTTCCTACTCTTCCGGATCTGTGGTGGTTTTCTTTGCAATATCACTCAATTTAAGATGCTTGGAGTTGAAATTATAGGTTCGTTCGCTAATATTCAACTGATTGATGCCTTTACTGTTGTCCTCTGTAGTTATTGACATAAAGTTGGATTTTGCTATGTCTATTTAGTAATTTTAGTTTATTAGTCTCAGGCTGCAGTTGGACCTCGCATGCTTTATGAGCGAGCTCTCCAAATTAAGGCATTCTTTTATTACTGTATTACAAATAAGTTTGGGAAATGTTAATTGTTATAAAAATTTTGGTTCTTGTAATTTTAAAGTTTTATTGAACATTTCCAATTAAAATTCATACTGAAATGAATAATGTTTTTGTGATTGATGTGCATGCTTAATAACACTTCTTTTTCTGAACATCTATAACACAGGTTTTCCTAAGGCTAATGTTGTGCCCTTTGAATTACTTTTTCATCTTTATATTCTTTTTTGGGGTCCCTGCAGATCCTTTTTTTTTTTGTTGGGGACCCGCCCCCCGGGGGGGGGGGTGTGGGGGGGGAACTAGGATGGGATGTTTTCCCTGCAGTGGGGATTAGAGATGGAGACTGGGTGTGCCTCCCTCCCCATGCCACAGGAGGTTGCCGTTCCTAAACTGACCCTTGGTCAGATTTTGTTTTCCTATACTTAATATTAAAAGTATTTAGACAAAAACTAAATTGACCAAAGAAAAATCCTTTCCATTGATAGAGAGAAGCCATTGCATCCAGATTTTGGTTTCTGCTTGGGATTAAGATAGAGAGAAAGTGATTGAGATACCATCTTATTTTTAGGTAAAGATGGAGGAGGCTAATGCAAAGGCATTGCAACAACGAAGACTGCTTTTGCAGCAGCAGCAGAGGCAACAACTCATGCTTTTACAGTCAATGCAACTACCACCGCAACAACTTCAGGAGCATCAAGCAGCAGCAATTTCTCGCTTCCCCTCTAACATTGATGCTCACTTGCGTCCTATACGACCGATCAATCTCCAACAAAGTCCTAATCCGAGTTCTAACCCTAACCCCAATCCCAACCCTAGCTCCAATCCTAACCCCAATCCCAATCCGGTCCCCAATTTGCACAAAAACCCTAATTTGAACAGCCTGCAGCAGCAACCACAGCAGTCACAGCAGCAACAGCAACAACAACAGCAGCAGCAGAAGGTTATTCGATCTGGCAACCAGATGGAGCTACAGATGGCATACCAAGATGCTTGGCGAGTGTGTCATCCAGACTTCAAGCGACCCTTCTCTTCCCTCGAAGATGCATGTGAGAGGTTAACCTCTACCCTGAGCTTCATTTGTATTTATGTTTCTTCTTGATTGCTGAGTAAGTAATCTAACAACTTCCATGCTTAAAACTCTTTCTGTTAATTTTGATTGTTTGATATTTTTGAATTTTAATCAGTTAATCTGTTTCTCAGCATATTGGAAAGACTACATACAAGCTAATAATGCTGGTTTGGTCTCTATGTGCTATGCTATATGGCATGAAATCTTTATCCTTTCTAAATTTTATGTGAGTGAGACCCAAAAAATTTGGTTTAATAAGGAAATTATCATCTGAAGTTGTTAATATCAATATCTAAAATGATGTTAAATAGAATTCAAAATTTTCTCCAATACAAGCTAAAGAATAAGGTTTATTAGCTCACTTCTATCACATGGTATTTATTGGAAGTCTTGTTATGTTGATACTTGACAGTAGCATCACCTTCTTCAACTGTGACAACAAGCTTGAGGTTAATTGACTAACAATATCAAGAGAGGTACCAAATATCCAGGAAATGGATGCACTTCCCAGACTCACATTCAGCATCTTCCAACACCCTAAAAGCCTCAAACCTGGCCAAAAACATCCGTAATCCTTCTGGGCTTACCTTAGAAGTCAAAATGTTCAATTCTGGCTCAGTCCCATGCGGAAACTCCTCTTAAACAGCAATAAATCAAAGCTTGTCCAAGGGAGGTGCGATAGATCTAGATCTGCAAAATACCGCTCCTAAGACTTCAAACCACCATTTTGAGACCAGGGATGGTCTTCCTGGCAAATGTTGCTCCTCCTGGTGCTGACAAGGTTCTAGGTTCTAAAAAATCCTTGCTCTAATACCATGTAAATAGAGATGGAAAAAAGAGAGGGAACAGAAGAAGAGAGGTGAAAGAATGAGATTACTGACTAAACTTAGTCAGATTCCCTGTGTATCTAGTCATAATGGAAAAATAGGTCTAGTGATAGTAGAACTAGTGAAAGCTCAGCCCACTAGTTGTTTTATACCCAATCTTTAACCTAGTTATCATGTAAAATTGAAATTTGGTGCTGCATGTAACTTACAAATCATTTTATTTATCTGTCCTACTATGGCTCAAGTGCTACCCTAACCTGCTTGCGTTTTGTACTCATGCAGATTATTGCCATATCATGTTGTGGCAGACTACGAAGCAGAAGAGGATGATAGGATACTTGATTCTGACACCACTGGTCAGATGCTTTCACGCTCCCAGCAGTGGGATAATAATATTGCTGCTAAAGTTTCTGAGTTTGTAGCAACTTTTGAGAAGCAAGCACTTGCCTTTAACATAATATCCCGCAAACGAGCTATGGGGGAATTTCGTTCAGAGGAAAGATTGATGATTGAGCAGGCTCTTCTCCAAGATGAAAAACGGGCTTTGTTGGAATTGAGAGCAGAACTAGAATCCAGGGAGAAGGCTGGTCGTGAAGCCCATGAGGCTAAGCTACGGATGGCAGCAATGGTTCAAGCAGAGCAGGCTTGGGCTGATTCACATCCCCATGCTGAAATGATGGCTCGGGCCCCAATAAGAGATAGTGCACTTGGGTCCCAAGGCAATGACATTGCAGTTGGTCATGACATGGGAGAGCAGGGTCAGGGAGGTAACCCAGGTGAGATGATCAATGGGTGGGGAAACAATACACAGAAAGATGAGAAGGAGCCATCTGAAGATTTCTTGAATGATGAAGAAGCAGAAAATGGGGACACGGGCACGCAGGATGGCTGGCGTGAAGCCGGTGAATTTGATCTGAATGCTAGGTAATCCTAACCAAAGTGATTGGAGAAGATTTGATCAGAGTTTGAAGGGGAATAATATCCATCTGGAAAAAAGCATCCTACCGGGCATCCTCTGTCATCATTAAATTACATTTCAGAAGTATTTTATTCAATCAAGATCCATTAACAAAGGCGGGGGAAAAAACTATTGAATCGGTGCCATTAGATTTTGGTTGCTTTTGGAAATTATTCCTTTATAGTGCATATGGTTGCCGGCAGCATTAGGTGGAAAAAGTTTTTGTACTGATGCACTTTCAATGTTTTTAGAACCTGAATGGAATAGCTCGTTAAATTATCTAGGTCTCTGGTTACTGCTTCTATACTTAGTGGCTTTGTTATACTTAGGCAATATGATTAGTTTCTTCTTCGGTGATCTAGTACGACAATATTGCCTAACAATTGAGCTGAAGTGTTGAGTTCAGCAACGTGCTCTTCCGGGCTATTACCCTCCTACAAGGTGGTTTCTTTGAGCAATTATAATTATAATCTATTACACTGCTAGTTACTTGCCTTCAGCTGCAAGGTTTACTAGTTCGCTGATTTTCAATATTGTGGAAGACTAATGGCCAAAAAAGTAATAATAATTATCCAAACTCGTTTGGTTTGAGGTATATACACAATAGAAGAGTCACAGAATTAAGTGAACTGTAAACACAGATTTGGAAAGCAAAGCAAAAAACGTCAGGAAACAAGGAAACGATGTAGATTTTTTTAAGGGTGTTAGTGCAACACTGCAACTAATATGTAACATCTGAGAGGGAGGAAAATATTCTGGCATGCGTAATTTTGCCCCATCTTGGGAAGTAATCCTTTACCCTATAAAGGTCAAAAAACAAAAGAAGTTTAAAATGCGCTCATAAACAAACCCTATTCCAATTATTCTCAGGATAAGCTAATTCCAATTATTATCAGGATAAGCTAATTACAATTATTCTCAGATGGAATAGAAATAAAATTCATTATTTATAGGAAGAGTTTCATTGTTTGTGTATGAATATTCCAACAAAATATTTACGTACATGAGATAGCTTGTACTTTTGGCCCAGAAATTGGTAGAAATGGCACTGTTAAAGTGGCTGGCGCTTCTGCACTCTGCGGTCAATCTCCGTTTATTTTACCGAAAGGAAAATCACTTCTAATCAGATTTAGCTCCCTTGTGATATCCATCATGTTCACTCTTTCTTTTGGTGTTTCTACTGAGCAAGCAAGTCCAATCCTAAATAGTGAGAATATAGACTTCTCTGCATTAGGATCCTTAAGGGTCAGCTTCTCCTTGTTGATTTGTTTTGGGAGAAGAGCTGAGTCCATAATCTCCAAAAGGTTATTTGGATATGCAGATTTCACATAGCTATGGAGATTGTGACCATCCTTGAACATTTCTTCTGTGGGTCTTTTTCCAGTTAGCATTTCTAGCAGTAGGATCCCAAAAGAATATACATCACCCTGTGTTGATACCTCAGAACCTATTCCATACTCTGAAATATGTTGCATTATGGTCAATGCTTTGTAAATCGTTAAAAGAAAAAAAGGTTATAAAAGATATGGAATTTACAAGAGTTTAAAGCCAAAGTAATAATAAACCATACCTGGTGGAGCATAGCCAATAGTTCCTTTTATTCCAGTTGTGCTGGTTTGCTTTTTAGAGCTGCCACCAAAGGTTGATAGAAGTATCGCTAGCCCAAAGTCACTCACATGAGCTACCATATCATCGTCAAGAAGAACATTGCTTGGCTTCAAATCACAGTGGACAATAGGTTGCTCGCATTCATAGTGAAGATAATGTAGTGCAAAAGCAACATCATTTAGAATATTTAATCTTTGGTCAAGATTCAATACTCTAGGCTGATCTACCTTTTGTCGACTAGGATGCAACAATTCCTCTAGGCTTCCATTTGACATGTACTCAAAGACCAGAGCTTTAAATTCTTGGCCTTTATAATCTATGCTGGAGCAACATGTTAAAATCTGAACTAGATTTCGATGCCTAATATTTTTAAGTGCATTACATTCAGAAATGAAACTCTTGTGAGCTCCTTTCTTTTGAAGGTTTAGGACCTTTATAGCAACTTTGTCTTCTGATTCTAGCCTTCCTTTGTACACAGAACCAAAACTTCCAGATCCTATTAGATTGTTGGTAGAGAACCCTTCAGTTGCAAAGTGTAGGGTTTGGTATGAAATCTTGGACAGCTGGCCAGTTGCTGGTTGTGAAGTTGAAGACAATGTCCTATTTCTTTTCCTCTTCCAACTGATAGCAAGAATAGATGACAACAAAAGACAAACAGCCACGCAAATCAAAATTACCATGAGCTTAAAATTACGGTTTTTACTTTCTGTCTCATCTTTGATAAGACAAGGTGGTAAATACAGCTCAGGGATACCTCCACAAATCTTATTATTACCAGCTACCAATATTGCACTTGCATTCTTGAAAACACCTTCTGTTGGTACCTCACCTTCCAACATATTAAAAGAAACATTCAAGTATTCAAGAACAGAAATGTTTTGTAAACCCGTTGGTATTTGTCCAGACAAGTTATTTAGTGATAGATCTAGATGCTCAAGTCCTTTCAATGAAGCTAGTGAAAGAGGAATGGTTCCACTGAATGAATTCCCCTCTAAGTTAAGGTATTCCATTCTTACGCATTCTCCAATGGTCTTAGGAATCTCCCCAGAAAGATGATTTTCAGAGATATCAAAAGTGCCAAGGTTTTTAAGGGTTCCCACCTCAATAGGCAAAGAGCCATTGAATGAGTTGTGAGATAAGTTCAGTAAAGTGGACAAGGAGGAAAGAGTAAAAACCTCCAAAGGTATAACTCCACTAAGATTGTTCTCTGAGAGATCTAGCAACACCAAATTTTGCCAATTTCCAATCGATGGTGGAATTTTTCCTTCAAGCATATTCTCTGAAAAGCTCAGTTGAACCAGTTGACTAAGGTTGCCTAAGGAGGCTGGTATCTCTCCAGAGAGTTGGTTTCTCCCCAATCCTAATATTTGCATCTTATGAAAGTTCCAGAACGAAGTTGGAATTGTACCTGTAAACTGGTTGTATTCTAAAACCAAGGCAATTAAATTTGTGTATTTTCCTAAAGTTTCAGGAATAGTTCCATATATCTGATTATCCCCAAGGTAGAGTCGAATGAGTTGGGTTGACAAATTGCCTATGGAGCTGGGTAAAAGACCTCCAAATTTGTTGGTAGATAGAATCAAATTTTCCAGTTTGGTACAGTTTTCTAGAGATGTTACAAAATCCAAGTCAGCGTTTGAATTGCTCCCAAGATTATTATAGTTCAAATTTAGCCACTGAAGATCTTTTAGGTTTCCTAGACTTGGAACTTGTCCAACAAAATAGTTTACCCCAATATCAAATATTTGAAGAAAAGATGCATTTGTGATGGAAGTTGGGATTGAACCTGAAATTTGATTCTCACCGAGGCCAAATGCTTGCAAATTAGAGAGGGTGGTAAACATGTTGTCTGGAAGCCGGGTGTCATTCAGTTGATTATCCGCTGCAGATATGAATGTGAGAGATGACATATTGTAAAGTGACGAAGGAAGCATACCAGAAAATTTGTTCCCAACTATTGATAAAACACTCAAGTTTTTCAAGTGGCCTATTTCTTCTGGTATGCTTCCCTTCAAGTTGTTAAATGCCACGGACAGAACATCAAGGGAAGAAAGATTCCAAATGGAAGCTGGGATTTCTCCAGTCAGATTGTTTGTGAAGATGTTCAACTTTTCTAGCTTCCTTAGAGAGCCAAGCGCAAATGGTATTTTGCCAGTAAGACTATTGCTTGACAAATTTAGGTGCCTGAGTTCAGTGCAACTTGTTAAGTTGACAGGAATCTCCCCTGTCAATGTATTATCATGGAGAGATAGTTGTTGCAGCCTGAACAAACGACCCAACTCTGGTGGGATTTCTCCATAGAAGCTGTTGTTCTGGAGGTAGAGATTTCTCAGGAAGGAGAGGTTGCCAACTTGAGGTGATATGACCCCACGCAAACGATATCCTCGCAACTTCAACTCAGTGACTCTTTGATGTTTGCGGCTGCATGTGATTCCATGCCAGCTGCAGAATTGGTTTGAACTATTCCAAGTGCTCAAGACTTCATATGGATCACTGGTTATTTTTTCTTTAAACTTGAGCAATGCCAAATAATCAGTCTCATTTCCTAATGCAGATGCTGCTCTGATATGCTGAAGCCAAATTAAGTTTACACAAAAAATAAGGATCGCTTGAAGGTACATGGAACGAAATGAAGGTGACATGGGTGAAAAAGCCATTGTTGGGTTGAACAATTCAAAGGTAAGGCGTGTGAATGCTTCACAGATTTGAGGTATTCAAATACTGGTACTGACATGAGATCTCAGTGTCAGTTTATATAATAGAGTTAAACTACATGTGGGCAGCAAGAGGAGCAAAATAATGTTGAAATGAAACCTGAGGTTCTGGTATTTTCTTTTGACTTTTAATTTGTTTTGTTAAAATTTAATATTTACTAATTTATCTGATGCCAGAAAACCAATTTTATTTGATACATCCCAGGAAAGTGATAAAGTTGCCCTATCTCCTTAGTTTACACTTGTCTAGATCATTCCTCAGTTAAAACCAGAAGTTCATATCTTCTCTTAGACTGTCAGAGTGTTAACAAATTAAAATTTAGGTTGCCTCTTCAGTTTGTTCTTTGCATAATTATATATTACAATTTGCGTTGACTTGATTTGTTGCTATTGGACTTCTGGAGCATTGATGGACCCACTTATCTTAATATTTATTTCAATAGTATAAAAACTGTAGTTGACTACAGAAAGAGGATTATTAATGGCCTTGGTCAATGATTTGCTGGCATAACAATGGGCTTTTATAATTTATGGCCTTGGTCAATGATTTCTGGCATAACAATGGGCTTTTAGAATTTATTGCCTTAGTCAATGATTTGCTGGCAGACAATGGGCTTTTAGAATTTTTTATGGAAGCAATAACAATTGAAGATTGACAAAACTGGAACGGAACATATAAGATTATGTTATCTCTATGCTTAGGAGAATGAAAATGTTTAATACATAACAAAGTGCACTACATGCATGTACATGATTTCTCATAAGGATCAATGTTATTGTGGTCTCTTCATTTAGGGCATACATGAAAGAGGGAGCTTTAAAGCAACAATAAAGTTAATATTATATGACTTAAAAGGTCACATACTTAAATTCTTAAAACAATATTTCTAATTGCAAGGATAAAGTTGTTATATCTAACTTTTCCTAGGTTGTACTCTATCTAGTGGAAGCCTTGCACACTAAGTTGCCTTTACATATTTTTCTCTTTTAGAAAATATTCTGTAGAGATGATGGATACTCGTAAATTTAATCATCGAAATTGAGTTTAGATTCAAGTATTAAATAAGCAGATTTGGGAAAGGTATCACTCTCTCCTAATCTGGATTTCCTCTATATAAATTATTTAAATATTTATTTTTATATTATGAATATATATTTATTTTATTTTATTAAAAATATATATATTATGTTATTTGCTTTAATTTTATCAATAAGATAGTTTAAACATTTATATAAATTTATAAATTATTATATTTAATAATTTTGTAAGGATAAATTTGTTAAAATTTTATATTGATTATATATTTAAAATTTATATAATATAATTGATGTAACTTATATTTTTTTATGAATTTATATGTAAATAAGTCACAACTTAAAAAAAATAATTATTTTAAATTTTTTTGGATTAACAGATCCAAGTCTTGATATTCAGAAATTTTATAAATTTAAATATAAAGATATTTGCTTAAGTCTGAATCCAGTATGACAATTATAGTATCCTATCTGTGATCATCCTATTGCTCCTAATAGTTCACGATCAAGTGCTTCATAATTTTTGATAGTATTTTTCATGGAGGGCATCAGTTTTGACCAGTGTGGTTATTTTATTTAGGTTATGACAGTCAGTTTCTGCTATATGGTTAAAAGAAAAACTCTAAACTAATCAATATCTTTATAGGAAAATTTTATGAAACTCATAGTGTATTAGTGTTTTATCTATTTGGCAATTTGACCATTAGATTAAGTAATTACAAAACCATCTAATAGTTAATAACAATGCTAATTAGAACTTCCAGGGTATCCAATAACAAATAGATTTTGTATGAATTTCATTTTTCTGAATTCAAAAGAAAATAAATTTAATAAGTTATATCCAGAAATTACAGACCGATCATTAATTTCTAGGTGTAACAGGTGGATAGAATTTAGTTTACGTAATTTTGCTAATCTGAATTTTTTTAGAACACAAAATCGCTCATGATAATATATATGCTCAGAGAGTGCAATACTAATTTTGTTATTAGGGGTCTATTTATTGTTACTTTAATTAAAAGAAATAATAGTTAAGGATTCTTATATAGTAGTAATTATTTTGGAAATAAGTGATAACTCTACATTTTAATGAGATAAGGTAAAATTAATAAATTTATATTATAATAATTTTTGAGTTTTTGAGTTATTATTTTTTAAAATTATAAATTAATCCGTAGAAAGTAAAATAAAAATTTTAAAAAGATTGAGTAGAGTGAAAAAAGTAAAAAGTAGGAAGTCAAAATATTTTATGAGGATGAGAAAGTAATAACTTTATTATTATTTTTATTTTATAATTAAAAATTATAAAAAAAATTGACCTATATTTTAGTATATATCAAACAACTAAACTTAAATATATTCTTTAAAAATTTTAGCTAATATTTTCGGACTTTAATTTTTTGAACAATTTTTTAAATTCAACTTTTAAGATTTTTAAGCCTTATTAAAGTCGGTAAGATTGTTGAAGAAAATGAAGGCAAAATTACCTTGCAAAATAAATTATCATGAAGGTATAATAAAGTTGACTAAAACAGAAAAAACAAGAAGAAGAAAATGGTGAGAAACTACCAAGTACTTACAACGTACAGCAGTCGCTCTCAAATCAAGTCCAACCATGAAGATGGAAAAAGAATATATAATTGAATGATTCAAAAAATAAAAAATTGTAACTCACAAATATATATAAAAAGTTAAATTATTTGTATGGTCTATAATTTTATTTAATTTTTAATTATATTTTTATAATTTAGTAATTTTTAATTAAATTTTTAGCTTAAAAAATTTTTAATTTAATTTTTAAATTTAAATTTTTATCAATATTTTGTTGAATTTAAATAATATATTATTTTTATATTATAGACTTAATTCAAGTTAATTTATTAATATTACTTAATATAAATTATATTTTTTATATATGTAAATTATTTTTATATCATTATTTATTTTTTATTTATTATAAATCATATATATATATTTAAAGTTCTAATATTATGTATGTTTGTAAAATTAATAAAATTTAATACAATTTTAAAAAAAGGTGGATAACATGAATTAATTTAAAAATTTCTTGAAGTATGAAAATTTAATTATAAATTTTTAAATTATAAAAACTCAATTAAAGTTGAGTAAACTAATAGATACTACAAAGATAATTTTTTTTAAAAACTTAATTAACACCTTTAAAATGAAAAGTATATATTTTTTTAAATGAAAGTAGCCACATTTCGATGGCAAGTCAAATATAACTCAAATGTTAGGTCCATAGATCTTTTTATATTAAAAAGAAAAAAAGACCAACTGCCACAAAGAAGAGCAAAATCATGTAGAAAAGAAGCAGAGCTTGTGGCATTTTCTTTTAACTTATGAATTTATGAAAAGATAGAATTTAAAATTCTTTAATTTATTAGAAGTCAGAAAAATCAGATTTAACAGTTAATTCGTTTTCATATATGGAGAGGACAAAATGAGATTTTAGTCGAAGAAATGTAACCAAGTCTTGTGAAAGTGAAATGACAGACTTCCATGAACAGAAGAAACCAAATGATTATAAAGGGAAGAACAAACTCAAGGGTTTTGACGAGAACAGAGGACGAACAAAGTCTCTTTTGGAGAAGCAAACTAAGATGACGGTAATCGATCGTCAGGTTTTCTTTCGTCAGTGTGAAATTGGGTTTCATCCCTCATCGCTTTATCTTTGAATAATTGAGTGCTCCTAGCTGATTGAGTAATGCTGTCTTTTTATGAATACCATTACTCTTGTTAATGACTTATTTTTGCTATTCACTTAAATTATTACTCATCTTAGCAATGCTTGTCTCTTTTTTTTTTTTTTTTTCTTTTTCCCCTCAAGCATTAAAATTGAAAAAAAAGAAAAAGATCATACTTATACACAATTGTTTATATATTTGCTATAAGATTTTTTTAATAAAAATAATTTTAAAAAAATCAATTATAAAAAAGATAAAATATACAAATTATTCTTGTATCAGTTTTTAATTGAAGAAATAATGACAAACATTTATCACCACACCTAAGTTCTTTTCAAAAAAAATGTTCTTTCCATTGATTATTATATTTATATATATATATATATATTGCACTTTTGTTTCATTGGTTGGACCTAAAGGGAGGAGGAAGATATGAGTTTGAAGGAGTAGTTCTTTCATTTAACAATTAATTCTAGTGCATTGGTTTACATTTTTTGATGAAAGGAGTTGTAGATAAGATGAAATTTCAGAAGGAGAAAAAAAAAAGTCAAGAAAATTCCAACATTTATATATTGAATTCATCAACCATAATTTAAATACATGATAACTTGTAATCTTGGCTCAGAAATTGGTAGTAATATAACAATTAAAGTGGCATTTACCCATTCTATGTTTTGAGGTCAATCTCCATTTATTTCACCAAAAATTTCTAATTACATTTAGCTCTCTCGAGACATCAATCATGTTCATCCTTTCTTTTGGTGATTCTACTGAGCAAGCAAGTCCAATCTCAAACAGTAAAAATATAGACTTCTCTTCGTTAGGATGCATAAGGGTCAGATTCTCCATGTTAATTTGTTCTGATGCTTCTATGGCTGTCTGCTTTTTTCGTTTTGGTAGAAGAGCTGAGTCTACAATGTCCAAAAGGTTATTTGGATATGCAGCTTTCACATAGCTGTGGAGATTGTGGCCATCTTTTAACACTTCTTCTGTGGGTCTTTTTCTAGTTAGCATTTCCAAAACTAGAATCCCAAAAGAACATACATCACCCTGTGTCGATACCTTGGAACCTATTCCATACTCTGAAATATATAGTACTATGGTCAACATTTTGTCAATCATCATTCATACAATAGCTCAACATAAAAAGAAAAGGCTCATCAAAGATTATGGAATTCAAGACTTGAAATCCTAGGTAATAATAAATCATACCTGGTGGAGCATAGCCAATGGTCCCTTTTATTCCAATCGTGCTGGTTTGCTTTTGAGAGTCGCCACTAAAGGTTGAGAGAAGTCTTGATAACCCAAAGTCACTCACAT
This sequence comes from Senna siamea, assembly GCA_031216115.1. Lineage (NCBI taxonomy): Eukaryota > Viridiplantae > Streptophyta > Magnoliopsida > Fabales > Fabaceae > Senna > Senna siamea. Next base: position 19,484,978 of record CM062357.1, read on the forward strand.
GAGCAACCATATTCTCATCAAAAAGGATATTGCTAGGCTTTAAGTCACAATAGACAATCGGTTGCTCGCATTCATAGTGAAGATAATGTAGTGCAGAAGCAACATCATTTAGGATATTTAGCCTTCGATCAAGATCCAAGGTTCTAGGCTGATCTACACCTTCTGGACCGATATGCAACCACTCTTCTAGGCTTCCATTTGCCATGTACTCAAAGACTAGTGCTTTAAATTCTTGGCCTTTATAATCAATGCTCGAGCAACATGTTAAAATCTTAATCAAATTTCGATGCCTAACAATTTTAAGTGCATTACATTCACAAATGAAACTCTTGGGAGCTCCCTTCTTTTGAAGGTTTAGGACCTTTACAGCAACAACTTTGCCTTCTAATTCTTCTAGACTTCCTTTATACACTACGCCAAAACCCCCCAATCCTATTAGGTTGTTGGTAGAGAACCCTTTTGTTGCAGAGTGTAGGCTTTGGTATGACACCTTGGTAAGCTGGTCAGTTGCTGTTGAAGTTGAAGACAATGTCTTGTTTCTTTTCCTCTTCCAATAGATAGCAAGCATAGATGACAATAGAAGACAAACAGCCACACAAATCATAATTACCAAAAGCTTCAAATTATGGTGTTTACTTTGTGTCTCATCTTTGATAGGGCATGGTGGTAAGTGCAGCTCAGGGATACCCCCGCATAGTTGGTTATTACCAGCCACAAATATTGCACTTACATTCTTGAACACCCCTTCCGTTGGTACCTCACCATTCAACATATTATAAGAAATATTCAAGTATTCAAGAACAGAATTCTTCTGTAAACCTATTGTTATTGATCCAGACAAGTTGTTTCGCGATAGATCTAGATGCTTAAGGCCCTTTAATGAAGCTAGTGATGGAGGCATGGTTCCAGTGAACGAATTCCCTTGTAAATGAAGGTATTCCATACTTGTGCACTCTCCTATGGTTCCTGGAATCTGCCCAGAAAGATGATTTTCAGAGATATCCAAAGTGCCAAGGTTTTTTAAGGTTCCCACCTCTATAGGCAAAGAGCCATTCAATGAGTTGTGAGATAAGTTCAGTAAATTGGACAAGGAGGAAAGACTAAAGATCTGCAAGGGTATAGCTCCACTAAGATGGTTTTTTGAAAGGTCTAGTAATATCAAATTTTGAAATTTTCCAATAGTGGGAGGAATTTTTCCTTCAAGAATATTCTCTTCAAAGCTTAGTTTAGCCAATTGACTGAGGTTGCCTAAGGAGGCTGGTATCTCTCCAGAAAGTTGGTTTCTCCCAAAGCCTAATATTTGCATCTTATGAAGCTTCCCAAAAGAAGCTGGAATGGTGCCTGTAAACTGGTTGTTTTCCAACACCAAAGCAATTAAATTTGAATATTTTCCTAAAGTTTCAGGAATGGCTCCGTATATCTGATTATGACCCAGGTTTAGTTGAATAAGTTGATTTGATAAATTGCCTATGGAGTTTGGTAAGGGACCACCAAATGTGTTGGCAGATAGAAGCAAATTTTCTAGTTTGGTACAGTTTTCCAGAGATGCTATGAAATCTAAGTCATTATTTGAACTGTTCCCCAGACTATTATTCGACAAATTTAGCCACTGAAGATCTTTTAGATTTCCCAGACTTGGAACTTTTCCAACAAAATAGTTTGCATTAATATCAAATATCTGAAGAGAAGATGCATTTGTGATGGAAGTTTGGATTGAACCTGAAATGTGATTGTACCCTAGGCCAATCTTTTGCAAATTAGAGAGGGTGGAAAACATATTGTCTGGAAGCCTGCAATTCAGTTGATTATATGCTGCAGATACGAATGTGAGAGATGACATATTGTAAAGTGAAGAAGGAAGGGCACCAGACAAATTGTTCCAAACTATTGCAAAATCTGTCAAGTTTTTTAATTGGCCTATTTCTTCTGGTATGCTCCCTTCCAACTTGTTGAAAGCCACTGAAAGAGCATTGAGGGAAGAAAGATTCCACATGGAAGCTGGTATATATCCAGTTAAATTGTTTGTATAAATGTACAACGTTTGAAGCTCCCTAAGAGAGCCAAGTTCAATTGGTATTTTGCCAATAAGACTATTTCTTGACAAATCTAAGTACCGTAGTTCAGTGCAACTTGTCAAGTTGATGGGAATCTCCCCTGTCAATGCATTAACCTTGAGAGAGAGTTGCTGCAGCCTGAACAAACGACCCAACTCTGCTGGAATTTCTCCATAGAAGCTGTTGCTCTTGAGGATGAGGTTTTCCAAGAAGGAGAGGTTGCCAATATGGGGTGTTATGATCCCATGAAAATCATATGCTTGCAGCTTCAACTCTGTGACTCTCTTATGTTCATGGCTACATGTAATTCCATGCCAACTGCAAAAGTAGTTTGAACTGTTCCAAGAGCTTAACATTCCATAAGGATCACTTTTTATTGCTTCTTTAAACTTGAGCAATGCCAAATAATCAGTCTCATTTCCTAATGCAGATGTGGCTCTAAAATTTTGAAGCCAAAGTAAGTTTACATAGATGATAAGAATTTCTTTAAGGTACATGGACCAAATGGGACATGTCATGGGAGCAAAAGCCATTATTGGGTTGAAGAACACTTTACAGATTGAGATAGAGAAATGGTGCTATAGATATGAAATCACAAAGTTGGTTTATATAATAGTTGGACTGAAACTCTGGGACAATAATGTAGAAATGAAGCCTTATTCTGATATTTTCTTCTCTTTTCTTTTCTTTTCTTTTCTTTTTTTTTTTTCTTTAGAAGATATGATAAAATTTAAAATTCTCTAATTTATTAGAAAAACCAGTTTAATTTATTGGATATAATTAAATTGGAAAAATTACAACAGTGTTATATATCTCTAGTTAAATCTGCAACTGCACCTAATAAATCATATTTCTTCTTGTGTTTGCTTTGTTATCACCGTAATATTTATAACTGTAGCATTTGCATTGTCACTTTTCTATAATATAGTTTGCATTGTAAGATTTTGTATTTTATTGTTACCATCATTTCCCAATGCAGATACAGCTTTGATACATATGCTGCCGCCTAAGCAAGTTTACTTAGAAGATAACGATTGTTCATAGAAGATAACCATCTTTTGAAAGTATCTTAACCAAAAGCGCTTGAAAAGGTTGAAGAACCAAAGTTGAAGAGTATTATTTTATCAATGGAGATATTGAAACATGGAATGTTGTGTTGGACGAGTCGTCACACTAAAAATAATAAGATTAGGAATGAGTGTATTAGAAAAAAATTCGGATAGTATCTATCATAAAAAAGTTAGTAAAAACACACCTTAAGTGGTTTGGTCGTGTACAAAGGAGATCATTAGAGGCTCGTGTATGAAGAGTTAACTAGATGAAAGATAGTCCAATAATTAGAGATAGGGAAAGACCATGAATTTAACTATTAATAATCTAACTGTAAAAATGAGCAAAGATAGCACATGTTGGCGTCGCTTGATTGATATAGCCAACCCCACTTAATAAGAAAAGGCTTTGTTTCTTGTTGTTTTTTTATTGGAGATATTGAAACATGCTGCTACTGATATGAAATTGCATGTGAGCACCAAGAGGAGCAAAACTATGTAAAAATAAAGCCTGAGCTTCTTGTCATTTCTTCTAACTTATGAATTTTTTATCAGAAAAAAATATTCAAGACTAATTCAGTGATTCATCTGATGTCAGAAAAACAAATTTATTATCATATAAACTAAGGAAATAATAATGGTGTTCTATCTCCATAGTTTACACTTGAGAAATAAGTGATAACTTTATATTATAATGAGATAAGATAAGAACTAATAAATTCATATTATAATAGTTTTGGATCTTTCCCTTTTTTTTTAATTAGTGTCCTCTATGAGGTATGGTCGGGTACACAGCGAAGATTCGAACCTTGATGTACTAAAATAAAATATGGATTTAAAAAATACATGAGGAGAGTGAAAAAAAGTAAAGAGTAGGAAGTTAAAATATCTTAAGAGGGTGAGAAAGTAATAAATTTTCTTTCTAAATTATTTTTTTATTATTTTAAAATATATAATTTATTTTCTTATTTTATATTTAAAAATGAAAAAAAAATAGAAAATGTTTAAAATTTAAACCAGCTCTCAACTAGAGGAGAAAAATCATTTAGAAATGAAATAGAGGTTCAGGTATTTTCTTTTGACCTACGAATTTATAAACAGATAAAATTTAAAATTCTTTAATTTATTAGAAGTCAGAAAAATCAGAGTTTAAAATAAATAATTTTTATTGACACATGTAAAAAGAAAAAATAGAAAATGTTTAAAATTTAAACCAACTCTCACCAAGAGGAGAAAAATCATGTAGAAATGAAGCAGAGGTTCAGGTATTTTCTTTTGACTTAAGAATTTATAAACAGATAAAATTTAAAATTCTTTAATTTATTAGAAGTCAGAAAAATCAGATTTTAAAATAAATAATTTTTATCTACACATGTGAAAAAATCATTTCAGTTACACTTTATAAGAAAAAGAAAAAATTCTTCCCATTAATTATTATAATTTTATTTTTTTGCACTTTTGTTTCATTCCTTGACTGAATATAGGAGGAGGAGGATATGAATTTGAAGGAGTAGTTATTTCATTCAACAATTAATTCTAGTGCGATTGTTTATTTTTGTGACAAAGGAATTACAGATAAGATGGCATTTGAAAGAAATAATTAGAAAAAAATTCATGAATACTCCAACTTTTATATATGGAATATATCAACATAATTTAAATATATTGTATTCTTGGCTCAGAAATTGGTTATAATATTACCATTAAAGTGGCATTTGCCCAATATTCTTTATTTTGTGGTCAGTCTCCATTTATTTCTCAAAAACGAAAAGCTTTTCTAATTAGATTTAGCTCTCTTGAGATATCCATCATGTTCATTCTTTCTTTTGGTGATTCTACTGAGCAAGCAAGTCCAACCTCAAAAAGTAAAAATATAGACTTCTCTTCATTAGGATGCATAAGGGTGAGATTCTCCTTGTTGATTTTTTCTGATGCTTCTGTTGCTGTCTGGCTTATTAGTTCTGGTAGAAGAGCTGAGTCTACAATGTCCAAAAGGTTATTTGGATATGCAGCTTTCACATAGCTATGGAGATTGTGTCGATCTATGAACATTTCTTCTGTGGGTCTTCTTTTATTTAGCATTTCCAAAACTAGAATACCAAAAGAATACACATCACCCTGTGTTGATATCTCATAACCTATTCCATACTGTGAAAAATGTTGAAATATGGTCAATGCTTTGCAATTTATTATTCTTACAGTAGCTTAACAAAAAAAAATATCAAAGATTATGGAATTCAAGAGTTTAAATCATTAGAATCAAACATGGTGGAGCATAGCCAATAGTCCCTTTTATTCCAATTGTGCTGCTTTGCTTTTTAGAGCTGCCATTAGAGGTTGAGAGAAGTCTTGCTAACCCAAAGTCACTCACATGAGCAACCATATCATCATCAAGAAGGACATTACTTGGCTTCAAATCGCAATGGACAATAGGTTGATCACATTCATAGTGAAGATAATGTAGTGCATAAGCAACATCATTTAGAATATTTAATCTTTGATCAAGATTCAATACTCTAGTCTGATCTACATTTTCTGGACTAGGATACAATCATTCTTCTAGGCTTCTCTTTGACATGTACTCAAAGACTAGTGCTTTAAATTCTTGGCCTTTATAATCTATGCTTGAGCAACATGTTAAAATCTTAACTAGATTTCGCTGCCTAATATTCTTAAGCGCATTACATTCAGCAATGAAACTCTTGTGAGCTCCTGTCTTTGAAAGGTTTAGGACCTTTATAGCAACAACTTTGTCTTCTAATTCTTCAAGCCTTCCTCTGTACACTGCACCAAAACTCCCCAATCCTATTAGGTAGTGGGTAGAGAACCCTTTAGTTGCAGAGTGTAGGCTTTGGTATGTCACCTTGGTAAGCTGGTCAGTTGTTGGTGAAGTTGAAGACAATATATTATTACTTTTCCTCTTCAAATAGATAGCAAGCATAGATGACAATAGAAGACAAACAGCCACACAAATCATAATTACCATGAGCTTCAAATTATTGTGTTTACTTTGTGTCTCATCTGTGATAGGGCATGGTGGTAAGTTGAGCTCAGGGATACCCCTGCAGAGTTTACTGTTACTGGAAACCGATATTGCACTTGCATTCTTGGAAACCCCTTCTGTTGGTACCTCACCATCCAACAAATTAAAAGAAACATTCAAGTATTCAAGAACAGAAATATTCTGTAATCTTGCTAGTATTGATCCATACAATTTGTTTCGTGGTAGATCTAGATGCATAAGGTATTTCAATGAAGCTAGTGAAGGAGGCATGGTTCCACTAAACATATTCCCTTGTAAGTGTTGTAAGTTAAGGTATTCCATACTTGCACAGTCTCCAGTGGTCCCAGGAATCTCCCCAGAAAAATAATTATCAGAGATATCCAATTTGCCAAGGATTTTAAGTGCTCCCACCTCAATAGGCAAAGAGCCATTCAATGAGTTATGAGATAAGTTTAATAACTTGGACAGGGAGGAAAGACTAAAAACCTGCAAGGGTATAGCTCCACTAAGATTGTTTTCTGAAAGGTCTAATAACTCCAATTTTTGCCAATCTCCAAACAAGGGTGGAATTTCTCCTTCAAGCATATTCTGTGAAAAGCTTAGATCAATCAATTGACTTAGGTTGCCTAAGGAGGCTGGGATGTTTCCAGAGAGTTGGTTTCTCCCCAATCCTAATGTTTGCATCTTATTTAAGTTCCCAAAAGCAGCTGGAATGATGCCTGTAAATTGGTTGACTGACAGAACCAAGGCAATTAAATTTGTGTATTTTCCCAAACTTGCAGGAATACTTCCATATATATCATTACCACTAAGGTATAGTCTAGTGAGTTGGGCTGACAAATTGGCAATGGAGTTAGGCAAAAGACCTCCGAATTTGTCGACATACAGAAGCAAATTTTTTAGTTTGATACAGTTTGCCAAAGAGGTTATAAAATCCAAGTCACCATTTGAATTGCTTCGAAGACTATTATAGTTAAAATTTAGCCACTCAAGATCGTAAGTTTTCCCAGAAATGGAACTTTACAATAAAAATAGTTTATCCCAATATCAAATACTTGAAGAGAAGATGCATTTGTAATGGAAGTTGGGATTGAACTTGAAATTTGATTCCATCCTATTTCAAAATCTTGCAAGGAAGAGAGGGTGGAGAACATGTTGTCTGGAAGCTGAGTGCCATTATGTTGATTATATGTTGCTGCTATCACAGTGAGAGATGACATATTGTAAAGTGAAGAAGGAAGGGTGCCAGACAATTTGTTGGCAACTACTGATAAAAAACTCAAGTTTTTTAAATGGCCTATTTCTTCTGGTATGCTTCCTTCCAAGTTATTGTAAGCCATTGAAAGAACATTAAGGGAAGAAAGATTCCACATGGAAACTGGGATATGTCCAGTTAAATTGTTTTTATAAAACATCAACGTTTCAAGCTTCGTAAGAGAGCCTAATTCAATTGGTACTTTGCCATTAATACTATTGCTTGACAAATCTAAGTACCTTAGTTGAGTGCATCTTATCAAGTTACTGGGAATCTCCCCTGTCAATGCATTATCCATGAGAGAGAGGTTCTGCAACCCAAACAAACAACCCAACTCTGCTGGGATTTCTCCATAGAAGCGGTTGCTCTCAAGGGTGAGGTTTCGCAGGAAGGAGAGGTTGCCAACATGGGGTGATATGATCCCACTCAAATCATATCCTCGCAGCTCCAACTCTGTGACTCTCTGATGCTCGTGGCTACATGTGATTCCATGGCAACTGCAGAAGTGGCTTGAACTGTTCCAAGAGCTTAAGATTTCATAAGTATTGCTTCTTTAAACTTGAGCAAAGCCAAATAATCAGTCTCATTTCCTAAGGCAGATGTGGTTCTAAAAGTTTGAAGCCAAAGTAAGTTTACATATATAATAAGAATTGCTTTAAGGTACTTGGACCGGAAGGGACATGTCAAGGGAGCAAAAGTCATTTTTTGGTTGATGAACTGAGGGTGAATTGTTGAAATGTTCAACAGATTGAAATATAGAAAAGGTGCTACTGATATGAAATCACAAATTTTGTTTATATAATAGTTGGAGTGAGAGTGTTGGCACCAAGAGGAGGAAAATAATGTAAAAAATGGACCTGAGCTTTTGGTCTGGTTTTTTTTAAAAGAAAAAAAAAACTTTTGAATTTAAAATCAGATGAAAGTTAGAATCTCTAATTTATTAGAAGTGAGAAAATCAAGTTTTATTTATAATTATATGATATAGCTGAATTGGGAAAATGACAACAGTGTTCTATCTCCTGTTAAATCTGCCCCTAATAGATCATTTTTCTTGTTTTGTTTGCTTTGTTATGATCGTAATATTTATACCTATAGTGTTTGCATTGTTACCATTGTATTAAATTGTTACCGTAGTTTCCTAATGTAAATGCAGCTTCAATATATAATTATATATGTTGAAGGCCAAAGGTAGTTTACATACAAGATAATGATTGTTTGAACTTAATTGGACCAGAAACCACTATGTTGGGTTGAAGAACTAATTACTAAAGGGGAAGAGTATGACTTTACAGATTGAAATATTGAAATGCTGCTACTGATCTGAGACTGCATAACAGTGTAGAAAATTGAAGTAAAGCCTGAGCTTCTTGGCTTCTCATTTTACTGATTAATTTTTTATCAGGAAAAAATATTTAAAATTAATTCACTGATTTAGCTGAAGTCAGAAAAACCAATTTTATATGATATAAACTAGGGAAATGATAACAGTGTTCTATCTCAATTTACAGTTGTCCAGATCATTCCCCATTTGAAATCTGCACCTAATAAAATCTATTATTTCTTGCAGTGTTTGCATTGGTACCATTATTCCACTGATCTAATTATTTATGTCATTGGATAATTTAAATATGGCAGTCTGCATATATTTTGATGGATGTAATACATTGAAAATTGATAGAATTATTATAACATTGATTATATCACAAAATTGATGGTCGCATCGAATATGTTGTCCTTTAGGTTATCATGCTTTCATTTGCAGCCAAAAATGGCAACTATTATATAAAATAGAAAATAAAATGTTCAATGTGAACGGAAAAGGTTATATAAAGGTGGCTAGAGTAAAAGGGGGAAAAGCAGATTCTTAAGTCTTTTTATATCATAGCTGTTGGATTTCATAATCCTATTGGGTAGTGGCATTTTGTCAACTTATATGTTATTATGCTATATAGTTTGATATACAAGTCGATCCACATAGAAGATAAGGATTGCTTGTAAGTATTTTTTACCTTTTTGGTTTCTCAGAGTCACAGGTATTTTCCTATTGAAAATATGATATCACAATTCACAGAGCTGATTTACATAATAAATAGTTGGGGGGAACTGCGAGTGGGCATCAACAAAAGCAAACTTATGTAGAAACGAAGCCTGAGCGTCAGGTCTTTTCTTTAATTTATGATGAGATAAAATTTAAAAGTCTCTAATTTATTAGAAATCAGAAAAGCCTGTTTTTAAAATAAACTATTTTTAAGTTAAATTATTTTTATAATCCTTATAATTTTATTCCATTTTTAATGAAGCCCTTATAGTTTAAAATTTTATAATTGCCTCCCAATAGTTTAAAAAAATTTTAAATTAATCCCTTTTATCAAATTTTTATTAAAATTATATTAAATTTTATTAATATTATTAACAAAGATATTTTAGCACTCTAAATCGATTTTATAAAAATAACTTACATATATAAAATGAAATTCAATTTATGTTAAGTAATATAAATAGATTGATGTAAATTAAGTAAATTTATAATGTTAAGATAGTATATAATTAACATATTATCAAAATTTAGCAAAAATTTGACAAACTTTTAAGTTTAGGAACTAATTCAAAATTTTTTTAACTAAAAAAACTCAATTAAAAATTTTTAAATTATAAAAATATAATTAAAATTTGAATAAAATTATAAAAATGATATGAATAATTCAACGTAATTTTTATTTGTGGATGTCAAAAAAAATCATTTTAGTTACACTTTTATAATTAAGAGTAATTTTATTAAAATTGTCACATTTCTATCTCAAGTTAATTTAAGTAAAAATAAATAAATATAACTTTAATATATTTACAATCAAATTTAATAATAAAAATATAAAAAATTCTAGATCTGAATTCAAGTGTAGCAATAGTTTTGTTATATCAAAAAATATAATGTTTATAAAACAGCCAATGGATACATATAACTCCAACTAAGTTGACTCGAAAAGGTTTTCTAAGCTTAAGGATTTTGAAGAGAACGAATCACGGACAAAGGTTCTAGTGTTGATGATAGAAATCGATTATTAGGTTTTATTTCTTAGGTGTCAAGAAAGATAATAATAATAATAATAATAATAATAATAATAATAATAAACTCTAAACACTAATCTATTTAAAGTAGATATTTTATTCATTTCTTTTATAATATATTTTTTATATCTCTCTACTGAAAGAACTTTATTATAAACAGCCCTTCAATTTAATTACACATAAAAGAATACAAATAGTAGGTATGTATAATTTGACTAAACAAATACTGTCTTTGTACGTATGAATAGTATTACTCATGTTAATCACCTACTTTTTGCCCTTCACTTTAGTTATGCATCATAATATCAATGCTTTCATTTCTTCTTATCTTTCATGGATCAAATTTTTCTTAAAAGAATAGTTATTCCCATTGATTATGATAATTTTTTATTTTTGCACTTTTCTTTCATTGGTTGGAATTGGATTGAAAGAGAAAATAAGGGTATGAGTTTGAACGGGTAGTTGCTACATTCAACAATTTATTCTTGTGCATTGTTTTACTTTTAAGATTAAAAAAAAAGTTATAAATAAGATGACATTTTTATATAAAATTCATGAAAATTCCAACATTTATATATGGAATATTCCGACCAAAAATGTAAATACATGACTACTTCTACTTGTAATCTTGGCTCAAAAATTGTTAGTAATAGTACCATTAAAGTGCCATTTCCATTCTCTGTTTTGTGATCAATCTCCATTTATTTCACCAAACGAAAAGCAGTTCTAATTACATTTAGCTCCCTTGTAACATCAATCATGTTCACTCTTTCTTTTGGTGATTCTACTGAACAAGCAAGTCCAATCTCAATCAGTGAAAATATGTACTTCTCTTCATTAGGATGCATAAGGGTTAGCTTCTCCGTGTTGATTTGTTCTGATGCTTCTACTTCTGTCTGCTTTCTTTGTTTTGGTAGAAGAGCTGAGTCTACAATCTCCAATAGGTTATTTGGATACGCAGTTTCCACATAGCTATGGAGATTGTGGCCATCTATGAACATTTCATCTGTAGGTCTTCTTCTGGTTAACATTTCTAAAACGAGAATCCCAAAAGAATATACATCGCCCTGTGTTGATATCTCGGAATTTATTCCATACTCTGAAATATGTTATAATATGGTCAATGCTATGTAATTCATTATGCTTAGACGAACTTGACATTTTAAAAAAAATAGTTCCTAAAAAGATTATGGAATATAATACTTGAAAGCCAAAGTAATGGTAAATCATACCAGGTGGAGCATAGCCTATAGTCCCTTTAATCCCACTTGTGCTGGTTTGCTTTTGAGAGCTGCCACTAAAGGTTGAAAGAAGTCTTGCTAACCCAAAGTCACTCACATGAGCAACCATGTCATCATCAAGAAGGACATTGCTTGGCTTCAAATCACAGTGGACAATAGGTTGATCACATTCATGGTGAAGATAATGTAGTGCAAAAGCAACATCATTTAGAATATTTAATCTTTGATCAAGATTTAATATTCTAGACTGATCTACATTTTTTGGACTAGGATGCAACCATTCTTCTAAGCTTCCCTTTGACATGTACTCAAAGACAAGTGCTTTAAATTCTTGGCCTTTATAATCTATGCTTGAGCAACATGTTAAAACGTTAACTAGATTTCGATGCCTAACATTTTTAAGTGCATTACATTCAGAAACGAAACTCCTGTGAGCTCCTTTCTGTGAAAGGTTGAGGACCTTTATAGCAACAACTTTGTCTTCTGACTGTAGCCTTCCTTTATACACATTGCCGAAACTCCCAGATCCTATCAAGTTGCTGGTACAAAACCCTTGAGTTGTGAAGTGTAGATTTTGGTATGACACCTTGGAAAACTGGTCAATTGTTGGTGAAGTTGAAGATGATGTCGAGTTTCCTTTCCTCTTCATATGGATAACAAATATTAATGAAAAAAGAAGACAAACAACCACGCAAATCATTATTACCATGACCTTCAAATTGTAGTGTTTACTTTTTGTTTTGTCTTTGTTAGGGCATGGTGGTAAATGCAGCTCAGAGATGCCTCCACAAAGTTGATCATTACCGGCAACTGATATTGCACTTTCATTCTTGAAAACCCCTTCAGTTGGTACCTCACCATTCAACATATTAAAAGAAATATCCAAGTATTCAAGAACAGAAATATACTGTAAAGCTGTTGGTATTGATCCAAACAAGTTGTTTCGCGATAAATCTAGATGCTTAAGGCCTTTCAGTGAAGCTAGTGAAGTAGGTATGGTTCCACTAAATGAATTTCCTTGTAAGTTAAGGTATTCCAAACTTATGCATTCTCCAATGGTCTTAGGAATCTCCCCAGAAAGATAATTTTCAGAAATATCCATAGTGCCGAGGTTTTTAATTGTCCCCACCTCAATAGGCAGAGAACCATTGAATGAATTATGAGATAAGTTCAATAACCAGGACAAGGAGAAAGGAAAATCCTGCAAGGGTATAGCTCCACTAAGATTGTTTTCTGAGAGGTCTAAGGAGTTCAAATTTTGCAAATTTCCAAATATAGGTGGAATTTTACCTTCAAGCATATTCCCTGAAAGGCCTAGTTTAGCCATTTGACTAAGGTTGCTTAAGGAGGTTGGTATCTCTCCAGAAAGTTGGTTTCCTCCTAGACATAATGTTTGCAACTTATGAAGCTTCCCAAAAGAAGCTGGAATGGTGTTTGTAAATTGGTTCACCGTGAGAACCAAGGCAATTAAATTTGTGTACTTTCCCAAACTTTCTGGAATACTTCCTTGTATATTATTAGCACCAAGGTATAGTAAAGTGAGTTGGGTTGACAAATTGGCTATGGAGTTAGGTAAAAGACCTCCAAAGTTGTTGACATGCAGAATCAAACTTTCTAGTTTGCTACAGTTTTCTAGAGATGTTATGAAATCCAAATCATTAGCTGAATTGCTACCGAGATTATTATAGTTCAAATTTAGCCACCAAAGACCTTTCAGATTTCCAAGACTTGGAACTTTACCATAAAAATAGTTTACCCCAATATCAAATATTTGAAGAAAAGTTGCATTGGTGATGGAAGTTGGGATTGTACCTGAAATTTGATTCCCACCTGCCGAAAGCTCTCGCAAATTAAAGAGGGTGGAGAACATGTTGTCTGGAAGCCGAGTGCCATTCAGTTGACAACTTGTTATTGAAATGGAAGTGAGAGATGTCATGTTGTAAATTGAAGAAGGAAGAGCGCCAGACAATTTGTTGTCACCCAGTATTAAAACTCTCAAGTTTTTCAACTGGCCAATTTCTTCTGGTATGCTCCCCTCCAACTTGTTTGAACCCACTGCAAGATATTCAAGTGAAGAAAGATTCCAGATGGAAGCTGGGATCTGTCCAGTTAAATTGTTTGTATCAATGTCCAACTCTTCAAGCTTCCTAAGAGAGCCAAGGTCACTTGGTATTTTGCCCATAAGACTATTTCCTGACAAATGTAAGTACCTTAATTCAGTGCAACTTGTCAAATTGATGGGAATCTCCCCTGTCAATGTATTATCCATGAGAGAGAGGTTCTTTAACCTAAACAAATGACCCAACTCTGCCGGGATTTCTCCATGGATGCGGTTGCTCGCAAGGGTGAGGTTTCTCAGGAAGGAGAGGTTGCCAACATGGGGAGATATGATCCCATGCAAATCATATCCTTGCAGCTTCAACTCTGTGACTCTCTGATGCTTGTGGCTACATGTGATTCCATGCCAACTGCAGAAATGATTTGAACTATTCCAAGAGCTTAAGATTTCATAAGGATCACTTCTTATTGCTTCTTTAAACTTGAGCAACGCCAAATAATCAGTCTCATCTCCTAATGCAGATGTGGCTCTAAAATTTTGAAGCCAAAGAAAGTTTACAGAGATTATAAGAATTGCTTCAAGGTACTTGGACCAGAAGGGACATATCATGGCCGCAAAAGCCATTTCTGGGTTGAAAAACTGAGGGTGAATTATTTAAATGCTCAACAGATTGAGATATAGAAAATGTGTTGCTGATGTGAGATCTCAAATTTGGTTTATATAGTAGGTGGAGTGAAAGTGTGGGAGCCAAGAGGAGGAAAATAATGTAAAAAATGAAACCTGCGCTTCTGGTAAGAAAACTTTTGAATTTACGATTAGGTAAAATATGAAGCTCTCTAATATATTAGAAGTCAGAAAAACAAGTTTTGTTAATATTTAGATGATATAATTATATTAGGAAAAGGCCAAAGGTGTTGTCTCTCCTGTTAAATCTTCCCCTGGTAAATGGTATTTCTTCTTGTGCTTGCTTTGTTATCATCGTAATATTTCTACCTGTAGTGTTTGCATTGTTACCTTTTTATTATACAGCTTGCCTTATTATCATTGTATTATATTATCACCATCGTTCCCTAATGTAAATGCAACTTCAACATATATATGATGCAGGCCAAAGGTAGTTTACATAGAAGATAATGATTGTTTGAACGTATTTGGACCAGAAACCATTATGTTGGGTTGAAGAACTAATTGCCAAAGCTGAAGAGTATTACTTTACAGATTGAAATATTGAAATGCTGCTACTGATCTGAGACTGCATAACAGTGTAGAAAATTGAAGTAAAACCTGAGTTTCTGGACTTTTCTTTAAACTGATGAATTTTTTATCTGGAAAAAAATATTTAAGATTAATTCACTGATCTTGGTAAAGTCAGAAAAGCCAATTACATATGATATAAACGAGGGTAATAATAACTGCGTTCTATCTCAATTTACACTTTTCCAGATCATTCCCCCTTTGAAATCTGCACCTAATAAGATCTATTATTTCTTGCAATGTTTGCATTGTTGCCATTGTAAACTTAATTAGGCTGATTCTGTAATTAATAAAATCATTTGTTGCATAATTGCATTGGGAAATATGGAGAATAGGTGGATCCACCACAATTTAAACATGGCGGACTACATATAGATATTCATTGAAGGTCTGAGTTAATCCTTTGCTTTCATATCTACTGCTTTTATACTTTGATGGAAGCAATACATTGGAAATTGATAGAATTAGCACACTGAAGATAACATTAGATCATGCCGGCCTATGTTTAGGAGAGTGAGATTACATGATCATGCCGGCCTATGTTTAGGAGAGTGAGATTACATAATGATTGCATCGAATATTTTATCCTTTTCATTATCATGCTTTCATTTGCAGCCAAAAATTCATCATATTTCATAATAAAAGATCTACGTAATAAATATTCATATTGCCCCTATAATTTCAACTAATTTTGAATTAAACCTTTATAATTTAAAAATTTGTAATTGAATCTCCAATGATTAACAAATTTTTATGATTAACAAATTTTTAAATTAGTCTCTACAGTTAAATTTTTGTTAAATTTTGATAATACACTAATTATATACTATCTTAATATTATAAATTTACTTAATATTATATGTAAGTTATTTTTTATTATTTCTTTTTTTTTTGTTGACATAAATTATATATATTTAGAACATTAAAATATTATATATATGTTAACAATATTAATACAATTTAATATAATTTTAATAAAAAATTAACATTAGTGATTAAGTTAAAAATTCATTAAACTATATCGACTCAATTATAAATTTTTAAATTATAAGAATATAATTAAAAATTGAGTGAAACTATATAGACTATAAAAATAATTTAATCATAAAAATAAATAATTAAATTTTATTAATTAATCTATAAATAGTGACACGATACTTGAGGAATTTTTCTGTAACATAGGGCCTAAAACCATTTTTGGTTTGAAGAATTGGTTTAAGGTACTCGATCGAGATATAGAAAAAGTATATTAAATTCTCTTTAAGAATTTTCTGGTTTATTAGAAGTCAAAAAACCAATTTTTAAAATAAATAATTTTTATCTACGGATTGAAAAAATCATTTAAGTTGCACTTTTATGATTAAGAGTAATTTTATTAAAAGACCAAAAAAAATAAAATAGAAATTGTTTATAGTCTTTTCCATGAAGAGGGTTATTCTTGATATTTGAACAACTTTATGAAGTTCAAGTCAACTAAAGAGATTATTTCTTCATGAATATTTAACTTTTTTTTTTTTTTTTGTGGAATGACTTCTTTCTTTGGTGAAAGGAAAACTAGGACAAGGTTTTTTTTTCCCCTTTTGCTATACTGGCCAATGAAATAAAAATTAGACCAAACCTACCAATTCAACTGGTTCAATCAAGAACCGGATCAAAGTTTGGTCCGTTTCTGCAAGAAACCAAAACTGATCAAAGGACTAATGAACCAGACGGTTAAAGGCTCAAAGGTGGATCACTCAAGCATGAGAAGCTCAGCCACAAGGCTAAGTTTCCTTTGACAGCAGTCTTACATTTTATGTCTGGTAGCTGAGTGTAAAATAAAATGGTAAATATATTTACTTTCTTTCATTATATATTTGATAAAATAGCAAGGATACGCTTTAGAACTATAATAAAATTGTTACTATGTAACTAAGTTCAAATCTTGAAAATAATTTTTGTGTGTGTGTGTAAAGATAAAGCTGCATATATTTAACATTTTTTAAACATCACTTAATAAAAATCTTTGTGCATTGGGTCATCCTTTATATTGATAAAATAACTATTTAGAAACAAAAATATGATCTGATCATGATCTGAATACTAAACCATAAACTGCTCCCTAAACCAATTTAGTAATTATTCTGAGTTTTAAAACACGGCTACAAACAAGAAATTTTCTTCTGTGCCATTTCACTTAAAATATTCCATGTCATTCATATTCTACCATCTGGTGTCTGAACTAACCTAAGATTGAACAATGAACACATTTGAATTGAATGTACTCCTTGAGATCATTTTGAATCCTTGAAATGACAGTTAAAAAATATACAACCTAAACTATTGAAACTTTGAAAGCTAATTTTGGTACCTCTCACCAAAGAAAATGTTACTTCTGGACGTGATAATGAGTGACTAACATACATACTTATTGCAAATGATCACCTTTTAGATGGAAGTCGAGAAAATAGCAACGCATGAAGAATACAAAGAATAATTAAAAGGAGGGTGATTTTACAATGAGATGAACTTGTCAAGATGTTGACTTATTCACCATGAAATTCTCGTATTAACAATTCATTGACTGAATTATAAAATAAAACATCAATATAAAAATCTTGAGCTGCAACTAATAATAAAAAAGCTTTAACTCTTGAGTCTTGACAACTTCAGTTCATTGTAGAATCACCGTAACTTAAAACTTCCAACGTGTGCTGCTACAATATAGATGATGTACAAAACCATCCATCATGGCTTCCTGTAATTTAATATAGTGAACGCTGCAACTACACTTGGAGCGTAGTCAGGATTCATCAAATTCCCATGTGGATGGTTGTGCTTTATGCTCTCTGGCGGGCACAGAAGTTTGAAAACCTTTTCAGCTGCAATTATTTGCTCTTCTCGACAGCCATTATCATGGATTACATCCCTGTAATATTGAACTGAATTACTGAATTCAAATATACCAATGGAAAATGTGGTTACATTTCACTTATAGAGGACAACATTTCCTATATTGTCTGCAATTTGACACATTTCTATCACAGATCAATTTTTTATTAGATAAAAATGACAAATAAAACGATTTTTTTATTGTTCTTACTTGAGCATTAAGACTAGGTTTGCTGGTGTGCAGGATTGAAAAAGTGCTTCGGGAATAATGGCTGAATTTAAGAGAATATTAGGAAGAGAAATATATGGTATCTTGGCTTTATACTTTATAAACCATTCCGTCAAAATATGGGCTCGATATGCAACAACACAAGGTAAACGTGCAAGTTGCAGCTCCAAAGCAACTGTGCCAGATGTGCATAATGCAACTCTACTAGCCTGAAATGCATTTAATTCAACTCAAATCGGTGGAAAATAAAGCCAGAAATTCATGCATAATATATAAAAATTAAAGCTTTAACCAGAAGCAGTATCTGAATTATTCACATTGTTGGTTGTATATAATATATAATTAAAGTTGCCAGACTCAGAAAATGAGGGGATCTGATCTTGGTCTTACCCAATGACAAACAAACAAAGGACGCCCTGTTAGGAATTCAAATAAGTTGAACTCAAAATAATATGGACCAAGTTACAGAAACAAATAACAAAGCCACTGTTTTAGGTACTACAACAACAACAACAAATGCCTTTTCCCACTGTTTTAGGTAATCTTGGAAAAGTTTACTTTTCATTTGCATCAACATGAGAAACAACTTGATGAAGAATCAACAATTGAAATGTATATGCAAGTTTAGATTTACATGACTGTGTACACCAGAGCTTCATTAACCCAGAGTCTTTACTCATTCTACAGTGGGCCATCAGAAGAATTGACTGGATAATATGTCTATATAAAAAGGAATAAAACACTTTCTACTTCAGCTACATGTTGAGTCTTCTGATGCAATGAATTCAAAAATTTTTCTGTTTAAGTCAAACTCTTGTGGAACGATAGGACTTACACTAAAAGCATCATATTTTAGGTTTGTCGATCCACCTGGAATCAATATAACAGGAACAGGCCATTTATGAGCAGCAGCATCAATGAAATTTTCCACATGCTGATTGGGTGCAACATGAATGACTGTCATCAACTGTGGAAAATTCTCTTTTAGTAGTTCCATTGTGTTTGCAAAGATGGGAAGCATACGAGTGACCTCTTGTATTCTACTCCCAGGAAGCAAGCTAATGACAGTGGCTCCTTTCAAAGTTAAGATAATGAGATGTTATGGCAAACTATTACTTCTATGGTAAACAAAATAATAGGATTTTACAAATAAACTTTATCATAAACCACATAACGAAGCTTTTTATTATCTAAATGATAAAACATACATTAAAGTTCTAAACATAGGTTTCTTTTTCCCCTAACCAAAAGTAACTTTTGGTCCAAAATTTTGCCTTCAGGATATCATGCTAGATCTTGAGTCTGCAAACGCCAGAAAGAAAGAAAAAACAAATATTTTTCTGAGAAAATAAAATTTTCAGAGTTATACTGATGATATGAAACATGAGATCTTATATGTACCACTACCAGAAACAATAAACTAGTAAACTTTTATTTAAAATGAGAAAATGAGCTTGAAGAGCTTCTCTAGATCTGTGTTACCTGAGGGCACTGCATGTTTACTTCGGAAATCCTCACCATTTCCTTCCACCCTCCATTTGAAGACTGAGGATTTATTTCTCTGAATAAACATCCAATGTTGATATCAAAGCAAATCAACCATAAAATTCAAATAGTTGAGACAAGTAAAAATACAAATTTTGCTAATCAAAGCAAATCAAGGCAAGAGTACATGTATATCATTTTAAAAGAAAAAAAGAAATGGTTTACTAAAACAATCTAAGATTTGTAGAAAGCTAGAGATTGTGTATTCAAAGATTCTAAGTTCATACCAAATTCAACTCTAGAACATCTTCTATCATAGGATGCCCAACAAAGGTTGCAGCTAATCCATTCAACCTACATACTTCAGCCTCGTTTGGAAGTATGCACAATAGATGATCCACAAATTCGGCTAGTCCTTGTAATCTTGCTTCACCTCCTTTCCATGCCCAGAACGATGGTGCCACATAGTGGAAGTGTGCTGGTGAATGCAATTTTTGCTGATAGTATCTAGCTGCAAAAAGCATTCTCCAATTTGCATACAGCATACCTCTCAATGGAAAATAGGCAGCATTTTTTCCAGCAAAGTGGGTGCATTAGTACCTCTTAGCTGCTTCAAAAACCGAAAAGAGAATCCCTTAGAGTCAACTGTTAATACAACATGAGGCTCAAATAAAGCAGCTGCCTCTACAGTTTCCTTCAATTTTACCTGACAAATCAAACATTTACAAACTTATATGCATATATCTCTCTCAAGCGTACACACAAATAGATGCACTAGCAATTCCAAATATATGAAGTGAAGCATAATTCCATCAAATGTAGTCTTGGTACAGATGACAATCTAAAACCAGTTAACAAGACATTTCATTGCTGCCACTCACTTTGATTGCATACAAATGAGGCAATAGCTCCAATATTCCCATCACTGAGATGTCCTCAATAGGAAACAAAGATTGCAATCCTTCAATGGACATCCTAGGCCTGAAATAGATATAAAAAAGGAAATATTTGATAAACAAATTTTCTACATTCTCTGAAACATGAAATTAAAATAGCATAAATCCAGCTTGAAAGAAACTGTTGGGGCCTTAATCAATGCTTGGTACACTACCTGGACTATCAATTCAGAGGAATATCCTATTTTGGTCTTTGAAAGATGAAATAAATGCATTTTCAATTTCATCCTCTACAAATCATTTCTTTCAATTTAATCCTTTGATCAATAAAATGCTTTCAATGTTGCTATTCTATCCAGAAATTAATGCCAAACCCAACATATTGCTAGCTTAGATATTTATGGGTTACATAGCACTATTAACTCACACCTCATATCACTAACTCCAAGTCAGCAATCTTCAAGATTTGGCATTAATTTTTGGATGGATATGGAATGAATAGTAAAGCATTTTAATGATTAAAGGACTAACTGTCGAAGTAAACTTATCCCATTGTCCAAGCCATTTTTTCTTGACCACAATCACATCCTATTAATTGTATTTGTTAGGTTATACATTATGAAGATACAATGTAGTAAAATTTAGTTGACAAAAATATTTAGCATGTGAATTGTATGATATTCCAAAGAGTCTAATTGCTAGCTAGGTAGAGTGAGGGGGAAAAGATGAAAGGGATGCATGCTAGGTGGTGAAATGTTGGACTAGGTTTTCTAGAGTTATAAATCCCTTCGTGTAACAAAATTATAATTGTGTGAAAATGGTTGCGTAGTGTGAGAAGATGTCTTGTTGTAGCTTGCATAAATATTTTGAGTGACGAGAGTTTTGTTTTTCGTACATCTCCTCACATATCTCTAGTTTTCATATATCCTATCCTTCATCCATGCAAATTCATTAACAAAAATTCTTAAAAAAAAAAAAAGATGATCCATAGGGAAGTAAATGGAAAATGGACCTATGTTTCCGGGACAAAATAGGATTTTCTGTCCTAATCAATTAACAAAAACCTAGAAGAAAAAGGAAAAAAAATTATTTTTATCCAACAAAAACTAAAGAGCAAAATGCAATTCAAGTCATGAATTCCTCCTATAGATAAGCTTTCAAACTCACTGCAATAACTTCTTCCCAGGTTGGGGTGATTTAAGAAAGAAGAAAAACCTACCCACCAACACCGGCAAAACGGACAGGAAAAGGGGACAGATTCTTCAAAGAAGCCATGAGACGAGAAGCAATAGAATCTCCAGAAACCTCTCCGGCAACAACGAAGACTCTGAGCTCACCAGCTTTAGCAGCCATATCAAGGGGTGCTTTACTTCTTGTGGGTGATGATGACATTGATACTATATTCTTCTGTCTCTGTAGAATCCAGAAATTCAACACATTCGCAGCTTCCAAATTCAAATTCCTTCTTAACAATTTTTTACCTATATTGACTCCCAACATGATAGCACCCACTTACAAGGAAGAAACTCTTTCTAAATTCTACCCATGAAACAACTCCTGGGTTGAGAAGCAGACGGACGGCATAAACCACAAGGCTCAGGGTAGCAAGTTAAACGACGTCGTTGCTCATTTCAAAACTATTTCTTTTTTCAAATAAATGGATTTTTTAAAACGTTGATAGTGCTAGACTGCTAGACAGTTGTTTACTTATTTCAAAACTATTTTGTTCAAATAAAAATGATAAGAAGTAATAATTTTAAAAGAAAGCTAATTATTGTATTGTAGTGAAGTAATGTCTCAATCATCTCCTCTCACTTATAAATAGAAACTATCATTTTCCTCTGTCCACGATATCATTCGTGCTTGAAGGATGCACATTCAGCAGATTCACTCACACTTTGCAAGATAGGGAAAACCTGAATAACAAGAGTGAGTTATCCATACATGTATTAAAATTTGTAAGAATACAACTATTAAATTGGCGAGATACATGTATTAAATTTTTTTTTAAAAAAAAAGGAATAATTGCAAATGGGTTTAACACCAACTTAATTTGCTTCTATATGGTTTAAAGTGTCATTCAATTTTCTTATGGTTAGTTTCATTAATATTAAACCACTTTACTACTTTGTAATATTAGTATTTTAATTTTGATTAAAAAAAGGATTAAAAGAGAAACATTTCATTATTTTAAATATATTTTACTTGGACCCTAAATAGTTTTAGGGTCTTTCAAAACTATTTTTAGAATTAAGCTAACCTATTCAAATTAAGTCTGTCAGCTTAATTCTACCAATAGAGTCATAGACTAGGAATCTTATAAAAATCATCAGTGAAATAGAAACTAAACCAATTATTATTTTAAAATTCACTTGATTATTTTCATTACAATTTAAATAAATGTACAATACCATAGGAATTTTAGATGACATTTCAAACACTCAAAAAATTATATTAGTTGTGAACGAAAAGGGGACCTAATCTATAATTTAATATTAAAAAAAAAGAAGGGAATGGATGTTGAATAGGTTGGGAAAGACAGGGTGATGTAGACCATTAAGCTTAGAACCTGTTCATGATTGTTGCAAATTTTTACTATTTTTGAAATGACTTTTTTTCAAATAAAGTTATTTAATAATGTTATCAGTATTATTATATTTGAAAAATCTTTCAAAACCTGATGTCTAAGTGTCAAATAAAATTATTAAAAATAACATGTACTTAACAGAGTAAGTAAAAAAGAAGTTAAAAATAATTATACTAAATAATTTTAAGCGGAAGTACAAACGTCTTCAAGAAACAAATTTCTGCTCTTACTTCTAAAAAGAAGTTCCATTTTCTACTTCGTTCTCCCAGTAAAAACTACCTTTTTCAGCACTAAGTAACTTCTGGGAACTAAGATGTATAAGGGTAAGGCCAAGCCATTAGTTTTGAGAAGAGGATCCATTAACAAGTATCCAAAAGCATATGCATCAAGCTATGCAATAGATTCCATCAATTAAAATTCGTGATCACAAGCTCAGATTTGACAGTTGCAAGCTTGTTGAGGCCACCTTCAGCAATGCAACTTGAGGCAATAAAAAATAAAAAGGAAAAATGTAATTAAAGAAACCCAAAAAAGGATTATTAATATCATGGCTTAATGCCTTAATCTAATCCAAAAATAAGCCCACAATCATGTATTATACCGATATTACATTAGTAATACAGTACCAGATGAACTAAAATATAGCTTTAATCCTATATGTTACCCTTTTGACTCTAGCGCTAAAAGTATCTTCTTTCTTGGCCCCTGAAAACAACAAAGCAAAATCCTGAATAAGGGTATAACTGAATCAATTAGTCAATGAAAACTATGAGCTTGCTTTGAAGAATTAAAACAGGGAATAACAGAGTAACTACAACAGGATATACAACCTATCATATTAAAAATGACAAAAGATCCTCACATTGTTGTGTAAAAAAAGATTTAAGATTCCAATTATAAATATTAAAAGAAACACATGATATTCCACGTTAATTTAGCTATTGTGAAGCGTCACTTGAAAAGTGTGATATCAGACCCATCATAACATAACTAGCCTTCTAAGGGGGGAAAATGTAACATCACCAAATAATAAAACAAAACAAAAAAAAGGCCCAAAAGGTGATGAGTAATCTGTAATTATAGTAGGGCTTCACTTTTTTTGCTCAATAAAAAAGGTTATATCAACAAATTGAAAAAAACAGGTCAAAATTATGAGGCACAGGAAATCTAATAAAACATTTCCAGTCATACATATGGGCATATCCATATACAACATGATCAATGCAACTGCAAAACACACAGACAGGAAAACAATGTAAGAGAAAAAGCAGACAATGCCAAGATTGCATTCTGCATACCATTGGTATACCAATAGCCTTGAGATCATCATCCGTCATATGCTTGAGGGCTGTCATATCAACCTGAATAAATAGTTTTTACATATGACTAAAAACTCCTGATGGGAAAAAATGAAAACCCAAATAAAGCAATAAACTTCCTTAAAGAAAGAAAAAGAAAAATATACGCATATGTACTACATACTTCTTCAGCTTGAAAAGTTATGAGATATTTCTCAAGACCCAAGGACTGCAAAAATTCATCCATTGAACTAACAGCCTGTAAAGCAAGAACCAAATTAATATCCTTTAACATTTGATTAATTCTAACACGGCTATGCTTTAGGTAAAAGAGTTCTGAAAAAAATGAGAAAGATAAAAAATATATGTATTTCACAGAACTGACAACCTTCGGCAGATAATGAGCACATTATGACAGTATCATCTGCTTTAAAAAATATACATATTTTTTTAACAATATGAAAATGAAACAAAAGAAATTGTAGGAGAAACAGAATTACCAGTAAGTGTATTAACCAAAGCCACTAAAATCAACTCTTGTTCATTAGAAGGGACTTGTATCCCCAATTATTAGGTACCAAATTTGCACTGCATACCTCTAATTAATCAGTCAGCCATAAGGATGACATGCACCATAAATGCCCTCAACTGTTACCTTCTTTCACTAGCAGTTTCAACTGAGAAAAGGAAATGTGGGGAGAGAAGAGTTTAATGCAGATTTTATGTAAACTTCATCCTACGCCACCACATATGACAGGAGCTATAGGAACTCTGGTAGTGCTCGGAATTGGAGGATCTGGTTTAGCCGGCAGCAGTTTTTGGCTTCTACCCATGCTGAAAGAAGCTGCCAGTTAGTCTAGGTTCAACTTTGGAATGCTGATGAGATAGGGATGATTTTAGAAATAAGTAATTTTTAAGTTGGAGAAGACTGGGAAACTGCCAAGCAGGCAGCAGACTCTTCAAAGGAAACAGCGTAAGCTTATCAACGTCCATGAGTTCTGGGCATTGGGCAATGTTTCTAATTATTTAACCAAAATAATTGACCAAAATACCCTTATTATTATATTTATATAAATTTAAAACAAAATAGTGACTTTTTAAAATTTTTTAAAAAATTAAATTAATGATATTTAAAAGATAAATAAATAAAATCGAAATAAAAGTTTCAAAACTACATTTTCAACTAATTTATATTTTTAATAAAAGAAAACAATATTATCTTGGAAAATATTTTGATCATTTTTTAGCTTGAAGAGGGTTTGAGTATACTTTCAAAATAGACAGGAGCATGGTAAAATTTGACCATCTCTCAGCGAAGAAGAGAGAGTAACTCACCCAAAAATAATTGATAATTTCAATATTTCAATTTTTATCATTATATAATTAAATGTATCCCAGCCTTACTGATCCTATAATTTTGAGAACAGGCCTTATCCCTGTAGACCTGGACTGTAATTTGTAACCATGCTTCACAAACAACAAATGGGGAACAAACATGCTACTACCATTATCCTGCGGTCTTAATGTCTTAGTTCTGGTTAGAGTATGAAGCAAAGGAATTTTGTCATGTCATTTTTGTCAAAAGATGAACCCAGCGCACAAACCAAATTTTATGTATAATTACTAGAAAGCAAAGAATCCCAAAATCCATATCCATTATTTTTACTCATTTTATGAGCAAATCAAGAAATTTTCTAGCACATTTAATTCTAGTGAAACTGGAACAAGAACAATTTTCTCCCCACCATCCCAAATACTGATGGAGTAGAAACTAAAACAGGTGCTGGTCCAATTCATTAATAGACCTAATACTATATCTATTGCAGTAGTAATGTATTTTAAAGTTACTAAAGCAGTTACCTTCCATGTAACTTGCAATGGCGCAAACAGAAAGTCCAGAAAAAGACCATGATACAAAATGACAAGGACAGAGACTGACCAAACAACTCATACAAATAGTTATCATTGATTAGTGGGAAAAGATAATAAGAATATTACTTTTCTGTTTTTTTGATAAAAAAAGAAATTTATTAATAGAGAAGAATACTACTTTTTGTGATACCTTTTTTTTGGGAGCTGGGTTTGCTGCTCTTCTAATATGTGATGCAGGAGCCTCAACACTGACAGTGTTACTGCTTGGTTTAACAATTTCTACTTTTGATTTTAGTGGGTCAGAATTTTTTGGCTGTGGAGGGAATGTCCCTGATAGCCTTTCACGTAGATCCCTCGCAACTGGAACAGAACTCTTTCCACTCTGAAATGCTGGTTGAAGACCTTTCTTTTGAAGCTTCAGACGAAGATCTTGAGCAGTAACTTTGCAATCTTGACACGTCATTAGCAATCAGTCAAAATCCATTAAAAGAACTATTGGCATCCAACAAGAGCAGCAACTAAAACTCCAATAAGATAAGAGCATAGTCAATTCATACTAGAAATTCGTGGTTCATCATCGTCAAAGAGATCGTGTTCCCACTTGTCATCTTGCCTCTGCCTGCAAAAGGCATGCTGTTAATTAAATCATGACAGTCTTTTATTTCAATAGCATTCAAGCATTCCAAATGTACTCACTCTATGTGAGGTACATACAATCTGAATCAGTTATGACCATGCAATCAGCTAAAAGGTACAACGATAAATAACAGCACTAATTCAACAGATGAATGAAACTCGACACAACAAATTAAAATGTGAATTCCTAAATGAGGAAACCAGGGGCTTTGAGACAAGTTCTAGGACACAAGTAACTCATCCAGTTCTCTATTGCAAAGCATTTCATAATATATATGTTGCTTAAAGACCTATGTAAGAGTATATTTCTTAATAAACTTATTTTTAAATTCTTACTAAGTTGTACCTGCAAGTTAAAGATATTAAATGATTCAGACTGTAAAGTTTCCACCAATTTTTTGTTTTTTGCTTTGTTCAGATTCCTCACAGTCCTACATCAGTAAATGAAAACATTTCACTATGCTGCATTCCCTGTTCTTCTTGGATTTTAACACACCAAGTCAATTACCAGAATGATTGTGCCTTTCTTAGGAACAACTTCAAAATAGCCTCTTTTTTTTTTTTTTTTGGAAGGCATATCAGATAAAGGAAAGAGAAGTATGTTCTCATTGACTCCTCATGAGTTGAAAAAATGAATAATTAAATCCAATGTCCTAAAATATACCAGCAATTAATGAAAGAAGAATAATAAGAAAAACATACCATCCTAAAAAAATATGAATTACTATTAACATGAAATTCCAAGTTGCAATGGGTGCAGACTATATCTAAACCATAGGCATTCACACAACAGCAAACACCTTAGTAAATGAGTGCCCTTGCACTTGCAGTGCTTATAATCAAAGCCAATCAGAATGTAACCCCATGACCCCTGAGTCAGGTTAATACGCAACACCATCCTCGGATCTGATGGTATCCAGCAAGCAAGTATTTACTATCGGCGTCAACTCTCAAGGCACTTGTTTAGGGCCCAGGCCAAGGTCTCCAAATGCTTGGTTAAGCACACACACAGATCACTCACTAACAATCCATCAGAAAGCTTTAATAAACGTATACATGTGATCCTATCACCCTTATCACTAGAATTCCTCACAACCAAAAATTACACCATTTTACAGTAAGAGTATTGTTAGCGAAAACATACCTCTTTCCGGTGAATTGCCGTTGCCGGGTGGAGTCACTGACAAAATTTCCATTAAGACGTTCCTTTATTGACCTCCTTGTTCCAGTTTCCACCCGATCAGCATACATCTTCAATAAATAGATAACAAATGGAAAGAGAATTAGCCCTAATCACAAACCCTGATTTCACAGGAAAGGAAAACAGAATGAGTGTAAATGTAGAAACACTGAGGTGCAGGATACACAACTCCCCTAAAGGATCACAGAAAAATGAAGAAACCTAAATCCCCGTTCCTTGCCAAACTGATTAAATTTTGAAGGGAAATAAAAGCAACGGCTAAAGGGAAAACTCGAATTCCACGGAAAGAGATAAAGTGAGATACTGAAGGAAGGAACTGAAAAGAATTTTTTGGTGTGGTGTTTGTGAGAGTCTCTATGCTCTCTATTCGCGCTGTCGGCTGTCGCAGCTCAGAAACAGCTTTTGGCGCCGGTCAAGCAAAGCGAACGCAGCGTTTTACAAAAGAGTACTTTTTAAAAAAAAAAAAAAAATCGGATCAATTTAGCCCAACAGATTTTTTATTTTTAATATAATTTTTTAAAAATATAATTTATTTTATTTTACTTAAACAATATATTTATATAATTTATTTAATATATTAAAATATTATGAATGAATATTATAAATTAATCTAAAAAATAATAATTTAAAAAATGATTTGATATAATTTATCTTATATATCAATATATTAAAAATTAATTTATAAAAATATAATTTATTTTACATATTAATATATTATGAATTAATATTATATATTAATATATGTAATATGAAATTTCATGACAGATAATTTTTAAAAAAATTAAAAAAAAAAAAGAAGAGGTCAATCAAAGTTGTCATAGTGTAGTTTTTATAAATTTATGGTGAGCTTAAAATGAATTAAATTAAAATTTTATTTTTAAAATAGATCATTATTTTTATGACTCAGTTTTTTTTATTTAAAAGACAGGATCAAGCTTACTTAATGGATTTAAGCATTTTTTACAACCTTAGAAGCATTCAAAATCAATTTAAATCGATCAAATTAAACCAAACAAATTAGAAACTAAACAGAATTAAAAAGAATTGATTTGGTTTGATTATCAAAATGACAAAATCATTTGATTCAATTATTGGTTTATAATTTTTTTTGTTTGATTGTAATAGAACTAAACTAAATTATTTATCTATTCATATATTTTAATATTTTATCTCTTAATAATAAAAATTAAAAAATATTTATAATTACATTATGTAGTTATTACTTATCTTTTATTTTTTTTCTAAATAATTATGGATATATTAATAATTTTATATATAAGAATATTTAATATGATTTTATTAAATAATATAATTAATTAGTTGTTATCTTTTTATTACTTATTAATATATTTAATATAATTTAATATGATACTTTAATATTTGATGTTTCTATTTTAAAATATATTAAATAAAGTTATAACTTGTTCACATGTTTCATATATTCATAAAATTTAAAATAATTTTAAAAGGCTTCAAAACTATAATATTATCTTTTATTTTTTTTAAACAATTATGGATATATTGACAATTTAATATATAAGAATATTTAATATGATTTTATTAAATAATATAACTAATTAGTTGTTATCTTTTTATTACTTATATAATTTAATATGATACTTTTAGTATAATATTATAGTTTTGAAGCTTTTTTAAACTATTTTTTAAAATTATTTTAAACTTTATGAATATATGAAACATATAAATAAGTTATAACTTTATTTAATATATTCTAAAATAAAAATATTAAGTTAGCATGAATCAAATTGATTTTAAAATTAAATCAAATCGATCTTAAAATTAAATTAAACCAACTAAAAATAAAATTAACAAAGTTCACACATTTCAAAAATTAATTATATTAGTTGATTCAATTTTAAAACAAAATCAAACCAAATCAAACATTTAAACATCCTAAACAATCTTATACAAAAAAGTTATGTGTACAAAAAGAGTGCTTGGATTTGTTTTAGAGACGAGACTTAAACTTATATATAATTATTTTTATTTGTGTTATTAAATTTTTTAATTAAAATAAAATATTTAAATTTTTTAAAAAATAATAAATTAAATAAATTATATAAGTATTAATTTTTAATTAAAAAATTTAATAATAAAAATATAAAAAGTATGCTTAATTATTTTATTACTTGTTAAACTAATATTTTAGTTCTTTAATTATAAAAGTAAACTATATGAAAACATAAGTTATTTATTTAAAATTAATATATAAGACAGTGAAGCTAAACTCATTAGTGTTTTAAATTCATTTATCAAAATAGTTCCTTAAAATTTAAACTCATCTTATAAATATTATTTGAAAAAATTTAAATATTTTATTTTTATAAACAATTGATAACAATTAACAAATATATTATGTCTAATTTATTTTGTTTTACTATTTTTATTGGTAAATCTATAACTATTTTTATTATGAATGTTAAAATACTTCTTTAGCGTCATGCGTCTGGATTCCCTGCAATCAAGTCCCCTGCAGTCCCCTGTAATCTAAGCATACAAACCCCTTCTATCATGCGCCGGCACTCCTCTAACGTACGCTGCTCCTCCCCGATCGCCTGGAATAGCCGCATCAGTTCCTCCGTCGTGATTGGTATAGAAAACGTCAAACGCCTCTCTCAATTCATCCGAATCGCAAACAGGTCCGCACGCAGACCCGACCCGGTTCATGAGAGCTTCCACGCTGATGCAACCTTGCCCATCGTGATCCACTTCGCTTAGCATCATCGTCACCTCCTATGTGTCGAGGGAAGAGCTGCTTTTTCGTCCAAACTCATCGACGTCCACTTCGCACAGCATCATCGACGAAAACGCAGCGCCTCCAGCTCTTCCCTCGACACAAACCCATCGTGATCCACTTCTAAATTTTTTTAAAAAAGGATCTGACACGTGGCGCTATGTGGAACGTTGGATGGCACAAACGGATGAGATTTCTTAAACTGCTGGAGACTGCAGAGGGCTTGGACTGCAGGGGATCCGGACGCCTTCGGCGTATTCGCCGCCGCAAACAACTCGTCCTGCTGTCTTTCCCTCACCATTTCAGCGCTCTCCGTGGCAACTCATATCTCTGTTTGCGAAGCAAGAGCTCCAGCTCGCATTCAAAGCTTTTCGTATCTCTCATATACTAAAACTTCATTCTTTTCTCTCTTATTACGCTTTTGAACTAATCGAAAGACAAAACCCAGTTGCGCTCTTTCAGGTGATATCAGTATTCTTTTTTCTCTTATACTTCTGCTGGTCACTCTAGTTTTATATCTGTTGGGGTGGGGGCTTAATTTTAATGGTTTAATTCGTTGGAGGCAGGGAGATTGGTTGGTATTGGTGTTTGGAAGTCAATGCTTGAAATCAACATTTTTCGAGCATGTTTAATGTTTTTCTAAAATTTTCCCTGGAACACAGCAAGTAGAAAATATTAAATATTTTCCAAGGTATATGAGTCCTATATTTTTACTCTTTCCTCGGATTTTGGCAGGGTTTAATTTTCAAAATATGTCAGCTATTTTGGCTTTTGGGACAGTGAAGACAGTGTTTACTAGCTGAATAATCCTTTTTCATCCTAAAGTGCGTATTATTTGTTGAGGTGATGATATCTAAACATTTTTCAATTTCAAAGCATCTTCTACAACACTGCAATTCTCACTCTCTCTCAGAGACACTTCTCAACCAATTGAAAGCATGCTCCACGCTGAAAACACTAGGATCAATCTATGCCTCCATAATAAAGACGAATGCCAACCAAGAGTGCTTTTTAATGAATCAATTTATAAGTTCTTGTTCGACCTTTTCTTGCATAGATTTTGCAACTTCGGCTTTTGCACAGATGAAAAATCCTAATGCTTTTGTTTACAATGCATTGATTAAAGCCTCTGTTCATTGCTGTCACACAGAGCAAGCTTTAGTATATTATATGCATATGTTGAGAGATCAGGTGAAGCCTACCAGTTATACGTTTTCTTCCTTAGTTAAGGCTT
Organism: Senna siamea; assembly: GCA_031216115.1. Lineage (NCBI taxonomy): Eukaryota > Viridiplantae > Streptophyta > Magnoliopsida > Fabales > Fabaceae > Senna > Senna siamea. The sequence continues at coordinate 19,517,024 of CM062357.1, forward strand.
GTACATTATTGATGGATTCATGCTTTGGCCAAGCTGTTCATAGTCATATCTGGAAGCATGGTTTTGAGTTGCATGTATTTGTTCAGACTACTTTGGTTGAGTTTTATTCGACTTTGGGTGAAATCAATTACTCAAGAAGGGTCTTTGATTATATGTGCGAAAGAGATATTTTTGCTTGGACCACAATGATTACAGCTTATGTTCGCAATGAGGATATGCATTCTGCGCAGAGTTTATTTGATAAGATGCCTGAAAAGAATACTGTGACATGGAATACCATGATTGATGGATATACGAAATCACAGAATTTCAAGTCTGCAGAATTGTTATTTAATCAGATACCCACAAGGGATATTATTTCATGGACAACCATGATGAATTGCTATTCTCAGAGCCAAAGATTTAGTGACGTAGTAGCACTGTTTCATGACATGATAACCTGTGGTTTGACTCCTGATGAAGTGACAGTGACAACAGTCATTTCTGCTTGTGCCCATTTGGGAGCACTTGACTTAGGAAAGGAGGTACACCTTTATTTGATGCTAAATGGATTTGATCTTGATGTTTACCTTGGGTCTGCATTAATTGATATGTATGCAAAATGTGGGAACTTAGATAGGTCCCTTTTGGTGTTCTACAAATTGCGTAACCAAAACCTGTTTTGTTGGAATTCTATGATTGAAGGGCTTGCAGTTCATGGCTATGCTGGAGAAGCACTAAAAATGTTTGGTAAAATGGAGAGGAAAGGAATCAAACCCAATGCAGTTACCTTTATCAGTATTCTGAGTGCTTGCACCCATGCTGGATTTGTGGAAGAGGGTCAACGGAGATTTATGAGCATGATCCAGGATTATTGTATTGCTCCCCAAGTTGAACACTATGGATGCATGGTTGATCTATTGAGTAAAGCTGGCTTGCTTGAAGATGCTTTAGAGATGATCAGAAGCATGAGATTTGAACCTAATTCAATTATTTGGGGTGCCATATTGAATGGGTGTAAACTTCAAAGAAACCTGGAAATTGCTCATATTGCAGTTCAAAACCTGATGGTTTTGGAGCCAAATAACAGTGGGTATTACAGTCTCCTTGTTAACATGTATGCTGAAGTAAACTGGTGGAGTGAGGTTGCAAAGATCCGGACGGCCATGAAAGATCTAGGTATTGAAAAGAGATGTCCGGGGTCTAGTTGGGTTGAAATTGGAAAGAAAATTCACCAATTTGCAGCTTCTGATAAATCTCATCCATCTTATGGTGAAGTTGAATTGTTGCTAGCTGAACTGGATGGGCAGCTGAAGCTAGCTGGTTATGTCCCTGAACTGGGGTTTATCTTATAATGGCACATCCTCTTCGCTTGGAAGTGGCTTTTAGAGGCTTATGTGTAAAGGATACTAAGGAAGAATAATATTTTAATGGAAAAAAGAATGGCCTAGATTAAAGTGCATGTTGGTTATCTGAAGTAGATGGAGAAGCTTGTCAAGATATGCTCAAAGAATTCTTGAACTCCCTTTTAAGCCTGTCAAGTATTGCATGGCCCTTCACATAACACGAAACAAATTCCATGTTCAATAGCCTTTGAAACAACATTACCTGATAACTAGTGAACTGGTATGTTGAAATGATAATTTCAATTAAAATTCTCTTATAATACGTTATTCTTTGGTACAGTCAATTGTACTTAATTCCTTTTACTCTTCTTACTTACATTGTAGAAGTTTGCTTGGTCAAATCGTTGTAACTATTATGTGGCATATTATTCTTGCTCCAGGGCATTCTGTCCTGTGAAGTAAATTATGTACTAACAGGAGCTCAAAACCAATGGAATGTTGCAACCCAATATGTTGAAGCATAGTGAGTCAAGAGGCTCTTGTTTTTGGGTGAGGACTGATGATTTATGGTATAGTATGTTACATGTTGGAAGTAAAATCGGTTACACTGTTGCATGTAAAGGAAGTCAGGAACCTCATAACCAGATGTTGTCTTGTTTCTTGCGGTCCAAGTACTGGGGCTAAGCACTACAAAGGAAATGGTTATCTAATGGTAGTTAACCAAACAGCTATTAAATTCTGCTTTTTGCACTGGTTTTGTTACTGGCCATATTATACTTTTTTTTTTCGGCGACATTTGGGTAGGACAACCACTGGGTCTCATCTTGATTTTTCCAGGGTCACATGGTGATTGGTGTGTGAAGCCTAAATATATGCATTTGATTAACCCTAGGAGCAAATGCAAAAGTTTTGCAGGTCAATGCTGTAATCTCCCTTTATTCTGATGGAACATGCAACGTCAGTGAAAAAGCAGTGTTCCACTCCAATGGTCAGTCTGTCATTTTGTTAATCATGGAAGCTCGTAGCAAACATATCTAAATACATATGAATAATGCATGGCCTGATTTGTTTCTTTGACACTGTTCAAAGAATGACCTGGCTTTAGTATATTTCAAAGAAATTGTTCTGCCGTGAGATGCTTTAGGGTCTAAGCAGTCCGTTGTTGAAAGCAGAAGAAAAATTAAGCCGTCGTTGTTCAATGAATGACCTTGATTTAGTATAATTTATCGGTCCTTAAACTAAATATAGCGATGTACTCTGTATTCGGCAGCGGAATAGTTCGTCACTGAATAACAATTTTCTAATAGTGGATGGTGCTGAAAGCAGGAGAAAACAAGGGCTTTTTATTGAGACTACCTTTTTATACATTTTCCTTCTCGCTAACCAAATAAAAAAGAAAGTAAATAACATTGAAAAGAACTAACAATGGCCAAATAGACATTTGAATGAAATGGTCAATCGCAAAAAACTACAATCTCATTTTTGTTTCATTCCTCCTATGTGCCGTTGAATGGCATATACATTTAAAATTAATTTAAAAATTACACAATACATTTGGACATCAGAGATATTACAATATGATTTCGGCAAAATATTATAAAGATAACAAGGAATTATAGAAGCTACTTTGACAACATCATCTGGCCTTTCTATGTGAAATGAATTTCAAGACTCTGAAGAAGTTCAATCACTAGGTCATTGCGAAATGCCAGAAGGTTGTTCGCAGCATCTTTCTTCTTATGGCTAAGTCCTCCATTTATTGTAGAGGGATGGGCCTTTTCTTTTTTTTATTACACTGCTTTTATAGACATATACTAATCACACCCACAGAAGTCCATCGTAATATAAATAATTAGGATAAAACACTATAGGTTATACACCAATATTCTCAATGCCACACAAATATAAATTTATGTATTTTTTGTCAAAATTTTCAGTATCTAAAAATTTATTAGCTTCTAATAAATTTAGTTTGAGAAAATTAAAATTTCATAATATGAGTAAAGCTATCACAACATAAATATTTTTAGACGCAAGAGTCGAATTTAATTTTTTTTTTTCATTATATGAGTCAATTAAAAAATTACGTAATTGGTTTTTCGAATATTTGATAAGGCAAGCTCATGAATGGCGTGATGGGTGAAGTGGGCACAAGAAAACAGAGGCTTTTCACATTTCCCTTCAACTTGAAGATATATACATAAATCGGTTTTTCGAATAGTTGTTAATGCAAGCCTTTGGATGGCGTGAAGGACGACGAGGACACAAGAAAACAGAGACAGTTTTCATGTTTTCCTTTAATGTGTTGAAGATAAAAGAATCCGTTTCCCAAATATTTGTTAATGCAAGCACATGCATGACGTGAAGGATGAAAAGGTCAAAAGAAATTAAAATAAAGGCTTTTTCATATTTCCCTTTAACTTGTTGAAGATACATGAATCGGTTTTTTTTGAAAGGAAACGTGAAAAGTCTCCGATTTCTTTTACCATTGTTATATAATTTTTTTTATAGACACAAATAATGAAAAGAAAATGCATGAATTGTATAGTGAAGGGAAAACGTGAAGAAAGGATGTTACATTGAAGGGAAACGTGACAGTCTCTGTTTTCTTCTGCCATTTTCATCCTTCACGCTATTCATGGGCTTGCAAAACCAATTTATGTATCTTCACCTAGCTACCCTTTTCGACCTTATAAATGTGAGGTTCATCTAGTGACTCTGCACACATGTATTCACTGGAATTCCATCAAGATTCCTTTTTTTTGAGTGATATCGAAGCTCTTTCTTATTTGTTTATAGGCTCCTAGAAGTACATGATTCTTAAAAGAAAAGCCATCAATTTCTACCATTGATATGAATGAAACTCGTTTATCTCCTTAAAGATGTTTTTCCAATTTGAAGGTGATAAAACAAATATCTCTTCACTCTTTCACATGACATTTTTCCTCGTTAAAGCTTCTAGATCTAATAACATGAAAGCTTGGTACCTTTTCTCTTTAAGTTTCATCATTTTCTTAAATTTATTTTACAAATAAATCATATGTTTAATAGATAGTGGAGTAGATTTCTTGGTAAAATTCTGAGATTGAATTTGCATGCTTTTATACAGTTCTGCAAAATCATTTATATATTTCTTTCATATTTCAAGTATTACCCGTATGTGGAATACAATTTCATATTTTATCAAAGAAATAATTTCCTTTTTGTACGCCTTGTATTTAATCTTGAACATTATTGTTTCACATCATTCTTTTATTGTCATTATCATTGTGCCAAAATTGAATTTCCATTTGCCTCTATCCCTTATAACAAAACTTCGCCAGTTTAATAAACTTATTCTTTTATGACATAATTAGAACTTTGATGTAAAAACATGTACAACTACAATTTTTTCAGAATTTGATTCTTACAAAGTTATTTTCATATATGTTTGAAGATCATATAACAACTACTGATTCTGAACTATTATGTTAAACTTTAAAATTACTTTATGATGCTGGATAGGCCAAGTAACTAAGGGTGGTTTTGATTCTCACTTTCTACTGAATCAAGCAATGAAAGATACAGTGGATATGGTTTCCCTATTGCAACTTAAATTTGGGTAGCACCATCAAATTACCAATAATAAAGATGTCATCATGTTTTTACTCAAATTTCAAACATTAAAAGCATCTTATTATGAGTTGTAATTGCACATGGAGGTCACGAACATTAGAGTTCCAATGACTCTCCATATTTTCCATTGAAGTAGAGGTTGGTCACGGAACCAAGTTGAGGTACTTCTCTGGCACAATGTTAGTGAATGCTGGATAAGTACTTGTAATTGAGCGAGAAGACAATGATAGTGGAGAGCTTCTTCACCTTCTTAAAGAGCGTTTCAAGAAGGCATGTTCTTCTCATTCTTCATTTCCTTTATCTCAAAGTATTATTCAATTTTATACATACATATATATATATATATCAATAATGCTAGTTAGAGTTATCGCTAATCTATTTTCTTTAAACAAAATTTTAAGTTTAAATAATGTGTATAAAAATATTAATATTGTGAGAGTTGTATTCTCATTATGAAATTTTAACTTGCTTGATTGTGTGTGACTTTCAAAATAGTGTATAACCCTCACTGTTTTATCCTAATTGTTTATATTATTATGAATTTTTGTGTGAGTGATTAGTAAATGTCTGTAAAAAAGTAGTTTAGAGAGAGAGAAAGTACTGACTCATCAATAAATAGAAGACCATAGCCATAAGAAGATAGATGCTGCAGACAACCTTTTGACTCTGTGCAATGACTAGTTGTTGAGCATCATTAGAGTCTTGGAATTCTTTTCACATGGAGGCCCGGATCATGCTGTCAAAGTAACTTATATGATTTCATGTTATCTTTCTTGCCAAATTCATGTTGTAATCTCTTCGATGTCAAAATATATTGTCAAATTTGTAAATTTATGTTATATGTATATGCCATTCAAAGGGGCATATAAGAAATGAAATCAAAATGTATATTTGACCATTGTTAGTTTTTTTTATTTGTTTTTAAATTTTTTTTTATTATTTGCTTGGTAAAAAGGAAAATGTATAAAAAATAAGTCTTAGAGATTTATTGTCAGTGATCATAGATTATATTCTCTAAGACTTATTTTTATACATTTTCCTTTTCACTAAGCAAATTATAAAAAAAAAAGTTTAAAACCTTTTAAAAAAACTAACAATTGCCGAATATACATTTTTGTTTCATTCTTTATATGTCCCCTTGAATGGCATACACATATAACATAAATTTACAAATTATACAGTATATTGGGACATCAGAGAGATTACAATATGAATTTGGCTAAATATTATAAAGATAACATCGAATCAGGGAAGCTACTTTGACAGCATCTTCCGGGCTTCTAAGTGAAACGAATTCCAAGGTTCTGAAGATGCTCAGCCACTAGTCATTGCATTGAGTCAAAATGTTGCCCCGCAGAGTCTTTCTTCTTATGGCTAAGGTCTCCTAATTACTGACTGAGAGCTTTTTTTCTCTCTTTCTCTCTCTCTATTACACTGCTTTTTCACAGACATATACTAATCGCTGCCACAGAAGTCCATCATAATATAAAAATTTTGGATAAAACACTCCAAGTTATACACCATTCTAAATGCCAAACACATATATATAAATTTATATAATTTTTTTTCAAAATTACTAGCATCTGAGCTGGTTGAAATCTCATAACAGGAGTAATACTCTCACAACATGAGTTTCTCTACATACGAGACTCTTATCTCAAAATATTGCTTAGAAAGAATGGAATAGCTATCATTCTAACAAAATATTTTTGATATATATATATATATATATAATTTGATAATACTTTGAGATGAAGAAGATAAAAAATGAGAAGAACATACCTTCTTGAAAAGCTCTTCAAGAAGGAGAAGATGCTCTGAACTCTCATTGTCTTCTCGCCTAGCGACAAGTACTTACCCAGCATTCACGACTAGTGTGTTAGAGCAGTACCTGGGCCCCATGACCAACCTCTAATTCAATGCAAATTTCGGAGACTCACAGGAACACTAATGTTTGTGACCTCCTTATGCAATTAGAGCTCGTGATAAGATGTTTTTAATGTTTGGAATGTGAGTAAAAACATTAATGATGTCTTCATCATTGGTAATTCGAGGTGCCACCCAAATCTATGAAGCTGTAACAGGGAAACCATATCCACTGTATTTTTCATCATTGGATTCAAAGAGTGAGAATCAAAACCACTCTTGATTACTTGGTCCATCTTGCATCATAAAGTAATTTTTGAAGTTTAACATAACAATTTAGAATCAGTAGTTGTTATATGATAATCAAATATGAACATAACTTTGTAAGAATCACATTCCAAAAAAATTGTAATTGTACATGTTTTTCATCAAAGTTCAAACAGTATTGTCATATATAATACTTTATTAAATTGGCAGGGTTTTCATATAAGGGATATAGGCAAATAAAAATTCAATTTTGACACAATGATAATGACAATAAAAGAATTATGAGAAATAATAATGTTCAAGATTAAATACAAGGTAAGAAAAGGAAATTATTTCTTTGAAAATATATGCAAATTCAAAAATATAGAAAGGTTGTATATTTGAAATTTAAAAAAGTAATAACTGATTTTGTAGAATACTTGTATGAAAGCAGGCAATTCAATCTAAACAACGAGTTTTACCAATAATGTTCTCTGCCGCTGCTGCAACCAGCATCTGCCGCCGCCGCCATCGTCGTTGCAAGCCATTACCATCACCATCTACCCCTTCTTCCTCTTCATCCATCGATGGGTTGAGCTCACCTGCATCCTCATCAGCTCGAAGTAAGCCACTGTATGTTTACTCAAAAAGTGTGCCTGTAAATGCTGAAATAGCCAAAGAAAATGTCACAGTAACAGTCCAGTTTTGTCCACTGAAGCGAGTATTGCTTTTCTGAACCATATATCCTCCTTATGCTTTCATTCTAAAGACAATTTTTAAATTGGTTCGGTCTATTTATGGGACAGTCCAAGGGAAATTCGTCAAGGATAGGAGATTGCATGGTATGCAGATCGAGAAACCATTGTGCGAAATGAGTATAATCTGCCTATACTCTATAGCATATGCATATGGTAACCTATGAACTCTTGACATTTGTGAATGAAATTTTATTCTCTATATTTATTATGTGCAATTCATTCTCATGAAATATTATCTCTTTTCATTTTTTAGTTATGCGTATCTCAGTTCCTTAATTTTCTGTTTCTTGTTTTTAGACCGTGTCTTTGGTCCTACAGCAACAACGCGTCATGTCCATATGATGTTGCAGCTCAGCATATTGTTAATGGTGCTATATATATGAGGGCATCATGAAATAAAATATATGCTTTCTGCCATAAAATGGGTCTTTCTTTTTCCTTACTATACTGATTGGGTTGTCAAAGTATTAAAAAAAAATTACAAACAAAGCCTTTTTCCACTAAATAAGGTCGGTTATATGAATCAAACAACGTCAACATGTTCTATCTTTGTTTATTTTTGCAGTTATATTATTAATAGATAAATTCATCATAATAGTTTCTCTTATTATCTTCTTTGGTCATCCCTTATCTTAGTTAAAGAACTGGATTGACAAAGTATATTTTGTAATAATACAAAACCTAAAATATTTTAAGCACAGTCATCTGAACAAATTTTGATCCATTTGTTCAAGAATCTATATGCTTTTAGCTTCACTAGTCACTACTCATTCCTCTTATAATTGTTAAAAAAATGAGATTGCAAATTGTCCAGGTGGATGCTTTTGTAGGCAACTTGATCACCATGAACCCCAGTGATCTAATTTGCAACATTTTAGCAATTTGTTAGCATAATGCTTGTCGTTTTTGTATAAGGTAACCATTAGGTTTTGGGGACTTTTTTAAAGCATCTGATTATCTAAAATAAAGCATAGTACTAATAAGAAGCAAACTACCAATGCTAGGACTCCATTTTCAAACACACTAAATTCTGAAGTAGACCACTCTGATTCTTAGACTTTTCATCAAGAACTGATTCTCAAACTTTTTATCACCTATTTTCTTTATGCATTGAAGATCTTGTACCTGTCTATATGTAAAGGCCCTAATTTCAACTATGCGTCGTTCTCAGACTGCTAGCACTGGCACAGTATGCAGTTCTAACCATGTGTTGGACAGACTGTTTACTTGTTCATGGAGCAGCAGGGGAGCTTATGGCCAGAGATATGCAGCAATTGCCTGAAATTAAGAGCCCAGATTCATCTAAGACTATATTATGTGGGTGATTATAGCTCTAAAGTAAACTAACATATATCATTGTTTTTTAATAAATCCTGAATTAGTAAATCCTAATTTTGATTTATAATATGTCTTTCATATCTCTATGTCAGTGAAGTTTGTTAAAAAAATCTAAAGCAGATCATCTTATCTTTGCAGAGAGAAATGGAAACTCTTGAAGCAATAAATGAGAAGATTTGGAAACGTTTCAAAAATCCTAAGTTGTCCAACAGTAATTGTGCCAAAGTTTGTAGGCATGCTTTTGTTACATGGTGCCATATCTTATATATAACTTGGCACAGATCACTCAATTATCATGTGGATTCTGAAATGAGAATTAGGCCCTTAATGTGACAGATGCTGGGATAGATAGTAGCTAGTTGCTCTGTGTTGATGGCGACGGTAATGGCTTGCGACGACAGTAGCGGAAATGGCAGATGCTTGCGGCAGTAGCAGTAGAGGGTTGCCGCGGCGATGAGTGCAAGATCCAGTCGAGATAGTCTGCACAGCTTAATCGTGTTTTACTTATTTCAACTTTCAATTGATGTTTTGGTAATTAAAAATAACAATGAGATAATTAAGATAATTATGGTGAGAATTCAAATGACATTTTTAGCTTTGTTAATGTGTAAATTAAATCTGACGTGTAATTTAAAAATTTTTACACTTAAATGAAAGTTTAAGAAGTTATTAGTCAAAAGATCCAAATTACAAAAGTTTTATATACATAGAGTAGTCTAAGGAGTTGTTTACATTTTATCCAAAATTCTATCGTCTTTCTTGCTTATCGTCCCAACTTCTGTTTCTCATTCATGTCTTTCTCTCTTTCCCTCTAATTATTAATTTCAATAAAAAAAAAAAGAAAAAATTACGGTGACTCTGTTGTTGACTCTATTTCTTCTAATTACTTTTTATGACTAAATTTCTCTCTATTAATGAATGAAAGGTAAATAAAAGATTGAACGTCTGCCTCATTCCTCCAATGTTATTATTTCCATTTTTTATTATTTCCTTATCTTGTGTCTGTCTCTTCTCTCATTGCTTGTTTTGAATTATCGTGTGTGAAAGTGAGGATATAGAGAGTTCAGTAAACAAAGAAAGAGAGGAAAAGAGAGAGAAGCTATAATTTAGAGAGAGAGAGGGTGAATAGTAAATATTGAATAATAATAATCACTATTTTTAAAACTGAATTGAATTGGTTAGTATAATTAAAAAACTAATAAATTGGTTTTTCAATCAATTTAAAAAAATTATAAAATTGGGATAGCAAAGAATTGGTCAAGAATCGGTGAAAACCGACAATTAGACCATTTGATTGTTTTAAGATTATTTTTAAGAGTAAATTATATTTTACTCTTTTAAGAGATCTTAAAATTATATTTTATTTTATTTTAAAGAATTACACCCTCCCCTCTCAAAAGATAAAAAATCTATAATTTCACCTATCTTGACTAAATTATTCTTATGCTTAATTATTATTTATATAATTAAATATATATTTAATTAATAAAAAAATTTTAACCTAAAATAAAAATAATTTATTATTTTTAACTCAAATTAATAGTTATTGTTCTAATTCTAGTATTGTTTATGATTAAATAGTTAAGTATCTTAAACTTATTTTAGTATATAATAAATTTATGTAATATTTATTATTATTATTAATTGTTGTTGTAATATTTTTAGTATTATTTAGTATATTATATTAAAAATTAATGATTTATTATAATATATAAAATTAAAAATTATATATTTAATTATTAATTATTCAATTATGATTAAACTAATGATCCATAAATTAATATTTTAACTAGTTCAGTAACCAGTACATGAATAGTTTTGTCTGAAAGTAAAATAGAGAGGAGAAGTTTGGGAGATTTGGCTTTGACGTTTGCTTATGTAATATATAAGAAATTAAAGAGATTAGAAAGAAGGATATTATTGATTTGGCCTAATAATGAATTTTGAGTTTAATTTTTTGATTCAATCAACTTTTAGATGTTTACATTTTTTTTATAAATAAATACTAATTATATATTTTAAAATATTTTATTTTATTTTATTTTTGATAAAAATTCAATTTATTAATACAATAATAATTAATAAATATTTTAAAATTTATTTTATTAATATAATAATAACTTAATGATTAATAAAATAATAATAAAAGGCAACAATAAAAAATAGAAATAATAACATTTGAGGACTTTTATTTGCTTTCATTCATTAAGGGAGGGTAAATTAGTCATAAAAAATAAGTTGTATTGAAAGATAAAGAAAATTGAACCAAAGTGTTGTGACTTTTTATTCTCAAAAAATTGGAACGTAATTTTTTAAACAAGATAAAGGGAAAATATAATTTTAATATTTATTAAAAGAAGAGAGTGTAATTTACTTTTGACATTAGTGGCATTTGGATAGTTAGTGACATTTGGATTGAGAATTTAGGTTTACATGTTGTTTGAATGTTATGAGTAATTTAATTATTCAAACCTTGAATGTGAAGAAATTTTTTATGATAGATGTCTAAAGATATTTTAGGTCCCAAAGCTATATATTTTTATTTAGTCATTCTAATATTGTTCTAAAGATATTTTAAGGCTTTCACAAGTTTTTGTTTAATTATTGTAAATAAATTTGAAAAATATTTAGACCAATTTCTGAATAACAGACCAATTTTTTTTCTTCTTTGATTTCTGAAAACAAAATGTTATTATACTCAAATAAAAAGCTACCGCCGTTTTATTGTCTGTGAGGAAGAATATGGACAAAGAAATGAATCTATTTGGATGATGATGAAAGCAGAAGAAAAGAGGGCGTTTTTTATTCTGAGAATTCTTTTTTATTCATTTTCCTTCTCACTAAGCAAATAATAGAAAAAAGTTAAAAACATGTAAAAGAACTAACAATAGCCAAATAGACATTTGAATGAAATGATTAGTTGCGTATAACTACAATCTCATTTTTGTTTCATTCCTTCTATGTGTTGTTGAATCGTATATATATATATATATACATATATATAACATAACTTTACAAATTACACACAGATTTGGAGATCAAAGAGATTACAGTATGAATTTGGCAAAATATTAGAAAAATAACAAGGAATCATGGAAGCTACTTTGATAGCATCATCCGGGCTTCTACATGAAATGAATTCCAAGACTCTGAAGAAGCTCAACCACTAGTCATTGCAAAATGTCAGAAGATTGTCCGCAGCATCTTTCTTCTTACGGCTAAGGTCTTCTATTTATTGTGTAGCTCAGGGCTTTTTCTCTCTCTCTATTACATTGCGTTTTCACAGACATACTAATCACACTCACGGAAGTCCATCATAATATAGACAAATAGGATAAAACACTTCAAGTTATACTTCAACATCTAAAAATTTATTAGACTCTGAAAACTTTAGTTTGAGATGATGACTTCTCATAACATAAGGAGAGTTTACACAACAGAGTGTTTCTACACACGACTCGAATTCAAAATTTATAAGCGCATAGAATAGCTAGCCATCACTCTAATCAACCAGTGTTGATATATAATTTGATAATACTTTGAGATGAAGATAATGAATAATGAGAAGAACTTACCCTAGCTTCTTGAAACACTCTTCAAGAAGGAGAAAATGCTCTAGACTCCCATTGTCTTGTCGCCCAGCGACAAGTACTTAACCAGCATTCATTGATTGCATGCCAGTAAAGTACCTCAACTGGGCCTCATGATCAGCCTATACTTCAATACAAAATATGGAGACTCACAAGAACACTAATATTGGCGACCTCCATAAGCAGTTAGAGCTTGTGATAAGATTCTTTTAATGTTTGGAATGTGAGTAAAAACATTAATCGTTGACATCATTATCATTGGTGATTCAATGGTGCTATCCAAATCTGTGAAACTGTAACAGGGAAATGATATCCACTGTATTGCTTGAATCAATAGAAAGTGAGAATCAAAACCACCGTTGATTATTTGCTCAATCTTGCATCATAAAGTAATTTTTGAAGTTTAACATAATAGTTCAGAATCAGTAGTTGTTATATGATCATCAAATATAAATATAACTTTGTAAAAATTACATTCTAAAAAAATTGTAAGTGTACATGTTTTTACATCAAAGTTTAAACAACGTCATATATAATAACTTTATTAACTGGCAGAGTTTTGATATAATGGATATAGACAAATGAAAATTCAATTTTGGCGGAATGATAATGATAATAAAAGAATTATGAGAAATAATATTAATAATGTTCAAGATTAAATACAAGGTAGAAAAAGGAAATTATTTCTTTGAAAATATGTGCAAATTGAAAAGTGAATTTTATTCAATATAGAAAGATTCTATACTTGAAATTTGAAAAAAAAATTATTTTGTAGAATACTTGAATAAAAGCATGCAAATATGTAATAAAAAAAACATTTAAAAGAAGTAACAATGGCCAAATAGACATTTGAATGAAATGGTCAATTGCATTTAACTACAATCTCATTTTTGTTTCATTCCTTCTATGCACCGTTGGATGGCATATACATATAACATTAATTTACAAATTGCAGAGTACATTTAGGCATTAGAGTGATTACGATATGAATTTGGCAAAATATTTGAAAGATAACAAGAAATCATGGAAGCTACTTTGACAGCATCATCTGGGCTTCCATGTGAAATGAATTCCAAAACTTTAAAAGATGCTCAACCACTAGTCATTGCACAGAGTCAAAATGTTGCCCGCAGAGTCTTTCTTCTTATGGCTAAGGTCTTCAATTTATTGAGCCATGGGCTTTTTCTCTATCTACTACACTGTTTTTCACAAACATACACGAATCACTTCCGCAGGTCCATCATAATATAAACAAGTAAGATAAAACACTATTTTGAATGCCACACACACATATATTTAAATTTATATAATTTTTTTCGAAATTACTAGTATTAAAAAATTTAGCGGATATATATATATATGTATATATAATTTGATAATACTTTGAGATGAAGAAAATGAAGAATGAGAAGAACATACCTTCTTGAAGTGTTGTTTAAGAAAGAGAAAAAGCTTTGCACTCTCATTGTCTTCTCGCCCAGCAGCGAATTCTTCTCCAGCATTCGCAGATGGTGTGCCAAAGTAGTACCTCAACTGGGCCCCATGACTATCCTCTACTTTAATGCAAAATATGGAGACTCACTGGAACACTAATATTCGTGACCTCCATGCACAATTATGGCTCGTGATGAGATGATTTTAATGTTTGGAATGTGAGTAAAACCATATCGATGACGTCTTTATCATTAGTAACTTGGTGGTGCCATCGAAATCTATGAAGTTGCAACAGGAAAACCATATCCTGCATCCTGATAGAACTTGAGAATCAAAACTACCATTAATCATTTGGTGCATCCTGCATCATAAAGTAATTTTTATAGTTTAACATAACAGTTAAAAATCATTAGTTGTTAATATGAGTATAACTTTGTAAGAATCACATTATTCAAAAATTGGAACTGTACAAGTTTTTACATTAAAATTCAAACTATATCATATATAATAACTTTACTAAACTGGCAGAGTTTTATTATAAGGGATAGAGGCAAATGAAAATTCAATATTGGAACAATAATGATAATGAAAATAAAAGAATTATGAGAAACAATAATGTTCAAGATTAAATACAAAGGCAAAAAAAAGAAAGGAAATTATAGCTAACATATGCAAATTCAAAAGTGAATTGTTTTCCATATACAAAGGTTATATGCTTGAATTATGACAGAAATAAATGGTTTTGTAGAATATCAGTATAAAAGCATTCAGATTCAATCTCAACAAAAAATTGTACTAAGAAATCTACTCCACTATCTCTTAAACATATGAACATTAATTTATTTGTAACATAAATTTAAGAAAACGATGAAACTTCAAGAAAAAAATTTCGAAGCTTACAAAATCATGTTGTATGAGAGAGTAAAGAGGGCATTTGTTTTGGCACCTTCACATTGGAAAAATGCTAAATAACTTTAAGAAATTGAACTAGGCTGATTCATGGCAACTGCAGAAATTGATGGCTTTTCTCTTAAGGACCATTTACTGGTAAGAGCCTATAATTAAATAAGAAAGAGCTTTGGTATCACTCATAAGAAAGAAAACTTGATGGATTTCTTGTAAATAGATGTGTGCAGAGTCAGTTGGTGAACCTCATATTTATAAGGTTGAAAATGGTAGGTGAAGATACGTGAATCGATTTTGCAAGCCCATGGATAGTGTGAAAGGATGACGAGGGCAGAAGAAAAGGGATATGTTCACGTTTTCCTTCACTATTAATCAAGTTGTTTGTTGAGTCCTTTTGTTTTATTCCAATTCCACGTCAAGTGAACGTGAACAAATGACCCCACCAAACAAATTCTTTTTATGAGTCTATACAAGTCATCCATTTTCTTTTCATCATATCAGTCTATAAAAGAAAATTATATAAAAAAGGTGAAAGAAAAACGGACGCTTTTCACGTTTTCCTACACCTTGTCGAAGATAAATAAATCAATTTTTCAAATATTTATTAACGGCAAGCTCATGGATGGCATGAAGGATGAAAAGGGCATAAGAAAACAGAGGTTCTTCACATTTCCCTTCAACATGTTGAAGATATATACATGAATTGGTTTGTCAAATATTTGACAATTTTCATGTTTTCCTTTAACGTATTGTAGATGCATGAATCGATTTTTCAGATATATGTTTGTTAATACAAGCCCATGGATATCGTGAAGGATGGCGAGGTTACAACAAAATAGGGGCAATTTTCATGTTTTCTTCATCATGTTGAAGATACATGAGTCCATTTTTTTGAATATTTATTCATGCAAGCCTATAGATGGCGTGAATGATGAAAATGTCCCAAAAAAAAATAGAGGCTTTTTAGTAGGGTATAAATTAATTGAGTCATCCATAAATTATTCAGATTCAACTTGTTAAAACTTTAAATTAAGCTTAGTTTATTTAATAAATAAATAAATTTAATCAATATATTAAACTTGTTTAATTAAATGAGTTAATCTTTTGATACTCAATTCATTAAATTTGTGAATAGCTCAATTAATAATAAATATTATTTTACATAATATAATTATATTTTTAAATTATTATAATCATATATATATTATATAAAAAATATTAGATGAATACAAAAATTGATGTATAATTAAAAAATATTATATAATTTGCTCATATATATATATATTATATGAAAGTTGATAACTTTTTATTTAATTTAAATTTTATATTTGCACCAACATATATATTATATCAAGTTTAACAATTTTTTCAATTTCATCCTTCAAGTTTAGTTATTTTCTCAATTTGATCCTTTAAATTTAACTATTTTTTCAATTTAATCCTTTAAGTTTAGTGTTTTTCAAAATTTCTTTTCATAAATTTAGCAATTTTCTCAATTTTTCCCTCTACATTTAAAACTATTATCAATAGAGGGTAATATTGAAAAGTATAAATAATCCTTACAATGTGATAGAAATTTTCACCAAATATTTTATTTTTTTTCTCATTCCTTTCAGGTGGTTAATACTGTGCATTTTGAAACTTTTTTTTTCAAGTATCATAAATTTTGCATTTTGAATATATATATATATATAATCATTTTTATAATATTTAAATAATTAATCACTAATTTTAGGTTTTGATTGGTATTTTTGTATGTTAAAGAAAGATAAATAAATTTTCTCAAATTAGAGATAAATACTATATAATTATTTTCATTAATTAAAATAATATGTATTTTATTTCCTTTAAGTAATATCTCAAATAAAAATACATATTAATTGTGCTATAAAATTTTTTTAGTTTAAATATGATTTTTAATTTCCTTAATTTCATAAATTTTTAAATTTGATCTTCCTAATTTATAAATAGATAATTAATTTTAGTCCTCTTATTTTGCAAAATAAGATAATCTTGTCATATTAAGTAATTACTTTTTATTCAAAATTTGATGTCAAATTTAACAACTAAATAAATTAGATTTTAAATTTATGTTTTGAAAATATATATTTTCGTTTTTTACAATATTTAAAACGTATATGAAACTTACATTTAAGGGACTAAATTTTAAAAAATTCTAAATTAAAAAAATTGTTAAATTTGAGGGACTAAATTAAAAAATTTTTAAACTTGAGGGACTCAATTGATAAAATTATTAAATTTGAAGGATTAAATTAAAAAATATTAAATTTGAGGGATCAAATTAAAAAAAATTTAAAATTGAGAGACAAAATTAAAAAATTACTAAACTTAAAAGAACCAAATTAAAAAAATTATTAAATTAAAAAAATTTCTAAATTTAAAAGATAAAAAATGTAAGCTTAGGATTTTTACTCACCATTTAACTACTATAATATAT
Source organism: Senna siamea (assembly GCA_031216115.1). Taxonomy (NCBI): domain Eukaryota; kingdom Viridiplantae; phylum Streptophyta; class Magnoliopsida; order Fabales; family Fabaceae; genus Senna; species Senna siamea. The sequence goes on from CM062357.1 coordinate 19,534,560, forward strand.
TTTAACGATTTATAAATAGAAGAATTAAATTGATAATGATTTTAAATGTAAAGAATTAAATTAAAAATAAATAAATATGAGGCATGAAATTAAAAAAACTACCAAGGGTCCAAAATAGAGTTTTTGTCCTCTTCTATAAATATATATTTATATTTATATATATATACTTTGTGTTTGACAATTGTCATTCTTTTATCTCAAAAATTTGAATTACCTATCTTTTTAGTTTAATTTCTCTTTTGATTTATATCTTCCGTTTTCCACAAAGATATACCACCAATCACTATAAATTGAGTTCTACAGATAATATTATATATTTTGAAATAGTGAATAATATTCTCAAAATTAATTTTACAAAATCATTTTAAAAAATGGAAAAAAAGAATACAATCAAATAAATCTCTATTTTTTGTTGTTTTAAAACTTAGTAGGCTATTTGTTAATGACCCAATGGAAAAAGTATATTTTTTTAAAATGGATGAAAGATATACAATTTTTAAAGATGATAAGAATATATGATTTTTCTATGTTAAAATTATTAAAATCCATTTAGTTTATGCATTCTAAAAACTCAAATTCTTATATAATTTTTGGGTTGAAATATATAAGGAGGAGGACACAAATTTAAAATTTTAAAAATATATTTGTTAAAAAATTTTACATTACGCTCTTAGCGAAACAATAGAAATTAGTCTTAAATTTAGTCTATCTTAAAGATATTTTAGATTTTCACCCAAAAATAATTGTCCTTCTAAGTCAATTTTTTTAAGTGATTTGTATAAAAACATTTATATGAATTAGAAATTTCTTTTACTAGTCTTATATCTACTTTTTTATATATTTACTATCAGATTCTTTAATAAAAATAAAATATAAAAATATTAATAAATTATGAGAGAGATGAACTGTTATAATTAAATAATCTAATAACAATTATATAAAAATTATATTTAAACTTTTGTTTACACAATATTAGACTTAAATATTTTTAATGTGAGGATAGGAACATACTTATTAAATATTTTAGGCTTATATTTGCGGGCCAACTTCACTATATAGACCTCACTCATATGAATACAAAAAGATGTTTCATATACTTATAATAATAACAAATTTTACGTACACAAATTTTTTTCAGAAAAAAAAAAAATCTGGCCCAATCCGCAAATACGCTCAACAAATCTAAATGTATATATCTGATTAATATTGTAGGGATCGACTCAGACTAGAAAATAATTCAAGGTGATTGGATCTTATGGCATTAAATTTAGATGATTTCATTCGTAATAAGATCTTGATCTTACGTGCTTATCCTAACATCTTATCTATTCAAAACTTGTTCTCTTACAATAAATTTGAAACCAATAAATCCTTTTTTTATTTTTCACTTTTAAGTTAAGTTAGACTAAGAATGATTAAAATACTCATAAAATTTATTTGTCAAATTTAAATTTAAGTTTTGGTATTAAAAGAATGAATTTAGATTTAAGAAAAGTGTTACTTTACCTGAATTCAAATTAACTTTATATAAATTATTTAAATATTATTTTTATATTATAAATATATTTTTAATTTATTTTATTGAAGAAAATATGTATATAAAAATTATGTTATTTACTTTAATTTTATTAATAAGATAGTTTAAATTTAATATAAATCTATAAATTATTATATTTAATAATTTTGAAAGGATAAATTTGTTAAAATTTTATATTGATTATATATTTAAATTTTTCATAATATAATTGATGTAACTTGTATATTTTTTTTTTATAAATTTATATATAAATAAGTCATAATTTTTAAAAAATAATTATTTTAAATTTTGTTCAGGTAAACAAATTCAGAAATAGAGATACCCGCTCAATTTTGAATTCAAGTGCAAAATTTATAGTACCTTTCCTATATCAGCCCTTAACTAGACTCAAATTATTTATATTTAACCGAGCCAAGCCAAATCTAAAAAACAAGTTTAGGTTCAAACTCAAGTCTACATTTTAGTACTATGTATATATGAAAGCCCTACTCATGTTTTTGCAAGTCAACTTGTGATGGTCTCTATTCGTAAAAAGGATGCTTACAAAACATACTCAAACAACTATCATACTTTACATCAAAGACTCTACTTAGACAAAAGTGAATGTTAAATTTTTAAGTTTTTAAATAAAATATAAAAATATTAATTATATTTTAAAATAATAAAAATTTATTTATTTTTTACTCTTTTAATATAATTTTTATAATTTTTATTTTTTTCTATTCTAAAATAACATATTTTATTTTATTTTTTTATTTTATATAATATATATAATTTTAGAAAATAAAAAAAAATCAGAATCGTCATAACGTAGATTTGGTATTTTCTAATTCGAATATGAAAAAAAATTTTAATTTCAAATTAGAATATGAATCTAGGTATTTGAGTATATAAAGATTTGGTATTTTCTACCACTTCCTAAAGTCAAACACCAATAACTCCTAAAAATCATATCATTTTCATTATCAAAAGGAAGGACCGGAACCCTCAATTTAACTTAATCCACTGTGTAATGTTTAAGATTCTAATTATAACTTAAATTTCCTGTTCACATTTTCCACTTCTAATAACCTACACTTTTATAAAATTCCACATTTTTAACTTCAAACTTCTAATTTTTTTTATTCCAAAATTTTTATTCAACTTAAAAATGAACTTTCATAGTTCAAACTAAATTCTTATTTCACTCTTTATAAACCTCAATTAATTCCTAAAAATACGAAATGAAAGTTTAAGCTTAGGAATTATCTCTAGAAATCAGGAATGATAAATTGCTGTTGTGGGTATCAATCCTAATCATTCAATTTAAGGCTTAAAACATTATTTACAAAAAAATCCCAAAATTTTCTTAATTCTAAGAGAAGTTCACAGGTAAATATAAGAGTGAGGGAAGAGAAAGAATAAGGAATGATGTTAGAGGAGAAACTCACCACACACAACTATCATTTTCCATTTAATGAAGCAAAAAATGCAAGATCCATTCAAACATGAAAATAATTCAAGGTGATTGTAGTCAATCTTATGGCGTTAAAATTAAAAGATTACTTTTCATTTAAAAATAAAATATTTTAATTTAACCTCACAATATTTTTTTTAATAAAAAATGTCCTTATGATATTAAATAAATTAAGTTACAATCACTTTCAAAAAATATTCGTTAACATTCTCTTTCAATTAGTGGGTTTATTTTTTTTTTTTTACAATATTTATTTGACCCAAAATAAATGATAAAAGTAAAGCAAAATAATTAAAACACAGTACAATATACAGACGAATAAAGAAACACTGGTAGCAGAAAAATAATTTAAAAATTAAAAGAAAAATAACAACAAAAATAACATTAACTTTCTAATATATTATTTTTAAAATTTGCAGAAACATTCCGATAGATACTTTTTAAAGAAATAATATATTAATATTTCAAAAGCAAATAATATATATATATATATATATATCAATAGTTAACATTTAATATTCATTAGAAATGTTCCAAATCAACAACAATAATAGTTATATTTACCATCTTTTTAACATGAGATTTTTAATATAAAAGATAATTATAATTTTATTAGTTTAGAATGAACACATCACGTATAAAATATTAAATTAATTGATAAAAATAAATTAAAAATTATTTTAAAATACTTTGCAAAAATGATTTTCATATGAAAAAAAATTTTAATGTAATTTTTTATATTTTTACTGTTATATTTTTCAATCACAAGCTAACACATATATGGTTTATATAAATTAGAGAAGAACTCTATTTTGGTCCTCTGTATATCATTTTTGTAAATTTAATTCTTTAAAGATAAAAATATATTCAATGTTGTCATTCTATCCACACTTCATCCATAATTTTTTATTTAACTTATTGTTAAAGTGTAATTTAGTTGATGATATAATTGTCTTATATGTTACACATTAATCTATATATGATAAATATAGAGATATAAATCAAAATTTTTTAATTGCATATATACATGAATTTCTTTGACTAATCACATATCTTTCAAAAATTTGAGAATTATGGTTGATTTGAATAATTGCATACATAAACTTTTTTAATATGATGTGGATTATCTACTACTTCTAACTTTTGCATTAGCAAAAAAAAATTTTAGTCAACATTTTGGATGTTAAGATATGGACAAAGTTCAAATAAGAGGGTAACATTGAAGGAATTTTTTGTTAGAATTTTGATTGTATACTATTTACATGAATATTTATAAACACATTAAGACATATAGACATATATGTATTATAAATTAATTATTATATACATATTACTGTCATAAAGTTTAAGGACCTATAAAGTGATCTAATTTGATAAATGGTCTTTATCATATAAAATAATATGTGGGGACTAACAATATGTATAGAATTTTTGAAGTGTTAATTACTGATTAATGATGAAAAAATTAATAATTTGATATATAAGAACTTATATATAAAAGGGTATGGTCTCTGATTGAGGTATCCTAACACAACCAGATTTCAGAAAAAATTTTGGTTTCTCTCCTTTTAGTTCCCATTTACCAATAAGAGAACTAAAGATATAATCAATCAGAAGACCCTTTAGAATCTTCAATTTTCAGTTAATCATGAATTCTGGTACGCTTCCGCTTTTAATCTCTTTGTTTCAAACAATTTCTAAAATTAATTCAATAATAGTATTAGAGTCTATTCTGGAATTGTTTCTGGAATTTTTTGAATTAAAGCTAAGATTGAATTAAATTTAATGACAATTTTCCATATGCATATTGTCGCCACCAAGTCTGCAAATTTTCATGATGTTTTTGACGTTGCAATTCTAAATGGTTATATATTATGCCTACATTTGAAATATATTTTAATTATGATTGGAATTCTCTACTTTTCATTCACTAAAATGGATTTTTAATAAGAGAATTCATGAATAAATGGCGAATTTGGAATACTTAAATCTCAAAAGTTCATATGGAAAACACATATCTGATCTTGTTTTAATTTTTTGCGTCAACTTAAGATTTGTTTCAATTAGGTTTGATGTTGTTTCAATTAAGTTTGATCTTGTTTTAGATTAACATGAAAGAACATGATTCATGGAATTTTTTGCATTTTCATTTTCATTTTATGTATTACGTATTCATGGATTGCATATGAATATGAATTTCATGGTAATATCTTGTTAAAATTTGAGTTTAATGCATCAAGACTAGAACACTCATGTTGTTTGCACCTAAATCTGCAAAATTGGCTATGTTTCAGACAGTTTTCTAGTTTTCTCGCTGCAAAACATGGCCAACATGGGCATGTTACACATGAAAGTGGCCATGTTCAGGCAAAAATGGTGAACATGACCGTGCTAAGGCCATTATGACACTGCGCCATGCTGATCCAGCGCTGAGGCTATGTTGAGACCATTTTGGTGCACTAAGGTCTTGCTAATCCAACACTGAGGCCGTGTTGAGACCATTCTGAACGCTAAGGCTTATTGAGGTAGCACTGAGGCTGCGTCAAGTGCCATGGCCGTGCTAAGGCCTTGTTGAGGCAGTGTTTTGGCTGTTTTTCCTATAAAATCAATCTAAATGGCCCATTTGGTGTGCACAGGCAAGCTTAAGAGCCTGAACAATGATAATAATGCAATAAAAATAGCCATATGTTGATTTAGGCTAACTATAGGCATGTTTCAATCATGTTTTAAGAAAAATATATATATCTTATGAGTGGTTAATTGGGATAACAATATTGTAAATAATTAGTTATTCATGGGACTGTGTATTGTCAATGGTATTGAAAGGCCACTAAAGTTATATTGTGACAATAGAATAGCAGTCCTATATTTAAATAACAACAAGAGCTCTTCTAGACTTGAGCATATAGATATAAAGTTTCTTGTTGTAAAAGAAAGAGTTTAGATTGGCTTTATTAATATTGAGTTGATAGGGATAAACTCTATGCTTGCAGATTTGCTTACTAAGGCATTGACATCCCTAACCTTTCATGAGCATATTACTCACATGAGTATTGTTACATTAGATGCTGTTCAATATAGTGAGAGTTTGTATTCTATTATACTTTGATGTTTTGACACTATTTGATTATATTAATGACGTATTTATTTTTTAGTTTATGAAACTTATTTTGAACTTTGATCTCATTTGTTTAAGGTATGACCAGTTAGAAATAGACATATGTAGATTACATTATATATAATTTTTATATTACACATCCACACATGATCTATGTTATTTAATCAAGTTGATGTTTGAGATCATTGTAGGTTTAGTTGTAAAAAGACAACGAATGCCTCTTTAGTTCTTACATTAATAAGACTAATGGACAAGATTGATCAAAATAAGGTGCACATAAAGTTATGTTGATTTGTATATAATTAAAGGTTCTCTAATATGAATACATAGTTGTACAATCCAAGTAGGAGATTGTTAGAATTTGGATTGTATACTATGTATATGCATATTTATAAATATATTAGGACATGTAGATGTAATGATCCCCTTACCATAACATGTAATTTAAGAAGCGTGAAATACTATGAAAAATTTTTCCTTTCAAAATATGCATCGTTCGGGGTCGTTACTTATTAAGTGTAAACCAAATAGCCATCCCTATTCAGATTTCACTCAACCCTATACCTGCGTAGCTAATCTAATACCTCAAATCATCACAATATAGTTATCAACATACTCTGAAATATACATCTAAACTATCATTCATACATTTCATTTGAGATATTAATTATAGGAATACATAAATATCTCCAAATACAAATTCAATGAACAATAAACTCTACATTAAGGCCATTAAGCCATTTACAATTAAATAGCTTCTCGGTCTTTCTGCAGTTCTACGCAATAAATACGTTCAATCCCAAGCTAATTCTTGGCGCCATCACGCCCTTGATTGCCTGAACACACAACTTAATGAGATTTTGAATCCCAGTAGAGTGATATACAATTTATTTTATTCAAAACAGCTGAGTGTTCAACTATACCCCTGTCCGGGTATAGAAAACTTCTTCCCAAATTCATTCATTTAATCAAACATGTGAATTGAAGCTTCATTTATCAAAAATCAATAAACATAGGAACTCTAGTGGTTGTTTAGAAATCATAAATAAAAATTATTTTCCCAGTCAAAGAGTATAAGTATTTATGAAAAACCATCATTTTTCAAAATGCATATAGCCAAATTTTCATATCTATTGCATAACGCTACTACATTACTGCAAGGATTTCAATCATCTGTACATATATGCATAAAATCATATAAATAAATTCACAATTCATTGCCTGTTGTTTTCCAATCTCATTTAAAAATCATGGAAATTGTCCTCTTGGTGATTGTCACTGGACCGTCATCCATGTAACTGATATTGTTACTATCACGGGGATTGTCCTCACGGTGATTGTCACAAGACCATCCTCGTTGTGACTGAGAACTTAATATCAATAAGGGGCGTCCCTCATCATGTGCACATTACAAATAGGTCTCATTTCTCTATACCGACTATAAGGCAACGTATACATATAGGTGACTAATACTTAAGATCATAGGACTTTACTCTTAAACCAATCCATTCCCCAGTATAGACTCTCCTCCTTTACTCCTTATAGTCTTTCATAGGGGTTTATTAGTTTAACGGGTAAACCTTAACATATACAGACCATTTCAGCGTTCAAATAATAAAAGTGTAAAAGTAGGTCTGAATATGGAATACTTGACAACCGTCTTATACCAGTTATCAAGTATCCATCCCAAGTTTCGTCTGCATTATAAGCATACAATTCTAATAGTCCAATTAAAACTAGTAGCAAAGAATTTTTAAATACATGCAGGTATTTTCTTATACTCATCTAATCCAACACACATTTTCCAATACATGTTCACAAACACAGTCATAACAATCAATTCACATTAAATATTTATCACAATAAAAGGGGAGTATAAATTACTCTATCTTAACCGGGATTTCCTTCACTTAACTTAAAGATTCTCCTTCTTTTCCTTAGACAAATTCTTCAAGCTACCTCGAAAATTTTGAAAATTTGCAATTTAGTCCCTGCACCTTTGGTGGCATTTTTTTGGCGACTGGCGGCAGCGAGAAGATTGGCGAAGGTCACCAGCAGTTCGGGGGTGTTGCTAGGCAGCTTAAGCACCGGTCACCGACGATCTAACGATGCAAAATCAACCAGATCGATGATGTTTTTTAAATTCGCGATGGAGGAGAAAACACCATTTTTCGGTGACTGTGGTGGTCTTGTGAGTTGCAAACGACATGTTGCGGTGTGGGGTGGAGTTGCTACACCTTTCGGCGGCGACGGGCAACAGTGCAGTGACTGTTTGGTGGACTAACAATGGTAGGCAGTGAGAAGGGAAGAGAGACGTGTGAGAAAGAGGGTGAGAGACGTAAGGAGAGAGAGTGAAATGGGAAAAATGAAGAAAATATGGGGTTTTAATATTTTTAAGGGCATTTTGGTCTTTTCTCACTTTGCCCTAGATAAATTTTGGATGCATTTATCGATTTAAGCAAGAATTTAGGATATGGAAGGTATTTGAAAATTTTTAAGGTATCACAGGCCTTTCAAAATTATGTGCAAAGTTCTTTAAGGTAGATAAAAATTTTTCTATCAGATATAATTTTACTCTAAAAAATTCTCAAATTTAAACCACGGACTCAGAAAATTTTTTTATATCACTTCCCAATAATATTTCAGGGTTTCCAAATATTTTATCCCAATTTAATTAATTTTAAATTGGGTTATTACAATAGACGTATATATATTATGGATTAATTATCATATACATATTACTGTTATAAAGTTTAAGGACCTATAAAGTGATCTAATTTGATAAATGATCTTTATCATATAAAATAATTTGTGGGAACTAATAATGTGTAGAATCCCTGAAGTGTTAATTACTAATTAATGATGGACGAATTAGTAATTTGACACATAAAGACTTATATATAAAGGATGTGATCCGTGATTAAGGTATCCTGACACCACCAGACTTCAGACAAAAATTTTGGTTTCTCTCTTTTTGGTTCTTTTCTACCAATAGGAGAACTAAGAATATAACCAATCAAAAGACCTTCCAAAATTTTCAATCTTCAGATAATCATGAATTCTAGTACGCTTTTGCTTTCAATCTCTTTGTTTCAAACAATTTCTAGAATTAATCCAACATTTTTATCTTTAAAAAATTAAATTAATGAGAATAATTTATAAAGAATTAAATTTAAAGTTATCATATTTTTCAAGAACCAAAATAAATTTTTTTTCTATAAATTATCTCTCTTCAAGATTGGTTTTTTTTTTTAAAAAAAAATTTACATACTTTATTTTAATTAAAAAATTTGATAAAAAATATAAAGAACTATATATATATATTTATATTTATATATAAAAGTCTAGTCCTTTCGTCAAAATCCAAGCACTCGCAACTCTTACAAAGTTGCAGGCAGGCAGGCACATAAACAATACTTAATCGTATTGTAACAGATGCAATTCTGAATATATAAAAGTTAATCTCAAATTAAAAGTCCTAAAAACTTAATTGAGTTTGGCACATCTTATTTGTTCATCATCACTACCTGCAGACACATAGGAATTAATCATTTTGATCCTAATCAATAATAATTAATGGGATACATTGTGAAATTCTCAAAACTTGGATACGTTGTGGAGACTTCAAAATTGAGTTTACATGTTGGAGAGCTTGCTGGGCATGAAGATAATTCTCTGAACATCCATTGCGTTACCCATGGATTTGGGAAAATGGAACAAATTGTCACAATTTGCAAAACACAAGCATTCCTTATAATATACTTTGCAAATGGCAAAATAGAAACTGCCTCTTGATGTTCATCAAATCCTTTAAAACAGCACGTTCGAAGCTGTGATCTGATACATTCGGAGACATATGGTGGTTGTTTCCAGAATCCGTATTCTCTTATAGGTAACTGTTATTCACGAAAGTATAATAAATGATTAATGTTAAGAAAAGAAAACACAAACATGCATGCATGCCAATAAATTAAACTTTAATTAATTAATTCAACGAACCTTTGTAATGATCAGATTTTGAAGCTTGGGTGAGTTTTGAAGCATGTTCTTCAATAACTTCCAGAAAGGGCCAAAACACGTAATCTCCAAAGTAACCAAATTGTCAAAGGTTGGAATATGATTAAATGGAGTATCATAATAAGAGTTGCACGGCTGCATAGCCAAAAGATCAAAGATAATATTGTCAACATTTTCTAAATATGAATAGATCTAAAATAATTAGAAACCAATAATTATAGATTTGTCCGTAGCACAGAATAAAAATTGTTAGCATTATTTATAGGATAAAACTAATTTTTTACTAATAATGTAATTTCTTCACCTCTTAAATAAAGTTGCACGATGAGAACTAATTCACACATTATTTTAGCTTCATTTAAACTCTTCTACCAGTTTAATAATGCTCTAGGAACAGTAATTTTACTGGTCAATAAAATTAAAACTAAATCATAAGTTAAAAGACAAAATTGAAAAGAACAAAAAATTAATTATAAGCAATTTTATATACTAGATGCTTAGCATACATAAATATATATATATATGTTATTTTTTTAATTTTTGAAATATAATATAAAATAATATTTATTATATTTTAAAATAATAAATTAAAAATGAAAAGTTAATTAACTCTCCATTGTTCTCACTATCTTTACTTTCTTTCTTTCTTTTTTTTTACATTACATATTATATTTTATATTATGTAATATATAATTTATGAGACCAATAACTAAACTCTAAAACCTTTATAATATAGATTTTCAAATATTTTAGGGCTTAAGTAACATAACATACTGAAGATAACATGTATTTTTGTGCATGCTAAGCATATATTAATGTATATAATTTTTGAGATCAATAATCAAAATTTAAAACCATTATAATATTGAGTTTCAAGTATTTTAGGGTTTAAGTGGCATAACATACCGAAGATAACATGAATGATTGAACATTAGAAAATGCTTTGAAGGGAATATGGACATAGGAGACAATTTTTGCTGTGACCAACTTTGGAAATCTTCCAAAGCTGACGTCGCTGCAGGATTCTTCTTTTGAAACAAAATGTAGATTCTTTAGAAACAAATCTTCAAGATTAACTGTAAAATTAGAAAGAAGGCTGGCGAGACATTCACGATCCTGAAAGACAACAAAAAGGAGATGCAGGATCTTGAGTGAAGGCAAACAAACAGAATCTATATCATGCAAAGTCACATTATTCAGTCTTAGATCCACAATTGTTGTGCAAGTCAAAACATGAGAAGGCAATGAAATGGCATCAACGTATGGAAGATAAAGATCAAGTTCTTCAACATTGCGTTGTAATGCAAAGTTAATCCATCTGATGAGATCAGTAGGGTTATTGCAACAGAAATCACATTTGAGACGGAATCTTTGAATGGATTGTCGGACATGGCGGAAGATGAGAACAACATCAACAAAATGTGCGAAGCGTGAATAGTTTGCTTCAAAATCACTTTTGCATCGGCCAAACAAGAAGTTACATCCGTCGTCTAAGTCAAGGGAAGGAAGGTCGAGCCACAGTGACTTCCATCTTTTTGATAAAACGCTTGTGGTTGCGGCGTGTTTGGTTGGAAGATATGACAGAATTTTGCATAGCAAATCGTTCGGTAGGTTACTTATTCTATCAGTCATGGCGGCTTCTGTTTTAATTTTCTGTTCTGTGAATTGGATTCGGAAAGGGAAGAGGACGAGGATGAGGAAGATGAAGACTTGAACGGCTTTGGAGGAGTTTGGAGTCTTTGAAGATTGATCATGCCTAAAACCTAGTTTTGTTTGAAAAATATATATTTTAATAAAAAAATAATTATGCTTTTTTAGAATAAATAATTGTGTTACTTATATTGATAAATATAATAAAATTTTTATTGAACTTTCATTCTAATTCATAAATAATTATTAAGATAATTTTTTTAAAAAAAATATAAATATATATGACAAAACTAAAAATTGGAAATATATGTACGGATCCATCCAATAATGGAAAATGATCATTTGAAATATTTTACATAAAACGTCTCAAGTAAGAGAGACAATTGAAGAAAAAAATTAAGAGAAATTAAAACTAAATAAAAAAGAGTCTAAATTTTTTTTCTTTCTATTTTTTTTATTTCAAGAACTTCTCATCTATGTTTTGTATCTATTTCAAGAATCCAAATCCTCCAATCACACTAATGGCTAGACATAAGCTAAATTCCATGACATTTTTTTAATTTTTAAATATAAAATAATATAATATTTTTTATATGCAAGATCTTGGACTTGGTTAAAAGATTACTTCATTTAGATCCTAATTAATAAGATCTTGATATTATCTGCTTGATCCTAAGATCTCGTTTATTTATATCTTTAATTAGTTTTACAACCCTATCTTACATTTTCCTAATAGAAGTTGTTAAAGAGTTTTCAATCAGTCAGGATATTATACTTTGTTAGTTACTGTATGTTTCTTTTATGTTTAATGCGAAAAAAAAAGAAGCCAATCTTAGAATCCTACTTTTTTCTTTAAGAAAAAAAAAATTAAATCAATAGAACTACTATATGTATTTTTATTTTATAAATAAATAATAACTTCTTCTAATCTTGCTTAATATTTGAGAGAATGGTCTGAAAGCTGTGGAGTGAAATAGAATGGTTAAAGAAATCATTCCAAACCATTGAATACTTTAATTTTTAAATTTCTCCAAACTGAGAGGTATTTTATGATTTAAAATATTTATAAGTTTTCACTTACTTTTTTTAACCTTCTTCACTTGCTTATTTTATTAAAAGGATTAACATTGCAAAAATAAAAATAAAAATTGTATCCTTAATTTTTATCCACATTCTAATATTCAATCAATAAAGAGTGAGATATATATCATCCATGTTACATTTTAATATATCAAGTAGTCACAAGCCTTCGCATCTTAATATATCTTATTCAAGCACATTGTAAAATTAAGATAGAATCCCTTAATGGCTGTGCATATATTTGAGAGCTGCAGGTTAAAGCTTGACCTTATAAAACTTAATAAATAGACGCACACAAGATTAGATACAAATTTGACATCTTAATTTTCTCTGCATCACTACCAGAAGGATGCTTAAAAACCAGACATACAGTAATGAATCTCTTAAACATGCTTATAACATTGCCGAAACCTCCTTGATCCTTCAATATTGACTTCACATGCTGGAGAGCTTCTTTGCCATGACAATAATTCTTCGTTAATCAAATTCATTGAAAATGGATTAATACATGAAATTGTCATCGTCTCCAACACTCTACCATTCTCCACAACATATTTTGCAAATGGAATAACACAAGCCGTCCCTTCCCTTGAATCAAAACCTTCAACATAGCATGTTCTAAGGTGTGATGAGAGACATTCAGGAACAAGTTTTGGATCATTCCAACAACTGAAACGTCCTCCAAGTTTCTTGATCACAACCATAGAAACATGCAATAATTACAAAAGCATGTTAAAGAAATATGGAAAAGACAAAAAGCAAATTTTTATGAAGTCCTGTGAAATTCAATAAAATATATGATTAATCCATAAACAAATTAATGAATGAATCGTTATTTTTTATTCTTTAAAGTTATTATGTAAAATAATAATTTTTAAGGTTTTCGCAAAACTTCAGATAAGAACAAAATAGAAAAAAGACCCAAAACTTGTAAGAACCAAAAACATATATATATATATATACACACACACACTTTTACCCAAGGTAATACTAAGTAATACCTTACAAATAACCAGATTTTGAAGGTTGGGTGAGTATTGGAGCATGATGTCTAAAAGCAGCCAGCTAAGCTCACAAAATGAAACCTCCATAGAAACCAGATTGTGAAAGGTTGCAGCATCATCTGCAGGATAATGACAATAAAACTGATACTGGATGGCAAGACAAAGACAAGATCAGAAATTTTGTTTTATCCATTATAAATTATAATACCTTAAGAATAATAGCAAATAAACAATCTACAAGAAGAACCATAACATACCGGGCATATCTGCAGCAATTCAACATTGGATAATGCTTTCAATGGAATGAAAATATTAGACTCAATATTTGCTCTGTTCAACTTCGGAAAGCTTTCACAGTAGCACCATATTTCTTTTTGATCCCAAGAAATACTTACATCATTTAGAGCCAAATCCTCAAGAATCATGCAGCCACAAAGAAGGTTGGTGATAGATTCACAACTTTCAAACGTAACAGATTTCAGATGCAAGATCTTGAGTGAGGGCAAGCAAACATAATCAAAATCATTGAGTCTGAGCCTATTCAATCTCAGAATCACGATTGTTGAACACGTGAAAACGCTAGACGGCAATGAAACGCCATTGGTGAAGGAGAGGGACACATCGAGTATGTCAACTTTGCGTTGTATTGCAGTTTCGACCCATTGGGTGACAATGACATCAGAGGGATTGGAACAGGAGGCACGCTTGAGACGGAACCTTTGGATGGATTTTTGTGGGCGTGGAGAGATGAGAGCGAAATCCACAAAATGCGCAAAACGAGAATAGTTTTGTTCAAGAAATTGCGAGCTTCGTATGTAGGGAGCATCAATTCGATCGTCGAAGTGGAGGGAGGGACGAGAGAGCCAGAGTAACCTCCAAGTGTTTGATAAAATGCTTGTGGCTACGGCTTGTTTGAATGGAATATAAGAGAGAATTTTGAATAGCAATGCGTCGGGGAGGCTACTTATCCTATCAATACAGGCCTCTGTGTCAATTTTCTGTTTTGTGGACTTTGATTCGGCCATGGATGATCGATCTGTGAACTTGGACGAAGAAGAGGAAGAAGAGGAAGGGACTCTATCACACAGAGATAGTGCGTTGATCCCTAAAATTTATAGCAGTTGGAAACCAGATTTTGTTGGGAGAATATTATTTCAGGAGTTAGAGTAAAAAAGTATACAAAATAATCTTAAGAGAATATTAATTAATTTTTGTATTATATATATTTGAGATTCTTTTGTATATAAATATTAAATCTATCCAAATTTAGGCAATAACAACACGTACTCACATAAACATAAATCCAAAATTTTATAGTTAAATTATTTTTGTAGTTCTAATAATTTTATTTAATTTTTAATTAGTTATTGATAGTTTCAAAATTTATAATCAAGTTTCTATAATTTAACAAATTTTTAAATTAATTAGTCTATATTGTCAAATTTTTATTAAAATTATATTAATTTTACTAATATTGTCAATATATAATATTTTAACACTTTATATATATATTATTTATGTTAAGAAAGAAAAAATAAAATAAATAATAATAAAGATAACATGTATATGAAATGAAATGTAATTTATATTAAATAATATAAGTTTATTGTCATGAGTTAAGTAAATTTATAATATTAAAATAATATATAATTAATATATTATCAATTTTGATAAAAATTTAAGCTTAGAGATTAATTTTAAATTTTGTTAAACTATGAGGATGTAATTAAAAAATGATAAATATTATATAAATTATATGAATAATTTAACCAGATTTATTTCACAACATTAAAATATTTCAATTTCTAATGATATACATACACACATACACACACACACACACACACATATATATATATATATATATAATATTACTTGTGGTGTTTGCTGTGCATAAAATTTTTATGCTTGAGTTAAATTATTATGATGACTATATATATACAAGGAAATTAAAGTTCAAAGTTAATAGAGGAACTAATAGTACTAATTATCCTTTTTTTTTCAGGAATTCTTTCATATATTCTATCATTAATTCTAAGCTTTTCTAGG
The DNA here is from genome assembly GCA_031216115.1 of Senna siamea. NCBI lineage: Eukaryota > Viridiplantae > Streptophyta > Magnoliopsida > Fabales > Fabaceae > Senna > Senna siamea. The sequence goes on from CM062357.1 coordinate 19,550,471, forward strand.
AATTTCCAATAATTACATTTAAATTTGTCCTTTATTTATTTACTTATCATCGTCTCTTAAGCAATACACATTTTATAATAAAATTATTTTGAAGTAAGCTTAAGTGGCACAGCAGTAACTGGAAGATCCAATGCTCAATTAATATGAACCAATTCAATATTGTGAATATAGAATAGCAATATATAATTTGATATTCATAATGTGGAAACGTCAAGGCAATTAATAAGATTAGGGTTGATGATAAATAGGATATGAGTAGGATACTATAATTTTTGTATTTGAATCTAAACTTAAGAGAGTCTTTATCTTCAGACCTATAAAATTTTTGAATACTCAATTCCAGACTTGTTTATTTGAAAAAAAAGTTAATTATTTTTTAAAATTATGCTACATATAAATTCATTAAAAATATATATATGTTATATTAATTATATTATGTGAATTTCAAATATATAATCAATATAAAATTTTAATAAATTTATCCTTACAAAATTATTAAATATAATAAATTATAAATTTATATTAAAATTACTATTTTATTGATAAAATTAAAATAAATTAACATAATTTACATATACTTATAGAGTATAAATATTTTGATCATATATAAATAAAATATATATGTACATATATAGTGCATGAGGAAGCAAATCCTCATAGCTTAAATAAGGTTAAATTTTTTTTATCTCTATTTTATTTTAAGAACTTTACATGTCTCTGTTTCAGAAGATACAAATCCTCATGGCTTCTGTATGGATTTGCTGTTTTGTGGACTTTGATTCGGCCATGGATAATTAATATATCAAGTATCAACTATGGAAATTGGGAAGAGAATTAATGATGCCTACCTGAAACTGCAGAGAATTAATGACGTAGATATGAAAAAAATTAAAATGTTGTCGAGAATAAAGCCATGGATAATTATACCAGTTTTATTTTTTAGATTTTGAAACTCCAGAATTTTTTTATGTAATAATTCTGTTCGTTATAAAAGAAATAGAAAACAGAAAAATATATTATTTTTTAATTATAAAGTATCAGAACCCTATTCTCCACAATATCTTAATTAACCTCTCACAACTCTTTGCAAAACTGCAAGCACATAAACAAGAAACACAGTGTAAGAATAAGTTAGGACCCAGGGCTGTGTAATGTGTATTCAAAGCTAATAAAACTTTTCTTAATACTCTTAGAAACTTAATATAGACAAACATCACAAAAGTATTCTAAAACCTAAATCGGTAGCAGACATATTCAAGTTTGAATTTAGATATTACAGAGGTTCTTGAGCTTGACATTAATCTTCTGACCATTTTACGAGTTACCCATTTTCTTGAATCATGACAGCTAATTGTCATCTTCTCCAAAACACAAGCATTCTCCACAATATATTTTGCAAAGGACAAAAGAGAAATGGCCTCTTCCTTGGAATCAAATCCTCTTAAACTGCATGTTCGAAGTTGTGATGAGAGACATTCAGGGACATAATGTGGTTGACTCCATAATTTGAATTCTACTTCAGGTTTCTGCATGTCCACCATATACGCAAACACAATATTCACAAAAGTGTGTGTATATATATGTTAAGAAATTAATTAAAGAAAAGACAAAAGGAATATGTCCATTAAACTTTAATTCAGCAAACCTTTTCAATGAGCAGATTTTGAAGCTTGGGTGAGTTTTGAAGCATGTTCACCAGAAACTCCCAGGTTAAGTTGAAAAATGTAATCTCCATAGTAACCAAATTGTGAAAGGTTGTAGTATTAGCTGGAGCATTATTATAAGAGAACTGCAGGATGGCCAAGATATCAGATCAGATTATGTTAAGATTTTCTACATATATATGAATAAATCTAAAATAATATGAAAGAAAATAAAAATAAAATGCTAAGTTAGTTTTCATGTGGTATAAATATATGAGTTATTTTTACATTATTATTATTTTTTGTTCACATAAATCATATATATTTAAAATATTAAAATATTATAAGTCAATAATATTAACATAATTTAAACAAAAGTTTGATAGTAGAGACTAAATAAAAAATTTGGTAAACTATAAGAATTTCAAAAATAATTTAACCAATATATATATAAATATATATATATATATATAAGAGAATTGAAAGGAATAAAAATTTATTTTTGACCTTAATTATTTATTATAATAGTTTAAATAGCTAATAAGCTGTACCCTTAGAGTTTGGTTGAAAGTTTCAACGAAGTGTGGCAGTTATTAATGGAATCTATGGACTAGAGTAAAATGAGTTACATAAACTATTCCATAAATTAAAAATTTTTAAAAAATAATATAGGACAAATCACTCTTCACTGATAATTAATTTTATAATATAATTAATAGAATGACATGGTTTTAAATTTTAAAATTTACAAACCATCCCAAACTCCTTAATTTGGACAAGTTTAAAATTTGAATTATTAAATGATTTAAGATGGTTTACAAAATGATACTAAATCACCCCATATCATTTTTTTTATTAAACATTAAATCAAAAGTTTCTTTTAATTATTTGACAGAATATTTAATAATTTAAAATTTATAAAAAGTGAATAAAAATAATACTTTTTAATATCTAAAATCTTTATCAAACAATTAAAAGAGTATCCAAACGTAAAGATTAGCAAAACCCTAATAGTAAATATAAACAATTCTCTTGTCAATTAATTTAAGGCTGAAGAAACATAACATACCGAAGATATCTTCAAGAATTGAACACTAGAAAAGGCTTTCAACGGAATGACTAAATTAGTGAGAATATTTGCTTTGATCAACTTGGGAAAGCTTTCACAAATGTCGTCGCATACTTGTGTTTTCGAAGGAAATCTCTGAGAATTTAAAACCAAATCCTCAAGAGTTGTATTACAACTAGAAAGAAGCTTGGTGACAGTGACACATTCATCATCTCCGAAGTTAACATTTTTCAGATGCAGAATCTTGAGTGAAGGTAAGCAAACAGAATCAACATAATTCACAATCACCCTCTGCAATCTCAGATCAACGATTGTTTCACAAGTGAAAACATCAGACGGCAATGTAACTCCAGGCCAGTAGAGTGAGAGACAGAGATCGAGTTCTTCAACATTGCGTTGCAGTGCAGTGTCAATCCATCTTTGGATATCAGGATTGGTACAGTACTCACAATTGAGACGGAATCTTTGAATGGGTTGCTGGGCATGGCGCAAGCTGAAAACACCATCGACAAAATGTGCGAAGCGAGAATAGTGTGCTACCATATCACTTTTAAGTGGGATAGTCAGGACGTTACCTCCATCGTAGAAATCAAGGGAACTAGTTTTGAGCCACAGTGACTTCCAGGTTTTTGACAAAATGCTTGTGGTTACGGCTTGTTTGGTTGGAAGACAAGACAGAATTTTGCATAGCAATTCGTCGGGTAGGTCACTTATCCTATCAAACATGGCTTCTTCTGTATTACTTTTCTGTTCTGTGGAATTTGACTCGGCCATGGATAATTAATCTACGATGTATATATGAACTGTGGAAATATTCGGATTGATGAGGAAGATGAAGGGTTGAACGGCTTTGGGGCCTTGAAGTATTGATGCTTATATATACTTAAAAGTTAAAACCTAATCTTGTTTGAAAAATATTATTTTAATAAAAAATAATTGTGATAATAGAAAATGATGATAAAGTTTTTTTTCACAATAATTTAATGCGTTTTATTGTCATCAACCTATCTTAATATTTTTTTAAAAGTTTGTTTGCCAGTGTTTAATTGTGAAAGTTATCTTGGTATAATTTATATGATTTCCTCTTTAATTTTATTTTTTAATTATTTATAATATAATGATAAGTGAGTAAATTATTTTTTAGTCTTTGAAAGATATACCTTATCTTAATTTAGTCCTTACATATAAATATTATATATTTTTTATATTTTAATTTATGATTTTAAAGATTAATTTAAGACATAATGTATCTTTCAATAATTAAATTAAGTATTTTTATAATTTATAAACTAAATTAAGATAAATTATATTTTTTAGAAATTACAACAATAATTTCTCTCGTGAAAAATTAATTAAACCTATAAAAAATAAAAAAGTATAAAATAATTTATGTAAGTGATCATATCCCTTTAGTTTTTAATTTATGTACCTCTTGATTAACAATTAGATAAAGTAAAACTATTATTATGATTTCAAATTTTGCAATAATTGTTAATTTTGTTATGATATATATATATATATATATATATATTAGTAATAATTGTCACTACAACAAAAACATGTTTTAGCAACAACAAAAATTTGTCTTTGCAATATCAATTAGATAATTTGACAGTCAACTCAAAATTTGAGAAAAAGAAAACTTTTAGCATTACATAATTTACACAATTATCTCTACAAATTTAAATGTATTTATCTTTGCAATATCAATTAAATAATTTAATTTATATTTACTCAACACCTGTTAATATCTACCTTTTAAATTTATATCAATCTCTGTTACTTCGTCATACATAAGGATTCAAATTCCTTATTGCATTAGGACTTCAAATGAAGATATATCTACAGATTGATCTTCGTTTTCCCTTCACTCCCACAAATCGCAATGGCGACCAAACGCCCGCGAACTTCAGAAGTAGCAATGACTGATAGGATTAACGACTTACCAGACTGTCTTCTTTCTCACATTCTCTCTTTTCTACCCACCAAAGTAGCTATTTCCACAAGCCTCTTGTCCAAGCGCTGGAGGTCACTCCCTCTCTCCCTCACCACTCTTGACTTCAACGACGCAAGCTTTCTCAAACATGGCGCATCTCAATCTTTTCTTCGATTTGTGTCCAGAGTTCTTCTGTTGCGACAAGAACTACCCATCAAAACTTTCCGTCTCAAATGCCACCGTCCCTATGACACCTCTGATATTAACACATGGATCAGAAATGCAATTCAACGCGAAGTTGAGCAGTTAGAGCTATCCTTTCAGACACTGTCGCACAATGTTTGGCCGTCTATCATTTTCAATTGCAAAACCCTTGTGGTTTTGAAGTTGAATGGCTTCACCATGAGAAGCATTTCATCTGTGAGTTTGCCGTTACTCATGATTCTGCATTTGGAGTTCATTCAGTTTTCAGATTACAAATGTATTTCCAAGATTCTTTCTGGTTGCACGGGTCTTCAACATGTGGTCCTAAGATCTTTATCATTTTATAAAACCTCTGAATTTGTCAACTTTGAAAGATTGTCCAGATTGGTCACAGCAGATATCCCTTCTCGTTTCATCCCATTGAAAGTGGTTGACAATGTCCAATATTTGTACCTAAGAATGGTAATTATTGACTTCACTTGACTATGTATTTTTTTTTCCTTTTCAGAAAATTTCAAAAAAAAAAAAAAGTTCTGATTTCTTTCTTTTGTGCAGGACCATGGTTGTCCAAGTCATGATGTTCCAACATTTAATAATATAGTTCTTATGGAGCTAAAATTTTCTAGTTGTAAGTGGGATTTGTTAATAAAGATACTCCAAAACTCTCCCAAACTTAAATCTCTTGTCATTCGTAAGGTATATAGGTTTTTTACGAATATGGAGGATGAAAAGTGGATTTGTCCAACACTTGTTCCTGAATGCCTTTCATGGAATCTTACAACATTTCATTATGAAGGATATAGAGGCAAGGAAAGCGAGCTGCAATTTGCAATATATGTTATGAAGAATGCAAGAGCTTTACGCACTATGAAAATTTGCTGCTCTAGTTACTCAAATTCAGATGAAAAGCTTCAAATGCTAAAAAATTTATGTTCGTGTCCAAGAATCTCTGTCACTAGCGAATTTCTGTTTGAATGAGAAATTATGGGCTTTGTTAGCAGTTGAAGGTGGACACGGACTTTTTGTCATTGTACAAATTAAAGGAAATAACAATCCTAATTCAGTTAAAAATTTTCAAAACAGGATTGGGTTTTGCTTTTAGTTAACTGTTTTTAGCTTAGGTTAGTATTTTTAGTCTTGTGTATGTCACTTTATTCTTCTCAGGTCTACTGATTTGATGCTCAATTATATTACAACATCCTCAATTGCAGCATGATTTTCCTTCTTGCTTTCTCTAATTGATGTCCTCTAATAAGACCTTAAGAGTTCTGATTGTCTGATATCTGTCATAAAAGAAAATGATCAGAAATCAATAGCATCGTTAAGGAATTAATTTGTTAAGTGAGAGATGATTCTGTGATCAATATGTGGATCACTGGAGACAAAAGCGAAGGATTTATAATAATGTGCTCTACTAGGATTTTTTGTTTCATTTTAATTTTATTCTTTGATCTTTTTTCATAAGAAGTTAATAAAATCTGATTATATATATATATATATATATATAATCAGATTAAGCCAAAGAACCTAAGCATCTTTTGCAGTGATAATAACATCTGTGATGAATGTTGAAGCAACAATTTTCAATTTCCAGGGCTACACTGAGATTCTGAGATTCTCAAATCTGCCTATCTCTCTGTTTCCCTTGCTGCCTCCTTATTTCTTCATAATTCTAACTAACCCCTCCTTGAAACCCTCTTCATCTTTCAACACATGTCCTCCATGCATCCATAAATTCTTCCTGTTATTCATACTAAATATGCAACTTATTTAACGGCATTGTTCTTCTGCCTGCATGTATAGATCTTCCTGTTATTTGTTTTTTATTGGTAATCATTTACAAGTATCATGGTTTGAATGAATAGTTTTACTTGCATTTGTCGTCTTTCCTAACACTGCTCTTTCCCCAGATAAGTCTACACATTTTCTCTCATTCTCTCAACTGAATCTATGATTTTCGGCGTAAGTTCTATGTCAAATTTCCGTAGATTCATTTTTGTTTTACTCTGAATTCTTTCAAATGTGCTTCCAATGATCAATGGAACATAGTGCAGAGTCCGAACACTAATATGAACAGTTATCATTCGACAAATTTGTCAATTCCATAATGTTCTTAAGTCCACAATTTTACTGGAGGATAGTTTAGGTAGGCAAAAAAACAAAATTCTCCTGTTATTAACTCTCTTTTCATTTTCTTTAGCTTAAATCCAGCACGTAACGAATATTGATATTCTAGTGCATAGATGGGAAAACATTAGCATCATTATGTTGAAACTTGAGACTGATTCCAAATTTATCTTAAATGGGTTGATAAATTTTTTAGTTATATAATCTAAACACATTGAAGGTCTGTTTTCTGTTTGGACAAGAATTTGCTTCTCACATTGATGAATATTGGATCATTTCTGAAATTAGAATGAAGCGTAAAAAAAATGAATATGAAGGATAAGGATATTCTGAGCTCTACAACTTTCCTTGCTATCTTCTGCCCTTGGGTGAAGAGTCCTTTTTCAAACATCTATTGCTCAAAGATTGCATACACTGAAGCCTTTTTCCTGAACTAGCAAATAGATTTAATTGCTTATGCACTCTTAGATTGCAAAATGTAACTCAGGTTGGGACTTAAAAGATTTTAGTTGCAGTCAACTCTGCACATTTGTGATCAACACTTGAGGATGAAATGCCTTCTCTAGAGTTTTTGCAATGAATTGCAGCAAATTGAAGTTTAATGTCCCAAATCTTAGAAAAGTTTGAATAGAAGGTTGGCTTCCTAGTTCTGCTTTTTCAAGTTTTCATCCATTAAAAAATGCATATTTATTGATATGCAGGGGAGATGAACTTGCAAAAATATGTTCCCTGGTTTGATGATTCACTACAAAAAGCACGCTTTCTAACGACGGTCATTTAACTATCACTGTATCAACCGTCGCTGGGGAGGAATTTTCTGATACTTTAGCTACGGTTCTTTCCCTACGGTTAGCACCGACGTTAAAATATTTAAAAAAAAAATCTAATATCAGATAAAAGCCTCTCCTTAGGATCTCGACTCTCCTTTCACCATGTTTACCCCAAACTGTCCATTCCCAAGTTGAAATGTGAAATCTTTATACCCAGAAATACTTCCTCTTGCTTCTCTTATATTTTTGTATATTCAAAAATTCCCCTCCCTCTTGCTGAGATTTGGATTCTGACATCTTTCGAAGTATGTAATCCATAATGTTACAAAATTATAATAATAAAGAACTCTAGAACACAAGAAAGACACCAAACACAGGATTAAAGTGATGAATTGGGCCAAAAACTCATTGTGTTTAAGGCCATGTAATAGACATGGTGTGTGAGAGAAAGGATGGTTGATGGTTCTGTAGGGTGAAAAATCGCTCTTGAAAGGTGTATTTATGTAGTTATTGTTTCCTGGGTCTACTGTGGAGTCTCCGAACACATATATGGCAGAGATCTTCTTGTTTAAACCTTCACATTGTTTAGACACAAAACATACGAAGCAGAGAATGAAAATCTGTATAAGAAAAAGCAAGGGATGTTTATTAGAGACTTCCATGATAGTTTATTAACGTCAAGTAGTTGTGATCTGTAATGTTAACAAAGGGCTTTAGCGATGGTTATAACCGTCGCTAAGTTGTGACTTGCGAAAATACAAAACAGTTTTCGACGGTTGTAGATGCTTTCCGATATTAACTACGGTCGTGAACGGTGGTTTTGACAAACATGTAGCAACGGTCCGAACTGCCGCTAAAACCCAGTTCTGACTGTTGCTAAAAGCTGTTTTTTTAAATTTTGTAGCGTGATTTCGCGTGAAAGAATTGTATATTACATAAAACAGAATACATATATATATATATGTATATATAAAATTAATATATTAATAATTTTATGCTCCTAGACTTTAACCCGAATCAAAATTTGATGAATAAAATTTATAAATATTTATCAAATATATGAGATATTTTGATTATTCCTATTATCAACTTAATCATTTTAAAAGTTTGTTTGCCAGAATCTAAGATTGGATTTTGAAGGTTATCTTTCTATTAACAAGAGGATAATTTATGTAACTTTCTCTTCAATTTTAGGTGATTATCCTTATATTACTGTTAATTTATAGGTGATTATCCTTTAATTTTAATTTACTGTTAATTTATTATTCAAATAAATTCATATCTATCACTTATATATATTTGGGTATTCAAATGTTTAGTTGGTTTAATTTTGTCTTACAATTGAATCAAATTAATATAATCAATTTTCAAAATGAATGGACTTTGTTAGTTTTATTTTTAATTGATTTGATTCAATTTTAATATTGATTTAGTTTAATGTTAGAGTCAGTTTGATCTGTACTAATTTAACATTTTCATTTTGAATATATTGAATAAAATTTTAACTTGTTTACATATTTTATACATTTATAAAATCTAAAATAGTAATTTTAAAATGTCTAAAACTATAATATTATACTAAATAACCAATTTTTAATTTTTGAATCAAAATATTAATAATATTAAAAAGTAATAAAAATCTTCCAACTAATTGATAATATTATCTAATATAATCATATCAAATATTTTCATCTCTCAAAGTATATATCTCTATATTCTCGTAATTACTTAATAATAAATAATAAATAATAACTATATAATATAATTACAAAAAATACTTTAATTTTTTATTATTAAGAAGTAAAAGTATTAAGAAATATATATATATATATATAGATAAATAGTTTAGTTTGATTCAATTAAAATCGAACAAAAAAAATTATAAATCAAAAACTTAACTAAATTATTTCATTTTGTCATTTTAAAAATTAAAACAAACCAATAATTTTTTGTTTTAGTCAGTTCTAATGATTTGGTTTAGTTTAGTTTAATCAACTTTGATTTTGAACATCCTTCCTTATTTCTATATATTTAAAAGGGGCCAAACAAATATTTGTTCAATCCCATACATCGATCACAGTGCGTTGAAGCAATGGCAGAATCGACAAACAAACGCAAGCGAAAATTGGACGAAGCCGCCATGACTGATAGGATCAGCGACTTACCAGATTCTCTTCTTTCTCACATTCTCTCTTTCGTTCCCTCCAAAGTTGCTATTTCCACAGGCCTCTTGTCCAAGCGTTGGAGGCCACTCCCCCTCTCCCTCACCACTCTTGACTTTGACGACTCAAGCTTTTTCAACAATGGCGGATCTGATCAATATTCTTTTGTTCGTTTTGTGTACAGAGTTTTTCTGTTGCGACAGGACCAACTCATCAAAAGTTTCCGTCTCAAATGTCACCAAGATTCCTATGACACCTTTGAATATGATATTAACACATGGATCAGAGTTGCAATTCAACGCAAAGTTGAGCATTTGGATCTATCAGTTTGCTCATATTCCAGCAGTGTCGTGTTGGATTCTAACGTTTTCATTGGCAAAAACCTTGTGGTTTTGAAGTTGAATGGGTTTTACGTAGCTGCAGGAGGCATTTCTTCTGTCACTTTACCTTCTCTCAAGCTTCTGCATTTGAAGTCCATTGAGTTTTTAGATTATAAATTTCTTCCCAACATTATTTGTGGGTGTCCAAGTCTTCAACATTTGCTCCTAAAATATTTATTATATAATGAAACCTCTGAGATTTTCAACTTTGAGAGATTGTGCAAGTTGGTCACAGCTGATATCTTTTCTCTTTTCTTTTCCTTGAAAGCCATTGATAATGTTCAATGTTTGCGCCTAACCTTGGTAAGATTTATATTTTTTTTTTCTTCTTTCAGTAAATTTCAAACAAATTTCTGATTTTTTTTTTTTTAAATTGTCTTCTTCACGCAGTGCCACCAATGTTCTCGGTGTTATGATGTTCCAATGCTTCATAATTTAGTTCACATGGAGCTAAAATTTCATGTTTATAACTGGGATTTCGCAAGAGCGATGCTTCAAAAATCTCCCAAACTTCAATATCTTTCTATTTTTAGGGTATGTCAATAGCATATCTTTCCATTTTTAAGGCATTTCAATAGCTTTAATGTCTATTTTTTACTAAACCCTACTAATAATTTGGTAATTGAAAAGTATATTTATTGATATTTTAATTCTTAAAAAATATTAATACTTTTAAAAGTTTCAAATACTATATATATTATTTTCTTTATCATATATCATTAAAAATATTTGATAAACACATTGATATAGAAAGTATGTTAAATATTTTATGAACTTTATATATCAAACATCATAATTATATGTCAAATGTTATTAAAAAGGTCTGATTTAAATTAAAAGTGACTTAATTTATTTTAGTATCATAATAGATTTAATTTATTTAATACAGTATGAATTTATATATATAGATATTTTTATATTTAATTTTTAATTTTATAATGAGTTAAATTAAAAATTATGACTTCAACTATATATAAAGATTATGGTTCTTAAATTGTATGCATAATTTTTTTTTTTGAAAAATCATATTCCCTGCAAAATCATACATACAAATTTGGAAAACTTAGATTAAAGAATACTTGGGCATTATTGATTTAGGTGAGCTTCCACATTTAGATCTATATTCCTTTCCTTAATAATTTGACATGATTGGACTGTAAATCATAATTAATTTTATATTTGAAAATTTATTTAAACAACGTTAACTATCTAAATAAAATATTTAATAACTATAGAAATTAGTCACTGCAAGTTAAAATATTATATATATTAGTCTTTCTATTAAATATATTTAACGATATCTAATGTAAAGATTAACATATATAGTGTTTTAAATTTTTAAAAATTAATTTATATAATTATTATCTTTAAGAGACTAAAATATCAATAAGCATACCTTCTAAATATCAAATTGCAAGTATAGTCAAGGATGTAATTAACTAAAAGTTGATTTCTGATTTTCTGTATTATAATTTCTATTGGTGTTATCAGTATGAGAATAGGTGTTATTCGCATACGGACGATGAAAAGTGGATTAGCCCAACACATGCTCCTGAATGTCTTTCATTGAATCTTACAACATTTCATTTTAGAGGATATACAGGCATGGAAAGTGAGCTGCAATTTGTAAGATATGTTATGAAGAATGCAAGAGCTTTACGAACAGCAAAAATTTGCAGCTCTAGTTACTCAAATTCAGATGAAAAGCTTCAAATGCTAAAAAGCATATCTTTGTGTCCAAGAACCTCTTTGAATAGCGAACTTCTGTTTGAATGACAAGTTACAGCGTTTGGATGGAAGGACATGGAATTGATGTCATTTACAAATTATAGAATAATTCTAATTCAAATTAATGCAGTGATAGTTCTAAATTGTTATAAGTTTTCATAAGAGGATTGGGTTTTGTATTTAGTTAATTGTTTCTAATTTATGTTTGTGCTTTTAGTTTAATTATTTATGTTACTTTTTTTTCTCTTCCAGTCTGTTCATGTGATCATGCTCAATTAGATGGTATAAATTGGTGAATTAATCTTATGGAGGTCAATACCTGTGTCTTCCTTCTTGATATAATTGATATTAAAGAATTTTTAAGCATTATTGTTTTTCAAATTATGAAAGAAAAATCTAAACGGCCAAGCAATTTTTTAAAATTAGCTAACTAGTTTAATAAAAAAATATTGGACAAAATTAATAAGGTTGCTTTTCAATCTGAATATGATTATAATTAAGATCACGATTGTAATCACCGCATCTTGTTTGAAAAAATAATAATAATAATAATAAAAAGATAAAAAATAAAACATTATTATAATAATAAATACAATAAAATGAAATACGTCTAATACATAAATAAAATAAGGAATAATAAAGTAGATTAAGATTAGTAATAATAAATAAATAAGGCAAAAATAATCTAATATATAAAATTCTTATCAAGATTCAAATTCAAAAATTGGAGTTTCAAGCTTTTCTTCCATTTTATTTTTATTTTATTTATTTTTTACCTTTTATTGGACTGTAATTAAATATTAAATATTATCACTGAGCATGAATTTAAGATATAATTGTTACGGTAGAAAGTCCTTGTACCTTATTTTTATCAGATGGAGGAAAGGTCATCAACTCTCAGTTAGGTGATTAGCTGTTTTTGTTTCTTACCACATAAGTAATCGTGTATTGTATGCGACTATCTCTCAATGTTGGTAAAAAATAGACATAGGATCGCGTTAGTTGCTTTACATGTTTAAATTTTGCTTTCATTTAGATTATGAATTATATATCTGCTTGCATGATTTGAATCCAATGGCCTGATTTTATTTTAAAATTAGGAATCTAATTTTCTTATTTTTTAGGAACTTTATATATATATATATATATATATATATATATAAAAAAACAATTTCAATTTCCTATAGAATCTCACTTAGATTAAATATTTTTCTAAAAATCAAAAAATAAAAGAGGGTCGAAACCGAAAAGAGAAAGAAGAAATTTTTTCTTGCAGAAGACCTTCTAGTTATTTTTTCCCAGAGTTAGTGGGTGGGGGATTCAGTTTGCTGTTTGATCAAAGGGATTTTTAAGAACCCTAAAGTGGTTAAGGAAATTAACCAGACTCATCTAGTGCTCATTTCGAAGATTGAGAAATCGAAGAACATGAAGCATTTCAGACCTATCGGTCTTTGAACGTGGTTTATAAGGCGGTGACTATAATTGTGACAATGAGACTTAAGCAAAAAGCATGAGTAATTTGGTGGCTCCTGATAAATGTAGTTTCATTCTGGGTAGGATGAGTTCAGATAATATCATTATGGCACACAGGATTATCAACTCGATGAGAAGGAAAAGAGGTAAGAAAGGTTGGATTATGTCTAAGATAGATTTGGAAAAGGCCTACAGCAGATTAAGTTTGGATTTCATTAGAGAGACTCTTAAGGAATCAGGGCCGAAGGATAAGTTAGTGGAGCTGATTATGCATTGTATAAGCTCTGCTGAATTCAAAATTCTTTGGAATGGAAATGAGACTCAAGAGTTTGAAGGATCTAGGGGTATAAGACTGGGCGACCACGTATGTACCTCCATACATTTTTGTTCTATGCATGGAGAGATTGGGTCACATAATTGAAAAGGCGGTAAGGAGAAAGAACTGGAAGGAAGTGAAGTAGAGGAGGACCTTTGTTATCACACCTATTTTTTGCAGATGACTCAGTTTTGACTAGGGAAGCTTCGGTAAGTCAAGCAAGGATTAATAAGCAGTGCTTGGAGATTTTCAGTAGATGTTCTGGACAGAAAATTAATACAAAAAAAATCTGTAGTTTGTTTTAGTAAAAAATATGAATCGCAACATTACTAGAGAGATATCAGAGGAGTTAGGATTTCAAAGTACTAATATTAATATAGGGAAATATGTAGGAGTTCCTCTTTTCATGAATGGCTTACCAAGAAGACTTTCAGATTTTTGGTTAAGTCCAGAAGAAATTATTGGGGTGGAAGGTTAAGACTTTATCTCTAGTAGGGAGAATAACTTTGACTAGTGCAATCTCTTCTTCTATACTTAACTATTATATGCAGACTTGTTTAATTCCTGTACGTGTATGTGATGAGGTGGAGAAATTGAATATGAGGTTCTCATGGGGATCCTTGGAGGAGGGAAAGAAACCCCATCTTGTTGCCTGGAATCAAGTCTTTCAACCTAAGGACGAAGGAGGTATGAAAGAGATAAGGACAATGAATAGTGTCATGCTAATGAAGGTTGGATGGGGGCTAATAAGAGAGAAGGATAAGTTGTGGCATTCAGTTTTAAGATAGAAGTACAAATATGGGGATGATCTGGTTCTCAAAATCAAAAGGAGATCGGGATGTTCGAACTTGTGGTCGAGAGTTTGTGGAGTTTGGAACTTCGTGGAAAAATGTGTGAAATGGAACATAGGGAATGGGGAAAGAGTTAAATTTTGGATAGACCAATGGGTTCCAGGGCACCCAAGGCTCTTAAATGAGGGCATTATAGGGGAAGAGGTTATCAATTGTGAGGATAAAATCATTGACTTCATAAATTAAGGTGATTGGGATTTGGATTAAAACCTCCGGGAAAGGATGATGGTGAGGATTGGATTAGTTGGGGATGCCACAAAAATGGTGAATTGATTGTGAAGTCTGCCTATGACTTGTGTAGGGATAAGATAGGTAATGAAAAAATTCCCTTTGGAAGAAGATGTGGAAGTGTTATGGCCCAAACAGGATCAGAACTTTCCTGTGGCTTTTGGGAAGGAAAAATTGACGACGAACTTGGAAAGATTTAATAGAAGAATGACAAATGAGCTTCTCTGCCCAAGATGTAAGGCTCATTTAGAAACAGTGTTACATGCCATTAGAGACTGTTCTGAGGTGAAGGATTTATGGCTTATGATGGTTAAACCAAATTTTTGGGATAAAATTTTTAACTTGCCCTTCCAGGAGTGGATTGAGGAGTGTCTCAAGTCCAGTTTGGGAAGAGAAGAGGAGATTGATGGGAAAGTCCTTTATGGTGTGCGCGCGTGGAATATCTGGCTTCAAAGAAATAGGATCTGCTTTGAGAATGTTAGAGAAAAGGTAGCTGATATTTTCTTGAAAGTGGAGGTCAGCACCAAGGAGATCATTAATGGCTTGATGAGTGTTACAGGAAAAGAAAGGAAGAGATTGTGATAGGATGGAAGTCTCCTAAAGAGGACTGGGTGATGACCAATGTGGATGGGTCTGTTGATTTAAAGGAAGCTTCTGCTACTTGTGGTGGGGTCTTTAGAGATGGTTCAGGGACATGGTTACCGGGATTTACTAGGAATCTAGGCAATTGTGGGGTGCTTCGGACTGAATTATGGGGGATTGTGACTGCCCTAGAGATTGGTTGGGCTAAAGGGATAGGAAAATTGTGGGTTTGTGAATCACTCTGGAACAATTTTTATATTATGAAATGATTGAACTCATTGAAAGCATAAATATGTCCAAGTTTTGCCACTGATAAGGTTAATTTGTTAAGGGTCACATTTAGTGGCCTATATTCTCTTCACCAGCTTTTAATTTGGAATATTACCGACGAATATATATTCAAGGGAATAAAGATTGTTCACTTATTATTACCTGTGCCAATATTAGTGGTTAACATGTTGAAAGAAATATATATATATATCTTCAGAAATGGTGTCGTTATAATGAAATTGGTCTTGCATAGATAGCAACACCATTTTCAAGCATGCATAAAAGAATACGTGAAATTGGAATGAAATCATAACTTGAGGAGCAAAAGTAAAACAAAAAAAAAAAGGAAGATTATGATCATCAAAAAGTGATCATAACACTATCTTTCAAGAAATGTTTTGAGCCAAGTTTGAATTTTTCAAAAATTCATGAACATGCCACGTTTGGAGAATTCTGAAAACATACTGTGTATTAAGAAGGATTGTGACTTTCTTGATAGTTTCATATTCCAAGGACATGTTTGAAACACTAGATGTATACAAAAAATTTATGTGAAGTTTGAATCATCTAAAAAAAAAAAAAAAAAAGGAGTTGTAGTTTTTAAAATATAAGAGATATAATAATAATAAAATTTAGATGCTAAACTTTTATTTATTTTTTATTCTTCTCGTAATTTAAAAACCTATCTTGTAAAGTATTTTAGAGAATCATTTTTTATTTACTTACTTAAAATAGATACAGATCTCTTAATTTGGTTTGAATGGAGAGAGAATCAAGGAGAGAGTGTTGAAAAAACAGGAATTTTTTTTTTGAATGCATTATAATAAAAAGAAAAACTTTATGAGTAATTCGAGTTTGTAGGCTTTTAGCTCCATCGATTCTTTTTTTTTTTTATGTTCTGAATTTTTTCTTTAATCACCAAATTCTTTTTGTGCTAATTGTCTTAGAAGTTTGATTTTTGTGTTAATTTTGTCTTAATTGCTCATATAACTTATTTTTCTTAATAGTTGACCTAATTTTATGACTCAAATATTAAAAAATATATACTTTTTAATTTTTTATTTTTTTAGAGAAACCACAGAAATTAGATTAAATATCAATTTGATTGGATATATATATATATATATAATGTATGATTATCTAGTAATATGTTCAACAGCTTAACTAATTTTATTAATAATTTATAAATTATTAGTAATCATAATAACACAGATATTTTTTGTTAACATTTAAAATCATAAGACAATTAATATTTAGAGACAGAATTAAAAAGGATTTTAAATTTTGGGAGTCAAAAAACACACATTTGCCAAAATTCTAGTAAAATTTCATTTTTTTTAAAAATAAATTATCATATTTTTCATATATATATATATATATATTCATATTTGAATTAATTTCCCAGTAAATTATTCAAAAAAAATGAATGAATGATTACTAGTTTCATTTTCCCTATTCTTCATTAACTATTATAGTATATAATTTTTAGTCTATTTTGTTTAATTCACCCAAATAAATTGTAAAAGGCTAAAGAAACTGAAGAGAGAAAGTGATGAGAATGTCACGCTTACAGGCAGATAAATATCACCATAATTAAGGTCAGTTACGTTGT
Source organism: Senna siamea (assembly GCA_031216115.1). NCBI lineage: Eukaryota > Viridiplantae > Streptophyta > Magnoliopsida > Fabales > Fabaceae > Senna > Senna siamea. Next base: position 19,567,822 of record CM062357.1, read on the forward strand.
TCATTTTGATTTATTCACTAATAATATATATAAATATTATTACTGATACAAAGTTAATTAGATCATAAACTAGATTTGGATTTGCAACGTCAATTCTGAAGTCAACTAATATAATGGCATTAAACTAATTTTTGCACCAACTCGCGCGTGGCTTTTGACTTTTTTTATCTAATTATAATTGTAGTGATAAATTCTAATTTTTTTAAACAGTATCTTCAATTTGAGTTTACTAAAGGAGCTCTAATAAATTATACACTTGCACATAAATGCACTTTTTTTTATTGATAACTACATACATTTTATATAATTAATGTGGTGCCATATATGAAGTGGGATCTCTCCCACCCACCCACAAAAGTATGGGTTTGGATAATCTTCTAACTTTTGACCTTTTATATATATACACTCTTTTTTATATTTTTTAAAATAAGAGAAATAAGTGAAGTTCTCAAAATAATAAAAAAAATTTGTTTTAATCTATTTAGAATATATATTTTATTTGTTTTTTAAATTTTTTTCTTAATTTAAACTTTCATTATGTAAAATATTTGAGAGAATTATTTTGGCTGTAATACTAATGTCAAACTTTTTGGCATAGAGAATCCATTAGAGAAGAAATTATATTGTAATAATATCACGTTTGAACCTCATTGGCAGGGAATGCCCATTACCAATCTAAATTCTACAACCATTTTATTTATATATAGTGCACCAATTAACCTCTTTCTTCATTGGTGCATTCTTCCAATATTGTGTGGTTCTCCTATCTTCATTCACATGCCAACGCTTTTATATATATAGTTGAGATTTAGGTATTTTTAGGTTAAATTAATATTTTTTTTAAAAAAGAAATATTGTCCGTATCTATATTATTATATACAGTTTTGATGATACCCATTAATTGTTGGCCTCTACTTGTTTAATGTTTATAAATTAATAAAAAATTAGCATTTACTATAAAACTTATGCTAATTCACTAATATTTTATATTAGTGTTTTACGATATCATTTTTTTTTTTTCTAAGACGGTGCCCTCACAGTAACACTTAGGCTTTGTTTGTTTCGTGAAATATTTTTTTATTATTTGTTTCATTAGAAAAGTTTTTAGTGAAAATATTCTATTTGACCCCAAAGATACCGCAGGGTAGGCTCGATAATGACGTTGGTTCACGAGGACAATAAGAACTCTGTTAAAATAACAATGGCATAAATTTAAACGGAAATGATTTTTTTTTTACATATTTTTAAGAAAAAATGTCTTAAAATTAAAGTCAAATTTATATTAGTGAAAATTTTTCTTCCACAAAGAACTGTTTCTGAAAAGAAAAACACAAATATAACAAGTTTTTGTTGGGTTAAAAATTTTTTTTTCCATAAAATAAATTTTCAATGAAACAAAGTTAGCGTTCATCAAACGCCTATTTTTTGTAGTTATTTAAAAATTATATTTTAATGTTATTATTTCTATTTATTTCACTGAGATAATTTAAATTATACAATCACTAATTATCAATTATCTAAGTATTAAAAAAAAGTATATGGTATTGATATTATTTCTTTTTAACTATTGCTTTTGCCTTTTAGGGATCGACCGCCAATTTCTGTTACCGACAGCCCCCTATTTCTTGGGCTTTTTGTTTTGGTTTTTCTTTTTGGTGAAAAATGTCTTTTCTATTTTTTCTTACTTATTAATTTCCTTAAAATATTGATTTGTTCTCATCTAGTCTTAGATTTTATCTTGGCCAGAATCTAGTCTTAGATTATGTAAATCTAAATCAGTAACATCATGCACTATGTTTGCGTTTATTTTTTAATTCTTATGGTAGACTTTAAAGTAAATTAATCATTTAATTTTTGAAAAAGAGATAATTTTTTAAATTAATTTTTTTAAAAAATATATTAATTTAATCTTTAAATAATTAATTTTAAATTACTTTAGTTTTTATATTAATGAAATGAATAAAAAATTAATTAACAATGAAATTAATAAATATTAACTTGACTTTTAAATGATGAATTAAATATTATCTAATAATTAAAAAATATAAAGATATCAAAAATATAAATTAAAAATTATCAAAATGTACAATACTTTCATTATTTTAATATAATTTATAATTTTGATGTGTTTTATTTTACAAATTATACATTGAAAAACACACAAATTGTATTTTTTGTTGAATAAGATTTAACTCATTATTTAAAAGTTAATTAGTATCTATTAATATTACTTTCAATTAATTTTTTGTCTAATATTTATCATATTAATGAAATGACTAAATTAATTGAGAATTATTCTTTTAAGAACTATATTGTTTCACTTTGTTATTATTTTTATTCTTCACATAAATTATACACATTTAAAAGGTAAAAGAGTACTTTTAGTGCCTTAACCTTGGTTAAGATTTCATTTTTGTTCCTGAAATTTAATTAGTTTTACTCTATTCCTTTAATTATAAAAAATCAATAAAAAATTTTCATTAATTTACTTAAAAAATGTTAAATTTGAACTGATTTTAACATCTTTATGCCATATATACTTGTACCAAATTATTACTATATTAACTTTAAATGTAAAAAAAATTAATAAATTTGAAGATAGTGTTAAATTTAGGTTTATTTTTAATGAGCACTTAATTTAAAATTCATATTCTACATTTGGGAATTTGTTATTCTTACTTATATGTAAGATTAATAAATTAATAATATCAACAATAATATAATATATAGACATATTAAAATTAACTTTAATATTAATTTTTTATTTAAGTAAATTAACAATATTAAAGATAAAAAGAAATTTAATTAATTTTTTAAAGTTAAATTATTAAAATAAAATCAATTAAACTTAATAGATAAAAATAAAATTTAAATCAAAATTAAATAATTAAAAATATTCTTTTGACTATTTAAAATAATAAAATAATAAAAATTTAATAAAATATTTGAAATATATATATATATATATATATTTCTAAAAGAAGGGTATGGGTGTGATTCGTAGAAAAGCACAAAGACGATTTATTGGTTGTATCATATGTCGATGGTGCAAGAGGCGTGATTAGCGAGAGAAGGCGAGGTGGGTGACCCACTGCGTGCTGCAATGTGGCCTCTGACGCTGTATCCACTCTTCTCTTTTCCACTTTTAACTCCTTTAACTTCCCAATATATATAACTTTGAAAATAAATTCTCTCCAGTGCGTATTATATAAAATTTTGAAGTATATTATTTTTATATATTAATTTAAATACGAGTTAATATATATTATATCTTAATTTATATTTAAATTAATATATAAAAATAATATACTTTAAAATTTTATATTAATTTATAATATATATTAACTTGTATTTAAATTAATGTATAAAAATATCTCACTTTAATATTTTAAAAAAATATACTTAAGCGCTTCAAACTTTTTTCACTGCTGGTGGCCCATTCCAACCTCACATTCCATCATTTAAAAAAAAAAAGTATTAGCATTTAAAATTTTATTAAACTCTCGTAAATTTAATTTGGTTTGAATAATATCTCATAAAAAAATAAAATTCTATCAATAAAAATATTTTTAAATACAAAATTTTAACTCAAAACTTTATTTAATTAAAAATCTAAGTATCGTTAAGTATCTTATCAATTTCTTGATTTTAGATCTTTACATTTTTTTCAATAGTAAGAAGATAAAAAAATAAAGAATTTATACTAATAAGACTAAATTTTTTTATTTTTTTATTACAGAAAAATAATACACGTAGACCGCTTTCTTTTAACCAGTCTAGCTAGCTATCATCAATACTATTTGATTGGGAATTTAATTGCTTTGAGCAGCATGCCTTAATTCTCTCCATTAACAACTCTAACATTTGGGATCCCATAGGCATAACCTCAATTTTAAAAGATCTAACTTAACTACTTTTTATTTATTTATTTTTATAACAAAAAAATAATAGTATGAAAAGATATTTTCAAAATTATTAGTGACATATTAAAGGGAATCAACATAAATCTAACCTAAATGATTACGATGTAAGCTTAACCTACGAGCAATTTTATTCAATTACAACAAATTCAACCAACATTACAACAATTCAACTAACATGTGGGTGTTAAAAAACCTCCATGAAAAAGAATGCTCACTAAATAAAATGTGATAATTCTAATTGATATTTATTAAAATGTGGTCAAGATCAAGGAATATATATAGACTAAATCTATATAGTTTTCTTATATATATATATATATATCATATTTTTCAATAAAAAATAATATATAAGAAATCTTTATAAAATCCAATTATATAATATTGAGTTGCAAAAAACTATTTATTATATTATAATTAAAGAATTTAATAAAATAACATAAAAGATATTCCTTTTTTTTTTCCCGCTAACAATGTTGCGTTGACTATATATGATCTAAGTTATAACTTCTAAATAGGAAAATCTGAGTTCATCTGGGCACATAATTAATTTTTGGGCTAAACATAAACGTAAATTTTTATCATACTTTTATTTAAAAAATTGAGAAAAAATATGTAAGCTGCACTAATTGTTTCAAAAAAATATAAATTTTTTTCAGGAAGCATTTTTGCTCTCTGACGCCAACCCCACCCAATCAATCAATATGGTATCCTAAAAAGTCATCGATGAAAGAGAAGCAGTGCTTTGCATATGCATGTCTGAATTTTTGCGTCTTCTCTCCTTACTTTTTCGCATATAAATATAGCCATTTCATTTGGAATTAAAATGGTGAATGTGTAATCCTTTCTCTTTCTCTCTTGCATATCATATTTTCTTTTAGTGTCTTCTTTTAAATTTCTTGCCAGCCTTTTAATCTTTGGCCTATAGAGAGGTAGGCATTTTTATGGTTCATCTTCCACACTTTTAATTTGATATATATAGTAGCCAACTTGTCTTTTCTTGATATTTTTATCTATCAAAAAGATAAATAATAATTTTTTTACTTTGTATTTTGTTATAATAAACTTTATTCCATTCATTTTGGTCATGGACTAAATTTATACATAATTTTTATATTTTTTAATCTAAAATAAAATATGTGTAATATCAATTTTTTACAAGAGAACTTGATGAGATATAAAAATTGCAAATCTAAGATTTTTCCTGGGATGATTTGCTTCTCTCCCACGTCATAGTTACCGTAAGCTTTCTTTATAATTTGGGAATCTCTCCCACTATACTTTACTAATGTGATAATGTCTTTAACAAAAGAATGGGTGCCTCTAGAAGAGTTTATAATTGGTAAAGTCAGTTGTTCTAAGAAGGGCATGACAAAATTTATTTGGGATCAAGTTTTTCAGAAAATAAATATTGTTAAAGTATAGAATGATGAAAATATGAATTCACCTCCCTTGCAAGCCATTATTGTTTAATTTCTCTAGAAAGAAAAGGTCTCAAGTTGTGTTTAATTGATTTTTGAGTTCAGAATGATGAAGTCAGAGAGAGGAGGAGGAAGAACAAGTGTGGTGGTAATTTTGATATTGGCAGTGTTATTGTGCAAAGGGACGAGCATGAAGGTGCATCCAACGAGAAGGGACAGAAATAGGCATAATAATAATGATTCTTCTTCTTCTTCTTCAGAGTCAAATTCTAGTACTGTTGACGAGAGGTTTTGTCTGAGCTGGAGAATGGGGGTGGAAGCTAACAATGTGGTTGCGTGGCGAACGGTGCCAACAAAATGTGAGAGACACGTGGAGAGTTACATCATCGGAGGACAATACGATGAGGACTTGGATTTGATAATGGAACAGATTTTGGGCTATGTCAATGCCACAACACTTTCTTCAAATGGCTTCGATGCTTGGGTTCTTGATGTTGATGACACTTGCATATCCAATGCTTATTACTATAAATCCAAGAAATATGGGTATGTATTTCTCTCTCTCTATCTATATTTTCATCAAAAGTCATTGTGAGATGTGAAATCTATATGGTGATATATATTCAGGTGTGACCCATATGACCCATTGGCGTTTAGGGCATGGGCAATGAAAGGAGGGTGCCCAGCAATTTCTGGTGTGCTACAATTATTTAACAAATTGATAGATAAAGGATTTAAGGTGTTTTTAATCACTGGGAGAGACGAACAGACTCTTGGCCAAGCCACTATCAACAATCTGCACAATCAAGGTTTTATTGGCTATGAACGCCTTATTTTGAGGTAATTATATATTTATATATTGATAATTGGAATGCATGATCAAATAGAAATAATGATATATTATTTGAGTGCAGGAGTGCAGAATACAAAGGGCAAAGTGCAGTGAAGTACAAGTCAGATATGAGAAATAAGTTAGAAAGTGAAGGTTACAGAATATGGGGAAATGTGGGAGACCAATGGAGTGATCTTCAAGGAGCTAGTCCTGGAAATCGCACTTTTAAGCTTCCTAATCCCATGTATTTTGTTCCCTAATTATATATGTTTCAATTTTAGTTCTTCATGCATGCATCTCACTCTCTATTGAAATAAGTACTTGTCACAAAATTACAAATTAATGAAGAATTCAACTATATATATATATATAATTTCCATCATCTTATTTTCAATGTTCAGTGAAAGCATGTTTATCCCTTTGAAAATACAGAAAGGAATAATGACAGGATTGATACACAAAGGTATGCATATTTACCCAATTGAAAGACAAAATTTAAATCGTCTTTAACTTTGTGTATATAATAAATTCATAATTTATTTTTTAAATTAATCGTTTAAAAATAAATATTCTCAATTTAATTATCCAATTAAATTAATTTTTCCTTTCAACAAATTTCTATCAATTAGTAAGTAAAGGTTCATGTGGGTATATTAATTTGTGAGTTAAAATCGTCCAAATAACATATTTCTCTAAAATAATGTCATTTAAACACATTTTAAAAATGAATTGACTTTCAAAATGATCATAAAAAACGTACTTTTTTTTTCAATGTAATTCTTCTCATAGCCATTAATTAATATTATGAACTAATGTAGCTAGTCATCAAAGGCCACCTTAGACTATACTTGGGCCTAAACTTAAAATGTTTCTACTTTTTAAGAGTAAGGCTGAGTTATTATTATTATTTTTTTGCTGAATTTTTTTTAAAAAATTATTGTACACAACTTTTTTTTTATATAAATCTATCACATATATATGTTGCAAAATTGAAATAGATAAGAGTACTGTTTCACATTGGAACTATAATAATTTGCCACAATCAAGACTAAAATCCTTTTGAGGCCCTTAATAGTACATACAAGTCAAAAGATTTTAGATATTTGTATTTTTTTTGTAATAGTTCTTTACATTAAAAAAAAAAAGAGATCTATATTAATAGAAATTTATCTCAAATAAATTAAAAATTAAATTTTTTTATTTCTTTTCTACTAAAAAAAATGTATAACATGACAAAGCTTTGTAATTATGGGTTCGTTTAAGAGAATAAAATTCTTCATTATTGAATTATTTGAGTAGTTTTACATATAACATAATAACAAACATTGATTTAAGAACACTCCAAGGGAGGTGTAGGAAACCTTTGCCTATCAGAACAATAGTCATACGTGAAATACTTGGTCTTAACGTTGTCATATGCTTTTTGTGTGATAGGGTCCAATTGCCAGAACTTTTGAGCATTCCACCAATACTTTTGAGAAGCACAGAGAGAAGGTGAATATTGTGGGGTATTTTTGTAATTTGAGGATTGAAGTTCACACCCACTTATGTCAAATCCTTGAAAGTAAGCCTTGAATGGTGCATAGCTCCAATTGGTTTTTGTTTGGCCACCATCTGTTGCCCAGCTGTCTCCATCCCACAATGATGCCTCTATTTGCATGGGCTTTGAGGGGTACCCTACCCCTATCTTGCTCTTGTTCTTGAATACCCTAATAGGGATATTGTCCACATAAAACCTGCCAACCCCATATACAAACAACTTATGTTTAAATTAAAAATCTCTCACCCACACACATATATTTTATGACTTTTACGAGTTAGTGTTATTGATTAAAATTTTATTTAATTTTGTTTTAAGGTTTTTAAAAATTATTACTTTTTTAAAATTTTTAAGACACTAAATACATTTTTAATCAATTTTAAAAAAATTTAACCAGTGTTCTTATCATACTAATTAATAAAACTTATATTTTATTAAGATACTAATTAAGATTTTTATATTTGATTGATAAAATATTTTATAATTTTAAATTTATAAAAATTCAACAAAAAATAAATTTTAATATCAAAAAATTTCATCAACTAATATGATAAAATTATATATATATGTATCTAAAATTTTGTTTTTTAAATGTAAAAAATAAAAAATTTGTCTTTATCCAAAGCAAAAATTAGCATACTGAATGAGATATTTATATAGTTAATACATGGATTAAATTATTTAAAAATATTTTTAAATGATAAAATTATTTTTTAGAAAAAATTTAAATTAAGATAAAGTGTGTATATATATATAGGCATCTTACACAATTTGATGTGAGTTCCAAAGGATTCTGTAATTGTGAAAATCTGCTGTGGGATCAAACCAAAGGTGAAGCCTTTGCTCTCTATTTCCTTTGCCATCTGCAAATACATTTGTCTGCAACGTGTATGGCTTCCCTTCTCTATTGCCCAAGAATTCAAAGTCCAATTCATCATGCTTATTGCCTTGGGAAGTCAACTGCATCATGCATGTATATGAATCAATGTCCTTTCATTATAAACCATATATATCAATGAGAATAAATTGTTTTTTAATTAATTAATTAATGCATTTTTGTATGGAAGAATCTCACATAATAAGCTGTGACAACTCCAGCAGAATCTCTATCTGGTACTTTGATCCTCATATGGAAGAACCCAGATCCGTAGGCCATCTTGGATCCAAAGCCAGAACCTGTCATGCACGACACATAAATAATAATAATAAACATACAAAACATAAATTAAGATTTTTAAATTTTTAAGCAGGTTAAGTTCTACTCTCTTAGAAAATATATTTTTATTACTATATACATAAATATTGAGACGACTTAATTATATAAATAGACTGGTATTTTCAAAAGATTAAAAATATAATTAATGTTATCCTAAGTATATATCTGAAAGGGATAATGTAATTGTCACTTTGTTCGACTTGGTTTTTTTTCTTGTTATTTTACCTAACTAGAATAATCACTAATGAAGAGACGGAAAAACTTACAGATTCGTTTTTAGATTTTTATATACAAGCAATTTAATTTTTTTTTTTTGTGAAATGGAATTGTAAGTTAAAAATGATTAGCATGTAGTTTGGTAAATAGCAATAAAATTAATATGATGAGGTTTGGAACTTGTGAATTATTGCATTTTTGCTTGTCTATTTTCTGTTTTATGGAAGTACCATCAAGTCATAAGATAATTGGATTATGCACAAATTAATTAGTGGATAATTTGGTAAGATATTGACATCTGAACTGATTAAGTCTATAGCTTTTGCATATTCAATTATATATTTTAATTTCGATTAAGCGAGTATATAATTATTTTTAGTGTTTTGGAATTTCTATAACCAAAACCACACTGTAGAAAATAGGCCAAAATATAATTTTATCTATTGACCTTTTTTTTTCTGAAAATTCTCGCTTAGTTTTTATTTGTTTTAATTTCATTCTTTATTTTTAAAAATATCCTCTCTTTTTTTTTTTTCAAAACCTAAATCCAAGAAGATGGATCATTACTAATGGAATTATCTTTTATAATTTTCCAACAAAATCGGATTTGTATAAAAGCATTTACTATGTTTATAAGAAAGAAAAATAACAAAATTAATTAGAACAAATAAAAGTTAAAAGACAAAATTGACACGTCATGCATAACGAAAAGGCATGAAAGTTTTAATTAAACATTGGAGGTAAAGTTAACCAACAAAGAATATTCTAGATTTTCTTCTCAATGTGCACTAATTAATTAACCAAAAAATTAAAGTGATCCGTACGTCATAAAGAATGTTCTTTAATTAATTATGTTTAAATGCATTTACACTTAAGCATGTTCTCCATTTCAAATATTTGGTAAAGAAGATTGATTTTATGAATTTAAATTTATATAAATTTATATAAATTTATTTTATATTAAAAATTTAATACAAAATAAAAAAATGCGTGCAATTTAAAAAATTATTTTATTTTTAAATTATATTATTATTTATTTTATTTATTTAATTATATAAAATTTTATGAATTTGATTAACATTTTCTTTCTGCAAAATTCCACATATGAAACTCTTTCTTTTATATCACAGGTTAAAGCTGCATATTTACATACACATGCATAGGATTAACAAAAAAAAAAAAAATAGTTTTAACATTATTTTAATTTCTTTAATTTTCAAATATTAATAATTTAGTCTCTTAATTCAAAAGCCCTTCTATATATTTAAAAAAATAATTTTATTTTTTTATTATATTATTTATCTAAAATTTAATATAAAAATTATTAACCTGCTGACTTAAATGTTATTTATTTATTATAAATTATTAATTCACATTTAAATTTATTATCTAAGTCAACCGAAGGTTAAATTTAATACCAAAAAAATTAAATAAAAACTTATACCAAAATAATAGAAAAATTAGATAATTAATTTTAAACAAATGAGAACTATTTCTCAGGATAAATGTTTACTTAATTAGCTAACAATAAGAAAAATTGATTTTTAAAAATTTTTTTAAAAAGAATCAATTATAAAATAGATGAATTATATAAACTATACTTATATCAATATCTAATTAAAAAACTTGATGAGACCTAAATTTTTTTTCACACACACACACACAAGAGAATGAAGGAAGAAAAGGAAAAAACCTGAAGAATTATCCATGGAGAGCTGAATTTGTTTCCCTTGGTTTAAGGAGACAACATGATCTTCACCCCAAATAACCTTATAATTTTTATCAAACCTTACTTCATTATTTCCAGTACTAGCAATAGCAAATACCCCATCATCACCAATAACCAGAAACACAAGCAAAAGGAGAGGTAATAATAAAGAACCCATTTCCAAGAAACTAAATCCCTATAAGCTGAATGAGTTTCTCTTTCACTTTGGTTTAACAACACAACATGATATATATTGAATTGAACTCTCTTGGTCGACTTCTCAAGTCCTTTATCATATATATATATATGGTGCAGACGTAAGCTTGAGCAATTACAATGAAGACATTAAAAGCATGAAAAGCTCAAGACCCATAATTGCCTTTCCAATACGCTATTGACTTCTCAATATCCTACGTACCATCCTCCATAACCAAACCTACATCATTTTGGCTTAGTTTTGAAGCAACGTTAATACATATACATACTTTAACTTTATTATTATCAACTCCATAGTACTCATTAATTTTCTGTTAAGTTTTCCATTCAAAGGCAAGTGATGAATCAAACAAATTGAGCGATATCATACTTCTTAGGTAATCATGCATAAGTAGCAAGGTTTGTTAGTTGTTACTATAATTAACATATAATATATAGTCTTTACAGTCGTTTATTAATTCATGTAATTCTTGGGCTATTACATGATGTAGCAGGTAACTTCAGTTACAATACATATATATTGGGTGAACTAGCTCTTCTCTATCAATTATGTACAACAAAAAGTTTCCTGCTTTTTGTCATAGTTTGTTACGTTTTAAGTTGGAAGATTTTTTTCATTTTTCAATGATAAATAATATATATGCAAAAAAGTCTCATTCGATACATTTTCCACAATTTGGTCTTGTATTTTCATTATTTTGCATCTATATTGATTTTTTTAATGAGTAAATTACAGTATTCTTTTTTTAGAAATGTCGAAATTATACTTTCATCTCTTTTTATCTTGAAAACTTACATTTATATTTTTTTAAAAATTAAAAATTTATAATTTTTCTTATTTTGACTAAAATACCATTAATGGCATTATTAATTTTTTTAAAAAATATAATTTATTAGAAAAATATATTTTAAAAATTATTATTTTATTGTTATTTATTTTGAGTTAAAAATAATAGTTATTTTACTTTAAAATGTAAAAAAATAACTTTTATATTAGTCAAATACATATTTAATTATATAAACAATAAATATAAAGATATTTTGACTAAGATAAGTGAAATTGCATATTTTTTATATGAAAAAAATACACTTTAACTGTTTTAACTACATCTATATAACACATCATTTACATAAACTTTAATTTATAACAAATTAGTCTCTAAATTATTCAAAATATTAAATATTATTATTGTTTAGAGTTAAATTTAATAATTATATATTTATCATATTTTTTCTTTTTTCTTTTTTCTAATTGCAAAGGAAGAATAGAGAAGAAAAAAATAACTTGTGATTAACTTCTTACATATATTTTGAATAGTTTAAAGTAATAATTTATTATAAATTAAATAAATTAAAATTTAAGTGAATAATATTATATATATATATATATATATATATAGACACACACATATGTTTATCTATGAAAGAAAGGAATATAATTTTAGAATATAGAGTGTAATTTAATTTTTTTAAAAGATATTATTATTGATGTAGCGCCTAACGTCATGGACGTGAGAAGTTGGTTGTCATAACTCATAATTAATGTCCTTGTATATTAGGCTGAATAAAAATAAGGTTGCGGCTACACTATGATCATCACGATTTTTTTTTTTTAAATATTTGATAAGGTAAAATTTTTGAAATAATAAAAAAATTAAAAATAAATAAATAAATAAAAGATTTATCATTTAGATTATAATTTAAGTTTTTTTCATCTCTCTTTTACTTGAAAATTTTTTCCTTCCTCTCCTATTTTAAAAGAACTAAATCCGATCATCACTTTCTTCTCTTCTTTCAGATTTAAATTTCCAAGGCAGGAGCCTCCAAGTCTGCATAATTGAGCTAACTCTCTTGGGCGTCACCTATGAAGTTGAATATAACTATATAAAATTCTACATTTTATCTTAAATAAAAAATTTAGTATTAAACAGGTGATTAATAGAAATAATAAATACTTTATTTTCTTGAAAAATGTCTCAGTTTGAGTCTAATATATAAAAAAATTTTACTTTCATTATAAGACTTACGCTAACTCAAATTATATATATTAAAATTTAATAAATTTTTAAATACAGATAATTTTAACAAAAAAAGGTATTATCATAATTTATATTTTGATAAATAAATAATTTTTATTTAAAATTAAATTATGTTTCTTTTATTAAAAAATAAATTAAATTATATATCCAAATATAAATAACAATAATACTAAATTTTTCAATACTAACACAAAATATATCCCTCACTTCTCCCTTCTTCTAGAATCAGCATCATAGAAGGCTTAGCCCATACCCAATGCCCAATCTGAACACACAAGTCCAAACCAAAAAAGGCCCAAAAGCCCATTCTAGAAGTTCAATCCATAGCCAAGCCCAGAATCAGTTGGCACAAAGCTCATCTTTCCCGCCCTCAACCCCTCTCTGCCTTGATCCCTCGACAGACCGTCAAAGAGTCCACGGCGGCGAACTGTCGACGGTGCAGACGAGAAGCAAGCGGCGAATCGTCGAAGCCACCACGGTCCTTTCTCTCGTGCGCATGGGCATGCGTTGCTGTTGCTTGTTGTAATGAAAATTTAGCACCATTTCTAATTAATTTGTAATTCTTCCACAATAAACTCGCTTGGAATTAAGGAGAACTAGAAGAAGGGTTTTTTTAAATTATTTTTTACTTTTTAAAACTTTTTTTTATATTTAAAAGAAAAAAATAAAAAAAAAGGTTTAAATTACGACTGAAAAGAATAAAATAAAATATGTTTTAAGAAAAAACACAAAAAAAACAAAAAACAATTAAAAAGTGTTTTAAATTCAAATTTTTTAAAATAAAAAAATACAGAAAATAATTTTTTTTATTAACATGTATATAAATACATAAAAATAATATTAATATAAATTGTTATAACTAATTTTATAAAATAAAAAAATAAAATGACATTCAAACGTACGTTTAGTTCTCTAGTAATTTTCCGTCATTTAGAATCTCAAGTAAGAACAAAATGATATACTCTTTGAGCGAGGAAAATTTTTATCTCCAAATCCGATATAATTTTTTCAGTGTGTAATTTAAAAGAAAAGAAAGCTAAGGATGCATAATGTGTTATATTGTAGGTACAGTCAAATGTGTTATAATTTGGTTTGTGTTTTTCAAAACCAAAAAATAAATACAACCTTGAAAATATTTAAATCAAAATTAATTAGTATTTATTGAAAATTCAATGAATTTTTCTTTTAAAATAAAAATTTTTTTAAAATTTTACAAAATAAATAGAATAATAACACACATGGCAGATGCACACTTCACAAGACATACAAGACACACATATATATATATATACAAAAATAAATAAAAAATTTTTTTAACTAATTGAAGTCGGCTACGATGCTAACAATGAGAACATATATCTCCAAAAAAAACAAAAATTAGGAGCTCATCTCCTCAAATTCAACTTCCAAGACCAACACAATACGCCCTATGTGATTACAAGTCCAAACAACCTGAAGCTAAAAAAATGTACAAGAACAATAAATATTTTTTTTCATTGGATGAAGTAGTTAAATAAAATTAAACAAGGTTAGTATGTTTTATCTTATTAAATTATTTTTAATTAAATTTATTCTAATAATTTGTTCAATTATTCTCTCATCCTAAAATAATATAATAAAAAGAAAATTCATGAGTTGTATAAACGTGTATAAGCATTTTGTTCGGTGGGGTCCTTCGTTCACGTTCATCTGATGTAAAACAACCAATTTGTTTGATAGCGAAGGAAAACGTGAAGTAAAGATGTTACATCGAATGGAAATGTGAAGAAAGGACGTTACATTAAAGAAAGACGTGAAAAGTCTTGGTTTTCTTTTGCTCTCGTCATCCTTCACGCCATCCTTGGGCCTGCAAAACCGATTCATGCATTATCAGCTACCCTTTTCAACTTTATGAACTTGAGGTTCACCCAGTGACTCTGCACACATCTATTCCCTAGAACACCATCAAGTTTCTTTTCTTATTGAAGCTTTTCTTTATTTATAGGCTCCTAGAAGTACATGGTTCTTATGGGTAAGGCCATCAATCTCTGCAGTTGTGATGAATGAGTCTGGTTCAACTTACTGAACGTGAAGATTACTCTTTGATAGTTTTTTTGGTAAAGCTAGTACAATTAAGATGATTTTGTAAGCTTGGCTCCCTTTTTCTTTAAGATTCATTGTTTCCTAAATTTATTTTACATACATATAAATGTTCATATGGAGTAGATTTCCTGGCAAAATTTTTTTCTGAGAATGATTTGGCATGCTTTTGCAGGTATTCTGCAACATCATTTATTTCTTTCATATTTCGATTATAACCTTCGTATATGGAATAAAATTGACTTCTGAGTTTGCATATCGTTTCTGAGAAATAATTTCCTTTTCTTCCCTTGCATTTAATCTTGGGCATTATTGTTTGTCATTATCTTTGTGCCAAAATTGAACTGACAATTTTTTAGTACGTGATTCTTACAAAGTTATCATTATGACATGTTTGATGATCATCTAACAACTGATTCTGAACTGTCATGTTGAACTTAAAAAATTACTTTATGATGCAGGATGGAACAAGGTGGTTTTGATTCTCGCTTTCTACTGAATCAAGAGATGAAAAACACACCGGATATGCTTTCACTATTGCAGTTTCATAGTACCAACGTTAAAGACCTGAGGCAATTTTTTACTCACATTCCAAACATTAAAAGCATCTTATCACGTGCCGTAGCTGCGAATGGGGGTCACGAACATTAATGTTCCAGTGAATCTCCAAATTTTGCATTGAACTAGAGGCTACCCATGATTCCCTGTTGAGGTACTGCTCTGGCCTCGTGTCAGAGGCCGAAGAAAAAGGCCTTGGCACTGGGCGAGAAGACAATGAGGGCTTCTTTGCTACTGCCAACGGTTCTAAGCTTCTTGTCTTTCTTGAAGAGCTATGTTGCACTTCAACAAGGTCACCTACATTTTCTTCATCCCAAAGTATTATCAACTTCTATGTTTATGTATGTGACTTTTCTTAATAGCTTATATGGACTTGTGTGGGAGTGATCAGTATGTGTCTGTGAAAAAGCAGTGTAGAGGGAGAAGAAGCCCTGGCTCAGTTAATACAAGACCTTGGCCATAAGAAGAAGCTGCACACAACCTTTTGACTTTTTGCAATGACTAGTTGTTGAGCTTCTGCTATTAAAGCAGATCGGATCCTCTGCTGCCGCGGCATTGTGTTGTCTCTGTTGTTGGATAAATCTCGACCCTCCATGAGATCAAAGCATCCACAACTCGTCAAGTCAATTTTTTCTATCAAAACGCAATGAAACGCACCGTTTCATGCAGTCCACTCTCGCGAGCACTGCTCCGTTCGTTGAAGACGCTTCAATGGATGGAATATGGAAGGAAATTGTTGCTCTGTTGAAGATGCATCTGAATTGAACGAGATATGATACATTGTGATTTCTGGCATCTTGATTCCTTCTCTCGTTTGTGATCCGTTTAGAGATTGGAGGGAAGAAATCGATTTGCTGAGAGATTTGACAAAGAATAAGGAGAATCAAATGTTAAATTAAACTAAATCTAAATTTATTGGGATATAAATTCAGATCCTAATTTATAATATAATTTAATAAAATAAAATATATAGAACGTACCTGTTGAAGTCATGATATTTGAAATATTAAAGGAAATAGAATCTATAACCACAATATTAGAGAACTTTTAGAGAGAGAGACTCTGACAGAAGAGAGTGTGTGAGTTTTCAAAAGGTTAGGGTTTCAACTATGACAACCTTTAATATAATAGCTTCTCTGGTGGAATATCCTCTAAATATTCCAATTTAAATTCAAAATTTAAATTGTAATTATGATAATATAATATTAATATTTAATTAATATTATCCACAAATAATTAATTAATTAATCTAACAATCTCTCACTTGGATAATATTAATCGAATATTAATATAATTATAGAAGAATACTCTCTCTCATTTATTCTCATTCAGTAGTCTGATAGGATGATTACTAGTGGTTGGGTCCTCTACCCAGATGGGTCAGTAAGTGATCAAACCTATCACTGATCATTTATAATTAATATATAGAACTAATCCATTCATAATACAAGGTTTAGATAGTTGAGACAACACAAGATCACGGAATCCGATAGGAAAACTAGTGATAAAAAAAAATCTCAATATCTAAACGAATGGAATCCGTAATGTATAGTTTAAGAACAAATCCATTCATGATACAAAGTTCAGAAAATGAAATAACACAAGATCACTGAATCCAATAGGGAAACAAGTGAATAGAATAAAGTTTCATTATCTAAACGAATGGAACACATAATGTATACGTCGAAACAAAATCCATTCATAACACAAAGTTCAGAAATGAAACAACACAAGATCACTGAATCCTATAGGGAGACAAGTGAATAAAAAATAAAATTTCAATACCTGAACAAATGGAATACAAAATGTATACATCAAAACAAATCAATCCAGACTCTCACTAAACCAAGGCTACATCAAAAGATTTAATCAAACCCATATGAGTTACATGATTTTTAAATACTCCTACGGGTAAGCCTTTAGTCAACGGATCCGCCAACATATGTTCACCAGAAACGTGAACCAAATGAGTCTGAGATTCAGCAACCTTTTCTCTAACAAATAGGAACTTAACATCAAAATGTTTAGTACGACTGGAGCTCCTATAGTTTTGAGAAAAGCACACAGCAGATAAATTATCGCAATATATGGTTAGAGGACGCGATATAGAATCAACAAGATGCATGCCAGATATCAGTTTCCTCCACCATATAGCCTGGTGGGTGGCCTCGTAACAAGCGACATATTCTGCTTCCATAGTCGATGTAGCTGTACTAGATTTCTTGGCACTTTTTCACGAAATAGCTCCTCCAGACATCATAAAGATGTATCCAGAAGCGGACTTACGATCATCAACACAAGATGCATAGTCTGAATCCGAATAGCCAACAATCTCAAAGGGCTCAGACTTCCTGTAAGTCAACATGTAATGCTTCGTACCCTGAAGGTACCTCATAACTTTCTTAGCAGCTTGCCAATGGTCATAACCAGGATTACTCAGGTATCTGCCAAGCACACTAATCGCAAAAGCAATGTCTAGACGTGTACATACCTGAGTATACATGAGACTGCCTACTGCATAAGCATATGGGATTTTATCCATTATAATCCTCTCATCATCATTCTGAGGACACTGAGATTTGCACAATTTCTCACCTTTCTGGACAGGTGCAGCACAAGCAGTACAAGAGTACATGTTGAATCTCTTCAATACTTTATCAATATAACTAGCCTGAGACAAACCCAATATACCACAAGATCTATCACGATGGATCTGGATTCCCAAAACAAATGAGGCTTCACCCAGATCTTTCATTTCAAAGTGGCATGACAATAAATGTTTAATCTCATTCAAGAAATTCACCAAGTTACTTGCTAGTAGGATATCATCAACATAGAGAACTAAGATTATGAAATTGTTCCCACTAAATTTCTGATAAATGCACTGGTCAGAAGCATTCTCAATGAAGCCAAGTGAGATGATAACCTCATGATATTTCAAGTACCACTGTCTGGAGGCTTGTTTCAGCCCATAAATAGATCGATTTAACTTGCACACAAGATGTTCCTTCCCTATCTCGATAAATCCATCTGGCTGAGTCATGTACACATTTTCAGACAAATTCCCATTCAGGAAGGCGGTCTTGACATCCATTTGGTGAAGTTCAAGGTCAAGTTGTGCAACAAGAGCCATAACAACTCTAAAGGCATCCTTTGTAGACACTGGGGAAAAGGTCTCTGTGTAATCAATGCCTTCCTTTTGATTGTAGCCTTTAGCTACGAGTCTGGCTTTATACCTTTCAATTTCACCATCAGCTCCCCGCTTGGTCTTAAAGACCCATTTACAACCAACTGGCTTATGTCCCTCTGGTAATTCAACAAGTTCCCAAATATGGTTATAATACATAGAGGCAATCTCCTCATTCATGGCTTTCAACCATTCATGGAAGTTATAACTTACTACTGCCTCATTATAGGAAGTGGGATCTGTGCCACCAGTAATATTGAATTCACATTCCTGCAAATAAACCACAAAGTCATTTGGAATAATAGGTCTGCGAATTCTCTGAGATCGTCTTAACTCCATATCTTGCTCCTGAAAGTCTGTAACAGGTGGAGCTTCTAGATTTTTAACAACATCAGTGCCAATTTCAATAGATGGAGTTGGTAAGGTCGGAAGGGGCAGATTAGTGAATTCATCACGTAATTCAATGGTTCTTGGTGCATTTCTCCCACTACCCAAATCATCTTCAAAATAGATTGCTCTGTCAGATTCAATAACTTTGGAAGTGTGTGAAGGGCAATAAAACCTGCAACCTCTAGAACCAACACAGTACCCAATGAAGAAACCACTAACAGTTCTTGAATCCAGTTTCTTGAGCTCTGGATTATATGGTCTCACTTCTGCTTTACAACCCCATACACGAAGATGTTTCAAGATGGGACTTTTACCTGTGAATAACTCATATGGAGTCTTTGGCACAAATTTACTAGGGACCTGATTTAAAATATATGCAGCTGTTTTCAAGGCATCACCCCATAAGAATTTTGGCAGAGAGGAATGACTCATCATACTCCTCACCATCCATTAACGTGTTATTTCGCCTTTCAGCAACTCCATTTTGTTGAGGGGTACCTGGCATGGTATATTGGGCTTCAATACCATGTTCTTACAAAAATAAAGCAAAGGGACCAGGGTTTCTGCCAGTTTCAGTATATTTGTCATAATACTCACCACCTCTATCTGATCTTACAGATTTAATAGCCTTACCAGTCTTTAGCTCAACAGCTGCTTTGAAGACTTTGAAAGCATTCAATGATTCAGACTTCTCATGCAATAGATCTATCCATCCAAATCTAGAGTGGTCATCAATGAAGGTGATGAAGTATCTGAATCCACCCATAACTGTAGGAGTAATGGGTCTACTAATATCTGTGTGGATCAAATCTAGTATGTTATTAGACCTGTTTGCCCCTTTTGTTCTAGCTTTAGCAGAAAATTTTCCCTTAATACAATCAATACAAGCTTCAAAATCAGAGAAATCCAAGTTTTCTAACACCTTTTGTTTAACCATCATGTCCATTCTTTCTTTAGAAATGTGGCCTAAACGTTGGTGCCATAACATGGATGAACTTTCGTCAATTATAGGACATTTGTGTCCCACGACAACATTAGCAGATGCAGAGAAAGCAATATCAAGATCTCTACTAATCTTCAATAAGTACAATCTATTAACCATGGAAGCAGTCCCAATAACAATTGAATTGAAATAAACATCAATTTTACCATCTGATTGCCAAAAGGAATAACCACACATGTCCAACAAAGAACTTGAAACTAAATTTCTCCTAGAGGAGGGTACATAAACAACGTTTTCCAAAATTAAACAATGTCTAGTATGTAATTTCAAAGTAATGGTTCCTATGCTTTCAACTACGGCTGCGCTTCCTTCAACTCCAATGATAGTCTTCTCCCTTTCACTTGGTTTTCTCTTGTTTTTGAGACCCTGTAAAGAGTTTGTTACATGAACAGTTGCTCCTGAGTCCAACCACCAAGAATCACAAGACATTTCAAAGGTATTAGATTCAAAACAAACTAGAGCTAGAGGGGCAAATGTATGAAAATTACCTTCTTTCTCGTGCTTATTTTTCAACTTAAAACAATCAGATATTCTATGACCGGGCTTCTTACAGAAGTGACATTCCCCTTTAAAAGAATTCTTCTTCTGGTCCTTATTTTGGTACCCACCTTTCTTAGGCCTAAAATATTTTTTACCACTACTCTGATTCTTAAGCTTCTTTCCCTTTTTATAACCCTTTCCAGTCTTACTACCTAAATCCTAAGAGAAGTAATTAATGGATTGTGGATAAGAAGCAGACTTCTTGATTGACTCTTCTTCTTGAGTCACAATGGATATCATCTGATCAATAGACCATTCTGCTTCTTGAGAGTTGTAAGTAGTGTGTAATACCCCATACTCAGCAGGGAGAGACTGCAAAACTTGATAAACCAAGTAACTCTCACCCAAATCCACTCTATAAGATTTCAACTTGTTGTAGTAATTAATAAGCTTCATAATGTGTTCCCTGACTCCAGATATACCATCATAGCGACAGTTGTCAAGGAGAGAGATATAGTAAGACTTCTGACTCTTTTCAAACTTCTTGAATTTCTCTCCAATAGCCTTTAAATATTTTGAAGCCAATTCCTTATCCGGGATGCTCTGCCTAATGGTCTTATCAATAGTGTACTTCATAACATTCAAACAGATTCTGTTTGAATCATGCCACTGTTTATGATAGGCCCGTTCAACAACTCCGGAATTATTAGTCAAATCAGCAAGTTTCTGTTCCCTGAGAGCCAAATCTTCCTTAGTGATGATTAAGTACAGATCCAGGGACTCTTTCCAATCATCATAATTAGTCTCATTTAGAGTTTTCACTGAAGATAGCTGCTGGATCGAAGAAACTATTGAAGCCACAAAATCAGGAAATATTAATTATGTCCAGTCAATATAATTATTATGCAAAATTTTCCTCACAAAATTTAGTTTCATACAGCTATTAATATCAAGATTGTTTATTATAATCTTGCCTAAGGGTCTCAGACTATAATAAAACAAGAAAACTCAATTTTAATTTGGCTCATTAGGAAACAACAAGCAGACAAATGCTTTTGATAACATTTGCATCGATAGAATGTATAATATTATCTAGGCATCAAGGCTTAACCAGTTAGAATTTCAGGCCTCAAGTTTTTTTTTTTCAAAAATTATATTAATTTTGTCACACCGATAGGATATGTACATAATTAATATAATATAAAATTTTATTTATTCTAATCAATTAAGGAATAATTAATTAATAAAATTAATTTGATTAGAAAGAAAGGAAAGGAAAAAATATATATATTTTTTAATCACAAAACATCGTGATAATTAGATCCACGATAAGTGAATTCACAATTATTAGATGTAGAAAATTTTGGTCATGAAGTTCAATAAAATAAGGTATAAAGATAACCAATATTTCTCCTCAAAATATATTATTATTATTATTAATTAATTAAATGTATTAATAATAAAATTTAAATAAACTATATTTAATATAAATAAATTTCAAAACGAATCCATTTCAAAAT
This sequence comes from Senna siamea, assembly GCA_031216115.1. Lineage (NCBI taxonomy): Eukaryota > Viridiplantae > Streptophyta > Magnoliopsida > Fabales > Fabaceae > Senna > Senna siamea. The sequence continues at coordinate 19,590,147 of CM062357.1, forward strand.
GATAGCCATGCCACAATGGTCGTGGAATTCACGCGCGGGCCAGGTGTCCCGTGTTCAAAACCCAGCGCGAATGTTTCGGCCAATTATTCGCCTAACAAAACGACGCCGTTTTCTGTGTCACCCAGGATGTCACAAAATGACGCCGTTTCAGTGGGTTGAAAAACAACGTGCACATGGAAGTTACAAACATTAGTGTTCTAGTAATCAGGAGTTGTAAGTGCACATGGAAGTTACAAACATTAGTGTTCTAGTAAGTCTCCATACTTTGCTTTGAAGTAAAGATAGGTCATGGGGCCCAATTAAGATACTTCTTTGGCACACTATAAGTGAATGCTGGACAGGTACTTGCCGTTAGGCAAGAAGACACTTGAGAGTATAGGGGTTCTTGTCCTTGTTAAAGACCGTTTCAAGAAGGTATGTTCTTCTCATTCTTCATTTTTCATCTCAAAGTATTCTCAAATTATATATATTTATATTTATATTTATATTTATATTAACAACAGTTAGAAAAAGTGATTACTTCATTTTTTAAAATAAGATTTTAGGTTTGAATATTATGAATAGAAATATTTATCCTTAAAAGTTCTATTCTCGTTATAAAATTTTAATCAACTCAAAGTTAATAAATTTTTAAATATTGATGATTAAAAAAAGTTACATAGATTTATATATATTTGTGTGTGGCATTCGGAATGGTGTATAACTCGGAGTGTTTTATCCTAATTGTTCATATTATGATGTGAAAAAGCAGTTTAAAGAGAGAAAAAGCCCTGACTCATTAGTAAATGGAGACCACAGCCATACGAAGAAAGTGCCTTCGAGCAATGCGAGTGTTTCTTTAGTGTGTTCGGTAGTGGAAGTTGAAGCTCTGGCTTTCGTGGAGGCTCATCTGCTGGCTAAGAACTTGGGTTTTGGTCATGTGGTCTTTGAATTAGACTCCAGAGATTTGTGGCTCGTTTGGATAGACTTTTAAAAAAGTACTTTTTTAATGGGCTTTTTAAAATAAAAATTTTATAAAAAGTAAAAATTATTTTACATTTGGATGTAATAATAAAAGATACTTTATATTAAAAAACTTATTTATAAGTAACACGTATAAAAGTATTTATTATGAACAAATTTACTAATAGATAAATATATCTGAATATTATATTTTTTAAAAAATAAAAATAAAAATAAATTACACTTTTATTTTTTGAAAGATATCAACTATTGGATCATTAATAAATCATTAAACCAGTCAAATAAATTAAAAATTTTATATTAAAAATTTATATATCTTATTAAATAAAAATATCAAATCATAAATAATCATAAAAGAATAAAATATTAATTTTATTTTTCATAATTATTTATTATTATATTAATCTTTACCACATTAAATATAATAATTTTTTATTTTAGAAATAAAATACATACAAATTAAAAAATTTAATAATTATATAATTATGGAAAAAATTAAATAATATATACTAATATATTTTAAAATAACAACTAGTAATTTAGTTACACAGAAAAAAAAATTAGTTTAACCATTTTTATTAAAATAAAATAAAATATTATTATCAAAGATTTCGTTTAAGATACAGTAAATAAATTATCATGCATTATATATACAAAAATAACATTGTGATGTACTGATAATTGATCTATCCCTCTTTCATAATGTTCATAATTCAATCCTTTTTGTAGCATTTTATAAGTTAAAATTTAAGCAAACCAACTCATTATTTAGCAAAGAGTTGTAAGTTCGACAGGCTGTGAAACTCTAGCTAGGAGGTGGCTTTGCCAGGGTTTTCTCAAGAAGTTGATGGTTTCAGGCTCTTAGATTTGTATAAATAATTTATACAAACATGAATCTATAAAAACAGCACTAAAACATCATGCTTTGTTGGCAAAAATGCACTAAGTAATTAGAATTTTAATGTTTTTTGGCCAACGATTAGAATTTTGAAGTTGCCAAGTCAAATTTTTGTTAGTTATATATATATATGACGAAATTAATGGCGTTATAACTGATGTCAACGTGAAAAAGTTATTTAAAAACGTTTGAAAATTATAAGGATTCATTCAGAAAAAATATATATAAAAATTAAATTAAATAATATACATTTACCGATGGACTAGATATACTTATAGATAGGTACCTATTTTTACTGCGATTTTAAGGCAAAACAAAACTGAAATTTAATTTTGAACAACACACAATTTCAATTATTTATACCACTAATTCTACAAGTCTCACACAATCTCTCACTCTCTTCTTCAACCTGTTCTTCTGCATTTTTTTTACGCAGCTGAGTATTAAAATAGGAGTTCTCAAACTGTCACCCTCACGGACTGAAATCCATCTGTGTTTCTGGGGTTGAAGCTAAAATGGATGCAACATTTTTTCTAAGGTGGGTACATCTTTTGGCTCTGATATCAATTTGATACGATACTTTTTGTTTTCTCTTTTGAGGAAAAGAGCGACTGACAAGGATACTGACAGAGAGATTGAGAAAAAAATACTGATAATTATTCTCACTCTTGAATTGTTACAACTATTTTATGAGAATTTTCTGCCATTCAGCAAATATTAAAATGGTAAAATTATTCTTGTACTTCTTGTATTTCTTGTACTTTCACTTAATTTTTAATTAGGTTTTTATAGTTTAAAAATTTGTTAGAGTTTGTGTAATTTTACAAATTTTTGTATTAGTCTCTATTGTTAATTTCTTGCTGAAATTATATTAAATTTTGTTAAAGTTACTAAGATACATATTTTAACACTCTAAATATATATGATTTATGTTAAGTAATATAAGTAAATTGATTTGAATTAAATAAATTTATAATGTTAAGATTGTATATAATTAGAATATCATTAAATTTTAACAAATTGTAGATAAAAAGTTAAGTTTAGGGACTAAATTAAAATTTTGTTAAATTGTTGAAATTCGATTACAAATTTTTAAATTATAGGGATCTACTTAAAAATTAAGTAAAACTATAGAGACTACAAAAATAATTTAACCTATTAAAATAAAGGATTATGGAATGTTAATGTAAATAACCCTAATTTTATGTTATTTCCTTGTTAATTTAGCTTGATCCTCAATTTTAGCCTAATCTATTCATCTTTTGGTTGATTTATTGATCTATTTAGTCTCAATGAAAGAACACTCAAATTCATACAGAATTTTCTCTCTTTTGTCTCTCTTTTTCTGAAACTCACACTGAAAATCTCATGTTTGCAGAGGATGGAAGCTGCACTGTTAAACATTCAAGTTGAAGAACCTGTTGGCTCTGCTATATATGCCGCTGTGTTATTCACATTATAGCTTTGGTTTAATTTGGTAACATATCCAAGCTAGATAAGCACAAGAATGGCGGATAGAATTAGTAGCTTACCAGACTCATTGATCTTTCACATTCTATCCTTTGTTCCAGTAAAAGATGCTGTTGCCACAAGCATTTTGTCCAAAAGGTGGAAGCCACTGTGGCTCTCTCTTCCCTCAATTGAGTTTGAAGATAGAACCTTCATTCCCGAAGGCCTTTCCTATATAGAACATGTAAAACATTATCTTCGCTTTGTCCAGTTTATAGATACATTTTTCATCTTGAGAGGTTCACAACCCATCACAAAGTTTTCTCTCAAATGTTGGCATACTGGTCTCACTTCTAACATATATGTATGGGTTAATGCTGCATTACAACGACGTGTTCAGTCTCTTGAACTCCTTGTCTTGCCAACTATGTCAAAAAACATCGGCTTGCCCTCAAAATTGTTCACCAGCTCGACTCTTGTGGTTTTGAAGTTGCATTTCTTGACCATAGATACTCTTTCTTCTGTTCATTTGCCTTCACTCAAGGTCCTGCATTTCATATCCGTTAGGTTTTCAGATAGGAAATTGGTACCCAAACTTCTTTCTGGTTGTGCAATTCTTGAGGACTTGTTGCTATCAACATTAGGACCTAGTGATCTCTTATCATATGGAAACTATGTTAGATTACCACACTTGATCAAAGCAGGTGTTCCTAATCTTGTGGTGCCCTTGCAAGCACTTAAAACTGTTCAAGTTCTGCATATATCCCCGGTACGTATAAGAAAAGTATATATATGGATTTAGATTCTCTCATGTGAAAAAAGAGACATAATTGATTGTGTGGTAAGTCCCACGTACTTACATAACAGAAAACATAGGTGAATGAAATATTCTCACTCTCACATTAGAGTATCTTGATCCATATATATATATATATATATATATGTTGTTGAGAATTAGTACTTTAATATATCATTGTTTCCACACTTGTCTAACATGGTCTCTGTCCTTGTTATGCAGAACTTATATCCCTGTTATACAGAACCTGAAATGTTATACAATTTGACACATATGAAGCTTTCCCTAGCTGTGTATAACTGGACTTTTATTATTTTAATGCTCCAAAACTCTCCCAATCTTCAAGATTTTGTAGTTCAGGTTTGTTGATATGAATTGAATAAGGGTATAATGGAATTGCTGTTTAACTTTTCTCTGTTAATTATCTTTGTAAATGTTACGTTTATTGTTTACAGAGGAATTTTGATGATGATGAGAAGATGGGGCAGGAGGAACATTGGCAGAACCCAAAAACTGTTCCTGAATGCTTCTCATCACATCTTAGAATATGCAAGCTTGAAGGATTTGAAGGCCTAGACATGGAGATACAATTTGCAAGATATATTATGAAGAATGCCAAGGTTTTGAGGGCAATGAACATATGCAGTGAAAGTACCTTCAATTCAGATATGAAGCTCCAAATTGTGAAAAGATTATGCTCATGCCCCAGAATCTCAACAACATGTGAACTTTTGTTTGCATAATGAATGATAGGCTTTGTAAGGATGAATCTTAGTGCAATTCTTAGATGTCTACTCCTGTTTAACAGAATTAGGGAACATTTTCTTGGATTTAGATTTAAATTAAACTGTTTTTTACATGTCTTTTTTTCTTACTAATCTATGGACATATTTTAAAGGATTTAAATTTAAATCAAACTGTTTTTTAATGAAGATAACTTCTTAATCATTTGGAACTTAGCATCTAAGCTTGAGGAACTGTTACATTCTCAAGACTGTTGCATTCTCCATAATATATCTTGCAAATTGCATCTCACACTCTGTCCCTTGAAATCCTCCAACATTGCATTTTTTAAGGAGTGATGAGAGGAATTTAGCAGGAACAAAATGTTGGTATAATCAGTTGTTCTAGTTCCCATCTGCAACAATATATAATTCCAATAAACAAACTTTCATCAGACCCAGAATTTGAAGCTTGGGGGAGTTTTGGAGGATTTTAGCCAAAAAATCCCAATTATAGTCTCTAAAATGAAGATCCATATGGGCTAAATTGTGAAATATTGGAATTCTATACGGCTCCCTATAAAAATATCCCTGCATGATCATCAGAAATGGATTTAAAAATAGAAAATGTAAATTAGGTCTTCATTGAACATTGGTGAGCTTCGAAAGAACCTTACAGGTACATCATGGCGCAGCAATTTAGCCTTAGCAAGTGCTCCCAAAGGGACAAATCAAAACAATATTGAACATCTGCTGAGATCAACTTTGGTAAGCATGGAGGGAAGAAATTAAAAAAGAATATCCACTTCATCAGTTTCAACCCAATTTATGACCAAGTTCTCAAGAAGCTTACAATCAGAGAGTAACTTGGTGACACATGAAGTGTATCATCCCAATTTTTCTTAGGTACACCCAACGCCCTCCAAACAGCTTTAAATGCATCAACAATATTATTTGCGCATAGAGGCTGGAAATCATGTTCAGCATCACACCCTGCAGTGGAGTTACACTCATCAACCACCTTGGCCTTCACTCTCCTCCCATTACCATATGATGATGTTCTTCAAGCACCTCTTCTTATGATTGAACCATACAGTGATAATGCCACTACTGGTGTATTATCTTAGTGAAACTTTCCATCACAATCTGAAGGTCCTTCTCCATCTCCATTTTTCTCGAAGCTGTTTAGAGTTAGAGTAGCCTTTGTACAACGAGACACTGGTGGAGAACACTAAAAAATGGTATAGAACTTGCTGGTTTACAGCACTCTGAGTCGTCCTCTTCATTGCATTTTCCTCGTGGAAGCTTTTTCCCCCTTTAATTTGCCATTTGGTTTGCAAGTTAAGTAGAGAGAAGAAGAAGATCATAACAAGATTTGAAGATTTTGAACTAAGTTGGATCTTCATCTTTTCTTTCGCGACGTATTCAATGATGATGTGTAGCTCTGAAGCATAGGTTTCAGGATATATATAGAGATACACAACATTGAAGACATAATCATCACTTTAAATATACAAATAATCTTTTGTTTCCTTATGCACCTAGACTAATTTGCTTCCTCGGTCTTGTCATAGGTAAGATCAAAAAATTGGTATGGCTATGTTTGAATCAGTGAAAAAGGCAACCTAGCATGGTTAGTAAATTAAAAATGAGTATATAATTAGTAGATTTTCATTTTGATTCCTTATTATTGTCATTAGTAGAATCAAAATTAACCTAAGCTTAAAAGGTGATATTTTCATGACAACAAAAAGACAAAAGATAGTATGATTCCTTATCATTGTCATTAGTAGAATCAAAATTAACCTAAGCTTAAAAGGTGATATTTTCATGACAACAAAAAGACAAAAGATAGTATGATTCCTTATCATTGTCGTTAGTAGAATCAAAATTAACCTAAACTTAAAAGGTGATATTTTCATGACAACAAAAAGACGAAAGATAGTATGTCTACCCTATGCTCGATACCTTTGGGCTATGAGGTCGTTAAGATCCAGCCAAGACAAAAGAAAGTATATATAAGTGTGTGTGTGTAGGACAATATGAATGCAAGATTCTCTTAAATTCACATACAATAATATAATTACTAAGATTTTTCTAAGATAGCATCTTTCCCGAACCAACCATTATGCTTGAGCAATTGAACATGTATGTTTGGCAGCAAAGAAAATATTCCAAGGCGGCTGATGCTTTTCCAAGAAAGGAATCCGCTATTTGCAGGCCAATGATTATCAAACACAATGTATAGCCAACCATATATTCCTGAGTGGTGCATAGTGAACCATATTTAGTATTTGAATGTTGTAATGGCAACGTGCAATTTGTTTTGATAATGTATTATGATATTATTATCTTCAGCTGAATTTTCCTTTTTAAATAACCTTTTTGTCCTACTCCTCAATAAAAAAATTATTCTTATATATAGAACAATAAGACGATCAAATATACACCACTAGATTAATCTTAAAAACAAAATTTTACCACATAGTGAAAATTCTCTAATCTGGAATCTTAGCTAGCTGCCTATGGTGGACAGGAACTAGGAAGCATACTATATCTTTTGTCCTTGAAGTCACCAAAATGTCACCTTGTATGCTTAGGATTAGTTTAATTATATTAATTACAACGATGAGGAATCAAAAAGAAAATGTATCAATATAATTAATTATATGCTCATTTTTACTTACCATGCTAGGAGCATTTTTCAATGCATACTGTTCCTTCTTTTATTTTCCTTTTCTATTTTGAGTAAGCCTTTTTTGTAGGGAATTTTTTGGTTTGGATAAGTATATGTAGATTCATGAAATGCTTAATTTATTAGCTAGATTCCATTTTAAGAGCTTATTGCCTCAAAGCTCCAATATATGTTTAATGTACTTTAACAAATAAATAAATAAACTGCTGATACACACAATTAACATTTCTATTGGCTATTTCTTACTCTGGTGCAACATTTAAACTTTTTCCCCTAATATCATAATCAATTGCTTTCATCCATAATTGTCACCATAATGTTCTTCCAAACGATGGGATTTTAGTAAAATAAACTTTTTAGAGTAAGGATTATGTCTTCTAAGTTGTGTATTGTACCCCTATATATACCTTGCAACATATCCTCAAAAACTCATCATCATCGAAACACAGCAAAAGAAAAGATGAAGATCCAACGTAATTCAAAATCTTCAAATCTTGTTCTGATCCTCTTCTACTCTCTACTTCTTGTAATGAGCTGTGGATTGAGTACTGCAAAAGTTGGAACTTGCAAACCAAGTGGCAAATTAAGGGGAAAAAAGCCTCCACCAGGACAATGCAACGATGAGGATGACTCGGAGTGCTGTAAACCAGGCAAGTTCTATCCCATCTTTCGATGTTCTCCACCAGTGTCTCGTCGTACGAAGGCTACTCTAACTCTAAATAGCTTTGAGAAAAATGGAGATGGAGGAGGACCTTCAGAGTGTGATGGCAAGTTTCACTCAGATAAAACACCAGTAGTGGCATTATCAACTGGATGGTTCAACCATAAGAAGAGGTGTTTGAAGAATATCATCATATATGGTAATGGGAGGAGAGTGAAGGCCAAGGTGGTTGATGAGTGTGACTCCACTGCAGGGTGTGATGCTGAACATGATTTCCAGCCTCCTTGTTCAAATAATATTGTTGATGCATCTAAAGCTGTCTGGAAGGCTTTGGGTGTACCTAAGAAAAACTGGGGCTCATTAGATATTGAATGGACTGATGCATAGGCAAATTTTAGTATACACCACTTATATGTAAATGTAATATCATACTTCATATTTGAGCTACAAATGTGAGGCCCACATGTGTAGATCAAATTTGGACTATATTACCATGCCATAAATATTAGATTTAAGGACTTAGTAATGGTTTTTCATTTTAGCTATTGATGTAATAAAATTTCAATTTATATCACCGTCTTCATTTTTCTTCTAGGCCCAATTGAGTTGAAATAGATACAATTCAAGTATACAGAGTTTTGGTGCATATTGTTAGTCTTGAACATAGAGTGTAGAGGATGTTTATGTCTAAAAAGTTTAAGCCAATTTAGTTTAGCATTTTCACACAATATTATAACGATAGTGTGGAGGATGCCTTATGTCTAATTTCTGAGAGCATTGATTATCAAATTCCATATTTTATTACAAAAAGATCACTTAAAACATTTATTTATTTATTATATTATGTCAATAGAAAACAAATGTATAAAAGTAACGAAATCTCTCACCACGTACTCTCTTTTACTTTGTGGGCTATGGAATCAAAAAGCAATAGATAGCTAGAATATCTGCATAAATTCATCAACATGTTTAAATTCTCAATTGATTGACATGATATTGAGAATGAAACCACAGGATAACAACTTACACAAAATATTAGAAGTTCACATTTTGCTTAATTAAGAAGCCTAATAACCCTTCATTTAGAAACAAGGAAAAAAATGAGAGAAAAAAAAAAGAAAAGAAAACCACCCTATTCTCTACCCCTTGTTTTTCTCGACAATCTTGGAAAATGGAAATATAAGATCTTCTCAGAAAACACTAACAGAAGGATATTGCCATTAATCCATTATCACTCAAAACAAAGTCCACATGTAGGAGAGTGCCTAGGAAATGACGACAATTTTTTAATCATTTAATTTGGAACTTGGCATCTGAATTTGAGAAGCTACAACTACAAATTGAAGCTCACACTCACGCCCATCAAATCCTCGAAGATAGCATTTTCTAAGTAGTGTTGGTAGGCGTCCAGAAGCTGGAACAAAATATTCGTTCTTGCTACGGTTATAAGTTTCACAGCATAACTCCTGCAACAATGAGAATATATAGTAGATAAAAATCACAATTAAGTGTCGAAAAAATGGTAAAACGATGCCAATCAACAAACCTTCCAAATGTCAAGAATTTGAAGCTTGGGAGAGTATCATTGTAGTGATCAAAAGAAAGCTCCACATGGGTTAATTTGTGAAATGTTGGAATATCATTAAGAGAAAACAAAATCTGCATGATGACTGGATCTAAAATTGAATATGTAACTCAGTCTTATATATTAGATAGATTAGACTTATATGCAGTTGCTTATATATCTTAGTTTTTAGATTTTTCAATTAAAATAAAGCATTTAGAATTTATTTAAAAAAATAATCGTTAGGAAACCATACTCATCAGTTTGGATTGGTTTTGAAGATCCCTCGCTCATGCTATGAGTCAACATCATCTTCCCCAAGGGAAGCCTTTTGATCGAATAATAGTCTTCAACTTTCTTTACGCTGGATTTGAATTTTTCTTCCGAGAACATGACTCTGAACAAATCCAGTCATAATTAATTTACATTAAAAAAATCCAAATTTGACATATATATATATATATATATAATGGATTATGCATGGATATAATTAAATAAAATTTCAGGCTTCACCAAGAGGTGGTGATGGGGTTCATGAAGAGTGGTAGAGAAATGGTGATGGAAAGTGGAGAAATACATGTGATCCCCAAGACTTCACACCCATTCTGTAAATGGGAAATACAGAGGTTACATCGGTGATGAAGCTGGATTGTATTTGAAAGAAGTACTATTTTATAAATCTGATTACGAAGGTTATTGTAACAAAAGAGGAAACGGAGCAAAATGCGACCAGAGCTTCCCTGTTGGAAATTGCAGCACTTTCAAATTCATCAAGATCAAGGACTAAACTCTTCAGGTTAATTAATTTTAGACAAAAACATCTTTTATATCTTCAAATTTTATATTAATTTTCAATTTTGTTCCTAAATTTTTTTTACAATTAATTTTATCTTTAAAATTTAAAATTACAATCAATTTCGTCTCATGATTTAACATCGTCTAAATTACTAACCAAAAATAGTGACATGACATTTAATATAATATTAAAATAAAATTCTGTCTCACACTAACTTTGAGATAATATTTTAACATTACGTGAAATGTCATATCATCAATTTTTGTTAGTAATTTGAACAGCATTAGGCCTTGAGTGTCTTTAAATCCAGATTCACATTCTACTTCTAATATTTGTTTACCCTCACTGAAGATCCTTCATTTGGAATCTGTTCAGTTTCAGGACGCTTTTTGTGTAAACAGGCATTTTTCTGCAGGTTGTACACTTCAGGAAAACTTGGTTGTTAAATATATATATATATATATACAAATTAACATGATTGTCAAAACTGTAAGATGAAAGAAGCCTCCATCGATTAGTTAAGACAAGTTTAAATGTTAAATTGCTTTCAGTATTTTAATTATAAAGCATTATTCACATTCAAGCTTATACACAAAATCTAACAATATTGATCAACACTCCACTATATATGTATATACAAAACTTGGACAGGGATTGTTAAATTCTAACAACTACCTTCAGAGCAACGTATGTACTATGAAATGTGGAGCGGAAAGAATTAAAGACTTCTGATAATGTCTTCTTTTTGGGCAAGCTCAAGTTTAACCTTGAAATCATACCAAATTTGGTATCTGCAGATGTTCAAAGTCGTTACTTCTCTTTGACAGCACTTTGTAATGCTAAATTCTTGCGGTTAAATGTGGTGTATGCTTCGTTTGGAGTTCACCATGAAATGTTGTCATCACTAATTTCCAAGCAATTTTAAACAAAATTTTTGGTAATGTAGTTTTTTGTTTTTTATTTTGAAAATTTTAAATTTAAAAAATAATGTTTTTTTAAAATGATAGAGAGAGGGTTAGAAAAAAAAAATAAAAGACCCACACTTATAGAGATTCACTTTAAATAAATTAGAGATTAAATATTTTTTTAATTTTTTTAAATATAAAAAAATATATTATTTTTTAAATTTAGAGTATAATGACCATTGTCAGTATTTCATGGGTACAATATTAAACATTAATAATATGTCTGTCTTTCAACAATTAAGCGCACACAGAGCTTAATTTTAGGGAGTACTATAATTGGAACTTGCTAGTGAAAATTCTCCAAAACGCTCCCAAGCTTGAAAGTCTTGTTATTATGAAGGTTTCGTAATTGGAATTGTTTTCCTATTGTTTTTTTTTTTCACTCTCTTTTTTATTTTTTGTAACTTCTATATTTTAGGTTAAATTATTCATATGATCTTTATAGTTTTATCAATTTTTAATTAGGTCTCTATATTATAAAAATTTAATTATAAATTTTTATAGTTTAACAAATTTTTGAATTAATCCTTAAGTTTAAATTTTTGTCAAATTTTTTTTGATATAATTAGCTATTTTAATATATAAGTTATTTTATATTATAATTATAAATTATTATAATTATACATATATTGTACACGTAAACAAAATTTAATATAATTTCAACAAAAATTTAAAACTAGAAAGACTCAATTATATAATTTGCAAGATATATTTGGCAGAATGCCAATGTTCAAAGGACCCAAATTAAGAATTTCTAGTTCTAGTTTCTCAAATTTCAGATGCTAAGTTTGAACTTTGAAACCATTAAAAAATTATCATCATGCATGCCCTAGGATCCCTACTACATGTGAACTTCTTTTTGAATGCTAAGGGATATTAATAGCTTTTCAAGTAGCACAGATCTTTACTTTTGAAGATTATATTGACCAGAAGGAAAAATGGGATAGGCTTCCTTTAGATAATATATTTATAGGGATAGAGTTCTTATGCTGCATGTACACTTGGGAATTTTGAATGATAAGATGTTAGTTTTGCTTTAAAATTAAATTCTTTTGTATATATGTTTCATTAAAAATGACTTCATATTAAGTGATTTAAGTCTGCTGTGTCAAGAGACAACTGTTTATGTGATATTAAAATTATATATTAAGGACTTACGCAAAATATATATCTTGAATGAACGAACCATTTTGTCAATAAAAGCAACAGTAAAATGGTAAAAAAAATCGAGTACAAACTACCAAAGGACAGCATATAAGGCTTATTGACAGGCTTATGCATACATTAATATAGAAATTCTAGTGTAAATCCAATGTAATTAAACACATGTAATTAACGATCTAAGTTTGATCTACAAAAGGTAACATGTGGTCCACACATTTGGAGATCAAATATTACATACATGTATACACAAAAATTTGTCTATGCATCAGTCCATTCAATATCTAATGAGCCCCAGTTTTTCTTAGGTACACCCAAGGCCTTCCAGACAGCTTTAGATGCATCAACAATATTATTTGAACAAGGAGGCTGGAAATCATGTTCAGCATCACACCCTGCAGTGGAGTCACACTCATCAACCACCTTGGCCTTCACTCTCCTCCCATTACCATATATGATGATATTCTTCAAACACCTCTTCTTATGGTTGAACCATCCAGTTGATAATGCCACTACTGGTGTTTTATCTGAGTGAAACTTGCCATCACACTCTGAAGGTCCTCCTCCATCTCCATTTTTCTCAAAGCTATTTAGAGTTAGAGTAGCCTTCGTACGACGAGACACTGGTGGAGAACATTGAAATATGGGATAGAACTTGCCTGGTTTGCAGCACTCTGAGTCATCCTCATCGTTGCATTGTCCTGGTGGAGGCTTTTTTCCCCTTAATTTGCCACTTGGTTTGCAGGTTCCAACTTTCGCAGTACTCAACCTGCAACTCATTACAAGAAGTAGAGAGTAAAAGAGGATCAGAACAAGATTTGAAGATTTTGAACCACGTTTGATCTTCATCTTTTCTTTTGCTATGTTTCAAATGCAATGATGATGAGTTCTTGAGGATAGGTTGCAAGGTATATATAGAGAGGTACACAACTTAAAAACATAATCCTTACTTTAAACAAGACAAATATTTTTGTTCTTTTTTATGTTTTGTTTCCACTATTGTACTAATTAAGGATTGTCAAAACTAGCTTTCCTGCACTTCATCTAACCTACTTCCTCGGAGTTGTCAAAGGCAAACCCAAAAGAATTAGCATATCTTGGTTCGAGAATGTGTCTAAATATACATCACATAATTGTCTCCTCTTCTAGATCCCTCTCTTTGATTTTGTTTCCCTAAAAGTTTATTCTACTAAAATCCCATTGTTTGGAAGAACATTATGGTGATAGATATCAATGAAAGCAACTGATTCTGATATTAGGGAAAAAAGTTTAAATATTGCACCAGAGTGATGAGAAATAGCTAACGGAAATGTTGATTCTGTGTATCACCATTTTTTTTTAATGTTAAAGTATATTAATCATATATTGGAGCTTTAACTAACAAATTAAGCATGTCATGAATCTCCAATGTACGGGATTCAAATCTAAATTTCTCAAACAAAAAGCTTACTCAAAATAGAAAAATTAAATTATGCAATGAAAAAGGCACCTAGCATGGTTAGCGAAAATGAGCATATAATTAATTAACTGATGCATTTTCCTTTCGATTCTTTATATTGTAATTAATAGAATTAAACTTAAGCTAGGCTTAGAAAGGTGATATTTTGGTGACTAGAAAAAGACAAAAGATAGTATGTTTCCTATAGTTCCTGTCCACCCTATATATTCTCGACATACGCAGCAAAGATTCCAGATTAGAGAATCTTCACTCCCTATGTGGTAAAATTTTGTTTACGAGATTAATCTACTGCTGTATATTTGATTGTCTTATTGTTCTATGTATAAAAATAATTTTATTGAGGGAATAAGACATAAAGGTTATTTAAAATGGAAAATTCAGCTGAAGATAATAATATCCTAAACATTGTCAAAACAAAATTGTCATGTTGCCATTACAAAATTGAAATACTAAATATAGTTCACTATGCGCCACTCAGGAATATATGGTTGGCTATATGTTTTGTTTGATAATTATTGGCGGCCTGCAGATGGCGGATTCCATTCTTGAAAAAGCATCAGCAGCCTTGGAATATTTTCTTTGCTGCCAAACATATCTTCAAGCTCAAGCATAGTGATAAGTATTGGAAAGATGCTATCTTAGAAAAATCTTATTAATTATTATATGTGAATTTAAGAGAATCTTAGCCACCTCAAAGCCCAATGGTATCATGAGAATAGGAATTACATACTATATTTTCTCTTTTTGTAGTCATGAAAATATCACCTTCTAAGCGTAGGTTAATTTTAATTCTACTAATTACAATGATAAGGAATCAAAATGAAAATATGCTTAGTATATATATGCTCATTTTTAATTTATTAACCATGCTAGGTTGCCCTTCATTGCATACATTTTCCATCTTTTATTGTGTTTTTCTATTTTGAGTGAGCTTTTCTGTACAGAAAATTTTTAGATTTCTATCAATTATTGAAGATTAATGTAATACTTAATTTATTAATTAGATTCTATTAAGGGCTTGATGCCCCGTAGCTCTAATATATGCTTAAAGCACTTTATTACGTATATATATATAAATATATATATATATAAGTGATATATACACAATCAACATTCTCATTGGCTATTTCACACATTAATGCAATATTTAAACTTTTTTCAAATATCCCAATAGACTAAAATGCTCAATTCCAAACAATTAGGTCTTACAGTTAATAAATAAAACTCTTCGAACAAGGAACAAATTAAAACTTCATCAAAAAATTGTTCTAATATAGCTAGCTAGTGGAGGACAAGCATATATAATTAGAAGCATTTTCACTGATTCAAACCTAGCCATGCCAATTGTTTGGTCTTACCTATGAGTATGACAAGCCCGAGGAAGCAAATTAGTCGAGGTGCATACGGAAACAAAAGACTATTTGTCTTATTTAAAGTGATGATTATGTCTTCCAAGTTGTGTATCTCTATATATACCCTGCAACCTATGCTTTGGAGCTACACAAATCATCATTAATTGAATACATAGCAAAAGAAAAGATGAACATCCGATTTAGCTCAAAATCTTCAAATCTTGTTATGATCTTCTTCTTCTCTCTACTTCTTGTGATGAGTTGCGGATTGAGTACTGCAAAAGTAGTAACTTGCAAACCCAGCGGAAAATTAAAAGGAAAAAAGCCTCCACGAGGAAAATGCAATGAAGAGGACGACTCAGAGTGCTGCAAACCAGGCAAGTTCCATCCCATCTTTCAGTGTTCTCCTCCAGTGTCTCGCCGTACAAAGGCTACTCTAACTCTAAACAGCTTCGAGAAAAACGGAGATGGAGGAGGACCTTCAGAGTGTGATGGCAAGTTTCACTCAGATAAAACACCAGTAGTGGCATTATCAACTGGATGGTTCAACCATAAGAAGAGGTGTTTGAAGAACATCATCATATATGGTAATGGGAGGAGAGTGAAGGCCAAGGTGGTTGATGAGTGTGACTCCACTGTAGGATGTGATGCTGACCATGACTTCCAGCCTCCATGCTTGAACAACATTGTTGATGCCTCTAAAGCTGTGTGGAAAGCCTTGGGTGTGCCTAAGAAAGATTGGGGCTCATTAGATATTGAATGGACTGATGCATAGAAACATTTTAGTGTACACTGCATGTAATAGAATAGTTCATATATATTTCATATTTGAATTGCAAATGTGAGGCCCACATGTGTAGATGAAATTTGGACTATTACATGTACATACATTGAATTTACACTAGAATTTTTGGACTTTATGAAATAATTCATTGATTTGCATGTATTAATTAGTTTTTTTTTTAAAAAAAAGTTTTGCTAAATATATAATGTCTTTAGGATATTGGTTAAAGAGTATTAAATGTTCTTGAAAGTAATCATGTTATTTATTACTTTTTTAAAATTTTTCAACCAAATAATGGATGCACAAGCTATTTTTATAATAAGATAAATTTACCTTTATAAAATACAATTTAAATTTTTAAATCTTAAATTATAAAATTATGAAGCATAAACCCTATAAATATATAGGTACTTTTACTTTTTCTTTGGTAATTTTCGTATACTTTTTTTTTTTTGCTAATTTTATATATTAATTTGTGTGTGTGTGCGTGTATATATATGTTTGGGTTTATGTTTTATAATTTATATATTTAAGATTTAAAAAATTATAAAACATAAACCCTATAAATATATTAGTGTATTTATTTGTTTTTATGAGTAATTTTCGTATACATATTTTTTCTAATTTTATATGATAATTTTATTATATAAATATATTTAACTTTATATTATTTTTTAAGATTTAAAAATAAAAAATTGAGACTCTTTAAATATTGAATGGACTAATGCATAGATAAATTTTAGTATACATCACTTGTATATACAAGTAATAGAATAGTCCATATATATTTGATCTGCAAATGTGTGGCCCAATTTTAGATTGTGTAGATCAAACTTGGATTGTTACATGTATTTACATTGGATTTACACTTCAATTTCTGCTAAAGCATGCATAATTTAAAGAAAAATTCTTAGGTATATTCAATTTACCAATTAAATAAGCCAATTATGAAAGGAGATACGTATATAAGCTCGTTAGGGGTAGATCAAGAGTATGTGTAAATATACTTAAATATTTCTTTTAAAATTGGAGAAGAGAGAGAATTGTAATTTTTAAATATCTCAAAAGAGTATAATATAATTTATTCAAAAAAATTTCCTAAAAGTAGAATTTCAATTGCCTTGAAGCCTGAGTGGGAAGCTCCAAATTTGAGTGTTAATAATAAAATTTTGGCATTTCTAATTGCCATAATGCTTATCTTGAGTGTTAATTCGTTTGGAAGCTTCAAATTTCCTTCATATACTCAATTTCTTTTTAGAGGTCAAAATGCCTTTGATGTCACTCTTGATGAGTTTGGTCATATCTTTTACTCACAAAAGTTTGCATTTGAAAATTTTCAGCTGAAGTTACCATGAAGCATGCATAAAATAAATAAAAATTTAAATAAATAATAATGGTAAAAATTATTGAATTTATAGTTTAAATTTAAAAATGTTTTAAAATAAAAATTTTACTAAATAAAAAATTCATATTTAGAGGCTTTTGTATCAAATATTTTAAAGAAGTTTATGACTATCTAAATTTTTAAATCTTTTTTATATTTACCACAAACCAAATTTAAAGTCAAAAATCTCACAAAAAGTTCATTTTTACCGTGCCTAAGTTATCATTTCTATTGGAGAAACACTAAAATACTCAAAGTGCCCTTAATAGCTGAAGCCCGTCAAACCCTGTGGCCTGTGCAGCGTTTCTCCACTTTTTTTTCTTTCTTTCCGTTGTTGCATTTTACAAAGAGAAACCCTTCCCTCCACTTCATTCAACATTCCATCTTTCGTCCCTCCTCCATCGCCGATCGCCGCTGCTAGTGCCACCGGCCGTCACTGCTAGTGCCGCGGGTCAGCCACCACACCTTGCCGCCCTATGCAGCAATTACGGCAGCGTTTATTTGCTGCAGAACAGAGGAAATCGAAGGTCCAGGAGTGAGTAGTTGTGGGCTGCGAAAATAGGTGGAAACTTGGGGGATTTTGTTGGATTTATGTACGTACTTCCTCCTTCTTAAGTATGAAAGTTTAGCATGTGTTTTGAGGAATTAATGGTGGATTTAAAGATGAGATTTTGTTGGAAAATCAGCCCCATTTTCGGCCCTAGTTGAACAAATCCTTACAATCTTAATCTTTCTAATAAAATGTTTATTTCATATGCAATTACTATAAATATTTAGATATTGGGTTTGCAGAGACTAAAGTGTGGCACAATTCCGAAAGCATTGAGAAGTGCAAGGGATTCACAAATGCATAAATTCGCATTACCCCGGAGTTCATATCCAATTACTATAAATATTTAGGTATTGGGTTTGCAGAGACTAAATAATTCAGTTTCTTATATCCCGTCACTAATGGCTGAATTAGTATTACAAAAGACAGAAAAAAGATAACAAAGCCGTGAATGATAGGATAAGTGGTTTACCAGATTCATTGCTTTGCCACATTCTTTCTTTCCTACCGCCCAAACAAGCTGTTGCCACAAGCATTTTATCAACGAGGTGGAGGCCACTTTGGAGATCCACCCCCACCCTTGACTTCGACGATCAATGCCCAAAAAATCAAACCCAATACTCTCGTTTTGTTCAGTTTGTGTACACTGTTTTGGTCTCACGAGATTTGCAACCTATCAGAAGGTTTCGTCTCACATGTGATTCCTTTTTCACTTCGGATGCTAATATCAATGTATGGGTTAACTCTGCAGTGCAACGCAAAGTTGAGCACCTTGAGATCCGGGATCATAGATTCTACATTAGGCTGCCCCTAGCATTTTGACGTGCAAAACACTTGTGGTTTTGAAGTTGGCATCCGTATGCGTGGATGCAATTTCTTCTGTTCGTTTACCATCACTCAAGATCCTTCATTTGCTTAATGTTCCGTTTTCTACCTCTTTGTGTTTCGCCAAGCTACTCTCTGGTTGTACGCTTCTCGAGGACTTGCTCACAAATGGACTAGGAGCTGATCATGAGGAGGGCCCTCCCTTTAAATTCATCCCTAAAGTCTTACGAAAGTTGATCTCAGCAGATGTTGATTGTTCTTTTGATTCGGCCATTTTGAGAGCAGTTTCTAATGCTAAACTCCTGCGCTATGAAGTACAAGTACGATTCTTTCGGAGCTCACCAGTAAAATATTTGTATATTTAATATATAGGACTAATCTACATTTTCAAATTACATACTTATTTTCGTCATGCAGTTAACACACTATTCTCTGAATGATCATATTCCAACATTTCACAATTTAGCCCATTTGGAGCTTACTTTTTACTACTACTATGAATGGGGGTGTATAGCAGATATGCTCCGAAACTCTCCCAAGCTTCAAATTCTTGCCATTCTGAAGGTTTGTTAATTGCCATTGCTTTACCAATTTTTCTACACTTAATTTGTCATTTTTATCAACTATTCTCATTGTTGCAGGAGGGATGCTGTGGAAATTATAACCGTAGCAAGAACGATCATTTTTATCAACTATACTTAGAAAATGCTGTCTTGCAGGATTTGAAGGGCACGAGTGTGAGCTCCAATTTGCAAGATATATTATGCAGAATTCAAGAGTCTTGCGGACCATTATAATTTGTAGTTCTAGGTTTTCAAATTCAGATGCCAAGTTCCAAATGCTTAAAAAATTATCATCTTTCCCTAGGATCTCTCCTACATGTGAACTTTGTTTTGAGTGATCATAAGGTATTAATGGCATTCTGGTATCCTTCTGTTGGTGCAGCAGAGAAGATCTTATGCTGGGGTTGTTTTCCTTTTCTGCCTCTTTTTTGTTTTTCCTGTTTTAAATGATGGATTAGGCTTTTGATTAAGCATAATGTGAACTTTTAATATTTTCCATAAGTTGTTATTCTGTGGTTTCGTTCTCAATATCATGTCAGTTACTTCAAATTATTTTATTTTGTTTATGAAGTTATGCAGATATTCTGGCTATGTAATGCTTAAATGAAACTAGAGAGAAAATAGTGTTGGTTTTCATTTGTTTTTATACATTTGTTTACTATTACTCTCGGGTTAATAAAATAAATAAGTTAATGTTTCAAGTGATCTTTTCATAATAAAATATGGGGTTTGATTCTCTTGGACAATAGTTAAAGTTAAAGAATTTGATAAATATTATTGGTCAATGTACAAATGGTATAATGTAATATATGTGTATAAAAAGAAATTTTTTGAAGAGTACAGGTTAATAAAACTCGATATGTTATGTGTCGTGTGAAGGATCCAAATTATTTCTGTTGAAGCATTATCTAATAAACGTGTTCATTAATTTTTGCTTTTTTGCTCAATTTCCTAAACAATAACTATGTTTTTAAATAAAATAATTATGTTCTTACAATTATGAAGTCTGATCAAGATTTTAAAACTGTATGTCAACAGAGGCATGGATTGGTCTTTGACTATAAAGAAAAGTAAAGGTAGAAATATAATTTGATTAAGTCATCTTTCACAATTTGAACCAACACTCTACGGTAAAAATTTGAACTAGACCTATTTTAACTCTAACAATTGGGCCTACAAGAAAAAATGATGACGGGTGATATAAATTGTAATTTATTACACCAATTGTTAAAATCAGAAACCATTTCTAAAACCTTAAATCCAATATTATCACTAAGCTTCATATATAACTCATTAAGTTTAGGCAAAAACACTTTTTATATTTTTAAACATTACATCAATTTTAATTTTGATTTCGTCTCTAAAATTTTTTTGTAATCAATTTTATTTTTAAAATTTTAAATTACAATCGATTTCGTCCCATAACCTAACGTTATCCAAATTAATTATTAACGAAAAATAGTGATGTGACATTTGACAATAAATTTTAAGAGTATGAATAAGATTTTGATAACATTTAAACATTAAACAATAGCACATATTTTCAAATTACAGTATTTTTATTCTTACTCAATTATTATCTAAGTAGAAAATTAAATTCTTCAATAGATGATACTTCGTATATGACTTGAACAATTTAATGAGTAGTTTTATTTTTTTTCAAATATAATATTATATCACTATTTTTCATTAATAATTTAAAAGACATTAAGTTGTAGAATGAAATTGATTACAATTTAAAATTTTAGAGATAAAATTTATTATAAAAAAAATTTGTGGGACGAAATTGATTTTCCCTTAAGTTTATTATAGGCATATGCATGTCAAAGTACATCACTTTTTCATCACATATATCCTTGCTAAAACTAGAAATGCTTAAATAAATTAGGTATTGTGTAAACTAAACCAATTATGAAACAATTATCTAAGTATGTGAGGAACACATTTTTTAGGTCTACCTCTAGCATATTTACATGTTTCTTTTCATAATTTGATCTACTTATTTTGTAAATTGAATGACGAAAAGATTTTTCCTTTACCCTATGCATTAGTAGAAATTCTAGTGTAAATCCAATATATATACATATAATATAGTCCAAATTTGTTCTACACATGTGGGCCTCACATTTGTAGCTCAAATATGAACAACTCTATTACATGTACATAAAAGTGGTGTACACTAAAAGTTTTCTATGCATCAGTCCATTCAATATCTAATGAACCCCAATTTTTTTTAGGAACACCCAAGGCCTTCCAGACAGCTTTAGATGCATCAACAATATTATTTGAACAAGGAGGCTGGAAATCATGTTCAGCATCACACCCTGCAGTGGAGTCACACTCATCAACCACCTTGGCCTTCACTCTCCTCCCATTACCATATATGATGATATTCTTCAAACACCTCTTCTTATGGTTGAACCATCCAGTTGATAATGCCACTACTGGTGTTTTATCTGAGTGAAACTTGCCATCACACTCTGAAGGTCCTCCTCCATCTCCATTTTTCTCAAAGCTATTTAGAGTTAGAGTAGCCTTCGTACGACGAGACACTGGTGGAGAACATCGAAAGATGGGATAGAACTTGCCTGGTTTACAGCACTCTGAGTCATCCTCCTCGTTGCATTGTCCTGGTGGAGGCTTTTTTCCCCTTAATTTGCCACTTGATTTGCAGGTTCCAACTTTTGCAGTACTCAATCCACAGCTCATTACAAGAAGTAGAGAGTAGAAGAGGATCAGAACAAGATTTGAAGATTTTAAACTACGTTGGATCTTCATCTTTTCTTTTTCTGTGTTTGGAATTTGAATGATGATGTGTAGTTCCTAAGCATAGGTTGCAAGGTATATATAGAGGTACACACAACTTAAGAAGACATGATCCTTAATTACTTAATTTAAAAAGTTTATTTTACTAAAATCCCATTATTTGGAAGAATGTTATAGTCACAATTATCAATGAAAGCAACTGATTATGATATTAGGGGAAAACGTTTAAATGTTAAACCAGAGTGAGAATTGTAGCCAATGAAATGTTGATTGTGTGTATCAGCAATTTTATTTATTTATTTATTAAAGCACAATAAGCATATATTGGAGCTTTGAGGGAATAAACCCTTAAAATGGAATCTAACTGAAAAATTAGGCATTTCTTGAATTTCCAATACTTATCCAAACCTAAAATTTCCCTACAAAAAATCCTAGTCAAAATATAGAGAAAAAGAAAATAAAAGAAGGAAAAGTATATGAAAAATCCACCTTGCATGGAAAGTAAAAATAATGAGCATTTAATTAAATATTAATGCATTTTCTTTTTTATTATGAATCATTGTAATTAACAGAATTAAACTTAACCTAGGCTTAGAAAGGTAATATTTTGGTGACTTCAAAAAGACAAAAGATAATATGTTTTCTGGTTCCTATATACATCCTATATGCTCGATACATCATAGGCAGCTAATTAGATTCCAGAGTAGAGAATCTTGTACATACTTTCATTCATACATACGTACATACATATATATCTATGTATATATATTCTCTTAATTTCACGTATACTAATTAAGTTATTAGATTTTCCTAAGATAGCATCTGGACATGTTTGGCAGTAAATTAAGAGCTTCCAAGGCTGCTGATACTAACTTGTTATGAAAGAAATGTAGTATGAATCTTATCAAACTCACAAGTAAACAAAACGAAGCATCACTTTTTTAGTTTTTTTTCCTTGAAATGAACATTCCACGTCAGCATGTTTGTGAAAACTTAACATGTCATGGCTGATGAGTAGCCTGTAATAACCAAATTGTGGTTTGCTTGACAATTCAATCAATATTATTAAGTTTAATTTATCATGTTATTAAAGTCCACTCACAGATAAAATTGAATAAAAAATAAAAAAATTTTATTTGGTAAATCAGTGAATTTATGTCGTAATTTGACCTTAAGTATCCTCAATAAATCAACAATTTTCTTTACTTTTGCACCCGCGAGGCTTTTGTCACATCCAAAGTGAAAATCTAACTAGAATCATATAATTTGTCCACAAATGGCACATGGTCCATTCAGGTCCCAATCCTCTCCAATTCAAAGATAGTGAATTACTTTATAATAAGAAGGATAAAAAAAATTTAATCTTTAATTTATTTAAAATAAATTATTTATGTCAGTGTGAATTTTCTTTTTTATCTCCCTTTTACGATTAAGAACTATTACAGACAATAAATGTGATGATCCAAAACATCCATTCATCACCATAAGTTCTTAATCATTATGTCACAATAACAGTTATATTTTGTCTATTAACTATCTAATTTAATTATAGTGGACTTATATGAATAGTGTTTTATCATAAAAAAAAATCTTTGAAGGATTATAAAGTGAACAATATTTGAAAATTTAAATAATATAATGTGTATTTTTGGAGGGTCCCAAAATGTACTCAAGAAACATTTTATTTTTCCATCTACAATATCCCAGAGGGTCTAGTGATTATAGGTAAATACCCCAAACGTTAAATTTCTTTTTTGTACGTTCAAATCATATTTTATCTAAGATAAGCATAAAAAGGAAAGGCAATAACTAAGTTTTATGAGAGAACGAAATTTTAATTAGTTTAGAAATTGTATTATTGCATTGTATTTCACAAAGCATAAATTAGCCTTCAATCATAGTGCTCATGTTTTCTTATGAAATTAAACATGGGTTTCATTTTTTTTTTTTTTATAAATGAAGCTTCTAGAAAACTATTTAACCCAATTCATTCAGTCGATATAGGCCCAAACTCTCATCCTCCTTGTGGCCTTTTTTTTTAAGCTTTTGTCAATTAACTACATCTAATTTTTTTTTTTCTGTTAAACTGTCAAATATTAATGTAGACAAAATAAAATGATTGGAGGGTATAGAAAAGCAAGAATTTTAAAACAAAAGTAACCATCGTGATTATTTTATATCGTGAGGATTTTTTTTATTGTTTAAATTTGATGTTATCTTTACTATTAATTTTTTTTTTAGAATTTAAACACACTGTTTTATTGTAAATAAAGAGAAAAAAGATACTAAAATTTAATTTAATGTACAAGATAACAAGAACAACACCAGACTTAACACTAAGAGATCCAATTTATTATTTATAAAGAACAGAGATTGATACGAACACCTGACCTCCCATCCCATGAATACTTTAACATATCAATAATTCTAAAAAGTATATAACATGGCACAATATAACATATATATATATATATATATATACTTTAACATATCAATAATTCTAAAAAGTATATAACATGGCACAATATAACATATATATATATATATATATATATATATATATACTTTAACATATCAATAATTCTAAAAAGTATATAACATGGCACAATATAACATATATATATATGTTATATTTTTATTTGAATTTTTATTTGTAGGCTCATATTTTTTATCAAACTTTGCCTATCAGGCCTAAAGGGCTGTTAAATTCATGATCATGTGTAGATATAAATATACACATATTCACATACTAACATCAACATATACATACATATATATCTATATCCATTGTAAAAATATATACAAATAAACATAGGTATATGCATAAATATATATATGTACATTTATTTATGCGCACACATATGTGTATATATACACAAATATGTATAGCCACACAAGTGAGAATGTGTATGTACTTAGAACTGCATATACATTTATTTATATATATACACACATACACACACACATGCATGATATACATATACATGTACAACGTGCACACAAACATATATATATATATATATATTATATAAATTAATATAAATATAAATACATATATTTATAAACACATAAATTCATACATTATGTACATATATTTTTTAGTTAATAAAGAACTTTACAAATATTATTACGATTATCCAAACAAAAACTTTAAAATACAAAAAATTAAATTGTTCCTTATATTTAAAATTCCATAAAAATTAAAATTTTATAAATACAAGTAACAAACCAAGTTTGATCTAAGCAATCTAACATGTGGGCCACACATTTGCAGGTCAAATATGCACTAATATATTACATGTATACATAAGTGGTGTAAACTAAAAATTTTTTATGCATCAGTCCATTCAATATCTAATGATCCCCAATTTTTCTTAGGCACACCCAAGGCCTTCCAAACAGCTTTAGATGCATCAACAATATTATTTGAACAAGGAGGCTGGAAGTCATGTTCAGCATCACACCCTGCAGTGGAGTCACACTCATCAACCACCTTAGCCTTCACTCTCCTCCCATTACCATATATGATGATGTTCTTCAAACACCTCTTCTTATGGTTGAACCATCCAGTTGATAATGCCACTACTGGTGTTTTATCTGAGTGAAACTTGCCATCACACTCTGAAGGTCCTCCTCCATCTCCATTTTTCTCAAAGCTATTTAGAGTTAGAGTAGCCTTCGTACGACGAGACACTGGTGGAGAACATTGAAAGATGGGATAGAACTTGCCTGGTTTGCAGCACTCTGAGTCATCCTCATCGTTGCATTGTCCTGGAGGAGGATTTTTTCCCCTTAATTTGCCACTTGGTTTGCAGGTTCCAACTTTTGCAGTACTCAACCTGCAGCTCATTACAAGAAGTAGAGAGTAAAAGAGGATCAGAACAAGATTTGAAGATTTTGAACCACGTTTGATCTTCATCTTTTCTTTTGCTATGTTTCAAATGTAATGATGATGAATTCTTGAGGATAGGTTGCAAGGTATATATAGGGGAACAGTACACAACTTAAAAGACGTGATCCTTAATTACTTTAAGAAGTTTATTTTACTAAAATCCCATTGTTTGGACGAACCTTATGGTGACAATTGTGGATGAAAGCAATTGATCATTATGATATTAGGGGAAACAGTTTAAATGTTGCACCAGAGTGAGAAATAGCCAATGGAAATTTTGATTGTGTGTATCAGCAATTTTATTTATATATTAAAGTACATTACACAAATATTGGAGCTTTGAGGCAATAAGCCCTTAAAATGGAATCTAACTAATAAATTAAGCATTTCATGAATCTGCTATACTTATCGAAACCAAAAAATTCCCTAAAAAAAGGCTTACTCAAAATAGAAAAGGAAAATAATAAAAGAAGGAAAAGTTTGCAATGAAAAATGCACCTAGCATGGTAAGTTAAAAAGAGCATATAATTAATTGATGCATTTTCTCTTTGATTCCTTATCGTTGTAATTAATAGAATTAAAGTTAAGCTAGGCTTAGAAAGGTGACCTTTTGGTGACTTCAAAAGGACAAAAGATATATAGTAGATGTTTCCTAGTTCTTGCCCACCATAGGCGCCTAGCTAAGATTCCAGATTAGAGAATTTTCACTATCTTTGTGGTAAAATTTTGTTTTTATCAGATTTAAACTAGTGGTGTATATTTGATCATACGTCTTATTGTTCTATATATAAGAATAATTTTTTATTGAGGAGTAGGACAAAAAGGTTATTTAAAAAGGAAAATTCAGCTCAATATAATAATATCATAATACATTATCAAAACAAATTTTTCATGTTTCCTTTACAATATTGAAATACTAAATATAGTTCACTATGTGCCACTCAGGAATATATGGTTGGCTATATATTTTGTTTGATAATCATTGGCGGCCTGCAAATGGCGGATTCCTTTCTTGGAAAAGCATCAGCTGCCTTGGAATATTTTCGTTGCTGCCAAACATGTTTTAAAGCTCAAGAATAGTGATAAGTATGGGAAAGATGCTATCTTAGAAAAATCTTATTAATTATTCTATGTGAATTTAAGAGAATCTTGCATGCATATTGTCATCCTGCACATACTATCTTTTGTCTTAGCTGGAACTTAGCCACCTCATAGCCCAAACTATCGAGCATGGAGGGGATAACTAGGGCATACTATCTTTTGTCTATTTGTAGTCATGAAAATACCTTTTATTTGCATGACATGGATGTCAATTCAAGTCATTTTTAATTTACTAGTGAATTATCTTTAGATTTCTTATAACTATTTTTTGAAACATTCTCTTAATCCGAAAACATGTCAAAACCTTAGATTAAGCAACGTCATCTCTTCACTTAAATTTTTGTCTACAAAAAAAAAAATATTACCTTTGTACATACTAAATACAATGATAAGGAATCAAAATGAAAATCTACTAATTATATCCTCATCTTTTAATTTACTAACCATGCTAGGTGCCTTTTTGATTGCTTATAGGTTTCCATCTTTTATTGTGTTTTTCTATTTTGAGTAAGCTTTTCTGTACAGAAAATTTAGATTTATATCCAGTATTGAAGATTAGTGGATTGCTTACTTTATCAATTAGATTCTATGAAGGGCTTAATGCCCCAAAGATCTAATATATGTTTAATATCTCAAGCTTCATGTATAAAAGTGTGATCCAAACTCTTTAACAACTGTTTATTTTGAAAGAAACTAATCAACACAAGTAAATAATGCGTGCAACTCCAAAATTCTTCATTAAGGCTTTCGCTAATTATTGTAGAAATGTCATATCTTCTATGAAAGCATTTACACATAAATAAGTCAAGTCATGCTTTACTCTTTTTTTTTGTTTAACACAATCTATACGTGAATGTATGGTTAAATATATAATTGTTAAACTCCTACAATTACAAATTTGTATATGCTTCTCTAAATTATTTTTTTTAGTGATGACAAGTAAATTTCAACTGAAAATTTTCAAATGCAAACTTTTAATAGTAAAAGATTCAAACACATCAGGGAAAACCTTTTTAGTTGTGTTTAGATTTTTTTTTATTTACTTAGTTGGCTATTTTCTATTTGAATTTTAAGGTTTAAACGGGTTTGTGTGAGGGTCACTCATTATATGCTTATAGCAGTAGCAGTTTTGAATTTTAAAAACCTAGAGTTGCTAACTTCAATTTGGCATCACTTAAATTTTGCATTTGTCATTGATGCCCATCACTTTGTTTGAAAAAATAAATTGGACTCTCAAGATAAATTAGACAAAGACATACATGGATTAGATAGGCCCCCCAAAAATAATAGGCCCAAAAGAAAAAAAAAAAAAGGAGGATAGCGATATTAATTAAAATGTTAGTTACAGATATCTTATTTACTAGAAAAATCAGAAAACATTTCTCAATGCTTCAATCCAAGATTGTCAATAAGTTTGTTATTGTAGAAATATGTCAAATTACATCACTTTTTCCATGATATCCTTGCTAAGTCAAGAACCATCTCCCACTAATCCTTAAACCCAAGATTATCAATGAAATTTATTAATAACTAATTATTGAGTTTATTAAAGGCATATCTCAAGTACATCACTTCTTCGATATGATATCCTTTCCAAAACTAAGAACCCCAAGAACCTCTCTCTTTTTATTTTTATTTTTTACTTTTATTTCTATTTTACACATATTTTTCTTTACGAGAAATTCTTAAGTGGGGTCATATAAACTAAACCTATTATAAAAAAGTAAATATGTATCCTAATATGTTTACATATCCTTTTTTATAATTGGTTTGTTCTACTTATTTTTTTTAATTAAATTTATTTAAAAACTCTTGTGTAAATGTACTATATTATACATGTAATGGTCCAAATTTGATCTACATAATCTGACATATGTCACATCACATTTGTAGATCAAATAAAAACTATTACATTACATGTGTGTGTGTGTATATATATATATATATATGAGTAATTTACACTAGAATTTTTCTATGCATCAGACCATTCAATATCTAATTCGCCCCAGTCTTTCTCAGGCACACCTAGGGCTTTCCAAACAGCTTTAGAGGCATCAACAACGTTATTTGGGCATGGAGGTTGGAAATTATGTTCAGCATCACACCCTACAGTGGAATCACACTCATCAACCACCTTGGCCTTCACCCTCTTCCTATTAGCATATATGAAGATGTTCTTCAAACACCTCTTCTTATGGTTGAACCATCCAGTTGATAATGCCACTACTGCTGTATTATCTGAGTGAAACTTATTGTCACACTCTGAAGGTCCTCCTCCATCTCCATTTTTCTCGAAGCTGTTCAAAGTTAGAGTAGCTTTTGTCCGATGAGACACTGGTGGAGAACACTGAAAAGTGGTGTAAGACTCACCTTGTTTGCAGCATTCTGAATCATTCTTTTTGTTGCATTTTCCTGATGGAGGCTTTTTTCCTCTTAATTTGCCACTGGGTTTGCAAGTTCCTTCTTTTGCAGTACTCAATCCACAGCTCATTACAAGAAGTAGAGAGAAGAAGAAGATTATAACAAGATTTGAAGATTTTGAACTAAGTTGGATCTTCATCTTTTCTTTTCCTATGTATTCGATCAATGATGATGTGTAGCTCCAAAGCATAGGTTGCAGGTATATATAGAGAGATACAAAACTTAGAAAACATAATCCTTCCTTTAAAAAAATAAAACAAATCCTTTATTCTTTATTTTCATAGTACTAAGTGATGTCCAATACATCTTGCACACATCACCTACTTCTCAATTATACATCACATATTTGTCAAACCATATTTTTGTTTGATTATAAGCTTTTGTTTCTTCTTGTAAGAAATTCTTAAGTTGCTTTCATTATCCTTGCTAAAACAAATTCTTGTTCTAATTATACATCACAAATATATATTGAAACTTTGATTGTATCAGCATCTGCTTACTTCAGGAGTTGGAGACAACGAACACTTAAAATGGAATCTAACTAATGAATTAAGTGTTCCATGATCTCCAATAATACTAGATAGATAGAAGTCTAATATTTTCTATAGAGAAATTAAAAGCTTTTTTAAAATATAAATTGAATATGAAAGAAGGAAAATTAGTAATATAATTAGTAGGTTTTCTTTTTGATTCCATCATTGAACATAGAAATTAAGGCTTAGAAATGTGAAATATTTTGGTTACTACAAAAAGACAAAAGAGTTTGGTTAATTCTTAGTTCCTATCACCCTATATATGCTGGACACACACATCTTATATAGGCAGCTAAGATTCCAATAGGCAGCTAAGATTCCATAGTCGGTAAGTAGAGAATCTTGTAAGATGCTTGATTCTCTAAAATTCACACACGTAAACACAAATATATATTTATATATATACATATTATATAATTAATTAATTAATTAAAGGGATTCCAAGACTGCTGCGACTTTTGACTATTGCCTAGAAATTATATTCTAGTATTTGTAAGCCAATGGATCTTACCGAACTCAGTAACTCACAGGTAACAATCATAGGCATTTTCACCACATACTGTAATTAACAAGAAGCATCATCAAAAGCCCAGGGCTGTGAAAATTATGTCCTCAAACACCTCCAAGTATAGTAAAAACAAAAACAAAAACAAACTAAGACTTCGGCAATTCCAATTATCTTTTTGCATAACGGTATTTGCCTTTTGTTTTCCTTCTTTTAGCTAGGTTGGTGTGAATGTTTTAGTAATTGAATATATATTCTAGGTTAAATTGATAATTCTTATAGTTTTAGTCAATTTTTAATTAAATTTTTATGATTTAAAATTTTATAATTAAGTCCTTATTATTTTTAAAAAATTTAATTTAATTAGTCCAAACGTTTAATTTTTTTGTCAATTTTTTGTTAAATTTTATTCACGTGTTAATTATATATATTAATGAGAATCTTACTTGAAAGGTGGTGGTTTCCAATAAATTGTAACGAGTATGACTTACGAGATAAAGAAAGTAAGAACCAAACAAAAGGGGCCAGAGTGCTTGTCATAAACTTTGATGATCAAGTCATTAACGGAGGAGGTGGAGAAGAAGAATAGACTGGGAAAAAGAGCCATAGGGGAGAGGGTTTATTAGGTGAAAGATTAGGATTTTACTTAGTATAGTCATTTTATCTTACCAAGTAGGGATGGAAAAACTCTCTAAGTTGTGGAGATTATTTCGTTTGGAGACTTAAATATGAATTTTTTTTTTTTTTTGTTGGGATAGAGATCAGGAGAAAATTTTTTTTCAAGGAACTTGGAAGATAGGGATCATGCCCAGGTCCGCATCTCTAAAAATTTACATAAATGTTTTTTAAAGTTAAATATTTAAATGTCTTTTTTTATAATTTTTTTATTATTTATTAATTAAACAATTAAAAATGAAAGCAAGTAATTTTAGAAAGTAATAAAATTTTTGAAAGTTATCTTCTATGACTCTTTATTTTATTTAAAAATTTTAAAATTATAATTAATCTTTTATTATATTGATAAAATTGACTATTTTTTATTAATATCTTTTTTATATTTGATAAAAAACTTATATAATTATTTTTATGTTTCCGTAAAAACCCTAATTAATCTTCAAATTCTTTAAAGAATAAAAATAAAAAAGATTTTCTCTTCAATATAAAAAATAAAAATAAAAATAGAGGACAACAATAAGCAAAAGAACGAGGAATAGGGACAAGCACTGCTCCGTGCGCCCCCACCCTGCTATCCCTAAAGTCAGGTGACCCAATCCAATTTAAATATATTGTCTCGACATTGTGAATATACATAATTCAAATTAATTTATTTAAAATACTTCACATTAAAATTTTTTATTTTATATATGTGATATATAAATTATTTTTGTATCATTTTTTTTTTTTTGTTTACATAACTTATGCATAATGTTAAGATGATATATATATATCAAATGAGAATTGTAGAATACTCTTGAACAAGTACAAGACAAAAATAGCTTGCTATGACTTTTATTGAACATAAGATCAAATGCAATAATTTATACACACAAATTAACATGGCTGATGATCATCACTGCAATAATTCCAATTTACCAAATGAAACAGTGCACGCAAACAGGTATATTAATTAACCCGCAACACAAATTGACCAGTTGTACCTACCAACACAAGAGGTTGCCACACGTAAATTACATATCTAGCTATCAATTTCTTTTTAAAACTAACAGTATATATATGATCCTATGAAATTGAATGTATACATATGATTTAGCAAGAATCTTGATTAGAATCAAGTGAAGCATTTGATGGATTTCCTGACTGTAAACAATCAATGGGAGGCACCGTTTCAGTTTTCACCTCTCCGTAAGCTTCCCAGCAGAATGGTGCATTATTAGAGCTGGAACTTGAGCCACTTGATTGTTGAAGCTGAATGGTGTCTAAGGTTATATCAGTACAGGGTACGCTATCACTACAAGCGAACCGAACAGGCTCATAAGTATATGTTCCTTTAACGTTAACGTAGTGAATGTCTGACACAGCCACAGCTGATGATTTATTCTGACACTTGCTTTGCTCACAATAGTATTGGTCTATCACTATTGGACTTTCAACCCCAGAAACCTGAATGTTCGAGAACATCACACCTTGGACTGACCCAGACCCTCCCTGCCATGTCTTGATTCTGACACCATTAAGGGTGTCTTGCAATGTAATGTCTCGGACAGTGACATTGGAAACGCAGGCTTTGGTGTTGTCTTTTCCCAGACTTCCGATGCTGATTCCATGACCAGGTCCACAGTTTATGTCGTGTATGTATATGTTGGAACATCCTGTTTGAATAGACACACAGTCATCTCCACAAGCGAGGTTGGAGCTGTAGATGAGAACGTTGTTGGAGTTTTGAAGATGGATTCCATCAGTGTTGGGACTATCTCCAGGTGATGAAATGCTTATGTCTGAGACTTCAACGTTTGTACATGAATCGAACTTTAGATGAAATTGTTGACTGTTCTGAATCGTTATGCCTTTCACTGTTACACCATCACTTCCGTAGAACCTAAGGGCCTGCATGCATCAGCATCAGCATCATCATCAATTATTAGTTTCAATTTAATTTCCCTTTCAATGTTAATTAAATATTAAAATAAATTAGATTCTCTTTTTTTAATAGATTTTAAAATTAAACTATCTTCTTCTTTCTTGTAAAAATTTATATTTTTAAAAGAAAAATTAATTAATTATAGTCATTTTAACCAAAATACTTTTATAGTCTTATATTTATTAAGTATATAATTAAATATGTATTTGATCCAAATAAAATATTGTTTTATTTTAAATTTAAATAAAATCATTTTATTATTTTTAATTCAAAATAACTAATATTTTTTAAAACATATTTTTTTTAAATTGTAATAACTCCATTATAAGAATATTTTAATTAAAATAAATAAAAATTGTAAGTTTTTTAATTGATGTGAGTGTAAAAAAGTGTAATTTACTGTAAATATTAATGTATAATAATTAATATTACCGTAGGTTTAGTGCTTGGCATTCCTGAGTTATCCTTCCACCAAACAGAGCCTTGGCCATCAATCACACCTTTGCCTGTGATTGTGATTTTTTTAAGCTTTGTGAACTCAAGCCATTGCAACGTCCCTGAACCCCACGCTGATGAGCTTGTTGGTGCTATGATTTTCCCATCCAACTTCATGTTTTTTTTAATTTATTTGCTTAAATTAGTACAATAAATATTGGTCTCAAAAATTCACTCAATTTTTAATTTGATTGATATATATATATATAATGTGTGAGATGGTGGCTACATCCTACATCAACAAAACTTATAATATATTTTTTTGTATTATTATTATATGAAAGGGAATGAATAGAATATACAAGACCTGAAAAACAATGTTGGGCTCACAATCAGGACCTGCAAAAGAGATTGGTTTCACCAGAAACACGTAGTCAGATGGAACAACCACGGTTGATGCCTCTACCTTGCAAGCTGCTGCCCATGTGTCTTCAAAGGCCTTTTTTTTTTCATAATTCAAAGATAATAAAAACTTCAGATTCAACAACATCCCATAAGCATAATAATACTTAGATAGGTTTATATCAGCAGTTTTAACTTGAGTATTCACAGTGTTCCAAGTGGCTACTAATTATATGAATATGAATAAAGTAAGGATCGGATATATAGAAATAGCCAAACAGAAGCTAGAATTAATTTTATGTATAATTATAAAATATATAATTTATCATGAATTTTAAAATAATTATTCGAGTCTCAAAATAATTGGATAATGAAGAGCTCAATCTTTCTTGACTTTTTCCCATACGTGGATGTTAAAGTCATGGGCTGGCTCTATAGATTGTGCAAAAAAATTAAGTATGCATGCATGCTTTATTTGTGAGAAAAAAATGGAATTTTTATTTTATATATATATAATTTAAATTTAATTATAAATAATCTAATTATAATAATAAATTACATGTTGACGCTATTTGATTTATATGATAGACTCATAGGATAGAAATTAAAAAAGACTTAATTTATTAATTATATTTGTTGTGTTGTTCTTGAAAATTAGTTAATCACTAATGACTAATAACCTTTAATAAAATGACTAACATAACACATTAATATAAATGTTTTAAGATCATTTAAGTCAATTTGATTTGAAAAAATAAATAAATGAATTTTTAAACTTGACAAAGTAAAAACAGGAAAATATTTTCAAAAGGCAAATTACACACTAATTAACTAACCTTAGTGTCATCTTCTTTTCCATCACCTTTAGCACCATATTCTAATACATTAAAAGTAGTAGAAGCAGCTTTGAGTTTTCTCCAATGAGGGCTGCCTTGTCTGCCATTGCAGGTTTCAAAGCTCACACAGAACACAATCAAAAACATCATCAACATAAAGGTGTTGAGATTGACACTAACACACTTCATTTTCAAGACAAAAATAGAGAGAGAGCGAGAGGTAAAGTAAACAATGAGAAAGGAGAGAATTGTGAGGAACAAGAGACTTCAATTTTCTGTGTTTTTGACACAGCATATGCATAGAGTTAGTGTTCTATTTATAGGCTGTGTTTGTGACACTGTGTTATCATGAACCACACAGTATCATGGCAGTTTACAGACGTAGAACTTGAAGTTTATGGACTTGGATACGAATCTTTATTTTTTTTATTAATGATTTTCTTTCTATTTTAGATTTTTTTTCATACTTTTTTATTAAAAATAATTTCATTTGTGATATTATCAAAAATTAAATATATAAATATCTTTTTCAATAGAGATTCAAACCTTATTAATCACGTCATGAGTAATTTGGATATATTTTAGATATTAATTTGACTCACAATCTCTTACTTGCTTGACATGCCATGGCTTTTAAAAGAGCTTATTATTTTGGTTATGAGAATATAAGGCTGCCAAGTTGGTGTAAGTCAGATTATGTATATAATATTTTCACAAAATTTTGAATTCATGAAATTAAATGTATAGTTTTAAGTTTAAAATGTTAATTAGTTAGTTTAATCATAATAATAACTATAAAAGTTTAAAGGTATAGGTAAATCATTTTGTAATAATAAAATCATTCATTATTTTAGTATTCAAAAATTAAGTTTAAAAATATCACAAAATGATTAAATATAGTAATTGAACCAATCAGAACAATTTTGAATGAAACACTTTAAACCGCAAAGAATAAATTAATTTTAGAACAAAATAATAAAAAAGAAAATAGATATATTCATTCATATTATTAACCTTTCTTTAATTCTTTTTATTTTCCAATTTCACCCCAAAAAAAAGTTTATTAAACTTTAATTAATATAATTTGAGTTAACAAAAATTTTATAACAGAAATATATAAATCTCTTTTTGTATAAATTTTTTTATATATAAAATTAAAATTTAAGACTTTACTTAAAAGACAACAAAGTATCCATCACTTCAATCAATGTACCAGAATATAATCATTTTTAAAATTAGAAGATTAGGTTCTTCAGTGGAAGGTGTGATTAACATTTAATAATGAGCAAAAAAGTCTTTATTTATATGTATGTGTTCAATTTTTCAGTCTCTTGCTCAAACAGTAAAAATACTGTGCTTGGATTTATTAGATAAAAATTATAGTAAATGGCCATTAAACCCGGCAACCAACATGGCAAAGACTGACTTTTGAGGACACAAATTGAAGAAAGGTTCATGAATGTTTATGCTTTGCGTGAGGATTGAAAAATTATGAATTAGGCAAATTATCATGTATATGTATGTGTGTGTGTGTGTGTATGGATGAGCAGCAGATTATACCTAAAATAATGGATTCGTGTGTGAAAGTGATCAGTGATAGATAGCACATGCATGTGAACATTACTTCAGATTTCGGCTACCATAAGACATCAACCGTTAAGTCGGTTAGATATATATACGAGAACTTAAGAGAATTTTTTTCCTTTTTTTTTTTTTACATTTATCATTATACATAAGATAATTTTGTTTAAAATATTATTGAGTATTAAATATGCATATTTTTTTAAATTGATATTCAAATTATAATTTTTATATTACGAGAGACTAATTTTTTTATTAAATTCAATTCTTATTTTTCTTAAGAAAGAATATTATATGCATATATTGTATTATTTTATTTTACATTAGTTGATAATATTTAATTAATTTTTTTACTTTATATTAATAGACTCATGTTATATAAAAAAGTAAAAAGAGTTAATTTAATATTATTGATTAATGTATTAGGTTAATATTATTAAGTAATGTATAAATAAAGTAATGTAACACATGTATCTAAGATTTTTTTTTTCTTGAATGCATATATTGTATATTCTAATTTATGTATTGACTCATAGTATTCATTGAATTATTTTTGGAGACATGATATATAAAATAAAAATATTTTTTTTCCATATCCCTTGCCGCCATTATGCCTTAATTATCTGCAATTATATATTTTTCATTTCACTTCATTAAATTAATTCATGCTTATGAAACTAGTCATCTTTATAAGATTAAAATATTTAATTTTGAAAACCTAATGAAACTTATTTTAAAAAAAAAAAAAAAGAATGCTTGCATTGTTATTACTTACTAGTAATTAAAGGGATTTAGATTAAATTTTTGCATCCTCAAATCTCCCTTTCTGATTGGTGGTTTTATTTGATGGTTTAAGTTTTTTTATAAAAATCTTTTAATTCGAATTAGTTGAGTAACTTTTTTCTTCTAGGAACAAAATTCCTTGAAAAGAATTAACCATGTATAAATAAAATAGTTAATAACAATGTATTTATTTCAAAATATAAAATTATTTAATCATCTTTACTATTAAATTAAAACTTTTATATTAAAACTAATTATAAATTAATTATACTTATTTAATATTATATTAAAAATAAAATCACAGTTTTATTTAACACAAAATTATTTTTATTAATAAAGATAAATTAAATATAATTTTTAAAATTAAAAAGAAAATAGTATGATTTACCAAATTTCAATATATATATAATTCACTTCAAAGCTAATTCATAAATGGAAGATGCCAATGAATCAAAGTAGACGCAATGAAAGTAAGTTTTGAAATATATATATGAAATAGCTATATATATTCATGGTGTGTCAAAGACAATGATCACGCCATGTTATTAGCACTTCATTGATTGACCAATAATGAAGTTTGAAAAGAGAAATTTTATTTGTAATCTCATCAATGAGATGAGATCCTTGGAGCAAAACGACAATGAAATAGGACTTCATTAATGCCGTACACAAAGGGACCAAACCAAATGACATCACAAATTAATTAATAGAGATATCAGATATGCTTCTATAGTCCTCTTGCTTCCAAAACTTGATGACTTTACTACTATTACACATGTGACTTTCAACCACAATGGATCCTCGACAGTTTAAAAAGGGGCTGTCCTCGGCAGTCTTGTGTTTTAAAAAAAAAAAATTTTTAAACGCACCGTTTTGCATCCTAAAATTAAAAAAAGGCTTAATGTATAGAACTGCCGAGGACAGCGGCCTTTTAAACTGCCGAGAATCCATACCCACTTTCAACTCCTTCTCTTCTTCATCTAATCTAGTTGGATGAGTAAAGCCAGAGTTCTCTGGAATTCAAGCTTCTATAGATAATTAATTATTTATTATTAAATTTTTTTATAAATATGTTCTATCAAAAATAATTTTATTTAAAGTAATATCACATAATAAATGTGAATTTTTTTTTAACAAAAATTTAAATCTTATAAATTTCCTATGTCATTGAAGGTTAACTATTTTTACAAGTTTTAATATCATCATGTGAATTTTAAGAGATAATCAATTGGTCAGAAACTCATACTCATCACAAGTCTTTCACCTTTTTTGTTTGTCAAAACTTTCAATATATTAAAAACAAAAATTTTATTTTGGTACCTCAAATTTAATATTTTTTTAAATTTAGTCTTTTATGTATGTTTGTTTGTTCTCTGTTTAGTTATTCATGTTTGAAATTATTATAAATTTAGTCTCTTAATTTTAACAATTTTTTAATTTAATTATTTAAATTTAATAATTTTTTTAATTTGGTCATTTAAGTTTAGTAATTTTTTTAATTTAATCTCTCAAATCAATATATCTATTATATATTTTAATGGTTTATAGATATAAAGATCAAATTGATAATAATTTCAAATGTAAAAAATTAAATTGAGAACAAATAAATATGAGAGATCAAATTAAAAAAATTTATTAAATTTGAAAGACCAAAATAAAACTTTTGTTATATTTATTAAGTTTATTGCTAATTGAATTTGAGCTAATTGAAGCAAATAAAATTTTTTTAGGGAAAATATTTCAATACTTAAAACTCAAATTGGAGATAAGTATTTCTACAATTTTTTTATTATATAAATATACAAGCAATAAGCTCATCCAAATTTGAACCCCATAATAGACCTTTTCAAATTTCACACATCTATAACTGTCTCTTTGTGAAACTAGGATTCAGTTTTAAGGTCAAACATATAATTTAATCTCTTCAGCATTTAATTAAAATTAGATGGCATAAAAAATAATTAAACTAATCTATTAGGAGTTCAATTGCCATACACATATAGATGAAAAAATAAAACAAAATGTGTATGGATATATATACATACACACACACACACATATATATATATATAAAAACAAATTTAGACACATTGCATTTGGAATGAAGATCAGAGTGAATAAGTGTAATTTTTCAAGATAAAAAAAAATAAAAAAAAAATTATTTCTGGGATTATGTTATAAAAGTGGGAAAGGTGTTAGTAAATAACTAAATAATAAAGAGTAAGGAGTAAAGACATTTCAAGTGTTCCTTGAACTTGTACGACAAGATAAAAAAACAGAATATGTGAAGTCCAAGCTTCTATTTTACGTTTATCCTTCACATCACGTGACATTTCTATAAAAGGTTTTAAAATCCTTGATTGATTATACTTTACATTAATTAAACATAATATGGTGTCTTTTTTGTTTATTTTTATCCATCAATTAATTGTCCTTACGAAATTATAATCTTGTGAATGCTCTACGTTTTCAGAAGCAGAGCTTTCACCAGATTATAAGATCAATATGTGAGATTTGGGCTTTACGCATTAGTTTACATAAAAATATGCACATATCATATTCAATCAAATTTGCTACATTTATATATTACATATAATGTACTTTTATATATTATTATTACTTGAGCTTTTTAAAAACTTAATTAATAAAGCATCAAGTGTTCAAATTTAATTCATTTAATTAAATAAATTTAAAATATTAATCAAATTTATTCATTTAATAAATAAATAGAGCTTAA
This sequence comes from Senna siamea, assembly GCA_031216115.1. NCBI lineage: Eukaryota > Viridiplantae > Streptophyta > Magnoliopsida > Fabales > Fabaceae > Senna > Senna siamea. Next base: position 19,630,325 of record CM062357.1, read on the forward strand.
TTAAAATTAATTAATCAAATTTAATAATTAAAGAATGCCTGGATTCATTTACATTTTTATTTTTTAAAACAACTCAAACGGCTTAGATTTTGTAAAGTAGAAAAAGAAAAAAAAAAGTATAGTCTAACAAAAAAACTTTTTCTCCTAAATTATAAATGCGTAATAATTTTTTTTATTTTCACATTAGCGATTTTTGCATAATTTTTAATATCACTCTTCTCACTTCATATCCCATAAATATAATACTAAAATCACAAATACTAGCAATGTCATTTGTCTTTCTTATACATTTTTTTATTTTCATAATTAAACTGCAGACATATGAATGACAAGTTGCGTATTATTTTTTTTAATAAAATATTTTGTTGTAATATGGATAGATGTGGGGTTTTATTTAATGGCTTGTTTATTAAACTAACAAAAATGTCAGACTCACAAGCCAGACCAACATCTTGAACCAACCCTCAATGAACCCGTTTGATAATGAAGAAAAGAAAAATCTTTAACCTCTTGAACCAAGACTTCATTATACCATTCACTCATGATTTTCAAAAAGTAATAGAACAATCCTTTCATGTTTCATACAAAGGAAAAAAAATTAAGCACATGTTAATATTAATGTTAAAACAATATGTGATTTCACCAAATTCCCATGAAATTGGTGACATTAAGAGGAAAGAAAAGAATTCATAAATCCCCAATGCAATCAGCCTGGTCTTGCATTGATTTTTTTTCACCTTTTCATTACATAGACATCAAAAGTAATTGTAGGGAGCTCAAGTGAGAAGAAGCTGACATAGCAATAGTCTTATCTACACAAGAAATATTCAAAGTCTAACATTTGCAGACAAGAGAGAGGTTGTATACATATCAAATTTAGATTTAGATCATAATCTTTACAAGATAGTAAATTTATAAAAAAAAAAATTATATACACAACTAGTAATTAGACCTTAGTTCAAGATAGTAAAATGTATTTTCTATCAACAGTATTAACTATTCAGAAAACTATCCACTCTATTTTTGTAATAACAACTCATGATAACTCTAGAAAGATCTTAAGTATATATATTATGCTATTTTATTTATGCATTAATTAATAATATTTAATTAATTTTTTTTACTTTATATTGATTAGTTCACATACTATGAAAAAGTAAAAAGAATTAATTAAATATAATTAGTTAATACACAAATAAAATAATACGATACATGTAACTACAAATTTTTCAGTAACTCAATCAAGTCTCATTGTTATTTTCATTGTTTTCAATTACAATACATTAATAAGGTAAGATGTGTTTGGAAGGTAAAATTTTTAATCCTAATCCTTATGTAAGTTAGAAAAAAAAAAAAACAAAAGGTAGAAATAGTTGAAAGATAAAATGTAGAAAAATACAAGGTACCAAACTCATCCTAAACTCCCAATTTGAAGGAAGTTAGGAAAATAAGGTGTTGGGTGGATTGAGTTGAAAATCCATCCCAAATCATTACAATTATTGGCAATTTGTAAAGGTCCTCAAAATTGTATTATGTTTTTTATTTTCATAATTAATACTTTTCTTCTCCCATGGGCATACAAATCCACCAAGTTACAAACTATCTAGCCAAGAATGCAGCTTACGAAATAAAACATATCCTCATTTTTTAGAGGAAAATTTTAAAATAAAAATATATAAATTGAAACCCAAAAGGTTGGCATAGTTTGGTGTAGGTCTTTATGCCAAAACAAAATTTCAAGCACAGTTCTATTTGCTATCAAATTATCAAATAATCTGTCCATTAATTCATCAATGAGCTGTCAAATGCTGAAATACTTTGGTGCATGGAATGTAGATGCAATAAAGACTAGGCGCGAAACCAAGTGGAACCTACCTATATGGCTGAAATCCTATCTCTCCACTGTACATGCACCTAAGAATTTCTCTGAAATAAATATACTTTAGAATACTGAAATGGTACTGAAAAACTTGGAAGGAGTCAAATGATATGGAGACCAACTTTAAAAAACCAAAATAAAATTTTAGTCAATTAATTACTCATGGGGAAGCTAATGTCAAGGATATATTATTAAATAAAGAACACCGATTAGCTCTAGCTTTTCTCTCAGTATCTAGAGGAAATTTCATTATACAATGTAAGTTTCCATGTTAAATGCCTATACAAACCTTGGGAACTGACTAGATGGAGCATACTATGTCCCAAGAGAAACTTTTTACACAACGAGAATGAAGGCACAAATTAAAAACAAAAGAGAAGGTAGGAGACCTTGCTTGCTGTGCAAATTAAAACAGGCTGCCACACATTTTGACCACTGAAATCTACTGCATGGCTTCCTCATAACAATATACTTGCTGCACTTAAAACTGTTGTTGCTTGGGTTTTCTCATTTATGCTCTGCAAAAGTGTTGATAAGAATCCGGGAATAAGTTTTTACATAAAATGAAATACATTATATAAAGAGCCATCTGAAATCCCAAAGAGACGGGCCTAAATACTGCATAACTATTATTTCCATATAATAAGTAGCAAAGCCAAAAACAGACTGCCATTGCACTATTAGTTTTTGGATACCTTTTTTAAAGGCTTAGAAAAGTTTATCAACTGGCAACAGCCTAAACAATGCAATTGATTATAATTTTTTCTCGTGATACAGAGTGATCCATTTTCCCATGCAGAACTGGAGGACTGATAACAATCAACTTGAGAGGAAAAAAGCAGTTAAGGATGAAAAACAAGACCCTTTTTCCTTGATCACCAATAAAAAAAAAATCCCTGACTTCAAGCAAAATATAAAGAGATAAGGCGTTGTCTATATGATTTCTCAAAGTAGAATCAAATCTGTAACATAAGCTTATAGCCTTCATGTTACTCCACAAACTACTAGTTCATCTCATCGTTAGCAGATCTAAAAACTAATTCACTAGTTCGTCCCCACTCAAATTCCCCTAATCAAATTACCTAGAGTCAGACCTAATTGCTGCATTGTTGCTCATATGAATTTCTCAGTATTCACCAAACCCTCTGTATCAGAGATTGTCCTATTACTTTCTAAATAATGCTTCAAAGATTTTAAATATATATTAATTAAGGCCAGCAATTTATTGTAAGTTATATTGTGATGAAAAGATCCACTGACAGGAAATAAAAAACTCAGGACAAAATAAATGAGGATAGACAGCAGAAAGATTAACATAATACACCAAGACATGTACAACAGAAAACTGGCAATTTGACTTTTTGCTCCTTAGTACTTCCAGAAAAAAAACAGGCTTTCACTATGAGTTTTCATTGTGGATTCTTGATAAAATCCAGAAGCCTTTTTCCCCCCTCCAAAAGCCTACACTCGTTGACTCTGTTATTGACAAATATGCACATCAACTCCCCCAAAGAAACATGCATCTATGAATGACACCAGGCTTTTACAAAACAATATTCGTTGAAGCACAAATACATTATAATCACTCAATCATATTGAAAGTTTATAATTAATCATTAGACTATAAGGCTTTTGTTGAATACTTCAAATCAAGTATATTTCAAATAATAAAAATCTATTTTAAGAAATCAGATTTAAAAAACGTCCTTAACACCTAAGGAGAGAGAGAATAATTAAACAGAAATTGACCATCAACTAGATTTTAACTCAACAACGGCACTATATATGCACCACAGGTTAGCTTCAGAAAATTATTCAGACATGAATCAGAAAATGGGAGAAAAACTGACAGAGCAGAGAAGCTTCAAATTTTAACATCATTCTCTTTCTCTAAAATAATTACATCTCCCACAAACACCGCAAGATTTCAATTCCAGAGAGTCTAATAGAAGTGCTCAAAAGAAAGGAAGAAAAATCATACCTATTTTCAAGGGATAAGGTTCAATGAATTATAAGTTGACAGGTTTCAGAGCCCCATCGGAATGCAGATAAACTTTTTCTAATTTGGAGCCTTGCCTCTACATTTAAGGATCTAGAACAATAAATTTTTGTTGTTACCAAAACTCTTGCATTCTCTAGAATATATCCAGCCAATTCCACCTCACTCTCCAATCCTTGAAACTCTTTAAGGCAGAATTCTTTTAGATGAAAGGAAAGGCATTCAGGAACAGGCAGTGGATGGGTCCATCTTAGCTCTGGTTTATAGCAATAAGGTTCCTGTCAATAACATACAAACACCCCTAAAATCAAAGTGAATAATTGACAAATTAGAATTCGTTCTTTAATTCAACAAACCTTATGAATGATAAGAACTTCAAGTTTGTGGCTATTTTTAAGCAAGTTTGCCAACAAATTCCTAGTATAAACTCCCAACGAAATTTCCAACTGGATTAGATTGTTGAACACTGGAATATCACTGGTAGAAGCATATTCTAGACACTGCATAAGAAAATCAGTTTCCAAGAAATCATTACCTCTGATCAAAAAAGAAGAATGACAAGTTACACGAATAAACCAACAATTAGTATCAGATTTTAATATATATATATATATATATATATATATGGCTACTGTATGTAGTATATACCTGAACTTTAGAGAAGGATTCAATTTAGTCCCCAAAGTATTTTTGTTTCAATTTCATGCTCAAAACAATATTAGCACAATTATCTATCCCCAATTACTTAGCCCTTTACACCACACCAACCGCAAAACTTTCAGTCAAATTGTTTCAAGTATACTTGAACTTCAGAGTAGGATTCAATTCAGTTCCCAAAGTATTTTTGTTTCAATTTCATTGTTGAAACAATATTAGCATCATTATCTATCCCTGAATACTTAACCCTTTACACCACACGAACCACATAATTTTAATTCAAATTGTTTCATGAGAAACCGACAAACGGAATAAACCTACCTATCAAACCGTAAGCCCATAACTATTGGTTTATGATATAATTGGTGACTTCGATAAAATTCCAAAGATGTCCTGTGTCTAATAGTATAATACTGAAATCAATGCAATATCATGTTATTCTAGGCAAAAATAAACAACTTGAGTATTGAATTGAATGTTCCAGATAAAAGTAAAATATGAAAAAAGAGCTTACCTAAGGAACCAACTTAAAAGTATACTTCAAGGGATGAGGACTGTCATATCATACCTTGGACGTTGGGAGGGAAATTGATAAACATCGAACATCTAATAGTGCTTTGAAAATTTTGAACAGCGACCTCTGGCATCTATCAATCCAATAAAACCGAAATTTTGCTTCCCTCAGATGAGGAAAACTTATCTCGAAGTTGTTACTCTCACACATCCTGCCTCCACACATCAAATTATGCAATGATTCCAAGGATAACACCTCCAGAAGCGGACACCCAGAGAGAAGTTTGAGTATAGAATCATGACATCTGATGAAAACATCATCTCCAAGATGCAAAACCTTAAGCATAGGAAGATGTACAGAAAACGACTCTAAAGAATTCAGATACAACTTGTTCAGCTTCAAAACGACAAGCGTAGTGCAATTGAAAAGGCTTCTGGGTAACTCAATGTACTTGGAACAAGGAATATAGAGCTCGAATTGCTCAACTTTGCGCCTAGTCACTGCACTAACCCACGCATTCATATTGAACTCGTTACAACTGGGATAGACGCATTTGAGACGAAACCTCTTGATGGGTTCGGTTTGATTTTGCAACAGAACAGCGTACACAAACTGCGAAAATGTTTGGGATCCTTCTTCCCTTAGAGGTTTATCATCGTGCGGTTTGAAGGATGGCATTTCGTCGTCCAAATCAAGAACGGGAAGAAAAGTCCAGAGTCGCCTCCACCTTTTCGACAAAATGCTTGTGAGAACCGCCATTTTGGTAGGGAGAAAGGAGAGAATGTGACAAATGAGCGAATCTGGTAATTGGCTTATACGATCAGAATTTTCAGCTCCGTCGGAAGAAATTCTTCGGCATTGAGACCTTGTTTCAGATAATTCCGCCATTGCTGAGATGCTCTGTAATGTGAAGAGTGAGGAGTGAAGAGTGAGGAGTAAAGATACACTTAACGTATTATATGGTTTTAAATTTAATTTAAAAAATATATATTAATGATTTTGTCCTTAAATTATAATTAGGACATTCTAGCGATGTATTAATATCATAAAGATACTAATTTGTAACGTATCAGTTAATTAAATAGTATTTAATAAATACTATATGGTTCGATAATGTTCACATTATTTATTTATTATGCAATTCATCGAATCAACCGAAGGGCATTAAATACTACAATTTATTATCACATTTATGGAAAAGAAATGCATTTAATAACCCAATATTTAATATATTTCATTAAAGAGGAAAAAGTTAATTATTGTGACATACAGTACGGCCTACATAATTTTTTTTCTCTTATACAAATTCTTAGATATCGTAACTAAAAAGTTCTAAAAAGTTATTTCAGTCAGATGGTAAATATGAGATTGTTTTTTTTCTTATCGATTTGTCTCCAATTCTTGTGAGAACTAATTTAAGAATAAACCTTTAAATGTACCGCAATCAAATATAAAACATATAATTTTGTCCCCAAAATAATTATATAAAACAAACATATAAAAGAGTATGCACTCCATTAATTTCTATCATTTTTTTTTTTCACCATACACAACAAATTTCATAATTTGCAATGTATCATAAAGTGCGACTAACATGTTAGGCTGTTCATCAATTAGTAATATAAAGGTATTTAGTATATTATTTAAAACAAAAATTTAAGTGAGATTTTTAAATTTATTATCAAATTTTTTAATCAAAATCAAATTCTATGTATGACTTATATAATTTATTTTTCTTATTTATAATTATTTTTAAAATTTTATTCTACAACCATATTTTGATTAAAGAATTTTATAGTAAAAATATAAAGCTTGTATGTTATAAGTCTAGTCCTTGTATAAAACTAATTGTCTCCTTCTAATGAAAATTTCAACTGTTATACTAATTTTAATTGTTACACAGAGGAATGTAATATAATAACACGAAATGCGTCACTACTCGTTGTAGGTAAGGGCATGAAAAGTAAAATTGACTCTGTATATATATATCAATACTTCTTTTCAAAATAAATTTGAACGTTTACAACAGAAAACAATTTGATACCTCTTGGTACATAATCTTCCTAGTATTTAGTACAGTTCTGTAATGGAGGGAGCAAGAAACAAAGAATTTGGATATTTCATTCCAACCAACATGTCCTGACAAATATATGAATCCTCTGCTCACTATAAATCATCCATGTGACAAACTTTCAGTAACTGGGGAGAACAAACTCAAGCAGGCAAATGAAGCTTCTGGTTGTTTTTCCAGCTGCATGGCACAATTATTGAATGCTCAAAAGTCAGAACAAGAAGAAATTTTAGTGAGATATAGTGGGTTCGAAAAGGAGGATAATTTTACCTTTGGAAGTAGTAATAGAAGAAGTCAGCATAAAGCAGTGTTTGAACAATGCCAGAAATCCATGCTGCAACAGAGCACCAAAAAAAAACTCAGAATTGTAATTTAAAAATACAACATTATCTCTTCAGGAATTTCCAAAATATGATCCTTAAATAAATTTAGTTAAATTACTATTTTGGTCCCTTAAATTTGCTTTCATCTCCCATGCTGATTCTTTAACTTCTTGTATTATTATGTATCTTCAACTATTAGCTATAAACAAACATGTCTAGCCGTGCTGATCTAGCACCTTACGTATCTGTTAACCTAGTGGACAGAGCTGACACATGATACAAACTAAAAGTTAAATGGCCAATTTGACATGAAACAAACTTACAGGACTGAATCAAAATAATATATTTTAAGGGACTAAAATACTAATTTAGAGAGTTGGGGATGATGGCCTACTATTCTATTGATTCTGTGTTTTTCTTTCTGTTTTGTCTTCTCCTCAAGGATTTCTTAAACCCTATCCTCATTCCTTATACTCTTTTGTATTTCCAAATAAATCTTCTAGCTCTATTTGAAGGGGATAAAATCAAATTAGCAGAGGGGATCCTTAGGGTCTGTTTGGGAATGAGAAAGAGAAAGCAAAGCAAAGGTTAAACAATAATTTCTCCTCCTCTTGTTTGGATCTCCCAAACTCCTTTAATTTGAAATAATTAAAATTAACAAAAGAAAAAGGTTAAGAAAAATTAACATAAAATCCTCCAATTCCTTTCCCTTCAAAATTTTAACAACCAAACAAGGAAAAGATTATTAAATTTCCTTCTCTTCCCTTCTTTTCCTCTCCATTTTCTCTCTTCCAAACAGACCCTTAAAGTTTTAACTTAGATATTCTTAACCCTCTTCTCTCCTTGATCAGATAAAAAAAAAAGATCCTTCACTTCGTTTACTTTCGTTTGGGGAGAGACATTGTTTCTTGCTGTGTCTTGAGGATCAGGTTCTCAATTGTTTTGCACGTCCCTCAGAAACAGGGACGAGGCAGGCAGCTAAAGACCTAACCCTAGTGCTACATCTAACATGCCTACATCATATTTGCAAGTATAAAAATGACTGGGAAGAAACAATAACAAGGCAAGTTGTAATGATTGAGATAATCAGTTGTTTAATGTTGTAATGAGAGAAAATGATGAGATTACAAACACCACATTTTTGTAATATGGAGCAGTGAAGTATGACTAAAAGAAATATCGAATTTACCAAGTTTTCTTATTGTTTATACTCTTTTTGTAGTTTACAATTAGAATTATAAATTATCTAAGAAGATGGTTTATTTTGAGGAAGACAAGAGGAAGAAGGTTAGGCATATAAAAAATAATGAAATTTTCCTAAATTTACTTTCTAAGGGGTTGGCTACGCTTCTGTTCTTCTATCCCTTTTCCTTCCTCTTCCAACATTCAAACCCGTAACATTAACTGGCTAAATGATTGAAGCCTATTAATCACAAAAAAGAACCAATTTTTTTTAATGCTTTGTAATTGTCTATAGTTTTTTATTAACCAAGGTTTTATATTGAGAATGACTACAAAATCAAAAGAATTCTTCTTTTTACAAGAAAAGTGATTCATCACACGAAAATTGAACATGATTTGTATGAGATATAACTACTCCTTTTAAACAAGTGAAAGGGGAAAGTTTAACAGAATAACATAGATATTGTTTTCTCTTCTTCTCCTTATTGGTCCTTGTTATAGATAATCACCTAGCAGCTTAAGATTTTGGGTTGAAGTAATCAAAGATTTTATAAATAAGTGTGTAAGTTCAATCCTTGCTAGCCCTCATTCTTCATAACTAGTTAAAATTTCAGCACAACATATAGTGGTTCTGTACATTTCAAGCAAAGGCTTCGACATAAGGGAGGGTGTTAGATATATATTAATTAAATCATTCATGGCCCTTGACCTAATAGCTTGACTGCTAAGCTTTGGAGTTGAAGTGGTCCTCAACAATCATAAATAAGTGGAAGATAAAAACCTAATATTTATTTTTCTTTCCTTTTGAGTTCTGAGTAAATAAACACAAGCACCTTTCTCCTTACTTCTTGTTCATGGTATGAACAAAATTAAACATACTGAAAAGTAAGCCCAAGGATCTCTCCAATAAGTCCAAATACGATTCTAATTAACAGTATAAAACATAAGGAAAAGCACCATTTCAAATACCAAGGATGAAAAAAAAAAATTGTATCTCTAAATTGGGAATGTTTGATGGCTCCAAAGTCATATTTCCATAAATCACACTTCAAGAACAATGTACTTAACCAGTGCACAGAAAGAAATAGTTGAAAATTAAGTACCAAGTTTGGTTATTGATACACTACCAAAAAGAAGATATTGACATATCAAAACCAAATAACTGAGTAAGATATACTCAACGTTACAAGCTTAATGGCATTCAGATATATGTTCTATTACAAATAATATATCATTATCCATTACCAGCAAAAGTAGTAATGAAATTTCTGAGCTGTAATGAGATTTCTCAGCAACAACTAAACCTATATGCCATATATTGAAAACAAAAGCCCATTTCATCAATATTAGTATACCACTTATCTTTGTATAAAGAAGATTGCCTTCAGGTATGAGTTGAATTCTGTAAATGCTTGACATTTTTGGAAAAAATTATAAAGATCATGCACAAGCAGGCTTATATTGTAGTTTTTGAAATGATAAAGAACATGGAACAATGCTATAAATGAATCTCCACATTACAAATAGTACCAAAATGACAATATACAAATATACAATAAAGAGATGCAGATACCAAACTACAAAATATATAGTGACTCATGCAAAAATAAATAAATAAATCAATAAACAAGCATAAAACAATGGTTATTACAAAATACAGGAGGAAGAGAATCATACGTATCCAATGGACATAGTGAGGCTCAGTAAAGTAGCGGTAGATCCAGTTGACAATGTATAATGCTCTATATGCACTGCATTTAGCCAGATAGAAAATGAGTACATGAAGAAATTTTTATCAGTCCTCGAACTTCAATGAACAAAAATTGTAACAAAATGCATATCCCATATTTCAGTGCATGAAACCAATTCTAAGCTCATACTACGCAGGAAATAGATAAATACATGGATGAAACAGTTCTATAGCCATTGGTCAGTCACTTGAACATGTTTAGAACATAAATGCTTCCAATTTCAATGTCAATGCAAACATAAGAACCCATTGAAGCCACAGACATATAATCACTAAGGACAATATAAACAATTTTAAAACAAAAAATGGAAATCATAGCTTACCCAAGAAGAAATACATATTGTCCTGTTAAATTATCAATATTCCTAGTTCTCTGCAACAGTACAAGCTGAGGAAGTATGGCAACAGCTTCCAAATAGAGGGAAAATGTCCACATTACCTGATCCATGCACAAGTAAATTGAAAGAAAAGTCGGGAAAGTAATGTATAATTAGTTCTCATTTGCAGTTAAAAGGAAATGCAAGCAGTTTGAAATCTGAGATAGATTCAATAGAAACCACATGACAGCAGAGATGCAAACAAACCTCCTTAAACGTGAACTTCTCATTGATAACTAGGGCTAATAGCAGGCAGGGCAATATGAGAAAAAAATGGCGAAATGTGTCGTGATCTTTGTCATATGATCTACGGACAACCTTGTGGCGCCTTATGTACCATACAATAGAAAATGAGCTTCCCAAGAATATCAATTTCATCATGGTGTTATATAAAGATATATAATCAGTAAAGATATCCAAGTAGCGAGTGGCAAAAACAACAGCATAAAGTTCTTGAGTCTTCAAAGAAATACCTGAATAAAAATAAGATACATCACAAGTCAGAGGTAGAAGATGCATGCAATGTACAAAAAGCTGGACTTTTCCTTCCTAATTTTTTATGTTCCTATTTCTCTAATTATGAATATATCCTCAATATGTTTCCATGACTATAAAGAAATACAACAATAGGGGATAAAGAGACAATTACAGATTACTTAGGCAAAACTTAAGGCATTCTCATTCTTTAATAATCACTAACTAATTCTTAAATAATGGTCTGACTTTACATCTTTAACCAATATGGAACTTTGGACCTAGCCAAATCTTGCTCAAATCACAACTTTTAGAACCATTTATTGAGTTCATGGAATGTTTCATATTGCAATATGTTGATTAATTCAATTTGACTTGTTTAACAGATTCTATATGTGACTCTTTCCTTGGAAATGATAGTTTTTCTTTTTCTCCACCAGTAGCTTTTATCTACGTATAAAAGGCCTAGTAAGACTTAGATAAGTATAGCACTTACTCCCTTTTGTTGATTTTAGCAGAAACGGGTCAAGGCGATTTTTTTCTCACTATACATATATGAGTATTTCACCTTACTGTCCTCAAGCTACTTCATATTAACAGATAAAACCTTCTATTATCTCCTGATAGATAACCATCAACTTTGGAACATATCTTGGTTGGAATTCCATAGACAGAGAATAACAGTAACGTAAGAAAGAAAGAAAATAACAAAGGAAAAAGTCCACCAGCTCTCCAAATCCCAGTAAGTTTGAAATATCTATTATAAGACACCAATTCTACCAAAATCAACCAATTGATAAAATAACCCCTTTCACACCCAAAATTCTAACCAGGGGGGTCTTAGGGCACTGCCAAAAGCACTGGAGTTGAGAACAATCCCTATAGGCTATAACTTCCACATTCCTTTATGACACAAAATGACGAAGGGACTAGTCCCCAGGCCAAAAATATTAACTGTGACTGAGCTTAGGAATTAGGTTCACTTATATTTTATCTAAAATATTAACAAAACCAGAACTTATTCAAGAAAGATTCAATACAAGTTCCTTTCAGCCCCAATCTCACAACCCCGAATCTATGCAAAAACTCACAAGAACCATAATCAATAAGCAGATAGGCCACCAAGGCACCAAAAAATGAATAGTATAGCACACCCAGAAATTATCACACAGAACAGAGATGTGGGACATGAAGGGCGGAGAGAGTTGATACCAGCACAAGATTTGATGGTGTGGATCTTGAGAAGCAGGACGAGGACGCTGGCCAAATGGGTCATGTCCCCAGCCAATCTGAAGATATTCATCGTGGATCGGATCTGGGAAGATACAGTCTTCTCGATTCCAGGGAGAAGGAGCTTCCGAACGTTTCGTTTTGAGGCACTCCTATTCGTGATACAGCGGATCAGAGATGACCAGGGACACGTCTCATTTGTGTTGTTCGGGAGGACCTTCCTTCTCTTTTTGGTTTTTTTTTTTTATTATTTTACTGGTACATATAACATAATGCCACCACAACTGCACAAGCCTAGTTCAAATATGATCATTTATGTTATATTATAATGTTTTTGAATATTTTAATTATAATTTTTAAAATTATATATTATACTATAAATTTTATATTTTATATATTATTTTTTATTTTTTACATCATATATTTTATGTTTATATTATAATAATTTTAAATTTAATCATAATTGTTGACTTTAAAAATTATAGATTATATAATTTTATATAATATAAAATAAAATATATAAGAAAATAAAAACAAAATATAAATAGTGAAAAGTTACAAATAAAAAATTAAACAACTCTCAATTTATTATTTTAAAATATAATAATTATTTTTATATTATATTTTAAAAATTAAAAAAATTTATCATACCTTTTTTGTGTATCCAACACCTCTAATCAATAAATCTATTTCTTAAAAAATGAGAAAATCAATGCGACTTAAAAAATCATGCCTGTATAAAATAGTGCATTCTTATAAATAAAAATTTTTAAAATAATATCAGATTATGTAGAAAATGATTTTACTAGATTTTTTTTTCCACTTTTTGAATAAATGGTGTTTTTTTGTGGCACAAAGTGCCTTCATTAGAGAACGTGCATCGATTTTGATGGTGCTCTTCCACAAGTGCTTAACCCTTGTAGAAAGTGCTAGTTACTACTTCACGTGTCTCACAATGAACACACCATTTTTTCATTTACATTTATTCATGCTATAAATATTAGAAAATGGTAATTAAACATATACATAAAAAAAAAGTGAGAAATTAGAAAATGGTGTGAAGTTAAATAATTTTTAATATTTGTAAATGTAAAAAAATTTAAAATAACTTTTAATAAATATATGCCAAGCATGTTAAATTTTTTAATTTTTTTTACAATTAAATTATAATAATTTTTATATTTTAAATATAATAACATGTAATAAGTTATTTAACTTTATAATCTTTCATAACTTTATAATATTTCATAATTTAAATGGGTTTTGGCATGTATTAAAGTATATGCTAATTTTGTTTTTAATTTTTTAAATGTAAACTAAATTACAAAAGTTAAAAGAATTAGTGGAAAATTATTTTATTATATTTAATAATTTAAAAAATAATTAAAAAATAGTAGATTTTTTCTTTTTCTGGACTGAAGTGGGAAGTTATATTATATCTATATGAGACAACTTCGAAATCATCACAAGTCCCAAAACTATTTAATGTAACTTGTGGTTTTAGTGTATGTCAATTTTTTTTTAATTTTTAACATATAAAAATAAAATAATAAATTATTATTATATTTTAAAATAATAAAATTAAGTAATTAAAAGTTACTTAATGCTCAAATGAGGCAAGCAATAGTAAAAAGAAAAAATGAAGGGTATAATCGTCATCTCAATTCCAAAATTATTTTAGGTCTTCTGAAAATGTTGAAAAAAGTAAAACAATTTTTGAATTATCCTAAATCATGTGATACTATTTTCGATGACGCAAACGGCCAGATCATTCAGACAACAGCGAACAACAACATTCCATTGCAATAGGGGATTCATTTGCTAGTATGGACAACAAAAGGGATTATACTAATTTTCCTTACCTACAAAGGAAAGGTTGTTCTCTAGGAAGTGTGTGGTCAATCCAATATGATCCTTTTCTGTGTATGGGCAAAATATCCCAGTATTTATGAGTGGGCTATTACTCAGATAGCTTATACATGTTGGGCCATTTGGCAAAGTAGGTGTATGCAAGTCTTTCAGAAGGAGCAAGTGAACAGTGTGAGCACAATTTTAAGAAGCTAACTGGCAGCAAAAGAATACTAGAAAAGAAATGAACTTGAGATGGTAAATGCTCAGCTATCATGGAGGAGACATTGGATCTATGGAACAATTTGAAGAACCCCATCATTCTTCACTCCAATTGTCTAATGAACAAAGTAACCGATTGGCTTACAAAATCTGTGATATATAGGATGGGGTGTCCATACCCCCATCTTCACTGGCGTTAATCTTGACAACGAATTGTGGTAATAGAATAATTGGTGTTGGATGCCTTTTCTGCTTAAAAAAAAGGCAAAAGAGATTATACTAATAATAGCAACAACATTAATTAAATTTTTTTTGTCAAATGTTATATGAATGTATCGTATATTAACACCCAAACAAATAAAATTGAGAATAATATAATTTAAAAAATAATTTAATGTTTTTTTATAAAAGTCAATTGTAACTATATACTTTTTTAAAAAAATTTTAATACATAATATGTCCATATATAATTTATATGAATTTGACTTCATAACATCAATACTCACATTAATTGACCAGATCACTTAATTTTATTTCGGACAAATATTTATACAGCATAATTTTTACAGATCTAATCAAGTCATGGTCCTCATGGATGATGACTTTATTGCTTTTTTTCTCAATTAAATGCATGGTTGACTTTAATTGTTAGCATTAATCATCATATAAAATAAATCAATCAGGACAATAATACAATTCAGAACTTATACTTAATAAAATTAACTACATTCTATAAATTTATAATTTGTAATAAATTAAAATTTATTCAAGAGATGAACAAACAAAGACCTAAAAACAAATAAATATCCCATCCCTTCTTTTGTAACTGCGGTTAATATTGCTGCTAAAAAAAAAGTTAAAAAATCTTTTTTTTTTTTTAAAAAAGGAAAGGATTAACGGACTGTGGTGGGTCCCAACGAGTAAAAGCGTGCTCTGTCATGTGGTCGTGGTCATGGACCTCATTGTCTGTCTCCACCTTCCTCACTTGGATTTTTGTTCCTTTTAATAATTAAAAAAAATGCAAACTTGAAAATATAAAACCGGGAAAATTAACAAAAGAAGAGAA
This sequence comes from Senna siamea, assembly GCA_031216115.1. Classification (NCBI taxonomy): domain Eukaryota; kingdom Viridiplantae; phylum Streptophyta; class Magnoliopsida; order Fabales; family Fabaceae; genus Senna; species Senna siamea. The sequence goes on from CM062357.1 coordinate 19,645,917, forward strand.
ATTCAAGAGAGAGAAAAAGAAACGGCGCCTTCTTCTTGGGTTCTTTCCTCATATACAGCACACATTTCAAGCAACACACTGTGAAATAGAAGCTGCTATATAGAGCCAGCGTCGTCGATCTCTCTGTAACGGCTATTTTGGGAGTGGCAAGGGTAAGAAGAGTCAGCCTCAAGAGCGTGTTTGAGAGAAAGAAGACTGTGATCAGTGACAAGAGTTTGCTTCTGATATGGATTACAACAATGACAAGTAAATCTCGCTCTTTTCTCTATCTGGGTCTTTGTGGGTGCGATTGGTTGAAACTGCATTCGGGTGTTTGAATGTTTACTCTGATTTTCTTTTTTTAGTTTGAGAAGTGAAATGCTCAATTTGCTGTATTTTCGTTTCTATGTACTTTCTGTTTCGATTTTCACATGTATCTGGGATTCTTACTGTCTCTTTTGCTCTCGCTCTGCGCATTTCCTTCTAACTGTTGGCATGTAATGCTGGAGGATGTATCTGCTCGGTTCTATTATTTTTTGTTTTTATTTTATAAACTCTTGAAATTGTTCAAAAAGCTCTTCAGATTGTTCAGTTTATGTAAAATCTTGAGGATAAAGTAAGGATGGAAATGTGGGCTTAGATTTAATTGGTGGGTCATCAATTGTATCCCTTTTATCTTCTCGTATTCTTTCTTTTATCCCGTTTACATTTTGCAGTTTGCGTGGGCTAATATTTTTATTTAAAGAAAAATCGCTTAATCACTTACGAGCATGACCTTTTTGTCTTTTCTCATTTAGAGTAGGATCTCTGATCTCATTGCTTAGTTACTTTTCATTTGTGTGATTACGCGGTTGTAATTAGTGTTGCAGTTTACCATCTGGCTAATCTTAGTGCTATTTCTTTTTGTGTTTTCTCCCTGTCATCTTTCCTGGGGGAGCTTTATCTTTGTCAATGTTGCAACGCAAACATGGCATTCACTTCTCTACTATTTCTTGATGTTGCTAGGGAGCCATGGGATTGGCATAAGGAGGGCCATTCTCTTCAACAGACTTCCAACATTGGTAAGTTCAACTGAGAGTTTAATTTAATTCTTTCAGATAACTGATGCTTGAGGAAATTTTATTGTTCTGAGCAGACATGTCTCAGGAGCTGTGGAATAATGTACCTCAAAATGCAGAAGATCTTTCCTACATGTTTGATGATGAAACAACCCCTGTTAAGGCTTGTGGGGACTTAGCTTTTCATGTCAATAATAGTGGTAAGGCATTCTCTTGCAGGCAGCTCTGTTGACATTGACTTATTGATATGTGCAACTCATCAAATTGTTCTTTTGTTTTTTGATTATTCTTGTTCTACCTTCAGATAATGTACAAAAGGAGCTTGAGGAGGGTCGGGAGATTTCTTCTCAAGTGAAGAGGCGTCGGATGCTACAATTCAGCAACCAAGACAGGGATCCTTCCCTGTCCAGTGAAGACATGTCATCAAGATACTTGAAATTAAATGTCAGTTCTAGAAGCTTTTTCCTTAAGTGACTCTTCACACCCAAAGCATGTTAGATGATTCTAACAATATGTGGAAGTTATTTTGTTTCAAATGCTAAATACCCACCATAACCATGATTTGGTGCAAAAATCTACATTTTGTCTTTACTCTTTCTTAAATTTTCCATGTTGATATTTACCAATGTTGATCATGAAAGCAATAGATCATGTCATGACTTAGTGTAACTTGTCCCAAATATTTTCTTTTATTGACAGATTTTCTGCTTCATATTATTGTTAGGACATGATGGCTTGATGTAGATTCTCTCAGCTAAATCATTTGGGATGACTGTTAATGATATGTAGTACTGTAATTTGTTCACGAGGCATTTTGATTGCATTAATCCTCTTTGTGGATATGTGTTTTAATCATCCATATGATTGGAAGTTTCCTTGTCTTTTGCATTGATCTACTTTCTTAATTCTATTCTTATGCTTTCAAGAGTTCATGAATTTCTGTGAACCAAATCTAAAAGATGATGTCTTTTTATTGTGTATATAGGGGAATGAGGACTCAATAGAAGATGTATTTCCAGAAGTTTCACAATGGGTGTCTGGAGCATCAGGTTTGCCTTTTGGAAGATTCTTGTTTGATTGTGTACTTGGACGTTTTTCCTGATCTTTCTCCAATTATAATGGAATATGTTCTAGGAAATGCATCTGCCTCCAGTTATGAGGATCTTGAGCAGTCAGCTGAAGGGTGGCTGGCACAATGTTTTAGTGATGCTGATATGCATTTCAATCCTGAAGATATGTATGCCACGTTGGACATTTTTTTTTTTGGCATATGGTCATATATATATATATATACACATACAAATTAATCTGATGATTATGCTATTTGGCGCAGAAATTTTTCGGGTCTAGACGATGTTCAGATTAATGTTGCAGGTACATGAATTGCTGGCCATCCACTACTGTCTTCTGATTTTGCTTTTTCCCCCACTTCTTTTTTCTTTCCTGTATGCATTTATGTTGTTCATATTATTAGTTTCCTCCTGCAGAGCTCTGTGACATCTCACCAACTTATGAACAAAATGCGGTTCAGCCAAATGTCACTCGAACACCCAAAAACATTGTCTTCAAAGGTTTAATGTTATTCCTTATAACCTCTTTCTTGCCAATTTGATTGTACCTGATATCCAATTAAATTCTCATCGAATTATCCTCCACTGACATGGAACTGTAAACTGAATTCCCTTGCTTGCTATATGATATTTATATGTAACAATAATACACTTAGAAATTGTAGTAAATAACACCACGAAATTTTTTGACATGAAAATTTAACTCTTTCAGACTGGTTTTACATGTGTAGGTAGGAAATCTTTCATACGAACACCAACAAAGTTAGCTTCTTCTGTGGCCTATCCATTTGCTTTCATTAAACCCAGTGGTGCTCATGGAGATGTAACTCTGAAGGAAATAAACCAGCGGATTCAGACTCCGCCTCCTTCAAAATCGAAGAAAAGCAGCGAAGATCCATCTGCTTTTCCCAAATCTGCATTTTCAGGGAAGCCTGTAGTTGGCAAAACAAAAATTCGCACTGAAGGGGGAAAAGGCAGCATCACAATCATGAGAACTAAAGGCTAAGTTGTAAGTTATTAAGTACTAACTTTTAGTCTCACCTTAATATGTGGGGTTGAGTTCATCATCTGTAATATATATACCTGGCAGACTATACAAATTGATACTGCAACTTTTGTTTTTGTTATTGACATCCATAAAATTACCTAGTGCTTTTGGTTGGGGTCTTGGATGTCTTATTATTAGTCCATGATTGCTTGAGCTAAGTCTGTAATGAAAATGTCGGTGTTCCTTAGCTCCCGACAACTTCATGGTTTAGAATGACAGTTTAACTAAGCTGGAGCTTAGTTTTTGTATGTGAATCATATACTGATTTTAGTTTCAAGCTAATTTCTGAACTCTTGTATCTCACTTTAGCTGTGCTGCATTTTTCTTCTCGTTATGTCTGTTTCACTGCAAGAGGAGAAGTGAAAACTGATATTGCATTACTTCTCGTTATGTCTTGTTATGAATTGGAAGGTTTTTGTTTTATGGCCAACCAATACAAGACTTACCTTTTTTTTTTTGGGGCCAAAATAAGCTGCTTGAAAAATTTGCCATACACAATATCAATAAACATGTTTGTGAGTTATTTTTTCAAATATAAACTTTTTATTATAATTTTTATGAATTTTCATTTTGAAAAATAGTTTTAAAATAAACAGAAATTTAGAAAAATTCCATACAGGCCCTCAGTGTCTCCTCGGACTAAAGTATGATGTTGCATCACACCATTTGATAACTTGCCTAAATTTGAAATTTACATCTATAAATGAAACTTTTTTTTATCATAAAGGTAAAAATTGTTATGTCTTTAAATTTTATATTAAATTTTATTTTTATTTTTATAAATTTTTAATAATTAATTTTGTCTCTAAAATTTTAAATTATAATTAATTTCATTTATTAAAATGAAATAATGATATGACATTTAACATAATGTTAAAATATTAAAAAAATATTAATTTATACTAATTTTATAGATATAATATTAAATATTATTTTATTATTTTTTATTAATAATTTTGATAAAGTTAAATTATAATTTAAAATTTAAAAAATATTATAAAAAATTTAAAAAATAAAATTAAAAATTTATATAAAATTTTAAAACATACAAAGTATTTTATAATAAATTTACTGAAAAAATTAAAGTTGAAGTCCTTGAGATTTTATCTTATTCTCCCCACTTTAACTTTGATCTTGTGGATATTTGAGCTGTGGCGCTGGCAGAGGCTAAGCGAAAAAAAAAAAAAAACTGAAAAGGTAAAATCTTGTGCGTACAAAGCCTACAATCACATGCCATTACATTTCATGTCTGGTACCATCAGAGTCAGGTTGACCAAGCATTAGGCATGGGCACGCCTAGGTATTTAATGCCATGCAACAATGGACTGATAGGGTTCCAATTCTTGGGTAGTGATGCCTGCAGATTTTAATTTAAGTTTTTTTTGGTATCATTTTATTATTTTTTTTATATTTTGAATTTTTTTTGAAATGAGAAGAGATTTTTTTGGGTTATGCCACAAAAATTTTGTCCTCTTGAAAATGAAATAATAATGTTTAATTTAATTTAAATGTAACTGTTTATAAAATTACAGAAATTATGATTAACTTTATAAAAAAAACAAGGGATATATTTAACTTTTACAAATCGTGACTTAAATTTAGATTATTTTTTTTGAATGGATCATTTTTAACAATTACTAAGATTGTGAAATTTGTGTAAATAACATTGTTTAAGAAAAAATTGTATTTACGTAAGTTTGTACTCTCATTGAGGTTGTCTAAAGGGCAATTTTCATTAGAGAAAAAACAAGGGAGTAAATCAATAGGTTTTATTTTTAAAAAGACTAAATTTAGAGAAAAACACTAAATTATTAATTTACTTTTAATCATATTTAAACTCAACCATAATCTATGTAATAATATATATATATATATTCTTTTCAATTTAATTGATAGGTTACGTAGTAGTAATAATAAAAATAATAATAATTTATAAGTCGAGGCCAACATTTCATATACCGTATTTTAAGTATGATATATGCTGGAATACAAGTATATGACTTAAAAAAAAAATTAAGAACTCGCATGCGCATATATATATATATATATATATATATAAAAATTTTGAATCACAAATTTGATTGTTTGAATCAATAATTTTGAAAAAATATATATATAGAATAAAAATAATAAGTGAATTGTTTTCAAGTATAATAAATTGAATTTTGAATTTTTAAACTCATTTCCTTTTATAAAATAAGCTTAATATATTATTCGAACTTAATAATTTAATAATAAACTAAACCAAACTCAAACTTTATAAGCTAAATCCTTTGCAAAAATTAATTAATAATAAATAGGATTATTTAAATGAAATCATAAAACAAATTTTTAAATCAATAATTGCATTTATGATTGATGAGATTTTAAACAAATATTATGTTCACTAAATCTTTAAACTTGGGCTTCGGTCCATTGTTTCAACAAAAAAAAATCTCTAAACTTTATCTCCTCAGGGGACTACCAGTGTGCCACTATTCACAATTTGTTTATAGAAGCAAAAGACACCCTTTTCTTTGGGTCAAAGAAAGACAATCTAATGGTCTCATGTCGTTGACAATAGAATGATCACAAACGGGCCCAGCCTACACAAAACGCGAAAAGGCCCAAGCCAGGTCTCATAAAAGGATCAGAAGTCTGGCCCAAAAGCTCAATCCCTAACATAATATACAAGATTGTAACTTTCTAACTCAATTGAGTCTTTGATCAATCGAAAAATAAACGGGACCAAATTTTGAATCACCTCTGCAGCCCCTGCTCATTTCTAGCACTGATTTTGGCCGACACATCCGCACAGGGATTTGCGACCCTCACCACACGCGTATAAACATGATAAAAGGTGTAAACATAATAATTTTTTAATTATAATAAAAATTAAAAATGCATAAAACTTCTCCGTCAGGATAAAACAATATATTGAAGAAAAACAAAACTTATTGTAAAACTAATTTAATTCCCAAGATCATCCTTCAAAGTTCAAATCAATTCTCCAATCTCTCTTTGTTAGGAATTTTGTCCTTTCATTATGCAACACAATCAGAAGAATTAAAGAAAAAATAATAATAATAAATAAGCATTCAAGAACAATATTGACATTGAATTGGATATCAAATAAGAGAGCTTACAATTATTGGAAAGTTTCCCCGGCTTTAGTATTATCATCTTCATCATCAGAGCATTCCACATCATCCAATGGTGTTCCTAAGATGCCAGAATGACCTATATGCAATTTTTTTTCAAAAAATAAAATGAATATTAGCAAAATATCTACTAAGAGAAATATATAACTATATCAATAGATATCCAATGAAAAATTACCCAGTATAAGGCCTTTTGCACGGTACCAATCTTCTAAACATACTAGAGCTTGAATAGTCTTCTCACTCAGTGGAAACATCCAAGGATTAATTACCTTCTTTTCAATACAAAATGCTGATTTATATCCCACAATGAAGATTGGAATAGCTAATATATCTCGAGCCAATGTTGCAAGCGTAGGATATCTCATAGCATTTTTACTCCAAAAATCTAAAATATCAAAATCTGATTTCAAAGCAAAATTTTGTTCATCTAAGTAACATTGTAAGTCTGATTTTTCTTCCTGTGACTTCCCTTTGGAACTCAAAAACTGCTCATAATCTTTAAAGAAACCATCATCCACTAAACTTCTTGAACCACTATCTCCAGAACCTTCTATAGTTGAAATGGAAGTCACAGAAGACATTTCTTTATAATGATTGAATAATGCTTGAAGAGTATTGACTATAGTGTTTATCTGCTCATCAACATTATCATAAGTTTTACTAAAATAATACTGAATAAAATGAAGCTTCAACCATGGATCCAATACACAGGATAGTAACAAGTAATGTTCTTGTCAATAATTCTGAAATTTTTGGACTATTTCTGTAATCATATCAGACATGAATTCAGGGGGATAAGCATAGATGAATTTTCCGCAATACTCTAGAATAGATATCAGTAGTTGGATTCTTTCTGCTAGAAATCAAACAAGTGGCATTATAAAAAGGCTTAAAAAATTTATGTACTGCTTCAATCTTTTTCCACTCTTCATCAGAAAGTACAAACATTCCAAATGTGTCATCTTTTTGCCCCCAGAGTTGAAATACTTTCTGGTAGTAGATGCCATGTACAAGCATTAGAAATGTGGAATTCCATCTCAAACACATATAGGTCTTCAATTTTCTGCTTGTATCCAAATGACAAATTTTCTCAGCTATATCATAAAGTTTTTTCCTCCTAGGAACTGACTTCTTTATGTACTTCACCCCATTACAAATCTTTGTAACAATATTATCAACCTTTTCTAGAGCAGCTTGCACAATACAGTTGAGAATATTGCGACAACAAGGGACTTGGAAAAACATACCATCACAGAACAAACCTTTATGTATAGAGGACCTTGATTTCAAACAAGTAGCCATCACATCATTATAGGTTGAACTGTCCAATGCTAGAAACTTTTTCATCAATCTTCCATTCAGACAAGCACATGGCCACCTCATCAGCTAGTAAAATTCCAGAAAATGGAAGTGTTATTGCTTGGAAGTAAATTATCATTTTTTGCTTTTTCCAATCTTTGTCAATCCAATGAGCAGTTATACACATATATTCATCGTGAGTGTGTTCAGCTGTCCAATAATCTGAGGTTAAAGAGATCTTACCAGGTGCCTCTCCCAACTCATCTAGCACAAAGTCTCTTTCGTTTGCATAATCAGTCATCACAATTCTCTTAGCTGCATGCCGGCTCAATGTCTTACACTCTGGACTCAATGTTTGCAACAAATATCTAAACTCAAGGTAACACAACAATACTAAAAGATAGATTTGACCATACAAGAAATGTTGAAAGGACCTTTTGAATTTTTTCCCACTTTATTAAAGATGAAGATCCATCAGTATTAGTTATGCTTAATTCTGAAGTAGCATTGTTTGACTCAGCTTCTGGCAGTGACAGAATTGAGCTCTTTCATCCTCCGTTTTTGTACTTTTTGTTGAATAGTTTGTAATATGTAGGTGTGGAAAAGTCTCATATCGAATAAAAGAAAAAAGTCTTCCTAGTATATTAGTAGAGTCTGAATAATATGATCATATTAATATATATATATATATAATATTTAACATCAAAAGAATTGGACCAGAACTTGAGGCTTGGGTTTCGGACTAGGCTAAAATGTCCAATCAATTTTAATGTTGAAGTTTCGAAATAAATAAATAGATAGTTATATTTATAACTATTCGAAATACATTGTCTATTGTCTATTGATTCTCCTATAGCAGGTAAAATCTCTTTAAGGAATGTGTCTATCACGTCTCAAAACTCTCAATCCTCTTCCTTCTTAATTAATTTTCTAACACTTTCCAATGGCACCTTAGAAGTCATACATTTTCTTTTCTTCGATTGATCATACTCAGCATACTCATCCTCTATCCTTTCCTTTGTTGCATTTTCACTTTCCAATTTGGCCATTAATATTCAAAGAAATAAAACCTAGAATTTTCCAAATGAATATTAGAGAAGAGGATAGTAAATCAAGTAAGATTTGAATTTCCTTGTCTGGAAAATCAAGAAAATTTTCTGTACTAACTTGACAGCATGTGACAGGTTTTATATGCAGTTTTTGCGCCTCCTAGAGTAGAGGACAGTAGATCAAGATAAAGTCGTGGAAGATTTTATTGTATTAGTTCAGAATGCCAAAGAAAGTTTTATCAATCAATGTGATAACATATGGCTTGACTTCCTTAGACACTTGTCTTTCTCATTTCATGCCTGGCTTTCATTAAAAAGCACAGTATATCATTTAAAGCAAAAGAAGAAACAGGAAACGGCTGCATTGATCCCACTATATCTCAATAGAGATCTACCTTCTCGGCTAAGAATACTCATCGCGAGGTACTATACAATGACAAAAGCGTGGAATTTCCAAGTATAAGTTTCTATCTAATCAACCGTTGGCTAATAATCTTTTCCTTTTCTTGATGATATATGATTGCTAGTTTTGCATTTTAGTACAGTGGTGAAAATACTTTTCCATTAGAATACTGTCTGACTTTTAACACATCAACCGAGACCTTCACTGGCTATACAATTCCCTGTTCGTTTCATTAACTTCTTTAGATATCATCATTATTATTCTTATTCTTCAGTTTAGATAGAGATGATTTGAAATATGCCACTAGTTGGCATCTAATACTCCAATCTCAATCAAATCCTTTTCAAATAAACGCAGCTAGATTTATAAGAAGAAAACGATTTATTATGGTTTCTTAGCCCCAATTCCAAAGAACCGAAAATTAAAAAAATAATAATAAAAGACTGACCAATTCAGAGCATCAATGGACAATGGCTGACAGGAACGAAGCTTCAACAGCAGCGTGTAAGGTTCTTCGATAGTTTCTTCAATGGCTAAGCTTCTACGGAGCAAGTTTCAACAAGGCTTCTTCAATGAACCGAGCGAGGGTGAATGTTGAAGCATAAAGGAGGATTGATGGACTGCATGCGACTGTGGCGAGAAGGAAAGAGACGCAAAAATAAAAACGAAAAACAAAATAAAATTTTAGTTGTAAATTATAATATAAGCTGGGTGATGTATTTTTGGCGCCCAAATTCCCGCTCACTTGCCTTTTTTTTTCATCAATTGCGGTTTTTTTTCTGCCTTTTTTTTAAATCAATTTTTTATTTTTTATTTTATATATGATTGTAATTTTAGTTTTAATTTTATCCACTATTTTTATTAATAAATTATTCTTATAAAAAAAACATGGCTAAATTAACAAAAGAATACCAAAATGCTATCTTTTTTTTTCTTGAAACCATCCGAGATTTATTGGGCTTTTGAATAATCTGGCTACAGCTTTCTAATGTGTTTTTCTATATATTTTTTTTAAATGACATGGTAGGCCATAATGCTATGTTAATTTAATATCTTTAAAACTCCAATTTTATTTGTTTTCACATTCTTAATTGATTCGGTTTTAAAATGTTCAAACATTTTAAAAGTCACATAACGAGCGTTATTTTGATCTCATCTGAATTCTTACAAATGACAAAAGTAATTTAATATAGATTTTATGATCCAAATATATTATTTTTAAGTATAAAAACATACCAAAAATTAAAGAAGCTTATGTATTATTTTTTTTCTCTTCATTCTCATAAAAAATACATTGTAATTTTTTAAAAAATACATGTTACAAATAAACTAGTTATCAAGTTAATTATCATTAAAAAAATACTAAATATGAGACATATGAGTAACAACAAAATTTACATTTTATCTTTTTATGAGAGATGATTGAGTGTTTTAGATTTTACTATACTATGTATCATGTATGACCGTAATAATGCTTAAAAATCATGTTTATTGGAATAAAGATTCTTTTATAAATATATGTATTAATTAATAATATTTAATTATTTTTTATTTTATATTAATGAACTTATGAAATATAAACAAATAAAAAAATAATTAAATATAATTGATTTATATACAAATGAAATAAAAAAAAATTTTGCTTCCCATCTTATTTTCATTTTCTCTTTGGAAGTTTGTATGTCTAATGTCTTCTTCTACTCATGGCAATAGCCAAGAAGGATCTCTAACCAAACATCAAGATTTAGCTACTTACCTACTTTTCTTTATCACATGCTTCTATTACTCCTTTTCAAAGTTGGATCAAAGGCTGCTTTAAATAAAGCATTATATAGGTAAATGAATGTGACGTGTCTATCAAAGTGCACGTCTATTTTTTTAAAGAAACGTTTATTCAAATCAAAGTATAATGTGACTTACAATAACATGAAGTATTATATCTTGAAAGAAGAATATCTTAAAAAAAATCTATTCATTCAACTAAGCTGGTAATAACTTCTTGCCCAAATGTGAAAAATTGTCATAGTAACAATATCAAGACAAACAAAATCTTTTTTTTTTTATGGGAGATCATCACTATATAAGCTTGTAATAATTAATACAAATGCATTTGTCCATTTGATATATATCATATTTAACATTTTTTTTCAAAATAATAAACAATTCTGGAGCAAAGATAATGACTACAAAAACTATTAAAAAAGATCATGCAGTTATATATATATGTATCTAATAGGAGATATTTTCTTGTTGAAGATTTAATTATTTAATAGAAGCATAAGTTTATAAATTATGTGTAATCATTACTCTTACAAAAAAAAATGACGTGTAATCATTGCCTAACTAAAATTGTTACTTTTGTCTCAAAGACCATGAACAAAAGGACAAAAGAAGTGAATAACATAATTTTTTTATTAAGAAAAGTTTTTGAGAAATTATTAACATTTTTTACGGCTTATACGTTGAACAAATTGTGTTTCACTGTATACATACATGATACGATTGTTTTTTAAATAATTAAATTTTGAACCAGGTGCAGTTAGCCCTTATAAATCTAAATTCATGATTGTACTTTTAACTAGAGTTAATATGTTATAATTTTTTGTACATCAATTTTTTTTATTAGAGTCAAAACACTATCAAATACTCAACATGTAACTTAATTGTTAAGAATGAATTTAACCAACCCCTATACAAAATAGTAATTTTATTTTCATTTTAAACACAATTGTGTGTTGCCCCATGAAATTCGTTTCTCTGTTCAAAACAAAACAAACACAAAATAAAACAAAACAAAACCCAAGCTTCTTTCATTCTTTCATTCTTTCATTGCTCTCTATCTGTCTATCTGTCTTCTCTATCTCTTCCCTCTCATCACCTACTCATCACTTAAGGGGAATTGATTAGAGAACACAAGGTGACAAATCCAGAAGACGCATCATCACACCCCGTCTTTTTGTACCCTCCTTTTCTCATTGTGAGGCCCTCCCTATATGAATACGACTCTTCCTTCTTCTAATTCATAATTTCTTTTTCGTTGGAATAATCTTTCTATATATATATATATATATATATATATATTAAAATCAATCAAAGCTGTGCTTATATCACAGTCCTGGGCCTTCTCTGTTCTGGGGACCTATAAGGTATCCGATGCTTCTTTCTCTCTCTCTCATCTAAATCTTTTATGTATATATATATTTCTTTTTTTATTTCTGTCTTGCTTTATGAGGGGACCCATCTATAAAGTTGATGAATTTGTATTTAATAACGTTTTACCTTTGTAGACGTTTGCTTCTAACATTGTGATGAGGCTATGGTGAAATTTTTCTAGTTCCTCTGTCGTCTTCTGTTTTCTTTTCTCATTTCTGCTTCATTTTCTCGGAAAAGGACAATTTTCCGAGAAAAAAAAATATTGAGTTGTTGACCCTTTGCTTATTATCTATGCGCTTTTATTGTTAACCCATTGGAACCTTCCATTTCTTGCCTTCTCTTCTGGCTAATTTGCAACTTTCCCGAGAAATTCTCCATGTGAACAACAAACGGAGCAAGATTCCTCTCCAGGATCTACTAAATTCCTAGGAATTCTTCTCGATTTCTTGCTGTAATTTTCTTGGAAAACCGCAGATTCTGATCAATTTTCTCTTTTCCTTTTCTCGGAAACTGAAATGGAAAGTCGCCGGAGGATAACGCTGTATGATCAAATGTCAGCCGTGGACAGCAGCCGCAACTCGCTAGCCGGCTTGATCCTAGACGCCGCTGCTATGGCAAGCCACAAGAGTGCCGCCACACCGAGCCGCCGCCAGCTCAGCAGCAGCCGAACCCTCCTAGACATCATCCGTGAGGACGACTCCAACAAGAAGGACAGAAAGTCCTGGAAAGTCTTCAGGGACAAGCTTCGGCTCAAGCGCGCCGGATCTGCTTGGTTCTCCGCAATCCATATCCCCGTCACGGATATCCCCATCCCTAATCGGAATAGCAGCAACTCGCGTCTCAACTCCAACTCCGACACCCCAGCCACAAGCACTCAACCCCAAACGTCGCGCTCAGATTCCATCCGGCGAGAAAGCGCGATCATGACGTTCAGAGATTGCTTTGACTGCAGCAGCGACGACGACGATTGCTCGGATCCGGCGCGTGATGTAACGCGCCGCCTATCCTCCGTCATATCGGAGGAACGAGCGCTGTCTGCCAGAGAAGCGGAAGCTGCTGCTGCTGCGGCGGTGGTGGAGGAGGACGAGCCGGTAAGGATGTCGCTGATGGACTTGCTGGAGGAGACTGATCGGCAAATGGGGTTTGAGGGATCGAGATACAGAATGGGAGACGATGAATGGTGTGAGAATGAGAATGAGAAAGAGAAAAAGGAAGGAGAAGAAGAAGAAGAAGAAGTGGGAGAGGAAAGCAAAGGAGGGATTAATATAGAGGAGAATTGCTGTGTGTGTATGGTGAGGCGTAAAGGGGCTGCATTTATACCTTGTGGACACACGTTTTGCAGGCATTGTTCAAGGGAGCTTTGGGTGAGTAGAGGCCATTGTCCTCTCTGCAACAATTTTATTGTCGAAATTCTTGACCTATTCTGATTCATTCAGTTTCATCTCCATTTTTTTTTCCCTTCTCTGATTGCACAAGGTTTTGGGCTTTTTGTTCAAAGTTTTGGTAGTGTTCTTTAATTCTCCCGTCCAGTGGAGTTTGAGGTGTGAATAAGAGTGTGGATGATGTTAATGAATACAGCAGCAATTTTTCAAAAAGTTTTTGCTCATCACGCGCACTCACAACCTTACACTTCCACACAATTAGATTTAAATTTTTAAGTATAAATAAACACTAGGTTATACAATTTTAATCTTACAAAGACACAGAACAAATTTTAACATTAAATTATATAACATATTCTTTTCAGAAAAAATATTTTTTATAATTATAAATTTTACATTAATTTTTTAATTTTATTTTTAAAAATATTTTTATAATTAATTTTATTTTTAAAATTTTAAATTACGATCAATTTTATTTCATGACTTAACATTATATAAATTATTAATAAAAATTATAATATTATATTATATTTAAAAAATATATAAAATTGTTATTATGAAAGTTATATATAAAGTATTTAATAAAATTTCTATTAAAATTTTTTTTTATATATAATAATAATTGAGTGAAAAAAAATTATAATTTGATAATATAAATTTTTATCTAATATTTAAATGTGATAAAATTTATTCATATTTTTAAATTTTATTATCAAATAATATATCACCATTTTTTATTAATAATTTAAATAGTTTTAATTTATAAAATAAAATTAATTATAATTTTAAATTTTAAGAACAAAATTAATCAAAAAAATATTTAGAGATATAATTAAAAATTAATATAAAATTTAAAATTATAAAATCTATTTTTATAGAAAAAAAAAAAAAGGCTCGGAGGGACTTCAATCGTCAAATTTGTATAAACTTTTAATTGTATGCATATTTTCTTATGAAATCTTTAATACCTGATGAATGTAAGTATAATTTATATAAATTTGAGTCAATAAAATTAACCGTGGGAGCAATATTTCTTTTTGGTTCCAATTGTGGTTATGGGATTTGAGTTGCACTGCATAGCAAAAGGAATTCCTTTTATCCGTCTACTCCTCTCTCACTCAGCAATCATTAGTAGTGTTTTTGATCCGTCATCATAGGCGTTGCACTTTTAACCTTGGTTTTTACCCTTTTAATCATTACAATGTTCTTTTCTATATAATATTGCCTAGATCTTTTTTATTGAAAAAAATGTTAAATTTAATAGTTTGATGGTTTGGTGTGATAATTTGAAGTGAGTTAGCATGTCAAATAAATTGTAAATAATTTAAGGCTTTAAATTTATTAGATTTAACGTTAATTCTAAATAAAATTATGCCAAAAAATAGTATTAAAATTTTTCAATGATTAATAGACTAAATTTAAAATATATATATTAATGAAATTAAAACTATAGCAATCAAAATACAAATTTTCACTTGATTTCACATTTAAAGGAAATTTTTTTTCCATGAATTAGACCAATTCGTTCAATTCAAAATGTTAAAAACAACATTTTAAGTATGATTCTGCATAGTGCATGGAATTTTATTTTTATTAATAAAAAAGTATAAATTTTTAAATTAAAAGTATAATGAGCATAATTTAACTAAATTTGAGGTTCAATTTCTCATCTCAGCGTTCAGTTGTGGTGCAAGAGTTAGGAATGTTCGTTCCATAGTTCATTATTTAAACATTCTGTTGTCAGAGAGAGTTTCAAGTGAAACTTTGGGGTCATGTATCCTAAATCTGTGAAAAATTAAGAAACATAAATATTAACACTAATATCTAAAGTGTCGTATATAATATTTGATCCATAATATATATACATGTATGTGTCATTCAAAGATATATCTTTTAATTTCTTAGTACTCTATGGATTATTTATATTTCATTAAATAGAGAGAACAAGAGATATTTTGTTGAGTATATACTTGTTATATGTATACCTAAATTTATTTGATTTTTATATAAATTAGTCACTTATATTCTATGAAATATCCAGTGTCAATGTTCTTATATATCTATATTATAATAATTTTAATTCTCTATGGTTAATGATTTCAAAAATTAGATATTATATAATATAAAATTTAAAATAAGTAAAAATATTTTTTATATTTATAAATTTTACATTAATTTTTAATTTTGTACATAAAATTTATCTGTTGTCAATTTTGTCCATAAAGCTTTGAATTAAAATTAATTTTGTCTCATGTCTAATATCTTCCAAATCACTAACAAAAATAATTGATATAGTGTCTGACACATATTTTTTTATTGACTTGATACTCATTATTTATATATTATTATCAAATATATTTTTAAAATTTATAAATTTTATAAAATGTGTCATCGGCTCCTTCAAACAACTAAAAAATTTTAACAACTTCGTCTATTAATATCACACATGTCCCACCAACTTTTATAGTCATTGACATATGTTAAAGTTAGTTTTTTAATCAATTTTTTTTTATGATAGACTTCAACAATAAACAAATTCATATAAGGCCACTTACAACATATATGAGTTCAATTTCTAAGCCATTATTTTATAATAGTATATACATTTACAATTATACGTACAAGAGACCACAAATTAGACAAAAAAATTCACCTATTATCAACTTATCATAAAGCTCTTTTATTCACATAAAAAAATTTTCATTATATATGAAGTCATTGATGAATAGAATAACCTATTGGTATTGTCATATAATAATAATGCTAAGTAATGATTTAAAGAGGAAAAGCTCAATGTTTTATATATCTTCCATACATTTACTTTATAGCTTAAATGATAAGATAAAATTTAACAACTTTAATAGAAAATTTCAAAACAGTAGCCATCAAAGACAAACTCAATGGCAAGCTTTATTGTTGATGGATTCAGTGCACTGTGACTTTAACAACATTATTAGAGTTATTAGGATATTTGTAGATTGTTCGAAGAAGTTGATAACACATTTGACAATAAATATATAAGTATTGAGTATTGAGTAAGTAAAAATATATAATTTAAATGTTACATAATCTATTTTAGTTAATAATTTAGATGACATTAAATTGTAAAATAAAATTGATTGTAATTTAAAATTTTAAGAATAAAATTGATAGCAAATAAATTTTAGTAACAAAATTAAAAATTGATATAAAATTGAAAGATATAAAAGATACTTTTATCTTTAAAATAAAGTATGTAATTTTATCTTTAAAATAAAGTATGTAATGTGAAGAGAAGTTAAAAAGAAAATATAAATAATAAAAAGTTGAAAAAAAATAATAACGAGTTAAATAACTCCTCATTAAAAACTAAATTTTATATAAAAGTACATTAAAGACTAAATTATTATTTTCTCAAATTAAAAATTATAAAAATTTAATTAAAAATATAAAATGTGTGAGAACTTAGAAATTCAATAAAAAACTAAAAAATAATTATAACTAAAAATAAAGATATGATGTTTTTGGCTGAGTTATAACAAATTTCCTTTAACTTAAAGTATAAGGTTATTTACTTTCTTTCAATTTTAAAAGTGAAAAATTTTCTTAAATTTTTAATTTTGTATAATATATTTTCTTTATTTAAACACTTATTTACGTCAATAAAATTGAAGAAACATTTTATACAAGATTAAAACTTTGAGATTTTTTATCATAATTTTAAAATTAAAGATGTTAATTATACAACTTTAATTAACTTTTTTTTAATACAAAAATAAATATTCAAAATTAAAGAATAAATAACAGAAAAAAATACACACTTTTATCCAAGGGGTTTTTCAATGAGTAAAGATATATTTTAAATATCTTCATATAAGTTTAAATCTTGGAGCATAGTAAACTAACCCAAGATTAATCTTGAAAAGTAAATAATTTTGAGAACTAATATTCTATAGTATTAATTAAAGATTTATTTGATTAGTTAATAAAATTATTAAATATTTAAAAATTATTTTTTATAAATTTTAAATTATTACATATTCTATACCAAACTAAATATAAAGTATTCTTAATAATTATCATTTTTTAATCAACCAGTGGGGGAATCTCATTTTTTTAATATAAATAATCATATTTTAAAAATTTTTGGGGTTCTCCTCTGATCTGTCTCTCTCTGGTGCAGAAAATAGAATAGTTCCTCTCTTATTAGTCTCCTCACTTCCTATCTCTTGACAAGGTCTACGTTCTCTCTCCAAGATTTTGCTTTCTTCTCGTTGATATTCCTCCATCAGGTACTATATACTCTGGTCCTTCGTGATTTTCTTTGGTTGATCAGGCCATAGATTTGGTGTTTATATGCTCTAATTCATGAATTGATTGTTCTTTCTTTCCGATGGTTCAGGGCTTTTGCCTTCTCCGATCTCGTTTGGTTGTCGAAGAATAGAGCAATTATGACTCATATCCTTTGATCTTCGAATATGCTTTTAATTTTCACAATTTTCTGGGTTGGAATTCTGTTTGGTTTCCTAGAAAATTTGAGAAATAAAATTGTGGAAATTTGAAACCCTTGTTAGGATACAGACATGGAGAGAGAAATATTGTGATCGGATTTTAAAGTTTTCTTCAAAATTTCAAAAAGATTGTTCTCTTTTCTGTCTCCGAATCCAAACGGAGTGAAATTATATCTGTTTCTTTTCTTTCCTCTGTTTGTCGGCGATCTCAGGGGCTCTTTTTGTTTTTTTTGGGTTTTTGTTGTTTGGGTTTAACTGAAAGCGAACGCGGTAACCAGAGGGAGAAAGATCGTGAAAGGGCTCAGGCCAGGTCTGGCAATAAAGGCAAGCAGACCAAGAGCGATGGGTTAACTCCTGAGCAGCGCAGGGAAAGGTTGTTTTTCTCCTTGTTATGTTAATTAACAGAACCCCTGCTTTTGTTTATTCTTTTCCTTCTTTTGGGGCAGAGATGCAAAGGCACTACAGGAGAAAGCAGCGAAGAAAGCAGCTCAGGAAGCGGGAGGGAGTAAAGCAGGTGGTGGTGGTGGAGGCAAAAAATAGGCAAGAATGATTGGCTTCTTTGTTTTTGGGAGGAGGGAAGGGGAAAGGGTAGTTTGGGTATTGACATGGAAATATTTGTCCTAACTATTCTGATGCGGGTTTTCGGTTTAGAGTCATCTATTCATGTCATTTGATAAACTGCTGTTTGCTTGTTCCGCCTTGACGTTGGCTTGTGAACCATGGACTTTTATTTTATTCAGAATACGATTTCTGTGCATTATTTTATGGTGATCTGGTTTTCTCAGTTCTCACCTATCTTTCTGCTATTGGATGGAACAAATCTGGCTGTATGTACATTGATGGGCATTGTTTAGCGAGCGAAAATAAGTGAATTCACAGTGTTTAATGTGTTGAACAATTGAAATTTTGGGAAGAAAGATTTCCTTTTTGGTATGTATCTCAATGTAGCCTATGATATTTTTTCTTCATTTAGCCCGTGGATTAGCATTGTGAAGCAAACTGATCAGGTGTAGATCTTGTCATAGTGCATCCTGTATAGATTGGTTTCCAGTTACTAGGTTGAATATGGTGCTGGGTACAAGGCACTTCACATTTAGTGTCTTTAAGAATTTAGATCTTATTGCACATCTTTGTTAGGCGTTGGTACACCATCATCTTGACTTCATATTAAAGATACTTGTGTTTGGTACATTGATATTTAAGATAATGGATGACCCTTTTGGAAATCTCACTCCTTTTAGTTCTTTTAACTTTTATAAAATTCAACTTATATCCTTTTTATAACAATTTTCAGTTGTCATGCCAAATATGGGCATCTTAAATACTATGATATCAGATACCTTGGCGCCCAAGATATTACAAAATGAGAGATAATAGTTTAACAAACTCCTTTGTGTGTTGGGCCCATAATTTGTATTGTATGCTATCTCGTTTTGAAAATCCATTCTTTTACCTTCAAATTCTTAGGTTTAGTTTTTTATATTGGTATGTTGTGCTTTATGGACAACATGATCCAATAACTGGTTTTTGTTTTAAATCCACTCAGTGGGTTGAATTTCCTAAACCTTAGTTATGAATATCTGTCATTAATGTTTGTAATTCATATAAATGCTTGCACCATCATGAGTGCCTCCTGTCATTGTCTTATGAACGATGTAGGATTTGTGTTGGCTGTAATTGGTGATATTATTTTTCTTAGTAATGTGTTATATCAATGCCTGTTGCTTTGCTTCTGTATTACGGCAATGGGACACTGTCAGATCTTGTTAATTCACGCTTAATTCTTCATTCTTGAGAGTGGTAGAGACATAATATAAGACCATAAGCTTTGTTGTATTTGTATCATTCTGATTGGTATCTTAAATAGCTGAGCTTCGTGGAAGAGCTGTTGTTTGTCTCTGCAGGATAATGTCAGAAATTGAAGTTTTACAAAAATAATTGCAGTTGTTAGTGCATATGGTTTTGCCTGCTCTGATAGTTTCCTTTAATAGAAGTAGTTAGAAGTAAGGGTGATGTGGCCCTCTTTGAATGCAATTTTTAAAAACAGAAAAAAAAATCTGTTTGAATTTTTTTTACTGAAAAAAAGGTTTTGGGAAATTGATACCGAAATTGTAGACACAAATGATTTGGATATACCAGAAGTATTCGTGGTTCTTGAAATCTACACTTGTGATTATACAAGAAACTACTATTAAAAAATGAACTCCTTAAACATTAGCAGTGCATCATAAATCATAAATCTTCCAACTTTATAATCCTAAAACTCGATTCGTCTATTCTAAACAGAGTTTTCACAAAAGAAAAAGATGACTTCAATAAAGAAAAATGCTCCTCAATTATCTAAAATTTCCTCGTAATAATCATCAATTACTAACGCAAAATACTATGTGATAATAAAGTCTACTAATAATGCTGAGAGACCTGACTACTGATAAAACGTGTAAACGAGGACTAACATACATTTTGAGAATCAATATACCATTATCGAACATGAATATAATCCAATTATCTAACTTTTTTAATATGAATATGTTTTTAAACAAAGAATTAAATTTTGATTTCTCGCACTGGAAGAATTTTTTTAATTTTTTAATATCAATAAGTTGATTGTTTGGCTCTTATATCTTTTCATTGTCTTTTTTTATTAGATCCAATCTTATTAATTAATTATCCAAGAATAACCATGATTGAGTAGTAATTTTACGCTATAGATTTCTTAATAGTTTAAATAAGAAATTTTTAAGACTTAAATTCTAAAATTAAGTAGCCAGACATTCTTTTTTTTTTTTTATTTTTGAACCGAGTAGCCAGTCATTCTAAAATTATAGTTTTGCTCACCCAAAAAAAAAATTTTTTTTTTTAATTTTTTAAAAAATAAAAAAATTTAACAAAACATTTTTGTAATTTTAAACTATCAAAAATATTATCCAAATACAAATAAAGCAAACAAAAGTCTCCTAGAAAACCAAAAAATTGTTTGATGGTTCAGAAAAATTCATAAAAAATAAATTTACTTCATTTTTAGACAAAATAAAATTTTTTATTCAGTTGTTTGAATGTTTGATAAGTATAAGTAATTACTTTAAAATAAAAATATTATTGATTTGGCTTTGGCTAGAAATAAAAAACTTTTTTGCGACTTTATTAATTACTGTAATTTAAATTAAATAATTTTAAATGCACCACAGGACGAGAAACATTTTTCATTTTTTTATTTTATATATCTTCTACATGCTGCACACATCAGTGAAGCAAAATCAATGGCGTCGCTCTCCAGCACCACACTTCCATCTCCACCCGCCATAAACCGCCGACCCGCTAAGAAATCCGCGTATATTCGGGCACAAACGGAACCCGATCCGAAAGCACCTTCTCCTTCATCTTCTTCCTCTAATGACGGTGCGATGATAGTTACTGATAGCGGCACGAGAAGAATGGCGATGGAAGTTCAGAAGCTGAAGGAGAAGGAAGCGAGGGAGAGGAAAGAGGAAGTGAACAGGAAGATAGCGTCGAAGAAAGCCATATCGGTGATACTCCGAAGAGAGGCCACCAAGGCCATCATTGAGAAGAAGAGGGGTCCCACCAACTCCAAGAAGCTGCTTCCGAGGACCGTGCTAGAAGCACTTCATGAAAGAATCACGGCTTTACGATGGGAGTCTGCTCTCAAGGTAACTCCAATTTTGATTATCTTATTATTTGAGATAATTGTGGATTTATAACTAGGGGATTCTGGTGGATGAGGTCTTGCTATCTGTTATTTACTGAAATTGGGGCATCTTCTCTGTTCTTACCTAAATGTATTTTAGATATTCTTGTAGAAAATGTAGCATAAGTTTCAACTTTCAAGCAAAAGTACAGATAGATACATTATTGCATTTATATCTGGTTACTATCATTGAGAATATTGTAATTTTATATAATTAATGACTGAAGTACATATACATGTGTGTGAAAGAAGATTCTATTAGAAAAAGAGAAAATACAATGAGGGAGGATAAGATATCCCTTAAGAACAGCAAATGACAGATAGCAGAAAAGTAAAGCAACTAGAATACACCAGCTAATTCAGCTCTAAGGAGCAGCCCATGTAAAACAAATGAGAAGAAATCCTGAAAACTGCCATCAGCTTTAACCCAGAGTGAGGCCAAGAACACAAGTCTGTCTACAGGAGCTATTATGGATGAAAGTTTGTTTCAAGACTCTAGAATTACACTGCATCCAAAGCATCAAAGAGCTTATTCCAATGCTTCCAAACCATTTCATAATTTCAAAATAAGTGTGGCTGCAGTTTCTGAATTCTGCAAACATTCAGGAAACAGCTTTATGTGGCCTACATGCCTGTAACAGATTATTTGTGTTAACCTTGCTAGATATGGCAGTCTAAACGAAGACTTTAACCTTGGAGGGGTCCTTCACCTTCCAAAAAGGTGTTGAAGAAAACTAATGGACCAAATACTGAAAAAAAGTCTTGCTGGTGGAATAAGTGGAAGACATTAACGATAAATATCTTCTATGTGGACTTTGAGAAGAATGAAAGGAATCAAGTATCTTTAGCAAGACATTATGACTGAAGTGTTTTCCTCAAAATTGAAAATTCCAAGAATAGAAGGGACTGTGTAGGCTAATAGAAGAGGTAGGTTTTATAAGAAGATAGATAAATAAAGGAAGAGATGGGAGTAAGATGGCTAGTAGAAAGGTGGAAAAGTGGAGGAAAGGGATCTGAAAGATGATTGTTGCAGAAGAGAATCCAATCCTACAATCCAAGCTGGTAAGGGGGGCCGCCTTTACCGTAAATGGGTGTTCCATGTCTCACTCACAGTTGATGTGGGAAAGAGTGAACCCAGGGGTCAACACACCTGGAGCTGGACAAATTGGTATCTGATTCCGCTTCAAGCAGAGGAGAACCCATTCCTATAAGCCATAATGATAAGGGGAGGAAGCATCCAAATGGGAGTTCCATGTTTGACATCCAGCCCATCTAGGACTCATGCTTTTGAACCAAAACTCTCCCAACCAAGAATCTTTGAAAAACTGACAAGAGCCCCCTACATACAACTGAATCAAGGGATAGAAAGAAGAATGTACCTAAAATAAATTTCCAAGGGCTTGTTTGAGTTGCATTGGCCTTGATGCTGTCATCCTAACCATCTTGTTGAAGACAATGTTTGCTTATATTTCTCTGCCATAGAGCATGACTCTCCAAAGCCAAATGATGCCACAGTTTGACATTTAAAATAGAATATGTTATTCAATCTCTGGGTCTTTCATTAAATTAGATGAACAGGCAGAGTCACTCCTTGATTAAGCGTAATGGGTTATCAGTGTCTTTTTATGGTCATAGTAGTAGTACAAATAGAAGTTGAGGGGTCTGTTTTAACTTTTATGTACACAACTGTCATGGACCAAAATATAGTTTGTTCGGTCCCTTCTTTTTTTCCCTAACTTCTGCCCTCCCCTATTTTCTCAGCATGTTATCATATTCATAGCCATGGTATCAGCCATCTTGAATCTCAGCCCTAGCTCCCAATAAATCAATAAATAAATAACAAAATTTATTCACAAAGGTTTGTCATTCTTTTATGGGATTTCAATTTTTTTAATGTACTGCTTTAGATACGGAGTTGTTGATGTTGAGTTCCACTAGAGTGATTATAGTATTTTGGTATTGTTTGTTTTAGTGCTGATTTACCAGTTTGCTTACAAAGAAGTTGCAATTGAGGTTCTCAGTGTGACTTTGGGAGTCATGAGGTTTGGGAATATTGAGAGTTGTATATTGAAGACTTTGGCACTACTGCACTAGTAAGGAAGATGTGTGCTGTTGCTTGTCTTGGTATGCAACCCAAGTAGTGGAACTGGAAACCAGCTAAGAAAAAGTTGGGGGCTATTAACAGGAGGGAGGTTCAAAAATTCTGGGAGACATGACTTTGTGTTGGCTAATGTGATGAGCAGACCAGGTAGGAGAATGTTGAGGAAGCCACTCATAGAAGCAGGTTGAAGAATTTGTTGTTTGTCTACTAAGGAGTTTCTTGTTAGGAGGTGGATTTGTGATAGTCTTGCAGTTTAAGAAAAGAAATATGAGTTGTGCAATCAAAGTAGAAGGTTTAAATATCTCAGTGTGGTCATGGTCTTTGTATAAATAGAGGTCAAGGAATCAGTTTTATTTACTAACCACAATTGCTTTAAATAACATTTCTTTTTGTTTTCTTTTTTTTTTTTTCTTAAAGGGAATAAAGTGAGAAATTTGAATACATGGATCCAGTTCAAGAAATTTGAAATGTAGGAAGAGGAAAGTAAAGATGCAACGAGAAAAACAAAACTTAGGTCTGAATTGAGGAATAAATCCTAAAACACTTGCTGAAATGTGAGGTTGTAATGTGATAGAACCTGGAAACAGCACACCTTATACTGAATATTGCACTAGTATTGTTGATAAAGGTTCCCTTCCCTTAGAGGCACAAATACCTTAAGAGTAGGATATAGCAATTACAAATGCTCTCAAACAGAAACACTCTACTCACAGTATAGCAACATAGTAGAGAAAATAGCAAAGAAAATAGAAAAGAGCAGAAAACAGAAATGGTTGCTAGCTTTCGAGAGGTTAGCTCTCTCCCAATTCCTTACTTTCCAAGATACCCCTCCTCCCTACTCTCCATCCACCTCTAATACCCCGTGTTCGACAGTTATGGGCCCCACCCCCACACACTTCAGCATAATTAGTTAGGGAGTTTGTTACAGATTGGCTCTCCCTCTGCCACCTCATTGCCTTTACCTCTTCTAGAATAAACCCTCAATGTTGCTTTAGTTTCCTGTTTCCCATTCCTGCCCTTTCCCTTATAGTAATTGTGGTTTTGGGGTTTATCATTACCCTCCCCTACAAGGTTCACCTTGTCCTCAAGGTGAAAGTCAGGGAATTGATTTTTGATGGCTTCATAAGGTTCCCATATACTGTCATGTAATGGAAGCCCCTTCCATTTGATAAGCACTTCCCGCTGTCCGTCTGTATCTGTTGGACATCCTCCAGTTCTGTGATCACTTCCAAGTCATCAGTCAAACCACTAGGGATGAATAATATCTGACTGGTCGGTTCCACATTTCTCTTAAGCTGAGATAGAAGGAACACTGTATGTATTTGGGCTGAATTCGGCAATTCCAATCTGTAGGCAACCAATCCAATCCGTTCCTTCACCTTGTAAGGACCATAAAATCTAGGATTGCGTCTCTCGTTGTGTTTCTAAGCCAATGACTTCATCTTACAGGGTTTCAGCTTCAAATACACCCAATCACTCACCTTAAACTCCATTTCTCCTCTCTTGGGGTTTGCATATCGCTTCATTTGTTGCTGAGCTTTTTCTTGGTTCTTAAGTATTACATTGCGCTGCCTAATCTGCTCATTGACATCTTCCCAGACATGCTTAGGTACTGGTATGGGTTGCAATAACCCTTCCGGACTCATCGCCTCATATTTATTCTGCTGACATATGTTACCCTTTGCTACGAATTTCTGTATGTCAGTCTTCATATCCTTCCAATACACAAAAATTGCCATCCTTCGGTATGTTCTAATATAGCCCAAGTGCCCTCCCATTGGGGTGTGATGAAATCCAGCAATTAACTTGGAAATTCTTGCTGATTTCTGGGGCAGCACCATCCTCCTTTGATATATTAAACATACTCTCCTAACTGTGTAACCCTCTGGGGTTTTTTGGTTGGTGATCACTTGCTGCCAAATTGGATATAGCTTTTCATCATCCTTGACTTCTTTTTCCCACTCCTCTAGTTCCTCATACTGCCAAGCTGATATGGCATTAAAGACAGCTTCATTATGCTTCCTTGACAGCGCATCTGTCTCTCTATTCTCCTTGCTGGGCTTGTAGATAATTTCCAACTTATACCCCATCAATTTATAGACCCATCGCTACTGGTAAACCCCTATTTCCCTCTGTTCAAGTAGAAACTTAAGGGTTCTTTGGTCAGTTCTGATTACAAAGGGGTATCCCAATAGGTTGTGCCGCCACTTCTTAACCGCGAGCACAATTGCCATCAATTCCCTTGCATACACCGAGCTAGCTCTCTTTCTTGGTGTTAGAGCTTGGCTAAAGAATGCAATTGTTCTGCCTTGCTGCATAAGGACAGCACCTACTCTGATTCCATGGGCATCTGTCTCCATCTCAATTGATAATAAAAAATGAGGCATGGCTAAGACCGGTACTGTGGTCATAGCTTTCTTAAGGGCCTCAACAGCTTCTTGTGCCTCTTGTCCCCATTTAAATGAGTCCTTCATAAGCAATGCTATCAGTGGATTGGCTATCTTCTCATAATTCTTTAAGAATTTCCAATTGTAGTCGGTCAATCCTAAGAATCTTCTCAATGTTTTCAAGTCTTTCAGCATAGGCCAATCTTTCATTGCTTTAACTTCTCTGGATCAGCTTGAACCCCCTTTTCTGATATGATATGGCCTAGATATTCTTGCTTATCCTTCACTAAGCTGCACTTCTCGACATTAATCACCAATTCATGTTTCTTGAGTAACTCTAGGGCCAACTTTAAGTGCTCTAAATGTGATTCTTGTGTAGGGTTGTAAACAAGAATATCATCAAAGAATACTAAGATAAATTTGCGAAGATGCTCCTTAAATACCTCATTCATAAGGGCTTGAAAGGTTGACGACGCATCGGTAAGCCCAAATAGCATTACTAATAACTCATACGGGCCTTGGTGAGTACAAAATGCTGTCTTCTCTTCATCTCCTTCCTTAATAATTTCTCCCAATTCATTGATGGGCTGCAACAACAAAACTTGCATCTGTTTGTTTTTGCATTGGTGATTGGGGTTGTACTTTTCATCACCTTTGAAACACAACCCCAAGGCTCTCTTCTTCACTACTTCTGCCTCTGTGAGCTGCTGAAAAGAGTTTCCCTTGGCAGCGCTGTTGCTGTTTGAACCAGTAGCAGGCATGTTAGTTGTCGTCTCCTCCTTTGTAGCGTCTGCGTTTCTGTTTGTCACCAAGGAGGTCGTGCGTCCTGGGTCAGGGTTACTCATGGCCCAACTCCAAGTTTGTTTTGGCCCAACCCAGTGGTTTGAGCCCAATGCTGTAGTCTGCTTACGAACCCACTCCTCTTGGGGATGAACTGCTCTTTGAAAAGAAGACGAACCATTGTCAACATCTGGGGCTAAAACCCCCTGGTTTGAATGTGTTCAGCCTCCTCACTAGAGTCTTCTCAAAAATTAGGTTTTCTTTCTTTAGTTTATTGGCCAAGCCCATTAACCTCAATTGGATGGAGGGTTTGGACAGATTCAAATGGGTAATTAATTGGGTCAAGGTGGTTATTAAATAAGGCCCAATAGGTAGGCCTTTCCACAAGTGTTTTGGGCTTCTTTCCCACATAACTCCCCTAACCTGATCCAAGACCCAATACTTATTTTTCCCATTGACCTCATCTTCCTCTCCTTCTGCCATCCATAGTCACAGGCAACGTTTCTTGGGTATCTCATCACCATGGCAGCCATTCTCCCACTCTTTTTCATTTATTTCAGCATTTGGCAAGTGGAGGATAACTTCTGGAAGGCTTGACACCGGTGCTAAGAGTAAATTTCTCTTCTCTTCTGATTTTTCATTTGCCTCCATTGCAGAGCTAACTTCTGACTTCTCCAATTTATTCCAACTTGAAGACCATTTAATAGGCTCCTTCTTCCATTTTCCCATCTCCTTTTCTTTGCTTAGCCTAACCATAGCATCTCTTAGTTCTCTCATACATTCCTTGAGAGTTCTTACATTCTCCTCCATCCCTGTCATCTCTCTTCCCTAATAGTCCATTCTCTTCTCCAACTTAGCTTCCCAGATTGTCACCTGCTCTGATACCAGAAATGATAGAGCCCAGAAACAGCACACCTTATACTGAATATTGCACTAGTATTGTTGATAAAGGTTCCCTTCCCTAGAGGCACAAATACCTTAAGAGTAGGATATAGCAATTACAAATGCTCTCAAACAGAAACACTCCACTCACAGTATAGCAACATAGTAGAGAAAATAGCAAAGAAAATAGAAAAGAGCAGAAAACAGAAATGATTGCTAGCTTTCAAGAGGCTAGCTCTCTCCCAATTCCTTACTTTCCAAGATATCCCTCCTCCCTGCTCTCCATCCACCTCTAATACCCCCCTGTGTTCGACAGTTATGGGCCCCACCCCCACACACTTCAGCATAATTAGTTGGGGAGTTTGTTACAGATTGGCTCTCCCTCTGCCACCTCATTGCCTTTACCTCTTCTAGAATGAACCCTCAACGTTGGTTTAGTTTCCTGTTTCCCATTCTTGCCCTTTCCCTTATAGTAATTGTTGTTTTGGGGTTTATCATAATGTTTTGTGAATGCACATGGGAAACATTTCTCTTTTTCCTGAACCTCTCCTATTTGAAAGTGAAACTCAATTTTTGATATCAAACATTGCTCTCATGGTTTCAGGTTTTTGAACTACTGCGTGAACAGCTCTGGTACAGACCTAATTCTGGTATTTACATCAAGTTAATAGTCATGCTTGGAAAATGTAAGCAACCAGAGAAAGCCCATGAGCTCTTTGAAGATATGATTGATGAGGGCTGTTATGTGGCCCGTGAATCATACACTGCGTTGTTATCTGCCTACAGCAGGTGTGGTCTCTTGGACAGAGCATTCTCTATCCTCGAGGAGATGAAGAGTACTCTTGATTGTCAGCCAGATGTCCAGACTTATTCAATCCTCATTAAATCATGTTTGCATGTTTCTGCCTTTGACAAAGTTCACTATCTCCTATCTGATATGGCCATTCAAGGAATCAAACCCAACACAGTTACCTACAATACCCTTATTGATGCTTATGGGAAGGCAAAAAAGTAAACTGTCTACCTGTCTCTCCCTTCTTAAAAAAACTGCATGATCAGTCTGGTTGCTGAAAGAATTTGAAATGTGAGTTTTATCAATTATCTACTTTTCTTTCATACTCTTGACATTAGCAAGCAAGAGGGAGAGCCTAGAAAATCTTTAGGTTCATAAGCAAAAATTGCAATCTCTTTAAAATGCTAGGTAAAGATAAACAGACAAATTGCACCCATAATTTGTGTTGTCACCATTAATGAGCACTTTTGCTTGGTGCATTATTGTTGCTGTGGTTAGGCGATGTGCATTTCCATCATTATCCATTCATACATTGTTGCCCCTTCTTTTCCTTCTAAAACTGAGTTGAAACCCTGCACTTTTTCTGTTTACTTAGTTTTTTCTTTTTCGTTTTAATTTTTTTTAGCCGACCCTACTTTGTGGGAAAAGGCTTTGTTTTTGGTTGTTTTCTCTCTTTTCAAATTTTAGCAACCAGCTGCAGCATGATCTAGTTGCTTTGTTTTGCTTATGTAATATAATTTTCCTGTTCCTATAAGGTTTGCAGAGATGGAATCCACACTTGTGGAAATGCTTGCTGACCCAGATTGCAAACCTGATGTATGGACCATGAACTCAACCCTAAGAGCCTTTGGCAATATAGGGCAAATAGAAACAATGGAGAGGTGTTATGAGAAGTTTCAGAGTGCTGGAATCCAGCCTACTATTCAGACTTTCAATATTCTCCTGGACTCTTATGGCAAGGCTGAGGATTACAAGAAAATGAGTGCTGTGATGGAGTATATGCAGAAATACCATTACTCATGGACAATTGTGACCTACAATATTGTGATTGATGCTTTTGGCAGGGCTGGGGATCTAAAACAGATGGAGTATTTGTTTAGACTAATGCGATCAGAGAGGATAAAACCAAGCTGTGTCACACTTTGTTCGCTTGTGAAGGCTTATGCACAAGCAGGTAAGCCTGAAAAAATTGGTGTTGTCCTGCGTATTATCGAGAACTCAGATGTAACCCTCGACACTATATTCTTCAATTGTTTGGTGGATGCTTATGGGAGGCTAGGGTGTTTTGCTGAGATGAAGGGAGTGCTTGATATGATGGTACAGAAAGGTTGTAAACCTGATATTATTACATATAGAACAATGATTAAAGCTTATTCAGCTAAGGGCATGAATAGTCATGTGAAGGAGCTTAGAGAGCTCATTAGGTCAGCACAGAGGCCCCCTGTAAAAAGAGACAAGCCTGATTTTTAATGAGAAGATCTTCTGAGCTATTTTCTCTTATATATGTATAGATCTTTTCCTGTTATGTATTTATCTCTAATAAAATGAAAATCAACTTATTTCAGGACAAGAAATAATGAAGTTTTAAAAGTGTTTTCTTTCTAGTTTTTTTGTTTCATTAAAATATAACATTATTTTTTAAAATTTAGCAAGATATTGAGTCTTTGTAAAAAGAAAAATAAAAATTGAATTTAAAGCACTTTATAGTTCGAAAGAGATATCTATTAAAAGCAATAACTTCATTTACAAAAGTGGGCAACCCATAATCACATGAACAGTGTTTTTTGGCTCAATTACTACATGAGCAGTTTATATGTATGCATGTATGGTTTCAGATGCATTTGTTTGCCTATTATTGATTATTGTGCAACTCTATTTTGGTCAATCATAAAAGAGACTGTTTTTTATTTAGTTCTTCAAAAAATATCATATTTTAGTCATTTATGGAAGAATTTGTCATCTATTTTAGTTTATTCATCCCAAATTTGGTAGAGTTTTTTTTTATGTTAAGTGCATATGCGTATTCTTTTGTGGGTGAGATATAGCATACACTTCTCCTAATTAATAAAAGAAATCCATGTCATTATAATATTAAAAATGCCATGACAAAATTGGGATTTAGGTTCATGAAATTTAATAGGTGGTAAATAAGGTGAATTTTTTTTTCTTTTCAAATTTTTAGTGATAAGACATTCTATCTACGCATTTAATGACTCACATATATGTGATTAAGAACACAGGTAATTTATTCTAATAGTTTTGCCATGGATTAAAATATTTGACATAACCTTTTGCAGAGGACCAAAATATAATTTTTTTTAAAAAAGTAAGTTGAGAGTAACTTCTTTTGTGCATAACTAAATTAGTGTTTTCCTTATTAATTAACACAGTGCTTGCCAAAAGGAAGAGTAATTGATTGGAATGTAGGCACTTTATCCCGTCTTAAATAAGTTTTATATATAAAAAAACTAGAATTCTACCTCTATTATATAATTTTAGTTAATTTAAATTAAATTAATTAAAATTTAGTGAGCTTTTAAATATATATTAATTAATATTTTTGAAAAAAAAATTTCGTAAATACATTTAGCAAATAATGCTATTAAAATGATTAAACTTCTTATTCTATCTAGCATTTTAATTCCTAGTGTAATTCAAATTTGCTTTCCTAATTGTCATGAAATTGAAAAGAAGATTAAATTTCCAACAATGTCAACGTTCTTAAAATGATTTATTCACATAATCAATATTTCAAGTTTAATGCTAAGATTTAGTTATTGAACATGACTATTATTTCCTTTTAATACTTTTATCTTTTAGATACACGACTTTAGCGATGGAAAGTGGGAAAAGTGAAAAGGAAGATTTCTAATGAAACTGATCAAATTTAAGCCTCAAATTTTTCATAAAAGGAGTTTGTACCATACCACTTGACCTAATGCCAATGCATTCAACATAAAGTGACATATTTGGAATCTCAATAATTTAATGCACTTTATGTATTATTATCATTTGTTTCATACAAATATTTTTTTTATTTGATGTATTTTTATTTAAGACATTGTTAGATATTAAATTTAAATATTTTTTAATAAAATTTTAAATATTAATTTATCACGTTGTGAAAGAAATAATTTATTTTTTGTACTTAAATCTTGTTAATCTCATATATTATTATTTGATTGGAAAAAGATCAAACATTTATTAGTTTATTCTAATTAAGAGTTGTTAATCAAAGTGTAATTAATGAGCTGATAGATAGCTCATGTTGTATCAACTAAAAATTGAGGTATATTTTATGTCTAAGAGTTTTAAATTCTATTCTTACATTAGAGAGAGAAAAAAAAAAGATATAACCTTTCGGTAGTGCATATCTTTTTTCTAAAATTTTAAATATAAAATAAGAAAAAATTACTATATTTCAAAAAATTAAAATTAAGTGACCAAAATATTTAATTTTCTTCCCTGACATTTATTTTAACTCTCACTCTTTCCTTTTCTTTATTTTGTTCACATGCGTTATAAATTTATATCTTATTATATATATATATTAATATATAGTTTTAAAGATAATGATAAAAAAGTCCCAAAATCATGTATATGCACCTAATCTCCTTTAAAATAGATGTCAAATACTGTGTTTTGGACATTAGAGGAAAAAAAAATGTATTAGCCGTTCTTCTAAAAATATTAAAAAGTTGCCTTTTTGTTCTTTTATTACCAAGAATAACTATCATGTTTTCCCTTTGGTTCCAATTTTGTTGTCTATTGTAATAACGATCAAGTGCATGTGTTTTATGAACATTGCAGAAAATTCTCAAATCATGAATTTTTTTACCCACACAACCAAAAAGAAAATCTATATTTTATATTTTATTATTTTTATACTTGTATTATTAGATTCTTCAATAACAAATAATTTTTTAGAACTCAATATCATTTGATGGTGTCTTTTTTAAAAAATTTCTTTACAAGTTAGTTTTTAAAATCTCATGATAAATTTCCAAAATTTTTTTACCTAATTTTAGTCTAATCCCTAACTCTAGTAATTTCTTTATAAGTAACTTTTTATAAGCTTATGATAAATTTCTACAAAATTTTATTTTAATCCTAATTCTAATATTTTTTTAGTAGACAAGAGAGAATTCAAATAGAATACAAAAGTCTCTCATAATGTGATAAATTAAAATTTAAATTTTTTATTAAAAAAAATATTTGTATTAAATATTTTATAATACTTTAAATAAAATTATCTTAAGTGATAACATACTTGTAAAAATAAAAAAAATAATAGAATACAAAAACACAGAGAGAAGGCTTTACGCTCTAGGCTAAGCCTCACCACCAGAATCGACCAAAAGTGGGAGAGCGAGATCAAGGGTAAGAGACTCACAAATGCAAAAATTTGTGAATGATTTGGTTTTCTTAGGTGACAGTTGTAATTCTTACCAAATATATATGCATCTCATGTATAATAATAATATAAATATTTAACTGTCAAATGTCAATTAAGTAATCTTCTATGTTAATGGGATACAATCTTACCACCCACAATACCAAATAGGAAACAAGCTGAAAAATGGGCATTAAAATTACTTTTGTAGTTTCTCATTTGGAATATATAAAAAGGTAACTATTATTACAGTTAAGTAATTAACTGAATTCTATATTTATTAAATGGAGAAAAAAATTAAAGTTGCTTAACTTTGTTCCTGTTGGCATCATCTTTGATCTTCCTCAACACTCAAATTGATCCACATGAGGAAAATCTAACACAAGAACAACAATAACTAATTTTGAGCATATTTGAATAATATATTTAATTAGTAATAAAAATAATATTGTTGTTATTTTATAAAATTATAAATTATATAATAATAAAAAAAGCCCAAAATGAGCACGTCCAATTTCTCAAAGCCCTCTTCTTCGTCGTCGTCTTCATGCCCAGCCCACTACTAGTCGCAGAGGTCGCATAGTCCCCTCTCCTCACGCACGAAGAACAACCAACTTGCAGATATAGAGAGAGAAACAAAAGCAAGAGAACCAAATTAGCGAGTTTGGATTGCACACGGACACTGAGATACGCTTTCATGGCTGACATTTGCTACCAAATGTTAGGTTTTTAGGGCTAATTCGTGTTCGTCCCGTTGAAGAAAGGGTCCCTTTTCCAAAACCCTAGGAGACTAGAAGTTGCACGTGGGAAGGCCTAAAGGTGTTTCAAGTTGTGCCCTAGCTTACAAATTCGTGATTCTTGAGTATATTAAGGTGTCTTTCTTGTCTTAATTGCTTTGTTTTGGGCATTTCGGTGTGTATCTGAAAACCCTAGAATCTTGCAAATTGGGAAATTTGTAGAAATGACCATCGTTAGGGTTTTTAATTTGATGGGGAAATTTTACTGAATTGTTTTTCCTTAGGGCAGTCTTATGCATTGTCATGGAATGTCTTCAGGTTTTATACCTGAAGTCGTGATTATTATGGTGTGTGAAATTGATGTGTTATTAATTTACGGGAATTTGCCTGCCCATATTGGGAAACAAAGTAGAATGCGCTTCTTTAAGCGGTAAGCTAGTAATTTGAAGCATAAATGGTACTGTTCGTGATTCCAGTTTAAAAATTTGAAGCAAATCATTGGCGCCAACCTTTTTACGTGCAATAGTTGAGTCAGCTTACGTATCTGTGTATAGTGACGAGTATATTAGGTACTAATTACCTAAGTTTTTTTAATTTTTGCTGTTAATTGGCATCTCAAATTGTTGTGGCTCTACAGGTCTGCAACTTCCATGGGTTTATGAATTTTTTTTTTAAATGTGCAAACGGTTCATACCAGGCAACTTGCTTGCTTTGAAGTTGGACGTTATTGACTGTTCTAGTCTGCTGGACTGTGTTTATGTTGTGTTTTTTTTAAATGAATGGCATAATCTGCTGACTTGGGGCAAGATTTATATTGTTCTTTTATTTCACCCTGTTGCAGAAATTTTCTAGTTTGTATTGGGTGGAATTTTGCAAGTTTGATGAAAAGACGATGACCCTTTGATTGGTTGATATCATTTTATGTTTTCACTTAGGTTACCTTTGAAGATAATATCTACTTGGTTTACTTTGTGAGGAGTGTTTCTCAGCCATTCAGCGAGTGAAAGCGAATATCCTCTTGGATTGCTGGAAGAAGGTCTGAAGTTCAATTACAGGAAAAGGAAACACCCAATTGAATAATAGTTTATGCAAAGAATTTATGGATAAACAACTTTATGTAGAAGCAGTTAGTCATTAATGTAGTGAGCCTACGTATTATCATCATAGGGGAGCAAAAACTTTGTATGCCTTCTTTTCAAAGATGCTTCTATTTAGTTGAAGGCCCTTAAACATTAGCTGAACACTGGATTACTGCGAAGTATGATTATGTTAGATTCATCATGCTAATGCAAGCAGTACTGATCTTCAAAATGTTCATCTTTTCATACGCCCCTGCACATTTTTAGTGCTGGTTATTTATAATAAAATGAGGGAAAGGCAGAGCACATTTTTGTGAACTGTGTTGGTGCCTCAGTGGTGTCATCCTTTTCTTCTTTCCCATTAAATAACCTCCCCACGACTGTTTTCTTCCCTCCTCCCCCTCTTCGTATTTAGCTCGTATGAAATATTGCAAACTTATTATCTTCAATTCTGCTCTTCAATTTACGTTAACAATTAGACCCAGCATAGAGAGTCCATTTTTTATTTTTGAGGGGGGTGGGGTTAGATAGTGATTTAAACCATGCTGAATAGTACGTTTACCTTTTTAAATCTCTCATTTAGAAGGACATTTCTTATATACTGCTTGTCTGTTAATGTT
The DNA here is from genome assembly GCA_031216115.1 of Senna siamea. Taxonomy (NCBI): domain Eukaryota; kingdom Viridiplantae; phylum Streptophyta; class Magnoliopsida; order Fabales; family Fabaceae; genus Senna; species Senna siamea. The sequence continues at coordinate 19,681,469 of CM062357.1, forward strand.
TGCAACTCCTTGGTTGTCACATAGTGTTCACATTCTGTTTGGCTGAGTTACTTTTTGTCTTAGGAGACAAAAAGATAGGGGCATCTATGTAATATTTTCCCCTATTATTTACCCTTTTGCCTTGACAAATTTGGCAGGTTCTTTAATAGATGGGAGGTGAAACTCTTAGACATTAGGGGTGGGAATGCATGGATTTAACTCCGGATCTGCTCTCCTTGTAAATGCTGAGGTTGATTCCATGGGAGGAGTTATTGACGGCGGAGTTGGTATAGGTTTGAAAACCTCTCCGCACCGAGCAGCAATTGAGAAGGCTCAGGCAGATCTCAGGTGATGGGAGGATCTATTTTGTACTTCCATTCTTTGTTTGACTCTGTTTTTTGAGTGCCAATATGTTCTTATGCACGAAAAATAATCTATTGTTGATAACAGGCAGGAATATGATGTTCGTGAGGAAAGAAGAAGGGAGCTAGAATTTCTTGAAAAAGTAGGTAGCTTTGATCTTTTGCATTCTGTATTACCCATTACCACTGTGTAAATGATGATTACCTGCTCTGCTTTGTAAGTGTAGGGTGGGAATCCTCTGGACTTCAAGTTTGGGAATGCTGCTTCGGCTAGTGTCCAGTCTACTTCACTCACTGATCAACACCACGAGCAGTTTGGGACCAGGTTGGTATTCTTTTTTAATTCATTTTATTATCTCTAGTACCTTCTACTTCTTAATGAATCTCTTTTACATTTAACTTTCTTAATGATACTTCATTGTGTCTCTCTCCTGGCTCTCTCTCCTATTGTGTCTGCAGTGAAGCAAAAGGTAGTTTTGCTTTGACTGCCTCCCCTCATGGTGACTCTGTCTCTGTTGATAGCAGTGCTAGACCAGGGGCTCCTTCAGTTAGTGAACCTAATACTGCTGATAATCTCTTAGATTTTGATGGTGAGAATGAGTTACCTAAAGGTGAAAGGAGGTCTCAACATCAAAGTAGAAGGAATAATATTCCTCCATCAGAACAGTCTTCCCAAATTGATGGGAGTCAAAATGCTAAGGAGTCAGAAGATTCTGCTATTTTTCGCCCATATGCTCGAAGAAGGTCCAAAACAAGTCATGGTCCTCGGGGTGGTTCAAGGGATGGGAAGGGGTTTGTGTCTGAAACAAGCAGCCTAAAGGACCATAATTTGCCTTCTGTTTCCAAGCCAAAGCCTCCTAATTTAAATGGTGATATGGTTACTAAAGATCTAGCATCTATTAATCCTTTGGCTAACAAGTTGGATGGTGTTCGAGCTCATCAAACAGCTAGTGGCAGTAGTGTTCCTGAAGTTAAATTAGATATCACTGTTACTAGGAACTGTAAGGAAAATCAGTGTGCTGTACCTTCTCAAGATGATACTGTACAAAACCCAGTTGTCATGGCTTCTGGGGAGGCTAATGCAGTTGAAGAAAGGGAACTGGTAAGTTCAGCTCATCTGGATTCTCTGCCTGTTGCAGCTACTAAGCATGAAAACGAAACTTGTTCTGGTCAGCCGAATGGGTTTGGAAATGTAAAAGTAGATAGAAAAGGCATAGCAAATCAAGGCCAAAATAATGATGCTTCATTAGGCATGATGAATTTTAATTCGGAGTCCTCCTGCACACAAACTAGCCTAGGTAGAGATGTTAATAATGATAGTGATATGTGTAATAATATAAGAAATGTTAATGCTAATGGAAGCACTGCAGAACCGGCATCAGAATTTGAGAAAAAAATAAAAGTAACTGATTTTGACGTTGTAAAAGAAATGATGAAGACTGTCACTGGTGGAGGTGGAGCTACTGTTAACAATAGAAATGACAGTGGTTATCAAAGCCATTCTGGAACTGGTAATATGTTCATAGCTCAGGATAATATGGCTGTTAACAGTTCTTCCACACTAAACAAGGCGAAGGATTTTTCCAATATCAAGGAACTGCAACAAAATGACAGTACTGTATCTAAACCTGATAAAGAGTTAAGTGATGTCTTGGTCGATCATTCCAGCTCTGTCAAGGGAAATAGCTCTGGAAGACACCACCAGGGTCCCCTGGATGTGTCAAATTGTGAATTTCCTCAGGCTGCTCTGGATGAAAATGTTCCTACTGCTGCCTCTGACTGTCAGCCATGCTCCAGTCACCACTTATTGGCTGACAAGGCACATGAAGATTCTATTTTGGAAGAGGCACGGATTATAGAGGTCCTCATTAATTTATTTATTTGTGTATTTATTACATTTGTAGTGATTAATGCTTTCTTTTTGTCTATCTTTGGAAGTTTTTCCTTTATCAGTTGATCAATGAACTATATGATGGTTTGGCATATACTAAACAGGCCAAACGGAAGAGGATTGCAGAGTTATCGTCAATTCGCACTTTACCTACACAGAACCACCGAAAATCTCACTGGGGTTTTGTCCTCGAGGAAATGGCATGGTTGGCAAATGATTTTGCGCAGGTTTTATTTTCTAGCCCTATCGGGGTCCTGTGTTTATAAAATGGCAAAATGCAAAATGCTAACCTTACTATGATTTGATATCTTTATTTTGTTAAGCCTGATTCTTCCCTGGATGTGTGTGTAGGAGCGTCTTTGGAAGATAACTGCTGCTGCACAATTGTGTCATCGAGCTGCTTTTGCTTCTCGGTTAAGATTTGAAGAACAAAATAAACATTGGGGTATAAAAGTTTTGGCTCACAGCATGGCTAAAGCTGTCATGCAGTTTTGGCGTTCAGTTGAGCTTCTTCTAGACAGTGGTGCTCCTAGTGTTAACTGCACTGGTGGTTTGGCGGAATCTGGGAAAGTTGATGCAGATAAAGCTTCTAGGAACGAGAGAAGAAATTCAGATATGGTGCTGGTTATTCCTTGGACCCTTACTTTAAATATAAAAAACAACTTGGTCTTGGACCTTCTCTGTTGGCTATTGTTCAATAGAGGAATAGGACATCATCATTTCATGTCATTGCCCCTTAATTTTATTTGGTGAAAACCAGTGCAATGGGAGTCCAATAATGCTACTTGAATATACTCAAGTTATAGCGCATATATTGTTTATATATGAATTTTGCAATGATGTAAAATTGAAGGTGATGATTAGGTGTTACGCTTGATGGAATCCAAGCTTATAGCCTTTGTGGTTGTTTGAGTATGATTTCTTGTTCAGTTGTCCATTGGACATGCTTGGCATATAGCATCTGTGTTGCTTTTGAATATTGACAACAACAAACAAAGCTTCTCCCACTAGGTGGGGTTAGCTACAAGTGACTCCGCCGTATTTTATCTTGTGCTTTTGAATATTGACATTCCTATTAGATCAATTTGTGAAAGTTGATGGACTTTATGATGCTTGAATAAATTAGATATGCCTATAATCCTGTTATTTATGTAAATCCCAAGATTTTAAAAGTTAAATTTCCCTTGTTATTTACATCCAAATATATGGACTGTACTTGAAAATGTAATTCAAGATCTACACTATTGCCAAATGATGTATAGGCTTCAATTCTTTTATATCTCCCTCCTTGAGTTTGACTGTTTTTTGTTATCCTATGTTGATATGCTCATTTTGTGTGACCGTAGCTTTTTTTTTTTTTTTTTTTTTGAATTCTAGTTAGATGTATCATAAGTTCAAAACTAAATATGACATGATCGTTACATATATGTTATAGATATTATCTGGGAGATTTGAGGCACACTAGTTTTTCCTTCCTTGCTTGTCTTTCTAAACTAATTATTTTACATTTTACATATGAGCTACTTGTTACTGGTATCATAATGTTGGTGGTTTTGTTCAGGAGACAAGCAAAGACTCGGAGGAACCTCCCAGAAAAAATGTGGCACTGAAAGTACAAGCTTATGCTTTGAGATTTTTAAAGTATGGTAGCTCGCATGAAACTTTTTCTCAAGCAGAAGCACCTTCAACACCTGATAGGATATCTGACTCAGGCACTCTGGGCATGCCATGGAATGAGCATCTTACAGAAGTATGGGCCAAGTTTCTTTACTTGTATTTGGTTAACTTGATAATGTTGATGTTAGTGATTTGTCTTCCTTTATCTCTCTCTCTCTCTCTCTCTGTGTCACATGTTTATTTGCATCAATATTTCAGCTTTATCATAGCTGTCTTTGAATCCCGTCGGATTTAGCTGCTTTGTCTATTTGGTTACTCCATAATTATTTCTTCCTATCATTATTAAATAGATTACTTGAACTGGCAGGAAAGTCTCTTCTATACGGTACCTTCTACTGCAATGGAAACATACCGAAAATCTGTTGAATCTCATTTCCTACACTTTGAGGTAAGTTTATGACCATAAATGTACTGACTGCCTTCCCCCCCCCCCAGCCGCCCCCCCGCCTCCTCCTATACTGCATGGATGCTTGAGGAAAGACATTTCAGTCTAATCAATGACATATTAGGATATGTTATGAGGCATTCTTGCCCCTTTTATCTCTCTTTTGAATATGATTAGGTCAAATAATCATTTGACTCTTATTTTGCGGTCATTATCTCTAATAAATATAATATTTTCAGAAAACTGGTAGTAGTATGCAAGAGGAAGTTGAGACATCCATTTATGACACTGCTGCAGGTAATGCTTTGACTCTTGCAAATAGTATTTAGTTTATTTGTGAGTGCATTAATGATCAATCTGGAACTTGTTACACTTTTCTCTTTTAAATTGGAATTTAGAGTTTGGGTCTGAAGAGAATGCATATGATGAGGATGATGGAGAAACAAGCACTTATTACTTGCCTGGTGTCTATGAGGGTAGCAAATCATCGAAATCTGCACACAAGAGACATAAAAATGTGATGAAATCTTACACTTCAAGGCCCTGTGAAGTTGGGGATTTGCCTTATGGAAATTATACAACTGGATCTCAGCCATCCATAATAAATGGAAAAAGGCCTGCTAGTTTAAATGTTGGGCCAATAACAAAACGCATGCGCACAGCTTCCAGACAGAGAATTGTAAGTCCTTTCACAGCTGGGGTCACTGGGACATTACAGGCTCAAGTTAAGACAGATGCTTCGAGTGGAGATACTAATTCCTTTCAGGATGACCAAAGTACTTTACATGGTGGGTCTCAGATCCATAAAAGTGTGGAGGTTGAGTCTATTGGAGAATTTGAAAGGCAGTTACCATATGACTGTGCAGAAACATCTGTTAAAACGAAGAAGAAGAAGAAGGCAAAGAATCTGGTAATATCTATTTGTATATTCATGTAACTTTAAGGGGCAGTCATTTTCTTTATGCTGATATGTGTATATTTCTCAATTTATCTTGTATCAGTGCTTCAGCTTTAGTTGCTTAACAAGTATTTCTGCAGGGTTCTGCATATGATCAGGGATGGCAGGTGGACTCTGTTCTAAACGAGCAGGTAATTCTTGGTATTATTTAATAAACACTTGGTGATACTAAATTTGAAATGAGTTCCATCAAATTTGGAGGAATATTGCTTTCCGTGGCATTTTCCACTTGTTACATGTCTTTATTATGTGAAGCTAATATTTTAATAATTTAGAAGGAAGGCCATTTGGCAGATGTCAACTGCATAAGCTTATCAATTATAAGTGAAAAAAACTGGTGACGTCTTTTTTCTTGTCTCACTCTCCCCCTTTATTGGATGCATATTAAAATTGAAAAATGTTGAGGTCAGAAGATTTCAACATTTTGGTTAATTTTTCCAATTGAGGCTAACTGTAATATCTCAGGTTTATTTGATCAGTTTCTCCGCTGTCCTACATCTATAGAGAACATTTATTATGATTGATCACTGATGTTCATCCTTCTAAGTTAGACTTTATGTAGGATCATGTTAGAATAGCATGGAATGATTGTACATTGACATGTGAAACAAGCAATTTTTTTTCAAATTGCAAATGCAAGAGGAAAAGAGAGAGGAAAAAACAAAATAGAATTATAGAACTGAAATTAATACAATTATTAAGATGTTGAACTTTCTTTTAATAAAAGCTGTAATTTGGCTAGGTGTTCCTGTTTTAAGGACCACTTCAACGCAAAAGCTTAAACTGTCAAGTAAAGGCCCATGAATTATATTTTTTCTAACATGCTCACTCACATGAAAGCCCTTTAGGCTTGATGTGTGGACAGAGCTTAGGCTTGATGCAAGGATCGAACAGCAGATCCCTTGGTTATAAGCACTTAACTCCTATGCTAAGGATCACTTTAATTTGAAACTTTAAATTGTTTGAAGGCTTATGATTTTATGAATAGTTTTATTAAAATCTGGAAGAGATTTATAAAGCTAATGTTCTTTTAATCTAAGATCACAGAAAAGTAGGAAGAATATTGTAATGGAGAATCATTCTGTTTAGAAATTTGAACAATGATAATGTTTGTATTTTGTTATACTTTGGGAATATTTACTCAGAAATATTTAAATCTTTGGAAACTATACCTATAAAAATTTGGGTTTAATATTGGTTTTTCTGCTGTAAAAGCTGTTTGGGTGTTGTTTATCTGGGGCGTTATAAGTGTGAAAATAAAGAACAGAACCTACAGATGCTTACAAACTACTAAGTTGTTGGGTTTTGGGTTTCAAGTTCTATGTAATTCATGATGGTTTTTGTCTGAAAATTCCGAGAAGATCTGGATAACCTACATGATGAGGTCTCTTTCATTTTTGCAATGCACAATCTAATAGCATATTGACTCTTATGCCCTGGGATGGTTTTTATTTTTGTTTGTTTTTTATTCTATTGGGTGGAGTGGGGTAAACTCTGCTTAAATAGTCAAGCCTAATGGGGAATGAGTCTGGAGTCTCGACTAGGCCGTAGGTAAGTTCTATTTTTTGTTTTAGGCTTTTAGCAACAGGGGAATCTGGGAGAAGATTAAGCACTCTCAATAAGCATTACTTTGATCAAATGTTGTATGTACCTTTGTATAGCAGAAAAAGATGATACCTGGATTCTCTATACATGTTTCTCAGCTTTAATAATTGATTTTTTTAACCCATTTTCAGAGTTAATAAATTTTTACTAAACTAATTATATGTGGTGTTTTTACAATGCAGAGGGATCATTCCAAGAAGAGATTAGATAGTAATCATTTTGAACCTAATGGAAGCAGTGGTAAAAGAAGTTGCTATCTAGTTATTGTTGGAATTTGTTTTATATCATAATCGGTATTCTATGTTCTTTATGCTTTACACATTTAACTGTCCTATTCTGAAGGTTTGTACGGGCAACATATTGCAAAGAAGCCAAAGACAATGAAGATATCACTTGATAATACTTTTGATGTCACTACAATGAATGGTTCTATTCCTTCCCCAGCTGCTTCACAAATGAGTAATCCAAGTAAATTCATTAAAATCATTAGTGGTCGAGATAGAGGCCGGAAATCTAAATCATTAAAGGTAGCTTTGGTGTGAGCTTAGATGGTCATGTGCTAGCAAAACTGTCTTGCTATGGCTTTGCGGACATATTTTTAATGCATCTGTTATTTTTATCTGTTAGATATCTGCTGGACAGCCAGGTTCTGGAAGTCCTTGGTCGCTATTTGAAGATCAGGTTATTTAGAGTTCATTAGCTAATTTTTTTGGTTTTTGGTCTTTACTGCATCTTAAAGTATTTCCAGCTTCTCCCACAACTACATGCTTTAAAGGTTTACTTTTATGCTTTTCCCTGTTGCAGGCCCTTGTTGTCCTGGTACATGATATGGGTCCAAACTGGGAGCTTGTGAGCGATGCTATCAATAGCACTCTCCAATTTAAGGTGATTAATACATTTATATTCGTATAGAAAGAGACTGCTAAGTTTGTTGTGTGGCTTGTTATATTATCTAAAGTGTCCTCTAGGTATCTGAAGAATACTGATTAAATTAAAAGGAATTTCCAAGATTTCTTGTTTTTTAATATAATTAAACAACGTTGAATTATGTAAAGCATTGTCTACTACAACAACAAACAACAAACAAAGCCTTTTCTCACTAGGTGGGGTCGGCTAAAAGCAGTGTTTACTAATTGTCTAAAAATAATTACCAAATAGAATACAAATGTTATATGTAGGACTAGAAAATTTGAGTAATTTTGGCTTATTTGAATGCGATTTTGTATTTTTATTCTTTAAAACTTTTATAAATTTAGTTTTGAAAATTCATGTTAGTATTCTTTTCATATATTTTTGTACATGCTATTAGTGAAAGCACTTGTTTAATTTTCTTTCTTTATTTTAAAAGTTCAGAGCTCAGAACATCTTTTAATTGTTGTGTTTTTTGTTTCCAAAACACATTCTATTTTTTTTTTCCAGTTGAAAACAGTACGTTCAAAAAGGTCTTTTTTTTATTTCTGTTTTTAAAACGGTTTTCAAACAGGCTTTTTATTTCTATTTTCTTTTGGCCAGTTGGAGGGGGGAGGGGGGAGCGGGGGTTTAAAATAAATCACAAGTTATTATCTATTAAATGTGACACTCCAGTACTTGTGGAAATTTACTTATATCAAAAGATCTTTTCTTGATTCCCAGTTCCCACCAATTACTCCTCTTCCAGCTTCATAGGACACCTGTCCATGTAACCTTTACTCCTTTAGGTACAAGATGTCAACAAATGCACTACTGATGTTTGATATTTTCAACTGGATCAAAAGGCAGATGTCTGTCATATCGTCTTTAACTGATGCTATGTTCATTGTGAAGTTTTAACTGTGAAGTTTTTCTATTTTTAAACAATTATCCAGAATATGATTCGTTTTATGCCCTGGTTGTACAAAATTTTGCAACATTTCCAGTGTATCTTTCGGAAGCCAAAAGAATGCAAGGATCGTCATAAGATCTTAATGGATAGAAGCGCAGGGGATGGTGCAGATAGCGCCGAAGATTCCGGATCATCTCAGTCTTATCCATCTACACTACCTGGAATTCCAAAGGCAGGAATTCTTTATCAAATTTGATTATGTATTACTATTTTCTTTGGTGGAAGAATCATGTGGTTGACAAAAGCTTTGTGGTTTTTATGACTTATGTCTTTTACAGGGCAGTGCGAGGCAATTATTTCAACGTTTGCAAGGACCAATGGAGGAGGATACCCTCAAGTCTCATTTTGAGAATATTATTAAGATTGGGCAGAAGCAATATTACCGTAGGAATCAGGTTTGGATCTTATTACATTATTCCAAGATCTTTTTTATTTTTTGATTTATTTTTTAATTTTTAAATTTAACGTAGGTCTATAATTAAGTGGGGGTTTTTGGACAGAAATAATTTAGTAAGAAACACATATTACTATGGAGGAGTACAAGACATCCTCCTATAGGAACCTGAGAAAAGGAGTATAAAAAACCACAGACCACTCAAATCAAACGTGCAACAAAGCAACCTGACTATAAATTAGGACCAGATTTCTTCACCCAATGGTGCCCCTGGCTGGACTCAGGTTGATTGAAAAGGCATTGTTAAAAGTTGTATGTGTGTGTGTAAAATTAAAGTTTATGTATAAAACTTAAATGGTGGGGTTAGAGTATAGGGTTCCATCTTGTACATTTAAACTATTGTTTTTTGACCTATACACACACACACACACACACACACACCATATAAATATGTAATAAATTTTGATGTATAAAAGATCCTGTCTAGCTCAAGTAATCCCAGGGCTGTGGAAACCTAAAACTTTCCTAAACCTGATTATGATTCTTTGGGAAAATAGTTAACCTGACCAGACCCAAGATAAAATTGGGTCTTCTACAGCCCTAGTTTCATGTGCAATTTTTTTTTTAACTGATACTTTATTTAATGTTATGAGTTTACATTTATATGATTAGTTGTTAGTTTTTGTGTTTTGGGGTGGGGGGGGGGGAGGTTTAGAAGATATTTTAAAATCTATTACATGATTTTAGCTTATGTGCTGACGTTTGTCATGGAAAAGAAGGCAATACTTGAATCTTCTGCTCTGCCTCAACAAATATCTATCAGTTTTAAATGTGATACTGGAATATATGTGTTTGAATCTGGGCATTCTGTGTTGACTCTGCTTCATTTCATTTATGGCTGCCTTTGGAGCTTAATTAAAATTGTGATATTTTATGATATTTCTATGGTTTTATGCATTGTTGAGATTATAGAACACACTTTGTCGTTTGGTGATTCTATAAACCTTGTTGGACCACAGTCTTCATTTGCGGTTTTTGCTTTATGCATAGTTTGCCCGTCTTACCTATATTAATTTAATTGTGGGAGATGATTTAAAATATCTGACAACTTAACAAAAAATTAGGCTGAGTCCACTCATGAGTTTGTGTCAAATTGTTATTAATCATACTGATCCGAGAAAGAATAAATGACTGTTGAGAGGTCTGATTATTTATTAAGGTTAGTAAGGATATGCATGCAGTTATCTGCAGCATTTGGCGTGATAGCATTAGAAGCTAGGTTTTTCCTTTTGTCCTCTTAGTTTCTATAAACTTATTCTGATTTCAAATTCTTGATTAACTGCAGAATGATATTCAGGATTTAAAACAAGTAGTACCTGTCCATAGTTCGCATGTAATTCCGAATGGAGGTCTTTTAACGTAAGTTCTATTTTCTTCTATTTTTTGGGTAACAAATAATGTCCTATGGTGATCATCCAACTGGATTTGGACCTACTTTGTTATTGTCATAAATTGGGCCCACATCGTTATTTTGTTTGGTGCAATTATTTTGATTATGTTTGTTTCTGGATGAAGGCCCCTTGATCTTTGTGATACAAATGCACCAACCCCAGATGCCCTTCCCCTTGGGTACCAAAGTTCTCATGCTGGTGGTTTGGCATTATCAAGTCAGGGTTCTTTGCCATCAATACTCCCTACATCAGGGGCAAATTCCTCACTTCCAGGGTCTTCGGGTATGGTACATGGCAATAACTTGTCATCACCATCTGGTCCAATGACTGCCTCTGTTAGGTATATAGTTTATATGGATGGTAGTTCTTACTGTGCCACTAGATACTTGCATTTAATTTTTAGTTTCCTAACTTAATGAGAGGTATACTTGTATTTTCAGGGACATTAGGTATGGGGTTCCAAGAACTCCACCTTTATCTGTTGATGAGCAGCAGAGAATGCAATATAGTCAAATGATATCTGGGAGAAACATTCAGCAGTCTAGCATGTCTCTTCCTGGATCCCTTTCAGGAAGTGATCGTGGTGTTCGGATGCTGCAGGGCGGAAATGGTATGGGCATGATGTGTGGGATGAATAGAAGTATGGGAATTTCAAGGCCAGGACTTCAAGGTATGGCACCATCATCTATGCTGAATTCTGGGAACATGCTTTCCTCTAGTATGGTGGGGATGCCAAACCCTCTAAATATGCACTCAGGAGTTGGTACTGGACAAGGCAACTCAATGTTGAGACCTCGTGAAGCTCTACATATGATGAGGGTGAGAAGTGTTTTATTCTGTCATTCAGGGTTTAATTGATTCTATACACTATTTGGATGGGATTTCCATTTATTTCCATGGAGCTTTTTACCTACCCAACTCAGCATTTTAGTTTCTTCAATAGGGTTTCTCAAGTTTGTTATGTGATCAGATTATAATTAGTCAGTTTACCCATTTCATTTTTACTGATGACTTTTTCCCCCATTGCCATTAGCCTGGCCAAAATCCAGAACATCAAAGGCAAATGATGGTTCCAGAGCTCCAGATGCAGGTCTCCCAAGGGAACAGTCAGGGTATCCCTGCTTTCAATGGGTTGAGTTCTGCCTTTAACAGTCAGACAACTCCACCGCCTGTCCAGCCATACCCAGGACATGGCCAGCAGCCGCATCAGATGTCTCAGCAGCAGTCCCATCTCAACAGTCCCCGTCCTCATTTTCAAGGTACAAATCATGCTACTAATTCACCGCAGCAAGCCTTGGCAATTCGAATAGCAAAGGAAAGGCAAATGCATCAGCAACAACGATATCTTCAGCAACAAAACCAGCCACAGTTTTCTGCATCAAATACATTAGTGCCACATGTCCAGGCACAGTCCCAACTTCCCATCTCATCACCTCAAAACAGTTCTCAGATTCAATCACAAAATTCATCTCAGCAAGTAGCTGTTTCCCCTGTAACATCATCCCAGCACCAGCAGCAGAAACATCACCTGCCACAACATGGGTTCAACAGGAATCCTGGTGCCAGTGGATTGACTAATCAAGCAGTGAAACAACGGCAACGACAGACGCAGCAGCAGCAATATCAACAACCTGGTAGGCAGCATCCTAATCAGCGGCAGCATGCACAGTCTCAACAACAGGCTAAACTTCTGAAGGGAATAGGAAGAGGAAATATGTTGGCCCATCAGAACATCTCTGTGGATCCTTCTCATCTAAATGGACTCTCTATGCCTCCGGGTAGCCAAAATACTGAGAAAGGGGACCCAACAATGCACATAATGCAAGGACAAAACTTGTATCCTGAATCTGGTTTAAATTCAAATCAATCGTCAAAGCCATTGTCTTCTGCTCATTCTACAAACCATTCCCAGTTGCAGCAGAAGCTGCATTCAGTAGCGACAACCACTTCGTCAAAGCAACTTCAACCAATGGTATCTCTGGATAATAGTTCTCAAGGACAGATTTCAGCACTTCCATCAGGGCACATATTGTCACCTTCACAGCCAGCTGTTGTTGCTTCTAACCATCACCCGATGCAGCTTCAATCTCATCCTCAGTCTAAACAAATTAATCAAACTCAATCAAATGTTCAGAGAATGTTACAGCAGAACCGTGTGGTACATTCGGAGTCACCAAGCAAGTCTCAGTCTGATCCAACTCAAGTCGATCAGCAGCCTGCAAATAATATCTCTGAGGTCAGTACAAGCTCTGCTACGACGCAGGGTTGTGTTGATTCAGCTAATGTGGCATCTGTTGTTCCTATTGCTTCGTCTCAGTGGAAAACATCAGAAATATCATCTGATTCCAATATGCCCAATTTGGCCACACAAGTGGGCTCCTTGGGAAGTGCACCTGTTGGAAATTCAGCAGGAAAAGAACATTTGCCACCAACCAGCCAAGGGCTATGCTCTAGACAGTTATCAGTTAACTTGCCTTCACATGCACATAATTCTGGGGCACAGTGGTCGCAGCAGCCACTGCCTCTGCAACAGTCTTCATCAACGCCCATCCTATCCCAACAGCCATACAAGCCACAAGAACAGCAGCAACAGAAGCAGCAAGAGCAAGAGAAGCATTCGCCCAAACATGTGGCTTTGCAACATCAGTCTCAGCAGCAAGTGACACAAGGGCAGAGTAGTTTGTTTATCCGTCCCCCTAATTCCAGAGTGGAGTGATGCATTCTAATGGCTGGAGCTGCTCTGAGAGTGGTCGGTTCTGTCAGGAATGGAGTCTGTATGCCCTTTTGTCAGCAATGTACAGGTACTTAAATTGCTACCTCTGCTCTGACTTAAACAAATTTGATGAGCATTGAATGAACTACAAGAATTTGTTCTTTTGGAGGGGCTGGGGTGGGGTCATTGGTTGCGTTCTCAAAGAACATTGAAGAAACATTTATGGTTGAGCTAATATCAGATAGGAAATCTGAACTGGTGTTGATGTAGGTTAAAAAGATATCCTTGGCAAAATTAAATAAATAAAAAGAATTAGATTTCCTCAATGGTCATTGTAGTAGTTAAAGTAGTCTAACTTTGTTCATAATGACTGGTGGTGCAACTATTTCAATTTAATACTCTGCAATGAAATCTTATTATAATGACCGCCATTTGACTGTAGTTAAACCTGTAAGATCATTGTTGCTAGTTTATGCTCTACTACAAATTTAATGTTGAAATGATTTAGGTAAGCTATCTTATCCTTCTAATTTGATAATAATGACAAGTAAATCCTTGCTTTTGGCTACCGTAATCAGTTTTGAGCTTTTCCTCCATGTATCTGCTTGATAACTTGTTCTTTCCTTTAGTTTTAAAATGGAAGAGATGGATACTTTCAAATTGATTGATGATTCTTGTTTACATGCGTAACAACTGTTTTGGTCCTATATGAATTCTAATACAATTATTATAGTAAGTAATTGACTGTGGCCGGAAGCATCAAAGTGTTCTTTTTAAATTATTTTCTGGCCTTTTTTTTTTTTTCCTTTTGCTGGGTACAATTGCCTTTTCTCTTTTTGATGTTCGAATGAAAAAAATACTAGAACGACCTCATTCATGTTATGGAGTTTTGTGCAGATGAAGCTGGTTATCCCATGAGGGCAACAGAAATCCACTGTTTTATGCAGGTCCTGTTAAAAAATTCACGAAACTTAAATTGGCAGGCATTGCTTATTTTATTCTTTTTCTGCAAATCTTGTATATTACCACTGTATTTAGAGGGTAATTCCCCAAAACCCCTCTCTTTTTTTTTTTTAGGAAAGAGACGAATATAGAGGTACGTGTACAGGGTCGTCTCTTCTTTTCATTGTAGCTGTCCCCCTGCTTTTTCTTCTTTCGCTTTGTTCTCCCTGCCCATATGCAGAGGAACATAACACTATTCCATTTTGCCCTAGTAGATTAGTGAATGTATTATTACCCTTTTAGATAAATGGGATAGCAATCATTTTTCTGGGCAAAAGCCAGTTGAAAGCATTGTGAATACAAATTTATGGTGTATGCATCAGCCTATTCTGTCTCAATTCATCTTGCACGAGTACAACCATCTGTACTTGGGGAAGTATCGAGTCTTGTAACTAATTTCAGTTTCTGAAATGCAACAAATCTTCAGAGCAGATTCATGTGTCCCAACGTGTATGAAGCAACAGTTTTTGAAATTTCAGTTCGAAAGGCAAGTTCTGAGCAGGTCTTGACGTTGGGAACCATTATTATGGTCGGAGGGTAATTGGATTTGGTGAGGTATTTCAACCCGGTCCTTTTCTATAGGTGACTTCAAAATTTAACTTAATGGTTTTCATTTCTCTCTTTAGGTAGAGCATGTTTTCTTCTTGTGTTGCGCCCCGATGTTTAAAGTTTTCTCAGAACTGTAGTCCATATAATGAGCTAAATGGTTGCTCATTTTACATAATTTTTTTTAATTACAAAGGATGTATCTATTGATGTCAAGCTCAATCACTCTGGTTGGAACTATTTGACTGAATAGAAGGTAAATGGAGTTTTTTTTTGTTAGATTTGAATGAATTTTCCTACGGTACTTAAATATTTGTGTCCACATGTAATAATAGCATTATCAGTTGCTGCATGAAAATACTGTCCAAAGAAGAATTTAGATTAACTGTTTATTAATGTTAAAAGTTAACAATAAGCCTTGATTGATTAGGTTTTTATATTATTTTTTTGTTATCAAGAATTGTAGGACCTTGCTTCTTCCTGACATTTCGAGGTTAATATATTCTGAAGGGTAATTGAGCTAATATATTTATTCTGGCGTCCATGATAGTATATACTTGTTTATTAGCACTTTAAAGCCAATGAAACTTGTTTATTAGCACTTTAAAGCCAATGAAATGTCAAACTAGTTGGTAATTTGAGAGGAATTTTTATTTTATTTTGTTGGGGTGGGGTTGGGATTTTGGGAGGACTTGATTTACCTGTTCTGCATATACTTCTGAATATATTTGTATAATCGAAGAGTGATATGCCTCGTAGGTTGTCTATGACAAATCATTTTACAAAGGCTTTTAATTGTCTAGTTATAAATTAAATATGTAATTTAGAGTGTAGGTTATAAGTAGGCATGACTATGAATATGGTATTGTACTTTTCGTACTCGGACTTGAATTTGGGTGTGTATCTCTATACTTAAATTCGTAAAGTTTTCAGATATTTACATTAGGACCCGTTAATCCAAAAAATTATAAAATAATTATTTTTTAAAATATGATTTATGTACATATAAATTTATAAAAAAAATATATAAATTATATTAATAATTTTAAATATATAATTAATATAAAATTTTAATAAATTTATTTCTATAAAATTATTAAATATAATAATTTATAAATTTATATTAAAATTAAATTCTTTTATTAATAAAATTGAAGTAAATAATATAATTTACTTATATATTTTTTAATAGTATAAATTAAATACATATTTATAATATAAAAAATAATATTTAAATAATTTATAGAATTTATCTGGGTAGGATTTTAGATAGTATAATTTTAATATATTTTTTTACTGCCTCAAATTTTCTGTTACAGCAGAACTTAATAGCAAACACCAAATTGAACATAAAATACAGAACATGTTCAAGCAGCTAATTGTCTTTCTCAAGTTAAGAATAATGTTGTATCTTTTGAGTTAACTTGGACGAAATTCAACAATTTTATAATAAAAGGATTAAAGAAATCAAATTCAAAATTTTAAACTGCCTATATGTAGTATTTTGTTTCAGATTTTTGCTTTCTTCCAGTGATAGAAAAACTTATTTAAAAAATCGGCCGTTTCTCCCATGAAAAAGCTTACGAAATTCAAGTAGCAATATAGAACATTATAAATTGTAGAATTTCACTTTTAATATAATTGAGCAGTATTATCATGCAGATAGCACATCCTTCAAAAGATTAAAAACCCAAAAGGGCAGAAAATTCTCAATGGTAAGTCCTTCAAGGCATTTGTGCCTATCCTTCCAAAGTGTTGAATTCCTTCTCCAAATATTCCAGAAATGAATCAATGCAAGTACAATATGCTTACATTTCATGCAGTTTCAATAACCACATTAGTAACAGAAAGAACTGCGGCCTCTTATGGTCAGTAACAGCAATTTTTACCTATAATTTGAGCACTGAAGATGCAATGCAAAAAGATAATAGAAACTCATCAAACCTCAAAAAAAAATTCGACCTTGCATTCCTAAATGTGGAAATTCCAAGAGCTTTGTCCTCTGGAGCATAAAGATACTGATTAACAATTAGTAGTTCAAGAATGGTTAGAACTAAGAGAATACTAGATCTGGCATATCCATTTCCCACAAAACTTCTGCCCATAATTCAGATGATCAAATATGGCAAAACAAAAATGTAAATAACTAAGTCAATGAATTAATAGCTCATAGCCTCATATCAGCCTTAATATTTAAGATGAGTTTATTGAATATACATTCAAACTTTACCCCTTCCCCATTCTTCAATCACCAAATACCTTAAAATGATTAGATGAACAAAGGGGTACTCAGAATAAGAACTCTTGAAAAAGAAAAGTAGCACCTAAGTTTGCCTGATAAATTGGAAGAGAAATCTAAACAAGAATCAGTTGAGGTGGAAAAGTGATTTTTGAAATGCCACAACAATCCCCAACACACCAATTGAACATTGCACTTCAAATTGGCACTTGCTAACTGCATGTCACAGAGAAATAAAGCACTTGGAGCACATAACCTAAATGCACTGATGACAGATTTTCAAAATGAGTGTCACAGGGCACTAATTTTTTCAAGCTTTACATTTAGGTAACCATGCAGTCTAGTTCGAGGTTGGTAAGCTTCACATATATGAGCCTAACCATACAGTTTGACATGCTCATACATGACATAGTATGTACTGAATTAATTCAACTAAATAGCTAAGCTATATACGAGTCTAGCCAAAGCTGTCTCCGGAGGCTGTACATACAGGCTATAAACTAAACGTCTCAAAAGTCAAGCTGAAATAAAGATGAATGAAATGTTCAAAAAGATGTCATATTACTCACTTTGTTTTCAAGCAGTTGTCCCAAAAAAATCCATGGCTATGTTTTCTTTTCTCCCTACTATTTCTAATGAAACTTGACACTCTGACTATGCTAAGTTTGACTTTCATAGTTGGTCTCAAGCTTGGATAAAAGAGAAGAATTGCATTAGATAAACAGTTAATGTAAAACTTTGTTGAATCTTTGAACATGTTGGCGTCAGCCAACCTCACCTAACAGTAAAAGGCTTTGTTTGTTGTTGTATTTCTAATGACACTTGTTTGTTGTTGTATTTCTAATGACACTTGACCCTCAGAAAAGACATGTTTTCAGGTAAGAGACAAGGTTATATAGAGCAGTTATAAGTCAGTCATGTGGAATCAGAAGCAATAATAGGTAATTGGCCGGTAACAGTATACTTTCCATTCCTTTTCTAAAATTGAGTCTATTTTGGTCTCTACTAGCGTGTAGAGTTGGATTTCAAGCTTATAGTTTTCTGTTAATAAATAAAATAATTAGCTTAGGATTGATTTCGACTATACAAGTTGGCCCTTAGCAATTTTACTAATTTTTCCCCAAAAACAAGTCTAAATCTTGCTAGAGAACTTTAGCATAATGCATAAATGATTCTCTGATGTATCCAAAACTACCTAAAGGAATAGACATGTACCATTAAAAAGACTGAACTCTGTTACATCTAAGCTAATAGCTTCTTTGTCAGAAAATTGACACCACAAAGCCATTTCAAAAGATAATTACTCAAAACATAAAACAGGCCAAGAGTTAGATGGGCATGGCTGCATATCATAGAATGACCAGCAAGAGAAAATGACCCAGAATGCTTCATGGAATTCCTTCAAAGAGACAAACACGTAGAATTAGCGTAACCTAATCAAATGCTGAGAATGTAGGACCTATTCTCAGATTTAACGCGCAATAGAGAGCTTGTTAGTACTATATCACAAGTTTACAACTAGCTTCCAAAGAAACTCGACATAAATGCACAGACAACAGTTGTCATTGCTCCAGATTTCCTGGAGTAGCAATCATTAGCATGAGGCATTTGGGATATTGACGAAATACCAACAAGGAATCTTTCAGCGTTCACCACTAAATGGTTGAGATATAATAAAGACAAAGTCAAAATACATTTTCAGCTTTAGTTCAACTGTTCAAGCCCACGTGTGCCATTTTCTATGGCGCATGGCATGTGGTGCACACCACATGGAAATGTGGCCAAAATATAGAGACAGATCTATTGTTCTTCTGTTTCATTACTTCCATCTAAAAAGTACTCCATATCTCATTTTCCAGCAAAACAACTGGATTGGCTCCCAGCTGGTACTTCTCTTTCAAATATCTTACACAAGTTTTCTCCCTCCAAAAATTTCTAAATATCAAAGAAGGAAGGTATGATGTGCATATTTTTAAATTTCACTATATTGGTTAAACGAAGCAAATACATGTATTCTGCTTTTGTGGCACGACATTAACAACATTAAGTTACCAAAAAGTAGTAAAAGCGACTCTCATATGGCAGAAGATAAATACTTCAGACAGAGAAAAATAAACTTCTTCAATAGAGATCATCCATGAAAAGTAAAAACTTTAAGGGCTAGAATGCTCAACCATGCAGTTCCGTTTTAAATCTTCCTAGAAGCCTCATTGCAATTAAAATTTGAATTTTCAGAGGTGGAAACAATTATTTATGACATTAAACAATTATTCAAGAATTGCAAGTGAGTTTTAAAAAAATCTATAAACAAAACCTATAAAATTGTAATAATGGCAAGGAAGAAATTTTACAGCAGAAGAAAAACAATAGAAAGAAAATCAAATCTTCAGATTTCATGACTTACCTTCATCTTCTTTGGGAACCCAAAAGCCTTCCCAATTGAATCAACAATTCTCTTCTGTGATTTGACAATCATCTCAATCCGCTTATTTTCCATCTCCAGCCTACACCTCTCAGTTTCCTTCATCATCTCCATCTTCAAATTCTCCATCCCAATAAACCTTTCTGCAAAAGCCTTCATCTCTGCTGCTAACCCAGAAACTAACCCCATTCCATTCACCATTCTTGCCACATTTACCTCCTCAACATGATCGTCGTCGTCCTCCTCCTCCACCTTCCGAAGCCTTTTTGCCACTAGCTCCCTGGAAAACTCAGGAATTCCTCCACGTTTATTTTTGGATCGCTGGTTTAGAATATAATTAATACTCCTTGACTTGCTATAGTACTCCCTTTCATCCTCTTCATCGTCATCCTCTTCCTGCTCGTTACCGTCATAATCAAATGGCATCAGAGCCAAAAGAGGTCGAGCAGAAATAGGCATAGGGCCTTTTTCCAACTGGTCCATAAGACCAAAGTAGTCCCAAACACGACCCCCGGCGCCTGAATTAGCGAGACGGTGGTTCTCGGCGCGGTACCGCTGGCGTAGCTTCTCCATCTTGTGGCGGCACTGAACCGCGGTCTTGGACGGTTCGTTGTAGTCGTAGCCACAGCGGGCGGCGACAATGACGGCGACCTCTTCCCACTGGTTGGCCCTCAGCTGACCTCGCTTGAGGGCGTACCATTTCTCTTGGTAGGCTTGGATGAGGTTGATTGTTTCTTGATGGGTCCATGGAATTGGTTGGGGCTTCTTGGTGGGTGAGGCGGCGTCGGTGCCGGTGCTGGTGGTAGTGGTGGTGATTGGGGAAAAGGGTTTATGTGAGGGAGGTGTAGCCATTGATAGGCTCTTCTGCCTCAATGATGCCCTTTTTTTTCTTTAAGATTTACGCTATGGTGGTTTTATTTATCTAATTGGTGAGGTGGGGTTGTGGCTTGGCTGACTTTAGGTCGTGGTGGTTGAGGCGGAGGATACAGCGGCGGCGGCGGCCTCAATGTTGGTTGGATACCGTATTGAATGGGAAGAGATGAAAAGTGAGCTCATAAATGGTGTGGGCTAGGTTGGTACAAAGTGCAGCAGCCTGTTTAGACATAAGAGCACTGCTTTGGCTTTCAAAATTGGATATTTTGGGGAAAATATTATTTGTTTTAATATAAATAATTTATTTTTACTTTTAATCATGGATTAAAGGTGAAAATACTTGCTTCAATTTCATTTCAGATGTTTGCGTATTAATTTCATTTTACAAGGTTATTAATTTTTTTTTAACATTATCTTAAATGCTAATGACATTAAGTTTGTAATAGTATTATCTGACATACCATACACGTATCCCTATAAATGCACCCACTCCTACGAATATATACACATAGATATAAAGTAGGAATGACAATAGATATTTGATATTATGAATTATGAATATGAGATTAATATTAAATAGAATACAGATATTAAATTATTTATTGATTATTGGATGAATATTAATTTTAAATATTTTATATTTATTTAATATAAATAAATAAATAAAATATTTAATATTTGATATATAAATAATATATATTATTAAATAAAAATTTATAGTCTTACTAAAATTTTATATATATTTATTTTAATTTTAGTTTATAATAATTATATAAATTTTTTTATTGTAAATAATTTTTATAACCATTTATAATATTTTTTAAAAATTTATTAAGTGAATATCATATATTGAATATCATATAGATTATTTGATTATAAAATATTCAATATCTAATATTTATTATTTTTTTAGTGTTTAGACTTTCGAATGTTTTAAATATTTTGAATATGAATATTAAAAATAATATTTTTTTAATTTAAATATAAAATATTTTAAATAAATGCAAATACAGAAAATGAACAAATGAACATAGATCCACCCACTATCATTTAGTCTTGATTAGGTTAAATTAAATATAGACAAAGCAAAACAAGGACATTCAGTACTAGGACAATTAGATAATGTAATATTTATGCGAGTAATGTAATATTTACATATGCATCCTCCGATGATCTTGACAAGTCATCTAATTTTGTTAAGCAATTGGATGTTATTAGCATTTAGAAAACTGTTAGAATTAGAGTTAACTATTTTTTAGTGTGTATCTCATGAGTCAAGATAAATCACTTTTTTATGGTTCTACTTAGAAAGGAGAAGAAAATTATGCATGTTATAAAACATTGTTCAAGAATGTAATAATAATTTGGCACATGATATAGTCCAACAAATGATCATCTTTGTTTTTTGTCTTCATCTTGCTGGTTCATTTGGGAGATTATGAGATAGAATGTGGGTGTTACTTTTTTCTTGGGGGACGGGTTGGGGATGCAAATACTCTAAAGTCATAACGAGCAAAAAAATTTAAATGAGAAAATAGACTCAAATGAAATACTCCAAATTGTATCACTATTCATTTATCACCATATTATTTTTATGGGCATTTCAAATGTGTCGTGCCTATAAATGAGACATACTATACCTCTAGACATCTTAATTACCTATACCAGAAGATGATAGCATACCAAACTCTTCATATTTATTGTAAATTTCTCAATGATGCAATTCGCTTGGCATTAATATGATAAATAAGCTTTATCCTTAATTGAAATAGAATTCCAAGAGCAAGCACATTCGCAGTAAAATTCAAAATTAACTGCTATGTGCTGTCTATCTGTAACAATATTTCAAAGCAGATGTTCCCCTTCGTGCATATGCTACTTATTATAAATACATGTTAAGCAGCATATTTTTGTTTCAGTTGTTTGCTCTTTACAGAAAATGGAATAAGAAAAATTCTGTGGTTCACTCACACGCTCGGCTATACCTATTGAAAAGAAAGCACTCCAGGGTCCAGACCCTTCAAATAACTCCCTGCTTCCTTCTCCTCCTCTGCCTTTGGGGTTTCTACTCCACTCAGTCTATTTCTCAAACCTGAAAAAAGAAAATGCATATTAGGGGACAACTTACGTTGGTGTTCCTTTTTAGGATATAACTTGGATAAAGTTTTTTAGGTATTTGTTATCAAGTTTTCTCATGAAAATACATGTAGACATCGTTCATAACTCAGCATCATACTAATGATTCTTTCAAAAAATGTCCACCGCATGTCATGCTTTCACTAAAGATATGATAACAAACATTTAAAAACTGCACGAGTCTTTTCCTTCTTCTAACAAGGTAGAATTATTTTTGTGTCTGTGTGAAAGAGAGAGAGGAAAACCCTGAGTTTATATAATAAGAAAAGTCACTTACAATAGTAATCCCCTTTTATAAGCCACAGAAGTTTGGGTCTGGTAGCAATTCAGCTTTAGAGAATCAACAAGCATAATGAACTAGCAATCTTAGCAAACTGATGCTCGGAGAATGGAACTCATCTTCCAGGGGCATAAGATTTACCATTTTTAGGCCAACATGAATTCGTCCCCTGTTTATTAAGAAAAGTTCATAATTATTATTAGTATACACAAATTATCCATTTTGAGTTCTTATATAAAAAGTCAGATAACTATTCAGTAATCATGATTATCTTGTGGAAAGTAATTATCATAATTATCTTGTGGAAAGTAATTATCATAATTATCTTGTGGAAAGTAATTATGTATTCACTGATAACCGACAAAGCTACACTACATGATAATATCTAGAAACCACTTTAATGAGTTTAGAATGCAACATACTTTGTAGAAATTATATATGCAATCAAATACTATGCTGATAGTTCTCCTGGCTTAGTTAAAGCTGGAAACTCAGTATAAGTTGGTCAACTTATACTTTTACCTGTTGTTTTACAAAGTAGCAATAAGGCAATCAATGTGAAATCCAGAATTACATGTAACAGTACTTATTGATGAGTCTAAGACTATAAAGGGCACTTCCATTATTTTAACAATAACTAGTTAGTCGTCAGTGTTTTACATCAATGGACCAATATATATTAAACAACTACTGAATGGGAAAGAAGGATGAGAAGTCAGGAAACTGTTCAATAGAGCAGATGGAGAAAGTATTGAGTTTAAGGGAGGGCAGACAGAGTCAGCACTCAGAAGAATATGATAGTCGTCAAGAATGTAGATGGAGTGATGCACCGAGGACCAAAGTATCCTAATTATAGTCCAGTTTATTTTATAAAGTCATTTATCATGTTCTTAATTTGAAGAGTGGCAATAAAACTTACATTAAATTTACCCTCCTTTAAGTTTTCCAAACACTCAGCAAGCTCAACTTGTTTTGAAGCAGTTGCAAGAAGTGCCTAGAAAAGAAGTAGCAAACTCAGTCAACACAAAAATGTTAAATAATATGTCCTTCAGATGACCGTTATATGATAGGAGACTGGTACTACCTTCTTTGTCTTTTGCAAATCATATTCTATGCATTTTATACGATTCAATGACTCATGAAGGATATCCTCTTTCTCAGGAGGAATTGTTGTAGGTTTGTTCACCATCTCAGTTACTACTGCTTCTAAATTCTGCAACCTCTGCCAAAGTGGATCTCTTGTTTCCTGAGACATCAAGTGTTCCTCAGACTTTGATTCAGCTAACTGGGCTTTGTTTTGGTTTCCTGAGCCTCTGTCTGTGGACTGAACGAAAAAAAATTTCCCCAAGCCTACGAGTACTACATATATACAAGCTAACGCTTTAAGTATAATTTGAATTACTATACTTGTAACGTAAGGAATTAACTTCTTTGGTGGTCTTCTTGAACTAATGTTGTTTGAATCACCTGTCAGATGTTGTGTCAGGAACAAACAAAATTATAGTTACTGAATTATACATTATGTTTTTAATGAAAAACTTCTGGCACAGAAAGAGAATACAAATCAATAAACATCCCTTCTGCTCAAAATCACAGATGGCATTAGGTTCTACTATTCCATTCTGACCAAGCCCAAGAATCCCTAATGAGTCATATGACTGGGTCAAGTTCAGACCAAGTGACAGTTTACCTAACAAATTTTAATTACATTATTGTTGCTTTATTTCTTTTTTTTAAAAAAAAAAATTTGTTTCTACCTAGTACATTGTCTCCTGGACCAGGTCATTTCTGTAAACGATATGTTGCAAGTAATCCACAAATTATGAATAATTATAAATCAAAGTATCAAACTGAACAGAACACCCTAATTTGAAAAAGTGACGCTGTGGGATAGCTTACTATTTGAATCAGCACCTTCAACTTCTCTGGCAGTATCGACTGGCTCAACTTGGTTGTAGATAGGAGCATGATCTCTCATCCTTTTCTGAAATATAGTTCCATTTTATGCAAGATTTTAAGTACCACTCACAAAAAGATGAAGGGACATGCTGCTTGAGTATATCATAATTTATTAAACATAATATATATAATGAATACAATAGGCTTCCAATCTTATCCCTATACTTTTCTTTTTTTAATTAAATTTCATCCTTAAAATTTTAATTTGGTATTTGTAATATCCCTTACCCGTATTTCAATTAACCGACTTGTTACAAGCAAAACCTCAAATTTCATACTAACTGAACTATTTTTAACCTCAAAATTGTTACAAGAACAAGGAAAATAAATATACCAAACTACTTAGCTTCGATATTGGTCCAATTAAACCATTTAGCTTCATATTTTGAAATCGAAACAACACAAGATCAAGACATACTCAAAAACATTAGCCAAGCCCAAGCATTTAATTTCAGTGTAGTCCACAACCCCCTTCCATCCCTAAATCCCACCTCCAGACCACAGTTTCAACATCTGCTATCATAAATCTGGCATGCAAATTATGCCTGCCATGTAACCACGTTTGTGTAAACTTGAATAGAGATTGAGTATTAAACATGGATGATACATGAGACTATGGTGAATTAATCCTTTTAATCTAAAACAAGTTCAGTCTTCTTGGTTTTGGTTGTAATATAGTAAGGGCTGCCACTGTGCACTGCATTCTTTGTGCTCATAATCAGGTAAGAAAACTGGTAGCAGTGAAATTGTATCAGGGCAGATTGCAGATTTCCTTTTTGTTGTACAAATAGAAGAGTTATATCCAGGATTTTTTCTAACTGTTAGATCTCTGATAAGTACCTAAGAGGCTTGGGAAACCCACCTCAAAAGCTAGCTCATAAGGGGTATAACTACTCCTCTTAAGTACCCCATCGAGTAGTTTACTCTACTTGATGTGGGACTTGGTTCCTATCATTAGCACCCCTCCTGAAGAGCCAACGACCAGCGGCTGCACTCTATGATACTTCACTATGTGGCACTTCACTCGGCAACGCTTCACTCCTCTGTGGGTGATAGGGACCAAGTCCCATATCGAGTAGAGTAAGCTACTCGATGGAGTACTTAAGAGGAGTGGTTCTACCCCCTTATGAGTTAACTTTTGAGGTGGGTTCCCTAAGCCTCTTTAGGTACCTATCAATCTCAAATACAGATTTTAAGCTGTCCACTTTGCTGTCGTGTTTTTAATTATGGAAATTGAAGGTATTCTGTATAAAGATCTGTGCATAGAATATATCTTAATGATCTCAAAAATAAGTTTTGGTCAACTATCAGCATGCTTTCTAACGCTCAAGAATAATCTTGGTGGATATAACCAACCCCCCCCCCCCCAAAAAAAATGTATAGCCTAATTACAACATTGAAACGTATCACTTTACCCCCTAAATAATCACCATAAGTGAAAAGTTACATATGAATTAAAATTGATGTCAAAATGATGGAGCCCAAGTGACTTAGGTAACCTTCCCTCAGAAGCTAGCTACTGAAGGGGAAAAACTAAGACACTTAAGTACCCCATTGAACATCCCATTCTATTCGATATGAGACTCAGGGAACCCATACTACCTTAGGGACATCTCGTACTATCCCCATCCCCATCATAGCTCTGCCCCTGAAGAGCTGACATCCCGACGACTGCACTCTATGAAGCTTTACTCAATGTTGCTTCACTCTATTGTTGTCAACCCCTCCGCTGGTCAAAACCTTTCACAAGTAGCCCTCTCGATGCCGTTGGCAAACCAAGCTCTGATACCAAATGATGGAATTCAAGTGATTTAGGGAACTCTCCCTCAAAAGCTAGCTATTAAAGAGAAAGAACTAAACTACTTAAGTATCCCATCAAGCATCCCATTCTAGTCGATGTGGGACTTGGATAACCTATACTACCCTAGGGACATTCCATACTATCTCCATCCCCATCACAAAAAAAGTCACGTGATTGTCATGTGATACCTAATATAATGCTGGTTTCTCCCTTGAACAAGTTCTTACCTCCATTTCCCCCAAGTTCTCAATTCCTAGAAGGCCATTTTTAACTGATTTCTAACATTTTCAAATTTGGTAATTGTTTAGGAGGTTAAAGTGTTACATCTTAATATTAGAGTACCAATGTTATACTTAGTCTATAGTTCGAAGGGAATATATAGTTTCTTTCCCTAGCAAAAACTGCCTTCAGGCTGATCACAGAATAATTATGTATACCAGGCTTCTTCTCTTTTTTTTTCCCTATAGTTATCCTCTATTAAGTCAATCCTCCTCAAAATACTGTCAAACACTAAATGCGGGCACCTCTTTAAGCGGAAATTCAAACCTTGGTTTGCCACATTGTGAGGACTAGTCCCTTTTGATTTTTTTAGCTTATTTAAATACCATGTTTGAAAGAGATTATAGAATTAGAAATTAACAAGGCATTCTCTTGATACAGCATGTCAAGGACCTTGTTAATACAAAAGTTAAGCTACTGTGTGGAGGCCCATGATTGATTTTATTAGTACCATTAATATATACCCTCACATGAAAGCCCTTTGGGGTTGAAGTGTGACCACAGCATAGTCCATCATTGAAATGCCACCTAAAAAGCAATTGCTAGAAATCTATAATGAAGTTAATGGGACAGATCTAACCAAATGCTCCACACCTTTGCTAGCATAGCACACTTTCACAGGCTTTACTCTTCTTAAAACTTGTCAGCAAATTCTATAAAATGAATTCGTATAAGTATGGCTAGGGACTGCTATAATGAATTTCTATCAATGAATTTCTCATTTGGGAGATAACCTATAAATGCTAATGATTTGAAACTCTAAAACTAAAATTAATATATAAATTAAAAAAAAAAAGTGGAGCTCACTTTCTCAGTAGAAGGAATCAACTGCATGTGGGCCAAAGAACTTGTACTTGCATCAGATGCTGATCCAGTGTGCAATATTTTAGTGCTTTTAACCTGTGATGAAAAAAGTTAGTTTAAGCATAAACACAGACAAAAGCTTTTTGCACTACGTGAAAGAGTTTATAACGAGATTTGAGGACTGTACAGTAAAAGAAAGCATTGACACTTAACTAATTTATGATTGACCTTGTCAGCATATGACTTGACATCTAATTCATTGGCACTTGAAGAACATCCAATTTTAGTTGGCTTTAATGCTTCTCCAGAATGCACCACCTGCAAATAGATTAGCTCAAGGCATGAGAAATAAATGCTCAAATGTGAGTGCAAACAAATGCAGGAGCTATTATTATAATAATATCATAATAATATCATACTTTCATAATTTCAGGATCATTCCAAGGTCCCTTGCCAGACCTAAGACAGCCTCCTTCATTTTGGCATGAACAACTTCCACCCAGGAAATCTGGAAGTTGGCTGTTAGAAATAAAAGATCTTCATATAAAATTCATTGTTACAGAAATAGAAGCACCTGGTTAACTGAGACAATAAAAGCACAACTCAAACCTTGAGTCTATAATCTCTAATAATCTGCTCTGGAACTTATTCCCTAAAACCTGTACAATCAGATTTCTGTTATGCTCATTCCTGTCTAAAAGTCAAAGCATTTAAACAAAAATATACTTTTTCTTTATTTTGGCTGATAAACAAAAAAAAAAAAAAACTTATATACATGTATTTTTGCTGTGGTCCTTGGATCAAGAAAGCCTTTTGCGGTACTCCATAGTAGCTTGAACCCACTACCAGCATTAACTATGAACATCTGGTGTAATGTCTGAAAATAAAAAGCATATTTAGAAACAAATGATGGCTGTATCGCCAATAACCTAGATCATGGCAACTCCTGATTCACAATAAGTGCACAGAGAATAGTAAATTCTTGTAATTAGTATGCTGTATGTTGGGGATGTCCATAATGGGTTCATTAACCGAAATTTAAGTGTAAAACACAAGTTCATTGACCCAGATTTCCTTTCTTTAAGAATTCTCTTTGAACGATGTCAAATAGAATTCTTTAATTGAAGCTCACAATCCAGAGATTAATGTTGCAAACACAAATTGAATGGGAGCCCAGGTAACCAAAACTTGTTCACCAAGAATCAATACTAACAGATATGCGTTAGACAAAGTTTCATCTCTTTCCCAAAAAACCAGGCTGTTTAATCAAGGTTCATTTATCAGACATCCACCTCCCCCACCCCCCCCCCCCACCCCCAAAAATATAATGGCAAGCCACCCCTTTCAAATAACTAACAGAAAATAATTAACTATAACACTCTACTTCCTCCACAACATTTATGATTCATATGGTTACTCAGTAAAAATACCTTTTTAAAAAAAATAAAAATTGAATTGAAATGCACTAGTCCACCATATTCAACCTCCTACAATAATTAATACCTCAGGGTAGTTATCACCATCAATCTTTTGCATGCGCATAACAAGATCATGTGCAACTTTGCCAAAGCTCACCCAATTCTGCAAATGAAAAAGTTAATGACAGGTTTTGACAAACACAAAGTACTACACAGCCTATTTTGATATGGATGCTGCCTAAGCTCAAAAATTTACCACGCCATGCACGTCCAGTATCGTTGTTGTTGTATCTATGTGCCTTTTTGCTGCAATAGAACAGGCTGGGAATTTTTCTTTAAACATTTTTTCAAATCCTTGAACATGATATTTTAAAAATCGGTCTACTGTAGTGACATTCATCAAATTGCTAGGTTCAACTTTGCCAATTCTTTCAATGTAAACTGGTCGTCCCCTTTTATCCACACCATGAAAACCATGAGGGTAATAACGCTGAACCTCTTCATACTCATCATATGTGAAATCCTATGCATCATAAATTGTAACACTGTTCTGTCAGAGACGGAAAGAATGAAAAAATTCTTGATTAAACAAAATATTGGGTATCCTCCCTAGACCTACATCCTTTGGTTGGCTATTTTCTAAGTCCTGAGTTCTGCTAAGAGCCTAAGATCTTTCAAAGCTTATACATCAGAGAGTACAAAATAGCTTTTCTACTAAGTAAAAATTGAAGCATACTGCTACCGAACTTCACCTGTAAAATAGAATCTACTCCATACTCTTTCCTCCAATTGAGCATATCTTCCCACATATGGACTGTTTTATCTATGTCAAACTTTCTGGCTTTCAAAAATCTGCAAGAAAAATATCATCAATCTGTTATATATTACATGTCAAAAAAAATAAATACAAGTTTTTCTATTAACGTAAAAAATGCTTGGAGAAATTATAGCTTTCAAACGTTAAAAATGGCAATCTCAATAAATCATCCATTTCATTAAAATGACATATTCGTATGAGTCAATCCCCACAAAGAAACAGTATAAGAAATAACCCCCCTCATGTTTCAGGAAGAATACTACACATGATAAGGCGCAAGAACCATACGGACCAAAGAGACAGCAGTTACAAAATGCCTTTGGAGACAAAGAGCCTCAAGATTACTTGGGTGGAGAATTGGTCTACTAAATTAGTGATAAATATATATGCACTACATATTAGTTGCTCATCAATGTCCCTTGCTTACGATAAACGAAAATTTGCATCTGTGGCCGATGAATCAACTAGATATGAAAAACTTAAAGAATAATACTTCCACTTCCATCTATTAAAAATGTGTCTTCTGCTTGTAAAGTGAAAAAATCGTGCTATCAAAAAAGAAACCACACACTCAATAGAAGAGTGGCAACTATAACACAGTCATTCATTTACCTCAGCATTGTATGGTAATCGTCGTGAGAAGCTGGAAGCAGATCTTTTGCAAGTAATGCCTGACGAAACGAATTTACAGCCTCTTCCTCTTTAGCATCACGAACATCCTCTATCAGAATTGATGCATATCGGCAATCAGCAACACGGTTATTACGTTTCCGGAGACCGTAAGTGAGTTTCGTTGAGGCAGTCATTGCCTTTCTCCGAAGAGATCTGGACCGAGACTTTCGCCACTCATCCTCAGATGTCTCAGGCTCCAAACTCCTACCCCTGTCGTCTTCTTGAATTAATGCCTCTTCTCCTAAACCCAAAATCATCAGTTATCAAATCTACAATCTCATTAAGCAAGCTGTATAACAAAGACATGTCGAACGATATCAAGATCTCAATGCCAGACAGGACTTGGATTTTGTACCTGACATTGTATTCAAGATGCACACGATTCAAACCTATAAGATCTCTGCACCAAGGAAAAACAAGAACTAGATTGAAGAACAACCAATGCAAACTCTTTGGATCTAGAATATTCTCACTTGAGCCTTGTACTTGAAGAAATATACAAAATCTACCCAGAATTCATTTATAAACACCAGCAAATACCACAATTCAGCTGCATTAAACCCGCAAAGTAACAAAACCAAATAAATAAATAAAAATCCGACCCAAAACCTTAGATCAATCAACATACTCATCCATCGATACCACAGGACCAACATTGTCCGCCCATCCGAACCAAAACTATGTCACACTCAGCGTTCGACATAGTACCTGAAGACGGTGGCTGAGAGGTGCAAGCAGGCTTTGCTTTCTGATTTCAAAGGTCCTTCTTCCTCTTCTTCTTCTGCGGTGTAACAGAAACTGTACGGAGACGGAGACAGAGACTCAGAGAGAGAGAGCTGAGGAACGTAACAAACAGGAAGAGTGAGAGAGGACAGAGAGAGAGAGAAGAGAGGCACGTCACTGTCAAAAGCGTTAGTAGGAGAAGACGTAGCGTGCAACGGCCGCTTCGGCTAAATGTTAACGCCGGCCGTTTCGTTAGCTGGTTGGTACCTTTCTGGTACGGCCAGCGCTGTTTGTCGTCGTCGTCGTCGTCGTCGCTGTTTGTTAACGGAAGAAGGTGATGGAGCAGGAATCAGATACGATGTGTTTTACGGTACGCGAGAGAGAACAAATCAGGGAAGGGCATTGTTGATATTTGGCAACACGTCACCGACCACTTGGAATGGGCCACGTGGAATACATGACGGTGATGATTGTAATTCTAAAGCGGTGGGTTTTCTACTTTTCTTTAAGGAAAGGGGTTGCAAAAGTGGGCAGCCTCCACGTGGACTTCACCACACCCTCTCTCTTCTTGTGGGTCCCACTTGTCATACTTTTAAAATTCAAGTTTTGTAAATAATAATAATAATAATAATAATAATAAGACAAATTAAAAAATTCAATTGACTTTTTCATTGTGTTTTCTTGACTTGATTCTTAGAAATTTACGCCCATTTGATCCATATAGCTATGGAATCTAATTGTTATCCTGAATGTTTTATTTTTGAAGGCAGTAATCACAAATATGTATAAAAAAATTATATTTTTCTCATATATTTTATATATTTTAAAATTTTTTACAAGGTTTTTTAAATTAATTTTATTTACTGTTAGTGTAAATATTTCTATATATTTGATAATTTAAGGCAATGTAATTAAATTTTTAAGAAAATTATTTTGCACATTATGTTTTTATTAAAATTTTAATAGTAAATATATATAAGGTATTAAGTGTCGATCTTTTCTTATGAATAGTTTGTGTTTCTAGAAGATTGAGGTTTTGACTATTAAATTATTACAAAATTTACGTGTATATTAAGAATTAATAACGCGGGAGTTGAACTTTAGCTTGAATTCTGGAGACAATTTTATCCCAAAAAAAAGTTTTGACAAAAAATTTTTGGTTTTGAAATATGGCTTCATGGCTTACACTCTTCTTTTTTTAAAAAAAATATTAAAATTATACTTTTTTATTTTAAAAACATACATTATTTTTTAAATATTAAAAAATTATACTTTATTAAAACATATATTTTAAAATTTATTATTTTATTTTATTTTATTCATTTTGAGTTAAAAATAATTATTTTATTTTATTTTAAATTTTATAAAAATATTTATATTAGTCAAATATATATTTAATTATATAAATAATAAATATAAGAATATTTTGATCAAAATATGTAAAATTATAAATTTTTATTATTCTTCAAAATAGAAGAATATAATTTTTTAAAACAGAAAAAAAATATAATTTTAGCATTTGTCAAAAAAAAAAAGGTCTCATTTACTTTTATTTATATTACTTCAACATTTAAGAATACAATTGTGTTTTAACCATAACGTTAGAAGTAATGATAATGACCACACAACTTTCGAATAATAATAAAAAGAAAAGGTTACAGTTTTTTTTAAAGATAAAAAATACTTAAAAATTACAGAATGTTAAATTGTCACTGAAAATGTCTTTCTCTCATATTAAAATAAAATTTCTCTCTTGCCATATTTTTTGACCATGGCATGGCAACTTTTATAAGTTGCTCTATTTAATTTTATTTAATTTTTTGTTATATAGAATTAATTTATTTTTTATTTATATTAATATGAATTAATATATATACATAATTTTTATATTTTTAATTAATTTTTTCAATAAAAATAAAATAATATAAAAAATTAAAATTATCCAATCATAAAGTGATGAGTTATAAAAATTATACATATATTTTTTTAAATTAAAAAATTTGATAAATAAGATATAAACTATATAACTAAATCTTTTTCCTGAAATAGCCGGATTCTATATAGAAAAATTGCAGATAGTTATTGAAAAGTCAATTTCCTTTTAAATTTATTTCCGAGCACAATTAATTATGACCTCCCTTACAAGTTAACAATATGGCTCTAAAATCAGTATCTTGAAAGAAAATAATACAATTTAAAAAAGTAAGAAAATGACATAAGAATATTAAAAATAAAAAGAGAGAGAGAGAGAAAGAAGAAAAGTATTTATTGAATTCTAATTTGGATGTTTGATAGGACGACATTAGGAATATTCTTGCGCTATATATATAAATAAATATATATATATATACATACATATATTTATTTATTTATTTGGGGAAGATTTTTGCCTATAAATAATTGTGTAGTACACTAACTATAGTTTACTTGATAAGTATATAATTTGACAAATATTTTTTTAAAAATTATCAGTATTTAAAATTTTATTAAGTTTGAGTAATTTATTTAAGTTGACTAAGATATTATAATGATAGTAAACTTTTTTCAACAAAATTTTTTTATATATAAAATTTAAACTTAAGGTTTTGTTTTAAAAAAATTGTACTTAACATTTTAACTAATCATTTATTCTCTAATCAAAATAGAGCATATAAAACAAATTTTAAAAAACTACATAAGAGTAACAAATTACTTTAACTTCTTACTTATATTTAAAATTAAACTAAAAAATTAACATTCATACTTTAATGGATGTCAATTCCACTAATTATATATATATATATATTTACATTTTTCTAACAATAAAAATGGATATCCTTTACAATGGATATACATTTTTATATATAAAATATATTTTTCTCCTTTTTTTTTTTGGGTAAAAGGAATATGAAAATTACAATTTTGTGTTAGCTATAGTCAATTCAAAACTAAGTGAATTTTATTCCATTACGTTCTTCCATCGTTTTGTTGTTTTACATGTCAAACTTATTTTACGTCAGAGTTTAAAATGAAATTGAATTTGAGCATTTAAATCGATGTTGAAATGTGATAGCTATTGAATACTTACTCTCTTAAATAAATAGATTATATTATAATTTTAGGTTTAAATTTACTTTTAGTCCTCTAATTTTATAAAAATTTTAATATGATCCTCTTAGTCTAAAAATAAAGAATTTGATCCTTTTATTTTGTGAAATGATCCAATTTTTTCTCTCTGTCATATTTTCATCAAAAATTTAATATCAAATTTAACAATGAACTATATTAAATAATTAATTTAAGTGTAAATTAATAGTTTAGGGTTTAATGTAAATTAATACTTCTTTGTAAATAAATAATAGTTCAATTAATAAATTATCAAATTTGACATTAAATTTTAAATCAATTATATAATAAAAAGAAAAAAATTAATCATTTTATAAAATAAGAGGACTAAATTATCTATTTCTAAAAAAATTAATTAAAACTTTTATAAAACTAGAAAGACAAAAAATACATTTAAGCCTAGAGTCACTTAAACATAGAGAATAATTTTTTTTTCTCGATTGAGACACAACTTTTCTATTTGTGAAGATTTTGTTCTTTTATAATGTTATATTGTTTTTTCCTCCTTTTGTAATATTCCTTTTTCGTCCTTAAGGTAAATATGATGAATATCTATTTGTTATTTTCTTATATAGTCTTTCAAATTATTGTGTGATAGATTTAAAAGATTTTATATTTTTACTAAAAGTTTATGTTTTGCTTTAGGTGAAATCTTTTGTTTTATCTTAATTTTAAAGTTCAAGACTTTGATGTGGTAATTAGAGAATTTAACATATACATAAGAGAACAAAAATAATAGTTTTATTGAAGTACTAAAGTTGAATAAAAATTATTGATATTTTACTTAAAAATTAGATCTAAAAATTTCATAATTATTATAAGTAGCTTTGATGTTTATTTAATCAAAAGAGTTTACATTTTTATTTGGAAAGAAAAAAAGGAGAAAAGTAAGAGAAACCATCAAGAAGAGGAAAAGAGAGAGTATTCTAGAAAGGGAAATGGGGACAACCAAAGAAAATCTGGCGTGCCTAAATTATGACTATCTCAATAATTGTTTGAAAGGAATCGTTGGCTTTTTCTCTCTTTTTTTTTTTACAATTTTTTTTATCTTTGAATGATTACAAAGTTTGGAATTAGCAAAAGTCTATGGAAGGTTTTCGTCACCTTTTGGTTTTTATCATCGTTTTCAACAATATATATATATATATATATTAATTTATTTCGTGAGGTTTAGTTAAATTACATATTTTTTAATTTTTTTAAAAACTATTATATATGAAAAATAAAATATAGTAATTTTATTATTTTAGACAATATAAAATATTATTTTACTGATAAAAGTAAATTAAATTTTTTTAATAAATTGTACAAAAACTCTAACATATCAAGTGTAATTTTTTGAATTAAAATAATATTAAATATTATTTGACAATTAAAGTTAAGGAAGATGTGGTTTGAATCAAACTTCTTGATCTTTTTGTCAAAATTTTAGTAATGCCTTCAATTTTTTTTTGCTATATGTAAGGTGTTTAAAATTGATTAAAATCAATTTGTTAAATCAAATCAAAACAAATTAATCAAAAATCAAACAAAATTAATTAATGTTTGATTTTGATTGGTTTGGTATAAATAATTTATGAGCGGTTTGGTTTGGTATAATGTTTTTTAATTTATTGTGTTGAAAAAAGAAACCAAATTGTATATATATATATAATATTATACATTATTTATTAAAAAAAACTACCCTCCATTGTGGAGTGATCAATTTGGTTTTATAATTTTTTGGACTAAATTTGAAAGAATAATGAATTATTATCTTGTTATATTAGTATTTGTTAATGAATTATTCCAAAATCATTATAATTTTATCTTGTTAATGAATGAAATGTTGCATTTTTAAAAGTGGCAAAAAAAAAAAAACAAAGATAAAATTCTTTAAATGTTTACAATTAACCTCCCTAAATTAAAAAAATAACATTTGCAAAAATAAATAAATAAATAAAAGACTGAGTCATGTAATATACTAATCTTTTAAAACATTCACTTATCATATTTTTAATTAAAAAATGTGATAAAAAAATTCAAAAATTATATCTACATTTTGTCCAAAAATGAAAAATGTTCAAATTGATAAGAATAGCTCCAATGAAGTTTTCAGCCGTTAAAACAAAGGATAATGTCAAGCTTCTAGAAATGTCAAGCTTCTAGAGATGAGTAAGCAAAGTCTATAAGCATTAGATACTTGAATAGAATTAAGTATTAAATTTCCATTTTTATTTGATAATTAAGAATATTTATTTCTAAGCATAGAGAAAATCGTTTGTCTTTATGTACAAAAGTTTATAATAATGTGCCCAACTAGCCAAATTTTCAATTTTTTTTTTTGTTGTTGTTGTTTTGGCGTGCAGCTTTGTGTATTATATAATTCCATATGTGCATGAATTTGTTTTATATGTTTATATTATATTATATGATTTTGAATTTGGACTTATTGTCTCAAAAACTAAATAATATATAATATAAATGTTCTCAAGATTCCAAATATTGTCATTGAAACATAGTGCTTTTGGTTCAAGATTTTGATTGGATAACTTATTACAAGTGTTGCCATTTGAAGGCATGCATGGACATGTCGTTATTAAACAAATATATTTGAATTTTGTTCAGATTAAATTGTTTTCTCAAAAATTATAAGTGAAAGAAAACTGACATCTGAAAACTTTTTTTTTAAATAAAAAATTTTATTTCTTCATTACTAATTAAAACTTCTAAAACCATCCTATAAAAGCAAGTTTCATTTTTCTTTCTCTCTCACCCTTTTTTTTAAAATCACTTAATAATGAGAAATTAAAAAAAAAATGGAAGCGATCGAATCCTCTCATCAAATATTTCACAAATGTGTTAATAAAAGTTAGGTTTATAAAAAGGAGTTAGTTTTTTACAATATATAAATTAATATTTAAATTTTAATTAAAATATATATACTCAAATTTAATATTTAATAATATTTTGAATAAATATTTTTTTATTTAAGATAATTTTATTTAGATATTGTAAGACATTAAATATAAATAATTTTTTAAATATTATTTATTATATTATAAAAAATTAATTATTTTTTATTAGACTTAATTTTTATTAATAAATAAAATTATTTGTAATAAAAAAATGCGTGAAACTAAAAGAATATTTAACAAATGTGTTACCAAAAACCAAGTTATGGCGAAGGGACTTTTAACATTTAATGTGAAGTGGAGGCACAGTCATGATTCGTTGAATTGCGGGCAAAGAGAGAATTAATGGGTTAGCTTTTTAAAATGGCATATTAAATATACATAGTTCACAAGTCGTGAGCCATTAATAGTGGAATATGCAAAATACACGAGTCTCAAGTCATGATAAATTTGCCCACGTCAAGGCCATGTCTTTAAGATTTAACTTCAACTCAAAAATATTAAAAAATACATTTTGGAAAAAAAAAATTCAGTAGGCGTAGTATAGTTTAAAAAAATTAAGACCAAAAATAAATTTAACTTTAGGATTGATTAATGTATTTTTGTCTTTTTTAAATTTAAACCAATATTTTGTCAAAGTATAAAAAGGAAAAAGGGTAGAATAGATATTTAGCCTAATAAAACTTTAAAAAATTAAAACAAAAGAGTATTTTTTTTAGTTTTTTAATTTTTAATCTTTTAATTTTAAAAAATTAATCAATTTTTTTATTATCAAACACTATTAATTTACTTAATAAAAAATATTAAATTAAAATTAATTTTAATATGTCTATTTTATATTATTGTCAATATTATAAATCTATTAATAATCTTATATTACATGTATCAAAATAAAAATTTTATAAATTTAAATTCTAAATTTTAAATGAAATACTCATCAAATCTAAATTTAAATATAATATTACTTTTAAATTTATTATTTTTACATATAAAATTAATAAATTAATAATAATATGATATAAATATATTAAAATTAATTTCAACTTAATATTTTTTAAATAAATTAACAGTGTTAAAAATTAAAAAAATAAGTAGTATTTTTAAGTTAAAAAATTTTTAAAATTAAGAGACAAAGGGTTAAAAATATTTCTTTGCCAAAAATTGATATAAACAAGAAAAAAAGTGTGGCTGTCATTGTATATGGAAGATTAAAGCACATAGTTGGCCCAAAGGCTAAAAGGCAGCGTGAAGTACAGCACACATAAAGTTGATCCTAAATTTTAGGTTTTAATTGGTTGGAAAGAAATGAAGTCACGGCGCAGACAGTGGGAAGAGTCAAGATGTGAAATCCCAAAATAATATTCATATATCTTTAAATATTTTATTAATTTTTAATTTTATTCTTAAAAATTTTTTATTGTTAATTTTTTTTATAAAATTTTAAATTTTATAATTAATTCTTTTTTATCTTGTTCTGTCCAAAGATAAGGTTTACTTATTATTTCTTTACTATAATCTAATAATTCTATTTTTGCTAAAAGTTTAGATTTTTCTCAGTGAATTAAAGGATTTTCACTATAATTATCAATTAATCTTTGTTCAATAGTTTTTTCTTGAATATTCATTACCTTATTTTCTTCTTTTTTTATGGGTTTAAGATTTGGAATAAATTGTATTTCATTTTCTTCTTTTTTTCTTCTAAATATTGTATCAGTTCTATTATAAGGATTATTTATTCTTATTGCCCATGCTTCATTTTTACAGGGTGTTGTTAATATTAAAGCTTTTATGAGTAAAATGTAATGGCATATATTGTTCTAAAAAATCCATTCCTAATATTATAGTTGGTGTTGTATCATTATATTGGTATAAATTTATTATTTTTAATTCATAATCTCCTATTTGTATTGTTACATCTTTTGCTAATAATTCTATTATATGAACTTCTTTTCCTGCACTGGTCATTCTAATTGGTTTTTCTTTTTTCCAATATTCTGTTGGTAAAACATTATATTTTGCCGTTGATATATTTGCTCCTGTGTCTATCATTGCATGATATTTTCTAGATTGATATTTTTTATAATTAAATTTTACCAAAATATAATAAAATTTCATTTTATATTAACTTTACTTTTTCTAGTATTACTGCCTGTTGTTCTATTGTTATTAGTATTCGGTCTTCTTGAATTCTATATGATTTTACTTTTTTTAAAAAATCCTTTCATAATATTATTTTATAGTCTTGCATTTCTATTTCAGATTCTACTAAAATTTTTGTTTTTATTAAATCTTATAATAGTTTGTGCATAGGTATTATTTTGTTCTATTTCTAAATTATTATCAGTACATTCTATTTGTATTTTACTATCTTGATTTAGGTCTATTAAAGCTATAATTTCCCTCCATATTCCTTATTGTTTTATTTCCAATAATATAAAACTTTCATAATTTTGTGATAGATTAATTTCTAGTATATTTGGATTTAATTCTGCTAAGTTTGATAGTGGTATTTTTGGTAATCTATTTATTTCGTAATTTCTATGACTTCTAGTCCTTATTAAAGGTCTTTCTATTGTTCTCAGTTCTTGAATACTTCTTCTTGGTGTTATATTAATATTTATTTTATTTGGCGTATTTATTCTTATGCTTCTACTTCCTAATCTATTATTGAATTCTAGTCTATTACTTCGTTCTTCTTGAATTTCTCTAGTATTATCTAATTCTAATTGTAATTGTTGTGGTATAGTAATTCTTACAGGGTCTATTTTTAATTCTTCTAATACTGGCATAAATTCTTTGTCTATTGAAATGTTTCCATAATTCCTTTTATATATTTTATGTTCATTTGAAAAAACTAATCCTACCATTCCTGTTATACTAATAATTCTACTTCCTGGGGGCATTTTTATTCCTTTTAGTTTATGATATATGACTAGTGTTCTATTCATTCCTGACATAGATATTGCAAAATTAGTATTTAATGTAAATTTTAATTTTTGATATATTAAATTTCCATTTAGTGCTCCTAATATATTATTTGGTACACTATTTATTATTCTATTGTCTGTTACTAATAATTCTATTGGAGTGTCAATTCTTGATTTGAAATAAGCTTTTATTAATAATTGTACTCCTGGTATATAAATTTCTGTTATTTCATCTTTAATGTCTAATTTTTGAATCTCATTTTCTATTAACGCTTTACTTATTAAGGGTATCCTTAGTATTCCTTCAGTGTTTGTAGCTTCTATAGGGTGTTTCTTTTGTAATACAACACATGCATATTTTTCTTTTTTCTTTGTTTTAATTAATTTTCCTAATTGATCTATTATACTTTGACTTTTTAATTGATTTGGAGATAAATCTAATTCTTTTCCTCTAATCTTATTATATTGTTTCTGACTAAATAACATCCTTTTTTCTACAATTCCTTGTTCTGAATTTCTTATTTCCTCATATTGATCATAATTTGTTTCATTATTTAAATTTTGATTACTACTTTCTCCTTCCATCATATTAATTTCATCTTCTTCCATAATATATTCTTTTTCTAATTCTGATTCTGATTCTGATGATATTATTTTTTCTATTTTATATATTTCTATATCTGAATTATTTATTTCATTTTCAGATAATTCCATATATTCTAATGGTTCTAAATCATATTCATCCGCTAATTCTAATATATTTATAATTTTCTTATTTCTTAGTTTTTTACATTCTGTAGATATATGTCCAATTTGTCCGCAATTATAACATTGACATTTTTTAGGATTTTTTCTATAATTTATTTTTCTTCCTTTCTTAAAATATTTTGTAGGTTTATATTTTTTCTTTAACTTATATTTTGGGTATTTTTTAAATCTATATTTTGGTTTATAATATTTTTTTCTAGTTCTTTTTTTCATTTGACATCCCCATTTGTGAGGTTTCTGAATTTCTGAGCAATTAAGATATATTTTATTAGTTTTATAATATTTTTTAGTTCTCCATGCTTCTTTACATCTTGTTTTTAAATAATTTCTTAAAAAATCTTCTCTTCGTCCCATAGTGTCTAGATATTCTTTTGATCCTGGACTTTTTTCTAAATTTTCATAATATTCTTTTAATATTGTCTTACTTACTAATTTTGGTAGCTTTCTGTAAAATAAATCTAAGTAAAATTTCTTTATGTTATATTCTTCAAATCTTGCTTTGTAATAATTTTCTTAAAATTCACATATATATCCATTTAAATATTTTAATTCTAATGAACATATTTCCATATCATATAAATTTTCTGTTGCTCTATATTGGTAAGATTTTTCATTATATTCTAGATTTCGTCCTAAAAATTCATTTCTTAATGCTACTTCATATCTTTTTAGTAACATTGCAAAAAATTATCTTCTTGTATCAAAAGTAGTTCCAATATTTCTTACTGTTTCTCTGAAATCTTGTTTTTGTGCTTGCCACCATTCTTGAACTATTCCTAAAAAACTTGATTCTATTATTGTACTTGTTGTTGTTATTGGAATATCTCTATTTATTAATGATATTAATAAGGCTTTTGACCATTCTTTTAATCTTTTTTCTCTATCTATTTTACAATTTAAATCTAACCATATTCTCATAGTTGGTATTTGTCTAGTTTCATTATTTTCTATTGATTGATCAATATCTTTGATTTCTCTCGATGGAAATTGAGTTTCTAGTTTATTTTGTCTTTTAATTTTATTTTCTATTTCTTCTTCTCTAGAAATCAGAATTTTTGAAGTAGTATTTGAAGTAGTTGTATTTGAAGTAGTATTTGTGGTAGTATTTGAAGTAGTTGCTTTATTTTCTTGTTTTACTTCTTTATCTTTATTTTGTATATTTATTTCTTTTGTCTCATCTAAATATCCTATAGTTATTTTTCCTAATTCTTTTCTTATATTTTTTAAATTTTCTTCTTCCATTCCCATTTTTTCTTCTATTATATCTTGATCTTTATTAAGTTCTTTTTCTAATATATTCATCATATTAATTTCTATATTTCTATTAATTTCTATATTTCTTACTTTTTCTTTTTTATGAAATTTTTCTAGATCTTTCATAATTATTTGTTCATATTTTCCTCCTATTACTATTTCTGCTATATCTTTTTCTTTACTTTCTTTGTCCATTTTCACTTTCTGTTTTAATTCTTTTATTTCATCAAATATAGTCCATAAATTATTATTAATTATCTCTTGTCCTTTCTTAATTTTTTCAGTAGTTATTCTTGTTTCAATTA
This sequence comes from Senna siamea, assembly GCA_031216115.1. NCBI lineage: Eukaryota > Viridiplantae > Streptophyta > Magnoliopsida > Fabales > Fabaceae > Senna > Senna siamea. The sequence continues at coordinate 19,723,969 of CM062357.1, forward strand.
CTTATTCATTTAAATTTAAGTTTTTTAACACTTTATTTTGTTCATTTAATAAAGTTTCTTCTACTATTCTCATCATATTTATTTTTGAATTTTCTTCTATTTTTTTAAAATGATTTTCTATATAGTCTGATACATTTTGTTTTTCATCAAAATTTTTTAATCCTAATGCATTTTTTATTTCTTTTATATCATTTTTTATATTTCCTATATCTTCTTTTAATTCATATATTTTTTGTTCTAATGGTTTTGCTAATTCTTTTAATCTTACAAATTTTTTACTAGGTATTACATCATCTAATAATTTTTTAACATCTTTAGGTATTCTTTTTAATATTCCATCTAAATCATAAATTTCTAGATCATCTTCTATTTCTTTATTTATAAAACATCCTAATTGTTTCATTATATATATATTGAGCCAATTTAATTGATTATATGAACAATCTCCATCTCCTCCCAAGACAAATGGAGTTGCTATTAAAGGGATTTCATTATTTGGGGGTATAAACGAACTTTTAGGTAATTTATCTTCTTCTATTGTATATATTCTAAGTTCTATCTTTTTTAATGAATACATTAATTATTGAAATTTTAAAACACAATCTAAGATAGTAAATAAGCAATTTTAATCAAATAACAGATAATATTCAGATTAAACACAGGTAAGAAAAATTGTAATTTGAGATAAATAGGAAATTAAGGTTCAATAATTCCTTAGATATTGATTAACCATGTTCTGATACCATAATATTTAAATATTAAATAATAATATATATATTTTTAAATTATAATTTTTTTATTCTCACTTGATTATTATTTAATGTAAAAATTAAATTTTTTAATAAAAATTTTTATAAATTTTTTTTATATAATTTAAATAATTTTATTAATAATTTTATATATTTTTTAAATATAATATTAAATTATTTTTTTAATAATTTAGATGACGTTAAATTTTAAGATAAATTAATTAAAATTTTAAATTTTAAAAATTTTAGTAACTACAAAAAATTAATACAAATAAACAAATTAAAGAAAAAAAAAACTATCAAACCAAGCAAATTCCTTTATTTCTCGTTTATTTTGCATTACTTAATCGTTAAGTGTGACATAAACTGGCATGTATGACCGACATTGTGCAGCGTTCTCTAGCAACATCAAAATTGACTGAGAAGCCAATACTAGAAGTACTAAATATTCCATCTATATAGATTAACCAAAATCAATAATAAAAGATAACAAGTACTAAATATCTATCTGGATAATATAAAAAATTACTTTTCTAAAAGTTAGAATAAATTAAATTTAAAATTTTAACACAAAATAAATAAAATTGATGAAAAAGCTTTTTTTTGAAAAAAAATACATTTTTAATAAATTATGTTTTTAATAAAAAAAAGCAATACTATTTTGAAAGATATCTTGGTCTTTCTTTTTTAGCTTTAAGAACATTTGTATATAATTTTAAAAAAAATAAAAAATGTTACGTAATCTTAGATTTTTACATATATTTTTTTATTAGAAATAATTTTATTTGAAGTACTATAATAAATTTTTCTCCTAACTAAAATCAAATTTTGATTTATCATATTTTAAGAGTATAGTCTCCACCCAATTCCATCAATAAATGTTATGTAATTTATGTTAAAAAAGATAAAAAAAGTTTACCCAAGAATAAAATATAGACGGCCCATTTCAATCTACAAATTGAGCTTTTATAGGGTTTGGCCCAAAATGTTTAAATAAGGGCTCACTGAATTTGCACTCCCAATCCCAAAGTATTATCAGCTCACATTTGTTAAGGTTAGCTATAGCGATTAAGAAGATTGGCTTCTGAACTATTTCGGTTCCAATCTATGTTGTTTTAGTCTATTGGGGTGGTTTGGATTATTTTGAATTACATATTAAAGTTGTAATTATAGTGAATTTCAAGAGATACATTGTATTTTATCTTTTGATGTGTCATTTACTAAAGTTCACAGCCGATTAAAACTTTACTTTTTTATTAAATTCTAAGGGGATGTTTTGTACAATTTTACATTTTATGTAATAATTAAAGTATACTTTAATGGGATAAAATGTGTTTTTCCTAAAAACATTATAAATTAATCAAGGCTTTGCGGTTTGTATTTTAAAATCAAGATAAAAAAAATATAAAAGTTTTATTTCGTAGTTTAGAAGTGTTGAACAAGTTGCTAAATTATTTTTCTTACTACACTACCAATGCAAGTAATTATTATTGCAATCAAATTTATGAAAGCAATGATTATACACTAAACTAATGAGAGCAATTACTAGGCTTGTACTTGTAGACCAAGGAATGAAATGACATCGCCGTATCAACAATATCACATTATGTGAAGAAAGATTATAAAAATAATAAATTATCGATCACACTCTAATTCAAAAACTACAAAGAATAGGCCATCACAAAAGCGAAGTCATAAACATATACATTATTATAACAACATTAAGAAACTCAGGACAATAATTACATCCATTCATGGTCCTCTAAAGAGCTCATATTCCATCATTTCAGCCATACTCCACCAAGGCAGTACAGAGTAAAGCACAAGGTGGGACACATAGCTTTAAGAGTACATAGACTTCAAAACTTCTTTGACCAAATATTGAGCTCAGTGGACTATTAAGGTTATTTACATTCTAAAACATACAACAGGAAAATACAAGGACCGGTAAATTCTAGGAGGGAAATTCTATTTTGGTTTCTTGACAAATAGGTGCATTTACAATTTTGCTTTCAAAGATCCTTTCTTTCAATTTAATCTCTCAATCACTAAAATGTTTTCAATGTTTCCCTCTCATCTTATATCCATCCAAAAGTTAACACCAAAGATAACAGATGTTGACCTCAAATGAGCAATAGAAGGCTTGGGTTAATGACGTCAGATAAGCCATGAATGTTCAAGTTAGCAATCTATTAGGATTGGCGTTAATTTTTGGATGAAAATTGAATGCAAAGCAACACTGAAAGTACTTTAATGATTGATAGATCAAATTATAAGAAATTATCTAGGGGACAAAATTGAGTGTATCTATCTATCACGGACCAAAATAGGGTTTTCTCTAAATTCTATGTAGCTACTAAAGTTGGTTTTCATTTGAAATTGCCAAGGATGCTGGCAGTGAACTGAGGCACAAACCTTACTACACTGTTACTGTACAAGACTTAGGAGCTTTCACAGGTCTTCCAAGTTGCACTTTGGCTGCGTCTTTTCTTCAAGCTCACCTGAAAATTGAAGGTTGTGATTAGCAGAAGTTACAATATGACTAAGCTCTGCTTAGTTGAACTCCAATGGCAAATTCAAGAAATATACTATGCACTGTAGTAAATGAAATTGTTAATTAAGCTAGCGCCAGCCAGTATTCCATTTATGTTTAAGAAAAGTAGAATGTTCATCAATCAACATATATATTATATATAATTTTATATAAAAGTTTGTAAATTGGATGACATCTCTTATGAGTCAGGCATTAATGATTGAGCTTTAAGATTCTTTCTTTTCTCAGGGTTCAAAGCGTGAGGAGAGAACTAGAAGAGTTGTGCTCGAGCTCAAACCCGAAAACTTCAGTCAATGAAGACTTGTATCTTGTGGGTTGCAGTATACAAATAAAGAAACAAAAAAAGGAAAATGATTAACTAGATTTCTTTCAATAACTAACAAACTTTACGGACCAATACTTTGATATGTTTGAAGAATATTTGGGATAAGGATTCTCAGACACTATAATACACGGGACAATATAACTTCCATTTTAACTAGATTAGCAATTAAGGTGCTTAAAATTACATGATAACAGAGATTACATACCATTGACCGATTCCTTATATGGCAAGTCATCAATTTTATTTTTTATATAGCAAGTAAGACAAAAGTTCTTTTGAATTCCCTAGTTAAAAATTATCAGAGAAAATCACACTGTTAAGTGTCATAGGTTTACATCAAATCCACCTGCCAATCAAAACCAAATGACAATTTCGGTTTTCAAATATCTGCAATCAATATAAGGTGTCACTCACAACTCTAATGGTAATCCACTTCCTTGACTCTGTCCATATACCAAACTTTTAAATTCTATAATGGAGGTGTTGTCTCGTATGCAAACATGTCTTTATCTTATATTACAAATGACATAGACACGTGCCATTATAAACTTGAAAGAAGGTGAAACCATCGCACTTAATTTAGTGAATAACAGAATACGGCCATGACTTAAGTGTTAAGAGTTGTTGCACAAGCAAGCCTCAAAGACTAAATAGTTTTTCGTAAAACTTTAAGTAATTGTAGATCACAAGCCTTACACCATACCTTAGCAGATGACGGGGGCAAGGAGGACCCACGAAGAGGGTTTCTCAGCTGTTTAATCTCTCGAAGATGGTTAGCTATCTCCTCCAGAAGCTTCAGCTGAACATTTTTACTTTCCTCATTCCCCGAAAAGAAAGTCAATTTCTCTTTTTCATGCTTTACCATCTTCAGCCTTTCTCCGAGCATCTCAATCTCAGTGCCAATCTTTATCTTTTCATTAATGTTTGCATTAACACCATTTTGACTTGCTGCCTTGCTTCTCCTTGGAAAATTACTCACTGTAATACTGCTTGGTGCTTCAAGACTTCGTAATGTAAGATCATCTTTGGGTTCATCTGAAGCAGTATTAAATGAAGAGCCACTTATCTTCTCATTTTCCTTTTTCCTCAGTTCTATTTTGTCATCTATGACATGTACATCAAGAACATCTGTTTCGGTATCAAGAAAGGAACTATGCAGCTTGCCTTCAAAATGATTCTTGAGTTCTCTGTTTCTCTTTAGCTCTTCTCCATCATCTATTCTGGTACAAGTTTGATCCACCATATTATTTGAGTGAATATTTGTAATTTCAGCTTTCTTGACAATTGAAATGGCACTGTCAGTTTGCAGTTGATCTTCATGTGTTTCAAGTAAAAATGAAGGGCTTTGTCTCAACTGATCTAGCTGAATGTTTGGTTTGCCATTTGACTGCTCGCTTCCTCTTAAACTCATCTGCCTATAAGCTTCAAGTTCCTTTTCAAGAAAGTGATTCTCTTTTTCCCTTCTTATAAGGATTTCTTGCAGAATATTCATTTCTTCTTCCTCATAAGCAACTCTTTCTTCTATCATCCTCTGGTATTGCCTTGTTTCAATTTCTATTGATGCCTTCTCTTCCTGCAGACGTGATATCATAGCCATTGCTTCATCAGCAGCAGTTGCAGCAGCAGCCCTCTCTTTCTCTAGCTCTAAGCAAAGATCGGCATAGGCTGCCTCTTCTTCTTCAAGTGCCACCTCCAACATCTTGATACGGTTCTCTTCACTTCCTACATTCTGCATCTCATCTTGCCTGTTACTCATGTAGATTTCAGTTGAAGATGAGTATTTCTCCTGTTGTGGGCTTTCAACCAATGATCCACATTCATAACTATGGCAGACTCCTTCATCCATATCATGGCTAGTTTGGGCATCTTCAACATCTGAATGCAGGACAACAGAAAAAGAACAACTTAAAAGCCAATATCCAGCATGCACAATAAAATAAAATATAGAGATTAAGTGTTCAATAAAATTCAACCATAATTTTTTCAACTTCAACTAAAAATTTTCATCTTCTTGCCTCTTTGGAAGTAGTTGGAAAAAATGGCTATCATATATGACTATAATCACAAGAAGTTGAACCAGGTTGTTAATTACAATCAGATTTTGATGAATGATACGGCTGCTACCAAATGGTTTGAATCAGGATTTAATTTCACATTTAGGCAGAAATTATGGACAGAAGAGAATATAAGCATACATCTTTTCTCTCACTTACCTAGTAAACCAACTTCTTTCCCTGAAGCAGGATTCATGATCTCAACTGTTTTACCTCCAGCTATATCACTTTCATAAGGCAAGGAGGAAACAAGGGTAACGTCCAACTGGGGATTTTCTGAACGAAAAACTGGAGAGAACTTCCCACATTCATGATGACACTTCCTCCTGCGTCGAACTCCTGGCCTTCTTTTCAGCTTCATAACTCCCTTCCCCTTGGCATCATACCGATTTTCCCTGTCAATTGTGGTTAGTACATGTGGACTAGAACAAGAACTGCAAGATGCCTCATCTTCCAAATCAAGAGCTGCATTCTCAGATTTCTTCTCTGCAGTAATTTTCTCATTCAAAGTGCATGAATGATCCTTCACCTTCACCAGATCGTAAGGAAACCTTTTCACAGCCATCACTTGAATAGAGCATATCATTCTTAACGGCCAGTCAAAAAGCATTTTATGCAGACACAAATTGCCATTTTTATACCCCAAAACCCCCTTACACGGACATGGCAAATAAAGTCCAAAAAACATAAAAAATTTCGTGGCAAAGAAAGCAATAGCTGATCCACATAGCAAGAAATAGGCCAGAACAAGGTCAACAAAGGCTCCAATAAGACCTCCCAGAGTCCAAGAATGAATTTCCCCAAAAGCCATCCTTCTCTAAATAGCTCAGAAACCCACAAATTTTCACAGAGAATCTCAAGAAGCAATTGACCATCTACAAGTGCTGCAAGAACTGTACATACAGGAGTAACAGGACCCACGAAGCGAAATACAAACTTCTGACCGACCCAGATAGCAAAATCTCCAATCCAAAACACCCAGAAAGCAAAAAGGCTATATTCACACACAATTTAGATCATAGCAGAAGAAAAGGAACCCATGATCATAACAGAAAGTAAGTAGCAACTCAGACTGTAAACCACACGCCTCTTCTTTCCATAGTTGGGAAAATTATAGAAGCTTAGATCATAAGGAAGAAAGGTAATGAAAAAAAGAACCTGAAATATTTGAAATCATCGTCAAAGAAACAAGGTTAAACCAGAAAGGTAATGATTGTGGCATGAGCTTGTAGATTCCCTTGTGATCTTAAAAGTTTGAGCAATTGTTTATTCCGACCTCCATAGCTCCAACCAACTTTGTGTCGGACAGAGACGGGAGGGCTGGCTCGTTCGCGGCTTTTGCCATTGGGAAAGTGAAAAAAGCAAAAGCAGGAATGATTCGGGAGTCGCTCAACCAAACGACGTCGTTAGGAGGTTGATAATGTGAACGAAGCAATGCACGTGGCTCGCACGGAAGACTAGAATACTCTGATAAGGTGATGACTTATATAGCTTCTTCTCCAAGGTTAACGCTTGAACAATGCGACCGACGTGCAATAATTACGAGAGAAAAAAAAAATTTATGGAGGGGTCGATTGAATAATAGATTTGATTTTTTTAGAATAAATTAATTAATGATTTAATTTTAAAAAAATTATTTTTTAATTTAGTTTTTTTAAAATTTCAATTTTTTTCAGTAAAATTATTTTTATATTAGATAAAAAATTTTAATTAATAAATAAAAATTTATGATCATTAGTTTATGATAAATATTTATTTATCTACACTTTTTTTGACAACATTATTTTTTAAAGGCTTAAATGTAATTTTAATCCTTTAAATTTTTTTAAAAAGTATTTATTTGGTCTTCTTAATTTAAGAATAGATAATTTGCATCCTTTTATTTTGTAAAATAATTTAATATTATTCTCTCTATCACATTTAATTTAAAATATAAGTAAAAGTATTTTTTATGTTTCTAAATTTTATATTAATTTTTAATTTTATCTCTAAAATTTGTTTATTGTTAATTATGTTCTAAAAATTTTTAATTACAGTCAATTTTATCTTAAAGTCTAATACCATTAAATTTATGAACAGAAAAAACTAACCTAACATTTGATGTAATATTTTTTACTGACTTAACACTATTAATTTATTAGTTAAAAAGTCATATAATAATAAAAAATCTAACTCACTAAGAGATTGACATAATATGATGTGTAAATATAGTATGATGTAAATCTCTTGGTGAATTAAACTTTTTATTATAATAGACTTTTTATTATGACTTGATTGTTTAGCTAATAAATTTATAGTGTTGAGTCAACAAAAACTAACACATCAAACGTCAGGTTTACTTTTTATGTTAATAAATTTGATCATGTTAAATATTGGGATAAAATTAATCGCAATTAAAAACTTTTAGAATATAATTAGTAGCAAATAAATTTTAGAGATAAAATTAAAAATTTATATAAAGTTTGAAAACATATAAAATATTTTTACCTAAAATTTAATATTAAATTTAAAAATTAAATAAATAAGATGTTAAATCTAAATATAAATTAACAATTTTGTGTAAATAAATAATAGTTCCGTCAATATATTACCAAATTTAATGTTAAATGTAGATCAATTATATGATAAAAAAGACAAAATTACATTATTTTATAAAATACGAGGATAAATCATTTATTTCTAAATAAAAAGGATTAAATTGAAATTTTTATAAAATTATAAGGACTAAAAGTATTTTTAATTATTATTTAAATAAACTTAAATTTGAGTTATTTTGATAATTATTTAGTTTTATAAAATTTGTTAAATTATTTTTTGTTTTGAATAAAATGGTTTATAATAAAAAAATGTATAAAAAATTAAAAAAATAACAACTTGAAAAATTTATATAATGAATTATCACAATTTTTTTTTATGGATCTTTCTAGTCACTTAATATGACAAGAATAAGATAGATTCAAACTAAGTCCATGAAGCTATAACGTGAAATGATGCCAAAACTATGCCGCGAAGTGACAGTTTCAAATTTCAATATTGGATTTCGGAAGGCGGTTGCTGGTTTCAGACGGGCCTTATCATAAAACATCCGGTTTTCTCTCGCTCCTTTTTTTAAAAAAATAAATTATTAGTTTTATAATTTTGTTATGAAATTAAATTATAACTATAAAAGTATTTTAATAAAATAAATGAAATTATAACTTATAATTTATTGCATAGTTATAAAGCTTACCTTTTGAAAAATTTTATTAATTCTATGTTTTTTTTTGGACAAGAAGAGATATTGCTACAATTCTTGTTCATATGTTCGAAGGATGCCGAGGAAGATTAGGGTAGATGGAGCTTCATTGCCATTTCACAAGATATCATCGTGGTAGGTAATGGGTAATGTATTATAATTTTTTTTATGAATTTAGACCTAAACAAGTTGTAAAATTAATCTTTATTATTAGACTTGTCAAATCTTTGAATTTTTAGACTCAATCTCAATTACTTCAAAATTTTTAAAAGGATTAATTTTTACTTAAATTTGACCTATCTATATATAAATTTATGAAAAGAAAAGCTTATCAATTACATCAATTATATTATGTAATCTTTAAATGTGTAATTAATATAAAATCTTAACTAGCTTATTCTTATAAAATTATCAAATATAACAATTTATATGTAAATATTATAATTAAATGATCTTATTGAGTTGATGTTAATAATTTAATTATTATAAATACTTATTTTAATTATATATATTTATAATATAAAAATAAATATTTAAATAATTTAGAATAAGTATCACACTCTTTGAACCTTAAAAAATTTTTAAAACAATTCTCATACTCGAATCTTTTTTTAATACTTAGACCTGAACTCAAATAAAATAAGTAAATTGTATTGATACTCTTAATATATAAGTATTTTGATGCTTCATATAAGGATGAATTACAAAAATTTATTTAAAAAAACAAATGCATGTAATTTTTTTGAGAAAAATTAGGGGTTAGTCAAACTAACTTCTTTGACATGTTCATCCATTTCATATCACATCAAAATCTCATTGGCTACACATTATTCACGTTGTCCAAATTTTGGTTTAAAAACATTGGAGTGTCTAATCCCAATTACACTTTCACACTTTCATTTTTCATCTTCACCTACTTCTTCTTCCATATTCTTCCACATATTCTTCTTATTCTTTTTTCTTGAACTTCTTCCATTCGATGGTCCAGTAATAGTTTTAGTTAAAGATAACAATAATTTCAGATATTTTAGATACACAATAGTATTCATAAAAAAAAAATTTGATATTTATCAGATATTAAATATCAAATAAGGTACAAATAGTAATGTTTAAATACTCATCAGGTAGAGAGTAGATGCAAATATTGGCCTTAGGTATTTTTTATTTATCTGAAATAAATAAACAGATAGGGTACCAAATATTCAATACCCATATAATATATTAATTAAATATATATAATATTAATATATTGTAAAATATATATATAATATATATGTGTTAGAGACTTGTAATTAATTGTTCTTTTTATTTTCTATATCTAGAGTTAAAGAATTTTAATGTGTTTAATATTTTTATTATAATTACTCTTTTTAATTTTAAAAAATGAATGTGTAGAAGTTTATTGTAATACTTTTATTAATGATGTGTCTTTTGTAGTATTTTTAATACTTCATGTGTTTATTTTTTTAACTTTGTTCACAAACTATTGGTATTGGGTATTGGGTTCAGGTATTGGTTATATTATTCGATTATCCAATATCTACTATTTATAATCTTTTGGGTATTTTGAACACAAATACCAAAAGACATTTTTTTTGGATATGGATAGAGTGTGGATATAGGATAATTCAGATGTATACGAATACAGATAGTGTAAAATTGATCAAATATCCATCCATTACCATCCCTAGTTCTAGTAGTGGTCCAACTGTTAAGTTTTTGTATTTAACCATATATCTAAGGTATATATATTTCTTTTATAGGTTTTGAAGTGATTTGAGGCAATATTTAATTAACATGTTTTTTAAAAAATTGTATGTTCTCATTTAACAATATATATTTTTCATATATTAGTTCTATTTGTGGTCTTGTTCTTTATTGGCCAAAATTAGATATTTGCTGTGAAAAAATCACTTTTGATTAGTTCAAAAAGTTTCTTTATTTGATATGATTTTTCTTGTGGTATGTATAATAGGTCTAACAAATGTCAAAAATATGTGTATGTATATTATATGAAAATAAAATGTAGACTCATAAGTATATTATAAAAATGTTTGGTAATTTTTGTTGAATATATGGATGCAACATGTGTACTGTATAATTTATTTTAGGCATTATAAACAAATTTTCAAATTTTTCTGTTGTTGAAAAAATGGTAGATAATATTATATTTGAGCTCTGGTAGCTTGTATTATATCAACAGGCAACTCTTTGCAAGGTTATATATCCTTTTATCGTGCTCAATTGTACTTTGAAGTTGAGGAATTGTACGATTGAATGAATCAAAATTTTGGAAGGTGCTCTAAGGTGAACTTGAGAAATTGTTTGTGTGATTATGGAGAATTTCAAGTATACTACCTAAGTTACTATAACATATCATGTAAATCGGTCGCTATTGACTAGTTTCAATTTGTAGATTATGTGTATCGATTGGGCATAATTTTTAATGCGCCTATTCAAGGTAATTTTGATTAATAGACGATGAAGTGCATTGGCCCTAAATGTATGGTCAAATGCTTGCTCCAGATTCTAATATGATTAGAGACAAAGGCTGACCTCAATTAATTCACATCTATGATGAAATGGATTGGAGAGAACTAGGATAGAAACTCAAATTGTCCATCACGCTGAATGCAACAAAATGAAATAGATTGATATGATGCATTTTAAACCTAATTGATGAATAAACTTGTTATCTAGAAATTAATAATTTTTTATGTGAATGTACGTTACATGTGATAAAAGGGTTGTAGAAGAGGAAAATCAATCAAAACTAAGGCTGATGAGAAGGCCAAAAACTTTTCTCACATTATCTTTAGCGATTGAAATAGTATTAAATTAAATTTAAGCTATGTGCATAAAGGATTTAAGTGCATGAAAATAATTGTTTCTGAAAATGACTTGGATGTAGATAGAGTTGAGGATTTAAATTTGGGAAAGGAAATAAAAAAGTGAATAAAAATACTTTCTCAATTTTTAAAATTTGTTATGTTAGTAAGGAGTCTTAAATTGATTATCTCCTATGTAAGTTTTAAAAGGTGATGTTAAAATTTAAGACGAAATTAATTGTAATTTAAAATTTTAAAGATAAAATTAATAATAAAAAAATTTAAACATAAAATTGATAAAGATCCAAAATTCAAAAAAAAAAAAAAGTATTTTTGCATTCACATTTTTTAGAAAATTTACTTTTTTGTTCTTGAAAGATATATCATTTTAACTTTTGATCACTGAAAAATTATAACACATTTTTTAGTCTTTGAAAGATAAAGGCGTCCAACTCGTTAGTCTCCAAATATCAATAGTTAACAGTTCAATTACTTATTACATTAAATGTTAATGTTGTACGTTATTTGCACAATGTGATGCTCAGTCAACATGTCTAGGTATAAAAAGAGCCCACTCATTATTATCTAACCTCTGCCTAAATAATTTAAAAATAAAAAATAAAATAAAAAATTACAAAAAGAGGATTAAGAACATCTTCTTCATTTATCATTTAGGGATTTCAGAACTACAGCCATATTCAAAAATCTCTAAAGCTAGTGACTCAAGTGGTGGAATGCCGGTGACCCATCTCTACCATTTTTCGCCTCTTGTTGTGTTCATTTCAATTATGCAAGAACACCAATTGACACAACCCATATTCCGGTAAAGCTTCAGTCAATATTTATGAGTATAATAACAATATTATCACATTATATAGCCTGCAATAGGTGAACCTAAAGATGAGTTGGACGTTGCTTCGGCTAAAGCTTTAATGGAAAACAAGACTATGAAAATTACAGTGATAATGTTACAGAACACTGAACACTAAACAAATGCAAACTCTGACAATGACACTTTTGTATCTAATATATGATATAGTATGTTGTCTCTTTGCTAAAAGATTGGGTCTTGGCAACACCATCCGCCATTTGGTAAGTACTGTTGGAATCGCAGTTGGTATCTATTACCAAAAGGTCATATGAAATTATATTATAAGATTATGTCTCTTTTCTCTTTTTGGATGAATATCTTAAGCTTACAATAAATCAGATTTTTCTCCCTTAAAAAAAATTAAAACTCACTTTCTAAAATTTTGATTGGAGCCTCACCAAAATGTGGTTTGCATCAATAGGTATTCTTGTTTCTTTAGAACAAACTGTTTGAGATCGAAGAGATGGCTACGATTGGAAGGTGGGTAAAAAGATGAAATGCGATTTATTGTAAATCAATCAAGCTAGATTGAATGTTAATTAAAAAAAAGATGAAATGTATTTAGTTATAAAAATCCTAAATGAAATATAAAGACGTTTTGAATCTCTTTTTGACAATTTTTTATGTTAGCTTTTATTTAAATTATTTAAGTAGATATTAAAAAATAATAAATTAATTTTTTATATATAAATATATTAATTATATATTTTATTATATAAATAATATATCACGTTTATATTTAACGTAACAAATAAATTAAATAATTAATACTAAAAAAATTAAATATTTTAATTTTTTAAAAATTAAAATATATATTATAATATTTTTTTAAAAATAAAAAGTAAATTTCTTTCTCATTTCTTGAAGTACACAAAGGCACAAAGCACTCATGGTTTTCTTGTTGGACATCATTACCCTTGACAAAATTTTGAAATGACAACCCCTACCCTTCGCTCATCTTCCCCTCGCGTCCACGCTCTCTTTCTAGTCCCCTTCTTTCTCCTGGATGCAATCCTTCCCTCTCGAGCTCGTCTCAAGCGATCGTTCACCGTCACCGTCAAGCCATTGTTCTGCGTCAGCTTGAACTCCTATCATCGTCAGGTTGGTTCTTCTGCGTTTGCTTGTTGTTTTGGTTTTTCCTTGTTCTCTTGTGATGGAACCTGTCCATGAAAGCATCTATTATTGTTCTCCGACGATTGGATCTGTTCATATACTGGGTTGATGTTAGGGTTTGATTTGGGGAAATTCGCTTGCCCTGCTGGCAAATTTGGACTTTTCCTTGGTTGTGAGGCCTTCACAAATTTGGGTTCGTTGCAATGACGTTGAAACCCAGTGTTGAGAATTCTTTCTCTGTACTGTACGGGGGATTTTTTTTTCAAATATTGATTGTCTGGTGAGATTTATTTATTTATTTTTAAATCTCAACAATCTAGTTAAACAGTTGAAGCAAAAAAGAAAAAAGAAAATTCTAGTTAGACAGTGTCATATAGTTTCTCTCTTCCTACTTGATCTTTTATTTCAATTTAAGTGGCATGCCAGTTTGACACTTTCAGTCTTTGACTCTTCCAATAGTGTCAGGGCTACTCTTCTGAAAAACTTGAAATGACATAATGGTGAGCAACTGAGCATGAGTAGGTCAAAGGTTTTGTGCATATGACCATGAGATCTTTGTAAGAATTAGTTTGAAATTTTTAGAATAAAGCTCAGTTTTTAGTCTAAATTTCCATTTTTTTAAAAGAAAGATAAAATGGTTATATATTAATTGCTGGCTAGCCTGGGTTTGTGGATTGTGCTCCTTTCTCTTTGTAGATATGTTAATGAAATAAATTTGAGATCTTCAGTTATTTTTCTCTTTGGTAATACAAGTGCGATGTAGGACTAATAGGGAAAGGGAGACAAATGAGACATGAGGAAAGTAGGGGCAAGAAAAAAGGGAGGAAGAAGGAAGAAAGGAGGGAGAGGAAGAACTCAAGATAGTCTGAATATTACTTAATAATTCCAATAATTGTCTTCCAACTAGAGAAAGGACTATTTATATAGGGAGCCGAAAAAGATAATATTGACAGGTTTCAGAGTGCTTCATTGAATAATTTATTAAGATATCACCCTGCAGTTTAGTTCATTTGCTACTTGTTTAACACAATTATGTCTTACTTGTACAGATGAATAAACTTTGGTTCCTCACAAGCTATTTGTGACATTCAAATATTTAGTAATTAAAGGTTTCAAGTGTTATCAAAGATTGTGAAATGCGATTATAGTAGGCTACGCGGAACTAGGTGAATGGAAGAAAATAGCTTTTGGGAATGTAGAGGAATGTGAAATGCAAGCTACAAACCAAAATTGACATGGACACCTAACATAACATGGACATGGATATGTTGACATATCTAACTTAAAAAATATAGAACATTTCATGATATGGCATATTTAGCATACATATTTTAAACTTTCTTTTAGTAATATTCTTATAGAGAATAAACATAATCAGTCATTATTCTATATTTTAAGTATATCATACTAGTATTTTCTAAATCAAAGGTAGTTACTCTACAAAAAAAAAAAAAAGCAAACAAAGCCTTTTTCTACTAGGTGGAGTTAGCTAAATGTAGTTACTCTATATTATTCAAATTACTCACGCTCAACAAAAACAATTAGGACATGATTTTAGTTATCTTATCAAGATGGGTTCTCTAGTCTTTCATTGTACTTATATTTTGGTCCTTCCCCCCTTTTTTCGGGTCATATGTTCTTAAGCCATGTTTTTCATGAGAACAACTGAACAAGCCAAGCCACATTCGGCATTTGTTTGAGCAATGTGTGTGTGTGTGTGTGTGTATAGATTATTTTGACACATCTATTAGTTAGATGTCTGTCAACAATATGTTCTGGTGATGTTGGTGTTTGATATGTGTTGAAAATTCGACATGCTTGAATGGTTTTTAAATCATTGCATAAATAGCTATTAGTGTGAGCATATGGAAGAAAAGAGATTTTAGTGCTATTAGGGAGCCTATTCTGGGAGGGGGAGTGGAGGATTAGGATCCCATGTATCAAGATCCTTGGAACCTTTGTCCAAGGGCAACTTAAGTTGAGGCTCGTGGGAAAATTAAGTACCTTCGGTTACTTTAAAGCTAAAATTAATGGTCAGTTTTTTGTAATTGTCTTGAGGGTGTAAATGGCTAAAATGCCAAAACCCCCCCTTGAATTTTAGGTCATATGTAAATAACCTCTCAACTATAAAAGTTGACTTAGAATCCCCTAAACTTTGTAATTTGTGTAAGAAATCCCTTCTATTAATTTTTTCATCTAAAACCTTAATGAAATAGTGACACATAAAAAAAACCATAAATTTAAGGTCAAAATGCAGAAAACCCCATAAAACTTTTGACCTTTTGTAGAAAACACTCATAAATTTTAAGCCTTATGCAGGAAACCCCCTCAATTAATCTGATGTGTTTACTCTCCTTTAAGATTTTGGATGGAAAAGTTAACAAAAGGGGTTTCTTGCACAAATTGTGAAGTTCTTTTTTTTTTGGGGAGAGGGAATAGGTCAACTTTTATAGTTGAAGGGAGTTATTTGCACATGACTTATAGTTCAAGGGAATTATGTGCATTTTAGCCATGTAAAAGTCCTTTGGTTTAGCATTCTTTAAATAACTTCTTTCTTTTATTGTTGATCATTTTGCCCTGGTTTGATTACATATGTCAGCCAAATGAAACATTGCAAATTTGTTCTTTTATTAGAGTTTTCAGCTGAATTGACATTCATAAAGCTTTGAAAGTTATGGGATTTCTGAAGTGGACCTCTTTCGCAGGAAGTTCCAAAAGAAAAAAAAAAAAGAAGAAAAACTAATTGATGATTTATCAACATGAATAAGTTGTTGGAATTTGGAAGGAAAGCCCTATTTTATGCACGAGTGCTCTCTGGGTATGAAGAGTGGAGAATACGATCTTTTAGACTGCAGCTTGAAAAACGTCTCCAACAGGTATGGTATCCTCTCTTGTCTCAACAATTATATTCTTGAGTGACTTGCTTTTCTCTTCTGGAAACAAGAGAAGATAAGACACAAATGTTATGAGCTGGTGACTTGGCATTTCATTGAGAGCTTGCACTTTATGGAAGGCCCAATAAGTGAGCCCCACATTTTAAAAACCAAGTGACACCCACCTAATCTATTGAGGGAAAGCAAGAACAGCATCCCTGTGTTCTCAGAGAGCAGCAGGAGATACAGATCTGGGTAAAAGAATGTAAAAATAGAGGAGTGATGCATTTATTATTCGAGAGAAAATTAGTGTGACATATTTTATGTTGAAAAAAAAAAAGTGTAATTAATTCAATCAAGTCTTACTTTCATGAGAGAACTCCGAGGCAGATCTTATACCAAACTGAGGTGCTATGTAGGAGCACCAAGATGTTGGAACAAGGCTTTTGCTTTGCTTGGTTGGGCTGGTGGCTTCAATGTGCTGGCCTGCCACATCCAAGTTTTGAGCTGAACCTGGGATTCAAACAAAGGTTTGGGCCTGAGACTCCTAAACCAGAGGGCAAAGCCTGAGGTGCCAAGTCATTCAAATCTTTCATTTTTATACAAAAAGGCAATTTACAAAACATGTCCATGTTGATCTATAATCTGAATAAGTAACAAATTTGTGAAGAAGTATTTGGCCATTCTTTTGGGCTTACAGATAATATTACATTCTTATAAGTAAAATGGTATAATTAAGATATTACTCTGATTAAGTTTCTCTTTCTTTCTGTTTAGTTCCTTATCACAAAGGTGTAAATAAGTCTAACCTTCTTTTATTTTTTGTTCCCAATATGAAGGAAAATGGGGATTTTTCTTGTAAATGCACTACACTACTGCTTGCCCTTACAGTCTCTTAAATATTTAGTATCTTCTTTACTCCCAACCTGATGCATGTGAAACCCCCCTCCCCTCCTTGCTGAAGGCACAAGAAAGGAAGGCAGCTGTAAATAAAATACCAGAGAAGATTATTTTATCCGAGGTTCGTCGTATGGTTGAAGAGATGCAAGCTTTGAACAAGAAGTTGGAGGAAACAGTAAGTTATATATATTTCAAAATCGTTTTTTGGAAATTTGGATTATTGTTTTGGTTAATTATATATCTTAGAAGTTTCATTATCTATTGTATTATTGTAAGAATTGCCATATTTTGTAAAATTAATCCTTCATATATATGATCTATATTATTGTACTTGTACCTTATATTTTTAAAAATTATCGTATTCCATACCCATAAATTAATTTTATATTATTACATATTTTTGTACTAGACTTTAATTTAGAAAAAAGGAAAGAGTTTACCTGTACCATAACACTTATAGCCATATCTGTGCAACATAGTGTTCAATCATATTTGGTCTATTTTCCTTAATCTCTCCTCTGTGATTGTTTGATTTGGGGCACTCATATTTAAGCGTAATAACAAGACACTACTTCCATGCAGGAGGCAGCCATTGAAGAGCATTTCAAACCGATTGACAAGGAAGCTGAGATTATAATGAAAATGCAGCTAGAAGGGGAAGAGAAAACAATGGAGGAGATGATGAAAGCAATGCAGCAACAAGCTTTGCTTGAGAAAGCTGAAGCAGAAAAAATTGCAAATGTGCAACAGGTGGAGAAGTACCAGACCAACCAGAACCCAGCAGCATCTACAACCACCCCAAAGGAAGCTGAGACGAGATGATTTTGATAACATTTGAAAATGACTGATTTTGAGATTGTAAAATGCATTCCGGCTTTGGCTGTTTGAAACTTTCTGAGATTTAGTTTGATGATATAATCATACCCTTGGTGAATTGGAATGATCAAGGCAGCTCTAGGGAACTTCTTCAGTTTTTGTGCATTACTTCTATACAATAAAATAAAGCTAGTATTGTCACTCCACATGGAATGCAAAGTGCTGAGTATCTTCTGCCAATTATTCAAATTATATTAGAAAAGGAGGCTATAGTAGATTGAATGTGAATAGTATGACTATTACAAATGGTAAGAGTTCCTCCAATCAAATATGGGCTTTGCATATTGTCAAGACCATGTCAGTGTCTTGTCCGCATCACAACAGTGCTGCTATGGAGTATTGGAGACTCATCCTTGCCATCTCTTTACGCAGTGGCACTTAATTAGGTCTGAAGAAGTTGTCTTCTAGGCATACTGTAATTGATGTCTTGGAATGATTATTGAATTGAAAAAAATTTAGCAATAATTTTTATATTCTTGTTTACGAGGTTATAATTAATTTTTTATTTAAAATTTTTATTTTAATAAAAGAATTTTATAACTAAGAGAGATATTATATTGATTAAGGACAAAATTAAGGAGAAATATTACAAAGAAATTTTATAATTACTATATACATAAATTTCAAAATGATCTAAAAGATAAACAATTTATTATCTCTATGAAATACTATTAATTATTTTTAATAATCAAAGTAACAAAGGTACCTGAGAATCTCCAGAAATTTATATGTATACCTTTCACTTTTCCATAGGCAAAACACGTCCATCCACATGGATCCAAGACCACCTCTCGTCTCTATGCCAAATACCAGATTCAAACCCATCACCATCGTCATCAACACCAGTAGAGTCTCTTTAATATTAAAGACTAGAGCACCTTGAGCTCCAATAATGTCTCCAATGGTGGTTTTAGCGCCTGGGTCTATGTTAAATATGTACACTTAAACCCATCCGAAGATATGTTTTATGGAGCAGTTGAGCTGTTTTCCTGTTGGTCGCAGGTTGTTTGCTAACGAGAATAAACCTGTGCTTGTTTCTCACCTCTTCAGGTCCTTAATTATTCTAAGATATGTTGCTTTAGCTGTATTTTCCACATTTTTCACCTATTTACAAAATATACCAAATATTCAAATCACACTTCAAATTGTTTTGTGAAAATTACGTTTTTTTGTTCAGTTCGAATGCATTGAAGTATACTATGGCAACGCCATTTTCGTTTCTTCTTATGCTACTTGTTCTTATTCTGAAACTTCAACAGGCGGGGGAAAACACTTTTATCCAAAAGTTTACATCTTCACATTGTTGTTCTATTTTCACCACTTAAAAAGGGAATTTGAGTCTAATAATTTCCAAGAATGACTTATCAATTGTGAATAAGTTCATAATTTCCAAGGTGTCTTTTTTTTGTGTGTGGATTTTCTTATCTTTTCTGGTCTACTGATCAACAAATGGGGATCATACGTGCCACTTGTTTTCTACTGTACTTAAATAATTTTTGAGTTAATTTCATATTTTAATGTGTATCCATCATAAGTCCTCATATAGTATGTCAAAAATGATCAGGAACCAAACATTATTCAGCAGCAGAAGCCTTGGATGCTTTCCTCTCTTTGTTCTATACTCAATACATAAATACTGCGGTTTTGTTAGGCTAACAATGAATAATATTATTATATACAGGACTGAAATATTACACCTGTGCTTCTTTGCCTTACAATAATTGAATTGTGAACCTCTTATGGTACATTTTCAACATGTTCTTATGCTACCTGGGATAATGAGTAGATTTTGCATAGAATTTCACAGATATTTTGTTGAGGACTGCAATGTTCATAATTTATTAGAAGTATAAGCTTGAAGATGAAGCAGTCAATTACCTTTTTATTCCAGTGTTTCATATATGAGCCCTAGTTTATTTATACTATGTGGAGCCTCCAAAATGATGTTTTGTTTTAGAATAAATTACACTCCCCTCCCCAAAGAGATAAGAAAAATTTATGACCAAAATACCTTTTATATGTAAATATGTATTTAATTAATATCAAAATTATTTTTTAAAAAATTTTAAAATAAAATAACTTTATGATTTTTAATTCAAAATAAATTATAACAAAGTAATATTTTTTAAAATATATTTTTTTCTTGAATTATAATTTTTAAAAAAAATTAATGTTAGCACTAAGGTTATTTTAATTAAAATAGGTGAAGTTGTAGGGTTTTTAATTTATTAGAGGAGGAGAGTGTAAGTTTTCAAAATAGAGGAGAGAGAAGTATAATTTTGACATCTCTTAACGAAGGGGAGTGTAATTTACTTCTTTAGTTATTCTGCTGCACTTTCTCTGTTAGTTTATTGCATTGTATTCAGCATAATAAAGTGACGTTTTTCAACTACAGAAACAAAACTAGAAGCTCTAAACATGATGATAGAGAAAATCATAAGGCTTCAACATCTAAAGATATGCCAGAAAGACAAGATAGCATCATTAGCGAGGTGCATTTAAATGGTGAAGAGGGACATAATATTGAAATCTCATTCCTGGCCATGATAGCAATTGCCATGGGCGTAGCTGTATCGGCAACATTAATATCCATTTACCAGTGACCTATTCTTGGATCATCTTTTGGTCTGCAGATTCTCTCTGAAAGTTTATCCTCTTCAGCCATGGCCCCAGCCAGCATTGGTTTCAGTTTTAAAGCTTTTGGATACAAAATCATACTTCCAGAATATGCACCAGGGTATGCCTTGCTCCTCTTGGTGCAGATTTACAGCTTAACTGATATGACTGTTCTTCAGCTTTTTGTGTTCATCATTTATGGTAATATATTTTAATTTTCTTTGAGTAGTAGTTGTTGTTAAAATTCTTGTACTTTTACTTGTGGAGTTGTGGTTCAGCCATAATTTCCTGTTGGAAGAACATGTAAGAGCTGGCTAGTTTAGAATAAATTTCCCTCCATCGGGTGGCTGTTTATATGCTGTATCTATATATGTTAAGTTGGGATTTTTTGAATGTGGTATGTCTTCTCTGTCACTTGACCTCTTATATGCATCCTGTAGCCAGGTGTGATTCATATGAAGCCTCTGTTTTTGTAATAAAACATTCCTTTATTATATAATGTAGATCTGTCAGTATTATGTATAATGTAAATAAGTTTGTTAATCTATCAAAGAAATCTTTTGGTACAAAACCATTCTGTCTTATTTTAGAAGGTTGTTTACAAAGTATATGAATTTCTGGGGTATGAGAGTTTGGAATCTGCGTACTATAGCATAATTGTGATCTTTAGGCATCTAATTATATATATTTTAAGATATAAGCTTGAAGAAAACAAAATAGAGTTGACTGATTGAGATATGAGCAAAAAAGGTGATGCTCAACCAATAGGGAAAAAGTGATATTATTTCTTATTATAACACAGGTATTGAATAGAGTTTAAAAGTAGAACAGTTACTATTGGTCGTGTATTTGTTTTCTACCTACTGGTCCTCCTAAATGGAGATCAGGACAGTTTTTAGTTTCACTAAGTATCATGTTTAAGTGATTTTACTTTTAATTCTGAAGAGAGTATTGTAATAAGAGTACCTACTCTTATACAATGAAATAGTATTGCTGTCTAACAGATGCTATTCTTCATCTGAACTTCCTGTAGATGGATCTACTTTTGGTTGCTTATGGCTGCAGGCTGTGGACTTTTCATTAGTGAAGAGGCTTTGAATATTTGGGTCTGTCATTTTCACTGGTATTGCTGTGTCACATTCTCAAGTTTTTGCTTCTTAGTTTTTTGAACCATTCATTCTTTCTGTAATGATACACTTTCCTAGTTTGACTATTTGTGTGAACCCATTGATTATCTTTGAGCAAATAATTTAGGTTGGCATATCATTATCACGGTTGCTGTCTCTGGATGGAACATGGCAGTCTTTTGCAGAATCTTTCTCAAGGAATGCGTCGTATGTGATATCAACAATGTTCTGGGTTTCTTGGTAGTTAGCTACTCCATCTTTAACCTTTACTTCTTTCATATGATTGTTTTATTTTATTGAAAAGATGATACTACTATAGATTCCAGATAAATAATTGCATTGCATCTTTTTGCAGTTAATTTGTTACCAAAGCTTGTTGATCATGGAACATTAATTGTACTTGGAAACTCTATTTCAAGGGGGTGTGCATTAGCGACCTGATACCATTTTACTTGGGGAAGCTTTTCAGACAGTCGGGGGCATCTGATGATATTTCTTCAAGGGTAGTTCTGGCTATTCTTCTGTGCTCCAATGTGCTCTGTAATGGCCAGATGCTTATCCAATGTTTTTCTTCCTTCCGTAACTTTTTTATTTCTGGTGGTGCCTGTAGTTAGGAATTGGCAACGAGAAGACTTTGGAGGTTACAAAAGCAGTGCAAAAGTATGGCAATCTTATAGGTTTTGGTAAGCACAAGACCTTTGTTATCTGCAATGAAAGTGGTTTCCTTAAAAACTTTAAGTGCGATCAGTTATTAAAAAATTATTGAAATTAACGTGTTCCCTAATTGATAGTTAATTTTACAGAATATGATGTGAGGTGTTACAAATTAAAAGGGTATAAGAAATTCATTGAAGTTTAATTAAGTCATCTGTCACTTTAATTGGGTCATCAGCCCACGTCTTGGAGAGTGCATCTGCCCAAACCACAGTTGGGTGAAGTGTAATATTGCCCATGGCTTTATGTCTATACAATTTTATGCTTGAAGGTGCACTTAATTCTTTTATTGATTCATGGTGTTCATGTGACTTGTATTTTTACAGTTGAACGATTTTCTCTTGGAGTAAGAAACCCAACTGCATTTCTAGCGGGTGCCATCGTTAGTGACTGAATTTCTTTGATGTAATTGCGATACCGGATTAGGTGTTAATTTATTGTGTCCTGATTATAATGTTTGAAAGTGAAGTCAGATGAATAATTCAGTCTTGTAGTAAGTTAGGGTTTAATCTATAGAACTTAAAATTATCATGTTCCTCTGAACCCCAACCGCCTAATTATGTAAAGCAGAGAACACATACATAATTTATGTTTTCCCTTTTTACCTTAAACCTTTAGGATCGATCACCAAGAAATCCTCCATGAGTGAGGGCCAGGGCCAGACCCACATTTCGCTAAACTGTAAAGTTTTTGATAAAATTACTTGTTGGGAAAGTAATCATTCAAATTTCTCATTGCCATTTACATTGGTATAGCTTTTGAAAGTTGAGGTCATTCTCTCATTACTACCATATGTGATATAATTTACAAGTTCTTATCCTTATTTCTGTTTTTCTTCATATTTTTAACTTGAAGAAAATCCATGTCCAATTGCAATTACTTATCCTTATAAGGATAAAAATAATTTGCTCTTGGTTAAGCGCAGGGTATATCTGCAGAATTATTTTTTGCTGGAGTCTGTTGTGGTGGTCTGTTCACACTTCCTCTTTAGGTGAATATGTTTCTATTGGGAAACTTACTGCACTGATTAGAGAAGTAATTTTTTCCATTGAATTATATATTAATATGTACATTGCAATATGTATTAGCATGAACATTGTTGGATATCATTGCTCAGTCAAGCTATAATGCTGTTTTCCTCAAGGATCATTGTAACCTCCAACTTGATTTGTTATTCCTATTCTTTTAAAGGCTCTGACTTGCTGCTTGCATCACTGAGAGAAAGTACACTTAAATTAACTTCACATTGGAAACTTGAGGATTGGAAAAAAAAAAAAAAATACTTAGGAGTTTCTTGCAATCTAGATGCTATCAATCTAGAAGAATCAACATATGATATTATTTCTCATCATATAGATTGTCCATCTTTACTGTCATGCATAGGTTTTGGAACAAGCAAAGGCCAGAGAAGAAACTTTTAGAAATGAAGAGACAAATAAAATAATCCTAAGTCAATTTTATTCCATTTGTCTTATATGAGTAATCATGGCTTAAGTGATAGAGTTTTATTTATTCACTTACAAGAAAGCTAGTTGGTAATATGATGACTAACATATATTTTTCTTTTATTGTGTGGTCAGCTGGGAATGGGTTTTCTTTTGAGGGAACGCCCTATGTTTGCCCTTGCAACTGTTGCAACTGCTGTGGTATAAAAAGTTTATTTTGAACCATAAATTTCATATACTTGTTAAAATATGCAAATTTAACTTGTACATTTGTACAGGGGATTTGGACTATTTTCCCATATGCTTTGGCTGGATCAACTGCTTTATTCTTCTATCTTAGAAGGCATTACCCCTCATAGTCCTTAAATTTCTTTTTAGGTCAACTTAGATGTTGTCACTTATGTATATGCTATTTAGTAACATATTAAAGTTAATTGTCACCATTCATTGAACTTTTTCCCGTTTTAGAGTTATTACTTAGGGTAAATCACTATGTATTAGGGAGCTCAAGTGTTGTAACAGTTATTACAGGTGAGATTCAGAATAAAATTATTCAGAATTACTTTTCCTTCCTCCTTAAAGATATGATCAACATGATTCAATGATATGGTATTTAATTGTGCTTTTAACCGAATTACTTGTTGAATTTCAATATGGTGTCTTGCTTATGAGCTTTCTTTAAATTAGAGTGTGTTGATTGTGAAGAAACTCCAAACTGTTATGGATTTCTACTGAAGCAGCCATTTTATTAAGATGTCAGGATTTTTATGGGTTTGAAAACAAGAAATCCTTATGTGATGGTCACTACTGGTGGGCATCAAGTAACTAAATGGAAATTAATTTCATCATAATTTAATGGATTCCCATTATTGATATCTCTCCTATTTTCTCTGCTGTGAGAATCCAACTTCTCTTTGCACTCAACAGTAAGTGTTAAGGTGAAAATATATTTTTCTATATAATGACATAATTTAGTTTGATCTGTACTATTTTTAACTTAACTCTCATTTAGACAGACTCAAGGAATCTGAGCTGAATATCATAGGCTTCCTTTAATTCTGCTAAGACTTCTGCAATAGTTGGCCTCAGTGATGCATCCCTTTCCACTGACTTTACTGCAATGTAGGCTGTCTTCCTTATGCTCT
This sequence comes from Senna siamea, assembly GCA_031216115.1. NCBI lineage: Eukaryota > Viridiplantae > Streptophyta > Magnoliopsida > Fabales > Fabaceae > Senna > Senna siamea. The sequence goes on from CM062357.1 coordinate 19,749,394, forward strand.
CTAGATCAAATGTCCCTTTTATACTTTCATCCACAATTTCAAAAGCATCCGCTTGCAAGTAAGGCTTGGCCTGCAGTTGGTAGTAAAGAAACAACATTGTAAACCCCTCAGTGGTGTACAATAATAGAGCGCAAGTCTTGAATGTAAAGTTTGTAGCCGGCATATGTAATATAACCATAAAAGGCAAGAGAAAAAAAGGAAGAATTATAAGTAAGGAAAGTGTAGTAACTTTTTTGTGCTTAAGAACCAAATAATCACGAAGTTTAATAATCTGGCTTAAATTTTAAACCAAATAATTACATTATCATTAGTTTGTTTGATTAACTATAAACAAACTTGATTAGTAGGTGTAATTCCTTGTCCAGAATTCTTCCATAGCAGGACACAGTTTAGGAGATAAAGTTTCAGTAGTTCATGTAAGTACCATAACCATATGAAAATAAGTCCTAAATTACCTCTATTGAACATTCTGTTTTTTCTGTCACAAATGGAGTCTAGCACAGCCTACTCATTTCAGTGAGTTGGGTGACTTAGTTCAACATAGTGTAAATGGGAAAACAGATGAGTGAGGCTTCTGCCATATTCCATCACAGTGTGATACAAACTAGTGATAACTGTGAAAGCTTAAGTTTGAGGGAGATGGAACATGCATGAACACTACCAAGAGCAATAAAACTAATCTTTCCATTGGATAAGCAATAGCATTGTCCATCAAATTATAGATGTAAGAATATGTTTAAGTTATTGCTTTTTAGAAACAACCAATGGATTTTTGGCTTACCCACAACACCAAATTGAAAGAGTCAGGAGTTCCAGAGTGACTCAGTGGCTCTCTTCCGCAAATGAGTTCCAAAAGAACAACTCCAAAGCTGTAGACATCACTTTTCTCAGTCAGCTGCTGCGTGGAATAGTACCTGTACATGGAAATAAGTTTAAAATAGCATTGACTTATCAGTGAACCATTAATTTCTTATTCTCAAGAACATACTCAGGGTCTAGATAGCCAGCAGTGCCTTTTACAACTGTGGTGACATGAGTTGCATCTGCCTGTATTACTTGCTTAGAGAGGCCAAAGTCACAGACCTTGCCATTCATCTCTATATCCAAGAGGATGTTGCTGCACTTGACATCGCGGTGTATGATTCGTGGTTCATTTCCATTATGTAAGTAGTCCAATCCTTCCAGAAAGAAAGAAATAAAGAGCCTTAGACAGATGATCTTTGATGTATTGAAGTATAAGCATAACCTCTCATTATTTGTGAAATATGGATGCACCTATTTTCAGGTGTGTCAGAAACAGCCACAACACAATAACATGACCATATATTTTTAATTTTTTTTTGGCTTAGACACACCAGATATGACTCAGTCTGCTTAAAAACAAAAAGGATAGTTTGCATAGGCCATAATTCACCCTAGTAATAGTACTAGTTCTTCTTCTAAAGATGTCCGATAGTTACAAGGACGTGGGATAGGAGGATTTAAGAAGAAAGGTTAACTCTCATAGTATAATACTTAATAACCCATGAGCAAAACAAAGTTTTTATTCTTGACCTTCTCTAGTTATATTGTTCAAGAACTTAGTTTGTTGTACCTTTTGCTGCATCGACTGCAATTTTCAATCTGCGAACCCAGCTTAATGAAGTTTTTTGGCTGTTTGTTCCTGGAGAGAAAGAAAAGATGCAAGTAAAAGCACCCTTAACTTGACACCTTTGTTGGAAATTTTGAAGCAAAGAAAGATGAACCAGAAATTCTTGTGCAATATTTTAGAGTACCATAGAGGTGATCTGCTAGGGATCCACCAGCCAAATACTCATAAACTAATATCTGATGCTTTGATTCATGACAAAATCCTTCCAACGACACAAGATTTTGATGGTGGATTCTTGACAGAAGATGAACCTAAACAGACACAAGACATGAAAGAAAGAATTAGTCCAACAAAAGGGAAAGACAAAAGATAATTTCATAATGGAATTAATGCTCTCAGAAATCTAAACTTAAATGGCTCAAGATAATGAGTAATAAGGATCTGATGCTTCCATAAATATAAAACATGTTGAGCCAGTATATTTCCATATAATTCAGTCCAAGGATAATTATTTTCCAAAACTACCTATATTGCTGTTACAGAATGCTTACACCATAAGAAAGGAAATATGAATTCAAGTGCAAGGACACTTGAATAATATAGTTTAATATCTTTTTGTGTATTGAATTTTTGAGAAAAAATACCTTATTTGGGTCCTTGACAGCTAAGCAATCTAATGGTTTAAGGATTAAATTGAAAAGAAATGGTATGTAGAGAGAAAAATTGTAAGTGCACCTGTTAGGGACCAAAATAGGGTTTTCCTCTGAAGTTTTTGAAAAATAATAGTGTAAGGTTCTTACAACATTGGGTGATGCTTGTTTTCTTTTTCTTGAAGGAGCTCATTTTATGGGAACCTTAAAACCTTAAAAACATTAAGATTTGAGTATGACATAAATGCTAACATAGGTAGATATATTTATGTCATGCCATGCCCTATGTTTTTCCGAGTTTAACATTTCTTGTCAATGTGTCCAACTGAACTTCCACAAAGATGTTTTGCTGCAAGCAGACATGTTATATGCAAGAGGGGTTCATTTGGTGAACCTCATTGATGAAAGAATCAGCTCCCAGTTGGGTTTTGTCCAACCGAACTTTGACAGCAACTGATTTCCCATCTGGAAGCTTTCCTAGGTAAACTGATCCAAAACTGCCCCTTCCTATAACTTCTTTAAAGTTTCCTGTAGCTGCTTTGATTTCTTTGTAGGAAAAGATTTTTGCTGCACCCCAGTTCTTGATATCCATTTCTTCTCCTACAAGTCAGAATAATATCTCTAAATCATATGGAAGAAATTCTATAAAATCGTCATGATGTAATAAAAAAATGCATACTTGCTGTGTGAGAGACTTCATATCTCTTTTTGGTCATGTGTAGCAATACTGAAAGACAGATAATTAGAAGTGCAAGTGTGGCTCCACCGACCACACCCAGTATGATTGCTAGATGGTTATGTACATTGTGCTTCTTTCTTGGTACTATTGTAACTTGTGGCGTCTCAATTGAAGGAGTGGATGATGCATCATCACATATGGCTGTGGAGAAAGTAAGGCACAAATTTCCGGATGTTCTGCACAATGCGAAGGTATCAATATTCATAATTGTTAGAAGAGAAAAATCTACTACTTCCATACCTGATCTCTAAGGTTTCTTTGTTCAAAGACTCTGGTAGTGGACCTTGTAGTTTGTTGTTTTCCAGATTCCTGAAGAATGTAAGGCATTTTATGGTGAAAAGCAAAGAATAATATCCAGAAAAAAAATAGAAAAATGAAAGAAAGATTGTCATATGACTAGATGATATATTTTTCTAATGCTAAACTTACATTAAGTGGAGGTTTTCTAGCTCTCCCAAGCTGTCAGGAACTAATCCCTGGAGACTATTGTTTTGCAAGTCCCTATGTATACAGGGAAAAAGAAAGGAATGTAAGATTAATATCAATTTCTGTGTCTCTACAGTACCGGTTTTGAGATAGAATATAAGGATAGAAGAGAAAATAATGAATAAAGTATGCGTGAGAGATATTAATAAAATGATTCAAGGGTCTTTACTTAGTAGCTTGAGTTTTTGAGATGAAATAGTCATTCTGTGGTATTTAGGCCTTCGTGACCAAGTGTCATGATGAGCCCTAGGGTTCCTTCGGAGATTATAATAGAAATAGGGAATAAAACAGAAGAAAAACCAAAACCATAGCTTTTTGAAGGGCCAGAACCTCCCACAAAATTCCCTAATTTTCTGCCTATCCTTTATCAGCTCTCTCTCTTTATTCTCATTCTTCTAACAAACTCCTAGAATCTCCCCAAAATAGCCTCACGCTTCCCTCTCTCTCCTAGATATTTCCCAAGATGTTATCCAGTGTCTTACTGCCCATTATCATATTTGGGGATCTGATCAGGAGTTTGGTACTTTCATTGTTCTTCACTTAACAGCTTACAGCTTAATCACATAATCGCTAACGACAGGATTAGTGAAGAGTTCAAAATTTTATCTTCTTAGCCAAACCTTGAAGTCATATAAACGTGTCATGAGAAGTGTAACTCACAAGATTTGAAGGTTAACCAAGTTTTCCAGCTCTTCGCCAAAGGATGTTAGGTGATTGAAACTCAGGTTCCTGAAATTTTTGAGCAGTCATTATCACCCTCTGCATAAAATCAAAGTTCAAGTTCTTACACTTGGGAGGCATTACAATTTCTCAAGATGTTGCAAGCTGCCCAAGTTCTGTATTTCACCAGCAAGGGATGTGTTGTGTAAATCTCTGAGAATAATAAACACCAAGACATAAATAAGAAAAGGAGCATGGGTGAATGATGTTGATGAAGTTTATACAAGTTGAGGAAATTTACAATTTTTTAAGGTCCAACAAGTCACCAAATGTAGGACTTATGGATCTGAAATTCACACCAGAAAGATCTCTGAAAACAATTTATGCCTGTTAGATCACCAATGAGATAACTGGAAGAACCACTGCTTTATAAAAGAAATAAAATAAGTTACACACAATGATGTCACAAGGCTTCCTTTGCATCCAATATGATCCCATGGTGAAGGGGAGCATGGATCATCTTGCCATTCTAAATCCAAGCCAGTGGACTGTTGAATTACCTGTAGTGCTGAAACTGGAAAAACACAAATTGAAAAGACACAAGTTAAATTAAATTTAACTATAGTTGAAATTAAAAATTAAAGTGGTGTGTATGCTCAGAAAAGTTGGCGAGGAACCTGTGGTTGATGAAGCTTCAGATGGAATATCAACCATCTGATATACCTCAAGTGCATTGATTTGAGGGTAAAAGCTGATACCCCTTAGTGTTATATTCAAGCTACTGATTTCTTTTTTTGTAACATATAAAGCGCTGATTTCTGAACTATTTATCTTGTAGTTTGATTCCACGAGATCCCCATTTATGAACACATCAAATGAGGGGAAAACAGGAAGAACCCCGGCAAAATAGAGAATGATGTAGTAGTCCCCTAATGCATCAAGAAGGAGGTTATATGTCAGCATGTTTCTCCGTGCCAGAACTCTTGCGGTTTGAAGAACAGAAGCTGGTGGTTTTTCTTTAAGACTGGACTGATTGAAACTAAGCTGAACCTTAAACCCAGTTGTAACATGAAAAGGTGTGAAACTTCTGTCAGCATCCCATATTCTATCATATTGATCCAAGGGGTACCTATATTTTACACAGCTAAACCTTGAAAACCTTGATTAATAAACAAAAACGTATTGGGAGAAATGCAAATACCCCCTTCAACTTTGAGCCATTTGCAAACACCCTTCAACTATTACCATTCAGGATTTAAACCCTCCTGTCCATTTTTCTGGTAACTAGGTTAAAGGGGACGCCACCTCAGGCTTGTCATTTGTCATGTGGTGCATTCCCATTCATCTAGAGACAACAAATGACAAAGGTAATAGGAACATGGAAAGGGTTTAAATCTTTAAGGGAATATTGATAGTTGAGTGGAGTATTTTCTTGTTTGCAAAATGTTGAGGAGAGTAGCTCAAATTTGAAAGGGCATATTTGCATTTTTCCCGAATGCATTCATGTAAAGGATGCTATGATTCTTACTGTATAGACTCATTGGTGTAGCCACAATCAATTCGATAACTCTTCCTTAGTAACTTATCTGAGAAATCTTCCATGCCACTTGTGTAGGCTCCTTGAGGAAGTGGTCGCATTTCGAGGGAAGAAATTACAGGAGATCCACCTTTTTGGGTAGCGATTAAACAGAATGGCAAGGTGTCCTTATTGACTGTCCATAGAAACTCTTCTGTCCAAGGATCATCTTTAGTCAGATTTATAGTAGCGGCAATGGCTGTCCCAAGGGAAACAGAGAATGTAGGGGGATTTCCAAGCCCATCATAGTTCTTGTACACAAATTTTGCTCTAACAAGAACAAGACTTGTTGCCTTGTCCACTGGTATCCTGTAGCATTTCCGACCTCGAGAATCTGGGAAGAAGCGAGCTGAGACTTTTGATGAGGAGGTACCATTGTTGTAACTGATGCTTGTTGTCTTGCCTGTGCTTATGTATGTAGTGTCTGGGGTCCATAAAATGTTAGATGAATCATTGAAACTTGTTCTTCCACCACAAGATAGACTCAGGAAACCTGTCCCATGAATGAGAAACATTTGGAACTTAACAACATTGGCCTCCGTAGAAAAAAATCTGCTCATGTCTTTTGATATATATAAGGGATAAAATTTCTGGTTAGCACTGAAAAAGTGTAATGAAATGAATGCTTCAAAATGAAGATGGAGTTAGGATAAAAAAGAAAAAAGAAATAAAACTGCGTGTTTTCTAACTAACACAATTTTAATTTTCCTGAAGAACAGAAGAACAAGCACCAGAAGGAGAGCAAACTTTGGCGTGAATTATGACATAGCAGTACAAAGTATAGACAAAATTTAGAGAAAACCTTATTTTGGTCGTAGGTGCACTTTCAATTTTCTCCTTTACAAATAATTTAATTTAATAAAGTCTCTCAACCATTAAAATTCTTCCAATGTTGTCATTTTGTCCAGATGAAAGAAAACAAAGAAAAATTATTAGGATTGATCTAAATATCAATAAATTAATTATAAAATAAGTCAAAATAAAATACTTTGACATTGTTTGATTCATGTAGCTGACTTCGCATAATAAGAAAAAAGTTTTATTTTTTGTTTTTGTAATGTTGTCATTTTGTCTTATTTCCATCACAAAGTTAATGCCAAAATCAACAACTTGTTAGGTTTAGCATTAATTTGTGAAGGGAGATAGGATGGAAGAACAACGTTGAAATCATTGAGGGACTGAATTGAAAAAAGATTATTTGAAGAGGGCGAAATTGAAGGTACACCTATTTTTCATGGATCAAAATAGGTTTTTCTCCAAAAATTACTCTCTGTTGTCAAAGTCCTTGAATTATCAAGTTGTGAACTTGTGAGTAATCTTATAGCTCACCAAAGTACTATAGTTCTGACTGAAAATTTTGAATGCAAAAATGAAGCACAGAAATTATATTTGTTGAGAAAAGTACAACCCTTACCATCTTGATCACAGAAAATAACAGACCAGAAGCTACAGAACAGGAAGAAGCCAACCCATGAATCCCACAAGTCCATGAATGACTACTATGAAGCCAATTGCTCTTTGTCTTTCTCAGAACTAAAGATAACCATAAGACAAGTCTAAGTAATATAATGGTATCGAAGTTTTGTAGCTGAAAGAAGAATGAGTGAAAATTTATTGAAAGAGACACGACAAAGCTTGAAGGAAGAGAAAAGAACGCAAAGTTAACAATTCAGAAAATGGTAGGTGACAAAATCATTAAAGGTAGAATAATGAAGAAAGAAACTATGTTAAAAAAATACGAAAAGGACAAAGGTAAAGAGGAAATGACTGAGAATTCAGGGGAGGTTATGATTAAAGAAGGCTTGTTGAGTCTTTGGCTTTAGCAATGATTATAGTTAGTTATGTTGCTATAATACTTGGACTGCCTTTACTGGTATAGTGGAGAACTCACTGTGAAATGTCCTCCATATCTATTTCTTTTTGTGGAAAAAGGGATAAAAGTGTATTAGTTCATTTATGGAAAATAGAAATTCCAAAATTGAGTTGTGTTACTTCAATATTGAGAGCAACTATCATAGAAAAATTAATAGAAATGCGTCTTAAATGATTTCATCATGTACAGAGAAGGTTATTAAAAACTCTTGTACGAGAAATTGATCAGATGAAAGATAGTGTAAGAAGAGATAAAAAAAAATAATAAAAAAAATGAATTTAACTATAAAAATAAATAAGAGTAAGACATGTTAACGTCGCTTGATCCATATAATTGATCTCACATGATGAGAAAAAACTTTGTTTTTGTTGTTGTTATTGTTGATCTATATTACTTCAAACATCGATCCCACACATTTCTCATACAATTTGTAAAATTGGAATAAATTCTTACAACTAAACTATAATCTTCAAAAAGTCGAGACTAGTCCTTAAATTTTAGTGTTTGGTAACTTATTAAAAATCACTCTTTTTTTAAAAAAAATAAGATTGCTTAATAAAAAAAATTGAGGAGAAAAGAGAAATAATATGTTGTAAATTGTAGTCGCATTAGTCAATGCTTACAATGCAAGTCTTCATATCAGCATCAAAGCAATCATAATTGATAGTACTTCTTTTTTTCTTTTTTTTTTTCTAAGGCTTTGCTTTCAACTTCATACAAAGATCCACCAAGCCATCTTTGTCACTAAAGAAAATGAAATTCTCAACGAAGTCACATTCATAAGGAAACAGCAAAAGATTCGCCAAAGTGGAAGCGGATTATATTTCTCTTGCATATAGTTATAATGAGTGTTTTACTAAATGACTGGCATGTTATACATAATCATGCATTATATTTTTTAGGACTTCAAGTGTTGAGTCAAATTGATTGATAATGATTGTAGTTGGAATGATGAGGCACACTGATTAAAATTATACTTCACGTTAATTGAATAATTAACATATCTTGTTTGGAAATTTAGCTTAGTATACATCCACTTAGACTATTTTTTTGGAGATCAAAAATGAAAACTTTATTCAAATACAAAATTAATTTTGAAATTAAATTACAATAATTTTTATATTTTAATGATAATAAAAAAATGAGAAGTTGTTTAAATTCTCTTTTTCTCATATAACTCCTCACATATATTTTAATTTTAGATTATTCAAACTACTTTATTAATATATATATATATAGACAAATAATAAAAAAGATTCAAAATGATAAATAATATTTTTTTTTCTCCCCAAAATAGTAACTAACCTAATTGAAATGGATTGGGATTGCATTTTAGCACCTCTCATACAATTTAAAGAAAAAAGAAGAGATGAGTTCTATTAATAGTGTTTGGTTAAGGTCCAGTCTAGTAAAAGTAGTTGGCTCAGGCCCGTTTAAATAACTAAGTTCAGGTTGGTCTATTTTTATAATTTTTTTTTCTTAAAACAAGACAAATCTATAATATATATTATAATAGCTCTGGATTATTTGTCAATAATTTCATAAAATAATAAAATATGATAAGTGAGGATATGAGAAAGAAAAAATAAAAATAATAAAAATTTATAACTAAAAAATAAAAAATTAGTAACTACTCGTTATTTAATTTATTATTTTAAAATATAATAAATATTTTTATATTATATTTCACAAACTAAAAACCAAAATGGCATGAATTTTGCGCATGCGAAAGTTCATGCCAAGCTTTTAGTAAATTATATGATTTTGAGTATTCTGCCTGTTTGTTTTCCAAATCATATTTATAATATATAAAATAGTAGGAATAAGAAGTTATCAAAAAGTAAAAGAAGAATGGTTTTGAAACAAGGTTAGAGGAAAAAACACAAAATATATTTTATGTCATCAAACTTTATATTAATTTTTAATATTATTTCTAAAGTTTTTTTTAGTTAATATTATTTTTAAAGTTTTAAATTGTAATCGATTTCATCCTACGATCTGACATAATTTTATTTTTAAATTCTTTAATGGCACGCAATTTTAATAGAATACTTCACATAAGATTCTTTAACGGCTTCACATTTTCTTTCAAATGTAATGTTCTCTGAACATATTTAATAAAAAAACTCTACAGTGTGTGTGATGCTTACAACTTTAATAAAAAAACTCTACAAATCAATATTTATGTCTCCATAAATTTCATGCATATTGCAAAGTTTCTCCATTGAATCTTTTTAAAGAATTTTGCGTTTGCAAAAAAATGAGAAAATGCCATTAAAAAAAATATTAGATCTTAGGACAAAATCGATTGCAAATTAAACCTGAAATAAAATTGATTGCAAATAACTTTTGGGACAAAATTAAAAATTGATATAAAGTTTAGAAACATAAAATATACTTTTGTTAACAAAAATTATTTAACTTATCAATTATTTAACTTATCAATTATTTTTATTTATTTTAAAATAATTTTTTTTATAAAATTGGTATGCATTAATTAATAAAGATGATGTTGCTTCAATTTTCAAATCAAATAATGAAAATTAGTAATAAGGGCATGAAAAAGAAAATTTTAAATAATTCCTTAATTTTAAAAAATCTAATAATAACATAAAGACATCAAAGGGAAAATCACTATGCATATAAAATACGTTATTTTTAATTGTCATTATTGGTGCATAGAAAAGTTAGTACTTCGTGACAAAGTAAATCAAAAATATTTAGAATTTAAAATCTAAATACATTTAATGTCATAACAAGGATTACGGGTGTCCAAAAGATTAGGTTTATTGGGTCAGTGTGACCCTTAAAATAAAGGGAGTTGGATTTGAAAATTATAGCCTATTTTAAAGATGGCTAAAATGTACATAATTCTTTTAAGATTTACACTTTTTGCAGGGAACCCCTCTAAAGTTTAAAACTTAATAAGGAACTTTTTTAAACTTTCAAAATCAAGTAAGTAAAACCTTTCATTAAATCTTTCATTTAAAAGCTAATGATCAAAGGTCGTGTTGAATCTCATTGACTGTACGTAAGTAAATATGTTGAGTTGCACCAAAGGCATTTTGGTCTTTTCACTTTTTTCTCTCTTTCTTCCTCCTCATCTCTTTCTCTCCTCTCATCTCTTTTGTTACTAGTGCCAAAAATCGCTACAGATTTGATTGATAGTATGTCTGTTGATGCCACAATCACCATTGAGTAGAAATCGATGTCAAAAATCGTGACAAATTTTGTCTTCATCGCTTTTGAATTTTCCCTCCAGCCTCGCGTGACTCGTACTCAATCGCAAATGACTCATCCTCATGTGAAAATTTTAGTTGGATGAGCCGCCAGAATTGTCGCATAGCAACTCCAAAGGAGGTGAAAGGTTGGAAATGGCAGATCATCTGCAGATCTGTCGCGCCTCACCCTTGCTGTGGATCTATAGCTTTTCATGGAGTTCGTTCGTCTGCATATCTATTAGAAATCGTTTGTGGCCATTCATTAGTGGAGTTCTGCCATCGTCCGTGGCCGTTCATTCGTGGAGTTTCGCCATCATCCGTGAAGTCAGGTCGTTCGTCTGGTGAAGTCCAAAAAATTGGAACAAGGAGGAGGAAGAAAGAAAAAAAAAGAGAAAAAACTAAAATGTCTTTGGTGTAACTCAACATATTTGCCTACGTGGAATTAACGGGATCCGACGAAGCTCTTACTGGTAGGTCAAATTGATCTTTTGACACTTAAAAAAGAGATTGAAAAAGATGAAAAGAAATTATATAAATAATTTCCTAATTTTTGTAGAATTTCAAGGGAATTATTGAAGGGAATATGTAGTGGGAGAAAAAGTCATAAATGATTATTAATTTTTAAAACGAATGTAAGTATGTAACTACTGTTTTTATATGTGATATTTTGAGCAAAAGAAGAAAAAAAAAAACGGACAATGTTATCATCTAGCGTTAGCAAATTTAAAATATTATGAAGTAGGAGTTAGTCTTTTACGACTCATATCCGATATTAAGTTAAATAGAATTGTCTAATAAAAAATATTTATAAAAAAATTTTAAACTATTCTTTTTGTACATATATAAAAACATAACAATTTTTTAAAATTTTAAAAAATGTGAAATAAATGAAGAACATAACAGGGGTGAGACTAAAAAAATTGACATAAATGGTTTTCTATTTTTTTGAACTTTGAAAAGGAGAAGAATATATATATTGGTAAATTTTTTTAAGTAAATATAGAAATACATTAATGACCATAATAAAGAGATAAAGTGTGTTATAAAAAAATAAATTTATATAACTAATTAATTATTTTTATGAAAATAAAAAATGTGAACATTTAATTAATTCTAGAATGTTGAGTTATAAAAAAAGATTCATATACCATTTTTGTTATTAAAAAACTTAATTGTTCAAAAATTGTATCTAATTTTTTATTTTTTATTTAGTATTCTATGTATTTTAAATACTTTTTTTCCATTTGTGCATTATTCCCTTTTTTTTCAGCCAAATCTTGAAAATTATGGTCTGTTATTTTTTGTCTATATATGTTAAATACACTTCCATATTTAAAATTTATTGGGGGTCTCACTCTTTCAATAATTTATGAGTGTAATTATTTTCAGGATTCAATTCCCATTAAATATCTATTAATGCATTAACTATTTTCATTAATGCATTAATTTTTTTTTAATGAGATTTGCTATTGAAACTTGACATTCTCCACTATAAAAGCCAAGCAATCTTCCTCCATATTCACACATTCATCACACCCTTTAACAGTCGAGAAATTCCTCCAATTCTAATAGTTTCTTAGATTTAAAGAATACAGACAACTACAGTTCATACAGGACTTGAACATGAAAAACAAATTTGAAGATGACGGTGACGATGACGACAAAAATTACTACAATCATAACCATAAAAATATAGTGTCAAGACAAATTTATCAGATCAATAAAGTACTGAATAAGATATACTTTGTATTATTGTGATAATTTTAATAATTTGATAATAATTAATTTGTTATTAGTTATGTATGATATATTATATCTATACATGAATAAAATTTCTGACCATTATTTTTTGTTCTCATGTATGATAGCTATCTATATGAAGAGAGGGTGGATGCTTGTGGCAAATGTTTGTAGCCCTAAACAAGGTATGAATTCTTACACTTTGCTATTCAAACTCCTCTCAACATTCTAATTATTTATTTATTGATTTATTTTTATTAAAATATATGTTTCAATATTGAAGAGAATCAATGTAGAAAAAAAAGTGAATTTTTTATTAAAACATTTTTAATTTATATTTAAATACATATTTTGTTCTTCTTTTCTCATATATTTTTTTCAATTTAAATATATATTTATTTTGAAAAAACATTAAGTTAGATTTAAATCTACTTCAATTTTTTTTTTCAATCTATTCTTTTCAAAGCATTGGATTTATCACAACTAATTTAATTTTTGAACAATTATTGGTATGTATAATAAATGTATTATTTAATTTTTTTTATTGATTTTGACCATTAATATATAATCAAATAATAATTATTTCATTCTTTCCCTTCTCAAGTAAAATCATTATTTTCACTACTCCACGTGCCCCATTCAATATTTTTACATATTTCGATATACAGTGGTTTGGACTATCTTTTCCATATATCCCTTTAGTTTTCCATATTGCCATTACTAGCTCTTATTCTTGTTCTCCTTTTCATTTTGGTCCTCTTTTATTTTAATGTTGTTTTTTTTTTTTTTGCAAGTTTTTATTCATATATATTTCCTGGTCTTTTATTAAACCTTCTAACATGGTTAATTATATTCTTGCAGTGGTGCTAGAGACTTAAGTGACAATAAATGGATCCCTAAGCAACTCTCAATCCTTCGAAGTTTTTGAAGTTGAACCAACTTGATGGAAGGATTAATTATTATTTATGTTGAAGTTGTAAAAGCATCTACGTATTCAAATTTAAATTTATATACATTGTAGATGCTTACCAAGATTGTTAACAAGGATTAGACCTAAATAGCAAAAACTTATTTGTAATTTATGTTTAAAGTTAAGTTGTTTTGCAAAATTTTATAATTTTATATAATTTTAATTCGAGCTATGTATTTCAAAAGTTGTTAATCAATACTAGGTTCTTGTAATTTTTTGAAAAAAAGTGTTGGTTTGATTTCTATCATTAATTTTTTTTAATGTGTTATGAAATTATTTTAGTATAGTTAATTATGTGAAACTTAATATTTTAAATATTCATGATTTATATTAATAAAAATATGAAAATAAATAATAGATAAATGGATGTTACAGAAAGTCACAGTTTCATGATAATGACCGTGAAGCAATTGCCATGCATGAATGTGCTATTCCTTTTTATTTTTCTATTTACTTTATAAAAATAAATATAGTAGTAAGAGAAGGAATTCTAAAGCTAATAATAATAATATATTATATATGTTAATGAATTTGAATTTTTTACAGTATTATACATGATACAATAAAAAAGAAATATGAAAAAATTAGATGAGGGATAAATAAAATCCTATGTTTTTCATCTTTTAAGAATTCAAACTTTCAATTTTTTAAAAAAAATTACGAAAATATAAATTTATCTATTTTTTTAATTTTATATGATAAAATTAGAGAGATAAATAGATAAAGAATAAAGTTCATATAGAATCCATTTAAGTTTGTTCTCTAACTTTATTGTGTAAGAGTGAAGCTTTGTCGTGAAAATGAAATAAATAGTTCATTGAACAGAGGAAAGTGAGAAAGAGAGAGAAAGAGCAATGTGGCTCAACCACATCCACGTACGTTTTTTCAGACAGGATTAATTGTATGACCTGTTTATTAGTTTACATTACCTTACGATATTCTAATTAACAATGTTATTAATATTTTCACATAATTTTATATAACTGCTAGTTAACAATTTAATTTATATCAATTTGTACTTATGTTTTCCCAGAAAAGAAACAATTTCAGAGTAAACATAAATAAATTGTTGTGCTATTTAAAAATTACTTTTGTGTTGGTTAAATGAATTTTTGAATTTTCAAAAGACATTTTATCTTAGAAATCTTTTTTTTTTCCTTCTCCCCACGAAAAAGCAACTTGGACGTAGTTTGTGGGTAAAATTTCTAATAAACAAACAATTCAATAACAAAATTTGTAAATTCACTTAGTTTTAATGTTAAAAATTAAGGTTTAACTAACCAATATCTTAATAGCACATATTAAAATTTTATTTGATTGGTTTGATTAAATTTTTAAATATTAAAAATTATTATTTTTGTTGACTTTTTATATATTTCAAACATTAAATGTTTATTAACTAATTAGAGATTCTAAAGACATTAGTTAAAACAACCATAAAAATTATTATTGTGCTTATTTCTTAAAATTTATGTAACTCATTTTAATTTAATCCTCTTGTCAAATATTTCATAATTGTCATTTGACTTTTGTTTACAAGTGCAGACTGTTAGTTGAGCTCTGTTTAGTGGCCTCATCACCTAATTCTAACCCTAATTGTTAAAGGAAGAAACTTTGAATAATTAAAACAAAACTCAAAACTGAGAAAAATATTTATGTTTCAATCTCTCAATAAAAAAAATTAAAAATAACAATTGTATATATATACATATATATATATGTATGTATATATATGGACCGACAACCTTAATGTCCCTTTATTTTATTACGGGTATAAGCTTATATTAAGGAAAAATAAAATAATAATAGAAAAAGACGAGATTAGTATGAGAGATTGGGTGAGAAAAAAGTGACGGTTGTGTGTACATGAACGTGTTCATTTGTGAACCAAACTCTTTGGGTCCCATTATCACTCTCAATGTTTTTGTGATGAGATTATTCCATGAAGAAAGAAATAGACATATACCCAAATATTGCTTTCACTTTTTCAGCTTTTCATATCAACTTGGCATCATTCTTTTGAAGAGAAAGAAGAAAAGATGTCTGTTCCAAGAGGCACCGCAGAGAGTAAGGCTCTTGAGCTCAAGGAAGGAGGTGTAGTGGTAGCTTCTTCTTCTTCTTCCTCATGGAACACCCTAAACACCCATGTCACCAATTCTTTCCCTCCTTTTCCTCTACACAAGAGAAGCAAAATTGGTAAGTATATATGAATGAATGATTCAGTCAGTGTGTATTTGATTCACACAAAAGGCTTTAGAGTGTGTTGGACTAATGGTTCAAGTGATGGATGAATGATTCAGAAGAAAGTGATGAAGATCTGTTCACAGTGCCAGACGTGGAAGGAACAGCAAGTGTGGAATGTGGAGGGACTGTGACTGTGACTGTGACTGTGACTAATGGGAATATGAAGCAAAGCAATGTGACAGAGCAGCCCCAGTTTCAGGGAAAGCGTAGAAGGGGAAGAAATCCTGCAGATAAGGAGTGCAGACGCCTCAAGAGGTACATTTTACACATTTTTTTTCTCTTACTGCCAAGAACTTTGATGAGTTTAGATAAAACACGTTAGCGTGATCTACGTAGCCAACCCACTTAGTAAAAAAAAGTTTTATTTTTTGTGGTTGTACTGCTAAAAGCTTTGATACTCATACTATGAACAGGTTGTTGAGAAATAGGGTTTCTGCTCAACAAGCCAGAGAAAGAAAGAAAGTGTATGTGAATGAGTTGGAATCAAGAGCTAAAGAGTTGCAAGATAAGAATTCTAAGTTAGAAGAGCGTATCTCAACTTTGATCAATGAGAACACAATGCTCCGTAAGGTAAATAAATTGTTGAATCAAAATTTTCAATAAATTCATCACAGATAAAGTTAATAATGTTGAAAGTTTTAATAACAAATATCTAACTAATAATCCATTTAACTCTGTTGTTATATGTCAATGTCATTGACTGGCAGGTTCTTATGAACACCAGGCCTAAAGCTGATGACAGCAATGAACGAAAGCAGGATCAGTTAAGTAAAAGCTAGCTAGCTAACCTAGAAGGTGGCTAATGGCTATGCATTTGGTATGGATAAATAATTGAAAACTGAAGGATTAAACTGCAAAAAAAAAAAAAAAACTTGTTTGTGGGTAGATAAGGTTAGGCGTAAATATATGGGAATTCTCACTGAGCAACTCTGATTTGTATCATTGAACAATGGAGTATATATATATCACATGTTCACCAATTGAGTTCCTGCATTATTATATATCATAGAACATACATTATCTCTACAATTTTGAAAAATATACACTACTTTCTAAAGTTAAAAATTGACTAAAATATTCTTAAAAATAATATTGGTTTCTTTAATTAAAATGTAATTTGAAAATTTTTATTTTATTTTGAAAGTCAAAGTAGTATATATTATTAAAAAAGCTAATAGAAATTACTTTCTGTGATCTGGTTACGTAAGAAAGAAACAACTAGAAACTTATGTACAAAAAATTGATCAAATAAAAAATAATTTTATAACAAAAGTCTTATAAAAAAATAATAAAAAGTTGGTTATTTTGTGATGAAAGTTAGTCTTAAAAAAAATAAGAAAAAAATTATTAAAAATTTAATTATAAAAATAAAATATATTAATGTCAATTAATTCATATAACCGACTTCACTTAATAAAAAAAATTTCTTTTGTAATGTTATTTATTTTGTGATGAAAGTTATAAATTTTATGTCAATTTATTACACAACATTCTCTTTATTATGAAAAACCACAAAACCATCCTTTGGAACCAAAAAAACGCTGCAGCTAATTTCACGGCAAAACCAGTATCAATAGTACATTGGATGGGTTAAACAAGAACCACTGCAAGTTTTAGCACCACTATCAATATCATTGCCGCTTATACAATATTAAAAAATTTATTGAAACAGGATCAAAATCAATTGGACTTGTAAAATATTTTCATCATTATAACAAAGTTGGCTGCTCAAGGGGCAAACCAAAAATTGTACTCCGCAGCCCCATGTGCTTAAACTGTCATACAGAAGATCAATAAAAATTAAAAAAGAATAAATAATTGAGTGATCATATAATAAACAAAAATACAGGGCTACAAAGAATAAAAAGTAATGAAATGTAGATTGACTAATACAATATATAATCTTCAGCAACCTGATTAGTGTTGTGGATTATCCTTCACTTGATCAAAATAGTAAAGTGAGGACAAACATATCAAAACATCTGTAAGAATAAGACCGGCTACATCGAAAACAAACTTCGGGGCAAATAAACCCCATACCTGCAAAAATATGAAGCGTTGAATGTACTGGATTAGCAACAGAGAAGCAGATACAGGTAACGAAAAACATCAAAGAGGTGACCTTTACCATCAAGTGCCGCCGATGGACAGTGACACATAATATTGTAAAGGTTGTTGTAATTGCTGTACTGAGGCCATGCACTGTATACACCTTAGTGAAACATCCAATGGTGATTGTGTCAGCGATACATTCAATGATTAACAAATGGACATGCTTACAAGGAAAGGAAACTCACTTGAGATAACTGTGTGAAAATAAAATGTTTTCCTTTATTAGCCTGACACTTGGTTGCTACAAGTAAGGGAAGTCCGAGTACTGGAAGGATGACAGAAAAGCCAAAGGTATCAATTGCAAGGAGGATTGCTTGACGAACAAGCACAAATTCTTCAAACCTGAAATGAATGTGTTAAGATCATTAAATTACCAAGCAAACAGTAAGAGATGTGAAAACCCAATTAAAAGTCAATTATTGATCATTCCAAAGAGACAGGAATGGTTTGGTTGTAATGGTGGCCTCTGTTGAATTGCAAGAGATCTAATGTTTCATTTCACTATTATCTGAAACATTGATATATACTCTTGAAAACTAGCAATGCATACAACCCACTATTTACCCTACAAATGCGGCACCATAGTGGAGACCATCGAAGGCACACCTGAAAATGAAGATGCAAAGTTTTATCATATGTAACTGCAGGTGAATGCATTAATAATTAACGTGTTAAACACGGTGAATGCACAATGAAGTTGCAGAACCAAAATATTCTACAGAAATAGCAGACAAACAAACAATATACCAGTGACCGCTGCAGAAAAAGAGACACACAGCAAAAAGACTCCATTGCATTACAGGGAAAGGATCAATAGCCGAACTTCCATTAGGTCCATCCTTAGCACCTCGGTCTTTATTGTCCATCCTCAATATACAATAACCTGGAAGATAGTTCCGTAGCATGGAAAAAACAAAATAATTCAGAAAAATGCATGTAGCTTCATGCTTATGAAATTAACAAATGTATGACAATGTCATTTCTAATTTGTAGATAACGGCATGAATAAAACCATAACAGTAATATGTTTTCAGTATAGAACAGCAAGATCTAGTAACATTATACAAGATAAAAGTAAAGAGCACCTCCAACTACAGATGCGAAGGCAATCATGGGACCCTGCTTTCCAGAAAGAAGGATGACAGTTGAACTCCATGCAGATAACATGGCAATTGTTTTTATGACTAAACTTTTCTTGCAATCCAAATATTTATCCTTAAATAGTTGACCAAATGCCAGTAATAACAGCTGCCCTAAAGAAATAGCATAAATGATTCTTGGAATGTAATTTCTTCCAATGCTTTCAGGCACCAGTGCTGAACTACTGTCTGAGATCCAGTGCACTATTATTAGCACATAACTCAAGATGGTACCCTGTTTGACATACTTCCATGGCCACCTAAAGGAGCTATTATTGGTGGCCTTGTAGAGCAAAAATGCCAACAGGATCAGTACTAGCATGGGTGCAATTTCAGCTACATACTCCCATACAAGAAAACCTGATGCCATATTGAGGATCCATGAAGTGTGTTCTTTCATAAAAGCCGATGTGGCAGCCTGCTTTGTCAGCCCAATTTCAATGGCAAATTGACAAAAGGTGCACAAGATAAGGAATCCAACACTCTACACAAAATAAAAAGTGAAAGGACTTGTTAATCAGAAAATCCATAGTAGTTCTATAAGCATTTATGCTTTAGAAGATAAGAAATTCCACAAATAAAAATTAGCTTCCTAAACACAGGAGAATAAAGCCTAGGTGAAATACACACTTCTCCTAGCAGCTTCTCCTGCACGACTGCATTGCGTAATATCACGATCCCAGATGTGGCCAAAAGGAAATTTGCTACTTTGCCTTCTTCCACTGACAACAAAGTGCAAATCAAAAAGAAAATGACAATGAATGTTTTGAAGAACAGAGGTGTAATATGTACAAATATAAATATCCACACCTTACCAAATAAATAAATAAATATCCACATACTTCAAACTTACAGATATAACTGTTTGAAAGGAAACTGCATGCACGTATTATCAGTAAAACATACGCGACAGTTGAGATAGAGAAAATTCCAGATCCTCCAAATATTGACATAGATACACCATGCTGCTTGTTCACCCTTATCATGGCATGGACTTGAAAAATAAGTGAAACAAACATGATTAAAATACCAGCTATCATCAGGTTTAAATCAAACTGAGTCCATTTGAGGCGAGCTAACTCAGCAACAATTGCTAGAAAATTGAAGTATGCATCAATTTGCCTCTTAAGTGTGGGCATAATTGTATCACCGCCATTTTTTCTGCCTAGCAGCAACTTCTTCGTGGAATCCAACCAATGCTTCTCTGCTTGAGCATAACTGCTCTCTATTTGGGATAGGTCATCATAGGAAAATCCAACAGCTGATGAAGCTGAATAAACATCTATGTATCTCTTCACCTAAACAAGTATAAGTGCGTCCTTGAAATGACTATGATATAAAAGGAAAAACGTGGATATATATACACATACACAACATATCACTATCCTCCTGACAGCCTATATCACTTTTGGAATTACCAAATAAACCCTAGAATGTGATACTTGTCAGAAAAAATTGTATCCTTAAACCTTGGAAAACATGAATGTAAAAATCTGAAACCACATTTATTTTCATTAAATCTGCAGCAAAGTGTAAATTTATTGTCTGGGAGTACTTCTAGGATTTCCAAATCAGAGAGACAATTTTGGGGTATGTTAGGTTCCTTTCACCAAATCACTATGTAAGACAGTCAGCTCTATGGTTTTGAGCAGCATTATCATATCCAATCCCAATAGCAAATCCATTTTTAAAAATGACCGCAAGCTTGATGGCAAAATTTATTGAAGAAACTGTGTAAGAACTGAAGACAAACATATATGCCTGTGGAGATATATGACTAAGAAGCAATGTGGTAGTCCCGACAGGAAGATAAAAGAACTTTCTGAGTGCACTATCCTTCATCAAAGTGTTTTTCCAGAAAATATGTTTCATATGCAAGCAGAAAACACTTACTCAAGGTCCATAAGATAACTTGGCCAAATTTATGGGTAGTATAATTGAATAGAAGAGAATATACTTATTTTGTAATTGAGAACCAAAAGTTCAAGGTAAGTGTACCTGCCAAGAATTGACACATAATACATTAGCATAATTTTGCATCCACATATCTGATTCTGGCAGCTCTTGAGAGGCTTCCAGATCCCAGCTACCAGCTCCTAAAGCATATAACTCGGGATTGACACGACCAATGCTGAGGATAAAAAATAATACTACCCTGTGAGTTCTTAACTTAGTTCCTAAGAAATTTCTTTAAGAACCTGAATACATCAAGATGACATAAAAGAATGCTAAATTAGACATCAAAACAGAAAATTCCAGATTTGCATTGTGCATGGCTTAAATGAGGAATGTAATCTGCAAAAAAATAAAACAAAATATCCAGCAAAGAGAATGAAAGAATGGGATAAAGCTTCTGAAAAGGATTTGGGTCATACTAACAATAAACTGAGAAGAACAGAATGAACGTTTCAAACATGGACATGGTTTAGGGCCTTTAGACCTAGTAATCCAGAGGATAATATAGACAAGGTAAGTGCTTTTTCACTTCGTTCATTAGGAAGACCTGACTGTACGTGTGGCTCTGGAGGACTATCTCACTTATTACATTCATGTCCAACTATTTCTATTTTGCCTCCTCTGTTTAAGGCTAATTTAAGCAGTAACTTCCCAAAGTCCCCTCGCATTTTACATCCCTGTGTTGTATTCTCTTCGTTAATTTTCTTTTCTTTGTGCTCTTTTCTTTTTGTTTCATTTAAATTTCCCTGCATCTTTCACTGATATTCTATTCTATCAGCAAAAATAACTATCCCCTACTGTACACTTAGAAATAAACTCATAAGTCATAACCTCAAACACCATATCTGAATTTCTCAGGCCAAAATAGCTAATACTGTTACCCGCAGCATACCCCACGAAACAGAAAAACAACAAACAACAAATATAATATAGAAATGAGAAATTTTAGCTAGTCAATACATTGCATTGAATCACTCATCTACACAAATATAAGATAGAAAATATACAACAGTAACATTGACAGAATGCTTACACTGCACCTTCCATAAGGGAAAGGAATACCAATCAATGCTGAAATTGTTGTTGCAAAATCTAGCTGCAAAAGTAGACATGGATAATTATGTGCCGGGATATATTAAATTCTTAAAAGGGTGCTATTAAACAAAAAAGCTTTTCTAACCTGTTGCATGGAGCTGATACAGACACTCCTCCCATCCTATCATGGGTGACAAGATTAGTGATTCCAGAGAAAAACATAATTACATGTATAAAAACCTAACTGAACTTCCTGTTATTGGAATTCAGAAAAGAATAACCAGGATCACAATGCCTGGGTAGAATGATTATATATCCAAGCTTGCCGATGAATTTAAATAAGTTAAGTTCATGGTAAACAATAGATTTAATGAATTGGAAGGTCTGCTAATAGAGACAGCCCCTCTTCTAAATGTATGCTTAAAAAGGATAACAACTACAGTGGATAATAATATCTATATCCTATAAAATTGAATAACAGGTATCCTAAAATTGTATAAGCTTCCAGCTTCTTATAAATAAATTAGCATGACTGTTAAGAATTATTTGGAAATTAGGAAAGTCTTGTATGTAAAAGAAAGAGTTACCTTGCTAAGAGGTAATAAGAATTTAGGGAAGTCTTGTAGGTTAAGGATACCCAAAACACAGAAATCATGTCTAAACCAATACAAAACAAAACTTCGTGCCAAGGTGATTGTAACACTCTTACATGATACCATATTGAAGTTTATGGAAAAGAATACATTAATGACTGGAAAACTCACAAAAATTGGCAGCCCATTCCTGGCTTCCCCATCTATCCATAATTTTTTCATTCTCAGTGTTTTAGTTTTCTGGAATAATTTTGACCCTCTCTATAACTAGGGAGTAGAGAACATGTGCAAGGGGAAAAATAAATAAATACAGGAAGAAGGGCAGAAAGAATCTTAGAGCCATCAGTAGTGAAAGATATAATAAATACCATGTCTGGTCGACAAGTAGAAGTATCAAATTCTGGAGGTAACAATGGAGGCTTCTTAAAATTCATGGCAAAAATAGCAGTCTCCACCTGCAAGACGAGACAATAGATATCCTAAGTAAAATTGAAAAGAAAAAAAAAAAAATATATATATATATATATATGCAGACAAACATATGGACAGACACTGGGTATGACACACCTCTTCAGCACTTCCACCACCATGATCACCATTTAGGGTTTGTGCATGGTCACCCATGACAACAAGCAGAGTATTCTCGTGTAAGCCCCCAGGTCCAGATTGGCTCTCCAGCTCTTCAATTACTCTCTGAAGGAAAATACTAAGTAAATATTTTTTTTTTTTATCAAATTAATTTGGAAGAAGCAAACATTAAACCAACTAAATTGAACTTAAGTCAGATAAAACAATAGAACCATATAAAATTTAAAATATAGGGTAGATTCCATAAAATAAGAGACCAATGCCTCTTTCTTGATCTATGCTGTCTACATCTTCATTATATTAAGAATGAAATAAATTAATTAAAACAATAAGAAAACTAGAAATAAAACTAAGTACGCAGAAAGTTTTGTAAAAATATTAGAAATCAATAAGATATATATTTATTGTAAGGGATCCTTATAAAATCCAAGGCTTCTTTTTACTTTAAGGGGGGGGGGGGTGGGAAGAAATTATATTACAGAGGACAAAACATGATAGGAGGATGAAATATCCTCCAAAGACAAAATCCTTCAATCAAGACAAGAATAGATAAGAATAAAATACAGAAACTTAAGCATGCAGTATATCTGCCCAATCTGTCCACGTCTCTAATAAAATGACTCCATTTAAAAAACAGTGGACTGAACACCAAAGAGAAGCTGCAGTTTTTCCATTGCATAATGCATATAAAGACAAAGAAACACCTCCGAAGATATGAGCACTCAGTTCCAGCCAAATGCTCCAAATCACAGCAAAAACCGCACATTGCTAAAATATTTTCCCTCCTTTTTCTGTCCACAACCTTTAAATGTAATAAAGAGAAACTTTTCTAAATCCCACGGATATACCACAATTCTCATCAAAGACCCCAAATAATCTATCCCATAATAGATAGCCACTCTAGTGTAAAAATAAATGAGACCCATTTTCTGCACTAGACATGCACATAACACAAACATTAGAAGACAAGGCTGTATTATGTCTACAAATCTGCAACATGTGTCATTTGTGTTAATTCTATTGAGTACTGTTGTCTAAATAAAAGATTTGACCTTTGAAGGAGCTTTAGATTTGCAAATGAGTTTCTCAACGAAGAAGACTTCTCTAGTAGCAGTTCCATGGCTTTAAGCAATAATAAAATTAACCAACAAGAAATGAAGTTTAAATAAAGACAACTCCCATACTTCTCGACAAATAACTAAAAAACAAAGTGTTGTGTGACGGTACATTACTAGAAAATATGATTGGACCTAAGCAGCAAAACTTAACCAGAAAAGCCTGATCATTTAACACCAAAAGTGCCAATCAGAAAGTTGACAAGGAGGGGCATCTGTTAAAGAGACATACCTCTAAAATATTATTGTATTGCTCCAATTTTGCTATCATTGGAGTGGAATCTACACCAAAAATATGTCCTGCATGATCCTAAAATATGCAGAAAAAATACAGAATAAGGCATGTAAATTACTTATCCTCATATAATTACGATGCAGTGAAATAAAAAGAAGCCGAAAGCTAAACACCATATTTAAAATCTATCATTCATGCCATTTTAAAATTACTTATCCTGTGCCCTTTTAATTGGCTAATAATATGAAATCAGATATAGAATTCATTTTAAGCAATTACCTATAATTTCAGCTAATCAAACAAACTTCATACACACTACATGGCATCAAGAATACTGTTTTATTCCCTAGACCTTTCAAAGAGAAGCTCTAAATCAAATCTCAAACCCAAATTGTTTTAAATCCAAACAAAAGAAAATTATTTTTTTTCCATAGAAGAAATTTTATCAGAAAGGAGAATTTAGAGCTAGCTGGAGGATAAGATATCATTAAACCGGAAATTACAAAGGAGGCTCAAAACAGAACGTAGTAACAGAACCCCTATTAAGTCTATTAATGTAATAGAGCTGTTCAATCTCTGCATATTAGATAAAACTTTTTCCTTCAAAGGAACAATGTGCTGAGCACACAACTCCATCCCACAACACAATTACAGAAGTACCCATATTGGATACCAATATTAATAATTCAAACTACACTCCATTTACAGCATGAAAAGTGAAACAAACACATGGACATAGTGTAACTCAACCTAATTATAACACAAATTTATTCCAATGAAAGAACAAAAGGAAACAAGGCAGAAAACCAAATATATTCCTCATTGAAAGATATCTATCATACCACTCCAAGAAAATGTGAGATAAGAACATCCCAATCGTCCTCATAGAGGGATGGAATAAGGTGATCAATGCATCCATTGTCAACCTGGAGGATAGCCAGCATTAAGTGATAGCCATTAAATTGATAATCAAATATAAAAAGGTTAGCACAATGAAATGACTAATAAGCCACAGCTCATTTAACTCAGGTATCATACTGATTAAAAAATACTCCAAAGCCAAACTTAACATATTATAAGGCATACCGTATCAAGATCTTTAACGTTGAAAGAAGGAAATGGATATGATCTTTCAAAATGATGAGGAAACAACTGTGTCCATGTATCATCCCCCATCATTACAACTTTCTTCCCATTCTGAACCAACTGTAAGTGATTTGAATATAGAAATTTCAAAAAGAAAAACCTTCAGTTTTCTCAAAGTAAAACAAACATTACATGAGTACAAAAAAGTTAATATTATAATACAGGAAAGAAGAGAAAAATCCTACCTGATGTATCAAGTTATCTTCAACAATTGCTGATGCACCAAAGCTATTCCCAACATCTACAAAAGTTGGTAGTCCCCCAGTTGTCAAGGCCTACCCAAAAGAAGGAAAGGGGGGGAAGGGGGGGGGGGGCGCAAAAAGTGTTAGCTCAATTTTTTATTTTGATTTTATAGTGAAAATTTTTTCATTCAGATGGAAAGGGAGAAAAAACAACAGAGGAGGGTTAGGAATCCTCCTTAACAGAAAACAATTATGGCTGGAAACAGAAAAAATACATAAGCTCCAAAGAGAACACCTAGTCCTTATGCATGTTATATATAGACAGAAAATCCATAAAAAACCAAGAGTCTGAAAACCATAAAGAAGCTATAAAATTATCATATTCCAAAGAAGATGCAAAGGTAAATAGTATTAAAAATGCAAGCCACTTGCCAAATGCACCACTAAAGCAGCAAAAACACACACAAACACAGCTCTACAAAGCTTTGCACTCCTATTCTCTTTCAAAACCCCGAAACTGAGAGATAGAAAGTGGAGAGCTAATCCAATGTGCACCAGAAACCCAAAAGGCCTATTCCACTACTGCAAAGCCTCTTCGCCTTGCAAGTAAAGATGTTTATTCTAACATATAACCATAGTTCATGATTGCGTACAAAGCAATGTTTTGAAAGGTGCTCTTGAAGCCATGGTTTGCAACATTATGTATTTTAATGTTGAAGTGTGGCACACAAAATATTATTTAATATAATTCAATGCTAGACTATAGAAAGTCCCACACGATTATCCCAATCATCTTCCACCCCTATAGATGTCTTAAACAAGGAGAAATAATAGATAGGGAATGGATGCTGGATAAGAGTTACACATCACCATAGGAGAAGTAAGCCCCTTTCCAGCTATCAAGTCTCTTAATTATCTTTTGAACAACAGGTTCATAGAAGGACGTGGTAAAAGGATTCCCAATGTAATGCAGAATAAGAAGATGCAAACACTATTTATTAGATGTAATTATCATTTGAAATTGGGGTTCATAATTGAATAATCAGGGTTAATATCCTCTAATTGATTTGAGGCCTTTTATAAGCAACTTCACCAAGAAACTTCAATGCAAATAACATACAACTACTAGAATCCTAAAAAAACTCTAATATGGGATAAAATATCCCTAGATTGAAACATCTTTATTGATAATCTTAAATTACTGATAAATTCTCGATTATTCAAATTCCTAATTACAGACCTATGATGCACAAAAGGACAATGCAAAATCTGACACCATGCTGCAGTAGCCAAGCTACTAAGAGTTAGCTTTAAATAAGAAACATGTAATCAAATATATGACAAAGTAATCATGTCATGGACAGAGTCACGTTTTTATTCATCATTACCATAAGATATATTACTGAATTGCTGTAAGAAAATAATTAATTTAACCTTCAATCGCTGCAAACTTGTTGTAGGTGGATCAGCAAAGGCTTTAAAAATCCTAGCGGTTGATCCATGTCTAGATGCCACCTTCTTCAATACTTGTAATTTATCCATCCATGGTTTCGATTCTGAGACAAAAAGAATTTATAATAAAGTTGCAATTCATTTGCATGTCAACTATTTGTGATAAATTCTCTATCAAAGCAGCATATTCCTAATGCAAATATATAGGATACTTCAATTTCACAGTTTGCAAGTTGAGTCTGAATTACTCCTTTTTCATTAGACCCTTCCACCTTTATATCACTGACCAAGGAAAAAAAAAAAAAAGAGGAGCACTTTGGTATGTAGAACTACAAACACACAAGAAACACACAGCTGATGGAGAGTCATCCCATAAAATGGTAAAATATTGTAAGAAAAGAGAACTGAAAATGTAAGATTAGATAACTGACCTGTAAAGAATGAACTGGGAGCAACAAAATCAAACCTGAAAGCCAAAAAGGAGATAAAACGTAGGCATCCCACAATTGTTGCAACGTAATAAACAGAAAAACAAAGCCGTACCATTCCCAAAAAAATAAAACAGAGATTGGGTTACATGGAGGATTCACAGAAGAATGAAAGAACAAGCTACCTGAGAGCATCAAGGACAATAATGACTAGGCGTTTTACAGAAGGTTTAGTCCAACAAGACCCATCAGAAGAATCGGTGGAGCAATTCAAAAAATCAGAAGAAGACGAAGAAGAAAAGCAAGGCGAGTGGGAAACGTCAGAGCAATTGCTGTAATAAGGAAGCTCGGTTCTAGTAAGAAGAAAGCCTCTGGTGAATAGAAAAATGGCAAGGACGTGCAGCAGCAGCGTCAACCACAGTGGCCATATGTATTCCCACTTTCCACTTCCGCTCTTACGCCATGATCTCATGTCTCTCGCCATCGCTACAGTTCGAAAAAGAAACCAGAATCTCAGAGCTCTTGAGGGTTGAGATGTGTACTTTGAACGATTGTACGACAAGTCGTTTTGGGTGCATCCAACTTCATTGCTTTTGTCGAGATTGGATCCTTTGTTTCAGATTTTGATCTCAACGTGAGCAGTTGAGCAGCTTCAAGAGTGTCTCTTACACTTGGATTTTTTTGTTTGAAAAAAAATTATATATATTTATATATATAGGTTGAATGTTTTAAAGAAAAATTTCTTTCTCTGAATATTAACTCTTTAGGTTGGACTTTGGATTCTTTTTCATATAATTTTTTACATTATTAAATATTTTTTTCTATTTTATATTTTAAAAATTTTAAAAATTTTTATTAATTATATTTTTTATTTTGATGATTACATAATTATCTTATAATTAAATAAAAATATCACAAAATTATTAAGCCACTAGTGGGATTCAGATGCAAAAGTAACTAGTAGTAGTAGAAGTTTATAGTTCATGTCAATTTTTTAAAATTTAACTTTAAATATAAATGAAAAGGTGAATAATTTTATACTTTTTTATAAATTCCCTCATCTACTTTTTTGTTATTTCTTTTTTTCATTCTTTTATATTTTTAAAATATATTATATAGTTTGAAGATGAAAGAAATAAAAAGTTCAAAGTCGATTATATAATATAGTTAAACAATTAATTAAAGTATAAAACTTAATGACATATTTTAAATTCTAAAAATTAAATTAAAATTAAGCAAAATTATATTTTATGTAAATATAATTAATTAGAGTCCGTTGAATCAGTTGGACTTTATTCTCTCTCATATAATTGTATAGTGTATTTAGACTTGACTAAAATTGTATTAGAACATATCCAAATTAAACGATTATCATTAATTTCCTCCAATATTTCATTAAAAAAAATTGTTTTGTCATATACCAATTACCTACATTGACAATAATGTATATTTATACTACATCAATATACTAGAAAAATCAGTAAAATTTAATAAATAATTAATAATAGTGAATATATTAAAAAAATTTAGAAATAATTATAAATTTTTAAATTATAAGTACCAAAATAATGATTAAGTAAAATTAGGAAGACTAAAAAAACTAACCTAAATTTTATATCCTTCTTTTTTAAAAAAAAATTCAAATATACCCTTAAGCAATAATAAAAAAAATATGAATACATCCCACAAGATGCTATATTATTTATTTGTTAAATAATGATTTACATAAAATTTAAATAATATTTACATCAACCTAATATTTTATAGGATATAAAATTGTAAAGCTAAGTAATCCATTGAGAATAAAATAATTACAATTCAATTAATCTCCCAAAAATAATACCCAAAAAAAAAACAAAATCTACAGTGAAATTAAACAAAGTGCACATTGACAATAAATATGATTACAATTCAATCCCCAAAGTGATACTTACCCACTATTCATATTAAGTAGAAAACATCCGTTCCAATTCTTCACACCACTTCAAATTCTCATCAACAAAAACTGTTCTTTTTATATTTTACATTGCCAATCGAGCGGCTTCTCTTTCCTTCATTCAACTTTTTCTTATTTTCCATAGCTACTCGAGTTGTTTCTCTTTCCTTCTTCAATTTTTCTATCTCTGCTTTCCATCCATTATCGAATAAATTGTCTTGTGAAACCAAATTAGTGTCCAAAAGATGCTTCTTCAGTTTCTCATTGCCCTGGAAATTTGTTGAATCAATCTTGAGGCATAATTGCGTTGAAGACTCCGAGTCTGACTTGTTTGTGACCTCCTTTTTGTCCTCCATCTTCTTCTTCTCTGCAATCTGGGTTTTCCACTTTTGCTTGAGAGAGTTCCATCTCATCTCAAAGTCTTGTTTAAACTTGTTGGCAGTTTTATGGATTTCATTGTTTGGATGATAATACAATGTGACATCAGAAAGCGTTTCATAAATATCATCTGCAAATTCATCAGTTCCTTTGTGCAAACCCTTCTCCAGTTTTGACTTAATACTGTTCAAATCCATGCACTTTGGATGCTCATGCGACAACTGCGTGAAAGCCCATCCATATCTGTGCACCATTAACTTCAAAATCACACGGCATTGCACTTTCTTCTTGTAATCAATTTCAAATCTACTTTTCTTGCGCATCACTCATATATCTTCTCTAATCTCCACTGCAATCTTTCTTTTGTTCATGGAGATAGAATCCATAGCATTAGCATTTTTAACCTGAATATATATATATATATATATATATATAAGATATATATATATATATTGTGAGATTCATATACACTAAAATGGAGTAAGATTTTCTCTACTTTCTATAGAATTATAGAATTATAGATACAAAAAATATATATGACCAATAAACTATTAAGGGGTTTGGTGGGTTACATCTAAACTTTTTGTATTTATTTCTTTTAATTCCGTACTAAAATACAACCTTTTATGTGAAAAATTAAATAATTTTTCTCTTTCTTATAATTATTTTTCCATATTTTTCCATAATCATATGATGTATTATATAATTTGAGAATCAAAGAGATGAAGCCCAGAAAGTCTTGAAGCGCATTGTACTTAAATACATGTAAACTTTTATGTAAAAATTAAATAATTTATGCCTCTCTCATAATTTTTTTCCTTAACTTCACTTTCTCTCCTGTATTTGTATCATATATAATATGATTCAATTAAGAATCGAAGAGACAAAATATCTAAAATAATATTACATAATATAGATATAAACGTCAATCAAAATCTAAGAAAGCATTGTTCTGCATATACCTGAATTCTGACCATTGTAGAACAATATAATTAAGGACTGGTGAGAGTTTCTTGAACTATTATAAGAAAAGATTGAAGAGAAAGTAGTTTATATATAGGAGTGAAATTGGGAGGATGAACGAAACAGAGAATGATGGAGATTGATGTTAACAAAGAACAAGGATTGTGTTAATTATTGTAAAGCTGATATGGATAATTTCTGATTAAAAATGATAAATATTATGTTTAAAAATTAAAGGAAGACATATATAATAAAGGAAGTTAAGTTGTAAATTTTTTATTAATGATTATCCATTATATTACATAAAATTTGATATAATTTATTTTTCCTATCTCTAATATTTATTATATATGTCTTCCTTTAATTTTTAAACATAATATTTATCATTTTTTAATCAGAAGTTATCCATCATATATATATTTTAGAAATATTTAATTTAACTAAGTACAAATATAAGATGTTTATCCAAAGCCTTTTAAATTTTAATCCCTTACCAGCTTTACAATAATTAACACAATCCTTGTTCTTTGTAACATCAATCTCCATCATTCTCTGTTTCGTTCATCCTCCCAAATTCACTCCTATATGTAAACTACTTTCCCTTCAATCTGTTCCCATAATAGTTCAAGAAACTCTCTCTTCAATCCTTGTTCTACAATGGTCAGAACTCAGGTATACGCAGAACAATTCTTTCTTTGTTTTTGATTGACGTTTATATCTATATTATGTAATATTATTTTAGATATTTTATCTCTTTGAGTCTTATTAAATCATATTATATATGATATACAAATACATGAGAGAAAGTGAAGTTAAGGAAAAAAATTATAAGAGAGGCATAAATTACTTAATTTTTCACATAAAAGTTTGCGTGTATTTTAATACAATGCGCTCCGCGACTTTCTGGGTTTTTCATCTCTTTGATTCTCAAATTATATAATATATGATATAAATATACGAGAGAAAGTGAAATTATGGAAAAATAATTACAAGAAAGAGAAAAATTATTTAATTTTTCACATAAAAGTTTGTACTTTAGTACGGAATTAAAAGAAATAAATACAAAAAGTTTAGATGTAACCACCAAACCCCTTAATAGTTTATTGGTCATATATATTTTTTGTATCTATAATTCTATAGAAAGTTTAGAAAACCTTAATCCATTTTAGTATGTACGTATCTTATTTTTAGTGTATATGAATCTCACAAAATATATATGTAAATATCTTTTTTTTATATATATATTCAGGTTTAAAATGCTAATGCTATGGATTCTACCGCCATGAACAAAAGAAAGATTGCAGCGAAGAGTAGAGAAGATAGATCAGTGATGCGCAAGAAAAATAGATTTGAAATTGATCACAAGAAGAAAGTGCAATGCTGTGTGCTTTTAAAGTTAATGGTGCACAGATATGGATGGGCTTTCACGCAGTTGTCGCATGAGCATCCAAAGTGCATGGTTTTGAACAGTATTAAGTCGAAACTGGATAAGGGTTTGTACAAAGGAACTGATGAATTTGCAGATGATATTTATGAAATGATTTCTGATGCCACATTGTATTATCATCTAAACAATGAAATCCATAAAACTGCCAACAAGTTTAAACAAGACTTTGAGATGAGATGGAACTCTCTCAAGCAAAAGTGGAAAACCCAGATTGCAGAGAAGAAGAAGATGGAGGACAAAAAGGAGGTCACAAACAAGTCAGACTCGGAGTCTTCAAAGCAATTATGCCTCAAGATTCATTTAACACATTTTCAACGCAATGAGAAGCTGAAGAAGCATTTTTTGGACACTATTTTGGTTTCACAAAGACAATTTATTCGATAATGGATGGAATGCAAAGATAGAAAAATTGAAGGAAAGAGAAATAACTCGAGTAGCAGTGAAAATTAAGAAAAAGTTGAAGAAGGAAAGAGAAGTCGCTCGATTGGCAATGGAAAATGTAAAAAGAACAGTTTTTATTGATGAGAATTTGAAGTGGTGTGAAGAATTGGAACATATGTTTTCTACTTAATATTGCTTTATATGAATCGTGGTTAAGCATCATTTTTGGGGGATTGAATTGTAATCATTTTTATTGTCAATGTATATTTTGTTTAATTTCACTATAGATTTTGTTTGTTTTTTGTATTATTTTTGGGAGATTAACTGAATTGTAATCATTTTATTGCCAATGGATTACTTAGCTTTACAATTTTATATCCTATAAAACATTAGATTGATGTAAATATTATTTGAATTTTATGTAAATCATTATTTAACAAACAAATGGTATAGCATCTTGTGAGATTATATTTATTCATATTTTTTTTTAGTATTGCTTAAGGGTATATTTGAATTTTTTTAAAAAAAAGAAGGATATAAAATTTAGGTTATTGTTTTTAGTCTTCACAATTTTACTTAATTATTATTTCGGTACTTATAATTTAAAATTTTATAATTAATTCAGAATTATTTCAAATTTTTTTAATATATTCACTATTATTAATTATTTATTAAATTTTACTGATTTGTCTAGTATATTGATGGAATATAAATATACATTATTGTCAATGTAGGTAATTGGTATATGACAAAACAATTTTTTTTAATTAAATATTGGAGGAAATTAATGATAATTGTTTAATTTGGATATTGTAGTGTTCTAATACAATTTTAGTCAAGTCTAAATACACTATCCAATTATATAAGAGGGAATAAAGTCCAACTGATTCAACCGACTCAAAGTAATTATGTTTAGATAAAATATAATTTGGCTTACTTTTAATTTATTTTTTAGAAATTAAAATATGTCATTAATTTTTATACTTTAATTAATTATTTAACTATATTATATAATCAACTTTGAACTTTTTATTTTTTTCATCTTCAAACTATATAATATATTTTTAAAATACGAAAGAATGAAAAAAAGAAATAACAAAAAGGTAGATGATCATTAATAGAATATGACAATTTTTTATAACGTGATAAATTATAATATAAATTTTTATTAAAAAAAAATTCTATTTAGTGCTTAAAATAATATTCTAAAAAAATATTATTACATAGCACATAGAATTTAATTTTTTTAAAAAAATGTCAGTAACGTTTTAAACTTTTAATTTTGAGGGTAAAATAAACATAAAGTTTTTCTAAGGGCGCAGAACCCTCAAATTAATGCCACATGCGGGCATTAAAATTTTATTGCCAAAACGCTCAATAAAATTAAGAATCAAATCTTCGTTGAGGAAACAAGTCGAATAGTGTCCTAATCAAATTTTAATTTTTTATCAACTTTTTATAATTTGCCATTATAGTTTATCTTTTTTATTTTTCCCACGTTCTCTTAAAGGAAAATTTTTATTTGTATGTATCAATACTTTATCTTGCTCAGTGTCAATTTCTCTTAAAAAATAATATTAATTTGTTATTTTACTTTTGTAGTCACTGCTATTTTATCAATTATGTTAAAATTTTAATGTTACCTTTCATCTATCCATTTTTATCCCAAATTTATTATTTAAAAAAATTATATTTTATTCTCTCAGCTAACGTCTTACAAAATTAATACATAAACATTAAAATGTAACGAAATATCTTTTCAATATAAGTGTGGCCTCTTATATTTACATTTTCATCCTAATTAAATATCAATGTGTTCATTGAGAAATTATTTAATAAAAATAATTAATTTCGCATAACATGATGAATTAAAATTTAAATTTTTATTAAAAAATATGTTTATATTTAATGTCTGAGTTTAATAGTATTTTAAATAAAATTACTTTTAATAAAAGAATAACTATAAAAAAATAAAATAAAAAATATCAATATGTGAAATTATTCCTATCATATATAAATTTTTTGCACAATTGGGATCAAAGTTTTCTCAATCAGACATTGCATTGTTATTTATGCTCTCTCTCAAAAATTAAAATGCATGAAAGAATTTGGAGAAACAGTGATACAAATGATTGGGCCATGTCCATGTTTTTGGGCTTATAGATTCAATTAAACAATTATTAAGGGGCCAGCCCATGCGTTGGTCCATATGCATTGGATTGTGTTTTCTAATGAAATCACAAATGAGAAATCACAAATAATTAAAAATAATTAAAATATTCATATTTTGTAATTATTTATAAATTTATCTATTTGGTCTGAGTTTGAATTCGAATATTAAAAAAATATGTTTAAATTGAGAGAAGATAATATTCTACTCAGACTCACATTCGCTCTATATAAATTATTTAAATATTATTTTTTATATAATAAATATATATTTAATTTATTCTATTAATATATATATTATATTATTTGCTTTAATTTTATTAATAAAATAATTTAACTTTGATATAAATTTATAAATCACTATATTTATTAATTTTATAAGGATAAATCTTTTAAGATTTTATATTAATTATATATTTAAAATTTATATAATATAATTAATATAACTTATATTTTTTTTATAAATTTATATATAGATTAATTATAATTTAAAAAAATAATTATTTTAAATTTTTTTATATAAATGAATCTACATCTAAATATTTAAAATTTTTACATGTCTAAATATAAAAATATTTACTCAATTTTAAGTTCAAACATTAAAATTATAATATTCTATCTATTCCCTGCCACAATAATCTCTATAAACAACTATGATTGTTGCGAAGACATATTGTGTGGTGACATCATGCCTACACATTGTCTATATGCCGCATATTCCCTAGCCAACAAATGCTTGGCACATGCCATCCACAATCACTTTCTAGGTTCTATTATAAATAGGAAAAGTTATTGAGTAAATCACTATTTTCATCTCTCAATAATACACTTTATTTTAATTTAATTTTTTTGAAAATTAAAATTTAATCTTTTAAAATTTATTTTTTAAATAATTTAACCTTTATATTGATTATATAGATGTCTAAACAATATTATTACAAACAAAAAAAAATTAACATATCAAACAACTTTATAACAATTCAAAATAGAAATGAACATGTCCAATAAAACATCTATGTAATTAGTGTAGAGATTAAATTGTTTGAAGAATATTTTTTTGAAGGATAAATTAAGTATTTTAATTTTTCAAGGGCTAATTAAAATAACATATATCTTTGAGTAACTAAAAGTATAAAATAGTAATTTATTCAAAATTATATTATGTCATTTTATTTGTGTACTACTTAATAATATTTAAAAGTTTATGTAATATAAAAAAATAAAAAAATTTGAATGAACATTATTAATTAATATATAAATAAGACAAAATAATACATATTTTAATTTTTTATATAAATTTTGCGGCTTAAACTTCCTATATCACTCCTCCAAATATTGCAAATAATTCTTTAAGTAAAAATTTTAAATGTTATAATCATAAAGTTAATTTGAATATCTTTCTAGTGTTGTCCAAAAAATATAGTTAACTTCAAAATTTGTAATAGTCACCGCTTGAAAAAAAACAAATTATGAAATATTAATTAATGTTATATTTATTTTTCTGAAACTAAAATTTTATCTTAATTAATTACTAAAACAAAAATGATACAATTTTATACGTTTTAAAAATATCAATGCTAAAACAAGTCTTATATATATAACAAATCAATATAAATATTAAATATATTAAAATTGGATTAGATCGTGTCAACTTTATAGAAAAAATTCTTAGATCCGAAACTTGACTTTATTATTATTTTTTTAAATTGATTTTTTTTAATTCAACTCAACGCTTCAAACCTAACTCAAGTTGATTAGATTGAATTGATCGCTTAACTAAATTTAATACACTCTACTTTTCAAGATGTTGATTTATCTTATTCTACAAGAAAAGTCTAATCATATATAAAATTTTTAATTATAATAAATAAAACTGCTTACTTTTTATTTCATATAAATTCTAAAAAAAAAAAAAAAAAACTTGCATGATAGGTCTACAATCCATAAAAAAAAGTGTATGCGAAATAGTTGGCATTATTAATGATGAACTTGAACCCACTTAAGATGTGTCACTCTTATTGTTAACCCATTTTCAAGATATTGGTGATGATGAATGGAGACAACATCACCATATACACAATCATCATCTAACTTTCTACCAACCGTGATAAAAATTATAATATTGTCATTCTATTTTTCGGTTTATTATATATTTTCCTATATCTAAATTTTAATTCATTTTCTTACGCTTCAATTAAATTAATTTGTACACTATAATTATTAGATCTTTGCTTTTGGTTCAAAACTCACCAAGTGATCATTACATCATTACATCTATGAATTTCACATGAGATAGTCGTTCAACTTGAAATGCATTTATTATTTATCTTACATATACTAAAAAATTTGTATATCCACAAAAATATATGTCAATTTTTTTAAAATTTTAAAAATATAATATAAAAATTTATTACATTTTAAAATAATAAATCAAATGATAAAAATTTATTTATTTTATCAGTCTCTTATTGTAATTTTTCATTGCTTTTATTTTCTCTCTTTTTCTCCTCTCATCACATTATATATTTTATTTTATATAATATGTAATTTTTAAAAATAATAACAAAAAATCTAAGAGTCATTATATAATAAATATATTTTAATTGTTGTTTATAGTCAAATGAATAATTAATTAAATTAAAAATTGGACGCAAAATATAGTTTGGCATTGCAT
Organism: Senna siamea; assembly: GCA_031216115.1. Classification (NCBI taxonomy): domain Eukaryota; kingdom Viridiplantae; phylum Streptophyta; class Magnoliopsida; order Fabales; family Fabaceae; genus Senna; species Senna siamea. The sequence continues at coordinate 19,787,073 of CM062357.1, forward strand.
TACATTAGTCAAAATCCCCCAATTTTAAAGAATCAATCAAGTGCCCCCAAAAGCAAGTTTTGTAGCTTATGTAAAAGTATAAATATATTTGTGGTGTAATATAATTATTAGTAACATTTCAGATACGTAATATGATTGATTCTCCACAAAATTTTTTCCATATATTACATTATTATCAGAAAATCGGATTAAAAATATATAAACATATGTGCCTATATTTAATTCATTTTATTTTCAATTTAATCCTGATTTAAATATAAATAAATTAAGAGATAACTTATGTTTTGATCCTTAAAAGATATCTTTTCATATAATTTAATCCATACAAAATTATAACGTATTTTTTAGTTTTTGAAATATCAAAAAAATTAATTTATTAATTTTTCAGTTGTAAATTATTAACAAATATGCTGGTATGATATATTCAATATTAATGTCAATTGTTAAATACTAATTGCCAATCAGAGTGCTTATTCAATAGTGGACACGTATAAAGTCTTTTATATCATTATCATGGTATCATTATATCACTATCACTGTCATAATTATATTATTGTCAAATTATTGTTATAGTAGTGATGTAAAAGAAATTAATATATATTAATTGTTAAATAAATATTCACTTTATATTTAACAAATGGTAATAATATTTAATATATCATATTAATGTCTTGTCAAAGATTTATTTAACGACTAATAATAATATTTAATATATCACATTAATGTATTTGTCAAAGACTTAATAATTTAGAGTAACTTTTATAAATTTTTAAAGATTAAATAGTAACTAAAAATATCTTTCCTTATCTTACAAGAATAATCATAAATCACTAAATTTATATATATATATATATATATATATATATATATTTATTTATTTATATGAGATTGAGATGACTCATGCACATGTGCATGACCTTACTTAGGGATCCTGCCCACCCTACATAGTCATGACCCATAGACATAATTATTAAAACAGGTTGACTTGTACCCCAGACCCTTTTTTGTTCTTATTTCCACCGAGGAATAGTAGATATGATATTTTGTTGGAAACATATAATTAAATCATAAAATAAAAAAATTGAAAAAAATAATAAAATTATTAGATTAAAAGATATATATAATAAAAAAAGATTTAAATGATATTAAGAAATACATAAAAAAATACAAGAAGTTTTAAGAATAAAAAATACTTTAGTAGAAATAAAATAACAAAAAGAAATAAATATGATAAAAATTATAGAAAAAGTTTAACAAATAAAGAATAAAATAAAATAAATAAGAGTTTAAATGAATAAGGAAATGAAACTAGAATAAATACTGAAAAATTACAAAAAGAACAGGAAATAATAAATAATAATTTATGGATCATATTTAAAGAAATAAATGAATTAAAAAATATAAATATAAATAAAAAAGATAGAGATAAAGATGTTGTAGAAATAGTATGTATACAATTAGAAAAAGATAATATATCAGAATTAAAAAAAATTAAATAAATTATTAAAAAAAAGGATAAGGAGATTAACACGATGAACACATTAGAAGAAGAATTAGATAAAGAACAAGAAAGAATTGAAAATAAAATACGATTAGAAGAAGAAAATTTTAAAAATATAAAATAAGAATTAGGAAAAATATCAATATAATATATAGATGAAGAAAATGAAATAAATATAAAAACTAGTGAACAATAAAAATTAAATATTAATCAATCAACTAATTTAACAAATAATAAAACCAAAACTAGTCCAACTAGATAACCAGAGAATTTAAAACAAAAAGAAACAAAAAATAGTATAAAAACATTATTTTCATAAAAAACTAATAAAAATTATGTTCCACCCCCAACAGAACAATATGAAACTAGACAAATTTTCATTGTAAGAATATGGTTAGATATAAATTGTAAAATGGACAAAGAAAAAATAATAGAAGAATGAAAAAAATTTCAATTAATAGCATTAATAAATAGAGATGTTCCAGTTATAACAGTAAGTACAGTGTTAGAATCAAATTTTTTAAAAATGGTACAAGAATGGTAGTTAACACAAAAACAAGAATATAGAAAAGCAATAATAAATGTAGAAATAAATTTTGAAAGTAGAAGAGAATATTATGCATTAGCAATTAAAAGATATGAAGTAGTATTAAGAAATAAATTTTTAGGAAGAAATATAGAATATAATAAAAAAATTAGATATAATAAGAGCAATAGATAATTTATATGATGTAGAAATATGCTCATTAAAACTAAAATATTTAAATGGATATATATGTGAGTTTCAATAAAATTATTATAAAGCAAGATTTGATGATTATAATATAAAAATATTTTATTTAGAATTATTCTATAGAAAATTACCAAAATTAGTCAATGAAATAATATTAAAAAAATATAATGACAATTAAAAAAAAAAAGTCTAGGATCAAGAGAGTATGTAGATACTATGGGAAGAAGAAAAGATTTTTTAAGAGATTATTTATTAGCAAAATCTAAAGAAGCATGAAGAACTAAAAAATATTATAAGACTAATAAAATTTATTTAAATTGTATAGAATTAGAAAAATCTCATAAATAGGAATGTAAAACAGAAAAGAGATATAGAAAGAAATATTCAAAGAAAAAATATAGATTTATAAAATATCCAAAGTATAAATTAAAAACAAAATATAAACCTAAAAAATATTTTAAGAAAGGGAGAAAAATAAATTATAGAAAAAACTTTAGAAAATGTCAATATTATAATTGTAGACAAATAGGACATATATCAACAGAATATAAAAAATCTAAAAATAAGAAAACTATGAATATTATAAAATTAGCAAATAATTATGAATTAAAATCATTAAAATACATAGAATTATCAAAAAATGAGGTAAATAATTTTGGATATAGAAATTTATAAATTAAAAATAAATACAAAATTAGAAATAGAATCTAAAAAAAATGGTAACATAAAATATATAATAAAAGAGGATGAAATAAATATAATGGAAAGAGAAACTAGTGGTGAAAATACAGAAAAAAATGAGCAATATGAAGAAATTAGACATTTAGAATAAAAAATAGTAAAAAAAATATTATTTACCCAAAAATAATATAATAAAATTAAAAGAAAAAAATTATATTTAACACCAAATTAATTAAAAAGTCAAAGTATAATAAATTAATTAAAATAATAATAAAAAAAAGAAACACTTTATAAAAATAATTTTTAAAAAAATTTTAAAAATATCTTTAATAAGCAAATCATTAATAAAAATAAAATAACATAAATTTATATATATATATATTAGATTGAGATGACTAATGCACATGTGCATGACCGTAAGGGATCCTGCCCACCCTACATAGTCATGACCCATAGATATAATTATTAAAACACTTTGACTCGTACCCCAGACCCTTTTTTGTTATCATCTCCACCGAGGAATAGTAGATATCATATCTTGTTGCATATATCAGTCTAATTATTATCATAGGGGACCCCATAACAGACCCCATTGCTTCATTAACTCCAATATGACCCATTCATATTATCAAACTGGTCACTCCTACGGCCATCTTTCCCAGTTTATGTCTTCTTTCTTTCACGTGGAAAGGGAAATAAAACACACTACATGGCAAAACCAATATTATTTACTTTTTCCTATTCAATTGCAATTTACAGTTATCATTTTTGTTTGGTGATCTCGATTGGAAACTATCAAACTTTCATTTCCTATTTTATTTTTATAAAATCTAGCAAGTTTTGGATGCTTTTGTTTGTGTTTCTTTCCTGTTGCTGTTAAGATTTTTTACTTTGTGTGAGTAAACTCTTAGTTACGGAACCCCGTCTTCCTTTGTATCAAGATCATGTGAAGAGGGATATAAATTCAGAGAAAATATATAACATTGATTAATAATTATTATGTTAATAAGATTGATTATTTACTTAATTTTATATTATTTTTTTACATAACACGTAATATTATTTTTTGTCAGAATTCAAATCTGTCTTCCGTCTTTCATCTCCTTTTTTTCGCCTCCTCACCTGCTTATAGAAAGCGAAAAATGCTTACAAAATAATGATGATTGACTCCTTGCAGCACAAGGGATAATGAACAATATAAAAGGGTGATTATGAAAAAGTAAAGTATGACCCACAAGGTAGACTCATGGCTCTTGGCAACTACAATCTACGGTTTGAACACCACCTGTTTGACGAAAATCGCCTAACAACATCGCCAACACCAGCACCTCCAACTGGCTCTCTGTCTCTTTCTCCACTTTACTACCTTAAACCTACTATACCCTTTTTCTTTCCTCTGACATTCCAATTTACTATACTCTTCCTGCCTTTTTTCCACTCCCTTTGGCTATGGATCCTACTGGGAAGTCTGCCAGACATCGATGCAATGAATGGTTTGTTTGACTGTTTCTCGCTCTTATCTTGCTCTAATAAATTCCCTCATGCTTCCTTTTTTTGTGAATAATTTTTTTTTGGTTAATTTTGGCTCCAAGTACTACTCTAGTATCACTAATCCAAAACTAATTACTTTGGTGCTTGAGTTTTATTAATTAAAATTTCAGAGTTTTACTTGCATCTTCTCAGTAGATCATTTCTTGCGGGGTGAGTTTCTGAGTTTCTGATATATTTTGTAAGTTTAAGTTGGTGAATGATTTGTTTCAAAGTAACATTCTGATCATGTATTGAGTAGTCTTTCTCTTTCCAATTTTCTTAGGCTGTGGCTTATCAAGTGTTCTTATTAGCTAATTCACTTGGCTTCTCCTTAAATCCGTTGTTTTTACACTTAATTTTTCTTCATCTAGTTGCTGGAAGTAAATGAGCAACGATTTGTTGCCAGTATTCCTATGGATTGATGCTATGTTATTAAAAAAATGTTATTAATGATCTCCCCAGCCTCCTGCTTAGCAAGTTGGATTGGTTCATTTTAGTCATTTGGATGCTAAATCTTAAAAGTGTTAAATCTGGACACCTTAATTACATCAAAATATTCTTTAGTCAACTTTGTTCTTTGTGAAAAGGTAGTTATAAAGTGTTTTTTATTTTGTTATGGTTGACATCTATAATACAGCTATATATATATATATATTTCTAGTAATATAAGTTGAATTTACTTTCATGTCTGTTTCCAGTAAAATATTTGTTACTCTTTGATGGGCCTCAATATTCTAGAAGCTTCAAGAATGAAGATAGAGGGCAGAATAGGCAGGATGTTCTGTTATGGTTTTGGGCAGAATAGATAGTAGGCACGTGTTGCAATTACATTGGGTGGGAGAGACCTATAAAAAATGGTGTAGGAAGAATGGGAGAGGGCATGGAAAATATTATGGAATGGGTTGGGAGATAGCTAGCATCTTGAAGGCCTAGCAACATGTGTTATTTTCTGCATTTTCTCTTTGTCTTCGTGTAAAAGGCAAATCTGCCATTGTGGTGGTGTTTTGCCTCTGTTTTGGTGTTTTACTTCTTAAAAATTACTGATTTGCCCCTGTTTCTAGCATTTTAATCCATGAAATCCAGAATTATCATATGTTATTTATAGTTTTCTGGTTGGGTACTATCACTATCTTATTTAATTGAGCATACACCATACAATGAATCTCAATCAATATGTAATCAGATTCAGATGTCTGTTTAATAATTCAATTGATTGAATTATACAGTTATTGAGACTCCAATTTTAAAATGGATCATCCTTTTCTGGATTGGTTGAGTGTTCCGTACCTTAGTACCTCCCAAAATCGGGACACTGGTCAGGCATCTTCATGTAGAATTTGAGTTCTGTTTCTTCTTCCACAGTATATAAATTCAGTTTTGCACCTGAGTTGCATGATAATTGGCGTTAATGTTTTTCTTTTTCACTAAAATGATTATGAGTTTGATGCTACCAACAAGTGTAAGATCATGTGCATCTACTCAAAATATAAATGCAATAATTCACACATGTTTATTGCAAGAGAATCTTTTGCAGGATTTTTCGTGACGTACCAAGTGATATTACTATAGAAGTGAGTGGAGTAACATTCTCCTTACACAAGGCAAGTATCTATCATATTTAGTCTAAACTTTACTTTAGTTCTTCATACTGACATGAAAATGACTACTATGTTTGAAGCTCTCCACCATGATAATTCTGATCCTTTTTACTTTCATACGAAGTTTCCTCTTGTCTCCCGAAGTGGGCGAATTCGAAGGATAGTTGCAGAACACAGGGATTCTGACATCTCCAGAGTGGAGCTTCTCAATCTACCAGGAGGTGTTGAGTCCTTTGAGCTGGCTGCCAAATTCTGCTATGGCATAAACTTTGAGATTACGTCTGCAAATGTTGCTCAGCTCTGTTGTGTTTCTGATTACCTTGAAATGACTGAAGAGTTCTCAAAAGGCAATCTCCTCTCCAGAGCTGAGGAATATCTAGATAGCATTGTGTGCAAGAACCTTGAAATGAGTATCCAAGTCTTGCAGCAATGTGAAAGCCTTCTTCCTCTTGCTGATGAACTGAAAATAGTCGCACGCTGCATTGATGCAATAGCCTCAAAAGCTTGTGCAGAGCAAATAGCTTCAAGTTTCTCAAGATTAGAGTACAGCAGCTCAGGGAGGCTGCACATGAGCAAGCAAGCCAAGTGTGATGGTGAATGGTGGATTGAAGACCTTTCTGATCTTCGCATTGACATGTTCCAAAAAGTTATTACAGCGATGAAATGTCGCGGGGTTCGCCCAGAGAGCATTGGTGCTTCCCTTGTAAGTTATGCACAGAAAGAGCTAACAAACAAACCCGGCAATTTAAAGAAATCCAGCCATGAAAAGCTAGTGGTTGAGACTATAGTCAGGCTTTTACCAGTAGAGAAACTTGCAGTTCCTATCACTTTCCTTTTTGGGCTTTTGAGAAGTGCAGTGATGCTTGATTGTAGTGTTACTTCTAGACTTGATCTAGAAAGAAGGATTGGTTCACAGCTTGATGTAGCCACTCTTGATGATCTTCTGATTCCATCATTTAAGCATGAAGGTGATACCTTGTTTGATGTTGACACTGTGCATAGAATTCTGGTAAACTTCTGTCAGCAGGATGAGTTAAGTGAGGATGATGTAGAAGCTGCTTCTGTTTTTGAGTCTGACAGCCCTCATTCTCCTTCCCAAACAGCGTTAGTGAAAGTAGCAAAATTAGTGGACAATTATCTTGCCGAAATTGCCCCTGATGCAAACCTGAAGCTCTCAAAGTTTATGGTCATTGCAGAAACCTTGCCTGCACATGCTCGAACTGTTCATGACGGATTGTATCGAGCCATTGACATTTATCTGAAAGTATGTTGTGTCATCTTTCCCTGCACATTTGTGTACAAGATTTTTGCAATTCAAAGAGAAGTCCTATCTAGCCTTCTCTTCCTAACAGTACTTGTCTACGTTAGTGAAAAGGTTCCAACATCCAATAAGTACTGTTATAATTGTGCAATTTATCTCCTGTACTTCTAATTTTGTGCAGGTTACCTTCCCCAACTAGTATTATTAAGGTTTTGTACAAAAATATTAACGAAAGTATTTTGCACGAAATTAAAAGGCTAAGAATCTTTTGCCGGCTTTTAAAGTTGAAGGGAATCAATTTCTCAACTCTCTAAATTGAGAATTCTTCACGTTTTAGCCTTTCCTTTATAAAAAAGTTAACTTTTGTTAAAGATGTAACATACAGATATGACTGTAAATCCATGTAATTTTTTATTTTTCTGTGAATGAATGCATTTTCAGGCTCATCAAGGTTTGTCAGAATTGGACAAGAAGAAACTATGCAAACTGATTGATTTCCAAAAGCTTTCCCCAGAAGCTGGAGCACATGCTGCACAAAATGAGCGCCTGCCTCTCCAAGCAATAGTTCAAGTTCTATACTTTGAGCAATTAAGGCTTAGAAATGCATTGGGTTGTTGCTATGGGGATGATGACCCCAAGCCCATGCACCAGTCATGGCGCATGGGCAGTGGTGCCCTAAGTGCTGCCATGTCGCCCAGAGACAACTATGCATCGTTGAGACGCGAAAACCGTGAGCTAAAACTCGAACTGGCTCGACTAAGAATGAGACTAAATGATCTAGAGAGGGACCATGTGTTCATGAAGAGAGATATGGCAAAATCAAGCTCACGTAGATTTATGACTTCTTTCTCAAAGAAAATCAGTAAGCTTAACTTCTTTGGACGTATCTCTTCCAGAGGATCAAGTTCTCCATCCAGGAATTCTCAGAGAATAGATTCAAAGGTGATTGAGAGAACCTGTGCTAGCATAGAATAGGTAAATGTGTAACTGCTAATTTTTTCATTGTACTTATTTTGTCTGTCTTTATTATTATTATTTTTTATGGCCATCTTGTATATTAGCAGTGGCCTTTGATAGTAATATGACTAGGGGGCTCTTTCTTGATTTCAAGTTCAGGTTTCTGATGAGTACTGCAACAGTTTTGTCTATATATTTAGGAAAAATGTTGACACTAAAAATTTAGTTAAATATGCCACAAAATTCTATGTTCAATCTCTTTTCTGAATTGTTTCTCCTAGTTTACCTAAAAACTAAAGATTTCTGAAGTCCCAACAAACTTGTGACAAGGTAAAAAATACAACAATAAGAATAAAGTTTTTTTTCATTAAGTGGGGTTAATTATATAAATGAAACGACGTCAACGTATTTTATTTTTGTTAACTTTTATAATTTAATTATTAATAGTTAAATTTATCTTATTATTATTTTTAAGTTTTTTCTACCTTTAATTATTGAACTAGTGACAAAGTAAAAAAAATAAAAAAAATAATTATTGTTATCTCAATTTGGTACTCTAAAGCTAAATTTTTATTTCAACTCCATATAATATTTTCTCTTGAAAAGATTGTTTAGTATTTAAAAGATCAAATTAAACTTTCAAGTACCAACACAATACAAAAAATTTTAAAAGAACGGTTGATACTAGTATTAGCTTTGAAGGATCAAATTGCAGTTTTAATCTAATTGTACTAATGACAATAATTTTTTTAAAATAACTATGTTTTTATGGTTTGAAGTTGCACGCATAGATTAATTATTAATGAGTATTATTGTATCAAGATGTTAATATTGATATAGTTCTGAGGACATATTTATATAATTCATATAGCAATTACAAAATTCTGTTTGCAACAGCATTGAAGTTGGGACCCACTGAATTCAATACAGTAGCCTCCCTCTTGAAATCCCTTTGTAATGCATTTTTTATTGCAATTTGAGCTTGAACCATCATTACATGGCCACTGGCACAACATATTTGCTTCAGTAAACCCTGCGTTTTTCAACACTTCACCTCATCATCTTTCTATTTTTTTTTTCTCAAGTAGATAATTATTTAAATGCATTCTCCCCTTTGATTGTGAGATTTGGTACGTGGCTATCATAAGTTTTTTGTTTTAAAAATACTGATTTAATTACATTTTTCATCTCTCTAATTTAGGGTGTTCATTGGGGTGAGTCAACTTGTCAAATCTAAATTAATTTACACATTTAGATTGATTTGGTTGGAGTTAGTTTGGGTTTATTTTTTTTAACTCTTCATTAATGGTTCAGTTTACGGGTTGAAAAAAAATAACTCATTCTAACATAAATCAACCTATTCAACCTGAAATTTTCATAATTTTTTTTTCAAAAATATTTATTAAGCATTTATATAATACATTTTTATTACTTTTTCTAATTTTTTCATTTATCACATAATCTTATTTAATCACTTTCTTTCATAATATAAAAAAATCATAAAATAAATTAAAATTTTCATCAATCAAAATAGTATATGAGAATTAGATATCATCATAATATATTTTTATGTTAATTTATCTTACTATAGTAAATAAAAAAAATGATATAAATTTAATATTTGTTTATCTTAATACTTATAGATAAGAAATAATTATTTATTTTTTTATTTTTATGATATATAGATATTTTAAAATTACCTTTAAAAAATTAAATATAAATATATATTTTTATTTTTAAAAAAATTTCACCAACTCAATCAAAACTAACCCGTTTAAGTAAAGGTTGAGTTGATTCAAATTTTATAATAAATTTTATAAAACTCAATCTAATCTAACTCATCATATATTAATTGATTTGGATTAAAAAAATATCTCAATATAAACCAACTCAACCTGCGAACATCCCTGTCTCTAATGTTATATAATTTTTAATTTGATTCCTATATTCAAATGAACCAAGGTTGTGCCTCTCAATTTTTTTTTATTATGATAGAATAAAATTCTTCTGCAGGATGATTTACATTTATATATTGTTTAATTTATCTATCATATATATACACACACACAATACTATTAGAAATTACCAAGTATATATTTAAGTATACAAAAATTGAATAAAATAAAGAAAGAAATAACATATACATTTATATGTATGTATGTATGTATGTATGTATACATATACATTTTTGGGCAATGCAATGTAATTAAAATAATAACTAAGTTTGATATGATTTCAGTAGTTAAGGAATTTTTATAATACCAAGTGTTCAAGTCTTAAAAAAAAAAAAAATTACTTGTAGAGAGGTAAGTCCAATTCTCCAAACGAGATTTGTCTCACACTTAAAAAAATTAAAGATACTCATGAAAAAAAAAATTAAAAAAAAAAGTTACCTGAAGTGAAAAACAGAACAAAGCATATGAAAATCCCAGCAAAGAGCTTACTTTGAGAAACACTGGTCGCCATTCAGCGACAATAGTTTCAATTTCCCCTTCTCACTTATAATTTATAATTCTTTATTCGCTTGGTGGATGTATATATATATATATATATATATATACATATACTTTTATTGTAATTTTTTATTATACTTATTTTTTTCTCTTCTTTTATTTTATTTTATATTATATAATATATAATTTTAGACTAGTGAATAGAAGAATCTAAAATAATTATAACACACACACACGTATATATATAAAGTTTAATTACTTGTAAACCATTAATTATGGATTACAATTTAAGTGGTTTAATAAAGTGAATTGGATTAATTCCCTTGTGTATATCAGATTTTTTTTGTCATTAATAGCACTTTTAGATTCTATCAGATTTTTTTTGTAATTAGTCTAAAATTTAAGTTGAAAAAAAATAATTGGATTAATTCCCTTGTGTATATCAGATTTTGTTTGCCATTAATAGCACTTTTAGATTCTATCAGATTTTGTTTATAATTAGTATAAAATTTGAAATTTAAAACTCAACAATAAGTTGAAAATAGATTATGTGATTTTCATTAAAAAATAAATTAAATTACATGACAAAATATTATTGGGTATAGTAGAAATTGACTCTATTCTTTTGGATTCATTCCTTCTTTTGTGTTTGCTTCCTTTTTTTATTTATGGGAGAGAGAGAATGAGAGAGAAATGTTCAACAATATTGTAAATATAAAAAGAACTTAAATCATTTAACTGCATAATTATTGCTTTCCATTTTTATTTTTTTTAAATTTAGGATGCTAACATAATCTTAATCTTATAGAGCCTACCAATTTCTTAACTCTTTAGTGCTTATGTACGCATAATATAATTGGCACAAGTTTTGGAAAAAGATTCATATAATAAGATTTGTGAAAATTACATTAACCTAAAGCTAAATTAGGGACGGCAAACAGACAAGGTGAGGAAGAAGAGTGCTTCCCCTCTCTCTATTCCTGCGTCCATTCTTGCTCTTCATTTCTATTTTATTTCTTACGTCGGGGAGAAAATTCTCTCCATCTCCATTCTTCACGAGGCTTCAGAAATTGTTGAGATTTTTATGAAGAATTGAAGTATAAAAAATAATTTATCAAAATAATAATATAAATTTTTCATAAAATATATATAAAAAAGATATTAGTAAAAAATATTTAATTCTATCAAAATAATAAAAAAATTAATTATAATTTTAAAGTTTTTAAATAAAAATAAGACTCGTAAAAGATGACTTTCAAAAATTTTATTATTTTTTAAAGTTATTTTTAATTAAAAATAATTAAAAAAGTTACAAAAGAATACATTTAAATATATATATATATATATTTAAAAAATATCTTGTAAATTTTTGTGGACGGAACCGTGAGACGAGGGCATGATCTCAATCTCTATCTCCAAACATGCTTCGAAAAAATTTTACCTCTCATCTCCATCCTTGCCAAAAAAAAAAAATTTATATTTGAGTCTCTAAATATGATAGTCTCCACGAAGGTATCCAAATTGCGAGAGTTTTGTCATTTGCTAAACCATAAACCCTAAAATTACATTAATCTCATTTCAAATTTAATTAAATTTCATTTAATATTTTTTATTTAACATATTATACTCAACTCTCTTAATATTTGGTATATATTGTAAAAAAAATTTCTTTAATTTATTTTAATTTTTAATAGAATACATTTTTTTTGTAAAAAAATTATCTTAATTAAAAAAATAAATTGAAGATGAGATTTTAACAATATATCACATATCAAGGAAGTTGAGTGTATTTTGGCCAAAACAAAGTTGATTGTATTTTGGCCAAAGAAAGTTGATTATAATTTTTTTAAAAATTGAAAATATAATTTAACTAAATTTTAAATTAAATTAAAAATACTATATTTTAAGTTATTTAAAAAAAAAATTAGCTAAGACCAAATTCATCGATAGCCTTGACACTTATAAGTTATAATAATCTAAAATACATAATAAGACTTTACATATATTTTGACAACTTTACTAATTTGAATCAAATTAATTAGAATTTAATGAAGTTTTAAATATTGATGGTTTTAACCAAATAAAATATACAATAAAATATGAAAACATTTTTATTTATTTATTTATTGTAATTTGAGGGCACATATATAAAAATAAATTAAGAAAAGTAGTTAATTCTTTTTGCAACAGCATTGAGGTTGAGAGCCACGAAATCCAATACAAGCTCCTCCGGGAAAGCCCTTTCCAACACAAACCTGGTTGCAATCTGAAGATGAACATGGCCCCTGGCACACTACTGGTGGATCTGTGAACCCATTTGATTCCTCTGCATATATGTATAAATAATTAGTAGGTAATCTCTTTTAAATAAATGCATTATATATATATATATATATTAATTAGTAAATAATTTTATTTCATACACTTTTAAATACTAAATATTAACACAGATCAAGATTATTTTTTGAGAAAATAATATAATAGTATCATTTAGATAAAGAAATAAATATAAAGAGAAAATATATTATTCATTCATAATTTTTGTTACATGAGTAAAACTCATTATTTAATAAATTTTATATTTATTTTTTTCATTATATGACACTGTCATTATTTTTTCATACAAAAAATTTTAAATTTATATAAATATTTCTTTTAATAAAGATTTGAACCATAATTTATTATGTCGTAGAGACTGATTCTATTAGTCTTAATTCAACAATTTAAGTATTATTTGTCAATAATTTAATTTAAATTGTTTTTTGTTACAAAAGAAATTGAAAACTGGCACAGATAGAAGGAAGAAAATTATATATATATATATATATATCTCTCTCTCTCTCTCTTAAATAACATAAGACTATTGAATTTTTCATATAAATCATACTCAGTTTTCACAACATGTTTCAATCCAAATACTTTTCATATATATTTGTGAATATTTTCTGCTGCTAGTTATATCACATGTTATTATTATTTTTAAAAGTAATTGTCTTAATTTAGATTTTTAAACATAAAAAAATTAGGTTTAAATGTAGAAAACTTTCTTAAATTATATAAATCATGTGTAAAAACCCCCTCAACTATAAAAATTAAAGTAAAAATTCCATCAACTATAAAAATTAACTTAAAATCCTATCAAATTTTATAATTTATGCAAAAAATTTATTCATTAAATTTTTTATCTAAAAATAAAATAGTAATACATTAAAAAAAAAGTCATATCAAAATATAAAAAACTCTTTTAAATTTTAGGTGTTGTGCAAAATATTTTTAAAAACTAAACTTTATGCTTAAAATCCTTAAAACTTTTGACATTGTGCAAAAATGTTACTCAAATAATTTAACATGTTTATTTTTCATTAAGATTTTAAATGAAAAAAATTAAAAGAGACCGTTTCTTTGCACAAATTACAAATTTTGCAAAAGTTCTAAGTTAATTTTTACACTTGGAGGGTTATCTAACCTATAGTTTAGAAAGTTATATACATTTTAGCAAAAGAAAATTAATAATATTAGTTACCTGAAGCCAAAAGCAGAAGAAAACATATGAGAACGCGAGGAAGAAGATTACTTTGAGAACCTCTGATAGCCATTCTGTCACAATCTGCTCAACTCTGATCTCTTTCTAATTCCTTCAATGTCGATGTATATATGCAGAGCAAGAGTGTGTGTGTGTGTGTCTATATATATATTTAAGTGGTTTAAAGTGAATCAGATTCCCCTTAGCTTTATTTTTTAAAATTTATTTTTTAGTTACATTTATTATTAGTATTCTATCTCTTTTGCATTCCTACATATATATTTCTTATGCAGATAAGATTTTCTTTTTCTTTTTTTGCCATTTTAATGGCAGTTCTACATTCCTTCTAGTACTCCATAATTTCCATTCATTCCTTTTATTCGTTTATTTAAAATTTTGGGGTACTTATAGTAATCTAGATTTGCAGAAATAAATAGAATGAAATTGAATGTACATAGATGCACAACAACAATAAAATTAATTTATATACATAGCTATTCTTCTTTCCTTTTCCTTTTGAGGATATTCTTTCCTAATCGAATTTTGTATAAACATCAAACCTGATTTATGTCTCCTTATCTCTTCCTTTTCCACTAATAACATTAATTCCTTTTCCACTTATTAGATGATTGTTTTAGCTATTTAATTATATTGATTTCAATTGATAAAGTAATCAAATCAAACCAATCCAATTCCTGCTCTCCCCTGCTTTTGACCAAACTAAATTTGTTTTATTTTAATTTTTTTATATTTTAGAAATAATATATTTATATTTATTTAAAAAAATAAAAAAAAACTCACCTCTAATGAATTAGGAGTCAAATTTTTTTATTATCTCTCTCTAAATATTAAAAGAAATATACTATTTTTCAAATATAAAAAATCCTGACTCAGATTGTTTTTTGTCAATACCAATATGGTGAGAGGGTAGATATATATATATATATTAATCTAAAATTTGAATGGTATTTTATTGTATTTTAAAGTTTATTTATCAATTATTGTGTAATTAAATTTTAATTGAGAGAGATAAAATATTTTAAAAAAATTATAACAATTATTTTTGGTATTTATTGTCAAACCAAAATACCAAGAAAAATTTCCCAACACATAAAAAATGAAGATATATATATATATATAATGGGCACAAGTTTTGGAAATAGTTTCATATAATAAGATTTATGAAAATTACAAAACCATAAATCCTAAAATTATATTAATCTCTTCTCAAGTTTAATTCGATTGTATTTAATATTTTTTATTTAAAAAATTATACTCAACTCTCTTAATATTTGATATATATTGTAAAATATTTCCTTTAATTTATTTTAAATTCTAATAGAAAACATAGTGTAAAAACTTATCTTCATTGACAAAAATTAAATTAAAAATGAGATTTTTACAACATATCATATATTGAGGAACTTGATTGTATTTTTTTTTAAAACCTCAAATATAATTTAATCAAAAATTAAATTAAATTAAATTAAATTAAAAATATATTTAAAATTTTCTAAAAAAAATTCAACGATAGCCTTGATACACAATAAGATATGAAAATGCTTTATTTATTTAGTAATTTGATGGCATATATATAATTAATTCATATACATATATATAGAACACAAGTAGTTAATTCTTTTTGCAGCAACATTGAAGTTCAGAGCCACGAAATCCAATACAAAATCCTCCCTTTTGAAAGCCCTTTCCAACACATTCTTGATTGCAATTTAAAGATGAACATGGCCCCTGGCACACTATCCCTGGATCTGGAAACCCATTTGCTTCCCCTGCGTTTTTAAAAAAAATAATTAGTACGTAATTTCTTATTTTTTTCTGTAACTTTTCTTCGAATTATTGTTTGATACTAAATATTAATTTCTTTTAATAAAAATTTAAACTTTAATTTTTCATCTTAAAAGACTTATCCTTTTGTTAAAAGACTAATATATGTGTTAGTAGAAAGGTAATCTATTCTAAATAATGCATTTTACTCTCTTTTTTTTTTTTTGCTATAGATATTTTTGATGAAAGATAATCTTGTTTGAATTATTGTTGAGTATTACATATTTCAATAAATTTTAAATAAAAAAACTCAAGTTTAATTTGAGATTTGTGTTAAATACATACATACATATATACATATATATATATATATATATATCCAAAATAACATAATGCTGTTGAATTTTTCATAAAAATCATACTCAAAATTTTTCAGAACATGTTTCAATCCAAATATATATTTGTGAGTATTTTCTGATCCTAGTTATATCACATGTTATATTTAAAAAAAAGTAATTAATTTGATTTAGATTCTAAAAAATTAAAAAGAATAACAATAATAGTTACCTGAAGCCAAAAGCAGAAGAAAGCATATGAGAAGGGCGGCAAGAAGATTACTTTGAGAAACTCTGGTAGCCATTGTTTCACAATTTAATTCTCCGATCTCTTTCCAATTCCTCAAATATATTGATGTATTATATATGCAGAGCGTTCCTACGTGTATTTCTTATGTATATGCGATTTTGTTTTGTCATTTTAATGGCACTTTTACATTCCTTCTTTATTTTTTGGTCAATCTTTTACATTCCTTCTAGTACTCCATATTTTCCATTTATACCTTCTTTTGTTTTTTGTTCTTTTTTATTTTTGGGTTACGTATAGTATTCTAGATTTGCAGAAATAAATAGAATGAAATTATATATATATATATATATATATATCACACACACATGCACAACAGCAATAAAATTACTTTATATATATACATGACTATTCTTCTTTCCTTTTCCTTTTCCTTTTGAGGATATTCTCTCCATATAGAATTTCTATAAACATGAACCTTAATTATGTCTCTTGATCTGTTTCTTTTCCACTCCTCTCGTTATTATCTTATTTCAAATTCATAAGAAGCTAAATAAAGAAAAGAAAATCATCATTCTTATTGTTTTACCCAAAAAATGAGTGATAATTATAACGTTAATAAAAACAAATGATAGTTTTTTTGATAACTCATATACTTGTTAATGAAAAACGAGTGTTAATAGCTTAGTTATTCGCACAGTTAAGATGAAGATTATAAGGCCTAATTTATTTTTCAAGACTCAAGGATAATGCCAAAAATATTTAAAATAAGTATTAATTACATTTTTGATTGTCATTAATTGTAATCCATTATTATTTGAATCACATTAAATATATCAATCGACACACTCGTCAAATCATAAATTTTTTGAAACTAATTCTAAAAGGGCTCATAAAAATTAAAATCATAGATATTTTTATTATAGAAAGACTTTAATTATACTTTCTAGACATATACATTTATTCTCTATTCTCTTCATCTTAAATTGACTTAGATTTCGAAGTTTGCAACAAAATTTCTTGATTTCTTTACAATCATTGATTCTTTCTTGTTTTATAAATCTGCAATTCGAGTAATAAATACGTATGTAGGTGGTATTGCTTGTAAAAGGACCACAAATAGACGTCCAACAAGAAAATTAGGGTTACACCTTTTACACTTTAGACTTAGTACACTATGTATGTATTATCATTATAGGCTTGAGTGTTCTGAGAGATAATACAATTCTCTAATATAATTCTCCTTGAGACTCATTTTTTTCTCTTAAACGCCATCTCGGTAAGATAAATAAAACCGATAATAGTATATATTGATACAAAACCTTTTATAAAATATCAAGAGAATTATTAAAGCATAATTAAATTAGTTTGATTATGACCAAAATGATTAGAGTTATTTGACATTTTTTTAGTTATCTAATTAAATTAATTCAATAGATAAAAATTATCAAATCAAATCAAATCAAATCAATTCCTGCTTTCCC
This sequence comes from Senna siamea, assembly GCA_031216115.1. Taxonomy (NCBI): domain Eukaryota; kingdom Viridiplantae; phylum Streptophyta; class Magnoliopsida; order Fabales; family Fabaceae; genus Senna; species Senna siamea. The sequence continues at coordinate 19,805,161 of CM062357.1, forward strand.
CTACTTTTGACCAGAATAACAATTTACTTTTATTTCAATATCAATGTGGTCAGATGGCACATCTCACTTTAAGAATTTTTAAAGTACAAAATAAACAAATAAAAAGAATAAAAGTAAATAAGTGAGGGTATAAAATATAACCAAAAATTATAAAAAATTCAAACCATCTCAAATCTCTCAATTTAGAGATTTAAAAATTAAAATATTGAGAAAGTTTAAGATTGTCTATAACTTATCATAACTCACCTCCACCTCATACCATTTGTTCATTACATATCCAACTAAACGTTAAGACCCTCAAGCTATCCTACACAATTTCCAAATTATTCTCTCAACCAAGCCCTTATAATATTAAAAGAACCGAAAGTATATTTAAACTGTTACACTTGGAAAACACATAGCTTACAAGACCAAGAATTCATCGCTAAAACTTCAGAGCACCAGGCAGTTCGAGAGAGACATCTACAAAAAGGGATTACCCTCCACTTAGAACTAATTTCAAGAGGCAAGTTCATCTAAAGGAAGCACCCTAAAAGAAAATGTCAAACATTTTACACAACAGATAACTAGGTGTGCTGCTTTTCAAACATTATGTAACCTAACCATGAAAAAGAAAAAAAAGGAACCAAGTTAACTTCCTGTTCTGTCAGGGGCAATAAATGGCATACTGCGTCTGTCCCTATTCTTCTGCTTGTTTATCTTAAAGGAATGGGGTAAAGAAAAGATAGGCAATTTCATAAGTTTATTCCTATTATTGAATTGACGTCACACGTTAAGTCCAGTAAATGAAAACCCCATCAAGTTTAGTCAAGATCTAGTTTAAATCAGTTTCTAAAGCCACCAAAAGTTTAAACTCCGTAAGAGAATTCCAGCATTAATGACACAGAAAAACAATCGGATATCTAAAAGCAAAATACATTGACAGGGAAAACATGACATGTTATTTGGCAATTGGCAGAGAGGAGTCACACATTCTAGCATCCCCTAATGATTGCAGTTCCAATTTCCAAAGCACAAAACAGGCAGGGGTCTTTCGAGACTAACATTTTTGCAAATGTCTATCAAATGATTTCGCAGTTTCGATGATTATGTTGATTTGGTGTAGAAACGAATCCCAACCGCTACCCCCAAGATCAACAGGGGAACTAGAAACTGAAGGATCCGGATAATGAACTCTGCTGTCTTGTCCTGATTATAATAAGGTTGTTTTGGAGGTGTGTACTTAAACTTGGTGGGCATGCTTGATGAATCGATGTCTCCAACATAAAACTCATCCAACATTGCTTTAGCACTGGTACTGTGACCAATATCCTCAAAATCATCAGTTGCATCTTTTCCTGCACACATGTGGCATTTGGGCTATCAAAAGGCTATTACAAACATGACTCTGATGAGACCAAGAATGATGCATAATTAAATTCCTTTAAAAACAATAACCGATATCTATATACCTGTGGCAGACAACAAGACCTCATCTCCACCGGGATGGTCCTCCAAGAATTTTGTGACGTTATAAACCTGTTCCAAGTAGGTATGTTAAGTAATGATAGATATTGACGATTAACTGATTGACTTTGACTTGGTTTTCAATTTAACTCAAAAGCTCAAGCCTTCTTAGACCCCATAGGCACATTGTTCACTACTCTCTAAATAAACTCAGTAGACATGATTATGATGTGTCATGTAGGAGAATGAGGTCTGCCCAACCCTGAGAATTGTACATCTTACAGACGTGACATTAATATCGGATAACTAGACAAGCATATAGACAATGGCTAGATGTCTGTCACAGCTGTGTCTAAGCAATGAGTAAATTCTGAGTGATCACCCAAGTATTGCTCTCTATATGGTTCACAGGATGAGTGGCTTGAGAGAAGTGGAAAAGGAAAACTTCATAGTGTAACTTGAGACTCTCATTTCCAGAGCTACAAACCAATAACGGAGGCAAGAAGCTCCAATTGAAGGTTTAAAACTTCCGTCTTATATATTAAGATCAATTCTTCCAAACCTTTTTAACATCTTAATACTTCAAGATAATCAGTTACATGATATAGCATTGAAGCATGTTTGCCAAAACCACTAAAGCTCATTAGTCCATTGTCAAAGACCCCAGTTTCAAAAATTACTTCAACACTATGGTAAATATGTCAGGTAATATTCCAATAAGGTTAAATGAATCATGACCACTAATGACTTACAGTGCATTAATTAGTTTAACTAGAAAGAGAAACAAGATCATTGAAAAAGGAATATGATGTTAAGAGATAAATCAAACAAATAACTCATAAAGCCTGTTCTGAAACGTTCAAGAAAAATAGCAGATTGCCTTTGGCCATTAAAAACTTTCAATCAGTAATCAGGTGAACATCAACAGCTCAAATCAGTGCTTCTTCAGCTGCTTATGGAAAAACCACTCAGTGCTATAAGAGACACTTCATATACTTAAAGAAAAATTCCAAAACTACAGTTAATCCTACGCCAAATCCATGCCATTGATGATCAATTTATGACATTTTCAGGGCATATGAGCATAATTGATAGAAACATTTAGAAACAAACAATCCTAATTCCTAATAGTAAAAAGAAACAAGCAAGAATATAGATTCCTACATAACCACAAAAAAGAAGAAAAAGACAACAGTAGCTATAGTAAAGAAGTCAGCCGTGTACTTTCAAACTTGTGAGACATCAATAACATAGTAAATTTGTGAGACATCAACAGTAACTTAGTTTTGATTCAACCATGAAAGGCAAGTCAAATTTAATTTAAAATTTTTAGTGAATCTGCACAAAATAGTAAGAAAAAGCTTAAAATGCAAACTGATTACCAATAGAATCCTCTTTACTATAATTTAATTGATCTTTCCATGATCATTTATATTACCCCAAGCAGAGAAGCAACTTCCAGCATTTTTCCAGTGATCTTTCTTTATACGAAAAGATCTACCTTAGGGGTGTGCTATGCTTGCTAGAAGTGAAAGTGGAGAGAGTGGTTGAAAAATTGACCGAGTATGAAAGCATATTCCACGTCCAGATAAAGAGTCAATTTTTACTCCTAGCATACCAATATTGGGAAAAATCTCAAAAACACTTTTAAAATGTTTGCTGTCATATTCTTTTATAAAATTCATAACAAATTCAGCAAATAAACCAAAATTCATATAGTCAAAACCCAAGAATCAACAACAGCAATCGAGCCCAGATGCAAATGATTCACAAGAATCTCACTAGATCCAACTGAGTCAGCACATGACTGAGTGGCCACTGAATCTTATTCCAGTATGCATCCATACACACAGTCGCTACATACCTTGCCACCAATGACCAGCCAGCAGTCTTGGCGGTGGTTGTGGTGGGAGACCTCAGCCAAAGTGTAGAACCTGCGTTCTCCACCCATTATCGCAGAGAAAGAGAGAGAATTGTTGGGAAGAATACGCTGAAAATTGTCAGAAATTGAGGAGGGTTGTAGGAACTATAAATGAGGGGGAAGGGAAGGTTGGTGAGAATAGCGAAAATTGGTTGCGAATGGGGTTGGTGAGGGTGAAATGGTTTTGTCACCACCAACTACCCATATTGCCATTTCCATGACCATCCCATAGCTTTACTGAACCTCCAACTACACGCGCAAAACTTTGAATTTCGGTCAATTTTCATGATGGCTATTCTTTACTTTTTTTTTTTTTTTACTACGTTTTGAACGTCAATGTTATAATATTTTGACTATATATATACACACAGAGTTATAGACACAAATAATTTTTATTAATGTAAAAATTGGCCTGAAATTTTTTTAAATTTTATAATTTGTGTAAATTTTTTTATCTAAAATACTAACTGACGTTATATATATATATATATTAAATTATTTAAAACATTTTTTTTATACAAGATAAAAAATTTAAAAAATTTTTACACAAAATTTAATATTCAATAGAGTTTTATATATAATACTTAAAGTTTAAAAAAATTTTATATTTTAATATGAATTAATTTTATTAATAATTTATTATTATATTAAAGTTTTATATAAAAAGTTAACAATTTCTTTTCATAAATTACAAATTTTATAGAATTTTAAGTTAATTTTTATAATTAAAAAATTATCTACATATAATTTTTAATTTAAAAGGTTTTCAATATTTTAATCTAATAAATTTAAGTGTTTCGCTCTTTAATTTTTTTATCATACAAAACATATAGAGATATAAATACAGCTATGAGAGAAAAATTATAGAAGTTTTTTATTTCGTCTAAAATTTTATAATAATTTTAAAGTTATATATTAATACATAAAATAAAATATAAAATTTAAAGTAGAGATTAGGGATTTAAATATATTTTTTAAAAAATTAAAATTTTTTGTATTATTTTAAATATTAAAATTGTTTTTATTTTTATTTAAATTTTTTTAAAAAAATTAACATAGCCAACCCATTTATTTATGTTATTGTTTGGATGACGTAAGTAACTAGTGCCCTCCATCAACCTAGTTACGTTGAACCACACATTAAACAAGTCAAGCTACGGAATTTTTTGTTTTTGTTAAATATATATATATATATATATATATATTTGGGTGACTGATTTTTTTAGACTGTTAAAAGATATATATATATTATTTTTTATATATACCCTTTTATTTTCAGATAATTTTATTTAAAATATTATTAAATATTAACATTTTTTAAATAAAAATTTAAATTCCAGTTCACTTCGTTGTCAAAAGTTTAATTTCTTCTTGCTAAACTTAAACTCGATTCATCATTAAAAAATATATATATATATGATTCATCATAAAATGACGATAGGGCAGAATTTGTTGGTCCAACTAGATTAGAGAGTATTATTGAGTATTGACTGAGTGATAATAAAGAAATGCTAGAAGGTTGACATTTAATTTAGCAATCATCAAAATTTAATTATATATAATTCTTAACTAGGATTAGGTACAATGTTTACTATCTTGTATTTGAATAAATCACTTGAAGAAGACATAATCTATTCATCTTTTCACTTACTTCGAGAAAATAACTTAGGTAATTATTTCTTGGGTGGATTAGCCCATTTTTTTGTTTTTGGGATCTTTTTGTCTTCTAGACTTATGATATCATCTTCATCTAATTAAATTATTTAATTGTGGGCATTAAGGCACAAGGAGCATATTAATCCTCATAATAATGAACAAAAGTAAACCTAAAAGGTTGAAAATTACAAGGAGAGAATAATGCATAAGGCAACAAAAAAAAAAAAATGTAATAATCCGCGAAAGGATTAGACGTAAATATAATTTTTTGAATTTTTAATATCAAATATTTTAACAAAAATGAAATATATGATTTTTTTTAAAAACAACTTAATAATAGAATATGAAGTTATAAAATTTATCTATTTGTCATTTTATAATTAAAAAATTTGATTATAAAAAAAATATTCTTCTACTAATTATTAATATTTTTCACAGTATAAAGTATCAATAAATATTTTTAATTATAACCATTTTAGACCTATTAGTTTTAAATGTTCTTTTTGAATCACTAACTTGACTCACGATAGGCTAAAAGGTTGTCATTGGATTATTCAGCAATTCTTTTTTCCCTTTTCATGTTAAGTCTGCTAAAAAAAAAGAACAAAAAGTGTCTAGTTGTTTGATATCATAATTATTTATGTTTTATCATTTTTATAATTAATAATACATAAATATTTGGAAAACATGAGACAACATGAAATTGAATTAGTAAAACTTTTAGCTCAAGAGGAGAGGACTAACGCCAAAACTTTTATCTGATACTATGTGACTGTTAACGAAGCTAGAATCGATCGAGCTAATGTCAAAACTAGATACGTAATAATTATTTTATGATAAAATATGGTCGAATGAGACAACTTTATTTTTTAAAATAACAAAGAATCAAGGTTATGTTAAGCACGTAATATATTTGCGTGGATTTAGTTTTATTATTTCTCTAATGATCTGTAACAATTTTGAAATTAGTAATAGATTATTTATGGACTAAAATTTTTTAATGGTCAGAATCTTTTAACAGAAGTAAGTATAAAATATACTTATACCTCCATGAAGTCTAAAACTTCTGAGTTACAAAAAGATTTTAACAAGAAAAAAAGAGTTTAAAAAGCTATGAAAGAAAACACAAAGATAATCTACGAGGGGTTTGATAGACGAACCTCTTACGAAATGATAGAAAGCTACTGATATGAAGGATACTGATTTAAAGTTTTTACAATTGGCACACTCAAATAAAGATAAAGTAAATTTCAAATATTTATATAGCCTTTCATACTTTTAACATGGGTGATAAAAAAAAAGTTTATTCGTTCCTAAACTCAAACCTATAACAAAATCAATCTCTGACCCAACAAATTTTTGAATTTTTAGACCTCAATCCATATATATGAACTTTTTTTTTAAAACAAGTTATTTTTTATTTATTTCAAACTTATCTACATAAAATTCATTTATATAAAGCCACAAAATAAAAAAATTCACGATGATAATATTATCTAAATTCTAAAACACAAATCTCACAATTTTTACTATAATAAAAACTTGAATATAGAATTAAAATTAAATTTTAACAAGTTCATCTTCAAAACTATTAAACATAATTATACAATTAATATATATTTATATGAGAGGTTGAGGATTAAATTTTTTTATAAATTTTCTAAGAGATTTTGTGTCTTCCTAAAGTAAAAAATAAAAAAATATAATTGATATATATTTATTATGTTATAATAAATTTATATTTAATATATTATATATATATAAATATAAAATAAAATATTTAAATATATAACATATCCGACGTGTCTGCAGTTAAAGTAAATATTACTTTTTTCAGACCCAAACCCATCAAAATGCTCGAAAAAATCGCCGGACCCAAACTTATTTTTAAGTGAACCGAAACCCAATAGGATCCGTTAGATATAGGTCCTCCCTTGTGGTGAGGTAAGGTTCAATCAATGGATGGGTCACCCTTGCGAACTTGCCCTTAATTTATCACAATTTTTTATAGTGAATTTGCATGATACAACAAGTATTCATAATTTAATATTCATAAAATTTATAAGTCTGGTTCGGTAATAAAAAATCTCAATGATTAACAAAATATCTTAAATTCAAACTTTTACTCATCATAAACCAAAACATAATAAGACAGGCAATGATTGTCTACAATGTTGTTGTGTGGACTGAAGCCACTCGAGTTTTTTTTCTTTTTTCAAGAGATTGAATTAAAATTTAACCTGTTAAAAAACTTCCCAATAATTTCTCCCGGCGAAAAGTATTCTACGGTAATCAATTCCAGCCAAAAACGAAGCCACAAGAAACACCCAATTTTGAAACTACTCATAATTGGTAAATCAATCAAATTTGTAAAGGCTCATAATTTACAGAACTGTGGAATGTCATATCTACAAAAAGCACCTTCTTAGGTGACAGATAACGAACCCTCCATTAAATGTCCAATCTCTGGTTAGTCTTCACGCTATACTAAAATTAGTAGAATTATATGGTGTGATAAAATTGTCTGTTGGCCTTATTAGAAATATTAAAACCACAACAATATTCACTAAGAAATATTAATATTAAATAAAAGTATTTGCATACCCTTCAATGTGTGTGGGACAGAATACCTGGTACTCTGCAGAAAGTCTGCACTTCAAAAACAGTTAGCCTGATAGTTCTCAGAAAAAGAAACAGGAAATGAAAACCCTTGAGTTCCCTTGTACCAGTAGTAAGATCAAAGGGCTAATTTTACCACTCAATCTGGAATCAGTTTGCATTACAAATCTGTCAATCAATGAGGAAATATCAAATAACTTTCACTCAAAGTGAGACCATGTAATGGCATGCTGCAAGAGAATTATATTCTTAAAATTGATTGAAGATAGAATTTCACCAACAAAAAAGTGAACAATTTATAATAAAATTTATATAAGCTGGACCATAGATTAGAAATTAAAAAAAGATAAATAATACATAATCATAATGCATATGATATTGAAAAGCATTAGTGCATAGTAATCTAAAATCAAAACATCTAGTAATTATATGTAACAAATATGGGGACACGAAATGCTATCAAAGAACCAAAAGCAAAGAGGAAGTAAACATCAGCAACCTTGCAACAGCTTCTAAAAAATATTTCCTCACCCTCGTGACTTCCGTTGTGACAAGAATCCAAGTATTAGCATACATTATTCAAACCAATCAAATTTGAAAACTTCCACATTGGATCTCAGATTACACACACCCATGAGTTGAACTTACAGTATTTCCTCCACCTGTACCTGAGGAGCATATCCTTCTTCCCTCATTTTCGCCTCTAATTTTCGCAGCATTTCATAAATCTGATCAGAGTCAGAATGCAATCTATCACCAGCTACAAAACTATGAACCTCATTCTTTACCTCAACCATGCTTTGTCCCACTATCTTTTTCAACCTATTCTCCTTTATCAATGTTCTAAGTTTTGCAACATTATGCCAATTTTTATCAACAGCATAAATATTTGATAGAAGTATATAATACCCAGCATGATTAGGGTCTAATGGGAAAAGATTCATTGCAGCAATCTCTCCCATCTTTATATTTTGGTGTATCCGGCTTGCACCAAGTAAGGCTCCCCAAACGTGTGGCCCTGCTGGCATGGGCATGTGATTAATTATATCCATTGCCCTATCCAACTCTCCCATGCGACCAAGAAGATCAACCATTATCCCATAATGCTCTGAATTTGGCTTCAGTTGGTACTCATTTAACATGATATAAAAAATCTTTATCCCTTCCTCAACCAAACCTGCATGACTACAAGCAGATAAAATAGAAAGGAAGGTTACATTGTTGGGCTTAACATCCGAATCATTGACCATCTGATTAAATAATTTCAAAGCCTGTTCTCCTTGACCATGGAATCCATATGCTGCAATCATCGAGCTCCAGGTAACAACATCCTTATCTATCATTGCTTTGAAGACCTTGTTGGCATTATCTATGCTACTGCATTTTGCATACAACTCAATGAGAGATGCTCCAACAAATATGTTACTGTTGAAGCCACTTTTAAGAACAAAACCATGAAGACAAACAGCTTGCTGAAGAATCCCCAATTCTGAGGAAGCACTAAGAATCTTCACTATGGCAACTGCATCAGGTCGAGTTCCGCTGGATAACATGTCGCAGAAAATCTTGCTTGACATGTGTGCCTTTCCAATTTGAGCATACCCACTCATCAAAGCAGCCCATGTAACCACATCTTTCTTGGGCATTCTTTTGAAGATATTAATCGCATTTTCAGGTGAATTGCATTTCATGTACATGTCAATCAGAGCTGTAGAGACTGAGACATCCAACTCAAAATCTTTATCAACTACAAAGTTATGAATCATTATGCCTACTTCCAAATTGGAAGTGGATGCACATGCTCGCAATGCACTAACCACTGTAACTGAGTTTGGTTCAACTCCTTTATCAATCATTTCATTGAAAAGATCTAATGCATTGGTTCCAGCTCCATTATCAGCATAGCATGCGATCATTGAGCTCCAAGATATAATATCCTTACTAGGCATTTCCCTGAACAAATTAGCTGCAATCTTGATGGCACCAGTTTTTGTATATAAATTTAGCAATGAGTTGACCAAAGATAATTTAGTGTCAAAACCCCTTCTAATTACAAACCCATGTACACTACTTCCAAGCTTAAAATCAGATAACCGAGCACAAGCAGAAACAGCGCTGACAAGTGTCACTGGATCAGGATTTACATGCTCCAACACAGTCATATGGGCAAAAACAGACAATGCTTCTTTAGGACTGCCATTCTGCTCATACCCAGTAACTATTGAAGTCCATAAAACTACATCTGGTTTTGAATACTCCATAAAAACTTTGGCAGCATCATTCATTCGTCCACATTTTGAATACAGCTCAATTAAAGCAGACCCCACAAACATGTCCATATCCATCTTCTCCTTCTTGATAAATCCATGAAATATTCTTCCCAACTCAAGCTCCAGAAGACCTGTACATGATTTCAAAGCAATTGATAATGTGAAGCTGTCAGGTCTTTCCTTTGCGGATACAGCATCAACAATCATTTGGTGGAACAGACATAGCGTCTCTTCCCATGCTCTCTTCTTACAAAAGCTCCTAAGCATGGCATTCCATAGATGGACAGTTTTGTGAGGTGTTTCTTCGAACAGTTTATGTGCATGCTTAATTGATACATATTTAACATATAGAACACTGAGCTTGGTTGCAAAGAAACTATCATGGGCAAGACCCACTTTTAAACACAGCGAGTGCCACTGTTCTATTGATATCTTACTGCAGCAAGTGTCCAATAGCTTCCCTAAAAGTTCCCTCCTTTTCATGTAAAGTGACTAGTAGCTTTTATGTATTCATTTTAGTTGTCATGACATTGAAATGCATAATTATATCTCACGACAACTTCATAAGCAAGATATTAGTTGTATTGTATCGTATCAGCAGAAAATGTTTTCCAGCACCCAAGTCATAAACAACATGTAAATTCTACCACAAAGGAAAAGAAAATTGGAACATCCAAACAGAAATCAGCCAACAAATTCGATAGGGAAGCAAGTAAGGAGGTCGTTATTGATTTGCGAGCAGCCGAGTAATTCAAGGGCAAAATTTCAGGCAACAGAGAAAGATGAGAATGCCTTGGAGATGAATTGCCATTGCTGGTAGCAACGGAGAGATTTGAGGAGCGAGAGTTGAGCAAGAAGATGAAGCAGAGTGAGAGCTTTCAGAGTATAGAGCTCAGAGTTCAGAGTTAGGCAGTCACAGAACAAAAACCAAACAAAGTGCACTTTCATCCTTCAGCTTTGACCCAAACATTGAATTGAGAGAATGAGACGAGAGGATTGTTATATTAATAGCGTGCGGTGAAACGGTATAAAGTGGAACCGGGAAATAACTCATAAATTATATAAATTTTTTTTATTCTTTTATTATGTAATTAATTCAAAATTTAGTACTAAATTTGATAATTTGTTGATTGAATAATTATTTATTTATAAAGAATTGTTAATTTACACTCAAATTTTTAACATATAATTCAATCAATTATTAAATTGACATCAAATTTTAGATGAAAATAAGATAGAAACAATAAGGTTGGATCATTTCACAAGATAGGAAGATAACACTGTCAATTTCTAAAGTAGGTGTTAGGCTGCCAGCCAAGCAAGAGATCGACAAAGACGACATTAAGTTTAGATTCAGAACAACAATATCAAGGTAAAATATGACTGATTAAAATAAATTTCAGTCTTTGGGTAACAAATAGTTAAGACTTTATCATACTCTTAATATATTTATTTAGATTTAATTTCTTAACTCTTTAACGGTCTATAATTATTTTAGAACTAACAAAGGATTATATAAATTAATACTTTTTTATGCACAAAATTCTTGAGAGAGGTATGCATAAATAATACTGATATTTTAACAAGGTTTAGAATAACTCAGAATTCAAAAAGATTTTAAAAAGAAGGGAAAAACTTAAATCCAGACTTTATAATGAGTTATTTTTACGAAATTATCTATATAGTTAGATAAGATTGTTTAAATTTAATTTCTTTGCTCTTTAATAGTCTATAACTACTTTGAAACTAACAAAGAATCATATATATTAATATTTTCTAATGCATAAGATTTTTGAGGGAAGCAAGTAAAAAGAATATTGATGTTTTCATTAGTCTTAGAATATTTCAAAATTAAGAAAGATTTTAAGAAGGGAGAAAACTTAAAAAACCATAAAAAGACACATAGGACATTATTTATGAAATTTTAACTTGTTCAAAATGGAAGACTCTAAGGTATTTTATAGATGAATCCCGTTATAAGGCGAGAACAAACATATGACAATAAAGAACAATAATTTAATCCTCACAACTGGCACACTTAATTAAAACTAAAGCAACTGTAGGATGTTCACATGAGTTGGTAGTCTTTTAGATGACTTAGTTAGGGTATGGTCTTTTTACTTGATAATGGGTTCGTGAGAGGGACAAAAGATTCAAGGTCTATGTTGAGGTCTTGTGCAAAGCATTAGAAACAAATAACAATTCACATGGTCCACAGAAGGACACTTAGTCTTAGGAACTGAACTCTTCCTATTTGGAGTGTAAAATGATAGTATTCCTTGCATTAGATACAATCTTATCCAATTTTTTCTAAATATAAAATTATTAATTTCATTAACAATTGTTCAAGCCCATGACCTAAATAACTAATAAATTTAATTATATTTATGACCCTCTTATATTTAATTATTTTAATCTATAAATTATTTTAGGTTGGGTTGTGTATTGACCTTTTAAATGAGGGTTGAAGTTCATCTTGATTTATAAATTACTTTGAAGTTAAACCAAATATAATTTACTTTATTTTATGTTATCTTATTATTTTTATATTATATAATATTTTATTCTATATCTAATTTATATTAAGTAATAAATACTTATGTATGATACATATATATAAATACATGTGCGCTTATATATAAATTGACACTAATAATTAAAAAAATCGAGTTGTAAGAATCTATAATCCTTAAACATTAATAGTCAATTTTTAAAGTTGACAAAGTAAATTATAAATTATTAAATCTAAAACAAATTCTTTAAGAAAATTGAATTTATGAATCACTAATTAAAGGAGAAAAAAATTAAGTACAATTTTTATATTTTTTACATTAAAATTTCTAATCACAAAATAGTAAATGATTAAATTTTACAACTTAACATTTTATGATTGAAATAAAAACAATTATATATTTTATTTTTATAGTAAAAATATTAAAAAAAAAACAGCACCTAGATATCCTTACTTAAAATATTTGAAAACTTTTTTTTTAAAACAAACCTCATGCAAGTGTTTTTTTTTTTTTTTTCTCTCTATAGAAATAGAAATGGAATTGTGAAGGTGATGTAAGCGTTTGGATTTGTCTTCTCCTCAAAGCCTAACCGCAGGTTACTAAACCCTAGCTCCCTCTTTGGCTGTTCCTCTCTCTCTCTCTCTACAGTTATATAACTCCTATTAGTCCTCCATACACAGCTGCTGCACAAAGGAGCTTGTTTGTGTGTGCGTGAGTGTGAGTGTGATCGTCAAAATGGTCTCAGGTTCCGGGATTTGCGCTAAGAGGGTGGTGGTGGACGCGCGCCACCACATGCTGGGTCGGTTGGCTTCCATCGTCGCCAAGGAGCTCCTCAACGGTCAGAAGGTGGTCGTCGTGAGGTGTGAGGAGATTTGCATCTCCGGAGGCCTTGTTAGGCAGAAGATGAAGTACATGAGGTTCCTCCGCAAGCGCATGAACACCAAGCCTTCCCATGGCCCCATTCATTTCCGAGCCCCTAGCAAGATTTTCTGGCGGACTGTCCGTGGGTGAGTTTTCAAATGTGGATTTTGTTCGTACGACCCTGCATTGTTGCTTAATTTCGAATGCTGGGTCTCAATTTTTGTGATTTGATGCTTGTACGGATGGGATTCTCGTTTCAGTATCACGCTGCTTTGATACCATCAAATCAATTTTTGTTAATGATTATGACTGTAATCAAGAATGATTTACCGTGACTACTTAGAATTCCAAATTTTATTTCATGGCGCAATGTATATATCTGAATGATTATACGTGCATAAGTCGGCGTAGTAGTCCCTCTGATGCATATTATTCTTCTCATACTAAAAGCTCTGTGGCAAATATCATTTTACATTATTGTGAATAATTTCTATAATGCCTTTATTTATGTTTTATAGGATGATACCTCATAAGACAAAGCGTGGGGCTGCTGCACTTGCACGATTGAAGGTTTTCGAGGGCATTCCCCCTCCATATGACAAGATGAAGAGAATGGTTGTTCCTGATGCTTTGAAGTAAGTTCTACCTTGTTTCTTTTAATATGATGGTGTTTAATATTTCAGTTTTGGATTGTTAGATATAGAATTCTCTTTTGTTGTGAATTGTTCTCTTGCTAATGAATTTGAACTAAATCAATGATATCAGGGTCTTGAGGCTTCAGAAAGGACACAAATACTGCTTGATGGGCAGATTGTCATCTGAGGTTGGGTGGAACTATTATGATACCATTAAGGTAAGTTATTGCTTTTCTGAGATTTCTGAATGTGGCTTCACTTTCTGCATGCTGCAAATATTTGAAATGTGCATTTTATACTAGTGATTTGTAGACTGCTCAAGTGATCTGTTCTTATATTTTTAATTCAGTGATTGCAAAGACAATTCAGTGTCTTTACCTGTTGTGTATATAATCTGTTCTTTTGATATAGTAAAGCAGCAAGTTATGTTTGTGGATTTGTTGCACTGTTTTGTCGATATATGTTCCTTCATCCCATCTTGAGGGGAGGGAAGTAGAGCTATTGGAATTTGGAGATGTAATTTATTCTGTATTATGAATTCTGTGCTTAGCAAAAGGAAAAAGATAATGGTGTTCGCTGAAGCTTCTAATTTTTCTGTTGCTCCCAGGAACTGGAAAAGAAGAGAAAGGAGAGAGCACAATTGGTTTATGAGAGGAAGAAGCAGCTTACCAAATTGAGGGTTAAGGCTGAGAAGATCGCTGATGAGAAGCTCGGTTCCCAGCTTGACATCCTTGCTCCTGTCAAGTACTGAGTTGCCATGGTTAGGTAGAATCTGATATTTTGTTGAGAAATATACCAATTGAAACCTTAAATTTTGCTGGCTGTATCTGTTTTTGGAACCGTATATCTGACCGTCTTTGAAGCAGTCTTATTTGATTGTGTTCTGTAGAATTTTTCTTATGTTCTCTAGATATTCCATTGACTTTAAACGAGCTTTTTGTGATTGTTGCTTTTTCTCAGCACTATCTGAGCTATTGAGTAACCTTTTTAATTTTATTGCTTCTTCACGAGGAATTCTTAGGGGTGTGTATATATATTATACGCACTGGTTGTATAATGAGCTGGTATAAAATAATCAAAAGTGGGTGTTTCTTGAGCTGATATTCACTGATACAGTGAATTTATTGCAAGAGCTGGTTGTGCACTATATGGTACCTACTTCCTAAATAGTTCTTCACACAGTCCAGTTGAATTATTTGAATTATGCCGATAACAAAACTTACTGGGCTATTTCCCTCCGTTAAAGCAAGTTTCGCTTTCTGGGCCTAGCGCTAGGTGAGGGCATTTACGTAACAGAAAATTGTTAATGGATGCGTGATGCCCCCTGTATCCCTTTTTCTTCTTTTGGTTTTCCTTCTTGACGTTCGAAAGGCAGTATTTTCTTCCCACGGAAGATTGCACAATGTCAGTCTGGATGGGTTGAGAAGAAAATTGATATATTATAGTACCATAGGCATAAAACTCGAGTTGTTAATTATTCAGAAGAAATTCATTTTTATAGAAGAAATTGAACCAGTCCTGATATAAATTATTCGCGCTAAGTTTTAAATTGATCTGACCTTCGGCTCTTTTGATAAACGGAAAAGTGACAAGGCTTTAATTAGTGTAAATTTGAGGTAAAACTCAATAATTATCAATTTTAGTGTAAATTTGATATACAAAAAAAGCCCCTTTTTTCTTAAAAAAAATCTTCTCCATTTGATGTTATTTCTTAAAAGGTTATACTGTGCCAAGCAACATAATTAGCCCAGTCTTGTATATGGTTGGGAAGGCAAGCATAAGCATTTCTAAATTGTTATATAGCCTCATACAAGTTCGAAACTAAATCTCTCACACTTAACAGATAGCTATGGACTATGAAGGAAAAAAAAAGAAGAAGCAGATTTACGATGAAATTTGTTGAGGTGATATCATAATGAATTTCAGATAGGTTACACCCAATTTTGAACTCCATGCATTCCAATTCATGCAGGTGGTTGATATATATAGCATTTCTATTTTAAAACACTCAATCAGATTCTAATGTGTATTTTGATTTTTTTTTTTTTTAATCATCCTCAAATGTCTCAAATAAAAGTACCTGAAAATTTCAGATACACAATATACCAAACACATAATAAAGCATTCATGCAATATAATACCATTTCATGTTCCCTCATCTATCTACAATCTACATCATGACATGTACCAAATGGCATTTCAGCAAAGTTGAATAAAAAAAATACCAATCATGTCACCGCAAAACTAACTTACACAGTTTATCACTCATTGCTTTCCAATTGTGATGGGGAAGAGTTGTTGGAAGAAGCATGGGAGTGAGAATTCGTTCCGATGATATTAAATTTGCACCCGGCGTTTTTCAAGGACGATGCAAAATTCTGAAGAGCATCATCAAAAGCAGCCTGCAGGGTCTGAGGGGAAAACAATTGTGGCTTTTCAAAAGCTTTTATGGCCAATGTTGCTGAATGATTGATCTATAAAAAGTTTTGGAAGTCATGAGCTATAAATGAGGGAGTACAATAAATCCTTCAAAATCATTGAAATGAAAAAGGAGGCAATGGGTATAATAATTTTCATTCATTTAATAATTGAGTAAACTAACATACAATTCAGGAAGTTAGTCTACTCTTTAATAATCGGATGATTGAGATGACAAGTGTAACTATGTTATTTTATGGTAACTTCACCAATTATGCTCATCATATTTACACATCTCTGATCATATATTCAAGAGATTTTCTTTTCCTCCACTTGTAGATATGAATATGATAAATGAATATCCAGATAAATACAAAACTATTCTATGATTGATTATCTCATTCTGTCAGCAATAAAAACATGTTCTATTACTCTTACTTCATAGCATCAGTTGAGTAAAATTCTCAAAAAATATGTTTTTTCCTTCACCAAAATAATTTCACATGCTATGCACCATGGAAACATGAGTCAGATTGTTTATCAATATAGCATTATAGCTTCACCTATGCCATTTCATAACCTAACTAGCACCGACAAAAATGATTCCCCATCTTATTGATCTCAGTCCAACAAACGAGGTTAGTAAGTTAATTATTTCTGTCAACATTTCATTGGACCAAATGCACCAAACATCTGCAAATTTATCTTTTCTACTTCAGAAACCTATTGAAGCAGTTAATATAATCTAAGAAAAGTAAGGCATTGCTAACAGGTTTATTCCACACAGCTAGGTTGACAAACAGCAACAGACATTTGAATGTTTCCTCACACAAATCTTATAACCAAAGATTGGAACCATCCACCAAGATTAAACTCCAGCTCATGAGAAATTCAACAATAAGTAACTTCAACCTCAGTCTTTACACCTTATCTATTCTACTCCACTGTAAACCATAGTTGGTCCTGAATACCTTATACGAAAAGAAAACATATAACACCTAGAAACTCTTAAAAGTCCATGACTTTGGCATATGAATTTTTACTTATAAAAGGCGATATCAAGCCACAATCCAGCTTGAAGTAAACACCATCATGAACAAGTATATGCTATATAGCTTAAAGAACTATAAGTCATAAATCATTATAAAGGACCGCTTCAAATTCAGAAAATTGCCTACAAAGGTATCTCCTCTTTCCCTACATTCCAGTAGAGCATGCTAGCAGCAAGACAACCTAAATAGATAGACTTGTATGAGTTTCCAAGCTTTCATAAAATTTTCAAACTTGTTATTCAATTCAAATCTGAAATAGACCACCAAGTATATAAAAAATTGGTGTTCCTAAGTTGAGGAAACATGTATTATTTGATTAGTTGATCAAGGTTAGATATGCTGAATTATCAATCAAAGATTTGGAAGTTGCAATAATAGTAAGATGAGGTGGTAGAAAACCCTGTTTGGAAAAGAAACTTATAGAAAAAAATAAGATTAATACAACGAAATAAACTAATAATATATAGTAAGAGCTAAGCCCAAATCAAACTAAATAAAACTTTTAAAAATGATGGAACTGTCATCATACCGTTTCTGAGGCCTTCTGCACCAAAGTTCTGGCAAGTGGCAATATGCAAAACCTTTTGGCAGAAAAGGAAGAAAGAAAGGTAATTAATAAGTATGAAAGAATTTCATGTCACTCTGCTCCTGATACAGAGAAAATGTAAGTGAATTTGAATTGGTTAGTCATTTAAAAAACAAGGGATAGATAGAACATCGTGACTGAAACATTTTAGTGCCTTTTGCTAAGTTGTTTTTTATTTGTTCCCTCAGCAAACATATACAAGTTTTAAAGAAAAATGGAAACAAAGTTAAATTTTTTTAAAAAAAAAATACTTACATTCCTCGACCTCCATCAAGTGCTTCCTCTGATGGATCTTTCCATTCATCAATTCTGTAAGATCAAATCAATAAGCATCACAGTATTAGACATTACTATTTGTTAAATATGGCACAAAGAATCATTAATAGTAGAAATAAGGGTGAAAGAGAGAGAAGGATTACACCCAACCATAGCGCCGATCAAACAAAAGCCGCTTAGAAGACTTTCTAGAAGGGTTTGACACAGAGGTTTTGGAGCTTGTTGATTCCATGATACTACACTTATCTGGTGCACTATGTGTATAAGAAGGACCAGAGGAACTAAGAAGCTCCTGTGCTAATAGCAGGAAATGAGAGTTGCCAATGTACCTAATAGAGACAGGTAGATATTAATTTTAGGTCCAATATTCATGGAGGGTTGACACTTAACATAAATTCTTTCCAATTGATTTTGTGCATTTTGTCAAAGTGCATAGTAACTATTTAAATTAAGTCATCCTTGTGTTGGAAAAAAAAATTATGACAAGCTCATTTAGTAATTTTGATTCAGAAAAGTCGACAATGGAGAAAAACTGACATACATTTTTCCCACTAAGAAGATTTCCCAAAAAAAAAAAAAAAGTTGCAGCACTAATAAGATCTAACTAAATTTTGCAAAACATAGTAAGATACCAAAAATTGTATCCTTATCAACACAATAGAGCAAGAATCTCTACAAGATACTAATGTAATCATAATCGCTCTGCCATCTTACTAAACTCAACCACAAAGTATTGTGCACATGCAAAGCAAACCGAAAATGGAATGCAAGATAATTATACCATCTCTGTCATCATTTTCCATGTAGAACTGTATATATTAAACACATCAAAAACATGAGTTGCTAGACTTTATCTTACTAACCAATAATTCCTTCAAAGCATTTTTGAACATAAATTAAGCTATTAACTAATATTTGAGCATTAACTAGTGAGTACCTGTTTTAATACCGTTTCAACGAGAAAAAAGTTGGCGCTTTCCAGAATTTCACAATCAAATAGAAAATAGGGTACAATCACAAACGTGAAAAAAACATGAAGAGCCCAGAATCAAGAAGTTATCAGGAAAAGAAAGGAGGTACCTTTATAACAGAAACAAATGTCATTAAAAGTCTCTTCGATGGTCTTACTATTCAGAGAAATGGGTTTGGTAATTTGAATAAAGAAAAATGTGCTTCTTCAGGTTTGTTGAAGAAGATAAGAAATGGCGAAAGATGGAATCTTCAAAGAAAAATTTTAATGGGTTTGGAGTAGTGAATAAAGAAAAACGGATTTCCTCAGGTTTGCTCAAGAAGATTAGAAATGGAGAAAGATGGAATCTTTAGAGACTTTAGAAGTTAGAACCGAATTCAGTGAGCTTTGCAAGTTTTCCATGGGATGGGACTTGGGAGAGAGACCATGAACTGAGGCCTCGGGCATCCGAATTGGACGGTAGGGTTAGTGAAAGAAAAGGGTCAAGTAAATCCACCGTCCACGTCTATATTTAGAGTAAATTATTAGCCAATAAAAAAGTCCTACTATTGATAGTGTCGTTGGTTCATGACATGATCAATAATGTTTTTGCTAATTTTTTTCCTTTTATTTATGATCATATATCCAAGAGCATACTATATTTAAACTTTAATTTTAAAAATTGTTATTTGAATAGGGAAAATATGATAATTTTAATTTAATTTTTTAGATATCATTTTTGTCGATTTAATTTTAAAAATTAAAATATTTTTAATATTATATTTTTATTTAAATTACATTTATATCTTAGCATTTTACTTAGCAAAAGTTGATTATAATTTTTTTATTAATATAAAAGTTATAGGTGATAGATAATTTGTTATATTAAAAAACTTTATGTATGTAATTAACTAAATCAATTATAATTCTCAAATTTTTATCAGATGTTCAATTAGTAAAAAAAAAAACCTATATATATATGCAATTAAAAAATTTTGATTTATATCTTAATATTATTTTATATAGATTGATGTTTGACATGTAAAATAGTCATATCATCAATTAAATTATATTTTAATATTGAGTTAAATAAGAAATTATAAATGAAGTTTGTGTAAAAAAATATTAAAAATATTTTCATCTTTGAATGATTAAATTGATAGAAATAATTGATTGAGAGTCAAATTAAAAGTCATCATATCTTTTAAAGAACAAAATATATTTTTTTTCTTATTTAAATAACAAATAATTATAATTAAAATAATTATTATATGTATAAATAAGTATCTAAATAAAAATTTATTTTAGAACTATTTTAATACTTACAAAATTACAATTTTTTCTTATAAATGAAATCTAATGATAAACTAATACAAGAATGCATATTGCATAACCCCAGTTGTGGCTAGGGCTTTTTCCCATCTCAAAATTTTGTCGAAGTAGATTTAAATAAAAAATTTTAAAATATTTGTTATTAAGGTTTAACAATTTTTTTTAAAAAAACTTAATCTTATAATACTAGCTGTAAATTCTCACATCAAGTTTTTATTAAATAATTTGATGATAATAACCAAAAAAATTAGAACATTCAATTTTATTTTCTTTGGTGATGAAATTCATCTTCCCCTTTTTTTGGAAAAAAAATTCTCAAGAGTGGTTAATACCTATTGCAAATTATTTTAAGAACCAAATTTAAGTATAATTTTTATATTTTTATTATTAAATTTTTTAATCATATTAAACAATTTTTTTTCAATTTAACAAAATCTTTAAATGTTCTCTGCATATTTCTTTTCTATTGAAAAACCTAAACCACTAATATGAAAACATTAAGCAATAAAAAATAATATAAATAATACAAACTATGCAACTTCAAGTTCAAGATTAATTCAGTTTGACGCTTGTCTGTCACTGCATATATATATGTGTGTGTACTTCGTTTTCAGTAAAAAAGCAATCCTCGGTGATGATGCATAAATAGCGTCAAATTCTGTTCTTTTAATTTTCTAATGTCTGTCTAGGATTCCAGTTACTTCTAAAGGCCCAGACCAAAATAACAAAGGAAAAGTAAAAGTAAAAAGAAAAGCATCCACAAACCAGCTCAAAAACTCGCGAAGAGTATATGGCTTGGTGACCACATGCTTCTCAAAATCCAAATCATTAATCTGTCACAGTTCTACATGGGTTCTTTTTTGTGGGGAGCAAACACAATGGGAAACAGTTCAACTTGATTGAATTTTGCAAAGTCATGAGGAGCATCAGGTAAAGTATACAACTTTGCTACATAACTTAAAAGAGTACTACACCAGCTGGTATACCAAATTTTGTTCTGATTAAATAGACATAAAGACAGAACAAGAAACGAAATTGCTGGTGAGAGGATATTTCAAGCAGATCATAGGCGACTTATAACAGCTTCCACCTCAGAGGGGGTATAAAGATGGTACGTTGGAGCCACCTTAGCAATGTCAACGTTATTGGGAGTCACCTGAGATCAATAACAATGGGAACGAGTTAATTTTTAGTTTCTGGGAAAAACTATATTTTACCCTCACTTTGAAATATGACAGAATACTTTCTTGGATTTCGGACTAAAATAAAATCACTAAATTTTACTTAAAATTAACGGCATGAAGCCATATTATCCTCATAGTGGCCTCTTCTATGGGCATTTTGATCTTAATCTGATGTCATTCCATGCAAATTTCTGAGAGGAAGAAACAGCCTCTTGCAGTTAATCTTGGAGTCTAACGTTTTCATTTTAATCACATTTTAAAGTTTATCTACCAATTTTGTAATTAGGGCTTAGTTCAAGTAGTAAAATATAATTTCCCTTCCATTTTTTCGTAGAGTAGAATATACAATTAGCAGTATATTAAATAGAGTATTAAATCTTATTCTTACCTTCTCTTCCATAACTTGCTTCAGAATGGATAGGGCGATGGTCTCAGCCTCTTGAAGAGTTAAGTCCTGCAAAACAAAAAATTATCATGAACACCCAATTTTCATGTCATCTAGATGCTTCCGGGAAGAGAGAATCCTCCAAATCAGCATTTGCAAAATGGTAGACAAATAGGATAGGAGTGTACTTCAATTTGACATCAAAATAATTATCTGATTTTAACATTTCACAAACCAAAGCACAGAACTTAAGATGAATGAAAATTGTATGATGCATGAGAGGCACAAGAATGAGAAAAAAAAAAAAGAGTCAATTAAGGTACATTTACTTGGTAGAAGGGTATAGAAGAAAGGATAAAAATTTACTATTTTATAAATACTTCCATTCATCATTAACAATGTTTACACTTAATTTCTCAAAAACGAGACAAAAAAACAAATAAAGGTATTATAGAAATACAAGTTAATCTTTTGAGATTCCAGACAAAATATACATGTTTTTATCAGCATTCACTCTTAGAAATGCTATTCAAAACGCTAAATAGTATATATTACCATTTGTTTTCACTTTTCTCTATCTTCACTACTTAACAAGCAAGACTAATAAGATTATTTTTTCAATTCTTCCTTCTAACAACCCAGCAAGAGTTCAAAGTATTAAAGTCCTCTCATTTCTTTCTAGTTTTCCTCCTCTTTCCACTTTTCATCATCTCTGCCAATCATGATTTTATTGTTATAGACAGCAATAACATATAAAAACAACCCCACAATCAAAACATGTATACCTTGTTGTATTGTTCTTGCAGAGAACTGTCTGCTCCTTCTGACCCTGAACCAATAGCTTTTGCATTACATTGCCAAAATGTTCCAGATGGATCAGTGTAATACCTACATATCAGAAACCTTGAACTAAGTAAAAGAACCTTGAAGGTGTTCAGGGAGAAAGGGGCATGAACAATGCCAGAAATAACGACATAAATAATTTCTTCTGGTGATTAAAGGAATGGAGCCTTTTTTTAAAAAAAGAAAAAACATTTTGCACTGCCTTAATTATGATATGCATGTGCATGTATATGGGAATCATATAAATGTCCCCATTGTTTAAGATGCAATATTTGAGAAAAGAGCTAAAAGTAACTAAAATGCTCATGCGGGGAAACAAATATTTCCTAAGTATAAAGGTTGACATCTAAAATGCTTTGAAAATTCAATTTGCAGTACTGACAGATGAACCTCAAAAGTTATTCTAATTAACCCATAAACTAATGATGAAACAAAAAGATAGATAGATGAACATCAAATCATGACTTCATTTGAACCGTAAGACACTGATAAGACAAGGTGAAGCAGTAAGAGCATGACAACTGCAGAGAACTTCGAAGTTCCTTTTGAATGAACAAATAAAATTACCAGAAGCTAAGGAAGAAACCGTACAACAGAGATGAACACCAAAAATAAACAATTAGTGATGACTCAATTTGATACCCCAGGCCAAATAAGCAATTTGACCCCGAAGAACACTGATAGGATCCAAGTGGCTTGGGGAACCCTCCCTCAAAAGCTAGCTATTGAAGGGGAAGAACCAAGCTACTTAAATACCCCATCGAGCATCCCATTCTACTCGATGTGGGACTTGGGCATCCCATACTACCCTCATCCCTATCATAGCACCGCCCTTGAAGAGCCGACGACCCGGCGGCTACACTCTGCGACACTTCACTCTACGACACTTCACTCGGCGTTGCTTCACTCCTCCACGAATTCGGCCCCTCCACGGTCAGAACCCTTCGCAGGTCAGAACCCTTCGCAGGTAGCCCTTTCCGTGCCGTCGACAAACCAGCTCTGATACCAATTGATAGGATCCAAGTGGCTTGGGGAACCCTCCCTCAAAAGCTAGCTATTGAAGGGGAAGAACCAAGCTACTTAAATACCCCATCGAGCATCCCATTCTACTCGATGTGGGACTTGGGCATCCCATACTACCCTCATCCCTATCAAACACCTTTGCTTTCTTGATGGGATTAGCAAGGCTAAAATAATCAAGACAAGGAGGAAGATAAGAACTGGACAAGGATGGAAACAAGAGACCAAAAGTCCAGATTCTTTTATCTGAGGTTGCACTGGATCGATGTAAGCAAGGAGGGAGACTTAATCATAAGCTTCACTAAAGTTGAATAGTTCCTAAGAAAATGAAAATTTTGTTTCTTAAATGTATTAAAGATGAACAACCACTTGATTCAAGTGTCTATAAGGGACAAATGATAGCCACTGTGATGTCTTTTGCTACAACTATTCCTAGATCAGAAACCAACCTATCATAATAGCTTCTGAGCAACTGATTCTCAGATACTAGTAAAGTTGCATAATGTTGCTGTGCTTTGAGTCTCTGAAAGAAGGAAACAGAGAAGTAACCTTGAATCACTTTAATGTCTTTACCACCCTTCAAACCCACAAGCATTTTAATTTTTTTTGTTTAAAAACCATAAGTACAATAATGCACATCAATTAGTACTGTTCTACCAATTTATTCTTCATTTTCAGCTTGAAGAGAAAGGGTGAACGATGCCTTCTTTTCCAAGATTGAATTATAGAAAGTTGAAGTTAACTTTCATAGAACCAACAGAATTTTCTCAACATTTGAGTTTGGCGTGCTACTATCTTATTGGACATAATTTTCTATGTGGTTACTTAGAAATATACAAAATAAATTGTTGGACAGCATAAGAGTATGTAAACTGTCATTCCAGAAATCAGATAAAATAGAAAGAACACCAACAGATAGCATCATCCAGTGAAAATGGATATATTATAGAAGATAACTCCCTATAGCATCAAAACTTACAAAATATTTCAAATCCTAATTGGTTTATTTAACACACAATCATAGATCCTTTAAATAACAGTTTCCAAATTCACTTGAGTTAGTCCATCGCTTTCATTCAGTTAGCCACCACATATGCACTGAAATATCTGCAGTATTCCTCTATCTTTCTTTTCTATCCCCAGAATTTTTTTCCCACAACATGAATTATTCAAAATCTTCTCTCCTGCCCTCCAAAAGACAAATAGATAAGATATATCACCTGGTGATATTAGCAAAACCCAGGATGAACAAGGAAAAGGTACTATTTAAGAGAAGAAAAGCATGTAATAGAAGGAGCTTATAGGCATACAATTTTTAATTAAAATGATAACAGGATAATTATTCTTCATAGATTCACTAAAAGAGGGTTGTGGGTCAGGGTTGACTGACAAAGCACAATGTTTAACTCTTATATCAACCTGTAAAAAGAGCCAAGTAGAGAAAGACAATGGAAAAGATGTACAGGTAATGGTGGATTAAAGAATGAAGAGGTATGTCAAATTCAAGATAAGAAATATGAATGGAAAGGCTTGCATGCAAACACATACTGATGTGGCAGCTCCTTCACTTCTCTTATTAAATAATGCTTTGAAGATAGAGATCAACTACAAGACAAACTCCTAGAAATAATATGATAAATGTAAGACTCCTAAACAATAATAAACTCAAAGATCTCTAGATAACAACAAACTCCTAACCTTTAGGAGTTCTACTTAGATAAGTTTTTCAACAAGGTGTAATAGTTTCCAAGTTCCTCAAAATTATGCTTTTAGGTTTTAGCATTCTGAAAAGTTAGCAGCAGTTAGACTCATTTCCTTCATTGCCAAATGCACAGATAGGAAAACAAAAGATAATTACACCTTGCCTACATCCTCCTTGCTAATGAATTTCCATGCATAACCATATATAAATTGGGTTCAACCACTCTTATAACGAGATAAACAACCACACAAGTAGCCATTGAATAGTAAAATGAAGAACATATACTTACAAACTAGGTCCATTCTCGTCATGTCCCGCGATAAGGAGAGACACTCCAAAGGGTCGAGACTGCCAAAAGAAAAAATATATATAAAAATTAAAATGCATTCTTTGATAAGTCAACACAGGTGCACTCTTAAAATTAGGCAGGCCATAAATTATATTTCATTTGAAAAAGTATAGTTGTTATCTGCAAGATCAGAAGCAAATCTACTGCAAAGGCTTTGCTTTACTGTCAATCTAACACAATAAGCAAGCAAACAAAGATAAAGATATTTAAGAAAGCCAATTAGTTCTTTACCATTGATTCTTCATCACCTTCACCAAAACGCAAGGCTAGATCACAAAGTGCTTGGGTTGTTGACTCTACAGTCATTGGCTCACCATAGGAGAACCTATGATTCTGTGAACAACAATTTCATATATGAATATCATTACCTAATCAACTACCAATTAAATGAAAAAAGGTACAACAACAAAACCTGAGTTTCCACTCGTGCATGCTCAACAAGAGTTCGGGCATCAGCAATTAATCCACTCATTGCACAACCTATGTGGTCATCAATTTCCATAATTTTTTCCACACTGCTTGGCTCCTGAAAGAGAAATTCAAACAAATATATATATAGTTGCATGCAAACAAATATATCACTGCCCAAAGAAAAGGTTGCTTCAACTGAGAGAATATCATTAGCAATATATGAAAAAAAAAAATTACTGGATCTGCACCTGACAGCTTAATTTTTTACAGCAATCATATTTCTTAGCTCAAATAAAACACAATTTAACTGTAGGTTAAGTCAGAATATAAGTTGGAGGTTGATTACTTTTAGAATCTAGTACAAATTGTCTTTTAAACCTTTAATCCCAAAGAACAATCACGCCTATTTTTCACCCTTAAAAAATAAAGAAATGATGAAAGAAAACCAAGGTTGATAGTATTCAATTTGAATGTCATGATAACAAACACATCTATCACATATGTATATGACTAATTTTACAGTAGGACCAGATGCAAAACAATCTCAAAGAAAATTACTTAATAAACTAAATTATGAAATCCATCCAAAACCAGCTGGAAGCCCCCCAAAATATAATTTTCACCAAGTACATCTGTCTCAAGTCTTAACAAAAATTTTGTTATGGATACCTCTAGCCACCAACTCCCATGTTGGAGCTAATATGGCATTTCCCAGGACAAGTGTTATAAGAAAATGGCATATACGACAGTTTACAATAATGTAATTTGGTAAATAAACAGACCAGCAGCGGAGAAGTGATGCGCTTCTCAACTGCAAGGACAACACCCTCTTTTGTCTTCAATCCAATTGCTGTTGATCCCAGCTGCAATCAATAAAAGCCAATTTAAAATTAATGTATATATAACTTATATGCCAAAAGATAACCGGGAGAATCAAAATAGGGAAAAGTTGGTCGTGGGGGAGGGGGGGTAGTAATTAATTGCTCATTCCCAAATAGCAACAGTTCACCCATATATCTAACAAAGAGAGGAAGCATGAAATAAATTGAGATTTCCCCTTGCTCCATCATTAGTGAATAAAGTTCCAGATAATGGATATGATTCATATGAAAAATTAGAGGTGTCCATAGTATAGGAATAGCAATGTCTTCTCCACATGAAAAAAGGAAGAATAAAAGTGAGAGATCACTGAGGAGTAGCATAATACCTTGATGGCCTCAATAGCATATTCGACCTGAAACAATCGGCCTTCTGGAGAAAATGTATTGACTCCTCGGTCATACTCAGTCCTTTTTCACATCCAAACACAATAAACAAAAGACCCAATAGATTTCAGAATTACCCTTATATATCAATTCAGAAGTACATGGCAGCGGAAATCAAGCAAGACAAAAACCCAAAAATTCATTTTGCATCAAAGAGAAAATTGTGGTTCACCTTGTTAGAAACATCTTCGTTTTGATCCAATGTAATCACTATACAAAACCACAGAACTGAAAGAGATTAGAAAAATAGTATGTAGAAAAACAATAAAAACTAGAAGAATTTGGTTCTTGCAAAGTGACTTCATGTCTTTTTTTTCTTTTCAATTTGCATATCTTGCGAACCATATATATATTAGCTGCCTAGCTTTGAATTTACAACTTACTCACAGCTATCACATTAGCCATTATCTGCTATGTCATTTTAGTATTTAACCCAAGAAACATAACAACTACTGCTATTTGGTCTTAAAGCAGTATTTCAACTTGACATCATTTAAGGTTGACAGAACTCAAATATCTAAAACATTTTAGAACTATTCAGCACAGACCCACAAACGTTTATACTTCTTAGGTCTCTAATTTCTCAGAAAAAAATAACTATCTAAAGCATTCCATGAAGCAAGCATTGCAAATTAACATCACTATCCACCCATACCATAATGAACACTCCGAAGCCCTATATTCGGAAAAGCTAACAAAACCATAACATTCGAAAATACAAAGCAGCAGTTCCCGATTGAAATTAGGGAGGGAACGAGGGAGTTAAAATTCAATAGCCATGTACGAAAGAAGTCAACAAACAGCAGAAACATTCAGACAACACAAATCAGTGAAAAAGGAACAGGAAGTTAGAAATCATGGAGACGATGGAGTGGGAAAGGGAAACACCAAAGAACCTAATAGAAAACGGCCGTAGTCGTACCTGGTGCTAGTGCAGGCGACGGAGAAGTAAGCTTGTTGCTTAGGAATTATAGATCCTGAAGCAGAAACAATGGGATCTTATTTATAAACCAAAATTTAAAAATACAAAATAAAAAAATAAATTTAACTTTCTTTTTTGTCAAGACACCTTTCGGAGTTCGAACTGCGAGAGAGTATGCGTGAAAAGGAACGGGCCGCTGTGCTGGAGTGCTGAAGAAGCAAACCTAATGCAGTCCAAAACGCACAGCATAAAGGACATTGACAAAAACAAAAAACCAAAAACTGAATTTATATTTTAGTCCTTTTAAAATATATTTTATTTAAATCTAACTGGCCTAAGATGAAGTTGGTTCGTTTTAATCCTATAATAAAGATGATTTCTATTTTAAATTACTCTAATGGTCCTTGTATTTGTAAGTTTAGATTTAAAAAATAATAAAGAGAAGAGACAGCAGAGCAAAATTTTAATATTTTTACGCGGATTTAAAAAATTATTTATTATAATATATTTTGATTGAAGAGGATGGATAAATTAAAAAAAAATAAAAATATTTATTTCAACTTAAAAATAAAAATAAAAATTTTATTTTCCTTTTATTTTTGTTAGATTGTATTTTCTTCAATTCAAAATTTAAGACTTGATTGGAATGATAGTTTAAAAATAGGAGGAGACTAATTAAATTGATTTAAGTATCTTAGTTACTAATTTACTATTTAAAAATTAGTAGGTGAAATGCGTAATAATAGCTTTGAATTTTTTCTAAATTATCCTATAACTTATTTTTCAAATACTTTTAAATTGGGAAATATAGGGATAGGATCATTTAAATTTTTTATGGTATTTCGTGTGATTCTTTAACCCTCTTCTGTTTTTTTTTTTAAATGTTACCTTCACAAAGACAATTTATTTAAAAAAATTTCACAAGTATTTTTTATTAAAAATAATTTTATTTAAAATACCATCAAACATTAAATATAAATATTTTTTCTAGAATTTAGAATAAGTTATATCTTTTACTTAATTCCATTCTATTAATAATTATTTCATCCCACCTTTTTAAAATTTATTTATCAATCTTAATTGAGAGTTTTGAAACTAGTTGACTGGATAAGTAATAATAAATTATGTAATGTGTCATGGATTTGAAAAGTGAATTTTCTTTTTTTTATCTTTTTTAAAAAATTAAGCTTGGATCCTCTTAAAGTTTAAAGAAAATTACAATATAAAATTAAAGAAAAATTAAAAGATAAAAGAACGGAAGAGAACATTTAAATAGGTCCTATATTGACTTTAATATTTTCTCTCTTTCTCTCTCTCTTTTTGTTTAAAAACAACATATTACAAGCTCATATTTTTAAACAAGGTTTGACTTATATATAATTATTTATATTTTTATTATTAATTCTATAAATAAAATAAAATATATAATCTTTTTTAAAAAATAAATTATAAAAAAATAAATTTTATAAATTTTTTTCTTTTAAATAATACTGCCTGGAGGAAATAGGTGGGAGAATACAGTGGAGATTAGTGAGGGAAGATTTAGACTTTGGATCCTCTGCCTTAAGTTCTCTGCAGGTTCTGTGTCATGCTTTTTAGCGGCGGTTTCTTTCGTTGCTCAAGTGTGTTTTAATATTCTTGCAACGGATATTACTGATGCTATAACTTTTGTTTAAATAATTGATTTAAAAAAATTTATTGCAACGATAATATTTGTTGCAAGAAACTTTAGCAACGAAAAAAACCGCCGCTAAAAAGCATGGCAGAGAAACTGCAGAGAACTTAAGGCAGAGGATCCGGAGGCGAAGATTTAACAGTGCCGAACCACTTAACCTGACTTTAACCTGACTTGGATTCCATTCCTACATATCAAAGGAGAGAATTCCCTCTTGAATAAAATAATCATCATGTCGCATATCAAAACGATGGTGAATTGAATATTGAGTAAACACTTCGTTAGGAAGAATAGAAGTTCCTTCTGTAGTTTGCTGATGAATGCAATCGTTGAATCATAATGGCATCCCATTTTTCCTTCTGTACATCCCGAGAAGCATTTGAACTCGTTTGATCTACCAAAAAGTGATGAGTTGAGTTGACAAAATGTTAACTTCTAAAAATGCCGCTCAATTTGATTTAGCCTACCAAACTCATGCATTACACATGATTGGGTCGGGTTACCAATAGGTAACTTGTTTTTCTTTCTTTTCTTTTTAGTTTACAATATACTACAAGTTAAAAAATATATAATTTAATAGATGAATTTTTATTTTTATTCCACTGTCATAGAATTCGCTTATTAAAAGAAACATTTTTCCATCCACATCTCTTATTTTTAATTTCAAGTTATATAATTGACCTATTATAAAAGTAATATAAAATTAATTATATTATTTTATCTCCATTATTATTGAATTAACTTTTAAAATTTAATTTAATTATAAAATTAATTATAAGTAATTAATTTATTATTTGTGTCAACTGTCAAGTCAAATATTTATTAATTTATAGAATGAATCATAAGTTACAAACCAAAAATATTTAAAAAAAAAAATTGTTGATTCGTACGTAGGTCCATTTAATCCTATTAACCTATCAATAATTAAGTTGAATTGATGCTTCACTGACTCATTTTTAAAACGGTTTAACTTTAACCTAACTCACTTTCTATCAACTTGTAATGGGTTAAATCATGCGAGTTTGATTAACATATTGCCAACTCTATTTGTGCATAATAATTTGTAAGTAGTACTAATAGGTTTGGATTTGGCATGTGAAATAACAAGGCACATAGCATTCCATTGTTCAACTCGGTTGCTTGGTTTGTGGTTTTGTAGTGATGCTTTAGAGTTGAAGTGACCTACTGTGTTTCTAAATAAAGGCCTTGCCAACTTTAAAAGTGGACAAGATCTCTTGCACTTTCATTTTTGTCATGACTTGTATGGGGCACAATTTACTTCTCTCTATAATGCATTTGTTTTTGGCTATCCATAAGTTTTCAAGCCTTAAGAAAATGTTGTGGAGATTTGGATACAACTTTGGAGGAGGCCCTTAGCATAACCAACATAGTTCTTCCAACCAAGTGCAATTCTAAACGATAATCGTCTAGCGAAGTCGCATTGTATGAACAAGTGATTTCAAGTCTCAGAGTGTTTATGACAAAAACAACATTGAATCGACACCTAGAGGTGAGGCTGTGTCAAGACATCTGCTATTTGCAAGGCTCAATTGTACAACTTCCATATGAAAAGGAGTCTATTTGAAAGTTTTAGCTTCCAGTACCACTTCTAAGGGAAGGTTTTGGGAATGGGATGAAAGATGTTGTGCCCCTTTCCTAGCAAATTGAAATCCTTGTAACTTCCACTTAGTGCAATATGGTCAATAGTATATTTGAAGCAATGATGAATATAGAGGGGGACAGAGGATCCCCTGATTTTGTCATTTTGGATTGAAATTTCTTGCCTTCTGTCCATTTAGTAATAGAGAGTATGACACAGTGCATATACACATTGCATAATGATATGGACGAGATGTTGAGAGAACTTAAGTTTGATCAACACTGCATGTATAAAGTTCTAGCTAATTATATCATAAGTTTTTTTTTTTTTTTTTTCACGTCAAGCTTCAATGCACAACTCTTTCTTACACCAAGGGTGTGTTTGAGAGAAGAATTTTGTAAGAAAAGAAAACTATACAAATATTTTATTTGTTTGTTGCTTAAAATTTTAGAAGAAAAAGATTAAAAAATTTTATATTAATCATTCATAACTTTTTATATTTGTTAATTTAATTATTCTAAATTAGAGAATTTAAATAAGAGAAGAATAAATTATCACTTTATATTCTTTTATTTTTTCATTTTCTTTAATTACTCCAAATTAAAAAAAGAAAAGAAGAAAAAAAATTAAAAGAAAAGAAAAAAGAAAGAGAATGAAATGATAAGTGATAGTTTTTTTCTTTATTTAAATTTTTTAAATTTTTTTAAATTGAGATAATTAAAATTAATAAAAATAAAAAAGTTAAAGAGGATTAATATAAAATTTTTAAATTTTTTTGTAAAATTTTAAGAAATAAGCAAGGAGAAGATTAATATATTTTCTTTACTTCTTCTCTAAAAAACAAACAAAGAAAAAATTAATACATTTTTTTCTCCTACAAAATCCCCCCCTCTGAAACACACTTTAATTGTATAATTAAAACAATAGAATTTGGATAATTTTGCATATAATGCAACACAAGAGTCCATAGAGATAAAAAAAATAATAGAATTAAGCCTTTGTATTTTTTTTATTATTTTATCTAAAAAGTTAATATTATTAATTTCTTAAAAATTGAGAGAATTAAAAAAATCTACTCATAAGAACTTAATAGGACTTCCATAACCAAATGCTTGTTTATTTTTAGGAGCATGAGATGTAAAATGTTAAATTACCATATTTAGTACAAAAATAAAAAATAATTCCAAAAATTTAAGAATATACAACTCACGTTTTAACATTCAACAAACTCTATTTCTCAAAACTCATATTTCTAATAATAAAAAAATATATGTTTATACTAAACTTGTAATTTTCCACATAAATCGTTAATAATATAGAAACAAATTTTGAAACATTTAAATAAAAATAAAATGTCTAATATTTGAGTGAATTAAAATAAATATTATTAAAAAAAAAGTGGGTTGGGTGCTTGTGGGTCAACCCGACCCAATGCACACTTACAAATATTCCAGTTTCCAAATCCGCGTCGCCTCCGTCAACTCCGATTTCCAATTCCGGCGAAATTGCAAGCGTAGCTTCGCTTGTCTCTCTGGAATCTGTATTTGAAACCGTAAGAATTCCTCAAAAATCTCTTTCGATTACTTCTCAAATTCTTGGGGAAATCGCTCCGAAGCTCGGACCTTTGAGGTGAGATTGGACCCTGAGCCTGTGAAGCTGCATATGTGGAGCAAACAAATTGCTCTCCCTTGAACTTTTCTGACGGTGGAGGTATGATGTTGTTGAGCATTTTTTTTTTTTTTTTTTGCGGTTCATTGTTTATAATAGCTTCCCGACCTTCATTTCCATTCCTCAAATTCACGGCTCTTTATGTGATCAGATTTTGAAAAATGCTGTTGATATTACCTAGATTTTGTTTTATTTGATGGTCGTATTCCCATTTTGGGAAGTAAGGCGAGGGATGGAAGCAATCATGAAATACAAGACTCTATCAGTGGGTGATGGGTTGATTTTTCTGAGGATTGCGTTTTGTATCATATCTGAAATGATATTGGTATGTTACAAGGATACGGTTACTGCATGATATTATTAATAGAATATTAAAATATTTAAATACAAATTTTGACTTGCTGTTTTCAATATTTTGATGAGACTGTCTTATTCCAATATATCATAGACTGTTACATGGTTGCCTTTCCAAGGTGGTCTGAGTCGTGGCATCTAGCATAGGGAATACAGTGACTTCATCATCATTTTTGTTCTTAAATGTTAGAACTAGATTTTGTTGGAAATTTGGAATTTTATAAAATTTCAATTTTTGAGCTTTTCAAATCTTTTACCCTGTACATTATGGGAGTTAGGTCTTCTCATTTTGATGTCTCTGCGCCTCCTGCATTATATTATTTATACGATACATACATGTTACATTGTCTTTTGCTTATTATCGATAGCTTATACTTGTCTCCCACAAGAAGATGAAGAAAAGAACAAGAATGATTTTTGTTACACAGTCCTTAAATTTAATCAAACCTTAAGAATTTAGGCTTCCAGAAGCTGGACAGGTCCTGCTCAATCTATTATTTCTAATGATCAATGAAATGAATGTCAACTGATGACTGTCACCCTAATTTTCTTGACCGGCTCTTTTGATCTCCATCATGCATATACTTTCATTATAAAAATAATTGAAAATACATGAGGGTGTGGTCATTCCTTACCGAAGTAATATGGATTATATGCATAAACTATTTGTAGAGAACATGTTTCACTATGTTTGACATTTTCACATAGCTTCAGCATGGATGTATATATGTGGCTATGATTTCAAGAGTTTATCAATTCTGCTACCTTGAGTTATGATTAATCTTGCCATCCTACCTGGTACCTACGTTCAACAAGACACTCATTTTTTATGGTTTTCCTGATATTTGAAGATATGTGCACTTTCAGTTAGGCTGAGGAAGGTTATTAGAAAAGCCATGGTTCTTGATTCCCTTTTGTCATCTCCCCACATAGGGTCGCCATCTATCAAGAGACGTTTTCAACGGGATGAACTGGGTAGTTGGTCCACACTTATGCGGAGGCACCGCTTCCTCTTGACAGCTCTTGTTCTACTAACCTTTCTCTGTACTGTTTATCTTTACTTTGCTGTGACTTTTGGGGCCATTAGCCCCTGCTCTGGATTGACTGGAGCTCGGAAGATTTCATGTCATTTGAAGCACGCAAAGAGCTCCATGGGCAAGAATAAAGGAAAATATTTTTAGTATCTTCGATTTAAAAAAAATGATGGCATTGGTTTTTCCTTTGTGGTACTCTTCAAGATTAGGAGCCATGACAACGGAGCTATTTCATATTTACTAGCTTCCTGAATCAGACTGAGAGCCCATATATACAAGAGAGCAATTCAAAATTTTTTTTCCTGGGTTTTCCACGAGTATCTCCACACCATTTGGGTATGAGATTAATCTTATTCCAAGCTTGTGGCTATCCCTTCTCACAATTGCAGAGGTCTTTTAACCACTCAGTACTTTCGAGCGTGTTTTATCAATTGAATCATGTCAATCTCTTCAATTCCAAAACAAGAAAAGAAAGTAAGAAGTTGTGATTCTCTTCATGATTGTTTTATTATTTTTAAAACTATTATGATCAAGATATCTTCAGCTATTGTTTCATTCCAGATATCCTGTTGACTGTCCTGCGTTTTCTGACTACTCATTGGTTGATAACTAGGAACTTGGTAACTACCACCTGTCTTCCGACATTGCCCTTATACTGTAACAGTTTTAGATTTGTACTTTGCCATGTACGGACAGACAAATTATCTTTATTTTTGTCTTAACTCAATAAAAATTCATGGTTGTGAGTTCCCATACTTCTCCAAGAAAGACTTATGATGCAGAATGCAGATGTTACATATTACTGTGCTCTATTGCCTACAACTAGCATCGTAGCATAATCAAAACTGAGTCTTCGTCATCCTTATGTTTGGTGTGGTAATACAAATCCAAATCTAAATTGGAAAAATGGTGTTAAATTAGATAAATATCACTTTTTAACCGCTTAAATTTTTCATACTTTTATTTTCACGTGTACTACTTTAGAAGGTTATGTTGATCAAACACAATCTTCTAATTTTGAAACAATTATTAGTTTTAAGTCATGACTATATTCAATTTGATATTTTAAGCTAGAATTTGTGTATACGAATGTTCAAATTTAATTTTTATTATAAACTTACGGTTGATATATAAACTCTCTTGAATAGATGAATGTTTTTTACTCTGAATTGCATACTTGTATAATTATAATAGTTTTATTGTTTATATATTTAATAAGAATTTGGCCAACTGATAAAATTTAGTTCTATTGAACAAGGGATTGTCGTTTGATAAATTCTGAGGTATCTCAATTACTAGGGAGTGGATTAGCCAACTCCCACTTAGAGACGTACTATTTGAGCTAAATAATTACATTATGATTTAATAATAAAAAAAATACTATTACTATTCCTAATTGAGGCATAAAGTTTCTTATTATCTAAACATATTTTAATTATTTAGTTCTTAAAAGGTTAATTTATATATAAATATAAATTTAAGACTAAACAATCTTTTGGCCATCAAATTATTAATACAGTAATTTTCTACGACTTTAAATCAATAGTTTATAAATAAAAATTGATGCAATGTAAACAAAAAAAGTAAAATGAATTTGGAAATTATCAAATTATCTAAAACGACGCAGTTTAAGTCTCGGAATCAAGGAGAAAAAGTCACCATCGGACGGCTTAGGAATCGCAGCCTTCCCCAAATTGCCTTGTCTCTATAGTTTAGAGCTCTCAATTTCCCCTTTTCAGACGGATTCTTCTGCCAAACCCTTAACCCCAATTCTAATTTTCTCCAAATTCACTCTCTCTCTGAACTCGGAATCATTCTTCAAAGCCAATAACCTCACGCGATTTTGTGCAGAGCTTGACGCACCCAAATTTAATAGTTCGAAGGAGAAGACGATGTGGGCAGCTTCTTGCCTCGCATCATGCTGCGCAGCTTGCGCATGTGATGCGTGCCGCACAGTGGTGTCTGGGATCAGCCGTCGTTCTGCGAGGATTGCGTACTGTGGCCTCTTTGCGCTTTCCTTGGTTGTTGCATGGATTCTCCGTGAGGTTGCTGCTCCTTTGATGGAGAGTCTCCCCTGTACGCATCCTCATCTTTTGGCTTTTGACATTAATTTTCTTTTTTCTTTTTAAATATTTGCTTGATATGTTTTATTTTAATTGTTCAAAAATTGAAAGCAATTTTTTTTTTAATTTTCATCAAACGGTCTTCCATTACTTATGACTGAGTCTTCTATCTTAGTAGGCAGTTTTTGTGCAAAATATTTGGGTCTTAATGATGTATTGTTCATTATCCTAAATAGAGTGTCTTTTTTTTCATCAAATACGCATCTTTCTCCAAAATTCACATGCTTTGGTGTGTTTTTGACTCTGATAGAATTATACTTGACTTAAAAATTTGATTTCTCAAAATGTCATGTAAGACAATTATTATGGAATGCATATTTATAGGCGGTAATAACTTTTTAATCTGATGTTTTATTGCTAGCTAATATTGGTTAGTGGTGTTTAAGACATCAGGAATACAGATGATAGTATATTTTTAAACTGGCGAGCTAAATGCTTAGATGAGGACCGAGTCTTTATTATGTGTTCGAGGATGAAACTAATATATATTCTATACTCTTACAGGGATCAATCACTTTAAACATACACCTAGCAGAGAATGGTTTGAAACAGACGCAATTCTGCGGGTTAGCTTGGGAAACTTTCTTTTCTTCACTATTCTAGCATTTCTAATGATTGGCGTGAAAAACCAAAAGGATCCTCGTGATAATTTGCACCATGGAGGTTGGATGATGAAAATAATATGTTGGTGCCTTCTAGTAATATTTATGTTTTTCCTTCCTAATGAGATCGTCAACCTCTATGGTAAGTAGTTCTTGTAGTGCAAATTTTTAATTATTTTATATTCAAATTGATTCCTTATAGTAGGTCCATCCTTCCACCAAGTTTGTTAAGCTATCATAATTGCTGAGTGCTAACACAATAAGTTGCTTGATTTATACATTTTGGGTTTTTGTACACTTAATGCAAGAAATTGTATAAAACTGTAAGAATGTTTTTGAGAATATAAGACCATTAGATGAGCATGTAGTTATTGGCCTACTCAGGGTGTAGCCTTTTTTAAATGGGAAAACTCAATTTCATCATTTTTTCACTACTCTTTTAGGAGGTCGCTCTTGATGTCATCCTGAGATCTTGCATTTCTGTGTTTTGTACATTGGTATCCAAGAAGCCTACTGGCATGAAAGATGTTTGGAAGATTAGGACACTACCCAAAAAATTTTGGGGATCTCACACTCTTGAAAGATGCAAATCAGTTTGCTAGTAGCTTCAATAGAGTCTTATAGAATTTTTGTTCCTCTTAAATGGTTGGCCATTGGCAACTTGGCATGACAGGGTTTCTTAGATAAAATTTGTATGTTATAGAAGCTGTACTTGTAAAATACATAAAGCTTGTCGCTTCATCATAATGTGGGTTGAAGGGGAAAAATTGATAGAATTGTTTGATTCTCTTGACATGCATGTACTTTCTTTGTTTATAATCATGATGGATTGTTTCTTTTTTCTTTTTTTTTCGGGTTTGCAGAAAGCACATCAAAGTTTGGGTCAGGTCTGTTTCTTCTTGTTCAAGTTGTGCTCTTGTTGGATTTTGTTCACCGATGGAATGATACATGGGTTGGATATGATGAGCAATTCTGGTTAGTTTTAGACGATGCTATATCTTTTGATCTTCTGTGCTGTAATTTTCTTATCTTGACCCTATATATATTCATGAGATTTTCACTGTTACAGGTATGTTGCTCTGTTTGTTGTTTCACTTGTTTGTTATCTGGGCACATTTGCGTTCTCAGGATTTCTCTTTCATTGGTTCACGCCTTCTGGACATGATTGTGGAATCAATACCTTTTTCATTACTACAACCCTGATTTTTGCATTTCTTTTTGCAATAGTCGCTTTGCATCCTGCTGTAAGTTCATTTAAAGATTTTAATTCTGACCTAATAATTTATTTTCCTTATATTGCTTGTTGAGTGACGTTTGTATTCCTTCCCTTTTATTTTAGATTGTAATTATTTCTAGTTTGAAGTATATGTCTTCCATTTATTTCAATTTTAAGGCTTTAAGCACAGGTCTATCTGTTATTTATTTTATAGTGGTTTGACATGGTATTGGTATCATTCAGGATCATATTAAATCTAGGGAAAAATGCATATACCCCCCTCCAACTATCACTCGGTTGCAAATACTCTCTTGAACTATTACATGTGGCAAATACCCCCTTCCGACTATCACTTAGTTGCTAATAATTTTCTTGAACAATTACTTGTGGTAAATACCCCTCTAATTATCTCTCGATTGCAAATACCTCCCTCCCAAGTCCAACTATCACTTAGTTGCAAATACTCTCAAATTATCACTTATGACAAATACCCTCTTATGTTTTCGCATGTTTAAATTTAACTCTAGTTGACACCTTTTTATTAACACCGTTGAGTATTTCTTTTGAAAAAAATAGATATATTCCCCTTAAACTATGAGTGAGTTACAAATATCTCTCTAAACTATAAAATGTGGCAAATGCCCTTCAACTATGAGTTTTACTTAAACTTACTAATTTTTTTTTTTAAAAAACATTTTCCTCTAAACTATTTTGATTTTTAAAAAATCCAAATAAACTATAAATTCTTATAATCTCCAACTTCCCTCTAACATTCAATCTCATAAAAAAAAAATAATAATAAAATTGGAAACACATGAAGTAACATTAATTTTTAAAAAAATGACTATTAATTTCGGATGCAATAATTGCTTTCTATATTACAAAAATTTAAAGTTTATTTAGATATTTTTAAAAATCAAAGTTTAGGGAAAAGTCTTTTTTTTAAAAATTAATTTTAAATTAATAAGTCTAAGTAAAATTCACAATTGAATGACATTTACCAAATTTTATAATTTATGTAGTATTTGCAACTAATTCATAGATGAACGAGGGTTATATGCAATTTTCGCGAAAGATATACTTAATGCTGGTAGTTTTAAACATGTAAAAACACAAAGAGGGTATTTGTTACAAGGCATAGTTCGGGGAGGGGGTATTTGCAACTGAGTGATAATTGGAGAGTTATTTGTCATAAGTGATAGTTCAGAGCTATATGTAATTGAGTGATAATTTGAAGAGGGCATTTGCCACAAGTTATAGTTTGTGAGGTATTTGCAATTGAGTGATAGTTAGAAAGGGGAATATGCATTTTTTCCTTAAATCTATTTCTCATGCCAATTTAATACATTGACTCTTTATCTTCCCTCAATTTCCAAGGAATGAAAGTTTAGTAAGATCAAAGATGGCCTTACAGAATTAAGATCATTTCCTCCTGTGTGCTGTGGTTGACTGGATTTTTCTGGGTTTGGCAGTTTGGCTAGTTGGTTTGAATTATTAGCTGGTGGAACTTTTTGTTACTAAGTAGGAATGTTGTCCATCTGATTTGATGGCATATGTGGACTGCAAGTATCTATTCCTTTTGTCTACTTAGGTGATGTGTGGTGTCATGGGACAAGATCTGTGCATCAAGTTAATTCTTTTATGTGGACTGTCACACTATGTTGAGATTTGTTTCATTATTTGCAAACAGATCAATGGAAGCATTCTGCCAGCTTCAGTAATATCTTTGTACTGCACTTACCTCTGCTATAGTGCACTGGCTAGTGAGCCTAGAGACTATGAGTGCAATGGTCTTCACAAGCACTCAAAAGCTGTTTCCACTGGCACCCTTACTTTGGGTTTACTTACTACTATTCTATCAGTTGTCTATTCTGCTGTCCGTGCTGGATCTTCTACTGCACTGCTTTCTCCACCAAGCTCACCTCGTGCTGGTAATGTCAAAACCCATATTACATATTTTGTGCTAAGATAATCTATAGTACCTCAAGTCTGTTTTCCTTAAATCTGACTAGCCCTCTTTGGCCTTGAAGCTGAAGTTTAATTTTGGATGTTGACTCCATTAAGGAAAGTTATGATTTGTCAAATTTTTATTTACTTGGCATATTGTTACCCAGTTAAGCCACAAATGCCAAGAGTAAGAACTAACTA
Source organism: Senna siamea (assembly GCA_031216115.1). Lineage (NCBI taxonomy): Eukaryota > Viridiplantae > Streptophyta > Magnoliopsida > Fabales > Fabaceae > Senna > Senna siamea. The sequence continues at coordinate 19,846,196 of CM062357.1, forward strand.
TCTGGCTTTTCTGGTGATGATGCAGGGAAGCCTTTGCTTCCAATGGACGGTAAGGAGGAAGTGGAGAATGAGAAAGCAAAGCCAGTTACATATTCATATGCCTTTTTCCACTTAATCTTCTCTCTTGCTAGCATGTATTCTGCAATGCTTCTGACTGGCTGGTCAACCTCTGTTGGGGAGAGTGGAAAGTTGGTGGACGTTGGGTGGCCATCGGTGTGGGTTCGAATTGTCACCGGCTGGGCAACTGCTGGTCTGTACTTATGGTCTCTTGTAGCTCCTGTTCTGTTCCCTGACAGGGAGTTCTGATTTCTGGGTGCCCTGCTTAACAATTTCAAGATTCTGGGGAAAGCTGTGCGTCTATTTTCTTTAATACAGTTTATAGACTGCAGTTATGTTGTTTCTGTCTATAATATGTATGTGGGATGCTACGCACTGGAAAATAAGGTTGGGCTTCATTCCATGTTGCCAAACCTGTGTGTATAGTGAAAAGAAAAGATCTTGATGGGTTTGCTCATATCCTTGAGCATCTCTAGATTTATAAAAACATACAATATTTGTGAAGTGTGAGATATGGGTTGAGAATAGCCAGGGCACCAAAGAATGAACTCAAATGAAGTATAATGTATTAGCCACTGGATTTGTAGCATACTTGCTACCACAGAATAGTAAGGAGAGTGAGGCGATTACGTCAACACGGCAGAACCATGGACCAGAAAAATTTGATCATTATATGGTAAATGCCAACCAACACTACTTCGAAAATTACCATGAAGGAATGGACTACTGTATGCTTGAATCGTGTTTTCTTCAAAACATGTACAACTTGTTTTGAAATATATATTTCTTGATAAAAAAGGAATTTTATTAAAGAGAGAAGAGATACAACTGATTACAAGGAGTTCTAGTTAAAAGAATAAGTTAAATTAATGAAGTCTTTTAACCTGAATTCTATAACTAGTAAAAATAACGCTATTAGTTAACTTCTTCTTTATTATTATTGTTTATGTACTGTTGATAAAATGTGAGCTAAACTATCCTATCTTATTAGATATCTTTCGTAGAGGTAAAGATAAAATCCAGACAAAACCTGAATGGTTATCTAAGGAAGAAAAATAATAACGAAAATTAAGGGAGAGAGTTAGAGAATTCCATAAATCAAAATGTATCGACTCAAAAGGATTTGTACATGCAACTTGACTTTGAAATAGGAAAAGAAAAATGAAAAGGATATGTAGTGATATGGAGAGTACAAGACAAATTATTGAGTTGGACAAGAGTTTCAAATTCCTTGTCCAATATGCAAGATGGGAGACAATTGCTTATAATCTTCACAATATAGACATTTGGAGAATGAGTGTGAATAGTAAGGACTCAATTACAAAAATATAAATTTAGAGATTAAGTTGAAAATTAGATATAAATATAAAGATTAATTATTTAATTAAACCTAATTTTTTAAATATACATACCAAACAGTGATGAATAGGTTAAGGTAGCAGTGTAAGCAAAACAAATCTTAACATGATTCAATTTGTTCATTTAAAAATTATCATCATTCTTGGCTCATTTGGATATAGGAGGATTTGGATCTGCAGAGAGAGAAGTGAAATGGTGAAGCGTAGAGAGAGAAAGGAAGAAAAAATAAAGAGTATTTATTTTATCTTTCTTTTTCTTTTTTCTTCCTTTTTCTCTTTGCACTTCACTATTTCACCTCTCTCCATACTTTAGATCCAAACACAATGTGGGCTTAGGATGATTGGATCAATAAATTGTGGCTTTGATTTGTTCATCAAATACATGGCTTGCTTCTAACGGTCTGTGTTGCTGTCAATCTAGTGCATGCTTTTCCTAGCTCAGACGTTGCATGACAAGGATTTCTTGTATTACTGAGACTCCAAACTTGAGTGCTCACAAGACAAAAGAGTCATAAGAAACTCTAATAGCTAGTACACAGACCAGCTTATTAGACAGTGACAAACTGAAGGCTTAGAGCTGGAAAAGAATACAGCAGACCAGCCAGACCATGGAATTGGTTCTATGAAGTGCACTTCTTGTGCAGTGCGTTAAATGCGCTGAAATTTGTAAAATAATGATTTATTTTTATTCCTGAATTAACCCAATAATGGGTTGATGTATAAAATGGTGTATTTCAATATACTTCACCGCACGCACTTCAAATGATCTAATTTCCCAGACCATATATGCTACACAATAAAATATCCATAACAGTTCAGAGGAGATACTGACAAACAAGAAAAATAACGCGTGCGGATCTGCTGCTGTCCACTCCCGGTGCTGTCCGCTGCTGTCCGTTGAATCCCCAACGTCCGTATCATCGAACTGTTCATAGCAGCCCACGTTGCCTTCTTTTTTTTTTTTTGGTTTGTAACTCATTAAACGATGCGTTTTATCTACGAAGGAAAAAGACAAAAATGAAAGACGTCTCAATGGGAGAAGAATTAGAAGATACTGATAATGATGAAGAAGAAACAGAAACGGCGCTGTTGGGTTTGTGAGAAGGAGCTTTCATGGATCTGCTAGAAGCATCATTGTTGCTACTGCTACATGCACGCACTGAAAGCCTTTTCTTGTGGACATCTGGGCATCCCGTTTCAGGCCTAGCCATGATCTTGGTGTTATTACAAAGCAAGCCTGAGCATGATTTCATCTTCTTGCATTTCTTGCCGTTTTGATCTTTCGGAACCCTTTCTTCTTGTAGCTTTCTCTGTTCTTGTTTCTTTTTTGGAATCGCTTTGTGGCTGCTTTTGTTACTGGGTTTCTACATTTCTACAAGTCAATAAGCCTCTTACCAATGCCCAAGAGGGTTGTTTCTCTGTTTTCTGTTGCTTTTCGTTTTGGTTAACAATGGCATGCTTGTTAGATTTTCTCTGCGTTCTGGGTTTTCTGAAGCTTTTTATTTTTTTGTCTTTTTTCTTCATAGATAAAACGCATCGTTTAATGAGTTACAAACCAAAAAAAAAAAAGAAGGCAACGTGGGCTGCTATGATCGGTTGGATGATGTGGACGTTTGGGATTCAACGGACAGCAGTGGACAGCACGGGGAGTGGACAGCAGCAGATCCGCTATGTTATGTCTTTTTGTACCTCAAGTCAAGTATGTTCTTCAAGTCTAATAGTACTGTTTGCAGTTTGCCTATTAATATTGTACTATCACACTGAAATAATCAAACTGCGTGTCAATTCAGTTTTCGTGGTAAAATTTCCTGTTTGTGTACACTGTCATCTTGTTGTTTCTGGCTTGCAATATGACGTACAAATTGAGCTGAATAGATGAGAACCCAATGATATAGATATTCATAATTATTATCTGAAAAATTTAAAGAAAAAAAATTCTTCTCCCTGTTGCTCTTGCTATAGTTATTCAAGAACTGTTTAAAATATGTACGTACTTTTGGAGACCTTGAGGTTACTGGAGGATAAAGTTATACTGCTTCAATGACAAAAGTAGTGTAAATAGATCATTACTCTTATAATTTATATTAACCACAATATTTTCTAAAAATTTAGGAATCATAATCACTTCCAGTCTCAGTTTTCATTTGATCATCCCTAGTTAGTAGTAACATAATATCGTCTAAAAAAGATAGGCTGTGTTTCTTATATATATAGAAGCTGTAAAATGTAAACTACGTACAAGTATGCTACATTGTAATTACTTGTAGTTATAAAGGATACACACCTTCCATTTACTGGATTTTGGGTCTTGTAAATTACCATGCATGAATGAACATGGTTTGCTTGAAGTACTGTTCTTCGTCTTTTGTTTTGATCCTTTGATTCTTTAAACACAGATATATCTTATGGTTTCTAAAATAATTGGTAAAATAACGCTATTAAATAACTTATTATTATTATCATTATTATTATTATTTTTTAATTAAAAAATAATAAAAAAAAAGATTCAGACGTATTCTTAAATAATATTTCCCAACTTTTTTAAAAGAAACTTTAAAATATAATAAAACTTATTTTCTATTTAAAATTTAAAAATAAAAATTAGCATATAAATATAATTTAAAGCATCCCAAAGCATTAGTGTATATATAATTTTCAAGACAAGTGTCATAGTGTATATATACAAATACCGTTTCTATTTAAAATTTAAAAAATAAAAATTAACATATAATTTAATTCATGTGCTTTGACAAATCTGCAGAAGCCACCTAATATCTTTTCTATATATAACTGGATTGGTGTTCCATACTATTTATCCCAACTCTCAAGTTCTGAGCTCACAATGTTCTTCTATTCCCATGTGGCCATTGTGGTTTCTTTCTATGTCAATGCTGTATCTTCTTCTCCTTTATTCTCTCTTCACATTCACAGTTACTGACTGTTTTCCTTCTGTGCAGCCTGTACTATGTCATGAAGATGAAAGTTCTGCCTTGTTGCAATTTAAGCAAAGCTTTGTTATCACTAAATTTGCTTCTGATAGTTCTCTTAGCTATCCAAAAACTGTTTCATGGGCACAAAGCATAGACTGCTGTTCATGGGATGGAGTGGAATGTGATGAGCAAACAGGTCATGTAATTGGCCTCAACCTTAGCAGCAGTCAGCTTTATGGTTCCATTGGGTCCAATAGCTCTCTCTTTCACCTTTCTCAACTTCAGAGGCTTAACGTTTCTGATAATCACTTCAATGACTCTCAAATACCATCCACTTTAGCTCATCTTTCAAGGCTTACCCATTTGGACCTTTCTTGGTCCAAATTTTCAGGTGAAATCCCAGATGAAATTTCACAATTATCTAAGTTGTTGATTCTCAATTTGTGCTGTAATTTTGTTAAATCATCTCAATTCAATCTGCTGCAACTGAAGCAGCAGAACCTGAGAAGCATAATTCAGAACTTGACTAACCTTGAAGTACTTTCTCTTAGCTATGTTAATATATCATCTCCAATACCCACTCACCAATCTATCTTCTTTGAAACATCTTGGTTTTTCCAGCACTGGAGTTTATGGTGTATTTCCCACAGGAATATTTCTTCTCCCAAATTTTAGGTCTCTTAATGTGGCATTTAACCCAAAGCTCACTGGGTATTTTCCTGAGTTTCACTCAGGTGCTCCTTTGGAGATGTTAGAACTCCCAAGAACAAGTTTCCAAGGATCTCTCCCACCTTTAATTGCTAAACTTCATGCTTTAAAGGAGTTAGCCTTGGGCCTATGCAATTTCTCGGGGTCTATTCCCTCTTCACTTGGCAATCTCACCCAGCTCATGTTTTTGCATCTTTCAGGCAACAAGCTTCATGGGGAAATCCCACATTCAATCTTCTCACTAGAGAATCCTAGTGTTCTTTATTTGTGCGGAAATCTCTTGGTAGGACAGATTGAACTTAGCATGTTTTTGAATCTCAAGAGTTTAACTGATCTTTGTTTGTCCAACAATAATTTGTCATTGCTCACCAACATAAGTTATTTCAATGCAAGTCTTCCTAGGAATATTATATCATTACAATTGGCCCACAACATAAATGAGTTTCCAAAACTTTTGAAAGACCAAGACCAGCTGGAAGAAATCGATTTGTCACACAATAAAATACATGATACCCTACCAAGTTGGATGTGGAGGAAGAAAAACCTTTGGGTATTGTCTGTTTCCAACAATTTTCTGATAGGAGAAATTCCCCCATCGATCTGCAATCTAAAATCATTTGAGTTCCTTGAATTATCATTTAACAACTTAAGTGGTATCATCCCACCATGTCTGGGAACCTTTAGTGAAAATTTACAAGCATTGGAGCTGAGAGAGAAAAAGTTGTCTGGCTTCATTCCTCAAACATTCACAAAATGAATTGGCCTCAAGATGATATATTTTAGCCAGAACAATTTGCAAGGTCAGCTGCTGAAAACATTGGCCAATTATAGAATGCTAGAGTATCTTGATGTTGGCAACAATTACATCAATGATTCTTTTCCTTTCTGGTTGGGAACTCACTTGAGTTGAAAGTTTTCGTTTTACGTTGTAATTAGTTTTATGGTGTTATAAGCTGCCCTAGCACTTGTACATTTTCAAAGTTGCACATCATCGACCTTTCTGAAAATGATTTCTCAGGAAAGTTCCCTTCAGAATTCATTCAGAGTTGGGATTCCATGAGAGCTTCTAACTTGCATCAACTCAAGTATGATATGTGGTATCACTATTACAAGCTGGTAAGAGACAATGTGGGCACGAATTACCATTATTCATTGAAAATTTACAACTAAGGCAACCTCATGGATTATGACAACCTCCAAGAGTTTTACTTCCTCATAATCATTGATCTCTCAAGCAACAAACTTGGTGGAGAAATCCCAGATGCCTTCGGAGACTTAAAAGGACTTATTTTGCTTAATCTTTCTAATAACTTGTTCACTGGTGGCATTCCATCTTCTTTGGGAAAACTATCTCAACTTGAAGCATTGGACATTTCCCACAACAGTTTAACAGAGAAGATTCCTCAAGAACTACCACAACTCACCTTCCTTGAATTCTTCTATTTGTCCTATAACGATCTCTCAGGTCCAATACCTCAAAGTACACAGTTTGACACATTTGAAAGCAGTTCATTTGAGGGAAACCAAGGACTGTGTGGGAAGCAATTGCAGAAGAAATGTGAAGATCATGCAGCTCCCCCTTCAGTCACTGATGAAGATGAAGATTCATGGTTTCCATTTGAATTTGATTGGAAAATAGTTATGATTGGGTATGGGGGTGGCCTAGTTTTTGGACTAGCAATGGGAAGCACTTTGAGTTTGGAGAAACGTGTATTGCTTTGGATTAAAGGGGTCCATAGAAGAGTTGAGAGGAGATATTGACAAAAAAGAACAATAACCAGGTCTTTTGTTTTTGTATCTCAAGTCAATGTTTATTATGGATGGCTTATAGTGCTGTGTAGTTTGCTTATTTTATTTCCACTCTAAAATAATTAAACTGAATGTTAATTCAGTGTTTGTAAAGTTGCTATTGTATCTTCAATTCGGTGTAGGGCTAATCTGAGCCATTATGTATATGTAGAAACAAAAGATCAGAAATGATATGTGTCTTTGTATTTGCAATGTTTCCAATTTGAACAATTTACTTTTTGGCATATATAAATGGTAATATCAAGAGTTCCCAATGTCCTCTGCTACAGAAAGTAGAGCAAAAGTATGCTAGATGTTATGCATTATTTGTTTTGGATTGAATAAGATTTTATCAAATATATAATGAAGATAATAAGCTTCCATATTCTTCAATATCATTATATTAGGAAAAATTTAGACCTTATTAATAAGTCAATTGTAAAAACTATGTGTAGCCTAGTATGATTTACAGTTGAAGTCATTTGAATAACTGCAGCTTTTGTAAAAACTTTCTTCATTATATTTCTGTTCACCTAGTATATCAGCTGGTTTCATATTCTCTAGTTTCAAATGAACCTTTTTTTTCTTTTAGATATTTCATTTTTCATGGCAGTCTATAATTCTGTTCAAAATTGGTAAGGTTTATTCTCATGGAAAGAGAATATGGCCTTGTTCAATGTTTGTTCTTCCCTTTTGAAGCAGATAAAGTTAAGCAAATTCTTCTTCTATAGAAAAAAAATGAAATCGCTAGCACCAAACAAGCCAGCAGCATGTACATATGTTCGTTCGTTGGAAGATATAGTGCAGGATAGCAAATGAAAGTGTAGTGATTTTGCATACCAGCAAGCAGACGAGCATGATATCAATTTTGTATTATTATTAGACTTAAAATTTAATTTTGATATTTTTTATTTTTATTTTTATTAAAATATGTTTACATAGAAGATAATGAATAAGAAATATTGAAAAAAAATTTATTAAAATTTAAATATAAAAAAATGTTAAAATGAAGTGTAAAGAAAAAAAAAGAAGTGCAGGTGACCAGGGCTATTACAATTGAAGTGTAAACACTAAATTAAACATTAACATAAAAGTCTAGTACTTAGAGCCTTAGACAGTGATAACTCTCACAGTTACTATAATTTGGAATGCCCACTTAATTTGTACAGTTAACATGATTTTTTAAAAACCAGTTTAGTTGAATATAAGTTTTGATTATCATTTTTTAATTTTTAATAAGCAAGACAACTCAATTATTATAAAACAGTCCAAGAAATTTCTGTATTCCAACAAGTAAAAGAAGGAAACGTCAGTATAAGTATAAGCACAGGAGCCTGACAAAGACCTATAATCGTTTTGGCAATGTAATTGGTGAGAGATTAAAGTTCCTGCACGATAGTGCCACAATTTCAGATTCCAACACTTGCTTATGATCATCACCACACAAGCTTGATATTTTCTATTATAACGATTACAGGTGGCAGCATGTACTTGACATTTTGGCACAAGCAGCCAAAATCTTCTGAATATAAAGGCAGAGTGGAATGCCTCACCATTTATCACACCTTTTAAGCTCAAATTTTTTTTCTATTCTATGGGGTTATTCTGGTTTCTTGCTATATCAATGCTCTACCTTCTCTCTTATTCTCTCCTCACATTCAGTATTACTAGCTGTTCTTCTTCTGTGCAGCCTGCACTATGTCATGAAGATGAAAGTTCTGCCTTGTTGCAATTTAAGCAAAGCTTTGTTATCACTAACTTTGCTTCTGATAGTTCTCTTAGCTATCCAAAAACTGTTTCATGGGCACAAAGCATAGACTGCTGTTCATGGGATGGCGTGGAATGTGATGAGCAAACAGGTCATGTAATTGGCCTCAACCTTAGCAGCAGTCAGCTTTATGGTTCCATTGGGTCCAATAGCTCTCTCTTTCACCTTTTCCAACTTCAAAGGCTTAACCTTTCTGATAATCACTTCAACTACTCTCAGATCCCGTCCAGCTTAGCTCATCTTTCAAGGCTTACCCATTTGGACCTTTCTTCGTCCATGTTTTATGGTGAAGTCCCTCATGAAATTTCCCAACTATCCATGTTATTGGTTCTTAATTTGTGCTGTAATTTTGTTGTATCCAATCCTCAAATCAATCTGTTGCAACTGAAGCAGCAAAACTTCAGAAGCATAATTCAGAACTTGACTGACCTTGAAGTACTTTCACTTGGCTATGTTAATATATCATGTCCAATACCTAGTACACTCACCAATCTGTCTTCTTTGCAAGGTCTTGATCTTACCAGCACTGGAGTGTATGGTGAATTTCCCAAAGGAATATTTGATCTTCCAAATTTGGAGATTCTCAGAGTGCCATTAAACCATGACCTCACTGGGTACTTACCAGCTTCAATTGGAAGCCTAAAAGCCTTAAAGGTGTTAGATATGTCGCAATGCCAATTCTCGGGGTCGATTCCTTCTTCACTCAGCAACCTCACCCAGCTCCTGGTTTTGGACCTTGGATATAACCATTTCATGGGCAACCTTACTTCTTCCTTGTCAAACCTCACCCAATTAGGTTCCTTGTCTGTCGGTGGGAATGATATTGCCAGTGTGGACATTTCATGGATTGGTAAGTTAAATATTCTGCATTATTTGGATCTAAGCACAGCGAATATAAGCCATGAGATCCCAAATTCTTTTGCAAATCTCACCCAACTCTCTTATTTAGTTATAAGGTATGCTAACTTAATTGGCCAAGTTCCATCTTGGATGACGAACTTCACCAAATTAGGTTATTTGGATCTTTCAGGCAACAAGCTTCATGGGGAAATCCCACATTCAATCTTCTCACTGGCGAATCTCTATACTCTTTACATGGGCAGAAATCTCTTAGGAGGACAACTAGAGCTCAACATGTTTTTGAATCACACGAGCTTGACTCATATTTATTTGTCATATAATAATTTGTCAATGCTGACCAAAACAAGTTCTTTCAATGAAAGTTTTCGCAAGAATATTATATCATTAGAATTGGCTTCTTGCAACATAAATGAGTTTCCAAAACTTCTAAGAGATCAAGACCAGCTGGAATATCTTGACTTGTCACACAATAAAATACATGATACCCTACCAAGTTGGTTGTGGAGGAAGGAAAATCTTTTTGTATTAATTGTTTCCAACAATTTTTTAACTGGAGAAATTTCCCAATTGATCTGCAATTTGAAATTACTTGAGTTCCTTGATTTGTCATTTAACAACATAAGTGGCACCATACCACCATGTCTGGGAACCTCTGGGAAAAATTTGCATGCACTCAAGTCAGGAAATAACAAGTTGTCTGGCTTCATACCTCAAGCATTCATGAAAGCAAATGCCCTCAAGATGATCGATTTCAGCCAAAACAATTTGCAGGGTCAGCTACCCAAAGCATTGGTGAATTGTGGAATGCTAAAGTATCTTGATGTCAGCAACAACCACATCAATGATTCTTTTCCTTTCTGGTTGGGAACTTTACCTGAGTTGATAGTTCTTGTGTTACGTTCTAATAAGTTTTTTGGTGTTATAAGCAGCCCAAGACCTTTTATGTTTCCTAAGTTGCGCATCATTGACCTTTCTCAAAATGAGTTCTCAGGAAACTTGCCTTATGAATTCATTCAGAACTGGGAATCCATGAGAGCTTCTAACGTAAATGAGCTCATGTATGAGGGGTTGTATCGTGATTACAAGGAGACAGGAAGCATTCAGGGTTGGAAATACCCTTATTCGTTTAAAATTTTCAACAAAGGCAACCTCATGGCTTTTGAGCAGTTCCAAGAATTTTACATGTTTATAGCCATTGATCTTTCAAGCAACAAACTTGGTGGAGAAATCCCACAAGCCATCGGAGATGTAAAGGGGCTCGTATCACTTAATCTGTCTGATAACTTGTTCTCTGGTGGCATTCCATCTTCTTTGGGAAAACTATCTCAGCTTGAAGCCTTAGACCTTTCCCACAATAGTTTAACAGGGAAGATTCCTCAAGAATTAACGCAACTCACCTTCCTTGCATTCCTTAATTTGTCCTACAACTATCTTTCAGGACCAGTACCTCAAAGTACACAGTTTGATACATTCGGAAGCAGTTCATTTGAAGGAAACCAAGGACTATGTGGGAAGCAATTGTTGAAGAAATGTGAAGATGATGCAGCTCCCCCTTCAGCCACGGATGAAGATGAAGATGAACATTCATGGTTTCTATTTGAATTTGATTGGAAAATAATTGTGATTGGGTATGTGGGTGGACTTGTCTTTGGACTAGCAATGGGAAGCACTTTCAGTTGGGAGAAACACGCATTACTTTGGCTTAAAAGGGTCCATAGAAGAGTTCAGGGGAGATATTGACGAACAAGAAAAAGAACCAGTTTTTCTGCTTTTGTGTCTCAGTTTAATGTATACTATGGATGCCTTATAGTGTTGTGTTGTTTGCTTATTGTATTGCCTCTCTAAAGTAATCAAACTGAATGTTATTTCAGTGTTTGTAAAGTTGCCATTTCATCTCCAATTCAGTTTAGGACTATCCTCAGCCATCATGTGTAAAACCAAAAGCTCATAAAGGATGTAAGTCTTCGTATTTGCAGTGTTCCCAATTTGAACCATTTACTTTTTGGCACATATAAATGGTAATACCAAGATTTCCTAATGTCCCCTGCTGTAGAAAACACAGCAAAAGTATGCTAAGATATTATGCATTGTTTGCTTTGGATAGAATAAGTCTATACCAAATATATCTTGAAGATAATAAGCTTCCATTTTCCAATTTCATTACTCATTATATTAGGGAAAAACTTGATCTTATTAATAAGTCAATTGTAAAATCTATGAACAGCCTAGTATGATTTACAGATGAAGTCATTTGAATAACTGGAGCTTCTGTAAAAACCTTCTTCATGCTATTTTGTTTACCTATATAATCTGGTTTGAGTTATTGCCAGCTTGTTCATTGTACATATTACCTTCCAGCAACTTTATTTTCATATTCTGTAGTTTTAAATGAACTTTTTTTTTTCTAGATATTTCATATTTCTACTATGGAACATGCTGTGGCTATTCTTCAATGACAGAATTAGTGTAACAATCATTTCTGTTTCTATTTTTAATAAATACAACCTTTCTAAAAATTTAAGAATTATTGTTAACTCAAGGATTTGTAAATCTTAACTTTGAAATAGGAAAAGAAAAATTATGATCATTCTTGGCTCATTTGGATGTGGCTTAGGATGATTGGATTCATAAATTGTGGCTTTCATTTGTTCATCAGATAGGGACTTAAAATTCCAAAGTGAAGTCAAACACATGGCTTGCATCTAATGGTATGTTTTGCTATCAATCTTGACTTTGAAATAGGAAAATAAAATCTAGTGCTTTTTCCTAGTTCACTAGTTGCATGACACGGATTTCTTATATTCTTGAGACTTCAAACTTCAGTTCTCAAGACCAAAAAGTCATAAAACTAGACGAGGACCATATGCTACGCAATAAAGAAGAAAATAACATAATTTGATAACTTAGCCTTTCTTGCTTCTATGAAGCAAATTGCATTAGTGTTGTAGAGAAACCACTACAGAAATTGGTGCATTCTCTCTGTAATGTAGCTCACCTTTGTAGGGTAATATTTGAATAAAGGAAAAGTATAAAAACAACCAAAGCGGATGTACAAAATTGTGCAGATTATAGTAGATCAAGCTGAGCCATGCTATGAAGTTACAAGAGAAGGTTAAGGTTGGACACTCACATTACACAGAACCAATTTGGTTTCATGTCAAGGAGGTCAACCATAGAAGCTATATACTTATTAAGAAGATTGATGGAGAGATATAAAAAATCCTATAAAGATCTATATATAATTTTTATTGATTTAAAAAAGGCCTATGATAAAGTACCAAGAGAAGTATTATGAAAGACTTTAGAAAAAAAAGAAGTTTGTATGACCTATATCCAAGCAATCATAAACATGAATGACAAGGCGACAACTTGTGTGAAAACACAGGGTGGAGCCACGAAGGATTTCCCTATAACCATAGGACTACAATAAGGTTCATCTTTGAGCCTCTACCCTTTTAACTTAGTATTGGATGTGCTCACAGAAGATATCCAAGAAGCAACACCAAAGTCCATGCTTTTTTCTGATGGTATAGTTTTTGTTAGAGATTCTAAAGAAGAAATAAACGCAAAATTAAAGGGGTGGAGACAAGCTTTGGAGACATATGGTCTCCATACAAGTCGAAGTAAAATAAAATATATGGAATATAATTTTAGTGAAACACAAGTTGATCTATGATAGAGGTGAAACTTAGAGACCATTTCATTCAAGAAGTCACTAGTTGGAGAAGTAGATGTTGATATAAATCATAAGATCCACGCTGGATGGATGAAATTGAGAGGAAGGCTTTAAGGGTTATTTGTAATAGAAAAGTACAACTCAAATTAACTTAAGAAAAAAAATTTATCGCACAACTATAAAACTTGCATTGTTGTATGGTACTGAATGTTAGGTAAGAAAAAGTCAACATGAGTAAAAATTCAATGTCACAGAAATGAGAATGTTATGTTAGATGAGTGAACACACTAAAAATGATAGGATTAAAAATGATTGCATTAGAAAAAAAGTTGGGGTAACACCTATTAAAAAAAAGTTTGTAGAAACTTGCATCTAGTGGTTTGGTCATGTATATAGGAGAACATTAGAGGTCCTTGTACAAAAAGTTGACCAGATAAAAGATAGTTAAATAACTAGAGATAAAGGAGGACCAGAGAAAATAATAAGAGAAACTATTAAAATAAATTTAATTATAAATAATCTAACTGTATAAATGAGTCAAGATAAAACATGTTAATATTGTTTGGTCCATGTAGTCGACCCCACCTATTAGGAAAAGGCTTTGTTTGTTGTTGTAATTATTTTTTGACAGTAAAAAATCAGGATCACTTATATCTTAGTTTTGTTAGTTATTTTCATTGGATAATCCTCATGTTTCTATTTGTTAGTCTTTGGCTTATAAGATGAAGATGTGAGCATCTTCATCAGGAAATGCCGTCATTTCCAAATAGAAAAAGAATGTTTACTGATTTTATTTACCAGTTCGGGTAAGCAGACAAGCATGACAATGATATCAATTTGTACTTTGTAGACTTAAATCCAGTCTCTACAACCTTCTTTATAGTTATAGACAATGACTTCTCCAAAATGCACCATGTAATTGGGGCCTCCTCACCTCTCGATTTGTCATCCAGACAAGGACTTTGATATAGGAAGAAACTCCAGTCAAATTTCCTACCAGAAAACAATCGTGATATATGGGTTTTATTGGACTTGTGCAAACACTCTTGACCAAGTCCACCATCTACCTACCATGAATTATAGGTTAGGAAACTGTAGAATCAAGGGAAAAATTAAAAGCTGTTTTAATCCTAATTTTACATTTTTTTTATTAAACATATTTTATTGAAGGTAATGAATGAGAATATTAATATTAATATTTCACATTTTTTCTATTCCTCTCAACTCCTTTTGCTCAAAGTTAATTTTTTGACCTTTAATTTTGTGCAAGTACAAGGTTTTAATTTTACCTCTTATCTTTTTTTTTATTTCAGTTTTATTTTAATTTTTATTAATTGATACAATTTATTCTCTAAGCCAAACTATATATATATATATATATATATATATATATATATATTTATAACAACTAATCGTTGTGTAGTTTTTAAAATTATTAGACGTTCTTAATTTGATATTCATATGACCTGAGATTTGAACTAGAATAATTATATTTTAGTTGTCACAAAATTTTAAAAGCTGCCACAATATTTGTTACGATTTTAAAGTACCCGTCAAATTCACGGTAGCTATGTTTGACCATTTGAAATAATGGCAATCAATGTCAACTGTCAAAATACACCATGTATTTGGGGCCTCTCCTCTCAGTTTCTCATCTAGACAATGACTTTGACATAGGAATACGAAGAAAGTCCTGTGATAATTAAGGATTTCTCTCATTATTGAGATTACCAAACTTTTTTTGGACTTGGCCGAACACTCTTGACCAAGAGTTTACCGTACACCATACGACGTTTTTAATTTGAGACTTGAGCAAGCATAACTAGGCTAACACAGATAAACTTAAAAGAGCAAGTAAAAGTTAATTTTGTTTTCTTTTTTGTTTTTAATGCCAACATTATTTTAAGGTATTTAAAACTAGAAAGAAGAGCAAGTGATCACCCATGTTGCAGCTGAATTGTAAGGACCTGTTTAAACATTAACACAAAAGAGTAGGAATCAAATTAAAAATTAGATAAATTTTATAAAAATCAAAATTTAACAAAACCTATAATTTCTAGATATACCAAGTATCAATGAAGACTTGGAAATAGTTGGAGTTCTCCAGATGGATCCAAATCTATCAAGCCAACCCAAATCCCTCCATTTTATCTTTAAAAATTACAATCCTTTCTCGTTAAATTAAAGATGTGTTACAACTAACCGACTTTGCAACAAAAGTTAAGCTACAGTTTTAAATATTTTATATTTATTATCTATCTAATATATTTCAATATTAGTATAAAATATATATTTGATTCATATAGAATAATTTTGTTATAGAAAAATCATGAGAAATTACTTTTAAGTCTTCTAAACTTAAAGTCGACACTCACTCTCTCTCGGTATTTGTATATTTTATATACTCTCTAGCATAACTCTAAAGGTATCCAAACATAAAAAATTTTTTAAAATTTTGAAAAAAAAATATTATTCAAGCCCATGTAACTCAAGGAATGGGCACCCTTTTCACTGTCAGCTTTTCTACTTTTCCTTCAAAGCTTGCCTTGTGTTGTCAAAGGTTTTGACTATACTTTCTCTTACTCTAAAAAATCATGTGTCATGAAAGCCAATCTAATAAGTAGTGTTACAAAGAGAAAAGTAATCAATTAAACTAGTAAACGAACCATTAGTCTAGTTAAATTTATTATTGGAATAGTTTTTAAATTTTTATACTCATAAACCTCATTTAACTCTTTTACTGTGAGCTTATTAAATATGTTTTTTATTCATATAAAATAGTCAATTTTTAAAATATAAATTAAAGTAAAAGAAATTAGTATTACTGTGAAAGTATTTTGGTCATATTTTTGTTTCAATCAAATTTGTGTATATTTTCAAGAATTAAGAGAAGTTTGTGCAATTTGAGCCTTTCTAGTCATCCTAACAAGTTGTAACTACACTTATCCTCTCTTCTCAAAATTATAAGGGAAAAATCTTGACAAAACATAAATGATCATCTAAGAAAACAAGATAATAAGAAAAACCAATGAAGGTTTGGCCTTGGAGAAGGCCATAAATCAAAATGTACTAAGAAAAAAGGATTTTTTTTTTTTGCAATAATCAAAGAAAAAGATAGTCTGGCGATTTTGGCTAGCTGAAAAGCATTTAGTAATATCACAAGTACAAGACAAATTATTGGAGTTGGACAAGACATTAAGATTCCTTCCCCAAAATGCAAGATAGGGTCTCAAGGTCTCTTTCACCTTTCTCAACTTCTAAGACTTGAAACTTTCAAGGAAGGACTTATGTTAAGTGTTAAGTAACAAAATATAATAATTGGCACTTTTAGAAAATTTGATTGGAGCAGCCGATCTAATTAAAAAAATTAATGAATTGATTATTTTTTTGATTTGATCAATTTTTAAAATCAATTTTACAAAAAATTAATCAATAACTAAAAAAATGGATTAAAATTGACTGCTTGAATGGATGAACTGATTTAAAAAATATTAGTCTTCATGAGTTTTTTAATTGTTTGTAACAGGAAAGACAAATTAGAAATAGAATAATGAAGAAAAAAGAAGAAAAAAAGGGAAAAAAAGAAGAAACAAAAAAGAATATCAAGAAGGAAGAAAAAGATAGGATAAAAGAAAGAGAAAGACTTACTGTAAATTAGTAGATAAAGAAGAATGAGGCATTGGAAGGAACAGAGAGAGGAAAAAAAGAGAAAGATGTCTGAATTGAGTGAATTTTGAAATGAATAAAAGTGTAATAAATGGTTTGTCCATTATTACATGTTTTAATTTTTTTTAAAAAATTGATAAACAGCTTATTGATTTGTTTAAAAAATATAAGATAAATTACATATTTGTTCTTTTTTGTGCAATAAAGTTATATAAAATATTTATTATTATAGTAATTATAATATAACATTAATATATAATGTTAATATAGGTTCAATCATAGCAACGAGATGTGAGATGCATTTTGTGAGAATTGAATAAGGTTGCTTCCAGATCTAGTTAATATCATATCTAGAGTTTGCAAAGGTTTTTGAAAACCATTGCAAAATTCACTACGATTTTTATAAACTATTACAAAATTTGCTACGGTTTTAAAAGACCGTTTTAAAATTTTCTATTAATCATTGCAAAATTTATAGCAGTTCAAGCTTAACTGCTGTCAAGTTTACAATAGTTATGTTTGACTGTTTAAAATGGTGGCAATCAATGCTAATTGTCGCTAATTATTTGTGATTTGCATTATTTGAAAATAGTCACCAAACACCAAGCAAATTTTTTTTATTTTCAAAATTTCAATTGAGTTCATCGTGTATGGCCACAAACATAATGGCAGTTTTCCCACAACTGCCACTAAGATTCTTAACTTAGTGGCAATTTCCCAACAATCGCCACTAAGTTCAAAGACTTAGTGACAACATAATTGCCACAATGACCAAATTTTATGATGGTTATTCTAGACTGTTGCTAAATCTCAGTCATTAAAATTTTAATTTTTCATAGTTATTGAACCACGAATCAATATTTTGACTGGTTTAATAATTAGTCTAATTTTTAAAACATTGATTATTAAAATAATCTACACTTTTTTTGGGTTATAGACAAGTCGTCCAAGATTTCTCCAAAATGCACCATGTATTTGGGGCCTCACCTCTCAGTTTCTCATCTAGATAATGACTTTGATATAGGAATTGGAAGAAAGTCCTCTGATATTGCCTACAAGTAAACAAGCTTGATAATTAAGGATTTCTCTCATTATTGAGATTACCAAACGCTTTATTGGACTTGGCCAAACATTCTTGACCGAGAGTTCACCGTACACCATACGACGTTCTTAATTTGAGACTTGAGCAAGCACAACTAGGCTAACTCAAATAAACTTAAAATAGAATGTATAAGTTAATTTCGCTTTTAAGATGGATCCAAATCTATCAAGCCAGCCCAAATCTATCAAGCCAGCCCATATCCCTCCATTTTATCTTTAAAAATTACAATCCTTTCTCGTTAAATTCAAGATGTGTTACTAATAAACTACTTTGCAACAAAAGTTAAGCTACAGTTTTAAATATTTTATATTTATTATCTATCTAATATATTTAAATATTAGTATAAAATATATATTTGATTCATATCAAATAGTCACTTTTTAAAATTTAAAATAAATTAAATTTATGATTTCAAGACAAAATAAATAATATTAGAATCAAAGTTCTATAAAACAGATTTGTTACTTTATATTTTTAATAAAAATAAATTAATATTATTGTGAAAGTATTTGATCGTATTTTTGTTTCAGTGAAATATATGTATATTTTAGAGAATTAAGAGAAGTTTGTGTAATTTGAACCTTTCTCCTTATCTAACAAGTTGTAACTGCACTTATCCTCTCTTATCTCAGAATTTTTGGGGCAAAAATCTTGAGAAAATATGAATGATCATTTAAGAAAACAAGATAATAAAAAAAACCTATGAAGTTTAGGCATTGAAGAACGCCATAAATAAAAAATGTATTAACTCAAAAGGATAATTTGAAATAATATATCAAAGAAAAAGAAAGTCTGGTGCTTCTGGCTAGCTGAAAGGATTCCTACTATTATTATGAGTACAAAACAGATTATTGGAGATGGATAAGAGATTAAGGGTTTGTTTGATAGTTGTTCTATTTTTTAATTTTTTAGAATTATTTTATAAAATTAGTTCTAACAATTTATATTAGTATTATTTTTATATATTTATATACATACTATTAATAAAAAGACATATTGTTTGTGTTTTCTGTTTTCAAAATATATAGTTAATTTTTTATTTTTTTTATAAAAAATAGTTACTTAAATAAATTTTTTTATTTTTCTATTTATAAAAATAAAAAATAATTTTTAAAAACTATAATCAAACAGGTCATAAGATTCCTAACATTGCACAGAAGAGCTCTAATGAGATAAAAATAGTACCTAACAACTAATCGTTATGTAGTTTTTAAAATTATAAGACATTCTTAATTTGATATTCATATGACCTGAGATTTAAACTAGAATAATTATATTTCAGCTCCACATATAATGACGGAATTTAGCAAGGTAAAAAATTACTTTAGTTAATAAAGATAAGAAAACTAAATTGAAATTTTAAACAAAATTAAATAACAAAAAATTTAATTTTGGCCACTCTTTTTAATCCAATAATTATTTTAAGGTATTTAGAGCTACAAAGAAGAGTAGTATATAAATCAGTGCTATTGCAAAAAAAATGTAAGGGCCTGATTAATTAAACATTGCACAGAAGAGGATAAATCAAATTAAAATTTAGATCAAATTTATAGAAATAAAATATTTAACACAACCTACAATTTATAGCAGAACTCTAAACAGCCTTTTGGAAGGTGGTAGAGCTTGGAGAATGGAAAGGGAAGTTATAGGAAATGATATTATTTTTGTTCTTTCTCATTAGGACTAAGCTGAGCCATTATGTGTAGAACCAAAAGCTCATAAATGATGTGTATCTTTATATGTGCAGTGTTCCCAATTTTGAACTATTTACTTTCGGCATGTACAAGTGGTAATATCAAGAGTTACAAATGTCCCCTGATATAAAAAACAGAGCAAAAGATGAAAGAAAGTCTAGTGAATTTACCAATTCTATTGAAGATAATTAATGAGATTTTTTTGCTACAGTCCCTTTGCATTTTGTTGTTGTACCTAACCACTAAAAATCTTGTTTGCTTTCGTCATGCATTGACTTAAAGGTTAAAACGTAATAATAATTAGCACCAAACAATGATGATAAGGATTTCTATTATTATTGACTATAGAGACTACAACACATTTATTAGACCTTGTCATTCTTTACAGCAATTGGCCTTAACCTTAATTAGCAGCAGTGAGCTTTATGGTTCCATTGGGTCCTATGCCTCTCTCTTTCACCATTCTCAACTTCAAAGACTTGAGACTTCAAAGGAAGGGCTTCTGTTAAGTGTTAAATAACAAAATATATATCGCTAAATATTCATTATTGAAGCTTTTAATGTTGTTATAGATGGTTTTTTTTATATAACAAAGAAAAGAATAAATTAATAATTTGATGTCTAAAGATAAAACCAAACATTTAATTTTCTAAAGATTTTCTATCCTTACAATTAGGACAGGCCAAGATTCGTTTCCCAAAATACATAGGGTCTTAATTTCTATCCTTACAATTGCTTATAATCTTCACCACACAAGAAGATTGGTTATAAGTCTATATCAAGTATGTGATGAAGATAATAAACTTGCTAGCTTGTGAGACTAGGACCTTTGATATAGGAAGAAACTCCATACCTACAAGAAAACAAGCATGATAAGGATTTCTATTGTTATTGAGATTGCCAAAAGTTTTATATATTGGACTTGGTTAAATACTCTTGACCAAGTCCACCACACCTTCCACACTACTAGACGTTTTTAATTTGAGACTTGAGCAAGCACAATCGAGCTAATAAAATAGCTCAAATGAAGTTAAGAAAATATGTAAAAGTAGTTAATCTCTATGAAGCTTTGAGAATTACTTAGATGTTTTTAATTTAAGATTTTGGATTCCCAAATTAATCATTTTAACCTCATTTAAGTAATTCTAATTAAATTTCACATATGTTGATGGAATTTGGCAAGAGAAAAAATTGCTTCAATAAATATAAGAAACAAAATTGAAATCTTGTACGAAGTGTCAACGAAGACCTGGCAAAAGTTGAGGTTTTCAAAATCAATCCAAACTTATTAAGCTAACCCAAATCAATAATAAAACTGGAAAGAAGAATTACTGCAAATTATATAACCCTGCTTTTTATTTTGAAAATTTTCAATCCTCTCTTATTAGATGAAAAGATGTCTTACAACTAACGTGATTTGCAACAAAAGCTAAGTTATAGTTATATTTATTTTGACCAAAATACTCTTATATTTATTATCTATCTAATATATTTAGTATTAAATTTGTGTGTTTTTTTGTTTCTCATAAGTATTCTTCTTTTAGAGATAACACTGTCAAACACTAAATGTGAATATCTCTCTCAGCCAGAGTTCAAAACTTGATTTAAGAGACTAGGTCTTTCTATTAAACTTAACCTTTGTTGGTTTATTAAATAATCAAATTGAATGTTACTTTGGTGATTGTACAGTTGCTACTGCATCTTCAATTTGTGTAGGGATGTATAGAACCAAAAGCTCATAAATGATGTATATGTCTTGTGTTCCCAATTTGAACCATTTATTTTTTTTATTGAAATTATTAGTATTTAAAAATTTACTAGATTAATTAATTTAGCTCAAACTAGTTAAAGTCTTATTACAGGAATAGAGTTTTTCTATTAAAAATATTTTTATATGCAGAACTCGAATTCTAAACTTTTATTTCTCCAACTGACCACCCATTAGTCATCAAGAGATGGTAACATTAAGAGTTTGAATGTCCCATAATATAGAAAAGCAAAAGTGTAGTGATTTTGCTTACCAGTTCCAGCAAGCGGACAAGCATGACAATGATATCAATTTGTAGACTTAAATCCAGTCTTTACACCTTTCTTTGTAGTTATAAACAATAACTTCCACAAAATGCACCATTTAATTGGGGCCTCCTCACCTCTCAATTTGTCATCCAGACAAATACTTTGATATAGGAAGGAACTCCAGTCAAGTTTCCTACTACAAAACAAGCATGATATATAGGTTTTATTGGACTTGGCCAAACACTCTTGACCAAGTCCACCATACCTTCCATACTTACTAGGCGTTTTTAGTTTGATACTTGAGCAAGCACAACTGAACTAACTTAAGTTCTAAAAAATACGTTCGTTACTTTATATTTTTAATAAAAGAGATTAATATTATTGTGAAAGTATTTGGTGATATTTTTGTTTCAGTGAAATATATGAATATTTTAAAGAATTAAGAGAAGTTTGAGCAATTTCAGCCTTTCTCGTTATCCCTACCAAATTGTAACTACACTTATCCTCTCTTATCTCAGAATTCTTAAGGGAAAAATCCTGAAAAAATATGAATGATCATCTAAGGAAACAAGATAATAAAAAAAACCTATGAAGGTTTGGCATTGAAGAACGCCATAATTAACTCAAGGATTTTCCGAAATAAACAAAGAAAAAAAGATTCTGGTGCTTCGGAATAGCTGAAACCACGTATTATTAAGAGTACAAGACAAATTATTGGAGTTAAATAAGAAATTAAGATTCCTTCCCCAAAATGCACGATAGGTACTCAGTTTCCATCCAAACAATTCCTATTAAAGGTCAGTGCATGTGCTTTGACATTTATGCACAAGCAGCCATTATCTTTTATATATAAAAGCAGATTGGAAGGCCTCACCATTTACCTCAACCTTTTAGCTCAAACTGTTGTTATATTCTATGGGGCTATTCTGGTTTCTTGCTATATCAATGCTCTACCTTCTTCTCTTTTATTCTCTCTTCACATTCATTGTTACTAACTGTTCTCCTTCTGTGCAGCCTGCACTATGTCATGAACATGAAAGTTCTGCCTTGTTGCAATTTAAGCAAAGCTTTGTCATCACTAAATCCGCTTCTGGTAGTGCTCTTAGCTATCCAAAAACTGTGTCATGGACACAAAGCACAGACTGCTGCTCATGGGATGGCGTGGAATGTGATGAGCAAACAGGTCATGTAATTGGCCTTAACCTTGGCAGCAGTCAGCTTTATGGTTTCATTGGGTCCAATAGCTCTCTCTTTCACCTTTTCCAACTTCAAAGACTTGACCTTTCTGATAATCACTTCAATTACTCTCAAATCCCATCCACTTTAGCTCATCTTTCAAGGCTTACCCATTTGGACCTTTCTTCGTCCATGTTTTCAGGTGAAATCCCAGAGGAAATTTCCCAACTATCCAAGTTATTGGTTCTTAACTTGTGCTTTAATTTTGTTTCATCATATCCTCAAATTAATCTGTTGCAACTAAGGCAGAAAAACTTTAGAAGCACAATTCAGAACTTGACTAACCTTGAAGAACTTTATCTTGGCTATGTTAATATATCATCTCCAATACCTGACACACTCGCCAATCTGTCTTCTTTGCAAGCTCTTGGTCTTACCAGCACAGGAGTGTATGGTGAATTTCCCGTAGGAATATTTGATCTCCCAAATTTGGAGATTCTCAAAGTGGGATCAAACCAGAATCTCTCAGGGTACTTACCAGCTTCAATTGGAAACCTTAAATTTTTGAAGGTGTTACAAATGAGCGAATGCAAATTCTCTGGGTCTATTCCTTCTTCACTTAGCAACCTTACCCAGCTCATGTATTTAGGCCTTGCAGATAACAATTTCAAGGGAAACCTTACTTCTTCCTTGTCAAACCTCACCCAATTAGGTTTCTTGTCCGTTGGTGATAATGATATTACCAGTGAGGACATTTCTTGGATTGGAAAGCTAAATAGACTCTATCATTTGGATATATGCACAATGAATATAGGTAGAGAGATCCCAGATTCTTTTGCAAACCTCACCCAACTCTCTTATTTAGACATAGGGTATGCTAACTTAATTGGCCAAGTTCCATCTTGGATGATGAACTTCACCAATTTAAGTTATTTGGATCTTTCATCCAACAAGCTTCACGGGGAAATCCCACATTCTATCTTCTCACTAGAGAATCTCGAAACTCTTGCTCTAGAAAATGACCTCTTTACAGGACGATTAGAGCTCAACATGTTTCTGAATATGAAGAGATTAAATGAACTTTTTTTATCTGATAATAATTTTTCATTGCCAGCCAAAACAAGTTCTGTCAATGCAAGTCTTCCTAGGAATATTATAACATTAGAATTGGCTGCTTGCAACATAAATGAGTTTCCAAAACTTCTGATTGACCAAGACCAGCTGCAATTTCTTGACTTGTCAAACAATAAAATACTCGATAGCCTTCCAAGTTGGATGTGGAGGAAAACAGATCTTTGGCTATTGGATGTTCACAACAATTCGTTAATAGGAGAAATTTCCCCACTGATCTGCAATCTCAAGTCACTTGAGTACCTTGATTTGTCATTTAACAACTTGAGTGGCACTATGCCACCATGATTAGGAACCTTTAGTGAAAATTTGCGGACATTAAATCTGGGAAATAACAAGTTGTCTGGCTTCATTCCTCATGCATTCAACAACAGAAATGCTCTCAAGATGATCGATCTTAGCCAAAACAATTTGCACGGCCAGTTGCCAAAAGCATTGGCCAATTGTAGAATGCTAGAGTATCTTGATGTCAGCAACAATCACATCAATGATACTTTTCCTTTCTGGTTGGGAACTCTACCTGAGTTGAAAGTTCTTGCTTTACGTTCTAATATGTTTTCTGGTGTTATAAGCTTCCCAAGGACTCCTACGTTTCCCAAGTTGCACATCATCGACCTTTCTCAAAATGATTTCTCCGGAAACATTCCTTCAAAATTAATTCAGAAATTGGTATCCATGAGAGCTTTTAACATGAATGAGGTCAAGTATGAGGTGTCATATCACTATTACAAGAAGACAGGAAGGACTCAAAGGGTGGTTTACCCTTATTCATTTACAATTTTCAACAAAGGCAACCTCTTGGTTTATGAAAATCTCCAAAATTTTTACTTCTTCATTGCCATTGATCTCTCAAGTAACAAACTTGTTGGAAAAATCCCAGATGCCATCGGAGACTTAAAGGGGCTTGTTTTGCTTAATCTGTCTTGTAACTTATTCACTGGAGGCATTCCATCTTCTTTGGGAAAGCTATCTAAACTTGAGGCATTGGACCTTTCCCACAACAGGTTATCAGGGAAGATTCCTCAAGAACTAGCACAACTCACCTTTCTTGAATTCATCGATGTGTCCTATAACTATCTCTCAGGTCCAGTACCTCAAAGCACACAGTTTGACACATTTGAAAGCAGTTCATTTGAGGGAAACCAAGGACTGTGTGGGAAGAAGTTGCGGAAGAAATGTGAAGATCATGCAGCTCGCCCTTCAACCACTGATGAAGATGAAGATTCATGGTTTCCATTTGAATTTGATTGGAAAATAGGTGTGATTGGGTATGCGGGTGGCCTAGTTTTTGGACTATCAATGGGAAGCACTTTCAGTTGGGAGAAACACGCATTTCTTTGGCTTAAAAAGGTCCGTAGAAGAGTTCAAAGGAGATATTGATGAACAAGAGAAAGAACCAATTTTTCTGTTTTGTATCTCAGTTCAATGTATATTATGGATGGCTTCTAGTGCTGTGCAGTTTTTTTATTGTATTGCCACTCTAAAATAATCAAACTGAATGTTAATTCAGTGTTTGTAAAGTTGCGTTACATCTCCAATTCAGTTTAGGACTATCCTCAGCCATTATGTGTAGAACCAAAAGCTCATAAAGGATGTATGTCTTTGTATTTGCTGTATTCCCAATTTGAACCATTTACGTTTTGCCATACATAAATGGAAAACCGAGAGTTCCTAATGTCCCCTGCTAAAAAAACAGAGCACAAGTATGCTAATATATTATGCATTGTTTGTTTTGGATAGCATAAATCTATATCAAATATATTTTTAAGATAATAAGCTTCGTTTTTTTCCAATATCATTATTCATTATATTAGAGAGCTTCTGTAAAACTTTGTGTAGCCTAGTATGATTTACAGATGAAGTCATTTTAATAACTGGAGCTTCCGTAAAAACCTTCTTCATTATATTTTTGTTTATCTTGTATATAATCTGGTTTGATTTATTGCCAGTTTTTTCATGTGCTTATTACCTTCAACAACTTAAATTTTCAAATTCTGTAGTTTCAAATTATCCCATTTTTTAATATATATATATATATATATATTTCATATTTCTACTATAGAACTTGCTTTGGTTATTATCCAAAGACATAATTGCTGTAACTAAATCATTTCTGTTTTTACTTTTACTAACTACAACCTTTTTCTAAAAAATCAAGAATTACTATCTCTTCAATTGTATTTCAAGTGTTAGGAATTGCTAGGATTTTAAAAATGCAAGATAGGAGACAACTGCTTATAATACTCATCATATAGACTTTTGGAGAATGAGTGTAAATAAATCCATCTATGCTTCAATACCTAGTTCACTCACCAATCTTGGCTATGTCAATATATCATCTCCAATACCTAGTTCACTCACTAATCTATCTTCTTAGCAAGGTCTTGGTCTTAGCAGCACCGGAGTGTATGGTGAATTTCCCCTAGGAATATTTGATCTTCCAAATTTGGTGAGTCTCATAGTGCCATTAAACCAGGATCTCACTGGTACTTACCAGCTTCAATTGGAAGCCTAAAAGCCTTAAAGGTGTTAGATATGTGGAAATGCCAATTCTTGAGGTCTATTCCTTCTTTACTAAGTAACCTCACCCAGCTCATGGCTTTAGACCTTTGATATAACCATTTCAAGGGCAACCTTACTTCTTTCTTGTCAAACCTCGCCCAATTAGGTTCCTTGTCCTTCGGCGGGAATGATATTACCAGTGTGGACAGTTCATGGATTGGTAAGTTAAATAATCTTTATTATTTGGATCTAAGCATAACAAATATAGGCCATGAGATCCCAAATTCTTTTGCGAATCTCACCCAACTCTCTATCTTACTCATAAGGCATGCTATTTTAACTGGCCAAGTTCCATCTTGGATGATGAACTTCACCAAATTAGGTTGTTTGGATCTTTCAGGCAACAAGCGTCATGGGGAAATAACACATTCAATCTTCTTGCTAGAGAATCTCAGCACTCTTTATCTGGGAAAAAAATCTCTTAGTAGGACAACTAGAGCTCAACATGTTTTTGAATCACAACAGCTTAACTGATATTTATTTGTCGCACAATAATTTGTCAGTGCTAACCAAAACAAGTTCTTTCAATGAAAGTTTTTGGAAGAATATTATATCATTAGAGTTGGCCTTTTGCAACATAAATGAGTTTCCAAAACTTCTAAAAGATCAAGATCAGCTGGAATTTCTTGACTTGTCATACAATAAAATACATGATACCATACCAAGTTGGTCGTGGAGAAAAGACAAATTTTTGGCCTTGGCTGTTAGGAACAATTTTTTAATAAGAGAAATTTCCCCATTGATTTGTAATTTGAAATCACTTGAGTTCATTGATTTGTCATTCAACAACATAATTGGCATCTTACCATCATGTCTGGGAACCTTTGGCAAAACTTTGCTCACACTAAAGTTAGGAAATAACATGTTGTTTGGCTTCATTCCTCAAGCATTCATATCTAGAGTTTTGCAAAGGCTTTTGAAAACCGTCAAAAAATTCATTATGATTTTTAAAAATTAATCACAAAATTTGCTACAATTTTAAAAGACCACTTTAAAATTTTCTATTAACTATCTCGATGTCAAGTTCTTAGTAGTTATGTTTGACCGTTTAAAATGGTGGCAATCAATGCCAACTGTAGCTAAGTATTTATGGTTTGCATTATTTAAAAATCGTTGCTAAACACCTAGCAAAATTTTTTTTTTCAAAATTTCAATTGAGTTCGTTATGTATTGCTACAAACATAATGGTTTTCCCACAACAGCCACTAAGATTCTTTAACTTAGTGGCAATTTCCCAACAATTGCCACTAAGTTCAAACACTTAGTGACGATTTTTGAAAAAATTGTTGTTAAACATTATAATTTTGTACGATTAATATAATCATCACAATGACTAAATTTTGTAATAGTTATTTTAGACTATCACTAAATCTCAATCACTAAAATATTAATTTTTCATAGTCATTGAACTACGAATTAATATTTTGACTGGTTCAATAATTAGTTTAATTTTTGAAATATTAATAATTAGAATAATTTACACTTCTTTAGAGATATAGACAAGTCATCCAAGATAACTCCTCCAAAATGCACCATGTATTTGGGGCCTCACCTCTCAGTTTCTCATCTAGATAATGACTTCGATATAGCAGGAATAGGAAGAAAGTCCTGTGATATTACCTACAAGAAAACAAGCTTGATAATTAAGGATTTGTCTCATTATTGAGATTACCAAACGTTTTTTTGGACTTGGCCAAACACTCTTGACCAAGAGTTCACCATACACCATACGACGTTCTTAATTTGAGACTTGAGCAAGCACAACTAGGCTAACTCAAATAAACTTAAAATAGCATGTAAAAATTAATTTTGCTTTTAAGATGAATCCAAATCTATCAAGCCAACCTAAATCCCTCCATTTTATCTTTAAATATTACAATCCTTTCTCGTTAGATTAAAGATGTGTTACTACTAACCTACTTTGCAACAAAAGTTAAGCTACAGTTTTAAATATTTTATATTTATTATCTATCTAATATATTTAAATATTAGTATAAAATATATATTTGATTCATATCAAATAGTCAATGTTTAAAATTTAAAATAAATTAAATTTATGATTTCAAGACAAAATAAATAACATTAGAATCAAAGTTCTATAAAACAGATTTGTTACGTTATATTTTTAATAAAAATAAATTAATATTATTGTGAAAGTATTTGATCATATTTTTGTTTCAGTGAAATATATGTATATTTTAGAGAATTACGAGAAGTTTGTGTAATTTGAACCTTTCTCATTATCTAATAAGTTGTAACTGCACTTATCCTCTCTTATCTCAGAATTCTTAGAGCAAAAATCTTGAAAAAACATGAATGATCACTTAAGAAAACAAGATAATAAAAAAGACCTATGACGTTTTGGTATTGAAGAACGCCAAATATCAAAATGTATTAACCCAAAAGGATAATTTAAAATAATATATCAGAGAAAAAGAAAGTCTGGTGCTTCTGGCTAGCTGAAAGGATTCCTAGTATTTTTATGAGTACAAGACAAAATATTGGAGATGGATAAGACATTAAGGGTCTGATTCACAGTTGTTCTGTTTTTTTATTTTTTAAAATTATTTTATAAAATTAATTCTGACAATTTATATTAGTATTATTTTTATATATTTATATACATATTATTAATTAAAAAAACATATTGTCTGTATTTCTTTTATTTTAAAAAATTAGAGTTCAAAATATTTTTTAATTATTTTATATTTTCTTTTTTCAAAACACATATTCAATTTTTTTTATCGAAAATAGTTATTTAAATATTTTTTTTTATTTTTCTATTTATAAAAATCAAAATTAACTTTTAAAAACTACAATCAAATAGGTCCTAAGATTCCTAACAGTGCACAGAAGAGCTCTAATGAGATAAAAATAGTACCTAACAACTAATCGTTGTGTAGTTTTTAAAATTTAAGACGTTCTTAATTTGATATTCATACGAGATTTGAACTACAATAATTATATTTCAGCTCCACATATAATGACGGAATTTAGCAAGGGAAAAAAATCACTTTAGTTAATAAAGATAAGAAAACAAAATTGAAACTTTAAACAAAATTAAAGAACAAAAAATTTAATTTTGGCCACTATTTTTAATCCAATAATTATTTTAAGGTATTTAGAGCTACAAAGAAGAGCAATATATAAATCAGTGCTACTGCAAATAAAATGTGAGGACCTGATTAATTAAACATTGCACAGAAGAGTAGAAATCAAATTAAAATTTAGATCAAATTTATGGAAATAAAATATTTAAACATAACCTACAATTTATAGCAGAACTCTAAACAGCCTTTTGGAAGGTGGTAGAGCTTGCAGAATGGAAATGGAAGTTATAGGAAATGATATTATTTTTGTTCTTTCTCATTATCACTCAGTCAAGATTAGCTACAATGAGGATGGTAATATGTATCTTCTTAATTATCTTAAAGGGAGAATGGTAGGTATCTATGTAATCTCGTAACTCTGTTCTTCATGTTGTATATAAACAAAAAAACTTAAATAATGAAACTGCATGCCACTTCAGTGTTTGTAAAGTTGCTATTGCATCTCCAGTTTGGTTTAGGACTAAGCTGAGCCATTATGTGTAGAACCAAAAGCTCATAAATGATGTGTGTCTTTGTATGTGCAGTGTTCCCAATTTTGAACTATTTACTTTTGGCATGTACAAGTGGTAATATCAAGAGTTGCAAATGTCCCCTGATATAAAAAACAGAGCAAAAGATGAAAGAAAGTCTAGTGAATTTACCTATTCTATTGAAGATAATTAATGAGATTTTTTTGCTACAGTCCCTTTACATTTTGTTGTTGTACCTAACCACTAAAAATCTTGTTTGCTTTCATCATGCATTGACTTAAAGTTTAAAATGTAATAATAACTCAGATGAATTAGCACCAAACAATGATGATAAGGATTTCTATTATTATTGACTATAGAGACTACAACACATTTATTAGACCTTGTCATTCTTTACAGCAATTGGCCTTAACCTTAATTAGCAGCAGTCAGCTTTATGGTCCCATTGAGTCCTATGCCTCTCTCTCTCACCTTTCTCAACTTCAAAGACTCGAGACTTCAAAGGAAGGGCCTCTGTTAAGTGTTAAGTAACTAAATATATATCGCTAAATATCGCTAAATATTCATTATTGAAGCTTTCAAATGTTGTTATAGATGGTTTTTTTATATAACAAAGAAAAGAATAAATTAATAATTTGATGTCTAAAGATAAAACCAAACATTTAATTTTCTAAAGATTTTCTATCCTTACAATTAGGACAGGACAAGATTCCTTTCCCAAAATGCACAATAGGGTCTTAATTTCTATCCTTACAATTGCTTATAATCTTCACCACACAAGAAGATTGGTCATAAGTCTGTATCATGTATGTGATGAAGATAATAAACTTGCTAGCTTGTAAGACTAGGACCTTTGATATAGGAAGAAACTCCATACCTACAAGAAAACAAGCATGATAGGGATTTCTCTTGTTATTGAGATTGCCAAAAGTTTTATATATTGGACTTGGTCAAACACTCTTGACCAAGCCCACCACACCTTCCACACTACTAGACGTTTTTAATTCGAGACTTGAGCAAGCACAATTGAGCTAATAAAATAGCTTAAATGAAATTAAGATAATATGTAAAAGTAGTTAATCTCTATGAAGCTTTGAAAATTACTAGATGTTTTTAATTTAAGATTTTGGATTCCCAAATTAATCATTTTAACCTCATTTAAGTAATTCTACTTAAATTTCACATACGTTGATGGAATTTGGCAAGAGAAAAAATTGCTTCAATAAAGATAAGAAACAAAATCAAAATCTTATACAAAGCATCAACAAAGACCTGGCAAAAGTTGAGGTTTTCAAAATTGATCCAAACCTATTAAGCCAACCCAAATCAAGAATAAAACTAAAAAGAATTACTGCAAATTATATAACCCTCCTTTTTATTTTGAAAATTTTCAATCCTCTCTTATTAAATCAAAAGATGTCTTACAACTAACCTAATTTGCAACAAAAGCTAAGCTATAGTTATATTTATTTTGACCAAAATACTCTTATATTTATTATCTATCTAATATATTTAGTATTAAATATGTATGTTTTTTTGTTTCTCATAAGTATTCTTTTATTAGAGACAATATTGTCGAGCACTAAATGTGGACACTTCTTTTTACGAGAATTCAAAACTTGATTCGTTACGTTGTGAGAGACTAATCCCTTCCATGAAACTTAACCCATGTTGGTTTATTAAATAATCAAATTGAATGTTACTTCAGTGTTTGTAAAGTTGTTACTGCATCTTCAATTTGGTGTTGGGATGTATAGAACCAAAAGCTCATAAATGATGTATATGTCTTGTGTTCCCAATTTGAACCATTTAATTTTTTATTGAAATTATTAGTATTTAAAAATTCACTAGATTGATTAATTTAAACTCAAACTAGCTAAAGTCTTATTACGAGAAGAGAGTTTTTCTATTAAAAATGTTTTTATATGCAAAACTCATATTTTTGTTTTAGTGAAATATATGAATATTTTAAAGAATTAAAGAAGTTTAAGCAATTTGAGCCTTTCTCGTTATCCCTACCAAATTGTAACTATACTTATCCTCTCTTATCTCAGAATTCTTATGGGAAAAATCCTAAAAAAACATGAATGATCATCTAAGAAAACAAGATAATAAAAAAAACCTATGAAGGTTTGGCATTGAAGAACGCCATAATTAACTCAAGGATTTTTTGAAATAAATAAGGAAAAATAGATTCTGGTGCTTCGGGATAGCTGAAACTAGGTATTATTAAGAGTACAAGACAAATTATTGGAGTTAAATAAGACATTAAGATTTCTTCCCTAAAATGCACGATAGAGATTCAATTTCCATCCAAACAATTCCATTAAAGGTCAGCACATGTGCTTTGACATTTATGCACAAGCAGGCATTATCCTGTGTTATGGATACAAAACACAGGCTGCTGCTCATGGGATGCGTGGAATGTGATGAGCAAACAGGTCATGTAATTGGCCTTAACCTTGGCAGCAATCAGCTTTATGGTTTTATTAGGTCTAATAGCTCTCTCTTTCACCTTTTCAAACTTCAAAGACTTGACCTTTT
The DNA here is from genome assembly GCA_031216115.1 of Senna siamea. Classification (NCBI taxonomy): domain Eukaryota; kingdom Viridiplantae; phylum Streptophyta; class Magnoliopsida; order Fabales; family Fabaceae; genus Senna; species Senna siamea. The sequence continues at coordinate 19,878,813 of CM062357.1, forward strand.
GATAATCACTTCAATTACTCTCAAATCCCATCCACCTTAGCTCATCTTTCAAGGCTTACCCATCTAGACCTTTCTTGGTCCATGTTTTCTAGTGAAATCCTAGAGGAAATTTCCCAACCTAGTTATTGGTACTTAATTAGTGCTATAATTTGTTGCATCATATCATTAAATCAATCTATTGTAACTGAAGCAGAAAAACTTTAGAAGTGCAATTCAGAACTTGACTAACCTTGAAGAACTTTATCCTGGCTATGTTAATATATCATTTCCAATACTTGATACACTCACCAATATGTCTTCTTTGCAAGCTCTTGGTCTTATTAGCACAGGAGTGTATGGTGAATTTCCCATAGGAATATTTGATCTCCTAAATTTTGAGATTCTCAAAGTGTTGCTCGGTACTTACCAGCTTCAATTTGAAACCTTAAAGTTTTGAAGGTGCTAGAAATAAGCAAATGCAAATTCTCTAGGTCTATTCCTTCTTCAGTTAGCAACCTCACCCAGGTCATGTATTTAAACCTTTCATATAACAATTTCAAGGGCAACCTTACTTCTTCCTTGTCAAACCTTACCAAATTAGGTTTCTTGTTCATTGGTGACATTGATATTACCAGTGAGGACATGGTGGACCCACTAGGCTGATTACTTATGCTAGAAGAAGGAAGAGGAGTGATCCGGTCCAGGCCTAAGAAGAGGAAGTTTATAAGGGGCAAAAGGGGGAATTGGCAGGTTGTAACTAACTTGAGCTAGAGGTGAGACTTTCAGAGGCTGGGTAGGGGAGAGAGACAGAGGCAGGAAAGGATTTAGGGAAGTGAGGGAGAGAGTCTGACCTCTCGAAAGTTAGGCATCCATTATATTTCTTTTCTTGTGTTTGCTATTTTTTCTACTTTTAGAGGACTAGTATTTCTATTCATTTCTTTTGCATTTCATATAGTCTATGGTCCTGCACTATTCTATTATATTTTGTTCTAGTATTTTGGGCATTCCGTTATAGGTTCCTATCAATTTTAATATCAGATCAGGTGCAAGAACAGGGCATGGTTAGTACCAGAATCGAAGGTAGGGTAGATACTATGGAGCAGGATTTGAACACTATCAAGGAGGATGTTCACCATATAAAGTAATGGGTGTTAGAAATTAAAGACACTTTGGGAAGACTAAAAAGAAAGGCTGGTGTGACAAAGGGAGCGAGTCCCTTAGTGAACTCTCAGCTAGTGCTTTTTCCTAGCTCACTAGTTGCCTGACATGGATTTCTTATATTCTTGAGACTTCAAACTTCAGTTCTCAAGACCAAAAAGTCATAAAACTAGACGAGGACCATATGTTATGCAGCAAAGAAGAAAATAACATAATTTGATAATTTAGCCTTGCTTGTTTCTATGAAGCAAATTGCATAAGTGTTGTAGAGAAACCACTACAGAATTTGGTGCATTCTCTTTGTAATGTAGCTCACCTTTGTAGGGTAATATTTGAATGAAGGAAAAGTACTTTAATCCCACTGTATAAGAACAAACAAAGGGGATATAAAAAATTATGCAAATTATAGGAGATCAAGCTGAGCCATACTATAAAGTTACGAGAGAAGATTATTGAGCCGATATTAAGGTTGGACACTGAAATTACAAAGAACCAATTTGGTTTCATGTCAAGGAGGTCAACCATAGAAGCTATATACTTATTAAGAAGATTGATTGAGAGGTATAAAAAATCCTATAAAGATCTGTATATGATTTTTATTAATTTAAAAAGGACCTATGATAGAGTACCAAGAGAAGTATTATGAATGACTTTAAAAAAAAAAAAGAAGTTCCTATGACTTATATCCAAGTAATCAAAGACATGTATGATAGGGCGATGACTTGTGTGAGAACACAAGGTAGAGCCACGAAGGATTTCCCTTTAATCATAGGACTACAATAATGTTCATCTTTGAGCCTCTAGCCTTTTAACTTAGTATTGGATGTGCTCACAGAAGATGTCCAATAAGGAGCACCCAAGTCCATGCTTTTTTTTGATCATGTAGTTCTTGTTGGAGATTCTAAAGAAGAAATAAACGCAAAATTAAAGGGGTGGAGTCAATCTTTGGAGACATATAGTCTCCGTACAAGTTGAAGTGAAATGAAATATATGGAATATAATTTTAGTGAAATGCACGTTGATCTAAGATGGAGGTGAAACTTGGAGACCATTTCATTCAAGAAGTCACTAGTTGGAGAAGTAGATGGAGATATAAATCATAAGATCCAAGCTGGATGGATGAAATTGAGAGGAAGGCTTTAAGGGTTATTTGTAATTGAAAAGTACCACTCAAATTAACTTAAGAAAAAAAATTCATCGCACAACTATGAAACCTGCATTGTTGTATGATATTAAATGTTAGGCGAGAAAAAGTTAACTTAAGCAAAAATTCAACATCACATAAATGAGAATGTTACGTTAGATAAGTGAACATACTAAAAATGATAGGATTAGAAATGATTGCATAAGAAAGAAAGTTGGGGTAACACCTATCGAAAAAAAGTTGGTAGAAACTTTCATCCAATGGTTTGTTCATGTATATAGGAGACCATTAGAGGTCCATGTACAAAAAAAAAAGTTGACTAGATAAAAGATAGTTGAATAACTAGAGATAAAAGGATACTAGAGAAAATAATAAAAAAAATTATTAAAATATATTTAATTATAAATAATTTAACTGTAGAAATGAGTTAAGATAGAACACCTTAGCATCAGTTGATCTATGTAGCAAACCCCACTTATTAGGAAAAGGCTTGGTTTATTGTTGTAATTATTTTTTGACAATAAAAAATCAGGATCACTTATATCTTAGTTTTGTTAGTTATTTTCATTGGATCATAGTCTTTGGCTTATAAGATGAAGATGTGAGCGTCTTCATCAGGAAATGCCTTCACTTCCAAATAGAAAAAGAATGTTTACTGATTTTATTTACCAGTTCGGGCAAACAGACAAGCATGACTGATATCAATTTGTACTTTGTAGACTTAAATCCAGTCTTTACAACTTTCTTTATAGTTATAGACAATGACTTCTCCAAAATGCACCATGTAATTGGGGCCTCCTCACCTCTCAATTTGTCATCCAGACAAGGACTTTGATATAGGAAGAAACTCCAGTCAAGTTTCCTACCAGAAAACAATCATGATGTATAGGTTTTATTGGACTTGGGCAAACACTCTTGACCAAGTCCACCATATACCTACCATAAATTATAGGTTAGGAAACTGTAGAATCAAGGGAAAAATTAAAATCTGTTTTAATCTTAATTTTACATTTTTTTATTAAACATATTTTATTGAAGGTAATGAATGAGAATATTAATATTAATATTTCACATTTTTTCTATTCCTCTCAATTCTTTTTGCTCAAAGTAAATTTTTTTACCTTTAATTTTGTGCAAGTGCAAGGTTTTAAGTTTATCTCTTATCTTTTTTTTATTTCAGTTTTTTTTTAATTTTTATTAATTGATACAATTTATTCTGTAAGCCAAACTATATATATTCTGTAGTTTCAATATAAATGGCAACATCAAGATTTCCCAATGTTCCTTGCTTTAGAAAAAGGAGCCAAAGTATGCTAAATCTCTTCCTTCATCAGACAAAGACTTGACTTTGAAATAGAAAAAAGAAAGCTAGTGATTTTATTACCTACCAGCAGATAAGCATGATAATAATTTCTAGTGTTGTTAAGTCTAAAAGACGTGTTATTGGACTTGACCAGATGACAACTGACACAGGAAATGGAGAAAAGAGAATATAAGTATATATATATATATATATATTCCTATTATACATACCACAAAAAAAAATTGTATCAAATGAAGACCTTATTAATAATTCTACTGTAAAATCTATGAATAGCCTAGTATGATTTACAGGTGAAGTCATTTGAACCACAAAAAAATTAGTATGATAAATCATTTCTGTTTTTATTTTCAATAACTACAACCTTTTCTAAAAATTCAAGAATTACAATCTCTTCAATTGCATTTTCAAATGTTTGGAATTGCTAGAATTTTAAGATAGGATGTATATTTTTGTTGACTTGAGGATTTGTAAATCTTAACTTTGAAATAGGAAAAGAAAAATGAAAAGGATTTGTACTATTATTGAGAGTACAAAACAAACTATTGAGTTGGACAAGAGATTCAAATTCCTTGCCCAAAATGTACAATAGGAGACAGTTGCCTATAATCTTCATCTTGTAGACCTTTGGAGAATGAGTGTGAATAAATCCATCTACTGCTTCAATTATAGAGTCTGATAATATTTTTCTCTGGTTTATTAAGATTTAAGGTAAATTATTCTCCTCCTGAAATACTTCAAGCAGGAAAGGAGTACAACGTACTAGTACTGTTACACTTGAAATTTTAAGGACTCTAAAAAAAATGTACAATGTAGAGATTAAGTTGAAAATTTAATGTAAATAAAAGTTTAATTATTGAATTAAACCTAATTTTTTTTATATACATACCAAGCATTGATGAAGAGGTCAAGGCAGCACTGTGGGCAAAACAAGTCTTAACATGATTCAATTTGTTCATATAAAAATTATGATAATTCTTGGCTCATTTGGATGTGGCTTAGGATGATTGGATCTGTTAATTGTGGCTTTGATTTGTTCATCAGATTGGACTTAAAATTCCAAATTGAAGTCAAATACATCGCTTGCTTCTAATGGTCTGTGTTGCTATAAATCTTGACTTTGAAATAGAAAAATAAAATCTAGTGCTTTTCCCTAGCCCACAAGTTGCATGACAAGGACTTCTTGTATTATTGAGACTCCAAACTTCAGTGCTCAAAAGACAAAAAAGCCATTGATGCCGTAACTCATAAGAAAAGTGTCATTTTCTAATTTTTAAGTGTTAAGTAAGAAAATATAATAATTGGCACTTTTAGAAAATTCATTTAGAGCGGTCGGTCTAATTAAAAAATTAGTCAATTGGTTATTTTTCAATTCTATCAATTCTTAAAATTGATTTTATAAAAAGATAATCAATAATTACAAAAATTAATCAAAATTGACAGATTGAATGGATGAACCGGTTTAAAAAATATTGGTCTTCATGAGTTTTTTAATTATTTCTCACAGAAAAGACAAATTAGAAATAGAATAATGAAGAAAAAGAAGAAACAAAAAAGTATCAAGAACGAAGAAAAAGATAGGATAAAAAATAAAAAAAATTACTATAAATTAGAAGAAGATAAAGAAGAAGAAGGAAAAAGAGAAGAATGAGGCATTGGAAGAAAGAGAGGGTGTAGAAAAAAAAAGAGAAGAAGGATGCTTGAATTGAGTGAATTTTGAAATGAAAAAAAATGTAATAAATGATTTGTACATTATGACATGTTTTAAATTTTTTTAAGAAATTGATAAATAGTTTTTTGATTTGTTTAAAAAATACAAGATAAATTATATATTTATTCTTTTTTTTTTGTAATAAAGTTATATAAAATGTTTATTATTAACTTAATTATAATATAAAATTAATATATAATATTAATATTGGTTCAACTATAACAACGAGATGTGAGATGCGATTTGTGAGAATTGAATGAGGTTGCTTCAATATCTAATTAATATCATATCTAGAGTTTTGTAAAACTTTTTGAAAATCATCGCAAAAATAACTATGATTTTTAAAAGTTGTCGCAAAATTTGCTGCAATTTTAAAAGACAGCTTTAAAATTTCCTATTATTCATCACAAAATTTATAGTGGTTCAATCTTAACCACCATCAAGTTTACGGTAGTTATGTTTGACCGTTTAAAATAGTGGCAATGAATGCCAACGACCACTAATTATTTTTGATTTGCATTATTTGAAAATTGTTACTAAACACCTAGTAATTTTTTTTTTCAAAATTTCAATTGAGTTCGTCATGTATTGTTACAAACTTAATGGTGGTTTTTCGACAATTGTCACTAAGATTCTTAACTTAGTGGCAGTTTCCCAACAATTGCCACTAAATCTTTGGCAATTGTTGTATAAACTATCATTAAACATTATAATTTTGTGACGGTTAATATAACCATCACAATGATTGAATTTTGTGATGATTATTTTATACTGTCAATAAATTTTGGTCTCTAAAATTTTAATTTTTTATAGTTATTAAACCGTGAGTCAATATTTTCACTAGCTTAATAATTAGTCTAATTTTTAAAATATTAGTAATTAGAATAATTTACACTTCTTTTGAGTCATAAACAAGTCCTCCAAGATAACTTCTCCAAAATACACCATGTATTTGGGGCCTCACCTCTCAGTTTCTCATCTACATAATGACTTTGATATAGGAATAGGAAGAAAGTGCTGTGATATTGCCTACAAGAAAACAAGCTTGATAATTAAGGATTTGTCTCATTATTGAGATTACCAAACGTTTTATTGGACTTGGCCAAACACTCTTGACCAAGTGTTCACCATACACCATACGACGTTTTTGATTTGAGACTTGAGCAAGCACAACTAGGCTAACTCAAATAAACTTAAAATAGCATGTAAAAGTTAATTTTGTTTTCTTTTTTGTTTTTAATGCCAACATTATTTTAAGGTATTTAAAACTACAAAGAAGAGCAAGTGATCACCCATGTTGCAGCTGAATTGTAAGGACCTGTTTAAACATTAACACAAAAGAGTAGGAATCAAATTAAAAATTAGATAAATTTTATAAAAATCAAAATTTAACAAAACCTATAATTTCTAGATGCAGCAAGTATCAATGAAGACTTGGAAATAGTTGGAGTTCTCCAGATGGATCCAAATCTATCAAGCCAACCCAAATCCCTCCATTTTATCTTTAAAAATTACAATCCTCTCTCGATAAATTAAAGATGTGTTACAACTAACCTACTTTGCAACAAAAGTTAAGCTACAGTTTTAAATATTTTATATTTATTATCTATCTAATATATTTAAATATTAGTATAAAATATATTTTTGATTCATATAAAATAGTCACTTTTTAAATTTCAAAAGTAAATTAAATTTATGATTTCAAGAAAAAATAAATAACATTAGAATCAAAGTTCTACAAAACAGATTTGATACTTTATATTTTTAATAAAAATAAATTAATATTATTGTGAACGTATTTGATCATATTTTTGTTTCAGTGAAATATATGTATATTTTAGAGAATTAAGAGAAGTTTGTGTAATTTGAACCTTTCTCCTTATCTAACAAGTTGTAACTGCACTTATCCTCTTTTATCTCAGAATCCTTAGGGCAAAAATCTTAAAAAAACATGAACGATCATTTAAGAAAACAAGATGATAAAAAAAACCTATAAAGTTTTGGCATTGAAGAACGCCATAAATCAAAATGTATTAACTCAAAAGGATAATTTGAAATAATATATCAAAGAAAAAGAAAGTTTGGTGCTTCTGGCTAGCTGAAAGGATTCCTTATATTAGTAAGAGTACAATACAAATTATTGGAGTTGGATAAGACATTAAGGGCTTGTTTGACAGTTACTCTATTTTTTATTTTTAAAATTATTTTATAAAATTAATTTTGATAATTTATATCAGTATTATTTTTATATATTCATATATATATTATTAATAAAAAGACATATTTTCAGTATTTCTTTTGTTTTAAAAAATTAGAGTTCAGAATTTTTTTTAATTTTTTGTTCTCAAAACATATATTTTATTTTTATATTTTTTGTTAAAAATAGTTATTTAAATAAATTTTTTTACTTTTCTATTTATAAAAATCAAAAATAATTTTTAAAAATTGCAATCAAATAGGTCCTAATTCCTTTCCCAAAATGCACGATAGTTGACTCAATTTCCATCCAAACAATTCCTATTAAAGGTCAGTGCATGTGCTTTGACATTTATGCACAAGCAGCCATTATCTTTTGAATATAAAAGCAGATTGGAATGGCTCACCATTTATCACAACTTTTTAGCTCAAATTGTTGTTATATTCTATGGGGCTATTCTGGTTCCTTGCTATATCAATGCTCTACCTTCTTCTCTTTTATTCTTTCCTCACATTCACTGTTACTAACTGTTCTCCTTCTGTGCAGCCTGCACTATGTCATGAACATGAAAGTTCTGCCTTGTTGCAATTTAAGCAAAGCTTTGTCATCACTAAATCCGCTTCTGGTAGATCTCTCAGCTATCCAAAATCTGTGTCATGGATACAAAGCACAGACTGCTGCTCATGGGATGGCGTGGAATGTGATGAGCAAACAGGTCATGTAATTGGCCTTGACCTTAGCAGCAGTCAACTTTATGGTTCCATTGATTCCAATAGCTCTCTCTTTCACCTTGTACAACTAAAGAATAGCAGAAAAAGGTTAAATAGCTAATTGCATGTAAGATTTTTCAGCATTCCTCAATCCCTTGGCCAAAGTATGAAATGAATTTATTATTTTTCACTAGTTTTCAAAGATTAAAACTAAATGAGTTCAAGAATGAAATAAAAATCATTTAAAGCTCCTGCAACAGAACCTGCACAGCATAACATGTGATTTTAAGTTTGTGAAAAAAAGAACGTTTCTTTCCCCGCAAGATTTCTCCACATATAATGACCGAATTTAGCAAGGGGAAAAAAAATCACTTTAGTTAATAAAGATAAGAAAACAAAATTGAAACTTTAAACAAAATTAAAGAACAAAAACTTAATTTTGGCCACTCTTTTTAATCCAATAATTATTTTAAGGTATTAGAGCTACAAAGAAGAGCAATATATAAATCAGTGCTATTGCAAATAAAATGTAAGGACCTGATTAATTAAACATTGCACAGAAGAGTAGAAATCAAATTAAAATTTAGATTAAATTTATAGAAATAAAATATTGAACATAACCTACAATTTATAGCAGAACTCTAAACAGCCTTTTGGAAGGTGGTAGAGCTTGGAGAATGGAAAGGGAAGTTATAGGAAATGATATTATTTTTGTTCTTTCTCATTATCACTCAGTCAATATTGGCTCCGATGAGGATGGTAATATGTATCTTCTTAATTATCTTAAAGGGAGAATGTTAGGTATCTATGTAATCTCGTAACTCTGTTCTGCATGTTGTATATAAACGAGAAAACTTAAACAATGAAACTGCATGCCAATTCAGTGTTTGTAAAGTTGCTATTGCATCTCCAGTTTGGTTTAGGACTAAGCTGAGCCATTATGTGTAGAACCAAAAGCTCATAAATGATGTGTCTTTGTAGGTGAAGTGTTCCCAATTTTGAACTATTTACTTTTGGCATGTACAAGTGGTAATATCAAGAGTTACAATGTCCCCTGATATAAAAAACAGAGCAAAAGATGAAAGAAAGTCTAGTGAATTTACCTATTCTATTGAGGATAATTAATGAGATTTTTTTGCTACACTCCCTTTGCATTTTGTTGTTGTACCTAACCACTAAAAATCTTGTTTGCTTTCGTCATGCATTGACTTAAAGTTTCAATGTAATTGTCAAATTCTGCATCTTTATTTGGAAAGATTGTGGTCAAATTATGCATCTTTATTTGGAAAGATTGTGTAGTGAGAGAAAATCTTGTATAATTTCCTGATTTCTAGGAATTAGCATTAGTTACTGAATATCCTGTGATTTAGGGATTTGTTACTGTTTTTGAATTAGACAATTGTGTATATAAACTAAGGCTGTAACCTAATCAGGATACAATAAAAAAATTCATTCCTCTCTTATAATTTCTGACAGTAATAGTAACTCAGATGAATTAGCACCAAACAATGATGATAAGGATTTCTATTATTATTGACTATAGAGACTACAACACATTCATTAGACCTTGTCAATCTTTACAGCAATAGGCCTTAACCTTAATTAGCAGCAGTCAGCTTTATGGTTCCATTGGGTCCTATGCCTCTCTCTTTCACCTTTCTCAACTTCAAAGACTTGAGACTTCAAAGGAAGGGCTTCTGTTAGTAACTAAACAATATATATTGCTAAATATTCATTATTGAAGCTTTCAATGTTGTTATAGATGGTTTTTTTTATATAACAAAGAAAAGAATAAATTAATAATTTGATGTCTAAAGATGAAGCCAAACATTTAATTTTCTATACTTCCAATTAGGACAAGACAAGATTCCTTTCCCAAAATGCACGATAGGGTCTTAATTTCTATCCTTACAATTGTTATAATCTTCACCACACAAGAAGATTGCTTATAAGTCTATATCAAGTATGTGATGAAGATAATAAACTTGCTAGCTTGTAAGACTAGGACCTTTGATATAGGAAGAAACTCCATACCTACAAGAAAACAAGCATGATAGGGATTTCTCTTGTTATTGAGATTGCCAAAAGTTTTATATATTGGACTTGGCCAAACACTCTTAACGAAGTCCACCACACCTTCCACACTGCTAGACGTTTTTAATTTGAGACTTCAGCAAGCACAATTGAGCTAATAAAATAGCTTAAATGAAGTTAAGATAATATGTAAAGTAGTTAATCTCTATGAAGCTTTGAAAATTACTAGATGTTTTTAATTTAAGATTTTGGATTCCCAAATTCATCATTTTAACCTCATTTAAATAATTCCACTTAAATTTCACATACTTTGGCAAGAGGAAAAATTGCTTCAATAAAGATAAGAAACAAAATCAAAATCTTATACAAAGCGTCAACGAAGACCTGGCAAAAGTTGAGGTTTTCAAAATCGATCCAAACCTATTAAGCCAACCCAAATCAAGAATAAAACTAAAAAGAGTTACTGCAAATTACAAAACCCTCCTTTTTATTTTGAAAATTTTCAATCCTCTCTTATTAAACCAAAAAATGTCTTACAACTAACTTGATTTGCAACTAAAGCTAAGCTATAGCTATATTTATTTTGACCAAAATACTTTTATATTTATTATCTATCTAATATATTTAGTATTAAATATGTATGTTTTTTTTGTTTTTCATAAGTATTCTTTTATTGAAGACAATATTTTCGAACACTAAATGTGGACACTTCTTTTAACGAAAATTTAAAACTTAATTCATCACGTTGTGAGAGACTAGTCCCTTCTATTAAACTTAACTCTTGGTGGTTTATTAAATAATCAAATTGAATGTTACTTCAGTGTTTGTAAAGTTGCTACTGCATCTTCAATTTGGTGTTGGGATGTATAGAACCAAAAGCTCATAAATGATGTATATGTCTTGTGTTCCCAATTTGAACCATTTATTTTTTTTATTAGCATTTAAAAATTCACTAGACTGATTAATTTAGCTCAAACTAGCTTAAGTCTATAAAGGGAATAGAGTTTTTATATTAAAAACGTTTTTATATGCAAAACTCGAATTCAAATCTTTGCTTAACAGAAATAAAGTATTTGTTTTTCCAACTGACCACCCATTAGTCATCAAGAGATGGTAACATTAAGGGTTTGAATGTCCCATAATATAGATAACAGAGCAAAAGTGTAGTGCTTTTGCTTACCAGTTCCAGCAAGCGGACACGCATGACAATGATATCAATTTGTATACACCTTTCTTTGTACTTATAAACAATAACTTCCACAAAATGCACCATGTAATTGGGGCCTCCCCTCCTCTCAATTTGTCATCCAGACAAATACTTTGATATAGGAAGGAACTCCAGTCAAGTTTTCTACCACAAAACAAGCATGATATATAGGTGTTATTGGACTTGGCCAAACACTCTTGACCAAGTCCACCATACCTTCCATACTTACTAGACGTTTTTAGTTTGATACTTGAGCAAGCACAACTGAACTAACTTAAGTTCTAAAAAATACGTTTGTTACTTTATATTTTTAATAAAAGAGATTAATATTATTGTGAAAGTATTTGGTCATATTTTTGTTTCAGTGAAATATATGAATATTTTAAAGAATTAAGAGAAGTTTGAGCAATTTGAGCCTTTCTCGTTATCCCTACCAAATTGTAATACTCTCTAATCTCAGAATTCTTAAGGGAAAAATCCTGAAAAAACATGAATGATCATCTAAGGAAACAAGATAATAAAAAAAACCTATGAAGGTTTGGCATTGAAGAACGCCATAATTAACTCAAGGATTTTCCGAAATAAACAAAGAAAAAGAGATTCTGGTGCTTTGGGATAGCTGAAACCTGGTATTATTAAGAGTACAAGACAAATTATTGAAGTTAAATAAGAAATTAAGATTCCTTCCCCAAAATGCACGATAGGGACTCAGTTTCCATCCAAACAATTCCATTAAAGGTCAGTGCATGTGCTTTGACATTTATGCACAAGCAGCCATTATCTTTTGTATATAAAAGCAGATTGGAAGGCCTCACTATTTACCACAACCTTTTAGCTCAAACTGTTGTTATATTCTATGGGGCTATTCTGGTTTCTTGCTATATCAATGCTCTACCTTCTTCTCTTTTATTCTCTCTTCACATTCATTGTTACTAATTGTTCTCCTTCTGTGCAGCCTGCACAATGTCATGAAGATGAAAGTTCTGCCTTGTTGTAATTTAAGCAAAGCTTTGTCATCACTAAATCCGCTTCTGGTAGTGCTCTTAGCTATCCAAAAACTGTGTCATGGACACAAAGCACAGACTGCTGCTCATGGGATGGCGTGGAATGTGATGAGCAAACAGGTCATGTAATTGGCCTTAACCTTAGCAGCAGTCAGCTTTATGGGTTCATTGGGTTCATTGGGTCCAATAGCTCTCTCTTTCACCTTTTCCAACTTCAAAGACTTGACCTTTCTGATAATCACTTCAAGTACTCTCAAATCCCATTCACCTTAGCTCATCTTTCAAGGCTTACCCATTTGGACCTGTCTTCGTCCATGTTTTCAGGTGAAATCCCAGAGGAAATTTCCCAACTATCCAAGTTATTGGTTCTTAATTTGTGCTGTAATTTTGTTGCATCATATCATCAAATCAATCTGTTGCAACTGAAGCTGAAAAACTTTAGAAGCACAATTCAGAACTTGACTAACCTTGAAAAACTTTATCTTGGCCATGTTAATATATCATCTCCAATACCTGATACACTCACCAATCTGTCTTCTTTGCAAGCTCTTGGTCTTACCAGCACTGGAATGTATGATGAATTTCCCATAGGAATATTTGATCTCCCAAATTTGGAGACTCTCAAAGTGGGATCAAACCCGAATCTCCCTGGGTCCTTACCAGCTTCAATTGGAAACCTTAAAGTTTTGAAGGTGTTAGAAATAAGCAATTGCAATTTCTGTGGGTCTATTCCTTCTTCACTTAGCAACCTTACCCAGCTCATGTATTTAGACCTTGCAGATAACAATTTCAAGGGCAACCTTACTTCTTTCTTGTCAAACCTCACCCAATTAGGTTTGTTGTCCGTTGGTGACAATGATATTACCAGTGAGGACATTTCTTGGATTGGAAAACTAAGTAGACTCTATTATTTGGATATAAGCACAATGAATACAGGCAGAGAGATCCCAGATTCTTTTGCAAACCTCACCCAACTCTCTTATTTAGACATAGATGATGCTAACTTAATTGGCCAAGTTCCATCTTGGAAGATGAACTTCACCAATTTAAGTTATTTGTATCTTTCATCCAACAAGCTTCACGGGGAAATCCCACGTTCTATCTTCTCACTAGAGAATCTCAAAACTCTTGCTCTAGAAAATAACCTCTTTACAGGACGATTAGAGCTCAACATATTTCTGAATATGAAGAGATTAAATGAACTTTTTTTATCTGATAATAAATTTTCATTGCTCACCAAAACAAGTTCTGTCAATGCAAGTCTTCCTAAGAATATCATAACATTAGAATTGGCTGCTTGCAACATAAATGAGTTTCCAAAACTTCTGATTGACCAAGACCAGCTGCAATTTCTTGACTTGTCAAACAATAAAATACTCGATAGCCTTCCAAGTTGGATGTGGAGGAAAACAGATCTTTGGTTATTGGATGTTCACAACAATTCGTTAATAGGAGAAATTTCCCCTTTGATCTGCAATCTCAAGTTACTTGAGTACCTTGATTTGTCATTTAACAACTTGAGTGGCACTATGCCACCATGTTTAGGAACCTTTAGTGAAAATTTGCGGACATTGAATCTGGGAAATAACAAGTTGTCTGGCTTCATTCCTCATGCATTCAACAACAGAAATGCTCTCAAGATGATCGATATTAGCTAAAACAATTTGCACGGCCAGTTGCCAAAAGCATTGGCCAATTGTAGAATGCTAGAGTATCTTGATGTCAGCAACAATCACATCAATGATACTTTTCCTTTCTGGTTGGGAACTCTACCTGAGTTGAAAGTTCTTGCTTTACGTTCTAATATGTTTTCTGGTGTTATAAGCTTCCCAAGGATTCCTACGTTTCCCAAGTTGCACATCATCGAATTTTCTCAAAATGATTTCTCTGGAAACATTCCTTCAAAATTAATTCAGAACTGGGTATCCATGAGAGCTTTTAACACGAACGAGGTCAAGTATGAGGTGTCATATCACTATTACAAGAAGACACAAAAGACTCAGAGGGTGGTTTACCCTTATTCATTTACAATTTTCAACAAAGGCAACCTCTTGGTTTATGAAAATCTCCAAAATTTTTACTTCTTCATTGCCATTGATCTCTCAAGTAACAAACTTGTTGGAAAAATCCCAGATGCCATCGGAGACTTAAAGGGGCTTGTTTTGCTTGATCTGTCTTATAACTTATTCACTGGAGGCATTCCATCTTCTTTGGGAAAGCTATCTAAACTTGAGGCATTGGACCTTTCCCACAACAGGTTAACAGGGAAGATTCCTCAAGAACTAGCACAACTCACCTTTCTTGAATTCATCGATGTGTCCTATAACTATCTCTCAGGTCCAATACCTCAATGTACACAGTTTGACACATTCGAAAGCAGTTCATTTGAGGGAAACCAAGGACTATGTGGGAAGCAGTTGGTGAAGAAATGTGAAGATCATGCAGCTCGCCCTTCAGCCACTGATGAAGATGAAGATTCATGGTTTCCATTTGAATTTGATTGGAAAATAGTTGTGATTGGGTATGCGGGTGGCCTAGTTTTTGGACTAGCAATGGGAAGCACTTTCAGTTGGGAGAAACACGCATTTCTTTGGCTTAAAAGGGTCCATAGAAGATTTCAAAGGAGATATTGATGAACAATAGAAAGAACCAATTTTTCTGTTTTTGTATCTCAGTTCAATGTATATTATGGATGGCTTATAGTGCTGTGCTATTTTTTTTATCGTACTGCCACTCTAAAATAATCAAACTGAATGTTATTTCATTGTTTGTAAAGTTGCCATTACATCTCCAATTCAGTTTAGGACTATCCTCAGCCATTATATGTAGAACCAAAAGCTCATAAAGGATGTATGTCTTTGTATTTGCTGTATTCCCGATTTGACCCATTTACTTTTTGGCATATATAAATGGAAAACCAAGCATTCCAAATGTCCCCTGCTATAAAAAACAGAGCAAAAGTATGCTAAGATATTATGCATTGTTTGTTTTGGATAGCATAAGTCTATATCAAATATATTAAGATAATAAGCTTTGTTTTTTTCCAATATCATTATTCATTATATTAGAGAGCTTCTGTAGAACTTTGTGTAGCCTAGTATGAGTTACAGATGAAGTCATTTGAATAACTGGAGCTTCTGTAAAAACCTTTTTCATTGTATTTGTTTACCTTGTAAATAATCTGGTTTGAGTTATTGCCAGTTTGTTCATGTGCTTATTACCTTCAACAACTTAAATTTTCAAATTATGTAGTTTCAAATTATCCCATTTTTTAATATATATATATATATATATATATATTTCAAAGTTCTACTATAGAACTTGCTTTGGTTATTATCCAAAGACAGAATTACTGTAACTAAATCTTTTCTGTCTTTACTTTTACTAACTACAACCTTTTGCTAGAAGATCAAGAATTACTATCTCTTCAATTGTATTTCAAGTGTTAGGAATTGCTAGGATTTTAAAATTGCAAGATAGGAGACAACTGCTTATAATATTCGTCATATAGACTTTTGGAGAATGAGTGTGAATAAATCCAACTATGCTTCAATACCTAGTTCACTCACCAATCTTGGCTATGTCAATATATCATCTCCAATACCTAGTTCACTCACCAATCTATCTTCTTTGCAAGTTCTTGGTCTTACCAGCACCGGAGTGTATGGTGAATTTCCCAAAGGAATATTAGATCTTCCAAATTTGGTGAGTCTTATAGTGCCATTAAACCAGGATCTCACTGGTACTTACCAGCTTCAATTGGAAGCCTAAAAGCTTTAAAGGTGTTAGATATGTGGCAATGCTAATTCTTGAGGTTTATTCCTTCTTCACTAAGTAACCTCACCCAGCTGATGGCTTTAGACCTTGGATATAACCATTTCAAGGGCAACCTTACTTCTTCCTTGTGAAACCTCGCCCAATTAGGTTCCTTGTCCATCGACGGGAATGCTATTACTAGTGTGGACATTTCATGGATTGGTAAGTTAAATAATCTTATTATTTGGATCTAAGCACAACAAATATAGGCCATGAGATCCCAAATTCTTTTGCAAATCTCACCCAACTCTCTATCATGCTCATAAGGCATGCTATTTTAACTGGCCAAGTTCTATCTTGGATGATGAACTTCACCAAATTAGGTTATTTTGATCTTTCCGGCAACAAACGTCATGGGGAAATACCACATTCAATTTTCTCGCTAGAGTATCTCAATACACTTTATATGGGAAAAAAATCTCTTGGTAGGACAACTAGAGCTCAACATGTTTTTGAATCACAACAGCTTAACTGATATTTATTTGTCGTATAATAATTTGTCAGTGCTGACCAAAACAAGTTCTTTCAATGAAAGTTTTCACAAGAATATTATATCATTAGAGTTGACCTTTTGCAACATAAATGAGTATCCAAAACTTCTAAAAGATCAAGATCAGCTGGAATTTCTTGACTTGTCATACAATAAAATACATGATACCCCCCAAATTGGTTGTGGAGAAAGGACAAATTTTTGGCCTTGGCTGTTAGGAACAACTTTTTAATAGGAGAAATTTCCCCATTGATTTGAAATTTTAAATCACTTGAGTTCATTGATTTGTCATTCAACAACACAATTGGCACCATACCATCATGTCTGGGAACCTTTGGCAAAACTTTGCTCATACTAAAGTCAGGAAATAACATGTTGTTTGGCTTCATTCCCCAAGCATTCATGAAAGAAAATGCCCTCAAATGATCCATTTCAGCCAAAACAATTTGCAGCGTCAGTTACCCAAAGCATTGGCCAATTGTAGAATGCTAGAGCATCTTGAAGTTAGCAACAACCACATCAATGATTCTTTTCCTTTATGGTTGGGAACTTCACCTGAGTTGAAAGTTCTTGCCTTAAGTTCTAGTAAGTTTTCTAGTGTTATAAGCAGTCCAAAATCTTCAATGTTTCTAAAGTTGCACATCAGTGACCTTTCACAAAATGAGTTCTTAGGAAACTTACCTTTAGAATTAATTCAGAATTGGGAGACCATGAGAGTTTCTAATTTGAATCAGCCCAAGTAGTGAAATTCCCTTAATCGTTCACAATTTTCAACAAAGGAAACCTCATGGTTTTTTAGAAGCTGCAAAAATTTTACTTGCTTATGGCAATTGATCTTTCAAGCATCAAGCTTGGTGGAGAAATGCCACAAGCCATTGGAGACCTAAAGAAGCTTATATCGCTCAATCTGTCTAATAACTTGTTCACCGGTGGAATTCCATCTTCTTTGGAAAAACACTCTCAGCTTGAAGCATTAGACCTTTCCCACAGTAGTTTAACAAGGAAGATTCCTCAAGAATTAACACAGCTCGCCTTTCTTGCATTCCTCAATTTGTCCAACAACTATCTTTCAAGTCCAGTTCTTTAAAGTACACAGTTTGATACATTCGAAAGCAATCCATTTGAAGGAAACCAAGGATTATGTGGGAAGCAATTGTTGAAGAAATGTGAAGATGATGCAGCTCCCCCTTCAGCCACCGACGAAGATGAAGATGAACATTCATGGTTTCTGTTAGATATATGCTTTAGGAAATACATGTCTTTAGTTTTTTTTATTATTTTTCTTTGCACCATGATTTTTAAATTTCCTTATCCTAATCAAACTGATATCCCTATGTTCAAGGGATCTATTATCTGTTTGAATAGTTTCTGATTTTTAGGATATTTTGATTTTCTTCTGTTTTTGTAATCTATTTTAAATAAGTGCTGATAAGCCTAATAAAATTATTCTCTTTTTTGCTGGTTCGTCAAATCCTCTTTCTTACGTTACTGTTTCCTTTCTCTCTACTTCATCAAAAAAACCTTCAGTTTCCATTTGAATTTGATTGGAAAATAGTTTTGATTGGGTTTGTGGGTGGACATGTCTTTGGACCAGCAATGGGAAGCACTTTCAGTTGGGAGAAACACGCATTTCTTTGGCTTAAAAGGGTCCATAGAAGAGTCCAGAGGAGATATTGACGAACAAGAAAAAGAACCAGTTTTTCTGTCTGTGTTTGTGTTTTAGTTCAATGTATATTAAGGATGCCTTATAGTGTTGTGTTGTTTGCTTATTGTATTGCCACTCTAAAATAATCAAACTGAATGTTAATTCTGTGTTTGTAAAGTTGCCATTTCATGTCCAATTCAGTTTAGGACTATCCTCAGCCATTATGTGTAAAACCAAAAGCTCATAAAGGATGTATGTGTTTGTATTTGCAGTGTTCCCAATTTGAACCATTTACTTTTTGGCAAATATAAATGGTAATACCAAGATTTCCTAATGTTCCCTGCTATAGAAAACAGAGCAAAAGTATGCTAAGATATTATGCCTTGTTTTTTTTGGATAGTATAATAAGTCTATGTCAAACATATGATTAAGATAATAAACTTCCTTATTTCCATTGTGATTTTTTCATTGTATTAGGGAAAAACTAAAACTTACATAAGTCAATTGTAAAAACTGTGTAGCCTAGTATGATTTACAGATGAAGTCATTTGAATAACTGTAACTTCTGTAAAAACTTTCTTCATTTTACTTTTGTTTACCTATATAATCTGGTTTGAGTTATTGCCAGCTTGTTCATTGTACTTATTACCTTCCAGTAACTTTATTTTCATATTCAGTAGTTTCAATATAAATGGCAACATCAAGAGTTCCCATTGTTCCTTGCTTTAGAAAAAGGAGCCAAAGTATGCTAAATCTCTTCCTTCATCAGACAAAGACTTGACCTTGAAATAGAAAGAGAAAGTCTAGTGATTTTATTACCTACCAGCAGATAAGCATGATAATAATTTCTGGTGTTGTTAAGTCTAAAAGACGTGTTATTGGACTTGACCAGATGACAATTGACACAGGAAATGGAGAAAAGAGAATATAAGTATATATATATATATATATATGTATGTATATATATATTACGCCTAGTATACATACCGCAAAAAAAAAAATGTATCAAATGAAGACCTTATTAATAATTCAATTATAAAATCTATGAATAGCCTAGTATGATTTTCAGATGAAGTCATTTGAATAACTGGAGCTTCTGTAAAAGCTTTCTTCATTTTATTTTTGTTTACCTATATATAATCTGGTTTGAGTTATTGCCAGCTTGTTTATTGTTCTTGTTACTTTTCAGTAACTTTATTTTCATATTCTGTAGTTTCAAATGAACTTTTTTTTTTTTTAGATATTTCATATTTCTACTACGGCACTTGCTGTGGTTATTCTTCAATGACAGAATTAGTGTAATAAATCATTTCTGTTTTTATTTTTAATAACTACAACCTTTTTCTAAAAATTCAAGAATTACAATCTCTTCAGTTGCATTTTCAAATGTTTGGAATTGCTAGAATTTTAAGATAGGATGTATATTTTTGTTGACTCGAGGATTTGTAAATCTTAACTTTGAAATAGGAAAAGAAAAATGAAAAGGATTTGTACTATTATTGAGAGTACAAAACTAACTATTGAGTTGGACAAGAGATTCAAATTGCTTGCCCAAAATGCACAATAGGAGACCGTTGCTTATAATCTTCATCTTGTAGACTTTTGGAGAATGAGTGTGAATAAATCCATCTACTGCTTCAATTATAGAGTCTAATAATATTTTTCTCTGGTTTGTTAAGATTTAAGGTAAATTATTCTCCTCCTCAAATACTTCAAGCAGGAAAGGAGTACAACGTACTAGTACTGTTACACTTGAAATTTTAAGGACTCTAAAAAAATGTACAATGTAGAGATTAAGTTGAAAATTTAATGTAAATAAAAGTTTAATTATTGAATTAAACCTAATTTTTTTTATATACATACCAAGCATTGATGAAGAGGTCAAGGCAGCACTGTGGGCAAAACAAGTCTTAACATGATTCAATTTGTTCATATAAAAATTATGATAATTCTTTGCTCGTTTGGATGTGGCTTAGGATGATTGGATCTGTTAATTGTGGCTTTGATTTGTTCATCAGATTGGACTTAAATTTCCAAATTGAAGTCAAAGACATCGCTTGCTTCTAATGGTCTGTGTTGCTATAAATCTTGACTTTGAAAAAAATCTATTGCTTTTCCCTAGCCCACAAGTTGCATGACAAGGACTTCTTGTATTATTGAGACTCCAAACTTCAGTGCTCAAAAGACAAAAAAAGCCATTGATGTCGTAACTCATAAGAAAAGTGTCATTTTCTAATTTTTAAGTGTTAAGTAACTAAATATAATAATTGATACTTTTAGAAAATTTGTTCAGAGCGGTCGGTCTAATTAAAAAATTAATAAATTAGTTATTTTTTTGAGTTTATCTATTCTTAAAATTGATTTTATAAAAAATTGATTAATAATTACAAAAATTAGTCAAAACTAACCAATTGAATGGATGAATTGGTTTAAAAAATTGGTCTTCATGAGTTTTTTAATTGTTCCTAACAAAAAAGACAAATTAGAAATAAAATAATGAAGAAAAAAATAAAGGAAACAAAAAAAGAAACAAAAAAGAATATCAAGGAGGAAAAAAAAAGATAGGATAAAATAAAAAAAATTACTATAAATTAGAAGAAGATAAAGAAGAAGGAGGAAAAAGAGAAGAATGAGGCATTGGAAGAAAGAGAGGGTAGAAAAAAAAGAGAAGAAGGATGCCTAAATTGAGTGAATTTTAAAATGAAAAAAAATGTAATAAATGATTTATACATTATGATATGTTTTAAATTTAAAAAAAAAAATTGATAAATAGTTTTTTGATTTGTTTAAAAAATAAAAGATAAATTATATATTTATTCTTTTTTTGTGTAATAAAGTTATATAAAATATTTATTATTATACTTAATTATAATATAAAATTAATATATAATATTAATATTAGTTCAACTATAACAATGAGATGTGAGATGCCGATTTGTGGGAACTGAATGAGATTGCTTTCATATCTAGTTAATATCATATCTAGAGTTTTGTAAAACTTTTTGAAAATCATAGCAAAAATAACTATAATTTTAAAAAATTGTTGCAAAATTTGCTACAATTTTAAAAGACAACTTTAAAATTTCCTATTATCCATCGCAAAATTCATAGTGGTTCAAGCTTAACCGTCATCAAGTTTACCGTAGTTATGTTTGACCATTTAAAATAGTGGCAATCAATGCCAACGGCCACTAATTATTTTCGATTTGCATTATTTGAAAATCGTAACTAAACACCTGGCAATTTTTTTTTTTGAAAATTTCAATTGAGTTCGTCATGTATTGCTACAAACTTAATGGTGGTTTTTCCACGATTGTCACTAAGATTCTTAATTTAGTGGTGGTTTCCCAACAATTGTCACTAAGATAAAGACTTAGTAGCGATTGTTGTATAAATTATTGTTAAATGTTATAATTTTGTGATAGTTAATATAACTGTTACAATGACCGAACTTTGTGATGATAATTTTAGATTGTCACTAAATATTTGTAACTAAAATTCTAATTTTTTATAATTATTGAACTGTGAGTTAATATTTTAATTGATTTAATAATTAGTCTAATTTTTAAAAGATTCATAATTAGAATAATTTACACTTCTTTTGAGTTATAGATAGGTCCTCCAAGATAGCTTCTCCAAAATACACCATGTATTTGGGGCCTCACCTCTCAGTTTCTCATCTGGATAATGACATTAATGTAGGAATAGGAAGAAAGTCCTGTGATATTGCCTACAAGAAAACAAGCTTGATAATTAAGGATTTCTCTCATTAGTGAGATTACCAAACGTTTTATTGGACTTGGCCAAATACTCTTGATCAAGAGTTCACCATACACCATACGACGTATTTAATTTAAGACTTGAGCAAGCACTACTAGGCTAACTCAAATAAACTTAAAATAGCATGTAAAAGTTAATTTTGCTTTTTTTGTTTTTAATGCCAACATTATTTTAAGGTATTTAAAACTACAAAGAAGAGCAAGTGATCACCCATGTTGCAGCTGAATTGTAAGTACCTGTTTAAACATTAACACAAAAGAGTAGGAATCAAATTAAAAATTAGATAAATTTTATAAAAATCAAAATTTAACAAAACCTATAATTTCTAGATATACCAAGTATCAATGAAGACTTAGAAATAGTTGGAGTTCTCCAGATGGATCCAAATCTATCAAGCCAACCCAAATCCCTCCATTTTATCTTTAGAAATTACAATCCTTTCTCGTTAAATTAAAGATGTGTTACAACTAACCTACTTTGCAACAAAAGTTAAGCTATAATTTGCCTTATTTGACCAAAATATTTTATATTTATTATCTATCTAATATATTTAAATATTAGTATAAAATATATATTTGATTTATATAAAATAGTCACTTTTTAAATTTCAAAAATAAATTAAATTTATGATTTCAAGACAAAATAAATAACATTAGAATCAAAGTTTTACAAAACAGATTTGATACTTTATATTTTTAATAAAAATAAATTAATATTATTGTGAACGTATTTGATCATTTTTTTTGTTTCAGTCAAATATATGTATATTTTAGAGAATTAAGAGAAGTTTGTGTAATTTGAACCTTTCTTGTTATCATAACAAGTTGTAACTGCACTTATCCTCTATTATCTCAGAATTCTTAGGGCAAAAATCTTGAAAAAACATGAATGATCATTTAAGAAAACAAGATAATAAAAAAAAACCTATGAAGTTTTGGCATTGAAGAACGTCATAAATCAAAATGTATTAACTCGAAAGGTTAATTTGAAATAATATATCAAAGAAAAAGAAAGTCTGGTGCTTCTGGCTATCTGAAAGGATTCCTAATATTATTAAGAGTACAAGACAAATTATTGGAGTTAGATAAGACATTAAGGGTTTGTTTGACAGTTATTCTATTTTTTATTTTTTAAAATTATTTTATATAATTAATTCTGATAAGACATATTTTGTAATAACTCTAAATAAATTTTAATATTAATGATTATTAATAATAAAAAAAAATTAATGAAAATTTAGAGATTTTGATAGATATGAAACAAGTGAATTATTTTAAACTTATGACTCAAATTTAAAAATTTTTAAAAATAAAATTTTATGTGATAATAAAATTTTTATTTATTTTAACAACTTAACTGATATTTTAAAAAAGTTTAAAATGCTTTAAAAATACTTAAATTTTTTTTAAGATATCCTATATTTTAAGATAAATTATGAAGTGCAATTAAATTTACCTAAAGCAAAATACCAAAATGACAAAATTGTCTCTGAATATAAAAAAAAAACACACACACACAAAATTTCCTTCTTCTAGACCATTCTCTCATCCTCTCATGCACACCCTCTCTCTCACCATTGCCGAGTCTCTCTTCTTCCTTTTGAACCACCGTCGCACTGTCACCTGCACCGGGTTGTGCTGTCGCTGGACTACAGGACCTCCGCCAACGCCATCTAGAGCTTCGTCGGACCACCGCAGCGGCCAAAAATAGCGTTTTCTCCTTCCTTTTTCGTCTGCAATCATGCCATTGATCCAGCCATGAAACGTCACCATTGGCTGCCGGTGAGCCTCGGTTCTGGTCCCTTAGTTGACGTCGACACTGCCGACAACCTCCCCTTAGCGTCTAGCCATTGTTAGCTGCGAAAAACTGCAGGAAAAGTAAAAGGGACTAAACTAAAAATTTTAAAAATTTTTGGTTTGAATTGAAATTTTAAATTTTGATGCATATTTGTAATCTTTAGCTCTAATGGGACCCTTATGATTGTATAGAAGTGAAAAATAGAAGAAAAAGAATGCAAAAACACCGTATGAAAATTTAGGGACTAAATTAAAAATTTCTAAAATCTTAGATATGAGCTAAAATTCCAAAAATGTTGTACTTTTCTGTAATATTAAGGTCTATGGAGGCTCTCATGCAAATTTAGAAGATTTTTGTAACCATTAAGGATTATTTTCAAGGCTAAGAGAATTTTAGGGATTGAAAACTTTTAATTCTGTTGGATTAAGGTGAAATGCATAATTAGGTATTTTGAGATAATAACGGCCTTCATAATATTTTAAAATTTAATTGATGAAAGTTAAGAGGTGATGAAATTCATATTGCAATGAATTGAGTGATTTTTTTTATACTGATTAAGTTCTTTTATTATTTTAGGAAATTCAGAGGATAATAGAATTATTGCAAGTTATGCTAGACTGGTAAAGTAAGGATTTTGTTACAAATTCTTTCAAGTAAATGTTTGATAAAGGAGATACCATATTCAAATATGCCTTACCCATTTGAATTACAAATAAAATTAATTGTGTATGTGTTTCATTTACTGTCTAGATAGTCATGGAAAACAATTAGGACATGTGTTGTCCTTGAATTCATGATAAATTGATGATTTTATGTCTGTGTGACTATCGGTACCCGATACAAGAAATTATATATTTTTTGACTGTTTGAAATATATTATTATTCAAATTTCAATGCTAGATTGATGAAATGTGGAAATTGGTATTCTGGTGTGAGATGAATTGTGTCGTTGGATGTTATCTCTGGTGTTACCTTATATTGAGGCACCTCGTGCGATGAGAAGTACGAGGTTGGTCTCGTGTGCATGCATAGTGGGTTGTCATAGTGCGGTTGAAGAAACAAGTGATTGATGGCGCTGATGGGTTGTCACATGCAATGGGAGACACGGTGACTAAAGCACATGCATGCACAATGGGTTGTCATAGTGTGGTTGAAGGCACAGGTGACTGATGGTGCGGAAGGGTTGTCCTAGTACAGAGGGAGACCAGAAATGATTGGTGGTTGTTTGAAAGTGTTAAATATTACGTGAATTTATGAAAATTATATTAGAGATGTTCGACATTGTATGGATTTAATTAGTTATGGTATTTTCTGTTAAAATATTAATATGGTGACATTTTCATTAAAATTTTATATAAAAACAAATTTACAATATTTTAACCTTTATAGCCCTAAAAATATTTTATGATACCAAAAAACTCTGTGTGAGTCTGTTTCTCATTCTGTGTATTTCTTTTATTTTACACTCACTGGGTCTGTGTGGCTCACGCTCTTTACTTTATATTTTTCAAATCCTCCTCAAGTTGAAAAGTAAAAAGTGATCAAAAGTTTATTCCTATTTTGGGTAGGTCCATTATGGAGTCATGCAGGCTTAATGATATCGCAGCTTATCAACACTTTAGTATTGGACCAGTTTGCTAAATACCATAATTTGTATGTAGACGAAATGAAAATTTCTGTAGGCTTATGATAGCCAGATGTATAGTTTTTGAATTGTAATGAATATGTTGTTGTGTTTGGGCTATTGTAAATTGAGAAAACGTCCTATTTTCAGAGGATATTTTGTCAAAATTTTGATAGAAATTAGAATGATGATTAATGACTTCAAGGCAGAGATTAAAATGTCTTAATATTGTTATTGTGAGATGAAAAAATTCTTAGGCTGACTAGACCTAGTAGGTGTTAGAATAGGTTTATGCACCGGTCACGATCTCGGAATTTGGGTTGTGACATTTTTTCTGTTTCTTTTATTTTAAAAAATTAGAGTTTAATATGTTTTTTAATTGTTTTGTATTTTTTTCTCAAAACACATTTTATTTTTATATTTTTTGTTAAAAATAGTTATTTAAATAATTTTTTTTACTTTTCTATTTATAAAAATCAAAAATAATTTTTAAAAATTGCAATCAAATAGGTCCTAATTCCTTTCCCAAAAATGCACGATAGTTGACTCAATTTCCATCCAAACAATTCCTATTAAAGGTCAGTGCATGTGCTTTGACATTTATGCACAAGCAGCCATTGTCTTTTGTATATAAAAGCAGATTGGAATGGCTCACCATTTATCACAACTTTTTAGCTCAAATTGTTGTTATATTCTATGGGGCTATTCTGGTTCCTTGCTATATCAATGCTCTACCTTCTTCTCTTTTATTCTCTCTTCACATTCACTGTTACTAATAGTTTTTCTTCTGTGCAGCCTGCACTATGTCATGAAGCTGAAAGTTCTGCCTTGTTGCAATTTAAGCAAAGCTTTGTCATCACTAAATCCGCTTCTGGTAGATCTCTCAGCTATCCAAAATCTGTGTCATGGATACAAAGCACAGACTGCTGCTCATGGGATGGCGTGGAATGTGATGAGCAAATAGGTCATGTAATTGGCCTTAACCTTAGCAGCAGTCAGCTTTATGGTTTCATTGGGTCCAATAGCTCTCTCTTTCACCTTTTCCAACTTCAAAGACTTGACCTTTCTGATAATCACTTCAAGTACTCTCAAATCCCATCCACCTTAGCTCATCTTTCAAGGCTTACCCATTTGGACCTGTCTTCGTCCATGTTTTCAGGTGAAATCCCAGAGGAAATTTCACAACTATCTAAGTTGTTGGCTCTTTATTTGTGCTGTAATTATATTGCATCATATCCTCGAATCAATCTGTTGCAACTGAAGCAGCAAAACTTTAAAAGCATAATTCAGAACTTGACTAAACTTGAAGTGCTTTCTCTTAGCTTTGTTAATATATCATCTCCAATACCCAATACGCTCACCAATCTATCTTCTTTGAAAAATCTTCGTCTTTTCAGCGCTGGAATGTATGGTGAATTTCCCATAGGAATATTTCATCTCCCAAATTTGGAGTATCTCAACGTGGGATCAAACCAGGATCTCACTGGGTCCTTACCAGCTTCAATTGGAAGCCTAAAAGCCTTAAAGGTGTTAGATATGTGGCAATGCCAATTCTCGAGGTCTATTCCTTCTTCACTCAGCAACCTCACCCAGCTCATGCATTTAGACCTTGGATATAACCATTTCAAGGGAAACCTCACTTCTTCCTTGTCAAACCTCACCCAATTAAGTTCCTTGTCCGTCGGTGGGAATGATATTGCCAGTGTGGACATTTCATGGATTGGTAACTTAAATAGTCTGCATTATTTGGATCTAAGCACAACGAATATACGCCATGAGATCCCAAATTCTTTTGCAAATCTCACCCAACTCTCTGATTTAAATATAAGGTATGCTAACTTAATTGGCCAAGTTCCACCTTGGATGATGAACTTCACCAAATTAGGTTATTTGGATCTTTCAGGCAACAAGCTTCATGGGGAAATCCCACATTCAATCTTCTCACTAGAGAATCTCGATACTCTTTACATGGGCAGAAATCTCTTGGGAGGACAACTAGAGCTCAACATGCTTTTGAATCACACGAGCTTAACTCAGATTTATTTGTCGTATAATAATTTGTCAGTGCTGACCAAAACAAGTTCTTTCAATGAAAGTTTTCGCAAGAATATTATATCATTAGAATTGGCTTTTTGCAACATAAATGAGTTTCCAAAACTTCTAAAAGATCAAGACCAGCTGGAATATCTTGACTTGTCACACAATTAAATACATGACACCCTACCAAGTTGGTTGTGGAGGAAACACAAATTTTTGGTCTTGTCTGTTAGGAACAATTTCTTAGTAGGAGAAATTTCCCCATTGATTTGTAATTTGAAATCACTTGAGTTCGTTGATTTGTCATTCAACAACATAAGTGGCACCATACCACCATGTCTGGGAACCTTTGCCAAAACTTTGCTCACACTAGAGTCAGGAAATAACAAGTTGTTTGGCTTCATTCCTCAAGCATTCATGAAAGCAAATGCCCTCAAGATGATCGATTTCAGCCAAAACAATTTGCAGGGTCAGCTACCCAAAGCATTGGCCAATTGTAGAATGCTAGAGTATCTTGATGTCAGCAACAACCACTTCAATGATTCTTTTCCTTTCTGGTTGGGAACTTTACCTGAGTTGAAAGTTCTTGTGTTACGTTCTAATAAGTTTTCTGGTGTTATAAGCAGCCCAAAAGCTTTTATGTTTCCCAAGTTGCACATCATTGACCTTTCACAAAATGAGTTCTCAGGAAACTTGCCTTTAGAATTGATTCAGAATTTGGAGTCCATGACAACTTCTGATTTTAATGAGCTCAAGTATGACGGGTGGCATCATTATTACAAGGAGACAGACAGCATTCAGGTAGTGAAATACCCCTATTCTTTCAGAATTTTCAACAAAGGAAACCTCATGGTTTTTGAGAAGCTCCAAGAATTTTACATGTTCATAGCCATTGATCTTTCAAGCAACAAACTTGGTGGAGAAATCCCACAAGCCATTGGAGACCTAAAGAGGCTTGTCTTGCTCAATCTCTCTAATAACTTGTTCTCTGGTGGCATACCATCTTCTTTGGGAAAACTATCTCAGCTTGAAACATTAGACCTTTCGCACAATAGTTTAACAGGGAAGATTCCTCAAGAATTAACACAACTCACCTTCCTTGCAGTCCTCAATTTGTCTTGCAACAATCTTTCAGGTCCAGTACCTCAAAGTACACAGTTTGATACATTCGGAAGCAGTTCTTTTGAAGGAAACCAAGGACTATGCGGGAAGCAATTTTTGAAGAAATGTGAAGATGATGCAGTTCCCCCTTCAGTCACTGATGAAGATGAAGATGAACATTCGTGGTTTCCGTTTGAATTTGATTGGAAAATAGTTGTGATTGGGTATGTGGGTGGACTTGTCTTTGGACTAGCAATGGGAAGCACTTTCAGTTGGGAGAAATACGCATTACTTTGGCTTAAAAGGGTCCATAGAAGAGTTCAGAGGAGATATTGACGAACAAGAAGAAGAACCAGTTTTTCTATTATTATGTCTCAGTTCAATGTATATTATGGATGCCATATAGTGTTGTGTTGTTTGCTTTTTGTATTGCCACTCCGAAATAATCAGACTGAATGTTAATTCAGTATTTGTAATGTTGTTGCATCTTCATTTCGGTATAGGTCTAACCTAAGCCATTATTATGTATTGAACCAAAAACTCATAAGTGATGTGTCTTTGTATTTGCAGTGTTCCCAATTTGAACCATTTACTTTTTGGCATATATAAATGGAAACATCAAGAGCTCCCAATGTCCCGTGCTATAGAAAACAGAGCAACAGTATGGTAAACCCCTTTCTTCACCAAAAGCAGCATATACATAATATTTGACTTTGAGCTAAAACTATCCTGATTCTTGACAAGCTCAACAACAGTAATTCTTTTGAATTTGAGCTAAAACTATCCTGATTCTTGACAAGCTCAACAACAGTAATTCTATCTTATTGTTGGCTGTCAAAACCAACAAATATAAAAGTAGCCTACTCTGTTGTATGGATTAGTGCAAAGTGTGAAGAAGGGTCGATCTCAGTGACTGGATAATCAATCTTCTTTTGAATCAATCAGTTTTTCTGTCCATTCTGGCTTGGAATTTTTTTTTTTTTTTCCTGATTGCCTTATTAATAGCTTATTAGCTCAATTTTCACGATTTTAACATCAACTGAGCTATTTTAGAGTAAGTCAAGTAGCTCTTACGAATGATCATATCAGTTAATGTAGTTCCTGCTCCTATATATGTTCATACTATGATTTTCGTTTGTCTTATTTCTGTTCTAGAGATACAGTGCAATCAGTGTTCCAGTGAAAAATTCAGTGCTGAAAAGTGAAATTGAAAATATAAATTAAGATTCAGCTTATGCTGAAATTTTCTGTAGCTACTCTTTCTAGATTTAAATTATTAACTGACTAAACTTTCCTTTAGTATTGCCTCAATTATTTTGGCCCCTCCTGTTTGCTTCCTATATGGCATCATATAGGTTAATAAGTTGACTAATCTATTTTGGGCCATATTTCATTATGCATGACAATGTCATTTTCAAAGCCACAGGGTGATCTGCTTCCTTAGGACTGAAGAACATGTACATGTTTAAGATTCTGAGGTAATGCTGATGCATAATAAGCCACTTTCAGAAAGAAAATGCACTCAAAACATTGCAACTGTAAGAATGGTTATGCAGAGCATTAGAAATGCATCTTCATATTAGTATCTTGAGTCCTAAAATGATGCTTGAATGATAATCAAATTCCATGTCTATAAATGCAGAACATGGACGTGTCTGAGCACTGACACTGGATGTACGATAGAACAAATCCTAATCGGGTTGGACTTAAAGATGTCTCTGTGAAGGGTGTTGATGACTTTGTTGCTCATGCCTGTCAAATGCCATCTTATTTGAATGAAGGAAAGATAAGGTGTCCTTGTGCAAGAGATTTCAATTTCCAGATGTTGTGAAAGTGCACTTTTTTAAGAAGGGATTTAAAGATAACTATTATTGGTGAACATCTCATGGAGAAAAGTTGCCAGATTTCCTAACTCTAATATATCCATCCTATTTGAGTCAAGGACAGATAAGTGTCCTTGTTCGAAGTGTAAGTGTGCTTTTTAAAAGAAAACAGAATAGATGGTCCTGGTATTGAAGCCAACCATGGTGCATCCCATAGATACAAAATACAAGAAATCATTCCTGAAAGTACTGAGAATGATCAACATGAAACTCTGCATGATAACAAAGATGCATATGAGGGGGTTGATAGCTCATGAATCAATCAACCAACTACAGTAGATGAGTTTGAATTTCCTTCAAAGGTAGATGAGGAGTAATTCATCAAGATGATTCAAGAGTTGTCAAGGAAGATAAAGAATTTTAATTATAGAATTGTTTTAAATGTATTGAACAGTTTTAAATGTATAGAACAATGTAGTGTTTGTATTTTTGTTTATTACATGCACTGATTATTTAGTTATGATTGCTATGAAAATATAATGATAAGTGGTAAACTTATTAGAGGCTGGTTAGGGGCTTAAATATATTAAGAAACAAATATAGTATCATAAAATTAGAGACGGATTTTAGTATACAAAATTTGGATCTCTTATAATGTATTAATTGGAGGGGGAAAAGGATCATTTTTCATTCAAAATGTAAATAATCTATATTAAACTACACTATTTTGTTGGTAAAAAAATGCACTTAAAATTTAATTAAAAATTATTGAAAATATTTTGCCTCTTCTTTACACGAATTAATTTCACAAATAAATAAATAAATAAATATAAAGGCGCTGGGAGGCATTAATAGCCAATGATGAACCTAATTTGACAGTTGGTCAATTTTTAAAAAATTACCATAAATTTATTTATTTTTCATATTTTTTATATAATATTTTATTATCAATTAATAATAATTATTAATAATTTTAATAGAATAAAAGTACAATTTGGAAAGTTAGCCTTGGCAGTCAATTGTTGGTTGTGAGTTGTGACTGTCAATGTGATCCAACCCCTTTGACGTACGAGGCAACCAATTGTCTAGTCATTTATATCTTAAATATGTTTTATTAATTTATTAGCAATGAAAATTTGATAATTAAATTTAGGTAAGGGATGATTTTTGTCCCGACTTATTATTTATTTTTAGTTTTTTATATTTAATTAGTTTTACTTTAATATTTTAAATTTAAAAATTAATTAATTTTTTTTAATTTTTAATATCACTAATTTACTTAACAAAAAATATTGAGTTTAAGTTAATTTTAATATTTTTATTTTATATTATTACCAAAATCATCATTCTATTCATCATGCATTTAAAAATTAATAAATTTATAGATAGAATTATATTTAAGTTGATATTTGATGAGTATATAATTTAAAATGTATAGTTTAAATTTAAAGTGTTTTTAGATGTAAAATTAATAAATTGATAATATTAACAATAATATTATATAAAGATATTAAAATTAGTTTTAACTAAACATTTTTCTTTAACTAAGTTAACGAAACTAAGGATTAAAAAAATTTTGATTGATTTTTTAAAATTAAAAAATAAAATAAAATTAATTAAATTTAAAAAACAAAAATAAGACTTAATCAAAGTTAAAAGACTATAAATACTCTTTTACCTTAAATTTAAGTATAAATCTTTATAACTTTTCTATTAAATTTTAAAATAAAAGAAAAATATTTAAAAACTTTTTAAAAATTAATCATAAAATTAATAAATTGTATAAAATATATAAATACTTATTTTGATTAAAAATTTTAGTAACAAAAATATAAAAATTATACATAAATTTTATTTTTCAAAATTTATAGAATATTTTATTAACTTTTAAAATTAAATTGAGTAAATTATATAATCATTAAATTATAGAAGCTTTGTTTTTGGCAATTTAACATCTTTTTAATAAAAACGATCTCATTAAAGAGGTAATATTTTAGTCCAAGGTGTAGTCTTCAATAAATAAACAAAATCTTTTTTTACGTACCCTAGAGACAATTTACTGCTCATTAAATTTAAGGGTGAAAAAACTAAAACTAAACACTTAAAAATATCATATAATTACTGAACATGAAGACTGAGAGAGGGCAAAGAAGGAAAAACATTAAACACTCTACATTTATTATCCAAATCATGGTTCATCCCTACCTAACTATGGACAAAGGGTAAAGAAACTACAGAGAAAGAAAAGAAGAGCTAACTAGATATACCACTACAAATTACAAAGTAAAACTAAACTCTATTAGGAACAATTTTTTAATAGGAGAAATTTCCCCATTGATTTGTAATTTGAAATCACCTGAGTTCGTTGATTTATCATTCAACAACAAAATTGGCACCATACCATCATGTCTGAGAACCTTTGGCAAAACTTTGCTGACTCTGAAGTCAGGAAATAACATGTTTTCTGGCTTCATTCCTCAAGCATTCATGAAAGAAAATGCCCTTAAGATGATCGATTTCAACCAAAACAATTTGCAGCGTCAGTTATCCAAAGCATTGGCCAATTGTAGAATGCTAGAGTATCTTGATGTCAGCAACAACCACATGAATGATTCTTTTCCTTTCTGGTTGGGAACTTTACCTAGGTTGAAAGTTTTGCTTTAAGTTCTAATAAGTTTTCTAGTGTTATAAGCAGCCCAAAAGCTTCTACGTTTCCAAAGTTGCACATCATTGACCTTTTTCAAAATGAGTTCTTAGGAAACTTGCCTTTAGAATTAATTCAGAATTGGGAGACTATGAGAGTTTCTAATTTGAATGAGCTCAGGTAGTGAAATTCCCTTAATCGTTCACAATTTTCAACAAAGGAAACCTCATGGTTTTTTAGAAGCTCCAAGAATTTTACTTGCTTATGGCAGTTGATCTTTCAAGTATCAAGCTTGGTGGAGAAATCCCAGAAGCCATTGGAGACCTAAAGAAGCTCATATCGCATAATCTGTCTAATAACTTGTTCACTGGTGGAATTCCATGTTCTTTGGAAAAACTCTCTCAGCTTGAAGCCTTAGACCTTTCCCACAGTAGTTTAACAAGAAGATTCCTCAAGAATTAACACAACTCACTTTTCTTCCATTCCTCATTTTGTCCTACAACTATCTTTCAGGTCCAGTTCCTTAAAGTACACAGTTTGATACATTCGAAAGCAATTCACTTGAAGGAAAACAAGGATTATGTGGGAAGCAATTGTTGGAGAAATGTGAAGATGATGCAGCTCCCCCTTCAGCCACCGATGAAGATGAAGATGAAGATGAAGATGAAGATGAACATTCATGGTTTCTATTAGATATGTGCTTTAGGAAATACACGTCTTCAGTTCTTTTATTATTTTTCTTTGCACCATAATTTTTAAATTTCCTTATCCTAGTCAAACTGATATCCCTATGTTCAAGGGATCTGTTATCTGTTTGAATAGTTTCTGATTTTTAGGATATTTTGATTTTTTTCTGTTTTGTTAATCCATTTTAAATAAGTGCTGATAAGCCTAATAAAATTATTCTCTTTTTGCTGGTGCATCAAATCCTCTCTCTTACGTTACTGTTTCCTTTCTCTCTACTTCATCAAAAAAACCTTCAGTTTCCATTTGAATTTGATTGGAAAATAGTTTTGATTGGGTTTGTGGGTGGACTTGTCTTTGGACTAGCAATGGGAAGCACTTTCGGTTGGGAGAAACACGTATTACTTTGGCTTAAAAGGGTCCATAGAAGAGTTCAGAGGAGATATTGACGAACAAGAAGAAGAACCAGTTTTTCTATTATTGTGTCTCAGTTCAATGTATATTATGGATGCCATATAGTGTTCTGTTATTTGCTTTTTGTATTGCCACTCCGAAATAACAGACTGAATGTTAATTCTGTGTTTGTTCAATGTATATTGCAGTGTTCCCAATGTGAACCATTTACATTTTGGCACATATAAATTGTAATACCAAGATTTCCTAATGTCCCCTGCTATAGAAAACAGAGCAAAAGTATGCTAAGATATTTTGCATTTTTTGTTTTGGATAGTATAAGTCTATGCCAAACATATGATTAAGATGATAAGCTTCCTTCTTTCCTTTATGATTTTTCATTTTATTAGGGAAAAACTAAACCTTACATAAGTCAATTGTAAAAACTGTAGCCTAGTATGATTACAGATGAAGTCATTTGAATAACTGGAACTTCTGCAAAAACTTTCTTCATTTTACTTTTGTTTACCTATATAATCTGGTTTGAGTTGTTGCCAGCTTGTTCATTGTACTTATTACCTTCCAGTAACTTTATTTTCATATTCAGTAGTTTCAATATAAATGGCAACATCAAGAGTTCCCAATGTTCCTTGCTTTAGAAAAAGGAGCTAAAGTATGCTAAATCTCTTCCTTCATCAGACAAAGACTTGACTTTGAAATAGAAAAAGAAAGTCTAGTGATTTTATTACCTACCAGCAGATAAGCATGATAATAATTTCTAGTGTTGGTAAGTCTAAAAGACGTGTTATTGGACTTGACCAGATGACAATTGACACAGGAAATGGAGAAAAGAGAATATAAGTATGTATATATATATATATATATATATATATATATATTATGCATGCCTATTATACATACTACCAAAAAAAAATTGTATCAAATGAAGACCTTATTAATAATTCAATTGTAAAATCTATGAATAGCCTAGTATTATTTACAGATGAAGTCATTTGAACCACAAAAAAATTAGTGCTCATTTCTTTTTTATTTTTAATAACTACAACCTTTTTCTAAAAATCCAAGAATTACAATCTCTTCAATTGCATTTTCAAATGTTTGGAATTTCTAGAATTTTAAGATGGGATGTATATTTTTGTTAACTCCAGGATTTGTAAATCTCGACTTTGAAATAGGAAAAGAAAAATCAAAAGGATTTGTACAATTATTGAGAGTACAAAACAAACTATTGAGTTGGACAAGAGATTCAAATTCCTTGCCCAAAATGCACAATAGGAG